>CM053144.1:48729170-51229170 GCA_028571685.1 Heterohyrax brucei | reverse complement strand
GGACACAACATTCAGAAACCTACTCAGTTAGGGAAGGTACAAAACTCAAAGCTATAAAATTAAAAGAAGGGAACCAGTGATCACATCATGAAACTCTGACACCATTGCATTAAAAAGAGGGATATATTACAGTCATTACAGTCCCTTCAGATGGAGAGGAAGTTAAAGAGATATGTAGAAACTAAAATTGGGTTTAAACTTAGAATACTAAGGGGGATCATAGAGGTAGCCACAAGGCACAGTAACAATGCAACATATTAAAACAAGAAATGTAATACAGGAGCCTCAACAAACACAAAACCAACAATGAAACAGATAAAAAGTCAACCAATAAAGAAGAATGACTCAGAACATAATCTTAAGAGCAATGTAGAAAACACCAACACAAAAATAAATAATCACAATGACAGTGCTAAACGCAAACCTATCAGTAATTACACTGAATGTAAATGGACTGAATGCTCTAATAAAGAGACAATAGTGACATCTTAGATCAAAAGACACAGCCCATCTATATGTTGTTTACAAGGAACTCATCTTAGATTTAAAGATATGAACAAACTGAAAATTAAAAGATAGAATAACATATACCAATCTAACAATATACAAAGAACAGTAGGTGTGGCAATACTAGTCTCAGATAAAATAGCTTTTAATGTAAAATCCAGCATTGTGGCCAAGGACAGACACTATTTATTGCTGAAAGTTCAATACACTAGTGCTGAAAAATTCAATACACAAGCAAGACTTAACAATATTAAATATTTATGCACCCAATATCACAGCATCCAAATATATTAAACAAACACTGACTACATTGAAAAATGTCATAGATCACTCCACAATAATTGTTCGAGACTTCCACAGTCCACTTTCAGGAATGGATGGATCATCTATAAAAAAGCTCAATAAACACACAGAAGATCTTATTACAACAATTAACTGATAAGACCTCATTGACATATACAGAACTTTTTATCCATCAACAGATAACTATACCTCCTTCAAAGAACATGGAATGCTTTCCAGAATAGACCTTGTGTTAGAGCATAAAGTAAATCTCAACAACAGCCAAACCACTGAATTATTGCAAAGCATCTTCTCAGACCATAAAGCCATACAAGTCAAAATCAATAGCAGAAAAAATATAGATAGAAATTGGAATTCATGGAAATTGAACAACACCCTGCTCAAAAAGCCATTGGTTATAGAAGAAATCAAGGATGAAACAAAGCAATTTATGTATTGAAATGATAATGAAAACACATCCTACCAGAGCCTACGGGATAAAGTCAAAGCAGTGCTCAGAGGTCAATTTATCTCTATAAATGCACACATCTGGAAGATAGGACCCAAACCAAAGAATTAACCCCACAGCTTGAACTAGTAGAAAGAGAGCAACAGAGGGACCCCTCAGTCACCAGAAAAAAATAGATAATAGAGATTAGAGGAGAACTAAATGAATTAGAGAATAAAAGAACAACTGTAAGAACTGACAAACCAAAAGCCTTTATTTTTTAGGATCAACAAAATTGATAAACCTTTGGCTAAACATACTGAAGAGAAACAGAAGAGGAAAGAAATTATGTGACTAAGAAATAAAATGGGAGATAGAACAACAGAGACAACTGAAATCAAAAGTATCATAACAGAATAGTACGAAAGACTGTACTCTAACAGACTTGAAAACTAGAGGAAATGGACAAATTCCTGGATTCATATCACCTACAAAAATTATCACAAGGAGAAGAAGAACAACTGAATAAATTCATCACAAAAGAAGAAATTGAAAAAGTCATCAAAAAACTATCAACAGAAAAAGCCCTGGCCCAGATGGCTTCACTGCAGAATTTTACCAAGCTTTTAGAGAAGAGTTATCTCCCACACTACTGAGATTATTTCACAGCACACAAAGGGATGAAATACTCCCAATTTCATTCTATGAAGCCAGCATAACCCTGATACCAAAGCCAGGGAAAGATTCAGCAAAAAAGCGTAACTACAGAACAGTATCACTCATGAACCTGGATGCAAAACTCTTCAACAAAATCCTTGCCAGTAGAATTCAACAACATAACAAAAAAATCATTGATCATGACCAATCTGCATTCACACCAGGTTTGCAAGGCTGGTTCAAAGTTCGAAAAATAATTAATGTGACCAACCACATCAATGACGCAAAATAAGAATCACCTGATTTTATCAATTGATGCAGAAAAGGCATTCAACAAACTCCAACACTCATGCTAAAAACTATCAGACAAATAGGAATAGAAGGCAAATTCCTCAATGCAATAAAAGGCATCTACACAAAACCAACTGTCTACATCATTGGGAATGGAGAGAGACTGAAAGAATTCCCCTTGAGAATGGGAACTAAACAAGGATGACCACTTTCACCACTTCTATTCCACGTTGTGCTACAGGTTCTGGCCAGAGTGATTAGACAAGGCAAAGAAATACAGGGCATCTGCATGGGCAAAGAAGAAGTAAAAATCTCCATATTTGCAGATGATATGACTGTATATACAGAGAATCCTGAAGAATCCATAAGTAAACTACTCGAACTGATAGAAGAGTTCAGCAAAGTATCAGGATACAAGATAAACATAAGTAAATCAGTAGGATTCCTTTATACCAATAAAGAGATTATTAAAGAAGTTACCAAATGAAAGCTATTTACTGTAACCCCCAAAAGGATAAAATACCTAGGACTAAATCCAATTAGATGAATAAGAGGCCTATACAAAGAGAACTACAAGACCTTACTGTAAGAAACTAAGAGAGACTTACATAAATGGAGAAACCTACTCTGCTTGTTGACAGCAAGAATTAACATTGTGAAAATGTCCATTTTATCCAGAGTGATTTACATATACAATGTAATCTCAATAGAAACTCTGGTGACATTTTTTATGAGATGGAGAAACAAAACACCAACTTTGTTTGGAAAGGGAAGAAACCCCAGATAAGCAAAGCACTACCAAAAAAGTAGAACACAGTGGGAGATATCACACTACCTGACTTTAGAAACTATTACGCTGCCACAGTAGTCAAAACAGCCTCATACTCATACAGAAAGAGACATATGGACCAATGGAACAGAGCTGAGATCCCAGAGATGCCACCATCCTCCTATGACCAGCTGATGTTGGACAAAGGCTTAAAGATTTTAAACTGTGGTAAAAACAGTCTCTTTAACAAATGGCGCTAGCAAAATTGGATATCCATGTGCAAAAAAATTGAAACAAGATCCATATCTCACACTTTACACAAAACCTAACTTAAAATTGATCAAAGACCTAAACATCAAACCTAAAATGATGAAGATCATGCAAGAAAAATTAGAGTCAACAACAGAAGTTTTAATCCACAGCTTAGACTTCAGAATATGACAAGGCATGATCAACGGAACAGAAAATACACAAACGAGAACTACTAAGTATGAAACACTTTTGTTCATCCAAACACTTTATCATAAGAATTAAAAGAACACCTACAGAATGGGAAAAAATATTTGGGGACTACACATCAGACTGATGTCTGATCTCCATAACTTATAGGATACTGCAAAATATCAACAAGTAAAAGGTAAATAACCCAATTAAGTGATGGGCAAAGGAGATGGACAGATACTTCTCTAAAGAGGATATCCAGACAGCCAAAAGACACATGAGGAAATGCTCATGATCATTAGCTGTTAAAGAAATCCA
Organism: Heterohyrax brucei; assembly: GCA_028571685.1. NCBI lineage: Eukaryota > Metazoa > Chordata > Mammalia > Hyracoidea > Procaviidae > Heterohyrax > Heterohyrax brucei. The sequence goes on along the minus strand of CM053144.1, from coordinate 51,225,457 downwards.
AATCCAAATTACAATGAGACACCATCTCTGTCCAACAAGGTTGGCCGTGATCCAGAAAACAGAAAACAACAAATGGTGGAAAGACTGTGGAGACTAGCACTCTCCTACACTGTTAGTGGGATTGTAAATGGTACAACTTCTTTGGAAAGCAATGTGGTGCTTCCTTAAAAAGCTGAAAATAGGTATACTATTTGATTGAGTAATCCCACTGCGTGGACTATATCCAACAGAATCAAGAGCAGTCATATGAACAGATAAACGCACCTGAATGTTTATTATAGCACAGTCCACAATAGGAAACAGTGGAACCAACACTGATACACAACAACAGATGAATGGATAAACAAACTATGGCACATACACTCAATGGAACACCATGCAATGTAAAGAGCAATGATGATTTCATGAAGTATCTCATAACCTGGTTTCAGTCAGAAGACATTATGTTGAGTGAAATCAGTCAATGGCACAAGGACCAGTACTGTATGAGACTCCTACTATAAGGAATTAAAAACAGACTCATGTGCAGAAGAAAAGACTCTTTGGCAGCTGCAAGGGAGGGAACTAGATAGTTGGTAGAAATTTGGTTGAGTGATGGCAGTGACAGTACACAGGAGAAAGAATGTAAATTTAACTGGACTTCAACAGAAACTGAAAAGTCTTCTAGCCTTAATGCAATATTGCAAGGATAGAGTAGCAAGGGTAAAGGTCTGGGGATTGTACTCTCAAAGGACATCGAGGCCAATTGGCATAACTAGCCTGTTGCTAAGAGAGTCTTTTGCACTCCATATTGGTGAGTGGCATCTGGGGTCTTAAAAGCTAGACTAGAAAGCTGCCATATGAAGTACACCAAATGGTCCCAATTCAGCTGGAAGAGATGCTCACCAAGGACAACAAAGACATAAGGGGAAATGTGCCCAGAAGACAGAAGGATCCATGTGAATGGGCGACTATATCAACATGTGATCAGCTGATGCCTGGCCACCACCAAAGACTGTAGTGATGGAGCACACAATGTTGAATCCCAGTGGCAATGCTAGAAAAAAAGGGGTGTGCCTATATAACTCCACTAAAAGATTGCAGTTGATGGTCCAAAGGCCTGGCAGTTCTCCTGGGAGCACGGCCCCTAGACATGCTGCTGTCCCTGACCAGTAAACACTACTGAGGTCAGCTCTTCAGACAGGAATGGATTGAATTGGGGGGCATAACATGGCCATATCTTGTATGCTTTTTATGGTTCTAGGTAATGAATGCTGTCCTATTGGCCTTCTACTAGAAGGGAGAAGAGAGGGTGGGGGGGGGGCTGGAGATTGTTAAGAGGATATGGTACGCATAGAATGGAAAGGAGGAGTGTGCTGTCACCAGGTAAAGAGAGCAGAAGGAACTGCACATAGGCAGACGTGTGAGTTTAATTTGTATTGTATGCTTTCACTTAATCACAATAAAAAAAAGAAAAGAAAAGAAAAAGAACTTGGGTATGCAAATTACTCTAGATGTCCACTGAGACCATGGTTCCCCAGACCCAGACCCTGTTATTCTGTCCTTTCAAATAGGTGGCTCACATTTGGGGAATGGTTTAGTTTTGGAATTGAGCAGTGGTGAGTACCTCCTTTATATTACATGCTGTCATACCCTGTACCTAACCCTAGTCCTAACCTCTAATGTGCAGAAATCCCTCTCCCTCCCTTCCCACCCTTGTGACCGTCAATTGATTTCTTATGTGCTGAAGTGCTTTTTTGCACCTTATATCAATGATCTCATGCAATATTTGTCCTTTTGTGTCTGGATAGTTTTACTCAGCATAATGTTCTCGAGATGGTCCCATGTTATCTGGTATTTCTCTAAGCCATCGTCGTTTCTTGTGATTTTGTGGTATTCCATTGTATATATTCCATAGTTTGTTTACGATTCAGCTGTTGGGCATCTAGATTGCTTCCATCTTTTTGCTATCATGGAGAGAGCTGCAACAGACATTGGTATGCATGTATCTGTTTTGGTGCTGTCCTTTATTTCTCTGGAAAATATTTGAAGTAGTGCGATTGCTGGATCATATGGTACCTGTATTTCCAGTTTTGTAAGAAAGTACTAATCGATTTCCAAAGTGTTTGTATAATTTTGTACTTCCACCAACAGTGTAGGAAAGTCCTAGTCTCTCCACATCTTCTCCAACATTTATTAAGTCCTTGTCACATTTTTTAATTGAATTGTTTGTCTTTGTCTTGCTGAAGTTTTGCAGTATCTAGGAGATTAGAGTGATCAGATGTGAACTGGAGGTGTGATAGCCAACAGTTGTTTCCTACTCTGTAGGTGGTCTTTTTACTCTTTTGATGAAGGCTTTCAATGAGCATAAGTGTTTGATTTTGAAGCGTTGTCGTTTCTGTAGGATATGTTCCAAGAAGTGTAATTCCTGGGTTAAATAGTGTATCTATATCTATTTTTTTAAGGGAGTGTCAGATTGCTTTGCAAAGAGGTTGCACCATTTTGCAATCCCACCAACAGTGTAGGAAGGAGAGTTCCAATCTACCCACAGCCTCTCCAGCATTTGTTGTTTTGCTTTTTTTGGATCATGGCCAACATTGTTGGGGTGAGATGGTATCTCACTGTCATTTAGATTTGAATTTCTTTAGTAGCTAAAAATCTTGAGCGTGTCCACGTGTGTTTTCTGGCTACCTGGATCTCCTCTTTAGAGAAGTGTCTGTCCATCTCTGTTGTCCTACATGTAGTTGCATGATTTATCTTTTTGTTATTGATATTTTGTGGTACCTTATAGGCCATTCACACCAACTGATACATGCATATGAATGTTCATCACAGCACAGTCCACAATAGCAAAAAGATGGAATCAATGCAGATACCCAACAGCAGAGGAACGGATAGGTAAACTATGGTATATATTCTCAATGGAACACTGCAATGATAAAGAACAACGGTGATTGCAGGAAACATCTCTTCACCTGGTTTCAACTGGAGGACATTACGCTGAGTGAAAGTAGTCAGTGACAAAAGGACAAATATTGTACGAGCCCCCTACTGTAAGAACTTAAAAGCAGACTCATGCATAGAAGAAAAAACTCTTTGACTGCTGCAAGGGTATGGAGGGAGGGAGGGTGAAGAAGTGAGAGCTTAGATAGTTAATAGAAATTTGGTTGGGTAAAATCAGTGATAGCACACATTAGAATGAAGATCAATCATAATTGGATTTCAACACAATTTAAGTGCTCCTCCCACCTTAATCCAATATTGTAAGGATAGAGTAACTGGGACGGGGGGCCAAGAACCATGCTCTCAGGTGAAATTGAGGCCAATTGGCATAGCTAGTGTTTTGCTAATGAAGACTCTCTGCACACCTCATCAGTGAGTAGCATCTGGGGTCTTAAAAGCTGCCAAGCTCCCATCTTAGTGTACAGAAAATGGCCCCAACTCAACATGAATGGATTACCACCGAGGACAAGAATGACATGGGGGAAACAGAACCCAGAAGACAGAGAGACCCATGTGAGTGTCTACTTCAACTCATGACCTGAAGAACTGGATGGTGCCTGGCCACCCCCAGTGATAGCCATGATGGAGCTCACAAATTGAGTCTCACTGGCAACACAATAATAAACAGAGGTGCACCCTGAGATCTCCACTAAAAGACCATAACTGATGGTTCAGGGGTTTTGCAGTTTCCCTGGGAGCATGGCCATGGCCCTGATGCTGCCCCTGTCCATAAATCATAATGAAGGTCAGCTTTTCGGACAGCAATGGATTGGACTTGGCGACACAGAGTAACCGTATCTTGTGGGAATTTTATGGTTCTATGCATCTATAGGATGTCATCTGCTGACCTCATACTGAAGAAAGGAGAGTGGGTGTAGAGGAGGAGATGGGAGACTGTGGGGAGGATAGGACATGTATGGAGCAGAGAGGAAGGGTGTGCTGTCAACAGGAAGAGAGAGCAATGGGAGCTGCATGTAGGTGAGCATGCGAATTTATATGGGAATGCACATTTTCATTCAATCATGATAATAATAAAAAAAAGTTCACATTTGTCTACTTTCACTTCCAGAGTTTGAGGGTTATTGGTGACTTTTTTGTAGATTGTTTACGCCATGGACTAGGGCTTCCATTGTCTTTTCAATTTTTTCTTCCAAGACTTTTATTGTTTTGAGTTCTGTATTTAGGTCTTTAATTCATTTTGAATTAGTTATTGTGCATGGAGTAAGATAAGGATCTTGCTTCATGTTTTTGCAGACAGTTGTCCAGTTATGCCAGCATCATTCATTGAAGACTTTCTTTTCCCCAGTTCACATCCTTTGGGCCTTTATCAAATATTAATTGCTCATAAGTGGAGGATCTTGTATTTGGATTCACAGTTCTGTTGGTCTGTGTGTTTCTTTTTGTGCCAGTACCAGACTGCTGTGGCATAATAGGTTTTAAGATCAGGTAGTGTGAGGCTTCCCTCTTTGTTTTTCCCACTTTGTTTTTATTTAATAATGTTTTACTTCTCTGTGGCTTCCTGACTTTCCAGATGAAGCTGGTAGTTGGTTTATCCATCTCATTACAGAATGTCCCGGGGATTCGTATTGGAATTGCATTGTGTGTGTAGATTACTTTGGGTAAAACAGTCATTTTCGTTACGTTGAGTCTTCCTATCCAAAAGCAAGGTACGTTTCTCCACTTGTGTAAGCTGTTTTTATTCTCTTGCAGTAGAGTCTTACAGTTTTCTTTGTATAGATCTCTTATATCTCTGGTTAGATTTATTCCTAGGTATTTTATCTTACTGGGGTCTATGGTAAATGGTAACGCTTTCAAGATTTCCTCTTTGATTGTCTCTTTGTTGGTGTAAAGGAATCCAACTGATTTGTGTATGTTTATCTTATGTCCTGATACTTTGCTGAAGTCTTCTGTTAGCTCTAGTAGATTTTTTGGTGGATCCTTTAAGGTTTTCTGTATAGGGTCATGTCATGTGCAAATAGGGATACGTTAACTTCTTCTTTACCAGTCTGGATGCCCCTTATTTCTTTATCATGCCTGTGCTCTGGCTAGGACCTCCAGAACAATGTTGAAAAGAAGTGTTGACAGTGGTGATCCTTGTCTGGTACCTGTTCTTAAGGAGGATGCTTTCAACTTCTCTCCATTCAGTATGATGTTGGGTGTTGGTTTTGTGTAGATGCCCCTTATCATGTTTAAGAATTTCTCTTCTATTCCTATGCTGCTGAGATTTCTTAACATCACTAGTTGTTGGACGTCATCAAATGATTTTTCTGCATCAATTGATAGAATCAAGTGGTTTTTATCTTTTGTTTTATTTATGTAGTTGATTACATTTGCTGTTGGACCATCCCTGCATCCTTGTTATGAATCCCACTTGGTCATGGCAGACTATTTTTCTTACATGTTGTTGAATTCTATTTGCCGGGTGTTTTAGTCAGCTAGGGCTGCTCTAAAAGAAATACCACAGAGTGGATGGCTTTAACAAAGGAAGGTTCATTCTTACACAGTCCGGTAGGGTACAAGTCCAAATTCAGGATGTCCACACCAGGGAAAGGCTTTCCCTTTTTTGGCTCTGGAAGAAAGTCTGGTATTGTATCAGTCTTTGTCCTGGGAGCATCTTGACAGAGGAACCTCAGATCTGAAGGGCGTGCTCTTCTCCCGGTGCTACTTGCTTGATGGTGTGAGGTTCCCAATTCTCAGTCTGCTTGTCTTTTCTTATCTCTTGCAGGATGAAAGGATTAAGGGTGGAGCAAGGCATACTCCAAAGAAACTCCCTTTACAGGGAGGTGATCTTATAAAGGAGTTTACAGTCCCACCCTAATGCTTTAACACACAGTATAGGAAAACCACAAAATTCAGGACAGTCACAAGATACTGGGAATCATGGCCCAGCCATGTGGCTGCACTCATTTTTGGGGTGACACAATTCAATCCATGGCACTGGGATTTTGTTGAGGATTTTTGCATCTATGTTCATGGGATATATTGTTCTGTAGTTTTGTTTTTCAGTGCTTTCTTTACTTAGTCTGTGCATCAGGGTTATACTAGCTTCACAGAATGAGTCTGGGAGTATTCCATCCTTCGCTGTGCTCTGGAATATCTTTAGTAACAGTGGTGTTAATTCTCTGACTGGTTGGTAGAATTCTCCAGTGAAGCCATCCAGGCCAGGATGAGGTTTTTTTTTTTTTTTAATTGTGATTAAGTAAAAGTATACAATCCAAATTAATTTTGCATACATGCCTATCTGCAACTCCTTCTGCTCTCCTTGCCCAGTGACAGCACAATCCTTTTTATTCTGTACTCGTCATATCCTCTCAACAGTCTCTTGTTCCCTTCTCTCCACGCCCTTCTCTTCCATCCAGAAAGAGACCAGTATGACAGTATCCTATGAATGCATGGAGCCATAAAATACACACACCATGTGGTCACATTGTGTCCTGGAGTCCAGTCCATTTTTGTCCAAAGACTTGACCTCAATGATGTTTTCTGGACAGGGACAGCAGCAGATATAGGGGCCATGCTCTTCCAAGATTTTTATTGTTTTGAGTTTTATATTTAGGTCTTTAATCCATTTTGAATTAGTTTTTGTGCAGGAAGGAAGATAAGGATCTTGTTTCATGTTTTTACAGATAGAAGTCCAGTTATGCCAACACCAAGGGATCCCCCAGGCTGTTGGACATTCAACTGTGGTCTTTTGGTAGAGTTCTTGAGCTGCACATCTCTTTTTCTTGTGTTGTTACAGTGAATCAGCACTGTGTGCCCATCATAGCTGTCTTTGTTGGTGGCTGGGGCACCATCTGGTTCTTCGGGTCACATGTTGATACAGTCTCCCATTCACTTGAGTCCTTCTGTTTCCTGAGCTCTGTTTTCCTTGTGTGTTTATTGTTCTCAGTGATCATCTTTTCCAGATGAGTTGGGACTATTTGATGAAATTCAGATGGAAGTTTGCTAACTTTTAAGGCCCCAGATGCCACTCACCAATATGGGATGCAGAAGTCTCTTAGCAATAGGCTGGTTATACCAGTTGGCCTTGATATCCCCAAGAGCATGGTTTCCAGAACCTGCTGCTGCTACTCTATCCTTGCAATATTGAATTGAGGTTAGAAGAGTTTTTAGATTTTAGTGAAGTCCAGTTAAGTTGATCTTCTTTCTACTGTGTGCTGTCACTGCTTTCACTCAACTAAATATCAAATACTTAACCTATAAGCAACCCTCTCCCTCCCTCCTTCAAGACCCTTGTAGCTGTTAAAGAGCTTTTTCTTCTTTATATATGTCTATTTTTAAGCCCTTAGGTAGGGGTCTCATACATTATTTGTCCTTTTGCCACTGACTGATTTCATTGAGCATAATGTCTTCCAACTGAAACCAGATTATGAGAGGCTTCCTAAAATCATTATTGTTCTTTATCACTGCATAGTGTTCCATTGAGTATATGTATCATAGTTTGTTTATCTCTTCATCTGTTGTTGGGCATCTGGGTTGATTCTATCTTTGTGCTGTTGTGGACTGTGCTGCAATAAACATTTGTGTGCATGTATCTGTTCATGTGACAGCCTTCATTTCTGCAGGATATATTCCAAGTAATGGGATTACTGGAACAAATGGTGTATCTATTTCCAGCTTTTTAATGAAGGGCCAGATTGCTTCCCAATGATGTTGTACCACTTTGAAATCCCACCAGCGGTGTTTAGGAGAGTTCCAATCTCTCCACAGTATCTCCAGCATTTGTGCTTTTGTGTTTTTTGGATCATGGCCAACCTTGTTGTCCTGAGATGTTATCTCATTGTAATATTGATTTGGATTTATCTGATAGCAAATGACCACGAGCATTTCCTCATGTGTGTTTTGGCTTCCTGGATGGTGTCTTTAGTCCAGTTTCTGTCCATCTTCTTTGCCCATGACTTAATTGGGTTGTTTACCTTTCTCTTGTTGATGTTTTGCAGTATCTTTTAGACTATAGAGATCAGATGTCAGTCTGACATGTAGTTCCCCGATATTCTTCCCCATTCTGTAGATGTTCTTTTATCTCTTTTAATAAAGTTTTTGGATGAGCAAAAGTGTTTGATTCTTAGTAGTTCCCATTTATCCATTATCTCTTCTGTTGATCATGCTTTGTCAGATTTTGAAGTCTGTCTAAGCTGTGTATTTGAACTTCCATTGTTGATCCTATTTTTTCTTGCATGGTCTTTATTGTTTTAGGTTTGATATTTAGGTCCTTGATCCAATTTGAATTAGTTTTTGTGTAAGGTGTGAGATATGGTTCATGTTTCAGTATTTTGCAGATAGATATCCAATTCAGCGCCATTTGTTAAAGAGACTGTTTTTATCTCAGTGTACAATTTGATGGTCTTTGTCAAATATCAACTGTTTGTAACAGCATGGTGGAATCTTTAGGGTCTCAACTCTGTTTCACTGGTATATATGTCTGTTTTTGTACCAGTACCTAGCTGTTTTGAGTAGTGTGGCTGTGTAGTAAGTTCTAAAGTCGGGTAGTGTCAGTCCTGCTGCTGTGTTCCTCTTCTTCAGTAGTGGTTTACTTATGTGGGATTCCTTCCTTTTCCAAACAGAGTTGGTGATTTCCTTCTCCAGCTCATTAAAAAATGTCACAGGAGTTTGTACCGGGATTGCATTGTATATATAGATCACTTTGGGTAAAATAGACATTTTCAGAATGTTAAGTCTTCCTATCAAGAAGCAGGGTATGTTTCTCTATTTCTGTAAGTCTCTTTTGATTTCTTGCATTAAGGCCCTTTAGTTCTCTCTGCATAGGTCTCTTATTTCTTTAGTTTGATTTATTCCTAGGTATTTTATATTCTTGGGGGCTGTAGTAAAAGGTATTGATTTGATGATAACTTCTTTTATGATTTCTTTGTGGTAGAGGAATCCTACCTATTTACTTCTGTTTATCTTATATCCTGATACTTTGCTGAACTCTTCTATTACTTTCAGTAGTTTACATACGGATTCTTCAGGATTCTCTGTGTACACAATCGTATCATCTGTGAATAGGGAGACTTTTACTTCTTCTTTGTCCATGCAGATACCCTTTATTTCTCTGTCTTGTCTAATTGCTCTGGCTAGAACCCCTAGTACAATGTTGAATAGAAGTGGTGAGAGTGGGCATCCTTGTCTAGTTCCCATTCTCAAGGGGAATTCTTTCAATTTCTCTCCACTCAGGATGATGTAGGCAGTTGGATTTATGTAGACGCTTCTTACTGCTTTAAGGAATTTGCCTCCTATTCCTATTTTTCTGATACTTTTTAGCATGAATGGGTGTTGGACTTTGTCAAATGCCTTTTCTGGATCAAAACCAGTTCATTCTTATCCTTTGTGCTATTTATGTCTTTGATCACATTAATTGTTTTCCTGATGTTAGACCAGCTGTTTTAGTCATGAGGTACTGCTCCAACAGTAAAAACCGTGAGTGGATGGTTTCATAAAGAGAAACTTTATTGTCACAGTCTCATCAGCTGCAAATCGATTGAGTTACAAGTCCATTCAATAAAAGAAATTATCACAGTCCAATAGGTTCAGTGCAAATCCAGTGAGAGCATCTCAGCATAGGAACCTCAGGTCCAAAGGATGTGCTCTGCTCTTGGTGCTGCCTTCTTGGTGGTATGAGGTTCCCAGCTTACTCGGTTCACTTCTTGCCCTTATATCCCACAGCTGGTAACTTGAGTCCTGCCTCACCAACATAACTGCTGTCCATTTTTCCTCATCAACATCAGAGGCTAGATTCACAACAGATGGGAAGAATTGCACCTTAGTGGAACTCACAGCTGGTACATTTTGGGGGGGTCATAGTGCAATCCATGACACAATCCTCGCATCCCTGGCGTTACTCCAACTTGGTCGTGATGAATTATTCTTTTGATATCTTGTTGAATTCTACTGGCTAGGAGTTTGCTGAAGATTTTTGCATTTAGGTTCATGAGTGATATTGGCCTATAGTTTTCTTTTTTGTGGGATCTTTCCCTGGCTTTGGTATCTGGGGTACGCTGGCTTCATAGAATGAATCTGGGAGTATTCCATCTCCTTCTATGCTGTGAAATATCCTCAGTAGTATCGGAGTTAACTCCTCTCTGAAAGTTTGGAAGAATTCTCTGGTGAAGCCTTCCAGGGCAGGACTTTTATTAGTTGGTAGTTTTTTTTTTTATTATATTTTCAATCTCTTCCTTTGTGATGGGTTTATTAAGTTGTTCTACTTCTCCTTGTGATAATTTTGGTAAGTGATATGAATCTAGGAATTTGTCCGTTTCCCCTAGGTTTTCAAATCTGTTAGAGTGCAGCATTTTGTAGTATTCAGTTATGATACTTTTGATTTCAGTTGGGTCTGTTGTGACATCCCCCATTTCATTTCTTATTCAGGTTATTTACTTTCTCTCCTGTTTTTCTTTTGTAAGTTTAACGAATGGTTTATCAATTTTGTTGACATTTTTAAAAACCTGTTTTTGGTTTTGTTAATTTTTAAAATTGTTCTTCTATTCGCTAATTCATTTAGTTTTGCTCAAATCATTATTACCTGTTTCCTTCTGGTGCCTGAGGGGTTCCTCAGTTGCTTTCTTTCTACTCATTCAAGCTGTAGAGTTAATTCTTTGGTTTGGGTCCTTTCTCTCATCTGGATGTTTGCATTTATAGAGATAAGTTCACACCTGAGTACAGTTTTAGGTGTATCCCATAGGTTCTGGTAGGATGTGTTTTCATTCTCATTTGATTCCATAAATTTCTTTATTTCATCCTTGATTTCTTCTATAACCCATGGCTTTTTGAGCAAGGTGTTGTTCAGTTTTCATGAGTTCAAATTTCTACCAATTTTTTTTTCTGCTATTGATTTAGACTTTTATGGCGTTATACTCTGAGAAGATGCTCTGCAATAATTCAATTGTTTGGATTTTGTTGAGACTTGCTTTACGTCCTAAGACATGGTCTGTTCTGAAGAATGTTCCATGTGCACTGGAGAAAAGATATGCTTATTTGTTGATGGGTAATAAGTTCTGTATATGCCAATAAGGTCAAGTTGGTTGATTGCTGTGATAAGATCTTCTGTATCTTTACTGAGCTTTTATCTGAATTATCTGTCTATTACTGAAAGCGGGGTTAAAGTCTCCAGCTATTATTGTGGAGTGATCTATCACATTTTTCAATGTAGACAGTGTTTCTTTCATGTATTTAGATGCTCTAGTTTGGGGTGCATAAATACTTAATATTGTTAATTGATTGTATACTGAACTTTTCAGCAATAAATCGTGTCCATCCGTGTCCATAATGGTGGATTTTACATTAAAGTTTATTTTATCTGAGATTAGTATTGTCACTCTTGCTCTTCATTTGTATGTTGCTTGCTTGGTATACAATTTTCCATCCTTTAACTTTTGATTTGTTCATGTCTTTGATTCTAAGGTGTATTTCTTGTAAACAACATATAGACAGATCTTGTCTTTTGATCCAGAATATCACTCACTATCTCTTAAGTGGAGCATTCAGTCCATTTACATTCAGTGTAATTATTGATAGGTATGTCTTTAGGGCTGGTATTTTTATGCATTTGGTTTCGCGTTGCTGATGTTTTTTGTGTTGCTCTTAATATTCTCTTCTGGGTCATCTTCTTTACTTGTTGACTTTTCATCTTTTTCTCTGTCGTTTTGTGTTTCTTGAGACTCGTTTTATGTTTCTTGTTCTCATATGTCACAGTCTTATTTTACTTTGTGGCTACTCCTGTGATCCTCCTCTTATTATTCTAATTTTAAACCAGACTTTAACTTCTGTGTATACTTTAGTTTCCTCTCCATCTGAATGGGTTATGACTACTGTAATATATCCCTTTTTCAGTGTTATGCTGTCATAGCCTTTGTGTTATGATCACTGGTTCTCTTCATTTAATATTATAGCTTTGTTTCAGCTATGTGACTTTCTTAACTGAGTAGGGTTCTGGATACTGTGTCCTACATTTCCTCCTCAAGTATACTCTTAATGTTTTTGCTTTTCTAAGCAAAGAGCTTCTTTAAGTATTTCTTGTAGTTTTGGTTTTTTTTTTTTTTACAAAGTCCCTAAGCTTCTGCTGACCTGTGAATGTCTTAATTTAATCTTTATTTGAGAGACAATTTTGCAGGATATATGATTCTTGATTGGAAATTTTTCTCTTTCAAGGCTTTGAATGTGTCATCCTACTGCCTCCTTGCCACGACTGTTGCTGCAAAGAAGTCATAGGAAGACTAAAGGGCTTCTCTCTAAGGGTTAACTTTGCTTTAAGCCTCACTATCTTTAAGATAATGTGTTTATGTTTCACGTTATTATGCTTGATTATAATATGTTTTGGTGTCTTTCCTTTGGGGTATCGTTTTTGTGGTGTTTGATATGCATCTTAGAAATCTATGTTCTCTTCTTTCATAATTTCAGGGAAGTTTTCTGTCAGCAACTCAACAACAATACTCTGTATTTTCAGCTGTCTGTCCTGGCTCCAGAACTCCAGTTATTCATAGATTATTTCTCTTCAGAGAATGCCACATGTTTCTCAATGTTTCTACATTTTGCTTATTTCTTTTCTCTGATTTCTCCTCATAAATGCTGGTGTCAGTTGCTCTATCCTCTAGCTGACCAGTTATGACTTCCAATTCCTGAATTCTGCTCTTTGGCTTTGGATTGAATTGTCTAATTCTGTAATTTAATTTTTGATCTGCTGGCTTTCAAATCACTGATGTTCCATTAGTTCACTAACTTGCTGGATTTTTCATTTTGCTCTCCTGCATTTTGTTTCATCTCTAGGAGAGCTCTTGATATAATCCTTTTTACATGACCTTTGATAGTTTCAGAAAGGTTTCTTCATCTGAAAAGCTTTTTTGACTCTTTGAGAGTTTTCTGGAGCCATGAAGGACTGTTTCTTTAAATTGGCTAGCTTTGGATAGTTGCCTACATATCATCTAGAAGCTGTTCAGTTTGCCTGGTTTTCCTCATCAGAAGCTGAGACATAGTTCTAAGAGGCAAGTTCGTCACCAGATGCCTCTGCTTAATGCAGTGACTGGCCCAGATGGACTTTCTGGGGTGGCCGTCTCTGCCTCCTGGTTGGCGAAGATGGCACTCTACTTTTTGAGTCACTAGCAGGCTGTCAGGAGATACTGGGCTGCTCCATAGTCAGTTTTCCAGTGGTCTTATTTTAAAGGTACTTTACTGCTGAGCATGGAGCTGTCCAACAGCTGCCAAAACTAGTCAGGCTCTCTGGTGTGGCAAGCCACACCTTCTGGCTGACAGTGAAACATGTCAGATGCCATCCTCAAATGCTATGACATGGTTCAAAGTAGGGAGTGGTTATGGCCTTGCTGTCAGCCTCTACAAGGCCCCAGCTGTATATCTAGGCACCACTGTCCTAAACATAGCTTCTCTGCTGGAGAAGAACTTCCTATACGGGCCCTGCTTGTCATCTTGAGAATTAGCGGCAGCTAAGACCTCCCATTTGGATAAATCTGCCTGCCAGCTGACCAATGTAGCATTCTACCTGAGTTGCCCTTCCTGCCATGAAACAACAGAATCTATGGTGTAGCTCAGAAAGGAGAGAGTGGAGGGACAGTGGTGCCCTCAGTCAGTAACCAGTCTCTCAATATGTGACTTTGTCAAGTACAGTCTCTGCTGTGCTATATGCTGTTTATTTAAGCATTTGAGTTCAGTGTATTAGCTGGCTGTCATGGTTGGAATTGTGTCCCCCCAAAAATGTGTGCAGCCACGTGGCTGGGATATGGTTCCCAGTATCTTGGGACTGTCCTCCATTGTGTGGTTTTGCTAACTTGTATGTTAAAGGATTAGGGTGGGGCTGTAAATTCCTGCTGTAGGGGGAGTTTCCCTGGAGTATGGCTTGCCCCACCCTTAATGCTTTTAGCTTGCAAGGAATAAAAGGAAAAAGAAACAAAGGACAATTTGAGAACCTCACTACCATCAAGCAAGCAGCACCGGGAGCAGAGCGTGTCCTTCAGACCACAGGTTCTTGCGTCACGACGCTCCCTGGACAAAGACTGATGCAAAACCGGACTTTCCTCCAGAGGCGACAAGGTGAAAGCCTTCCCCTGGAGCGGACACCCTGAATATGGACTTGCAACCTACCGGACTGTGTAAGAATAAATCTTTCTTTGTTAAAGCCACCCACTCTGTGGTATTTCTGTTACAGCAGCCCTAGCTGACTAAAACACTGGCTAATTGCCAGTCCTCACCTCCTGGATAAGAAGGAAGGTGTCAGCACCTGCAGTCTTCCCACATGGTGAGTCAGCAGAATCAGAGCTGCATCATTTTTGAGAGGTAATTGTCTCATCACTGACATATAGTCCATTCTGACATCCATATACCGGATCCTAGGGCTCCCCAGATGTCAGTGGTGCTCCTTTCAATTATCATTCCAGGCCTTAGTTCTCACAGGGAATTGAAGAAACATGTGTCTAGTCCACCATCCTGGCCCAACCTGCCAGGATGTTTTTAGTTGGGAGTTTAAAACTACCTTTTCAATCTCTTCTCTTATGATGGTTTTTTTTTTTTCAGTTGTTCAATGTCTATTTGTGCTAGTTTTGAGAGGCAGTATTTTTCTAGAAAATTGTCCATTTCTTCTAGTATTTAAATTTATTAGAGTACAGTTTTCTGTAGTATTCTGTTATGATTCTTTTAATTTTAGTTGGGTCTGTTGTGATATCACTCATCCTGTTTCTTATTCAGGTTATTTGTTTCCTCTCCTGCTTTTCTTTTCTGAGTTTGGCTAGTGACTTGTCAATTTTGTTGACCTTTCCAAAAATCAGATTTTGGTTTTGTTTACTCTCTCAATCATTTTTCTGTTTAATTTATTTCTACTCTAGTTTTTATTATTTCTTTTCTTCTGGAGCCCAATGGGTTCTTTTGCTAGATTCTTTCCAGCTGTTCTAGGTGAAGTGTTAGTTCTTTGATTTGTGCTCTTTTGTCTTTTACTATGTATGCATTTATTGAGATTAACTGACCTCTGAGCATTGCTGTTTCTGTGTTCCATGTATTTTTATAGGATGTGTTTTCATTCTCATTTGATTTTATGAGTTTCTTCATTCCACCCTTGATTTCTTCTATTAGACAGTAGTTCCTGAGTAGACTGTTGTTCAGCTTACAGATCTTTGATTTTATTTTCCTCTTTATTCTGTTCTAGTTTTATGGCTTTAGGGTCTGAAAAGAAGCTTTTTCTTTTTTCAGTATTTTGTATTTTGTTTAGGACTGCTCTGTGGCTTATATGTGGTTAATTCTGGAAAACATTCCATGTGTACTGGAAAAGAAAGTGTACTTGGCTGCTGTTGGGTGGGGTGTCCTGAATATGTCTATGAGGTCAAGGTGGTTGTGTCATTCAGATCTCGCGCGTCTTTACTGAGCTTCTTTCAAGGTGTTCTATCCTTTCTGAGAGTGGTGTAATGAAATCTCCTACTATTATTGTGGAGTTATATATTTCTGTTTTCAGTGCAAATAGTGTTTGTTTTTTGTATTTTGGAACCTTGTCATTGTGTGCTAGATATTTAACATGGTTATGTTGTCCTATTGTACCAAGCTCTTAAAGAAAATGTAGTGTCCCTCCTTATTGAGTGTGGCATATTTAAACTCAAAGTCCATTTTGTCAGAGATTAGTATTGCCAGTCGTGTTCTTTTTTGGATGTTATTCCATTGTTACTTTTTTCCATCCTTTGAGTTGTAGTTTGTTTGTCTTTGAGTCTAAGTTGTGTCTCTTGTAAACAACATATAGAAGTATCCTATTTTTTAACCCAATCTCCTATCCTTCATCTCTGTAATGGTACACTTAGCCCATTTATGTTCAGTGTGATTATGGATATATGTTAGTTTAGTTCTGTCATTTTGGTGTCATTTTTGTGTGTTATGGTCAATTCTTCTGTTCCACTTAATTTTCTGTGTGGAGTCTTTTTTCTTTATGTTTTCTTCAAACAAAAACAAAGGAGAGTTGAAGTTTGTCAAAACCTTTTAGAGAGTCAAGATGATGTTTTGGTCTGTGTTATCTTTGATGATGCGACAGGGGTGTACCGATGTGACCCTGAAATAAAGCATCAAAGTATACAATTGAAGTCAGTCAATCCTCCATGACCAAAAAGTTGCATCAGTCTAAATCAAGAGTTGAAAGAATGTTGCTAACACTTTGTGATATCAGAGGGATTGTTTCTTATGAGTTTGTACAAATTGCATACTTAACCAAGTTTACTGTTTGAAGGTGCTGAAAAGACTGCATGAAAAAGTTAGATGAAAACAATCTGAACTTTTCACCAACAACCCATGGCTCTTACATTACAACAATGCACCAGTTCACATGGTACTGTCTGTAAGGGAGTTTTTAGCCAGTAAACAAATAACTATATTTGAACACCCTACTTACTCATATGATCTGGCCCCCCAATGACTTATTTCTTTACCAGACGATAAAGGGAATATTGAAGGAAGACATTTTGATGACATTCAGTACATCAAGGATAATAAAACAACAGCTCCGATGGCCACTCCAGAAAAAGAGTTCCAAAATTGCTTTGAATGGTGGACCAGGAGCTAGCATCAGTGCATAGCTTCCCAAGTGTAGTACTTTCAAGGTACCTGTACTGATATTCAGCAATGAGATATTTAGCAGTTTTTCTAGGATGAGTTTGTGAGCGTAATTGTCAGACCTCATAAAGTACAATCTTTTCAAGTACACACAGAATATTTACCAAATAGAAAACATAATGTGCCACATAGCACAATAGACTTAAAAAGATTCAAGTCATAAGAAGCATATTCTCTGCTGACAGTAAAATTAAATTAGAAACAAAGCCAGAAAGACACCTGGAAAATCCTCCAACACTGGAAAACATTCTTTTAAATAAACTTTGATTCAAAGAAAAAATGAAAATAGAAATTAAAATGCACTTTGAAATGAATGAAACTTTAACGAACAACAGCAATAACAAAGTGCCCCCTGTCAAAATTTGGCATATGTCACAAGCAATATTTAAGGAGGAATTTATAACACTTCATGCCTAGGTATGAAACCTGGTGGTGTAGTGGTTAAATGCTACCTCTGCTAATCAAAAAATTTGTAGTCCAAATCTGCCAGGTGCTCCTTTGAGATTCTATGGAGCAGTTCTACTCTGTCATATAGAATCGCTATCAGTCAGAATTGACTCAATGACAGTGGATTTTTCTGGGGTGGGGAATGCCTATAACAAAAACTGATGCTTGCTTTCACCTTAAGAAACTAGAAAAAGAGGAGCAAATTAAATGAAAGAAAACAAGCTAAAAGAAAAAGGAAGAAAGTTGAAGTAGAGATAAATAGAAAAGCAATGAAACAAAAATTTTTGAGATCAATATATTTAATCAACTTTAAATCAGCAAAAGAGAACAAATAAAAATTACCAATATAGCATGTGAAAAAAGTGATATCACTATGGATTCTGCAGATAATAAAAGGCTAATGATAGAACATTATGAACAAATTTAGGTCAATAAATTAGAGAAATGAAATCAAATAGAACTAGTGAAATGAAAATATTCTTTGAAAAGCACAAACTGCTACTATACTCAAGCAGAATTAGATAATATAAATATCACTATATAGATTAAAGACATTGAATTTTCAGTTAAAAGCTTCCCTACAAAGAAGACTTCAGCCTGCATTGTTTCACTGGAAAATTCTATGAAACATTTAAGGAAAATATAACATCAATTCTACACAAACTCTACACAAAGTTGACAGTAATGTTGTTGTTAGGTGCCATTGAGTTGGTTCTGACTCATAGCAACTGTATGTAGGAAAGAACACAACACTGACTGGTCCTGCGCCATGTCCACAATTGTCACTATGTTTGAACCTGTTGTTGTAACCACTGTGTCTTCCTCTTTTGTGTCAACCCTCTATTTTACTAACCATAACGTCCTTCTCCAGTGACAGGTCTCTCCTGATCACATGCCCAAAGTACATGAGATGAAGTCTCTTCTCACCAGCCTCTCTTTCAAAGAGTACTCTGACCATACTTCTTCTTTGAGAACTTCAGTCTTTTCTTCATTTGTCATGATGCTGCTTACTGGTCCATTTGTGAGAATTTTTGTTTTCCTTTTTCTCTTTTTATTTATTTTTTTAATTTAATATGACTGAGTGAAAATGTACATTCCCGTATAAATTTACATGCCCACCTATATGCAGCTTCTACTGTTGAGATGTAGTACACTGTTGAGCTGTAATTTTTTTATCTTCATCAGTAAGTACTTCAAATACTCTTTGTTTTCAATAAGCACAATTGCATCATCTGCATGTTACAGATTGTTAATGAGTCTTCCTCCAGTCCTGATGCTTCATTCTTCAAGTAGTCCACCTTCTTGAGTTATTTGCTCAGCTGACTGAATAAACATGGTGAAAGGATACAACCCTGATGCACACCTTTGTGGTAATTAAACCACTAAGTATCCCCTTGCTCTGAATGACTGCCTCTTGGTCTATGTACAGATTCCACATGAGCATAAAGAAGCATTCTATAATTCCCATTCTTTGCAATATTATTTGTCATGGATTACTTATGTCCCCCTGAAAGCGTATGTAGCAATTTGGCTAGGCTGTGTTTCCTGGTATTGCGTGATTTTCCTACATGTTGTAAACCCTGCCTCTATGATGTTAGTGAGGAAGTATGGGTGGCAGTTGTGTTAATGGGGCAGGACTCAATATGTAAGATTGTACTGTACCTTGAAGTAATCTCTTGGGATATAAAAGAAAGGGAAGCAAGCAAAGAGTTTGAGACCTCATACCATCAAGAAGCCAGGAGCAAATCACATGCTTTGGTAAGGACTTGGGGTTTCTGTACCCCTGAAACTCCTACTCCAGGGCAACATTGACAACAAGGACCTTCTTCCAAAGACAACAGTGAAAACCTCCTGGAGCTGATGCCCTGAATTTGGACTTTTAGGCTATAGACTACGACAGAATAACATTTCTATTTTTAAAGCCATTCACTTGTGGTATTTCTGTTGTAGTAGCACTAGGTAACTAAGACATTATTCATAGTTTGTTATGATCCACACAGTTAAATGACTTTGTATAGTCAATAAAACACAGATAAACATCTTTCTGGTATTCTTTGTTTTCGGCCAGTATCCATCTGACATCAGTAATGATAGCCCTGGTTCCATATATCTTTTGTAGCATAGCAGTTCTTTGAGAATATACTGATACTGACACTGTTGAATGATCATCAGCAACATTTTACTTATGTGTGATATTAGCAATGCTGTTGAGTGATTTCTGCATTGTGTTGGATACCATTCTTTGGAATGGTCACAAATACAGATCTCTTTCAGGTACATGTATTCTAAACTTCTTGGTATATATGAGTAAGAGCTTCCAACTTTGTATCTATTTGGTGAAATACCTCAACTGGTTTTACATCAATTCCTGGAAACTTGTTTTATACCAATGTCTACAGTGTGCTTTTTAGGCACCTAGTGCTGCTATAACAGAAAAACCACAAGTGGATGGCTTTAACAAAGAGAAATTTATTTTTTTCACAGCAAAGTAGGCTAAAAGTACCAATTCAGTGTGTCAGCTCCAGAGGAAGCCTTTCTCCCTGTGTTGGCCTTCCCTTGGTCTTTCCTGAGATGAGGAGCTTCTCTACGCAGGAACTGTGGGTACAAAGAATGCACTCTGTTCCCAGCACTGTTTACTTGGTGGTATTAGGTCCTCCTGTCTTTCTGCTTGCTTCTGCCTTTCACATCTCAGGAGACCAGCCCAAGACACAGTCTAAACTTGTGGACAGAGTCCTGCCTCACTACCACAACTACTGCCCATCTTCCCTTATTAACACTATATAGGCAGGATTTACAAAATATAGGAAAATCACACAATGCTGGGAATCATGGCTTAGCCAAACTGATAGATACATATTTTGGGGGGACACAATTCAATCTGTGACAGACTTATTTCTTCAATTCCTTTGGTTATTGATTATATACTGTCTCTTAAAGTGGTTAAATGTCAATTAATTCTTTTTGGTACAGTGACTCTTGTATTCCTTCCACCTTCTTCTGATGCTTCTTGCATCATTCAATATTTTACCTGTAGAATCCTTCAATATTCTAACTTGAGGCTTGAATTTTTTCTTCATTCTTTCAGCTTGAGAAATGCTGAGAGTGTTCTTCTTTTCAGGTTTTATAACCAAGAAAACATCTAAATAATATATTGGTAAATTCCTGTAGGCTGAATGTGAACTAGACTGAAATTTTAAAAAGAGGAAAAAAAAAAAAAAAAAACCTCTTCAGGGTTGCAATTCGATTGAGGCCCCACAGTTGTGTGGGCTTTGCTTCCAAAACCTTCACTAGGTTTCCGTGATAAGGATATGAGAGAGATGATGTCATGTCTCTGGCAGAAGATATTCAAGAGTGATCTTTTTTACAACCCATTCAAAGCCTTCTCCATAATAAAGAGTTGTTTTCCAGGGGAAAGGACTTTACCAGAGTACAGTTATCAAGCTTTATTCCAGCTGAAGGAAGATAATTCTTTCCCATTGTAGCATCATCTGTCTTTTCTTCATCACTTAACAGAGAAAAGTAACAAAGTAACAAGGTTTCAATAAAAGAGATTGGTAATTGGAGTCCTTCCTTGATGTGACAGAAGTCTATAGTGGACAGATGTGAGAATCAAGCAAGACAAAGATGTAAAACATTACCTCTTTTATTATAAAGTCTACTGGAGGTTCTAGATACAGCAGTCAACAAAGAAAAGTGTAATAAACGTAGTAAATCAACATTTGTAGTCTTTTAATTAATTAATGCATTTACCAAAAACATTTGAGTCGTGTTATGTACAGGTAATGTGAGGACAGAAAATCAGAGAACAGACATGATCTCTACTATTAAGGAATTAACATTCACGTAGAGGAAGACAAGTCAAACATTCAAGTAAACTTATTGGAGTGTATTAGATGGCATTAAGTACTAAGGGAAAAAATGGAGTGGTAGAGAACAACAGCCTTGGTGGTGCAGTGGTTAAGAAACTGGTTGCTAATCATAAAGCTGGCAGTTCAAATCCACTAGCTGCTCCTTAGAAACACTGTGGGGCAGTTCAACTCTGTCCTATAGGGTTGCTGTGAGTTGGAATCAATTCAATGGCAATGATTTTGGTTTTTCGTTTGTTTTGTATTTGGTAAAAGAGCCTAAATATTGAAAAGGATCATTGGCATCACTAGCTTGTTCAAGGAGCGTCTCTCTGGAAAAGCTAATAAAAACCTTAGGAAGTGAAAAACAGGGTGATGTGCCTATCTGGAGGAAGACTACTCAAGGAGAGGAAATTGGAGCACAAAGCAATGAAACTTGGGGATATTCATAGAGCAAGGAGACCAGTGTGACTGTATCAGGTCATCAGAGGGGCTAGTAGGAGAGATGAGGGCAGAGAAGTAGGCCAGAGGACTACACTGATGAGTCAGGCAGAGCAGTGTAAAACTAGTCAGACACAAAGAGGGCTCCTAAGAAGTTCTATATCCAAACAGGCAAGGCTCAGAAGGTCACTAAGTTTGTGGACAGAAGATAGCATCATATTTGGAATTCGGAAGGGTGGACTAGAATAAGTGGATAAAATTTTGGAAGAAATGGAGAGGAGACCAAAGTCATAGCCTATTCCATAAAAATTCTAAATTAGTTTTATTGGTCTACAACAATTACCAGGTGAGCAACAACTTTCTCCTCCCGGCACAAGCCAATCTCACTGGATAGGATGTATGTGAAGAACAAGTAAATTTTAAAAAAAGACAAAAATCGGGACTGCTCTTTATCAATTGACCTTTGAGTCTGTATATGACTAGTTGTGCATGTACTCAAACGAACACATTAACACCTGCAATTAATATATTGTTTTATAGTCCTTCCTGTGAGTACTAGAGTCCAAAGTTTCTTTCCTTTATCTTGGGCTAATTCCATTGAGCAAGAAACCTGGTTCTTGTCTCTGATTTCTCACTGACCCAGGAAGACTGCCCCTGGCAAGTTTCCTTTCCCTATCTTACATCGTGAGCACAAAGGCATTTCGGGTTCCTGACAAGACTGATCAGAACACAGCTGGGAACCTTGTTTGGGCCAGGTCACAGAAGTGAGAAAGACTGAGTATTTCCTGAGCTGGTATTTCAGACAATGGGTGGTTCTTCTTCTTCATGTTGCGGAAATAATGGTGAGCTTTTTACTGTTGCTACTTATTGTGTTTGTGCTTGTGTGTGTATAAACGTCAGTGCCTCTAAGAAAAGTATTTGAGCTACAGAGGCAGAGCACACCCCAGGAAACAAAATGTTAGAGTTGGATCAGCTACTATCAGGCCTGATAAATCTGTCTTCTCGTTTTTTTGACTTCCCTAACTGGTTGGTGGTGAAGTGGTTAAGAGCTCAGCTGCTAAGCCAAGGGTCAACAGTTTGAATTTACCAGTCACTCCTTGGAAACCTTAGGGGCAGTTCTACTCTGTCCTATATAGTCACTATGAGTTGAAGTTGACTTGATGACAACAAGGTTTTCAGTTAGGATAGTCTCAGCTCACTAACCTCTTTCCAGCTCTATTTTGTTTTTTCTTCCACCCAATTTTACTTCATTTCCTCTTTCAATATTCTGATTTTCAGCTACTACCCCTCTCCTTGGAAACTCTGGTGGTATAGTGGGTTAAGTGCTACATCTGCTAAACAAAAGATCAACAGCTCAGATCTGCCAGGCACTCTTTGGAAACTATGGGGTAGTTCCACTGTAACCTCTCGGGCCGCTGTGAATCGGACCAGACTTGATGGCAATGGGTTTTTTTTTTTTTTCAGATCCCTCTCCTTGGTAACCCTGGTGACAGTGGTTAAGTGCTACATCTGCTAACCAAAGCATCAGTTGAAATCTACCGAGTGCTCCTTGAAAACTCTATGGGGCTGTTATACTCTGTCCTGTAGGATCGCCATGAGACAGAATCAACCCAATGACAGTGGGTTTTATCTATCTGTCTATCTGTCTGTCTGTCTGTCTATCTATCTATCATCTATTTGTATCCCTTTCCCTATAGTTCTCCTTCTACTGGTATTGTTGTCTTTAGGTGCCATCAAGTCAGTTCTGACTCATAACGACCCTATGAACAATTGTATGTAAAAACTGCCTGGTCTTGTGCCGTGTCCAGAACCATTTTTATGCTTAAGCACACTGTTGTGTCCACTGTGTCAACCCATCTCATCAAGGGTCTTCCTCTTTTCCGCTGGCCATCCACTCTACCAAGCACAGTGTCCTCCTCTAGGGACTGATCCTTCCTGACATGTCCAAGGCATGTAAGATGTAGTCTTGCCATTTTTGCTCCCAAGGAGCACCCTGGTTGTACTTCGTACTTCCCCAGAACAGATCTGTTTGTTCTTTTTTTTTTTCTTTTCTTTTTATTTAACATAACTGAGTGAAATTGTACATTCACATATAAATTTACATGCCCCCCTATATGCAGCTTCCACTGCTCTCCCTGTCTGGTGACAGCACACTATTCCTCTCTGCTCCATACCTGTCTCATCCTCCCAACAGTCTCCTTTCCCCTCCTCTCCATCCACTCCCCTTCCTCCAGCCAGAGGTCAGCAAGATGATATCCTATAGATGTATAGAACCATAAAGTGCTTCCAATATATGTCTGTTTGTTCTTTTGGAGGTCCATAAGACACTCAACATTCTTTTCCAGCACCACAATTCAAAGGCATCAGTTCTTCTTTGTTCACTGTCAGCTTTCACATGCCTATGATGTGATTAAAAATACTATGGGTTGTATCAGGCACACTTTAGTCTTCAAGGTGACATCTTTGCTTTTCAATACTTTAAAGAGATCCTTTGCAGCAGACTTTCCCAATGCAATGTGTCTTTTGATTTCTTGACTGCTGCTTCCACAGGTGTTGATTGTAGACCCAAGTAAAATGAAATCTTTGACAACCTCAATCATTTCTCCATTTATGACAATGTTGCTTCCTGGTCCAGTTGTTACTATTTTTGTATTCTTTTTTTTTTTACTATGACTGTGTGAAAATGTACGTTCCCATATAAATTTACGTGCCCACCTATATGCTGCTTCCACTGCTCTCCCTGCCCGGTGACAGCACAATATTCCTCTCTGCTCCATACATGACTCATCTTCCCAACAGTTTCCTTCCCCTCCTCTCCACCCACTCCCCTTACTCCAGCCAGAGGTCTGCAGGATTATATCCTATAGATGCATAGAACCATAAAGTGCATCCAATATATGGTCACTCTGCATCGCCAAGTCCAATCCATTCATGTCCGAAGAGTGGACCTTCGTTATGATTTATGGGCAAGGGCACGCTATTCTTGATGTTGAGGAGCATCTGAAGGCTGTGGTCCTTAATCTTCACCAGCATTTCCAGTCTTGTTCAATTCCAGCAAGTAGGATGGTGTCGTCTGCGTAATGCAGGTTGTTAACGAGTTGTCATCCAATCATGATGCCTCATTGTTCTTCATATAATCCAGCTTCTTGGGTTATTTGCTTGGCAAACAGGTTGAAAATGTGTGGTGAAAGGATACAACCCTGTTGTACACCTTTCCTAACTTTAAACTACGCAGTGTATGCTTGTTCTGTTCACACAACTGTTTCTTGATCCATATACAGATTCCTTAAGAACACAATTAGGTGTTCTGAAGTTCCCATTCTCCACAGTGTTAGCTATGATCCACAGAGTCGAGTGCTTTTGCATAATCAGTGAAACAGAGGTAAACATCTTTGTGATGTTCTCTGCTTTCAGCCAAGATCCATCCGACATCAGCAGTGATATCTCTGGTTCCACATCCTCTTTTGAATCCAGCTTGAATTTCTGGCAGTTTCTTGTCAATGTACTGTTAGTTTTGAATGATCTTGAAGAAGTTTTGCTTGTGTGTGATATTAATGATTTTGTTCTCTAATTTATGCATTCAGTTGAATCATCTTTCTTTGGAATGGCCATAAATATGGTTCTCTCCAGTCAATTGGCCAGATAGCTGCACTCCAAATTTCTTGCCAATGTTTTCAACACAACTGCAACTTACTCTTGCAGTACCATGGGTTCCTGATCATATGCTACCTTTTCAAATGGTGGAACATTGACCAGTTCCTTCTGGTATAAAGACTCTGTGTATTTCTTACATCTTCTGTCGATTCTCCCTGAGTCGTTTAATACTTTATCCGTAGAATCCTTCACTATTGCTACTCGAGGCTTGAGTGTTTTCTTCAGTTCTTTCAGCTTGAGAAATGCAGAATGTGTTCTTCCCTTCTAGCTTTCTATTTCCATCTCTTTGCACATCTCGTTATAATACTTTCTTTTGTCTTCCTCAGCTGTTCTTTGAAATCTTCTGTTCAGGTCTTTCACTTCACCTTTCCTTCCCTTTGCTGTAGCTGCTCAATGTTCAGGAGCAAGTTTCAGAAACTCTTCTGACATCAGTTTGGTCTTTTCTTTCTTTGCTGCCTTTTTAATGATCTCTTGCTCTCTTCATGGATGATTTCTTCGAAGTCATTGCACAATTCATCTGGTTTTTGGCCATTAGATGCCAACACATCAAATCTGTTCTTAAGATGGTCTTTGAACTCAGGAGGGATATACTCAAGGTCATACTTTGGCTCTTGTGGACTTGTTCTAATTGTATTCAGTTTCTATTTGAATTTTCATATGAGTGATTGATGATCTGTGCTGCATTCAGAACCTGGTCTTGTTCTGGCTGTTGATATGGAGATTTTCCTTCGTCTTTTTCCACAGATGTAGTCAATGTAGCCAATTTGGTTCCTGTGTACTCCACCTGGTGAGGTTCATGTGTATAGTCACCATTTGTGTTGGTTAAAGAGGGTACCTGCGGTGAAGAAGACTTGCAAAATTCTATCATGCCATCTCCAGCATTGTTTCTATCATCAAAGCTGTATTTTCCAATTACCAATCCTTCTTAGTTTCCAACTTTTGCATTCCAGTCACCAGTAATTATCAATGCATCCTGATTGCATGTTCTATTAATTTCAGACTGCAGAAGGTGGTAAAAATCTTCAATCATCTCTTCATCTTTGGCCTTAGTAGTTGGTGCATAAATTTGAATAATAGTCATATTAACTGGCCTTCCTTGTAGGTGTAGGGATATTATCCTATCACTGACAGCATTATACTTCAGAACAGATCTTGAAATTTTTTTTTTATGATAAATGCAACATCATTCCTCCTCAAGTTTTCATTCCCAGCATAGTAGACCACACAATTGTTGGATTCAAAATAGCCCAAACCGGTCCATTTCATCTCACTAATGCCTAGGATATCAATGTTTATGCATTCTATCTCATTTTTGAAGGTTTTCAATTTTCCTAGATTCAAACTTTGTATATTCCATGCCCCGATTATTAATGGATGTTTGCAGCTATTTCTTCTTATTTTGAGTTGTACGACCTCCAATCTGTAATAATTCTGGGAAATTTGCTTCCTGTATATTCTGCTTCTTGCTCTTCCTTCTGCTCCAACCACATTATTCGAACCCTAGTGTGATGTAATTTTGATATTTCTTTTTCTGTATATCATTGGAAAGTTACCTATTTCAAAATTATGACCAGAAATTGACACTTGAATTGCAATGTTTACATTGTAAAAGCAATGATAAATTCATTTATGGGATGGTAAGCCAACACTCTCTACCAGCCACTCTGCATAATAATGAAAGAAAATCTTGTGGTAGTAAATATTTCACTATAGCATTCTACATAGACAGATCTCTTTGCCATCAAGTTGATTTCTACTTATATCAACACTATAGAACAGAGTAGAACTGCCCTATAGGGTTTCCAAGGAGTGACTGGTGGATTTGAACTGCAACTTTTTGGTTATCAGCCGCAGCACTTAATCACTATGCCACTAGGGTTTCTGTTTTATTCATGGACACTGAAAACTGAATTTCATGTGATTTTCACAGACCAAAAATTATTATTTTCATTTTTCATGATTTAAAAATATAAAATTCTTTCTGAACTTATAGGCCTTACAAAAAGCATACAATTCCAAAATTGTAGGAGTTCTAAAAATACCTTTTTGAAATAAACAATGCAAATGAGTTACATGAAAAAATGAAAAAGTACATTGAAGTATTTGTGAAACTCCTCAATTGTCTGGATAATTTTCTATTGAGAGAAGATTACACATCTCAATCTCTATTTTTCTCTATACTGCTATATTATCTATCTCCCTACCGAGTTATCTGTTTTAGTCATCTGGTACCATTCTAACAGAAACACCATGAAGTGGATGGCTTTAAAAAAGGACAGTTTATTTTTATACAGTTCAGTAGGCTACAAGTCCAAATTTGGGGAGTCTGCTCCAGGGAAGGCTTTCTCTCTTTGTCAGCTCTGGAGAAAAGTCCTTGTGTTGCATGAGTCTTTGGTCAGGGAGCATCTTGGCACAGAACCTCAGGTCTAAAGAATGCACTCTACTACTAATGCTGCTTTCTTCATGATGTGATGTTCCCACTCTCTGCTTGCTTCCCTTTCCTATTATTTCTTGTAAGATGAAAAGATAAAAGGTGGTACACACAATGCTTCAAGGAAACCCTCTCCACACTGAAACAGGGAGGTGATATTAGGGAGGGTGTTACAGTCCCCCCCCAATCCTCTCTAAAATAATCCAGTCTGTTAACAACAGGCAGAGATTAGTATTTGCAGCATGAGGAAATCACAGAATGGAGGGCAATCATGGAATACAAGGAATCCTGATCTGGCCAAATTACTAGACATATTTTTGGGGTGGCACAATTCAATCCATGATACAATCAGTCTGTCTACCTGCAGAGCAATTTTGACTGACAGGGTTATACATAACTGATAGAACTTGTAAGAATCATGATGGAATAGTATGTTACAAAGTATTCTAATAATGATACCTGTCTCAAAACTGAATATATTTGCAAAGGAGATTGTGTGTTCATTGCTACTAATAGCGTTGAATCAAAAAATGCCAATGTAACTTCTTATCCCAGTTGAGTTGATTCTAACACTTAGTGACCTGATAGAACAGAGTAAAATTACTCCTATTGAGTTTCTTTATGGAAGCCGTGACATCTTTCTCCTGTGGATCAGCTGGTAGGTTTAAACTACCAGCTTTTTGGTAAGCAGCCAACTACCTAATCACTGTGTCACTAGAGATCTTTAAAGCCCATGTAGAGCAATAGTTTGGTTATATTAAGCAACAGATTCTAAAATTACATGAAAGACTGAATTGTAGTATATTTTATCACAAATAATTTGTAAGTGTGAAAAAAGTCCTAAATTCTCATGCAACATTTATAGAAAAGCCTAACAAAAACTCACGCTCATGGGGGGCAGAGTCAAGATTGGGAGGCAGAGTCAAGATTAGGGGGCAGAGTCAAGATGGCAGACTAAACACATGTCTCCCTAAATCCTTCTGGAAACCGAGACCTGAATTGATAATTAAACAGACCCTACTGGACACCTAGTGAGCCCTAGGACAAGGCATAGGGATGTTGATTTGGACTTCATACCCTTGAACTCTAAACTTCCTCTCTTTCTCTGACCCCACTCTTGGCAAGTCCAGGCTTGCATGGACTGAAGGACTCACCATTTTGATTTTTTTTTTTCTCTCCGTATTGGCTGGTGAGTGGAGCTGACACTTGACTAGCCACTGGTCTCAGATGCACTGCTGGTGGGATTGGCAAGTGTAATTGCCATATTCTAAGAACCCAGCTTTGGACTCTGTGTATCTCAGCTCCTTTGGCCTATCTTTCTACCTTTGCTATGTGGTAGCCGTATGGATGCAGTGGTGAGCTTGTGTGGGACACCATCTTGATCCATTGGGAGACAGATATGCCCAGGTAGAGGCCCACACTAGACTTGGTTCCTAGGCTGGGAGGCTGTGCCTGCCAGAGTGAGAGTGCTTTTCCACCAGAGTGGCAGTGTTTTGCAGTGTTGCCTGAGGCTGGGGCCCAGCAACGGAGGCTGTGGACTCTGGGCACTTCGGCACTTTTGGCCTCTCTTTCTGCCAGTACCCTGGTCCCAGCTGTGTGGCAAGCTGTGCTGGACACCATCTTGTTCAGCTGGGAGGCAGGTATACCCATGTGGAATCCTCAGGTGGACCTGATTCCTGGGTTGGGAGGCAGTGCCTGCCCAGAAAAGAGTACTTTTCCAGCAGAAAAGTAGAATTCTACATGGTAGTGCTTACAGCTGAGGCCCAACAGCAGAGGCCAGCATGGCATTAGCCTTTCTGTATTTTGAGCTAGTTTATAACATCTGGGGTTTGATACAGTGGTGCTTACTTTGCCAGCTGGGAAGACAGATCTATATACCTGAAAACCTGACTGACTGTGGAAGTGGTCAGATATTTTTACTTCTTGTTTTAAGATGGCCTAGAGAAACAATTGTGGTCCATCCTCACAGCATGTCTCCCAGCTTCTGCTGACCCACATGAAGCCCCAAAAGCAACAAATGCAGCAGAGCAAAATGAAAAATTAAGCAAGCTGTTCAATTTGATGGAACACCAGTACTCTGAAACCCAACAGATCAAGAACAAAATCAAAGACATAGAAACTTCAATTCAAAGCCAAGAAAACAAAATGGAACAAATGGAAAATAGACTTTCTGATTTGAAAGACAGAGCCACTAACTCCAGCATCTGTGAGGAGAAATCAGAAAAAATAAACAAGAAAAATGAAGAAGCATTAAGAAGCATGTGAGACTCTATAAGGAAGAACAATTTACGATTAACTGGAGTTTCTGAACAGGGCGAGACACCTGAGAACACAGACAGTATTATTGTTGAGCTGCTGAAAGAACTTCGCAGAAATTATGAAAGAAGAGAATATAGATATACAAGATATATATCAAATACCACTTAATATGGATGTCGAAAGACTCCAAGACATATTATAACCAAGCTTAACAAAAGGAAACATAAGCCGAAACTCTTAAAGGCAGCAAGACTCAAAACAAAGTTAAGATTCAGAGGGAAACACTGTAGAATTTCATCTGACTTCTCAGCAGAAACCATGCTGGCACAGAGACAGTGGCATGACCCATTCA
Organism: Heterohyrax brucei; assembly: GCA_028571685.1. Taxonomy (NCBI): domain Eukaryota; kingdom Metazoa; phylum Chordata; class Mammalia; order Hyracoidea; family Procaviidae; genus Heterohyrax; species Heterohyrax brucei. The sequence continues at coordinate 51,195,465 of CM053144.1, read as the reverse complement.
AAGCCTTGAAGGAAAAGAACTTCCAACCAGGAATTATATATCTTGCAAAACTATCTATCAAACATGAAAAGGAAAATAAGACATTTGCAGAAACAGAAACTCAGAGACTTTGTAAAAAACAAACCAAAGCTACAAGAAACATTGAAAGCATCTCTTGGCTTAGAAGAAGAAAACCACTAACTTTATATTTTAGAGGGACACATCATGCACAATCCTACTTAGTTAGGGAAGGCTCCAAACTCAATCAAAGCTACAACAGTGAAACAAATGATCCAGGGATCATATCATGAAAACTGTGATGTCATCATATTAAAATGAGGGATGTACTATAGTCTTTATAGTCCTTCCAGATGGAGAGGAAGTTGCCAAGACTGGTAGTAATTAAGACTGAGCTTATACTTAGTTTACTAAGCAGGATCATAGGGGCAGCCATAAAGAACAATAAAGATGCAACATATTATATCAAGAAACGTAATGCAGGAGTCTCAACAACCACAAAATCAACCCTGAAAAAAGTGAAAAAACTCACAAAGAATGTCCCAGAACAGATTAATAAGAACAACAGAGGAAATATCAACACAAAAATAAATATATCACAGTGGCAGCACTGAACACATACCTATCAATAATTGTATTGAATGTGAATTGACTGAACACTCCAGTAAAGCGACATCAAGTGACATCTTGGATCAAAAGACATCCATATGTTGTCCACAAGAAACTCACTTGAGACTTAAAGATAGGAACAAACTGAAGATTAAAGGATGGAAGAATATATATCAAGCTAACAATGAACAAAGAAGAGCAGGGGTGTCAATTCTAATCTCGGATAAAATAGATTTTAATGTAAAATCCACCATCGTGGACAAGGATGGACACTATTGCTGAAAGTTTCAATATACAAACAGGACTTAACAATATTAGATATTTGTGCATCTAATATTAGAGCAAGCTGGCTTGGCAATATTAGAGCACCTAAATATGTCAAAGAAACACTGACTACACTCAAAAAAGAGATACATCACTCCACAATACTAGCAGGAGATTTCAACACGCTACTCTCAGTACTGGACAGATCATCTAGAAAAAAGCTCAATAAAGACACAGAAGACCTTACTGCCACAATTAACCAACTACACCTCATTGACATATACAGAAATTTATAACCACGAGTGAACAATTACACCTTGTTCTCCAGTGCACATGGAACATTCTCCAGAACAGACCATGTGTTAGGACATAAAGCAATTCTCAACAAAATTCATACCACTGAATTAATGCAAAGCGTCTTCTCAAATCATAAAGCTATAAAAGTCAAAATCAATAGCACAAGAAAACATAGATAGAAAGTGGAACTCATGGAAAGTGAACAACATCTTGCCCAAAAAGACAGGGGTCATAGAATATTAAGGATGAAATAAAGAAATTTATGGATTCCGGTGAGAATGAAAACACTTCCTACCAGAACCTATGGGATACAGTCAAAGCAGTGCTCAGAGGTAAGTTTATCCCCACAAATGCACACATCTGGAAGGGAGAAAGAAGCCAAATCAAAGAAATAACCCTACAGCTTGAACAAGTAGAGACAGATCAGCAGATGAACCCCTCAAGCACCAGAAAAAAAAGATCATAAATATCAGAGCAAAACTAAACAAATTAGGGAATAGAAGAGCAACTGAAAAAATTGAAAACACCAAAAGCTAGTTTTTTGAAAAGGTCACCCAAATTGACAAACCTTTGGCTAAACCTACTAAAGAAAAACAGGAAAGGAAACAAATAACCCAAAAAAGAAATGAGAGAGGGAGTTGTCGCAACAGATCCAACAGAAATCATAACTATCCTAACAGAATACTACGAAAGACTGTACTCTAACAAATTTGAAAACCTAGAGGAAATAGACATTATCACCTAACAAAATTATCACAATGTGAAGCAGAACAACTTAATAAACCCATCATAAAGGAAGAGACTGAAAAAGTCATCTAAAAATTACCTATCAAAAAATGTCGAGGCTCAGATGGCTTCACCATAGAATTCTACCAAGCTTTTAGAGAAGAGTTATCTCCAACACTACTGAGACTATTTCACAGGATAGAAAGGGATGGAATACTCCCAAATTCATTTTATGAAGCCAACATAACCCCAATACCAAAGCAAGGAAAGACTCAACAAAAACGGAGAACTATGGCCAAATATCACTCGTGAATCCAGATGCAAAAATCTTCAGCAAAATTCTTGGCAATAGAATATAACAACATATCAAGAAAATAATCCATCATGACCAAGCTGGATTCATACCAGGAATGCAAGGCTGGTTCAACATCAGAAAAACAATTAATGTGATCAACCACACAAATAACACAAAAGACAAGAATCACTTGATCTTGTCTATTGATTCAGAAAAGATATTTGATAAAGTCCAACACCTGTTCATGCTAAAAACTCTCAGCAAAATAGGAATAGACAGCAAATTCCTCACTGTAATAAGGGCCATTTATACAAAGCCAACTGCCTATATCATCCTGAATGGAGAGAGACTGGACCAGTTTCCCCTGAGAACAGGAACTAGACAAGCATGCCCACTTTCATCTCTCCTATTCAACATCTTACCAGAATTTCTAGCCAGAGCAATTTGACAAGACCAACAAATAAAGGGCATCTACACTGGCAAAGAAGTAAAAATCTCCCTATTTGCAGATGATATGACTGTATATGCAGAGAATCCAAAAGAATCCATAAGCAAACTACTCAAACTGATAGAAGAGTTCAGCAAAATCTCAGGATACAAGACAAACGTAAGTAAATCAGTAGGATTCCTTTATATCAATATCATTTACTATAGCCCCTAAGAAGATAAAGTACCTAGGAATTAATCTAACCAGAGAAATAACAGACCTTTACAAAGAGAACTACAAGCCCTTACTATAAGAAACTAAGAAAGACTTACATAAATGGAGAAACCTACCCTGCTTATCGATAGGAAGACTTAACATAGTGAACATGTATATTTGCCTAAAGCAATCTACTTATATAATGCAATCCTAATATAAATTCCAGTGACATTTTTTAGTGTGATGAAGAAAGAGATTGCCAGCTTTGTTTGGAATGGGAAGAAGCTGTGGATAAGTAAAGCACTACTGAAGAAGAAGAACACACTGGGAGGCCTCTCACTACTCGACTTTAGAACCTATTACACCGCCACAGTAGTTAAAACAGCCTGGTACTGGTACAAAAAAAGATGGATAGATCAATGGAACAGAACGGAGACCCCAGAAATGACATCATCTTCCTATGAACAGCTGGTATTCAACAAAGGCCCTAACGCATTAAACTGGGGAAAAAACAATCTCTTCAACAAATGGTGGTGGCAAAATTAGATATCCATCTGCAGAAAATTGAAACAAGACCTGTATCTTACACCTTATACAAAAGTCATCTCAAACTGGATAAAAGACCTAAATATCAAATCTAAAATGATAAAACTCATCCAAGATAAAATAGGAACAACTATGGAAGTTTTAATACACAACTTAGAGTTCAAAATCTGTCAGACCACAAACAACAGAAGAGAAAATAGATAAATGGGAACTATTAAGAATCAAACACTTTTGCTCATCCAAAGACCTTATTAATAGAATTAAAGGGCCACCTACAGAATGGGAAAAAATATTTGGCAACTATATGTCAGGCAAACATCTGATCTCCATAATCTATAAGGTACTACAAAATATCAACAAGAAAAAGATAAGCCATGGGCAAAGGAGATGGACAGACTCTTCACTACACAGGAGATGCAGGCAGCCCCCAAACACATGCGGACATGCTCACAGTCATTAGCTACTAAAGAAATTAAAATCAAAGCTACAATGAGGTACCATCTCACCCCAGCAAGGTTAGCCATGATCCAAAAAACACAAAACAACAAATGCTGGAGAGGCTGTGGAGAAATTGGTACTCTTCTACACTCTTGGTGGTATCGCAAAATTGTGCAACCTCTTTGGAAAGCAATCTGGCACTTTCTTAAAAAGCTGGATCTAGATATGCCATTTGATGCAGGAATTCCACTGCTTGGAATATATCCTACAGAATCAAGGCCATTCACACCAACTGATACATGCACACTAATGTTTATCTCAGCACAGTCCACAACAGCAAAAAGATAGAATCAACACAGACGCCCAGCAAACAGAGGAATGGATAGGCTAACTATGGTATATATACTCAATGGAACACTATGCAATGATAAAGAATAACGATGATTTTAGGAAACATCTAATAGGTTGAGTCAAAGTAGTCAGCAACAAAAGGAAAAATATTGTATGAAACCCATAAGATAAGAACATAAAAACAGACTCATGCATAGAAGAAAAGACTCTTTGACAGCTGAAAGTGTGGAGAGGGAGGGAGGCTGAGGGGGGGAGGGTTTAGATTAGATAGTTGATAGAAACTTGGTTGGGTGAAATATGGGACAGCACACACTAGAAAGATGGTCAATATTAAGTGGATTTCAACATAATACGATTACTCCTCCCACCTTAATCCAATATTACAAGGACAGGGTAGCTAAGGCTGGGGGCCAAGGACTATGCTCTCGAGGGAAGCCAAGACCGATTGGCACAACTAGCATTTTGCTACTGAGGGCTCTCTGCACCCCACATTGGTGAGTGGTGTCTGGAGTCTTAAAAACTGCCAAGCTGCAATCCAAGGGTACAGCAAATCGTCCCAGCTTAGCACAAATGGATGATCATTATGGACCAAAATGACATGGGGGAAGAGAACCCAAAAGACAGAGAGACCCACGTGAGTGGGTGACTATGTTGACTGGTGACCAGAAGAACCGGATGGTGCCTGGCCACCACCAGTGACAGCTGTGATGGACCTCACTAAGTTGAGTCTCACTGGCAGCACAAGAGTAAAAAGGGGTGCACTCTGAGAAACTCATTAACAGATTGCAGTTGATTGTCCATGGGCCTCGGGGTTCCCCTGGGAGCATGGCCCCTGGCCCTGATGCTGCCACTGTCCATAAGCCATAATGGAGGTCAACTCTCGGACAGGAATGGATTGGACTTGGTGATAGAGTGACCATATCATGTGTGCACTTTATGGTTCTATGAATCTATAGGATGTCGTCCTGCTGACCTCTTACTGGAGGAAGGGGAGTGGGTGGAGAGGAGATTGTTGGGAGGATAAGACATGTATGGAGTATAGAGGAAGAGTGTACTGTCACTGGGCAGGGAGAGCAGTGGGAGCTGCATATAGGTGAGCATGCAATTTATATAGGAATGTACATTTTCATTCAATCACAATTAAAAAAATAATAAATTTAAAAAAGAAATGGAAAAAATTCACATTCATTAAAAATAAAAAAAGTTTAGTTCTTTTGTAGAGGTAAATGTTTTTAACTTGTATGAAAAGGTAATATGTAGCACCTAAACCATTGCCATCGAGTCAATTCTGACTCATAGTGGCCCTATAGGCAGAGTAGAACTGTCCTACAGGGTTTCCAAGGCTATAAATCTTTTCAGAAGCACACTGCCACATCTTTTTCTTATGAAAGGCTGGTGGGTTAGAGCTGTCGACCTGTTAGTCAACAACCAAGCATTTAAACACTGTATCACCAGGGTTCATATGTAGCACCTCCAAAAAAACCATTTGCCACTGAGTAAACTTGGACTCATAGTGACAGACTAGAACTACCCCATATGGTTTTAATGTAGCACCTGATGGAATCGAACCACCAATTTTTTGGTTAGCTTTCATAGCTCTTAACCACTACACCACCAGAATTTTTATTTAGTAACTACCAATCCAAAAATTCTGAACGTGCAGAAATAGTCAAAGAAATATATAAAGATTTTCAACATAGATTCATAGACGTCAACAACGGAATTAGAGAAAAAGTGAAATCAAAATATATTTCATTCAAAAAACTATTAAGCACACTAAATTCAGTAAGTACTCCTAAACAAAATTTTTAGAAATCTCAATTAAAACAAATTATATAAAATGTACAAAACAGGAAGTAGAATTTCAACAAATATAAAGTTCTTATTCACCCATTAAAACAAATCAATATAGTTTGGTAATCTGTTACAAAGCATATAACCATATGTCTAGTTTCCTTTTTGGCTGTAACAGAAATACCTAAAGTGGACAACTTTACAGGAAGTTAATTTTCTCACAGGGCATCAGCTCTAGGGGAACTTCTCTCTGTGAGTCCTGAGGGAAGGCCCTAGTGTCTTTCAGTGTCTGTAGCCCCAGTATCTGTGGCCCTGGCTCTGCTCACTTTCTTGACCCTTAGATGGCATCTACCTTCCTCCAGTTGTTCTTAGCTGTCTGTCAATGTTGCTCCTTATAACTCAGAAGTAGTTAGGTTTAGGACATGCCTTACCCTGGCAAGGCCTCATTTCCAGATAAGATTACATCTACAGGTAGAGACAAGGGTTAGGATTTTGACACATTCTGGGAAGACAAAATTCGTTCCATAATAATAAAATTAAAGGAATTGAAATGCTGTACCTATGTAAGTATTAATTGAAGATATTTCACTGAATAGAAAAGGAAACAGCAATTTTGTATTCTACTCCCCTAAGTTGATAAAGTAGATAGACCTAGTTTTCTGTGTGTATTTTTTATATTGATAATGTGTTTTAACATTACAGTGGTGAATATTGAGAACTACAGAATTCCACAGATCTGTGAGTGTTTAGGCACAGGTGTAACATTCAACTTTTCACAGCTATATGTTTTCATGTTGCTCCTTCTCAAGTTTCACATATACTGAATGTGGAACCCTAAAATCCTTCAATGGCATTCTCATTGGAATTCAAATATAGTATAGTTATTCACGTCCAAGGACTGAGAACAATCCTGTGCTTAATGTTCTGCTGTCACTGTCTTGAAATTTTGAATGGTTTTACCTTTGTGTGTGTGCTTTGTGAGTGAAATGTGATGGATAATGGAGCATGCACATGAGCAGAGAAGACACACCAGGTGGCAGAAAATGCATGTGGTTGTGATCCACAGCAGCCTGCACTCATAGAGGCTCAGGCCTGCAGACACAGTGAATAGTCTGTGCACACAGTAATTGGTTTACTGTGCCCACAAGTGTCTTGTGGTGGTTCAGAACATCACTGGGCCTGTTACAGATACTGGCTTGATGGTTGGGTTCAGATCGGTGATAACAATAGTGGCAGCAGATATGGAAGTGGTATCAGTAACTGCAGCTGTTGGAAAGAAGGTGGAGTCCTTTTAGGCACAGTGACAGGACCTATGGTGGGTGGCCCTCTTGTTCATCTATTTTCTGTTTTTAGAGGTCTTCCCTATGTCACCTGTGCAAATGTTAATTCTCTGCCCTCAATACTTTGAGAGCAAGTGCCAGTGACCAGGCAGTAAACACTGTCAGTAAATTATTGAAAATTAAAAGCTTACACACGGACTTTAAAATAATTTGTACAAGAGAGTAGTAGAATTCTTATAAAAAGTTAGAATTTTCAGCTTTGAAAATGTCTGTAACATTGCACAGGAAATATCCACAGCCTTAGAAATCAGAATTAAATGTAAACATTGTCAGACTCAATGACAAAAGTAACGCTATATTAATACGAAGCTCTAAATTATGAAATTATTAATTAGAAAGATAATTTTTAAATTAAGTTTTCCTTGCAATTGAAGATACAGCAGTAGAATTAGGAACAAGCGTTTTGAATTATATACACATCATGATGTCATTTTCAGTTTTTTGTAGTTACAGTTACAGTTTTTGTAGTTACAGTTACAGGAAATATTACAGGAAACACTAAAATGCCTTTGCATAAGTTTATATTTAAGGGTAGAATATTAGCTGTGGTGGAATGAGGATTTCTGCAACTATACTTTTCCATAAGAACAATGAAAACCAAAACCAAAGCTGCTGTTGAGTTGAGTCCAACACATAGTGACTGTATAGGTCAGAGTAGAACTGCTTCATAGAGTTTCCAAGGAGCACCTGGCAGATTTGAACTTCCAGCCCTTAGGTTAGCAGATGTAGCACCTAACCCACTACGCCACCAGGGTTTCCAAAAGCACTCAAGGTACTGGAAAAATCACCAAAATCAACTTTTTCGGACAGTTTTGCAACACTCTGAGGCATGTTTATTCAAGAAAAATTGTTTAGCCTCGGTAGTAACAGTTGGTGTTTGTGGCAAAGACAGTCATCCCTCTTTTCCCAATTCTATGGTATCCTTTAAAAGCAGCGTTCTCTCAGTCATGACAGCTGAGAATACCAGTAGTCTTGTAGCAACCAGAGAGGGAATACCAGTTTTGGAGATTCTCTAACGGTGCCATCCCCAAAGTACTATAATATTTGACCTATCATGTAGCTCCCTGAAAAGATTTAATAGCAGAACAGTGCTGTTATTTTACCTGACTGAGCTCACTTTGTGTGAAAACTACTGTCACCTGGGTATTGTGTAAAACAATTAGCTTTAAGTGATTAACATCATAGCTGCATAAGGTAGTTGTATCAGTTGGGGCAAAAAAAGAGCCAGATTGAAAATTTACTAGAAAGATTTAGGGAAAGAAATGCCCATAGATGATTTTTTAAAAAGTTATGACATATTTTGAGGAATCAAAATGTGACACACATGTGCAGGGCTTTACACATGCCTGTGAAGACCTAAGAGGGTTCTAGTCTCTCACCTCTGGTTGAACTTGACGTCTTGCACATTTAGAAAGAGAAAGCCAACGCAAAGTTTCAAACTACTTAAGCACTGAAAACACACCCTAATGCACATTCACAGCTCCTCAGCAAAGGTAAGATATATTGGCTAAAGGTGTTTAAAGAAATCTCTGGCCAATCAGCTAACTGAGAAGAGACTTCTGTAGCCACACAGTATAGGGAATATAGACTGAATAAACAAATGGGGTCAACAGAGATAGCATCAATGACAAATCCAGCAACAACAATTTCTGGCTTCCAGAAACAAATTCTGATTTCCAGAATTTCCACATTACAATTTTGAAACGTTCTTTTTACAAGCAAGAATTATAAAATACAAAGGAATAAGAAAGATCACCCATGCACATCAAAAAAAAAAAAAAAAAAAAAAAAGGGCAGTGAGTATAAAACTTTAGTTGTACTTAAAAGAAATTCATGGTTCTATGCTTCTATAGGATATCATCCTGCTGACCTCTGGCTGGAGGAAGGAGAGTGGGTGGAGAGGAGGGCAAAGGGGACTGTTGGGAGGATTAGACATGTATGGAGCAGAGAGGAATAGTGTGCTGTCACCAGACAGGGAGAGCAGTGGAAGCTGCATATAAGTGGGCATGTAAATTTATACGGGAATGCATATTTTCACTCAGTCATAATAAAAAAGACAAAGATATTAAATAAGTTGTTGTAAATACATTCATAGGACAAAAGAAAACCATATATAAAGAATTAAAGTAGGACAGTGGTGGCTCACTAAATTGAAAGAAATGCCAATAAAGAGATAAACATTAACAAAAATGTGAAATAAAACTTTGTAGTTGAAAAGTGTAAGAATACCAATTCTTTTCAGGGGCACATAGAACATTCTGGGAAGAGACAAGGCTAAGATGGCAGAGTAGTCAGACACTTCCCGTGATCCCTCTTACAACAAAGATTCTCCCCCCAACAAATGAACTGATTATATATGAAATTTTAGGGGTCATGGACATCAAAGGCAAAGTGGAGAAATGAGACTGAGTGGCAAGGGAGGAAGAGAAAGTCTAGAAATGCTGAGGAGTGGGTGGATCTCACCTGGCAGGAACTGGTACCTTGCATGTGAACTGGCTAGAATAAACGTGATAAGGCAAGCAGTGGTGATTGGAACACATCTTCCACCGTGGGAGAGACTGAGCAGAGAAGAGTCTACTGATGGCTCCAGAATCAGTGAAAAATAGCATTTGATCCTCAACAGTTAAGTAGCTTGGGTCTACTCTACTGTGCATACATCAAAAACTTTCCTTTGAGATATAATTCTCTCATGCCCGCCCTGAGTTGGCTTCAGAGACTAACACGTACCCTGGGCCAGAAGTAGGACTCCTTATGTGCTCAGGGGTGTTCTCCCAGCTTTGGAGAGGAACAAATTAACAAACAAGATAAAAAAATAATCTTCCACCTGCCCGAAGCTGGGAGCTCAGAGCAGAAGGAGTTCCTTTGCCTAGGCACAAACATAAGAATTCCACAAACTTTGAAAGTCTTTCATCCCTGTATAGAGCTATGTGGGCCCACTATAGCAGCATAGGCCTTCATTAACACAGTACAATAAGGTATTTACCTAACTCTAATTTTACTGTATTAGCTGCATGGTAGAAAGGTGGGTTCCTGACATTTGACATCATTCAGGTAAAGATGCAGAGTTCTCACCTATCCATGTCAGAGGCCCGAGGACTGGTGGCTCCACCCATAACACTTAGCCACTTATGACAGTGGCCCAAGAGTAGGTGGTACTTCTTAGTCCTTAGAGGTAACAGCATTGGGACCTACAGTCTGGTTGCAAAACCAACCAACTTACTTTTTCTAAGAAGCCACAAACCAAACTCATTGCCGTTGAGTTGATTCTGATTCACAGCAGCCATATAAGCGGATTACAACTGGCCCATAGAATTTCCAAGGAGCAGCTGGTGGACTTAAACTGGTGGCTTTTTGGTTAGCAGCCGTAACATTTAACCATTACATCACCAGAGTTTGCTTCTAAGAAACAGGGACATGTTAAACTCACAGAACTCAGCAACAGTTATCAGCCCCCTGTTTTGCTCAGTGCATGCAGCCAGACACTTGTGCTTAAATCAATCACCCCTGCTCATCCAGGACTTTAGGGGAGAGCATGCACTACATAAGACATGTGGTGACTGACTACTAGGATACCTGTGTTGAATGGACATAAGAAAAATAAATGGATCCCTAAGCTCACATAGCCAGTAACAGCTCTAACCACTTGGTGACAGAACATTGGAGATTCATAGGCAATAGTAATCTAATTGGCTTACACAATCAGCCTATTTGGATATTTCAAAACAAAACAAGAATCTAGAACACAATAAGCAGACATAAAATAAGTCAACATAACAACTTACTGATGGCCTGGAGACAGCATTCAATATTAAATCACTTAAAGAGGCAGAACAGGATGGTTTCTAAAAGCCCCCAGAACAAAGGATCAAGAACTCTTCAGATGAACTTTCTAGAATTATAGGAAGTGGAATACAAAAGATTAATGTACAGAAATGTTCAAGATATCAGAAAGGAGATCAGGCAAAACACAACAGAGCATAATGACAAATTGAATAGCCTACAAATATCCATAGAGAGACAACAAACAAAAATTCACACGATTAACAACAAAATTTCAGAATTGGACAACTCAGTAGAAAGCCAAAGGAGCAGAATTCAGGCAGTGGAAGTCATAATTAGTTGAAATTGAAGATGAAGCACTAGACACCAACATATTTGAGGAAAAATGAGATGAAAGAATTTTTAAAAATGAAGAAAACTTAAGAATTATGTGAGAGTCTATCAAGAGGAATAACTTAAGAGTGACTGGAGTACCATAACAAGAGTAGGAAAGAGTAATAGAAACTACAGAGAGAACTGCTGAAGACTTTTTGATAGAATATTTCCCTGATACCATGAAAGACGAGAAGATACATCTCCACAATACTCACGGAAATCCAAATGAGGGCAATCCCAAAACAAAGACACCAAGTCATATTATAATCAAATTTGCCAAAACCAAAGATGAAGAGAGATTTTAAGAGTGGCTAGGGATAAATGAAAAACAATCTACAAAGAAAATTCAATTAGACTAAGCTCAGACTACTCAGCAGAAGCCATGCAGGCAAGAAGGCAATGACACGACTTATACAAAGCCTTGAAGGAAAACAGTTGCCAGTCATGTATTATATATCCGGGAAGATTGTCCTTCAAATACTATGGTGAGCTTAGGACATTTCCAAATAAATAGCAATTTAGGGAATTTGCAAAACCCAAACAGAAATCAAGGGAAATAACCAACAGGAGTCCTTTGGCTAGAAAATCAATGATGTCAGATAACAACTTAAGACTAGAACACAGGAGACAGCAACTAGATATTAACACAGATAGGGAAATCATACCCACAACCCCCACAAAACCAAAGACAAAATACTGAAAATAGGAAAACAGAAATGTCATTATATAAAGGACAATAACATCCTAACACAAAAAAGAGGAGCTGTCATGGGTTGAATTGTGTCGCCCCCTAAAATCTATGTGTTGATTTGATTTGGCTATGAGTCCCAGTATGGTGTCATTCCTCCCATGTGTTGTGAATCCTGCCTCTGTGATAACTGATGATGGAGAAAGGGCAACAACTGTGTTGGTGAGGCAGGACTCAAGCTACAAGCTTGTGGAATATAAGGGAGAGAAGTGAGCAGAGGAAGTTGGGAACCTCATACCACTAAGAGAGAAGCACCGAGAGCAGAGCATGTCCTTTGGACCCGAGGTTCCTGTGTAGAGATGCTCTCCTTCAATTTGGACTTACCCTATTGATAACTTCTCTTATTGAATGGACTTGTAACTTGTTAATGGATTTGCGGCTTACCAGACTGTGACAAACAAAGCTTCTCTTCGTGAAATCTTCCATTTGTGTTATTTTCTGTTGGAGCAGTACCAGATGACTAAGACAGGGGCTAAAAAATGTAGTTAGAACTCTCACATAGATAGGAAGTCAAAGTAATACAAAGAAATAAAAAACAGATTTAAATTTAGAAAAACAGGGTTAAGTATTAAGGTAACCAAAAAAGAAATTAGCAATTCTGTGCCATCAAAATAAAAAAACAAGAAAACCAAAAAATCTCAGTAAATATAATAACCAAAACAATGGAAATAAAAACACATAAAGAAAAGCAACTCAGCATATAAAAATAAGGAAATAAGTAAACCGTCAACAACGAACTGAAAAAGCCACCAAAATGACAGCACTAAACTCATACATATCAATAATTAGGCTGAATGTGAATGGATTAATGCACCAAAACCAGACAGTGAGTGGCAAAATGGATTAAAAAAAAGAACAAAACAAGATCTCTCTTTATGCTTATCACAAGAGACACACTTTAGACTTAAAGACACTTGAAAAATAAAACTCAAAAGGTGGGGAAAAAAACTTATTAAGTATACAACATTTAAAAAGAATGGGATTGGCAATATTAATTTCTCATAAAATAGACTTTAAAGTAAAATAAACCACAGTGGATAAGGAAAGACAATATATAATGATTAAAATTCAAGACATCAGGAAGACAAAACCATATTCAATATTTATGTACCCAATGACAGTGGTCCTAAATATATAAAATAAATGCTAACAGAATTGAAAAGAGAGGTAGAAAACCGTTCCACAATAATAGTGGGAGATCTCAATACATCACTTTTGGTGAAGGACAGAACATCTAGAAAGATGCTCAACAAAGACAAGGAAGAGCTAAATGCCAAAATCAACCAACATGACCTCACAGATAAATAGAACACTCCACCCAACAGCAACCAAGTATAGTTTATTTTTCAATGCACAGGGAACCTTCTCCAGAGTAGACCACATACTAGGCTATAAAGCAAATCTTAACAAATCCAAAGCCCTGAAATATTACAAAGCTTCTTTTCTGATCATAAAGCCATAAAAGCAGAAATCAATAACAGAAAAAGCAAAGGGGAAAAAAATCAAACATGTGCAAACTGAACAACACTCAGTGCACAGAAAAAGAATTAGGCTTAAGTAGAATAAAGAAATTCACAGAATCAAACGAGAACAAAAAAGCATCCTGCCTGGCCAGAACCTTTGGGACATAGCAAAAAGAGGGCTCAAGGGTGGTCAATTTATTTCCATAAATGCAGACATCCAAAAAGAAGAAAGAACCCAAATCAAGATATTAACCCTACAACTTGAACAAGTTAAAAAAGAGCAGCAAAAGAAGCCCTTTGGTAACAGAAGAAAGCAAGTAATAAAAATTAGAGTGTAACTAAGTGAATCAGAGAATAGAAAAACCATAGAAAGAGTTAACAAGTTCAAAAGCTGGTTATTTAAAAAGATCAACAGAACTGATGAACCACTGACCAAAGTAACAAAAGAAAAATAGGAGAAGATGCAAACAACTCTAATAGCAAATGCAGTTGGGTAATATCACAACAGACCGAACTGAAATGAAAAGAATCACAACAGAATACTATGAAAACTGGCACTCTAATAAATTTGAAAATCTAGAAGAAATGGATAAATTTCTAGAAACACAATACCTACTTAAAATAACACAAGTAGGGTAGAACAATTAAATAAACCTGTAACAAAAAGAGAGGTTGAAACGATAATTAAAAATCTCCCAACAAAAAAACTTGGAACCCAATGACTTCAAGAGCTAACACCACTATTGCTAAATGAGTTTCAGAGCATAGAAAAGGACAGAATAGTCCGAGTTATTCTATGAATCCAGCATAACCGTAATAGTGTAGACAATTACAAAAAAAGGAAAATTACAGGCAACTGTCTCTCATGAGGAAACCCTGGTGGTGCAGTGGGTTAAGTGCTATGGCTGCTAACCAAAAGGTCGGCAGTTCAAATCCACCAGGTGCTCCTTGGAAATTCTGTGGGGCAGTTCTACTCTGACCTCTGGAGTTGCTATGAGTGCTACCCAACTCGACAGCAGTGGGTGGGTCTCTCATGAACTTAGATGCAAAAACCCTCAACAAAATTCTAGTCAATAGAATTCAAGAACATATAAAAAAAATAATTTTCTGTGACCAAGTGGGGTTCATACCAGGTATATAGGGATGATTCAACATTAAAAAAAGACACTGGCAACACAAGAATAAAAAGGGGTGCACCCTGAGATCTCCACGGAAAGACTGCAATTGATGGTCCAGCAGCTTCAGGGTTCCCCTGGGAGCATGGCCCCTGGCCCTGATGCTGCCCTTGCCCATAAATCATAACGAAGGTCCACTCTTCGGACACAAATGGATTGGACTTGGTGATGCAGAGTGACCATATATTGGATGCACTTTATGGTTTTATGCATCTATAGGATATCATCCTGTTGACCTCTGGCTGGAGGAAGGAGAGTGGGTGGAGAGGAGGGGAAAGGAGACTGTTGGGAGGATGAGACATGTATGGAGCAGAGAGGAACAGTGTGTAGTCACCGGGCGGGGACAGCGGTGGAGGCTGCATACTGGTGGACACGTAAATTTATATGGGAATGTACATTTTCACTCAGTCATAATAAAAAAAAAAGAAAGAAAAAAATCAGTGTAATTGATCACGCAAAAAACACCAAAGACAAGAACCACATTATTCATCACCTGATGTAGAAAGAGCATTTGTCAAAGTCTGACACCCATTCATGTTAATAGCTCTCAGCAAAATAGGAAGAGAAGAGAAAATCCTCAACATCATAAAGGACATTTATACTAGCAGCCAACATCAACCTAAGTGGACAGTGTGTGAAAGCATTCCCTTTTAGAACAGGAACCAGACAAGGATGTCCTGTGTCACTACTTTTATTTAACATTGTGCTGTGGGTTCTAGCCAGAGCAATTAGGCTAGAAAAGGAAACAAGAGAATTCAAATTAGTAAGCAAGAAGCAAAAGTATCTCTATCTGTAGATATAATCTTCTTACACACATTAAACTCTGAAGAATACAAGGAGAACTACTGGAAGTAATAGGAGAGTTCAGTAAAGTATTAGGATACAAAATAAACTTCTAAAAATTAGTTGGATTTTTCTACACCAACAAAGAGAACATCAAAGAAGAAATCACTGAATCAGTATACTTATTCCTAAAGTATTTAGGAATAAATCTATCCAGAGATATAAAAGACTTATAAAAAGAAAACTACAAGACCCTACCACAAGAAACGAAAAGAGACTTATATAAGTGGAGGAATATACCTTACTCATGGGTAGGAAGACTCAAGATTGTTAAAACATCTACTCTACCCAAAACAATCTACAGATACAATGCAATACTAATCCAAATTCCAATGGCATCTTTTGAGTAGATGCAGACAGAAATCACAAGCTTCATATGGAAAGGGAAAAGGCCCTGGATAAGTAGTGCATTGCTGCGGAATAAGAATGAAATGGAAGATCTCACACTACCTGACTCTAGAACCTGTTACACTGCCAAGATAGTTGTACTGATACAACAACAGATAAACACACCAATGGAACAGAATTGAAAGTCTAGATATAAAATCATTCACTTATGAGCAGCTAATACCTGATAAAGGCCAAAACTCAATTAACTAGGGTAAAGACAGTCTCTCTAATGAACAGTGTTGGCACAACTCACTATCCATCCACAAAAAATGAAACAAGACCCATAACTCATACCATATACAAAAGCTAGCTCAAAATGGATCAAAGACCTAAATATAAAATTTAAAATGATAAAGATCATGAAAAAAAATTAGAAACAATGCTGGGAGCCCTACTAACATGTGACATAAACAGAATACAGAACATCACTAACAGTGCACAAACACCAGAAAAGAAAGTAGGTAACTGGGAACTCCTAAAAATCAAATATTGTGCTCATCAAAGGCTTCATGAGAAAAGTAAAAAGACAGTTTCGAGACTGAGTAAAAACTTTTGGATACTACAAATCCAATCAGTGTCTTATCTCTAAAATCTACAAGATACTGCAGAACCTCAAGAACAAAAAGACAAACACCCAGTTAAAAAATGGGCAAATATATGAACAGGCACTCCACCAAAGAAGACATCCAAGTATCTAAGAGGCACATGAATTAATGCTCATAGTTATTAGCCATTGGAAAAATTCAAACCAAAACTACAATGAGATAACCATCTCATCCCAACAAGGCTGACATTAATCCTAAAACCACAAAATAATAAATGTTGGAGAGCCTGTACAGAGGCTGGAACACTTATATCATGCTCTTGGGAATGTAAATTGGTACAAGCAGTCTAGAAATCGATTTGGCACTTCCTTGAAATAGCTAGAAATAAAAATACCATATGATCCATCATCTAACTTCTTGGAATAGATCCTATAGAAATAAGAGCTGTTACAAGAATAGATACATGCACATCAATATTTGTTACAGCACTGCCACAATAGCAGAAAGACTGAACCAATCTAGATGGCCATCCTCAGAAGAACGGACAAATTATGGTATGTTCACACAATGGAATACTACACAATGGTCAGGAACAAGGATAAATTTGTGAAATATCGCCTAACTTGGAGCAATCTGAAAGGCATTATGCTGAGTGAAATTAGTCAGTTGAAAAAGAACAAATATTGTATAAGACCACTATTACAAGAACTCAAAAGAAAAGATTTAAACTCACAAGAAAATGCTCTTTGATGATTATGAGAGTGGGGAAATAGAAAGAAGGATAGTCAGCAATTAGACAGTAAAAAACAAAAAAGCCCAATGCCATCAAGTTGTGTCTGACTCATAGCAACCCTAGAGGTCAGACTAGAACTGTCCCACAGAGTCTCCAAGGAGTACTTGGCAGGCATGCAATTTAATTTGGATTGTATACTTTCACTCAATCACAGTAATAAAAATAAAAAGTATTTGCAATGCAAAAAAAAAAAAATTAGAACCCTGTAAGATTTACCAGATCTTAAAAATCTTAAAAGTCCAATTTAAAAATCCAGAAGTCTTTTTTACCTGTAAAATTTAGAGCACAAGTCATCTGTTTTCAGAATGCAGAACAGGCAGGTGTGTGTTAGCCATTTCCATTACAAGTGGAAGGAAAAAAGACACAACAGTCTATAAGACAGTAGCCCTTAAAAGTTTTTAAAAGAATTTTCCTCTCCATGAGGCGTTTTACAAATGGCACTGTCCTCTAGATTCTAGGTTTTTGGTGAGTCTAGTCTCCCTATCGCTGTCCTGTATGTAGTTCTACCTCCCAGGCCCACTGGGACAGCATCTTTTACAGTTTGGGCTTCAGGCCCACAATTTTCCAAGCCCACAGAAGTAGCAGCTCCACAATTCGACACGTTACGGGGTGTCGCTTTACCCTTTTAAATCTTAGAAGAGGCTCAGCCCCATTTTTATCTCTTTTATGGCTTTGAGGACACAAGCCTCAAACTGGACCTGCCCTCCTTCTAGGGTAGAGTGTTCCAAGGTTCTGTAGCCCACCTGATTTAAAAACCTAACGCATCCCATTGTATCCAGCTTTTCTGATTTCTTGGGTCAGTAAGCCTAATTTCGGTTTAAGTGCCTTGGGTGGGGGTTGGGAGGCATTCCAGTCTTGTCAAAAGGCCTCTGTGGGCCAGGCCCAAAGCTCCCTTGACTGTGCCTGTCTAGAGCTGTTTAAAAGCTGGGCCTGGTTTTGTCCTTTGATACTGTTGTTAGTTCCCTGCTGTCTCTCTCCAGGTCAAATTAGCGATTTAAAACCAAATCAAACCCAATTCTGTGAGGCTGATTCTAATTTACAGCAGCCTTATCAGGCAGGGCAGACTAGAGCTGTCTCCTGTCACACCTCGAAAGAGCAGCTAGCAAATTTAAGCTGTAAACTTTTTGACTAGCACCCATCACTATGTAACCAGGTTGTTTTACAATTAGTAATTAAGAAATAACAATAAAATCATGATTTAGTATTATGTATTTGTTGGATAATATTAAGAACAAAACATGTGCATTTAGCCCAATAAGAAATGGGCAGCCTTTGATTCCATCAGTTAGGATAAAAATTCCTTTTCTAACTGAGATAGACGTTTGAACCTTGATGAGAACCTGAGTTCTCTGTGAGCAACTAAAATAAAGTGCTTGACAGCAGTGTGGATGAGTGGCTTTTAGAATGCTTTCAAGAAAAAAAAGGTTCTTGGCAGCTGCTTAGAGCATTCAGAAGCCACACTTCCAGAAGCCACACCTCCATTCAGTCCTTTCCAGAGAGACAACGAGGACCCGTCTAAAAAGCTCCCTCTGCCCTGGGCCAAACTGAAGAAGTAAGGAAGAAAGGAGAGGAGGCCGAGGAATCTGCCGAGGGAAGTCCAAGGGAATGGGGTTGTGTTTTCCTTGGACCAGTGTTCCTTATGTTGCATAGAGTTTGTCTTGCAGGGGGCAGACACTTTCCTCACTGATTCTATATTCTCCTAATCCTGTCATGGCAGTCTTCTAGTGGTAGACACCCTATTGGCTCTTAAATTTCTGACCCATGCCACAAATATTTTGTGGATTTTATCTTCAGACTTTGAATGGAATAGATATGTACCCTCACCTATCTGGGCCAGAGTTACCGGGGCATGAGCAGCCAGGCCTTTAACCCTCACCAGAGAGTGGCTCTGGTCAGGGTTCCTCAGTTGTTTGCCAGTCATCCACCTGTTCACTGAGAGTTTTTAGAAGTACAGCAAGAGAAAGAAATTAGCTCTACCCTTGGGCAAAACTTAACCAGAGAGGTCTCCAAAGTTCTGTAACAGAAAGAACTTATTTTAAGATTTTGGATCTATCCAGTTTTTAATAATTAAAGCAAAGTAGCAGTTAGTATCTGCTCTTTGTTTTAAGAAAGTCTGCACCCAACCATGAAGGGTTCTTCAGAATCTGGAATGGTTACCTTCTTTTTAAGACAAAATTATCCTTTTAACTTCTAAGTATTTATCAGCCAGCTGTTTAAAAGAGTTTCCCCTAGGCTCCTTTGAGAGTCTCTTACATATGTTTAGATTCAGAAGACCAAAGGCATAGGGCCCTTAAGTTCTCTCTGCGTCTATTTAAAACAAAGAAATATACTAACATTAACAGGACAAGACACAAAGACACACAGACATTTTTCGTGACACCAAACACCACAAGGGGTGAAAACACACACACATACACATAACACACACGCATATGCACACGCACACACACACACACTCCTGCAGGTACACACTCTCCAGCCTTTACTGAGGCCCTCTGCAGTAACACTTGTGGCCATTTCTGGCCACAGAACCTAACAGCAGAGGCCACCACCAACACATCCTGCTCATGGAGGCACATTTTTGGGAAACCAAAGACCTGTCTCGCCGGGCACACATGGGAGTTTTTCTCCCAGAACGTTCTAGTACAAGGACTCTTCCTAAGGATCTCCACCTCCCGAGAACTCATCCAGCAGCGATATACTCCCAGAACTCCATGACCTTGACGTCACAGGGTAGGGATAACGTGTGGAATCCTGTACACACCACCATACACGGCCTAACATGTATACCCGTTTCAAGTCCAGCTTCCACTGACAGACTAAGACCCTTTTTCATTGGAGACACTTGCAAGCCACTTTTTGGCTCTCAGAACTTTCCAATGTGGGTCTCAGCCAATACATCCCAACTGAAGATAACCGAACCCTGGGGGAACCCATTAACTTGTCCAGTGGGAGTTACCTGTCCCCTCAGGGTCTCTCAGCAGAGACACTTGGTTCTAGCAGAGGTAAACCCAGTCCCATACCCTTGATGTCCCAGGAGGGGGTAATGTGAGGTAACCATGTAACCTGAGATGGTCCCATTTTTATGGAGCCACAAAGTAATAATTAAAAACCACCCTCAAAGACAACAAAAAAAGAAAGAAAAAAGAAGTGTTGATCACTCACCGGTAGTTGGTGCTCTTTAGAAGCTGATGATCCCTCGGTAAGAAGAAGGGCCAGTAGGAATCCTGTGTTTTTGCCAGCCAAGTGCAGTTGAGTCAGAACCGACTCATGGTGACCCTAGGGGCCAGGGTAGAACTGACCCCCAGAGTATTCAAGGAGGGCCTGGTGGATTTGAATCACCGACCTTGTGGTTGGCAGTGGTAGCACGTAAACCCTGTGTTTTTGCAGCCAGTTAAAAAAGAAAGAACCCCCACAGGCCCCCGTTCCCACGAGAGGATTGTGGCACTCAGGTAGCACTTTCTCCTGGCTGGCTTGCCAAAATTGTTGCCAGACAAAAGCTCCAGAGCGTCATTACCTGCCACCAAAAGCCAATCTCTGAGACAGGTATTAGGCTAAGTGATCAAAAAAACAAGTTTATTTGTGTGCTAGCAGACACAGGAAACAGGGAGAAGTCTCTCTATCAAAGACCTGTTAAAAAATCGTCAGGTGAGGTGTGGTATATAAGGGACCAGAGAAACAATGTGATTAATTAGGGGTGAAAAAGGGTATCTGTTTGGAAGCCCCGGGGGTTCTTTGAAGATGTGTGTCAGGAGCAGGGATCCGGACTGCTTTCAGTTGCCGTCTGAAGTGGAGGTGTGTGGGGAGATTGACCTGACTGGTTCCTGGCATCCTCCATTTGTCCCTTATGTGTTCTGATGTTTTTGAAAAAGCTGTGAAAACTGCAAAGATACTATTTCCATGGCTCTTGTCAGTTAATGTGTGACTCCTGCCAGAGCCTAGGTGAAAGAAACCAGGAATTTTTAAGAAAGGAGAAACAAGAAGTTAATTTTACAAAAAATCCTAGCTGTCTATTTTAATTTCCTGTTTAAAAATGGGGGTGTCTAAAGCTTCTCTCTTGTTTTACCAGCGCCTCCCTGGATACTCTAGGGGGCAGTTCTATTCTGTCCTACAGGTTCTCTATGAGTCAGAATTGACTTGACAGCAACAGGTTTGGGTTTGGGGTTAGTGGGTTATACTATGCAAGAAAAAAAGATGAAAAGGCACACACCAGGAAAATTTAGATAAGTTAGAGAGGATATCATCATCGCTTCTTCAAAATTAAAAGGTCTATAAGGGAATATTATTAGCAACTCTATGCCAATACATGTGGCCAGCCAAGCCAAGCCAAGTGCCGTCGAGTCGGGCAAATTATATGAAAAGGACAAATTCCCTGAAAGTGAGATATTATCATACCTGAATCAACAGGAAAGAGAAAATGTGAATTGATTTGTAATGAAAAGTTTAATCTTCCCCAGAAGAAATCTCTTTATAGCAATTGAATTGCTATGCAGAAAACAAATCTTCACAGTCTGTTTCTTGTTTTTCTGTCTTCCTCTATGGCCAAGGTGGAGTAGCCTCATTCATCCTTAGTTCTTTCTCTGACAGGTGAAAATCCTTGAGCTTTATATAACAAACTGGCATAGGAATTTTTTGGAAGATGAAAAGAAAGCAGCTTACATAGGGGTCTTGAGACTTGAGAAACATTATAGTGACGAATTCCTTGGGCTTTTGGTTTGTGTGCTATATATCCCGGATGGGGCACTGCAGATGCCTGCAAACCTGAACCATCAACAGCCAAAGTGAAGTAAAAATTGTTTGTTTGCTTTTTAAGAAAAAGAAAAGTTTTCTTATTCTAGAAATAGTATAAGAAAATAGGTAGCTTAGCAGAACAAAAGAAATTTTTTGACAATACCTTTATTACTTCAAAAAATATCAAAACAAACAAACAAACAAACAAAAAACTCAAAACAAACTCCCCAAACAGCCTTCCCATCCAGTTTCATCATTGCCCAGAGGTGGCAACAAGGAGGCCGTTTCAGGTGCTACTAGTGGGTATTCTGTTTTCCCTGGGGTCAGTGGAGCCTAGCTGAGCTGGTACCCCAGCACAGGATCAGTAGAAGATGTGGCATAGTGCTTTGCTTTTTTTTTTAAGGAAAGTTTTAATGGTCCAAGCTGAGCTGCAAGTCTGTTCTAAAAAATGGCAATTAGGCAGTGAGTCATTATTCAGCTCCCACCAGGTGGTATCAGAAGAATTCAACAGGGAATTCAAAATAATAATCCCCACGCTGGACATTCATGCTGTACCAAAACAGGATGACTGTGTGCTTACGAAGAAAAGAAAATACATTTTGGCGTTCATGACTCAATACAAAAATTGTCTGGGATACAACGGAGTATCTGTCTTCATACCAAGACTGAAAACAATCACCATTTCAGTTAGAAAGACAACACCAGCACTCAGATGACTCACACGTTGAAACTATGTGACCAGGGTGTGAGAACTGAAATTTGACAAATGATTGATTCAGTGAGCAGTTATGAGCATTTTTGGAACAACAGAAAATCTCAAGAAAGAAATTTAAATAAATCCATTGCTGTCCTGACTTAATGTGACCATACAGAACATTTGTGAAATTTAAGAACTATTTTCCATACACTATGTAAAAAAGAAACTTATTTCTTTTGTAGAGAAATATTTTTTATTTGTAAGAAAATGTAATCTATATTGCCTAAACCTGTTGCTACGTGGTCAGTTCAGACTTATAGCAACAGTATAGGTAGAGTATAATTGCCCCCACAGAGTTTCCAAGGCTGTCATTCTTTACAGCAGCAGACTGTCTCGTCTTTCTCCTAAGGAGCATCTGCTGACCTTTAGGTTAGCAGCTGAGCATTTAATCACTGCACGACAAGGGCTCCTTCAAGAAAAAGAATATAAAAAAGGGAAAATTATAGAACTAAAAAAAATAATAAAGTGAATGAAAATCTTTGGATTGTTTGACTAGTATATTGGGGATGACAGAAGGAAAAAAAACTGAAATCAAAGATCAATAAAACTATCTAATTTGAATATGAAAAATAATAAAATACAAGGAAACAGAGCCTCAGGGATCTATGAGCAATTAGAAGAGATCTAACATTTGTATAATTAAACTATCAGAATGAGAGGAATAAGAGTGGGGTTGACAAAAATATAGAAAAAAATAATGGTATAAGACATAAAGCTACACATTCAAGAACATCATTAAGCTCCAGAAAGAATAAACCTAAAGAAATCCAAACCAAGAAGCATCTTAAAGATATTTTTGTGTTTTAGAGTGCTATCATTGGTTGCATGGATGTTTATTATGGTTAAGTCTTCGTGATGAATCACCCCATTATCATCATATAGTGCCCTTCTTTGTCTTTGATGGTGGATTTTGCTTAGCATTACCATTCCTGCTCTTTTTTGGTAGCTAATTGCTTGATACATGCTTTTCCATCCTTTGATCTTTATTAGATTTATGTCTTTGTTTCTAAGGTATTATTATAAACAGTATATTGATGGATCCTAGTTTTTGTTTATTTTTGTCCTTTTTATCTCTTTATGAATGCATTTAGGCCATTTACATATAGCATAATTATTAATAGGTACAAGTTTACTGCTGTCATTTTGTAGTGCTTTTTGTGTTGTAGTAACATTTTCTTTGTTCCTTTTACTGTCTTGTGCTGAATTCCTTTAGTTTGTGGATTTTATTAAAATTTCTTTCATCTTTGTTTTCATTCAGATTTGTCTTCCTTCTTTATTTTGATTAGTAGGTTTACTAACTTTCTTTATGGTTACCTTGTTATTTACACTTGTCTTCCTAGGTTTGAGCCAGTCTGTTAGTACTTGGTATCACTTTACCATCCACTCCATTAGAAAGTTGTACACCATTTATTCTGTCTTTTATTGTTCTGACATTGTTGTCATTTATAGATAAACCTCTCTGGTTCCCTGATACAATTTTTTGGTTCATTGCATACACTGGTATCTGGCTGGTACAGGTTTATATCCTACATTCAGGCTGTGGTCTGATGTTTTGTTTGTTCTCAGAATGAAACTTTAAAAATTCTTGTAAGTTTGGTTTAGTTATTACGCAGTCTTTGAATTTCTGTTTGTCTAAAAATGTTTACATTTCAGCATCATATATGAACAAGAATTTTGCAGGATATATTATTCTTGGTTGATATATTTCTCAAAGGTTTTATGTATGTAATCCCACTGTTTTTCTTGCCTAGATTGTTTCTGCCATATAGAGTTTAGTCTTATTGCTTCTTCTCTGTATGTAACTTTTTGTTTTTCTTGTGCTATTAGATTTTTTTTTTTTTTTGTATTTCACTTTAATGAGCATGGTATACGACATGTTGATAACCTATTTCGCCATCTCCTTAAAAAAGGACATTGGAGTTTGTAGAAGGATTGCATTGTACATATAGACTGCTTTGGGTAGAATAAACATTTCACAATGTTAAATGTTCCTATCCATGAGCAAGACAGGTGTCTTAACTTATGAGGATTGACAATTAAGTTCACAAACTCACCCTTGAAAAAGTGCCACATACCTCATTGCTGAATATCACTACTATCACCTTCGAAGTACTCCCCGTAGGAAGCTATGCACCGATGCCGGCACCTTGTTTACCCTTCAAAGCAATTTTACAACTCTTTTTATGGAATGGTCATCAGAGCCATTATCATATTACTCTTGGTGTCCTCAGTGTTATCAAAATGTCTTCCTTTCAGTATTTCTTTTGTCTTCAGGTGAGGAAAAAAGTCATGGGGACCAGATCAGATGAGTAGGGAGGATATTCCACTACAGTTATTTATTTACTGGCTAAAAATTCCTGCTCAGACAGCTATACAATTAAGTTCACAAATTTGCCTCTGTGCCACTGTATGCAATATGCACTCCAGAAAGAGTTCCAAAATTGCTTCGAAGGGTGGACTAGGCACTGGCATTGATGCATGGCTTCCCAGGTGGCACACTCAGAAGGCAACAGCAGTGATATTTAGCTGTGAGGTATATAGTAGCATTTAGAATAATTAAGTTCACAGACTTAATTGTCGGACCTCGAATTTAAGTCTCTTTTGGTTTCTTGCAGTAATCTGGTAGTTTTCTGTTTAGGTCTTTTACATCTCTGATTAGATTTATTCCTGACACTTTTTAAATCTTCTTTGGACTACTGTAAATGGTACAGATTTGGTGATTTCCACTGCCTCTTTGTCAATGTATGGGAATCCCACTGATTTGTTTATCTCACATTCTGATAATTCACTGAACTCTTTAATTAGTTCCAGTGTGTGTGTGTGTATGTCTCTCTGTGTGTGTATTCTTTAGGATGTCTCGTGTATAAGATCTTATCGCTTGCAAACAGAAATATTTTACTTCTTCTTTACCAACTTTGATGCCCTTTATTTCTTTAGCTTGCCTAACTGCTCTGACTAGAAACTCCAACATAATGTTGAACAAAATTGCTGACAATAAACAACCTTGTCTGGTTCCCATTCTCAAGGGGTATGTTGTCAATCTGTATCCATGTAGGATGATGCCGATTGTTGGCTTTGCATAAATGATCCTTGTTATATTAAGCAATTTCCCTTGTGTTCCTTTTCTGTCGAGAGGTTTTTTTTAAATTAATGGGTGTTGGACTGTGTCAAATACCTTTTCTTCATTAACTGATAAAATCAAGTGTTGTTTTATGTCTGAGGTTGATTGTATTAATTGTGCTTCTAATGTTCAACCATCTCTGCATCCCTGATATGAATCCTACTTGGTCATGGTGAGTTATTTTTTTGATGTGTTGTTGAATTCTATCGGCTATAATTTTGTTGATGAATTTTTCATCTAACTTTATTGGTCTGCAATTTTCATTTTTTGTGCTGACTATACCCAGTTTTGGTATCTAGGTTATGCTGACTTCATAGAGTGAATCTGGGAATGTTCCACCCTTTTTTATGCTGTGAAACACCTTTAGCAATGGAGGTATTAACTCTTCTCTAAAAGTTTGGCAGACTTCCCCAGGGAAACTGTCTGGGCCAGGAGATAGTTTGTGTGAGAGTTTTAAAATTATTTTTTTCAATTCCTTGTTCTGTGATGGGTTTATTAAGTTATTCTATTTCTGTTTGTGTTAATGGTAGTAGGTAACCCTGGTGGCATAGTGGGTTAAGTGCTATGTTTGCTAACCAGAAGTTTGGCAGTTCAAATCCACCAGGCACTCCTTGGAGACTCCCTGATGCAGTTCTACTCTGACCTCTAGTGTCGCTATGAGTCAGACCTGACTCAAAGGTAGTGGCTTTTGTTGTTATTGTGTTTCTAGAAATTTGTACATTTCCTTTAGGTTTTCACTTTTATTAAAATATACTTTTTCATAGTATTCTGCTATAATTCATTTGACTTCAGTTGGGTCTGTTGTGACATTGCCCATCTCATTTCTTATTTGAGCTATTTGCTTTCTCTCCTGTTTTTCTTTTTCAGTTTGGACAATCACTTATGAGTTTTGTTGATCTTATAAAAAAAACCGGCTTTTGGTTTTGTTAACTCTTTCGATTGTTTTTCTGTTCTCTAATTCATTTGGTTCTGCTGTAACTTCTAGTACCCGTTTTCTTCTGGTGTTGACAGGTTGTTTGGTTGTTCTCTTTCTACTTGTTCAAATTGTACAGTTAATTCTTTGATTGGGGCCTTTCTTCTTACTAGATATGCGCATTTATTGAGATAAATTGACCTCAGAGCACTGCTTTTGCTGTGTCCTCTAGGTTCTGGTAGGATGTGTTTTCATTCTCATTTGATTCTATAAATTTCTTTACTCCTTCTTTAATGTCTTCTACAATCCAGAAATTCTTGAGCAAGGTGTTGTTCAGTTTCCTTGAGTCTGATTTTTTTATTCTTGCTTTTTCTGGAACTTATTTCTAGTTTTATGGTCTGAGAAGATGTTTTGCAATATTTCAGCACTTTGCGTTTTGTTAAGACTTGCTTTATGGCCTAACATGTGGTCTGTTCTGGAGAATGTTCCACATGCTTTGGAAAAAAATGCGTATTCTCTCTTTTTAGGTGCAGTGTTGTGCATATGAAGTTGAATTGGGTTGATTGTGGCATTTAGATCTTCAGTTCCTTTATTAAACTTCTTTCTGAACATAATGTCCTTATCAAAAGTGGTGTGTTGAAGATTCCTACCATTACTGTGGAGCTGTTTATCTCACTTTTCAGTGTTGTTACAGTTCATCTGACTTATTTAGGAGCTTTATTGTTGGGAGCATAAATATTTAATATGGTTCTGTTTTCCTGATGTATTGACCCTTTAAGCAATATATAGCGACCTTCTTTATCCACTGTAATGGAATTGACCTTAAAGTCTATTTCATCTGAAATTAATATTGCTACTCCTGTTCTTTCTTACATGTTGTTACCTTGGTGTCTATTTTTCCATCCTTTGAGTTTCATTTTGTTTGTCTCTTTAAGCCTAAGGCGTGTCTCTTGTAAGCAGCATATGAACAGTTTGTGCTTCTTTAAAAAAACCTATTCTGCTACTCTGTTTCTTTATTGGTGTATTTAACTTGTTACATTTGTTGTAATTATTGATATGTATGAATTTAGTGCTGTCACTTTGGTGCCTTTTTTGGTGTGTTGGCAGTTTCTTTGTTTCTATTAATTTAGTGTATTGAGACATTTTTCTTTATGGGATTTATTTTCTTCCTTTTCATTGTTGTTGGCTTTCTATTTGTTGAGACTTCTTGATTTTTGTTTTGTTTTGTTGTTTCGAATTGTTAATTTCCTTTGTGGTTACCTTAATATTTACTCCTAATATTCTAAGGAGGAAACCCTGGTGGCGTAGTGGATTCAGGGCTATATCTGCTAACCAGAAAGGTAGGCAGTTCAAATTTGCCAGGCACTTCTGCAAACTCTATGGGGCAGTTCTAATCTGACCTGTAGGGTTGCTGTGAGTTGGACCTGATTTGACGATGATATTTTAAGTGTAATCAGTCTTTAATTTCTTTGTATTGCTTTGACTTTCTCTCTGTTTGAAAGATCTATGAATACATCAATTTGTCCCTCTTTTTGGTATAATGTTTTTATCATTTACATATGCACATCTCTGTTTCCTTATTTTTAGTGTTTTAGTTTTATTTTTGTGGTTTCCCTATCCATATTCTTATCTGTATGCTCCATCCTGCGTTGTATCCTTGAGGACATATCTGATGTGACTGATTTTCTAATCAAAGAACTTCCTTCAGTGTTTCTTGTAATTTTGGTTTGGTTTTCATAAAATTCTCTAAGCTTCTGTTTTTCTGTAAATGTCCTAATCTCACCATCATATGTGAGAACTTTGGCATTAAATGTAAAAATATAAAAAGGCTTCCCCTGAATAAACTGATTTACTTGAACTGCTGCTTCATTTCTAAACTGCTTCTATTTATGCTTACACACGTTTTTGTTGTTATTTTTTAGGAAAATTCATAGCAGAGAAAACTAAGAATCTTATTCTCATCCATGTACAATGAAGGAGTAACACTCCTAAGTGATAAAAGAGTGTAGCTCTAAGCAGCTCTTAGTACCTCGAAACTGTATTCTAGAAAATGATTTGTTAGTAATTTAGTTCCCTTGAATATCTTTGCATGCACTAGTAAATTTCTCATATATTTTAATGGATTTATTTATTTAGTTATTTATTTATGTTAACCAGAGAAAAAGTAGGACACGAAACCTAAATTACTTACCTACAGCTAATGTAAAAGGTATTTTTATTTGTTTTTATTTTTAGATCCATTGTACAACACTAGGCTTCATGAGATCTAGGGACTTGGTTTATGTAGTAACATACGTTGTATCTTATCGTAACCTAATCAAAATTACTGGAACTCAGAAATCTACACTTTTAATTAGCTAATATCCTCCATCCAACCTAATTTAGAACACTGTTGAGTTAACTAGAGAACCTACTGTAAAAGCTAAGTAGACTTTTTATTTCATTAGAATTGGGTTCAAACCACAGTCAATTTCAACACGTTAGTACCTTAAAATCATTAAACCTTGTCGGGTTTAATGACTGTTACCACAGTCAACATAATGTAGCATTAACTAATGAACCTGTTGCAAAAGATAAAGAGCCGTTTTGTGTAATCTGAATTAGGTTCAAATCACCATTAATTTCAACATGTCAGTACCACAAACTCATTAAACCTGTCCAGCTTTTGAAGTCTGTTATAAAAATATGCATATATATTCACTTGAAAAATACTTTAAATCCATAATTATTTAAAATTTACGTAACCTTTTTTCATGCAATATTGACTAATCAGCTTTTCCAGAGAACTGGAGATAAACCTGTATTTCTTGTCTTTCTTCACATGCAAAATCTAAGTGAACAAATTTTTAATTTTGTCCATTTTCCTCAAATTTCAAAAAAGTAATACAACATTTTCTATGTTACGCATAAGGAAAACATTAACATGTCCACTTTTGGTACAAATAGAAGCTTTTTTAAAGAAAATGTAGCAACTTTTTGAAAATATCATGGGTTGGATGAAAGTATTATCCATCAAAATCTTTTGCAGAATCAATTAAAGAAAAACTAAAATGTGAGAACTGATTTACTTGAACTTTTGTTACTTACTTTGTAAATTGCTTCTATGTGTCCTTTCATATGTTGTTTTTGTTGTTTTATTTTTCAGAAAGATTGATAGAAGAGAATGGTGAGCCTTATTTTCATTCATTAACAAAGGTTGCAACTACAGGAACAATTGTAGATGGTGAAAGACTGTAGCTATCAGTACCTTGAAAGCATGTAGCATAAAATGGATTGCTTCTTAGTAACTCAGTCTCTTTGATCTCAGTAAATTAGTTGTATATTGTACAACATTTGTGCTTGTAACTCAGAGGAAAAAGTAGGATATGAAACCTGAATTTCCTATCTATACCCAATGTCACAGCTCTGCTTTCTTTTGTTGCTGTTTGCTTATCCATTGTAAAATGTATAGTAAAAGAGAAACAGTCCTTGGCTTTATGAAGGCAAGGAGCTTGTTATTATGTAGTAAAATATGTTAAGTCTCATGGCAGACTAATATATTTGATTGTAGATACTCGAACCCAGAAATCTATACCTACAATTTGCTAATATTATTATGAGAACCTAAAATACATCATTATTATACTTATGAGTTCTGATTGCAAATTACATAAACTTTTTATTTCATTAGGAATAAGTATAAATCACCGTCAATTTCAACATGTCAATACCAAAAAATCACTAGACCTATCCCATCATTGAATCTGCTATTAAAAAAATATTCAATGCAACAGTTTTTGAATCCATAATTATTTTAAATTTAGTTAACATTTTCATCCTTAAAATATTGCTTAATTTGCTTTTCCAGGAAATCGGTAATAAAGCTGAATTTGTCTTCTTACTCCATGTGAAACACGCAAAAGAAAAAAAATCTGTAATTTCAGTCCATTGTCCCCAAACATCAAAAGTATAATATAAAGGTTGACAAGTTTGCTGTTCAGAAAATATTAGCATACTCAGTTTGTACAGGAAAAAAACCACGACTTCACATTTTTAGGGGGGAAATTTAAAAACTCAGTAAACATGTCTCTAGTGTGATGAAACCATTATCCACCATAATCTTCTGTGAAACCAATTAAAGGAAAATGAAAATTCTTTCAGAATTGAAATAATTTGCTTGAAGTTCTATTAATTCTTTTGTAAATTGCTTCTATTTGTCCTTTCATATATTGTTTTCTTTTTGTTATTTTTCAGCGGAATTGAGAAAAAATATTGGTGAGTCTTATTCACATACACATGAAAGG
The DNA here is from genome assembly GCA_028571685.1 of Heterohyrax brucei. NCBI lineage: Eukaryota > Metazoa > Chordata > Mammalia > Hyracoidea > Procaviidae > Heterohyrax > Heterohyrax brucei. The sequence goes on along the minus strand of CM053144.1, from coordinate 51,164,248 downwards.
ACTTAATTGAAGGAACATCCATCCCGGATGATGTGAGACTGTAGCTATTAGTACCCTGAAATCATCTAGTATAAAATCTCTTGCTTCAAAGTGATTCAGTTTCGCTGAGTCTCTTTGATTTCCTTAAGACGGTACTAAGTTGCTTACATATTTTTATGAATTTTCCTTGTTATTCAGAGGAAATAACAGAAGGTGGAAAGGGAATTTTCTACCTATATGCAATGTAAGAACAATGTTTAATTTGCCTTCTTGTTGTTTTAACCATTGCACAAGGTAAAACGGAGGATAAGCATTTTCAAGCTTTATGAGAGCAAGAGACTTGTTATTACCTACTATGTTATATCTAAGGGTAAACTCATCTATTCGAATCTATATTATTTGAACTTGGAAATCTATACCCAGAATTTACTAATATTGTTGTCAGGATCCAAGATAATTTGCATCATTGTTACAGTTAAATAGGTGATTTTCAAAGGTAAGTAGACTTTTTGTTTCATCTGAAATTGCTACAAATTACAGTCAGTTTCAACATGTTGTTACCACAAACTCGTTAGAGATATTCAGTCATTGAATCCGCTGTGAAAAACTACTCAGTACATCAAGATTTTGAATCCATAATTATTTTAAATTTAGTTAACATCTAATTTGCTTTCCATGACATTGGAGACAAAGTTGAGCTTCTTTCCTGCCTCCACATGCAAAACCCAATTGAACACATTTTAGATTTTGGTCCATTTTCCCAAAATGCCAAAATAATGATGTAACGGTTTCTAAGTTCTGCATAGGAAACGCTGGTGGTGTAGTGGTTAAGCACTATGTCTGCCTGCGAAAAGGTCTGCAGTTCAAATCTGTCAGGTGCTCCTTGAAAATCCTTCAGGGCAGTTCTACTCTGTCCTACAGAGCTGCTATTAGTCAGAATCGACTTGACGGCAGTGGATTAAGTTCTGCATATGGAGAACATTAGCATGTTTGCTCTTTATGGAAAGCTTATTTACTTAACTTCTGTTACCGTTTTTGTAAATTCTTTTTGTCCCTTAGAATACTGTTGTCATTTTATTCTATTTTTTTAATTCTTCAGAGAAATTGAGAGAAAACAGTGGTGAATCTTGTTTTCATGCATTAACAAGGAATGTAACTAAGGGAACAATGATCCTAGATGATGAGAGACTATAGTTATCTGTACCTTGAAATCATGTAGAATAATATGCCTTTTTTCCTAATAATTCAATCTTGCTGAATCTCTTTGCTTTAGTAAGAGGCTAGAACCCAGGATGATGAGAGAGACTGTAGCTACTGATACCTTGAAATCATCTCTCTCAGTTACTTTGATTTCATGAAGATGTTACAAAGTTGTTTGCATGTTTTAATGAATTTGTATTTATTAATCAGAGGAGAAAGTAGTATGTGAAAGGTGAATTTTCTACCTGTGTAGAATGTAACTGCATTGTTTTGTTTTTATCTTGCATGCATTGTACAAGGTCTAAATGAAGGATCAGAATTTCTGTGCTTTATGAGCACAAGGGACTTGTTTTATATATGTCTTACCAAAACCTAAACTACTATAGTTCAGATTATTTGGACTCAGAAATCAATATTTATTATTACCTAATGCTATTACCTCAAGTCAACATAATTTATATCAATTCACCATGAGTGGGATCCGACTTGATGGCACTTGGCTTGGCTTGGCTTAGTATTAAGTAAAGAACCTATTGCAAAAGACAAAGAGCCATTTTGTTTCATCTGAATTAGATTCAAATCAACATTAATTTCAACATGTCAGTACCACAAACTCATTAAACCTGTCCAGGCTTTGAAGTCTGTTGTAAGTTCGGATCCGACTGGATGACACTTGACTTGGCTTGGCATATATATATATATTCAGTTGAAAAATACTTTAAAACCATAGTTATTTAAAATTTAGGTGACTTTTTTTTCATGCAATGTTGACTAACCAGCTTTTCCAGAGAACTGGAGAAAACCTGTATTTCTTGTCTTCCGTCACATGCAAAACCTAAGTGAACAAATTTTTAATTTTGGTCCATTTTCCTCAAATTTCAGAAAAGTAATATAACAGTTTCTATGTTATGCATAAGGAAAACATTAACATGTCCACTTTTGGTACAAAATAGAGGCTTTTTTAAAGAAAATGTAACAACTTTTTGAAAATATCATGGGTTGGATGAAAGTATTATTCATCAGAATCTTTTGTGGAATCAATAAGAAAAACTAAAATGGGAGAACTGATTAACTTGAATTTATGTTACTCACTTTGTAAACTGCTTCTATGTGTCCTTTCATATGTTGTTGTTGCTTTTTTATTTTTCAGAAAAATTGACAAAAGAGAACGGTGAGCCTTATTTTCATCCATTAACAAAGGTTGCAGCTGCAGGAACAACCGCAGATGGTGAAAGACTGTAGCTGTCAGTACCCTGAAAGCATGTAGCGTAAAATGGATTGCTTCTTAGTAACTCAGTCTCTTTGATCTCCCCGAGAGGATAGTAAATTCGTTATATATTGTGCCACATTTGTGCTTGTAACTCAGAATGAAAAATAGGGATGAATAGTGAATTTTTTACCTATCTCCAGTGTCACGGCAATGTTTTCTTTTGTTGTTGTTTTCTTATCCATTGTAAAAAGTTTAAGTGAAGTATCAGCAGTCCTAGCCTTTACGAGGGCAAGGGACTTGTTATTATATAGTAAGATATGTTATGTCTAATGGTAACCTAATCTATTTGACTCTAGGTTATTTGAACCCAGAAATCAGTACCTACAGTTTGCTAATGTTATTGTGAGGATCTGAAATAACTGGCATCACTGTTATGCTTAAACAGAGAACTGATTCCAAAAGACACATAAATTTTTATTTCATTTCAACTAAGGACAAATCACAGTCAACTTAAACATGTCAGTACCACAAGCTCATTAGAATTGTTCAGTCATTGAACTCTGCTACAAAAAGCTACTCAATGCAAAATTAGTTTGAAATTGCAATTTCTTGTTTTCTTGACTATTGTATTTAAGTGAAAGTGTAAAATACAGATCAGTTTTGCATGTCTGCCTGAAACTCTGTCTGCTCAACTCATCTTGTGATAGCACTGTCCTGCTTTTCACTCTTCCAGTATCCTCTCAATGAATACCTGTCTCTTCCTCTCCACCCTCTCATCTCCCATCTAAAAGGAAATGAGCTGGATAACCATCTACAGAGGTATAAAGCTATAAAGTACACACACTACATGCTCACACTGTGTCCCTGAGTCCAGTCCATACTCATCTGAAAAGGTGACCTCAGTACTGGTTTCAGCTCTTGGGCAGCAACAAGTCTAGGTGCCATGTTCCCAGGGGAACTCCCAGGCCTTCAGACCATCAGTTGCAGTCTTTTAATGAAGTTCTTAGGGTGGGCTCCCTTTTTTTTTCTCATGTCGCCACTGGGACTCAACACTGTGAGCCCTATCACAGTTGTCATTGGTGGTGGCTGAGCACCATCTAGTTCTTCTGGGCACATGTTGATATAGTCACCCACTCATGTGGATCTTTCTGTTTTCTGGGCACTTTTTCCCTCATGTCATTGTTGTTCTTGGTGATTGTCTGGTCCAGCTGAGCTGGGACACTTTAGTATACTGCAGATGGCAGCCTGCTGACTTGTAAGACCCCAGATGCCACTCACCAATATGAGGTGGAGAAGGCTCTCTTAGCGGTAGGCTAGTTATGCTAATTGGCCTTGGTGTCCCCTGATAGCATGGTCCCCAGACTCCTGCCACTACTACTCTATCCTTGCAAATTAAGTTAAGACTGGAGGAGTTTTGAGTTATGTTGAAATCCAGTTAAATTGATCATTCTAATGTGCTGTCACTGGTTTCACCCAACCAAATTTCTATCAACTATCTAAATTACAACTCACCGTCTCCCTCCTTTTCTCCTCTCTATTGCAGCCTCCAGACATTCTTATGTATGTGAGTCTGTTTTTAATTCCTTATAGTAGGGGTCTCATGCAATATTTGTCCTTGTGCTGCTGACTGATTTTCCTCAACATAATGTCTTTCAGTTGAAACCAGGTTATGAGACACTTCCTAAAATCATCATTGTTCTTTATCACTGAGTAGTGTTCTGTCGAGTATATGTACCATAGTTTACTTATCCATTCATCTGTTGTTGGACATCTGGGTTGATTTCCAACTTTTTGTTATCATGAACTGTGCTGCAATAAACATTTGTGTGCATGTATCTGTTCATGTAACTGCCGTTGATTCTGTAAGATGTACTTCAAGCAGTGGGATTACTGGGTCAAATGGTGTATCTATTTCTAGCTTTTTAAGGAAGTGCCAGATTGCTTTCCAAAGAGGTTGTACCATTTTGCATCCCACCAGCAGTGCAGGAGAGTTCCAATTTCTCCACAGCCTCTTCAGCATTTGTTGTTTTGTGTTTTTTGGATCACACCGAACCTTGTTGGGGTGAGATGGTACCTCGTCATCATTTGGATTTGGATTTCTTTAATAGCTAATGACTGTGAGCATTTCCACATGTGCCTTTTGGCTGCCTGGATATCCTCTTTAAAAAAGTGTCTGTCCATTTCCTTTGTCCAATGTTTAATTGGGTTATTTATCCTTTTCGTGTTGATATTTAGTAATACCTTGTAGATTATGGAGCTCAGACGTCAGTCTGGTATATGTTTGCCAAATATTTTCTCCCCTTCTGTAGGTGGTCTTTTAATTCTTTTGATAGTCTTTGGATGAGCAGAAGTGTTTGATTCTTAGTAGTTCCCACTTGTCTATTTCCTCTTCAACTGATCATGCTTTGTCAGATTTTGAAGTCTGTCTAAGTTGTGTGTTAAAACTTCTGTTGTTGATCCTATTTTTTTCTTGCATGATCTTTATTGTTCTAGGTTTGAGATTTAGGTCTTTGATCCAATTTGAGTTGGTTTTTGTGTAAGGTATGAGATATGGGTTTTGTTTCAGTTTTTTTGCAGATGGACACCCAATTTTTCCAGCATCATTTGTTAAAGAGACAATGCTTACCCCAGTTTATAATCTTAGGGCCTTAGTCAAATATCAACTGTTCATAGAAGGCAGGTGGCATCTCTGGGGTCTCAACTCTGTTCCATTGGTCTATATGTCTCTTCCTGTATCAGTACCAGGCTGTTTTGACTACTGTGGCGGTACAATAGGTTCTAAAGTAGGGTAGTGAGAGGCCTTCTAGCGTGTTCTTCTTCGGTAGTACTTTGCTCATCTAGGGTTTCTTCCTGTTCCAAGCAAAGCTGGTGATTTGTTTCTCCATCTCATTAAAAAATGTCACTGGAATTTGTACTGGGATTGCATTGTATGCATTGTATATGTAGATCCTTTTGGCTAAAATAGACATTTTCACAATGTTAACTCTTCCTATCCATGAGCAAGGTAGGTTTCTTCATTTACGTAAGTCTCTCTTAATTTCTTTCAGTAAGGTCTTGCAGTTGTCTTTGTAGGTCTCTTATTTCTCTAATTAGACTTATTCCTAGATATTTTATCTTTTGGGGGGCTATAGTAAATGGTGTTGATTTGGTGATTTCTTCTTGAGTGATCCTTTGTTGGTAAAAAGGAATCCAACTGATTTACTTACGTTTATATTCTATCTTGATACTTTGCTGAACTCGTCTATTAGTTTGAGTAGTTTACTTATAGGTTTGCTAGGTTTCCCTGTGTATACAATCATGTCATCTGGAAATAGGGAGATTTTTACTTCTTTGCTGATGCAGATGCACTTTATTTCTTTGTCGTGTCTAATTGCTCTGGCCAGAACTTCTAGTACAATGCTGAATAGAAGAGGTGAGAGTGGGCATCCTTGTCTAGGCCTGGTTTTCAAGTGGAATTCTTTCAGTCTCTCTCCATTCTAGATGATGTAGGAGGTTGGCTTTGGCTAGTCAAGTCAAGTGCCGTCGAGTCAATGCCCCATATTGCATTAAGGAGTTTGCTTTCTATTCCTGTTTTGCTGAGAGTTTTTAACATGAATGGGTGTTGGACTTTGTCAAATGCCTTTTCTGCCTCAATTGACAAAATAAGATGATTCTTATCTTTTGTGTTATTTATGTGGTTGATCACATGAATTGTTTTTCTAATGTGGAACCAGCCTTGCATTCCAGGTATGAATCCAACTTGGCCATGATGAATTATTTTTTTGATATGTTGTTGAATTCTATTGGCAACGATTTTATTGAAGATTTTTGCATCTAGGTTCCTGAGTGATATTGGTCTGTAGTTCTCCTTTTTTGTTGGATCTTTCCCTGGCTTTGGTATTAGGATTATGCTGGCTTCACAGAACGAAATTGGGAGTATTCCATCCTTTTCTATGCTGTGAAATAGTCTCACTAGTATTGGAGTTAACTCTTCTCTAAAAGTTTTTTAGAATTCTGAGGTGAAGCCATCTGGACCAGGGCTTTTTTTTTGGTCAGTACTTCTTTGATGAGTTTCTCAATCTCTTCATTTGTGATGGGCTTATTAAATTGTTGTACTTCTCTGTGTAGTAATTTTGGTAGGTGATATGAATCTAGAAATTTGTCCATTTCCTCTTGGTTTTCAAGTCTGTTAGAATACAGTCTTCTGTAGTATTCTGTTACAGTACTTTTGATTTCTGATGAATCTATTGTGACATCTCCCATCTCATTTCTTATTTGGCTTATTTGTTTCCTGTCCTGATTTTCTTTTTCTTTTTCTGCTACCAGTCTTGTCAACTTCCTCTCCATCTGAAAGGGCTATAATGACTGTAGTACATCCCTCTTTTTAATATGATGATATCATAGTTTACATGATATGATTACTAGATCATTACCTTCACTGTTACAGCTTTGATTGTGTTTGGAGCCTTCCCTAACTGGGTAGGATTCTGGATAATGTGTCCTCCTAAAATAGAAAGTCAGCAGTTTTGTTCTTCCAAGCCAAGAGATTTTGTTTGGTATTTTTTGTAGCTTTGGTTTGGTTTTTACAAAGTCTCTGAGTTTCTGTTTATCAGCAAATGTCTTCATTTCATTTTCCTATTTGAAAGACAGTTTTTCAGGATATCTAATTCTTGGTTGGAAGTTCTTCTCCTTTAAGGCTTTGAATGTGTCATTCCACTGTCTCCATGCCAGCATCACTTCTGCAGAGAAATTCGATTGAAAGCCTATGGGGTTTCCCTCTGAATATTAGCTTTGCTTTCAGTCTTGCTGCCTTTAAGATTTTCTGCTTATGTCTCATTTTGTTGAGCTTGATTATAATATGTCTTGGAGTCTTTCTATTGAGATCTATATTGAGTGCTGTTCAATATGTATCTTTGATATCTATATTCTCTTTCATGATTTCTGGAAAGTTTTCTGTCAGCAGCTCAGCCACAATACTCTCTGTGTTTTAAGGCATCTCGCCCTCATCATGAACTCCAATTAATCATAGATTGTTTTTCTTAATAGAGTCCCACATGCTTCTTAATGCTTCTTCATTTTTCTTGTTTCTTTTTTCTGATTTCTCCTCATAGATGCTGGAGTCAGTGGCTCTTTCTTCCACATCAGAAATTCTCTTTTCCATTTGTTCCGTTCTGTTTTCTTGGCTTTGAATTGAAGTTTCTATGTCGTTGATTTTGTTCTTGATCTGTTGGACTTCAGAATACTGATGTTCCATCAGATCAAGCAGCTTGCTTAGTTTTTCGTTTTGCTCTGCTGCATTTTGTATAAGGTCTAGTAGGGCTCTCTGTATAATCCTTTTGTATTCACCTTCTGATAGTTTCAGAAAAGCTTCTTTGAGAAGTCCTGAAGTGGTTTCTTTTGGGGGTCTTCTGATGCCATTGGTGACTTCCGGGTTACTATACTCTCCAACATCTGCTGCTTTTTGGGCTTCATGTGGGTCAATAGAGGCTGGTAGAGATGCTGTTAAGATGTACCACAGTTGTTTCTCTAGGCCTTAAGAGGAGAAGTAAAAAGTATTTGGCAAGTTCCAAAGTCAGCCAGGTTTTCAGGTGTAAATGTCCCTCTTCCCAGCTGGCAAAGTAAGCACCTCTGTATTGAACACCGGATGTTATAAACCAGCTCAAAATACAGAAAGGCTACTGGCCTGCTGACCTCTGCTGTCAGGCCCCAGCTGTAGGCGATACTGTGTAGAATTCTGCTTTTCTGTTGGAAAAGCAGTCTCTTCTGGATAGGAACTGCCTCCTAGCCCAGGAATTAGGTCCAGCTGAGGCTTCCATATGGATGACCCCATCTCCCAGCAAAATAAGATGACATCCCGTGTAAGCTCGTCAGCTAGCCAGGACCAGGCTCCCAGCGGAGAGGCCAAGAGTGCTGAAATGCCCAGAGTCCACAGCCTCCACCGCTGGACCCCGGCCTTAGGCGACACTGTGCAAAACACCATCTCCTTGCTAGAAAAATGCTCTTCCCCTGGCAGACGCCACCTCCCAGCCTAGGAACCAAGTCCAGCGAGGGCCTCTGCCTGGACTTCTCCTTTTCCCAGTAGGCCATAGTATGTCTGAGACCAGCAGCTAGCCAAGTCCCAGTTCTGCCTGCCGGCCAAAACAGAAGGAAAAAAAATTGAAATGGTGAGTTACCTTCAGTCCGTGCAAGCCTGTGCTCACTGAGAGTGGGTCAATGAAAAAGAGGCCATTTTGCATTCAGTGATATGAAGTCCAAATTAACAGCCCTATGCTGCATCCCAGGGCTCACTAGGTGTCCAGAAGCCTCCATTTAACTATCACTTCAGGTCTTGGTTTCCAGAGAGATTTAGGGAGATGTGCGTTTAGTCTGCCTTCTTGACTCTGCCCCAAGGTTTTTTAATTTTTATTTTTTAAGTAATGTCCACTTTATCTATTTTTTATTTTGTTTCTCAGGCATTTTGTTCCATATCTAAAATTCTGTTGTGAAAACCTAGATTCCAAAGCTTTATCCCTGTGTGGTGTGTTGTGTGTGTATGTGCGTGTGTGTGTGTGATTATTTTTCTTGTATTTGGGTCCTCCATCTGTTTAGAGTTAATTTTGTGTGGGTGTAAAGTACAGATTTGATTTCATGCTTTTGCGTATGGAATTTCAGTAGTCCTAATACCACTTATTGAAGGGACCATTCCTTCTTAATTGGCACAGCTGTAAAAAGTCGTTTCACCATAGATGTGATGGTTTATTTCTGGACTGTCAGTTCTATTCTGTTGCATGATGTATCTATCTCTATACTAACATTACACTGTTTTGGCTACTATAGAATTTACAGTACATTTTGTCATAGGAAAGTGTGAGACCTCCATTTTTCTCTTCTTTTTCTAGAATTTTTTGGCTCTTTGCGATCCCTTGGGAATTTGAGAATTTGTTTTTCATTTCTGCAAAGCAATAATAATAATAATGTGTTATTAGAATTTTGATAGAGATTGACTTGAATCTGTAGATTGCTGTTGGTAGTGTTCACATTTTAACAATATGATATCCCATATCATTTCATCAACATGGGATGTTTTCCCATTTATTTAAATGTTCATTATGAGACATAGATTCCACAGCGTTGCATTAAAAATCCTGTTTCCTTTGCCGGACTTCATTCTTCCCAGCTTTACATTTGAATTCTGTTTTTGCTTGGAAGTTTTATGTAAACCCCACTGCACCTTGTCATGGATTGAATTGTGTCCCTCAAAAATATGTATACAAATTTGACTGAGTCATGGTTACCAGTATTGAATGACTGCTCTCCAGCTTGTAACTTTCCTATGCTGTAAAGCCTAATCTCTGCCTGTAGATAGTAGATAGGATTACATTAAAAAAAGGATTAGGGTGAGACTGCAGCACTCTTACTAAGGGAGTTCCCCTGGAGTGTGGCTTCTGCCACCTTTTATCCTTTCATCCTACAAGAGACAAAAGGAAATAGAAGCAAGCAGAAAGGTGGGGATCTTCATTCCATCAAGAAACAGTACCAGGTGTAGATTGTGTCCTTCAGACTAGAGGTTCCTGCACCAAGGTTCCTGACCAAAGAGTGATGCAACAAAAGAAACTTCCTCCAGAGCCAACAAAGAGGAGCAGATATCTTGAATTTGTACTTGTAGCCTAGCAGACTGTATCAGAATGAACTTCTTTTTGTTAAAGCCATCCAGTCGTGGTATTCCTGTTAGAGCAGTACCAGATGACTAAGACACATCTGCATAATACGATTACGAATTGTCTGCTTGAACACTCCCCCAAAATAACTTGCCTCCCTTGCCCTTGGGGAGCAGTCTTGGTTGCAGCAGCTCTCTGACTGAATCCTTTTCCTTGCACAGTGAAATAAATGTGTCTTTCTTGTCTGATCTTGGTTTCTCGTTTACTAGTCAATTTGAGTTATACTGAGCTAGAACCTGGGCTTTCCACCTGGTAATATTTTGTATTTATTGGTAATGTTTTATGGTTTTTCACTGCATAAGTCTTTCATTTTCCTGGTTAAATTTATTTCTGGTTATCTTATTCTTTCAGACACTGTTATAAATGGAATTTTCTTAATTTCCTTTACTGATGTACAATAACACAGCTGAGTTTTGCATGTTAATCTTGTGATCATTGACCTTTCAGTATTCACCTGGTAGCTCTAGTAGTTTTTTGTGGATTCTTTGAGATTTTATGTATATAGGATCATGTAATCTGTAAATGCAGATAGATCTTTTTTTCTTCTTTCCCTAATTGGTCTGACTGGATTTCTAGTAAAATACTGAATAACAATGATGAAAATGGGCATATTTACCTTATTCCTGATTTTAGGGAAAAAGGTTTCAGACTTTCTCCATTGAATGTGTGTTAGCTATGGGTTTTTCATAAATTCCCATTAACATGTTGAAGAATTTCCCTTCTTTTGTTTGTTAAGTGCTTTTATCATGAAAGTGTGCTGGGTTTTGTCAAACGCCTTTTCTGCTTCAGCTGAAATGATAACATGATCTTTTCATTTGTTCTGTTTACATGTTGTCTTACGCTTAGTGATTTTCTAATGTTGAACTACCTTTGCATTCTTGGGATAAATCCCACTTGATCATGGTATATAATTCTGTTAGATTTGGTTTCCTACTTGATGGTGAGGAATTTTGTCTTTGTATTCATAAATGATATTGGTCTATAGTTTTCTTTTTTGTGGTGTCTTTGTCTGACTTGAGTATTAGCATAATTCTGACTTCAGAATAATTCAGGAAGGATGTCCTCTTCTACTTTTTGGAAGAGTTTAAGGAGGATTAGTGTCACTAAAGGCAAGTGTTCTGCCTTCTTTAAATGGGTCTATAGATGATCATTGCTGCATCTGCATTGTGATTCTAAAAAAAAAAAAGAAAAAAAAACCTCCTATGTGTAATCTGGTTAAAAAATTTGCACTAGGCAATTCCTTAAGAGTGCTGATAATTTCTGCTTTGTGACTGAAGCCCTAGAAGGCTGTAACAGAAGCAGAGTCATTGAGCATAGTGAATATACCAAACCAAACCCACTGCCTTTAGTCTATTACAATTCATAACAGCCTATAGGACAAAGTAGAACTGCCCCATAGAGTTTCCAAGGAGCAGCCTGGCAGATTGATACACTTGATCTTTTGGTTATTAGATGTAACACTTAACCAATATACCACAAGGGTCTCAGCATAGTGAACAGGAGGCTTCAGTTTGTGTTTTAACAGAAAAGTTTGAACTACTGAGATGCCCATTTACCAATAGAAGGAGTTTTGCCATGTTTTTCAAGCTTCTGACCCTTGTAACTTTTTTTCTGTACACTGAGAAGCACTACTTCACGGTATTTTGCTAATAGTCAGTTGATTAGTTACATAAATGCTTTAGCAAATACTTAATTCATTGGAAGCATCAAATAAATTGAAGCTGCTGTTGCATAGATAAGATATAACACCACAACTTTGTGGGTGAGAATATGATACTAGCATTCTGAAACAATCCATAAAGAATAATTCATTGAAATTTTAATAATTCACCTTTTTGATATCAACTGTATAGTAATTTATTTACATAAATGAGTAGTATTTTTTTCTTCTTTCCTCCTTATTTTAGATAACACAAGTGATCTGGAAGAGAAAACTGAGTTTATTTTTTAATCTTAGTAATGTATCTCATGTCAATATGTGGAATCCTTCCCTGTAAGTTTCTTTTGTCTTTTCCCTGTGACATTAAACTGAGAATTTTAATTTTCTCTTCCAGGAAAACTGCAAAAGGAAAATAGTAATTTTACTCTCAGAGTGAAATCTTTGGAAAGTTGTGTCATCCTATGACAATCTCCTCTTGCTTCACTTTACCTTTCTACTTTACTCTTCATTCTGGATTACCTTTTGTACTTCTCTATTTTGTCTCTATATTATACTGTTTATGTTAAGAATAGTTTTCTACTTACCTTGATTATGCATTTAAAATAAAAATCTCTTTAGAGATGGTGTGGTTGAACTTAACTACAACTGTGATAAACAATTTCAGAAGAGAATAATGGCTTGAGAAAATCCTCACATTAATGCATGTCCTTGTGTCTGCACCTTTATCTCTCTGGGATCCCCAGTCTTATGTGTGCATCTCATTTCAGATGAGAAGAAGATTCAGTTCAAGAATGGTAAGTGACTCAGTAGTTTTTTTCAGGAAGTAAAATTCTAATTAATAAGAGACTCAAACCTTCTGTAGGTCCCAGTTCCAGAAAAAGTCAGGCAGAGTGTATCATGGCTGTGCTCACTCTGTGGAAGTATAAATGGGAGAGAATCTGGAATAATATTGAACACAAGCTTTACCTAAATTGGAATATCCTTTTACTGAAATGGGAAAGAGAAAAAAAAAATCATTAATGTATTTGCTCTTAGCTTTCCTTATTTTCTTTTTGCTTGTCTTTCTCCTCTGTTTTCTGTTTCTATTTCTTTCACTCTTTCTCAGACCTCCTTCCGTCTCTCCCACCCTCCCTCTGTTCTTCCCTCCCTCCCTCTCTTTTTCCTTCTCTCCTTTCCTTCCTCCCTCCTTCCCTCCTCCCCTCCTTTCCTCCCTCTCTCCTTCCCTCCTTTTCTTCCTTCCTCAAGATAGCTATCTTTCTCTTCAACTTCCTTTTCTTCTCTTTCTTCCTCATCTTGCCTTTAGGGTGTCTTTTCTTATGATTTTATATTTTTCAACACGCACACACGTAAACCCAGCCATTTTCATGTTGAGGAAGAGAACAGTCACTTATTTGTGTGAGATGAATGTGCGATGAAGAAATAAATAGGCAACTGAATAGTGAGAGAAAACCAGTAATGAAAAGAGAGGAAGAGGCAGAGATGGAGTAGGAGAAGTTAATGGTATTCCACTATTTTGTCCATTTACAGGCTGGCAGGAGTCCTTATTATTTCCTGGTAAGTGACCTTGTTCATTTACTGTATTTTCCAACTGTAAGTTCTTTTTTATAATTTTCATCTTTCTGTTGTTATTACCTATTTTATGAGTCATTGTCATCATGCATTACTTCAGTGCTTTAAATTTGACATCCTTTGGTTCTTTGAACTTATTTGTATCATCTTCTTTTGAGTCTTTGTCTACTAAGTTCAGCTTTTGAACTCCTTTAGAGACAGTTTCTGTTAATTACTTTTTTCCCTCATTTTTTCACACTTGCTATTTCTGTGATTGCGTCTGCTTTTTCTTTTTTGTGAAAATGAAATGCAACTATGAAATCTCATATGTCCCCTCTTCCAAAGATTGTTGTGTTTTTTTTTTTGTTGTTGTTCTTTTTTGTTTTTGTTTAGTGACCTTTTTAAACTAATTACATAGAGTTTGTGTCACCCTCAGAGTGTGGCTGCTGAGATATTTGCTCTGTACCTTTTGTTACATTTTATGTTTTTAAATCTGGCTTCCTAAAAATTACACATGGGCAAGCATATCTTAGTAGTCAACCAATTATTTGTCAGAAGTTGTGATTAGAAACCTTGAACCAGTAAGTCTTCCACTGTTTGTGGATGAATCAGTGTTTGTTTTAGGGAATTCATTCAAATTCCAAGCTGTTAAATACACTGCTAGATCTTTCGTTTTCTTCATGATCAAGGCCATGTTCAATCAGTAATGATTAGATACTCATCTAATCAAAGATGATTGATACTGCCTTGAGTACATGTGAACGTTTACACACATATGCAGCCTTTCGGATGACCAAGGATATGTGAATGATTGGGACTTACTGTAGCTGTCTTTCCGCGGAGCACTTTGGAATGTCTGTTGCAGTCAGTTGCTTGCTTCATGATATAATGGAGAAGATAGCTGCAGAGCTGGTTTTCCTGTATTGTTCGCTGCTGTTTCTAGGTTACCCAGTTATTGTTTTTGTCAACTTCCCATGGCATGCAGTTTTCAGTGGATGAACTCCAAATCAAGTTTTCTTGGCAGCTCATCTACTGGGCTTTATTGCCTGCCCCAACCTAGTAGAAGCCCTGCACTACAAATTGAGGGAGATGGAACAGAGTATGTTGAGATTAAAATACTTTTTCTTTATGAATCTCCATTAAGTTTCTCGAATAAATGCTTCTCAGGTTGAAATATGCCTAGTTCAATTTCCAGAGATTCAGATCTTTTATTTTTGACACTATTTCCCTTCTGTTTTGTCTTTTCAGTAGAGGACTTGCTAACCTCCTCACTCAGCCATTCCAGAAGTCTGGAATGTTGTCTATAGTTTTTGACAAAATGTTTTCCTTCACATTTAGTAGACTCCTCGTGTATTTCCTTTCAGTTAGCATGATGTGTCACTAACTATATCCAGAGTACTGTGTTGAAGATATTTATTGATCTAACTTGTTTTTATACTTAAACATCTATCTGTCTTAATGATTGTTATTTTGAAGCTACCTGAAAATATTGTGAAAATGTCTATTTCATTTTCCCTAAGTCACTTTGTTGAGGCAATTGTACTACTACTTTTTGCTGAAAGTACACTTTTTAATTTTAGCTCTTATTTTGGGTGTCTGATACGGTGACTGGCTCATATTTTCTATAAAGGGCTAGATAGTAAATACTTTATGGATCATGGGCTCTATGGTCTTTGCTAAAACTACTCACAGCCTTGCTTATTACATAAAAGCAACCACACATGTGCGTGTGTGCACGCACACACGCACACACACACACACATGCTACTGTCAAGTCGATTCCAACTCATAGTGACCTTATAGGTCAAGGTAGAACTGCCCCTATGGAGTTTTCAAGGAGTGCCTGGTAGATTTGAACTGCTTACTTTTTGGTTAGCAGATGTAGCAATTAATCCACCACACCACCAGGATTTCCCAAAGCAACCATAGATAATATAAAAATGAATTACTATAGTTGTATACCAATAAAAGCATATTTACAAAAAATATATTGTGAGTTAGATTTGATTCATAATTTGCTTTCTTCTGGCCTAGAAGAAATTATCTTTTAAACTATTGAAATTACCCAGTTTTCAGAATCCTTCATTTTCATGTCTATTTGAAAAAAAAAAGTGAATAATTGTTTCCTAAGTGAATTTTTATTTCTGAGGGTGGGATTGGGTAACTGCTGGTTAACAACATGCACTCACTTTTATCTCAAAATGGTATAAATCACTAATCTGTGATTTTGTTCACCATACAATCCCATCTAAATGCAATTTCTTTTCCTGTGTTTTTAAAAAGAAGGTAACCATATCTTAGTGAACACTTGATGAATACCCATACTCTCTACTACAGAATGTGTGAGCTAAAGGAATTAATTTTTATGGAATGTTCATGAAGAAATTCAGTGAAAAACTTAGTTCAAGCTAAAGATGCCAAATAGATTTGGATCATTAGCAAGGGAAATACAACAAAGAATAAGTTACTTCTTGTGGTGAAAAATTCAAATGCTATGTCTAATGATTCATATTTATGTTTTTTAGACTGGAGAAAAGAGTTTTTCCAGGCTGGTGAGTCATTTTCTGATAGTTTTAGAGGTCTTCCTCATTCACAGGCTCAGCCTCAGGGGAAGTTGCCGGAGGAGGGAAAGGCTGTTGACTTCCTATTGCTAGAGTACCAAATTACTCCCAAATTTAGTGTCTTCACACAACAGAAAATTTTCTCTACAACTCTGAGAATCAGAAGTCTAAAATTATGGTGTTGGTAGGGTTGGGTTCCTTACAGAGACCTCAAGAGAGAATGTGTTTCTTGGCCTTTTCAGGTTCTGAGAGGTCAAATCAATTCATTACCTGTGGCCTCATTGTCTGTCTTCAAAGCGTCACTCCTACTGCTGGCCCTGTTACATCTTCTCTTTCTGAGTTTGATTATTCTACCTCCCTTATGATTACATTAGAGCCACTGGGATAATCCAGGATAATCTCCTGATTCCAAGATTCTTAACTTTTTATGTATGTAGACGTCATTTTACCATATAATTTAACATATTCACAGGTACTAGAGATTAGAATGTGGGCATCTTTGGGAGCTCATTATTAAGACCACTAAAGCAGATGAAGGACTTTACATGAGATGTAACATCTCCCAGAGGTTCTAAAATATCTCTAGTTAACATAGATTTATTTTGTTCTAGGGCTATTCTATCCTTTTAAGAGATTAAAGAACATGTTGTCTTTGCAGAGGAGGTGAGCCTGGATCCAGACACAGCCCATCCTAACCTCATCTTGTCTACAGATGGAAGTATAAGCTGGAGTGAGAAGCCTCAAGACCTACCTGATAACCAACAGAGATTTTATTCCCTCCCCTGTGTACTGGGTCGGCAGTGTATCACCTCAGGGAGGTGCTACTGGGAGGTGGAGAATGGGAACTGCGGAGACTGGGACCTGGGCATTTGTGACGATAATGTAAGGAGGAAAGGGCGGGTTGTCATAGAGCCTGAGGAGGGTTTCTGGGCCATCAGATTTTATAGGAATGAGTACTGGGCACTCACCTCTCCAGAAACACCGCTTACTCCAAAAGTGCACCCCACCAGAATATGTATTTTCCTAGAATATGAAAGTGGACGTATCTCATTCTATAACATGACAGACCATTCCCACATTCACACCTTTAATCAGTGCTCCTTCCATGGGTCCTTAAGACCTTTCTTCAGACTATGGTCTGGTAATTCAGGGAAATTGACTGTCTTGCCCAGTGTCTCCAAGAGTACAGCCTGACAATAATCCTTACCACGTGCCCACCCTTGTCCTAGAGACATCATGTATAAACTGTCAATCACTGAGCAGTGATGTGTCTAGTCATGGGTTAAATTCTCTCATACCAGAAGCAAATTATTTTTCTCGTTTTTTCCAGTGCTTTTCATATTGTTTTATCCTCTTCATGAGTTGACTCCCAAAGGCTAGGTGCAGTGTGCAAAAGTGTGTTACTTGTGGTACATTTGTTTACATTAAATATATATTATGGTATAATATACTATATTATGTCATGTATTATGATACAGTTGTCTCAGCCACCAGGTACTGCTCTAACAGAAAATACCACCAGTGGAAAGTTTCATGAGAAGAAGCTTTTATTGTCACAGTCTGGTAAGCCACAAATCCACTCAGAAGTTACAAGTGCATTCAATATGAAAAATCATCACGGTCCAGTAAGCTGAGTCCACATCCAGTGAGAGCATCTTGGTATAGGAGCCTTGAGTCCACAGGAAGTCTTCTGTTCTCAGTGCTTCTCTCTTAATTGCATGAGGTTCCCAACTTCCTCAGCTCACTTCTCTCCCTGATATTCCACAAGCTTGAGTCCTGCCTCACTAACACAACTGCAAACAAGTCTTCATCATCAATATCACAGAGGCAGGATTCACAACACGTGGGAGGAAAGGTACCATATTGGAACTCCTAACCAAGTCAAATCAACACATACATTTTGGGGGGAACACAACTCAGTCCATGACAATAGTGTACACTGTACTGTAGTATATACTGTAGTGTAGTGAATATATGTATTACATGCACTTACATAATGTAATCATATTACGACTGTAAATATATACAAAGAATTAGTGTCTATCATTGTCTATACACAACTGAATATTGTGCTGTGCTTATACAGTGAGTATTCAGAAAAAATAAAATTCATTAGTTTTTAAATAAACAGATAATTGAAAAGTTCTCAGTTGTGTACCCCACCGTGAAGTTCAGGAAAAAGTGAATCTTTACAAGTTTGCTCTTCAGCTTCATGTACATGAATTCATCTACATTATAGACTTACATTTTTTATTCTCTCCATTTCCCCCTGAGTTATTAATTCATTCCTGTTTTTATGTACATTCATTCAAATTTTTGAGAGCTTTTTTACTTTTTAATCTAGCCAAAAGCCAAGTGCCGTCGAGTCGGATCCAACACATGCAGTAAAATTGACTTCTTGGGAGTACAGTTATATGAATTTTAACACACGTATAGATGCGTGTAAACCCTACTGCTTTTAAGATACGTAACAGTTTCTGGGCCCTTAGCTTTTATAAGAATGAGTACTGGACACTCACCCCTCCAGGAAACACTGACTTTTCCAAAAGAATGTCTTCCCACAGTATGTATTTTCCTAGAATAGGAGGATGGATATATCTCATTGTATAATATGTCAGATAATTCCCACATTCACAGCTTTTGCTTAGTATTCCTTTCGTGGATCTCTTAGACCTCTCTTTAGGCTTTGGTCCAGTGAGCCAGAGCATCTGGCCATCTGTCCAGTGTGAACCAGCACCACTTGGTGATAGCCTTCACTGTATGCCCACCCTTGTGCTGGACACACAATAAAACCTGTTGGTTAGTGAGACTTGAGGCTTCTAGTCATGAAGTGAATACATTTAACACCAGGAGCGAATTGTTTTTCCTTATTCTTTTCCATAGTTTTCACTACCATCTTATCTGCCTCAAAATTTGCTCTCAGATGCAAGATGCACTGTTCAAAAGTATACGTTGCTAGTGATATGCTTAAATGTTTCATGTATGTATACATAGTTACATGGAACTCTGGGGGCTCATTAACATTCCACCCTTACTTTTTTTTTTCCAAACCATTTTCATTTTTGTCCTAAGGAGTTAACTTATTTCTGTCTTTTTTTAACCTAAATTTGTATTTTTGAATATATTTTTTAAGGTACTTGCAGTAAAATGTATTTTTTTCAATTTAATTATGAGTTTTAACACATTTAGAATCATAATCCTCCCTATGTCAGGATAATAACAGTCCTCTTATTCTAGTAAACTCTCTAATGCTATCCCATGGTAGACAAATCCTACCGCAAACCCTCACCCAAAAAGATCTGCTCTGTTTCCTGTAGTTTTGCCTTTTCCAGAATTATCATGTAACTTGAATCATATGGCTTTCTTCATTCAGAATAATTTCTTTAATATTCTTCTGTGTCAAAATCTGTATTAATCATTAATTCCCATTTTGGGCTGTTATTTTATTGAGTGGATGTACCACAGTTAGTTTATTCATTCACCCAATAAGCAACATTTAGGTTATTTCTAGTTTGGGGTAATTATGAACAAAACTTCTATAAGAATTTGTGTAAATTTTTGTGTGCATATCAGTTTGCATTTCTGTACGGTAACACTGAGGAATGTGTAAGTTATATTGTAAGACTATGCTGAACTCTATAAGAAACTCAAACTCATTTCCAGAATTGCTGTACCATAATGCCATCACACAAGTAATGTATGAGAGTTGCAATTGCTCCACATACTTAACATTGTCAGTTTTGCTTTTTGCATTGTTTTATTTTATTTGGTTTTTGAAATCTTTCCAGTTTTCATAAATGTGTGGTGGTATGTCACTGAATTTTCAGTTTACATATCTATAATGGGTAATGATGTTGAACATCTTTTAATGTTCTTTACCATCTGTATATCCCTTGGGTGAAGTGTTTGCTAAAATCACTTGCCCATTTTTATTGCACTGCATGTTTTCTTAAAATTGAATTTTAAGAATTCTTTGTGTATGCTAGATACAAGTCCTTTATCTGATAGGTAGTTGGCAAATATTTTCTCCAAACTGAAGAATAAAGTCATTCTGTTAGCATAATAATTTGCAAATGAATTTTCATAAAGATCAATTTATCATGTAAATGTGTATTTAGTGTTTCTGGTAATGTGTCTAAGAACTTTATGCCTAAAATAAGATCATGAGAATTTTCTATTGTTTTCTGTAGAAGTTTAATAATTTAACACTTTGCATTCCAATTTATGATAATTTTAATTAAAATTTTTATAAGGTGTAAGATTTGGGTTAATTTTTTTTTTGCACTTGTATATTCATTTGCTCCAACCTGTTTGCCGAGATAATTATCCTCTCTTCAGTGAATTGCCCTTGCACTTTCATCAAGTATCAGTTTGTCATATTAATGTGGGGGCATGTTTCCAGTCCCTCTAGTCTATTCCATGGAGCTATAGATTTAATTTTTCACTAATATCATTCAGTGCTTTCACATACAAAATTTGAATCAGCTCATCTATGTTTACATAACATCCTTCTGGAAGTTTTGATTGGAAATTATTAAGTTTATGCATCAGTTTGAGGATAATTGGCAATCTGAACTGTGTTGTATGCATAGTAAATCTGCATTTATCTTCATTGTCTGATTTATTTCATCAAATTTTTGTAATTTTCAGCCTTCATATATTGCACGTTTTTGTAAGATTAGAGCATAAATATTTCATTTCATAAAACTATTATAGATGATATTTTTAGAAAATTGTTTCCAATTTTTGATTGCTAACCTATAGGGTGGGTTAAATGTGTCTAAAAGGAGGCAAAGTGTAGTCTTCCTAATCAAGACAGTACACATACATCTATATTTGTATGACTCCCTACCTAAATATATTAAAAATCATGGGTTAATCCTTAAAACCTCAGTTCTAATCCAGTATTAGAGGGTTTATTCTGGCCTTTCTCTCATGTAGTCTTAACTCCCTTCTCTGACAACAAGAAGGAAACCTGGTTTGATAATCCAGTATATATATACATTTACTTATTTGTTTATGCTATAATCCACAAAGATATTCTCATAATTGTTTATACTACTATGAAAGCAGACTCACTAGTTAGAATTAAATAATTCTTTATAGCTCCTTTTTTCTTTACAAATCCTGGTGGAGCAGTGGTTAAGCACCTAGATGCTATCTGGAAACATCAGTGGTTTGAATCTACCCGCCACTTTGTGTGAAAAAGATGTGCTGTCAGTCTGCTTGCATCAAGATTACATCTTTGAAGACACTACGGGACAGTTTTACTCTGTCCTATAGGGCTACTATAAGTCAGAGGCAACTCAGCGGCAAATGGATTTGGTGCCTCACAGCCGTTGTTGTTTTTCAAAAAAAGATAGAAAGCAGTAGCATGTTTTCAGAAAGTCAGAAATATACAAAAAAGGTATATTAAGAAAAAGATACTTCAAGAGGATTTACATACTCTTTTGATGATTGTATCAGTACATACCCTTCTTTTCACTCTCTTCTCCTTAGGAAACTGATGTAGTTTAAAATTAATCTTACCTGTGTTTCTTTTTGCTAATATGTTCTGATACATATGCTTTCATTTTTTTATTTTGATTTTTTTTATTATCATACTGTAGATACCTGTAGTTTGTTTCTTTTCACTGTACAACATATCCTGGAAATCTATCCCCATCAATTATAACTTTTTCATTCTTTTAACAGTTAAGGAAATCTCCATTGGGTGGATATACCATAATTTATTCACTTTCTGTCCTATATATGGGCATTTAGGTTGTCTCCAATATTTTGTCATTCAAACAATTTGTAATGACTCACTTTCTGAAATGTGATTTCCATTCTTTGTTGTGTGTGTATGTGTGTACATATATATGCCAAGCCAAAAGCCAAGTGCCGTCAAGTTGGATCTATGTGTGTGTGTGTATATATATGTATACATATATATATATACACACACATGTGGATATAGACACAGATGCAGATACAGATATCAAGTGTGTGTGTCTGTTTGTTGTGTAGAAGCCACAATTTCCTGGAAGAGGCAGTGGATTTGCTGATTCAAAGCTAAGTGTATATGTGATATTATTAGATAGTATATAGTCCTCAACTAGGGTTGTACCAATTTAAATTTCCACCAATGATGATGAAAATATTTCATTTCCCACAGCATCAATAACAGAATTTTTTGCCATATATTTTAATGTTTGTAAACTTGAAATAAAGAGAAAAATGTATGTTACTACAACTTCCACTCATATACATGTTATGAGTTAGCTCAAGCATATTTTCATATACATTTGGGACATTTTTACATATAGTAATCCAGTGATGTTTTGCCTATTTTTTTAGTCTTTTTTTTCTTTTTAAATCAATTTGGTATAATACAATTCAAAAGAATGCACTGATTTTAAACCCACTGTTGAAAGACTTTTGATAAATGTATCTTCTCCACAAACAGCATGATCAAGACACACAGATTCATCAATCCATAAAGTTTCCTCATGTCCCTTTGAGTCAATCTCCTCATCCATGAACCCAGTCCACTGCAGATCTGCATTCTGTTTCATCTATAATTCCAAAGAAATAAAGTAACTATTTTTAGCAGAGCTTCTATCACTCAGCATCTTTTTAAAACATGTGCATGTGTAACTAATCTGTAATATGTCATTAAGTAAAATTGATGTATCAGTAATTCATTCATTTTCTTTGTGATTAGTTGTACCAGCCAGTGTCCAGTTAGGAGCAAAAGCCACACAGTAATTTTAGCAGTGAAGGGATAATGTAACAAATTAGCTAGTAATAGCCTCTTACTAAGAGATAAAGAGAGCTCCAAAGAAAATACACATAACAAATATACAAAAAAGCCCATGCCTCCGGGACTGAGAATGAGTACTAATAAAACAAAACATTCAGAGAGAGTTCCACCTAAGGCTGAGCTTGAGACCTCTGTGGAGATGGTATAACTGTTGCCCAGTGTAATTCAGTGAGACGCTGCAGGCCTAGTTAGCCCAGCAAGAAACTATCTTCTGGGAAGCTGCTTGCTGGGTTGGCATGACAGAGATGTTTGACCTCCTTTATCTTCAAGAAGGGGAGAGAGAATTACTGTCAGTACTAGCCCAAGGCTGATTCCTATTGAGACAGAAAAGTGGGACTGAAGTAAACCAAATACAATGTAAAACCTGTAAGATGAGACAATAACCACCTGAAACAAAACAACCTTGTCTTGGCTCTGTCACACCCTTGAAAGACAAAAATAAGTTACTTAGAGGAGTTACGGTGCCTCTATGAGTCAGAATTGCCTCCACGGCAGCAGGTTTGGTTTTTTTGGTTTTACAGCAGCTAACCAGAGTCCTTGAGCTATTTTTTGCAGAAGCTACCCAGCAAGAAACAGTTTGCTGAGTGTATGTAAAGACAAACTTCTTGAATGCTGTAGGACCTTCCACTGGGAACACATGGGAAGCTGGGCCTAGTGTGGAGATTCCAGCTAGCGGAACAAGAAACTGTGCAGAGGAACAACCTGTACTAAGTCCTGCTTCAGGTCCCAGAAATTGTTGCTGTGAAATCTCAGTGCCCAGTTTCGTACACAACCTCATTAGCCTGTGTCTGCTCACTTCTCCAGAAACTACAACCCTTTCTTGGAAAACTCCTGAATAATCACAGCCAACAGCTTAGCCTTGGGACTATAAAGCCTGCAATCCCTTTCTCTGAGTTGAGTTGGACTTTGGTGAGGCTTAGACTCCCGTTGACTTCTTTTACTTGTCACAAATAAAATACAGTTTGTTAAAGGGAAACTACTTTTGGTCTTTCTAGTGTTTTCTTACTCCAGACAAGGACTCTTTGAGTCAAAGTGGCTTTTCTGGTAACAGTATAAAGCGGGAGTCGTACATATCTCCTCTCTGTAAACTTTTTATTAATTCCAACATTAGTTTTTCTTCCAACCACACTCTCCAGTTTTCTGCTGAGTTCCATAGTTCATTGCAATGGCCTGATGAAACTCACAGACAATATTCACTATTATGGGGTTTATAAGGGAAGTAAAAAGCTAAGCCAAGTGACAGGTCACAATTCAGGATCAGGAACTGCTGAGGATACAGTTTTTGGTCAGGATAGCTTCTCAGTCATAGTCACAGGCAGGCCTTTCGGTGGCCTCATCCTCTTGGCCTTAGTCACAGGGTCCCTCATGCCTCTTGGGCTGGCCCAGCCTCTTCCTTGTTTGGGCAACTGTTACAAGGCTCTTTAGCTCTGTCAATAACGTCCCAGAGGCACTTCATTCTTTCAGTAAGCCTGGGCTCAAGGTGTTCAGCTCTCTAGTTCCATAGGTCAGAAAACTTAGATCTATGAAGTGCCTGATGGCCCTTCACCCTCTCAGGAAGCTTTCTGGTCAAACGTGTTCGGCTTCCTCACTCCGTAGTCCGAGAAGCCCACCACATCATCTATTTCCAGTCTCTGGGTTCTGCTGCCTCTGCTGCTACCATTTCTCTGCCACTACTTTCTGCTGTCTTACACCATCTCTGGTGTTACAGCTCTCTGCCACTGGGGTCTATGAGGTTCCTAGAGGAGGGCCTGAAGAACTCATTCCATTGCTAGATTTTCTTTCTTGGTTGTAGTGAAGTTCTTTCTTTCCACCTCTGTGTTGGCTCATTTTAAGCCTTGGGGGCTGGTGAAACTGGCTGAACTGGGTTTCTTACACCTTATTTGCCTGGTCCCCCCACTATAGGTGCTATGTACCTTGGCTGTATTACTAGCAAACTGTTCAATCCCCTGGGTGGGTCAAAAGCGCTTTATTTGCATAATTCTGTCCAGTGATTTGTTAGGAATGACAAGAGCATTTTGAGACAGGTCATTTAAAATGATCTATAGCACAACAGGCCTCAACCTGTCTTTTTGAGTCATGTTATTATTATTATTATTAATTTGCAGGATAACCTCCACATATTAATCACTTTATTCATCTAAAACAATTACTAACAATCCTTAAATAGGGCTGTAAGTCTCCAGGTAAGGCTATTCAGGTATTTAGTCATTTTCATGGCTGTAAGTAGCCAACTGATCTGATCAGGGTCCCAGAACATCATTTCATCTTCACTCTTTCTGGTCACTAATAAAATTTAACTGAGAGAAGATTATTCTCTTGCTTTGAGCCTCTCTCAAGAGATTAGAATTGCTACACTTGTTCTTCTTTTTTCGTTGTTAGCTTTATATATATTCTTCCATTCTTTAATTTTCAGTTTGTTCCTGCGTTTAAGTCTAAGGTGAATTTCTTGGAGGCAACAAATGGATGAGTCATGTCTTATGAACCAAGATGCCACTCGATGTCTCTTTCCTGGAGCATTCAGTCCATTCACATTCAGTGTAATTATTGATAGGTATGTGTTCAGTGCTGCCATTGTGATATGTTTATTTTTATGTTGATGTTTTCTCTGTTGTTCTTATTAACCTGTTCTGAGACATTTTTCTTTGTGAGTTGATTTTTCACCATTTTCAGGGTTGGTTTTGTGGTTGTTGAGACTCTTGTATTACATTTCTTTTTTATTTTTATTTAACATAACTGAGTGAAAATGTACATTCACATGTAAATTTACATGCCCCCCTATATGCAGCTTCCACTGCTCTCCCTGTCCGGTGACTGCACACTATTCCTCTCTGCTCCATGCATGTCTCATCCTCCCAACAGTCTCCTTTCCCCTCCTCTCCGTCCACTCCCCTTCCTCCAGCCAGAGGTCAGCAAGATGATATCCTGTAGATGTATAGAACCATAAAGTGCTTCCAATATATGGTTACTGTGCATTGCCAAGTCCATTCCATTCCTGTCCAAAGAGTGGACCTTTGTTATAATTTATGGGAACAGGCAGCATCAGGGCCGGGGGCCATGCTCTCAGAGGAACCCCAAAACTGCTGGACCATCAATTGAGGTCTTTTAGTGGAGATCTCGTGATGCACCTCTTTTTATTCTTGTGTTGCCAGTGAGGCTCCTCTCTGTGAGCTCCGTCATGGCTATCACTGGTGGTGGCCAGGCACCATCCGGTTCTTCCGGTCCCAGGTCGACGTAGGCACCCACTCTTGTGGGTCTCTCTGTCTTCTCGGTTGTCTTTACCGCATGCCATTTTGGCCCTCGGTGAGCATCCGTTCCTGCTGAGTTGGGACCATTTGCTGTGTCCTCGGATGGCAGCTTGGCAGCTTTTAAGACCCCAGACGTCACTCACCAATGTGGGGTGCAGAGAGCTCTCTTAGCAAAATGCTAGTTGTGCCAGTTGGCCTGGAATTCGCCTAAAAGCATGGTCCCCCGTCCCCCGCCCCAGCTACTCTATCCTTGCAGTATTGAATTAAGATGGAAGGAGTACTCAAGTTATGCTGAAGTCCACTTAATGTTGTTCTTGTTCCTAATGTGTGCTGTCACCGCTTTCTCCCAACTAGATTTCTAGTAACTACCTAAACTAAACCCTCACCCCCTCGCCCTCCCTCCCTCTCTCCCCTCCCTTGCAGCTGTCAAAGAGTCTTCTATACACAAGTCTGTTTTTGAGACCTTATCGTAGAGGTCTCATACAGTATTTGTCCTTTTGTCGCTGACTACTTTCACTCAACATAATGTCTTCCAGTTGAAACCAGGTTAGGAGATGTTTCCTGGTATCATCGTTATTCTTTATCATTGTATAGTGCTCCATTGAGTATATGTACCACAGTTTACCTATCCATTCTTCTATTGTTGGGCATCTGGGTTGATTCCACCTTTTTGCTATTGTGGACTGTGCCGCGATAAACATTCTGGTGCATGTGTCCGTTGGTGTGAAAGGCCTTGAATCTGTAGGATATATTCCAAGTAGTGGAATTACTGGGTCAAATGGTATATCAATATCCATTTTTTTAAGGAAGCTCCAGATTGCCTTTCAAAGAGGCTGGACCATTTTGCAGCCCCACCAACAGTGTAGGAGGGTTCCACTTTCTCCACAGCCTCTCCAGCATTTGTTGTTTTGTGTTTTCTGGATCATGGCCAATCTTGTTGGGGTGAGATGGTATCTCATTGTTGTCTTGATTTGAATTTCTTTAATAACTAAAGATCGTGAACATGTCCGCATGTGTTTTTTGGCTGCCTGGATCTCCTCTTTAGTGAAGTATCTGTCCATCTCCTTTGCCCATCGCTTAATTGGATGGTTTATCTTCTTCTTATTGATATTTTGTAGTATCTTATAGATTATGGAGATCAGGTGTCGATCTGACATAGAGTTGCCAAATATTTTTTCCCACTCTGTGGGTGTTCTTTCAATTCTATTAATAAAGTCTTTGGATGAGCAAAAGTGTTTGATTCTTAATAGTTCCCATTTATCTACTTTCTCTTCTGTTGATTGAGGTTTCTTTGACAGATTTTGGAGTCTGTCCTCATTGTGTGTTAAAACTTCCATTGTTGTTCCTACCTTTTCTTGGATGAGCTTTATCGTTTTAGGTTTGATATTTAGGTCTTTTATCCAGTTGGAGTTGGTTTTTGTATAAGGTGTAAGATATGGATCTTGATTCAGCTTATTGCAGATGGATAACCAATTCTGCCAGCACCATTTGTTGAAGATACTGTTTTTACCCCAGTTTAATGTCTTAGGGCCTTTGTCAAATATCAACTGTTCATAGGCACATTTCTTGATATCTACGTTGCATCTTTATTGTGCTTTATGGCTGCCCCAGTGATCCCCCTTAATAAACTATGTATAAACCCAATTTTAATTGCTACCAGTCTTGTCCACTTGCTCTCCATCTGGAAGGACTATAACAACTGTAGTAAATCCCTCTTTTTAATATGATGACATCATAGTTTTCATGGTATGATCACTGGATTATTTCTTTCACTATTATAGCTCTGATTGAGTCTGGAACCTTCCCTAACTGAGTAGGATTCTTGATAATGTGTCCTTCTACAATATAAAATTAATGGTTTGTTCTTCTAAGCCAAAGCCAAGAGATTCTTCTGGTATTTCTTGTAGCTTTGGTTTGGTTTTTACAAAGTCTCTGAGTTTCTGTTTATCTACAAATGTCTTCATTTCATTTTCATATTTGCAAGATAGTTTTGCAGGATGTATGATTCTTGGGTAGAAATTCTTCTCCTACAAGGCTTTGAATATGCCACACTGCTGTCGGATCCAACTCGACGGCACTTGGCTTTGGCTGGCTGTCTCCATGCCAGCGTTGTTTCTGCTGAGAAATCCTACAAAATCCTACAGGGTTTTCCTCTGAATGTTAGCTTTGTTTTGAGTCTTGCTGCCTTTAAAAGTTTCTGTTTCTGTTTTGTTTTGTTAAGCTTGATTATAATATGTCTTGGGGTCTTTCTTTTGAGATCTATATTGAGCGGCATTCAATATGCATCTTGGATATCTATATTCTGTTCCTTCAAGATTTCTGAGAAGTTCTCTGATGGCAGCTCGGCAACAATGCTCTCTGAGTTCTCAGTTGTCTTGCCCTGTTCAGGGACGTGAATTAATCAAAGGTTATTCTACTTAATAGAGTCTCATGTGCTTCTTAATGCTTTTTCATTTTTCTTGTTTCTTTTTTCTGATATCTCCTTGTAGATGCTGGAGCCAGTTAGCTCTGTCTTGCAAGTCAGAAAGTCTCTTTTCCATTTGTTCCATTCTGTTTTCTTGGCTTTGGATTGAAGTTTCTATGTCTTTGATTTCATTCTTGATCTGTTGGATTTCAGAGTACTGGTGTTTCACCAGATTGAACAGCTTGCTTAATTTTTCATTTTGCTCTGCTGCATTTTGCGTAAGGTCTAGGAGGGCTCTCTATATAATCCTTTTGTATTCACCTTCCAACAATTTCAGAAAAGTTTCTTCATCTGGAAAGCTGTTTGGTTGTTTCACCTGGGGAACTTCTGAAGCCATGGATGATTTTCTTGTTACTGCTTTCTCCAAACTCTGTTGCTTTTTGGGTTTTATGTGAGTCAATAAAGGCTGGGAGAGATGCTGTGAGGATGGACCACAGTTGTTTCTCTAAGTCATCTTAAAACGAAAAGTGAAAGTTATCTGATCACTTCCTAGGTCAGTCAGGTTTTCAGGTGTACAGGGCCCTCTTCCCAACTGGCAGGGTAAGCACCTCTATATGCAATCCCAGATGTTATGAACTAGTTCAAAATGCAGCAAGATACTGCCCTGTTGGTCTCTGCTTACAGGCCCCAGCAGTAGGCAGCCAAAGCCAAGTGCTGTCGAGTCAGATCCAACTCATGGTGACCCTAGGGGCCAGAGTAGAACTGCCCTCTAGAGTACTCAAGGGGTGCCTGGAGGATTTGAACTGCTGACCTTGTGGTTAACAGTGGTAGTACTTAACCCACTGCACCACCAGGGTTTCCCCCAGCCATAGGCAACACTTTGTAAAATACTGCTTTTCTGCTGGCAAAGTGTTCTGCTGCTGGCAAGTACTGGTTCCAAGCCTAGGAATTAGATCTCATTGAGGCTTTCATATTCAAGATGATATCCCATACAAACTCTCCACCTGGAGATACCTCTGTACAAACTGTGCCATGGCAGAAGTGGAAAGAGAGGCCAGAGGTGCCGAAACGCACAGAGTCCACAGTCTCTGTTGCTGGGCCCCAGCTGTAGGCGATAATTGTGTAAACTACTGCTTTTCTGCCAGAAAAGCACTCTTCTGCAGGCAAGCGCTGCTTCCTAGGCTAAGAATTAGGTCTAGCCTAGGCCTTTGTAACCAAGGTGGCATCCCGCACAAGCTCGCCACCCAGTGAATGGAACTTTTCATATGCATATGTATTTGTGCCATCTGATTGAAAGGAACTAAAAGACGTTGTTCTCTAAACATACTATAGATCCTGAATGTTTCTCTTACTGATTGTTTTAAAACAGACCTCAATGTATGATGGAAACAAATTTTGGTTATTGTAGGTAACAGAAAGAGTATAACTTCACTGTTATATTCTGGCCCTCAGGGCACTCCAGATGTGGATTTTCTCCCCTCAGTTATCTCATAACGTTTCTTACTTTCTGTCATTACAGAAAACAACACCCAAAGTCCCTATCTCAGAATTAAAAATTTCACTTCCCATGTTCTTTCATTCTTTCTGCTCCTAAATTCAATGCTTCCATGAGTCTGAAGCCCATTGGAACTAATCCCACTGCTGACATCAATTGATGTTGTGGTGTCTCACTTCCTCTAACTTCATGAAAAGGGAGAGAATTATTAATCAGTATCATCCCAAGGCTGATTCCTAGGAAAGAGATATCAGACATACCTCCTCTCTACAACTGTTTCACTAATTCTGACACCAACATTTTTTCTCCCATCATGTTCTCCACTTCTCTGCTGTATTCAATAATTCATTATGGTGGCCACACAGAAGTCATATAAACTATTCATAGTTATGGGTTACAGGAGTCTTGGAGAAGTAACAGGTTATAATTCAGGACCATGGATGATTCAGGATATAATTATTTGTTCAGGACAGTTTCTCATCAGTGACCACAGGCAGGCCTGTCTCTGGTCTTTAGCCTTTGGCCCTCAGTCCATAAGCCAACCATGCATGTTAGGTCTCCTGGGCCACCTAGACTCTGTCACGCTCAGGCAAGTTTTACAAACTTTAGTTCCACTGGTAAGTGCCAAGGGGTATCTTATTCTACCAGTAAGTCTCAGCTTGAAAGTTCTCAGCATTCTAACTCAAAGGACTGAAGCACTTAGCACTGTTGACAAGTACTCAGAGACATTTCACTCCAAAAGCAAGACTTCTGCCCCCAAATTCTCAGCTGTTGGAGACAGGACCAAGAAGGAGGTTTAGCCATATGACCTTGCTGATCCCTTTAACAACAAAGAACTAGAAAATCAATAAAACTGATCAACTGAGCATTCCAGGAGGCCTGAACACCTGGTAGAAAACTGAAAGACAGGAATGGATGACAGGAAGGGGAGTATCACTAGCTAGAATAGGGACTAATAAACTAACCAGGAACAAATTAAATAAGAGACTACTATGCTGGTCAGAGAGCTGTGCCACCCCATAGAAAGCAATGCAATACTGTGCAGACAGAACCCCATGCACTGGAGATGAGCTAGGCACAGAAAAAATTCCCTAGGTGAAACAAAGCTGAGCCATGGTGAATGGCTGAGAGATGCCACACAGACTGAAGCAACATTTGGCTTGGCAAAGAAGATGAGTCCCAGATTGAGCAACGCAGACAGGGGCTGAAAGCCTCTGTGCAGGTCAGAGGGGCATGGGACTAGGCCGGCTAGCTATCAGAGGGTCATAGAACCCAGTAGCCCAGTAGGGATTAGAATCACGCAGGTTGGAGAGCCTTGGGTCTGTGACACCTGGAGTGGAGGCATGGGTACGCATGAGAGTCAGTGTGGGGGCACCAGTGTGGATGTGGTTGGGAATTGTGTCACAAGGTCACACACAATCCAGGGCAACAGCACGGGGTCATGCACTGTCCAGGGTGGTGATGTGAGGAACCATGGGCCAGAGTAGTGCAGGATCAGACAGGCAAATGTGCTGTGCCAGGTCTGGCTCAGTAGAGCTGGGCTCACCAGCCAAACACAGTGCAGCATAGTAAGGTCACAGAATGGAGGACCATAAGCCCACATGGAGATACATGTGCTCAGGCCCAAAAGAGAGATGTTGTACAGGTCAAATGATTTTTTAAGTCTCTAAAGCATCTCAGAAGTCTTGAAGATCTGCAGATACCACTTAAAGCACAACAAAACCAAAGAATTTCAACAACTTTCTGATGGCTCAGAGACATTAATCAATTTCTAACTATCTAAAAAATCAGAGTACTATGGTTTCTGAAAACTTCCAAAATAATCAATGGATTTCCCAGATGAAAAAGACTTCTTGTGATTATCAGAAGTGGAATACAAAAGACTGATGTACAGAGCAGTGCAAAATATCAAAAAAGACAAAGTGCAGCACAGCACACTGGAAAACTAAACAAGCTTACAGAAATGTGTGAGCAGTAATGATCCAAAATTCAACAAATTGACAGTAAAGGTTATCAAGCTGCCAGCCAAACTAGATAACTCAAAAGAAAGTCATAGGAGCAGGAGTGAGGAAATGGAACATGGAATTAGTGAGACTGAAGACAAAGTAAATGACACAAGCATGCAAAAGGAAAAAATCAGAGAAAAGATTCAATCAAAATGAAGAATCACTAAGAGTTTTGTGGAATTCTCTCAAGAGGTATGATATACAGGGCCTGGATCACAAGAAGAAGGTGGGTAACTGAAAGGAGATAAGATATCCACTCAGGATGCTCATCAAAACCAATTCAAGATAGACCTC
Organism: Heterohyrax brucei; assembly: GCA_028571685.1. NCBI lineage: Eukaryota > Metazoa > Chordata > Mammalia > Hyracoidea > Procaviidae > Heterohyrax > Heterohyrax brucei. Next base: position 51,132,165 of record CM053144.1, on the reverse strand, counting down.
AAAAGAAATACACACAGGCATATTATAATCAAAAATAACAAAAGATAAAAAGACACTATTAAAAGCAGCTAAGCTTAAACAATAAATAACCTACAAAGGAAAACTGTTCAGACTAAGTTCAGATTACTCAGCAGAAACTATGCTGGCAAGAAGACAGTAGGATGGCATACGAACTTGGACAATTAAGTTCACAAACTCATTCTAGAAAAAGTGCTACATACTTCATTGCTAAATATTACTGTGATCACCTCTGAAGTACTCCCTTGGGAAGTTATGCACCATTGCCAATGTCTAGTCCACCCTTCAAAGCAATTTTGAAACTCTTTTTTCTAAAATGTCCATCAGAGCTGTTGTGATACAAATTCTGACAATTAAGTTTGCAAACTCATCCTAGAAAACATGATACATGCCTTGCTGGTGAATATACATTGGTGCATAACTTCCCAAAGGTAATACTTTGAAGGTGACCATATTGATACTCAGCAATGAGGTATATAACACTTTTTATAGAATGAGTTCTCAAACTTGATTGTTAGACCTTATATGCAAAGTTCTGAAGAAAACAAAACTGTCAACTGAATATTATATATCCAGCAAAATTGAAGATGAAATTAGAATTTTCACAGATAAATCAAAGTTTACAGAATTTGCAAAAAAAAAAAAAAAATTACAAGAAACATTGAAGGAAGCTATTGTATTAGAAAATCAATAACATCAGATATACACTCAAGCACTGAGCATTCGACAGAGCCCCCAGATGCCGTCAGGATGGAAAGGCCACAAAAGATATCCAAAGCCAAATCACAAAAAATAGAAATTCAGAGATCTCAGAACTTACGTGATGACAACATTATATGAAAAAGAGGGACAAATTAATGTACCCATAGAGATTTCAGAGGGGGAAGAAGCAAAGGGGATACAAACATATTAAATACTGGATTACTTTTAGATTAATAAAGGGGAATATGGGAGTCACTGAAAAGAAACCTACAAATGTACACGTCAAAACAACAAACAAAATAAAAAAACAAACAAAACATGAAGTATAAACAATTACAGAAATAACAAACACTGAAAGACACGAAAAGAAAACACATAAAGAAAATAGATGCAGCAAAGAAGAGTAAATGGAACAGAGGAATTCTCCTCAGCACACAAAAGAGACATCAAAATGACAGCACTAACCTCATACCTATCAGTAATCACACTGAATGTAAATGCACTAAATGTACCAATAGACAGAGTAGCATATTGAATTGAAAAATGACTCATCTACATGCTGCTTACAGGAGACACACCTTAGACTCAAAGACACAAGCAAACTGCAACACAAAGGATGGAAAAAATGTATCAGGCTACTAACATTCAAAACAGAGCAGGAATGACAATACTAATCTCTGAAAAAATAGACTCTAAAGTTAAATCTGGCATATTGGATAAGTAAGGATGCTAGATAATAGTTAAAGGCTCAATATATAAGGAGAACAAAATCATATTAAATACCTATGCAACCAACAACAGGGCTTCAAAAGACTTTCACACTATTCACACTGAAAACAGAAATAGACAGCTCCACAATAATAGTAGGAGATATCAACACAACACTCTCAGTAAGGAACAGAACTTCTAAAAAAAAAAAGGTCAATAAAGACACAGACAGTAAAGACACAATCAACCAATTTCATCTCATCTCACAAACACATTCAGAACACTCCACCCAACAGCAGCCAAGTATACTTTCTTTTTCAATACACGTGGAACACAAAACAATGCAAAGCTTCTTTTGAGATCATAAAGTAATAAAACTAGAAATCAATAACAGAAAAAGATGGAAATAAAATAAAAAACATGGAAACTGAACAAAACTTTGCTCAAGTACTACTGGGTAATAGAAGAAATCCAAGATGAAACAAAGAAATTCATAGAATCTGATGAGAATGAAAACATCCCACCAGGATCTATGGGACATGGCAAAAGCAGTGCTCAGAGATAAAATTACCTCTATGAATGTGCACATCCAAAAAGAAAAAAGGACTCAAATCAAACAATTAACTCTACCTTGAACCACTGGAAAGAAGCCAGCAAAAAAAGCCCATCAGATTCCAGAAGAAAAGAATAAATAAAAATTAGACTAGAAATAAATGATACAGAAAAACTATTGAAACAGTCAACAAGGCCAAAAGATCAACAAAATTGATAAGCCACTGGCCACACTAACAAGAGAAAACAGGAGTGGGACTCAACTTTGTGATCTCCATCACAGCTGTCACTGGAGGTGGCCAGACACCATCTGGTTCTTCTGGTCACATGTCTATGTAGTCACCCATTCATGTCGGTCTTCTGAGTTATCTTTCCCCCATGTTGTTTTTGTCCTTGGTGATCATCTGTATCTGCTGAGTTAGGACTATTTGGTGTACCTCAGATAACAGCATGCTAGCTTTTAAGACCCCAGACGTCACTCACCAATATGAGGTGGTGAAGACTCTCTTAGTAACACCCTAGTTGCATCTATAGAATGTCATCCTACCAGCCTCTTATTAGAGGGTAGTGGAGAGGGTGGAGAAGAGGGGACAAGAGATTCTTAAGAGGATGTGACATTTATAGAACAGAAAGGAGGTGTGTGTTGTCACCAGGCAAGGAGAGCAGCAGGAGCTGCACATAGGCAGGCATGCAAATTTAAACCAGATTGTACACTTTCACTCAATCACAGTAAATAAACAAAAAAATAGAAAAGAAAGAAAAAGAAAAATAGGAGTAGAAACACGTAACCCAAATAAGAAATGCAATAAGCAATATCACAACAGACTTAAGTGAAATTAAAATAATCATAACAGAATACTACAAAAATTATACCCTAATAAATTTGAAAACCTAGCAGAATTGGACAATTGTCTAGAAAAACACCAGCTATCAAAGCTAGTATCAACAGACATATAACAGTTAAATAAATCCATCACAAAAGAAGAGATTTAAAAGGTAATTTTCAAACTCCCAACTAAAAACAGCCCTGATCCGGATGGTTTCACTGCAGAATTCTACCAAATGTTCAGAGAACAGTTAACACCACTATTCCTAGAAATATTTCAGAGCATAGAAAAGGATGGCATGCTCCAAAATTCATTCTATGAAGCTAGTATAACCCTGGTACTAAAACCAGGGAAAGATGGCACAAAAAAAGAAAATTATAGACTAACATCTCTCATAAATTTAGATGCAAATATCCTCAACAAAATCCTGGCCAATAGAAAGCATCAACATATGAAAAAAAGCTTACCATAACCAAGTAAGATTCATACCAATGATGCAGAGATGGTTCAACATTAGAAAAACAATACAATCAACCACATAAAACAAAAGACGAGAACGATTTGATTTCTTTAATTGATGAAGAAAAGGTATTTGATAAAGTCCAACACCCATTCATGTTAAAAACTCTCAGCAAAATAGGAACTGAAGTTCCCCAACATGATAAGGGGATTCCTACACAAAACCAACAGCTAACACCATTCTTAAAGATGAGAAATTGAAAACACTACCTTTAAGAACAGGTAGCAGACAAGGAAACCCATTGTCACAACTTCGATTCAACATTGTTCTGGAGGTCCTAGCTAGAGCAATCAAATATGATAAGAAATAGAGAGCATCAAAATTGTTAAGAAGTTGAAGTACCGTTATTGTGGATGACATGATCTTATATGCAGAAAACCCAAAAGAATCCTCTAAAAAAATACCGGATCTAATAGAAGACTTCAGCAAACTATCAGGATGCAAGATAAATATACATAAATGTTTTGGATTCCTTTATGCCAACAAAGAAACAATCAGAGAGGAAATTTTGAAATCATCATCATTTACTATAGCCCCAAAGATGATAAAATACCTAGGAATAAATCTAACCAAAGATATAAAAAAAAAAGTATGTGAAGAAAAGTACATGACCCTACTGTAAGAAACTGAAGGTGACTTAAATAAATGGGGAAACTTACCTTGCTCTTGGATAGGAAGACTAACATTGTGAAAATGTCCACTCTACCCAAAGTGACCTATATGTAACAAAGCAATCTCAACACAATTTCCAATGGCTTTTTTTTTTTTAAAGATAATGGAGAAACAAATCAGCAACTTCGTATGGAAAGAGAGGAAGCCATCAATAAGTAAAACATTACTAAAGAATAAATTGGGAAGCCTCACTCCACCTGGCCTTAAAACCCATTACACTGCCATAGTAGTCAAGACAGCTTGCCGCTGGCACAGAAACAGACACATAGAACAACGTAACAGATATAATATCATCCACCTATGAGAAACTGATACTTGATGAAGGCCCAAAGTCTGTGAACTGGGGAAAACAGTCTCTTCAACAAACGATGTTGGCGTAACTGGACATCTACCTCCAAAAAGATGAAACAAGACTCTAATCACACACCATGCACAAAAACTAACTTAGAATGGGTCAAAGACCTAAAAAAGCTAAAACAATAAAGATCATGGAAGAAAAAATTGAGATGACACTGGAAGCCCTAATCCACGGCATTAACAATCTACAAAAAATCACCAATAATCCTCAAACACCAGAAACAAAAATAGACAATTGGGAGCTCTTAAAAATAGAATGGTTATGCTCATCCAAAATCTTCATCAAAAGAGTAAAAGACTACCTAGAGAGTGGGAAAGAATTTTGCGCTACCATGTTTCCAGTTGATGTCTGATCGCTCTGACCTACAAGATACAACAAGACCTCAACAAGAAACAGTAAACAATCCAATAAAAAAAAATGGGAAAAGGTCATAAACTGGCACTTTACCAAAGAAGACAGAGCAGGATGCCAAAAAATACATGAGGAAATGTTTACAATCACTAGCCATCAGAGAAATCCAAATCAAAACTACAGTGAGATACCATCTCATATCAACAAGATTGGCAATAATCTAAAAACTACAAAATAATAAATGCTGGTGAGGGTGTGGAGAGATTAGAACTCTTCTACACTGTTGGTGAAAGTGTAAAATGGTGTAAACAGTACGGAAATTGATTTGGTGCTTTCTTAAAAAACTAGAAATAGAAATCACATATAATCCAGCAATCCCACTTCTTGGACTATATCCCAGAGAAATAAGAGCCATCACACACTACACACCATGTACGCCAATGTTTATTGCAGCTCTCTCCACAATAGCAAAAAGATGAAATCCATCTAGATGCCCTTCAATAGGTTACTGGTTGAACAAACTATGGTATACTCACACAACAGAATATTATGCTATAATAAAGAACAACAGTGATTTAGGGAAATATCCAATAATGTGGGACCATCTGGTGGCCTTTATGCTGAGTGAAATTAGCCAAATGCAATATGATAAATATCGTATGAGACCATTGTTATAAGGATGCAACAAAACATTTAAGCACTGAAGAAAATAATCTTTGACGGTTACAAGTATGACAGGGAGGGAGAGAGATTTCTATAAATCGGATAGTAGTTAGGATTTGGGCTGGGTGTAGGGTGTGACAGTACACACTAGACAAGCATAGTTCATCCACAATTGAACTATATCAAAACTAAATTGTTCCCTAAATACAACTCAACTTTTGGAAGGATAGGGTAGCATGGACAGGGGTCAGGGGACCACTCTTTCAAGGGATGGCCAGACTAATTGGCATACTGAAGAACTTTTTGTTTGTTTTTCTTTTTCTGTAAAGAAAATATTCTGCATGTCAGTTGGGCGAGTGGCATCTGGGGTCTTAAAAGCTAACAAGCTGTCAAGAAGATAGTATCAATTGGTCCCAGTCCACTTGGACCAGAGGAAAGCAGAGGATGTCAAGGACAGGAAGAAAATATGAGCCCAAAAGATGGAAGGCTCCACATGATCCAGAGACTACTTCAGCACAGGGCCCAGAAGAATTAGATGGTGACTAGACACCACCAGTGGCTGCCCAAATACAGTACACAGTGTAGAATCCCTGATGTAGCCAGAGAAACATAAACACACAGAACTAGAACTTTACCAAATGATCGCACAAACAACAATAACAAACACAAAAAGCAGTGCAGTCAAGACAAGACTCATAGCCACCTGATAGAACAGAGTAGAACTGCTCCATAGAGTTTCCAAGGAGTGCCTGTTAGATTTGAACTACCAGCCTTTCAGTTAGCAGCCACAGTACTTTACTGCTACATCACCAGTGTTTCCTCCTTTGTTTTTATTTTAGGAGACTGATATTAGAAACTAAGATCTAAACAGTAAGTGTGTTCCTTGCTCCTGGAGAGTTGTTTTTCCTTTAGTCCTGTCCTTTTCGTTTCTGTGGCCTTTTCTTCCTGGCCATGACAACTAGACATCCTAGACACATCACCTGGTATCTCCTATCTTTTCCTTCTGACACTCTCTCCCATATTAAGTCACCTTTTAAAGAATGTGTGCATACTTGTGGGTATGTGTGAGTGAGCCTTAGGTGAGCTTAAGTATACCTTTTTTCCGTACATATAAGAGCTGTTGAGGAAAATCAGGGTGACAAACACATTCCAATCTCTGCCAGAATCTAATGTGATTCTTCAAATCCTGTGGAATCATATAAGTTAAAGGGAAGGGCCTCTTAAAGTCAAAAGTAACTCCACAGTCTGAGGAGAGAGCCTTCCTATGAACTTTGCTCTTCTGAGTCTGATCTCTTTCTGCCTGGCACGGCATTTACACTTGATATAACAAAAACTTTGACAGGCAGAGCTTGTCAGTTACAGATCAAGAAGTCAAGAAACTCTTAGGAGCCAGGTTGGCTCATGTCTTTTCCTTCAGGAAGATTTTACGTGAAAAGTCATTCTGTGAGTTCTCTCAGCCAACTCAACATATTCTGTTGGAGCACTTGTATACAAAATAGAATCCATCATTTTGTTACTCCGTTGTCTCAACTAACAGATTTCTCCCCTGATAATCCAGCTTTCACAGTGAACAAGGTAGAACGATGAGCCTCACTTGACTTTCTGTTAGGTGGCTGAAGAGTGCTACGGTATCAGTAGGATTGAGGGTGTGCTGTGGGGACTGAAGAGATGAGAAACTTCACAGATGCATCTGTGTTACTTTTGTGGATTAGAGACTCCGAAATAAAGATGACCAAAAAGGGCTGCCAGCAAATGGAGGTCTCTATAGATGTCTTGAAACTGAAATCCCAGTTAAAACTCAAGAAAACAGCTCTATCAGTGCATAAAAATACAACTAGTTTTTTGAAATATTAATCACATGCTATGCAGTATCAAAAGTGCTTTACAAGGGGATGAGTCAAGATGGCGCACCAGACACACATCTCCTTAACTCCCTCTGAAAACGAAGGCCAGGATTGATAATTAACAGAGTTTTCTGGACACCCACCAAGTCCTGTGACATGGCATAGGGCTGTCCTTTTGGACTACATACCACTGAAAGAGAAACTTCTGTCTCACTGACCTCCGCCCTGGTTGAATGGCCGACTCTCGCAGACTGAAGATAACTACTGATTTTAACTTTTTTCTTTTTTGTTAGCCTGTGGCAAGGATTGGGCTTAAATGTCAGCAAAGTTCTGCCAGTGTTGATGTGACCAGCTGGTGGAATAGCCACACTTTGAAAGCCTAGCTGTGGACTCTGAGCACCACGGTCCCTCCACCCTGTTTCTGAGCCTCCACCATTGATTCGGCTATTTCACAGTGGGCAGAAGAGCCTCTGTGGGATGCCATATTGTCTGACTGGGAGGTAGAGCCACCTAAATGGAGGCTGCAGCAAGGGCTAATTCCCAGGCTGGGAGGCAGTGCCACCCCCAGGGAGCACTTCCTCAGAAGAAAAGCTGTGTTTAGCACAGCTTACCTTTTGGATAGGGCCTGGCACCTGATGACAGCAGGGTAGTAGCCTGTCCATACTTTGAATTAGGTCACAGCATCTGGGGATGGACATAGTGGTGCCTCCATTCCCAGCTGGAAAGAGGGGCTTGCACACCTGACAGCATGACTGATTTTGGAAGCTGTCAGGTAGCTCTTACCTTTCAAAATAAGACTACCTAGAGAAATAAGTGTGGTGCAGCCTGATGGCATCTTTTCCAGTCTTGACTGGCCCACAATGTAGGGTCAAGTGATGGTCCCCTAGTGACTCCATAAGTAGGGCTGTGTCTTTGCCAGCCAGGGGGTGGAGACTGCTATCAGAGATTCCACTAGGCCCAGTCACTGGACTACATAGAGTTAACTGGTGATCAACTTCTACTTCAGCTCCTATTAAGGCAACAGCAGAGAAATTAAACCGCTGCAGGCTGCTAGGAATGTGCTGTCCCACCTTACTGATACTTCCACATGCAGGTCTAGGCCTTTCTTGGATATGGCAGAGCCTCCAAACATGTCTGACCTTTGCCTCTTTCTCCTTCCTCTTATCTCCCACCTGATACTTCCTGATACAGGTCTAGGCCTTTCTCAGGTACAGCAGAGCCTCCGAGAATGCCTGACCTTTGCCTCTTTCTTCTTACTCTTATCTCCCACCTTACAGATACTTCCACATACAGGTTAGGCCTTTCTCAGATATGGCAGAGCCTCTGAAAAAGCCTGATCTTTGCCTCTTTCTCTTACCCTATGCTTTGCTGGTACTTCTGCATATGGGTCAGCCAATCATGAAATGTCTCAATACCATTGTAACCATTTTTGGAACAAAGACTGCCTTGCCAACTTCCTGATTGTAACTCTATAAATAAAGCTTCCTATAGAGGAACAAGGCCATTGTTCTCTATCAGACACCTTGGTCCCACCTGGCCTCAACTTTATTGCATGTGAGGTGTTCTTTGTGTGATTGAGTCTTTCTCATCCCCTTTCTTGTCCCTCTCAGGTTCGGACCCTGCCCAGTGCAGGTCACTGGGGTACCGGACATGGCATCAAACAACCTCTAGATGCCCCAAAAGCAACAGATCTTGGCCTGACACTTGAGAAAAATCCAGCCATGGCTCCAGAATGCTCCAAAAAGAAAGAACCAAGAACTTCCCAAATAAAGATGCCTTTCTGAAACTTTGAGTAAAAGAATTATGTGTAGAACACTCCTAGACATTATACAAAATTTATCAGACCAAAATGAAAAATTAAGCAAGTTGTTCAAACTGGTGGAACTCCAGCATTCTGAAATCCAACAGGTCAATAACAAAATTAAGGAATCAGAAAACTGAGCTCAAAGCCAAGAAAACGGAATTAAACAAATGGAAAATAGACTTTCTGACTTGGAAGACAGAACTACTGACACCAGCATTTATGAAGAGAAATCAGAGAAAAGAAGTATTAAGAAATATGTAGGACTCTATCAAGAGGAACAACCTATGATTAACCGGAGTTCCTGAACAGGAAGAGGCACCTGAAAACACAAAGGATTGTTGTTGTCTTTCTGATAGAAAACTTACCTGAAGTTATGAAAGAGAACACAGATATCCAAGATGTATATTGATTGCCATACAACATAGACCCAAAAGAAAGTCTCCAAGACACTTCATAATCAAGCTTAACAAAATGAAATGTAAGCAGAAACTCTTAAAGGCAGCGAGACTCAAAGCAAAACTAATACTCAGAGAGAAGCCCTGTAGACTTTTGTCTGACTTCTCAGCAGAAACTACGTTGGCATGGAGGCAGTGGGATGGCACATTCAAAGCCTTAAAGGAGAAAAACTTTCATTCAAGAATTATATAGCCTGCAAAACTGTCTTTCAAATACAAAAATGAAATCAAGACATTAGCAGATAAACAGAAACTCACAGACTTTGCAAAAACCAAACCAAAGCTACAGGAAATACCGAAGGAAGCTCCTGGCTTAGAACAAAACCATTGACTCTATATTTTAGGAGAAAATACAGGACACATCATCCAGAAACCTACTCAGTTAGGGAAGGCACAAAACCCAACCAAAGCTGTAATACTAGAAGAGGTGATCCAGTGATCGTATCATGAAAACTATGATACCATCACATTCAAAAGAGGGATATATTACAGTAGTTATAGTCCTTCCAAATGGAAAGTTAATAAGATATTTAGAAGTACTAAGGAGGATCATAAAGGTAGCCACAAAGCACAACAAAGAACTGACATATCAAAACAAGAAGTACAGTACAGGAGTCTCAACAAACACAAAAGCATTGGGTGGGTTCGCCTCCCAGCCAAGCAAGATGGCATCCTGGCCAAGCTGCCCTTCCTGTTATTTAGCAACAGAATCTATGGTGGAGCTGAGAAAAGAGACAGTGGAGGGCCGTGGTGCCCTCAATCAGCAGCTGGGCTCTCAAAATATGGCTTTCCCACATACTGTCTCTTTGCTGTTATATACTGTTTACTTTAGGACTGCAGTTCTGCTTCATTATTGGCTCATGCCCATCCCCTACTTCCCGGATAGCAATGAAGGCATCAGGATCATCAGTCTACCCAAGAGGTGAGTCAGCAGGAGCAGGGCTCAAGCATGCACTGCCTCATGTTAGGTAGAGGTAGTTTGCCATTTAGTGTTGTGTAGTCCAATCTGACAACCCTATGCTGTATCCCAGGGCTTCCTGAGTGTCCAGAGTGCTCTGTTCAATTATCATTCCAGACCTTAGTTCTCAGAGGAAATTGAAGAGATGTGTGTCTAGTCCTCCAACTTGGTCCCGCCCTCCTGGAACCTATTGTGTGTTCGTATTTTGCCACAATATACACAACAGAGAATATTTTTTAGGTACTATCAGAGGGCAAACAAAATTCTGGAAATTGCAAATAGCTAACTGGGAGTCAAATTTTAGATTGTGCAGAAGGAAATAATCTGAAAATTAGAATTATATTGAAAATAAGTTTCCTGTCAACCAAGTTTCCTTAGTAGATTTTGGTTAATGACATATAGGGATATTTTTTCTTTGGTCACTGAGTCCCATCCAAAGAATATAGTATTTATGCTTTTACTTCTTTTAAAATGATCATAACCAGCATGCTATAATTAATGTTATTTAATATAATTCTGGAGCACTCTAGAACTTCTTTCAGGTCTTAATATATTTTTATGTGATTCTAAATTCATAAGTTTATGTTTGAGAAGTGTGAATTATTACCTTCAACCACTTGTCAGTTTGTTGTACTGTGGTTGCTTGTGTTGTGAAGGAAGAAGCTATGCTACCAGTATTTAAAAATACCAGGAGAGTCACCTACGATTGACAGGTGTCAATGAAATTCTCAGATTATAACAGACTAAGAAGAAGGATCTAGACATTTACTTCTGAAAGAAAATTAGTCAATGAGAACTTACGTACAGCAGCAGAACATAGCATGACATAGTGGCAAAGATGAGCCCTTCTGTTGGAAGGCGCTGAAAATAGAAGAGCTTTCTACTCAAAAGAGTCAACCTAAGTGACATGGATGGAGCCAAGTTTTTAGGACCTTCATTTGCTCATGTGACCTCACTCAAAATGAGAAGAAACAGCTGAAGTATCCATTAGTAATTACAATGAATCGAGGAAAACAAGAAGTTGCCAAAAATGAAATGAAACACTTGAAGATCCATATCCTAAACATTAGTGAGGTGAACTGGACTAATAATGGGTATTTTGAATCAGAAAATTATATAGTCTACTATATCAGAAATGACAAGTTGAAAAGAAATGACATTGCACACATAATGAAAAAGCACAATTCAACATCTGTTCTGAACTACAACACTGCCCAGTAATATGATAATATCTGCAAGCCTACAGGGAACATCAGTTATTACAACTGTTGTTCAAATTTACATATCAAACACTAGTATCAAAAATGAAGAAATTGAAGATTTTTACCAACTGCAGTTTTAAATTCATCAAACATGCAATTAAGATATATTGAGAATTACTAGTGATTGGACTGCAAAAGTTGGAAACAAAGAGTAGGTAGTTGAAAAATAAGGAGTTGGTGACAGAAATGATACCAGGTATCACATTACAGAATTTTATAAAACCAACAAATCATCATAGGAAATACTTCTTTTTAACAACACAATGACTATACATTCGAACTTCACCAGATGAAATACACAGAAATCAAATAGACTACAGAATTTTGTAAAACCAACAAATTATCATAGGAAATACCTTTTTCAACAACACAATGACTATACACTTGAACTTCACCAGATGGAAGACACAGAAATCAAATCGACTATATTTAAACCAAATTGAAACAGAGGATAGAAAGGCTCATTATCACCAGTCAGAACAGGGCCAGGGGCCAATTGTTTAACACACTGCCAGTTGCTCATATGCAAGTTCGCGTTGAAGCTGGGGAAAATTTAGAAAACTACTTGAGAGCCAAAGTATGATCCCCAATGATATCACACCCACATTCAGAGATTATCTATTTTAGTTGTTTGGTACTGCCCAATGGAAATACCATGAGTGAATGGATTTAGCAAAGAAAAGTTTATTCTTACACAGCCCAGTAGGCTGCAAGTCTAAATTCAGGATGTCCTCTCCGGGGGAAAACTTTCTGTCTTGTCAGCTCTGGAGGAAAAGTCCTTGTGTTGCATCAGTTTTTGGTTAGGGAGCATCTTAGCACAGGAACCTCAAGTTTGAAAAACGCACTCTACCTCCAGTGCCACTTTTGTGATGGTGTGAGGTATCCAACTCTTCTTGCTTCCCTTTTTTTTTTAAAAAAAAATCTCTGATAGAATGGAAGGCTAAGAGATGATATGAACCACACTCCAGGGAAAAGTCTCTTTACACTGGAGCAGAGAGGTGATCTTAGGAAGGGTTTTACAGTCTCACCCTAATCATCTTTAACAAAGATCCAGCCTACTAATCACAGGCAGAAATTAGGATTTATAGCAAAGGAAAATCGCAAAATGGTGGGCAATCACACATTACTAGTAATCACATCCTGGACAAATTTCTATACATATTTTTGGGGGGACACAATTAGAACCATGACATCATCTCAAGGATATATTTGATGCATTGTATATTAATGACTGAAGACCACACAAATTGTGGGATAACATTAAGAAATCACACATGAAGAGAGTAAAAGGTCATTAAATATATAGGCATTTAAAAAGACAGAAAGAAAAAATACAGGAAAAAAGAAGAGAATAAAATAGATGCCAGAAGAGACTCTAAAACTTGTTCTTGAATGTCAGTAGTTAAAGCAAATAGAAGAAACACAAAATAAAAAACCTAACAAAAGATGTTAAGGGGTAGCTTGAGAAGACAAAGTAAATTATTATAATAAAATATGCCATGACTTAAGAAAACCAAAAGGGAACAACTTGGCATTTATGGAGCTGAGAAGACTGAAGAAACAATTCAAGCCTCAACCTTCAATACTGAAGGATTTGATGGGGAAAATATTGAATGACTCAGGAAGCCTCAAAAAAAACCCCAAAAGGATAAACATAGTTACTGTACAAAAAACAAATTGGTTGATCTTCAACCATTTCAGGAGGTAGCTGATGATTGAGAACCAATGGTCCTGAAGGAAGAATCCAACTTGCATTGAAGGCACTAGCCAAGCCAAGTGCCTTCCAGGAATTGATGGAATACCAAGTGGGATGTTTCAACAAAGTGAAATAGCATCTCTGACAAGATATTTTGAAGAGAGATACCTGGTCTACCTACTGAAAGAGACCCATATTTGCGTCTATTTCAAAGAAAGACGATCCAATGAAATGTGGAAATTATTAGACAATATCATCAATATCATACATGAATAAAATTTTGCTGAAGACTATTCAGAAGCAGGTGCAGCAACACGTTGACAAGGAACTGCAGAAACTCAAGTCAGATGCACAACAGGATGCAGAACCGGGGTTATCATCACTGATGTCAGATGGACCTTGGCTGAAAACAGAGAATATTAGAAGGATGTCTACCTGTGTTTTATGGATTACACAAAGCCATTAGACTGTTTGGAAAGTAACAAATCATGAATAACATTTCAAAGAACTGAAATTCAAGAACCCTTAACTGTGCTTATGAGGTAACTGTACATAGACGAAGAGGCAGTCATTCAAACAAAATTAAAAGGGAACAGCACAGCTTAATGTCATAAAAGGTATGTGCCAGGGCTGTATCCTTAGGGCATACTTATTCAATCTTTATGCTGAGGAAATATTCCAAGAACCTGACCTGTGTGAAGAAGATTACTGTATCAGGATTGGTGGAAGACTGTTGAACAGTTTGCAAAATGCAGTTGACACAACCTTGGTTGCTGAAAGTGAAGAGGAACTGAAGCACTTATTGATGAAGATCAAAGACCATAGCCTTCAGTATAAATAAACCAAGAACCTTAAAACCGGACCAATAAAGAACATTACGATAAGAAAATACTGAAGTTGTCAACGACTTCATTTTACGTGCAGTAATGCTCATGGTAGCAGCAGTCAAGAAATCAAACATGTTGCACTGGGTGAATTTACTGCAAAAGATCTCTTTAAAGTGTTAAAAGGGAAAGATGTTACTTTATAGATAAGGTGTGTCTGACCCAAGCCATGATATTTCCAATCACCTCACGTGAATGATAAATGAATAAAGAAGACTGAAGAATCAATGCCTTTGAATTGTAGCATTGTTGAAGAATAGTGAAATACACCATGGACTACTAGAAGAATGAATACATCGGTCTTGGAATAAGTACAACCAGAATGTTCCTTGGAAGCACCTCATGTATTTTGGACACATCATTACAAGGGATTAGTCCCTGGAGAGGCACACCATGTTTGGTTTAGCAGAGGACCAGTGAGAATGAAGAAAACCCTAAACATGATGAACCGATACAATGACAGCAAGGATGTGAGGATGGCACAGGACCGAACAGTACTTCTTTTTGTTGCACTAGGGTCACTGTGAGTCTGAACAGACCTGATGGCACCTAAAAGCAACATTATCATCTTATAGGCTTTACATATTTTTGTTAAACTGCTACACTCTTATTTATAATTTTGAAAACTTAAATTTATTTGTGAGCATGTTAGCTTTGTCTGAAACTATTTCTGACATGTTTTTCTGTTTTGATTTAATGTAATCACAACAGGTTTATTTCATAATATCTGAAGATTAGCTTTAACAATAAAAATCACTTTCCTTTTTCATGTTTTTGAAACTATGTGTATATATGTATATGTATACATATATATACAGTTAAAAAAATGTCTTCTGTCAGATCTCTTATCTATACATTAAGAGCCATGATTCCCTTCAGTTTCCCACAGTGGAGACTGGTCTACTTTTCCAATTTCAGTTCCAGTTGGTGGCTTGACAAACAGTCTTTCTGCCAGCACTCCAATCACTAGACAATGGTCACTGTGGCTAATGGTCACTCTAATCACTGGAATAGTTAAGTAACAGAATTGACTTATCATGGATCTGGTTCTTTCCTACCCCTTATTTGTAGATAAAAAAGTGTAGTCATGTAAATTCTCAGAATAGGTTAGGTGGATGATAGTTTAATGAAAGACGTTGGAATAAAAGAAGACTAAATTTGTTAGCTTTCCTTCATGGCTTTCTGAATTTTTCATTAGAACATAAATTCAACTAGGGCAGTGACATATTATTATTATTATTTTTTTGTGTGTGTATTCCCACAACCTACAAAAGTGCCTGGCATATGAGGTCTGAAAATTGAATTTGTGAACTTAATTTTTCTAAGTGCTACATATCTCATCACTGAATATCAGTATGGTCCCCCCTGAAGTATTCCCCTTGGGAAGCTATGTTACCAATGCCAGCGCCTAATCCACTCTCCAAAGCAATCTTGGAACTCTTTCTGAATTGGCCATTGTGCACATTAGCAAGTTCAAAAACTTAATTGTCTAGTCTGTGAGGGAGTTTTTGTCCAGTTAACAAATAATTGTATTGGAACACCTCTCTACTGACCTGATCTGGCCCTCAAAGACTTTTCTTCTTTACCTGAAGATACAGGAAATATTGAAAGGATGAATTTTGATGACATTCAAGACATCAAGAGTAATACGACAATAATAGCTCTGATGGCCATTTCAGGAAAAGAGTTCCAAAATTGCTTTGAAGGATGGACTAGGTAGGGGTGTCGGTGTGTAGCTTCCCAAGAGGAGTAGTTCAAAGGTCACCATAGTGATACTGAGCAATGAAATATGTAACAGTTTTTCCAAAATGAGTTCATGAACCTAACTGGCAGTCCTGTGTATTAACTGACCAGTAAACATTTGTGGAATGAATGACTCAGTTCATAAAATAGGTGTTTAATGAATACATTATGTGTAGATCACACCTTGCTAGCTCCTAGAGATATAATGCATAATTAAGACAAAGTTCCTGTCTTTAAGTATTTCTTCTAGTGGAATCACTTCATTTAAAAAAAATTCTCATCATATCTTCACAAACGCTACTCAGAATGGACTTATCAGGGTAGTTCAGCAATAAAGAATTAATCATTGAGCTGCATAGTAAATTCAAGGTCAATACTTTACAAAAATCCACGAGGGCTTGGAGATCCTTCCCCACTTATCTACGCACTACCATCAAAGAGAATAAGATGAGCCTGTTACTCTTGCCATTTGTACAGTTCCATCCCAATAGCCCATTTATAGTCACATGTTCCTTCATTGTTCACTCGTCTGTGCTCTCTGGTTTTTAAGCTTTGCAGATAAAACTCTAGTAAAATGAGTCTAGAAGCCACAGGTGGATACGTAAAAAAAAAATATGCATTTAGGTCCTGCAGGAGAGATACTGAGGCATGACAAATGTAAATTATTAAAAAACTAAACCCATAGTCCTTCCTGCTCTATATCACAGCTCTGTTCCCATTTACTCCAGTTTGTTGTTGCCCCTATGTTTTCAGAAATCTGAAAATCAACATTAATTTCTTATTCCTCCTATTTGATTATGTTTATCAAAATTTTCCATTGTTTGTTTACCCCTCTTCTGACATTTCTCTTCCTTGAATTACATAAGCTATTCCCTCTACTGTCTATGAAGTTAAGATTCTGGGGTCTGAAATCAATTTGTTTTTGTTTTGATTTATTTCCACATGAAGGAAGACAGGGTCTAGGATATGGTGACAGATGAGGAAGTGTGATACAGTACTCACTGTCAGTCTAATGCCAAATTCTCGTTCATGTCAATTTATATCCTTATAAAGTGAATAATAATTACCAAATGTGTAAGTGGGGTAGCCAGAAAATAAAGTCTGTCCATATGAGATAGGAGGTGTCACTCTGCCAGAAGGTCTGAATGAATAATAGAAAGCTTTTTCTCTGCTGCATAATATTTCTGGCTTCCATTTCTCTTTTGTAATGTTTAAAAGTAGACTGATGAAAGAAATTAAGGCATAAGTAACTGAAAAGACAATATCCATTTTTACATGATCCTAAGTTGGAAGATTCAACATAATGGCAATATCCACTCCCTGAAGATTTTGATAGATATCAGTAAGCTAATTCCAAAGTTTAAATGTGAAATCAAATGAATTAGTGTAGCTAAACTGGAGAAAGATGAATTTCAAGAATATTCTTCCCCAACGAGGAAAAGAAAGTTGGAAGACTACCTTAAAGATATGGATAGACACATAGATGAAATGCAAGAGATTAGAGAACTCAGATTTAGACTCACACAAAAATACCAATTGTTTTCTGACAAAGATTGAGAGCAATTCAATAAAGAACAGACTTTTCAACACACTGTTTTGAAACATCTAGATGTAAAAAAAACCCTTAAATTTCATATTTTATACAAAAATCAACTGAAAGTAAATTTAGATCTAAATTCTGTAAATACTATGTACAAGAGTATAAAAGGTTTATAAGAACACATAGGTGAAGAACCTCATGTGATACACAGAATTCTTACATATGATACCAAAACCTTGTCCTATAAGAAAAAAAGATGATAAATTAAACTTCATCAAAACAGTACTACAAATCTATGACAATGTTTAAAATAAAAAAAAAATACTGGCAGTAGCAAATGTTGGTGATATGGAACAAATGGAATTTTTTTCGTTGTTGTGGAATTGTAAAGTGGCACAGTAACTATGATGAGTTTGACAGTGTCTTAGTCATCTGTTACTGCTGTAACAGAAATACCACAAGTAGATGACTTTAACAAAGAGAAATTTATTTTCTCACAGTAAAGTTGGCTGAAAGTCCAAATTCAGAGCATCAGCTCCAGGAGTTTTTCTCTGCTGGCTCTAGAGGAGGTCTTTGTAGTCAATTTTCCTCTAAACTGTGAACTTCTGAGGTGCAGAGACCCTGAATCCAAAGGCCACAGTCCACTCCAGGCAAGGCTTCTTTCCCGATGGTTTGTGATCCCCTACTCTCTGCTTGCTTCCCCCTCTTTTATATCCCAATAGATTGACTCACAGTACAGTACCATCTTATAGATTGAGTTCTCCCGCATTAACAAAACCATTTACCATCTCCCCTCACTAACATCATACAAGCAGGATTTACAGTACATAGGAACATTGAACAATACTGGAAATCATGGCCTAGCCAAAATGCTGCACATATATTTGGGGGGATACAATTCAAACCACGACAGACAGTAACTTACAAACATAAACACACACTTGATATGAACTGGAAACCCTGGTGGAGTAGTGGTTTGGAGCTGTGGCTGCTAACCTCAAGGTTGGCAGTTCAAATTTGACAGATGCTTCTTGGAGACTTCATGGGGCAATTCTACTGTATCATACAGGGTTGCTATGAGTCAGAATCAACCAGCTGGCAGTGGATTTGGTTTCTTTTTCTTTTCTTTTTTGGTTATCATATGAACCAGCAACCTCAATCCTACGTATTTACCAAAGAAAAATAAAAGCACATGTCCATACAAAGAGTATTCACAAATGATTATGGCAACTTTAATTGTAACTAATGCAATTATGCTAAGAGAAAACAACAGTCCACCAACAGGTGAACAGACAAACTATGAACAAACCTACATACTATGGTAGGTAATGAATTACTGAACAGTGAAACTAAGTGTTCTGGTGGCTTGATAGTTAAGCATTCAGCTGCTAACCCAAAGGACAGTGGCTCAAATCCACTAATGACTGTAAAAGAGAAAAGACCTGTCAGTCTGCTCCCATAAAGATCTTAGCCTCAGAAGACTTAAGGGGCCGTTCTACTCTGTCATATATTCTTACTATGAGTCAGAATCAACTCAGTGGCACACAACAACAACAAACTATTGAGGGTGCAACAACTTAGAAGAATCTCAAAGGCCTAGTTCTGAAGAAACAATTCTAAATAACCCAGTCTGAAAGGATTATATACTATATGATCTCATTTATATGGCATTCTGGAAAAGGTAAAGCCACAGTGATGAAGAGATCATATTGTATCGAGAGATTAGGGAAGGGGGAGTGGGTTAAGGCTAAAAAATATACTAAATGATAGCATGAGGAAATCTGAGGGATGATTGAACTGTCTGTACTCTGATTGTGGTGGTGGTTACATAAATCCATAATACATTAAAATTCATAGATTTGTTTTATCTAGAAAGTTAATGTTACTGTATCTTAATTTAAAACAAAATTAAAGATTTGAGGGTGTGTGTGTAGTGTGTTTTGAGTTTCCCTGTTAAAGTTTTCATTCTAATAATGACTATACCTCCTTTCAGCATTAATAACCAACTTGGAAAAAATACTACACCCTATGCAGTGATAATAGTAATTGCTTAGTAGCTCATAAATCTGGATGGGAGGACAGGCTTGGATTACAAAAGGAAATAAGACTTCTCACACCTCCTTACCCTGCCCCTACCCTGGGATGCTCAGATTTAAGCTAGTTCCAAGCACAGTAGTTTTTCAACTCGAGGTCATGTCTTGGGTAGCAAGTCTTCTTAAATTATCCCACTTCACTGAAAAGTCTACAACAACGAAGACATAGAAAACAAGCGAAGGAAATATTTAAAAAGTGACCTACTTCAGTGGGTCGAGTATATTAATCTTCTTTTTAAAGAGAAGTATAAAACTAGAGAGAAGAACAGATGCTTTCTTCCAAGTTCTTACAAGAGGACACAATTGTATTCTCAAAACTGCAGTAAAAATACAAGTGATGTAAATGAAGTCCACATCCTCAACCCTACAGTTTCCTAGGCCTTGGAAGAGTGAGAGTGAGAGAAGTGAAGAAGTTAAGGAGACAATTTTTCAAGGGAGGTTGTTGAAAGGGAATTGTGGTTTAGACATCTGTCAATAGTGCAAAAAGTCTAAGTGGAACCTGGGACAGGAACATTGTCAGACAGAGAAATTCATTTAAAAGGAGAGGCTCCTATTTTACATATATATTTTACATCCCTGAAGACATAAACTTGCTTACAAGCAGCTGGAGAGAACTTAGGATCTGTAAAACACCCAAAATGCAAACCCACTCATGCTGAGCCGATTCCAACTCATAGCAACCCTATAGGACAGAGTAGAACTGCTCCATAGAGTTTTCACGGCATGCCTCATGGGTTTGAACTGCCAGCTTTTGGTTAGCAGACACAGCACTTAACCACTACACCGAGAGGGTTTCCATAAAGGTAAAGGAAATTAAAAGGAATATAAAGACATCATTAGCAAGAAATAAAAAAAATTCAATGGTACAATGACTCTACTTCCATGAACACTGTAGCTGGTTTTTTGTTTTGTTTTGATTTCATTCCTACTAGCTATTTTCTTTCTGAAAGCAGAAACTACAACATCATTTCCTTTTTTCTCTCATACTGTCACACAGGAGACAATTCTAGACCTGCTGGAAAGTGAAAAATTATTTAAGAGAAGGGCTCTTCCTTTCTAAGAAGCTTGGGTCTCTACTGAAAGTGTTTGTATACAAGTCATTCCCAATACTTGGCAAGCATACAGTTTAGAAGCTGAGGGTACACTAAACAGATTAAAAAAAACAAAACAAAACAAAAAAACAACCCATCGCTATCGAGTTGATTTGATTCATATTGGCCCTATAGGACAAAGCAGAATAGCCCCACAGATTTTCTGAGTGTCTGGTGGATTCAAACTGCTGACGTAGAGACTTGAAAAGTAGAAAAGCTGAGCTATTATCTTTCAAATATCTTGAAGAGTCTTCTTTATATTTCCATATGTGGTGATATGTATTGAGAATGTGACCATTTCTAAAACCACTCTGTCTTCCATATTTGATAAACAAACAAACAAAATGAAGAATTTTTTCCCCCTTAAATGTTACTTTAAAAAACATTTACTTCAAGATATATTGAACGCTTTAACAAAATACAAGCCCATACACTTGTTTGGAGATATTTTGTGTCAGAAAATTTTTGGTACATGCGCACAGAGACTGTATAGATCCCTTAAGGTAACATTACAACAAATTCACAGACATTTTCAAATCATACTGTTTCTCTTTCTCCCTTTTGCTCACTGAAATTTCTATAATGGTATTTACTGAAACTGAGCTACTCTGTATCCAAAGACAGCTTTCTCAGAGAATATACCTTTAAGCAGCTCAAGTGGAGACAGAAAATCTACTTTAGAGTCCACACTTCACTTCTTACTGAGGTAATAGAGATTTAGCTTCTTGGGAGATACTTACATTATAATTTTTTACATGAGTTACAGAGGTCTCTGAAGGTGAATCAGGGCGATTTTCAGTGTGATCTGAAGTTAAGCAGATGGTCACAGACGTGCCAGAACCCTGAAGGCTGAAATAAGGGCGGAGGTTCCCATAGAAGGTGATGGCAGTGAAGGAGTAGATGTGTGACCCGTCAATCATGTTGTAAAAGGACACATCCCCCGCCTCATAGTCCAGGAAAACTCCTATTCTGCGAGGGTGCTGCCTCAGGGACAGAGACTCTGGCTGGGAGGTGAGAGCCTGTATTGTCCCTCCAGTGCATGCTACCACCCAGAAATTTTTTTCTGAACTTTCTACAAACCACCCCTTTCTCTTCACTGTTTCTGAGCAAACACCCACAGCCCATTTTGTTTCAGGTTTACCTTCTGTCCCCATGTTTACTTCCACCTCCCAATATTGTCTCCCTGTAGTAAAGCATTCCTGCCCCAGAACACTGAAGACAGTTTCAGATCCTTCTTGTCCTTGATTTGTTGGAGTGTCAGAACTCTGTGGAACATTGTCTCTCCAAGAGGCTTGTCTTCCACTCTCAGATACAATGAGATTGGGATGAGCTGTGTCTGGAGCCAAAGAAACAGCCACTGCAGGTGCAGAGAAAAAAACATCAATTCACAGTAAAGGCTGATAGGCCTTAGGAAAGATGAAATTGCTAGGAAAGAAGAATGGAGGAAAACAAACCTGTTGCTGTTGAGTTGGGAGGAAAATAAGACGGAGAAAAGCAGAATAGCTAAAATAATTTGTGTTTCATCCTTTGTCCATTGACAGAGGCTGCACAATGTATGAAACACAAAAAGGCAGAGTTGGACAGGACCTTAGGTAGCCATCTCTCCAGACAAGCTGAGACCATTCACCAAGAGGACAGCCTCATGCGAAAACCTCCAGCATCAGGTACTCAGGATGGTGTTTCTCTATTGTCCTTCAAATGCTATTCAATTAGTGCTTGCTCTTGACAGTAATGTCTTATCATGTTTACATATTGCAGTGTATCTAATTTCACTTAAGCGTCTTCAGTATCATTTTTCTGTGGACTTACGTAATAACTAAATCATCCAATTTTCTCATTTAGTTCTTGTATTTCAAATGTCCCAGGCTCTGGAGTTAAAAGACCTGAATTTTGATAATCACTCTTGGTACAATACGGTCTTGGTGAATTTAACTTGCTTCTCTCAGCCTCAGTCTATGCTGTTGGTGATATACAGAATTATGATACTTCAATACAAGATTACTGTCAGAAATAATTGATACACTACATAGAGAACTAAATGCTATGTCTTGTCCATGATAAACACTTGGTAAATTTAGTTTCCAATAGGCATAGTAACCTTAGCTCCAGTAGCAATAGTAACAGTACATTGGTATTAATTAATATGCTTCTTGTCAACTGAACTACATCAATAATTAAAATTTTACCATAAGAATTTGTATATGAGATATTAGATTGTTTGGATTTTTGGAGGATTAAATTAGTTCGGAAATATTTGTGGATACAGGGATATACAGACTAAAGTGTCATGCACTACAACTGAGTAATCAATACAAATTCCAAAAAGACTCTAAAACAGTTAGGGGATAGTTTTCACTTCCACAGAAATGCAACAAACTCTATTTTGTCTTACTCCAGCTACGCAATAATTTTCCTCTGACTGAGCTACTCATCCAGTGTTATTCATGTGAAAAAAAACTCAGTATTGTTAAAGTGTAATCTTAAATGTCAACTTCTTAAAGAATTCCTCTAATGCACCAATTTCTCCCATGGCAGTATCTTAGTCCTTTTAAAACTCATCACAGTTTGTATGTGTACTTCATTACAAAGTCAAAGGTCAAATCTGCCTTATGTAAATTTGGTACCAAATGAATAGTTGTAGAATTTATATTGAATGAATGGATGATACCAGAATAGCAAGAAATTTGTTAACATTTCTGCATGAGATTGAGGCTGAGAATGGAAGTCATGGAATGAATAATGACATGGGTATTATCAAGAGTTTATATAACACAAGAGCTTTCATTTGCACAGACATTAATATGGGGCATATTAAAAATATCACTTGCCTGCTATGAACTGTTCCTTTCTCCAGTCTGATAGAAAGAAAAAAAAATTACATTGGAAAATATGCCACAAGTATGTTTTCTGTACTGGTGGTACGCCCCTGCTCAGGTATCCCACTGGATTCCCTGCTTAACAAAGGAAAATTTCCTTTCTGGAACATGCCCTAGAGGCTCACAACATCCTGTGACTGAAGCTCCACAAGAACATTAGAGTTACTCACCAGCGTATAAATTGGCTTTTCTCCAGTCTGAAATAAAACAGACAAATTAGATTCCCCCATTCATAAACTCTTCATTTCAGTATATGGAATTACTACTGCCATATGAAAATTTAAGATTCATGATAGAACTGTATCTCTGTTTGTCTTCACAATATATAGTTCTGGGGAATTTGTGTTCTATTTCCCACATTTGCCACATCCCATCAACAGAACTTTGATGAAATCTTTGGGTATGGTCCTCTTAGAACAAGAAAGGGAAAAACTAAGTAGTGGCAGCAGACAGAGTGGTCACTCCAACAGTAATATCAAATATGTACTCACCTTGTTGATACAGTTCTTTCCTCCTGGCTGAAAAGGAAAAACAACCTATGAGATCCAAGTGCACAGCATAGAATTGGACTTTATCTCCTCTGTAAGTGTAAAGAAAATGTGGAACTTACCAAGCTCTGTCCTGAGTGATTCTAAAAAGGAAAGAAATCAATAAAACAGATTTTTATAGAGGAAAAAAAATCAAATCAAGGTTTAGCTTCAAGACTATATCACTTTCACGTGTCCTGAATGCTAGTTCCAGACACATAGACCAAGATATTTACTTAAATTGAGAATTACTATGACCTTTTCTTTTTAACTCCGTATTTACACCAATGACTTTTCTCTCTCCAGAGGATTCCATTATCATAGCTTTCTCCCTAGGATCATGGTTCCAGAACTGAGAACTTCAATTCAGTCCCACATGTGTCCCAGTTTCTCTACAAATGCCACCCACGTGCACATTCATGCTCGTAAACTCATAAATGCACAAATCCCAACATGTCTCATTGCCACCTTTACCTTTGGCTTTCCTTTCTTTCTCTCTTTCCTTCTCAGCTTCACGTGCTCTCTTCTTTCCTTGCCGTTCACTCCAGGCCAAAAACAAAACAGCACCCAGAAGAGCCACAAGTACAGGGAGAATCACACCAAACGCTACCTTCCAAGGAGAGGTCTTAGGGAAGAAGGGCTCTGACAAAAGACCCAAGACCTGATCAAAGATGTTCACTACACAGACCTATCCCATCCCAATCCTGAATGTCTTCTTAACCCCTTCCTGTACCCTCAAAGAGAAAAACTGACCTGGGATAGAAATGGTTTCCACCTGCTCTTCACCAAAAAAAGGGTTCTTCATGGAGCAGGATATTTTTCTCTTGGAGCTGTCTCTCACAATGAGGGATGCCTCCATCTGGAACAACCCATCATCATCTTGGATCTCGTTCTCAGACAGTGATGGTATCTTCTCTCCCCTTTCATCTCTCCATTGTACCTCAGGCTGGGGAAACCATCCCTTCCCTGTGCATGTCACTCTTATTCCTTCATCTTCTGGACCAACCATGAGGATATATGGACCAGAACCCAGGCCTGGAGAGGTAAGTCATTTGTCTGAGACCTGGACCCTTTGTGTCCAGAAATCCCTAACATTATGTAGGAATACCAATGTGTGAAGATGGAATAAGCATCGTAGTTCTGAGTGGGAGCTGAGAGTATCTTTTCTTCTCCACATGAGATAAACGTATGTCTGCGGTCCAAAGTCACACAAGAGACTTCCTAGGCCTTAAAGCTTCACCTATGCCTAACAGATACTCTTCTATCTAAGCTTGTCTGCAATTAGGTAATATAAAGATGTAGAAAAGGAACAGAGTAAAATCAAATATATATATAAAAATAGAACATTACATTATAGATTCCCATCATCCCTTTGAGAGCAATGGTTATCTTGTTTTTGAATTTAATAGTATGAAATGTCTTAAATATGACTCATTCATACCCTAGTTTTTCAGATGCAGGATATACTCATATATTATGAATTTCAGCTACATCTTTTTGTTTGGCTAAGAATCATAAAACAAATAATTATTATAATTAAAAATGAAATAGCACTGAAGATGGCAAACCCCATGACAGTCAATGCTGCTCTGTGAACTTTAGGTTTAGTCCAACCCCTTTCATGGTGGCTTTTCTCCTGAGGATCCTTAAACATTCCCAAATGCAACTCGCTGAATGGATTTTGTTACTTCACTTAATAAACGTTGTTTGTTTTCAGACCTCAATGCTGTTATTATAAAATGTTGTGCACCCTGGCACCACCAGGTAGCCACTTCCTCTAAACAATGCATTTAGACCATGTCACTAATGCTTCCAGTTGACTCTCCATCTGTCACTGTAGCTGACTGGAGCATTGTCTGAGATGGGGAATTACCATGTTTTATTTCAAAATGCTTAAAGAGTGTCATGGGAAACCCTGGTGGCATAGGGGTTAAGTGCTATGTCTGCTAACCAAAAGGTTGGCAGTTGAAATCCACCAGGCGGTCTGTGGGAACTCTATGGGGCAGCTCTACTCTGACTTCTAGGGTTGTCATGAGTCAGATGTGACTCAATAGTAGTGTTTTGTTTTTCTTAAACAGGGTCATGGGACAGGAAAATAAATCATCCATTTTTAGAACAGATATTTGTGGAAGTAACTTCATTTTAAAGTAAAGCACAAAAACTGTATAAATAAGAGCAGTTGAAGTCAAAGCCATTGTCTAGGATGTGGATCAGATCCGAGCATACCCGCCTCTTTGTTTTATTTACCATCATCCCTCCAAAATCAAATACACAGCTGTCACATTTACCTGACAGTGACATGTATTCTCAGATAATGACTTACCTACTACTTTTAGCTCCAACACGGCTTCTTCAAAGTCACTGCCTTTCTTAAAGAAACACTTGTACATTCCATTGTCTGAGACCCGGAGACTGTGGATTCTCACACCTACTCTCCCTTCAGTGATGTAATCTTTTATCAACTCTGCTCTTCCTTTGAAGTCTACCAGTTGTTCCGCCACCTGCTCCATTCCATCTTGATACACATACACTGCTTCTGAGAACTCAGAGCGAAACCACCGCAGCTCCATGTTCTCCACACTCATGGGCGGGGACACACGACAAGGCAGCAAGGTGTCTGCACCCAGCATGGCCACAACGGGCTCCGTGGGACCGATCACCACAAATGCATCTGTGGAACAGGGCCATAGTGAAGAGAACATTAGAATAACCTGCCTATTTCAGAACACAGTATCACTTGTAAAACAAAACATAGGATTTCTACTCTGTGAGCTTACAATTAGCAGAAGAATCTTCTGTTAAATCAATTTCTTACTGCAGTGGTAGTGAATGCTATAAAGGAGACGTGGAGAGTGCTGCAGAAGGAGTTTATTATCAGATTTGGACCACAAGAAAATACATTTCTCATGAAGCTGAGATCTGTAAGACAGTGTCAGCGAAATAATTCTACTTATTTCTTCTCTCTAAAGAGGTGTATGGGAAAATATAATCAAATCAAAATAGAGGATTTAGAATTCACTCAGTGTCATATAAGGAAGGATAGGGTGATCATTTTATCCTAAGAACAATAGAACTCAGTTATGGAAAATATAAAATGTTCTTACGTGACAGCCACACAGACACCTGGAGAAGCAGGAGAGAGTAGAGTCCTCTTGGCAGAGACCAGTACAGGGAGCTCACCATCTTTCCAGCACAGGGAATATATGACACAGAGGACAACAATGGAAATATCTGGAATAAAGACAAGTATAAGACCCACAAGGTAAAAAGAACATGGCTATGGTATTCACAGTGCTTCTAGAAATGCCTTTTAGAGTTCTAGGAAAAACAATGTATTCCCAGGGAATATGAAGGACAGCATTTCACACTGGAAAAAAAGATCTTATGTTTAAATTTTCTGAAGAAATAGCCACATTCTGCAGTGATAAATCTGCCCACAATCTTTCTAAACTCTTTCCTTATTCAAGATCACTTTGTCTGATAGACAAGAGTTGAAAGGGAGACAAAGAGTAGGTGGTGAGAAAGGGGGCTGTGGCATAAACAGTACAAACAGACATGTTTATAGCATAAACATGACCTCAGTGAATTTTCTCTGGGTATATTCCAGACTGACAGAAGACATAACAAGGTCTGTCCTTATCAACTCCCAAGGTCTTTGTCTGGATTTTCCCACTTCTCTCCCTCTTGCCCATCAGCCAGAAGACACACATGCAACACTCACATCTTAAGTTCTTCTTACAGAGATTGAAACTTCTTGGACTTCTCACCCTCACTGGCACAGATACCTTTGGTACATACTTTTTGCCGTTCTTTCCTTGGCAACCTACAGACGCCTCCTGTAAGCTGTGTTCCAAGATGCCAAGACAATACCAGATTTCAGAAAACCTGGGTCCCAGGAGAAAGCCTTAGGTGGTTTTTTAAGCAGATTCAGAAAACCACAAGCAAGAAGATAGCCACGGAGTAACCTCTAGGCACAGTTCTCCTCTTTAGTCATCCTGACATTCTCAAAACTGAAAGCAAAATAAAGTAAGAAAAGAGAACTTTGACCTGGCCTAGATAATAAATCTATTTCATAATTACATATTTACAAAGCATGGAGAAGATTAAAAAAACAAGGGATTTATTAAATTCAGAGAAGTATATTACCCAAGTTAATAGCATAGACATTAGAACTTGATTGCCTGAGTAAAATTTTATTTAAGCTACTTACTAGTGAATGACTTGGGACAAGTTGCATAACTTCTGTGTGCTTCAGTTTCCTCATCTGACAACAGGTTTAATAATAGCACCTACCTCGTGTTTTGTGTGACATTTAAGTGCATTTGCACATGAAAGGCACTTAGAAGTGTAATGAGCACATGTAAATTTTACATAGGGGTTACCCATTTTTAATTCAATGTTATACTCAAGTCACCTCAATATACCTGCCCTTATGATTATAAATTTGCTTATGCCAATTAGAACCCCCATTCTGTTAGATGGGGAATTGAAGCTTTCCGAATGTCTTTCTCCCCAAAATAGAAAATTTCTCCTGTGACAGCTGGGTTATACCTATTTTGACCAGGATAAAAGATACATACTCCCAAAATGATTCTCTGGATCCTTTCATCTTCCTTCCATACTGAAAACAATGAGAAGAAGAAAGGACAAGATTGTTGTTCTGTGCTTACATTAATAACTTTTGTTTTGAAGATTCTTCAAGCCCTGTAAATTACGGAATAATTGTTCTTGCTTATAGTGACAGAATTCTGTGTTCCAACCCAAACTAAGCCCATTATCATTGAGTCAATTCTGACTCATAGCAACCTTACAGGACAAAGTAGAACTGCCCGTTAGAGTTTCCACAGAGTAACTGGTGGATTTGAACTACCAACTTCCTATTTAACAGCTGTAGCACTTAACCACTACGCCACCAGTGCTTCTGAATTCTGCATTGGAAACTCAGAAAACTAGGAAAGTTCTAGTTGATACTTTAAAATTCAGGATCTAAGATTGAGCACCTATACACAGCTAAAGGAAACCCTGGTGGTGTAGTGGTTAAGTGCTATGTCAGCTGTTTGAGTTCACTAGATGCTCCTTGGAAACTCTAAGGAGCAATTGTAATCTGTCCTATATGGTTGCTATGAATTGGAATCAACTGAATGGGAGTAGGTTTTGGTTTTATACAGCTTTAAGGAAATACAGCAAAACAAAGATTGACCAAACACAAACTTGATGTATTCTAACAAAACCATAGATATGTCAGTAATAAAGTAAAAACAAAAACAACATTCAAATAGCAGTAATTTAAAAAGAACAACATTATTTGTTCAATAAAGTTATTATTCATCAAAAACATATAATTGCAAGACTGTATGGGGCTAACACCACACAGCAGAATTTAAAAATCCAATGCCAGGAGGCTCCCTAGGGACATAAATATTTTTTCCTCCTCGCTTTCTTCTCTCTCTCCACCTTTCTTCCTTTTCTTTTTTTTCTCTGGACCAACTGGCCACGTGTGCTATCTCCTCTGCTTTTTGATGGACTATGCCAAATGGTTTGGCTGGGAAACTACCAGCACCTGGCTCATCTGGTCTGCGCTGCCACACCAAAGGCCTCCCTGGTGGAATTTTTTCTTGTTTTTTTTTCCCTCTCATTTTATTGTCTCGTTTTTTCCCCTCTCAGTTTCTTGTCTCATTCTCCCTTTCTTCCTTTCCTTTCCTATGACCACCTGCTCATGTGTGCTTTCCCCCAACTTTTTAAAACATCTTATTGTGCTTTAAGTGAAAGTTGAGAATCCAAGCCAATTTCTCATGTAAGACCTTGCACACGTAACTGCCATTATGTCTAGCTGCTCTCTCCACCTTTTGACAGCACGCTTCTTCTTTTCATCCTGTATTTCCTATGTTCGTTCAATGAACTCCTATCCCCTTCCACCCTCTCATCTCACTTCTGGACAGAAACTGTTCAGTCAGCCTCATGCACACAATTATAACAAGAAGCACACTCTTTGCCCATATACCTTTGTGTTTTATAATCCAGTCCAATCTTTGTCTAAAGAGTTGGCTTTGGGACTGTTTTCAGCTCTGGGCTAGCACGCAGCTCAAGAGGCCATGTCTTCTGGGAACCCTCCAGTCTGTCGGACTGTCAAGTCTGGACTTTTAATAGTGTTCTAGTTCTGCACAACCATTTTTCTTCCACTATACCAGGTGCTGTATGTTATATTCCCTGGCAGGGCAGTCACTAGTGGTGACCAGGCATCATCTAGTTCTGCTCTTCTGCTGTAGTCTCTGGATTATATGGTCCTTTCTGTTTCTTGGACTCACATTTTCCTTATGTATTTGATGTCTTTCGTTCTCCTCTGTTCCAGGCTGCTTGGGACCAATCAGTGACACTTACATGGCCACCTGTTAGCTTTTAAAACTCCAAACACCACTCACCAAAGTGGGAAGCAGAACCTTTCCTTTAAAAAACTTTATTTCAATTGACCTAGATATTTCCTGAAACCAAGGTCCCCAGACTCCTGACCCTACTGCTTTGTCCTTCAAATTGTTGGGTGACGTGTAGGAAAACTTAGGTTTTGGTTTCGTCCAGCTGCACTGACCTCTCTTCTACCACATGCTGTCAGTGCCTAACCTAATTCCTAGCTACTGTCTAAGTAGTAAATACCACCTCCCTCTCCACCCTTGTAATCATCAAAGACTGTTTACATCTATGTTTAAATCTTTTCTTGTGTAATCATAATAATGATCTCACACAATATCTGTCCTTTTGCAATTGACTAATTTCACTGAGCATAATGTCTTCCAGATGACTCCATGTTATGTGGTGTTTCCCAAGATCATCACTGTTCTTTATCTCCGCATAGTATTCCATTGTGTGACTATACCATACCTTGTTTATCCACTCATCTGTAGATGGGCACATAGGATGATTCTGTCTTTTAGCTCTTGTGGACATGGCTACAATAAACACTGATCTGCATGTATCTATTTGTGGGACAGCACTTATTTCTTTAGGATATATTCCAAGAAGCAGGATAGCTGTATCCTACAGTATGTCTATTTATAACTTTTGAAAAAAGCACCAAATCAGTTTTGAAAGTGGTTGTACTGTTTTACATTTCCATCAGCAGTATAGAAGTGTCCCAGTCTCTCCACAGCCTCTCCGTTATTTATTATTTTGTGTTTTTTGGATTAATGCCAGCCTTGTTGGGGTGAGATGGCCTCTCACTGTAGTTTTGTTTTGGATTTCTCTAATGGCTGATGATCATGAGCATTTTCTCATCTATCTGTTGGCTGCCTGGATGTCTTCTTTGGTGAAATACCTGTTCATGTCCCTTATCCATTTTTAATTGGGTTATTTGTCTTTTTGTTGTTGAGGTATTGCAGTATCTTGCAGATTATCAAGGTGAGAGCTGATTGGATTTCTGGAAGCCCATTTTTTTCCCATCCACTTTGTAGGTTGTCTTTTTATCCTTTTTGTGAATTCTTTGGATGAACGTGTTTCATTTTTAGGAGTTCCCAGTTGTTTATTTTCTCTTCTGGTGTTTGAGCATCGTTACTAACGTTTTGTAGTGTGTTTATGCTGTATGTTAGGGCTCCCGGTGTTGTTCTTATTTTTTCTTCCATGATCTTTATTGTTTTAGATTTTATATTTAGGTCTTTTAGCCATTTTTAGTTAGATTTTGTGCATGGTGTGAGACATGATCTTGTTTCATGTTCTACCAGTCTACCAGTGGGTATCCAGTTATGCCAACACCATTTGTTAAAGAGACTGTCTTTTCCCCAATATATGGACTGTGGGCCTTTTTCAAATATGAGCTGCTTCTGAGTGAACGATTTTCTGTGTGGATTTTCAATTCTGCTCCATTGGTCTATGTATCTATTCTTATACTAGTACTGGGCTGTTTTGACTACCGTGGCAGTCTAGTAAGTTCTAAAGTCTGATAAAACGAGGCCTCCCACTTTTTTCTTCTTCTTTAGTAAAGTTTTACCTATTCATGGCTTCTTCTCTTTCCACAGGAAGTTAGCGATTTGCTTCTTCATCTCATTAGAGAATGCCACTGGAAGTACTGGGATTGTATTGTATCTACTGAATGCTTTGTGTAGAACAGACATTTTCATAATGTTAAGTCTTCCTATCCATAGACAAGGCAGGTTTTTCCACTTATGTAAGTCTCTTCTGGTGTCTTGCAGTAAGGTCTGATGTACATTTTTTACGTCTCTGGTTAGATTTACTCCTAATTTGTTTTATCTTCTTGGGAGTTGTTGTAAATGGTACTCATTTGGTCATTTCATCTTTACTGTTCTCTCTGTTGTTGTGAAGGACTCCAACTGAGTTTTGTACATGTATATATCCTGATAATTTATTGTACTCTTCTATTAGTTCCAGTAGTTTGTGTACGCACGTGTGTGTGGAATCTTTAGGTTTTCCGTGTATGACATAATATCATCTGCAAATAGAGATATTTTTACTTCTTTTTTACAAGTTTGGATTCCCTTTATTTCTTTATCTTGACTGATCTGGCTAGTACCTCCAGTACCATGTTGAATAAAAGTGGTGACAAGGGGCATCCTTATCTGTTTCCCATTCTCAAGGGGAATTCTTCCAGACTCTCAATTTAGAACACTGTTGGAGTCATATAAATACCCTTTATTATGTTGAGGAATTTCCCTTTTATTCCTTATTTTGCTAAGAGTTTTTAGCATGAATGGGTATTAGATTTTGTCAAATGCTTTTTCTGCATCAAATGATAGCAAATGTTTCTTTTGTTTCATTTATGTGGTTGATTACATTGATTGCTTTTCTAACATTGAATCATCCTTGAATCCTGGTACAAGTTCCATTTGGTCACGGTGTATTTTTCTTTTTCTTTTTTTGATATATTTTTGAATTCTGTTAGCTAAGATAGTGTTGAAGATGGTTTGTTCTTAGTTCATGAGAGACATCGCTCTGTGACTACTCTTTTTTGTTGTGCTGTCTTTACCTGGTTTTGGTTATCATCGTTATATTGGCTTCATAGAATGAATTTTGGAGTATTCCATCTTTTCTCTATGCTCCAAAATACCTTTAGTAACAGTAATGTTAACTAATTTTTAAGTCTGATCGAATTCTGCAGTGAAGCCATCAGCATCAGGACTTTTTTGGTTGGGAATTTTAAAGTTACCTGTTCAGTATCTTCTTTTGTTGTGGGTTTATTAATTTCTCCACCTCTGTGTTAGTTTATGCAGATAGTGTGTTTCTAGTAACTTGTTCATTTCCTCAAGGTTTTCAGATTCATTAGAGTACAATTTTTCATAGTATTCTACTATGATTTTTGTGAATTTCAGTTGGGTCTGCTGAGTTATTTTTCATTTCATTTATTGTTCAGGTTATCAGCTTTGTCTCCTTTTTTTTTTTTTCTTTTGTCATTCTGACCAATGGTTTATCTATTTTTTGATCTTTTCAAAGAACCAGCTTTTGGTCTTGTGACCTGTTTCAATTATTTTCTATTCTCTAGTTCACTTAGTTCTTCTCTAATTTGTATTATTTGCTTACTTTTCTTGCTAGAGAGATTCTTTAACTGAACTCTTTCTACTTGTTTGAGTTATGGAATTAATTCTTTGATTTGGGCCTTTTTTTTGGCCATGTATTTTACTGAGATAACTTGAGCTCCAAGCACTGCTTTCACTGTGTCCCACTGATTCTGGTAGGATGTGTCTTCATTCTCATTGAATTTCTTCTCTGTGAATTTCTTTATTCCGTCTTTGATTTCTTCTGTGTATACAGGAGTTTTTGAACAAGATGTTCTTCAGTTTTCATTTGTTTAGTTGTCTGCGTTGATTGCTTCTTTCATTCATTTGTACATTGACGACTTTATGGTCTGTAAAGATAATTTATAATATTTCAATACTTTGAATTTTGTTAAGGATTGCTTTATGGACTAATAGTGATCAATTCTGGAGAATGTTTTGTGCGTACTGGAAAAGAAAATATACTTGGCTGATTCTGGGTGGAGTGTTCTGTATATGTCTGAAAGGTCAAGTTGGTTGGTTGTAGCAGTAGATCATCTACGTCTTCACTGAGTTTCTTTTCTGCATGTTCTGTCCCCTAGAGGTGATCTGTTGTAGTCTCCTGCTATTATTGTGGAGCTGTCTATTTCTGTTTTCAAAGCAGTTAGAGTTTGTTTCGTATATTCTCAAGCCCTGCCACTGGATGCGTGCATATTTAATACAACTGTGTCCTCCTGGAATAGTGACCCTTTAAGCATTACGTAATGTCCTTCCTTAGCCAACGTGGTGGAATTTATTTTCAAGTCTATTTCACCAGAGATTTATATTGCCACTCCTACTCTTTTTCTAATGTTGTTAGCTTGGTGCATTTTTTTCCATCCTTTGGGCTTTAGGTTTTTTGGGTCTTTAAGTCTAAGGTTTGTGTGTCATAGGCAACATATAGATGGATTGTATTTTTTTTTATTCAGTCCGTCACTCTCTGTCTATTTATTGGTATGTTTAATCCATCTACATTCAGCATGATTATTGCTAGATATGTTCCATTTAATTTTCTGTCTGAGTCTTTTTTCTTCATGTGTTTTCATCTTTTCAACTTTGATGGTTTTGTATTTGCAGAAAATTCATGTTTTTCTTGCTTTCATTTGATGTATAGGATAATTTCCTTTGTAGTTGCCTTCATATTAACCCTTATTTTTCTAAATTTGAACTACTCTTTACTTTTTTTATACTGCCTTGACATCCTCTCCATTTGAAAGATCTATTACTACATTTTCTGTTAAGTCCCTCTTTTTCTTACAATGTGTATGTAATGACATCTCAGTTTCCCTATTTTCATTGTTTTGTCTTATTCCCCTATCTGAGCGGGTATTCAGTTGCTCTGTTCTAGTCTTGGATTGTTAACTTATGTTATTGATTTTCTAACCAAAGGACTTCCTTTAGTATTTCTTGTAATTTTGGTTTTAGTTTTTTGGAAATTCCCTAAATTCCTGTTAATCTGGAAATGTCCTGATTTCTCCATCATATTTGAGAGACAGTTTTGTTGGACACATAATTGTTGGCTGGCAATCATTTTTCTTCAAGGCTTTGTGTATGTCATCCCATTGCCCTTGCCTGCATGGTTTCTGCTGAGTAATCCAAGCTTAGTCTTATTGATTCACCTGTGTAGGTTATTTTTTGTTTACCCTTAGACACTTTCAACATTATCTTCTTATCACTAGTTTTGGCAAGTTTGATTATAATATGTCTTGGTATCTTTATTTTGGAATCTACCCTATGTTGATCTCAGTGAGCTTCTTGGATAGATATCTTTCATGGTATCAGGGATGCTTTCTTCAATAAGTCTCTGCGAATTTCCTGCTACCCTCTGTTTTAGTCAGCTAGGGCTGCTCTAACACCACAGAGTCGATTGCTTTAACAAAGGAACATTTATTCTTACGTAGTCCGGTAGGCTACAAGTCCACGTTCAGGATGTCTGCTCCAGGGGAAGGCTTTCCCCTTGTCAGCTCTGGAGGAAAGTCCAGTATTGCATCAGTGTTTGTTCAGGGAGCATCTTGGTGCAGGAACCTCAGATCTGAAGGACATCATCTTCTCCTGGTGCAGCTTTCTTGGTGGTGTGAGGTTCCTAGTTCTCTGTCTGCTTTCCTTTCCTTTTATCTCGTGCAGGATGAATGGATTAGGGGTTGGGCAAGCCATACGCCAGGGAAACTCCACTTACAGTGGAGCAGGGAGGTGATCTCATAAAGGGATTTACAATCCCACCCTAATCCTTTAACATACAGCATAGGAAAATCACAAAATGGAGGACAATCACATGATACTGGGAATCATGGCCCAGCCACATGCCTACACATATTTTGGGGGGGACACAATTCAATCCATGACACCCTTCCTCCCTTCTAGTACTCCAGTAATTTGTAGATTATTCCCCTTCATAGAGCAGCATGTAATTGTAAATGTTTCTTGTGTTTTTTAAAAATATTTTAAGATCTTTTTTCTTTATGTTGTTGTCATGTGCCTTTATCTTCAGTCTCACTAATCTGACCTTCCATTGCCTCAATTCTACTCCTTCACTTTTCTGTCAAGTTGTCTAATTCTTTAAATTTATTGTTAATGTTCTGAATTTCCAATTCTTAATGGTGTATGCTTTCTTGCAGTCTATTCAATTTGTTATTATGTGCAGCTGCATTTTATCTCATCTTTTCCCTGACCTCTTGAAGAGCTCTAAATATTAATCTTTTGTATTTTAACTTTAATAACTCCAGGAATTTGTCTTCATCTGCAAAATTTCTTGATTCTTCATTTTGAGAGTTTTCTGAAACCATGATGGTCTGCCTCTTTAAGTGATTTGATACAGACTGTTGTCTCTGGACCATCAGTAAGTTATTGAATTTATTTAATGTTTCCTTACTATGCTTTAGCTTCTTTTTTATTATTATTATGACTGAGTAAAAATGTACGTTTCTGTATAAATTTACATGCCCACCTATATGCAACTTCCACTGCTCTCCCTGCCCGGTGACAGCACACTATTCCTCTCTGCCCCACATATGTCTCATCTTTTTTCATTTTACTTTGAAATATCCAGATAGGCTGACTGTGTGTACTAGTTTTGTTTATTGCCACCTTTGCAGCTCTAACATCTTGTCACCAAGTGGCTAGAGCCTAAGAGTCCATTTACTTTTCTTTATGAATTCAGCTCAGATGTCCAGTTACTAAGTCACCAAGTGTGTAATACAGGCTCTTGCCTATTGTCTTAGATGGGCAGGGGTGATAGGTATAGGCACATGTATCTGGCTACAAGTGCTGGAAAAGGCAGGGGGCAAACAGTAGTCCCTGAGTGTTTGTAAGGATGGCATGCCCTCTTATGTCTGATTTTAGGTGAAGACACTATTTCTGCCTTGAATTTCTGACTCAGGGGAGTTAACAGATTATTTTTTTCTACCTTCCCACAGGAGAATGGCTCAGGGCAGGCTTAA
This sequence comes from Heterohyrax brucei, assembly GCA_028571685.1. Classification (NCBI taxonomy): domain Eukaryota; kingdom Metazoa; phylum Chordata; class Mammalia; order Hyracoidea; family Procaviidae; genus Heterohyrax; species Heterohyrax brucei. The sequence goes on along the minus strand of CM053144.1, from coordinate 51,095,072 downwards.
GCAATTCTACTTCCAGCCTAGTTAACAGCAACAGACTACAGAGCCAGGTACAATGCAGAGAAGGTAAAAGGAATCACTGGGAAAAGGAAGAAAAATTAGATCCATGTCTGATAGGTAGATGCCAGTCACTTAAGCAGCAGTCAAGTGCTACTTTTCACTGCTTCTGGAGGCTCCAGCATACTTTCTGCTGCTTTTTGCAGGATGCCCTCCAAATGCCACTGCACACACACCATGCTGGTCATGGCCTGTCTCCTATGGGTCAGGTCTTGCCAGCCCCAGGTACTTCTGGACCTACTCTCCCTTCTCTGTTGTTCAGTCTGATTTTTCAATTTCTGCATTGATGTTCAGGGCTCTTAGTATGTCATATGTAATCAATTCATTTGTTCTTTAGGGCCTTTGTTGTTAGAGGGATCACAGGAAGCATCTGACTACTCTGTCATCTTGGGACCACCCTGTCTCCAACACTTCAACAGGCTGTGCCGTGCCTCTCAGCTGGGGAGCTGGTGGCACAAAGCTACACCAGTGTTTGCCAAAATGCCAATAGACTCCCTTGGGAAATTTTCTTTTCACAGTTTCTTGTCTCTTTCTGTAGTCATTTCTTTCTTTTCTGCCAACCATCTGTCTACATTCTTTCATTTTCTTATCTCTCCCTTCTTCCTTTCCTTTCTCCTGCCCATGTAACTGTGTATGATCTCTCTGTCCCTTCTCAATGGGCTATATCACATTAACTGGCTAGAAAGTCACTGGTACAGAGCTTCCTCGGGTATGTGTCACTCCATAGCATGATTACTCAGCACCATTTTTTATTTTGTTTTGACTTCTGTTTCTGTCTCTTCTTTCTTTTCCTTCCAACATCTGTCTGGCTCTACACATTACATCCTTCCCCTTCCCTCCTGCCTAATTGTGCTGCATGCTGAGTGTGCCACCCCTGAGGGTCACAGGTGTAAAACACCAGATGACTCCCTTTGTGGCTCTCTATCTTCACTAGAATATGTCACAAACAACCTATTCCCACCCCCTCTTTCCTCCAGACCTGCTCTGTAGCACCATAGCTGACCATCATAGAAGCATTGTGTCCACAGGCCAGAAAACAACAAGGAATCCTACCCTGCCTGGCCAGATATAACCAAATAAAACAAATAGCAGGATAAAATCTATAATCAATAAATCAAGAAAATAACTCCTGAATGCCTTGAAAATGTCAGACAGTATCAAAACACATCAAGAAGGATAGGATGGCTCCAGAAAGCATCCAAAATAAAACATCAGATGACCTTACAGTAGAAGAAAGGACAATAGGCAACTAAAAACTTGAATATTCAGGACTCTGTAAGAAATAAAGGAAGACAGAAACAATAGTAAGGGAAAAATAGAAATCATGAAAGAGACAGATGAAGCAATTGAAGAATTCAAGAAAATAATGCACACATTGTCAAAATAAAGAAACAAGTCCCCAGCTATCTGCTACCATCACCTACAGCTGTGACAGGGATCACAACAGAGATTTCCGGTCAGAGCTGCAGAAAAATTGACAACAAAAATTTTTTTTATAGTATTTTATTGTGATTAAGTGAAAGTTAGCAATCAAAGTCAGTTTGTCTTTTAAAACCCCATATAGAAGCCCATATACAACTCCATCTGCTCTCTCAGCTCTGTGGCAGGACACTCCTCCTTTCTAGTCTGTATTTCCTGTATTCATTCCAACTTCTGTCACCTCCTCTCCACCCTCTCATCTTGTTACTATAGGAGATTTGCTCTGACAGTATCTTGTCTTGCCGCCCAATCCAATTTTTGTCTGGAGAGTTGGTTTTGGTAGTGATTTCAGCTCTGGGCTAGGAGTGAGACTAGAGGCCATGCTCTTGGGTCACCCTCCAGGATGTCAGACCATCAAGTCTTGTCTTTTAACAGAATTCTAGATCTGCACCCCCATTTCTCTCCCACTGTGTCAGGGAGGGATCCCATGTTATATTGCTTATCAAGAGAGAAATAAGAGGCAGCCAGGCACTATCTAGTTCTTCTGGTCTCATGCAGGTATGGTCTCTGAATCATTTGGCCCCATTTTTCTCCTGTCTTTGATGTCCTTCATTCTCCTTTGTTCTAGTTGGATTGGGACCAATTGATGCTCCTTAGATGACATGTTGCTAGCAATTAAGACACCAGATACCACTTACTGAATTAGGATGCAGATTATTTTCTTAAAAAAATTAAAGAAAAAAGTTTAATTATGCGAGTTGACCTAGATGATCACCAAAAGCACAGTCCTCAGACCCTGCCTCTGTTACTCTAACCTTCAAAGTGTTGGGTTGTGTTTAGGAAACCTCTTAACTCTTGGCATAGTCCAGCAGTGTTGATCTTCTTTCTACTGTGTACTATCACTTCCTTCACTTAACCCAGTTCCTATCTAATATCTAATCCATGCATAAAGGAATCCAGCTGATTTATTTATGTTTATCTTATATCTTGACACGTTGCTGAATTCTTCTGTTAGTTCTAGTAGTTTGTTGGTGGATTCTTTAGGGTTTTCTGTGTGCAAGGTCATATCATCTACAGAGATATTTTTATTTCTTTCTTAACCAATATGGATACCCTTTATTTCTTTATCTTATCTAATTGAGGCTAGACTTCCAGCACAATGTTGAATGAAAATGGTGACAATGGACACCCTTGTCTGGTTCCCATTCTCAGGGGGAATGCTTTCACTTTCTTCCCATTTAGGATGATTTTAGCTGTTGGCTTTACATCAAATAAACAATCCAGTGCCATCGAATAGATTCTGACTTATAGTGACCCTAAAGAGCAGAGTAGCATTACTCTATAGAGTTTCCAAAGAATGATCAGCAAGTTCAAATTGATATCTTTTTGTTAGCAGATGTAGCACTTAACTGTACACCACCAGTGTTAGCTTTACATAAATGCCCCTTGTTATGTTGAGGAATTTCCATTTTATTCCCAACTTCTTGAGTGTTTTTAACAGGAATGTGTGTTGGACATTGTCAAATGCCTTTTCTACCTTAATTGGTAAAATCAGTGGTTCTTACCTTGTGTTTGTTTTATATGATTGATTACATTGATTGTTTTTCTATTATTGGACCATCCCTGTATCCCTTGTATGGATACTACTTGGTCACTGTGATTTATTTATTTATTCACTCATTGATATGTTGCTGAATTCTATTGGCTAGAACTTTGTTGAGAATTTTTGCATCTAGGTTTATGAGAGATACTGGTCTGTAATTTTCCTTTTGTGCACAGTCTTTACCCATCTTTGATACCAGGATTATGCTAGCTTCATAGAATGAATTGGTGTAAGTATTCCCTCCTTTTCTATGCTGTGAAATACCTTAGTAATAGTGGTGATACCTCTTCTCTCAAGTTTGGTAGAATTCTGCAGTGAAGACATCTGGGCCAGGACTTTTTTTTGTTGGGAGTTTTAAAATTGCCTTTCAATGTCTTCTTTTGTGATGGATTTATTAAGTCATTCTACTTCTCATTGTGTTATCTTTGGTAGGTAGTTTGTTTCTAGAAAATTTCCCATGTTCTCTGTCAGAGTACAATTTTTCATAGTACTTTGATATGATTTTTTAAATTTCAGTTGGGTCAGTTACAATATCACCCCTTTCATTTGAGTTATTTGCTTGCTTTCCAGTTTTTCTGTTGTAAGTTTGGCCAGTGGTTTGTTGATCTTTTTGAAATACCAGCTTTTGGACTTGTTAACTCTTTGGAATGTTTTTTCTGTTTTCTCATTCATTTAGTTCTACTCTAATTGTTATTATTATTTTTAATTGCTTTCTTTCTGTTTGACTCCTAGGGTTAATTCCTTGATTTGGGCCCTTTGTTCTTTTTGGATGTGTGCATTTATTTAGATGAATTGACCTCTGAGCATTACTTTTACTGTGTCTCACAGGTTCTGTTAGGATGTTTTTGATTCTCACTTGATTCTGTGAATTCCTTTATCCATTTTTGATTTTTCTCTACAACCCAAAAGTTTTTGAGCATGGTGTTATTAAGTTTTTAAGTGTTTGAATTTTGACCCCTGCTTTTCTACTGTTGATTTTGATTTTCATAGCTTTATGTCCCGAGCAGAAGCTTTGTCATATCTCAGTGTTTTGGATTTTGTTAAAATTTGTTTTATGGACTAATACATAGTCTATTCTAGAAAGCATTCCATGTGCATTTGAAAAGAAGGTACACTTGTCTGTAAATGCGTGGAGTGTTCCGTATATGTCTGTGAGGTCAAGTTGTTTGATTGTGTTGTTCAGGGCTTCTGTGTATTTACTCAGCTTCTTTCTAGTTGTTCTGTCCATCACTGAAAGTGGCATGTTTATATCTCCTATTATTGTGGAGCTTTCTATCTCACTTTTCAATGGTATTGGAGTTTGTTTGACATATTTAGTAACTCTATCATTGGGTACATAAATATTTAATATGATCATGTCCTCCTGATATGTTGGCTATTTACACAGTATTTGGTGAACTTCCTTGTCCACTGTGGTAGCGTTTGCTTTAAAGTCTATTTTATCTGAAGTTAATATTGCTGCACCTGCTCTTTTCAGAATATTGTTAACTTGGTATGTATTTTTCTATCCTTTAAGTTTCAGTTTGTTTGTATCTTTAAGTCTTTGTTGTGTCTCCTATGAGCAGCATACAGACAGGTCACATGTTTTCAACCATTCTGCTCATCTTTGTGTCTTATTAGTGTATTTAACCCAATTACATTCAATGTAATTGTTCATATATATGAATTTATTACTGTTATTTTGATGCTTTTTTGGTGAGTTGTTGAGAGATCCTTTGTTGCACTTAATTTTATGTGCTGAGTCATTTTTCTTTGTGGGTTTACTTTTAATCATTTTCATTCTTATTGGCCTTATATCTACTAAGACTTCTTGATTTTGATGTATAAGACTGCTAATTTTCTTTGTGGTTACCCTTATGTTTACCTCTAGTGTTTTAAGTTTACACTAGCCTTTAATTGCATTTCATCTCCTTAATTTCTCTCCATCTGAAAGAGTTATGGATACATTAATTTATCCTTCTTATACCAAAAGGTTGGCAGTTCAAATCCACCAGGCACCAGAAAAATCTATGGGGCTCGACGGCATTGGGTTTGGGTTTTTGTTTATAGCATAATATTGTCATTCATATACTGAGATATCTGCTTTCCTGTATTTAGCATTTTAGTTTCATGGATTCCCTACTTGTGTTGATATTTGGATGCTCTGTCCTGTTTTGTATTCATAAATACATGTCAGATGCTGCTGATTTTCTAATCAAATAACTTCTTTCTGTGTTTCTTGTAATTCTGGTTTGGCTTTTGCAAATTCTCTAAACTTCTGTTGATCTGGGAGTGTCCTAATTTCACAGTCGTATTTGAGAGGGAGTTTTGCAGGATATATAATTTTTGGTTAGCATTTTTTTTCTCCTTCAAGGTTTTGTAGATGTCATCCCATTCCCTCGGTGCCAACATCAATTCAGCTAAGTAATCAGAGCTGATTCTCAGAGACTGCCCTTTGTTTATCATTTTTGTCTGGCTTGATGCATTTAAAATTTTATCCTTTAGTTTTGGTAAGTTTAATGATAATTCATCTTGGTATCTTTCTTTTGTGATCTAGCCAGTGTGGTGTTTGATGAGCATCTTGGATAGGGATTTTTCTCATCTTTCATAGTATCAGGAAAATTTTCTATCAACACAACTTCAACAATTCTCTATTTTTTGGCATCCTGCTCTGTTCTGCAACTCCAGTCAATTATAGATTAGTCCTCTTGATAGAGTCCCACATAACTCTCAGTGATTTTTCCTGCTTGTTAAATATTTTATAAGAGCTTTTCTCCAATATTTTTATGTCAATTGCTTTATCCTCAGCCTCAATGATTCTGTATTTTATTGCCTTGATTCTACTCCTTTGAAATTCTGTTGAGTTGTCTAAATTCATAATTTTACTGTTAATCTGCTGAATTTCAGGTTGTTGTTCAAGTATATCTTGCAACCTCTACAATTTTTCAGTGTATTCTGCTGCAGTTTGTCTAACTTCCTTCCTAACTTCTATGAGAGTTCAAAACATGACTCTTTTGTAGTATCCTCTGATAATCACAGGAACTATCCTTTATCTGAAATGATTTTTTTTTTAAATTCTTTGTTTTAGGAGTTTTCTAAAGCCATTGTGCTCTGCTTCTTCCAGTGATTTGAAATATATTTTTACCTCTGAGCCATCAGAAGATTGTTTTAATTTCAGTTATTGTTTTCCAAGCTAAGTGTGTGTGTGTAGAGACACACACACATTTGGTTTTTTAAGTGTCCAAGGAGAGCAGTAGAATGCCCTGTTTTATTAAATGGAACTACAGAAATTTTAAAACCCTATTACTGTGTGGTGAGTCTTATAGTTTTGCATGGGGGACCCAGCATTACTTTTGTTTTCTTATGTGTTCAGTCCAGGCACCCATTTGGTTGGCCCCAAAGTGTGCAGTGTCTTTGGGGGAATGTTGATTAGTCTGGTCTTGGGTTGCAGGTTGCACATGCTATAAAAGGCAAGGTTCCTATGCAGGCCTAGAAAGGTGAGTGATTGGCAGATTTGAGTCTAGGGAAATGGTCTGCTTCAGCCTCCAGCTTCTTTTGTTAGACGCTTGAGTGGTGCTTCAGGTTTCATGTCAGAGTCAGATACTTGGCACAGCACAGAAAATAAAAACAGGGTGGCTGCCTGAGGGAGACAGAGAGATTTTGTGATACAAAGATAAAGTTTTGATCTACATATGACTGCCTGAACTTATCTTTTGATTTTCAGATGGAAGAATGCTAAAGTTCCGTTGGTTTGTCTGTCTGAAACTCTGCTTCTCCGCTGAGAAAAACTCGGTTCTGATGCAAATGTGTTCATGGCACTTGCTGTGTTTGTACTACTAGCACAGGATTCCACTTGGGGAGTTCCAATTCTCGCCTACCTGGTTTGTCTGCATCCATACTCCCCTCTGCATCAGATAGGTCTTTCTCCTGGCTTCCCTCTGGTGATCAGGGCTCTAAGAATGTCCTATTTAATTCATTACATTGTTTCTCTGTGCCTTTGTTGTTAGAGGGATTGAAGGATCGCTGTGTTTACTCTGCCATGTTAGCCCCACCTCCCAGGGCAAAATTATAACTCACACAGTCAAAAAGCACCGGATTTACTGTTCTGACAGAGACTGGAAAAGCCCCAAGAATACGGCTTCTGGACATTCTTTTAACTTGATACTAATGTAACTCTTGAGGTTCACCCTGCAGCCAAAGATTACTCATTGCCACTGAGTTGATTCCAAAAGACTTATGCCAAGGAACCCAAATCACCAGACACATGTCATCAAGTGTTAACTGAGCCCATTTCAGAAGCTGGAGATCTGTCAGCCCTTTCTGTGTCAATTCCTAGCTCAACTCTTTCTTCAATATGCATGTAATTTAATTAATGTGTATACTCTTCCCTTTCCTGTTTAGTATAAAACTCCTGTCAGACTTTTGCTGCTTAGGTGATAGTTCTTTTGAGAGTTATCTCTCTGTTTCCTTACTCCCTGTAAGTAACAAACTGCATCTTGCTTTTGGATCTGCATGACTCTTAGTTATTCTTAACAAGAGAACAGATGGTAAAGCCATCTGTTTGGTAACAATTCTATCATGCTTTTGAAAAACAATTTAGTCTTATAATTGGTCACCATCACAGTAAAGCCCACAATCTCTCTTGAGACACTTCTGTTGAAAGGGGTTACTCAAACCAGAAGGAAACAGATCAAATCAGTATGGTTTTCCTCCATGCCTAGATGGCTAAATTCAACAGACATCTGCCAGATCTCCTGTCTTTCTACCTTTCTTCACGTAAAATAATAATGACAACCCAGGGAGGATGAACAGGGGGGATTGGTAAATAGATGATGGGATACATCCTAGAGGAATCCATAATATCTCCCTCCTTTAATCCCCTACATTCAAATCTTACAACCTTCTTTATATCAGAAGAGTTTTGTGAAATGAAATATTTTGAATTTTTGCTGGTCTATAACTTTCATTATTTTGTTTTTGCACTTAAATTTTAGTTTTGTTGCTTAAATAATTGTAGCTTCCACTGGGGTGGGATGGGGAGACAAGCAGTCAATTGTTTTCCATCAAGAGATGACAGATATATGATGAAATGCATGACCTATTTTCTTTTGTAGATAACATGTTTCATGACTCTGAAGTTTTGTTTGTTAGCTTGTCTATCTGTGAATCTCTAAAGAGTTACAAGAATTCATTTTTAAATGACTTAATTGTTTTTTTCTTCTACCAGGGACCATGAATGATCTCAAATAATTTTGTTTTGCTCAAGAGCTAAACACAAAAGTACACATACCATGTGAGTTCTTTTTTACTATTTTATAATAGGAGTTGTGTAATTATACAATCATATTTAGAATTATTGTTTGACTATTTTAATAATTATAATTCTAGTAATTATAATAGAACCCTGTTTGTCTCACCTAGAAAGGATTGACCTAAAATAGACATCAGAAGAATTTCCAGGATACAGAAGGGTTGTAAGACAAACATAAATTGAAAATAAGAGGCTTTAATTCTCCATGTTGAAAATAAGGGAAGAGACCTTCCTTCATGCCCCGTTCTTTCAGGATCCATCTTAGATAACTTGTCATTGTAAATTCTTTCTCTGTTTCTTTGAAAAATATGTAAATCAAGGATGTTTCCTCAAGGACTTGGGAGCCATCCCTTTTGCAATGTAATCAAAGAACATCATACTCTACCTCCCAGTTTTCTGGAAGGAAGTTAGTGCAACTTCAGGTGTCTTGCTATAAACATAGAAAAGCCAGTGCCATCTAGCCGCATCCGACTATTGGCTACCCTAGAGGCCAGAGTAGAACTGCCCCCTAGAATATTCAAGGAATGCCTGGTAGACCAGGGAAGGCAACAGAATAAACATATTAAACAATAACAATTTTATCTAGAATGTGCAAATGTAATGGGTTGTATACTCTTAGCTATGTAAAGAGTCCGATTCCTTTCTGCCTTTACATTTATCTTCGGAGTATTACCTATGACACATTCCAATTTAGTTTAATTCTTATTCAGTAATAAATCTTTTCTCCTCCTTTTTCTTTGTGGAGAGATTTTCTGGGCTAGGAGTAGATTTTGTTTTTAGTAACTTTCCCCTTAAAGTACTGTGAAATCTCATTGAAGTGTGAATTTCAAAACTATATATCTTATTATATGTAAATAATTATTCATAATTTCACATCTAGAAAAAGTGCATGCACCTTACTATGTCTACAGAACATTTATTTAGGAACCCTGGTGGCATAGTGGCTAAATGGTAAAGCTGCTAACTGAAAGGTCAGCAGCTGATAATCTGCCAGGTGCTCCTTGGAAACTCCATGGAGGCAGTTCTCCTCTGGCCTGTGGGGTTCCTATGAGTAGGAATTGACTCAATGGTGATGAGTTTGGTTTGGTTTTAGTGTTTGGCCAAACCATTCATGGTGCACATACTAATATTATGTAACAGCCATTTTTGTCCCTGATTATCTCTAAACATTATTTGACATGTGGAAGCATGAATTAAATTTGGAAAGAATGTGCAATGGAAAGAAATCACTCTTTGAGCACATCTTATGTGTTGGTATGGTATAGTTGTTTTTGTTATTTCTATTCTATTATTGAAAATCCAACAGTTCTTAAAAATACAGAACTAAAGTTCTTGAAGTGCAAAGCCCTTCATTTCTTGACCTCTGCTTTTTTCTTGCACAGCAGTGCAGGTACCCTCCATTGTCGTTTATGATATGATAAGAGGAAGCTTTCTTCTCTTTGTTTTATTCTCTATTTCAGTTAACCTTGCGAGTTGAACACTGGAAGGACTGAAAGACCGAAATGTCATATGGGAAGCTGATTTCCTCATCCTGTAGATCCAGCCCATTGAAGGAGACAGAAGGGAGCTACGCCCAACAATATTAACTCTATAATCTAGCCCTGTTCAAAGTCCTCTGAGTAAACTTATTAGTTCCACTTTCAGAGTACCTGCAAGAACTGGAGGTAGGCTTTTACTTGGTAGCTAGACTCAGTCTAGGATAAACATCCAAAAGCCAATGATTTCTGACAGCAGTGTTTGTCTTCCTCTCCAAGAATATTTTTTCAGTCTAGGATGAATTAAAAATCCCCTCAACCCACAACTTGTAGCTACATTTTGGATGCTGACCACAAGAATACTGAATACAATTTTTCTCTGGAGCTGAGTCTTGTAGTTGTACTCGGGAGACAAGGAGTTTCCAGAAAGCCCCAGCTCATTTCCCACGGTGAGCGAGAAATGTGTGGTGTTGTGTGGGTACGTCTGTGGGACGTGGAGATGCTGAAAACAGAGAGACTTGAACGTTGGTTCACCTGGTGAGAAAGTTCCTTTTTCTTTTGAGACTTAAACCGCAGGAGCTGACTGTGTAAAAAAGCATAAATAAACAGAAGAAAGAGGAAGACAGGCTGAGAGGAATTGGTTAGTCTTGTAGTTTTGTGTGCAATTTTATTTCTCAACACTGATTTTGAGATTTTCAATTTCCAGAGATCCCTAGTAAAAAGGCGAATCCACAGGTAAGCAAGAACAAAAGAAAATAATCTCCAGTTTCTAGTTTTCCACATCTGCTGGGGAAACACTTGGTTTTCACAAGAAAGAAAAAGAAAACAGTAATACACTTGGGGTGGTCTCTAGACATAAAAAAAATGTTGGGGTAGTTCTTAACATATGTGAGGGAGAAATAAAACAAGTTTAGAGGTAAGTATTTAAATAGACAATTTTTTTCTAAGAACTTGCAGTGGACCTCCTTCCTCACAACGGTCTCCTTCAGAGTGTCTTATTGTCAGAGCGAACATCTCCATGCTACCAGCATATGCCACTTTCTCTCTGAAGAAGATGGTAGATTTCCTAGGCTTTTCTCCAGCTTATTTCTTCATCCATTTTCTCCTTCTCCTGGTGTCCACGTGGTGCTCAGCAGGTCAGTACTCTGCCTCTTGTTTTTTTGGGTTGTTATTCTTTTCTCAGTTGCTTCCCTTATGTAAGTGACACAACTTGTCCTCTCTCAAAGGCAATTATCTTCCAAGGATAATAAGGTTATGTCGTCTGCTAACAGGAGGGCTGAAGAGTCAGGGCAGGATCGGGGGGCATTCTCCTTCCTATCAATACCGCTTACTCCTTTGAGTAGTTCTCATAAATATCATGGTGGTGATATTTATCAAAATTGTTATTGACTATATTTGGTTATGGTCTAGTCACTCACAAAGTGACTGAAAATATATATACAGTAAAGTTCATGCTATCACAAAAACCTGTGCCTGAACACAGGAACTTTGGAGTCAGGCTTCCTGAGCTCTATCTGGTTGAGATATCGGACAAAAAAGCTTCTTCTCTCTAGGTCGTCATTATTAGTGACTATTGAGTCTGCCCCGAACCTCGGTGACCCCATATACACTGAAATGAAATACTTCCTGGTTTTATGCCATTCCTGTGATTGATTGCCGATTGGATGATGTTCCGTTGTGATACACAGGGTTTTCATTGGATGATTTTTTGGAAATAGATCCAAAGCACTTCTTCTTTGTCTGCCTTAGTATGTAAATACCACTGAAACCTATTCAGCAACATGAGATCACCAAGAGTCAAAGCAGATTCAATAACAATCAGTTTTACTGCGACATTGAGTCTTCTTTTACAAAAATTAAAGAACTCTTTAGCATAGATTTTCAGTCTTTGGATTTAGAGAGCAACTAGCTATGAGATCACAACAATGACATTTTCCTGTTGTCTCTTTAATTTCATATCAATTAGGCAGTGACCATCAACAGTTTTAAGTGCCCCTGCACATTGACTCAGCAATTCTACTCTAGGAATGTCTTCCATAGAAATGCTCTCAAATAGGCATACATATATTTGTATAATACTGTTCATGGCATGACCTTTATAATGTTAACCTAGAAGCACAATAATCATTCATCAATAAAAACTAATTAGTCAGGCAAATCTGAGTATATGTATTAAAACAATTGGCTAGCCCTTGTAGAAATACACATACAGTAGTTTCACTTACGCAAAATAGAATTATTTTTTCTATTACACCATCACCATATGTGATGCGTCCTACCTTTTAGAAATCAAATTGTTCACACAACATGTATAATCAGTAGTATGGTATCAACTAAGTGTCTATATCCTTTGAACTACACCAGTATCTTGAGTTTTATATAAGAAGAGAGTAAAAAGGAGGACCATTGCCTCAGTTCAACATTAATGGCCACTGTCATGCTCCCTGCCCAGACTGTTTTGTCAAGCTTCTCTGGGACTGCTAGACCCTGGCAACTTCCTCTAAGCTCACATGCCACAGAATCTATAATCTCTTGAGCCAGCCACAGAGCCTATCAATATCCTGAGCCTTAAGTTTTCTCAAAGGCAGCAGTCGCCTTTTAGTCATCATAGGTTTCTGTAGTACAAATAATTTTCAGACTGATGGCTATGGAATGACTAAAGGAAAGACCGTCTTCTCTAATTCTGCCTGAGTTTCTGTTTAGTCCCGCAGCCCTCCTTCCCTCACTCAGACAATCTACCTACTCTCTCAAATCAAGACTACCCTGCATCGCAACATTTAGAGCTACAGGTGTCTGAGTCCTGCTCCCTCCCAAGAAAGCAATTTTTGTAATACTGCTTTTTCTATGATCCTAAGACTTCACATTTATTTAAAAAAATAAGACCTTATTATCTTATAAATTCTACTTTTCAGTCTGGAATAAGGCACTAGTAATCCTCTTACCCTCCAACATAAAATAAATCTCAAGGTCAGAAATGTTCACATTTCACCTAGGAGCACAGTCAAAATCCACTGCCTTTAAGTTGTTTCTGACTCATACTTACCCTATAGTACAGAATTGTCTCATAGGGTTTGCAAGGAGAGGCTGGTAGATTAGAACTGCCATGCTCTAACCACTGCCCTATCACAGCTCAGAAGCAGGGTGCTGGGATCCAAAGGGATGGGAAAGGAGAGAAATAGTTTCCACTCACTAAAAACTAGTAATATTAATAATAATTGCTTGATAAGTTATCTTTGACCACTTAATTAACAATAAATCTCATATAGGTTTTACACAACATATGTAAACACTATTTGTAAATGCATAATAAATATATTTCAAATGTGATGTAGTGAACAGTAGTTACTTCTGGAGAAGCTAATATAATCTGTCGGTATGAGGTAAGGGGAATATAGCTGAAGTCTGATTTTGCTTTCATATGTATTCTTTCAAATTTCAGAACATGTATCACTTCTTTGGAGAATACCATGAATGAGAAATATGTTTGAATCTCTAAATAAAGTGATGCAATTAGTTCTCTACTTCCTACGTCTTATTCCCTTAATCTGTCTCTGATGTCCATGTAGTGTCTGCGTTTACTGTTAAGGGACCAGCGGAGCCTGTCACAGCCCTGCTTGGAACAGATGTCAGACTGCCATGCCAGCTCTCTCCTGAGCAGAGTGCAGCCCATATGCACATCCGGTGGTACCGAGCCCAACTCTCCCCTGCTGTGCTTGTGTACCAGAATGGACAAGAGCAAGATGGGGAACAGATGCTGGAGTACCGCGGCAGGACAGCGCTGGTGCGAGATACCATAGAAAAGGGGAATGTGGTGCTGCTGATACAGCACGTCCGGGCCTCTGATAATGGCCAGTATCGGTGTTGTTTTAAAGATGGAGACATCTCTCAAGAGGCCATTGTGGAGCTGAACGTTGTAGGTATGTTACCATAGCACAAAGTGTATGTGTGATGGTGCAAAGCAGAGAGAAAAGCAAAGATATCTGGATTCCTAGCGTGGCATTTCTTATGATCTTCCATGAACTGATATGCTCCTTTAGGACATCTTTTTGATATTCTAAAATTAATTCACCAGTATTAGTTCATATAAATACTGACACCTTCAATCATCAGGTTTTACTCAATCAGAAGAGAAATACAATTAACAGAATTAAACTTCTTTTCTAGTTGTAATTACACTATTTATTTTCCTTTTCCTGGAATGACCCTAAAGTTCTCTCAGTCCAAGTACAGTGCAAGTATTTTAAGTTGAATTCAAAACTGAATCACAAGTCAACCTAAAGCTGCTCGTGAGCAGCTACTTGACCTGTGAGCTTCAATTTACCCAACAGTCTACTGAAAGTAAGCATCACCTTCACTCTCAGGCAAATCTGAGCCCTGAGGACCAAAGGGCTCAGACACATGCTTTCTCTCATCAGGCTTGGGCTCTGCCCCTCAAGTACACATGACGGGGCCTGAGGATGGTGGAATCCGAGTGCTGTGTTCCTCAGGTGGCTGGTTCCCAAAACCTAAAGTGCAGTGGGGAGACACCACAGGAGTGAAGCTACCATCCCTTTCTGAGTCCCAGACTCAAGATGGAGATGGACTCTTCCATGTGGAAGCATCTCTTGTAGTCATGGACAGCAGCCACAGCAACATGACCTGCTCCATCCAGAATCCTGTCTCTGGCCAAGAGAAAGCATCAGCCATCTTCCTACCAGGTCAGTGAGGCTCAAACTCCAACACAGAGTTGATGGGTGGTCAAAGAGGGCTTGAAACGGGACAAGAGGAGGAATGAGAGTTAAAGAGAGCAAATGAAAGAGGATTCACTTCTCCAGGTCAATTTCTGACTGTGAACTCCATGTACCTGTGTCAGAGCCCTTCTTCCCCAGAATGTCTCCATGGAAAGCAGCCCTGGCTGGGACATTCCCTATGCTGGCACTTCTTCTTATTGGGATAAGCTACACTGGATGGAGGGAACATCAAGCCAAACAGAGAGAAATACGAAAAAAGAAAGAGGCAACTCAAAAACGAGATAGGATGAAGACTGAGAAGGAAACTGCACTTAAGGACAAAGGTAAATTGGGGCAGCAGAGAAAATCAGAGCTTTGTGGGAAAGTTGGGCATGTGGGTTGTATTGTGTGGATAAGAAAACCAAAGATTGCCCAAGGACTGAAGGGAAAACACAAGGTACCAAGTACCCTGCAGGGCTAGAAATCCTGCGGCGAGGAGGTCTCTGTAGTGTGGCTTCTCAAACACACACTATGCTTTTTTTCATATTCTGTGCCCCAATCTGTACTGCTGTTTCACCATGTGGAAATGACTTTTCCAACCTTGTCCCTCTATCCATCCTTCAAGAATAAGCTTTAGACACATCTAAGAAATCTCATACTTCCCCAAAGCCTGAGCACTTCTTTTTCTATGACTATACTGTGCTCCCAGTGTAGCTTTACTTAGCACCTAAAAAATTTTACATTTGATACAAATACGATCTAATCTTGCTTACCTACTTACCCATGATGTCTGCAAGGGAAAGTCAAATTTAATTCATTTAGGTACTTCCTAAACTCAGTAGCAGAGAAAATACAACTTAATGGATTTCATATATGCTCCTCTTTCAGAGAGCCTCCACAGAGAACTCGGTGAGTCTTGCTTCTTTTGTTGAGTTCTGTAAAGTCAGCTTTCACTGTTGAACTCCTCCACTGGATCTCTCGCTGGCTCTTTTTTTCTTTCAGAACAACGAAAGGCCTTGTACAAAGAAGGTAAGCGATTCTGGGTTTCCCATGTCAACTGACGTTCTGATGCCCAACAATTTCACAGCTTTCTCTCATGAGGAAAAAAAACTAAGCAATTTTACGATAACTATTGAAAGAAAAATAAGAAGGGAGAGGAATGTGAGGTCTCAGTTTAATGTCTCACCCTGTCTTTCCTGGCTTTTTGTTTTAGACTGGAAAAAGGCCCTGCTGTATCCTGGTAAGTAATGCTCTTTCCTTAAATTTTGGCAAGTGCCTCTGTTATTCTGATTATTATAAGCTGTCAAACACACACTCATAAAAACCTGTCCACCTGCAGATTGTGGAAGCTGATTTGTTACCACTCTGTGGTATTGGTGTTTTGCTTGAAAGTCCAAATAATCAATTGTTTTCCAAAACCAAAACCAAATTCACTGCTGTCAAGTTGACTCCAACTCATCTAGAGTTAAGGATAAAGGAAAATTAAATGCTACTGGTGAATTCCACAACAACACAGCTGGAGTGAGACTCAATGGGGACAGTTATTCTATCTACCATGGAGAGAGGAAAAGACAGAATCAGAGTGATTTTGATGAGACTTGGGAAAAATAAATACTGCCTTGCTATGTCAGTACCTCTGCTCACACTGGGAGTACATGCAAAGTTTGAAAGAGCATATAATGCATTATGAAATTTTGTCTTTTGGAAAATGTATTAACCATTATTTTATTTTGTATTTCATGTATTCAGAATAAGGACAGTAATGTTCAACATGGGAACATAGGTTTTCAAAGTTTAAAAAATAATCTATTTAAAATACCTTAGCATTGTTTATAAAACTTACTATCTGATGGTAGAGGAGACTGGGTCTTTTCATACCCTCTAGTATCTTTGTGTAGGTATTGTGTGCATTTAAGACAGACAGAAGGAGAGAGAGAATGCATAATACACAGTTGGAGATAAAATTAGGTCATTCATTGATCATATACTTGTGTTTGTATATGTCAGCAATTGTGCATTGTGATGATAAAAGCCCTTTTCCCTGACCAGTGGAGTTTAAAGTCCATTGAGGGAAATTAGCTAGGAACCAGGCAGCTACACAGCTTGAAAAGTGCTCTAAGAAGGAGAAGTCAGAGGTGATCTTTCCAAGCATTATTAAATTAGTAACTTCTGCTGAGAATTGACTTAGGAAAGCTGCTTAATATTAAAAAAATTACTGTGATTCTAGCAGAGAAGGCAAAGTACTAACTAGGAGAACAACTGAGCTTCAGCTTCAGCTCTATGGTTACGGCTGAGGAGTCTGGACACACTTTCTTGTCCTAAGTCTCCTTGTCTCTGAGATAAAGAAATTGAAATATGTGATATCAGATGTCCTTCTGGATTAATGCACTCACAGATTATGCATGTGCATGTGAAGCGCTGCATTTCTTGCTAAAGGGTAGTTCTTATGGGAGGGCAGAAGTTCTTACAGGAGGGCAGTTCAAGACGCAACACTGTACCAGTCAAGAATTGGGAATATGTCCTTATCCACCTATTTTCCCAGAACTGTAGAACTATATCCAGTGCCTAAATAATCATCAATTCCGTCATGAGAGAAATGGCCACAGGCAGCAACAGATGAAGTTATATCATCAATAAGTAATTGAAGAAAAAGATAAAAATTTCTAATTACAGAGGCCAAAATAACAAAGGTCAGTCTAAAGACCTTAGTCATAAGGCTAAGCCCTATTGTATGAAGATCATAGGAGCGAAAAAACACGAAATGAAATGAAATGAAATAAAACAACAGCATCCAAATCTTATCCTCAACTGGTGGCGGTACCAATTGCCAGTGAGTGAACTTCGACTCAAGGCAACTCCACATGTGCCAGGGTACAAGTGTGTGCCAGAGAATTTTCAGTGGCTGAATTTTCAGAAGTACATCATCAAACCTTTCTTCTGAGTTACTTTTGTGTGGGCTAGATTCTCCAAACTTTCAGTCAGAAGCTGAGTGCATTAACCATTTGCATCACTCAGGGACTCCCTCATCCTCAACCAGAGGTTTGAGAAGCCTAGTACTCTGGTACCTTGAGCATTAGTCCGCATACTCCCAGATGTTCTCCAGACCTGGCTCAGGATGGAGAAGCTCATTTCCCCAACATCATGCTAACTTGAGAAAAAGTGGAAGGTGCTGTCCTCTAGTTTCTGGACATTTCCAGAATTTGAGGAACTTGGAGGAGGAAGTAGGGAGACTTGGAAGGAGGAAGTAAAAATCCAGGACAGGAAATATATTACCTTTTTTTCATTCTCTGGGTATGTTTCCGGCCCGGTCTCAATATATGTCATTTTTTTCAGACTGGAGGAAGGAACTGTTTCAGCCTGGTGAGTATATGTTTATCTCTGTGATGACCCTCCAGACTGTCCTTTTGTATCCTGGTTTCCTTTTCCAACACCATAGCTGAGTTGAAAAGACAGAAGTAGGTAATTTCCAGTAAAGAGAGAGCAGGAGAAAAAGTCATTAAATGTGAGTCTGAGCTGAAAGTGGCAGTTAGGATTAGCTAAGTTTCCCTGCACTCCCACCTTCACATAGTGGTCCAGCTTTCATTTGTGTGTGGTCCACAGGGTTCTGAAAACAAAAATTAGCCTATCACCTCAGTTACGTGATAGCTAAGTTTTCCAACTAAGTAAAACATTGCTTAAAATTGAAAGATTAATGCAACTGCTCTGTTCAAACAGGTCTGCTCAAGTAAGACCTTTTACTAATTGATGAACACAGGCATGATTCATAGAGGAAAGAGGAAAGAAAGCTATTGTCAAATAAACACTGCAAGTCTTGGCTCACACTAGGACTCGACTAAACCACTGAGAATAGCATAGATTAGGTAAGATAGATGCACACACACTCTGAGGAAAGGTGTTCTTTCACCACTTACTCCACATTTGCCAGGTTTCTCTAAGGTTTCTTCTGTACAACAGTTTTCAAAATACACAATGATGGTCTTTTCTTTCTTTTTTAATTTCCAGCCTCTGTGACTCTGAAACATGAGAAATTTCAACAGAACAGTTCAGACCCAGAAAGAAATGAGAACCACAAAGAGGAAACACAGGATACACCTCTCAGTAATAAGACAGGAGATGGCAACCTTATCACACTTAATCAGGAAAGCTTCACTTCAGATAAATATTATTGGGAAGTGGACACTGGAGATACTGATCAATGGGCTCTTGGCATTTACGAGGAACAAATAGGTGGTAATGAATTGCTCAAAGATGTATCATTAAAGAAATTCAGGATCTTAGAGAAAAAGGGATGTAATTATAGGGCTATCACCTGTGGTCCAAAAGTCACTTCCCAAGAAGTCTCGATAGAGAAATCTCCACAAAAGATTGCGATTTTCTTGGATTACGAGGATGGTGACATTTCATTCTACGACACGACTGAGGGTACCCACATCTTCTCCTTCCCTAAAGAGAGCTTCTCTGGATCACTGCATCCTTACTTCAAACTAAACTCTATGGAGCTCTGATAATCTGCACAATGTTAAGTGGCTTAGAGGAAGACCCTATAGTGACTTATTCTCTGGGTGGCCTTAGTCTTCACTGATTAAGTGATCTCTTGAGAAAAGCTCTGTAAGTCTCTATGAATACAACTTCTGATCTTATGAAACACTGTTTCTCAAACAGTCTGCAGGGAAGGACTAGAAGCTGTTGATGATTCTATGGCTGTGAATAGTATTTTTTGCTTTATATTCAATCAATTGCAGACTAATAATTTTCTAAAGTGTATTACTGGAAAACTGAAGTGAATAAAATAAAACAAAATTAAAAGCGGCAATTTTTTACCACCAGTTTCAATGTATATAAAATTATTCTGTTAATTATCTCTAGAGGTTTCTTGGCATTCAATTGTTTCTGTATGTGCCTCATAAAGTACTACATTAGAACTGTGAAAGCTGGAAACTGTGTAAGGTGGAAACTTGCCAGAAGGGAAAACTCAGCTATTTTCCACTATAACAAGAAACAGAAAAGCAGTCAGACCTCACCCTGTCAAATACAGAAAACTTATGAGACCCAGAAAAACAAGGTAGTCCTGTAGAGTTCCACCTCTCCTAGGTTTCACTGCAGTAAAAAAATGGTTTACATATGATTGCTGTTCTGTGACTCACATTTAGAGTAGAATTGCTAAAGCAATATTCAAATGAATGAGAATTTAATAGGCCTCCTATTTCTCAACAGCAACACTGAATAAAAATGACAAAGGAGCTCTAATTTCAAATAATGAAGGCAAAGTTTGAAACTAATATTTTACAGCAAGGTAGACTGTGTCTTAAGTGTGAATGTAATTTGAGGAAAGAAAAAGTATAGATCATAAACCAATTCTAGTAAATGTAATGATGTCAACATGGTGGAGGTCTAGGACCAGAATAGAGTGAGAAGACCTTAGGGTATTTACCTTATTGGAGAAAAACAGAGTTTTCTATGTATTTTTCTAATAAATTTATAATAAAAATGACTACTTCACATTCCTAGAGAGTCTAAGTATGTTTACCAGTAGAGGTAATGAAAGTGCCATCTTTCTTCTCTTACATTCATAACTATCTCTTATGTTGAAGTGAACGAACTAGAGGAAATAGTATCCAGTACTCAAAGTATTGGGACTGATATGTGTCCTATCAGCCAGGATGGGAAACATTGTAAATTCAGTAGATTCTGGATAGAATATTTAGAAGAGTCTTACTTTGTAGTAAGTAATAATTAGCAAAAAGTGACAACTGATCACCCAGTTCTGTTGAAGAAATCTTAAAAGAGAAAACAATGAGAACCAGTTGTTTATAAGTATTTTAAGTACATCTCAGAGTAAAGTCCAACTGGGTAAAATTCACAATATCTAGATTTAAATAAAAATCTCCTAAGTATGTAAAGAAGCAAGTAAAGACAATCCCTACATAAATAAAAAAAATAAAATAAAATTGACCCCAAACTGATATATGTGTTAGGATTAACAAGCAAAGGTATTGAAATATAAGTTATAACTATACTAAAAAAAAAAAGCAAGTGCCATCGAGTCAGATCTGACTCATAGCGACCCTAGCAGCAAGGGTAGAACTGACCCCCAGAGTATTCAAGGAGCACCTGGTGGATTTGAACTGCTGACCTTGTGGTTATGACTATATTACAGATGCTGAAAAGGTTATTAGAAATACAAAGTCACAAAATACAGCCAAACTGAACCAAGAGAGATGGAAATTACAATAAAACAGAAACTTGTTGCCATGGAATCAATTCTGACCTATAGCAACCCTATAGGAGAGAGTAGAACTTCTCTGGGGTTTCTAGGGAGCAGCCGTTGGATTTGAACTGCTGTTCTTTTCATTAGCAGTTATAGCACTTAACTACTAGGCCACCAGGGCCCATGGAAACTACAGTGTGTAAGATTAGAAATAAACTAGATCAGATAGCACTGTCTGCCAGATGAGGCACCAGAGTAGCTATTTCATTAAAATAAAAAAGAGTTAACTTGAAGATGTAAACAAAAGCTATTTAAAGTGAAATGTACAGAAAGAAAAAGAATTTTAAAAAACAGAACAGCGGCAGTGACTTGTGGGAAAACTTTAAGGACCCTAAAACACAAATAAATGTAGTCCCTGAAAAGAGGGAGAGGCAGAAGAAATTGAGAAAATAAGAGGCAGAAACGTTCCAAATCTGCTGATTATAAATCAAAGATCCAGTACTAAAGGAGCTCAAAGAATAAGAAGAGAAGAATACACCAATACTCTTCAAAATCTAATTGTTCAAAAACAGATTAAAAGAAATCAGAGTAAAAGGAAAACATAATGTACAGAAGAACAGATAAAAATAGCAGCCAATTTCTCATTATAAGCAATGCAAATGAGAAAACAGTAGAGCAATGTTTCCCAATTCCTGAAGACATATTGACAGAACAGAACTTAACACCCAGTGAAAATACCTTCCAAAAACAAAGATGTAGTAAAAATGTTTTCAAACACAGAAAAAATTACTAATCAGTAGACTCACCCTAAAAAAACACTAAGGGATATCCTTTATGTAGAACAACAGTGACAACTAATGGATATCTTGTTCTATACAAAGGAATAAAGACGCTAAAAGTTAAATATGCTTGGGTAATTACAGAATGAGCTTTTCTTATTATCTTTAAATTTTAAAAGGTAACTGACTCTTCAAGTAAAAACAATAATAATAAAGTATGACAAAATTAAAATGCATGACCATAGCACCAAGGCCAGGAGGGGAGACATGGAAACACGTTTTTGAAGTTTCTTGTAATAGACACAAAGTATTCTGATCACTTGAGTCAGAATGTGATAAGCTAAACAAAAATACCATAACTGCTAAAGCAACCACTAAGACAACAAAAAAGATTTGTAGGAAATAAACCCCCCAAAATCAAAAAATCAAATCATAAAAAAATTAATTAATCAAAGTGAATGCAGGAAAACCAAACAAAGTACAGATGATACAAATAAAAAACAAGTAATAGACTTCAACCTAATGACATCAATAATCACATTAAATGCAAAGGCAGAGACTTTCAGCATAGTTAAGAAAAGCAACACCCACCTATAGATGTCTGCTAGAAATATAATTTACATTTGAAGGTACATGTAGGTCAAAAGTAAAAGGAAATAAAAATATACACTATACCAATCAAAAGAAAGCTGGAGTGGCTCTATTAATATCACACAAAATAGATTATAGAACAAAAAGATATTATCAGGGATGAAGACAGTCATTATTTTGTGATAAAGCAATCAATGTATCAAAAGAAATAATACTAAATGTTAAAATGAGTAATAACATATTTTGAGAGTTTACAAAATGGAAACCTGACAAACAGGAAGGAAAAAGAGACAAATCTACAAACAAAGTCAGATATCTCATTAGCCATCTTCTGATAACTGACAGAAGAAGTAGACTATAACAATATGACAAACTAGTTGGAAAATAAATCAACCTAAAAGAACTAATAGACATTTACAGAACATTACTCTCTACAAGAGCAGAAAGCAAATTCTTTTTAAGGGCACACAAAATACTTACCAAGGTAGATCATATTCTCTGTTACAAAATATATCTCAATGAATTTAAATGATTCAAGCTATTGAAATATGTTCACAGTAAGTCAATATAATTTACCATATTAGTCAACTAAAAAACAGATACAAAACAATCATTTGACAAGTAGAAACCAAACCAGAAAGATACATGGAAAATCCTTCAGATACTACGAAACTAACATACTTCTAAATGAACCTTTAATCAAAGAAAAAAATTTAAAAAAGAAATTACAATGTCTTTTGAAGTCAATAAACAAACAAACAAAAAAAACCAGTGCTGGAAAATGTGAGGCTTGGGGGGAAATGGATGGCACTAAGTGTCTACAAGTCCTGACAATTAAGTCCGTGAACTTAATTGCTCCAGGTGCTACATATCTCATTGCTAAATATCACTGTGATCACCTCCAAAGTACTCCCTTTGGGAAGCTATGCACTGATGCCAGTGTCTACTCTGTCCTTTAGAGCATCAATATGCTGTCTACAAGAAATACGTCTTAGAAACATTTTACAAATTATAGATGTAAATTTATTAAAAATCAAAGGATGGAAAAATATGTAACAAGTGAACAATTACCAAAAAAGAGCAGGAGTGGCAATACTAACCTCAGATAAAATAAACTTTAAAACAAAATCCACCATAAAAGACAAAGAAAAGCACTATATAATGACTAAAAGAACAATCCACAGTGAAGACATAACCATAATAAATATATACACATCCAATGATAGGGATCCAAAATACAGAAAACAAACTCTAACAGCACTGAGAATAAAAGCTGACAGTTCCACAACAACAGTAGGAAACTTTGACATACCACTCTTGGTAAAGGACCAGCCAAAACAGAACATCCAAAAAGATACTCAACAAAGATTGAAAAGAGCTAAAAAGCACAGTTAGCCAACTTGACTTCATTAGCATATATAAAGCACTCCATCTAACACGTGCAACATACACATTCTTTTACAATGCACATGGAATGTTCTCTAGAATAGTCCATATCTTAGGCCACAGAGCAACCCTCAACAAAATCCAAAATATTGAGTAATACAAAGTATATTCTCTGACCACAGTGTCATCAAGGTAGAAACTAACAACAGAAAGAAGAAGGAAAAAAATCAATTATATGGAAACTGAGCAAGACTCTGCTTAAGCCACTGGGTAACAGAAGAAATCAGAGACAAAATTAAAACAAAGTCCAAGAATCAAGCAATGAAAACACATCGTACCTTTGAGATGTAGCAAAGACAGTCATTATGGTCAATTTATAGCAACAGATGAAAATATCAAAAAAGTAGAAATGGGTAAAATCAAGGCAACTTGAACAAATAGAAAGAGAACAGCAAAGAAAAGCCCACAGCCACCGGAAGAGAGGAAATAATAAAGATCACAGCAGAAATAAATGATACAGAGAACAAAACAAAACCAAAAATTGGTTCTTTGAAAGGATCAACAAAATCAGCAAGTCAATGGCCATCTGATAAAAGAAAAACAGTATTAGATGTAAATAACTCATACAAGAAATGAAAGAGGAAACATATCAATTCACTCAAGTAAAATGAAAAGGATCATAACACAGTACTATGCAAAACCATATTCCAACACATTTGAAACCCTAGAAGAAATGGAAATATTTCTAGAAACACACTACTTACCCCAAGGAACATAAAATGAAGTTGAAAATTAGAGCAGACCCATAACAAAAGAAGAGACTGAAAAGGTAATCGTATTTTTTTTAAAAAAAGATCCCCAACGAAAAAAAGTTCTGGCTGAGATTGCTTCACCTAAGAATTCTATCAAAAATTCAGAGAAGAGTTTATATCAGTATTAGTCAAACTATTTGAGTACACAGGAAAGGAAATGGTACTTCTGAATTCATTCTGTGAATGTAACTCTGATACAAAGCCAAGCAAAGACACCAAAAAAAAAAAAAAAAAGAGAAAATTACAAACCAATGTCTCTGATGAATATAGATGCAAAAAATCTCAACAAAATTTTAGCCAATATAATTCAGCATCTTAAGGGGGAAAAAAAAAGGCATCATCAAGTTGGATTCATGCCAGGTGTGCAAGGAGGGTTCAACAGTAAAAAATCAGTCAACTCAATTCACTACATAAACAAAAGGATCAGACAATGTCATAGATTGAACATACTCATTAAATTCCTGGGAAATAGCATGTATATTAAAAAGGGGGCTGGAGTGAGACTTGACATGCGAATAGGGGTCAAATTTAACACTCAAATTGGGTCCTGCTATATTTTGTGATGCATGGTCAGTGTTTTAGTTCCTTGGTGTGAGTTCTTTGGTTCTTAGGCAGAACTCATTATCGGATGGAGTCACTCAGCAGTCACCTAAGTCACTTGTTGACATAACTGGTCAGTTGACCTTAAAGGTAACTACAAACAGGGAGATATGGGAGGAGTGGGCTGAGGGTTTTATGCTTCCAAGTTATTTAATCAAGAAGAGTAATTACAAGCAGAGAGGTAAGAGTAGATTGGGATGAGAGTCTCATCCTCTGAAGTTATTCAACGAAGAGGATGTTATCAGTTGTTTTACACATTCCTACAGGGGAAATCTATCAATCTCAAACCTTTTTGCTGAAATTTAAAGAGAAAAACATAAGGTTAAAATACCCCCCAAAAAACAAATAAATAAAATAAAACCCCAAACAAAACATAAAAACCCAAATTCATTGCTGTCAAGTTGATTTGACTCATAGTGACCCGATAGGACAGAGGAGAACTGCACAACAGAGTTTCTGAGGAGAGGCTGGTGGATTTGTACTGCTGGCCTCTTGGTTAGCTTCTTGTTCGTTTTTTGTTTTTCTGGCATATTTTTTTTAAGGCAGGAGGGGGCAAGAAAGCTGGTAATAGGAATCCAGCTTCAAGAAGGGAGAGTGTTGACATGTTGTGGGGATGTTAACCAGTGTTTAAACCGTTATTTAATGCACAATAGGTATAGTAAAGGTTTAATGAGAAACTTCTTTCTGTAAACCTACACCTAAAGTTCTACTAAAAAAAAAAAAATATCAGGTAGCCTGAATATCCTGTATGTGTTAAAGAAATTGAGTGCACAGTTGAAACTCTCCCTACAAATATAACTTCAGCCCTGAATAGTGTCACTGGTTAATTCCTCCACATATTTAAGGGAAATATTATCTCAATCTGCAAAAAGTCTCTCAGAAAACTGAACAGTGTGGAATACTTTCCAGTTCCTCCTGTGAAAACAGATGTACTCTGATAACAAAACCAGACAAAGACCACAAGGAAAGCCACAGATCGAAACCCTTCATGAACATAGTTGTAAAACTACTCCACCCAAAATTAGCAAATTAATACAGTAGTATATAAAAATGAGAATACAGCATGACCAAGTTGTATTTATCCCAGGTATGAAAATAAATATCAGTCTATGTAACCTACTATATTTTCAAACTAAAAATAAATATGTGCCGAAAAATCATTTGACAAAATTTGTCATTTCTATTTTAAATCTTAGCAAATCAAAAAGACCTTCCTTATGCTGACAGAGAACAACTTGAAAAATCTTTATCAGTACCATATTTTACAATGAAAGACTAAATGTTTTTCCCTCACAAAACTGACAACGAGCCAGATATGTTCTCTCTGATGCCAACACTAAAATGGAGTTCTAGAGCTAGTTTAGAAACAGATTATAAAAAGACAAGTAAAACTATTTTCATTCACAGGAGATGTTGTCAACTATACAAAAATTTCTCTGGACTCTAAAGCAAGCTATTGATACTGATAAATTTTAAAATGTTGGAAGATATGAGAATAATATGCAAGAATTAATTGTATTTTCAGCAAGAACAACCAAAAAATACATGTGTGCTTACATAGGTAAATATGTATGCATATACGTATATAGAAGAGTATACATGTGTACATATATATGCATACATTGGTGTATCTGTAGGCATATGTATACACATGCATGTGTGTGCTGAATATACAAATATGTATATACATATATATAATAAAGTACATAGCACAGTTGTGAATACTTACCACACATAACTAAGCACCTCATGGGAAAGGTCTACTGGTTTAGGACCATAGTTTCCTAGAACAACTCATTCAATTGGGAATATAGTCCATAATATTTTATGTTCTATACCCTAGTTCAGTAAGTAGAATTTCTGGTCTTAATAGCTTTGAGTGGCCACTTAAGATACAGCTATTGGCCTCTACTTGTCTGGAACAAAAGGGAAAGAAGAAAGTGAAGACTCAAATAAAAAACTAGCTTACAAGATGAGTAGCTTATGTGAACCATGGACATCATCTATCCTGAGACCAGAGGAACCAGATGGTGCCTAGATACTACCACTGACCATTCACATCAGGGAAACAATAGGTGGTCCTTGATAGAATGAGTTAAAATGCAGAAAAAAACTCATTCTTAAAAACAGTCCTTCTTACTGGTAATGAAGTGACTAGAGAAACCCCTGAGACTATTGCCCTGTGTTAGTCTTTAAGCTTCATGCTGAAACCACTTTCAGAGGTCACTCTTCAGCTAGATAACAAGATTGGCTTATAAAATAACATCACTCGTGAGTACTGTGTTCCTTTGAAAAATCATCTACATAAGACTAAACAGTCAACATTTACCTTAATGCAAAGATGAGAAGGTAAAGGGGAGAGGGCAGGGAAGTTAGATAGTAGAAATGGAATGAGAACAAAGATGATGAGGTCATTGACACACTGTAAAAAGTGTAATCAATGTCACTGAACAATATATATAGTAGTTGTTACTTGGAAACTAATTAGCTGTATAAGCTTTCACATAAAACGCAATAAACTGTTATCTATATTAAAAAAAAAGAATGGTATTTCTAGCATCAAACAACCAGAAATTAAAATAAGATGCAATTCCACTTACAATACCATTAAAATACAATATAATATAGGCATATCTGGAAAAATATGTCTAAGACTTATACACTGATACAAATACAAAAAAATATGCTAACTTGAGTACTCCTTCCATCTTAACCCAATATTGCAAGGATAGAGTAGCTGGGGCAGAGGACAGGGGACCATGCTGTTAGGTGAAATTGAGGCCAATTGGCACAACTAGCATTTTGCTAAGAGGGCTTTCTGCACCTCACATTGGTGAGTGGCATCTGGGGTCTTAAAAGCTGCAAAGCTGCCATCCGAGGGCACAGAAAATGGTCCCAACTCAGCAGGAACGGATGCTCACCGAGGACCAAAATGACACGGGATGAAGACAACCCAGAAGATAGAGAGACCCACATGAGTGGGTGCCTACATTGACTTGAGGCTGGAAGAACCGTCTGGTGCCCAGCCACCACCAGTGATAGCCATGATGGAGCTCACTAAGTCGAGTCTCACTGGCAACACAAGAATAAAAAGGGGTGCATGCTGAGATCTCCACTAAAAGATCTCAATTGATGGTCCAGCGGTTTCAGGGTTTCCCTGGGAGCATGGCCCCTGGCCCTGATGCTGCCCTTGCCCATAAATCATAATGAAGGTCTACTCTTCAGACACAAATGGATTGGACTTGGCAATGCACAGTGACCATATACTGGATGCACTTTATGGTTCTATGCATCTATAGGATATCATCCTGTTGACCTCTGGCTGGAAGAAGGAGAGTGGGTGGAGAGGAGGGGAAAGGAGACTATTGGGAGGATGAGACATGTGTGGAGCAGAGAGGAATAGTGTGCTGTCACCGGACAGGGAGAGCAGTGGAAGGTGCATATAGGTGGGCACGTAAATTTATATGGAGATATACATTTTCACTCAGTCATGTTAAATAAACAAACAAACAAACAAACAAACAAATAAATAAATGCTAAATTGGAAGAAGACCTAGTATTATAGCTCTCAATTTGGCTCAGTCTCCCCAAATAATAAGGATTGGTGTAATTCCAACTAGAAATCCTTCTCATCCCTTGTTTATTAATTTTTTAAAATATAAATTGACAAGTAAATTCTAAAATTCATATGGAAATAAATTTGGAATAGAAGAACAAAGTTAAAAGATTATCACTACCTAATTTCAAGACTTTTTGTTAAGTTAGAGTAAACAAGATAGTGTGATGAGAGTACCACATTCCAGCTCCCCTCCTCATTGTCACTGAGTTGATTCTACCTCATAGTATGAAACAGAAGAAAAGTCAAGGAATTTCTGGGAACATACCCACACTTACATGGACAAATGATTTTACACAAAGAATGCTTCCCTCTCATGCTTGTAGACTGCACTGCAAGTGGATAAGCCTAACAAAGCACTAAAACCAAACCCAGTACTGTCAAGTTGATTCCAACTTCTAGCAACCCTATAGGGCAGGGTAGAACTGCTCCACATAGTCTCCATGGAGTGCCTGGTGGATTTGAACTGCTGACCTTTGGGATAGCAGACATAACACTTAGCCACTACACCACCATGTTTTCTAAGCCTAACAGAACTGGCTAAACATATACATATTTTTAAAGTTTCCTGAAATTAAACCCTGTATCAAGAAAAAATTCAGAAATTGCCTCTAGTCTATAATAAACAATGGAAAGGATCTGATAAAGAACTGTTGTCATTGTATGAGAATCTGGTATGTAATAAGTTAATGTGCTGTTTAAAGCTTGTTAATAAAATAAGTGTTACTATAAGTCAGAGGAAAAGTCTCCTATCAAGAGAGGAAGACACGAAGTTGGCATGCATGGGAAGGTAGTCCTTTTGGGGAAGGGATAGCAAAGAGAAGAATAAGGGTGACAGATAAGGAAGACCTCTATGGAAGAAATTTGAAGGAAGACAATTTCCTCTTAGGGACTAACAGAAAAAGAGGATCATTGGTGGACAATAAATACCCTCTTTAAGGGGAACAAAAACTTAAGTTGTAGAATCCCACAACTACAGTATGAAATATTGCTATTTCTAAAAATGTGGACAATATCCACAGTAACCAGTTGAGAACTCATAAAAACTGCAAGAGTCTAGATGAATCACATGTTTAGGTATAGGAATTTGTTAACTTCTTTACACTCAAGTTGAATATGCTTCTTGTTATGGTGTGCACATTCACAAGTATATTTTTTAATGACAAGCATCACCTGTGTCTTATACACCTGGAAGGGCTACAGAGTGGCTGCTGAAATCCGGAGAAGGCTTCCTGAAGTCTACATCATCTAGAGACTTCCCTTCTTTTTTGTTGGAAAGTAAGTGAAGAAGCTCCATGTTGTTGGATGTATTTTTCAATCTATCTTGCTACATCCTTATGGTTAAAAAAAGCTATTTTTTACCAGTACTATGGGGTAAGTATAATAATAATCATGTGCATGTAGCCTGAAGAACTAGATCTGTACACGTCTCTCATAGGTCTTACATATCCTAGAACTTTCATAGTGTTTGGAATGCCAAACTTTTCCTAGGGGTGCCGATGTAAATAATCCAAAAATAGCTGTTTATTCCAGTATTCCTTTGAAATTGGCTTAATTATCTAAAAATCTCATTAGAGATTTGTGTTTGATTTATCCAAACAGACAGGGGATTGACTTGAATATGAAGAATGGTTATCACGCTTCTACAAAACAATTTAGATTTATAAAATAATTCTAATCTAAGGCTTGATGTTAATGTTGGAAGGTCACCTTATTTCACAACTCTTGCCCAAAAGTAGTCTCTAGTAAGGGTTGACAAATCACAGCTGGTCTGAAGTCTTTTCTTGTATCTTCATAATTTAAGAATAATTTTTACCAGTTTAAAGAAATATGAAAAAGGAGTAATATCTGAAAGAAACCACATGTAACCCACAAAGCATAAGCTATTTACTATCTATCCCTTATAGGAAAAGCTTGTCTCTCTTGGTCTATAAAGATGACATTACTAGAGTTATTCATTGCCTCTCCTGTCAGATGTACAAGGTGTTAGTGATGGTTTTACCTTTTACATTTTGCCCAAAATGTTTATTTTTCAGTTTCTGTTCTTAATTACATACCCTAGCTTTATCCTTGTAGTTAATGTGGACAATTTATATTAACAAAGCTTTTAACTCATATTATTCCTCTTCATTTACACATCCATTTTCCTTTATGTGCTGTCTTTTATTCTCTCTTGAAAGATATATTTAAAGAAGATTAAAAACTGTGTGTGTCAATTCCCCCTGCCCCGTAAGTAGAGTACATTTTAGTGGTTCTTACAGAAATAAAGGAAATCCTGGTAGTGTAGTAGGTTAAGTGTCATGTCTGCTAACCAAAAGGTTGGCAGTTCAAACCCACCAGGTGCTCCTTGGAAACTCTACAGCGCAGGTCTATTTTGACCTCTAGGGTCAACTACGAGTTGGACTCACTTGATGGCAGTGGCTTTGGTTTTTTTGGCTTACATAAACAAAAACAACGAAATGAGACAAACAGGTGACTGTGAATTGTTTTATCTTGACACTTGACATGTAGGGATGATAGATATGACTCCAGATTTTCCAAGTCTAAATGACTCTTCCTAACAATATGAGGCAGATGCATCATCTTAATATACATAAAATCATTTTTTAAAGAAGTATAGATTTCTAATGATTATTGAAAGACTCAAGATTCAAACTGCCCGGTTCCTTAAATAGAATAAAAATGTAGTAGACACATACATACATTCCTAAGAACTAAGAGATGAAAATAGCTCATTTGAGCCATTGCCAAATACAACATTCTAAATATTTCCAATAAGCTAAGACATAGTGAATACATACATGTTTACATTATTATTTAATAGACTTGCTTTGTTTTATTTTTGGGGAAAGAGTGAATTTTCTGATCTGGATTGGCAGCTATTAAAATTTAAATTAGGTTAAAGTGCTTTGAACATATTAGATTATTTGGTGGTCTTTTATGGTGCTCTTCTGAGCTAATCTGCTTCTTCACTAAAAAAAATAACTAGTGTAAAGCAAGTTTTTGTAAACAGTAAGTTATCCAGGTAGGCACAGGATCTATGACATAGTAATCAGTATATGTGCTTGGCATAATGGGAGACTGATTCTGTAATATTCTGATGCAATTAATATCCACATTTAAATTGGGCCTTTGAAAGGAGAATACAGAAAGATGTTTCAATATGTGCCTAAGAAAGAGAAAAAGAAAGGAGATAGGCAACAGAACCCATCTGTGACGAAAGTGAACAAAGCCCTAATGAGAGCACATTAAGAGAGGAGGAGAGGAGAATACTTGGGTTCAAAGAACACCAGTTTATCTAAAGAAACAATGGGTATACTACAAATCATGGCCAAAGAACAGTAGAGCAAGAATTTACCAGCACCCTTAAACTGATGCTTTCAACTCACATAGCTTAAAATGAGTATGTGTTGTATTTCCATACCCATCATCATCTCCTAATTCTCATAAGAGAACTCTGAAGTACCTGAATTTTGAATGAGATTCCCAACCCTGGATATGTGTAAAACAACTAAAAGACACCTAATCTATTTCATATATGAAATATCTTCAAAACTGTATCTAGAATAAAGATTTTACTCTCTAGTGGGGGCAAAGATAGCACACTAGACACATGTCTCCTCAATTGCCTCTGAAAATGAAGGCCTGGATTGATAATTGAACAGAGCACTCTGGACACCCAGGGAGCCCTAAGGTATGTTGTCAGATTGGACTGCATACCACTAAATGGTAAATTACTTCTCTAACACAAGGCAGCGCACTCTGAGCTCTGCTCCTGCTGATACCTCTTGGGCAGACCACAGGTACTGCCCCCTTTTTTGGTAGCCGGGAGGCAGAGGATGGGCATAAGCCAGCAAATATGCTGAACTGCAGTGCTAGGGTAAACAGCATACAGTGTAACAGACAGATGATGCATGGTATAGGCACATTTTGACAGCCCAGCTGCTAACTGAGGTCACCACTGCCCCTCCACTCTCTTTTTTGAACTCCTCCGTAGATTCTGTGTTTCGTGGGAGAGGGAAAGCTTGACTGGGACGCCATCGTGGTCAGCTGGGAGGTGGAGACATCCAACTGGAGGACTCAACAGGGGCTAATTCCCAAAATCAGAAGCAGTGCTAGTCCATAAAACACTTTTCCAGCAGAAAGTCTGTGTTCACCACAGTGTTAACCTTATGCATGGAGCCCAGCTGAGAATGGCAGCAAGGCCATAACTACTGCCTACTTTTAACTACATCGTAGCATCTGAGCATGGCTTAAGAGTTGCTTCTTTTGTCAACGGGAAGGCAGGGCTTGCCACACCTGACACTTTGACTGATTTGGGCAGCTGTCGGAAAGTTTCCAGCTTCTTAAGACTACCTGGAGAAATAACTGCAGAGCGGCCTGGAAGCACCTCTTCCAGCCTTTACTGACCAATAGCATAGATGACTTACATAAGTAAAGAAATCTACCTTATTCATGGATAGGAAAACTTAACATGGTGAAAATCTCTTTTTAACTCAAAGTGATCTACACTTACAATGCAATCCAAATACAAATTCCAGTGTCATTTTTTAATGAGATGGAGACACAAATCATCTACTTTGTTTGGAAAGGTAAGAAATCCCAGATAAATAAAGCTCCACTAAAGAAGAGGAATGCAGTGGGAGGTCTCATGCTACCTGACCTTAGAATCTACCACGCTGCCATGGTAGTCTAAAACGCCTAGTAGTGGTATAAAAACAGACATATAAACCAATGGAACACAGTTGAGACCCCAGAGATGCCACTATCCTCCTATGAAGAGTTGATATTTGACAAGTAACTCGACCAAGTATAGGATTCCTATACACTAAAAAAGAGATCATCAGACAATAAATCTCCAAATCGATATCATTTACTATAGCTCCCAAGAAGATAAAATACCTAGGAATAAATCTAACTAGAGAAATCAGAGAACTATACAAGGAGAACTACAAAACCTTACTGCAAGAAACTGAGAGAGACTTACATAAATAACTTACCCTGCTCAGGGATAGGAAAACTTAATATTGTGAAAATGTCTATTTTACCCAAAGCGATAAACATATACAATGCAATCCTAATGCAAATTCCAGTGACATTTCTTAATGTCACTGAAGATGGAGAAACAATGAGATGGAGGTGGAGAAACAAATCAGCAACTTTGTCTGGAAAAGGAAGAAACCCCAGACACCCAAAGCACTATTGAAGAACAGGAACACAGTGAGAGGCCTCACAGTACCTGACCTTAGAACCTATTACATTGCTACTGTAGTCAAAACAGTCTGGTACTGGTACAAAAAGAGACATGTAGATCAATGGAACAGAGTTGAGACCCCAGAGATGCCACCATCCTCCTATGAACAGTTGGTATTAGACAAAGGCCCTAAGATTTTAAACTGGGGTAAAAACAGTCTCTTTAACAAATGGTGTTGGCAAAACTGGGTATCCATATATCACACCTTATACAAAAACTAACTCAAAGTGAATAAAAGATCTAAATATCAAACCTAAAATAACAAAGATCATGCAAGAAAAAGTCGGGTCAACAATGAAAGTTTTAATACACAGTTTAGACAGACTTCAAAATCTGACAAAGTGTGATCAACAGAAAACAAATTAATGGGGACTACTAAGAATCAAACATTTTTGCTCATCCAAACACTTTATCAAAAGAATTAAAAGACCACTTACAGAATGGGAAAAAATATTTGGCAACTATACGTAGAACCAACATCTTATCACCATAATCTACAAGGTACCGCAAAATGTCAACAAGAAAAAGGTAAATAACCCAATTAAGCAATAGGCAAAGGAGATGGACAGACACTTCACCAAAGAGAATGTCCAGACAGCCAAAAGAGAGATGAGAAAATGCTCACGATCATCAGCTATTAAGGAAATACAAATCAAAACTACAGTAAGATACTATCTCACTCCAACAAAGTTGGCCATGATCCAAAAAACACAAAACAACAAATGCTGGAGAGGCTGTGCGGAGACTGGAACTCTCCTACACTGCTGGTGGGATTGCAAAATGGTACAACCTCTATGGAAAACAATTTGTTGCTTCCTTAAAAAGCTGGAAATAGATATATTATTTGATCCAGTAATCCCACTGCTTGGAATATATACTACAGAAGCAAGGCAGTCACAAGAAAGGATGCATGCCCATGAATATTTATTGTAGCACAGTCTACAATAGCAAAAAGAAGGAATCAACCCAGAGGCCAGACAAAAGATGAATGTATAAACAAACTATGGTATATATACTCTATGGAACACTATGCAATGACAAAGAAAAATGACAATTTTAAGAAGCATCTCATATTCTGGTTTTAATTGAAAGACACTATGCTGAGTGAAATCAGTTAGCAACAAAAGGAAAAATATTGTATAAGACCCCTACTATAAGGACTTAAAAAAAGATTTATGTACAGAAGAAAAGACTCTTTGACAGCTACAAGGGTGGAGAGGGACAGGGAAGTCTGGTCATAGATTGGACAGTTGATAGAAATTTGGTTGGGTGAAAGCAGTGACAGCACACAGTAGAAAGAATATCAACTTAACTGCACTCCAACTTAAACTGAAAACTCTTTTAATCCTAACCCAATATTGCAAGGATACAGCAGCAGGGGTAGGGGCCTGGGGACCATGCTCTCAAGGGACATCAAGGCCCACTGGCATAACTAGCCTATTGCTAAGAGACTCTTTTGCACCTCTAGTAGCGAGTGGAATCTGGGATCTCAAAAGCTAGCAAGCTGCCATCTGAGGTACACCAAATGGTCCCAACTTATCATCAGCTAATCACCACCAACAACAAAGACATGAGGAAAAAGGAGCCCAGGAGACAGAAGGATCCATGTGAATGGGCGACTGTATCAACATGTGACCAGAAGAACCAGATGGTGCCCGGTCACCACCAAAGAGAGCTGTGATGGAGCACACAATGTTGAGTTCCAGTGGCAACACACAAAAAAGAGGAGTGCACCTCAAGAACTCCACTAAAAGTCTGCAATTTACAGTCCAGTGGCCTGGATGTTCCCCTGGGAGCATGATCCCTAGACCTTCTGCTGCTCCTGACCAGAAAACACTACTGAGGTCAGCTCTTTGGACAGGATTGGAATGGACTCGGGGACACAATGTAACCATATGGTGTGTATACTTTATGGTTCTGTGATTCCATAGGATGCTTTCCTACTTGCCTCTTACTAGGACGGAGAGGAGAAGGTGGGGAAGAGGGGACAGGAGATTGCTAAGAGGATTTGACATAGATTGGAAAGGAAGAGTGTGCTATCACCAGGCAAGGAGAGCAGAAGTTGCTGCATATAGGTGGGCATGCAAATTTAATTTGAATTGTATACTTTCACTCAATCACAACTAAAAAAAAAAAAAAAAGAGTTTAGTGCATAAAAATACAGTGACAAGAAATGACATAGTTTTGGAGATGAATACCAAACCAAATTGAAACTCACTGATGTTGACTTGTAGCCACTCTACAAGATAAAGTAGACCTGTTCCCATACAGTTTCCAGCAGTGATTAGTAAATTCAAACTGCTGACCTTTTGGTCAGAAGTTGAGTTCTTAATCACTGCACCAGGAGGGCTCCGATAATGGGAAGACAATCAGGAATATTGTGTTTGAGGGAAATAGTACCCTCTCCAAAAAAAATCTACTCCCAATGAGTAAACCTCTCCACAAAAATAGAAACAAGTTTTATTATTAAATAAACATTAAATTATAACGTAATAATCACAGGCAATCTGCTAAAGAGAGCACAAAGAAACCTGGCTTTCTATATAGCTAAGAGGATACAATCCACTAAATTCATATTTTAAACATATAATAGCTAGTTTTTAGTATCTTTATGGCAGGATATCTAAAGCTATGCTAACCTTCCAGAAAACCAGGGCATAGGGGTGCAGTTGTTCCTCCTTTTTTAAAATTACGGTTAAGTGAAAAGATACAATCCAAGTCAATGTTGCGTGCCCAGCTCTCTGCAACTCCCTCTGCTCTCCTCACCCTGTGACAGCACAGTTCTCCATTTCACTCTTTCCTTCTAGTATCCTCTTAAGGAACACTTTCCCTCTCTTCTCCACCCTCTCCTCTTCCCTCCGGAAAGAAACCAGTAGGACCAAAAAAAAAAAAAAAACCCAAACAAACAAACCCTCTGCTATCGAGTAGTGTCCGACTGTCTGACTCATACAGAACCTATAGGCCAGGGTAGAACAGCCACATAGAGTTTCCAAGGAGTGCCTGGTAGATTTGAACTGCCAACCTTTCAGTTAGCAGGCATAGCACTTAACCCACTACACCACCAGGGTTTCCCAACCAATAGGACATTCTCCTATAAATGAGTTGTATACTTTTTCTTGATAAATACATTTTGAAAGAGATAATTCTTGAATCTCAATTTACATTCTTGATTTACATACTTTTCAAAGTGATATAAAAATAATTTACATTCACAAGTTATTTGAAGTGAATTCTGAACAAACAGAGCAGGAGAGGGACCTCTTCCCTTATTTTCAACCAAACTCTAAACTACTATACCACTAGGGCTTCCTTATTTTTAGCAGGGAGAATTAAAACCTATTGTTTTCAATTTGTGTTTGTCCTTAAACCAAGAAACTACCAGAACATGGTGATATTTGTGATTTAAAACTTCTCCTTTAGAAAATAGCTTTATCTCAGGGTCTTATTGCTTAGATCTTACTAGCATTCAACCTCTGGTATAGATTTCTAGTCTACATGATGCTCTGATTTTTTTTTTTTTTAAATTATAAACACTTTTGATTTAGTCCTTAATTCAAAAGGAAGTTTGCTTTTCGGATTTATAAAACTCATTGCCATGGAGTCAATTCTGACTCATAGTGATCCTATAGGACAGAGTAGAACTATCTCATAGGGTTTCCAAGTAATGGCTGGTAAACTGGAACTGTTGACCTTTTGGTTAGCAGCCATAGCTCACCACAGTTTTTAGCCACTACACCACCAGGGTGCCAATATTGCAGCTATTTCCAAATTTGTTTTTATTTGAACCGGGTGTCTTGAGGTCAGAAATCCAGAAAAAAATAAAAATAAAAAGGCAAATTCAGAATCCTTCTTTAAATAAATCAGCTGTATTTTAAGACTGAAGACATGGGGACAAGGTTCATTTTAAGTCAAATGTGTTTTCCCTTTTAAACTATTCTAACAAAGTAGAACTGCCCTATCAGGT
Source organism: Heterohyrax brucei (assembly GCA_028571685.1). NCBI lineage: Eukaryota > Metazoa > Chordata > Mammalia > Hyracoidea > Procaviidae > Heterohyrax > Heterohyrax brucei. The sequence continues at coordinate 51,057,312 of CM053144.1, read as the reverse complement.
TCCCAAGCCTGTAATCTTTCTACAAGCAGATGTTTATATCTTTCTCCCATGAAATGACTAACGAGTTCCAGCTGTCCAACATTTTGTTAGCAGCCAAACGCCAACCCTAATTTACAGATGAACTGAAAGTACAGAACTGTCATTTGCTTTTATTTATGAGATGGCTATAAAGTTTATCTAGTGTAATGACTGATAAACTGATTACTTCACAAGGAAGCTCCTGCTCTAGTCTTGCTTTTTTTCTTTAAAAAAAAAAAAATCTTTGCTAATATGAACTTTGAAATGATAGTAGTCAAAAATAAGGAAAATAAAATAATACATTAAAATACGGAAGCAAAGAGTGATGGCAAAACTTTATTCTAAGATCAGTTACACTTTATCTACCCTCATGATTTTAATGGCATACTAGTTTTGTGGGAAAGGTACAACAGTTTAATTCTTCTCATGAAGGTACTGGTATGAATCAAGGACACAGAGTTCGTTGTGAGTGAAATTCTTAATGAGAACAGAGTTCAAAACATTTCTTATCTCTTCCTTTTGCGAACTGTGAGATAAGAAGTTCCTTGAACTATGTTCACTGCCTCCTGCATGCACCTGCCTCCAAGGCTCAGCAGGAATCCTGTTGAGAGGTGAGCAAGAGGAGGCATGGGGCTGTCAGCCAGCATCTGTGCTTTTTAATTCTGGATGCACAGTTAAAATCACTTGGGGATATTTAAAAAATAACTGCTTCATAGCTCTGCCCCCCACCCTAACCCGTAGGAAAATGCTATTTGTTTAGTCTGTGATGGGATCTTGGGAATGATATGTTTTACAAAGGTCTACAGGTGACTTGAAAACTACTGATTTTGAAGCAGAGTTAGTATTTCAAACCACTTTAGTAGTCAAACTGACTTTGATGTCACCCTTGATTGTTTTGTGTCCCTTAGTATATGCATTTCTTAGGAAAGGCAGTGAAGATTGGCATATGGCTGGTTGGCTAGCTAAAAATACAGTGGTTTTGGTATTATCATTAATCAATGTTTGGGATTAGTTTTATACATGTTGATGCTTGCGACTTAAATCTATACTTCTCCCCTTAGCATCATACTTTCTGGCTGCCTTGTTCTCCTCTAGGTGAATTATGGCGGCTAGGAACTAACCTAAGTCAAGAACAATAGCGACATGGACTGCTGCTTTTAGGATCACCCCTTATCTTTCCATAGCATTGGAAAAGTAAGTGTAATATAGGCTTCCTCACTTGACGGCACTTGGCTGGCTGCCCACAAAGTTGGAAAGAGAAGAAAATTTGAAGAGGCTAGGGCTTCAGTTGTCACTGCCTAAGAAGAATTCGTGGCATAGTGCATAGTGGTTAAGTGTTAAATCTGGTAACCCAAAAGTTGGCAGTTTGAATCCACCAGGTATTCCTTGGAAACTCTACAGAGCGGTTGTACTCTGTCCTATATGGTTACTATGAGTTGGAGTGGACTCAACAGCAGTGGGTTTGGGTTTATGGTAAGAAGAATCAAGGTGGGTATCCTAGATAAATTGAATCATACAGTCTGTGACATTTTTTCAAAACAATTACTGTGAGATGCATACATGCATGTAACAGTAGTTCATTCATTTTTATTGCTTTTGCTAAGTGGTATTCTACAGTATTAACATGTCTCATATGTTTACTCATCTTTTGAAGGCCATATAGATTGGTTTTAATTTTTGGCTATTACAAATAAAGACATGATAAAATTCATGTACAAATCTTTATTCCTCCTAGGTAAGTATCTAGAAATGAAACAGGTCAGATGAATGTTTAGCTTTCTAGATATGGCTGAATTGTTTTCAAATGTAGTTGTACCTTTTCCCATTCTCAGTTCCCTCACTAACTCCAGTTTCTCTCACTAACACTTGTTATAACCAGTTTGGATTGTTTTTTTTCTTTTTACCTATTCTAATAGCTGCATAAGGTACTTGCTTGACACAAATAGCTTGCTCTCAGCTAGCAGCCTAAAGGTGGTTGGTGTCAACTCACCCAGTGGCATTGGGGATGAAAGTTTCAGTACTTGCTTTAGTAAAGATTAAAACCACCAGCAATAAAAAATCAAAACAAATAAATAAAAAACACTTGTTTGTTGCTTCTGAGTCAGCTCTGACTCGTAATTACCCTGTGACAGCAGAACTAAACACTGTCCAGTCCTGCACCAACCTCACGAGCATTGTTATGCTTGAGCATCTTGTTGCAGCGCTGTGTCATTTCATCTCAGGGAGGGTCTTCTTTTTCCCTGACTTTCTGCTTTACTAAGCATGATGTCCTTCTCCAGTGACTAACTAATCCCCTCCTAAGAACTTGTCCAAAGTAAACGAGACCAAGTTTCACCATACTTGTTTCTAAGGAACATTTTGGTTGTACTTCTTCCAAGACAGATACTTTCGTTATTCCGGCAATGCATGGTATATTCAGTATTCTTTAACGACATCACAAATCAGTGGCATCAATTCAGTCTGCTTGTTCAGTACAAAGATTTTGCATATATATATACATATATGGCTATTGAAAAATGCCACGGCTTGAGTCAGGAGCACCTTAGTCCTTAAAGTGATATATGTGTTTTTTAACACTTTGAAGAAGTCTTTGAAGTAGATTTACCCAACTCATCATTTGATGTACTGACTGCTTCTTCCATGGATGTTGATTGTGGATCCAAGTAAAATGAAATCGTTGACAACCTCAATCATTTCTTCCTATATCATGATGTTGCTTATTGGTCCAGTGGTGATGGTTTTTATTTTCTTTATGTTAAAATGCAATCCAAACTGAAGGCTGTGGTCTTTGATATTCATCAGGAAATGCTTCAAGCCCTTCAAGTCCTCTTTGTTTTCAGCAAGTACAGTTGTGTCGCTTTCAATTTATAGGTTGTTAGTGAGTCTTCCTTCAATTCCGTTTCTGCATTCTTATTTTATGTAGTTCAGTTTCCTGAATTGTTGCCTTAGCATACAAACAGAATATGTACAGGGAAAGGATACAAACCTGATGCACATCTTTCCTGACTTTAAACCACACAGATCCTCTTGCTCTCTTTGAATGACTGCCTCTTGGCATACAGACAGGTTCTCCATGATCACGATTAAGTGATTCTTCATAATTGATTATGATCTACATGGTTGAATGTCTTTGTATAGCCAGGTAAACACCTTTCTTGTATCCTCTGTTTCAGCCACAATCCAGCTGCTGTCAAGAATGACTTTCCTTCTGGGAGTGGACGGAGAGGAGGGGAAAGGAGGCTGTTGGGAGGATGAGACATGTATGGAGCAGAGAGGAATAGTGTGCTGTCACCGGACAGGGAGAGCAGTGGAAGCTGCATATAGGTGGGCATGTAAAGTTATACGGGAATGTACATTTTCACTCAGTCATGTTAAATAAAAATTAAAAAAAAAAAAAAAGAATGACTTTCCCTCTTTCATGTCCTCTTCTGAATCTGGCTTGAATTTCTAGCAGTTCCCTGTGGATGTCCTGCTACATTAACTTTCTATTGATCTTCAGCAAATTTTTACTTGCAAATGATATTGTTCTGTAATTCCCTCATTTGACTGGATCACCTCTCTTTCGAATGGCCACAAATATGGATCTCTTCCATTCAGTTGACCAGTTACCTGTCTTCCAAATGTCTTGGGATAGTTAAGTGCAAACCTCCACAGCTTTGCATCTGTTTGTTGAAACATCTCAATTGATATTCCATCGTTTCCTGAAGCCTTGTTTTTCTCTACTGCCTTCAGTAAACCTGAGGTTTTTTCCTTTGATACTATTTGTTCCTGGTCAAATACTACCTCCTGAGAAAGTTAAATGTTGACCAATTATTTTGGATATAATTACTCTGTATATTTCTTCCATCTTCTTTTGAAGCTTCCTGCATCAGTTAATATTTTCCCCATAGAATCCTTGCATTTTGAAACTTAAGGCTTGAAATTTTACTTCAGTTCTTTCACCTTGAGAAATGCCAAACATCTTTTTCCCTTTTGGTTTTCTGACTACTGGGTCTTTACACATTTCTTTATGATGATTTACTTTGTCTCCTTGAGCCACCGTTTGAAATCTCTGTTCTCCTCTTTTATGTCATCATCTCTTTCTTTCCCTCTAGCACTCTACATTCAAGAGCAACTTTTGGAGTATCTCTTGACTTCTGTTTTGGTTTTTTCTTTCTTTCTTGTCTTTTTTAATGACCTCTTGCTTTCTTCATGTGTGGTGTCCTTGATGTCATTCCACAACTTGATGTCAGTGTATCAAATCTATGCTTGATATGACCTCTAAAATCAGATGGAATGTATACAAGGTCTTAGTTTAGCTCTCATGGACTTACTCTAATTTTCTTCAGCTTCAACATGAATTTGCATGTGAGCAATTGGTGTTCCATTCCACAGTTGTCTGACCTTGTTTTGACTGAAGACTTCGAGCTTCTTCATAGTCTCTTTCCACAGATGTGATAGATTTGATTTCTGTGCATTCCATGTGGTGAAGTCTTTGTGTAGAGTCACTATGTTGTTTCATAAAGATATTTGCAATGAGTAAGTTCTTGGTGTTGCAGAATTCTGTCAGCAGGGCCATATTTTCCAACTACTAATCATTCTTCTTCGTTTACAGTTTTCACATTTAAATTACCAGTACTTTTCCAATGCATCTTTATTGCATGTCCCATGATGTTATGCTCTTCAGGTCTAGAGGTCTTAATTCCAAAGGAAGGAATGCTTCCACCTGGAGACACATCACTGATTCCACTAACTAGAAGTTAAGAATTCCAGCTAGCTACTTGGATTCCTTATGCCTCTGGAATAACAAAGAAAAGAGTTATCATATTGGCTGATACGATTAATCCTGATTACAGAGAGGAAATCAGATGGATATTACATAATGGAAGTAAAGCAAAATATATCTGGGACACAGGTAATCCCTCTGGGCATCTCTTAGTACTACCATTTCCTGTGATTAATGTCAGTGGAAAACTACAGCAACACAATTCCAACATGACTGCTGATGACCCAGATCCTTCAAGAGTTAAGATTTTTGTCACCCCACCAGGTAAAGAACTTCAACTAGCTGAGGTGCTTTCTGAGAGCAAAGGGAATATGTAATGGGTTCTGAAGGAAGTTAGTTCTAAATATCAGTTACAGTCACATGACCATTTTATGAAGTGAGGTCTGTAAATGTTATGAGTGTTTCTGTCTTATGGGTATGTTTGTTATGTTACCTGCAAGTATGACTTTATAATTGTCTTTATTCAGAGATTATATACAGTGTAAGGTGATGTATACAGGGGCCAAATTGACAAGGAGTAGACTGCAGTGGTTAAAGTTGTGTGTCAACTTGGCTGGGCCATGATTATCAGTGGTTTGGCAGTTATAATGTAGTTTGGCAGTTGTATAATGATGTGATGGCTTAATGGTTAAGAACTACAGCTGCTAACCAAAAGGCTGGCAGTTAAAATTCACCAGACATTCCTCACATACCCTATAAGGCTGTTTTACTCCATCCTATGGGGTCATTATGAGTCAGAATTGACTGGACAGCAGTGGGTTTGGTTTAGTTTTGGTTATGATGATGGGATTACTGCCATGATGAGATTTGACATCATGTAATTACCTCCCTGTTGGGATCTGCTGCGAATAACCAATCAGTTGAAAGGGAGTTTCCTTGGAGGTGTGGCCTATGTCCAATGTAGATGGACTCTCTCGCATGGCTTGTGGGTTTTTGCTTACTCTGGATCCTGCAGCCATATTCTGTTTTTCTGGCCTCTCGCTCTTGTGACTTGTATCTAGCAGCTTACCTGCATTTTTGCCTGCTGATCTTGGACTTTGTTGGTCTTCACTGCCTGTGAGCAAAAGTCCTACTGTCTGACCTGTCAGTCTTGGGTTTGCCAGCCCCTGTGGTGAAGTGAATCAGGAGAAGCCTCTAGCTTGACCCACAGTCTTGAAATTTCCAGCCTCTACAACACAATGAGCCATTTCCTTGATGTAAATCCCTCTATATAAATATTTCTGTGCTTTACTGGTTTTGCTTCTCTAGAGAACTCAGCCTAAAACAGACACCAGTGAAGCTTCATACATTCATTCAACAAATATTTATTGAGTTATGTAATGCGCAGGCCACGTGGTGACAGAAATGTAAAGAAACTAGACACAAATTCTTACATTTCAGAGATTTACATTCCTGTAGAGAGAGATAAGCATTAGATATTTAAATAAGTTAAATGTAGAATATATTAGATAGTGATAGGAGAGTAATAGGGTAGTAAAAGATTATGAGGACTGAAGGAGAAGGCAGTGACACAAAGTGTTGAGGGAGAGCCTTCTTAAAATGTGCATAAAGACCTGAGGGAGTGAAGAGAAGGGTCATGCACAGATGTGGAGGCAGAATATTCAAGGGAGAAAAAGGAGTAAGTGTGGATCAAAAACTGCTTAGTGTGCTCATGAGCAGTATGGAGGCCAGTGTGGCTAAAGTAGGTGATCAAAAGGACAAGTAGGGCAGCTGAGGTCAGAGATGGAGTTCAGAAGACTCCACTGAAGAATATAGTAGGGGCTAGTAACGTATAAACAGGACCCCACAGTAGGGCATAGATCCAACACTGAAGGTGGAGAATAGACGATAATACCAAATTTAAACTTTCAAGAAGAGTAGCATTCTTCAAGAAGACTAGAATGGGTAGATGAAGTTTTGTTACAGTTACTGCCTACTCTGTAACAACCCTGACTTAGTTTTATTGGCCAATACATATTACCAAGAAGAAAAACTTCTCCCTCTTCCAGAGCTAGTCACTGGTGATAATCTGCACCCAAAACGAAAGACAAACAAAAATCTAGCCTGCTATTACCAGTTGACTTTTGGGTTTATATGTGATTACTTGTACACATTCTCAAGTGAACGTATGAACACTTATGATTAAAATATTGAATTATGGCCCCCCAGAATCTCTGTCCCTGCTCCTGAGGTAATTTTTATATTCCACCACCGAGCTGCAGAGCACATTAGCAATAAACCTACTTCACGTGACTGAATCTTCTCTCTGGCCTGTGGATATTGCCCCTAGTGCAGTCCTTCCCCTCTGTACTTGTATAGGAAACACAAAGAAGTTTTATATTCCCGCCAGTGCTGATTATAGTCAGATTAGAAAAGAGGCAGGAAGTTCTTGCAAGTTGAAAGTCACAGGCTTGAAACTGACTCCTGAGCTACTGGCTAGCTAGACAGGTGAGTTTTCTTTTTGCTATCACTGTTATGTTTGTGTTTGTGTATATATGTGCGTACGAGTCTCTGTGTTTAGTGCCTAGTGTCTAAGAAAGTTTAAAGTAACGAAGACAGAGCAGTTTCCAGGACACAAGCCCTAGGAATTGCATCTGTTACTCTCAAGCCTGATCAACCTATCTTTTCATTTCTTCCAGTTCCCTAATTAGCTGCCCCCAAAAGGTTTACAGCTCACTAACCTCTCTCCCATGACATACTGGTTTCTCTTCCACCTCATACTCCTGACATTCTTCTTCCAGTTAACCCTAATTTTTGGACACTATCACTCTCCTTGTATTTCTCCTCTTCCTGTTTGTGATGCTTCTGAGAAATATCCTTCCAGCCAAGTGAGAACAATTAGAATTTCTTCTTTCTATTCTGCACACATAACTTAAACTTTTAGAGATATTTCACTTTAGTTCAACTGTTTCTATGTGTTATTAGAAAGTCATTTATTTAAAAAACATAACCAGAAACTTGTACTAGATAAGGGTGATATTACTTTTGAAAAGTAGTAAAAATTATCCTGTAGGACTGAAAATCAACATTCTTATTCCAGCCACCTTTCACAACTATGAGATAAAAGTTTATTTGAAAGAACACATTGTTATAGAACCTGAGATTGGTCATGTTGCTATTAGAGAACCCTTCAAAGGAAGGGACATTAGCACTGAATTTGGTCTGTGAGACAACTGTAAACATGTTTGGTATGTATTTTTCAGATACTCAAGTTGAAAGGAAGAAATATATTACAATTATGATAATGATGACTTGTCATCATTCCGTGGCTACTGGAACACATGAAAATGGTAAGTTAATATGAAGTCAAATTCATCTATTTGGTATGAAGAGATCTTTCTCACCCTTTGAATTTTCTGGTAATAAGTTGAGAACCAGAAAAACAAACCATTCCCATCAAGTCAATTCTGACTCAAAGTGATGCGCATACACTGAGCTTCTCAATACAGTAGTGTGTACAAGCAAGGGATGCCACTGTACTTTTCTCTGATCACATTGGATCTAGAGTTCTTTGCTTATTACTGGGGAACTCATTTTCAGAGAAACTTAGACAACAAGAACCATGCCAAGTAAATAGAACTGTGTAGGGTCTGAATACTTAGAGGCTAAGAGGAAAATCTAAAAGCCTTAATAATACTTAGATTTGAATGGAGAAGTCTTTCTAAAAGGTAACAGCTTTTTCAGATATTGGAAATACATTCAGCAAGCAGAATAAGTATTAAAAACATTAAAATAGCAATTTTAATTTAAGGAATAACTTTTTAATAGTCACAAAAAACTCCTCTGCTGTTGAGTCAATTCCAACTCATAACGACCCTGTAGACAGAGTAGAACTGTGCTATAGGGTTCCGAGGAGCACCTGTAGGATTTGAGCTGCTGACTCTGCTGACTCGTTGCTACCAGGGTTTCCTTTAATGGGCACAGCTGTCTGAAAATAGATTTATACACTTCTGTGCCAAAGCCAGCAGAGTGCTGTCAAGTTGGATCCAACTCATGGCGTAGTGGGCCATTAATTACATGACCCTGAAGGTGCTTATAGGAAACTGAGTTAACTACTAATTGGATATTATAAAAGAATCTGTAATCTGATCAAAATGTATATTATATAGCAAGAAAAGATTCTTGTTAATTTGAAATAACTGATATGACTGATAAATATGAATGATTGCTACTGTGGATGAGCCAGAGTTCATCCTGATACAGAGAATTAACATTCTACACAGAGTTTACTCAGTTTTGGATGCCAACTGATCATGTTGCCAAGTGAGTAGTGTAGATAATTAATACTGAATTTACACTTCCAGAATTGACATGGGCATTCCATTTGCCTCTCAGATCTGGCCTGGTAGACAATCATGGTCTTAGACAATAGGGTCTTAGCATAGCACATAATTTTGGTTTCTCACTAACCCCCTATACCTACCCCAGGACTTGTATGAAAAAATAAAAAGACATTTTCTTAGTAAGAGTATAAAATAGTAAACCAGATTTCATAAGTGTTTTGTAGTTTGTTTTCTACAGAAAAATCTGTTCTTGAGAAATCTGTGTTTGTGTAAAGTGCTACATCTGCTAACCAGAATAGAAAGAAAACAAATCCTAATTAAGTCAGCCTGAGCTAAACTAGTGAAACAAGAAACCAGCAGTGGGTAAAGTCATGCTCCAGAAGCACAGTCTAAACAGCCTCAAAATGTTTATAGAAAGAAGCTGTATATTTCTCACCCAATCCCAGATCTTGAGGGCTGAGCCTGACAATGCACAGAGAAGGTGTTCCTACAGGAAGTGTTGACATCAGCTTTGTCTGCACGCTGACTGGTTAAATTTACTGGTTAAGACAGCTTGATAAGGTGATTTGTCTCTTGAGAAAACCTGGCTGAGGGATGCTTTCCAGGACGTAGTAGACCCAAATCTGACAGCAACACTGCCACAATTTTGCTTTGCCTATTCCTTTTTGGAAACCCTGGTGGCATAATGGTTAAGTGCTACATCTGCTAACGAGAAAGGTTGGCAGTTCAAATCTGTCAGGCACTCCATGGAAACTCTATGGTACAGTTCTACTCTGTCCTGTAGGGTCACTATGAGTTGGAATCAACTTGACAGCAGTGGGTTTGGTTTGGGTTTTACTCCTTTTGGCTTCCTTTGAAGTAATAATCTGGATGCTGGAGTAAAGTGTATAAAAAAAGATCATTTGGAATAAGTCATGGGAAACCTATGTCTTTATTTCTTTTACCCGAGTCAAAATGAGTTTCAACCCTGACAGAAAATACTAACCTTTCGTTTGAAGATCATAAATATGGAATCAACTTTAGAAATTCTTTTTTTCCCATTTTTTAATAGTAGAAGCTCTCCTGCTTCCTTCATATCTGTAAACCTCTATATAAAAACAGGAAAAATAATCTCTACATCATACATTTTGCAGAATTTTACAAAATTCAAAAGTACGTATTTTAACACAAAACAAACTATATAGAAATACTATTTTATTTTTATTACTTTTCAAATTAAGTTAGATCACTGGCAATACAAAATACCCTCACTTTTGTCTCTGAGTTGTGCTCTAAAAATGAACTACTTTGACATTAACTTTAAAAATGTATTTACTTTCCTAACATTTAATGAAAACCTTAATTTTCTTTTTTTACAATAGAGCCACTGGAATTTCGAGGTATGTTCTTTTGTCTGTTCTTATATACTTGGCTTTATCTTGCCTTGAGGCATTGTTTCTACTAGTAACTAATTAGTTCAGAACAGAAAATTATGCAAATATTTTGCAAAAGAAATATATTTAGCTATGTCATTTTCTCAGTAGTGATTATCGCTTTCAAAATTTAAGACAATTAATATTGTCTTATATACTGTGTTTTGATATTTATAATTTTTGTATTTAATATCAAATAAATATTCTGTGGTGCAATGATATGAGGATAAAAAATGAGTGATAGAGAATGAGAATCTGATGGCTAGGAGGCAAAACAGGAAAACATGCTATTATCAAAAGTCAATGCAAGTTATATTCAAGGAAATGGCAAATACTATACCTGCTGGAAAAAATTAAAACTTATAAGAAGTTAGATAGGTGACTATATCTTCTCTTCACTTATTAACTATCTTATAATTCAATATTTCAGAGTTGCAACAATAGTAATTCCACTGTCATACTATATTAGTGTTAAAGAATGCTGAGGTCTAAGGTGAGAGTAACACTGGCTGTGACGATTGATGTGATGTATCATCTTGTCCCAACAGTGAGTCTCAGTGGTTTGGCAGTTACACAATGATGTGGCCATCCTCCATTTTTGTGTTCTGATGTGGTCATCTTCCATTTTCACATAACAACAGTTTCATATGTGACCTAGTCTTTGGAACCTAACCATGTCAAATGGGGGACAGGGGTATAATTTTAGTTTTTACTGCTGTTTACAATATAATATTGTAAGAAAAAATAAAAGTCTTTTTGCCTTTGATAGATCAAAGGCAGGTAATTTGTTAGTACTGTAGGAAAAAGGTTAAATGCAAGATATGTCTTACTATAAATCTGTTTTCTTAAGGATTTTTATACAAATGTTATTATACTTATTGTCGTTCAGCACATTCATTTTTATATTACTGTGTGCTACTGCATATATCAGTAGTGCATCCTTTTTCATTACTGATTATTATTCCACTGTATGAATATACTAAAATTTGTTTATCCATTCCCTTCTTGATGGACATTGGTGTTATTTCTACTTTAGGGCTATTTCAAAAACACTTGCCATGAACTTTCCTTATACAAGTTTTTATGTGGACATAAGTTTTCATCTGTCTTGGGTAAAAACCTAGTGTGACGTGATATTATTGAAGAAACCACAGACTGATTTTAAAAGAGGTTGTAAATATTCCCCCCAGTAGGTACCAGTTTCTCCATAATTGCCAACACTTGGAATAATCAATCTGTTTAATTTTAATAATTCTTATCAGTATGTATAGGACTTTCATTACGGTTTTAATTTGCATTTTACTGATTAGATGTTGCACATCTTTCCACATGGTTATTTGCCATTTGTATTCTTGTTGAAATATACACTAAAAAACAATTGTCTGTTTTTAATTTCTTATTAACTTGACTAAGAAGAGAGTTGGTCTTCAGGAGAATGAGAGAGTTGAATACAAACAAAGAAAAACAGAGATCATCAGAGCACTTAACACGAGGAGACGCAGCCTAATTTCTGAGGAGTCAAGAGGACACCAGAGTTACATTTTGAGCTTTACTCTAGTCTCTTCGTCAGATTTGCCACAACCAAAAAAAATTTCTGACTCTGCAGTTTCTTTTTTGAAATCTTTTGATGAGCAGCAAATATAAAAAAGTAATTTGTGTACTAATTGTTTAATGAGAAGCTAGTTTGTTCCATAAATCTTCACATAAAGTATAATTTAATGAAAAGGAAGGGACTGGAAGGAAGCAAGGAAAGAAGGAAGAAGACAGGGAGGGATAAATGAGAGGGAAGGAGGAAGGAAGGAAAAGTAGGTAAATACATCTAGTCTTAGGGTTTTTTTTTTTTGTTGTTGGTTTCTTTTGTTTTGTTTTTCTGTGAGGAAAAAATAATTAGGAACTGAAAACAGATACTGGTTGCAAAGTTTCCAGTATCAGTGAGGGAAAAAAAGTTTCGCAGGACCCCAGGGGATACCATGTCTCACAGGAAAACCAGCATATGAGTAACATTTGATACTACACAAGGTGACCAGAAAAAATCTAGTGTGGGTGTTTTGGATTTTGTGTTTAGGTTTTTGAACAAAGTTGAATTAGTTCTTGTTTATGGTGTGAGGTATGGGTCTTGTTTTCTCTTTTTGCAGGTGGACATACAGTTTTGTTAAACAACAGTCTTTTCCCTATTTGATGGACTTTGGGCCATTGACGAAGATCAGGTGACCATAGAAGAGTGGATTTACGTCTAAGTTTTCAATTCTCTTCCCTTGGTCAATGTATTGGTTGTTACAACAGTATCACACTATTTTGACTACCATAACAGTATACTAGGTTCTGAGGTCAGGTAGTGTGAGTCCTCCTAATTAATTCTCCTTCAGTAGGGTTTTACTTATCCAAGGTCTCTTCTTTTTCCATATAAAGGTAGTGATTAAGTTTTCCATCTCTTTAAAGAATGCTATTGGTATCGGGATCAGAGTTGCATAGTATTTGTAGATTACTTTAGGTAGAATTGACTTTTTCTTAATGTTAAGCCTATCTATCCATGAGCATAATATGTTTTTCCATTTGCTTTGATCTCATTTAGTTTTCTGTGGTAGCATTTTGTAGTTTTCTTTGTATAGGTCTTTTACATCCTGGTTAGATTTATTCCTAAATATTTTATTTTTTAGAGACTAGTTATAAAATGGTAGTGATTTCCTGATTTCTTTTTCATACTTTTCTTTATTGGTGTATAAGAATCCAACTGATTTTGGTATGTTTATCTTATATCCTGCTATTCTGCTGAATCTTTCTGTTAGTTCCAGTAGTTTTCTTGTGAATTCTTTGGGGTTTTCTATCTGTAGTATTGTATCTGAAAATAGGCATCACTTTACTGTTTCCTTACCAATTTAGATGCCCTTCATTTATTTTTCTTGCTTTATTGCTATAGTGAAGACCTCCAGGACAATGTTAAATAGGAGTGGTGATAAAGAGCATCCTTCTCTTGTTTCTGTTCTGAAGGGGAATGTTTTCAGAGTCTCTCCATTGAGAATGATGTAAACGGTTGAATTTTGTATGAACGCCTTTTATTGTGTTGAGAAATTTCCCTTCTACACCTATTTCACTGAAAATTTTTATCAGAAATGGGTGTTGAACTTTGTCAAATGCTTTTCCTGCATCAATTAGATGATCATGTGATTCTTTTATTTATGTGCTAGATTTCATTGATTTTCTAATACTGAAACATCTTTACATATTTAGTATGAATCCTACTTGGTCACAGTGTCTTGGGCATGGTCTGTTTTTTTTTTTTTTTTTACCATGCTGAATTCAATTGCCTAGAATTTGGTTGAGAATTTTTGCATCTATATTCCTGCAAGATACTGATTCACAATGTTCTTTCTCTCTCTCTTTTTAATTTAATATGCCTGAGTGAAAATGTACATTCCTGTATAAATTTACATGCCCACCTATATGCAGCTTCCACTGCTCTCCCTGTCCGGTGACAGCACACTATCTTTTTCTGTGACGTCTGCCTGATTTTGGTATCAGGGCTATGCTGGCTACATAGAACGAGTTTGGAAGTATCACTGCCTTTTCTATCTTCTAAAATAGCTTGAGTAGTAATGGTATAAGCTGTTTTCTGAATGTTTGGTAGAATTCTCTATTAAAGTTATCTGTGCCAAGATTTTTCTTTTTTTTAAATTTTATTTATTTATTGTGATTGAAAGTGTAAAATCCAGTTTAAATTTGCATGACTGCGTATGTGCAGCTCCTTCTACTCTCCTTGCCCGGTGACAACACACTCCTCCCTTCTGTTCTATACATGTCATATCTGGCATCCAGATGTGGGGCCTGAAGAGTGTACCATTGCTGACTGAAGCTGCAAGGTAAGGGGACATTTCCGATAAAGGTGTGCATACGCATAAGAGAACAGTGGGGGAGGTGCAATCGACAACACCAGGTGTAAAATATGGGGCAATCAGGCTCACATGAGCAGGTGCTTTATGCCCAGATGCTTCACGCCTTATTGAAAGCAAAGGGAGCCAGAGTAAAAAAGGACTGATTGAGCCAGTTTTTAAGTTTTGTGAAAGATACATGCCCTTGGTTTCCAGAGCAGGGAATGGTTAATCCCAAGACATGGCAAAAGACAGGTAAATATCTCCAGGATCATTATACAGTGGAGGATCCAGATAAAATTTCTATTTTTATTTTTCCCTTATGGTCCCTTATTAATGAATGCTTTGATGCATGTTTGACCATAGCACAGTGCTGTAAAGGTTTGCCAGATACTGCTTGTCAACTGAAACATACAATTCAGGATTTTGGGCAGACTCGGACTGCAGAGGCCTCTACTACAGAAGCGGGATCCCTGCCTTCTGTGGCCCCAGAAGCAGAGTCAAGTGATTCCTCAGAGGAGGAACAACCTAAGACAGGCACAGTCACAGAGGGGCCATCAGGAAGAATGGCTGGTTAGCCAGAGATGGGTAAGATTCCTCAGGGAAGGAACAACCTAAGACAGGTGGCACACTTGCAGAGGAGCTATCAGGAAGTACCTTCGGGGTCAATAAAGGTAGGGTTCAGGCCTTCACCCCTTGAGGTCTCCTGAGGAAGGTCTCCTGCCTCCTTAGCTGCTTCATGTCCCACGCCCAGCTCAGGACAGGACCCAGGTGACAAACAAAGACATGGAGAGCAGCAGCTACCCCAGCCACACTGAAAATTTGTCTTCATCTGCCTCTTTCTCCTGCTTATCACCTTATTGATACTTCCATACATAAAAACAAAAAGGGGGAGATGCTGTGGGCTGGGAGCTACTGTGTCCTAGCCCCCTTACCCTCCCCTTCCCTCTTCCCATGTTTTTACCTCTCTGCTTGACACCTTAAAGCTATTTGCAACTCAGGCAAACCTATTGCCTTGAAACTGTTTGCAGGATAATGAGTCCAGACTAAAACTATTAGCACGTTCCCATCTTCTGTTTGAGGACAAGACGTCCATGCACTCTGTAACAAAAATCATGACCATTTTTGGCAATGCGTGCCACCCTGTTGGCTTCCTACCTGTTAAGCATATAAATAAAACTTGTGAAAGAGGACCGGGGTCCATTGTTCTCCATCAGAGACCTTGGTCCCACTTGGCCTCAACTTTATCCTGAGTGATGTGTTTCTTGCGTGAATGAGATTTCCAATCCCCTTTCTTGTCTCCCTCGGACTTGAGCTTTTCCTAGTGCTGGTCACTGGGATGCAGGATGCAGCAATATCCTCTTAATAATCTCCTGTCCTCTTCTCTCCAACCACTCCACTCCCCTCTAGCAAGAGCCTGGCAGGATGACATCCCATAAATGCACAGAACCATAAAGTGCACACATTTTTGTTGGAAATTTTTGTTGCTATTATTACCTTTTCTATCTCTTCTCTTATTATGGATCTGCTCAGATTTTGACTTTAATTTGTGTTATTTTGGATAGGTAGTATATTTCTAGAAATTTGTTTCCTCTAGGCTTTCAAACCCTTGAAGTATAGTTTTCCATAGTACTCTGTTATGATCCTTTTTGTTTCAGTTGGGTCTGTTGTAATGTTCCCCATTTTATTTGTTATTTGGGTCATTTGTGTCTGCTCCTTTTTTTTTTTTTTTTTTTTGGTCAGTTTGGCAAGTGGTTGTTGATTTTGCTGATCCTTTCAAAGAATCAACCTTTGGTTTTGTTGATACTTTCTATTGTTTTTCTATTTTCTATTTCATTTATTTCTGCTATGGTCTTTATTATTTCCTCTCTTCTTAAGTCTATGGGCTTCTTTTTCTGTTATCTTTCTACTCCGGTTTTGTAGTTAATCTTTGATTTTGTCCCTTTCTTCTCTAAGCATTGGCTTTACTGTGTTCCAAAAGTTTTGGTATGACGTGTTTTCATTTTTATTTGATTCTACAATTTTTTTATGCCATCTTTGATGACAGTGGTTTTTAAGTAGGGTGTTAGTCACTTTTCATGTATTTGATTTTTTTTCCTTGCTCCTACTGTTGTTAATTTTTATTTTGAAGGCATTGTAATCAGAATAGATACTTTGTATTATCTCAGTGTTTTGGACTTCGTTAAGTGTTGCTTTGTGGCCTCAGATGTGGTGTATTCCAGACAATGTTCCAGGTGCATTGGAAGATAACATGTACTTTGAAGCTATCAGCCAAGTGCCAAGTGCCGTCAGTAGTGTTTTATATGTGTGTGTGAGGTCCAACTGACTGTAGCATTAGATCTTTTGTACCTTTGTTAGTTTCTTTCGAGATATTCTGGCCTTTACCAAGAGTGATGTTTTGAAGTGTCACAGTGTAATTGTGAAACTGTCAATTTCTCACTTCAGTGCTCTTACACTTTATGAATTTTGGAGTGCTGTCGTTGGTGTGGAAACCTTGGTGGTGTATTGATTAAATGTTGTATCTGCTAACCAAAATAGTCAGCAGTTCAAATCTGCCAGGTAGTCTTTGGAAATTCTATGGAGCAGTTCTACTCTGTCCTCCAGGCTACTATGGGTCAGAATTGACTCAGTGGCTGTGGGTTTTATTTTGATTTGGTCATTGGGTGCATAGATATTTATTATGGTTATGCTGTCATGATGAATTGTTCCTTTAATCATTATACAATGCCCTTTTTTGTCTTTGATGGTGAATTTTGTTTTAAAATTTTTGTCTGAGATTGGTATTTCCACTTCTGCTCTTTTATGGCAACTGCTTAATATGGTGTAGTGACTAAGTGCTACATCTGCTCACCAAAAGTTCTGCAGTTCAAATCTGTCAGGTGCTCCTTGGGAACTCTACAGAGTAGTTCTGCTCTGTCCTATAGGATCATCATGAGTCAGAATCAACACAGGGGGAGTGAGTTTAGTATTTTTTGTTTTAGTTTGCTTATTTTTTTGGCACTGACATTTTATTTGTTCCTCTTACTCTCTTTTGCTAGGTTTTATCTCCCATTCTTTAGTTTTTGTAGATTTTTGTGTTTACTGAGATTTTACTTTCCATCTTTACTTTGATGAATAAGTTATTAACTTATTTTGTGATTACCTTGAAATTTACCCGTGCCTTCCCAAGGTTGAACTAGCCTTTTATTATTTGGCATTGCCCTGACTTCATCTTCATTTAAAAATTTTGTACCTGTACTACTTATTCACTCTTTTATTATTCTGATGTTGTCACTTACAGATTAACCTCTATGATCCCCTGTTGTAAACTTTTAGTTTTGTTTCATGCTTGAGAGTTCATTACTTAGGTTGTTATCTGACAGATGCAGTCTTGCATCCTAGATTCACACTGTTTTCTGATGCTAATTTTTAAAACAAAGAACTCTCTTTAAAGATTTTTATAAGTTTGGTTTGGCTTTTATATGTTCCCATTATTTCTGTTTATCTGGAAATGGTATAATTTTACTATCTTATCTGAGCAAGAGTTTTGCAGGATTTAGTATTCTTGGATGGCAATATTTTTCTTCCAAGGTTTTATATATGTCAACTCTTTGCCTTCTTGCCTGTATGATTTCTGCTTAGTAACCAGGATTTAGTGTTATTGCTTCACATTTGTGTGTGAATTTAGTTTTTCTCAAACTGCAGTCAGTATGCTTTCACTGTCTGTGATTTTAGTGACTGTGATTGTGATATAGCTTGGTGCTTTTCTTTCGGAGTCATTCTATCCTATACCAGGTTCATCGAGCTTCTGGATTGTCAGTTTATCATCTTTTATGATATTGGGGAACTTTTATGTCAACAATTCTTCAAAAATTCTCTCTATGTTTTTCATTTTTCTTCACCTGTTCTGAAATTCTGATCATACCCACATTTTTGCTTTTGTTATTATCCCACATTTTCTCAGGTTTCTGTATTGTAATTTCTTCCTGTCTCTGATTTTTCCTCAAAACAAGTGATATTCCCCCAAGGTTTGTCTTCACTTTCACTCATCATGTCTTCCACTGTTTTAACCCTGTTTCTGAAACCTTGCATGACACTGCTTATTTCTGAAATCATGTTTATATTTTGGATTTCTAATTTTTTTCCATTTATGAGTTTGTTTGGACTTTTTGTTACTGTGTTATTTTCCCTAATTCTTCCATTTGTCTGTCTTTTCTATGATTTTGTCTGTATTTTATTCTTGTTTTTTTTTTCTTTCTTTCCTCATCTTTTTTTTCTTCATTTCTTAGACAGCCTTGTACAATAGAGATTTTAATTCCTTATCAGGCTTTTCTACTACTAGAAGGCTATCTGGTTTTCATTTTGGAACCTACTGGAATATCTTGTCCTTTTTAAAAATGTGTTTCAGTATTATCTACTGTCTTAGGGACATTCAGTAATTATTGTCTTAATTTGTTGATTGTAGTTAGTTTGTTTCATCCTTCTTTTTTGTTTTATTTTATTATGTTTGAACAAATGGTCTGAGTGTTCTTTTGTTGTTTGCTAATCTGCAGGCATTGTACCTCTCATCACCTTGTCCAATGGGAAGGGCCAGTTGCTCAGATATAGTGCAACAAGGCACACCCAATGAAAGTGGAAGGCCTGAAATGGGTCACTTGCATTGTGTTCTTAAGGCCAACAGGGAAAGCTGGAAGGGCAGTGCAGGACAGATTCCAGTGGATCATGCCTGTACCACTCAGGTTGTGATGCTCAGCACAAGGTGCAGAAATAGACAGAAGGGAAAGTATATACAACATGAGGTGTAGAACTATTTGGGTGCTGGAAAGAAGTGAAAGAGGAGAGATGAACAGAAGGAAAAAAATTGCTGTGGAGCCTGCTACTGGAGTGGCACAGCCCTGAGGAAGCTGTGTACCAGTGGTTTTCTAGCTGGGTGATATGGCCCAACATGTCAGGAAGGACAAATATGCCAGTGCAGCTAGGTGCGCTGGAGAAAGGAAATGAAGGAAAGGAAAGAGATAGAAATAAGAATCTTGATTAAAAAAGAGAAGGGCACATGTGACCATGTGGTCAAGAGAAAGAAAGTAGAGAGAGACAAGAAACTAAGGAGGAAAAAGAATGATGTCAGGTGCTTGGAAGGAAAGGAGGAATGGTATAGACAGATAAGAAACCCAGGAAAAAAAGAGATAAGAAACTGGGAAAAAATAAAAACATTTCGCAAGAGAGCTCACTGGAAGTGGGTCCCAGCCAAGTGGTGCTACACTGTCCATCAAGAAGGAATGCAGAGTGCACATGACTCCAAGTATTCAGGAGACTGGTGTGGAAGGCAGCTTGAAAGACACACACACACACACACAAAAATAAAGAAAGAAAAGAAGAAGGTACAAGTGCCCTAAGGAGCCCACTGGCATGACGGTGTAGGCTAGGGAAGGGGCCACTTAGTTTATCAACTCTGCACACCTTATCAAGAAGGGGTGGAGCTTGAAAACAGTGCCAGATTACTAAGAGAAAAGAAAGGAAGGTGGGTAGAAAGAGATAAGAAACCAAGGAAAGAAAAAAAAAATGTCCTGAGGGAGCCCTTTGTTTCATGGTGCAGACCGAGAAAGGGACTCCCCAGCCAAGTGGCACTGCATAGTTCATCTAGAAGAAGCAGAGATGACACACAGCATCAGGTGTTTAGGAGAAAAGAAAGGATGATGAAGAGAGACAAGGATCCCCAATCCTTCAAAAAAAAAAAGAGACAAAAGGCCCCAAGGGGGCACAGCAGCTTGGCAGAATCAATGACGAAAGTGACTCCTCAGCCAAGCAGCACTGCACAACCTATCTAGAAGTAAAGATAGTACATGACACCAGGTATTCTGAAGACAGGAAAGAAGGAAGATAGTCAAGAAACGAAAAAATGAAGAAAAACAAAACAAAATGCCCCCAGGGAGGCTACAGGCATGGCAGCGGGGACCAGTGAAGTGGCTCATCTGCTAAGCAGTGCAGTACAGTCTGTCAAGAAGTCTTAGAGATGGGATGAGGGCCAGGTGTTCTATAGAAAGGAAAGAGTTGAGAGACAGGGAAAGAGTTGAGAGAGAGAGAAAGAGAAGAAACCAAAAGAACCCCCCCCACAAAGCAACAATACTAACAACAAAATAGCAGTGACAGAGTCAGCCAGTGTGGATGGGGTGAATCTAAGTGGTAAGGAACTGGCATCTTCCTGGTCAAGCAACTGCGGGCTGCCAGAAAGCAGCAGAAGCCACACAGAAGGAGGATGTGGGTGGGAAAGTGTGCATTGTTGGTTACCAGGTACTCTATTTCCTGCTGGGGATTCTGTGAAGCTGCCATCTTGCTTTCTCTGTCCAGCATTCTTGGTGGCTGAGGTATCAGAGAGATATCAACTGTGTTAGCTGATAGGAGACCTCCACTCTGTAGCTCTCCTCACTTTCTGTTCTCTGGCAATTTCTTTTTGTCTTCGGTGCTTGGTTGAATTCTTATGCTTCATTTAGTGGTCAGTGTCAGTGGTCATTGGTCAGATTTACATTTGTTTCTATTTTGCTTAGATTTTTTTGATCCTTACTGTTGAAGGACAGTGCAGTGGTTCTGTTTATAGCTCCATGTTGGCTTCACCTTTCCTTTCTTTTTCTCTTCTGTCAGTATAGAAGAATATTTAAAACAAACAAATTTAAATAAATAAAAATAAAAGATGAGAATTTGTGTCTCTCAGGACCAGTTACACACTACAGGACAAAGTATTTGGTTTGGCTCTTGAACTAATTTCTGAAAAAAAATTGAGCAATCCAGGTCCATTTGCTTTCTAAAATAGGCAAGTAAGGGCTGCACAGCCCCACAGCTGGTGAAATTTCAGAAACAAAAGGATTGCCTAATGCAACCCTTGCTGGATCATGACTGTGCATTAAAGCCCAAATCGTGCATGTTCATTGAGATCTCAAAGATTAGAGAACACAAGATCTTGGAGCATCCTCTTTGGGGCCTCCTGGATTAGTGAAAACATCCATTAATGGAAGGAGAGGCACATTCTTGAGAACAATGGAAGCTCTTTGGTTAGAACTCTCGCAAAACTTGCTTGGTACATCTCTTCATGTGTATCCTTTTCAGTTATAATAAGTTTTATCAGGAAGGATCTATCTCTGGATAAGGATATGCTTGGTAAAGCAGAGGATCAGAGAAAAAGAGGAAGACCTTTAACAAGATGTATTAACACAGTGGCTGCAAAAATTAACTGAAGTATAGCAACAATTGTGAAGAAAGTGAAAGACGAGGCAATATTTTGTTCTGTTGTACATAAGGTGGCTATGAGTCGGATCCAACTTGACAGCATCTAACACTACCAACAACAATTTATGGTAATAATTTCTCTGAAATCTGAGGCACTCTAGTGAATTGCTGAATCCACTGGGGCACTGAGAGGCAGCAGAGATGTTGCCTTTTCCCTATTTGCAAAAACTGGAAAGAATCCTAACTTGTCGAGACCAACTCTGGGTGATTAAAGTCAGAGAGACAAAGTGCCACATGGGTGGCTAGTGCCAGGATGATGAAATGGGAAATCAGAGATATGAATTATCTTCACATTTTGGAAATTAACCTTTTGTCATCTATTATTCATACAAATACTATTTTCTCATTTCTTTGCATTCACTCATTCGTTACATGTAAGGATATTCCTTCTCTCATAATACTGATACCAAGTCAACTGCTGTCTGCTACTATTCACTTTTTTCTTTTTTATCAGTGGCTGAATTTGTCTACCTAGCACACATTGCTTCTTTCTGTATACTTAATTCTCATATCATCTCAGCGCCCATAATTACCATGGAACCCGTTTTCTATCACTGTCACTCTTTCAGAGTCTATTTTCTGTGAGGTGAGGACACTGTGGGTCCCTTTTACTTCCTCTATCCTGCATGATACCCCAAAGCCCACATGAAAATGATTCTGGTCTGTCTTCATCGGTAGATATTTAATATGAAATTTTATTCAAAATAATTAGTAAAGTGTTTAGTAAAGGCAAGGTTTGCATTTCTAAAATAGGTAATAAAACTTCACAATATTCAGATACTCTCTGTCCACCAAGTGAAATTTTCGTAAGAAATATTCATAGATATGTACGAGGCACTATTAAAACTTTTTTCTGTTATTATTTGCACAATTTGGGGATTCTAGAGAAATAACGCAGATTCTCCTTGGTCTTAAGGAAGTATTTAATATACAGAAAACACAAAACAGATGTTTGCAAATTGAGACTTTGTGTACAATCTCTTCCACTTGTACTTAGAATATTTATCTGCCCCTAAACTAAAGTGACAAGGCACTCACATGATGCATGAAGCACCCAAAAATGTCCAACTTGCAGCCTGATCACTTAATTAACTCCTAAAAGCCTCCATCCTAAAAGCACCACAGAGAAGTTATGCTATTTTCATTCAGGCAGAGTTCTTTAAGATTCTTTACCTAGATAGGGATCAGCAAACAGCAAACATTTTCTGTAAAGAAGTAGATAGCATTTTTAGCATTGGAGGCATTTCCACAAAAATTTATTGAAGAAATTCAAAGTGTAATAATAATAACTGAGTATAATTTTTATTTAGAAATGCAGATCTAATAATGATAAAAATGGGATTTCTGGAGGAAATAACATTTTATTTATTAGGTTTTAAAGAAAATGTTTCCTATTGCCAAAAAAGAAAAATTGCAAATGTTTACCTCTTAATGATGATCAGTAATGAGATTGGTTCTATGCATCTATAGGATACCATCCTGATGACCTCTGTCTGGAGGAAGGGGAGTGGGTGGAGAGGAGGGGAAAGGAGGCTGTTGGGAGGATGAGACATGTATGGAGCAGAGAGGAATAGTGTGCTGTCACTGGGCAGGGAGAGCAGTGGAAGCCGCATATAGGTGGGCATGTAAATTTATATGAGAATGTACATTTTTACTCAGTCATAATAAAAAATAAATAAATTATGAGATTGTATATCCTTTATCTTTGAAAGTGTCTTTCCAAGCAGTTAGCCAGAGTGCTAACTTGCTGCCTTCAAGTTGATTCCAACTCATAGCAACCCTATAAGACACAGTGGAACTGCCTGTAGGGCTTCTACAGAGCAACTGGTAGATTTGAACTTGTTTGGTTAGCAGACAAGCTCTTAACCACTGTGGCACCAGGCACTCCTCAGTTAGGTACTGCCTAATGAATACATGAGACTATGATAAAATTTAACGTAATTAAACATGCTCATCACTTGGAAGACATTTGCAGAGTTCTTATTAGATTTTTCTGCTGATAACTGCCACTGCAGATTAATCTCTTCCAACTGAAAGTTAAGTGGAAGCTCTTCCATTGTACAGTTAAGTGAGTTTTAAAATACTGAAACTTTTTACAGTTACATTGAGGTTTACAATGTACTGTTGGAAACGTATTTTAAACTTGGAAATTGTATCTGGAACAAATGTGTCTGAGAATAATGATTTCACTTCTTGTTTTACCTTTAGAAATCACACGAGGTATATAATATGGCTTCATACTACATACAATTCAAACATTAGTTGTAGTCAAAATGACTTCACTCAATATAAATTCCATGTATAAGTTCTGCTTTACCTTGCTATTTTAGGTTGAATTCATTAAGAAACGTTATTAAGTCTGCAGAAAAACTTGTTTTTTAAAAGTTATAGTGTGTTCTATATGAGTGATGGAGTTTGTTCTTACAACATAGAAAAGTTTTAACATCAGCTCTGAGCTCAAGCACACAATCTACTCCCCCCACAGCTTTATCAC
This sequence comes from Heterohyrax brucei, assembly GCA_028571685.1. Classification (NCBI taxonomy): domain Eukaryota; kingdom Metazoa; phylum Chordata; class Mammalia; order Hyracoidea; family Procaviidae; genus Heterohyrax; species Heterohyrax brucei. The sequence goes on along the minus strand of CM053144.1, from coordinate 51,033,238 downwards.
TTCTAATTAAGTCAGATAGATATTCAGATTTCACTTCTGACAAATATTTACACAACTGACAATGGTTAAATACATCACAGCAAACAGAGTTCTCTGTTAAAATTATTGGTTCAATTGCCAAGCCAAGTGCCGTCGAATTTTACATATGATAAATTAAATACATTCATATGCTTTTCACAGTCTCACCGGTAAATAATACAATGAATAGCCTTATGTATTTTTTCACTAACTTTGTTAATTTTTCAACCAACATTTATATTACACTCAATTGTACCACAATCAACTGTAGCACATCTTAGCAGATTCTACTTCAAGTTGCACTGAGCTAGTACTTAACCAATTTCTTTGAAAATCTTCTTACCTATAGCTAATAATATTCCACGCATGCTATTTATAGGGACTTACTTTTAGGTTACTTCAAGCTTAACATGGACTCCTTTAATAAACTGCAGTAACTGAGCAGTATCCATAACACCCTTCAAGAGCCAAGGAAAACTATTCAAAATTGTTTGTCTTGCATAATATTCTTCTCTAAAACTTTTTATTTTGAAATAATTATACATTCATAAGAAGGTGGCAAACTATACGGGCAAGACCAATGGCAAACTATACGGGCAAGACCCTTTGACCCATTCTTCCCAATTGTTTTATTTTATGTAACTATATATGTAGTCCCGACTTACGCAGAGTTCTATACAGATGACTCTGTCATTAAGTAGAATCTGGTGTATGTTGAATGTTTATTTTTTTTTCTGCCTAGTTTTCATTATTGGTAGCTTTATAAATTGGTATCTTTATAAATGCAATCCTTGTTTTTGGTGGTTGGCACATGAACGATAGTATTAACAAATTGTTTCCTGCAGCATTGCGTGTAATACATCTTACTAATGATAGCGTACAGAAAAAGTCTGTTTTAAGTGTGGTTCACGTTATACCACAAATGCTCTGTAAGTTAGAGACTACATGTAATACAATATCAAAAGAAGCTTGTCATTGATAAAATATACTTTATATAATTTTGTCACTTTCAAAATCAAGATACGGAAAGATCCCATCACTGCAAACTTCTCTCTTATGCTCCCCATCCACCTATTCCTCAACTCTCACCATCCTTCACCTGGCTACCACACATCTGTGAGGTCCTTAGGAGTAATGAGATCCTTTAATTCATCTATTGAGATCCAAACTTGCCCATAGGTCTATAGTTTAAATATAGAATGATGCCTCTCATATAGAGCTTAAAATAGTATTGCTTGGGGAGCTAACCAGGAAATAAGCTGTTGTTCATTTTTCAGGCACCATTCTCAAAGAAGACAGTAGAGACATCACGACTGCACAAACACTTCTTCAACTCATGGTGTTCTTCTTCGTTTTATATATGCTTTGCTCATGTGGTAAGTCAGTAATTATGCAAAGTCATGGTATCTTAAAGGAACTGCCCACTGTGATTTTAGATTTTTACACAGGTTGCCTGAATAGCGATGAGAACAGAGATGGGCAGAATCTGAGCCTCTTATTACAGAAGCAGAATTTGAGCATGAGAAGTGACAGTCTCAGTTTGTTTATCACTCATCTTTTATGGGAATCTATTCCTTTATTTGTCCCCAAGTGTGTGTCAGTTTGTTGTACTTTGGGAGCTTGCTTGCTTCTGTAATTTTGGAAGCTATGCCATCAGTATTCAAATACCAGCAGATTTAACCATGATGGACAGGTTTAAGCTAACTTCTAGACTAAGAGACACTAGGAAGAAGATGCTATCAGTTTACTTGTGAAAAGAATTAAACAGTGAAAACCTTATGAATAGTAGCAGAATATTACCTGATACAGTGCCAGAAGATGAGTTCCTCAGGTTGAATGACACTGAAACGACACTAAACTATTTTGAAGACCTGCCTCCTCAAAGCAGAGTCAATCTTACTGACACAAATGGAGTCAAACTCAGGACTTACTTATGCTGATGTGGCATGACTCAAAATGAAAAAAACAGCTAGAAACATCCATTAATAACTAGAACATAGAATTAAGGAGATATGAATCTGAAAAAACTGGAAATCATAAAAAAATGAAATGTTTGAAGATCAGTGTCCTGGCATTAGTGAGTTGAAATGGATGGTATTGGCCATTTTGAATCCAACAATCATATCATCTACTATGTTGGGAATGATAAACTGAAGAAGAATTGAGTCGCAGTCATTACCAGAAAGAAGAAATTGAGCTCTGTACTGAAATACAATACTGTCAATTATTGATTAGTGTCTATATTTCTACAAAGAGGACAAGTTAACAGAACTATTATTCAAATTTATGTACCAACCAAATGCCTAAGATTGAGAAATTAATGATGTTAACAAACTGTTGCAGTCTGAAAATGATCAAACATGCAATCACGGTACATAGATAATTAGTGATGATGAAATACAAAAGTTGGAAACAAAGAAGAAAGATCGGTAGTTGGAAAATACTACTTTCTGATAGGAACAATGCCAGAGAGTACATGATTGAATTCTGCAAAGCCAGTGACTTATTCAATGGAAATACTTTTTTCAATAACACAAACAATGACTATACATGTGGACCTAACTGATGGATTACACAGGAAACAAATTAACTGTACCTATGCAAAGAGATGAAAGAGAAACCCAACATTATCAGCCAAGGCAAAACCTGGGACTGAAGATACAGAAAGCCATTCATTGTTCATACGCAAATTCAACTTGAAGCTAAAGAAAATGAAAATAAGTCCATAAGAGCCAAAGTACAAACTGTTAATACATCCCGCCTGAATTGGGAGACTATCTCATGAATAGATTTGTTCAACTGAACACTCATGACTGAAGACCAGAAAAACTGTAGGATGGCACCAATGACATCGTACACGAAGAAAGCAAAAGGTCAATTAAAAGACAGCAAAGAAAAAAAAGACTGAAATGGATGTCAGAAGAGACTCTAAAACTTGCTTGAGAGTACAGAGTAGTTAAAGAAAACATTACAAATGACAGAAAGTTAAACTGAAGGCTCTGAAAGATGACTTGAGGAGATAAAGTACATGCAATAATTCCAGTCCATCTTCATCTCTAAATACATAATGAAAAACTTCATTCAAAATAATTAGGAGGTGGGTTAAGGTGGTGGAGTAGTCAGAAGCTTCCTATGATTCCACTAATGACAAAGATTCAAAAGAAAAAATGAATTGATTATACATGACATTCTAGGAGCCCTGAACATCAGAGGGAAAGTTGAGAAATCAGACCGAGCAACAAGGAAGGGAAAGGAGATGCAAAAGTACTTAGGAAGAACCAGACCTTATCTGCAGGGGATCCACATCCTGCTGGAGGATTGGTGGTGGCCAACATGATGAGCAAAGTGGTAGCATTCAGACAGCTTCTTCCTCAGTGGTGGAGAGACTGAGCTGTGGAGAGCCCCCTCTCCCCTCCACAATCAGTGAAAAGTGGCATTTGATTGTCAAAAGCTACGTAATTGCGTCTAATCTGTCACATACACATCCAAAACGTTCCTTCAGGCTAAACCTGTCTCCCTTTTCCCAACACTTCGTCCCTTCTCTGCACTGCACTGGCCTCCATAATCTGATGCTCTACCTGGATTAGAAGTAGGACCCCTTACACAAACCTGAACCATTCTCCCAAACTTGGAGAGGGAGCAATTTAGCAAACAGAACAAAATCTTTACTAGCAACTTTAAGCCAGGAACTCAGGGTAGAAACAGAGTCTTCTCCTAGGCATAGGCATAAGGGGTCCACAGACCTTGGAAGCCATTCAGCACAGCATACAGTATCCAGGGAGCCCGTCATCCTGCAGCAAAAACTGTCTATTTGCACTAAGGAACAGGAACAAGCCTTCCCAACAGACACTCACAGATGGCTGTCAGTCCTGCATCTTTCTCAGTGCATGCAGCCAGTTCCCTGAGCCTACACAATCACCCTTGACCGTTTAGGACTGCAAGGGACAGACAATCTGCACCACTCTTGCTGATTCACTACTTGGATCAGGGTTTTGTTTGTTGTCATTGTAGTTGAGGATTTTTGAATTACCTTTTCAATTTCTTCTTTTGTGATAGGATGATTTAATTGTTCTACCTCTTTTCGTGTTATTTTAGGCACATAATGTGTTTCTAGAAACTTGTCCATTTCCTCTGGGTTTTCAAATTTGTTAGAGTAAAATTTTCCATAGTACTCTGTTATAATTTTTTTAAATTCAGTTGAGTCTGTTGTGATATCACCCATCTCACTTCTTATTTGGGTTATTTGCTTTCTGTCCTTTTTTTTTTTGTGGCCAATGGTTCATTGATTTTGTTGATCTTTTCAAAGAGCTAGCTTCTAGTCTTGTTAACCCTTTCTATCATTTTTCTATTCTCTCATTAATTTAATTCTGCTCTAATTTTTATTTTTTGCTTTCTTTTACTTCTTTTTTTCTATAATTTTCTAATTGTAGGGTTAATACTTTGTTTGGAGCCCGTTTCTTCTTTGTTGAATGTGTCATTTATTGTAATAAATTGACATCTAAGCACTGCTTTTACTGTGTCTGAAAGGGTATGGTAGGATGTGTCTTCCTTCTGCTTTGACTGTGTGAATGTCTTTATTCTGTCCTTGATTTCTTCTATAACCAAATAGGTTTTGAGCAAAGTGTTGCTCACTTTCTGCGTGTTTGACTTTTTTCCCTTGCTTTCCTCATACTAGTTTCCACTTTTACTAGCTTGTGGTCCAAAAAAGATGCTTTGTAATATTTGATGCTTGGAATTTTATTAAGGTTTGCTTTATGGCCTAACATATGATTTATTCTGGAGAATGTTCCACGTGTGTTGGAAAATACAGTATACTTGCCTGCTGTTGGGTAGGATGTTCTAAATACGTCTACAAATTTAAGCTGATTGATTGCAGATCTTCTGTGTCTTCATTGAGTTTTTCTTTGTCCTTTATGAAAAGTGGTGTGTTGTGGAGCTGTCTATTTATGTTTTCAAGCAGTTAATGGTTGTTTTATGCATTTTGGAACCTTGCTGTTGGGTGAATAACTATTTAATGTGATCATTCCCTCCCATAGTAGTGATTCCTTAATTATTGTATAGTGTCCTTCCTTATCTGATGTGGTAGATTTTACTTTCAAGTCATTTTATCAGAAATTAATATTGCCACTCCTGCTCTTTTTATAGCACTCTGGTTGTACTTCTTCCAAGACAAATCTGTGTACAAGTGTCCATCATAGTAAATAAAGAGAGCCTTGGGGAAAATGTGAAATAATATTAAATTATTGAAATGTATACTTTGGGAATTCAAGAAGGAGAGAAGAAAGAGATTGACCTTCAAAATACTTCAAGAAAGAATATGTAAAGTTTCTCAACTTTGTAAACGTTTTAAAATTTAAGAATCCCAGTGAATCTCAAGTACAATAAACTCTCAGAATATCATGAACAGATGTATCACAAAGTTCAGAAAATCAAGCATAAAGAAAAAATTTTGATTACATCTACAGAAAGTTTACAAATTCCCTACAAGGAAACAATGATTCATATAATAACTGATTACACATCAGATATCATGGTAACAAAAATACTGTACAGCAACATCAGTGAAGAGCTGAAAGAAAACAACTGTCAACTGGTAGTCTATCACCAATGGAAATATACTTTAGATCAAAGCAAAATAAAAATGTTTTTCCATAAAAGAAATCCAAAAAAATTAGTTGTAAGAAGATAGCTTTAGGAAAAAGTGCTAAAGATTTTCTGCAAACTAAAGATAAATAAAATCTTGCAGAACAGATAACAGAGGAAAGAGCTTGAGGGATACATAGATGTAAAGTGTCTATAAACACCACTAACCCAGATTTTCTGCAATTTATTTTTCAGGAAAAATGAAGAAAGGTAATTTTCATATTTTCATGTGTATCAAGTAATCAAGATATCAAGTAATATCACTAGGAACCTACGTCTCTTTTAATTCGTCTCTAAATTGTTTTGTTTTTAATGAATAATTAATTTTTTTTCAAAGAAAAGAAAGAGAAAGGCAGGTTGCCAAGAAAAAAAAAGCTTTGCACAACTATGAGATTTATTTAAGGAAACCAGGCTTGACTATATGAAGGCAATGCTATTGATATCTTGATTTTACTTAGAAAAGGTGCTTTCCTCTGAATGTACTGATGCTATTGAAACTGTATTGCTTTGTCAATTTCTTCGATTATATTCTTTTTAAAATCGTGCTCAAATTAATTTCTCACATGAAAATTGATGTACATGTTGTTTTGTGACATTAGTTGCTATCTTCACAATGTGACAGCACCCTCTCCTTTTCCATCCTGGGTTCCCTGTGTCCATCAACCAATTCCTATCCTTTCCTGCCTTCTTATCCCTGGTGGTGTGTTGGGTAAGTGCTACAGCTGTTAACTAAAAGTTTGGCAGTTCAAATCTACCAGGTGCTCCTTAGAAACTCTATGGAACAGTTCTACTCTGTCCTATAGGGTTGCCATGAGTTGGAATGGACTTGATGGCAGTGGGTTTGGTTTTTCTTTTTCATCCTACATCCGGAAACAGATACTCATTTCTTGTCGTGTATCCATAGTCCTGTCTAATCTTTGTATGAAGAACAGGCTTTGGGAGTACTTGCAGTTTTCTGGGTTAACAGAGTGTCCAGGGACCATAGTTTCAGGGATTCCTCTTGTCTCTTCATACCATTAAGTCTGGTCTTTTCCAGTGACTTTAAGTTTGGTTATGTACTTTCTTCCTGATCTTCAATTATATTCTTCAGTGAATATTTATCCTAATGCCTTTTCAAAGACAATGAAGGAAGACTATAGTGAGTTTGTAATCCACTTATAGGGGATATAATTCAAGAAAATCTAGCCTTGGAGAATATGAAAATAAGGCTATCTGTACCTTGAGATGACACAGAATAAATTGTTTTCCCCAATAAGAAGCCCTGGTGGTGCAGTGGTTAAAACTCTTAAAATCATTCTTGAACTCTTCAAATAGTTTAGAACATTTGATATTGAAAATTACTAGAACATTGCCAGGATATCCACAGACTCTGTCACCAGTCTGCTAGTTTGAAATATTGTGGTAGCTCATGTATTGCTATGATGTAGAAAGCTATGCCAAAGTATTTCAGTTACCAGAAGAGTTACATTTCATGCAAAGTTTCAGAGGAGCCTGAGTAGTAAAACACGCTAACAAGAAACACCTGGTGTTACACTTCTGAAATCAGTCAGTGGTCACCTTACAATTACAACAGAAGTTTATCCAATGCAGTGCTGTAAGAAGAGCCCATCAAGCGGGAAGACACTCAAAATCCAACACAGAAAAAGTTACTAACCTTAATCGTGCAGACAGAGAAAAGCCACTGCAACCTTCATCTGCTATGTGGGATGACTCAATATTAGAATAAACAGATGTAAATATCTGTTATGAATCAGAATATGGAATGTATGAAATATGAATTCAGGAACCTTGGATATCGTCAAAAATGAAAGGCTTCGAGATCAACATTCTAGGCATTAGTGAGGTAAAGTGAACTGCTATTGGCCATTTTGAATCTGACAATCGTATGGTCTATTATAATGTTTAGTTAATGTTTAGTATCAATGTTTAGTTAATAGCCACATGTGTACGAGGAAGATCAGCCATAATAAAAAAATAAAATGTTTTCTTTGGCTTGGCTTAAACATAATTTAAAAATAGCTCAAGCTATACATTGACAGGGAAATCAGCAAATGACAGAAATTTAAACCAGATTCAGAAGAGGATGTTAAAGTAGAGGTATTATTCCAATGTCAGCAGACTCAGTAGAAAGGAAACAATGCAAGAAGGATGTTTTCCTGTGTTTTCTTGATGATACAAAGGTGTTTGTCTGTGTGGGTCACAACAAATTATGAATGTCATTGCCAAGAACAGTACTTCCAGAACATATAGTTGTGCTCATGTGAAATTTGCACTTGGATCATGATGCATCAGTTTGATAAGAAGAAAGTGATAACGAAGGGCTTAAATTGGAAAACACTTGTGGCAGGCTTGTACTTTTTCACCTTACATATTTATTTTGTATGATGAAAATGGTGTCCAAGAAGCTTAGCTGTCACATGAGATGACGCTTCAACTGATTGTCCATCAGGGAAATGAAAATTAAAATGATAATGATTTATTACTTTGTGCCAACTAAAGTAGCAGGATAAGAAAACCTTGGAGAGAAAACAAAAAATATTGGCCAGGTTAAAGAGAATTAGAACCCTCATTCATTGTCAGTGGAATAGTAAATAGTTATAACTACTGTAAATAAAAGTTTGGTGATTCCTCAAAAAATTAAACATATAATTGCGATGTTCTTGTTAGGCTCCATAAAGTTGGTGCTGAATCACAGCAATCGTATGTATAACAAAAGAAAATTCTGCATAATCCTAGGCCATCCTCATCATCTGTTGTTGGAACTCAGTGTTGTACCACTGTGTCAAAGCATCTTGTTGAAGGTCTTCCTGTTTTTCACCAACCCTCTACTTTATCAAGCCTGATGTCCTTCTCCAGGATTGGTCTCTCCTGAAAAAATATCCAAAATATGTGAAATAAAGTCTCCACAGTCTCTTTTCTAAGGTGAACTAACACTGTTCTTCCAAGAAACATATAGTCGTTCTTTTGACAGCCCGTGGTAGATTCAGTATTCTTTGCCAACATGATTAATCAAAGGCATCAATTCTTATTCAGTCTTCCTTATTAATTCTTCTGATTTCCCATGTATATGAGGTGACAGAAAAATGACATGGCACGGGCCAGTCTCACCTTATTCCTCAAAGTGTGGTCTTTCCTTTTGAACACTAAAAAGAGGTCTTTTGAAGATTTGCCCAATTCAATCAAGCTATTTGATTTCTTGACTGATGCTTCCACGGATATTGATTGGATATCCAAGTAAAACAAAATTCTTCAGAGCAATCTTTTCCTGTTTGTCATGATTGGTATAACGGTAAGAGTTTGTTTCTTTCTTTATGTTGAGATGCAATCCATACTGAAGGCTGTCATCTTTGATCTTTAGCAGTAAATGCTCTTCACTTTTAGCAAGCAAAATGGTAACATCTGCATATAGTAGATTGTTAAAAAGTATTCCTCCAACTCTGGTGTGGCATTCTTCTTCATATAGTTCTGTTTCTCGAATTATTTGCTTAGCATAAAGACTGAATAAATATGGTAATGTACACCATACTTGTTCTGTTTGTATGATTGCCTCATAATCTTTGTGTACATTCTACACGAGCACAGTTAATTGTTCTGGAAATCCCATTCTTCAAAATGGTATTCATAATTTATTATGAGCCACACAATCCCCTTCTAGGTATATAACCAAAAGACATGAAGCATTAATTCAAAGAGATACTTCCACACCAGTGCTTACTGCAGCACTACTTAAATTAGATAAAAAGTGGAAACACCTAAATAATAAACACTGTGCGGTCCCATTCATACGAAATATCAGGAATAAGAAAAAGTACAGAAACCAATTTATCAATGATTACCAGAAAGGATGAGAAGGGAAAGCTAAATAGTCCTTGCTTATGAGACACTGAGCTTCTTTTAACGGTAAATAAAAAATCTGGAAATGGAGAACAGTGATGGATATACAAGATGGGAATAACTAATGTCATTAAATTATGCATGTAAAACAATTTCATGACAAATATTTTCCTATGTGTATGCACATATATACATATGTGTGTGTATATATATATATCACACTAAATAAAGAGAACTTTGGGAAAACTGTAGAACAATATTAAATTACTGAAACATTTCTTTTTGAAATTCCAGAAGAAGAAGAAAAAGGAATTGGCCCTTATAACATTTCAAGAAAGAATATGAGAAATTTCTTAGCTTTGATGAAAGATTTAAAATTAAGGATTTAAAAATCTCAGTGAACTCTTATCAGTATAAATTCTAAGACTGCCTTGCCTACACACATTAAAGTTCTGAAAGTCAAATATAAAGAAAAACTCTTGAATACACTTAAATGAATATAACAAATTTCCTACAGGAAAAACATAATTCAGATAACAACTGGTTTCAAGTTGAAATCATGGGAACAAAATTATTTTGACACAAAGCTTGTAAAGTGTTGATATACAACAAGCGTCAGACAGTAGTCTACTGCCACTGAAAACATACTTCAGAAATCAAGCCCAAATAAAAATATTTTTGCAAAAAAATAAAGCAAAAGAATTAGTTCTCAGAGGTATGTCTTGTAGGAGATGCTGAAGAATGTTCTCCAAACTAAGGAGAAACAATACCAGAAAAAAGGGATGAGAGAGGGCAGGGCTTGTGGGACAGACAGATATGACGAGTCTGTGAATTCTAAAAATCATTTATCCAGATTTTCTCTAATTTTTTCAGACAAAATGGATGAAGACAATTATCTTATTTTCATTTGTGTGCAAATGATTTACCTAGTTACCTAAACTCTCTGAGTGTCTTTTAATTCATTTGTAACTTGTTTTGATTTATCTTTGATAAGTAATTACTTAATTTTGTTTTCAATGAAAAGAAAGGAAGAGAAAGTGAGTTTGACTTCAAAAAAATACTTGCATAAATATAAAACATATATTTAAGGAAAACCAGACCCAACTATATGAAGGTAATATTATTGATATCCTGGTTTTAAGTAGAAAAGTTCTTCCTCTAAATAACTTATGCTGTTAAAACTACAGTATTTTGTTTGTAAATATCTTCAACTGTGTTCTTAAAAGAATATTTATCTTACTTGTCTTTCAGAGAAACGGAAGGAAGAATATGGTGAGTTTCTAGTTTATATCAAATTATAGGGTATACAGTTAAAGAAAATCCAGTTTTTGACAATATGGAAATAAGGTTATTTGTACCTTGAGAATACAATTGTTTCCCCAGTAAGTAATTCTTTGACGTTGTAGTGAAATGCTACACTGTTAACTGAAAGGTGAGTAGTTGAAACCTACCAGTTCCTCTCCAGGTAAAAGATATGTAGAGGTTTACAGCCTTGAAAATTCTAGAAGGAATTCTCCTCTGTCCTTTTTTAGGGTCACTATGAGTTGGAAATGACTGAAAGGGAACAGGCTTCCCTAGTAAACCAACCTATTCAAAATTCACTTACAATTTGCTTCAACTGATTCACATCTTTATAAAAGCTAAATAGAAATTGTTATTTTGATGAGTTTTCACTCAATTTGCTTTCTCATATTTTTCTAATTTTTATCTAATTTGTCTTTCAGAGAAAACAAAGACAGAAAACGGTAGGTTTTAACTCTCAGGAACATGCAGTATAAAATTAAAGGAACAGCAATCTGGTCTTGACTATATGAATGCAAGACTATGATATTTTGTTGTTAGGTTATGCGAAGTGCTCTACCCATGAGTAATCGTATTTTACCTGAACCTTTCTCACTTGCTTTGGAGATTACTTCCTATTGATTATTCAGTTCATTTTTGTCCTTTTGCTTTTGTTTGTTTTTGCAGAGAAAACGAAAGAAGAGAATGGTGAGAGTCTTGTTTCCATCTATACATAAAGACTGTAATGTAAAGAATAGCATTCCCAAATGTCTGAGTGTGTAGCAATCAGTACCTTGCTATTTTGTAGTAACTAGTGATTTCCTTTTAGGTAATCAAATCTTTCTAAAGTTAGATTATGTGAACCTAGGGGTCTTCATTTAGAAACTGCTAATGTTGTTAACCGTATATGGTAATTCGTGTGAGCATATGGTATGTGCACTTTAGGTTTTATACATTTATAGGAAGCTGTCCTGTAGGTTTCTTTCTAGACGTGAGAGAAGAGAGTGGAGTGGAGGGGACAGGGGCTCATTAGGAGGGTGATAGAAGTGTAAAGTAAGAGTGTGCTATCACAGGGTGAGGAGAGCAGATGGAGCTGCAAATAGCTGGGCATATGGAATTGATTTGGATTGTATACTTTCACTTAATAATAATAAGCCAGCCAGCCAGCATGCCAAGCCAAGTGCTGTCGAGTCAGATCTGACTCATGGCGACCAGCCAGCATAAATAAATAAAAAAAGAATTCATATCACAGGAACTCTATGTATTTTAAATCAGGGAACATGTTTATAAAAGTTAAATAGAAATTATTATTTTAATTTCATTCTGTTTAATATAAATGTAAATCACAGTCAATTGCAAAATATGACAGATATTTAAACTAATCTCACCATTATGTCTGTGATCTTGTGCTATAAAGCAGCATGGATGTGAAAGGATGTATTTAATCAAAAATCTACTAAAAACTAGTTCACTTGCTTCTTTAATTAATATTTCCATATTTGTTTTACAGAGACACTGAAGATAACTAACTGTAAGTTTCTTACCTTCATCCACATACAAAATGCAACTTAAAACTAAACTGTGATCCCATCTTATTTTTCTACAAATCTTTAAAAAGTGTTTTAAAATGTCTGAGCTATGCAAATAGAGAATATTACCAGACATCTTTCCAAAGGAAGATCATAATTTTAGAAATAATAACTTTTCAGCAACATTAAATGAAACTTTGAACAACTGTAGGCTTTCCTATGAAATGATTTGCAGAACTAACCTGTGAAATCAATGGTTGTCAGAGGACAGTGACACAGAAAAAAAGCTGACGAGGCATAAGATGAGGGTTAGGAAAAAACAGAAATAAATATTTTACGGAAGCCTAACAAAAGTTTTCAAAGAATGGGTAAGTAAATACAAAATAAATAATGGGACAGTGAGTGCATGAGACCCATGTATGAATCAACAGTTATGAGATGTTTTGGAACATTTTCAGCGTGCTAAGAGGAGACTTAGCTGGACAAAACTGCCTACTAGCTTGAAACTACTCATTTATTCTGCAACTTTTTTCTTTTTATAAAAACTGCTTTCCTTATTCCTGAAAAAGGGAAATCTGTAAGATAGATTCTCTCCTCTACTGTATATTGAATTAAATTGAAAGAGAAAAAGTAATACATATATGTCACTGGAGTAATACACTTTTAAAGATGACTCACTGGATTCCAACAGGAACAAAAACACTTCCTACCAGAACCTATGGATACAGCCAAAGCAGTGCTCAGAGGTCAGTTTAACTCCATAAATGCATACATATGGAAGAAAGAAAGAAACCAAGTCAAAGAACTGACCCTACAGCTTGAACAAGTAGAAAGAGAACAACAGAGGAACCCCCCAGGCACCAGAAGGAAACAGGTCATAAAGATCAGAGCAGAACTAAATGAATTAGAGAATAGAAGAACAATTGAAAAAATTCAGAAGACCAAAAGCTGATTTTTTTAAAAAGATCAACAAAATTGACAAACCACTGGCTAAACTTACTAAAGAAAAACAAATAACTCAAATAAGAAATGAGAGGGGAGTTGTCACAACAGATCCAACAGAAATCAAAAATATCATAGCTGAATACTATGAAAGACTGTATTCTAACAAATTTGAAAACCTAGAGGAAATGGACAAATTCCTTGATTCGTATCACCTATCAAAATTATCACAAGGTGAAGCAGAACAGCTTAATAAATACACCACAAAGAAAGAGATTGAAAAAGTCATCAAAAAACTGCCAACCAAAAAACCCCCAGGCCCAGATGGCTTTACCACAGAATTCTACCAAGCGTTTAGAGAAGAGTTATCTCCAATACTGCTAAGACTATTTCACAGTATAGAAGGAATGGAATACTCCCAAATTCATTCTATGAAGCTATCATAACCCTGATACCAAAGCCAGGGAAAGACTCAACCAAAAAGGAGAACTACAGACCAATATCACTCATGAATCTAGATGCAAAAATCTTCAACAAAATTTTTGCCTATAGAATACAACAACAAATCTAAAAAATAATCCATCATGACCAAGATGGAGTCATACCAAGGAGGCAACACTGGTTCAACATCAGAAAAACAATTAATGTGATCAACCACATAAATACCACAAAAGACAGGAACCACCTGATCTTGTCTAGTGATGCAGAAAAGGCATTTGATAAAGTCCAATGCCCACTCATGCTAAAAACTCGTAGCAAAGCAGGAATAGACGGAAAATTCCTCAATGCAATAAAGGCCACTTATACAAAGCCAACTGCCTACATCATCCTGAACGGAGAGAGACTGAAAGACTTTTCCTTGAGAACAGGAACTAGACAAGGATACCCACTCTCACCTCTCCTATTCAACATTGTAGTAGAAGTTCTAGCCAGAGCAATTAGACAAGACCAAGAAATAAAGGGCGTCTGCATCAGCAAAGAAGAGCTAAAAATCTCCCTATTTGCTGATAATATGATTGTATATGCAGAGAATCCCGAAAAATCCATAAGGAAACTACTCATACTGATAGAAGAGTTCGGCAAAGTCTCAGGGTACAAGATAAACATAAGTAAATCAGTAGGATTCCTTTATACTAACAACTAGATTATTAAGGAAGAAATCACCAAGTCAATACCATTTACCATAGCCCTTAATGAGATAAAGTGCCTAGGAATAAACTTAACCAGAGAAATAACAGAACTTTACAAAGAGAACTAGAAACCCTTACCACGAGAAACTAACAGAGAGTTACATAAATCGAGAAACCTACCTTGCTCATGGATAGGAAGATTTAATATTGTGAAAATGTCTATTTTACCCAAAGCAATCTACTTATATAGTGTAATCCCAATACAAGTTCCAGTAACATTTTTTTAATGAGATGGAGGAACAAATTACCAACTTTGTCTGGAAAGGGAAGAAGCCCCGGATAAGTAAGGTACTACTAAAGAAGAAGAACGCACTAGGAGGCCTCTCATTATCCAACCTTAGAACCTATTACACTGCCACAGTAGTCAAAACAGCCTGGTACTGGTACAAAAACAGACAGATAGATCAGTGGAACAGAATCGAGACCCCAGAAATGACATCATCTGCCTATCAACAGCTGATGTTCGACAAAGGCCCTAAGACATTAAACTGGGATAAAAAACAATCTTTTCAACAAATGGTGCTGGCAAAACTAGATATCCATCTGCAATAAATTGAAACAAGGCCCATATCTTACACCTTATACAAAAACCAACTGAAACTGGGTAAAAGACCTAAATATCAAATCTAAAATGATAACGCTCATCCAAGTAGGAACAACAATGGAAGGTTTAATACACAACACAGACGGACTTCAAAATCTGTCAAACAAACCACAATCATCAGAAGAAAAAAATAGATAAATGGGAACTGCTCAGAATCAATCACTTTTGCTCATCCAAAGACACTATTACTAGAATTAAAACGCTAGCTACAGAATGGGAAAAAATATTTGGCAATTCTATGTCAGACTGATGCCTGATCTCCATAATCTATAAGGTATTACAAAATATCAATAATAAAAAGATAAATCATCCAATCAAGCAATGGGCAAAGGAGATGGACAGACACTTCTCTACAGAGGAGATCCAGGCAGCCAAAAACACATGTGGACATGCTCACAATCATTAACTATTAAAGAAACTGAAATCAAAATGACAATGAGATAACATCTCAATCCAACAAAGTTGGGGAGGTTGTAGGGAGATTGGCACTCTCCTACACTGTTGGTGGGATTTCAAAATGGTGCAACCTCTTTGGAAAGCAATCTGGCGCTCCCCTAAAAAAATGGATATGAATATACCATTTGACGCAGGAATTCCACTGCTTGGAATATATCCTACAGAATCAAGCCTATTCACACCAACTGATACATGCACACGAATGTTCATTGCAGCACAGTCCACAATAGCAAAAAGATGAAATCAACCCAGATGCCCAACAACAGAGGAATGGATAGGTAAACTATGGTATATATACACAATGGAACACTATGCAATGATAAAGAACAACGATGACTGCAGAAAACGTCTCTTAACCTGGTTTCACCTGAAGGACATTATACTGAGTGAAAGTAGTCAGCGAGGAAAGGACAAATATTGTATGAGACTCCTATGTTAAAAACTTAAAAACAGATTCATGTATAGAAGAAAAGACTCCGAAGCCTGCAAGGGTGGTAAGGGAGGGAGTGTAAGTGGGAGGATTTAGATTAGATAGTTAATAGAAATTTGGTTGGGTGAAATTGGTGACAGTACACATTAGAAAGAAGATCAATAACAACCGGACTTCAACACAATTTGAGTACTCCTCCCATCTTAACCCAATATTGCAAGGACAGAGTAGCCGGGGGGGGGGGCCCCCTGTGGACTATGCCCTCAGGCAAAATCCAGGCCAACTGGCCCAGCTAGCATTTTGCTAATGAGGACTCTCTGCACCCCTCGTCGGTGAGTGACATCTGGGGTCTTAAAAGCTGCTAAGCTGCCATCTGAGGTACAGCAAGTGGTCCCAACTCAACAGGAATGGATGATCACCGAGGAGAAGAATGACAGGGCAAAAAGAGAACCCAGAAGACAGAAGAACCCACGAGAGTGGGTCTCTATATTGACTCATGACCAGAAGAACCGGGTGGTGCCTCAGTGATAGCCACGATGGAGCTCACAAAGTGGAGTCTCACTGGCAACAAGAGATTAAATAGGGGTGTACTTAGAGATCTTAAATAAAAGACCACAATTGATGGTCCAGGTGCTTCTGAGTTCCCCTGGGAGCATGGCCCCTGGCCCTGATGCTGCCCCTGTCCATAAATCATAATGAAGGTCAACTTTTCAGACAGCAATGAATTGGACTTGGCGATGCAGAGTTACCATATCTTGTGGGAATTTTATGGTTCTATGCATTTATAGGACGTCAAACCACCGACTTCTTGCTGAGTGGGTGGAGAGGAGGAGATAGGAGACTGTTGGGAGGATAGGACACATATGGACCAGAGAGGAGGGGTGTGCTGTCACCGGTCAGGGAGAGCAGGGGGTGCTGCGTATAGGTTAGCATGTGAATTTATATGGGAATGTACATTTTCATTCAATCATAATAAAAAAAAGATGACTCACAACCTAGTAATACAACAATAGCCAAGTAAGGTTGAAACAATCAACTACAAAGAGACCCAAAGTGGAACCATAGACAGAAAAGAAAATTTTTAAGTTCTAGAATACAGAATATGAATGAGTTATCAGTACACAGCAGAGCAAATGCAAGTGGTCATAAATTAGAAAAGGCAATCAATTCACCACGAATCCTTGATAAGTTCCAGACTTATAAATGCTAAAGGCAATAAAGTGTCAGGATAACTGGCAGCACTGAAAATGGTGGACTAATGAAAATATATTTTAGTGAATATTTTCTCCAAACAACTGTCATTGCAATCCAGAAACTTGCGTATGAATGAAAGTGGAAAAAAAAGACAAATAACACTTTACATTTATAACAATTCAAGTGTTATAAAGAAAAATATCCTGCAGAATCTTTTACTTAGATGTTCTCTAAAACAATGGCTGGCTAGTTCTACGCTTTATTGCCTTGAAGTGAAGTTTATCTCTTGTGATGTCTACTCTAGGGATGAAGTGGGTCTAATTTGCTTTTTAATGGCCTCTTTTGTAAACATGAATTTGATTCCACATCTCAGCTGTTGTTTGACAGAATTGTCCCGTACTTGAAATGGAGAGCTATGTTTTAAAAAGATGCTGAAGGACAGAGTGATAATTCAAAAAATAGAACAGATTAGTATACTAGACCAATCCACTATGGAGTCAGATCAATTTTGAACAAAATTACAATTTTAGAATAACAAAGAATGGGAAACAGCACAAGTTATGTACGCTTTCTGTTGTTTTAAGTCAACCAATTTGTTGTACTTTGTTACAGTATCTATAGAGAGCTGGTAGAGTCAGAAAGGAATAATAGAATTGAGAACAGATATTACTGAAGTATTAAGAGGAAAATGATAAAGAATATCAATGAAGCCAAAACACACTGTGTTGAAAAGAGTAATAACATTAACTGTTCTTCAGCTAGACTGAAAAAACAAGAAACAAGGTCTAGATTACAACAACTAGGTAATCAGAGGAGACATTATTATTGACGTCTCAGAAATTAAGGAAAAGCTAAACAGTGAAAATGTACATTCCTGTATAAATTCACATGCCCAACTATATGCAGCTTCCACTGCTCTCCCTGCCCAGTGACAGCACACTATTCCTCTCTGCTGTGTACATATCTCATCCTCCCAACAGTCTCCTTTCCCCTCCTCTCCACCCACTCTCCTTCTTCCAGCCAGAGATCAGCAGGATGATATCCTATAGATGCACAGAACCATAAAGTGCAGCCAATATATGGTCACTCTGCATCACCAAGTCCAATCCATTCATGTCCGAAGAGTGGACCTTCATTATGATTTATGGGCAAGGGCAGCATCAGGACCAGGGGTCATGCTCTGAGGGGAACCCCAAAATCACTGGACCATCATTTGCGGTCTTTTGGTGGAGATCTCAGGGTGCACCTCTTTTATTCTTGTGTTGCCAGTGAGACTCAACTTAGTGAGCTCCATCGCTATCACTGGTGGTGGCCGGGCACCATGAGGTTCTTCCAGTCCCAAGTCTATGTAAGCACCCATTCATGTGGTTCCCTCTATCTTCTGGGTTGTCTTTACCCCATGTCATTTTGGTCCTCAGTGATCACCCATTCCTGCTGAGCTGGGACCATTTTCTGTGCCCTCGGATGGCAGCTTGTCAAAAGTTAAACACTTTTTATGAGAACAAGTCCTACAACTTAAAAGAAAGGGGAAAATTCTTAGAAAGCCACTAATTTCCACAATTGACTTAAGACGATATATAAATTACGAGCAGACCTATAACTGGTTATTGTTTCTGTTAGGTGCCATATAATCTCTTCTAAAGCATAGTAACCCTGTGTACAACGGAATGAAACACTGCTGGAAGCTGAGCCAACCTCACAGTTGTCACTATATTTAAGCCCATTGTTATACCAACTGTCTCAATCCATCTCATTGAGGATCTTCCTTTTTTCCTTGGATTTTATACTTTACCAGTAGTCCTGATGGCTCAGCGGTTAAGAGCTCAACTGCTAACCAAATGGTGGCAGTTTGAATTCAACAGCTGCTCCTTGGAAATCCTATGGGACAGTTCTACTCTGTCCTACAGTGTCTCTATGATTCAGAATTGACTCAGTAGCAACATACGTATTTTTTTCCTCTTCTAACACTTTACAAAGAACAATGCCATTTTCTCTAGGGACTGGTTTCTCTTGATAACGTGTTCAAAGTTTAGTGAGACAAAATCTTGCCATTCTTGCTTCTGAGGAATATTGTGACCGCATTTCTTCCAAGAGATTCATTCTTTCTTTTGCTAGTTCATGGTATATTGATTATACTTTTCCAACACCACAAATCAGAGGCATCAATTCTTCCTTCTTCAATATTCATTTAGCAGCTTTTGCATGCATATAAGGTAATGGAAAATGCACATACTCATGAGGTGTGGGTCATGTGCACATTAGTTCTCAAAGTGACTTCTTTAACACTTTAAAGAGATCATTGGCGGCAGATTTCCCCAACGTGGTGTGTCATTGGATTTCTTTACTGCTGCTTTCATGAGCATTGATTGAGGATTCAAATAAAATGAAATTCTGTACAACTTCAATATTCCTTCTGTTTATGATGATCTTATTTATTAGTCTAGTTGTGAGGACTTTTATTTATGTTGATCTCTAAATCCGTATTGAAAGCTGTAGTCTTTGATCTTCATCAGTAAGTGCTTCATGTCCCCTTCACTTTTGGAATGTAAGGTTGTGACACCTGCATATTGCAAGTTGTTAATGCGTCTTCTTCCGATCTTGATGCCCTTTTCATATAGTCCAACTTTGCTAGTTATCTGCTCAACATACAGAATGAATGCAAGTATGGTGAAAGATATAACCCTCATGCATATCTTTCCTGTCTTTCAGTTAAGCAGTATCCCCTTGTTCTCCATGAACAACGAACTGTAATTTTAGTCTATGTACAGGTTCCACATGAGCACAAATAAGTGTTCTGCGATTCCCATTTTTTGAAACTTTCTGTGCAATTGGATTTGCTGTGCAATTTGTCATGAGCCACATAGTCAAATGCCTTTGAATCTTCAATAAAACACAAGTGAACACCTTTCTGGTATCCTAAGCTTACAGCCAAGATCCATCTGACATTAGTAATAATATCTCTTTCCATATTCTCTTCTGAATCAGTCTTAAATTTCTGGTAGCTCCCTGCTGGTGTACTGCTGCAACTACCGTTGAATGATGTTAGCAAAATCTTACTTGTGTGTGATATTAATAATATTGTTCAATAATTTCCACATTCTGTTGGATCACCATGCTTTGGAATGGTCACAAATATGAATCTCTTCCAGTCACTTGGCCAGGAATCTACCAATTTTCTTGACATAGACAAGTGAGCACTTCCAGTTCTGCATCTGTTTGTTGACAAACATCCTCAAATGCTACTCTTTTAATTCCTGGAAACTTGTTTATTGCCATACATTTTGGTGCAGCTTGGAATTCTTAGTGTTAGCTTGTCTTGACTTCATGGTTCTTGGTTGCATTCTACTTCTTGAAATGGTTGAACATCAACCACTTCCTTAGGCGTGGTGATTCGGTGTATTTCTTCCATCTTCTTTAGATGCCTCCTGTACCATTCAATATTTTCCACATAGAATCATTTTTTCTTCAGTCCTTGCAGCTTAAGGAATGTCAAGTGTATTCTCCCTCTAAGTTTTCTAACTCCAGGTCTTTGCACATTTCATTATTATACTTTGTCTTCTCTGGTACCCCTTTGTAATCTTCTGTTCATCTCTTAATTCACTTTTTCTTTTCCTTTTGCTTTAGCATCTCAGTGTTAAAGAGCAAGATAAGGAGTCTCTTCTGACATCCGTTTTGATCCACCTCCCAACCCCCACTGTCCTTTTAATAACATTTTGCTTTCTTCCTGTATGATTAATTTGTCATTACACAACTTTCCTGGTCTTCAGTCAACAGTACTCAGTGTATCAAGTATCTTCTTGATGTGATCTCTAAATTCAGGTGGGACACACTCAGGGTCGTACTTTTGCTCTAAAGTATTTACTCTAATTTTCTCCAGTTCTGACTTGAACTTGCATGGGACCAAATGAGGATCTGTTCCAGTTTTGGCCCCTGGCCTTCTTCTAACTGATGATACTGAACTTTTCCATCATCTCTTTCCAAAGATGCAATCATTTAGATTCCTGTGTATTCCTTCTATCAAGGTCCATGTGTAGCATACTCGCCATTTAAGTTGGTGTAAAAAAGTTTTCGTGATGATGGTCTTGCGAAACTCTATTATGCCATCTCTAGCATTGTTTCTATCATTAAAGCCATGTGAGTCAAATAGTGATCCTTCTTTTTTGTTTCCAACTTTTACTTTCCAATCACTGGGAACTACCAATGCATTCTTGCATGTGCCATCAGTGTCAGACTACAGAGTAAGTGAAAATCTTCAATTTCTTCACCTTTGACCTAAATGGTTTGTGTGTAAATTTGAATAATCATATTAATTGTGATCCTTATATGCCTAAAGATATTATTCTATCACTGACAACATTGTACTTCAGGAAAGATCTTGCAATGTTCTTGTTGACAATGAATGCCATACTGTTTCTCTTCCATGTGTCATTCCTGGCATAGCAGACTATATGATTGTCCAATTAAAAATGGCTGATACCAATCCATTTCTGTTCACCAAGTGTCTTACTTGTTGTCAGACTGAGGGGCCTTCCATGTTGCTATGATGCTAGAAGCCATGTCAATAGTATTCAAATACCAGCAGGCTCACATGTGGGAAGACAGATTTCAGCTAAGCTTTCAGATCAGATAGATTAGAAAGAAGAACTGAAGAACCTACTTCTTAAAATAATTAGCCACTGAAAACCTCAAGATTAGCTGCAATGTTTCAATAATATCTTAACAAAAAGTGTCTTATTATAAAATCTGGCCACCTCAAACTTCTGTGGAACTAAAGACAACAGGATTGGCAGAAGAGGAAGACATGGCAAAAGAGACTGACAAAGAAGGAGAGAGGCAGGAGGAGAAAACATTTCACATAAGTCACTGAAGGCTTTTTCAAGAATAGGTAGTTGCATACAAGAAAGGACACGGAAAAATAAACGCATTAAGTAACGCCCACCTACATGATTTAACAATTAGAAAGTCTGGTGAACATTTTCAGTATGATGATAGGACAATTGCACGCCACCACAGAGTAACCGGAGAGTGCTGATTTATTGCACACCTTTTCCTTCTACTGAAAATGTATTTTTCTGCTCTAAATAGACAGGGATATCTGTGCCTAAGTTACCTGCTTTGTTGCATATTAAATTGAGTTTTTTAAAAAAGGAAAATGAAGTATTTTAAATACTGTAAGCTAATCAGGATGATGCATTTGAAATATGGTGTTGGCCAAAGATACAGAATATGCCATAAACTGCCAGAAGAATGAGCAAATCTATCTTAGAAGAAGTGCAACCAGAATACTCCAAAGAAGTGAGAATACTGAGAATCCGATTTATATACTCTGGACCTGTTTTCAGAAAGGACCAGTCTTTCAGGAGGGAAATGAACATCATCCTCAGTAAAATAAAGGGTAAGCATGAAAGAGGAAGACTCTAAAGGTAATGAAGTGACATAGTGGCTGCAACAAAGTGCTCAAACATAGCAACAGTTGTCAGAACTCTGCAGGAGCAGGCACTGTCTCTTTCCATTGTACACAGGGTTGCTAATAACTTGAAAGTGACTGAAAGGCACCGAACAGCAACATGAAACATCTACCAGTGTGAGAAAGAAAGGAATAATGAAGGCTGAAATGGCCTATAACAAGATGACTCATAAAGTGATGACCTAGGCTGAGGTCTCAGGAGAAGTAAAACAAGTAAAGCATGTAAATAAATATATAAAGAGATTTATATTGAGGAAACATGGAATTGTAGAGGCTGAAACATCCCAACACTTGGATCAACACACAAACCTCATGCAGCTGCAGAAGCTGGTAAATCCAAGGTTTTGGAGAGTCAGAGAGCAGGGTGCCCTCTCACAAGCTGGGCAAGTTGATGAGTTCCAAGATTTCCCCTGATTCGTGTAGTAGCAGGGGTTAGCCAATGCAAGATGAGCAAGTCAGGGAACAGAACTCACAGGTTATGAAGATCGATGACTCCCAAGACCAACAGGTAAGCTGCTAGCTCAAATTCCAAGAAAAGGATGTCAAAAAACAAGACAGATGAATGTGCTGAATCCACAGCAAGTGAAAAGCCTTGGCAAAGCAAGCAGCAAAGAAGTAGTCTGCAAAAGGTGGAGAAATGAAGGCTGAGGAGACAGTGAGCTACCGCAGGCCCTGTCTGTGACGGTACCATGCTGTTCATTAGGTCATGAAGGTAGCATTAACAGTATACATCTACCAAATCATTGAGAACCATGGCCCAGCCCACTTGACACATAGTCTTAACTATGCCAGGAACCATAATCAGAAAGGTATTTTCAAAGGATAAAGATACCAAAGAGCATGAGATGATAGTACCTGACCTGAGTGACTACAAAGGACCATAAAACAAGATGGAGATTATTCTCCTATATGTTTAATAAGCTTCTGGCTTAGAAATGCCAAACACAATCAAGAATCAGAGTAAAAAGGGTGTTGAAAACAGAAGGCTAATAGAAATAAGTTTTCTAAATATTTTCTCAGTACAACTCTCATGGCCACCCAGAAATTGTGCATTCATCAAAGCAAATCAAATGGCAATCAATAAGAAGTGAACTGCTTTGATGAAAAAAGAAGGAAAAAATCTATCTCCACAAGTTGTTACTTACATACTACCTTTGTTTTTCAGGTCAACTTCAGAAAGATCATGGTAAGCTTTAATGATTATTTATAAATTATGATCTTCTTGCAGTGGTTTTTGATTGCTTCTATCATACTCTATACCTTTCACTTTTTCTATGGCTTTTACATCATCCAGAAAGCTGCACACCACCCAAGCGATATATATATATATAACTACTTCATCTTTCCAACAATTGCATTGCTATTAGAAAAAAAGGTCTTCATGTTCTGCTATTTTGTCATTGATTTGTTACTTGCCATTGAGACTGTTCAGATTCATGTCAACCCCGTGTGTACAGAGTAAAATCTCTCCATAGTATTTTCAAAGCTGTGACATCTCTGAAGACGTTCTCTAAAATCATGCCAGTTCCATAGCCTATCACTGTAAACTGAATCTCATCTTCTCTCAGAGTAATCCAGTGACTGGTGTATCCAATATTTTTTACGATAGCTTTACTTTAAACATAGATTTGATTCCAAGTCTCACTGTTATTTGACAGAGTTATCCAATACAGGATAGATGGAAAGCTATTTTTTAAAATGATGTTGGAAGGCACAGTGATAATTCAGAAAACTAAGAGATTAGTTGCTTGAATCAACCAAGTATAGAAAACCTATCTACTGCCATCAAGTCAGGCCTGAATCATAGAGAATCTGGAGGTCAGAGTAGAACTGCCCTATGGAGTTTCCGAGGAGGGTCTGGAGAATTTGAACTGCCGACTTTTCTGTTAGCAGATGTATCACTTAATGTACTACGCCACCAAGGTTTCCAACCAACTATAGAGTCAGATTAACTTTGGAATAAGCAACTACAGAAAACACAGCCAGTTATGTGTCTTCACGCTCCTCTCAGCAATCTTTTCTGCATCATCATAATCATGTACTTTACGAGCCTCACTGATGATCAAATGTGATGCTGCTTGTAATGCATGGAGTTCTGAACCTAGCAGAGAGAAAGCACTGATGTCAGTTCCTGGCATTCGCGATGGTGGCAGTAATGATGACGATGATGGTGGTGATGATGGTAACAATGAAACTGCTTCTGAAGATTTCAGGGAATCATCTGAGTAAATTACAAGTTTTAGTGACAATGAATTGACACTTATTTCTCTATTTGAGATAAAGCCAAATTGATCCCCTAGGTCCTTCGATGAAATGACTATAAAATGAATAAGTATAAATATTTTGCCAGTCAAGAAGCCAATCTATGACACAAATGTTTGGGGGGGAAAAAAAGTTTTGCAAGATCTTTTGTTTTGTTTCTGCTTCAAGTGACGCATATTACTCTCTTTTAGATGGACTTCAGAAAGAAAATGGTAAACTTTAATAATAATTTGTTGGCAAAGTATCATCTTTCTATCATGATTTTGACTTCCTCCCTCCCCATCTATCCCTGTGACCTCCTCTAGATCAGTTGTAAAGAGCCCTGGTGGCATACTTCAGCACTGAGCTGATCACAGACAGGATAGTGGTTCAAACTCACCAGAAGTTCTGCAGGGGAAAGATGTGACAGTCAACTTCCATAAAGAATGACAGCTTTGGAAAGCCTTAGCCAGAAAGTTCTACTGTGTCCTACAGGGTTATGATGAGTCGGCATTGAGTCAACAGCAGTAGGATCTAAGTTTGGTGTGATTTTCTCTTTTGTGCTTTGCATTCCTTCTTGTTGGTTTGTAACCTCCCCTACTCATTCCTTTTCTCTTCGTACTTCTCCCGTTAGTTAACTTACTTTTCCCATTCTTCTGTTACTTTTATCTACTGTATTACTTTTTCCATTTTCTTCACTATGCTTACAATAAATCTCCTCTTGTTCAGTCTGAGATAAGGTAAATTCGGATGTGAGACTACATTAGATACAGCTTTTGTAAAAGCTGCTCTACCCAAAATCTTACTGAAGAAAAGCCTCTTCCAGGCAATACATGCCTTAATTAAAAAGTGCATTAGACAGCTAATTGAAAAAGATGCCTTGTGACATACACACGCCTCACCATACCTGTTGCAGATGTGTCAGTTCTGACTCATAGCACACCTATTGAACACAGTAGATCTGCCACAGAGTGTTTCCAAGGAGCGTCTGGTGGGGTTGAACTGCTGATCTTCTGTTTAGCAGCTATAGCTCTTAACCATCAGACTACTAGAGTTTTCATTGTGACGTATATGAGAACAGAATAATGAATACCTTGATGCTAGGTTTACAAAGAGTTTAACCTGTGGATAAGTGAATTTATTTGAATTTCTGTTATTTCTTTTGTAAATTCAATTCTACCTATTTTTTTAATCTTTAATTTTTTATTATGACTGAGTGAAAATGTACATTCCCATATAAATTTACATGCCTACCTATATACAGCTTCCCCTGCTGTCCCTGTCCGGTGACAGCACAGTATTCCTCTCTGCTCCATACATGTCTCATCCTCCCAACAGCCTTCTTTCCCCTCCTCTCCACCCACTCTCCTAGCTCCAGCCAGAGGTCAGCAGGATGATATCCTATAGATGCATAGAATCATAAAGTGCAACCAATATATGGTCACTCTGCATCGCCAAGTCCAATCCATTCGTGTCTGAAAAGTGGACCTTCGTTATGATTTATGGGCAAGGGCAGCATCAGGGCCAGGGGCCACGAGTCTCAATTCTACCTACTTTAATGAATTTTTCTCTTTGTTTTTCAGATGAACTGAAAAGAAAGAATGGTGAGAGCTTTGCTGTCTTCCATATATAAAGAATGTAATGGAAGGAACAACACTCTTAGCTGACTTTAGGGTGTTGCTCCCAATTCTTGGGGACTAAGTATACATTGTTTTTCTCCTTAGTAATTTATCTGGTTGAACTGCTTTTGTTTCACTCATAATTTGCTTTCCCTTTTCAACGAATTTTTATTTGTTTCTTGGGGGCAAAAAGAGATGAATCGTTTATATTCATTCATATGTAAAAAACAAAATTTAGACAGGGTTTGTGAGGCAAAGACTTTTGCATTCTATGGTAAAACATACCTCATTTTCTTGTAATCTGATCTCTTCAAATTTGAGTTATGTAAACCAAGAAATATTTACTCAAAAATCGTTAACATTGCTACCTATATAAAATAATTCACATTATAATGGCATTGTAAAAGTTAAGAAAGAACTGATTTGTAAAGGTTAAATAGAAATCTTAGATTCGATTTTGTTTCATACCGATAGAAATCATAGAGAATTTCAAAACCCATGACACAAATAAGCTTATTTGAACATATGGTGTCTAGGATCTATGTTATAAAGAAGGAATGATGGAAAATATGGAGAACTAATTAATAGCAATTAAAAAGTAGTTTATTTTTTATTCATATTGCCTTATTTGTTTTTCAGAGGAATTGAAGAGAGATAATGGTGAGTTTTCTTTCTCCACTTATAAAGCAATACTTAAAGGCAAATTGCAACTAAAAGTTCTTTTATTACCCAAACTTTAAATAGTATTCCGAAATATCTCATTTTTGGCCTTAAAGAACATTGCCATCTCACTTTCTGAAGAAAGAACATATCTTCTAGAAACTTAGTTTTTCAGAAACAGAAAATCAACTTTTCAATAAATGTTCAATTCCCTGTAAAACTATTTGCAACCTAAATCTTCCCATGAAACCAAACAAAAATACAATTAGTGAAGGACAGAGACCCTGCTGGGGAGGCTCACAAGGAAGAAGAAGGACCAAAAAAAAAAAGTTTCACAGAAGTTAAACGAAATATTAGGAAGAATGGCCAGGTACATGCGATAAATGCAATTGTAATATCAGGATGCTACATGAGGGAGGGACATCTAAGTGACATAACAGTCAGGAGGTGTTGCTGGACATTTTCAGTGTGCTCACAGTAAAGCAGAAACCCTGGTGGCATGGTAGTTAAGTGCTACATATATTAACCTAAGGATCTGTAGTTCAAATCCAGAAGGCACTCCTTGGGAACTCTATGGGGTCACTATGAGTCAGAATCGACTTGATGGCACTGAGTTTGGTTTTCTGGTTTTTAATGGTTAAGCACTCTGTGACTAACTAAAAGGTCAGCAGTTCAAACCCACCGGCAGCTCCACAGGAGAAAAGACCTGGTAATCGGCTCCAGTGAAAACTTACAACAGAGGAAACTCTCTAGGGCCGTACTATGCAGTCCTGTAGGTTCACCGTGGTCTAAACCAACTGGAAAGCACACAAGGGCAATGGGAGACTTAGTAACCAGACATAGTAATTGGAAAGTGCTGTTTTTCCTTCTTGCTTTTTCATTCTACTGACAGTGAGTTTCCTGACTGCTAAAATACATTGGCAAATCTGGGCCCCAGATTCTTTCTTCTATTGCTGATTATCCTAAGCAGATAAAAAGAAAATGTAGTATTTAGATATCATTAAGCTGAGTTTGTGTGGATGATACTTGACAACTTAGTGAGTTCCTTTGTGGTGCAGAGTGAACATGCCCAGCAGCTACCTGGAAGTTGGGTGGTTGGAGTTCACCCAGAAGGAAGGGCCACCAACTGACTTTCTAAAATTCAGCCACTGAGAACCATGAGAAACACAATTCTACCCTGACATAGATGACACCCTAGGAGTCAGAGTCAACAGCAACTGCTTACTGGTTAACAACCTAATAGGAAAATAATGAAATAATGATGGTCAAAACAGGCTCTACCTATGAAATTCAAAGTGAAACCACAACTTGCTAGGATTCTTTCATTATTATTCTGAAATCAGAAATGGATTAAGATTTAGCACAGGGAGATACAAAAGAACAAGGGGTCATTTCTTCTACATGAATGTTTGACAAACTACAGATTCATAGACTCCAAAAAGAATGCAGAGTCCCAGTAGAAGTTGAAGTTGGAAATAGCTGTTACGGTTGCTTCCCAGTGCAGCTCTTGTTGCCATTTAAAAATGTGCATGTTAAAGAAAGGAAAAAAATTAATACTTCACCACCATTATGAGAAAAGAATTGCTCTAAAGATTAAAAAAGCAAACAAACAGCTTGTTCATAATGTTTCACTTAGATGTTCTCTAAATTAATACCAAGTTTACACTTTACCATCGTAAATTGAAACTCATTTTTTTTCAAGCCTAATTCAGCCACCAAGTATGTGACAATGGGATGCAATATAACAAAGAGTGTGAGGTTGACAGAGGCCTTGACAATGTTCCATTATGTTATACAAAACTTACCATGGGTTGCAGTCAACTTAAGGGTTACTAACAACAGCAAGCATTCTGAGATAGTCCATAGAGAGCAATCAGTTGAGAAATTAGATAACTTTCCTCTTGGATACCAACTGTAAAATTAATTATCATTGTGTAAAAGTAATATATTTTCCTTGTTTCCTTCTTTGTGTTTCAGCACATATTATAGAAGAGAAAAGTGAGTTCACTTTTTTACCCTCGTCATTTATTTCATGTCTTGTGTGGGTTCTTCCCAGGAAGCTTTCCCTTCCATTTGCTGTGACGCGACAGCCTTCCTTTCCCCCCAGTGAGCACTGGAAGAAATTGACAATTGTGTTCTAAAATTATTGCAAGATTTTATAATGTCGTTATATCGCCTTGCTTTCCTTCACCTTTTTCTCATAACTTCGTATTCCAGATCCCTTTTGCATTTCTCTGTTGCTACCCCGCTTGAAGTTACCAGGTTAAAAATATTTCCTGCTTACCAACATTACACGTTTAAGTTCAGTGAGCTAACACAGGCCCTGCCTGTGGCAGTACCACTCTGTGCATTCCATCACAGAGGAAGCCTGAACATTATACAACGGCCAAAACACTGAGAACCATGGCCCAGCCCATTGGACACATAGTCTTCATTCCATCAAGGATCATAATCAGAAAAGGTGTTTTAAAGAATGAAATTACAAAAGTGAATCAGATGTCAGTACATGACACGAGCAACTACAAAGGATCATTAAACAAGACGGAGAGTATCTTCCTACACGAGTTTAATAATCTCCCGGTTTAGAAATGCCAAAGGCAATCAAGAGTCAGCATAAAAGGGGGTGTTGAAAATAGGATCTAATGGAAATAAGTTTTCTAACTATTTTCTCTGTACAACTCTCACGGCCACCCAGGAAATTGTGCATCCATCAAAGCAAATCAAATGACAATCAATAAGAATTGAACGGCTCTAATGAAAAAACAAGGAAAAAATCAACCTCCACAAGTTGTTACTTACATATTACCTTTGTTTTTCAGGTCAACTTCAGAAAGACAATGGTAAGCTTTAATGATTATTTATCAGTTATGATCTTATGGCTTCTGATTGTTTCCACCATACTCTATACCTTTCACTTCCTCTATAACTTTTACATCATCCAGAAAGCTGCACAGCACCCAAGCAATGTATATGTATCTATAACTACTTCATCTCTGTAACATTTGAATTGCTATGAATTCCATACATATCTTCATGTCTTGTTATTTTATTGTTGATTTGTTAGTTGCCATCAAGACTTTTAGACTCATGTCAATGCCATGTGTGCAGAGTGAAACCACTCCACAGCATTTTCAATGTTGTGACATCTCTGATGACGTCCTCTATAATGTTGCCAGCTCTATAGCTTTTCCTGGTAAACTGATTCTCATCTTTTCTCAGAGTAATTCAGTGACCAGTGTGTTCAATTTGTCTTACAATAGCTTTACTTTAAGCATAGACTTGATTCCAAGTCTTACTGTGCTTTGGCAGAGTTCTCCAGCACAGGAAAGATGGAAAGCTGTCTTTTAAAATGATGTCGGAAGGCACAGTGATAATTCAGAAAACGGTGATCAGTTGCTTGGATCAACCAACTAGAGAGTCAGATCAATTTTGGAATAAGCAACTACGTAAAACACAGCCAGTTATGTGTCTTTGCTGTCTTCTCAGCAATCTGTTCTGAATCATCATGATCATTTACTTTCTGAGCCCCACTGATGATCATATGGGATGCTGCTTGCAACGTACAAAGTGTTGCAACGTACAAAGCACTGACGTGAGTTCCTGGCAGTCATGATGGCGGTGCTGATGCTGATGACAGCAAAGAAACAGTTTCTGAAGAAGACTTCAGGGAATGATTTGAGGGAATTGCAAGTTTTAGTGACAATGAATTGATAGTTATTTCTCTATTTGGGGTAAAGCTGAAATGGTGCCATAGATCCTTCAAGGAAATGCCAATAAAAGGAATGAGTATAAATATTTTGCCTGTTACGAGGCCAATCTATGACACATATATTTGGGGGGGAAAAAGGTTTTGCAAGCTTTTTATTTTCTTTCTGGTTCAGGTGACATGCATTACTCTTTTTCAGATGGACTTCGCCAAGAAAATGGTAAATTTTAATGATAATTTACTGACAATGTATCATCTTTCTAGCTTCATTTTGACTTCCTTCCTCCTTGTCTATCCCTGTCACCTCCTCTAGATCAGTTGTAATGAGGCCTGGTGGCACACTTGAGCACTGAGCTGCTCACAGACAGGATACTAGTTCAAACTCGCCAGAAGTTCTGCAAGAGAAAGATGTGACAGTCAACTTGTATAAAGAATGACAGTTTTGTAAGCCCTAGCCAGAAAGTTCTACTCTGTCCTACAGAGTTGTGATGAGTTGGCATGGAGTCAACAGCAGTAGGATTTGAGTTTGGTGTGGTTTTCTCTTTTGTACTTTGCATTCCTTCTTGTTGGTTTGTAACCTCCCCTACTCATACCTTTTCTCTTCATACTTCTCATGTCAATTAACTTCCTTTTCCTATTCTTCTGTTACCTTTACCTACTGTATTACTTCTTCCATTTTCTTCACTATGCTTACATTAAATCTCCTCTTGTTCAGTCTGAGATAAGGTAAATTCAGATGTGAGACTACATTAGACACAGCTTTGTGAAAGCTGTTCTACCCAAATTCTTACTGAAGAAAAGCCTCTTCCAGGCAATACATGCCTTAATTAAAAAGTGAATTAGGCAGTTAGCTGAAAAGATGCCTCTATACTTTGCCTTGCGATGTATACACGCCTGACTGTTCTGACTCATAGCGCACCTATTGAACACAGCAGATCTTCCACAGAGGGTTTCCAAAGTGCATATGGTGGGTTTGAACTGCTGATCGTCTGGTTAGCAGCTGTAGCTCTTAACCACTAGACCACCAGAGTTTTTATTGTGACATATATTACAGCAGAATGATGGATACCTTGATGCTAGGTTTACAAAGAGTTTAACCTGTGAATAAGTAAATTAATTTGAATTTCTGTTATTTCTTTTGTAAATTCAATTCTACCTATTTTAATGAATTTTTCTCTTTGTTTTTTAGATGAACTAAAAGGAAAGAATGGTAAGAGTCTTGCTGTCATCCACATATAAAGAACGTAATGGAAAGAACAACACTCTTAGCTGACTCTAGGATGTTGCTTCCAGTTCTTGGGCATTAAATGTAAATTGTCTTGTCCCTTTATAATTTATCTCATGGACCTCTTTTGCTTCACTAGTAATTAGTTTTATCTTTTCAATGAATTTTTATTTGTTCTTCGGGGGGAAAAAGGATGAACTGTTTACATTCATATGTCCATACACAAAAAATGAAATTTCAGCAGGGTTTGTGAGGCAGAGACTTTTGCCTTATATAGTAAAACATGTAATTTTCTTGTAACCTAATCTCTTCAAATCTGAGTTACATACACCAAGAAATATGTACTCAAAAATCGTTAACACTGCTTCCTATGTAAAATAATTACTGATTTGTAAAAGTTAAATAGAAATCATAGCTTTGATTCCATTTGATAGAGATAGAAATCACAGAGAATTTCAAAACCCATGACACAAATGAGCTTATTTGAACATATTCTGTCTAGGGTCTATGTTTTAAAGAAGGAATGATGGAAAATATGGAGAACTAATCAATAGCAATTAAAAATTAGTTCATTTTTCATTCATATTGCCTTACTTATTTTTCAGAGGAATTGAGGAGAGATAATGGTAAGTTTTCTTTCTCCACTTATAAAGCAAAACTTAAAGGCAGATTGTGATTATAAGCTCTTTTACTGCCCAAATCTTTGAAAAGTATTGGGAAATATCTCAATTTTGACCACAAGGAACATTACCATCTCACTTTCTGAAGGAAAAGCATGCTTTTCAGAAAGTTAGCTTTTCAGAAACAGAAAATGAACTTTTCAATAAATGTTGAATTCCCCGTAAAACTATTGGCAACATAAATTTTCTGTGACGCCAAAGAAAATATAGTTAGCAAAGGACAGAGGCCCTGCCTCGAAGATTGGTGGTTGGAGTTCACCCAGAAAGAAGGCCCATCAATTGACTTTCTAAAATTCAGCCACTGAGAACCAACTGAAGCACAGTTTTACCCTGACATACACAAGACCCCAGGTGTCAGAGTCAACTCAACAGAGACTGCTTAGTGGGTAACAACCTAATAATAGGAAAATAATGAAATAATGATGGTCAAGACAGGCTATGTCTATGAATTTCAAAGTGAGACCACAACTTGCTAGGATTCTTTTATTATTTTTATTATGAAATACAGAATAGGATTGAGATTTAGCACAGAGAAATGAAAAAGAACAAGGGATCATTTCTTTTACATGAATCTTTGACAAACCACAGATTCATAGACTCCGAAAGCAATGCAGAGTCAGCGTGAGCTGTGGAGTTGCAAATAGATTTTATGATTACTTCCTAGTGCAGCTCTTGTAGCCATCCAGAAATGTGCATGTTAAACAAAGGACAAAAAAAATAATTCACCATTGTAAGAACTGAATTGCTCTAAAGATAAAAAAAAAGCAAACAAAAAGATTCTTCATAATGTTTCACTTGGATGTTCTCTAAATTAATGCCAAGTCTACACTTGATCATCATAAAGTGAAACTCCTTTTTTTGTCAGACCTAATCCAGCCACCAGGCATGTGACAATGGGATGTAATATACCAAAGAGTGTGAGGCTGACACAGGACTTGACAGTTATACAGAACTTGCCACGGGTTGCAGTCAGCTTAAGGGTTACTAACAACAGCAAGCCTTCTGAGATAGTCCATAGAGAGCAATCAGTTGAGAAATTAGATAACTTTCCTCTTGGATACCAACTGTAAAATTAATTATCATTGTCTAAAAGTAATACATTTTCCTTCTTTGTGTTTCAGCACATATTCTAGAAGAGAAAAGTGAGTTCACTGTTTTACCTTAATCACCTATCTCATGTCGTGTGTGGGTCCTTCCCAGCAAGCGTTCCCTTCCATTTGTTGTGAGGCGACAGCCTTCTTTTCCCTCCAATGAGCACTGGAAGAAATTGACAACTGTGTTCTAAAATTTTTGCAAGATTTTATAATCTTGTTATGTCACCTTGTTTTACTTCACCTTTTTCTCATAACTTCTTATTCCAGATCCCTTTTGCATTTCTCTCTGGCTTCCCCGTCTTGAAGCTACAAGGTCAAAAATATTTCCTGCTCACCATGATTATCTGTTTAAGTTCGGTCGGCTAACACAGGCCCTACCTGTGGCAGTACCACTCCATGCATTCCATCACAGAGGTAGTCTCAACATTACATGACTGCCGAAACACTGGGAACCATGGCCCAGCCCACTGGTCACATAGTCTTCATTCCATCAGGGATTGTAATCAGAAAAGGTGTTTTAAAAAATGAAATTACACAAGTGAATGGGTTGTCGGTACACGACATGAGCAACTACAAAGCATCATTAAACAAGACAGAGACTATTCTCCTATGTGAGTTTAATAATCTCCTGGCTAGAAATGTCAAAGGCAATCAAGAGTCAGAGTAAAAGGGGGTGTTGAAAATAGTGGCTAATGGAAATAAGTTCTCTAACTATTTTCTCTGTACAACTCTCACGGCCACCCAGGAAATTGTGCATCCATCAAAGCAAATCAAATGACAATCAATAAGAATTGAACTGCTCTATTGAAAAAAGAGGGAAAAAATCAGCCTCCATAAGTTGTTACTTACATACTATCTTTGTTTTTCAGGTCACCTTCAGAAAGACAATGGTAAGCTTTAATGATTATTTATCAGTTATGATCTTCCTATGGCTTCTGATTGTTTCCACCATACTCTATACCTTTCACTTCCTCTATAACTTTTACATCATCCAGAAAATTGCACAGCACCCAAGCAATGTATATGTATCTATAACTACTTCATCTCTGTAACAATTGAATAGCTATGAATTCCATACATATCTTCATGTCTTGTTATTTTGTTGTTGATTTGTTCATTGCCATCGAGACTTTCAGACTCATGTCAATGCCATGTGTGCGAAGTGAAATCACTCCATAGCATTTTCAATGTTGTGACATCTCTGAAGACGTCCTCTATAATCTTGCCAGCTCTACAGTTTTTCCTAGTAAACTGATTCTCATCTTTTCTCAGAGTAATTCAGTGACCAGTGTGTCCAATTTGTCTTACAATAGCTTTACTTTAAACATAGACTTAATTCCAAGTCTTACTGTTCTTTGGCAGAATCATCCGATACAGGACGGATCAAAAGCTATTTTTTAAAATGATGTCTTAAGGCACAGTGCTAATACAGAAAACTGTGATCAGTTGATTGGCTCAATCAACTAGAGAGTCAGATTAATTTTGGAATAAGCAGCTACGTAAAACACAGCCAGTTATGCGTCTTTGCTCTCCTCTCAGCAATCTGTTCTGAATCGTCATGATCCTTACTTTCCGCGCCCACTGATAATCAAATGTGATGCTGCTTGCAATGTAGAAAGTGTTGAGAGGAAGCACTGACTTGAGTTCCTGGCACTTGTGATGGTGGTGCTGATGCTGATGACAACAATGAAACTGCATCTGAAGAAGACTTCAGGGAATGATTTGAGGGAATTACAAGTTTTAGTGACAATGAATTGATAGTTATTTTTCTATTTGAGGTAAAGCCAAAACGATTCCTTAGATCCGTCATGAAAATGTCTATAAAATGAATAAGTATAAATATTTTGGCTGTCAAGAGGCCAATCTATGACATGTATATGGGGGGTAAAGTTTTGCAAGCTTTTTGCTTTTTTTCTGCTTCAGGTGACTTATATTACTCTTTTTCAGATGGACTTCGCAAAGAAAATGGTAAATTTTAATGATAATTTGTTGATAACGCATGATCTTTCTATCTTGATTTTGACTTCCTCCCTCCCCGTCTATCCCTGTGACCTCCTCTAGATCAGTTGTAAAGAGCCCTGGTGGCATACTTCAGCACTGAGCTGATCACAGACAGGATAGTGGTTCAAACTCACCAGAAGTTCTGCAAGAGAAAGATGTGACAGTCAACTTCCATAAAGAATGACAGCTTTGGAAGCCCTAGCCAGAAAGTTCTGTTCTGTCCTACAGGGTTATGATGAGTCGGCATTGAGTCAACAGCAGTAGGATCTAAGTTTGGTGTGATTTTCTCTTTTGTGCTTTGCATTCCTTCTTGTTGGTTTGTAACCTCCCCTACCCATTCCTTTTCTCTTCGTACTTCTCCCATCAGTTAACTTACTTTTCCCATTCTTCTGTTACCTTTATCTACTGTATTACTTCTTCCGTTTTCTTCACTATGCTTAGAATAAATCTCCTCTTGTTCAGTCTGAGATAAGGTAAATTCCGATGTGAGACTACATTAGACACAGCTTTGTGAAAGCTGCTTTACCCAAAATCTTACTGAAGAAAAGCCTCTTCCAGGCAATATATGCCTTAATTAAAAGTGAATTAGGCAGTTAATTGAAAAAGATGCCTCCATACTTTGCCTTGTGACATATATACACCTCACCATACCTGTTCCAGATGTGTCAGTTCTGACTCATAGCACACCCTTGAACACAGTAGATCTGCCACAGAGGGTTTCCAAGGAGCATCTGGTGGGTTTGAACTGCTCATCCTCTGGTTAGCAGCTGTAGCTCTTAAACACTAGACCACCAGAGTTTTTATTGTGACATATATAACAACGGACTGATGGATACCTTGAAGCTAGGTTTACAAAGAGTTTAACCTGTGATAAGTGAATTTATTGCATTCTGTGACTTCTTTTGTAAATTCAATTCTACCTATTTTAATGAATTTTTCTTTTTGTTTTTTAGATGAACTGAAAGGAAAGAATGGTGAGAGTCTTGTTGTCATCCATATATAAAGAATGTAATGGAAAGAACAGCACTCTTAGGTGACTGTAGGATGTTGCTCCCAGTTCTTGGGCATTAAATGTAAATTGTCTTGTCCCTTCATAATTTATCTCATTGACCTCTTTTGCTTCACTACTAATTAGTTTTATCTTTTCAATGGATCTTTATTCGTTCCTCGGGTAGAAAAATGATGAACCGTTTACGTTCATATGTCCATACGTAAAAAATAAAATTTAAGCAGGGTTTGTGAGCAGAGACTTTTGCCTTATATAGTAAAACATATCATTTTCCTATAACCTAATCTCTTCAAATCTGAGTTACATAAATCAAGAAATATGTACTCAAAAACCGTTAACCCTGCTATCTATATAAAATAATTCACATTAAAATGGCATTGCAAAGGTTAAAGAAAGAACTGATTTGTAAAAGTTAAATAGAAATCATAGCTTTGATTCCATTTCATACAGATAGAAATCACAGAGAATTTCAAAATCCATGACACAAATAAACTTATTTGAAAATATTGTGTCTAGGGTCTGTGTTTTAAGGAAGGAATCATGGAAAATATGGAGAACTAATCAATAGCAATTAAAAATTAGTTCATTTTTCATTCATATTGCCTTACTTATTTTTCAGAGGAATTGAAGAGAGATAATGGTGAGATTTCTTTCTCTACTTAAAAAGCAAAACTTAATGACAAATTGTGATTACAAGCTCTTCTACTGCCCAAATCTTTAAAAAGTATTGGGAAATATCTAATTTTTGACCACAAGGAACACTACCTTCTTACTTTCTGAAGGAAGAGAATACTTTCCAGAAAGTTAGTTTTTCAGAAACAGAAAATGAACTTTTCAATAAATATTCAATTCCCTGTAAAACTCTTGGCAACCTAAATCTTCCATGACACCAAAGAAAATACAGTTAGTGAAGAACAGAGACCTTGCCTCGAAATTTGGTGGTTGGAGTTGACCCAGAAGGAAGGCCCACCAATTGACTTTCTAAAACTCAGCCATTGAGAACCAACTGAAGCACAGTTTTACCCTGACATACACGAGGCCCCAGGTGTCAGAATCAAGTCAACAGCGACTGCTTACTGGGTAACAACCCAATAATAGGAAAATCATGAAATAATGATGGTCAAGACAGGCTATGCCTATGAATTTCAAGTGAAACCACAACTTGCTAGGATTCTTTTATTATTATTATCATGAAATACAGAATAGGATTGAGATTTAGCACAGAGAAATGAAAAAGAACAAGGGATCATTTCTTTTACATGAATCTTTGACAACCCACAGATTCATAGAGTCTGAAGGCAATGCTGAGTCAGTGTGAGTTGTGGCGTTGAAAATAGATTTATGATTACTTCCCAGTGCAGCTCTTGTTGGCATCCAGAAATGTGCATGTTAAACAAAGGAGAAAAAAAAAATACTTCACCATTGTAAGAACCAAATCGCTCTAAAGATAAAAAAAAAGCTTGTTCATAATGTTTCACTTAGATGTTCTCTAAATTAATGCCAAGTCTACACTTTATCATCATAAAGTGAAACTCCTTTTGTTGTAAAGCCTAATCCAGCCACCAGGTATGTGACAATGGGATGTAATATACCGAAGAGTGTGAAGCTGACACAGGCCTTGACAATGTTCCATTATGTTATACAAAACTTGCCATGGGTTGCAGTCAACTTAAGGGTTACTAACAACAGCAAGCCTTCTGAGATGGTCCATAGAGAGCAACCAGTTGAGAAATTAGATAACTTTCCTCTTGGATACCAACTGTACGATTAATTATCTTTGTGTTAAAGTAATACATTTTCCTTGTTTCCCTCTTTGTGTTTCAGCACATATTCTAGAAGACAAAAGTGAGTTCACTTTTTTACCTTCATCACCTATCTCATGTCATGTGTGGCTCCTTCCCAGCAAGCTTTCCCTTCCATTTGCTGTGATGCGACAGCCTTCCTTTCCCCCCAGTGAGCGTTGTAAGAAATTGACAATTGTGTTCTAAAATTTTTGCAAGATTTTACAATCTTGTTATGTCACCTTGTTTTACTTCACCTTTTTCTCATAACTTCTTATTCCAGATCCCTTTTGCAGTTCTCTCTTGCTTCCCTGTCTTGAAGCTTCAAGGTCAAAAATATTTCCTTCTTACCATGATTATGTCTTTAAGTTCAGTGAGCTAACACAGGCCTTGCAGTACCACTCTGTGCATTTCATCACAGAGGTAGTCTCAATATTACATGACAGGCTAAACACTGAGAACCATGGCCCAGCCCACTGGATACACAGTCTTCATTCCATCAGGGACCGTAATCAGAATAGCTGTTTTAAAAAATGAAATTACAAAAGTGAATGAGTTGTCTGTACATGAAATGAGCAACTACAAAGGATCATTAAAC
The DNA here is from genome assembly GCA_028571685.1 of Heterohyrax brucei. NCBI lineage: Eukaryota > Metazoa > Chordata > Mammalia > Hyracoidea > Procaviidae > Heterohyrax > Heterohyrax brucei. The sequence goes on along the minus strand of CM053144.1, from coordinate 50,994,036 downwards.
AAGCCGGAGACTATTCTCCCACATGAGTTTAATAATCTCCCGGCTTAGAAATGCCAAAGGCAATCAAGAGTCACAGTAGAAGGGGGTATTGAAAACAGGAGCTAATGGAAATAAGTTCTGTAACTATTTTCTCTGTATAACTCTCACGGCCACCCAGAAAATTGCACATCCATCAAAGCAAATCAAATGACAATCAATAAGAATTGAACTGCTCTAATGAAAACAGAAGGTAAAAAATCAACCTCCACAAGTTGTTACTTACATACTATCTTTGTTTTTCAGGTCAACTTCAGAAAGACAATGGTAAGCTTTAATGATTATTTATCAGTTATGATCTTCCTATGGCTTCTGATTGTTTCCACCATACTCTATACCTTTCACTTCCTCTATAACTTTTACATCATCCAGAAAGCTGCACAGCATCCAAGCAATGTATATGTATCTATAACTCCTTCATCTCTGTAACATTTGAATTGCTATGAATTCCATACATATCTTCATGTCTTGTTATTTTGTTGTTGATTTGTTCATTGTCATCGAGACTGTCAGACTCATGTCAATGCCATGTGTGCAGAGTGAAACCACGCCATAGTATTTTCAATGTTGTGATATCTCTGAAGAGATATCCTCTATAATCTGGCCCGCTCTATAGCTTTTCCTAGTAAACTGATTCTCATCTTTTCTCAGAGTAATTCAGTGACCAGTGTGTCCAATTTGTCTTACAATAGCTTTACTTTAAACATAGACTTGATTCCAAGTCTGACTGTTTATGGCAGAGTCATCCGATACAGGACGGATGGAAAGCTATTTCTTAAAAGGATGTCTGAAGGCACAATGGTAATTCAGAAAACTGATCAGTTGCTTGGATCAACCAACTAGAGAGTCAGATTAATTTTGGAATAAGCAACTACGTAAAACACAGCCAGTTATGCATCTTTGCTCTCCTCTCAGCATTCTGTTCTGAATCATCATGATCGTTTACTTTCTGAGCCCCACTGATGATCAAATGGGATGCTGCTTGCAACGTACAAAGTGTTGAGAGAAAGCACTGACGTGAGTTCCTGGCAGTCATGATGCTGGTGCTGATGCTGATGCTGATGATGAAACTGTTTGTGAAGAGGACTTCAGGGAATGATTTGAGGAAATTACAAGTTTTAGTGACAATGAATTGATAGCTATTTCTCTATTTGAGGTAAAGCCGAAATGATTCCTTAGATCCTTCAAGGAAATGCCAATAAAATGAATAAGTATAAATGTTTTGCCTGTCAAGAGGCCAATCTATGACACGTATGTTTGGGGGAGAAAAAAAGGTTTTGCAAGCTTTTTGCTTTCTTTCTGCTTCAGGTGACATATATTACTCTTTTTCAGATGGACTTCGCAAAGAAAATGGTAAATTTTAATGATAATTTGTTGATAACGTATGATCTTTCTATTTGATTTTGACTTCCTCCCTCCCCGTCTATCCCTGTGACCTCCTCTAGATCACTTTTAAAGAGCCCTGGTGGCATACTTCAGCACTTAGCTGATCACAGACAGGATAGTAGTTCAAACTCACCAGAAGTTCTGCAAGACAAAGATGTGACAGTCAACTTCCATAAAGAATGACAGCTTTGGAAGCCCTAGCCAGAAAGTTCTACTGTGTCCTACAGGGTTATAATGAGTCGGCATTGAGTCAACAGCAGTAGGATCTAAGTTTGGTGTGATTTTCTCTTTTGTGCTTTGCATTCCTTCTTGATGATTTGTAACCTCCCCTACCCATTCCTTTTCTCTTCGTACTTCTCCCGTTAGTTAACTTCCTTTTCCTATTCTTCTATTACGTTTATCTACTGTATTACTTCTTCCGTTTTCTTCACTATGCTTACAATAAATCTCCTCTTGTTCAGTCTGAGATAAGGTAAATTCGCACGTGAGACTACATTAGAAAAAGCTTTTGTGAAAGCTGCTCTACTCAAAATCTTACTGAAGAAAAGCCTCTTCCAGGCAATACGTGCCTTAATTAAAAAGTGAATTAGGCAGTTAATTGAAAAAGATGCCTCTATATTTTGCCTTGTGACATATACACACCTCACCATACCTGTTGCAGATGAGTCAGTTCAGACTCATAGCACACCTTTTGAACACAGTAGATCTTCCACAGAGTGTTTCCAAGGAGCATCTGGTGGGGTTGAACTGCTGATCTTCTGGTTAGCAGCTGTAGCGCTTAATCACCAGACCAGTAGAGTTTTCATTGTGACATATATGAGAGCAGAATAATGGATATCTTGATGCTAGGTTTACTTTTTGTAAACCTGTGAGTAAATGAATTTATTTAAATTTCCGTTATTTCTTTTGTAGATTCAATTCTATCTATTTTAATGAATTTTTCTCTTCATTTTTTAGATGAACTGAAAGGAAAGAATGGTGAGAGTCTTGCTATCATCTATATATAAAGAATGTAATGGAAGGAACAACACTCTTAGCTGACTCTAGGATGTTGCTCCCAGTTCTTGGCCATTAAATGTATATTGTTTTGTCCCTTCGTAATTTATCTCATTGACCTCTTTTGCTTCACTAGTAATTAGTTTTATCTTTTCAATGAATTTTTATTTGTTCCTCGGGGGGAAAAAGATGAACCGTTGACATTCATATGTCCGTAAGTAAAAAATGAAATTTAAGCAGGGTTTGTGAGGCAGAGACTTTTGCCTTATATAGCAAAATATATCATTTTCTTGTAACCTAATCTCTTCAAATCTGAGTTACATAAACCGAGAAATATGTACTCAAAAATCGTTAACACTGCTACCTATATAAAATAATTCGCATTAAAATGGCATTGCAAAGTTTAAAGAAAGAACTGATTTGTAAAAGTTAAATAGAAATCATAGCTTTGATTCCATTTCATACAGATAGAAATCACACAGAATTTCAAAATCCATGACATAAATAAGCGAATTTGAACTTATTGTCTCTACGCTCTGTATTTTAAAGAAGGAATGATGGAAATATGGAGAACTAATCAATAGCAATTAAAAATTAGTTCATTTTTCATTCATATTGCCTTACTTATTTTTCAGAGGAATTGAGGAGAGATAATGGTAAGTTTTCTTTCTCCACTTATAAAGCAAAGCTTAAAGGCAAATTGTGATTACAAGCTCTTTTAGTGCCCAAATCTTTAAAAAGTATTGGGAAATATCTAATTTTTGACTACAAGGAACACTACCATCTCACTTTCTGAAGGAAGAGCATACTTTTCAGAAACAGAAAATGAACTTTTCAATAAATGTTCAATTCCCTGTAAAACAATTGGCAATATAAATCTTCTGTGACACCAAGGAAAATATAGTTAACAAAGGACAGAGGCCCTGCCTCGAAGATTGGTGGTTGGAGTTCACCAGAAGGAAGGCCCACCAATTGACTTTCTAAAATTCAGCCACTGAGAACCAACTGAAGCACAGTTTTACCCTGACATACACGAGACCTCAGGTGTCAGAGTCAAGTCAACAGCGACTGCTTACTGGGTAACAACCTAATAATAGGAAAATAATGGAATAATGATGGTCAAGACAGGTTATGTCTATGAATTTCGAAGTGAGACCACAACTTGCTAGGATTCTTTTATTATTATTATTGTGAAGCACAGAATAGGATTGAGATTTAGCACAGAGAAATGAAAAAGAACAAGGGATCATTTCTTTTACATGAATCTTTGACAAACCACAGATTCATAGACTCCAGAGGCAATGCAGAGTCAGCATGGGCTGTGGAGTTGAAAATAGATTTTATGATTACCTTCTAGTGTAGCTCTTGTTGCCATCCAGAAATGTGCAGGTTAAACAAAGGAGAAAAAAAAAATACTTCACCATTGTAAGAACCAAATTGCTCTAAAGATAAAAAAAAATCAAACATAAAGCTTGTTCATAATGTTTCAGTTAGGTGTTCTCTGAATTAATGCCAAGTCTACACTTTATCATCATAAAGTCAAACTCTTTTTTCTGTCAAGCCTAATTCAGCCACCAAGTATGTGACAATGGGATGTAATATACCAAAGAGTGTGAGGTTGACAGAGGCCTTGACAATGTTCCATTATGTTATACAAAACTTGCCATGGGTTCCAGTCAACTTAAGGGTTACTAACAACAGCAAGCCTTCTGAGATAGTCCATAGAGAGCAATCAGTTGAGAAATTAGGTAACTTTCCTCTTGGATACCAACTGTAAAATTAATTATCATTGTGTAAAAGTAATACATTATCCTTGTTTCCCTCTTTGTGTTTCAGCACATATTCTAGAAGAGAATAGTAAGTTCACTTTTTTACCCTCATCATCTATTTCATGTCATGTGTGGGTCCTTCCCAGGAAGCTTTACCTTCCATTTGCTGTGATGCGACAGCCTTCCTTTCCCCCCAGTGAGCATCAGACGAAATTGACAATTGTGTTCTAAAATTTTTGCAAGATTTTATAATCTTGTTATGTCACCTTGCTTTCTTTCACCTTTTTCTCATAACTTCTTATTCCAGATCCCTTTTGCAGTTCTCTCTTGCTTCCCTGTCTTGAAGTTACCAGGTCAAAAATATTTCCTGCTTATCATGATTATGTGTTTAAGTTCAGGGAGCTAACACAGGCCTTGCCTGTGGCAGTACCACTCCATGCATTCCATCACAGAGGAAGCCTCAACATTATACGAGGGCCAAAACACTGAGAACCATGGCCCAGCCCATTGGACACATAGCCTTCATTCCATCAAGGATCGTAATCAGAAAAGGTGTTTTAAAGAATGAAATTACAAAGGTGAATGAGATGTCAGTACATGACATGAACAACTACAAAGATGGAGACTATTCTCCTACATGAGTTTAATAATCTCCCGGCTTCGAAATGCCAAAGCAGTCAAGAGTCAGCGTAAAAGGGGGTGTTGAAAATAGGGGCTAATGGAAATGAGTTCTCTAACTATTTTCTCTGTACAACTCTCACGGCCACCCAGGAAATTGTGCATCCATCAAAGCAAATCAAATGACAATCAATAAGAATTGAACGGCTCTAATGAAAAAACAAGGAAACAATCAACCTCCACAAGTTGTTACTTACATACTATCTTTGTTTTTCAGGTCAACTTCAGAAAGACAATGGTAAGCTTTAATGATTATTTATCAGTTATGATCTTATGGCTTCTGATTGTTTCCACCATACTCTATACCTTTCACTTCCTCTGTAACTTTTACATCATCCAGAAAGCTGCACAGCATCCAAGCAATGTATATGTATCTATAACTACTTCATCTCTGTAACATTTGAATTGCTATGAATTCCATACATATCTTCATGTCTTCTTATTTTGTTGTTGATTTGTTAGTTGCCATCAAGACTTTCAGACTCGTGTTAATGTCATGTGTGCAGAGTGAAACCACTCCATAGTTTTTCAATGTTGTGACATCTCTGAAGATGTCCTCTATAATCATACCAGCTCTATAGCTTTTTCTGATTCTCATCTTTTGTCAGAGTAATTCAGTGACCAGAGTGTCCAATTTGTCTTACAATAGCTTTACTTTCAAACATGGATTTGATTCCAAGGCTCACTCTTACTAGGCAGAATTATCCAATACAGGAAAGATGTAAAGCTATTTGTTAAAATGATGTTGGAAGGCACTGTGATAATTCGGAAAACTATGATTAGTTGCTTGGATCAACCAACTGGAGAGTCAGATTAATTTTGGAATAAGCCACTACAGAAAATACAGCCAGTATGTGTCTTTGCTCTCCTCTGAGCAATCTGTTCTGAATCATCATGATCGTTTACTTTCTGAGCCCCATTGATGATCAAATGGGATGCTGCTTGCAAAGTACAAAGTGTTGAGAGAAAGCACTGACGTGAGTTCCTGGCAGTCATGATGCTGGTGCTGATGCTGATGACAGCAATGAAACTGTTTGTGAAGAGGACTTCAGGGAATGATTTGAGGAAATTACAAGTTTTAGTGACAATGAATTGATAGTTATTTCTCTATTTGAGGTAAAGCTGAAATGACCCCATAGATCCGTCACGGAAATGCCTATAAAATGAATAAATGTAAATACTTTGCCTGTCAAGAGGCTAATCTATGACATGTATACGGGGGGTAAAGTTTTGCAAGCTTTTTGTTTTCTTTCTGCTTCAGGTGACTTATATTACTCTTTTTCAGATGGACTTCGCAAAGAAAATGGTAAATTTTAATGATAATTTGTTGATAACGTATGATCTTTCTATCTTGATTTTGATTTCCTCCCTCCTCGTCTATCCCTGTGACCTCCTCTAGATCAGTTGTAAAGAGCCCTGGTGGCATACTTCAGCACTGAGCTGATCACAGACAGGATAGTAGTTCAAACTCACAAGAAATTCTGCAAGAGAAAGATGTGACAGTCAACTTCCATAAAGAATGACAGTTTTGGAAGCCCTAGCCAGAAATTTCTACTCTGTCCTACAGGGTTATGATGAGTTGGCATTGAGTCAACAGCAGTAGGATCTAAGTTTGGTGTGATTTTCTCTTTTGTGCTTTGCATTCCTTCTTGTTGATTTGTAACCTCCCCTACCCATTCCTTTTCTCTTCGTACTTCTCCCATCAGTTAACTTACTTTTCCCATTCTTCTGTTACTTTTATCTACTGTATTATTTCTTCTCTTTTCTTCACTATGCTTACAATAAGTCTCCTCTTGTTCAGTCTGAGATAAGGTAAATTCCGATGTGAGACTACATTAGACACAGCTTTGTGAAAGCTGTTCTACCCAAATTCTTACTGAAGAAAAGCCTGTTCCAGGCAATATATGCCTTAATTAAAAAGTGAATTAGGCAGTTAATTGAAAAAGATGCCTCCATACTTTGCCTTGTGACATATACACACCTCACCATACCTGTTCCAGATGTGTCAGTTCTGACTCTTAGCACACCTATTGAACACAGTAGATCGGCCACAGAGGGTTTCCAAGGAGCATCTGGTGGGTTTGAACTGCTCATCCTCTGGTTAGCAGCTGTAGCTCTTAAACACTAGACCACCAGAGTTTTTATTGTGACATATATAACAACGGACTGATGGATACCTTGAAGCTAGGTTTACAAAGAGTTTAACCTGTGATAAGTGAATTTATTGCATTTCTGTGACTTCTTTTGTAAATTCAATTCTACCTATTTTAATGAATTTTTCTCTTTGTTTTTTAGATGAACTGAAAGGAAAGAATGGTGAGAGTCTTGCTGTCATTTATATATAAAGAATGTAATGGAAAGAACAGCACTCTTAGGTGACTGTAGGATGTTGCTCCCAGTTCTTGGGCATTAAATGTAAATTGTCTTGTCCCTTCATAATTTATCTCATTGACCTCTTTTGCTTCACTACTAATTAGTTTTATCTTTTCAATGAATCTTTATTTGTTCCTTGGGTAGAAAAATGATGAACCGTTTACGTTTATATGTCCATACGTTAAAAATATAATTTAAGCAGGGTTTGTGAGCAGAGACTTTTGCCTTATATAGTAAAACATATCATTTTCCTATAACCTAATCTCTTCAAATCTGAGTTACATAAATCAAGAAATATGTACTCAAAAACCGTTAACCCTGCTATCTATATAAAATAATTCGCATTAAAATGGCATTGCAAAGGTTAAAGAAAGAGCTGATTTGTAAAAGTTAAATAGAAATCACAGCTTTGATTCCATTTGATAGAGATAGAAATCACAGAGAATTTCAAAATCCATGACACAAATAAACTTATTTGAAAATATTGTGTCTAGGGTCTGTGTTTTAAGGAAGGAATCATGGAAAATATGGAGAACTAATCAATAGCAATTAAAAATTAGTTCATTTTTCATTCATATTGCCTTACTTATTTTTCAGAGGAATTGAAGAGAGATAATGGTGAGATTTCTTTCTCTACTTAAAAAGCAAAATTTAATGACAAATTGTGATTACAAGCTCTTCTACTGCCCAAATCTTTAAAAAGTATTGGGAAATATCTAGTTTTTGACCATAAGGAACACTACCTTCTTACTTTCTGAAGGAAGAGCATACTTTCCAGAAAGTTAGTTTTTCAGAAACAGAAAATGAACTTTTCAATAAATATTCAATTCCCTGTGAAACTCTTGGCAACCTAAATCTTCCATGACACCAAAGAAAATATAGTTAGTGAAGAACAGAGACCTTGCCTCGAAATTTGGTGGTTGGAGTTCACCCAGAAGGAAGGCCCACCAATTGACTTTCTAAAACTCAGCCATTGAGAACCAACTGAAGCACAGTTTTACCCTGACATACACGAGGCCCCAGGTGTCAGAGTCAAGTCAACAGCGACTGCTTACTGGGTAACAACCCAATAATAGAAAAATAATGAAATAATGATGGTCAAGACAGGCTATGCCTATGAATTTCAAGTGAAACCACAACTTGCTAGGATTCTTTTATTATTATTATCATGAAATACAGAATAGGATTGAGATTTAGCACAGAGAAATGAAAAAGAACAAGGGATCATTTCTTTTACATGAATCTTTGACAAACCACAGATTCATAGACTCCGAAGGCAATGCTGAGTCAGTGTGAGTTGTGGCGTTGAAAATAGATTTATGATTACTTCCTAGTGCAGCTCTTGTTGGCATCCAGAAACGTGCATGTTAAACAAAGGAGAAAAAAAAATACTTCACCATTGTAAGAACCAAATCGCTCTAAAGATAAAAAAAAAGCAAACAAAAAGCTTGTTCATAATGTTTCACTTAGATGTTCTCTAAATTAATGCCAAGTCTACACTTTATCATCATAAAGTGAAACTCCTTTTGTTGTAAAGCCTAATCCAGCCACCAGGTATGTGACAATGGGATGTAATATACCGAAGAGTGTGAAGCTGACATAGGCCTTGACAATGTCCCATTATGTTATACAAAACTTGCCATGGGTTCCAGTCAACTTAAGGGTTACTAACAACAGCAAGCCTTCTGAGATGGTCCATAGAGAGCAATCAGTTGAGAAACTAGATAACTTTCCTCTTGGATACCAACTGTACAATTAATTATCTTTGTGTTAAAGTAATACATTTTCCTTGTTTCCCTCTTTGTGTTTCAGTACATATTCTAGAAGAGAAAAGTGAGTTCACTTTTTTACCTTCATCACCTATCTCATGTCATGTGTGGGTCCTTCCCAGCAAGCTTTCCCTTCCATTTGCTGTGATGCGACAGCCTTCCTTTCCCCCCAGTGAGCATTGGAAGAAATTCACAATTGTGTTCTAAAATTTTTGCAAGATTTTACAATCTTGTTATGTCACCTTGTTTTACTTCACCTTTTTCTCATAACTTCTTATTCCAGATCCCTTTTGCATTTCTCTCTGGCTTCCTTGTCTTGAAGCTACAAGGTCAAAAATATTTCCTTCTTACCATGATTATGTCTTTAAGTTCAGTGAGCTAACACAGGCCTTGCAGTACCACTCTGTGCATTTCATCACAGAGGTAGTCTCAACATTACATGACAGCCTAAACACTGAGAACCATGGCCCAGCCCACTGGACACACAGTCTTCATTCCATCAGGGACCATAATCAGAATAGCTGTTTTAAAAAATGAAATTACAAAAGTGAATGAGTTGTCTGTACATGACATGAGCAACTACAAAGCATCATTAAACAAGCTGGAGACTATTCTCCTACATGAGTTTAATAATCTCCCGGCTTAGAAATGTCAAAGGCAATCAAGAGTCAGAGTAAAAGGGGGTGTGGAAAATAGGGGCTAATGGAAATAAGTTCTCTAACTATTTTCTCTGTATAACTCTCACGGCCACCCAGAAAATTGCGCATCCATCAAAGCAAATCAAATGGCAATCAATAAGAATTGAACTGCTCTAATGAAAAAAGAAGGTAAAACATCAACCTCCACAAGTTGTTACTTACATACTATCTTTGTTTTTCAGGTCAACTTCAGAAAGACAATGGTAAGCTTTAATGATTATTTATCAGTTATGATCTTCCTATGGCTTCTGATTGTTTCCACCATACTCTATACCTTTCACTTCCTCTATAACTTTTACATCATCCAGAAAGCTGCACAGCACCCAAGCAATGTATATGTATCTATAACTACTTCATCTCTGTAACATTTGAATTGCTATGAATTCCATACATATCTTCATGTCTTGTTATTTTGTTGTTGATTTGTTCATTGTCATCGAGACTTTCAGACTCATGTCAATGCCATGTGTGGAGAGTGAAACCACTCCATAGTATTTTCGATGTTGTGATATCTCTGAAGACATCCTCTATAATCTTGTCAGCTCTATAGCTTTTCCTAGTAAACTGATTCTCGTCTTTTCTCAGAGTAATTCAGTGACCAGTGTGTCCAATTTGTCTTACAATAGCTTGACTTTAAACATAGACTTGATTCCAAGTCTTACTGTTTTTGGCAGAGTCATCCGATACAGGACGGATGGAAAGCTATTTCTTAAAAGGATGTCTGAAGGCACAGTGGTAATTCAGAAAATTGTGATCAGTTGCTTGGATCAACCAACTAGAGAGTCAGATTAATTTTGGAATAAGCAACTACGTAAAACACAGCCAGTTATGTGTCTTTGCTCTCCTCTCAGCAATCTGTTCTGAATCATCATGATCGTTTACTTTCTGAGCCCCACTGATGATCAAATGGGATGCTGCTTGCAACATACAAAGTGTTGAGAGAAAACAGTGATGTGAGTTCCTGGCAGTCATGATGGTGGTGCTGATGCTGATGACAGCAATGAAACTGTTTGTGAAGAGGACTTCAGGGAATGATTTGAGGGAATTACAAGTTTTAGTGACAATGAATTGATAGTTATTTCTCTATTTGAGGTAAAGCTGAAATGATTCCTTAGATCCTTCAAGGAAATGCCAATAAAATGAATAAGTATAAATATTTTGCCTGTTAAGAGGCCAATCTATGACACGTATGTTTGGGGGGTAAAAAGGTTTTCCAAGCTTTTTGCTTTCTTTCTGCTTCAGGTGACATATATTACTCTTTTTCAGATGGACTTCGCAAAGAAAATGGTAAATTTTAATGATAATTTATTGATAACGTATGATCTTTCTATTTGATTTTGACTTCCTCCCTCCCCGTCTATCCCTGTGACCTCCTCTAGATCAGTTGTAAAGAGCCCTGGTGGCATACTTCAGCACAGAGCTGCTCACAGACAGGATGGTAGTTCGAACTCACCAGAAGTTCTGCAAGAGAAAGATGTGACAGTCAACTTCTATAGAAGATGACAGTTTTGGAAGCTCTAGCCAGAAAGTTCTACTCTGTCCTACAGGGTTATAATGAGTCAGCATGGAGTCAACAGCAGTAGGATCTAAGTTTGGTGCGATTTTCTCTTTTGTGCTTTGCATTCCTTCTTGTTGGTTTGTAACCTCCCTACCCATTCCTTTTCTATTCGTACTTCTCCAGTCAGTTAACTTCCTTTTCCTATTCTTCTGTTACCTTTATCTACTGTATTGCTTCTTCCATTTTCTTCACTATGCTTACAATAAATCTCCTCTTGTTCAGTCTGAGATAAGGTAAATTCGCACGTGAGACTACATTAGAAAAAGCTTTTGTGAAAGCTGCTCTACTCAAAATCTGACTGAAAAAAAGCCTCTTCCAGGCAATACATGCCTTAATTAAAAAGGGAATTAGGCAGTTAGTTGAAAAAGATACCCCTATACTTTGCCTTGTGACATATACACACCCCACCATACCTGTTGCAGGTGAGTCAGTTCTGACTCATAGCACACCTATTGAACACAGTAGAGTGTTCCCAAGGAGCGTCTGGTGGGGTTGAACTGCTGATCCTCTGGTTAGCAGCTGTAGCGCTTAATCACCAGACCAGTAGAGTTTTCATTGTAACATATATGAGAGCAGAATAATGGATATCTTGATGCTAGGTTTACTTTTTGTAAACCTGTGAGTAAATGAATTTATTTAAATTTCCGTTATTTCTTTTGTAGATTCAATTCTACCTATTTTAATGAATTTTTCTCTTTGTTTTTTAGATGAATTGAAAGGAAAGAATGGTGAGAGTCTTGCTGTCATCCATATATAAAGAATGTAATGGAAGGAACAACACTCTTAGCTGACTCTAGGATGTTGCTCCCAGTTCTTGGCCATTAAATGTATATTGTTTTGCCCCTTTGTAATTTATCTCATTGACCTCTTTTGCTTCACTAGTAATTAGTTTTATCTTTTCAATGAATTTTTATTTGTTCCTTGGGGGGAAAAAGATGAACTGTTGACATTCATATGTCTGTAAGTAAAAAATGAAATTTAAGCAGGGTTTGTGAGGCAGAGACTTTTGCCTTATATAGTAAAACATATCATTTTCTTGTAACCTAATCTCTTCAAATCTGAGTTACATAAACCGAGAAATATGTACTCAAAAATCGTTAACACTGCTACCTATATAAAATAATTCGCATTAAAATGGCATTGCAAAGGTTAAAGAAAGAACTGATTTGTAAAAGTTAAATAGAAATCATAGCTTTGATTTCATTTCATACAGATAGAAATCACAGAGAATTTCAAAATCCATGACATAAATAAGCGTATTTGAACTTACTGTCTCTAGGCTCTATATTTTAAACAAGGAATGATGGAAATATGGAGAACTAATCAATAGCAATTAAAAATTAGTTCATTTTTCATTCATATTGCCTTACTTATTTTTCAGAGGACTTGAAGAGAGATAATGGTGAGTTTTCTTTCTCCACTTATAAAGCAAAGCTTAAAGGCAAATTGTGATTACAAGCTCTTTTAGTGCCCAAATCTTTAAAAAGTATTGGGAAATATCTAATTTTTGACCACAAGGAACATTATCATCTCACTTTCTGAAGGAAGAGCACGCTTTCAGAAACAGAAAATGAACTTTTCAATAAATGTTCAATTCCCTGTAAAACAGTTGACAATATAAATCTTCTGTGACACCAAAGAAAATATAGTTAACAAAGGACAGAGGCCCTGCCTGGAAGTTTGGTAGTTGGAGTTCACCCAGAAGGAAGGCCCACCAATTGACTTTCTAAAATTCAGCCACTGAGAACCAACTGAAGCACAGTTTTACCCTGACATACACGAGACCCCAGGTGTCAGAGTCAAGTCAACAGCGACTGCTTACTGGGTAACAACCTAATAATAGGAAAATAATGGAATAATGATGGTCAAGACAGGCTATGCCTATGAATTTCAAGTGAAACCACAACTTGCTAGGATTCTTTTATTATTATTATTGTGAAACACAGAATAGGATTGAGATTTAGCACAGAGAAATGAAAAAGAACAAGGGATCATTTCTTTTACATGAATCTTTGACAAACCACAGATTCATAGACTCCAGAGGCAATGCAGAGTCAGCATGAGCTGTGGAGTTGAAAATAGATTTTATGATTACCTCCTAATGTAGCTCTTGTTGCCATCCAGAAACGTGCATGCTAAACAAAGGAGAAAAAAAAAATACTTCACCATTGTAAGAACCGAATTGCTCTAAAGATAAAAAAATCAAACATGAAGCTTGTTCATAATGTTTCACTTAGGTGTTCTCTGAATTAATGCCAAGTCTACACTTTATCATTATAAAGTCAAACTCTTTTTTTTGTCAAGTCTAATTCAGCCACCAAGTATGTGACAATGGGATGTAATATGCCAAAGAGTGTGAGGTGGACAGAGGCTTTGACAATGTTCCATTATGTTATACAAAACTTGCCATGGGTTGCAGTCAACTTAAGGGTTACTAACAACAGCAAGCCTTCTGAGATAGTCCATAGAGAGCAATCAGTTGAGAAATTAGGTAACTTTCCTCTTGGATGCCAACTGTACAATTAATTATCATTGTGTAAAAGTAATACATTTTCCTTGTTTCCCTCTTTGTGTTTCAGCACATATTCTAGAAGAGAATAGTAAGTTCACTTTTTTACCCTCATCATCTATTTCATGTCATGTGTGGGTCCTTCCCAGGAAGCTCTCCCTTCCATTTGCTGTGATGCGACAGCCTTCCTTTCCAACCAGTGAGCACTGGAAGAAATTGACAATTGTGTTCTAAAATTTTTGCAAGATTTTATAATCTTGTTATGTCACCTTGCTTTCCTTCACCTTTTTCTCACGACTTCGTATTCCAGATCCCTTTTGCAGTTCTCTCTTGCTTCCCTGTCTTGAAGTTACCAGGTCAAAAATATTTCCTGCTTATCATGATTATGTGTTTAAGTTCAGGGAGCTAACACAGGCCTTGCCTGTGGCAGTACCACTCTGTGCATTCCATCACAGAGGAAGCCTCAACATTATACGAGGGCCAAAACACTGAGAACCATGGCCCAGCCCATTGGACACATAGTCTTCATTCCATCAAGGATCATAATCAGAAAAGGTGTTTTAAAGAATGAAATTACGAAGGTGAATGAGATGTCAGTACACGACACGAGCAACTACAAAGACGGAGACTATTCTCCTACATGAGTTTAATAATCTTCCGGCTTCGAAATGCCAAAGGCAATCAAGAGTCAGCGTAAAAGGGGGTGTTGAAAATAGGGGCTAATGGAAATAAGTTCTCTAACTATTTTCTCTGTACAACTCTCACGGCCACCCAGGAAATTGTGCATCCATCAAAGCAAATCAAATGACAGTCAATAAGAATTGAACCGCTCTAATGAAAAAAGAAGGAAAAAATCAACCTCCACAAGTTGTTACTTACGTACTACCTTTGTTTTTCAGGTCATCTTCAGAAAGACAACGGTAAGCTTTAATGATGATTTATCAGTTATGATCTTCCTATGGCTTCTGATTGTTTCCACCATACTCTATACCTTTCACTTCCTCTATAACTTTTACATCATCCAGAAAGCTGCACAGCACCCAAGCAATGTATATGTATCTATAACTACTTCATCTCTGTAACATTTGAATTGTTTTGAATTCCATACATATCTTCATGTCTTCTTATTTTGTTGTTCATTTTTTAGTTGCCATCGAGACTTTCAGACTCGTGTTAATGTCATGTGTGCAGAGTGAAACCACTCCATAGTTTTTCAATGTTGTGACATCTCTGAAGATGTCCTCTATAAGCATACCAGCTCTATAGCTTTTTCTGATTCTCCTCTTTTGTCAGAGTAATTCAGTGACCAGTGTGTCCAATTTGTCTTACAATAGCTTTACTTTTAAACATGGATTTGATTCCAAGGCTCACTCTTACTAGGCAGAGTTATCCAATACAGGAAAGATGGGAAGCTATTTGTTAAAATGATGTTGGAAGGCACTGTGATAATTCGGAAAACTATGATTAGTTGCTTGGATCAACCAACTGGAGAGTCAGATTAATTTTGGAATAAGCCGCTACAGAAAACACAGCCAGTATGTGTCTTTGCTCTCCTCTGAGCAATCTCTTCTGAATCATCATGATCGTTTACTTTCTGAGCCCCACTGACGATCAAATGGGATGCTGCTTGCAACATACAAAGTGTTGAGAGAAAGCGCTGACGTGAGTTCCTGGCAGTCATGATGGTGGTGCTGATGCTGATGACAGCAATGAAACTGTTTGTGAAGAGGACTTCAGGGAATGATTTGAGGGAATTACAAGTTTTAGTGACAATGAATTGATAGTTATTTCTCTATTTGAGGTAAAGCTGAAATGATCCCGTAGATCCGTCACGGAAATGCCTGTAAAATGAATAAGTATAAATACTTTGCCTGTCAAGAGGCCAATCTATGACATGTATATGGGGGGTAACGTTTTGCAAGCTTTTTCTTTTCTTTCTGCTTCGGGTGACTTATATTACTCTTTTTCAGATGGACTTCGCAAAGAAAATGGTAAATTTTAATGATAATTTGTTGATAATGTATGATCTTTCTATCTTGATTTTGACTTCCTCCCTCCTAGTCTATCCCTGTGACCTCCTCTAGATCAGCTGTAAAGAGCCCTGGTGGCATACTTCAGCACTGAGCTGATCACAGACAGGATAGTGGTTCAAACTCACCAGAAGTTCTGCAAGAGAAAGATGTGACAGTCAACTTCCATAAAGAATGACAGCTTTGGAAGCCCTAGCCAGAAAGTTCTGTTCTGTCCTACAGGGTTATGATGAGTCGGCATTGAGTCAACAGCAGTAGGATCTAAGTTTGGTGTGATTTTCTCTTTTATGCTTTCCATTCCTTCTTGTTGGTTTGTAACCTCCGCTACCCATTCCTTTTCTCTTCGTGCTTCTCCCGTTAGTTAACTTACTTTTCCCATTCTTCTGTTACTTTTATCTGCTGTATTATTTCTTCTCTTTCCTTCACTATGCTTATAATAAATCTCCTCTTGTTCAGTCTGAGATAAGGTAAATTCAGATGTGAGACTACATTAGACACAGCTTTTGTGAAAGCTGCTCTACCCAAAATGTGACTGAAGAAAAGCCTCTTCCAGGCAATACATGCCTTAAATAAAAAGTGAATTAGGCAGTTAGTTGAAAATGATGCCTCTATACTTTACGTTGTGATGTATACACTCCTCACTGTACTTCTTGTGGACAAATCAGTTCTGACTCATAGCACACCTATTGAACACAGTAGATCTGCCACAGAGGGTTTCCAAGGAGCATCTGGTGCGTTTGAACTGCTGATCTTCTGTTTAGGAGCTGTAGCTCTTAAACACTAGACCATCAGAGTTTTTATTGTGACATATGTAACAGCGGAATATTGGACACCTTGATGCTAGGTTTACAAAGAGTTTAACCTGTGAATAAGTGAATTTATTTGAATTTCTGTTATTTCTTTCGTAGATTCAATTCTACCTATTTTAATGAATTTTTCTCTTTGTTTTTTAGATGAACTGATAGGAAAGAATGGTGAGAGTCTTGCTGTTATTCATATATAAAGAATGTAATGGAAGGAACAACACTCTTAGCTGACTCTAGGATGTTGCTTCCAGTTCTTGGCCATTAAATGTTTTGCCCCTTTGTAATTTATCTCACTGATCTCTTTTGCTTCATTAGTAATTAGTTTTATCTTTTCAATGAATTTTCATTTGTTCCTTAGGGAGAAAAATGATGAACCGTTTATGTTCATATGTCCATATGTAAAAAATGAAATTTAAGCAGGGTTTGTGAGCAGAGACTTTTGCCTTATATAGTAAAATATATCATTTTCCTATAACCTAATCTCTTCAAATCTGAGTTACATGAATCAAGAAATATGTACTCAAAAACCGTTAACCCTGCTATCTATATAAAATAATTCGCATTAAAATGGCATTGCAAAGGTTAAAGAAAGAACTGATTTGTAAAAGTTAAATAGAAATCATAGCTTTGATTCCATTTCATACAGATAGAAATCACAGAGAATTTCAAAATCCATGACACAAATAAGCTTATTTGAACATATTGTGTATAGGGTCTATGTTTTAAAGAAGGAATCATGGAAAATATGGAGAACTAATCAGTAGCAATTAAAAATTAGTTCACATTTCATTCATGTTGCCTTATTTATTTTTCAGAGGAATTGAAGAGACATAATGGTGAGTTTTCTTTCTCCACCTATAAAGCAAAGCTTAAAGACAAATTGTGATTACAAGCTCTTTTACTGCCCAAATCTTTAAAAAGTATTGGGAAATATCTAATTTTTGACCACAAGGAACATTACCATCTCACTTTCTAAAGGAAGAGCCTACTTTTCATAAAGTTAGTTTTTCAGAAACAGAAAATGAACTTTTCAATAAATGTTCAATGCCCCGTAAAACTATTGGCAACATAAATCTTCTGTGACACCAAAGAAAATATATTTAACAAAGGACAGAGGCCCTGCCTGGAAGTTTGGTGGTTGGAGTTCACCCAGAAGGAAGGCCTATCAACTGACTTTCTAAAATTCAGCCACTGAGAACCAACTGAAGCACAGTTTTACCCTGACATACACGAGACCCCAGGTGTCAGAGTCAAGTCAACAGTGACTGCTTACTGGGTAACAACCTAATAATAGGAAAATAATGGAATAATGATGGTCAAGACAGGCTATGCCTATGAATTTCAAAGTGAAACCACAACTTGCTATGATTGTTTTATTATTATTGTCAAGAAATACAGAATAGGATTGAGATTTAGCACAGAGAAATGAAAAATAACAAGGGATCATTTCTTTTACATGAATCTTTGACGAACCACAGATTCATAGACTCCGAAGGCAATGCAGAGGCAGTGTGAGCTGTGGAGTTGAAAATAGATTTTATGATTACTTCCTAGTGTAGCTCTTGTTGCCATCCAGAAATGTGCATGTTAAACAAAGGAAAAAAAAAAAAATACTTCACCGTTGTAAGAACCGAATTGCTCTCAAGATAAAAAAAGCAAACAAAAACCTTGTTCATAATGTTTCACTTAGGTTTTCTCTAAATTAATGCCAAGCCTACAGTTTATTATCAGAAAGTGAAAGTCCTTTTTTTGTCAAACCTAATCCAGCCACAAAGTATGTGACAATGGGATGAAATATACCAAAGAATGTGAGATTGACACAGGCCCTGGCTATGTTCCATTCTATTATTTAAAACTTGCCGTGAGTTGCAGTCAGCTTAAGGGTTACTAGCAATAGCAAGCATTCTGAGATAGTCCATAAAGAGCAATGAGTTGAAAAATTAGATAACTTTCCTCTTGGATACCAACTGTAAAATTAATTATGGCTGTGTAATAGTTATACATTTTCCTTGTTTCCCTCTTTGTGTTTCAGCACATATTCTAGAAGAGAAAAGTGAGTTCACTTTTTTACCTTCATCATCTATCTCATGTCATGTGTGGGTCCTTCCGGCAAGCTTCCATTCCATTTGCTATGACACTGCAGTCTCCCGCCTCCCCGTGAACACTACAAGAAACTAATGATTGTATTCTGAAACTTTTGTCATGTCACCTTGCTTTTCTTCACCTTTTCCTCATAATCCTTATTCCAGATCCCTTTTGCATTTCTCTATTGCTTCCCCATCTTGAAGTTACCATGTCAAAAATATTTCCCTGCTTAGCATGTTTATGTGTTTACATTCAGATCACGTGATTGAGAAATAATTTTAGAAGGGGGTAAGGCCTTGACTAATGTGATGGTAATGATTAAAGGAAACTGCTCATTCAAGCTTTATTCTTATTTGTGCATCTTCATCTCTTTGAGAGCCTGAATCTTATGTGTGCATCTCCTTTCAGATGAAAGAGAAGCTCAAGGCCAGATTGGTAAGTGACTGCAATGTTCTATTAAGGGAGTAATTCCATCAAACCTGTAAGACCCACTCATGGAAAGAGTCAAGGACAGGCTACTTTTGTACTTTTGTGAATATGTAGAAGGATAATAGAAGAGACGTTGGAAAAGATATTGCACATGTTTTTTTTTTTTTTTTTTTTGGTATGTCTTTTCATTGAGACAAGAACAACAACAGAAAGATATGAATGTTTTACTGAATAATTAAAGAAAAATTCTTCAGCTTTCCTTCCATTCTCTTCACTTCCCTCCAGTCTCTATTCTTTGCTGTTTTTTTCATATTTGTTTCTCCTTTTCGGTTCTGCACTCTATCTCTCATTCTTCCTTCCTTGCTTGTTTTCTTTCCTTCCTTTCTTATTTCCTTAACCCCACCGCTCTATTTGCCTTTTCTCCTTCCTTCCTTTTTTAACTTTCCTCCAACCTTTTACTTTCCCATTCTTCCTCCATTCCACTTCCATTTCTTAAACTGGGCATCTTTCCCTTCACTATTCCTTTCTGCCTTTCACTTTTTCCATTCTTCCTTCCTTTGCTTTTAGCTTGTTTTTTTTTTTTCTTACTTATACTTCCACACACACATGCACAAACCCAAAGACCTTAAAGTTGAAGGTCAATCTGATCAAATATTTGTGTGGAATGAAACAGACAAAGAGAAAAAATGTAACTGTATGGTGATAGAATTTCAGGGGCAAGAAGAGAGGAAAAATCATGAGGAGTATTGGGAGAGGAGAGTAATTGAAAATTTTCTGCACTTTCAGGTGGAAAGAAGACATTACTGTACACTAATAAGTGATGTTTTTTTGACTTTGATAATTCTCCCCATTTGTAAGATACATAGTTGGAATCAAAAACCTTGGTGGCATAATACTTAAGAGCTATGACAACTGACAAAATCGTGGGTAGTCTGAACCCACCAGGTGTTCCTCCAAATCTCTATGCGGCAGGTCTGCAGTTCCCTAAAGGGCTACTATGAATCAGAATCTTATCGATGGCAATAGGTTTTTGATAGCTGTAATCCTAAAAGGTGTAGTGTTTTAAAGTAAATATCACATGAGAAAGAAGGCTATATAAGACAAAATTCCTGTTCCCTAGAAAGTTTAGTAAAAATGACAATGTTTCAACTATTTTTCATCTTTTTCTTAACCTGTGCCACACAACACAGGTAGTAATTAATGAAAACAGATACTTAAGAAAGATAAAACGGGTAACTTTGTTCAGAAAAATGAATTTATCTTTTTCCTTTTTCACAAAAGAATAAACAATAAATACAACAGTCAAAGTGGATACTGCTTCAAATCAGAAAGTAAAACGTGAAAAAATACATTTCAAAGTTCCTAATTATCTAGAAAAGTAATCATTATAATATCAGTTTCATTATGCTAGAAAACATATAGTCACATAATTTAAGGAACTAATGGAAGTACTAATTACAAATATTTCATGGAAAACTATTATGGAGTGGGTAACAAGTAAGTTAACAGGTAAAATAGATACAGTTGGTTTTATTTTCATAGACGTAAAGCATGAGTGAAGCATTACAACCTTTGAATGCAGAGTACTCAAAGCTACCAAACTTCAAAGAACCTCTGTGGTCAGGCACAAATGTAGCCAACAACCTGTCGCATGTACATGTTTTCTTTGTTAGTCTGTGTCATGCTGTGCATGTGCTGGATACGGAACTGTGAACAGTCGCCCATGGTATTATTCATGGGATGGATATGTGAAGGTCCTACTTCATCAGTGTGCAATCTGTGTAGCCACTCAGGCACCTGTGCTGAGTATGATTCTGTGCTTGGCTTAATGCTCTACTACCAATGACTTGAAATCCTAAATTATCCTGGAATATGTCCTTTCTAAGTGAAGTTCAATGAAACAATGGAGCACGCCTATAAACAGAGATGACTGGATGTCAACACACTGACAGTGGGCTGCACACATGCAAGATGAAGCCTATACCTGTACGCTGTACACAGGCATTACACATGGACAAAAGTTGGTCCACTGCTGACACGAAAGCTTCTGGCACTAGTACAATCACTGAGTCTGAGGGGGTGACCAGGCTTGGATGTGAAGCCAAAGGGGTGACCAAAAACATGGCACAAGCAGCAGAGGTGACATCACTGGCTGTAACTAAGTGGGAGAGGAGAGAGACTTCATGTCAATTTTCTGGACATAACCAAGTGAGCACCTCTAGTGCTGCATCTGTTTGTTGGCAAACATCCTCAGATGGCACTTTTTCAGTTCCTGGAATCTTGTTCATTGCCATGGGCTTGGGCTTCTTGGCATTAACTGGCCTTGACTTCACGGTTGTTGATCGCATGCTACCTCCTGAAATGGTTGAACATCAACCACATCCTTTAGCACAATGACTCTATATATTCCTCCCATCTTGTTCAGATGCCTCCTGTGCCATTCAATATTTTCTCCATAGAATCCTTTTGTACTGCAACTGGAGGCTTACCTTTTTTCTTCAGCCTTTGCAGCTTGAAGAATGTCAAGCGTGTTCTTCCTCTAAGTTTTCTAACTCCAAGTCTTTGTACATCTCATTATTATACTTTGTGTTCTCTGCCAAGAAGCCAAGGGCCGTCGAGTTGGAGTATCTCTTTAAAATCTTCTGTTCATTTCTTAACTGATTTTTTTTCCTTTTGCTTCAGCTTCTCAACATTTAATAACGATTTACATAGTCTCTTTTGACATCCATTTTGGCCTTTTTTTTTCTTTTTTCTTTTCCTGTCCTTTTTATGGCATCTTGCTTTATTCATGTGTGATTAATTTGTCAATACACTACTTTCCTGGTATTCAGTCAGCAATGTTCAATGTGTCAAATCTATTCTTGAGATGGTCTCTAAATCCAAGTGGAATACACTCAAGTGGAATATACTCTAATTTTCTTCAGTTCTGACTTGAACTTGCATCGGACCAAAGGAGGGTCTGTTCCACATTTAAACCGTGGCCTTGTTCTGACTGATGATACCGAACTTTTCCACCATCTCTTTCCAGAAATATAGTCACTGAGATTTCAGTGTAGTCCTTCTATCAAAGTCCATGCGTATACTGACTATTTAAGTCAGGGACAAAAAGTTATTTGTCATGATGGTCTTGCAAAATTCTATTATGCAATCTCTAGCATTGTTTCTATCACTAAGGCCATATGTGTCAAATACTGATCCTTCTAATTTGTTTCCAACTTTTGCTTTCCAGTCACCAGTAATTACCAATGCATTCTTATTGCATGTGCCATCAGTGTCAGACTACAGCATTAGTGAAAATCTTCAATTTCTTCCTCTTTGACCTAAATGATCTGTGTGTAAATTTGAATAGTAGTCATATTAGCTGTGGTCCTTGTAGGCATGCAGATATTATCCTATCACAGACAACACTGTACTTCAGGATAGATCTTGAAATGTTCCTTTTGAAAATGAATGCCACGCCATCCTTCTTCTACATGCCATTCCTGTCACAGTAGACCGTATGACTGTCCAACTCAAAGTGGCTGACACCAGGCCATTTCTGCTCACCAAGTGTCTTATTACTTTGTCAGACTGTGGGGCCTTCCATGGTGCTGTGATGCTGGAAGCCATGTCAACAGTATTCAAATACCAGCAGGCTCACCCACGTGGAGACACTTTTCAGCTGAGTTTCCAGATCAGATAGATTAGAAAGAAGAATGGAAGAACTTGCTTCTGAAAATAATTAGGCAGTGAAAACCTTAAGATTAGCAGCAAGGTTTCAATAATGTCTTAACAAAAAGTGTCTTATTATAAAATTGGGCAACCTGAAAACCATAAGATTGGCAGAAGAGGAAGACATGGCAAAAGAGATTGACAAAGAAGGAGAGAGGCAGGAGGAGAAATGTTTTATGTAAGCCACACAAGGCTTTCTGAAGAATAGATAGCTGCATACAATAAAAGACACAGAAGAATAAAGGCAGTGAAGTAATGCCCATCTATACAACTTAACAATTAGAAAGTTTTGCTGAACGTTTTCAGTATGACTATAGGATGATTACACATCACCACAGATTAACTGGAGAGTGCTAATTTATTGTACTACCTATTCTGAAAATGTCTTTTTCTAGTCTAATAGACACAGTGATATCTGAGCCCTGGATTAACTGTTCTATTTCATATTAAACTGAAATTTTAAAAAAAGAAAATGAAGGCACCCACTCATGTGGGTCTCTCATCCTGCTGACCTCTGGCTGGAGGAAGGAGAGTGGGTGGAGAGGAGGGGAAAGGAGACTATTGGGAGGATGAGACATGTATGGAGCAGAGAGGAATAGTGTGCTGTCACTGGGCAGGGAGGGCAGTGGAGGCTGCATGTAGGTGGGCATGTAAATTTACATGGGAATGTACATTTTTACTCAGTTGTAATAAAATAAAACAAAAAAAGAAAAATGAAATATTTTGAATAATGTAAGCTACTCAGGATGATGCATTTGAACTATGATGTTGGCCAAAGATATAGAATATACCATAGACTGCCAGAAGACTGAGCAAACTTGACTTAGAAGAAGTGCAACCAGAATGCTCCGAAGAAGGGAGAGTGGTGAGACTCTGCCTTGTATACTCTAGAAGTGATTTCAGGAGAGACTACTCTCTCAGGAAGGAAATGGGCATCATGCTTGGTAAAATAACAGGTCAGCGCAAAAGAGGAAGACCCTCAAGACGATGGAGTAACACAGTGACTGCAACGGAGTGCTCAAATATAGCAATGGTTCTGAGAATTCTGCAGGACCAGGCACTGTGTCTTTCTGTTGTACGCAGGGTTCCTTTAACTTGAAAATCACTCAAGGACATCAAACAGCAACATGAAACACCTATCAGTGTGAACAAAAAAGGAATAATGAAGGCTGAAATGACCTGTAACAAGAAGACTCAAAGAGGGATGGTCTTAGGCTGAGTTCTCTGGAGAAGTAAAACCAATAAATCACATAAATGAATATATAGAGAGATTTATATCGAGGAAACATGCTGTATAGTTGTAGAGGTTGAACCATCCCAAAACTTGGATCAGTGAACTAGCCTCATGCAGCTGCAGAAGCTGGCAAACCCAAGGTTTTAGAGAGTCATAGAGCAGGGTGTCCTCTCACAAGCTGTGTAAATTGATGACTCCCAAGATTTTTCCCGAATCTTGTAGTTGCAGGGCCTGGCTACAGCAAGAGCAGCAAGTCAGTGAACACAACTCTTATTTGCAGACTGTGAAGATTGATGAATCCCAAGATCAACAGTTAAACTGTTAGCTCAAGTCCCAAGAACAGGATGTCAGAAGACAAGACAGAGGCAGATATTGAATCCACAACAAGACAAAAATCTTGGCAAAGCGAGTAGGAAAGAAGTATTCTGCAAAAAGTGGAGAAACGAAGTCTGAGGGATCAGTGAGCTAACACAGGTCCTGCCCATGACAGCACCCCTCTGTGCATTCCATCACAGAGGTAGCCTCAGTGTTACATGACTGCAAAAACACTGACAACCATGGCCCAGCCCTCTTCACACATGCTCTTCACTCTGTCAGGGACCATAATCAGAAAAGGTGTTTTTAAAGAACTAAGATACAAAAGTGAATGAGACGTCAGTACGGGACACCAGCAACTACTAACGATCGTAAAACCAGATGGAGAGCATTCTCCTATAAGATGTTTAATAAGCTCCCAGCTTAGAAATGCCAAAGGCAATCAAGAGTCAGAGTAAAAGTGGTTGTTGACAACCTGGGCTAATGGAAACAAGTTTTCTATTTTCTCTGTACAACTCTCACTGCCACCCAGAAAATTGTGCATCCATCAAAGCAAATCAAACGACAATCAATAAGAATTGAACTGTTCTAGTGAAAAAAGAAGAAAAAAAATCTACTTCCACAAGTTGTTACTTACATACTACCTTTGTTTTTCAGGTCAACTTCAGAAAGACAACGGTAAGCTTTAATGATTATAAGTTGTGATCTTCCTGCAGTGGTTTTTGATTACTTCCACCATACTCTACATACATTTGATGCTTCCACTGTACTCTACACATTTCACTTCCTCCATAACATCATCCGGAAGGCTGCACACCACTCAAGCAATATATATGTATATGTAACTACTTCATCTTTGGAATATTTGTACAGCTATGAAGTGCAT
The DNA here is from genome assembly GCA_028571685.1 of Heterohyrax brucei. Classification (NCBI taxonomy): domain Eukaryota; kingdom Metazoa; phylum Chordata; class Mammalia; order Hyracoidea; family Procaviidae; genus Heterohyrax; species Heterohyrax brucei. The sequence continues at coordinate 50,968,768 of CM053144.1, read as the reverse complement.
TAAAATCTTTGTGTTCTGTTATTTTGTTGTTAATGTGTTAGTTGCCATCGAGACTATTCAGACTCATGTCAATGCCATGTGTGCAGAGTGAAACCACTCCATAGTATTTTCAATGTTGTGACATCTCTGAAGATGTCCTCTATAAGCATGCCAGCTCTATAGCTTTTTATGGTAAACTGATTCTCATCTTCTCTCAGAGTAATTCAGTGACCAGTGTGTACAATTTGTCTGACAATAGTTTTACTTTTAAACATGGATTTGATTCCAAGTCTTACTGTTCTTTGGCAGAGTTATCCAATACAGGATGGATGGAAAGCTATTTTTTAAAATGATGGCAGAAGGCACTGTGATAATTCAGAAAACTATGATTAGTTGCTTGAATCACCAACTAGAGAGACAGATTAATTTTGGAATAAGCAACCATGGAAAAGACAGCCAGTTGTGTGTCTTTGCTCTCCTCTTAGCAACCTCTTCTGCATCATGGTAATCATTTACTTTCTGAGCTCCACTGATGATCAAATGCGATGCTGCTTGCAATGCACGAAGTGCTGAGAGAAAGCACTGACGTGAGTTCCTGGCACTCGTGATGGTGCTGCTGCTGATGATGACAGCAATGAAACTGTTCCTGAAAAAGACTTTAGGGAATCGTTTGAGGAAATCACAAGTTTTAGTGACAATGAATTGATAGCTATTTCCCAACTGAGGTAAAGCCAAATTGATCCCCTAGATGCTTCAGTGAAATGCCTGTAAAATGAATTAATATAAACATTTTGCCTGTCAAGAGGCCAATCTGTAGCACACATGCTTGGGGAGAAAAAAACTTTCCAAGCTTTTTGTTTTGTTTCCGCTTCAAGTGACACATAGTATTCTTTTTCAGTTGGACTTCACAAAGAAAATGGTAAATTTAATGATAATTTATTGGCAATGTGTCATCTTTCTATTGTGATTTTGGCATCCTTCCTCCCCACCTATCCCTTTAACATCCTCTAGATCAGTTGTAAAGAGCCCTGGTGGCACGCTTAAGCACTGAGCTGTTCACAGACAGGACGGTGGTTCAAACTCTCCAGAATTTCTGTGAGAGAAAGATGTGACAGTCAACTTCCATAAAGAATGACAGCTTTGGAAGCCTTAGCTAGAGAGTTCTACCCTGTCCTACAGGGTTGTGATGAGTTGACATTAAGTCGACAGCAGGAAGATCTAAGTTTGGTGTGGTTTTCTCTTTTGAGCTTTGCATTCCTTCTTCTTGCTTTATGATCTACCCTGTCCATTTCTTATCTCTTTGTACTTCTGCTAGTTAACTTCCTATTCTTCTGTTACCTTGATCTACTGTATGACTTCTTCCATTTTCTTCATTATGCTTACAATAAAACTCTCTTGTTCAGTCTGAGATAAGGTAAATTCAGATGTGAGACTATATTAGATGCAGCTTTTGTGAAAGCTGCTCTAGCTCAAATCTCACTGAAGAAAAACCTCTTCCAGGCAATACACTCCTTAATTAAAAAGTGTATTAGACAGCTAATTGAAAAAGATGCCTCTATACTTTGTCTTGTGATGTATACACGCCTCACCATATCTCTTGCAGACAAGTCAGTTTTCACTCAGAGCAAACTTGTCGGACACAGTAGATCTGCCACAGAGGCTTTCCAAGAAGTGTCTGGTGAATCTGAACTGCTGATCTTCTGGTTAGCAGCTGTAGCTCTTAACCACTAGGCCACTAGAGTTTTCATTTGTGACATATAGGACAGCAGAAGAATGGATATCTTGGTGCTAGGTTTTCAAAGAGTTTAACCCATAAGTGAATTCATTTGAATTTCTGTTATTTCTTTTGTAAATTCAATTCTCCTATTTTAATGGATTTTTCTCTTTTGTTTTTTAGATGAACTGAAAGTGAAGAATGGTGAGAGTCTTCCTGTCATCTATATATAAAGAATGTAATGGAAGGAACAACACTCTTAGCTGACTCCAGGGTGTTACTCCCAGTTCTTGGGCATTAAATATAAATTGTTTTACCCCTCAGTAATTTATTTCATCAAACCTCCTTAGCTTCACTAGCAATTCATTTTGTCTTTACAATGAATTTTTATTTGTTTCTTGGGGGCAAAAAAGATGAGTTACTGATTTTCATCCATATGTAAAAAATAAAATTAAAACAGGGTTTATGAGGCAGACTCTTGCATTACATAGTAACACGTTTCTTATTTTCTTGTAACCTAATCTCTTCAAATTTAAGTTATTTAAACCGAGAAATGTTGACTCAAAAACCATTAATATTGCTACATATATAAAATTAATTGCATTATGATGGTCTTGTAAAGGCTAAAAAAAGAACTGATTTGTAAATAGAAATCATAAATTTATTTCCTTTCCTACAGATAGAAATCACAGTGAATTAGAAACATGCGTGACACAAATAAGCTTATCTCAACACATTGTGTCTAGGTCCATGTTATAAAGAAGGAGTGATGGAAAATATAGAGAACTAATCAACAGCCAATTAAAAATTAGTTCATTTTTCATTAATATTGCCTAATTTGTTTTTCAGAGGAACTGAAGATGGATAATGGTGAGTTTTTTTTCTCCACTTACATATCAAAATTTAAAGGCAAATTGTGATTACAAGCTCTTTTATTGCCCTAATCTTTTAAAAGTATTCTGAAGTACCTAATTTTTTACATTAAGGAATTTTGCTATCTTTCTGAAGAAAGAACATACTTCTCTAGAAGTTAGTTTTTCAGAAACACAAAATGAACTTTCCAATAAATATTAAATCCCTTGTAAAATTATTGGCAACATAAATCCTCTGTTAAACCAAAGAAAATATAGTTAGTAAAGAACATTGACCCTTCTGGGGAGGCTGTCAAGGAAGAAGGACAAAAACAAGTGTTTTACAGAAGTTAAATTGAATATTAGGAAGAATGGCTAGGTAAATGAGATAAATGCAATTGTGATGTCAGGATGCTTGATAAGCGAAGGACATCTATGGGACATAACAGTTAGGGGTGCTGCTGGACATTTTCAGTGTGCTCACAGTTAAGCAGTAACCCTGGGGGCATGGTGGTTAAGTGCTGCATATGCTAACCTAAAGATCTGCTGTTCAAATCCAGCAGGCACTCCTTGGGAACTCTATAGGGTCATTATGAGTCAGAATTGACTTGATGGTACTGTGTTTGGTTTTCTGGTGTTTAATGGTTAAGCACTCTGTGGCTAACTGAAAAATCAACGGTTCAAACCTACCAGCAGCTCCACAGGAGAGAAGACCTGGTAATCTGCTCCAGTGAAAATTTACAACAGAGGAAACCCTCTAGGGCCATTTTATGCTGTCTTACAGGATCACCATAGTCTGAATCAGCTGGATGGCACACAAGGGCAACAGGAGACTTGGTCATTGGATGTAGTAACTGGAAAGTGCTGGTTTCCCTTCCTACTTTTTCATTCTACTGGCAGTGAGTTTCCTGACTGCTGAAATACACTGGGAATTCTGTGCCCCAGATTCTCTCTTCTATTGCTTATTATCCTAAGCAGATAAAAAGAAAATGTAATATTTCTATATCATTAAGTTTGTTTGGATGATAGCTGACAACGCAGTGAGTCCCCATGTGGTACAGGGTGACCATGCCTGGCAGCTACCCTGGCTTTTTTCTGACTAGTGATGTCAAAATTTTCCACCATCTCTTTCCAAAAATGTAGTCACTGAGATTTCAGTGTAGTCCTTCTATCAAAGCCCATGGGTATACTGACTATTTAAGTTGGCGAAAAAAAGTTGTCATGATGGTCTTGCAAAATTCTATTATGCAATCTCTAGCATTGTTTCTATCACTAAGGCCATATATGTCAAATGCTGATCCTTCTAATTTGTTTTCAACTTTTGCTTTCCAGTCACTAGTAAGTACCAATGCATTCTTATTGCATGTGCCATCAGTGTCAGACTACAGCATTAGTGAAAATCTTCAGTTTCTTCCCCTTTGACCTAAATGGTCTGTGTGTAAATTAACTGTGGTCCTTGTAGGCATGCAGATATTATCCTATCATGGACAACACGGTACTTCAGGATAGATCTTGAAATGTTCATTTTGACGATGAATGCCATGCCTCTTCCACATGCCATTCCTGTCACAGTAGACCGTATGACTGTCCAATTTCAAAGTGGCTGACACCAGTCCATGTCTGCTCACCAAGTATCTCATTAGTTTGTCAGACTGGGGGGCCTTCCATGGTGCTGTGATGCTGGAAGCCATGTCAACAGTATTCAAATACCAGCAGGCTCACCCACAAAGAGACAAGTTTCAACTGAGTTTTCAGATCAGACAGATTAGAATGAAGGACTGAAGAATCTGCTTCTGAAAATAATTAGCCAGTAAAAACCTGAAGGTGAGCCAGCCAGCCAAGTGCCGTCGATAAGTTGAGCAGCAAGGTTTCAATAATATCTTAATTGTACATAAAGTGCCCTGTTATAAAACTTGGTAACATGAAACTTCCATGCAACTGAAAACCATAAGATTGGCAGAAGAGGAAGACATGGCAAACAGACTGACAAAGAAGGAGAAAGGCAGGAGGAGAAAATGTTTTATGTAAGTCATACAAGGCTTTTTGAACAAAAAATAGTCACATACAATAAAAGACAGAAAAATAAAGGCAGTGAAGCAACGCCCATCTATATGATTTAACAATTACAAAGTTTTGCTGAATATTTTCAGATAAATGGATATATGAGGGAAAATTGCATAGAACTACACACACACAAGAGAAACAGATACACATGAATGTGTGTAAAAACAATATGACATGTTGTGTACTTAATAGTGTTCTATCAAATGGAGTTTTTTCTATTTAGATTTTGATATTTTGTTCTTGTTATGTAACAAACGGGAGTCTGTGTAAGCACTACACAGGGTACTGTATATGAAAAACAGAAAGAAAAGGCTATGGTAACTGATGCATCAGTTACATTGGTGCTGATATAACTGGTGTGTCAGGTAAAGGATAACATGTAAGTAGCAAATGGTGAATGCCAGCCAAAGCCAAGTACCATTGAGTAGGATCTGACTCATGGCGACCCTAGGCGAATAGGATAGAAATTTATAGCAGAGAAATAGAAGCCAGAAGAACCCAATAAAAACTTCAGAACTGGACAGAGAATGAAGAAAGCCAAACGCACAAGGAAAGGATTAGTCCAGAGTTAATGGATCACAACTACTACAGCCTCCTCCAGACTAACTCCAACACAACTAGGTGGTGCTTGGCTACCGCCACTGACTTCTCTGACAGGGATCACAACAGAGGGTCCTGGATAGCACTGGAGAAAAATGTAGACAAAAATTCTAATTCAACAAAAAAGTCCAGACTACTGGTCTAACAGAGTCCAGAGAAATGTCAAGACTATGGCCCCCACATACCCCTTTAGTTCAGTACTAAAGTCACACCTGAGATTCACCCTTCAGCCAAAGATTAGATAAACCCATGAAACAAAACAAGACTATAGATATATATACCAGCCCAGGGGTGAGAGCAAGAAGGCAAGAAGGGACAGGGAAGCTGGTAATCAGAAAGAAAAGACTGTTGACATGTGGGGTTGGCAAACAATGTCACAGACTAAAGTGTCTATTAATCATTTAATGAGAAACTAATTTGCTCTGTAAACCTTTATCTAAAAACAAAACAAAATTAGAACTGGACAAATGTGATATTGAAATTACTGAAGCTACACAATATCAGAATGACAAGGTAAATAAACAGAAAACTGGAAGAGAAATCAATAAAAATTTTCCTGTCTCAAGAAAAGAGAAAACTATATGTTAAAAATGAATGTCTATTTTTGGAAACTGAGGGATAATAGCAAACGTTGTAATATGTATTACTAGAGACCCAGAAGGAGAAGAAGAAGAGAGTGGGGCTTAAAAGATTGTTGAAAAAAGAATGGGAAAAAAATTCTCAACTTTAACGAAAGATTTCAGTTTAATGGTTCAAAAAGCTTGGTGAACATCCAAAAAGAAAGGAAAAAAAAAACCCAAAACTCTAAGACTACCATGTTTAGACATAACACAATCAAACTTCTAAAAGTCATAATAAAGAAAAATCTTAAATATATCTAAGAGAAAGCTACATCTTTCCTGGCAAAAAGGAAAAAAAAGATTTAAATAACAAGTTATCTCACTGCAGACATCATGGGAATAAAAACACAAGGAAGCAACATCACTAAAGTGTTAGAAGAATAGAACTGTCAACCAGAAAACTACCACGGGTGAAAACAAACTTCAGAAATGAAGTCTGCATAAAAGAAAACAAAAAACTTAGTCCACAGAAAATTATAAACAATGGTGAAGAAGAACAGAGGACAAGGGGGAAAATTATGGTGGCTAGAAACAGATGGAGTCTGTCATGGATTCATGGTGCCTAGTATTGTGTAATGTCCTTAGTGTTTTAAATCCTCCCTTGATGATGATAATGAGGGTGGATGGACTGCAGTTGAGTTGGTGGGGCAGGACTTAATGTGTGGGATTTTATTGTGGCTTGGAGAAGCTTCTTGGGATGTAAAAGAAAGAGAGGCAAGCTGAGACTTGGGGAACATCTCACATCATTAAGAAAGCAGCACCAGGAGTAGAGCTTGTCCTTCAGGCCCAAGTTTCCTGCGCCAAGATGCTGCCTGACCAAAGACTGATACAACACAAGAACTTTTCTTCCAGAACTGACAAAGAGTGAAAGCTTTCACCCTACAGTGAATACCCTGAATTCAGACTTGTAGCCTACTGGATTGTATAAGAATACACTGTTCTATGTTAAAGCCATCCACCTGTGGTACCTCTGTTACAGCAGCACTAGCTGACTAAATTGGAGTCTGTAAATTCTACGTTTGTTCAGAAAAAAAAAAGGAAGAGGAAGGTTTAAGTATCTCATTTCACTTATGTACAAATGTTTTCATGAGTAACTGAAACTAGCTGAGCTTCATTTAATTCATTTTTAACTTGTTTTTATTTACTCTTAATGACTATTTGTTTTCCAGAGAAATTGAAGGAAGAGAAAGGTGAGTTCTTTAAAATTATTTACTCAATACTAAAGACACTTAGGAAAGCCAGTTTTTGATTACATGAAGGTAAGGCCATTACTATCTTGGCTTTATATAGAAAAATGGCTTGCTCTTGAGTAAACTGATATTTTTGAAATCTGTTATTTGTGGATTTTCTCCAATGATTTTGTTTGAAGAATATTTGCCTTATTTGTTTTCTAGAAAAATTGAAGGAAGAATATGGTGAGTTTCCTATCTCAATTCACTTAAAATGAATGTAGAAAAGAAAATACGCTTTTTGACAATATGAAGGCAAAGCTGTAGGTACTTTGCATGAAACAGAATACACATTGCTACCTCGAGTAAACCAATGTATTTAAACTTTGTTACTCCATGTGCAGTTTTCTTCAATTTATCTCTTAATGAATTTTTGTCCTGTATTATTTTCTCTTTTTTTTTCTAATTTTTGTCTAATTAAAAGATAAATATCCTTATCCCTTCAGTGCTCAAATCTTTATCCAATTTTTTTTTTCAGAGAAAATGAAGGAAGAAAAAATTAGGTTCTTATCTTGAGTGAATACAAAGTATGCTATTAAAGGAAAGCTGTATCTTATTTATGAGCACAAGGCAACAAATATCTTGTTATTAGATTGTATAAAGGGCTTATCCCATGTGTAAGTTTATTTGCTTGGACATCTATTTCTACCATGTAAATTTGCCTCTACCTTTTTTGAACACATTTTGGTCTCTTCATTTGCAGAGAATATGAAAGAAGAGAATGGTGAGTGTGTCTTATTTTCATCTATATACCAGCAGTATAATTGAAACATTGTTTAACTTCATGAGAGATATTGGTCTGTAATTTTCTCTTTTTGTACTGTCTTTTTTTTTTATTTAACATGACTGAGTGAAAATGTACATTCCCATATAAATTTACATGCCCACCTATATGCAGCTTCCACTGCTCTCCCTGTCCAGTGATAGTACACTATTCCTCTCTGCTCCATACGTGTCTCATCCTCCAAACAGCCTCCTTTCCCCTCCTCTCCACCCACTCTCCTTCCTCCAGCCAGAGTCAGCAGGATGATATCCTATAGATGTATAGAACCATAAAGTGCAACCAATACATGGTCACTCTGCATTGCCAAGTCCAATCCATTCATGTCCGAAGAGTAGACCTTCATTATGATTTATGGGTAAGGGCAGCATCAGGGCCAGGGGCCATGCTCTCAGTGGAAACCACAAACCACTGGACCATCAGTTGAGGTCTTTTAGTGGAGATCTCAGGATGCACCCCTTTTTATTCTTGTGTTGCCAGTGAGACTCAATCTAGTGAGCTCCATCATGGCTATCATTGGTGGTGGCCAGGCACCATCCAGTTCTTCCAGTCCCAAGTCGATGAAGGCACCCACTCTTGTGGGTCTCTCTGTCTTCTAGGTTGTCTTTACTGCATGTCATTTTGGTCCTTGGTAAGCATCCGTTCCTGCTGAGTTGGGTCTTTTTGTACTGTCTTTACCTTATTTTGGTATCAGAGTGCTGCTAACTTCATAGAATGAGTTGGGGACTCTCCCATCTTTTCAATGCTCTGAAATAACTTTAACAATAGTTGTGTTAACTTTTCTCTAAAAAATTGATAGAATTCTCCAGTGAAGCTGTCAGGGCCAGTCTTTTGTTGTTGTTGTTTGGGAATTTTTTAATGAATTTTTCAATCTTTTCGTTTGTGGTGGGTTCATTTAGTTGTTCTACCTCTGTTTATGTTAGTTTAAGTAAGTAGTGTGTTTATAGGAGTTTTACATTTCTCTAGTTTGTCCAACTCATTAAGAATCCAATTTTTTGTAGCATTCTGTAATGATTGTTTTAATTTCAGTTGGGTCTGTTATGATGTCACTCATCTCATTTCTTATCTGAGTTATTTTCTTGTCTTTCAATCATTTTAATTTTCTCTAATTCATTTGGTTCTCTTCTAATTTTTATTATTTGTGTTCTTCTGGTGCCCAAGCAATTCTTCTGCTGCTCTTTTCCTACTTGTTTGAGCTGTAGGCTTCCTTCTTTGTTTGAGTTGTAGGGCTCATTCTTTGATCTAGGCTGTTTCTTCTTTACGGATGTATGGATTTATTGAGATAAATTGACCTCTGAGCACTGTAATTTCTGTGTGCCATAGGTTCTAGTAGGACATTTTTCCATTCTCATTTGTTTCTATGAATTTGTTATTCCATTTTTGATTTCTTCTATAACTGATTAGTTTTTGAACAAAGTGTTGTTTAGTTTACATGGTTTTGATTTTCTTTTTCTCCTTGTTTCTGTTATTGATTTCTACTTTTATGTCCTTATGGCATACATTTCTCAAGCAGAAAGAATTGAAGAAAAATTTCAAGCCTCAAGTTGTAATAGTAAAGTATTCTACAGTGAAGATATTAAACTGCTTGGAAGCATCAAAAAAAGGTGGAAGGAATACACAGAATTGTAGTACCAGAAAACACTGGTTGGTCTTCAACCATTTCAAGAGGTAGCATATGATCAGGAACCAATTTTACTGGAGGAAGAAGTTGAAGCTGCACTGAAGAGATTGGCTAAAAACAAAGCGGCAGGAACTGATGGAATATCAATTGAGATGTTTTGACAAATTGATGCAGTATTGGAAGTGACCACTCATCTATGCCAAGAAATTTGGAAGACAGCTACCTGGCCAACTGAATGGAAGAGATCCATATTTATGCCTATTTCCAAGAAAGGTGATCTAAATGCAGAAATTATCAAATAGTGTCATTAATACTATACTCAAAGTAAAGTTTAACTCAACATCACTCAAGAGTGACTACAACAGTATATTGACATGGAATTGCCAGAAATTCAAGTTGGATTCAGAAGAGAATGTGGAACCAGCGTATCTCTGCTAACATCAGGGGGATCTTGGTTGAAAGAAGAGAATACCAGAGAGATGTTTGCCTGGTTTCATTGACCACAAAAAGGCATTTTACTCTGTGGATTATAATGAATTACTCATAACACTGCTGAGAACTTCAGAACAGCTAATTGTGTTCATGAAAAATCTATACACAGAACAAGAGGCAGTCATGTGAATATAACAAGGGGACACTGCATAGATTCAAGCCAGGAAATGTGTGTGTCAGGATTGTATCCTTTCACCATACCACTTCATTCTGTATGCCAAGCAAATAATCTGAGAAACTAGACTATCTGAAGAAGAATGAGGCATCAAGATTGGAGTAAGACTCATTAACAACCTGTGTTATAAAGATGACACGACCATCCTTGCCTAAAGTGAAGAAGATTTGAAATACTTACTGATGAAGACGAAAAACCACAGTCTTCAGTGTGGATTAAACCTCAACATTAAGAAAATAAAAATACACACATCTGGACTGATAAGCAACATCGTGATAAGTGGAGAAAGGGTAGAGATTGTTAAAGATTTCGTTTTACTTGGTTCCACAATCAGCGCCCATGGAAGCAGCTGTCAAAAAATCAAAAGACACATTTCACTGGGAAAACCTACTGCAAAAGACCTCTTTAAAGTGTTAAAAATTAAAGATATCACTTCAAAGACTAAGGTGTGCTTGACCCAGGCCATGGTATTTTAATCTTATCATACACGTGTGAAAGCCTAAGAATGAATAAGGAAGACAGAAAAAGAATTGATGCCTTTGAATTGTGGTGTTGGAGAAGAATATTGAACATAACATGGATCGCCAAAAGAACAAACAGATCTGTTTTGGAAGAAGTACAACCACTGTGCTCCTTGGAAGCAAGGACAGTAAAACTTCATCTCACATAATTTGAACATGTTGTCAGGAGGGATCAGTCCCCAGAGAAGAACATCATGCTTGGTATAGTACAGGGTCAATGGAAAAGAGTAAGATCCTCAAGGATATTGACTGACCCAGTAGCTGCAACAATGGGCTTAAGCACAAAAATAATTGTGGGCAATGTTTTGTTCTATTGTTCATAGGGTTGCTATGGGTTGGAACCAATTTGAAGGCACCTAAAAATAACCTGAACTGAAAAGATACTTTGTATTATTTCAGTACTTTAAATTTTATTAAAGGTTTCTTTGGGGCCTAACACGTAGTCAGTTCTGGAGAATGTTCTATGTTCATTGGAAATGGAAGTATACTTGGCTGCTGTTAGATGGATTGTTCTGTTTGTGTCTATGAGGTCATGTTGGCTGATTGTGGCATTTAAATATTCAGTTTGTTGACCTTTTTTCCGTATGTTCTGTTCTTCACTGAAAGTGGAGTATTGAAGTCTTCTACTATCACTGTAGGGCTATTTGTTTTCCAAGCAGTTAGTGTTTGTTTTATATAATTTTGGAGCCCTGTCTTTGGGTGCATGGATATATAATATGGTTATGTCCTCCTAAACTATTGGCACATTAAGCATGTATGGTGTCCCTTCATTACTAAATGTGAATTTTACTTTAAATTCTATTTTATTAGAGATTAATACTGCCACTCTGCTCATTTTTGAATCTTGTTACTTGATATATATTTTTCCATCCTTTGAGTTTCAGTTTGTTCATGTATTTGAGTCTAATATGTGTCTCCCCTTGGCAGCATATATAGATGGGTACTGTTCGTTTTTTTTTTTTTTTTAATTCTGTCTGCCATGTTATCAGTGTATTTAATCCATTTACATTCAGTGTGATTACTGATAGGTATGAGTTTAGTACTGTCATTTTGATATCCTTTTTTGTGTGCTTTAGACAATTACTTTGTTGCTTTTAATTTTTCATGCTGAGTCTGCTTTCATCTTTTTCAATGTAGGTGGTTTCGTATTTGCTGAAACGTCATGTTTTTCATTTTGATGTGTTAAAACTGATAATTTTCTCCATAGTTAGCTTAATATTTACTCCTATTTTTCTAAATACAAATCCAGTCTTTAATTTCTTCGTATTCTCTTGACTTCCTATCCACATGAAAATATATGACTACATTTTCTTTTAAGTTCCTCTTTTTTTTGTTGTGATGTTTACATAATGACATCTCTGTTTCCCTATATCAGTGTTTTGCCTTTGATTTATTTTTGTGATTCACCTATTTGAGTTGATACCCAGTTGCTACATTCTGTGTTCTAGTCTTAAGTTGTTACTTCAAATTATTGATTTTCTAACCAAAGAATTTCCTTTGTATCTCTTGTAATTTTGATTTGGTTTTGGCAAATTCACTAAATTTCTATTTATTTAGAAATGTCTGAATTTTGTCATTATATTTGAGAGACAATGTTGCTAGGTATATGATTCTAGGCTGGTAGTTATTTTCCTTCAAGGTTTTATGTATGTCATCCCAGTGCCTTCTTGCCTTCATAGTTTCTGCTAAGTAATCTGAGCTTAGTGTTACTGATTCTCCTTTTTAAGTTACTTCCTGTTGAATCTCTGGATACTTTTAAGAGTTTCTTCTTATCTTTAGTCTTGGTAAATTTGATTATAATATGATTGGTGCATTTCTTTGGGGATCTACCTTGTATGGAGTTCAGTGAGCAATCTGGATAGATGCCTTCTCGTGTTTCACTATATCAAGGAAGTATTTTTTGTTGTTTTGTCTGTATTTTTTGTTATTTCCCCCTGTTTCAGTACTCCAGTCACTCAGAAATTATTCTTCTTGCTAAAGTTCTACATAATTATTAGGGTTTCTTGATGTTTTCAAATGCAGATGTCACATGCTTTATCTTTACTCTCGCTAATTTGGCCTTCCATTGCCTCAGTTCTGCTTCTTTGACATTCTGTTGTCTAATTCTCTAAATTTATTATGAATTTTCTGAATTTCTATTCTTGCCATTGTATGCTTTCTTTTAGCCTATAAAATTTGTTATTATGTTCTGCTGCATTTTGCCTCGTCTTCTTCCTGATCTCTATAAGAGTTCTGCATCTTTTGTATTATACCTTTGATAAATCTAGGAAGTTCTCTTTCTCTGGAAAATTTGATTATTCATTTGAGGAGCTTTCTGAAAATATCATGGTTTACTTTTTTAATTGATTTGAAATTGAGTGTTACCTCCAAGCCATGAGTCGGATCTGACTTGACGGCACTTGGCTTGGCTTGGCTCCAAGCCATCAGTAAATTGTACTTATCTATTTTATGTTTGCCTGCAGTGTTCTAGCTTCTTGTTTTATTTTGTTTTGAAATGTCCAAATAGATTGGTAGGGTGTGATAGTTTGGTTACGGTTGCCTTTGAAGTTCTAATGTCCTGTCACCAGGTAGTTAGAGCTGTTACTACATATGTGGGCCCAAGAGTCCATTTACCTTTCTTAGCTGGATTTGGATCAGGTTTCCATGTAGTCAGTCACCAATTGTATGGTATAGGCTCTTGCCTAAGGTCCTACATGGGAAGGAGTGATTGGTGTAGGCACAGGTATCTGGCTGCAGCTGCTGAGAAAGGCAGCACTCTAACAGTCCTTCCTCAGTGTCTGTGAGGATAGTGTATCCGCTTATGTCTGAATCTAGGTGAAGGATCAGTTTCTGCCCTGAATTTGCAATTCAGGGAAGTTGGAAGATTTTTTTCCCCTTCATCTTGATTTTAGATCATTCCCTCTCCAAGACTCTCAGGATCGGGTTAAAGAGTCTTGTTCCAGCTCGGTTAGTAGTGTCATACTCTAGAGATGTGCACAGTGCAGGGACGGGGAAGCACTGCGACAAGGGAGAGAGGTTTACTTTGAAGGAAAGATTTAGCTATGTGCACATGGTAGGTTACATGTAAAGACTTAGCTGTTGATGATCTAGTGCTGGAAGCATGACTGGATGCTTTAGTCAGTTTCTCCTGTTAAGGAGGATGCATTCCAGGCACCACCAATCCACTCACCATGCATTCTGCAGCTGTTACTGGTAGTTCAGGTCTGTTGACTCTTAGGTACCTAATGTAGATCTGTCAACTCCTATGTACTCCAGGAGCTACTCTGCCTTCTTCTCTATTTCTCAGTCTGATTTCTCACCTTTCCCTTTGATGTTCAGGGTTCCTAAGATGTTCTTGCTTTTTGGGGTCTTTCTTGTTAGAGGGGTCACAGGAAGTGCCATTCTCCTCCTCCATCTTCGTTCCCCCAATTTGTTTTTAAATTGTCCTGTTTTTAAATACCAACTTGATTCCAAGCCTCATTGTCATTTGACGGAATCATCAGTATAGAATATAGAATGTTATCTTTTCAAGTGATACTGGAGGACACCGAAATAATAAGATTAATTTATTAGATAAACCATCGTTTGAGTCGGTTTCACTTTGCAAATCTGAGACAAGCAACTGAAGGAAGAGAAAAGTTTATATCCTTGCTCTCAGCTCAGTTTCTTCTTCTGTATAATTGTAATAATTACTCTCTGAGCTTCATGATGATAAGTGTGATGATGTTTGCCATGCTTGTAGTGCTAGGCCCAGTACAGAGGAAGTACTGCTGAAAGTCACTGGGAATTGTACTGCTGGTGTTTTTGGTGGTAATGATGATGATGGTAATGATGATGGTGATGATGATAATGGTGACAATGAAATTGTTTCTAAAGAAGAGTTTAAGGAATTGTTTTGGGAAATTACAAGTTTTGGTCACAATAAATTTAAAATTATGTGTCTGTTCTACTTGAAGTAAAGTCATGCTGACCCTGTAGATATTTTAATGAAATTCATATAAAATAAATAAATTTTTACATTTTGCCTTTGACATGAATAACCTGTTACACATATACTTGATGGAAAGGGTTTTAGATACCATTTTTCATTTATTTTTACTTCTTTTGCAAAGTGAATCTTACATTGCTCTCTTTATTTTTCAGATAAGCTTCAGAAAGAAAATGGTAAACTTTAATGATAGTTTATTTATGAGATATGAACATGCTACAGTCAGTTCTACTTATTTCCTCGCTTTTCTATCTCTCACCTCTGTATAAACATATAGTTTTCTCTCTTACACTTTTCAGTCATTCTTACGACATTGCAACTTCTCCTACTTATTTCTGTCCTCTTTATACCTCCCTCATCAGTTATTTCATTCTTCCCATTCTCCCATTATCTTTCTCTTCATGATGCTGAAAATAACACCTCTTGCTCACCCTGAAATGAGGGAAATTTTGACGTGAGAATGTATTTGACTGAATTCTTGTGGTACCTGCTGTGCTAGCGTTGTCAGTCTAAGAAAAACTCTTCTCAAAAAGATACACATGAACTAAAGTCACTAGACTCTTCCTTGAAAAGTATGCCGATATTCTCTGCTTTGTAACTGAAACCTTAGCTGGCCGGATGAGGAGCAAAATCATACATAGTGCACAAAATATTTAGGGGTCTCCATTTTGCAGTTCAACAGTAGGAACTCCAACATGTTCTTAAACCCTGGGACCCTCACATCTTTCTTTAATAGATGGCGAACCACTACTTTAGTTATTTTGCTAACATTCAGTTTAGTGTCTACTCACTAGAAGCACTGAATAATTTGTAGCTATACTTGCACAGGTTCTATATAACATGGCCACTTTGTGGGTGATGATATAGATGAATAGTAGCAGTCTGAAATAGTTCATAAAAAGTAATTTATTAGGGAATTTGATAATTGCCCTCTTGGATAGCCATAACATAAAATTAATTATCTGAATAGAAGTAATGTGTTTTTGTATTTTCCTCTTTCTTTTTCAGCACGTATTTGGGAAGAGAAAAGTGAGTTCATTTTTTACCTTAGTAATCTTCATATCTCATGTCATTGTGTTGTATCCTTCCCAACACTTTTTTTTGCCTCTGTGACATTAAAATAGGGTTTTAATTTTGCTTTTTAGGTAAACTTCAAGAAGAAATTGGTAACTTTATTCTCACAGTTAAAATATTTGCAAGATTATATCATTTTTTCAATCCCTTGTTATTTTTCTTTAGCCCTTAAATTGGCTCCTTATTTTGAATCCCTTTTGCATTTTTCTATTGTCCCTACATTGCAGTTATCATATTAAAAATAATTTCTGTGATTACCTTGAGTATGTGTTTTAAATCAAAATGCCTTTAGAGATCGGGTGATTGTTTAATTTTTCCATGAAAAACCATTTTGGAAGGTGATGGTAATGATTGTGGTTAACTTCTCAAATGAATGCATGTCTTTGCTTGTGCATTTCTATCTCTTTGAAAGCCCCATTCTATGTGTGTATCTCCTTGCAGATAAGAGAAATGCTGAAGTCCAGCACGATGAGTGACTGTAGTGTTCTTTCTGTAGTTCAAGTTTTATACTTAATAAGAGATTCAATCCTTCAGTAATCCCCATTACTACATGGAGAATAAATGCGAGATGATCTGGAAAAGACATTGAATGTATTTTTTCTCTTAAGTTGTGTATCATTTCACTGAGATAGAACATGAAAATCTGTGATTCCTTTAGCAAATATTTCTTTAGCTTTCCTCCCGTCTTCTTTCTTTCCCTTCACTCTTCTTTGTTGTTTCTATTTGTCTCACTTCCTTTCAATTCTTTATTTGGTTACTCTTGCCTTGATTTCCTCTTTCTTTCTTTCTTCCTTCCTTTATTCTTTACATCATTCCTTCCCTCATTTACTCCATTTTCCCATCCTTTCTTCCTTCAGTCTTGATTTTTTAAACTATGCATTTTTCTGTTACCATTCCTTTCCTCTCTCTTTCTTTTTTTGTTTTTTTTTTTCTTCTCTTGCTTTTAACTTTTATTTTGACTTATATTTTTCCACACATATACACAAGCTCCAGGATTTTCAAGTTTAGGAAGTCAGTGGTCATACATTTGTGAGAAAGGAAAAGGACAGAGAATTTGAAACTGGATAACGATAGAATACTAGTGATGAGAAGAAGGACAAAGATGTGAGGAGGACCAGGAGTTTATGGTATTTCATCATTTTGTCCCCTTGCAGGCTTTCACACTACATCATTGCACCCTGGTAAGTGATATTTTTCTGACCATGATATTTGTGATCAGGTATAAGTTATGTAACTGAGATCCTAAATTCTGTAAAATTTCATGCTAAGCAATGCATGACAGGGTGCATACTATATGTTTCCTCTTCCTTAGGAATGTAGTAAGAATGATACTTTTTTGTATATTTTTCTTTTTATCTTTGTATCACCTATTTCTCACAACACAGAAATTAATTAAAGCATATATTAATAAAGCAAGAATGAGTATCTTTGTTCAGACTAATGAATTTATCATTTCCTTTTTTTCAAATTGAAAGAAGTTTTATATTTATGTTAATTAATTTTAACCCTTCTTTCAAATAGACACCAGATCTTAGTGATCTAACAAGCTAAACATGCTATTTCCTATATACACATGAGTATTTCCGGACAAGAAGCCTACTTGAAAGCTGCCTTCCAAGCAAATGCTTCAGATAGACTCCTTTCATTATGTAGATTCACGATCTTCAAGGTATCCTTTACAATAGATAAGTGATAACTTTGGTGAAGGGTGATACAGTACAAAATAATGGGGAAGCCAACACAACTTATGTAAGGATAGGTTATAGAAACTCTGTACACACATACAAACTCCCTGAGGGACTGAATTTCTAGGCTAAGGCCTGTGAAAACCATATACTCAGGGAACATCTAGCACAATTGTAATAACATACTTTATAAAGAAATTTTTCTACATTCCACTTTCATGAGTAGCACCTGGGGCCTTAAAAGCAGCCAAGTAGAATACTACAATGGTCTCATCCCTTTGGGAACAATAAAGAATGAAAAAAACTAAAAAGACAAGGGAAGCATTAATTCAAAAAGTTAATGAACCACATCTCCAACAGCTTCCACCAGACTGAGTCTAATACAGTTAGAGACACATGACTATCACGACTGACTACTCTGATAGGATCACAACAGAGGATCTCAGAGAGAACTGGAGAAAAGTGTAAAACAAAATTCTAATTCAAAAAGAACGACCAGCCCTGCTGACCTGACAGAGACTGGAGAAACCCTTAGAGTATGGCCCTCAGACACCCTTTAAGTTCATTAATGAAGTAATCCTGAGATTTACCGTTCAGCCAAAAAATAGACAGACCCATGAAATAGATCAAGACTAAAGGTGCATACTAGCTCAGGGGCAAGGACTAGAACGCAGGAGAGCACAGAAAAGCTGATAAGAAGGAATCTGAGTTTGAGAAGATATTATGTTGGCGTGTCGTCGGTTTGTTCATCAATATCATAAAACAACGTGTACCAATTTTTCAATGAGAAACTAATTTGATCTGTAAACTATCTAAAGTAAATTTTTTTAAAAAAGATATTTTTTATTTGTAGTCAAAATACAGGGAAAAAAGAAATGATGAACAAAAAAGAATGTTTAAGAGAACAGATGGAAGCCCTTGATTTTGGACTTCTGGGTTCCATAACTGTGAGACAATAAATTTCTGTTGTTTTAAGTGATCCACTCACTGGTACTTTGTTAGACCAGCCCCAGGATGCCAATCAAATAGGAACAGAAGAATAATACAGATTGATGTAAAAATTATTAAATTTTGAAGTGGAAAAGCTATAGAAGAAGTCAATGAACCCTAAAGGTACATCACTGAAAATAACAATAAATGATGTATAATTAGCTTGACTAAATAAAAGAAAGCAAAACAAACTAACAAAAAACAAAGGAGTGAGTTACAAAAATTAGGAATTAAAGAAGAGACACTACCACTTCAGTCTCAGAAATTAAAAGAAGGGAAATGATGAATAACTGTATGCCAATAAATTCTGTAACTCAGATGAAATGAGAGAATTCTGAGACAGTTACAAATTACCAAAACTGACTAAATAAGCAACATAAAATATGAATATGCATGTAACAGGTAATAAAATAGAATTAGTAATTTAAAATGTACTCACAGGAAAATTCAGGCTCAGAGTGCTTTACTGTTAAGTTTTTCCAACCTTTTTTAAATGAAATAAGAACAATCTCCCACAAACTCTTTAAATAATGGTGAAAGATACACCATTTCTCAACTCATTCTATAAAGCAAGTATCACAAACCCAGATATAAAAATCAGGAAAAAATGTTAGAAGAAAGGAAAACTTCAAGCCAACATCTGGAAGATATATGCAAAAATTAAACAACAACAACAAAAAGCCTAGCACATTGAATTCAGTACCATAAAAATGGCAATACACTATGATTAAGTGAGTGTCATATGAGATTATTTTGCATCCAAACATCAAATACAGTTAATGTGATAGCCAATATTAACAGAATAAAGGTCAAACAATACAGAATCACCTCTTAGTAGTCTTGGAATGAAAAGAAACTTCAACCTGATAACAGACATCTATGAAAATCCTAAGGCAAGTATACTTCATTTTGAAAATGGAAAATTACCTTAAAACCTGGAATAAGACAAAGATGGTCACTCTTCCATCTTCTTTCAACATCATGCTACAGGTTCTAGCCAGTTCAATCATGGTAAAAAAAAAAAAAATACTGTTGCCATCGATTTCATTCTGACTCATCATCTTAAGTGCTTTACCTTAGCTAAGGCAGTACAGTTACCTTGACACCCACCCTTCCTTACTCCATCCTTCATTCCCTCCTTTCCTCCCTCCCTCTATCTGTCCCTCTTTTGATCCTCCCTTCCCCGCTTCCTTCCTTCTTCTCTTTTATACTCAGAACAGTCTTTTATTAAAATCATTACCTTTACACTTTTCTTAAAGACAGTTCACTACAAATATAAAGATTTGTTTCTGAACTTTCAGTTCTGTGCCACTGATCTTGTACTTCTACATTATGCTAGTACTACAATGTCATAATAACTGTGAGTTGGATCCGACTCGACGGCACATGGCACTTGGCTTTACAAAAAAAGTTTGAATTTGTGAAAAAGAAATGAAAGTCTACTTTCTTCTTCTTTTTAGAAATTCTTTTGTCTATGTTAGATGTTTTGCATTTTCATATAATATTTAAGATGTCTCTGCTGAAAATTTGAGAGGGATTTCATTGATCTATACAGTAATTTGGTGAGAATTAGAATACTAATAAGAGTCAACCCATGTACGTGGAATTGCTCTCCATTTACACTGTCCTTGGTAAAGCAGAGGGTCAGTAAAAGGGAGGAAAACTCTCAAGGAGATGGACTGACACAGCAGATGCAACAATGGAATCAAGTGTAGCAATGATTGTGAGGATAGTGCAAGACTGGGCAGTGTTTGGTTCTGCTGTGCATAGGATCGCTATGATTTGGAACTGACTTGATGGCACCCAAGAAAAAGAACATTTCTTGATTAAATAGTTGGGAGGTGTTGCTGAACATTTTCAGTATACTAAAAATGAATTTTAGTTGAACCACATTACCTAGTAATTGCAGAGTGCTAATTCACCATTCTGTTTTGTTCTACTGAAAACACCTTTTCTTAATTCTAAAAGAGAGCAAAAGTTATTTACTAGAGTCCATCCTATATCTTAAATTAAACTGTAAGCAAAGAAAATGTGATACGGACCTCACCAGACAGAATGCACAGGAACCAAATTGACTACATCTGTAGAAAAAGACAATGGAAAAGCTCCACATCAGCAGTCAGAACAAGACAAGGTGCTGACTCTGGCACAGATCATCAATCGTTCATATGAAAATTCAAAATGAAACTGAAGAAAATTAGAACAAGTTCACGAGATCCAAAGTATGACCTGGAGTATACCACTCCTGAGTTTAAAGACCATCTCAAGAACAGTTTCGATGTGTTGATCACTAATGACTGAAGACAAGATGAACTGTGGAATGACATCAAAGACATCATCTATGAAGAAAGCAAGAGGTCATTGAAAAGACAGGAAAGAAAGAAAAGACTAAATTGGGTATCAGAAGAGACTCTGAAACTTGCTCTTGAACGCTGAGCAGCTAGCTAAAGCAAAAGGAAGGAATGGTGAAGTAAAAGACCTAAACAGAAGATTTCAAAGAGCAGCTTGAGAAGACAAAAGAATTATAATGACATGTGCAAAGAGCTGGAAATGGAAAACCAGAAATGAAGAACACGTTCTGCATTTCTCAAGCTGAAAGAACTGAAGAAAAAATTCAAGTCTTGAGTTGCAATAGTGAATAATTCTACAGGGAAACTATTAAAGGACTCAGAGAGCATCAAAAGAACATGGAAGGAATACACAGAGTCATTATACCAGAAAGAGCTAGCCGATGTTCAGCCATTTGAAGAGGTAGCATATCAGGAACCAACGGTAATGAAGGAATAAGTCCAAGCTGCAATGAAGGCAGTGGCAAAAAACAAGGCTCCAGGAATTGATGGAATTTCAATGCAGATATTTTAACAAACAGATGCAGCGCTGAAAGTGCTCACTTGTCCATGCCAAGAAATTTGTAGGACAGCTACTTGGCCAACTGACTGAAAGAGATCCATGTTTATACCCATTCCAAAGAAAGGTGGTCCAACTGAATGTAGAAATTACTGAATGATATCACTGATATGACACACAAGTAAAATTTTGCTCAAGGTCATTCAAAAGTGACTACAACAGTATACTGACAAGGAACTGCCAGAAGTTCAAGCTGGGTTCAGAAGAGGACATAGAACAAGGGGTATCACGTTGATATCAGACGGATCTTAGCTGAAAGTAAAGAGTACCAGCAAGATGTTTACTTGTGTTTCATTGACTATGTGAAAGCATTCAGTTGTGTGGATCATACTAAATTATGGCTAACGTTGTGGAGAATGGGAATTGCGGAACAACTAATTGTGCTCTTAAGGAATCTGTATATGGATCAAGAGGCAGTTGTGCCAACAAAACAAGAGAACACTGCATGGTCTAAAGTCAGGAAAGGTGTGCATCAGAGTTTATCCTTTCACCATACCTTTTCAATCCGAATGCTGAGCAAATAGTCTGAGAAGCTAGATTATATGAAGAAGAACAAGGCATTAGGATTGGAGGATAACTCATTAACAATCTGCATCACACTGATGACACCAATTTATTTGCTGGAAATAAAGATTTGAGACACTTACTGATGAAGATCAAGGACCACAGCCTTCAGTGTGGATTGCACCTCCACATCAGGAAAACAAAAATCCTCACAAGTGGACCAGTAAGCAACATTGTCATAAATGGAGGCAGGACAGAAGTTGTTTTTAAGGATTTCATTTTACTAGGGTCCACAATCAATGCTCTTGGAAGCAGTACTCAAGAAATCAAAAGACACATGGCATTGGGAAAATATACTGCAAAGGACCTCTTTAAACTATTCAGAAGTAAGGATATTGCCTTGAAGACTAAAATGTGTCTGACTCAGGCCATGGTATTTTCAATCACATCATATGCGTGTGAAAGCTGAACAATGAACAAAGAAGACAGAAGAAGAAGAATTGAGGCCTGTCAGTTGTGGTGCTAGGGAAGAATGTTGATTGTCCCATGGACCTCCAAAATAACAAACAAATCTGTTCTGGAAGAAGTGCAACTAGAGTGGTCCTTGGAAGCAAAGATGGCAAGACTGCATCTTACATACTTTGAACATGTCGTCAGGAGGGATCAGTCCCTGGAGAAGGACATCATGCTTGGTAGAGTGGAGGGTCAATGAAAAAGCAGAAAACCCTCAAAGAGATGGATTGACACAGTGGCCGCAACAATGGGCTTAAGCATAAAAATGATTATGGACACGGCACAAGACTGGGCATTGTTTCGTTCTGTTGTTCATAGGGTCACTGTGAATCAGAACCGACTTGTCATGGGTTGAATTGTGTCCCCCCAAAAATATGTGTAGCCACGTGGCTGGGATATGGTTCCCAGTATCTTGGGACTGTCCTCCATTGTGTGGTTTCCCAAAACTGTATGTTGAAGGATTGGGGTGGGGCTGTAAGTTCCTGCATAGGATTACTTCCTTGCTTTGCTGTAGGGGGAATTTCCCTGGAGTATGGCTTGTCCCACCCTTAATGCTTTCAGCCTGCAAGAGATAAAAAGGGAAAAAGAAACAAGAAGAATTGGGAGCCTTGCACCATCAAGAAATGTGCACCGGGAGAAGAGCACGTCCTTGAGACCTGAGGTTCCTGTGCCAGGACGCTCCCTGGACAAAGACTGATGTGATACCGGACTTTCCTCCAGAGCCAACAAGGGGAAAGCCTTTCCCTGGAGTGGATACCCTGAATATGGACTTGCAACCTACAGGACTGTGTAAGAATAAACCTTCCTTTGTTAAAGCCATCCACTCTGTGGTATTTCTGTTAGAACAGCCCTAGCTGACTAAAACACGACTCAACGGCACCTAACGACAACAACAAATCATTGAAATAACAGGAAGATAATGGAATAAAAAGGAAAAAAACTTGAAGAAGGATTGCAAACTGATGGATTCTTTTTAAATTCCAGAACATATAATATGAGTGAGATATAGTACATAGTAGAACACTTGCCAAGGTCAGAAAACAAAAGTGGAAGTCCATTCTTGCATACAAATCCTTGACAAGGCCCAGACTTATAAATGTCAAAGACAAACATGAGTCAGAGTAAGGGTAGAACTGGAATATTTTCATGGTACACCTTTCACTGTTATCAAGCAAAACCAATTTTTTGCCTTAAGATGGATTGAATTGCTCTGAAGAAAAAA
Source organism: Heterohyrax brucei (assembly GCA_028571685.1). Taxonomy (NCBI): domain Eukaryota; kingdom Metazoa; phylum Chordata; class Mammalia; order Hyracoidea; family Procaviidae; genus Heterohyrax; species Heterohyrax brucei. The sequence goes on along the minus strand of CM053144.1, from coordinate 50,945,259 downwards.
AAAATCTTCATAATCTGTTACTTAGGTGTTCTCTAAAATAATGAATAGCCCTACACCTTAAAATCCTAACGTGAAGTTCATCTTTTTTCAATCCTAAACCAGCAACAAAGTATATCCAGTTTGCCATTCAATTGCCCTATTATTATACATGAATTTCATTCGAAGATTCACCTGTCAGTTGACAGAGTCAACCAGTACAGGATACGGAAAATTATTTTTTAAATGATGCTGGAGTACACAGCAACAATACAGAAAACAAAATAGATTGCTATATTGCATAAAACCAACTTTGGAGTTGAATTCATTTTTGGATAAATTTCCAAATCAGGAGTAAGGCACTGTCAGAAACTCCCCAAGTTCTGTATCCTTGCTGTCATCTCAGTTTCCTTTTCTACATCTCAGTAATAATTTACTCCCTGAGTACCACTGATGATCAAATGTAATGCTGATTGTAGGACACATGGTAAGTCCATGGGCAATTATGGTGGTGGAGGTGGTGGTAGTGACGATGATGATGATGAAGATAACGATACTGCTCATGATGACATGATATTATTTCTCAAGAATATGTTAGGGAATTATTTTAGGAAGTTAAAAGTTTTAGTCACAATAAATTTAAAATACCAGTTCCACTAATTTAAAAATAAAACTATATTGACCCCATAGATATTTCGATAAAACATCTGTCTTTGAATTACCTGGTCTATTACACATATGTTTTGTTAAAAAGTGCTTGGGAAGGTATTTTTTGTTTTGTTTGTGGTTCAAAGTGACTTGTACTGCTCTCTATTTTTAGATGACCTTCAGAAAGCATATGGTAAATTTTAATGACTATTTATAAAATTTGATCTTCCAACAGTGATTTCTGCTTGCTTCCTCCCTGTTCTGTGCTTTTCATTTAATCTATATATTTGTTGTCTGATTTTCCCTTTGGTGCTTTTCAATCATTATTACATTATAATTTTGCCTATCCACTTCTTTCCTCTTTGTACGTCTCCCATCAGTTAACTCCCTTTCTCCATTATCTACTGTATTATGTATTTATTTCTTTTCATGGAATTGTCAGTAACTCCTCTTGCCTGCCTTAAGATGAGGGAAAATCTGATGTGAGAATGTATTTTACAGAACTCTTGTGGTGCCTGCAGCACTCACTCTGTCTTCTAAGAAAAACTCTTCTAAGCAAGATACTCTTCAGCTAAACTCTCTAGACACTTCCATGAAAACGATGATGATATTCTCTGCCTGAGGACTGAAGTCTCTACTGGCCGCACCCAAAACACAGTCACTCATTTTGCACAGTGATTAGGAGTCCCCATTTTCAGTTTAACAGTAGCAACTTTGTCAAGGTAGATCTTTTCAACACTGAGGAATGCTTTACAGTTATTATTATCTTTATTACACTGAGGAACACTACTTTGGAGTTGTTTTGCTAGCATTCAGTTAAGTACCTACTCATTGGAGTCAATGGCTAATTTGTAACTGTACTGACACAGATGTTATATAACATTGCAACCTTGTGAGTGATGATGTTTATGAATACTAGCAGCCTGAAATAGTTCATAAAGGGCAATTCATTAGGAAATTTGATAGTTGACCTCTTGGACAGTCACCTGTAAAACTATTTACCGGAATAAATAAGTGACATGTTTTTTCTTATTTTCCTCTTCCTTTTTAGCACTTATTTTCGAAGAGAAAAGTGAGTTTTTTTTTTTTATCCTGATAATCTATCTCATGTCATTGTATGGTATCCTTCCCAGCTAGTTTCTCTTTTTACTTTTTCCCTGTGACATTAAAATGGTGTTTTAAATGCTGTTTTTCAGGTAAACTTCAAGAGGAAATTGGTAATTTTATTCTCATAGTTAAAATCTTTACAAGATTGTATGATCGTATGGCAATCTCTCCTTACTTCAGCTTACCCTTTACACTTAATTCCTTATCGCACATAGTTTTTGTATTTCTCTATTGTCTCTATATTGAAGTTACCAAGAATATTTCCCTTCTTATCTTAATTATGTGTTCAAAATAAAAATATATGTCAAGATCATGTGATTAAACTATTTTTTGTTTTCTATTAGAATTAATTTTGAAAGGGACAGAAGGCTTGACTTTGTGATGGCAATGATTATGGGAAACTCCTCAGATGAATGCATGTCTTTGTTTCTGCATCTTTGTCTGTTTGAAAGCCCTGAGTTAAATGTGCATCTTCTTTCAGAGAAGAGGAAGGCTCAATTCCAGACTGGTAAGTGACTCAAAAGTTCTTTCAGGCGATAAAATTCCACAAACAAAAAGAGACCCAACCCTTCCAAGCCTCATTCCCAGAAATGTCCAGACATTGGCTATGTTCCCTTTAGAGGAGCACCAGTGGAAGAGAATCGAACACTTCCTTTTACCTTATTTGTTGGAATATCCTTTCATGGGGATGAAAAGAAAAAAAAAAAGAAAAACAATGAAATTGTTTTAATAAATAATTCTTTAGCTTTCTTTTCCTTTCTTTACTTTCTTTCACTCTTTTGTTTGTTGATACTATTAATCTCATTCTTTCTCAATTCTCTCTCCCATTATTCTGCTCTTCCTTCATTTTTTGTGTTTTTTTTTCAGTCCTCTCACCCTGCATTCCTTTTTTCTTCCTTTCACTGCTCCTTTACTTTATTCATTTTTCCTTTCCTTTTTGATTCTTTCACTTTGCTTCCTTCCTTCTTTCCACTTTAATTTCTTAAACTATTCATCTTTCCTGTAACCATTCCTTTCCTCTCTTTCTTTTTCTGCCCTTCCTTTTCTTCTGACTTACACTTCTTCACACATATACACAAATCAAAAGACTTTTAAGTTTGGGGACAGAATGGTCATACAGAGTTAAGTATATGACAGAATAGCTACAGAATGTCAGTAATGAGAAGAGAAGACATGAAGAGAATCAGGAGAGATGAATGATAATTCACCACTTTGTTTATTTGCAGACTGGCAGAAAACACCATTGTTCCCTGGTAAGTGACATCTTTCTGACCATTGTCAACCTCCTCAGTTATATAATACATAAGATTCCACATTCTGCAAACATCGTGGTAAATAATGCATGAAAGAGAATTCTATTTTCTGTAAAATTTAAGTCCCGTAGGATACTCGGTAGAATAATAATTAAAAGGAATATTTTTCTATTGAGCTTTTTCTCACCTGTGCCTCACAGCACACTCAGATGTTAAAGTGCATATTAAGTATGGAGCAGAGAGGAGCAGTGTGCTGTCACTGGGCAGGGAGAGCAGTGGAAGCTGCATATAGGTGGGCATGTAAATATATATGGGAATGTACATTTTTGCTCAGTCATAATAAAAAAGAAAAAAAAATTGATACAGAGTGAGTATCTTTGTTGAAACAGTTGAATTTATCTTTTCATTATTTACAAATCCAAGACAAATGCATCAAGTCATGTAATTTTGCTCTCTGCCCAAGGAAGGGATAACTACATCTTGGTGAGCACCAGTGCTCTGTACCATGGAAAGCATAAATTAGAGGATATAATTCTTATGGGAATGTTTAATAAGAAAAGCAGTGGAAATCATGTCAAGCAAAAGGCATGAGATAAATTTGGGACATGAGCAAAAGAAATATTAGGAAGAATAAGTTATATCTATACCTTTTAACAGGAAATTCAAATGCTAGGCCTGATCAAGCATTTTTATGCTTTTTTTTCAGACTGGAGGAAAGAATTTTTCCAGACTGGTGAGTTATTCCCAGGTAGCCTAAGGGGAACTCTGTTTATGAGCAGGCTCAGCCTCAGGAGAAGTTGTTGGAGAAAGGTGGTGACAGACTCCACCGTGACAATGTGTGCATCTCCCACAGACCCAAAGACATCTTGGTGATTGTTTTAGTCAGCTAGGGCTGCTCTAACAGAAATACCACAAAGTGGATGGCTTTAACTAAGGAAGGTTTATTCTTACACAGTCCAGTAGGCTGCAAGTCCATATGCAGGGTGTCTGCTCCAGGGGAAGGCTTTCCCCTTGTTGGCTCTGGAGGAAAGTCTGGTATTGCATCAGTCTTTGTCCAGGGAGCGTCTTGGCACAGGAACCTCAGGTCTGAAGGGCGCGCTCTTCTCCCGGTGCTGCTTTCTTCATGGTGTGAGGTTCCCAATTCTCTGCCTGCTTCTTTGTCCTTTTATCTCTCATAGGATGAAAGGATTAAGGGTGGGCCAAGCCATACTCCAGGGAAACTCCCTTTACAGTGGAGCAGGGAGGTGATCCTATGAAGGGATTTACAGCCCCACTCTAATCCTTTAACATACAGTTTAGGAAAACCACAAAATGGAGGACAGTCACAAGATACTGAGAATCATGGCCCAGCCACATGGCTACACATCCCACCCTTTGGCAACCCAAAAATCACAGCATTGAAACATGTAACACATTCATCTCATCATAGCAAAATCATGTCCATCCCATATGATAGAATTCTTAAATCAGTTCCAAGTCCAAAACACAAAAACTCTTCTACATCTGTGAAACCTAGAAGGTAAGCTATCTGCTTCTAAAGGTACCATGGCAGAACAGGCATAAGTTAGACATTTCATTGTAAATAGGAGAAATTGCAGGGAAAGAAGGCATAAACAGGCAACAAGTTAGTTAGCAGAACACATTACATTAGCCCTCAAAGCTTTGGAAATACTGTTACATTTTCTGAGACATTCTACACAATGACCCTGCTCTCCAGACTCTAGCTATTGGCCACACTCTCTGGTTTTTGAGTGGAGACCTCCAGCCCTGTGCTACAACTCTGCCTTCAAAGCCCACTTGGACAGAAACTCTGCCCCATCGGCTTTAGGAGCACCCTAAGCCCAACTGAGTGGCAATTCCACCCTTAAGAACACAGGACACCATGGTTCCACCCTTTCATACTCCTGAGATCATGGCCATACCTTTTGAGACTGAGGCAGCTCAGCTTCTCAAGCTGTTTGTCTCTTCAGCTTCCACATCTGCCCTGCCAGGCAAGTGTTCCAAAGCTCTGTATCTCCACCTGATTCAAGTGCCTGGAGGCACCCTACTCTTGCTGGAAAGCGTCCTGCCCAAAGGCACTCAGCTCTCTCGCTCTGTGGGTCAGCAAGCCCAGCTTCACAGATTTAATTGCCCGGAGGCACCCCATTCCTCGAGGAAAAGTCTGCACAGGCACTCAGCTCTCTCGCTCCATGGGTTGGCTCCAGCACTGCCCCTGGTTCTGCTGCTGCCGCTGCCGCTGGTCCTCTGTTGTTTCTCACCGTCTGCGCCTTCTTTGTTCCTTCTGAATCTTCTATCCATTTGCAGTTTCAAAATGGCTCCCACATCTTAGGTATTTGCTAGAGCAGCACCCCACTCTCAGTGATATAGATACATCTATTTCCAGGATCTTTTTACCTTTTCAGAGAGTGTTATTATGTCTTTACAGTGAGTGTGAGTCTAGATCCAGACACAGCGCATCCTAACCTCCTCTTGTCTGAAGACAGAAGATGTGTAACCTGGGGACAGAACCCTCAAGATTTACCTGATGGCCCACAGAGATTTGTATCCCTTCCGTGTGTGTTAGGTCTGCAAGTCATCACCTCAGGAAGGTGCTACTGGGAAGTTGATGTTGGGGACAGTGGAGCCTGGGACGTGGGCATTTGTAAGGATAATGTAAGGAGGAAGGGGAGGGTTGTCACAAAGCCTGAGGAGGGTTTCTGGGCCATCAGATTTTATAGTAATGAGTACTGGGCACTCACCTCTCCAGAAACACAGCTTACTCCAAAAGTACGCCCCGCTAAAGTGTGTATTTTCCTAGAATATGAAGAGGGATGTGTCTCATTCTATAATATGACAGATAATTCCCACATTTATACCTTTAATCACTGCTCCTTTTACGGGTCTTTAAGGTCTTTCTTCAGGCTTTGGTCTGGTGATTCAGGGAAACTAGCCATCTTGCCCAGTGTCTGAAACAGTCCAACCTGATAATAACCCTCAACATGTGCCCACATCTGTCCTGAGGATAGCGTGTAACTAGTCATAGTATAAACTCTCCTGTACTAGAAGTAAATTGTTTTTCTAATTTTTTACAGTGATTTTCCTATTATTTGATGTTTCCTATTATTTGATGTTCTTCTTAAACTGGCTCCCCAAATCTAAGTGCAGTGTGCAAAAGTGTGTGTAGCTTGTGGTATGTTTGTTTGGTGTAAATATATATTTACATTAAATGTGTTATGGTATAATATAGATTTTAGTATATTTACTATAGTGTAGTAAATATATATCACATGCACTCACATAATATAATATTATTGTTGTAAATATACACAAAGAACTGGTGTCTGATTATCTACATACCATTGAACATTGGACAATGGTAGGAATTGGGGAGATTAATTTTCATTTCATATTTTCTTGTGCCTTTGCTTTTTGTGCTGTGTTTATAAAGTGACTGTTCAAAGAAAATAAAATTAAATCATTTTAAATAGATAAATAATTAGAGTGTTCTCAGCTGTCTACCCCACTATGATTCACAGGGAAAGGCGAATCATTACAAGTTTGCTCTTCAGCTTCTTGTATGTGAATTCATCTACATTATAGACTAACTTTTTTTATTTTGTCCATTCTCTCCCAAGTTAATTCATTCCTGTTTTTGCTTACATTCACTTATATTTTCAAAAGACTTGTTTTTTAATCTACGTACAGTAAAACTGATTTCTTGGGAGTATAGTCATGAGTTTTAACACATGTATAGATTTGTGTAAACGCTACTACCTTCAGGATACATAACCCAGACAAACTTCCATTATCCAGATAAACTCCCTCCTAACCAAAACAAAAACCAAACCCATTTCTGTCTAGTCAATTCTGACTCATAGTAACTCTGTAACAGAGATGAACAGCTCCAGAGTGCTTCCAAGGATCTGCTGGTGGATTAACAGCTGTAGCACTCATCTGCTGTACCACTAGTGTTCCCCCTGTTATACCTTTATAGTTCGAACCAAAGGTGTTGATTGCACTCCACGGGGTTTTCAAAGCTATAATCTTTCAGAATGAGATTGTCAGCTCTTTCTCCCCGGCAGTTGCTGGATGGGTTTGAACCACCAACTTTTTGAGCAGTAGTCAAGCACTTAACTGTTCCTACTATCCAAGAACTCCTATTGTAGTTCCATCTTCTTTCAACATCTAGCCATTCAACAAGTGACCAGTTTTTTTGTCCAGTATAGTTTTGTTATTTTCTAGAATGTCGTATAAATAGAATTGCACATTTGTAAACTTAAAAAAAAAAGTTTTATTGTGCTTTAAGTTTACAATTTGTTATACAAAAACTTACACAAACATTGCTATGTGACTCCAGCTGCTCTCCCCACCCTGTGACAGCACGCTCCTCCTTTCTACCTTGTTACCTCCCATGTCCATTCAACTGGTTCCTGTCCCCACTACCCTCTCATCCTGTCTCTGAACAGGAGCTGCCCAGTTAGCCTCATGTATCAACTTAAGACAGGAAGCACGCTCTTTTCCAGCATCCCTTTATGTCTTATAGTCTAGTCCAATCTTTGTCTGAAGAGTTGGTTTTGGGAATGGTTTCAGTTCTGGGCTAACAGAGACTCCAAGGGCTGTGTCTTCTGGGGACTTTCCATCAAGCCTGATCTTTTTAATAGAGTTCAATTTCTGCACACTCTTCTTTCTCCCTTTATATCAGGGACTCTATGTTATATTCCCTGTCAGGGCCACCACATTTTGTAAACTTTTGATACTGGCTTCCTTTACTTAGTATAAGGCTTTTGATATTCACCCATATTATTATGAGTATTAATTATTTACTTTCATTTTTTTTTCCCAAGTATCATTTCATTGACTACGTACACTACAGAAACCCTGGTGGCATAGTGCTTAAGTGATATGCCTGTTAAACAAAAGGTTGGTAGCTCAAATCTACCAGGCACTCCTTAGAAACTCTATTAGGCAGTTCTACTCTGTCTATAGGGTCACTATGAGTTGGGATCGGCTGGACAGCAATGAGTTTTAATGGGCTTGCTTTATGTGTACTGCAGTTTATCCATCTACCTGTTGAAGAACACTTATGTCTTCTCCACATTTGGAAAGTTACGAAGAAACTTCTATAGACATTCATGTAAACATTTTTGTGTGAACGTCAGTTTTGAGTTCTCTATAGCAAGTATCTAGGGATCAGATTACTGGGTTACGTGGTAAGAGTAGGTTCAACTTTACTAAAAGCTGACAGATTTTTCCAGAGTGGCTGTACCACTGTGTAATTCCACTAGTAATAAATCATAGCCTTACCAAGAATAACTGCTCCTTACCCTCACTAAAATTTTATGTAAATTTATCTATTGTGTTTCAATTTTAATTTCTCTAATGCATAATGATAATGAGCCTTATTCATCATCCACATATTTTCTGGTCTGTTCAAGTGTCCTTTCAAATCCTTTGCCTATTGTTATTGGGTTGTTTTCCTATTGTTGAGTTTTAAGATTTTTTTTTATATATTTCAGACACAAGTTCTTTTTCATAAATATAATGTGAAACTACATTTATTCTAACCTGAAGTTTGTCATTTCATTGCCTTAGCAGAGCCTTTTTTTTTCTATAGACATGTCTAATTATTCCAACACCCCTTGCTAGAAGATCCTTTCTCCACTGAATTACTTTTGTACCTTTGTCAAAAATCACTTGAGTATATTTGTGTGAGTCTATTTCTGGTCTCTCCAGTCTGTTCTTGAAACCCTGGTATCATAACGGTTAAGTGCTATGGCTGCTAACCAAAAATTCAGAGGTTCAAATGTATCAGGCACTCCATGGGGGCAGTTCTACTCTGTCCTATAGGGTCACTGTGATTCAGAAGTGACTCAGAAGCAATGGGTTTGGTTTCTCTCTCTCTCTCTCTCTCGCAGTCTGTTCTGTAAATGTAGGCATCTATTCTTTCCACAACATCACTCTTCAACTTCCTATATAGATTTTCAAATGAATTTGTCTATATACATGAAAAATTCTGTTGAGATTTGATTGGACTTATGTTAAGCTTATAAATTATTTTGAGAATATCTATATTAAGTCTCCCAGTCCATGAATATAGTATATTTCTCCATTTGGTTAGGCCTTTTTTGATTTTTTTCTCCAGAATTTTGTTATCTTCATTATTCAAATTTCACACATTTTTAGTAAGATTTGAGCTCAAACGTTTCATATCAGAGATTTTATAGGTGGTATTCTTAAAAATATCAGTTTCCAATTTTTCATTTGTAACCTGCAAAGTTTTCTGGACCCATTCTTTCCCAAGTCTACATGATAGGTCCCTGTATTACCCCACCACTCAGGTTTATATCTCTCCATCCCTCAATCCTCCTTTCTGCCCAGCAGGGACATTTTTTTCTCCTGTCAGGTAAGCACATTCTTAGTACTTTTTCCTCCCTTTGCCCTCTCTCTGGAACTCAATCCCTTATGTTGAATTGAGAGAAATTAACACAATCCTTGTATTCTAAATAAAAGGAATGGTTCAATAATAATAATACGTCTAAAACAATATGAAAACCATAATAATTACAATGCAAAGCATAATATTTACAGTTCCGTGAGATATAAATACAAGTCTCTCTTACATTGATGACCAATAAAAGCTTTATTTCTTTGGGAAACAAAAAAGGCTTCTATCAGTTTAGACTCTTGTTGCCTTTTTCTTATCACCACTGTTCTGACGTTCTGTGAGGAAATACATTACCTGTAGAGCTGGTATAAACTCTTCTATGAAGCACTTGGAGACTAAGAGAACCATCCATGAAGTCTTTAGGCAAGTGACTCCACTTTCATCAAGTTTTTGGCCTTGAGGTATCCATAGGGCAGAAGGAGAGTGGATAAATGTCTTAATTTCTCCTGCACCATCATTTCCTGTGCACTAATTGTAAAACATTTAGAATAAACACCTCAAACAGATCTTCTAAAGATCTGAAGTCTTCTCTCACTTTTTGTAGCTTCCTCTCACCTCTTCTAGCCTCCCCACCCTCCTTCAGAAAGAAAGATGAGAATGAAAGTAGCTCTGGGATTAGGTAAGGCTTCCTTCACTTTCCTGGCCTCCTGCTCCCAGGTGAGGTCATCTAGCTCAAAGACTCAGGAAAGCAGCTTCACCCTTCCTTGACCTTGGCTTCAATTTCCCAGCACATGCCAAGCCCAGATAGCATTCTCCCCATGTGTTCCCTGTAGTGATGGGGACTCTCAGCTCTCCTGAGGATAACTGATCAGGGTTGTGAATCTTCAGTTTCCTTAAGAGGAGGTAACAAGGAAAACACTGTGTTTAGTCCATCTGGAGTCCCTAGGGGACACAAAGAGTTTGTGCTTGACTACTAAGCTGAAGGTTGGTAGTTTAAACCTGTCCAACAGAGCCACACAAAAAGGCCCAACAATCTGCTTCTGCAGAGATAATGGCAAGAACACCCTATGGAGCACTTCTGCTCTGAAATACATGGGGTCACCATGAGTCTTTATCTTTAACAGTATTAAGGGGTTTCTTTCTGTATGGTGATCTGATGGTCTGTATGTAAAAATAAATTACAGTAATCTTCAAACTCTTCCAAAAGAATAGAAGCTGAAGGAGTACTTTCAAACTCATTCTGAGCCCAGAATTATTCTAAAGGTGCAACCAGATAACAGAACTGACTCCACACCAATGGATTTGACTGTTTTTGTTTGAGGGTGTCGAGTCATGTAGGAGTTGGTCAAAATATCTGCTGGATTCTGTTTTTCACAAGCATCACAGTGACCAACTTACATAAGGTCATTTCAGCTACCCTTCTGATCATGATGCTACCTTTATTTTATCAATTTACTTCTGAGAAATTCTGTGGCAAAAGTAAGTTTATAAATGGATAATGTAAAGGATGCAAGTTTTTCAGCACTAGAGTCTTTAATGGTGATATGAACATTTTAGATAGATTTTTAGAGTGCCAGTAAAGAAATAATTTCCAGAATAAAGATCTGATTCTCTCACTCCAGTCCATCACTCACTGGTCACATTGAACCTGACACTGTATTAAAACCTTGGATTCATGTTTGAAAAAGACATAAAGTCATAGTCATCAGAATTTGACAACATCCACAGATTTAATGTAGAAACAGTGGAAAGAAATAGATGATGTTTACTTGTGGAGATAAAACCTTGAAAGATGGCAGTTTTTTGTTTGTTTCCCTCCAAATATATAAACTACTATCAGTTTCAGTGAAATGTAAACTAAATGCATTAATCAGCGAATAACTGTAGGTCTGTTTAGACAATACAAAGCAAAAATGCCAATGTTAATAATGATAAATATATTGGTCCATTATACTAATTACAATAAAATAATATTTGTAGATTTTTATATAATTCAAGACAGGAGTTTATAAGGTTTGTGAATCAGGCTGATGACGTGACTGGTCTACTTTTAGACATCTCATTTTTACTTAAAATTCTGCATGCTATTTTATTGCTTTTGACAACACATTCATATCTCCCATTTTCCAAAGCATATCAAGAAGAAATTAAAAAACATAAAGCAATTCTCTTATTGTGTACATTTTGGGTAATTTCTAGACGATAAATTCTAAGTGATTTTCTTTTTGCTGAAGTCCGGTTATTGTTTGGATCTCCAGCTGTAATTTCAAATTTGGCTGCTGGTTTTCTGATTTCATCATCTTGACTTTTTGATACCTAGATTTATTAGTTTTTAAGATAGTGATACTAGTCAATTTAATATTGAGAAGACAGTCACCTATTTTGATTAAAAACCTGTTTGAAGACACTTTCCCTTTATGTAATAATGCCAAGCCAAGTGCCATCAAGTATAGGTGAACTATTTTTTTAATCATTGTGGTATCTCAGGAAAACACAGGAGGTGTTTCTGAAAAAAAGTATGTCAGGAGGATCTTATTAATAAGATATTGGGAGCCAGTAGCTTCAGAGCTTGAGGTGGTTCAATACTTAGCCATAACCACATGAATCCAATATTTTACTTCATCTGAGTATCTTAACAATAAGAGAAAACACCATAAATAGTCCTAATGAAGATCTTTTCTATGTAGGTGAGCTGGCAGTTTGAAGGGGGAGGTTTGTCTGGGGTCGTCTGTTTTACATGATGGCCACAACTGTGGAGCTGTAATCTTGGTAAAAGTAGCCCTGGTGGCACAGTAGTTAAGTGCTCAGAAGCTAACCGAGAGAGTTTGGAGGTTAGAACCCAGCAGCCACTGTGCAGGAGAAAGACGTGGTAATCTGCATCTAAAGGTTACACAGCTTTGGAAACTCAATGGGGAAGCTCTATGTTGTCCTATATAGTCATTGTGAGACAGAATCTATTCGACAGCATACAACAACAACAGTCTTTGTAGAAAGTTTCCTTATTTTTAACAGTTTTAAGGGGTTTCTGTCTGTATGGCAATCTGATGGTCCGTATTTAAAAATAAATTACACTAACCCTTCCAAAAAATAGAAGCTGAAGGAGAACTTTCCAACTCCTTCTGAGCCCAGAATTATTCTAAAGGTGAAACCAGACGAAAACGTTACTAGTAATGCAGACTCAATCCCTCACTGCTACTCAGTCTTGAACTTAAGAAAGGGCATCTGTTGCTGTGATCAAGGTACAATAAATTCGGAAAAGGAGCTCTGGTGTTCTTGAAGACTGCTATGATCACTATTTCATGTAAAACAAATTCGACAGTGGAAACTGCCCTTACTTAGTTAAGACACCTGATTACAATGGTGCTGACTGGAACCCATGGTTGTGGCTATTAGATGCCACCGAGTCAGCTCCAACTCATAGTGACCTTTATGTACAATAGGACAAAACACTGCCCAGTCCCCTGCCATGCCCACATTCATTGATATACTTGAGCTCGTTGTTGGAGCCACTGTATCAATACATCTTGTTGAATATCTTCCTGTTTTCCACTAACCCTCTACTTTAACAAGCACCGTGTCTTTCTCCAGAGATTAATCCCTTCTGACAACATGTCCAAAGTATGTAAGTCGTAACCTCACCATCCATGCTTCTAAGGAACACTATGGTTGTACCTCCTACAAGACAAGTCTGCTCATTCTTCTGGCAGTCTGTGGTGTATTTGATATATTTCTCCCACACTACAATTCAAGCCAAGTAGCCAAGTGCCGTCGAGTCGGATCACAATTCGAAGGCATCAATTATTCTTTTGTCTTCCTTATTCACTGTCCAGCTTTTGCATGCATACTGTGCATCCAAAATACCATGACTTCGGTCAAGCATGCCTTGGTCTTCAAAGTGTCTTCTTTTTCAGTGCCTTAAAGAAGTCTTTGCAGCAGATTTTCCTGTTGCAATATATCTTTTGATTTCTTGATTGTGGAAACAAATAAAACAAAATCCTTGACAACTTCAATCTTTTCTTCATTTATCATCATGTTGCTTATTTGTCCAGTTGTGAGGATTTTTGTTTTCTTGATACTGAGATACAATCCATACTGAAGGCTGTGGTCTTTTATCTTCATCAGTAAATATTTTTAAGTCCTCTTCACTTTTAACAATCAAGGTTGTATCATCTGCATAACACAGGTTGTTAATAAGTTTTTCTCCATCTCTGATCTCCTACTTCTTCTTCAGACAGTCCAGCTACTGGGATTATATGCTTGACATGCATGCTGAATAAATGTGGTGACAAGATACAACCCTGGTGCACAGCTTTCCTGACTTTAAACCGTGCAGAATCCCTTTGTTTCTTTGGAACGACTGCCTCTTAATCAGATTCCTCATGAGCACAATGAAGTGTTCTGGAATCCCCATTCTCTGCAAAATTATTCATAATTTGTTATGATCTACACAGTAGAATGCCTTCGCATAGTCAATAAAACACAAGTAAACATCCTTGTGGTATTCTCTGCTTTCAGCCAATACCCATTTGACATCAGCAATGATATCCTTGGTTCCACATCCTCTTCTGAATCAGACTTGAATTTCTTGCAGTTCCCTGTCAATAAACTGCTGCAGCTGCTTTTGAACAATTTTTAGCAAAATTTTACTTACACTTGATGTTAATGATATTGTTCTATAATTTCTGTATTCCATTGCTTTGTCTTTCTTGGAAATGGTCACAAACATGGGTCTTTGCAGTTGGATGGCCATGTAGCTGTCCTCCAAATTTGTTAGCATAAACTAGTGAGCATTTCTGGTGCTGCATCCCTTTGTTGAAATATCTCAATTGATATTTCGCCAGTTTCTAGAGACTTATTTTTCACCAATGCTTTCAGTGCAGCTTCGACTTCTTTCTTCTTTACCATCAGTTCCTGATTATGTGACACCTCTTGATGTAGTTGAATGTCAATCAACTATTTTTGGTATATATTGACTGTGTATTCCTTCCATCTTCTTTTGATGCTTCCAGTATTGTTTAATATTTTGCCTGGAGAATTCTTCACTATTGCAATGCACAGTGTGTTCTTCCCTCTTGTTTTTCTATTTCCAGCTCTTTGCAAATGTCATTATAATTCTTAATTTTGTCATCTCAAGCCATGCTTTGAAATCTTTTTATTTCTTTTACTTCATCAATTTTTCTAATGTTTTAGCTACTTAACACTCAAAATAAGTTCCAGAGTCTCTTCTGACCTCCAATATGGTCTTTCCTTCTTTTTACATCTTTTTAATGACCTCTTGCTTTCTTCATGGAGGATGTCTTTGATGTCAATTCACAACTCATCTGATCTCTAGTCATTAGTGTTCAGATCTATTCTTGAGATGGTCTGTAAGTGTAGGTAGGATACACTCAAGGTTGCACTTTGGCTCTTGTGAACTTTTTCTAAATTTCTTCAGTTTCAATTTGAACTTGCATATGAGCAACTGATGGTCTGGCCTTGTTCTGATGTTGAGCTTTTCCACTATCTCTTTACACAGATGCAGTCAGTTTGATTCCTGCATTCCATCTGGTGAGATCAATGAGTAGTTGCCTTTTACATTGGTTAAAAACATATTTACAATAGAGGAATCATTGGTCTTGCAAAAACTTATCATACAATCTCCAGCATTTTTTCTATCACCAAGGCCGTATTTTCCAACTATTGAATCTTCTTTGTTTCTAACTTTTGCATTCCAATCACCAGTAATTATCAATACATCCTGATTGTATGTTCAATCAATTTCAGACTGTAGCAGCTGGTAGAAATCTTCAATTTCTTTATTTTTGGTTCAGTTGTTGGTGCATAAATTTGTACAGTAGTCATATTAACTATTAACTTTGTAGGTGCATGGATATTATCCTACCACTGACAGTGTAGTACTGACTCAGAATAGATCTTGAAATGCTCTTTTTGATGATGAATGCAACACCATTTTTTTTCAAGTTGTCATTCCCTACATAGTAGACCATATAATTGTCTGATTCAGAATGGCCAGTATCAGTCCATTTCAGCTCACTAATGTCTAGGATATTGATGTCTAGGCATTCCATTTCATTTTCGATAATTTCCAATTTTCCTAGATTCATACTCTGTACATTTCACATTCTGATTATTAATGGATGTTTACAGCTGTTTCTTCTCATTATGAGTCATGTCACATTAGCAGATGAAGGTCCTGAAAGCTTGACTCCTTCCACAGCATTAAGGCTGACTTTGCTTTGAGAAGGCACCTCTTCCTTGGTGGCATTTTGAGTGCCTTCCAAGCAGGGAAGGTCTCATCTTCTGGTGCTATATCAAAGTTCTGCTGCTATTCATAAGGTTTTTGTTAGCTAATTATTTCCAGAAGTAGGTGCCAGATCCTTCTTCTTAGTCTGTTTTAGTCTGGAATCTCAGCTGAAACCTATCTGCCATGGAAGGCCCTGCTGATACCTGTATACTGATGTCATAGTTTCCAGTATCATAGCAACATGAAATCCCCCACAGCACAACAAACTGACAGACACATCAGGGGGACCCCATAGTAGTATGGGTTGAGTGGTTGCACTCTATCATCACAGATAAGGTGGGCATGATTACTGTAATGGATTGCAAAGTCAAAGCACTAATCAGAATCATCTGATGCATATGGACTTATGGCATGGCTAATCAACCATGGTATTCCTAGAAATGAAATACATAGGAAATCCACTAAATATTTAATTCTGTCCAAATAGAAGAATTTAGGTCAGGTGAACAGCAGTCTAACATATATCACCAGAACAGAGAATCATGGTCCCTCAGTCAACCCCCAGATTTGATTAGATTTAAAGACCCATAATTCCTTGAATGAATGTGTCAGGTGTCCCCTTGAGGAAAGACTCCAATGCACAGCCAAAAATTTTTATTGTTGATCTCTTCTCCTAGCCTTCTGCAAAGGGATCTTTTATGAGTAACTGTTCACTGGGGAAAAGGAAATAATCAGGCTTGTCAGGGATTACTGGATACTGACTCTGAACTGACACTAATTTCAGGATTTAATTTTACTTGAATCCACGGTCAACACCCATAGAAACAGAAGTCAAGAAATCCAATGATCTATTACACTGGTCATACTTGCTGCAAAACACCTCTTAAAGTGAAAAAAAAGCAAATGTTACTTTGAGAACTCACAGCAAGGTACTTTCAAACCAAAACATTGGAAGCAGGACCAAGTGGCAGAGTAATCAGACACTTGCTGTGATCCTTCTAATAACAAAGACCAAAAGAACAAATGAATCTATTACATATGACATCCTAGGAGCCTGGAACATCAAAGGGGAAGGTGAGAAATTAGATTGAGCATTGAGAAATGGAGAGTTGATCTAGAAGTACCCGGCGTTCTCCACACCTGATCCACAAGAAACAACTGTGTCCAACATGGTGAGCAAAGTGATGGCATTTGAAAGGTGTCCTCCTCAACAGGAGAAACTGACCAGAGAATACTCTTATGCTTCTAGAACCAGGAAAAACAGCACCAGGTCATCAAGAGCTAAGCATTTGCACATAAACTACCACATGCAAATCTAAACCTTTCCTTCAGAATAAGCCTTTCTCTCTTATCTCAGCACTTCCCTTTTCCTTCTCTGAATTGCACCCAGCTGTGGAGTCTTGCACCATTAACTGAGACAGAAGTAGGACTGAAGCCCACCCTTAGTCATTCTCTCAGACTTGGAGAGGGAATAATTTAATACATTTTGGGTAGGAAAGAAAAAACACTGCTGACTCCCCTGAGTTCCTTCACCTAGATTCAAACATAAGAGGACACACCACTATCCTCACAGACACTGAGGAACAGCAGCTAGGCCACTGCCTTTTTTAGCAGCTTCTCTAGATACCATACTTACACCAATCTCCCCTGTTCGTCTAGGATAGTAGGTGAGAGCCTGAACCATCTAATAACTGACTACCTAAATGCATGAGCTGAGACTTTGGGGCTTGAATGTCTAGTAACAGATACAACCACCTGGTGACAGAACATTAGAGTGTCAAAGACACCAGTTACCAAACTAGCATACACAATCAGTCTATTAAGACATTTCAAAACAAAATACAAAACAAGAAGCTAGAACACAGTAGCAGAACACAAAATAAACAAATATGACTTGCCAACAGTTAGGAGACTACCAAGCCAAGTGCCATCGAGTAGGAGACTACAGTCAGTTTTAAATGACTTACATAGGCAGACTATGATGGCTTCAGAAAGCTCCCAAAATGAAGAATCAAGAAATTTTCCAGAGGATGAGAATTTCCTGGAATTATCAGAGGTAGAATACAAAAGGTTGATAGTTAGAATTCTTAAAGAGTTCAGGAAGGAGATGAGGCTAAATGCAACAAAGCATAATGACAAACTGAACAGGCTGCAAGAAAGCATGCAACAGCATGATATAGAAATTTAGAAAATTAATAATAAAATTACAGAATTAGACAACTCAGAAGAAAGCTAAAGGAGCAATGGAAGGCTGAATTAATGAGAAGGAATGTGAAGCACATGATACTAACATACAAATATTTGATGAAACATCAGATAAAAGAATTTTAAAATTTCAAGAAACACTAATTATGTGAGACTCTATTAAGAGGAATAATCTACAGGTGATTGGAGTACCAGAATGGGGGGAAGGACAACAGAAAATACAGAGAAAAATTTTCAAGATTTTTTGACAAGAAAACTTCACTGATATCATCAAAGATGAGAAGATATCTATTCAAGATGCTTGATGAACTCCATACAAAGTAGACCCCAAAAGAAAGACACTGAGGCATATTACATAAACAAACTGGCAAAAACTAAAGATAAGGAGACAATTTTAAAAGGGCCTAAGGATAAATAAAAAAATAACTTACAAAGGAGAATCCTTGTGGGTAAACTCAGACTACTCAGCAGAAATCATACAGCAAGAAGGGATGGCATGACATGTATGAAGCCTTGAAAGAAAGTAATTGCCAGTCAAGAATTATATATCTAGCAAAACTGTCTCTCAAATATGATGGTTAAATTTCCAGATAAACAGAAATTTAGGGAATTTGAAAAAATCAAACCAAAATTTAAAGAAATTCTAAAGAGATGCCTTTGGTTAGAAAATCCATAACATCAGGTAACAATGCAAGACTAGGACACAGAACAGAACAACAGGACATCAACACAGAAAGGGGAATCACAAAAATAAATCAAGGCAAAACACTGAAAACAGAGAAACAGATGTAATTGTGTAAAACTTATAATAAAAATGAGGGACTTCAAAGAAAATGCAGTTTTAGATTTTTCATGTGGAGGGAAAGTCAAAGTGATATGAAGAAATTAAAGACTGGTTTAAATTTTTAAAAATAGGGGTAAATACTGATGTGACCACAAAGTAAACGATAAATCTTATACATCAAAATAAAAAGTAGGGGAAACACAAGGTCTCAGAAAATACAAAACCACCAACATTGAAAAATACAAAAGCACATAAAGAAAAAAGACTCAGCACAGAAAATCAAATGGGACAAAGGGATTGTCTCCAATGGACAGAAAAGGACATTAAAATGACAGCACTAAATTCATACCTATCAATAATCATGGTGAATGCAAACGGATTAAATGCACCAACAAACAGAGGGTGGCAGACAGTATAAAAAAAATTCTTGACAAATCTATATGATGCCTACAAGAGACACACCTTAGACCTAAAGACAGAAAAAATGCTGAGGGTGGAAACGAATAAATCAAGGTAACAACATTCATAAAAGAACAGGAATGGCAATATTAGTTTCTGATAAAATAGACTTGAAAGTAAAATACACCACATTGAATAAGGAAGGACGTTATATAATGAGTGAAGTCTTGATACTCCAGGAAGACATAACCATATTACATATCTACACATCCAACAACAGGGCTCCAAAATACATAAATCAAAAACTGCATTGGAAACAGAAATAGCCAGCTCCGCAATAATAGCAGGAAACTTCAACACCACTTTCAGTAAAGGAAAGAACATCCAGGAAAAAAAGTTCAATAAAGACACAGAAGATCTAAATGCCACAATCAACCAATTTGACATTATAGACATATACAGAACACTCTACCCAACAGTAGCCAAGTACACTTTCTTTGGAAATGCAAGTGGAACAGTTCTCCGGAACTGACCACATATACAAAGTATTGAGCTATCACAACGTTTTCAGACCACAAAATCATAAAAGTAGCAATCAATAACATAAAAAGGAAGGAAAAAAATTAAAACACATGGAAACTGAACAGCATCTTGATAAAAAAATTACTGAGTTATAGAAGAAATCAAAGACACAATAAAGAAATTCATAGAACCAAATAAGAATGAAAACACATGCTACCTTAACTTTTGGGACATAGCAAAAGCAGTGCTCAGAGATCAGTTTATTGCAGTAAATGCACACATCCAAAAAGAAGGGCCCAAATCAAAGAATTAACCTTATAATTTAAACAAGTAAAAAGAGAGCAGCAAAAGAACCCCTCCTGCATGAGATGAAAGCAAATAGTAAAAATTAGAGAACTAAATGAATTAGAGAATAGAAAAACTATTGAAAGAGTTACCAAGGCCAAAAGTAGTTCTTTGAAAAGATCAGCGAAATCAGTAAATCAATGACCAAACTGACAAAAGAAAAACAGAAGAAGAAGCAATTAACTCAAATAAGAAACGAGATGGGTGGTATCACAACAGAACCAACTGAAATTAAAAGAATTATAACAGAATACTATGAAAAATTGTACTCTGATAAATACAAAAACCTAGAGAAAATGAACAATTTCTAGAAACACACTACCTACACAAACTAACACAAAGAGCAATACAAATAAATAAACCCATCACAGAAGAAGAGATTGAAAAGGTAATTAAAAATCTCCCAACCAAAAAAGGAAATCCTGGCCCTAACAGCTTCACTGGAGAATTCTAAAAAACTTTTAGAGAAATTCTAACACCCCTATTACTAAAGGTATTTCAGAGCATAGATGAGGATGGGATGCTTCTAAATTCATTTTATGAAGCCAGCTTAACCTTGATACCAAAATCAGGTAAAGATAGCACAAAAAAGTAAAATTACAGAACAATAGCCCTCACAAACTTAGATGCAAAACTCATTAACAAAATTCTAGCCAGTATAATTCAATAACATATAAAAAAAAATTCACCATGACTAAGTGGCATTCATCCCAGGAACATGGTGATGGTTCAGTATTAGAAATGCAAACGGTATAATCAACCACAAAAGTAAACTAAAAGACAAGAAAAGAATGATTTTATCAACTGATGCATAAAAGGCATTTGACAAAGCCCAACATCCATTCTCTTTGAAAGCTCTTGGAAAATAGGAATAGGAGGATAATTCCTCAACATATTAAAGGGTATTTATGAAAAGCTAACAGCCAACGTCATCCTAAATGGAGAGAATCTGAAAGCATTCCCCTTTAGAATAGGTAGCAGAAAAGCATGTCACTGTCACCATTCTTCTTCAACGTCGTCCTGGAGTTTCTATCCAGAGCAATCAGGCAAGATAAAGACATAAAAGGCCTCTACATCAGTAAAGGAGAAGTAACAGTAGCTCTATTTGCAGATGACATGATCTTATACACAGAAAACTTTAAAGAATCCACACACAAAAAAACTACTGCAACTAATAGAAGAGTTCAGCAGAGTATCAGGATATGAGATAAACATACAACCACAAGTTGTGATTCCTTTACACCATGAAAAAAAACTCCAGAAAGGAAATCGCAGAATCAATACATTTTACAATAGCTCCCAAGAAGATAAAATACTTAGGAATGAATCTAACCAGAGAGGTAAAAGATCTATACAAGAAGAAAAAAAAGTTACAAGACTCTACTGCAAGAAACAAATAAAGACCTACATTTGGGGAGAAACCTACCTTGCTCCTGGGTAGGAAGACTTATCATAGTGAAAATGTCTATTCCACCTAAAGCTGTTTATGCATACAATGCAATATTATTTCAAATTCTAATGACATTTTTAATAAGATGGAGAAATAAATCACCAACTTCATATGGAAAGGGAAAAAGAAGAACAAAGTGGGAGACCTCACACTATCTGACTTTAGAAAGTATTACACTGCCACAGTAGTCAAAATAGTCTGGTACCAGTACAAAAACAGATACATGAATCAATGGAACAGAATTGAGAATTCAGCTATAACACCACCCATTTATAAGCAACTGATATTTGACAGAGGTCCAAAGTCCATAATCTGGGGAAAAGTGAGTCTCTTTAACAAATGGTGTTGGCAAAACTGGATATACACCTGCAAACAGCTGAAACAAGACCTATATCTGACAATTGGCACAAAAACTAACTCAAAATGAATCAAAGACCTAAATATCAAATCTAAAATGATAGAGATTATGGAAGAAAAATAGGAACAACACTGGAAGCCCTAACACACAGCACAAACAGACAAAACATTACTAACTATACACAAAATACAGAAAAGAAATAGGTAAATGGAAACTACTGAAAATCAAACTTACGCTCATCCAAATACTCCATCAAAAGAGCTACCTACTGACTGGGAAAAAATATTAATCTAACCAGCATCTAATCTTCATAATGTATAAGGTACTGCAAAATACCAACAAGAAAGAGAAAAATAACTCACTTAAACAACGGGCAGAGGACATGGACAGACACTTCATCAAACAACACAGCCAAAAGACATATGAGGAAATGCTCGTGATCATTAGCCATTAGAGAAATCAATTGCAATGAGATGCTATCTCACCCCAACAAGACTGGAGTTAATCCAAAAGGCACAAAATAATAAATGTTGGAGAGATTGTAAAGAGACTGGAACTCTTCTACCCTGTTAGTGGGAATGGAAAATGATGCACCCACTTTGGAAATCCATTTGTCACTTTCTTAGAAAGCTAGAAATAGAAATGCCACTCAATCCAGGAATCCAGGAATCCCACATCTTGGAATATATGCTAGAGAAACAAGGACTGTCACACAAATAGACAAAAGCATACCAGTGTTTACTACAGCACTGTTCACAACAGCAAAAGTTCAGTGGATGAATGGATAAAGAAACCATGGTATATTCATGCAACAGAAAACTACGCAATGATAAAGAACAATTATCACCTTGGGAAACATAACACGGAGGAATGTGGAGGGCATTATGATGAGTGAAATTAGTCAGTTGTAATAGGGTAAATACTGCATGAAACCACTATTAAAAGAATGCAAGAAAAGGATTAAAAAACAAGAAAACTGTCTTTCATGGTTGCAAGGGTGGGGAGGGAAAGAGAGCGTATGCATAGATTGGATAGTAGATAAGAATTGGATTAGGTGAAGGGAGAGACAGCAAGCAGTAGACAGGTCAGCACAGCTGGACAAACCTCCATACTAAGAAGTTTCATAAATATCCCAACACTTTGAAGGATGGAGTAGCAGGGCTAGGGATCTAGGGATCAATCTTCTAGTAGACATGTTGATCAATAGACATAAAAATGTTTTTTTAAGAAAATATTCTGCTTCCTACTTTGTTAGTGGCATCTGTTATCTTAAAAAGCCAGCAAGTGGACTTCTAAGTAGCATCAATTAGTCCTAATCCCCCTTGAGCTGAGGAGAACAAAAGACATCAAAGACATAAGGACAATATGAGCTCAAGAGACAAAAAAGATCATATAATCTGGAGATTACATCAGTATGGCCACCGACTGCACTGACTGGGAATACAACATAAAGGCTGCTTTAGTCAGCTAGGGCTACTCTAACAGAAATATCAAGAGTTGATGGCTTTAGCAAAGAAAAGTCTATTCTTACACAGTCCGGTAGGCTACAAGTTTGAATTCTGAGTGGAAGGCTTTCTCTCTTTGTCCACTCCGGAGAAAAGTCCCTGTGTTGCATCAGTCTTTGTTTGCATGGGTCTTGGTGCAGCAACCTCAGGTCTGAAGAATGCGCTCTTCTCCCAGTGATGCTTTCTTGATTGTATGAGGTTCCCAACTCTCTTCTTTCCTCCCTTTCCTTTTAGCTCATTTAGAATAAAAAAGATGAAAGGAGTTACAAGTCACACTTCAGGGAAACTCCTTTTACAGTGAAGCAGAGAGGCAACCTTAGGTAGGAATTTACAGTCCCACCCTAACCCCCTCTAACATAATTCACCCTATTAACCACAGGCAGAGATGAGGATTTACAGTTTCAGGACATCATAAAATGGAGAGCAATCACAGAATACAGGGAATCCTGACCCAGTCAAATTACTACACATATTTTTGGGAGGATGCAGTTCAGTCCATCACAGAGTCTCTAACTTAGCAGGAAAAAAATGGGTGTGCAGAACTCAGACTCTGTTAAAAGACCATATCAATGATTTGACTGACTGGACGGTCCCCAGAAAACATGGGTCCCCGATTCTCTGTTAATCCCGAACTGGAAGCATTCTTGAAGCCAATTCTTCAGATAAAGATTGGACTAGATTGTAAGACATAAAATGATACTGGTGAAGAGTGTGCTTCTTGGCTTAAGTAGGTATGTGAGGCTAATTGGGAAGCTCCTGTCCAGAGACAAGATGAGAAGGAAGTGGGGGGACAAGAGCTAGTCAAATGGACGTGGGAAATACAGAAGGGATACGAGGGCTGCACTGTTACAGGATGTAGAGAGCAGCTAGAGTTACATAGCAATGTCTGTGCAAGTTTTTATATAACAAGTTGATTTGGACTGTAAACTTTCACTTAAACCACAGTCAACCCACTGCTATTGAGTTGATTCCAACTCATAGCAATCCTATAGGTCAGAGTAGAACTGCCCTGCAGGGTTTCCAAGAAATGTCTGGCATATTTGAACTGCTGATCTTTTTGTTAGCAGACATAGAGCTTAACCACTACACCATCAGGGTTTTCTTAAAGCAAAAAATAATATTTAAAAAAGAAGAACTAGATTACACCTGGGGCTCACAAGTGGGAGCTGAGCAGACCACTTAGGGACCCTGACTAAGACTCAAGAGACATGATGTAACTTATAATGACCATGTGGTGAGGCCAATAAAAGCTTTGATCCCCGAGGGTTAGAGGGAATTTCTTGGTTGGTCAGAGTGAACATCTTCTCCCAGAAGGGTAGTATAGCCCTTTGTACATGGAAGCTCCCTGCTGGGACCTTTTCTAGATCATTTTTGTTATATCAAAGGTATAACAAAACATCAAAGTACGGTACTTTCTGTGAGCTCTCAGAGAAAAATTATAGGAGTCAAAGGAGTAATAGAGGGACTGTCTGGTCTGAAACAGGGTGTCATGTGGACTCAAGAGTTGGTGGCCACTGAGCTAGGTCCAGGTGTCTGGGAATGACAGAGAGAAAGGTTGTGTGGGTATGTGGAGTCTGTACTGAGCAAGGAATAAAGATGACACATCCACAGGATGCAGCTAGTATGTGAAGTGGAATTTATTATTCACCGTACAATCTGGTGTCAGAAGCAGGTGATCTTAGTCTCTGTACCATCTGGACTAGAGAGTTTGTTAGCATAATGACTGGATAATAGGTTTATGTTATCTAATCTATCAGTGCATTTGCTGTATGTGGAATGTGCCTGCCACCTACGTATTTGTTTACCGAAAGAATAATTGAACTAGTTTGAATAAAAAACAATGTATATGAATTACCTATAACATAAAATGTACTTTCCAATAAAGTTAAATAATTTTGTTCCTTTTATATAAACACTAGCCATAGGTATAACTGTTTTTTCTCATTCCTGTCATCGTAGTAAAGCATTTGTATGTATCATGACGTGTCTACAAACTGTGTTTACTGATCTCTCAACTTGGAACTCCGTCTTTCCAGGCCCCTTGAAAGTCTTCTTTCTTCTCAACATTCAGATCTCTGTCCAAGTCACTTCCTAAAGGAAACTGTCTCATTAATAATCCCAATTAATATAGCCATCCACCATTACTTCTATTCCACTAGTTTTCTATTCTTATTTTTTTTTTATAGGCTTACTGGTGTCTGAAATAATCTTGTTTGTTTGTTGTTTTATTATTGTTTGTGTCTCCTCCACTCTTGAAAAAGTAAGCTCCAAGAATATCAAAGCTTTATATATGTTATTAACCCCAATATTTCTAAAATCTACAACAGTGCCTAGCATACTAAATACTCAGTAAATTTGTGTTGAATGAATAACTTGTCCTTCACTGTTTCCCAAGTTCTTCTTTCTTGACAGAAAACAGAAATCTTAATAGCATGGATGTTGGAATATTTTATTTAGACTGTTGTTGTTGTTGTTCAGTGCTGTCGAGTCAGTACCAACTCATAGTGATCCTGTGCACAACAAAATGAAACATGGCCCATTCTTGCACCATGTCCATGAGTATTTTTATGCTTAGGCCCATTTTTGGCTTGGCTTGGCAGGCCCATTTTTGTGGCCACTCTGTCAATCCATCTCAGTGAGGGTCTTCCTCTTTTTTGCTGACCCTCCACTCTACCCAACATGATGTCTGCCTCCAGGAACCTGTGCTTCCTGACAACATGTCCTAAGTATGTAAGACTCATTCTTGCCATCTTTGCTTCCAAGGAGCACTCTGGTTGTACTTCTTCCAGAACAGATCTGTTTGTTCTTTTAGTGGTCCATGGCACATTCAACATTCTTCTCCAACACCACAATTCAAAGGCATTGATTTTTCTTCTGTCTTATTTAGATTAATGTAGTCAAACTAATATATTTTAATACAAGGTAGCATCTAGGAAAAAGATTGAAAATTAAATATTTTCAGGCTTCTCCCATTTTTTGAAAGTTCACTTTGCACCAATTCTCTTTTATCAGAAATTGTGTTAGTATCTGTTTTTGATGAAACAAATCCCAAGAGCATTTTCACTTTTATGAAAAAAGTCAAAAAGTAGAAATAATATTCAGTGTTTGTTTTGTAGGGAGCTTATCTCAAGCAGCAAGACTGGCATCACTAAGCAACTTCCCATGGAACTGCACTCAGTATGTCAGCACCATGCCACCATATCTTTAAGCTGTATCTGTGAGTATCTGTGCAGTCTCTCAATTAACCTGTGTATCCCTTAACAAGATGTATCTTAAGGTATTTTGGGGGTCTGAGAATAGCTAAAAAAAAAAAAGTTCTCTTATAAATTAATAGTAATTGTTTCTTCACTTTATACCTTTTCGGTTTTTTTAAGCTTTCATAAGAATGCTCTACTTTCAGACAGGGGCGGGGAACCTATTTCCCTTGTTCTTCATCTTTGTCAGACAAGGAATTATTCTGATTTTAAGTGTCTTAGGAGAACCAGTTATTGTCTAATAAACTTACCACTGAAATAATTTAAGACATTATCTATAGATTATTGCCTCACCAATCAATCCTTAGTCTATAATTTTTAGTTTTGTAAATCCGGAAAAATATTCTCAAGGAGGGAAGTACCGCTAATCATTATTCCACATATATGTGTTCAGATTTTAACTCATGAATTAATCAAGAGGTGAGCAGTTATCACAGAGAGGAGCCTCACTGGCAACACAAGAATAAAAAGAGGTGCATCATGAGATCTCCACTAAAAGACCTCAATTGATGGTCCAGCGGTTTTGGGGTTCCTCTGAGAGCATGGCCCCTGGCCCTGATGCTGCCCTTTCCCATAAATTATAACAAAGGTCCACTCTTTGGACAGGAATGGATTGGACTTGGCAATGCAGAGTAGCCATATATTGGAAGCACTTTATGGTTCTATACATCTATAGGATATCATCTTGCTGACCTCTGGCTGGAGGAAGGGGAGTGGACGGAGAGAAGGGGAAAGGAGGCTGTTGGGAGGATGAGACATGTATGGAGCAGAGAGGAATAGTGTGCAGTCACCGGACAGGGAGAGCAGTGGAAGCTGCATATAGGGGGCATGTAAATTTATATGTGAATATACATTTTCACTCAGTTATGTTAAATTAAAAAAAAAAAAAAGAGGTGAGCAGTTAGAATCCACCAGACACTCCTTGGAAACTTTTGGGGTGTTCTACTCTGTCCTATAGAATTGTTATAAGTTTTCTGCTGACCTCTTGCTGGAGGAAAGGGAGTGGGTGGAGAGGGGAATAGGAGACTGTTGGGAGGATAGGACAAGCATGGAGCAGAGAAGAGGGATGTGCTGTCACCAGGTAGGGAGAACAGTGGGGGCTACGTATAGGTGAGCATGCGAATTTATATGGGAATATATGTTTTCATTCAATCATAATAAAATATATATATATATTAAGAAGAAAATCCTATCAACTTTCATCTCATGAAGCTTTCATTTTCTTATTCCCCACATGGCCAAGACCTTACATATCCTCTGTTTCCCCTAACTCTTTTCCTTCAATATTGACCCAATCCATCCAAAATATTACCTATCCAGTACTCACATTAGAGACGGAGAACTAGCATGTTTTCCAAGCCATTAAACAGTCATTTGAAAGCAAGTCTTGGACACAGTTGACTCAGAGAATCTTGCTTTCTTTCTAGGTCTCTAGTTCTGATAAGCAAATTCCAAATGAGACAGTGGAGCAGAGCTGAGCTTTCACTGGGTGAGGTCTTAGCTACTAGGACTCTGACCCTGGGTTTGTTTCTCACCAAGGTATGTATTCTTGCAACTCTGAAAAAGAAGGTAAATCTAGACTAGGGACTCTAACCTGGCGTGTATTAGAGGCCATGTATGATACAGAGATACAGTTCAGTTAGTGACAGATAATCATCACCAGTGTGCACGGCATTGATTTTCACGTGGTAATATCAGGGCAGGGCTTGTACAGGCCATTCTGCCACTGTGGTCCACAGATCCTTCTCTAGAGACTTCAAAGAATGAAGTTTTTATGTGGCAAAGATTATGTTTATTTGGTGCACATAATGCAATCTTGAGTACAAGAAGTGCTGATATGAGGAAATTACAGCCTAGGTCTGTGATAAACTATGTCCAATTCCAAAGGCTTCAAGATTAACACTAAATCAAATTAAGTCTAAACAGATAAACACTGGCTGCAATAGCCAACCTCTGAAATGACTTCAATAATCCCCTAATCCTTGCATTCACAATTCCACATAATGTCCCCTTTCACAATATACCAAAGTTACTCTGTCACTTTCAAGATTAGGTATTTAAGATTTTAAGGCTTCTGTCTTGCTGCTTTCTCTCACTCTGTCTCTCTCTCAAATCACTTGCTGCAGAAAGCCTGCTGTCAGATCATGCGTGGTTCTAGGAGGAGGCCCACATGGCACAGATGGGAGACCTTCTGTCAACAACCACATGAATAAGCCACCTTAGAAGCATGATGTCTTCCGAGCCTGTAACCCCAGCTGGCAGTTTGACTGCAACCACTTGAGAGACCTGGAGCCAGAACCAACCAACCAAACTTCTTTTGTAACCCTCACAAGCTCTGTGAGATATTAAATGTTTATTCAACGGCACTTGGCTTTTGGCTTATTATCTTAAGCTGCTAAATTTTGAGGTAATCTGTTTTGCAGCAATGGGTACAGTAATGCAGCTTGGTTTAACAGAGAAACTTTAACATCACCTTTAACATCATGTTCTCTAAACTGTAACTTGTAAACAAGCAACTTGAGTCTTCAGAAATTATGTGGAAAAAGAACCCCTGTATACCATCTGTGAGAAAGTCAAAGATCGTAGTCACTTTTGCAAACTGTTTGATAGTACCTACTAAAGCTAAACGTAACCTAGCTAAGACCCAGAAATGCTATTCCCGGAAAAATATGTAACAGAAATTCACACATATGCTGACCAAAAGATATATATGTGTGTTCATGGCAGCTTATTTGTAAGAACCAGACACTAAATACAACCGAAATGTTCATCAACACTAGAATAAATTGTAGTATGCTCATATAAAGAAATGCTATGTAGCAACGAGAAAGGATGACCTGCATCCATGACAACATGGATGAAGCTCACACTTAATTTTTAGTGAAAGAAGTCATGCAACAATGAGTATACATGCTATGATTCCATTTATATGAAATCTAAAAACAGGTAACCTAATCTTTGTACAGAAACCAGAAAGGCTGGGGGAAGGGATTACCAGGGGAGGGCACAAGAGTGTTTTTTTTAGGATGTTTGAAATGTCTCAGATCTTGACCTAGGTAGTATTTACATGAATGTACATTTGCATAAAAAAACTGAATTCTGTATACTTTTCTGCATGTATGTCATATTTTGACAGCAATAAACTCCAAACTACTTACACGGTTAAAACATTTTTTTAAAAAAAAACCTGAACACCTTTATTTTATGTCTTAAAACAGCAAACTGTTTCCTTTTTTCCTAAGATAATCATAGTTAGCATACAAAAATTAGCATTTGCAATGCACCTTCAAAGCCTTTCCCTTTAACAGGAAATTGAGAGTTATATAATCTCAAGGTTAAAAACTTCAAAAGAAAAATCCATTTTGCTGCTTTTATAAAACAACATGGAAGCAAGCATTAGCCAAGAACATCCTCTCACTCATATTTCAGATCCTTCTTCTCCAGGTACCAGCACTGTAGTATTAGTTCCATTCAGCAAAATCTTGTTTATTTTAGTAATTTTTCTTCCTTTTGATATGATTTCAAACTCAGTGATTCTTCCATACCATATTGATGAAGTCATCAAGGAGAATTACTTAGAGCATTACTAAGAAGAAAAATTTTGATTCTATCCTCAGAGTTGCCTGCATTTCTCAGATTTTTACATGTATGAATTTTTTAAATTTTCTTTTCAAAAGAATAGTGCATTACTATATAAATATGTTTAAACAGATAGCTATCATGAAGTATATTATAGATTGAAAGAAAATGTACTAAAACATTAACAGATTTTTCTCCAGAAAAAAAGAACATTTTTTCTTGTTTTTCTATTTCTGTATTTTCAAGTTTTCATTGTGGAACATGTATTGCTTTTAAGAAAATATTTTTACGTATTTACCCACTCGACCGTCATCCAGTCTATTCCAACCCGTAGTGATCCCGTAGGGTTTCCACCTATAAATCTCTTCAGAAACTGACTGCTATATCTTTCTTCCTTGGAACTTCTGGTGGTTGCAAACCTATGACCTGTGGGTTAGCAGTTGATCACTTTAACCACTACATCACCTGTGGCTACTTTCAAGTATCTGCTGACCAAATTGCCCCTTGTCTTACCTTTTAAAAAAGAACCAAAAAAGAATATTTCTGGGGATCTTTTTAAGTATCCAGAACACTGCATGTAGCAGGCACTTAATAAATACTTGTTTAATGAACAATGAGAATTAAAACAATGCAGTTGACGTGTACTATACCATAGTATGTAGTAGCATAAATCTAGTATTAATCTTACTTGCTGTAGTTTAGTGAGCCAGAAGTAATAAAAGAAATTTTCCAAAGACTGATTTATTTCTGGGCATCTCTTCCTTATACAATAAGACTGTCCCTGAAATTCTGTAAGAGACTGCCTACCTGGAGAGGTACAAAACATGAAGTGGCAAGAAGGAGGGCTATGTAAATGCTACCGTTTGAAAAATTTTACATATCTATAGTGTTAGAGGAGCCCTGGTGGTGCAGTGGTTAGGAGTTTGGCTCCTCAGAGAAGAAGAGTGTGCTGTCACCAGCAGGGAGAGCAGTGGGAGCTGCGCACAGGTGGGCATCCAAATTTACGTGGGAATGTAGATTTTCATTCAATCACAATGAAAAAAAAAAGAAAAAGAGTCTGGCTCCAGTTTTGAACCCACCAGCTCCTCTTTGGAAACCTTATGGAGCACTTCTACTCTATGGTATAGGGTTGCTATGTGTCAAAACCAACTTCACAGCAATGGGTTTGTTGTATATATATAGTAGTACTACAAGGCCTGACAATTAGGTCTGCGAGCTTAATTGTTCTAAGCACCACATACCTTGTTGCTGAATATCACTAGGGTCACCTTCAAACTACTCCCCTTGGGAAGTTACGCACCAATGCCACCACTTAGTCCATCCTTCAAAGCAATTTTAGAAGTGTTTCTGAAACGACCATTGCATACAGTGGCATAGTAGCAAGTTTGTGAACTTAGTTGTGTAGTTGTATGTGAGAGAGCTTTTAGCGAATAAACAAATAGCTGTATTGGCACACCCTCCCTACTCACCTGATCTGGCCCCAGTGACCTTTTTCCTTATCTCAGGATGAAGAAAATATTTAAAGGAAGACATTTTGATGACATTCAGGACGTCAAGGGTAATATGATGATAGCTCTGAAGGCTATTCCAGAAAAAAGCTCCAAAACTACTTTGAAGGGTAGACTAGGCACTGGCATCAGTGCATAGCTTCCCAAGGGAAGTACTTTGAAGGTAACCTTAGTGATACTCAGCAATGACGTCTGTAGCGCTTTTTCTAGGACGAATTCTCAAACTTAACTGGTCTTGGCATTCCTTGTATATATACACACACAGATTTAGTAAGAAGCTCTGATGGTGAAACTAGAGCATTTAACTGAAAATTTGGTGGTGAGAGACCATCCAGTGGCTATGTGAGACAAAGATATGGTGATCTGCTTCTATAAAGATTATACCCAAGAAAACACACTAGGACATCTTTACTCAGCCACATGGAGTTATTGTGAGTCAGAACTGACTCCATGACATACAACAACAACAACATAGCTTTAGTTATGTCTCTGGGTGATACAGTCTTTGCACTTGACCACTAACTCAGAGGTTGGCAGTTTGAGCCCACCCAGCCATACAGTGGAAGAAAAGTCCTAGTGGTATGTTTCTATTAAGATTACAGACAAGAAAACTCTATGGAGAGTTTCTACTCTGTAACATATAGGATCTCCATGAGTCAGAGTAGACTAAACATAAACTAACAAAAATGTAGCTTTTGTTATCCATCTAAATCTCTCTACCAATTTTCTGATTTAAAAAGGCAAAGGTGTACAGCAGTGTTCATTGCAGCAACTATTCACAAAGGGTGTAATCAATCCAAATATCTATTAACATATGAATGGATCAACAAAATATGGTACATACATACAATGGAATGTTGCTATCATGAAGGGAAATAAAGTCTTAATATATGCCACAACATGGATGAAACTTGAAAACCTCATGCTGACTGACATTAGTCAATCACACACATGCACACAAAAATCAAACCCAGTGCCAACAAGTCAATTTCAAGTCATAGTGACCCTAGAGGACACAGTAGGACTGCTCCATAGAGTTTCCAAGGACTGCCTGGTGGATTGAAACTGCCAATCTTCTGGTTAGCAGCTGTACCACTTAACCACTATGCCACCAGATTTTTCCAGTCACAGAAGGACAAATATCATAAAATTTCACTAATATGAAATACCCAGAATTGTTATCAGGGTGGAAACTTTAAGAAAGGGGATAAGGAACCACTGTTACACAGCACTGAGTTTTTGTTTATAGGGATGGAAAATTTGGCAGTGGACATTGGTGATGGTTGCACAACATGATTGATGTAACTGGTTTCACTGAATTGCACAAATGAACAATGTTGGAATGGCAAGTGTTATATTCTATATAACTTTACAATTAGAAAGAAGAGGAAGAAAAAAGGCAATACACATTCAGTATGCAAACATGGAAAGTATGAGAAAATATAAAGAATAAAATTAATTTTCCATAGACCTTGATGAGTTGTTACTTGCTCTTAAGTCTGCTTTGACTTACGACAACTTTATATAAACATAAGGAAATGTTGCCTGGTCCTGTAACATCTTGATGATCATCGGTATATTTGAGTTTTTTTGTTGTAGCTATTTCATCAAGCCATCTCAGTGAGGATTTCTCTCATTTTCATAGACATCTACTTTACCAAATGTGATGCTGTATTCCAGTAATTGGTCTTTCCTAATGATACAACCAAAGTAGCAAGATGAAGTCTCACCATCCCTGCCTCTAAGGATCATTCCAGTTGTTTATTTCTTCTAAAATAGATTTGTTCATTCTTCTAGCAGTTCATGGTCTGTGCAATATTCTTGGTCAGCACTGCAATTCAAATAGGTAATTTATCTAGAATGTGTCTAACATCCCCGTTGTTTTAGCATGTTTAATTTTTCCTACAGACAATGCTTTCTAACTACATCCTGAAACACACATCAAGATGTTATCTTGCTCTAGACAGAAAGTTTTAATGAAATCCCGTTGTTATTATCTTATAGTAGAAGCAGAGGTAATTATTTTTCCTCAAATGTCTGGGCCAAAGTAGTCTCATCCACACACTAAAGTTCAAAATTACTTAATCTTGAGAGATAACAGCCTCAATAAATTGAGCCAATCCAAAGCTGTTTTGTGAGGTAAGATGTGATCCTAAATATAAACTTGCCTGTAGTCCATCCCAATGGAATATAGACATTTTCTCCACTTTTAGAGAAAATCACCTCTTTACTTTGCCGAATATGTTGTTAACTGTCTTCTACTGATGATATTTAAACTACGTGGATTCCCCTTCCAAAAAAAAGGTCAGATAGTCTGTACCTTATAATGTATCCAAGTTGTAATGAACCACACTGACTACTTTCTATTTTTTTCTTTTTGTGCACCTTATCCTTAGTAATACGTACTATGTAAAATATCACAACACATAATTTGCTGTTGTTATCATTCTCAAATGTATTGTTTCCAACATCCAAAGACAAATAATCAAATTTATAAAAATATTGATAATGAAAGGCACTAACAATGAAAACTTTTTTAAAAAATGAGGTGTTTAACTTACCTCAGAACCAACATCTCAAGTGATGGAACCATTAGAATGGAACGATGTCCTAAGTTGGAGACTACCTGTATATAACGAGTGGCATTGTTAGATAAGCACCCAACGTAGTTAAGTGGTCAGCTGCTAACTGTAAGTGTGAGCAGTTCTAACCACCAGCAGATTCATGGCAGAAAGATGTGTTTCTATAAAGATTAGAGCCTCAGGAACCTTATAGGACAGTTCTACTCTGTCCTGCAGGATCATGAGTCAGAACTGACTTGAAGATGATGAGTTCGTGTCTGGGGTTTTTGTTTGTTTGTTTGTTACATAGTTGGCCTTATTAAATTTAAATTTTCTCCTCTCACTCAAATGTTTGTATTAAAGGACAAGTGTACTTTGATCCACATATCATGATTATTAATAATAGGCAAACAGGGTGTATGAATAATAGAGAATGCTTATAATTCATTGTACTACTATCAAGTGAAATCCACAAAAAGTTACATGTCTGAGTTATTTTCACATTATTTCTTTATCTTTGTTAGTGTTCTAGAATTTTTATTGTGCATAAACACTTTTCTAAAATAAATCAAATGTTCCTCACCCTTAATGGAAGGTGGACAACAGACCTACTACCCTTTGCCAGTGAGTCAATTTCAACTCATAACAATCTCATAGAACACAGCAGAATGCCTGTATGGGGATTTCAAGGAGTGGTTGGCATATTTCAACTGCCAGTCTTTTGGTTAGCAGACTTGGCCAAGATAACATTTGGTTTCCTGAAAAGAGCATAGATGGATTTTGAACTCAAAAACTCCACTGTTTGCTGGCTGGTGGTTTCAGGTGTCCCTCTCAGACTCAAAGGATTTCACTGTGAAGGTTATTGGAGAATAAGTGAGTTTGTGCCCTTAAGAACCTATTACAGGGCTCTGTAGTTCATGGATACTCAATAAAGTATCATTTTTCTTTCTCCTTGCTCACCACTGTGGCTTATTAAAATCCCATTCACTGGCTGACTGTTCCCAGCACCAGCAATTACCTGATTTTATTAACTTGAACAACTCAGCTTCTTTGAATTACTCTTCATTCGTTTCAAGGCCTCTCTTTTAAAATAAATACAGAGGTTTTCTACTTTTAAATCACCAAATATTTATTATGTTTGTTGTGGAAGATTCTCAGCCTCAAAAGTTACAAAGATGAATAAGATACAATCTTTGTTCTTAAAAATATCTTGAAAATTAGATGTTATTCCGGACCCCAGATATAGTGAATTGTTCTCCAGCATCCTATTTAAGTTTTAGATTCTCAAATTGTTGTTAAATCTGCTGAGCCTTTTGGTGTCTTCTTTCTCTCCTCTTGCCTCTCTAACATTCTAATTCTTTGTTATGACACAGATTCCAGAATCTACATAAGCCAAACTCCCTTGGTTTGCTAAGGTCTGATCAGTCTGAGCTACACGATTTCTCAGCAACTCCGCATTCTTGTCTACAAGGACCTCCCACACTCACAAGTTCATACTGCCAGAAACAGTGAGGTTGAGTTGTTCATTTTGTCTTGACCCCTCCGACAGGGAAGTCCAGATGACACAAAACTCGGTGAAGACAATTACCGGAAAATGGCAGTCTTGGGTATGAACCAACTCTGAGGCTTTCTTGTCCTTATTTACTTAGGAAACTTCCCTTCTTGGATTTTAGTATAACTGCTTTACTTTCTTGACTTCTTCATTTGCCAATTCAGTATCTTTTCTTTCACTCTCAGTGATTATTCTTGAGAGCCTAAAGAAACAATCCATACAGTCAAAGAAGCTCTAAGAGTGAGAGCAATGATTTTTCCTTTGGTTTCTAAAGTTTGACCTGATCATAAGTAAATAAATAAATAGCCATCCTTCATAGTACTAGAGGGTTGCTATGAGTTGGCGCCAGTTCAATGGTACCTAACAACAATAATATTATGAAAATTCCTCAGCCCTTTAGCTCGCTTCCTGTATTATTGTCCACTTTATAATGTCTTAACTTTGAGAAATAAGGACTTGTTCATGTTTTACTCATAAATAGGATGGATCAGTTTTTAGTTACCTTATAGTCAGAACTTTTCAGGTGCTACTTAAAGGTGACTGCTGCTTGCTATAAGTTTGATCCCACTACATGTGTTGGTTTTCTCTTCCTCTGCTGATAGTTATTCCATACCCAGTCACAAAGCTCTTACTCTCCTGCCAGAGGCCAAACTATTTACCTTTCATTTTAGTGGCACATAAGGAGTAAATTTCTAAAGGTTGATTTGGCCATGGGAGAATTTTTTCGTGTGCCCTAACACCTAAAAGACTGGCCTCATTTAGCCAATTGGAGGTATATTATATCGTATCTTGAGGTACATTAACCTATTGCTTTTATTTATTTATTTATTTATTTGCAGTAGGCTTTATCCTGCTATAGTTGATTTTCTTAAAACTCTTAAGAGGTCAATTTTTGCATTTTTCACTATCATAGTAAATGTATGGCTCTTCTTTCTTTATTTTACCTTCCTTCCTTTCTTTATCCAGAATCCTTTATAGGCTTTATTCTTCATGAGCACAGCAAGGTATCTAATTAATATTTCTTTCCTACAACACAGAAACAAACAAATTAGGCAGTTCCAGCCTGCTTTGCCCTGTTAATCACAGTAACAGATCTCATACATATCTCTCTTAACGTGAGGGGTTATCCCAAGAGTGATGGCTGAAGGATCTTTGTAAATGACAGGAAATTTCTGAAGACTGTTGTGGCTCTCATTAATCTGATCTTCTTCAGCCAGGGGACTCTGACTGTTCTGATTGCTCATGCATGTAAAAAATTTTGAGAATGCTTTCTCTGCATGTGTATATATATATGTATATTTATTATACTTAACAAATTTTATAAATGTACTGCTGTCTTAACATGTGCATTTTAAAACAGAAAACAAAGAATTTCAAAGAGATAGGATTAAAAATAGAAGTTCTAACATAAAACACTTTATAGACCTCTGATTCCTTTTAATCTTCTGCCTGGAGAGTAAAGATTTCAACTCAGGAGGAAATTGGTCAGATTTCCAACTATAAACAAAGGTACACAACATTTTAGTATGTGACCAAAAGGGCCTTTGTAAGAACTAAGAAATAGACAGTAGAAGGACTGGGACAATAATATGAAGAAGATAAAGGAAGAAAGGAGTTGAGGTGGGAACAAAAGGGGACTCTATCTGGTGGAGAGTGATGGGTGATCATAAGTTGTCTCTGATAATGACCTGGTCTACATAAACACACCTAAAGGGGAATTTGTCTTTCAGAAATAACTTTGGCTATCATCCTGACTCTACTGGGACTTGCTATTCTGATTATTTTGCTACTGAGATGGACACGACACAAACAAAGCGGTGAGTAAAACGAATCAAAATGATGATTCCCTGGGAAATTCACAGAAAGAAGGAAGTCAAGACTCAAACTGAATTTGCCTCTTATGAGATATCTAGAAACTTCTCCAGCATTCCAGAAATCTGTTTCAATGCAGGAGTCAAAGAACATCTGACCTATTAGCGATTCCCTTTGCATTTGTAAATTTCCAAAGTTCACATTGCCAATAAGGCTAACCAAGAAGAAAAAAAAAAAAATGAAGAAGAAGAAGAAAAGGAAAAAAAGTTCTTTTTAATTTTGTTTTGGTTGGCATTATTGGTGATGTGATTAATGATAAGAAAAATACTTTAAAAGAAAATCATCTGAGTTACAAGAGAAATTACCTGAGTAAAAAATTAAAGAGAGATAATATAAGCTAGTATACACTATTAATTAATTTCATATAAAGAAAGTTAGAGAAAGCTAGTGGCTTAACAGGGAGAGATGATAAAAAGAGACAAAGTAACATTTGTCAATAAAAAGAGATGGGAATCATAGAAACAGGAACTTATTTCTATACCACCAGGTCTCTCTCTCTCCCGTATTTTTCACAATGTCTCTCCCAGTCCTTCCCAGTCAGCTGAATCCCATCCCCATTTCTCAACCTCAGTGCTTGTTAACCCTCAGGGAATAAGTTATATGAAGTGATAGATAGAACAGGGATGCCTGGAGGCACCAGAGTTGAGAACCAGTGATGCATTATATCAAGAGAGCCACATTTGGAGCAAAGAAGAGCAGTTTAGAGTGAGAAGAGTTGGCTCAGAGGAAAAAACACCTTCCACATGTAGCTAATAGGAGTATTTTTGCTTCATTTTTTTCTGCAGACATTGAAGTCTCAAGATATAGTTCAGAACAAAGTAAGTATTTATGCTCATAAGAAAAGATAGTGTATACCTCATTTGCACAAGGCAGGAACCAAATCTCTCTTACTTAGCGTTGTATTTCTAGCATCTTGCATAGTATATCATTGCATGGGCTGATCTTCTAAGTCACTGGGAGAGATT
Source organism: Heterohyrax brucei (assembly GCA_028571685.1). Taxonomy (NCBI): domain Eukaryota; kingdom Metazoa; phylum Chordata; class Mammalia; order Hyracoidea; family Procaviidae; genus Heterohyrax; species Heterohyrax brucei. Next base: position 50,906,808 of record CM053144.1, on the reverse strand, counting down.
TCTGAGAAATACAGAATAACAACTGAAGTAGGGAAGAGCAAATCAGTAGTGGGTGGATTTGCATCATTCTGAGGCTCCCTTCAGAGACTCTCTGAGCAACAACAGAGACACCAAGGTGACAGAAGGAAATGACAGACTCCTCAAGCATGGAACAGATGGTACAACAGTTAAGTCTAAGTCAGATAGTGAAGACGGCATCAGTAAGGTGGCTGGACAAAATTCAGGCTAGATAGAAGAGTCTAAATGTAGCCAAGAATAATAACACTGAACACATCTAAGATGATTATGATGGAGAAGGAAGACCTCAAGTTCAAGATCTGAAAAGGAGACACAGATAAGGTTTAGAGATATTCCAAAGTTGCTAAGAAAGTTAACCCAGAACTGATTAAGAATGGCTAAATAGGAGAAAGATGCTGAAATATTGAGAGAAAAATAACTTTGAGACGCCCTCCTCTGGTTATCATAATTAGCTTGTCTAATATTATGAATTCAGTTAGTGGTCGGTTACCATTGCTAAGTATACGTAGTCCCTAGTCCCTTTCCTGTAAATTAATTCACATCATTATTCATTATTCAGTCAATGTCTGCATAAGTTCTCAGAATCTTAAATAAAGCTTCACTGTATTCAAGAAGCAAAATCATGGAGCTCTCCTTTTTCTTCTCCAGGTGGTCTTCTAGAATATGAGGATGATAGAGGTAAAGAGATTAGAAACTACTAGAGAATTAATGGATGTGTGTGTTCTTTAGAGAACAAAATGGTCTCATCTCACTTAGAGCTTGACTCATTAGGTCAATACATCTTTTGTTGTTATCCAAGTACCCATCCATCTTTCTATACGTGTGAGTGTGTGTGTGTGTGTGTGTGTGTGTGTGTGTCTCCCTGAGTGGTACAAACAATTGAGCACTTGACTATTAAACCCACTCACGGGCATCTCAAAATAAAGTCCTGGCAATCTGCTTCCAACAGGTCATAGCCTGAAGAACCTTATCAACTGTTTCATTCTGCAGACACAGGTCACTATATATTGGAATCAACTCAATGGCAATTAACAAAGCTAAGATGCATATAGATACATACTAAAGAATTGTGCATTTTTTTCTCAGAAAAGACAACTATATCCCCTCTCTAAGACAATTAAAGAATTTCTAGCTTTCCAGCTTATCCTGAAATCCTAGAACTGTTAATAAACCTCTCTGAAACAATTCCCTGGATATATAAAATTGGGATGAAATGTGCAATTCACAGGTTGTCATGAAGATTAAGTGAAATAATACTTTGTAAGCTATAAAATACAACAGGAGAGCATAGCTTATATTACTATCTCCATTTTAGAAAATGAAATTAATACTCACAAAGGCTAAGAGTTTTACCCAAGTTCACTTAGCTAGTGTAAGTTGTTTTTTTAGCTGTCACTGAGTTAGTAGCTCATGGCAAATCATATACAATAAGATTGGACTGTTGTAACACAGAGGGTTTTTGTTGCTTGATTTTCATTAGATCATCAGTTCTTTCTTCCTAGTCTTAGTTTGGAAGCTCCACTGAAGCTCATTCAGCATCGCAGCAACATGTAAATCCCCACTGACAGACAAGTGGTGGCTGTGCTTGAGGTGCATTGGCCAGAAATCAAACCTGGATCTCCCACATGGAAAGTGGGAATTCTGCTGTTGAACTACTACTGCCCTCAGTAATGGAGATGGATATCAAACCCAGATTTTCTGATGCTGAATCTAGTACTCATATTCTTACACCATACCACCCTCCACTTCATTTGCGTCTATAAAGACTCATTTTATACTGAACTTCAGTCTATTAATAATAGAGTTCTGTCTCGTAGGGACATGTGGTCTGACATAAATAGGCATACTAACAAGAATAGTGTTAACACTTACCCGAAATAAAATTTATCCGGATATCCCATGATTGTGAGAAGATTCCAAGGCACTATGCTACTTTTTGTAGGGACACACTTCACTTATTTTGAGACACCATAACCCAAACCCATTGCCGTTGAGTAAATTCCAACTCATAGTGACCCTATAAGGACAGAATAGAACAGCCCCGCAGAGTTTCAAAGGAATACCTGGTAGATTTGAACCACTGACTTTGGTTAGTAGCCATAGCAGTTAATCACTGCACCACGGGTACCATGGCTGTTTTTAAATCCCACATCCAGCCCTTCATTATTCTTTCTCATCCACTCACCGGAGCTGGTTACAGATGTGTCCTCTTGTCTCTGATCAGCCCTACCTTCAGAGTATATCAAGGATCATTACAACTGCCCCTTTTCTGCTAGAAGCCATTGAAGTTGTCCAGATGAGGCCCACCAGCCAAACTAGCACTGTGGCGTTATAATGTTGTAGATGTGAAAGCAATCTCATACAAATACACGTGAACACAGGGACATGTGCATGATGCAATGCTATAGTTTCATACAACCAAGAGCTGAGGAAAGAAAAGAGGAGGTAGCTTGGTCTCTCTGCTTGGTGTCCGTGTCCCACACTTGGGTTGTTAGTCCATTGCTCCTCTCCTTTCCTCTGTGATTCGTCTGCCATGATCTACAAGAGGAGCAGAGGGCCATTGCAACCACTACCTCTTTCTTTCTAAAATGGAATCGAAGCAAATAGGAACATATCGGGAAAGTAGCAAAACCTCTTGGTAGTAGATGATGAAACTTACTTCTGGATAAGCTGTTGGAAACCTGTTTTTCATTTGTTCATTTATCTTTCTTCTACTTTTCCCAAAGCTTTTTCCTCTAAGAAGTCTAAAAAAGGAAGAGGTAAGTGGTATCCATCTAATAAGAAAACGAAGTAGTATAACAGACAGACTTGAATTCTAAACTTTCACTTAAAATACAATAACAAATGTATGAATAACAAAAAAATAAAGTAGACATAAAATGCCAAGGTAGAATCTCATTATATTTCTGTTTTCTCTTTCAGGATTCCAACGCGCATATTCAACAGAGAGTGGTAAATAAATTAGACACTGTATTTCTAAGAAATCAGTGGAGAAAATATTTATGAGAAATTAAGAATCTTGTTTTTTCCTTCAATCTTCTAGGCATTTCATATGATGATCGAGGTGAGCATACCTAGAGATTACAGTAAATTAAAGGAAAATCAGAATTTCTGTATGTTGTAACTCGAGGGGTTATAAAACCTATCATGGTAAAGAGACAAGAAAGCAAAGCACTGTATAATTGATGATCTAGAGAAATAGTTAGAAACGTTCACCTTCCCACTGTGAGACATCTTGTTCCTTCTCACTATTTTCCACTTTGTTTCCTATCCACTTTTCAATCAATTAACAGACATAATCTAAATGGTACTTGACAGAAATTCAACATCCCAGGCTTTAGAAATGGAAACCACTTAGTGTGCCTTTTTAAATATAAATGTTAATAAATAGAGGGATAAACTACTGAAAATGCATCGCATTAGGGTATGGTCCATACAGTGAAATGTCAAAGTCACAGAGAAGTGGTGCTGTCATCTGCTGTTAGCTTTACAATTGTGTTTCTTGGGAAACAAATCTCCTCAGCAACAGTGAATTATTGGAACACTGCATTTAACCAGTGTAAGAAGCTTCTTCATTGTGAGGAATTTAAAGTTGCATAGATAAGCAAAATAAAACTGCACACAGTAGAAGAGAAAATGTGTGCTTAGCACCTGCTTCGTGACAGTCACCATGATGGACATATTTCATGTTATTTTACTTAATATTCCTGATATCCTGATAATTTAATTAATATCCTGCAAACAACCTTGTTAACCACAGAAGAACGAACTATCCCAAAATTCCTCCCTGGCTGTCCAAGATGTCCACTGGCCTACCGGTTGCTTTGTTATGAATTAGAGAAAGTCATCCTTTCCTCTAAGTAAATGCAGTCACATGCCAGGAACATTTTTGGAGATTTCTGTCCACGCACCCTTTTGTGTTGTAAACAACCTACATAGCCACAATGCATTTTTTTTTTTCCAGAAAAGTAAGACAGTCTCACTATAAATATACACAAAATCCAAGTCCTGAATCCTCCTACACACAGGTACTGGCTCCTGCATTCACCCAGTTGCTCAGGACATCTACCTTGGAGTCATCTTTAATTTCTTCTTTTTCTCACTCTCTTCATTCAACCCCCCAGTAAATCCCACCACTGACATTATCCAATTATATTCTGAAACAGACTGTTTTCAACCCTCCCACCATCACAACATCTCTTGCCTGAACTACTGAAATTGCCTGCTAACTTTGTTTCTGTTGTTCTTACAGTCTATTCTTCTCAATAGAGCCAAGGTGATCATTAATTGGTAGATTTTTAATCAATTAATCAATCTACTACATGTTATTATTCCTGAGAGAAGAGAAAACTTCTGATAAAAACATCAGTGACTTGCTTAACCTGGATATGAATTTAGGATTGTCTGACTCCAAATTTTATATAGGTCTCATGCAGTTAAGTAATATCTTGGTTATTAAATCTCTGGTTGTAGATCTCTGGTGTATAGCTTCAAGCTCAGCTTCTTTCTATTCCAGCCTCCTGTTGCCTTCTTAGAAAAAACTTTAATCAGTAAATATTTTATTGTTGCCTGAATAAGCCGTAATTCAAAATTTAGGAAGCCATATCTCTGAGTTTCCAAACATCCCTAGAGGTACCTTCTAAATCCCAGTCACCCTAAGTTTCTATCTTTCCAAGCTTATTTATCTTTCCCTCCATCCTTTCTGGACACAAAAATACAAATTTTCTGCTCAACTTGAGACTACGGAGATTCTGACAGGAAAATATTAGAGAAGGTTTTTTTTGTTAGTTTAGATACATAAAGTTTATGCACTTAAAGTCTAATTTAAATATATCATATAAGTGACCATAATCAATTTAAAAGTTTAAATCAACTGAATTTAAATAGCAAATGTAAGTACAGAGTATATCAGAGAAGTGTCTAGCATCTCTTAGTATTTTGCATTTTGAAAGTCCCCACAGAATCATTAGAAACACAATGTGTTCTAAGCCAAAAATTGCCACAGGATTTAGTAAAGCAAAAAGATAAATTTTACTTACCATGTGTTCAAGGAGGCAAAAATAGGAAACAGACAAGTATGTGTCCAGCGCCATGCCTGCCTGAACTCACGGAATATTACCAAATAAGCAAAGTGGGAAAACGGACAAGTACGCTGCTAGAGTGACATCTGTCCAAGTCCAAGGAATATTACAGAATCATTACTATATATTAACATTAAAAGTGGGCAAAATCATTGAAAGTTTTACCTTTTCACGGACTGGGTAAAAACTGCTAGATGGCTATATATAACTGTGTTTTGACTTGTCTTTCCTAATAATCATTGATACAGGTTTCAGTAATTACAAGAGGGTTTTCATCAGTCCAACTAGTTTTACTATTCACTAAATGGCTTACGGAAAAAGACAAGAGTAGACAGTATATGGGTTTGTTGTGCTGTGTTTTGTGATTTAGGTATGTGAAAGAGTCCCTAGAAGATGTTTTCCAAGACTGTCCTTGTTACTGACTTTATACTTCAGGGCCTGGATGTTGTGTCCTTGTGAGTCCTAGTTAGACTCCCTCCAGCTGTGTCACATTCTAGGATGTGGAGTAATGGCACCAATCTTATCTCCTAAACCAAGTGTAGAACAGAAATCTTCATGTGATTTTGGACTTACTTCCCAAACGGTGACAATCAAGTACAGAGAAACATTAATTTTCAGATAGAAAAAACTAAGGAAAAAAATATATTGTCTTTACATTTCTGGGTATATACTTCACTTTTTGTATTTTAGAAGAATATCAAATGATATTGCCATGCAACACTAATTTAAATCAACTACAGACTGTCAGAGTTAATATTTAGTTGTACTCTTTCATAGAAACGGTGGCGATAATGTGACTTTAAAAAAGAAAGAAAGAGAACTATTGCCATTGAGGTGATTCCAATTCTTGGCAACCCCATGATTTCCAAAAGTGGCTGGTGGCTTCAGACTCACGCCTTTTTGGTTAATGGCCACTACATGACTAGTTTTATATAATTTTCTTTGTCCATCTCCACATCTTTTAGAAAGCTTGTTCCTGTCACATCACAGAGAAATTAGTTTTAGATCTAGGAGGCACATGGAATCACAGTAAAGATCAGCATATGTGCAGATTATAATTTGCCATATCTGCACTGAACTTGAATCCTCAGTCAGCTGAGTAAAATATTTTAACATTCCCTTTCTTATTTGGTCTCCATTTATTTTATGGTTATGATATAATCTTGTAGTGATGCTTCCACATGCAGTTTTTCATTTGTTCTTGTCAGATGTGTTTACCTTAGTTTTTAACTGATTTTTATGACATGTAACTCATATATTAAGCCACAAAGAGATTTTGCCTCTAGTTTGTTGCATGTCTGGATATTTAAGGATTTTGACTGGGTAATCTTCTGTAATGATAATGAACTTCCATAAATAGAAAAGTCAATCTGATTTTTCTTTGTTTTGTTTGTGTGTTATTAGATGAATCCAGAGAAGATTTCAGTAAGTGTTCCCTTGTTTTGCAACAAAAGTTTCCTTCCCCTTAGTAATATTTCCCTAGATTGTAAATGTTTTGAGGGAAGGGAAATCCTGTCCTTTCATATGAAGATTAAATAATAAATAAAGTCTCCAAGTGTGGGTTCAGAGTGGTTCGACGGCACTTGGCACTTGGTATCAGTAATTTAGCCAAGCTCCCAAACTTCAGTGAGGAAAGGAAAAGGTAGAGGAGGAAAGTGAGTGAGATGAAAAGCAGTTAGAAGAGAAAAAGTGACAGAAGGATGGAGGAGGGAGGGATGAAAATAAGGAAAAAATAGAGGCCACAGAGTTTTACCTTTGTACAAAGAGGTTTCCACCCTTTGCAGAGACTGTATTTCGCAGTACTCCGGCACTAACACTAGGTCAGCAGACTTTCCTGAGCCTCGCTAAAACTCCTATAAAGGGGTCCTAATGAATGAAGCTGATAAACTAAGCTTGTGAATTCACTCTGTGATCATTCACCTCATGTTTCTCTTGTGTGTGTGTGTGTCTGCGTGTTTGTGTGTCTTAGCATCGTCAACTAATACCCTGGGTAAGTCTTTTGCTGTTTTCTTTCAATTCTGCCATAATGTTTGTGAGCCTTAGCGTTTCTGTGTGTATTTTTCTTTCGGATCTAACTTGACGGCACTTGGCTTGGCCAAAAAAAAAAAAAAAAAAAAAACTTTTTCAATGAAGTATGAAATAGTTAACAACTGCAACTCAGTTGTTAGATTCAACAATTGATAATGTTTGGTGGTATTTCTCAAATACAGGAATGTTGAATTCCTTTTGTCCTCATCCTAGTCTCATTTTGTTCCCTTGTTCTCAATGAATTATAAAGCTATTACACATCTTCTGAACTACTTTCATGTATCACTGAACAATATCTAGTACTGTTTGTGTTTCCTTTTTAATTTATTTCACTGATATAAGATTTCACCTTCAACTTACACGCTTGCTATTTCTCCAGGTTTTCTCTTCTGTCTGAATGATCTTTTGTCATTTACTGAACCGATAGCAATTTGCATCCATCGTTAAAGCTTTATGATAACCTCTACTATCAAGAACAGCCTATTCTCTCTCTCTCTATTTTTAAAAATACTTTATTTATTTATTGTGATTGAGTGTAAGTATACAATCCAGATTAAATTTGCATGCCCGCCTATGTGCAACTCCTGCTGTTCTCCTTGCCTGTTGACAGCACACTCCTCCTCACTGTTCTACAACTGTCACATCTTCTAAACAATCTCCTGTCCCCCCTTCTCCACCCTCTCCACTGCTCTAGTAAGAGCCCGGTAGGATGACATCCTATAGATGCATAGAGCCATAACATGCACACACGATATGGTCACTCTGTGTCACTGAGCCCAATCTATTCCTGTCCAAGGAATTGACCTCAGTAATGACTTATGAACAGGGTCAGCATCAGGACTAGGGGCCACGCTCCCAAAGTCTCTTTTTGTTTTTTGTTTTTCAGAAATGCTTTGGTTATTCTTGGACTTTCACACAAGAATTTTAGCATCAATTTCTCAAACTCTATAAAAGCTTTATTAGCATTTCATTGGAATTTCAGAGAAATTTATGGATTAATTTACAAAATCAGTTCTTCCTAGGCTTTAATATGTCTATGAATTGTTCAGATCTTCTTATGTACCCTTCAGTAATGTTCTGTAATTTTCTCCATGAAGGATCCCTTTTTATGTTAATTCTCATGTAGGTATTCAGTTTTGCTCCTGTTGTAACTGATATCTTTTTCTTTTTCAATCTATTGGATTTTTTAAGTAATTATTGCTAGTATATCAACTGCATGTTGTGTTTTTGAAATTTGTTTTTTTTAACTCATCACTTTTCTGAGCTTTTAGAGTTCTAATAATTTGTAGATTATGTTGAATTCTGCATGTAAGAAGTCATAACTGCCAACAAAACAAAATTTTAACTCTTACTTTCTAGTTCTTAAGTCTTTGAACTAAGTGCTTTCTTGTCTTATTGTTCTGCTGTAGAAACCCAGGCCAGTGCTGACGTCAGTAATAATCACAGGCATTTTTCTTTGTGTCTGACTTAAAAGGAATGCCTCTGGCTGCATCACTAACTACGATGCTTGCTTCCATCTGGCAGCTACCTTATTATGGTTTAAACAAATTGCAGTTTTATTTTTAATTTGCTTGCAAAAATGTTATCATGAACAAGCACTGAATGCTTTTTCTGCATTTATTGCCATAAAATTATTTTAGAATTAAAAAACTTCAGTAATCAAGTGGAGAGGGTGAAGAGGAAGGGACAGGAGATTGTTAGGAGGATATGACATGTACAGAACAGAAAGGAGGAGTGTGCTCTCACCAGGCAAGGAGAGCAGAAGGAGCTGCAGAGAGGCAGGCACGTAAACTTAAATTGTATTGTAAATTTTCACTCAATCACAATAAAAAAAAAAGAAAAAAATAGTTTATTCTGTGTATAGCTATATCTCATTTTCACACATAACATGATTGGCCTGTACTTCTTCCCTTTGATTATTCATGTTCAGAGATGTAATGTAGATGTTAACACCTACTTTTCTTTATTTCTTATTTCATTCATTTCTGCTTTTATATTTAATGTTCTCTTCTTTTTATTTGGCTTCATTTTTTACTTATTTTCAATTCGACTTTCTCTAGCTTATCAAAATCACAATTTTCACACACTTTTTTCTAATATAAATATTTACAGCTATAAGATTTCTTTTAAATGTTTTTGAAATTCCATCCCACAAACTTTTAATATGTAATGGTTACCATGGCCTTCAGTTCAAATATTTCATGATTTCTATAATGATTTTAATAGATAAATTACACATAGATGTATGTTAGTTTGCTATTTATTATTGTTGATTTCAAACTTTATTGCATTAATGTATAAGAGTGATGTATGAAAGAGTTTTGAAATGTATTAAAACTTTTGAATGATTATTATTTTGAATTGTCATTATTTTTTACTGATTGGATTCAGAGTTTTAGCTGTAGTAGTATAATGTAAGCCAAAATTTGTTAACTGTATTACTTAAATAGTCTCTATTTTTATTAATCATTTTGCATGATATATTACTGTCAGTTATGTTTCAATCTCCAGCTATAACTGTCTCCTTTTGACATCCATTTCTCTTTCTAATACTGTTCAATTTTTCTTCCATATTTTGGTTGTTTGTAGATGCATACAATTTCATAATTGTTCTGACTTCTTACTTTTCATTTTGCTTTGTATGATAATAACATTTATCCACATGCCCATTAATATTTTGCCTTAGATTTTGCATTATCTGATATTGATATTGCTCCAACATTTTTATTGTAATTGGTATTACCTGTTATATATATAATATATATTATAATGCACATATGTTATACATATTCCATCCTTTCACTTTGAAACCTAGCATTTGTTTTTGTCTTAGAGGAGTCTCTTTTGAGCAACATGTTACTTGACTTTGTTCACACGGTTGTTACTGTTTTTAGGTGTCATTGAGTTGGCTCTGACTCATAACCAGTTTATGTATAACAGAACTGAACGTTACCTGATCCTGGGCCATTCTTACAACCGTTGCTGCATTTGAATGTATCGTTGCAGCCACTGTGTCAACCCAGCTCACTGAGGGTGTCTCTCTTTTCCACTAACCCTCTACTTTACCAAGCATGATGTCCTTCTCCAGTAATTGGCCCTTCCTGATAACTTGTTCAAAGTTAGATGGAAGTCTTACTATCCTTGCTTCTAAGGAATATTCTTGCAGTACTTCTTCCAGGACAGCTTTTTCCCCATTCTTACAGTCTATGGTATATCCGATATTTGCCAGCACCACAATTTGAAGGCATGGGATTTTCTGTCTTTGAACCAATAGATTTAGTCTATTTTGCATTTATAGCTGATATAGTTAAGTTCCACTGATTTTTACTGTGTTTTCTATTTATCTTGTTTTCTCTTGCCTTTTAATCTTCTTTCTTACCTTCTTTTGGACTGTTGGATTTTCTTGTTCCTTTTGTTTTGCTTTACCTATTTTTGTGGCTTTTATTTTATCCATTCTTACATTTGTAACATGTGTGCTGTCTAACTTTTCTAAAAACAAAGTGTAAAGTTAATCAGAATCTTCTTCCTGTACTAGAAACTCATCCTTTTATTGCACATCTCCCTTCCAAACTATTCTTTCCACTTTCTCCATGTTGTTTTATGCTATTATTTTTATTTTTTAATTTATTTTGTTTTTAATATTTTATTGTGATTAACTGAAAGTTTATAATCCAAGTCAATTTTCCATATACGTCCCCATGTGCACTTCTCTATGCAACTCTAGCTGCTCTTCCAACCCTGTGACAGCACATTCCTCCTCTCCACCATTCCGTTTTCCATCTTTTGCTCCCCCTCTCCAACCTCCCATCTCACTTACATAGAGGTGTATATGTATCTGTTCCTGTGATAGTCCTTATTTCTGCAGTATATTTTCCAAGTAGTGAGATTGCTGAATCTTACAGTATTTCTGTCTAGCTTTTTAAGAAAGCACAAAATAAATTTCCAAAGTGGTTGTACCATTTTATATTCTCACCAACTGTAGAAGAGTTACAACTTTTCTACAGTCTCTCCAACATTTATTATTTGGGTTGTATTTAGGAAATGTCTTATCTCTTGGTGTAATTCAGCAGTGTTGATCTTCCGTCTACTGGGTGCTGTCACTTCCTTCATTTGACCCAATGACTGTCTACTATCTAATCTGTGAATACCTGTCTACCTCCCTACCCTCCTTGGTAACTATCAAAGATTGCTTTCTTCTGTGCTTAAACCTTTTCTTGAGACCTCATAAAGGTGGTCTCACATAGTATTTGTCCTTTTTCTACTGATTGACTCATGGCGACCCCTCAACTGCACTTGGCTGGCTACTGATTGATTTCACTCAGCATAATGTCCTCCAAATGACTTCGTGTTATCAGGTGTTTCCCAAGATCATCATTGTTCTTTATTATTGCACAGTATTCCGTTATGTAAATATACCACAGTTTATTTATCCATTCATCTGTTGATGGGTACCTAGGTTGATGCTGTATTTTTCCTATTGTGGACTCAGTCTGTAAGTCTGTATTGTGCCTTGAGGTACTCTCTTGGGATACAAAAGAAAAGGAAGCAAGTATATAGCTGGGGACCTCATGCTATCAGGAAAAAAGCAGTACCAAGAGCAGAGTACATCATTGGGACCTGGGGTTGCTGTGCTTCTGAAGCTCCCAGGCCAGGAGAAGACTGATGACAAGGACCTTCTTCCAAAGCTAACAGAAAAAGCTTCCCCAGGAGATGATGCCCTGAATTTTGTCTTTTAGCCTGCTTTTCTGAGAAAATAAATTTATCTTTGTTAAAGCCATCCACTTCTGGTATTTCTGTTAGATGATACCAGATGACTAAGACAGTAGTTCTTTAAGCCTTATCTGCGATTGAAAACTTTTTTAAGATTTTGTGTCCCTGAAGATAGTTTTACCTCACTTTTAAGCTTAAATGAGAGTTTGGTTGAGTAGAAACCTGGCAGTTATTTTCTCTCAGCACTTTGCATGTTTATTCCATTTTCTTCTGGCATTTATCGTTGTTGATTAAAAACTTACTATTTTGATGATTGTTCCTAAGTAAATAGGGTTTTAAGATTTTCTATCTACCCTTGTATTATGCATTTTGATTATGATGTGTCTGCATGTGAGATTAGCTTCACTTACCCTCAGAACTCAAAATTTTTCGTTCCCTTCTGTGCCTCATAATTCTATTTCTTCCTTTGTATCATTGAACACTTGAAACATACTATTTGAAAATCCTTTTTGACCACTCATTTTGTTTGAATTTCTCCATTTGTTGTGGCTACTATCATGGTAATAATTTTCACAAAATGCTTTTAAAATTTAGTATCTAAACTCACTTGTTATCGTTTGAGTCCCTCATAAGTCCTGTGTATACAAAAGCCTTAAATCTACACCCAAACAGCAATCTATAGTTGGATGCTTACCTGCCTGCTGCATTGTGTTGCAGTTGGAAATAGAAAACAGGATACAATCCAAAGACTGGTTCTGTTGATTCTCTGTTCCTCACATCCAACCCATAGAAATTTTATAGCATAGAGTACAAGTACTCCATAAGGTTTCCAAGGCTATAAATCTTTATGAATCAGACTGCCACATCTTTCTCCTGTGGAACGGATGATGGACTTAAACCACAGAACTTTTTGTTAACAGTCAAGCACTATAACCATTATACCACCAAGTCTCTTCTATGAAATCTAAGTTCTCCTTGGAACAACAAATTTCATTTCTGGTTTTTATTTGTTTTCTTGCAGAAGAGTCTCAATCAAGTGTTGGTAAGTTCCTTCTCTTTTCTTCAGTTCTACTAAAATTTAGCTTAATTTAATCAAGAGAACGTCTTCTTATACTTCCCAGACTTCTTCCCTTGAAAAGCATCATAAGTTTGAGGCTAACATTTCTCTAGTTTCTTTGTTCTACCTAACCTGGGCACATCAATAATCAGCCAAAAAGCATAGGAAGCAAATGAAAATTTCTAGAGGCTTATTATAATGGTGTGTTACCAAGAAACTAAACCAGTTCTCAAACCCGTAGTGCTGGGAGGATTAGGCAGATAACAGAGTAAATTAAGAAGAAAGATAACAAAGGATTAAAAAAAAACTGAGACAAAGATGGAGACAATATATTATGAGAGACAAATGCAATGATACATTATGAGAGGCAAACCTATTTTCTGAGGATTTCAAAGCTTTGAAAGAGAAGTCTTTCCTGTAAGTTCCCCCAGATCTGACCAAAAGCAATGGTAGAGATGCTTAATCTCCTGTCTCCTGAACCACAACTGCCATGTGAATGACTATTCATTCATCTAAGGGATATTTATTAAGTTCCAAATCTATGTCTGGCAGAGCCCACACTCGTCACATGCTGTTCCATCTTTGTAGTACTAGAGAACATCTGGTTAGAGAAATAATCTGGAGATAGGGCTGGCAGAATTAGCTAATGCATTAGATGTTGAATGTGAGGGAACTGTCAGGTAAGTGGTAGTATTATTAACTAATATGATGAAAACTGATGTAAAGCAAGTATGAGTGGTGAGGGGCACCAAGATTCTGCTTAGGAATATGTGAACTTTCAAAATACTATTCCACATTCAAAATCCTGTTCTACATGGAAGATCGAGGCTAAAGGTAAATACTTGGTTATTATTAACACAGAGAAGATAGGTAGAGGCTAGGGACTAATGAATTTCTCTGAGGAAAGACTGTAGATGAAATAGAGGACTGAAGAATGGACCCTGGGAGCCCTCATCAACAAGGAAAGATGAGTCAATAAGAAAGAAACCCAAAAGAAACTGAGAAGTGGCCAGTGGAAAATATGAAAAATGAGCAGACCTGTTTTCCAAGAAGCAGTGGTCATCTGTCTAATGCTATTGAGAAATGGAGTCAAAAAGAACAAAGTATTGGAACTGGCAAGGTGAAGATACTGGTGATCTTAACCAAGTGTCTCTGCAGAGTGGTGGGACCACATACCTGAATGCAGTGGATTAGAAGAGAGGGCAAAGAGTGAGCAGAGGGAATACAGACGTTTCTTTTCAGCAGGTTTCCCACAGTGAGAGCAGGGAAACTGGGCAGCAGCCAAAGAGGTACATAAAATCACAAAAGGATTATTTTAAGTGGATGTTATTAAGCAATGTTTGTTTCGAGTGGTCATAAAATCTCTATAATCAATAGAGAAAGGAATAACCCAGAGAATAAATAGTCTTAGATGAAAGCAGGACACTTCTCTTAATGAAATAAGAGGAAAAAATAATTTGGTATATTTGGTGGGGTAAGGTTGAGGTGGTTCCCATCTTGTTGCACTTACTTTCTCCATGAGTTTAAGTCAAGGGCATCAGCAGAAAGTGTGAATGGGGTTGGTTACAGAAAACTTAATGAGAGAAAAGATACAAAACTCATATCAGACGGTATTTTAATAAGTTAATTCACTACGAGCATGTGGAGGATGTTCTGACAGTGATGGGTTACCAGCAGAATTTTCTCAAACAACTTTGCTTGAGAAAAGCATGGAATAAACAGTTAAGTTTAACAAGAGTTGGAGTGTTTCCATGGGAGAGGTATAAAGGAGATTTATGTAAAGGTGACAAAGGCATTAGCAAAGAAGTAATTACAATGAGAACCTTGGAATCTAAACCAGATAAGGGAGATCAGAAAGGGAGATGATTAAAAATTTATAAGATGAATAATGGATCAGACATTTCCACTGTGTTGATAGAGAGCTTTTAGGTGGGTGGGGTGGGAAAAGTTCATAGCAGAAATGAGCTGGAAAACCAGAATGGGAGATCAGAGAGGAGGATCCTTAAATCTGAAGTGGTATGATTGTTAGAAATGATGATATCCCAGGAATATCCTGGGAGGATAGGAACAATAGACTTGGACCAGAAGGAAAGTTTGCTGAAGCTAATGAAGTCAAAACATGGAAAGCCCAAAATATTAGAGGAATTACCTTCACAGATATAGAAATCAGTAACAGTAACAACAGAAGTGGTGAAAGAGAGGACAGTGATTCAAAAGCTCCATGAGAAGGAGCACCCTTATACTCTAGTTCATAGCAAAACCGCATGTTACAGAGTACAACTGCAATCTTCACAAAAGTGGATTGATAGGCCTTTCTTTTGTAGAACTGCAAGGTGGGTTTAGACTGCCAACTTTTTGGTTAACAGTTGAGTGCATAACATTTGTTCCACCCAAGGACCTAAGATATAACCCACCACTTTTGAGTAAATTCTGACTCATGGCAACCCTACAGGATAGAGTACTACTGGCCCACAGGGTTTCCAAAGCTATAAACTTCATGGAAGTAGACTGCTCCTGCAGAGCAGCTCTTACATTCAGACCACCAGGTTTTTAGTTAGCGATCAATTGCTAAAACTACTGAACTACGAGGCATCCAAAAGTCAAAGCCATTACTGTTCAGTGGATTTCAACTCATAGCAATCCTATGGGTCAGAGTAGAACTGCCTCAGAGTTTCTAAGGAGCACCTATAAGTTTTGAACTGCTGACCCTATGGTTAGCAGGCATAGCACTTAACCACTACATCACCAGAGTTTTCCCACTATGCACAGGTATACAGAAAATGATAGTTTTTTAAAAAAAAAAAAGGTAAAAATTACACAGAAGAACAAAATATAAACAAAACATTCACTATCACACTCTGTCACGAGCACTCAGAACTTTTCAAATTACAGTAAAGAATAAAAGAAAGTATTAGAGAAGGTAAAAGAAAAGTAAAATAAAGCAGTAATTCAAATTCAGTGAAGACATACCTTTTGCATAAGAGTTTTGTAATCTCTCTATAACATTTCTAATAGAAATTTTCAGCTTTCCCATCAGTTATTGCTCCTGATTTCCACTCATATGTGAAATTAATAAGACAGGAGATTCAGCTTCCATTTTAAAAGAAAATAATGCTGAACAAGTTTTAAAAATATAGAACAGAACTTCAAATTTAAAAAAACTCCAGACTTAAGGGACCCAAAGAGATGGAAGGAATCCCTGACACTTGTGCCCTGAGATACTCTTTGAACCTGAAACCAAACTATTCCCAGAAGCAGATTAGCTCAAAAAGTAAAGAATGTCACCCCAGAGTACCATGCTTTTTTGAAAACTTATCTGTAGGAGACCAATATTCCCCTTTTCCTTTACCAAACAATATTGTTAATATCGCACACAAGTAAATTTTGCTCAAGATCATTCAAAAGTGACTGCAATAGTATATTGACAAGGAACTGTCAGAAATTCAAGCCGGATTCAGAAGACGACATGGAACCAGGGATATCACTGCTGATGTCAAATGGATCTTGGCTCAAAGCAGAGAATACCAGAAAGATGTTTACCTGTGTTTCATTGACTATGCAAAGGCATTCAACTGTGTGGATATAATAAAGCATGGCTAAATCCATGGATTGAATTGTGCACCCCAGAAAATATGTGTGGTAATTTGGCTGGGCCAGGATTTCCTGTATTCTGTGATTGCCCTACATTTTGTGATTTTCTGATGTTGTACATCCTAATTTTTGCCTGTGGTTAACAGAGTAGATTATGTTAGACAGGATTAAGGTGGGACTGTAAATTCCTTCGTAAGGTCAGCTCCCTGCTCCAATGTAAAGGGAGTTTCGCTGGAGTGTAAAAAAAGTAGCTTGCACTACTTTTTATCCTTCTATCCTAATGGGATAAAAGACAAGGGAAGTGAATAGAAAGCTGGGAACCTCACACCAACAAGAAAGCAGCACCAGGAGAAGAGTGTGTCCTTCAGATCTGAGGTTCCCACACCAAGATTCTCCCTGAACAAAGACTGATGCAACACAAGGACTTTCTTCCAGAGTCAACAAGGGTGAAAGCCTTCCCCTGGAGTGGCCAACCTGAATCTGGACTTGTAGCTTACAGGACTGTGTAATAACAAACTTTTATCTGCTAAAGCCATCCACTTTGTGGGTATTCTTGTTACAGCATCACTAGATGACTAAAACAGAATTTGGTAATGAGAGTGAGCTGCTGCTCCAACAAATACCTGATAGGTGGACGCAGTTTTGAAACTGAATTGAGAGAAGACTCAGAAGGAGCCAAGGAGAATTGTTAACACTGAAAACGCTGCAGCCTGTGAGAAGCAAGAAGCAGAGGACCAGCACAGCAGCAGCAGGACCATAACACCAGCGTGAAGCAGCACTGAAGCAGACCCATGGAGCAAGAGAGCTGAGTGCCTGTGCACAGAGGTTTCCTAGTGGAGTGGGGTGCCGGCAGGCACTTGAATCAGTGGAACTACAGAGCTTTGGAACACTTGCTCTAGCAGGACAGATGTGAGCCTGATGCCCAGGTGATGAGACCATGGGAAGCAGAAGCTGAGAAGACAAAAAAGCATGAGATGCTGAGCTGCCTGAGTCTCAAAAGGTATGTCCATGACCTCAGGAGTTTGAAAAGGTGGAGCCATGGCTTCCCGTGTTTGTAAGGGTAGAATTGCCACTCAGTTGAGTGTTAGGGTACACCTAAAGCTGAGAAGGCAGAGTTGCTATCCAAGTGGGCCTGGAAGGCAGAGTTGCAGCACAGAGCTGGGGATATCCACTCAGAATCCAGAGAGTGTGGCCAATACCTAGAGTCTGAAGGGTAAGGCTAATGTGAAATTGTCTCATAGAGCAGAGGATTATTTTCAAAGCTTTGGAGGCTAACGTAACATGTTATGCTGAATTGCTTGTTAATGCCTTCTTTCTCTGTAATTTCTCCCATTCCTAATGGAAATGTATAGCTTGCAACTGCATGTTCTGCCATTGTACTTTGGAGGCAGATAAGTTGTATTCTCAATTTCACAGATGTAGAGGTATTTTTGTATTTTGGACTTGGAATGGATTTAAGACTTTTGGTATCATATGGAGTGAACATGTTTTTGCTCTGGCTTTTGCTATGATGAGATGAATGTGCTGCATGTTTCAAAAATGTAATTTTGCAGGGAGCAAATGGTGGAATGTAATGGATTGAATTGTGTTCCCCCCAAAATATGTATAAAAACTTAACTGGGTCAGGATTTCCTGTATTCTGTGATTGCCCTATGTTTTGTGGTTTTGTGATGCCGTGTATCCTAATCTCTGCCTGTGGTTAACAGAGTGGATTATATTAGACAGGATTAGGGTGGGACTGTAAAACCCTTCGTAAGGTCACCTTCCTGCTTCAATGTAAAGGGAGTTTTCCTGGAGTGTGGCTTGTGGATAAAAGGTGATCCTTTTATCCTAAATGCGATAAAAAGAAAGAGAAGCAAACAGAGAGTTGGGAACCTCATTTCATTAAGAAAGTAGCACTGGAAATAGAATGTGTCCTTCAGACCTGAAGTTCCTGCACCGAGATGCTCCCTGAACAAAGACTGAAGCAACACAAGAGTTTTCTTCCAGAACTGACCAAGCAGAAAGACTTCTCCTGGAGTAGACTTCCTGAATTTGAATTTGTAGCCTACTGGGCTATGTAAGAATAAAGTTTTCTTTGCTAAAGTTGTCCACTTTGTGGGTACTTTTGTTAGAGCAGCACTAGATGACTGAAACAGATAAAAGTGAGGAGAACGAGAATTCTAGAACACTTAACTTCACTCTTAAGGAATCTGTATATGTATCAAAAGGCAGTCATGCAAACAGAACAAGTGGACACTGCATGGTTTAAAGTCAGGAAAGGTGTACATCAGGGTTGTGTCCTTTCACTATACCTTGTCAATCTGTGTGCTGAGCAAATAATCCAAGAAGTTGGATTATACAAAAAAGAACGAGACATTAGAACTAGAGGACAACTCATTAACAATCTGTATTACACAGACTACACCACCTTACTTGCTGGAAGTGAAAAAGATTTGAAACACTTAACTGGTGAAGATTAAGGACCATAGCCTTCAGTATGGATTGCGCCTCAACATTAAGAAAACAGAAATCCTCACAACTGGATCAGTAAGAAACATCATCATAAATGGAGAATAGATTGAGGTTGTCAAGGATTTCATTTTACTTGCATCCACAATCAACACCCGTGGAGGTAGCAGTCAAAAAATCAAAAGATGCATTGCATTGGGAAAATCTACCTCAAAAAAATCTGTTTAAAGTATTGAAATGTAAAGATGTCACTTGAAGACTAAAGTGTGCCTGATGCAAGCTAAGGTATTTTCAATCACATGATATGCATGCAAAAGCTGGACAATGGACAATAAACAAAAAAGACAGAAGAATTGATGTCTTTGAATTGTAGTGTTGGAGAAGAATGTTGAATGTGCCATGGACCACCAAAAGAACAAACAGATCTGTTCTAGAAAAAGTACAACCAGAGTGCTCCTTGAAAACAAAGATGGCAAGACTGTATCTTGCATACTTTGGAAGTGCCATCAGGAAGGATCAATCCCTGCAGAAGAACATCATGTGGGTAGACTGCAGTATCAGCAAACAAGAGGAAGACCCTTAATGAGATGTACTGACGCAGTGACCACAACAACAGGCTTAAGCACAAAAACTATTGTGGACATGGAGCAAAACGAGGCAGTGTTTCATTCTGTTGTGCATGGAGTCTCTATGAGCTGAAACTGACTCCATGGCACCTAACAACAACAACTAAATGGCCAACACCACTCTAAACTATGAATGAGAAGGGATTGGAGAGCAGAGAGGCAGAGAGACTAAGTTGATGAGAATGGAGCATCTAGAATGGAAATGATAAGAATGCTGACACAATGTGAAAACGTAACCAATATCACTGGACAGTAAGCATAGAAATTGTTGAATGGAAACCTGTTTTCCTGCACATGCTTTGACCAAAAATTTACTAAGATGTTTTTTTAAAAATGTTTGGTGACTGCCCAGAGTCATAGTGCTAAGACTCGCAAAGCGAGGGCTCAGGTCCTAAACCTCAGGACTCCTGGCACTTCATGAGAAGGAAATGAGATCATCTACATTCCAGGCCCTCTAAAATGCTGAACATAAGAGTGATTATGTTTGTTAATTTTCTTATAGGTAATACAAAATGTTTACAAGCAACTGGAGAACGTTTTCGTAAGTTTTTCCTATTTCTCAGCTTAGTTTTTCTTTAGATCTTCTAAAAAGGTAACGGCTATGGGTGTGGAGAGTGCTGGGAGGAGATAAGAGGAAGAATGTACATAAATATGAAGAAAAGAACAACTCGCTATTTTACTTTTGCTCTTTTCTTTTACTGGTGTGGTGAACTTGAGGCTGATGTTAAGATTTCCCTAAATGACTGATTTTTTTTTTTAATTATTATTTTTTAGCAAAGTAGACATTTTGCCAAATAAAATAAAGTGAAAGAAAACTTCTGGAGTTAGATGGAGTTGTTTATCCAGACAAAAAAGGAATTTTTAGGAGGATTTTATAGCTGTAAGATAATAAAAATTGAGAACAAGAGAAATAATTGCAGAGTATGACTTTACCAGTCTCTGCTAAATTCCACGTCAAGCTAACACATACCAAGTGTTTGATCTTAAGCGAGTATCCTGAGTCACGCCCTCAGCAAACTTACGTTTTGTTTTGTGCTTGTGTTTTAGCTGGTGCTGCAGGACCTATCAGTAAGTTTTTGTTTGTTTTGTTGTTTTTTTTTAATTGTGCTTTAGATGAAACTTTACGGTTCAAATTAATTTTTCATTGAAAAAATTCATATAGATATTCTTTTGTGGTATCGGTTGCAGTCCCCACAATGTGACAGCACTGTCCACCTTTCCACCTGGGTTCCCTGTGTTCATTTAACCAGTTCCTATCCCTTCCTGCTCTCTCAACTTGCATTTGGGCAGCAGCTGCCCATTTGGGCTTGCATAGCTGAATGACCTATGAAGCGCACTCCTCAGGTGTATCATTTTTGTTTTATAGTCAGTTTTAATCTTAGTCTAAAGTGGGAGCTTTGGGAAGGATTTGAGTTCTGGGTTAACAGAGTGTCCAAGAGCCACAATATTTCAAGTGTTCCTCCAGCTTCTGACAGACTGTTAATTCTGATCTTTTTAAAGGAAATTGAATTCTATTCTACATTTTATCTTGCTCTGTTCTAGACTCTGTTTTATTCTCTCTTAGAGTGGTCATTGCTGGTAGCCAGGCACCTTCTAGTCCTTCTGGTCTCAGGCTGGTGGAGGCTCTGGTTCATTTTGGTTTTTAATTCCTTTGGGCTAGCTTTTTCCTTGTATCTTTGGTTTTCTTCATTCTTCTTTGCTCCAAGTGGAATGGGACCCATAGAAGTGTCTTAGATGCCTTCTTGAAAGCTTTTAAGACCCCAGATGCTACTCACCAATATTGGATGTAGAACATTTTCTTTATAAACTATGTCATGCCAGTTAACCTAGATATCCCCCAAAACGACGATCCCCAGGCCTCTCACTCCCAGCTAGCCTGTCTTTCAAAGTGAGACTTCTTTGCTTTGCTTTTGCCTTGGTCTAGTTTGGTCCCCTGCATTGCGTGTTGTCCTTGCCTTCATCAAAGTTTACCCTTGTCTGTTTTGTAGTTAGTAACTTCTCATCCCCACCCTGATGACCATCAGAGAATAGTTTTATGTATGTGTTTAATCCTTCACTTGAGTTCTTATAATAGTTATAGAGTATTTGTTCTTTTGTGACTGACTTATTTCACTCAGTATAATGCCTTCCAGATTTATCCATGTTGTAGGTATTTTATGGATTTATCATTGTTCTTTGTCACTGTGTAATATTCCCTGGTATGTATGTACCATAGTTTATTTATCCACTCATCTGCTGATGGGCATTTAGGTTGTTTCCATGCTTTTCACTTTGTGGTTAGTGTTGCAATGGACATGGATGTACATCAGTCTATTCGTGTGATGGCTCTTATTTCTCTCAGATATATTCCTAGGAGTGAGATTGCTGCATCATTGATATTTTTATTTCGAGCTTTTTAAGGAAGTTCCATATCAGTTTCCAAAGAAATTGTACCATTTTACATTCCCACCAGCAGGGCATAAGAGTTCCAGTCTCCCTATAACCTGTCCACCGTTTGTTATTTTGTGATGTTTAGATACTGTCTGTCTTGTTGGGTGTGAGATAGTATCTTTTGATTTGCATTTCTCTAGAAGCTAATGGTTGTGAATATTTTCTTACATGTCTGTTAGCTGCCTGAATGTCTTCTTTAGTAAAGTGTCTGTATCTTTTGCCCATTTTCAATTGGATTATTTGTCTTTTTGTTAGTTAGGTATTGTAGTATCTTGTAGATTTTGCAGATTAGACCTTTGTTGGATATGCTGTAGCCAAAAATTTTGATCAGCATACGTGTTTGATCTTTAGGAGCTAGTTTCTCTACTGATGTTTGAATATTGATAATTACGGTTTATATTCTATTTATGCCATATACCAGGTTCCCTAGCATTATTCTATTTTTTTCTCCCCCCTCATGATCTTTATTGTTTATAGATTTTATATTTACGTCTATTATTCAATTTGATTTAATTTTTGTGTGTGGTGTGAGATATAGGTACTATTTCATTTTTCTTTCCAGATGGATATCCAGTTATGCCAGCACCATTTGTTAAAGAGATTATCTTTTTCCCCATGTAATGGACTTTAGTTCTTTGGAAAATATCAGCTGCTCATAGGTGGATGGATTTATGTCTGAGTTCTCAATTCTGTTCCATTGGTCTATGTGTCTATTGTTGTACAGGTGCCAGGCTGTTTTGACAACTGTGGTGGTATAAGTTCTGAAATCAGGTAGCGTGAGGCCTCCCACTTGGTTTCTTTGTTCAGTAGTGCTTTACTTATC
Organism: Heterohyrax brucei; assembly: GCA_028571685.1. Lineage (NCBI taxonomy): Eukaryota > Metazoa > Chordata > Mammalia > Hyracoidea > Procaviidae > Heterohyrax > Heterohyrax brucei. Next base: position 50,883,993 of record CM053144.1, on the reverse strand, counting down.
CAAGGCCTGTGCTTTTTCTATATAAAGTTGGTGATTTGTTTCTCCATTTGGTTAAAAAAATGCCATTGGAATTGGCATTGGGATTGTATTGTATCTGTGGATAGCAAGTTCTTATTCTGTGCATTATTCCTTGTTGGTTTTGCTTTACTACAATGTTATAATACATAAGACACTTCTATTCCTGTATGTTTTTAGTTCTTTCTACGTGAATAGCTCATTCTTTTCCACTTACTTGTTTCATGTGTACAGAAGCCATGGTATTCTGTATCTTAATATGCTGGAATGCCTCTTCAAGGAAGTGCCATTACTTTTAATTTTTATAAAATCTTAAGATTCAGCAGCAGAGGAAAAATGGCTTTTACAAAACAGTGTTGTAGAGAAAGTTTGGCAGGTTCCTCTGCTAGAAATCCCAGTAATACTCCTATAAAGAGGGCTGATAGGGTTCATCCTGCTCAAGCTCTTCATCAGCCTCATCTTAGAGTTTATTTGAGACACATAATCTCAGACTAATGTCAACCCCTAAATCTACTAAAACAAAATCTACATTTTTACAAGATTCCAGGTGATTTTTGTGCACTTTTGAGCTTGAGAACCATTATTCTTTAGCATTTTAATCCTCTGCATTTAGAAGGGAAATAATAAGACAGCATGTATTTGATCGTCAACCCTGTAGATTCTCCAGTATCAAGAGAAGTCTTAACTCCAGTGGCAAGAAAGATGAAACTCACTGGGGTTTATTAATTTATTTCTTAATATATTCTCATCCATCACTGCTGAGGATGCTCAGAATTTGAGAATCTGTGGCAGAGTTAACCCTGAAGGAAAGAGAGAGAGAGAAGAATGATCTGAGGATTAGGGCTCATGACAAATCACACCTTGTGTCTACTCATACTGTGTATTTAACATGCTTAAAACTGAATTAAAATCCCACTGTCTCCTTGAGAAGATGCTATAGATCCTAGCTAAACAAATTCAGATTAACCCAGTTGAATATAAGGCAATGGCCTGTGTAATCTGTTAAAATACAGACAGGACATCCACTGGGGAGGGAACTCTGACCACTTTCTTGGTCTCTCCTGTGATCACATCCCAGCAATATCTGGGGTCTCCCAAGATGGGTGCTGAGACATAAAGCTTACTTCATCCTCCAGTGAAGTGACTGTTGTTTTGTTGCTGGTATCCATATTTCTGGTGTTTCCCTAGGAAAAAAATAACACAAATTTTATTTTCTATGCCAGAGAACTACTCTAATTTGTTTTGTTTTGGTTTTTCCATATTTCAGCTGGAGCTATTGGACCAATAAGTGAGTTTTTTTTCTGTTTCTTGATTCCACCACTATTTATTCCTTTCAAAGATCTGGGGCCCACTTGTCACACAGTGCCCTAGCCACTCTAAATGGCATGCAAATCTCCTGATGCCTTCTTTTGCCCAAACCATCAGATAAAATGCCCTGAAATGTCACTGAGTTTAAGACAAGGAAAAATCAAACAGTTTATACTTAAATTAATGACCAGGAGAAAAAAAAATTCTTAAATGATGACAAAAATAACTGAAACAGCTATTTGTGGGCATTTCCTAAACTGAATGAAGTGCTATAAGAATAACAGGTAGTTCTCCAATAAGACAAAAGAATAAGCTTTATAAAGACAAAGAAGGAGATGTGATAGACAAATGAACTGCCATCCTACCTTCTCAACCCTTTGAGACAAATGAGGGTGGACAGCAAAGAGAGGGAGAACAAGGAGAGACACAGGAGAGAGAGAAAAGGGATAGCCTTCAGCCTGGGTTCTACATGTTCCCTTCTGCTATAGACTTCTTATTTAAGCTGGACATTGAATGACTCGATCTGGGTTATTGGGTCCCTATGCCAAAATTATTCACAGATCTGCAGGAATTGTTCTACCTCTGATTGTTTAATGGTTTATTTTAGAAAGCACACCATTATCATAAGAATTCTACGAATGTCAAACCACACTAATTTGCCTCCTTTCTTATTTCAGTGCAATTCACAGCACCTATTCGTAAGTATACTGTTTTTGCACACTTTGACAATTGACTTGCTCTTTTTCCTTTCTTGATGCCGTATTTCTCAACTAACCCAGTTTCCAAAGACGCTATGGATGAAGTAGAGAAACTGCAAAGCTCATGGCCAACATACCAAACCACAAAACCAACCCTACTGCCCTCAAGTCAGTTCCAACTCATAGCAACCCTATAGGACAGAGTAGAACTACCCTATAGAGTTTTCAAAGAGCACATGGTGGATTCAAACCATGGACCTTGTGGTTAGCAGCCATAAGCACTTAACACTGTGCCACCAGGGTTGTCTATGACTAATGTAAGAAAATGAAAAGTAGAAAAGAGCACTCAGTAGCTTTCAAAACTGCTTTTCAGAAAGGGAGAGTAAATTTTTTGAATAAGCCAAAATATTCCAAATAAAGAAGAAAACAGGAAAGAGAAAAAATGATGAAAGCATGAGTCGGATCTGACTCGACAGCACTTGGCTTTTGGCTATTACAAATTAATACAGATTAACTATTTCCCAATCCCCTGAAGACAAAGGAGGTGTCCTTTCCTGAAAATCCTCTAGATTGTACAATAGGAAGCCTCTCTCAGACTTACCATACAAAAAATAACCCTTAACATTCTTAGAGTTTCCATTTATGATGCTCCCTCTAAAAGGAGTGCAGGAGAACAGTGTTTCTATCACAATAGTGACACACACTGATTGACCTCAATCTCTCTCTCTGTTTCAGCTGGAGCTACAGGACCTATCAGTAAGTTTGTTGTCTGATTCACGGTGGATCACTTTAATTTTCTTCAGTATCTTAAGAGACTTTTCCAGGTTTTCATGTTGAAATTTAAGAAGTTTGAGTTTCATATTTCTTTCTGTTGGTTGCCTTCTACCTAGTATGTCAGTAGGTCATCAATGGTCATGTGAAAAATATACATTTTACTGATACACACAAACTATAAAGTGCTGGACAAACTTTTGGGGTTTCTAATGACTTATCAATGTCATACAGAAAACTTTTCAATTTAGAGTGAGATGGAGAGAAACGAAATGATAGAAGAAAGGAACAAAGGGGAGATCAATTATGGAAAGACTTCTCCAATCCTCTGTGGGGCTGAAATTGAACAAATGGGTGACCTTTGGTACTTGATCTATTGGATGGGGAGGCCTTTAGGTGTATTAGCTTGCCATAGTAGACCAGCAAGAAAGTCAACAGTCTTGCTACTCAGCCACAGCTGACCTTGAGTTTATGGTGTCTAGTCTTATCAGAGAAAGTATATAACTAGAATTTTTAGATTAATTAGAATTAATTAATTAATTAGAATAATTAGAATTTTTCTAAATCCTAAAAACATACACTGATTTCTTTTTTTTGTCCTTTCTTAGAGCTCTCTCAAAAAACCATTGGTAAGTCACCTAATTCTCCATTATACTGTCTTCAGTCCTTTCCAATGCTTAGAACATCAACCTGTTTTTGTTTCAATGATTGTGCACACAGACTCAAGGATCAAGTGCTTCCGGCGCCTCTTTATCCCTCCCAGAGTCCCACTAGGTTCGATACATCCAGGTTCTGCAATAAAAAGACATTAGCAATGAAGCTGAAGTGCAGAGGAAAAGGCTATTCCTGGAGGGATGATCCTTTCTAAGTTGCTCCTCTTTTAAGTATATAATCTAGCCCTTTAAAGTCAATATGTAATAAAGATTTGGAACACAGCACCTTAATTTCTTGCTTTCCTTACAAATAATTTTTTTTCATTACTGGATTACTTTCACTTTGTAAAGCAATGTGAATTTTAAGTTTCCTTTAGTTTTCTATTGCCTTGAAAATCTCCTTCCCAAACAGGTTCTGTTTTCACCAACTTTTAGCAGTTTTCTCAACTATATTTCCCCAAACTAACATTATAAAAATGGTTATATGCTAATATACAGTTGTTCCTTATTAAATGTTTGTAAACTGAGAGCTGTTTATATAAAATAATTAGTTTCACACACAATATTATAGCATTATACTAGAAATTAAGAATACTTTTTAAATTACAAAATATGTGGTTTGAAGTTTCTTTATGTTTACCTGACAGAAGGAATACGAGTCCTATACTTGTCTGTAGACACACACCCTGAGTCTTATAATGCCTTACAGTTTTTCTAACACTCGTTTGCATTACTTTGTTGGATCTATACAATGTTCCAGAGGATGTGGGTAAGACAGGTATAGTATCCATCTTTGGAGAAGAGGAAACTAAGACCTCGAAGTTATTTCTCAAAAATAAAGGATGAGGCAAGTGAGTAATGACGCTAGGGCTGTTGTTTTACCTATTCTTTGTTGAGTTCCTTCTACTACAATTTCTGGGAAGTTATAATGGCAATAAGTGTTACAACTAATGATTGTGAGAATTTCCTCACATATCTGTTAGCCACCTGAATGTCTACTTTGGCAAAATGCCTGTTCATATCCTTTGTCCGTTGTTTAACTGAGTTATAGCTGTCTTTTTCTTGGTGATGTTTTGAAGTACCTTGTAGACTGTAGGGATTAGATCCTAATTAGATTCCTGGTAGCCAATTTTTTTCCCAGTCTGCAGGCAGTCTTTTTACTCTTTTAGTGAAGTCTTTGGATGAGCAGAAGTGATTTTTAGGAGTTCCCAGTTATATTTTTTCTGTTCTTGTGTTTGTGCACTATTAGGGCTATCAGTGTTGTCCTTATTTTTTCTTCCATGTTTTTTTAAGTTAATTGCTTCCTCTTCTTTTTTACTTTGTCTGTTTGGCCAATGGTTTCACAATTTTGTTGATCTTTTTTTAAAAAAATAGCTTTTGATCTTGTTAACTCTTAGAATCATTTGTCTATCCTCTAATTAATTTAGCTGCGTTCTAATTTTTATTCTTTGTTTTATTCTGGTGTCTGAAGGGTTATTTTGCTGCTCACTTACATTTGTTCAAGTTATATGGTTAATTCTTTGACTTGGGGCCCTTCTTCTTTTCAGATGTGTGCATCTCATCTCTTGAGATAAATTGACATCCGAGCACTAATTTTGCTGTATCCCATACTCTCTGGTAGAATATGTTTTCATTCTCACTTGATTCTATGAATTTCTTTTATTCATCATCAATTTTTTCTATAACCCAGTTGTTTTTGAGCAAGTTGTTCATCAGTTTATGTACTGGGTTTTTCCCCCCTTCTTGTAAAGCCGTAAAATACTATGGTTTTATGGTCTGAAAAGATGCTTTCTAATATTTCAATACTTTGAATTTCATTAAAGATCGCTTTGTGGCCTAATACGAGGTAAATTCTGGTAATATTTCATGTGTGCTTGAGAAGAAAGTATACTTGTCTGCTCTTGGGTGGAGTGTTCTGTATATGTCTGTGAGGACAAGTTGGTTGATAGTAGCATTTAGATCTTCTGTGTCTTTTTTGTCCTTTTTCTAGATGTTACATCCTTCACTGAAAGTGTCGTGTTGAAGTCTCCTACATTGTGGAGCTGTTTGTTTCTGTTTTCAATGTAGTTAGTGTTTGTTCTATGTATTTTGGAGCCCTGCCATTGGGTGGGTATATATTTAATATTGTTAAGTCCTCCTGGAGTATTGAGCCTTTAATCGTTGTATAATGTCTTTCCTTATCCTTATGGTAGATTTCACTTTAAAATCTATTTTACTGGAGATTCATATTGCCACACCCATTCTTTTTTGAATGTTTTGTTTAAGTTGATATACTTTTCTACCCTTTGAGTTTTAACTTGTTTGTGTCTTCTAGTCTACAGTATGTCTCCTGTAGGCAGCATATAGATGTGTCATGCTTTTGATCCAACCTGCCAGTCTCCATCTCTTTATTTGTTCAGTCCACTTACATTCAGCATGATTATTGATAGGTATGAACTTAGTGCTGTCATTTTTATGGTTTTTTTTGTGTCTTGTAGACAGTTCCTTTGTTCCATTTAATTTTTTGTGCTGAGTCTTTTTTCTCTATGTGTTTTCTTTCCATCTTTTTCAATGTTGATAGTTTTATATTTGCTGGGACTTCATGTTTTTCTTGTTTTTTATTTTGATGCAGGGGAAAGATAGTTTCCCTTAGTGGTTACCTTAATACTTACCCCTATTTTTCTAAGTTTAAACCAGTCTTTATTTTCTTTGTCTTACATTGACTTCCTCTCCATGTATAAGATCTATGACTACATTTTCTTTTGAAGTCTTCTGTTTTGTTATAGTGTTTACATGAAGATATTTCAGTGCTTTGCCTATGTTTGTTTTTGTGATTCTCCTGTTTCAGTTCATATCCATTTGCTGTGTTCTGGTTTGGGGTTATTACCTGGTGTTACCAGTTTTCCAACCAAAAGACTCCGTTTAGTATTTCTTGTAATTTGGGATTTTTTTTTTAAATCAAAATTCCTAAATTTCTGTTTATCTGGATATATTCTTATTTGCCATCATACCTCAGAGACAGTTTTGCTAGACATGTAATTATTTTCCTTCAAGGCTTTGCCTTCTTGTCTCCATGATTTCTGATGAGTAGTCAAAGCTTGCCAAGCCAAGCCAAGTGCCATCAAGTCGGGTAGGTTACTTTTTGTTTATCCCTAGCTACTATTAAATGTGTCTCCTTATCTTTAGTTCGGCCAAGTTTGATTATAATATGCCTTGATGTCTTTGTTTTGGAATCTACCTTCCATATAGTTCAATGAACTTCTCAGATAAATATCTTCTCAAATTTCATGACATCAGAGAAATTTTCTCAAGCAAATCTTTGACAATTCTGTATTTTCTGTTATCCTCCCTTCCCCTCATTCTGGTAATCCAGTTATACCCATAGATTATTCTTTGTAGAGTCCCACAGAGTTCTTAATGTCTCTTAATTTTTAAATTCTTTTATCTGATTTTTTTCCTCAAATGCATTGATGTCACGTGCTTTGTCTTCAGTCTCACTAATTCAGTCTTTTATTGGCTCAATTCTGCTCCATTGACTTTCTACTGAGTCATCTAATTCTATAATTTTATTAATTATGTGAATTTCTGATTTTTGCCACTGTATGATTTCTTACAGCTCATTCAATTTGTCGTTACGTTCTGCTGCATTTTGCTCATCTCATTCCTCATCTCTTGAGGAATCCTAAATATTAATCTTTTGTGTTCCACCTTTAATAATTCCAGGAAGCTCTCTTCCTCTGAAAAATTTGATACTTTTTTTTTTTTTTTTTTTTGGAGCTTTCTGAAGAAATCATGGTCTGCTTTTTTAAGTGATTGGAAATTGACTGTTGTCTCTGAGCCATCAGTAAACTGTATTTTATTTTATGTTTGCCTACTGTGTTCTAGCTTCTTGTTTTAAAATGTCCAACTAGGCTGGTTGCATATGATTTGGTTATTGTCATCTTTGAAACTTTAATGTCCTGTCACCAGGTAGTTAGAGCTGTTACTAGACACAACAGCCCATGAGTCTGCTTGCTGTTCTCATATGGATTCAGCTCAGGTGTCCAAGTAATCAGTCACCAAATGTGTGGTCCAAGTACACAATCACCTACTCTCCTAGATGGGCAGGGATGATTGGGGTAGATACAGATGTCTGGCTGCACCCATTGTGAAAGGCAAGGGGCTAATAGCTATCCCTGAGTGTCTGTGAGGATGGCATATCCCCTTATGTCTGAATGTAGGTGAAGGAACAGTTTTTACCATAATTTTCCTGCTATGGGAGCCAGCAGAATTTTTCCCACTACTCATAGTTTGTTAAATTGTTTTCCCCCACGGTGAACTTAAGGAGTCTTACTTCTGGCTTAGTTAGTTAATGGTGTCAGACTAGAGCCTGAGCAGGTACAAAGAAAAGAGGGGGACAATGGCTCAGAGTAGACTTGACGAGACCTACTTCTGGCTCAGTAATGTCATGAGACTCCAGGGCTTTCCACAGCACAGAGAAGGGAGAGGGATCCCCCTGGGAGAAGATTTAGAAGCCTATGCCAAAGGAAAGATTTAGATCTCTGTACAAAGTCATTTACATGCAAAGATCTAGCTTTCAATGATCCGGTACTGTATCTCACTGGTTCTGGAGGTGCAAGTGGACCCCTCCCAGACAATTTCTTTCACTGAGGCAGATTCCCAGCAACCTCCACTGCTTAGCTCATCATAATGGCTGCATCCATTTCCCATCAGGTCAGGTCTGTGGAATCTTAGATGCTTCCGGAGCTGTTTGCCCTTCTCTGTGCTCAGTCTAATTTTTCAGCTTTCTCTTTGATGTTCAGACCTTCTAGGATGTCCAATGTACTAGATTAATTTGTTCTTTGGGGTCTTTGTTGTTAGAGAGGTCACAGGAAGTGTCCTTCTACTCTGCCATTTTGGCCCAACCACCCTGCGTTATTTTATAGATACCAACAAAGCGAATACTACACTACCTTGCAAAAATATCTGAATTGCTAGCTTATGTATAGTTTATAGCCTAGGCTATCCAGATCTGGCAAGCCATTTCCTAGCTTTTCCACATAGAAATAAATTCACAGTTAAGGGTGTGGGGTTTATGGTTAAAATTGGGATATTTCTCTTCATGAGTGCCATGAAACGAGTGGCTATAGAGAAGAAAGACACTGCAACACTCACAGAAGGCTGAAAGGGAAGGGAAGGGAAGGATTTCTTTTTAGAGTGAACTAACCATGAAGACTCACAAGACTGTCATAGGTCTCTCATGGTACCGGTCTGCTCAGAGGGATCCAAGGCAGGAAGCACAGCTTGCTGTCAGGGCAGTTTCAGGCATCTTTCTTCTCTGGTAGTAGTCTTTGCACAGGTCTATGCAGATTATACAGGATCAGTTATCTTTGGCCTCCATCAACAGAGTGAGGGAGACGAGACACTGTGGCTTAGAACCCTGTATGTTCCACAGGAGCCATAACCTCCCAAGCTAACTCCATGTCCACAGCCTACAAGGATCCCAAAAGGAACATGTCCAAAAACATGGATGACTGCGCTCAAGGAGACCCAAAGCTATGGCTTCTAATGACACTTACAGTTCCTTCAGGTCAAATGAAGTGTACCAGTCAAGGGTCAATCTCTTATAGGCCAAGTTACCAAATACCAGTGTCACCAAGTAGGTCACCTGCTGTCTTAAGCAGGTCACTAGGAATCAAAACCAGAAAAATCAACTGAAAGTTGAATTCTTATTAAAAACTACATGTTTCGTTGACCCTTCCCCGCCAACACTAAAACTAATGTCAAAGCAGCAGTTGTCACTCTGCTGACCCCCAGTAAACTGTAAGATGTGAGAAGTGGGAACTGGAGCCTCACTTCTTATGCTAATACTGACCCTGGAGTGTGTCACTTAGTCAGAAAAGAGAATGTTGTACATAAGCAGTCCGCTGAGAATGCAGCACTTCATACTGTTGCTGACAGAAAAGGCAAGTATAAATTTTCTCCTTTCCCTATGTCGATTATGTTAAGAAAGATCCTAGAGAAATCTTCACTTCACAGTGTGAAACATTACCCTAAATACCAAATGTTTCCTTTGCTCTACAGTTAATTGGATGAGTTCCCCCAATACTGACTATTGATATCCTTTTTTCTACCCTACTTTACCCTCGAACACTCAGTCCTTAGAATATAATTAATGAAAACTGTATTCTTCACTCAAACAACCATACTAATATGCCAACTTGACTTTCTTTTTAGTGCAAACGCCAGGACCTATTGGTAAGTTACTTTTATGTAAGTATCAAAACATCTGTACTGATTCCCTACTATGTCTGAAGGACTTGTATTGACTACAACTATATTATATTTCTGAGTTAAGGAAGGTACAAATGATGTTTCTCAGATTCTCATTTCCCCATATCCTAGCAACCTCTCTGAGCAACCAATCTATCTTATAAAATGGAAATCCCACTACTTCATTATTCATAATAGGCAGCATAACATTTTTTGAATAGATATTATGATTTCTCAATCAATAGATTTTCAAAGTAAAGATAAAACAAAGAGAAGCTGAGAGACAGCGAGTCAGAATCTTCTAGATGGTGGCAAGTTTGGTGTTTTGGTTTGAAGAGAGGGATATAAGAAATAAGCAGATGAAAGATGACTGAAAGAACAAAATAAATGTAATATAATGGGGAAAGATTGAGAAAAAGGAATGCCATTAAAAATTCATCTCAAAAAACTATAATGAAAAGCAAAAATGAAGTAATATTCTTCTGACTTAAAAAGGGTTACAAGTCCCCCAGAGAAAAATCTGATTCTTATGGAGAGGCTGTAGTACAGCATAAATAAATAAGTAAATTGATAGATAAATAGACAAATAAGTAAAAACTAATCCCGGTATTTAAAGACTGACATTGAGTGATTTCTGTGGAAACCACTTTTACTTCTCTCCTTTGAAAAACATGAAGGATCAGTGTGTTTTTTTGTGTTTAACAATCATAATATGTTTTGTGTTTATTTCTATTTTTTAGTACAATATACTGGACCCAGTGGTAAGTCCCTTGTCTATTCATTCTCTGTTGTTCTTTGATCTTCTGTCCTGTCTAGGGAACTTGCTCCCCGACCTAAGTGTGTCTATTGCCATAGAAATAGCAGTTTTAAACACGTTTCCATGTTTCCCTGTGTTCTGCTGCCTAGAATTCTCCAGGATTTTTGTTTGTTTTGTGTTTTGCAAAGAAAAAGAAAATCTCCCAGTAATGGTCAAGAAGACTGGTATAACAATATAGAAAAACTTTGCAAAGGAACCAAATCCAAAACCACACTGACTGCTGTCAAGTAGATTCTGACTCCTAGTGACTTTGTATGAAGGAGAAGTGTCCTATAGTGTTTCTGAGGCTGTAACCTTGACAGAAGCAAACCGCCACATCTTTCTTCCACAGAGCAGAAGCTGGTTTCAAATCATTGACCTTTCAGTTAACAGCCTAGGTCTTAACCACCACTGCTCTTTAAAGGATCAGAGAAGGATTCATACGGGTAGTGTTCCACTTCTAAAACACTTTTTAGTTTACAAGGGGCCTGCTCAAAGGCAATGGAGACCTTATCTTTTGAAATGATGAGAAAGGTAAATTTTAAGAATAAAGGGGAAGTGACAACCAACTGTAAGTAGAACAAGATCTTATCAGTTTCCTGGAGAAGTTCTCACAGGGAATACTTCCCAGGTCTAGTCTACCCTGAGATCTCATTCTCATCCCTCAATGTCTCATCTCTTATTCAGCCCCCTATGACCAGACACCTTAAACATACACACATAGACCTTCAAGGAAGAGGAAATGACAGTTGGATGCACTTACAGAAAATCACCAGTAACTACAAACCGCAAGTGGAATAGAGTGAGGAGAAAGTTCGTATTGTGACTATCAAGGGCAGTGTTGGTGTTGAAACCAACCATAGGTCCCCAGAATTCTGAGTCTGGATATTAAGATGTGATAGCATTCTTGAAGTTTAAGCCAAACAGGAAAAATTGTCAGAAAACAAGTCAGGTATATTCAAACAAACATTTCTTCAACTATCTGAACTCCTAATTTGTATTCAGTATTAAAGTGAGCACTGAGGATGAAGTTATGAATAAGAGAGGGAGATGTGGTTTCTGCTGTGGTGGCGTTCACAGTCCTACAACATTTTCTGGGAAAAGAATCTCACAACGCCGAGAGGGTAAGCAGCCTCTCACACAGTCACACTATGAATGTGACAACTAACTTGGACCACTGGCTATCCTAAATGCTGGTTCAAATATCCTTCTATGAATAAGAGACAACGTTTAGTTACCTTTCTCCTATTCAAGGCTTCCTCTGTAATTACTCCTGATTATCACCAAGATCTACATCTTTGAAAGTTCTCATAATTTTTCCAGGGGAAAAAACACAAATCATTCAACTTCAGAGGCTCACAATGTGGCTGATGAAAAGGTGTCATTCTGACCAGTTTCCTGGTGGTCACTATGTGCCAGAGAACCTATATGTGTACCCAGATTCCCCCTTTCTCTTTTCCTTTCCCCCCACTCCCTTAATGCCCTTTGTCTTATGAGTAAACACTTTTAAAATACTGCAATGTATAAATGAAAGTTATACCACTATTTTTATCCTTCCCTAGCTTTCCCTAAATCACAGAATATTTGGACAAAGTAAAAAAAAAAAAAATACAGATGAAAATTTTCTTTAAATTAAAATTTAGTGGCTCCAAGTAGGCTTAGTGAACAAAAAGAGTAAGAAGACAAAGTTTCAAATCAACTAAAAGGTTGATTGGGGAAGACAGATTACAGAAAATGAGTATGGTGCAAGTACACAGAAGCAGAAGTTTAAGACATCATCAACCTTGAGGTAGCTGAAGCGTTTGCTGCCTCTGAAGGAAATGGGAAGGATGGCCATTCTTTTACCCTGGACAGGTGCAGACCTGCCTGAGGCTGAATTGCCCAAGAGCAGGAGCTTAAGCCAGACAGTGCTGAACAAACAGGCAGGTTTTAGAGTTCCTGCATTCTCCCTGGTTACCCTTTCTAAACCCATCTTGGGACAACTGTGTTCTCTTCATTCTGCATACTGTGATTTATCTTTTTTTTCTTCTTCCTTTTTTCCCACTAGCTGACAGCTCAGACACAACCAGTAAGTTCCATGTGTGTTCTTATATAGTGATTGCCTTTGTTGTCTTACCATGTCTAGGATTCTTCCCTGCCCACCACACCCCACTTCTTTTCTGTACCATCGATATAGAAACTCAGATTTCTTAAGTCTCTTTTGCTTATGCTATGACTTAGCTTCCCCACAGGGAATGAATAGAGTTCCCACATCTCACTTATTAACCTAAAATAATGGGACATAGTGGCTAAGTGCTGCAGCTGCTAACAAAAAGGTTGGCAGTTCAAATCCACCAGGTGCTCCTTGGAAACTCTATATGGCAGTTATACTCTGTCTATAGGGTCACTATGAGCCTGCATTGACTCGATGACACTTTTTTTTAATGAAACCAAAGGAATCTGCCTTAAATGTTTAATGACCTGTCAACAAGGGAGGGAGGGGTATATGTATGAGTGGATGAAAGTTTGCATAGGATGACAGACATAGGAAGAAAGAAGAAGAAAGCAGCTCAGTTTAAACAAATTATCAATGTCCTGTAATGTTTTAGTCAGTTACAGCCTTGGCAAAGAAGAGAAGAAATAAATCACGTGTCTTTCCTGCAGCCTCCCAGACTAGCATCAGGCAGATGTCCTAAAAGACACGTGCATGTTAAACACAGTACCTAGAAGAGCCTGAGTTTCTGTTTCTGATAGTCTATCTTAGAAAAGAAGAAGAAAAATTAGATTCTTCTTTGGCCAGCCTGTCTACACTGATTTCTCTCTTCATTTTTCAGCTTCGGGATCCTCTAGTAAGTTTGACTGTCTCCTTCATAATGAAACTCAGTTCTTCCCAGCAGTGTCTGAGAAATCTTGAGCCAAAGTCTATCCATCCATGCCAAGACTGGAACAACTTAAAGTTCCTATTTTCTTGAACATTCACTTTGTTATTTCTCAGAATTCTGCTAGGTTAACAATAGGTTATTGAAGAGTCACTGATGGCGTAGTGGTTAAATGCTCCACTGCGGACTGAAAGGTCAGCAGTTCAAGCTCACCAGCCACTCCCTGGAAGGAGGATGTGGCAATCTGCTTCCGAAAGATTACAGCCTTGGAAATCCTATGGAGCAGTTCTACTCTATCTCATAGGGTTGTTATACGTCAGAATTGACTTGATGGCAGTGGGTTTGGTTTTGGGGTTAGAAGACTCATTGATTTACACAGAAAGTAGAAACCAGAGAGTTTCTTCATGGTTCTAAAGACCCTTTCCACACAGAAGGAAAAAAAAATGTAGATAACATTTCTGTTTTCCAGTGAGTCATTTGTACAAGCAGGTAATAAGTTGTTTCTTTGCTGAGCATTTATCAAAGTCCTGTGATGTCTGTTAACACAGAGTCTCAAAAATCCTATTTTCTTAGCCTTCTGCCTTTCCGTTATCCGGAAATCCACCAGCTTATTATTAATTTTCTGTAAAGTTCAAATGCATCTGATAGGAAATCCTCCTCTAGTACCTATATCATGAAGAGTTTACAAATAGATTTAAAAATGACTGAGAGGGAACAAGAAGAGGGAAATAAGAACTCTTTTTGCTTGTTTTTCAGTGAGATCACCTCCACAAGCAATCAGTAAGTCTGTGTGTTCATCTGATTCTCTGCTACAGGGCTTGGTAGTCTCTAGTGGGGTCTCAGAGTTTGCATCTGGCCAATTTGGGACAAAAAAGGCTTGAGGTCCATCTGTGCATTTAGCTACCTCGTTATCAAAACCCCTCTGGGTTATCAATGATCTATTAGAAAGTTCTGAATGTCCTGAGCATAAATACCTTTACCTACATTGAGAGCAAGGATTTCCCTTAGTAATAAAAACCATCAACAAGAAGCTGTCTACAGAAAAAGAAAAAAAAAAAAAACAATGGGAGAGAATGGAGAAGATAAGTTTCTTAAACAGTGTTTCAGTTGGACTTCTTGGCATTGCATAGTCTAATTTTCTAAATTTGAACTCTAAGATACCAAGGAAAAATTTTCCTAGTTATACATACTCAGATTTCAAAGGCTTGAAGTTCTTATTTCTTTAACCTCTTGCTTTGCAATTTACCCGAATTCTCTCAACTTGTAATAATTCTATGGAAAAAATCAAGTGCCACTGATATACATTAAAACTTAAAAGCAGAAAGGACAGTTCTCCAGTGGTTAAAAATGATACCTTGTAAGAGACTTCACAAACTGAACAACAACAAAAAAAAAAAAAAAAAGAATGGGAAGAAAGAAAAAAGAGATAAATTTCTCTGTTCTGTTTTCTAGCTGGATCAACCCCGCGGGCCATCAGTAAGTCTTTGCATGTTCCTCCATGGGGGAGCGCTTGGGTCTCCACTTCTCATGTTGGTATTTCCATGCTAGAGAGACACACTTTCTCAGCCACTTACTCTCCCTTTATCAAAATTCCATGAAATTATAGACGATGTTTTTAGAAAGTTCAAAGCCTGATTTACATTAAAAATAAATAAAGATCAAAGAGGAATTGTGTTCCTACTATTACAATGACTTATCAAGAAAGAACTCTCCAAATAGAAGGACAAATTAGTAGGACAGAAAAGGATACCTAAAATACTTCTCTCTCTTTTTTTTTTTTTGCAGCTGGTCCGTCTTCAGTTCCAGCTGGTATGTTTAGTTTTTGTTTCCTGTTAATACTGTGGCTGTTTTTCTCTAAAAGACTTAGAGACTTATCCCTAACCTGCTTATTTCTAACTCTTTGTGTGCAGCAGTTTGAGACTCATGACTTTCAGTTTCTTTTGCCTTCTATGCATTCAGTTTCCCCCATGAAAGAAACTTACATTTACTTAATTTAAAATTTACATATATTTTGCATCCCCATGATAAAAACTATGCAAGTGTTTTAGTTACTCCAGTTTAATTCTTAGTGTTATTACACTGACCTCCTTTTAAGAGCTATGAAACTGAGGCCGTACCCTTAACCAAAAACACACAAGTATAGATGCATAATTTAAACTCAGAATTGTATAACTTTCAGGTTTTTCCCCAACACAAATATGCCTTTCCCATCAAGCAAATCACCCATTAATATTTAATTTTTTTTTTTTTTTTTAAGTTTCATCCCCAGAACCTATAAGTAAGTATCACATCTGTTTCTCCAACTTTGGTTATCTTTAGCCTTTTTCAAAATCTGAGAGGTTTTGTCCTGTTAAAAATATTTGAGTTTCTCTTTCATCTCTGAAATCATCATTGCCTAACCTCCCCAACGTTATAGGTAATTTTAAAATAGGACGACCATGGTGATTCAAAAGTAAGTCAAAACTAACATTAATGTTGATCAAAAACAAGCTGAAGAATATTATAAAATGACAGAAACCAACAAAAACCTAACCCACTGTCATTGAGTTAATTCCAACTCATAGTAGAAATAGGTATAATTCTTCTTCTTTTTTAAAAGGCCAGGGGAAGGAAATCAAGGACATAATGAAATAGAGACCTTGAGTGTCTCTTCAAAGATTAGAGTGTTATTCACAGGAAACAGAACGATTCACTGGTCTCTACCTAGAAATCTACAGGAGGAATTCCTGGGGTGCACAAAAGGTTGAGCATTAGACTACTATTGAGAGGTTAGCAATTTGAATACACTCACAGGTACCACAGAAGGAAAGTCTAGTGATTCGCTTCCAAAATGTCACAGCCTTGAAAACCTTGTAAAGTACATTTCCACTCTACAAGATGTGGAGGCTCCATGAGTTGGAATCAACTAAAGTGGCAACCTTTTTTTTTATTATGACTGAGTGAAAACGTACATTCCCGTACAAATTTACATGCCCACCTATATGCAGCTTCCACTGCTTTCCCTGCCCGGTGACAGCACACTATTCCTCTCTGCTCCATACATGTCTCATCCTCCCAACAGTCTCCTTTCCCCTCCTCTCCACCCACTCTCCTTCCTCCAGCCAGACTTCAGCAGGGTGATATCCTATAGATGCACAGAACCGTAAAGTGTATCCAATATATGGCCACTCTGCATCGCCAATTCCAATCCATTCATGTCCAAAGAGTGGACCTTCATTATGATTTACGGCCCTTAATACTCAAAGTTGTTCAGATCAATTAATGAAGGAGGCCTTTAAGGGAACCGTGTCTTTGACTTTATCATTCCTATGTATTATTATATTTAAGCTTATATTCCAATTAATCTCTAGGTTTTGGGGTTTTTCTAAAGGATATTTTCTTCTTATACTGTTTCAAAATCTTTCCTCATTAAAAAAACAAGTATTTTGGATAACAGTATGTTTTGCCTATTTCAGAAAAATTACATAGGTTTCTTTGTGCTTATTTTTCAGTGATTTCTCAGAGAACCTCAAGTAAGTTCTTCATTTCTCAGCTTGTCATACATTGTAATTTTTTTCTTCGTTTAGATGTTTCTAGTCCTAAATGCACAAATAATGGAGACTCATGTTTCTCATATTCATTTACTTACACATTTACCAAAGGCCTCCAGATTAGACTATAGCATAGCCTGTTTGATTCATAACCATGGGGTTTTCCATTATTATGGTTCTTAATACAAATTTCCAAGTAAAAGACTGTATTTGAAAGAGATAAAGCACGGGCAAGGATATTTAACAGAAAACTCATAAAACTACCTTTCACTGTAAGTCCTGGTTTTCCATAACGGAAATTTAGTTCTCAGGTCAATGTTATGAGTGACTTTTATACAAGCCCAATATCCCTTGGGGTTCCCCAGACTGAAATCAAATCATGTTAATATTAAAATCCAAAGTTACTGTCAATGTTAAATACTGAGATACCAACAAAGCTCAAGTAGGTGATAAAAATGAATGAGGGGAGTACATCCCCCAGAACTGTGGAGAACTGATGAGGTCTCATGCAATCTGAAAAAGGCAGCTGCTGCTCACCTCCAACCAGTTGCTCCACACAGAAATGCTTGCCTAGAGTTGCCAAAGCATCTCATTTAATCTAAATTTCAGGTAAAATTTTCCAGTTTTTAAAACACAATGCACATCTGGATCTCTCTGGCAGACTGCAAAGACACTTAGATACCCTCACCTCCATTTAAAGGCATTCAGAATATAACTTTTCTAATAATGAAATTTTAATCATTTCAGCAATGTTAGTACACAGCATTGGTATTTGAGGGGGGAGAATTGAATCTGTCACAAAAGTATGAACTATTTTCACTCTGGGCTCCTCACTTATAAAGGATTTCGTAATCCTGAGCAAGAAAGTTGATTAGCTCAATAACCTTACCGCACAGATGAAAACACAGAAACTATGGAGTCAGTGATTCAGACCAAGATGCTCCAGGTGTCCAAGTTGGGGCACAGGTCCTATAAATGGAAACAGAGGCCAAAGCCCACCTGAGGACAGCAAAAGATAGTGTTGCTTTGCAACTGGAAATTATAAGCAAAAATTTAAGTGGAATGAACAGTGTCTTCTTCTCTGGAGATACCAAAAGGAATGGTTCAAAACAACATGTAAGAATTCAAGCCCCATGGGGCTGAGAAGAGATAAAAAGGGATGCTGGAGGAGC
This sequence comes from Heterohyrax brucei, assembly GCA_028571685.1. Taxonomy (NCBI): domain Eukaryota; kingdom Metazoa; phylum Chordata; class Mammalia; order Hyracoidea; family Procaviidae; genus Heterohyrax; species Heterohyrax brucei. Next base: position 50,865,961 of record CM053144.1, on the reverse strand, counting down.
CAGGGGAAATGTCACCTTCTTTTTGTCTGGCTTATTCTGTTTAATTAAAACTGCTGAGCCAAGCTTAAATATCAAAAGGAGGAAAGAGCTGTCCCAAGGGGCAAAAACTGAGTGAGAACACAGTATGAGGAGAAGCTAAACTCTTGGCAGGAAAAGTAAGGGAATAGGGAAAGGAGATACAAGCTTTATCCCAAGTATAGACCTAGGATTTCAGCATCCTCTCTGACAGCCGCCAAAGTATCAAGATACAGGCTGGAAGGGAAATGGAATGTGGGCCTTCATGAGTGACATTGAGAGCAGAAAATACACTGCCTGTGAAGAGGAACCAAAACACCTTCACCTGTCTTCCCTGGACGTGAATGGAACAGACTCATTGACACATGTGCAAATGTGTATCTGACCAGGGTGCAAAAATCTGCTGGAGATGGGCTATATGTGCTTTGTACAAATCCCAAAGGCAAATGACTGAGACATAGTTCAGCTGTGGTATCCTCAAGAAGCTAGGGCAATAGCAACCGTGAAACTCCCTGCTGGTAGAAATCTACAACCCCAGGTATTCACAGGATAAAGCACCCACAGAAGACAACTTCTAATGAATAAGAGAGTACAACGAAAGATGAAATATATGACAAAATCCAGCATCATCTAAGTGACAGTTACACCCACCAAAACTGGAGAATTTCAATATGGATAAATGCACTACAGCAAACTAAAGGGGACCTCAGAATCCTCAAAGACATTAACTAATGTAAACAACAAAAAAAAATTGGGCATCTGTTACAGGCCTGGCATTATCCTAGGCACTGGGAATAGACCACTGAACAAGATAGAATCCATGCATATGAAGAGTTGACATTTTAGTGATAAAAGCAGGCCAATAGTAGCAAATAACATATAACACAATCTCACATAGTGGTAAATGCCATGAAGAAAAATAAGCAGAGTAACAGACTAGAGAAAGCTAGCAGAGAAAGGAAAGAAAGTGTTTTCTAGTCAAAAGGAACAATTACAGAGGGCTTGCTGTAGGGATCCAAAAAGGACAGAAAAGATAGACTTCCCTCCATGTGTGCAAATCCAAAAAGAAATGAGGCAACTCAGTAGACGATGTCAGAGGGGATAGCAGCCAGATTATGAGGTCCTTGTAGTCTCTGGTGAAAACTGTGGATTTTATTCTAGGTGTTGTAAGGGGCCGTTAGAGGGCTTTAACAAAGAAGTGATAGGGTCTGCTTTGTAATTTTCAAACATCACTCTAGCTATTACGTGGGGAATTGACTGGGACAACATCGTATAGATGCACAGTATCATAAATGCATAGATGATATGATCACTCTGTGTCCCCAAGTACAATCCATTCCTGTCCAAAGAGTTGACCACAGTAATGATTTATGATAAAGGGCAGCATCAGGTCTAGGGGCTATACTCCCAGGGGAACATCCAGGCCTTCAGAACATCAATTGTGGTCTTTTAGTGGAGTTCTCAGGGTGCACCCCTTTTTTTGTATTGCCCCTGGTTCTCAACATTGTGAGCCCCATCACAGCTGTATGACTATTTTCTTAAATAGCCTGAACTTAGTAAGCTGCAAGCATGTTCTCCGACACATCTCTTCCCGGCTGTTTAATGTTGTCTTTGTAGAAAGTTTTATACAAAAACCAAACCCATTAGTGGTGAACAAATTCCAACTCAGAGTGATCCTATAGGACAGAGTAGAACTTTCCTATAGGATTTCCAGGGAGGAGATGGTAGTTTCAAACTGCTGATCTTTTGGTTAGCAGCCTGAGCTCTTAAACACTGGACCATTTCAATTAAAACACAATGAAACATTTAAGCCACTCTTAAAACACTCTATGCTCTTAGCAGGTAGGCTTAGGCCCAAGATTCTCTGAACAGAGAAAAAGTACAATCTGTTTCTCCTTTGCACTCACCTCTTTGTAATTATTTAAAATAAAAATAAAAATAAAAAACCATTGCTGTCTAGTTGATTCCAAATTATAGCAGCCCTATAGAACAGCGTAGACCTGACCCATAGAGTTTCCAAGAAGTACCTGGTAGATTTGTACTGCCAACATTTTGGTTAGCAGCTATAGATGCCAGCAGGGTTATGATTATAGCTCCTACTAAATCAAGCCTAGGAGGATAGATGAAATTTCCTTCCTATATTAGTTGTACACCCTTTTATCCTTGAGACTGACTGCCCTTCTTTGTCATCCGAGGCAGGTACTTGAAGACTAGCCAAACCAAGTGCTGTCTGGTCTGTAATAGTACATATTTGATTTTTTTTATTATTATTTGAGGAATCAGAACAAATTTGCCCAGTTCTGAAGGCTCCACAGCCTGACTCCAGACTGACTCCAGTCTGGCCCATTCGAGAGGCCATGAACTCCCTTCCAAGCAGTACATATCTTATACTCTTATTGCTGAGGTGATTGCACCCAACAGGCCAGCCACTTAAGTGAGCTACCAGTGAGAAGGTACCTACCTGGCAGTCGAAAGTTGGAGCATCATTGTCACACAAAAAGAAATAAGACATTAGCTGCTCCACAGCATCCCTTCCCTCACTGTACACTGTTCTCACTCACTTTCTCTCTTGCTCTGTGAATTAACCAAGCAGATATTCAATCACATGTTTTCCTCACAGACAATCCCAATATCTGTATGCATATCTCTTGAAGTCCTTCTCAAGGGAAAAGGAAAAAGAAAGCACTATCTCCTCCTCTTCTACAACACCGTTCATTAGTCAAGTATTCACCACTCGGAAGACTGTCTTACATCTCTTTCCTTCTCAGTTGTTCTATTTGCAGGCTAGAGAGAAGAGTGATACTTGAGTAGTAGAGTTAATTTTGCCATCTGTTGTTAACGCTTAAAAGCAGCACGTCTGCAAGGCTGAAGGGAAGAATGATGATAGGAATAGCAGACCTAATTTGGCCATTTTTTTAAAAAAGACCTGACAGCAATAAAGCCCCCCTCCACAAAAAGAAAGAAGAACAAACTCATTGCCAGTGAGTTGATTCTGACCCATAGTGACCCTATAGGACAGAGGAGAACTGCCCCACAGAGTTTCCAAGAAGCACCTGGTAGGTGTGAACTGCAGACTTTTTTTGGTTAGCAACCATAGCACTTAATCATTATACCACCACGGTTTCTCAGGGCTAAATTTTGTAAAGTTAAAACTGACATGCTTATTTGCTTAGACTGACAGACAAGGATAGGAAAAAGAGAGTTAATCAAAGATGAAAATCACCTATAAGGGATTGTGTTGACCCTAGAATTCTGACTAGTAATAATGTGTGTCAAAATACAAAAAAAGACAATCTCTTCAAAAGCCTAAAGGAAAACTATTGCAACTAAATTAAAACAAGAAAGAAATGAAGTCATTTTCATAAATCCAAGAACTTAGAAAGTCACAAATCCTCAGTGAAACAATTATCAAAAAATAAATTTCTACTCATTAAAGCCACCCATTTGTGATATTTATGATACAGCAGTATTCAAACTAGGACAAATGGGAGGTCTCATTCTCTGAAGAGCAATTTGTCATTATTTAAATTTAGTGTGCACATATCCTGTGAATCGTATTTTTGGTATAAGGCCCAGAGAAGACTCTTACATAGGTACCTAAAAGACATACCAAGGATGTTCATCGTGGCATTATTTTTAATACTAAAAATAAAAAATTTGAAGTATATTCTTAGGATAGAATGCTACATAATAGTTTAAAATACTATCTCTGTGTGTGTATAACTGAGTAAAGATCTCAAACCACAGAGTTGTAACAAAATAGATGAAAACTGACAAGGATATGAAATTATATTAAAAATAAGGCATTTATGAAAATTAAATAAAATTTTTAAAAAATACTTCATTGCTTACGAATCTATATATGCATAATATGCCTGTGAAAAATGGATACACACTGAGCTTATAAGTGGTTGCCTCTAAAGAGCAGAGGGAAGAAAATGAACCTGTGAACTTTGACCCATCTCTGTAATATTTTCTTTTGTAAAAAAAAAAAATGGAAGCAGATACAATAAATGATACATATTCTAGGTGGCATGACTGTGGATGCCTGAGAGTCTTTTTCGTTTTTAATGATCTCAAATAAAAACACATTAATGAAAAAATTATACTGTAAAATCCAAATAAGACATATCATCTTGGCTAATTTTGCCTGTGAATCACCAGTCTACACCTCTGCAAAAAATTCAGGTCTCCTGTGATTTCTCTTATTTGATCCACCATCTATGAGGCTGTCTGAAGGAGCTCCACTTAATTCCATGGCTACTGTTTTTGGTGTCCTTGTCAATAGTATTGGTCTGGATGATACTAAAACAGTGTAACTGATCCTCAAAGTGCTTCATGGTGCTGAGTTCCATGAGGATTGTGGATTTCCCACACTATGCTGATATTTTTTACCTGCGCCCCAGAATTACTGTCAATGAAATTTCTAGTTATTCATCTATGAATACGTACATCACAGGAAGAGTTTTCAACATTAGTGCAACCCAAACTGATACTTATAAAACAACGATTTTACCAGCACAAAGGGAAAACACAAACAGAAGATGTGCAGCGATGTAGTTCTTCCTTCAGCGTAGGTGTTCTTGTTCTTAAACGGAGCAATTTCGTTACTTGGAGTCACAGCGTATCAAACATCTTCCACAGAAAGTAGTAATAAATCAAATGAGAAACAATGGTGAGGACTGCAGAGACTGAGAATGAAGATGGGGATTGAGCAGGAGAGGAGAAGGAAGGCCAAGAAAGCAGCTCGATTCACAGCAGATAGACATATGACCCATTTTCTGATTTCAACCTGTTACAAGACCTAGATTGAAAGGAGAAGAGTAAGCACCTTCATTAGCTGTGTACCATTCCTTCCATAATATTCCCTAACTAAGCAAAGGGTCCCTGACTGCTTGTGGAGATAGTCCCACTAAAAAACAAGAAAAGATGTCCCTGTTTAAGCCCCTTTATTCAGTATAAAAACAGTAAAACTCCTTTCAGTATCCTTCAGTATGCAAAGCTGACCCTGAAAATGACATAAGCTGAAAAGTTTATTTCTGTTTCACCAATCACACTAATTTGTTTGTCTTTTTTATTAAAGCAAGACCTGAGAAATCTAAGAGTAAGTCCCAAGTTTACCTCTATTCTATTGTTACTGTTGGTCTCTAATGGTGTTTAGAAATCTTGTTGTGCCCTGTTTTTAGTGTGAATGCACCAAGACTTACAATTTATATTTCTAAGTCCATGCTTTCCCAAATTTTCACTGTTTCTCATTTTCTACCTTCTAGTTTCTCTCTTCATGTTTCCAGTAACTATCAGTCATTTGAAAGTTGTGATTGAAACTGGTGTCTACCTAATGTGGTGCTATGATAATGAGTAATGTCTATCAAGCAGTTACAAAGTGTCAGGCAAGACCTCAGAGCTTTACATATGCACATACATTATCTTAGGTATTTCCATTTTAAAGAAAAGGAAATTGTGGGACTAGGTGCCTAGCGCATGATCCTGTAACTGTTAAGTACCAGAAGCTTGGATTCAAACCCAGTTTATCTACCTGGCTCTAAAGTCAAGCAGTATTGCCATCCCAAATCAGTTTATGAGCAGGAATTTTTAAACTGTTTCCTAACATTAACCTAAAGAACAGCACTTGGCAAACAAGTGCCATAGCTACGATCATGGTGAATCAGCATCAACACAATCACTCCTGACAAGTGATGAGAAAGAGGGGGAGTAATAAGAACACAAAAAATAAATATTAAAAAAAAAAGACAATGCATGGCAGTCAAGTCAGTTCTGACTCATAGTGACCCTATAGGACAGAGCAGAATTGCCCCATCAAGTTTCCAAGGAGTGCCTGGTGGATTTGAACTGCTAAACTTTTGGTTGTCAGCTGTAACACTTCACCACTGCACCACCAGAGTTTCTAGCAATAAAGTATAAGTAATATAAAAATCTTACCAGTTAATAATTTTTTGAAACTTTGAATTAGCAGAATGAAATTAGGAGGCAATAGCCTCTCTGCAAATGATTCCGTTCTTAATGCTTCCTTTTTCAAGATACTCAAATTAAAAGGACTTGAGTTGAATAATCTGAAGATGTTTATTCTCCCACTACCTTTGTTTAGTTCTAAGTAGAGAGTTTAGTGGCCTCTTAAAGTTCTGTTTCTAGTACTCTCAGCAGAAAGAGTTTGTATTCTTCACCCAGAAATGTCTCATTAATATGTTCATTTGATCTCTTTTTCACAGTCAAACAAGAAAAGCCAAGTAAGTTCTGTATCTATTCATCAATTCTGGGGTTGCTTTTCTATGCTGCTACATTCTTTTCCAAACATGTAAGAATATTTGAGTTCTTATTACGTGCCAAGGATCCCTAATAGTGCAGCAGTTAAGCACTTAGCTGCTAACAGAAAGGTCAACAGTTGTAACCCACCAACAGTTCTGAGGGAGAAAGATGTGGTAGTCTGCTTCCACAAAAATTACAGCCTTGGAAACCCCATGGGGCGGTACTACTCTATCCTATGTGGTTACTGTGAGTCTGAATCTACTTGAGAGTCATGGCACCATGTACCAAGCACCGGGAATAGTCCAGTGAAAAACATGGGAAATGACACTGCCTTCCTAGAGTTTACATATGGATTTAAACATTCCTAGTATGTTTCAAAAACCTCTGGGGTGGTTCTGCTCTGTCCAGTGAGTAGAATCAGCTTGGCAGCAGTGGGTTTTTGGAGTCTTGTTTCAAATTCAGAGAGTTTGAGGAGCATAGGAAGAAAAAGTAGTTCATTTCTCCTATTTCACATGAAAACACACTTCTCACATCTGGCAAATTGATATCAGTGATATTTAAGAGTACATTACTGTTCTCAATAATGGAAGGGAATCAATGAGAACCACTTTCTCTGTATCCACTTAAAGAATGTCTGAAATTCTGATTAAGAGACTCTCTGTCTACATGATATTTCTGTTAGACATTCACGGTGGGCCTTTATGCCAACCTATTTTCATTTCAGTGTAAAGGTTCACAATCCCCCGTTTTCAGATTCTCCTATAGTATTTGTAATTTTAGGCAAAGCACAGACAACAAAAATTAATGGAAAAAGTAAACATGGCACATTTTTTCCTAATAAGTTAAAATGTCTTGCTAAACGTAAGCAAAACAACATATTTAACAAGACATAGTTAAAAAAACAAAAAACATAGCCTTCAAGTCTATTCCTAGCGACCCTAGAACTAGAGGATGGAGGACTAGAGGACTAGAGTGCCCCACTGAGTTTCCAAGGAGTGGCTGTAGGATTCGAACTGGAGACCTTTTTTATCAGCCAAAATGCTTAATTGCTGCACCACCTGGGCTCCAGTAAGACTCATAGTAAGGACACAGTAGCAATCATAGGTTATGGCTTGAGTAGGAGACTAAACAAGAGAAAGACACACACACTTCTAAGGTCCTGGAAGCCTAAAGACCAGCAGTTGAACCTACCCAGAAAGACTAGCAGTCTGCTTCTGCTAAGATTATAGCCAAGGAAATGGGGCCCCCAGGAGTCGGAGTCAACTCAAAATCAGCTAACAATACTCACTTCTGACTTTGCTGGAATTTCTTGTGTATATTCATCTTGCAGGCTTGAACAGTTTCTTCCCCTTTGGATAACTGGGAAATGACACTGATAAAATAATAATAATAATTAAGAGTGGGATGGAAATGTCTTGGGACTGGCTCTTCTGAGTTGTCAGCAAAAAGAATACATTTTTAATTAAGTGTGATAGAAATGACACAAAAAGATGTGGGAAACTATGAAAGAGTCAAACAATGATAGAAGGGAGTGGAAGGAAAATGGAAGCAAAAGTGAATGAGACTTTTCTGACTCTGTGGTATTTCAATTTCCAAGAGAAACTAGATGCCACAATGAAAATAACTGCGCTTTTCAAAACGTCCGTTACCAAAACAGAGAGGCAAAAGTAACTTTCGTGGAAACTTTGGAGCTTGCTTACTTTTCCTTCCAGAAATTCCCGTTGAAAACAATATCAGTTAGAATGTTATCATAATGTCAATTCTGTTATCAAAGTTAACCCACTGTATTTGTGTTTGAATTTTAGAACAAGTAGCAGTACCTGTCAGTAAGTTCCTTTTCTTTTCATAGCACTGGTATAAATTAGGATCCCAAATTGCAGAGAAATTTTTTCTTAACTCTGACCAATTCCATCTCATGGTTCTGTTTACAAATATTTCTCCCTCTTACTCATTAATTTGCTCAGTTTGTAATTATTGTACAGAGAGAGAAACATTTGACTAAAAGAACTAAGTATAGAAGAAACATTGTGTTTCCCCCCCAAAAATAAAGAAAACTCAAGTGTTTTTTAGTAACAAAACTTTCCATAACTGCAAGAAACAAAAATATATATAGACTGGGATAGGACTAGGTGAAGACACCAAGGATGAATGGAAGAACAGCTAGGGGATGTGCTACATGTCAGGAGGAAAACGGGAAAAGCTGCAGTTAGGGTTCTAATATTAAATCGTTTAAAAGTTCTGTGAAGTATTTAAACTCCTCATACTAGATGGGAAAGGAGGACAAAAATGAATGAATTAAGCTATGTAAAAAAATACTGAAGCCATTCCCATCAAACTGAGACTATTATCACGAGAGAAATACTAATGTTTCTTACTGAATTATGAATATTTTTCTGGGGGAGGTTTGATATATCACAAGACCCATTTGTTAACTCCTTAAAAAGGGTAAAAAGAAAAGGTAAATTATATTCTTGATCCAAAAATCTGTCTAATACGTGTTTCATGTTTTTCTACCAGTTACTCCAATACCTCTTGGTAAGTTATTTCATCTATTTATAAGTTTAAATTTCTTTAAAAGCTTTTCCTTGAAGTAAGGATTTTGCATTCATATTTCCCAATCTCCTTTGCTTTTCCGTGGTATCCTCTTGCATCATCGATGAATTTAGGCAATTTAATATGCCCGATGATTGACAAAAAGAATGGAAGATAGAAAATTAGCATCCTGAGGCTGTATTTTCCAGTTAATAAAAGGGAAAATTTAAATTTAATAATCAATACTGGCAAGACTTTGGTAAAAATTATATATTCATGCATTACTGGTCTAATTGTAAAGTAACATAATCCTTTAAAAAGCAAATCTTAAGTATGCTTCAGCATACTTCAAGATTTGTTAAAATACAGGATCCTTTAAACTCCTAACTCTGTCTCTAGGAATAATTCTAAATATGCAGTATTCAGATACTATTAATTGGCAAAAAGAAAATGTGATCATTAAGAAACGAATTAAAAGGAACAAGATTCAGATCCCATCTAAGTCATTTACCAGATATGTGTCTTTGATTAATTATTTAATCTCTCTGAAAATCGGATCCGACTCGACGGCAGTTGGCTACTTGGCTATTTAGAATTATCTCCGTTTAACAATTTCTTGCAAATCTCGGTGTTCTTATTCTGTCTTTTACTCTCATTTTCACATTTCTGAATTAAGGGATGTATATTTTTAAATTACAGAAAACATAAATCCCTACTGTTAGAAGAAATATATATAAGAAGGAAAAACCAAGACTGGTGACAGTTTAAATATTTTTTCGATAACAAATCAAGACACTAATAAAATCTGAAAGAGAGAGAGGGAAACTGGAGAAATCAGGGTTCTAAGGCAAAGAAAGAAGGCAAGAAAATTATAAAAAGCTATGTCTGGACACAGCAATGTCTGGTTTCCTTCTGCCAGTGCTTCAAAGCTCTGCCTCAATATACCATTCAGTGGAGAATTTTCAAGCAAAACATTTTTCAAATATCACTAAGGAATATGTGATCCTGTTTTTTTACCTAACTGAGAAAGCTGTGTCCATGTACACACTTCCCCCTTCTCTCTTAACTCTCGTTGTATAGAATTGACCTGTTTTTTGTTTTGTTTTGTTTGTTTTTACATTTATTCTAGGATAATAGCCTTACCAATTCTATCAGCAAGAGAGATCTTGTGGGTTGCTATTTTAAAGTAATACCAGACAGAGAATCTATTTTTAATATGGTATGGATATAGGACCCACAAGTACCTATACTGGGAGAGTCCTTTTTTTGATATTCTTAAAAAGTTTCTTCTAAGCTGATATTAGCTAGTCCAAGGATCTTATTAAGTATTGTTAGACAGTTCAGTACTTTTATCAGACGATAAAATTTTGTTCTTTCTTACCGTTTTTAGGAGCACTGGCTCCTATAATTTGATCAGCTGCTGATCTTCCGTTTACCCAACACACAAGACAGACATTTTTTATAAAATGACTATATTTCAACTCTTTTTTTCATAAATGACCTGTGAGCAAAAGATAAATCTTTAACTTATTATATATGTTTTCATAGTCACCATTAGCTTATAACTCTAAGATGACATACAATAATTACACGACATCAATATGTAACATTAACTAAAAACCAGTATCTAAGTATTAACAACTACTAATACCATTAAAGATAATAATTATCACATGCTATCCTTCACCACTCTCCAGTTACCTGCAGCATACATGAAGTTGTGTATGTGTATAATATATATACATGCACACACACACACACACACACATATATATACACATACACAGCTTTGCCTTTTAGCCTTAAGCTACTAGACAAAAGCAACAGAAGATTTGACCTATCGTATTTCATTGCAGCTTCCTTCCTAGGAAAAAGAGTGGTCTCAGGGCTTCTTTTTCTCTCCCACTATAAAGAATGTGATTGCTAACTGAATTTTTGGAAGCTTCAGTTTCATGTGGGGTTGATTTATTAGAGTTCTTTTCACAATACACCAATTGCCATTTCGTTGGCAATTCTGGTATTCTTTGGCCATGGACAGGGTTTGGGCCCAATGCCTTCATTGGCTGTCTTCAACTCTGCTAATGCAGAACCTAAGTGGATCATTTCCCAATCTCTTTTGCATCTTTCTACATTTCCTAAAGTTGTTGACTTTAAGTGAAAAGCTTCCTAATCAAAGGATAAAGAGCAAAGACAGGCTTGAATAAACATACATATGTATATTTCTAAGCTAATAAGGGCTTTGGCTCAATAAACTAAGGATCACAAGACAGAGTTGGATCCGATCCTACGGCACTTGGCTTGGCTAAGACAGATGTATTAAAATGGAAGATATACTATAATATATATACAGAGTAATATAACAAAAATTAAAAAACTGAACAGAGATATTATGAAATTAAAGACCTGAAATAAGAGAAAAATAAAATTTAAATTAAAATAGTTAACTTTCAGTTTCAATTTCTCATAGAATTTGAAATGGAAGTGAGTCTAAACTCAACTTCACTTTGCCCACCCTAAAGATACATACCATCAAAGATTAAGGGCTACAGAGGATGATGAGGAAATTGATGTTCTTGGAATTTTGTATTTGTCACTGTAACTGATACTCACCCAGCGTTATTCTACAGCTTGAGAGATGTGCAAGCAAGAAACCTTGGGCTCTGTGTCCCAAGCAAATCACATTATTATGTGTTGACAGTGTAGCAGAGGACACAAGCCTCGTGTATAAATTTCTTTTTATCCCTTCATTCTGCTATGTTTTAGAGTCCTAAAATACCGGGAAGTTTCTTCTAACACATGTTATTTCTCAAAGCCAGCTTTAGAATTATGACATTCTCATTGTAAGCCCCAAAGATTATCAGAAAGAACAACATGGAAAAGTGATCATGATGAAAGTATAAAATTTTGATCCTTTTGAGTAAGTTTTTCTGTCTGCAGAATGAAATAAGATGACAGCTAGCACAGGGAAAAGGGTTTTAAAGGAAGAGAGAAAAAAGACAAAAAAGAAGATGAAAAGGAAAATGAAGTTAGCAATCTTTAATTGTCAACTAGTTTCCTGAAAGGTTGCAACCTTTTGCCCTGGGTAAGAATATTTGATTTTTTTTAATTAAAAAGCTAAACTTTATTCATATAACCATTCAGTCAGGCCTTCCAAAATGAACTACTTAGTTTACAATAGTGAAGTTTGGAATTAATGAGAAGCAGTATATTCTTATAAAATTTAATATTTCTCAAACATTCATTTCCTGGTGTTCCAAGTAGATTTTCAGCGGGGATTGCATGCATCAAATAAAAATATACAAATAAAAACAAAAAAATAATTTATTTTATTTTCTATTTTAGCAATTGCTCCAGTAGCAGCTGGTAAGTTCCTATATTCTTTCTTGGTTATAATTTCCTCTGGTTCTGTGTAGCATCTGGGTTCCTTTCTTTGCCCTGATGTTTTTAACATCTGACAACTATCAGCCCTAAGAGTAATGCTGTTTTCACTCCCTTTGTGCACATTTTCTGGTATTTCTTTAAGATACAGACTGTTTGTAGGTTTGTCTATTTTAATACATCAAAGACAAAGTTACACAGGAAAACATGCAACAAGGATGAAGAGAAAAGTTGTGTGTGTCTATAAAATTAAGTTAGAGAAGAAAAACCAAGGGCTACAATGCTGGAAAAATACGACAGAGTCAGATCACAGGTAACACCACACTAAATATCTATTTTAGTAGTGGAAATAACAGTTATAAAAAAAATCTGTTTTTTATTCAGAAACAAAACAAAATTTCAAGCAGTAAGAGACAGAAACAGTCAGAGTATAAAGAGGGACGGACTACAAAATATTCTCTGTGTATAAGAGAACACTGATTAAATTAGAGTAGAAGATAAAAGAAAAAAACTGACCTTTCCCCTCTCCTTCCTAAAGTTTATTATATCTAAACTTGGACCACAATTATGGCAGAGAAGAAGAGTTAGGAGATCAATATTTTGGAAGCTTTATCTGATTTCCCCTCCGTGGGAGAATTGAATTAGAACTTGTCTTTCATAATATTTGAGTAAATTACACTAATTTATTCTTGCTTCCATTTTCCATTTCTCAGGCCTACAGTCTAATTAAAGAAATTAAAAAGCAAAAATTGGCAGTAAGAATAGAACATATGACCCAACTGTATGTTGTCTACAAGAAACTCACTTAAATTTAACAGTGTAGGCAGGTTGAAAATAAAAGGATGGAAAAAGATATACCATGCAAGCATTAATTTTTTCATAAATGGCTATATTAGTATCACATAAAATACACTTCAGAGTAAAAAAACCTACTGGGGGCAAAGAGGAACAATAGATAATGACAAAATAATCAATACACCAAGGAGACACAGAAATCATAAATATATGGGAACCAAATAACATTCACAATACATGAAAAAAAGAAATGCTAGAATTGACAAAAGAAATACAAAGATCCACCATTACAGCTGAGAACTCCAATGCTTCACTAACCCATTCTCAGCAACTGATAGGAAGTCAACAAAGATGTGGAACAACTGAACAACAAAATCAACTAGCACAATATAATTGGCATGTTAGAACACTTCACCTAACAACACCATCACTTTCAAACATACACAGAGTATATATTGTAATATAGCATATTATGGGTCATATAACAAAGCTCAGTAATTTAAAATCGTATAAAATATGTTTTCTGGCTATAATGGAATAGAACAGAAAAGCAGTAACAGGAAAATCTCTAAACACTGAAAAATTACCAATATATTTTTAAATAATTCATGACTGAAAGGAAAAATATAAAAGGAAATTTAAAAATATGCACCTGACCCAAGCATTGGTGTTTCCAATCACTCCTATGCATGCAAAAGGTGGATGGATGATGAATAAGAAAGACTGAAAAAGAACTGATAACTCTGAATTATGGTGTTGGGGAAGAATATTGAATATACCTTGAAGTAGTAAAAGAATAAAGAAATTTGTCTTGGAAAAAAAATATTTAGAACTAGATGAAAATGAAAACAAGGTATCAAAATTCATGGAATGCAGTTAAAGCAGTGCTGAGAGGAAAGTATATAACTTTGAATACTTACATTAGAAAGTGAAAAGCCTGGATCAATAATTTAAGCTCACACCTCAAGACACTAGAAAAAGACAAACAAAATATATCCAAAGAAAAGGAAATAATAAACAGCAAAATTAAGGGGGGTGGGGAAGGAGGAAGAAGAAAGAAGAGAAACTGTAAAGTAAAAAAAAAAGTGAAAAATAATAAAACAGAAGTTTGGTTCTTTGAAAAGATCAATAAAATTTGTAAATCTGTAGCGAGACTGACAAAGTTCAAAAGAGAGAAGAAGAAAATCATCAATACCAAGAATGCAACAGGATGCACTTACAGGTTTTGCAGCCACTAAAACGATAACAACACTGAGATCAAGGATGGTTCAGTATTCAAAAATCAGTGTAATTCACCACAGCAATAGTGTAAAGAGAAACCAAGTTAACATAATTAAAAAGCATTTGACCAAATTAAGTATCCATTAATTTTCATATTAAAATCTCTCAGCAAATAGGAATAAGGATAATTTTCTTAATTTGATTTAAAGCATCTGTAAAAACCTAGAGCTAACATCACACATAGTGGTGAAAAACTGGTTTCCCCCTAAAGTCAGTAACCAAGCAAGAATGTCTGCTCTCCCCGCCTCATTTTACAAAGTGGTGGAAACCCTATCCTGTGCAACAAGGCAAGAAAAGAAAATAGAAGACATGTAAATTGGATACATAGAAATAAAACTGTCTCTCTTTGTAAATGACATAATTGTATATGTACAGATTTCCAAGGAATCCACATATAAATAAAACTAATAAATGAATAAAGCAAGATTAAAGGATACAAATCAACACATAAAACTCAATTGTGTTACCATTTACTAACAAGAACGTGTGGAAACCAGAATTTAAAACACAATATTAAAACCAAAAGCTGGTTTTTTGAAAAGATCAACAAAATTGATAAACCACTGGCTAAACTTACTAAAGAAAAGCAGGAAAGGAAACAAATAACCCAAATTAGAAATGAGAGGGGAGTTGTCACCACAGATGCAACAGAAATCAAAAACATCATAACAGAATGCTATGAAAGACTGTACTCTAACAACTTTGAAAACCTAGGGGAAATGGACAAATTCCTTGACTCACACCACCTACCCAAATTATCACAACGTGAAGCAGAACAACTTAATAAACCCATCACAAAGGAAGAGATTGAAAAGGTCATCAAAACACTGCCAACCCAAAAAAGTCCGGGCCCAGATGGCTTCACGACAGAATTCTACCAAGCTTTTAGAGAAGAGTTATCCCTAATACTACTGAGACTATTTCACAGGATAGAAAGGGATGGAGTACTCCCAAACTCATTCTGTGAAGCCAGCATAACCCTGATACCTAAGCCAGGGAAAGATCCAACAAAGACAAAGAACTACAGACCGATATGAATCATGAACCTAGATGCAAAAATCTTCAACAAAATTCTTGCCAACAGAATACAACAACATATCAAGAAAATAATCCATCATGACCAAGTGGGATTCATACCAGGGATGCAAGGCTGGTTCAATATCAGGAAAACAATTAATGTGATTAACCACATAAATAACACAAAAAACAAGGATCACCGGATTTTGTCCATTGATGCTGAAAAGGCATTTGATAAAGCCCAACACCGATTCATGCTGAAAACTCTTAGCAAAATGGGCATAGACGGCAAATTCCTCAACACAATAAGGGCCATTTATACAAAGCCAATTGCCCACGTCATCCTGAATGGAGAGAGACTGAAAGACTCTCCCTTGAGATCAGGAACTAGAGAAGGATGCCCACTCTCACCTCTTCTATTCAACATTGTGCTAGAAGTTCTAGCCAGAGCAATTAGACAAGATGAAGAAATAAAGGGCATCTGCATCGGCAAAGAGGAAGTTTATATCTCCCTGCTCGCAGATGATATGATTGTATATGCAGAGAACCCCAAGGAATCTATAAGTCAGCTACTCAAACTGATAGAAGAGTTCAGCAAAGTCTCAGGATACAAGATAAACATAACTAAATCAGTAGGATTCCTTTATACCAACAATGAGACTGTTAAGGAGGAAATTATCAAATCAATACCATTTATGATAGCCCCTAAGAAGATAAAGTACCTAGGAATTAATCTAACCAGAGAAACAACAGACCTTTACAAAGAGAACTACAAGCCCTTACTACAAGAAACTAGGAGAGATTTAGATAAATGGAAAAACCTACCCTGCTCATGCATAGGAAGACTTAACATTGTCAAAATGTCTATTTTACCCAAAACAATTTATTTATATAATGCAATCCCAATACAAGTTCCAGCATCATTTTTTAATGAGATGGAGAAGCAAATTACCAAGTTTGTTTGAAAAGGGAAGAAGCCCCGGATAAGTAAGGTGCTACTAAAGAAGAAGAACACACTGGGAGGCCTCTCATTACCCGACCTCAGAACATACTACACTGCCACAGTGGTCAAAACAGCCTGGTACTGGTACAAGAACAGACAGATGGATCAATGGAACAGAATTGAGGTCCCAGAGATGACACCATCTGCCTATGAACAGATGATATTTGACAAAGGCCCTAAGACAGTGAACTGGCATAAAAACAGTCTCTTCAACAAATGGTGCTGGCAAAATTGGTTATACATCTGCAATAAACTGAATCAAGATCCATATCTTACACCTTATACAAAAACCAACTCCAGTGGATAAAAGACCTAAATATCAAACCTAAAACGATAAAGCTCATCCGGGAAAAGGTAGGAACAACAATGGAAGTTTTAATACACAATGAGGACAGACTCCAAAATCTATCAAAGAAACCTCAATCAACAGAAGAGAAAATAGATAAATGGGAACTATTAAGAATCAAACACTTTTGCTCATCCAAAGACTTTATTAATAGAATTAAAAGAACACCCACAAAATGGGAAAAAATATTTGGCAACTCTATGTCAGACCGACGCCTGATCTCCCTAATCTATAAGATACTACGAAACATCAGTAAGAAGAAGATAAATCATCCAATTAAGTGATGGGCAAAGGAGATGGACAGACACTTCACTAAAGAGGAGATCCAGGCAGCCAAAAAGCACATGCGGACATGTTCACGATCTTTAGTTATTAAAGAAATTCAAATCAAGACAACAATGAGATACCATCTCACCCCAACAAGATTGGCCATGATCCAGAAAACACAAAACAACAAATGCTGGAGAGGCTGTGGAGAAAGTGGAACCCTCCTACACTGTTGGTGGGGTTGCAAAATGGTCCAGCCTCTTTGGAAGGCAATCTGGCACTTCCTTAAAAAAACTGGATATCGATATACCATTTGACCCAGTAATTCCACTACTTGGAATATATCCTACAGAATCAAGGCCTTTCACACCAACGGACACATGCACCAGAATGTTTACCGCAGCATAGTCCACGATAGCAAAAAGATGGAATCAACCCAGATGCCCAACAATAGAAGAATGGATAGGTAAACTATGGTACATATACTCAATGGAGCACTACACAATGATAAAGAATAACGATGATACCAGGAAACATCTCCTAACCTGGTTTCAACTGGAAGACATTATGCTGAGTGAAAGTAGTCAGCGACAAAGGGACAAATACTGCATGAGACCTCTACGATAAGATCTCAAAAACAGACTTGTGTATAGAAGACTCTTTGACAGCTGCAAGGGAGGGGAGGGAGGGAGGGGGAGGGGGGAGGGTTTAGTTTAGACAGTTACTAGAAATCTAGTTGGGAGAAAGCGGTGATAGCACACATTATAAACAAGAACAACATTAAGTGGACTTCAGCATAACTTGAGTACTCCTTCTATCTTAACTCAATAGTGCAAGGATAGAGTAGCTGGGGTGGGGAGCGGGGGACCATGCTCTTAGGCGAATTCCAGGCCAATGGCACAACTAGCGTTTTGCTAAGAGAGCTCTCTGCACCCCACATTGGTGAGTGGCGTCTGGGGTCTTAAAAGCTGCCAAGCTGCTATCCGAGGACACAGCAAATGGTCCCAACTCAGCAGGAATGGATGCTCACCGAGGACCAAAATGACATGCGGTAAAGACAATCGAGAAGACAGAGAGACCCACATGACTGGGTGCCTACATCGACTTGGGACCAGAAGAACCAGATGGTGCCCGGCCACCACCAGTGATAGCCACGATGGAGCTCACAGAGAGGAGTCTCACTGGCAACACAAGAATAAAAAGGGTGCATCATGAGACCTCCACTAAAAGACCTCAGCTGATGGTTCAGCGGTTTTGGGGTTCCTCTGAGAGCAGGGCCCCCGGCCCTGATGCTGCCCTTTCCCATAAATTATAACGAAGGTCCACTCTTTGGACAGGAATGGATTGGACTTGGCAATGCAGAGTGACCATATATTGGAAGCACTTTATGGTTCTATACATCTATAGGATATCATCTTGCTGACCTCTGGCTGGAGGAAGGGGAGTGGACGGAGAAGAGGGGAAAGGAGGCTGTTGGGAGGATGAGACATGTATGGAGCAGAGACGAATAGTGTGCAGTCACCGGACAGGGAGAGCAGTGGAAGCTGCATATAGGTGGGCATGTAAATTTATACATGAATGTACATTTTTACTCAATCATGTTAAATAAAAATAAAAATAAAAATAATTTTTAAAAAAAGATAGAAGAAAAAAAAAACCCCCACAATATTATTTACAAGTGCTCCAAAACAAAAATAATTGCCTAGGTGTAAATCTAGTAAAGTGTGTATAGAATCTGTATGCTTAAGACTATAAAACGTTGATGAAAGATATCAAAGATGTAAGCATGCATGAAATGGAATACTCAGTATTGTAAAGATGTAAATTTCCTCAACTTGATCTGTAAGTTTAATTCAACTTTTGTGGCGTTCCTAGCAAAATATTTTTGAAACTGTATAGAAACTTAGGAGTCCTTTTAGTGTCTATTCAAGCTTATTCTAAAATTCATAAAGTAGAATAGCCAAAATAATTTGAGAAAAATAAAATGAGAGGAATCACTCTGCCTGATATTAACACTTATGTAGTCAAAGTTGACAAGACAGTGAGTGTGTTATCAGAGAAGGTACAGAAACATGGATCAATAGAACAGAATACAGAATCTAGAAACAGACAAACACGAATGCAGCCAGTTAATTTTTTACAAAGACACAAAAGCAATTCAGTGGAAAGAAATGTAGTCCTCAACAAATGATGCTGAAACTTGAGTAGATTTTCCGTCAAAAAAGAAAATGAATAGCCAGCAAGTGCATAGAAAGACACTTACAGCCATCAGTCATTAGGGAAATGCAAATCAAAACCGAAATGAGATACCACATCACCTCACTCCCTCCACTAAGATGACTATGATAAAACAAATGAAAAATTTTTTTACCTCTCCATGTAAATGGTAGCATCTAATACATAGTATTTTGTGTCCTTTTAATTTTTTTATCTTGATCATATATCTTGGAGAATTTTCCACGCCAGAACATACAGGGCTGCCTCATTCTTTTCAGTGGTTGTATTTTACATCAATGTATAGAGTGTTGAGCTGGACTGTATTCACTCATATGTCTGTGGTCAGCTGGTGGGTTTGCTGGTAGATGGCAGGCCTACGGTGGCCTCAACCAGGCATTTGGTTTTCCCATCCATGTCTCTCACACTGTCTTAATCATCTAGTCCTGCTATAAGGGAAATACTACAGGTAGATGACTTTAATAAAGAGAAATTTATTTCTTCACAGTTTGGTAAGCTACAAGTCCAAATTCAGGGCATCAACTCTAGGGGACAGTTTTATCTCTCTGTCAGCTCTAGAGAAAGGTCCTTGTGGTACATCAGTCTTTCCTTGGTCTGGGAGCATCTCAGCCCAGGAAGCTCAGGTCCTTAAGACATACTGTGTTCCCAACACTGCTTTCTCAGTGGCATGAGATCTCCATGTCTTTCTTCTCACTTCTCTCTTTTATATCTTAAAAGAAACTGACTGAAGACACTAAAACTTTTTTTGGGGGGGTGGGAGAGAGGAGACAAACCCTTCAAAGTTATTTTATGCCACCCTTGAATTTTGTTTCACATGCCTTTTATAACCAATTGAAAAAATTGATGACATTTAAGAAATAAATAACACATGTTCAAATACAAAAAAAAAAAAAATGAAAAATAACAGATGTTGACAAGAATGTGGAAAAACTGAAACATTGTCCACTGTTGGTGAGACCTATAAAACCGTGCAGCTTCTGTGGGAAACAGTTTGGAAGTTCCTCAAACTTTAATTAGGGAAATACATATGATCTAGCAATTCCACTACTAGATAAATACCCAAAAGAACTGTAGCACTATTCCTCATAGCCAAAAGATGTAAACATCCTAAATGTCCACCAACGGTTAGCTAAACAGAATGTGCTGCATACATAGGACAATATTACTCAGCCGTAAAGAGTAATAAAGTCCTGATACATGAACCATGTATCATGATGAACCATGAAAACATACTGAGTGAAATAAGTCACTCACAAAAGGAAAGTGTTACGTGGTTCTGTTTAAGTGAAATAGCTAAAATAAGCAAGTATGTGATTGGGAAGGAACAGGAAAGGGGTTGTATAACTTAGGGGTCACTCAACTTCTGTTAAGAGTGACAGAAAAATTTGGTAATGGAGAGTGATGATAGATGCACAACATGATGAATATAACATATCTGAACTTCTCATGTCAAAAATTTTGAAGCGGCAAATGTCTTGTTATATACACTTACCACAATAAAAGTAAAAGGAGCTATAAAACCTATTGTAAATATCTTTTTTCTTTTCTTTACTGTCTGCAAGAAAGAAGATGATAATGAGACAAAAAAAGGAAGAGACAGGAAATAGAAAAGCAGAATACAGCAAAGTGTAGGAAAAGAGGGCTGTCTAGGGAAGACAGTGATAACACTGAAGTTACAGGATTAGGATTTTCTTTCATGTCATGTATACCTTTAAAAAAAATTTTATTGCAATTAAGTGAAAGTTTACAATTCAAGTCAACTTGCCATATAAAACCCTGAGCCCCCACCTCTATGCAGCTCTATCTGTTTTCCTCATCTTGTGACAGCACACTTATCCCCTATACTTTTTCCTTCCAGCATCCACTCTTTTCAACACCTATCCTCTCCTCTCCAAACTCTCGTCTTTCCTTTAAAAAAAGAGACCAGTTGGATAGCCTTATAGTATATTAAACCATAAAGTACACACACAGTCTGCATCACTCTGTGACCCTTAGTCCAATCCAATCTTTGTCTGAAGTGCTGGCTTCGGTACTAGTCTCAGCTCTGGACTAGATGCAAGTCCAGGGGCCATGTTCTCAGGGGACCCCCAGGCTGTTGTACCATCAAGTCTGGTCTTTTACAGAGTGCTTCACCTGCACACCCCTTCTTCTCATGTCACATCAGAAACCATACACTGTGTTCCCCGACAAGGCTGTCTTTGGCGGTGGCCAGGCACCATCTAGTTCTTCTGGTCTCATGCTGATGTAATCTCCCAAGTATATGGACACTTCTGTCTCCTGGGCTCATGTTTTCCTCATCATTTGATGTGTACTTATTGAATGTCAGTTATAACCAGATTGTGCCCTATACACTGGGAACACAGCAAAAATTCCTGCTTCATACACCATAGAGTAGGTGAGGCAACATTGAGGAAGAAAGACACTAATACAGACATAATAAGAAAGATTCTGGATTTCACTTAAGAGTATGGTCCCCTACCCGCTGCCCTAGCTACTCTGTCCTTGCAATATTGGGTTAAGATGGAAGGAGTATTCAAGTTATGCCAAAGTCCACATAATATTGTTCTTGTTTCTAATGTGTGCTATCACTGATTTCACCCAACCAGATTTCTAACAACTATGTAATCTAAACCCTCCTCCCTCACCCTCTCTCCCTCCCCTCCTTTGCAGCTGTCAAAGAATCTTATTCTACACAGAAGTCTGTGTTTGAGATTTTATCATAGGGGTCTCATACAATATTTGCCCTTTTGTCGCTGACTACTTTCACTCAACATAATGTCTTTCAGTTGAAACCAGGTTAGGAGATGTTTCCTGGAATCATTATTATTCTTCATCATTGCATAGTGCTCCATTGAGTAGATATACCATAGTTTACCTATCCATTCCTCTGTTGTTGGGCATCTGAGTTGATTCCATATTTTCGCTATCATGGACTGTGCTGTGGTAAACATTCTTGTGCATGTGTCCGTTGGTGTGAAAGGCCTTGTATTCTGTAGAATACATTCCAAGTAGTGGAATCGCCAGATTGCTTTCCAAAGAGACTGGACCATTTTGCAACCCCACCAACAGTGTAGAAGAGTTCCGTTTTGTCCACAGCCTCTCCAGCATTTGTTGTTTTGTGTTTTTTGGATCACTGCCAACCTTGCTGGGGTGAGATGGTAACTCATTGTAGTCTTGATTTGAATTTCTGGTACAACTAGCATTTCGCTAAGTGGGCTCTCTGCACCCCACATTGGTGAATGGCATCTGGGGTCTGAAAATCGGCCAAGCTGCCATCTGAGGGCACAGCAAATGGTCCCAACTCAGCAGGAACAGATGCTCACTGAGGACCAAAATGACAGGAAGGAAGACAACCCAGAAGATAGAGAAACCCACGTAAGTGGGTGCCTACATCGACTTGGGACCAGAAGGCGCCATCTCCAGTGAAAGGAGAGTGTTGGGAGGATGAGACATGTATGGAGCAGAGAGGAATAGTGTGCTGTCACCTGGCAGGGAGAGCAGTGGAAGCTGCATATAGGTGGGCATGTAAATTTATATGGGAATGTACATTTTCACTCAGTCATAATAAAATAAAATAAAGAAAAAGAAAAATTCTGGATTTATAGAAAATGTTAGAGCCTCGATGGTACAGTAGTTAAGAGGCCAACTGCTAACCAAAAAGATGGCAGTTCGAATCCACCAGCCACTTCTTGGAAATTCTAAGAGGCAGTTCTTCCCTGTCCTACAGGATTGCTATATGAGTCAGAATTGACTCAGCGGCAGTGGGTTTGGTTTGGTTTGGATTGTAGAAGGTGTTAATTACTATAGAAATGAGTAAGTAAAGAGAGTTGGAGGAGAACTGGACATTTTAAAGAGGTGACAGGGAAAGTCTCACAAAGATGGCAATTGAGAAAAATACGAAAGAGGTCAGAAAATTAGCCCATGTGGATATCTGAGAGGAGAATATTTTGGCAGAGGAAACAGCAAGTGAAGAACATTGGCATAGAATTATTTATTGAATCTGGAGAAAAGCAAGAAAGAAGTGTGCCAAAGTGGAATGAAAAGGAGAGAATTTATCAGAGTTAGGAGGGAACAGATCTATCAGGATTTTCTTGAAAGCCACTGACTTTGAGCAAGATGGGAAGCCATTGTTGTTAAGAAGCCTAGTGACCTCACCTGATGATACTTTAAAAGAATGATCTCGCTGCATGCAGAGAGATGCGCATGCAGAGAGAGTAATTAGAGAGATGAATAACTTGGACCTTGGAGACAGTCATACAGTTGATGAAGAGTATCAGGTTCTTGTAACACACTAAGGAATCTGTTACCCTAGCATATACTGCATCTTACTGGGGCTCCTGATGGTACCCTGGAAGAAATGGTTGAGGAGATGATAGTGGGACTTCTATTTATGATCCAAAAAATCCTATCGTTAACCTGTCTTCTTGGTTTGATTTTCATATCTCAAGTCCCGCTAGTAAATTCCTAACCTGTTTCTAAAACCAATAATTCTTTAATTTCTTTTAACGGAGGACTGAGCAAACTCATTCTGTCAAGGACCATGTAATACATACTTAAATTTTGTAGGCCAGAAGGTCTCTGTCACACTGAGCTCTGCTGTTATAACCCCAAAGCAGCCACAGACAGTATGTAAAGAAAAATTTAAAAAGTAACATGGTTGTGCCCCAACAAAACTTTAGTTGTTGGCACAGAAATTTGAATTTCATATTATTGCCATGCAATAATACTCTTTTTTTTTCTACCACTTAAAAATGTAAAATCTGTTCTTAATTTGAAGGATGCACAAAAACATGCAGTTGGCTGGATTTTTTCTAAGGGCTGCACTTTGGCTAACAGTTACTACAGGATTCAAATACCCTAATACTGCATTTTTGCCCTATTAAACATAAGCTCGGGTATTAGGCTTCTCAAAAATGTGCTTTCTTCTCACTTTGTACTCTTTGTGCTAGATGTATTAAGAAACATCAACACAAGAGTCATATGTACATTATAATACCTGCTTACAAATGCACCATAAATATTTCATATTAACCAGTATCAGTGAATGGTGCTAGCACACATACTCTAAGGAAACCCTGGCTGTGTGATAGTTAAGTGCTACAGCTGCTAATCAAGAGATTTCCAGTTTAGACTGCAATTAATGGTCCGAAGGCCCTTGGGTGCACGACCCCTAGACCTGATACTAACTCTGTCTGTAAATCATTACTGAGGTCAACTCTTTGGACAGGAATAGATTGGACTCAGGGAAACAGAGTGATCATACCGTATGTGCATTTTATGGTTCTGTGCATCTATAGGATGTGGTCCTACTGCCCTCTTACTAAAGGGGAGTGGAGAGGGTGGAGAGGATGGGACGGGAGATTGTTAAGAGGATATAACATGTGTAGAACCAAAAGGAAGAGTGTGCTGTCACCAGGCAAGAAGAGCAGAAGGAGCCGCAGATAAGTAGGCATGCAAATTTAAACTGGATTATACACTTTCACTCAATCACAATTAAAAAAAAAAAAAAAGATGAGTAAGAAAAGGAGGTTCCCAGTTCAAATCCACCAAGCACTTCTTGGAAACCTGAAAGGGTTGTTCTACTCTGTCCTATAGGGTCACTATTAGAATAAACTTGACAGTAATGGATTTGGCTTGGGTTTACAGTCTCTAAATCAGACCATTATACAGTATGTTTCATGTTTTCCAAATTATCATCTTGTAACTCTAGAAAAAATTGCTAATGATTAGCCAAAAATAAAGGTGATTAGTTTCAAAAACATTTAAAGTAGCTTGTCACAAGACTTTCTAAGCTACAGCAGGCCAAGAGAAAGAGTAAGGGAAACAGAGGCCAGGATTGTTTGTGGCACAGATTTCATTCAATGCAGAGGCTTAGGGATCAGGGGAGAAGAGAATGCTCAATTATACCTACTGATATATGTGTCTTTGTTTCTTTCAGTGGACAGTTCTGGAACAATCAGTAAGTTTGGGTCTGGGAGGCTATTCCCTTACTTTGCCTATTTCTGTGTGTAGATAAAACTTTTTAAGTTCTTTTTCCCAAATTTTCTTGTATTTGAAGTTTGTGTACCTTAGCATAGTCAATATTTGTTAAATAAGTGGTTTCCTCATATCTGAATTTTGATTCTCTTGTCTGTTTTCCTACCATAACAACATATAATAGTCTTTTCTTTGATCCTGGAGCCTTGATGTTACAGTGTTAAGAGCTCATTTATTAACCAAAATGTCAGCAGCTCAGATCCACCAGCTGTTCCTTACTAATTCTGTGGGGCAGCTCTACCCTGTCCTCTAGGGTCACTGTAATTGTAGTAGCATAAATTCCCTTGTCATATATCATAAAGAAGTCTGTTTTTTCTGTACTATCACTGGCCACTTATAATTTTTAGTTTTCAAAAAAAGCCCTAAAATTGACAAAGGGGCTCAGGTGGTATGGTTAAGAGGCAGCTGCTAACCAAAAGGTTAGTCATTCAAACCCACCCAAACTCTCCACTGGAGAAAGACCTTATGAGGCAGTTCTACATTGTCACACAAAGTCCGTCTGAGTCAAGCATCAACTTGACCAGGACTCAATAGCAGCAATAACATTGACCCAAAAATAAACATCAATTTTGATAACCATCAGTATACATTTTCAAGCTGATCGGGATAGTGGTAAAAATCTGACTTGGAAAAAAACAAAGAAAGGTGGAAAATATAATAGTTTGATTTTCAGTGGAATAGATATTCAATCTTATGCTCTAGCTAAATGGCAGTCTAAATAATTTCCTTGTGAAATGGGATGGGGAAACTGTGGCCATTAGCACTCCTATTACTATATTTTACTCAGCAGAAAACACAGGGTTATATTCCCCAGAAGTCCTTGTTTCTACATTCACCTGGCAAGGGCATGACTGGGGATTCGGTTGTCTTTCAATTAGAAAATCCCCACTGATCTTTCTTTTGTGTTTTATTTTTAGCATTGTCTCCTTTGGGTAAGTTCTTTGTTTACTCTGAATTCTATTTTACATTGTTTATATACTCTCTGTCCTGTATTTCACTCTCATAAGAGAGGCTCATACTTCTACGTTATTTTAAAGGCTCCAATCCTACAGAATTTTCCAAGATTGTCAACAACTTTTTTTTGGAGAGATTTTTATAGAGGAAGTGAACTTTATCTGAAAGGATGCTGTTACTTCTGGCCACATTCTAGATTTTGAAAAAAAAAAATCTCTTCACTGACTCCCAGCAGAATATAATAAAGGAAAGATCAGTTTCTGAATCCCATTAGCTTTTTGCTGGGAATATAGAACTGTTTTTTGTTGTAAACAAAGGCCTACTGAATTATATTGATGGGGATAGGTCACTGAGAACAAAGTCTCCTCTACTTTCTGTCGACTTTTTCCTGTCAGGGACAGTAAGTATTGAGCACCCATTATATATTGTACACTGTACTAAGCACTTTCAAAAACATTATCTTCTTTTTTTATAATATCCCTCCCTGGTAGATATTACTTCCCCCATTTTACAGATCAAGAAACTGACACAGACACATGTCTTAAGTTAAAAAGTTGGTAAACATCAGTGTCAACAGTTAAACCCAGGACTTTCTGTTTCTGAAGTGCAAACTATTTCCAGGCCAACACATTGCCTCCTACACTGAACTATAAATGCCTTCTTTGCAATTAGTCACGAAATTTTATCTGTAAGTCAGATGTTTATAAATACAAATATACATCTACTGGAAAGCCTGGATAATTAAATATGCACAAAAGAATTCTTCTAAAAGTAAAAGGATTCACATTTAAATTTGTGTTTCACTTTTAATTATTTTCTAAGTTCCTATTTCTCTATAATCAGGATTATTTAATGCATGCCTCAATTCTTCAAGAAAATCATACAAAACAAAAGAGAATAATACTGTTTTAATACTGTAAATATACAATGTCACAAAGAAAGTAAGACTTACACATAGTGAGACCCATGTCAAGCACCTCAAACATTTGAAACACTAAAAAACACCAGCTAAGTCTTTATATATGTAATCATGTTTAAGTCCAATTCTTTTTCTTAGTTAGCTCTAGAAAGAAGATGGATTTCAGAGAGAGCAGGTGAAGTTGAAAGGAACAATTATTTTCCTTTGATTCACAGTATTTGCGAAACAGTGTGCATTCAGAGCAATGCTCACGTGCCTAGAAGTCAGAAAAGGGCTCAGACCCTCACACATCTCTCAAGCACTCTTCCCATGTGTGGAAGATGATAGGACTGTGATCTGCTGTGTTTCCTTTACAAAAAGAAGAGGAGATAACAGGCTAGGTCTCTTCCTGGAAGTAAATTAAATAAGTACATTCTTTTAGTTGCCAGAAAATAGTTTAATTTCTTTTTCTTATAGAAAGTATATTCTTACTGACACAATCTTCAAATGTATTCTCCCCAACTGATTATTTTTAAGGGGGTTAATGTCTAGCTCAATGTTTATAGAAAGATTTAAGGTAGATCAGAGAAAAACCAAACCCACTGCCCTTGAGTCGATTCCAGCTTATTGTGACCCTGTAGACAGAGTAGAACTGCTTCAAGGAGTTTCCAAGGAGCACCTGCTGGATTCGAACTGCAAGCCTTATCGTTAATAGCTGTAGCCCCTTAACCACTAAGTCACTAGGCTTTCTGGTGCAGGCCAGTCTATCAAATATTATCATCCTCTCAAGCTGAGCCTCTTATTTCTCCTTTCTACATTCGTCTAATTAACATACGATCTTTTAAAATGTTGACTCATGGCCAGAGAACTATGATTCCATGCTTAACAGATCTTTTAGAGTTTAGATCTGATTATGAGTTCCGTGCCAACCACTGAATATAGAACCTGTTACATCAGTTCCTAATAAATCCTATGGTCCATTTTCTACATTGTTTTAGTTTTATGTAACTATTATTGCAGCATAATTCATGATTATCTTTCTACTTTAATTAAAAGTAATGCAATTTAAATTTTTCATCATACATTTTTAATCCTGAATACATAACAATGCTTTCCAAAGTTTAGCCAAGTGCTGTCAAGTCGGATCTGACTCAACGGCACTTGGCTTTGGCTTTTGGCTTCCAAAGTTTTGATTAAATCTTTTGCTTATATTGGAATTTTGTCGTATGGGCTACTACCTACATAAGTAAAAAAAGAAAAAAAAACCACTGTCATCGAGTCAATCGCAACTCATAGTGACCTTATAGGTCAATGTGTAACTGCCCCATAGAGTTTCCAAGGAGCACCTGGCAGATTTGAACTGCTGACCTTTTGGTTAGCAAGCATAGCACCCCGCCAAGGTTTCTAGAAAAGTAGGCTATTGCCAAGACTCAGAGTCAAAACAGACAACTTTAGATCTTCAGTCTAAAGCTCTTCCAATTGTGCTATTTCAAATACCTGCACAAACGGTTTCAAATTTTAGTCAGATTTCACAAATCTTTGTATTATGGAGATGTACCATGTAATTAATTATACCAAGGTTATGAGTTTCAAGGAACAAAAAAAAAAATGAGTATGCTATCTTGAGATCTGGAAGAAGGAAGACAGCAACTTAGAATTCGGTGGGATAATTCGCCGTAGTCAACTTCTGCATTGCAAAGTTAAAATAAAAGTGAACCTCATTTAATGGAATAGTTATTCTCCTGGAAATATATCCTAGAAAATTTAATTTCTGTTAATTAAGTTCAAGACTGAAAGGATGCAGAGAAGATAAAACAATGAAGGATATAAAGACAATAATTGTTGCCATGTTGTTAGTTGCCCTCAAGTCGATTCTGACTCCTGGCCGCCTTATGTGTGCAGACTAGAATTGTACTCCACGGAATTAGAAGTGACTAAAAATACTTTCCAGTGTAGAGGGGGAAGAAATAAAATCCTTCACAATTATATAAGATTAGGAAAAACATATACTTCATTTTGATCAGTAAAACCTGTACTTTAGCAAGCAAATTTGGGTTTTAAAAACTGAGGGGTACATATTTTACAGTGTTAAACAAGAAGTAAATTACTCATGAAAAGATGACAAAGTTAAAAATATTAATATATTAAGAAAAATGAGCTTTTCTGAGGAGTACACACTGTGAAATTCCTAAGGTTTAAAAACCTCAATGCAAAAACAACTCTTCTTCTCCCTACTGCATCATCTCTCCCCTCAAAAAAACAAGAGAGTGTCTATTGATAACACTTCAGAGATCAAAATATTCTGTACTATCTTTCTCAATATGCAATAATTAGAATATACTATTATTTATTTTCTTTAGAAAATTATCAATGGGTTTTTGTAGGAAAAAAATCCATAAATGACACTGGAGGCAAAAAAAACACAAAAGGGCTCAGAAAACATTACTACAAGTTCCCAATGTTATTTTTCTTGTGGTATTAAAAGTTTAAAAAGCCAAAAAGAAACGTTTGAGAGGACGAAATTACAACACGCTTTGTAATTCTTACCTAGTGCAGATGTGCCTTACTTTTTACAACTGATAAAATTCTGAACTTGTATATGTCTATTTTACAAACTTCAAACCTTCAAACTTTAAAGCTTTCTATGTAAAACAAAAACAAAAACAAAAAAAACTCCGATAATTCATTTTTAAGCTAGAAATCTTCCTGTAATGCAATAAACTACTCTTCTAAATTGTTTCTCAGGAACTAAGAATGCCTTGTCGTGATAGATCAGATAGAGTTTTTGCTTGCATTTGGTGGTAGTAATAGCTAATACTTATTGACTACTTACTATATTCTATGTACCATACTGGATGCTTTACTTATATAGCAGTATTTAATGTTCACAACACATTTGTAAGGTAGCTATGGTTAGTACCTCCATTTTACAAATCAGAAAGTGAAGCTTGCCCAGGCTCACCCGGCTAGCTTGACGTGGAGCCCGAATTTGCATCACTTTGTCTCCAGAGGCCATGCTCCTTAAACATATGTCTAGAATCTCTCAGCAACTGTATAAGTAGTCAGAGAAAACTAAATAAGATGAAAGTTAGTCTTGGGCATTAACTGGTTTACCCAAATAAACCTTAGCGTGGGATACTAAATCTAGTTATTTTTATTAAGTTTGCAAATTCAATATTCTTTCTTTGCATAAATAACAGTTGAAGACTTGCCTCAGCTCCACAGAGAAAAGTCATACAAGTCTCCTTAGTAGCTTAGAATTTTTTAAATGTATTTCAGTGAATCAAAAAAGTAAAACAGAAGCAAACAAATTCATTTTTATTAGATGACACAAAAATCTAAATATATCAGAGCTGATTTACACACATGGTAGCTGCACATGATATAAAGGACCTGAAATTTTTGCAAAGCCGAGTTAGTAGATATTGCAAAAAATCAGACTTGGGTGATGTTTAAAGCTGAATTCTGGAATCTGATTACTGAGGTTCAAATCTCAGTTCTACCACTTACTAGCCATACGACCACATACACATCCATTTAAACTCCATGTGCCTCAGTTTCTTCACCTGTAAAATAGGGATAATAATAGTTATCCCACCCTGTTCTATATGGTTGCTGTGAGGACTGAATAAGCT
This sequence comes from Heterohyrax brucei, assembly GCA_028571685.1. Lineage (NCBI taxonomy): Eukaryota > Metazoa > Chordata > Mammalia > Hyracoidea > Procaviidae > Heterohyrax > Heterohyrax brucei. The sequence goes on along the minus strand of CM053144.1, from coordinate 50,835,305 downwards.
AATACTTTTTAAAGTGCTTAGAACAGTGCGTACCTCAGATATAGGAAGCACTCAGTAAGTATAAATTAATGCTACCATTAACTTTGTGTCTAGAGATATGCTTTATCTAATATAGAAAGCATACTTTGAGTTTCCTTTTTCTATTTGAAAAAATAGTGCTTCTTTCTACAATTTTTCTAAAACCAAATTCTATGTTTCAAAGCACATCTTCCCTTAGATCAAGCATTATTCATTAGTCGTAATCCACTGAACAAACACCAGTTCACTTACAGCATGTATCACCTTTTCTCTCAGTTATATTCCAGTTTATTTAAAAGAGTTTAGAATTTTATCACCACTTGGCTTTGGCTTGGCTATATAGTTTTGTATGTAGAGTTCCACCATTTTATATTTTCAGGAAAATTTCAAATTATCTCCAGCTTATCTTTTTAAGACAAAAGAAAAAGAAACCAATATCAGGAAAAATATAGAAACAAAAATATGTGATATCTGAACCATGCACTTTTTTGTGTGCTCAGTTATATTTCCAGGTTACACGGATGGAGAACTTGCCAAAAAATCAGACCCTAAAACTCAGATTCTAAAAAGTGAAAGCATTACAAGTGCTCAGAGTTATCAAGAAGAAAGCAAGAAACCACCAATAAAAGAAGTCACAATTGCAGATTCTGAGGGATCCTTTACATTAAGAAGCAAAAAGGAGCCACTAAGAAGAACAAAAGACACTGGGTTGGGGGAAGACAAAACAGAAACCGAAACCAGGGAGAGTGACTCTGGAATACCAAAAGGACAGGAGACCCAAGTAGAGGAGAGTGACACTGGAGTATTCAAAGGAAAGGAAGCCCAAGACAAAGAGACAGTCTCCGGAATACCAGAAAGACAGGAAACCCCAGCAGAGGAGAGTGACACTAGAATGTCGAAAGCAGAGGAAGCCCAAGTCAAGGAGGGTGACTCTGGAATAGAAAAAGCAAAGGAAACCCAAGTCAAAGATAGTGACGTTGCAATACCAAAAGGACAGGAAGCCCAAGCAGAGGAGAAAGACACTGAAATAGTAAAAGAAAAGGAAGCTGAAGTCAAGGAGGGTGATACGGAAATATCAAAAGAACCGGAATCCCTAACAAAGAAGAGTGATACAGAAACACAAAAAACGCCAGAATCCCGAGCCAAAAAGAGTGACACTAAAAGACCAAAGAAGGTGGAATCCCGAGTAAAGCAGAGTGATACTGGAATAGCAAAAGAACAGGAATCCCCAAAAAAGAAGAGTGATACAGGAATAACAAAAAAATCAGAATCCCAAGCAAAAAAGAGTGACACTGGAATGCCAAAAGAACAGGAATCCCAAGCAAAGAAGAGTGATGCTGGCATACCAAAACAGTCAGACACCCAAGCAAAGAGTGATACTGGAGTGTCAAAAGGACAAGCAGGGAAGCAGCGTGTTGCCAGAGCACCGAAAAGAACAGCAGGCCAAGCAAAGAAGAGTGATGCCTCAATCCCAAAAGAACCAGAAGCCCAAGCAAAGGATAAAGGAAAGAAAAGTAATGAAGGAAAGAAAGGAGCTGAAGGAAAGAAAGAAGCTGAAGTCAAAGGTAAAAAAGTACGAGCCCCAGCGAAACGCAAAGGCAAGTAAAGGGAAGAAGCAGAACAAAAAGAAGACTAAGGATAAATCGAAGGGGCGCCCATAAGACAACTGATCATTATGATTCTTGTCCCTCAGATGCAAGCCATGTCCCAGCCATAGCCTCAATGGATTAAAATTACAAAATCCCTTTAATTTGTGTATCTGCAGAGTTCCTGCCTTTCAGAAATTACACCGTTTTTAGACTTCTCAGTCACAAACCTCAGCTTCCAGATGTTTGTTCTATAAATTGATAGTTCTATTATTCAGTCAAGAGAGACTGGCAACTTTCTTAAATAAAACACTTTGATGAAACAAATGTATATAATTTTCTTTGACAACTATTATGGCTCTGTGATACACTAACTTAGCAATCAACCAATAACTCCTCATAGCGGACAAGACACTGTACTGGCGGTAAGGGATATCCAGAAAAACAGAGTCCCTGTAATCAAGTAGCTTGTAATAGATAGTGATTTAGTGTATGCACACATGACAATATTTTTTTAAAAAGTAAATCTAGTGTCCAAAAAATAGTTTATATGCCAAGGCACTACAATACATTCAGAGTTCTGAGGCCTCTTGAGTTGAGAAGGTAAAGCATGTAGTGTAAGACATGTGTATCAACGATGGTAAGAGTTTGATATGCTGAGTGAAGTAGAAAGAATAGAGGAAAGGCAAAGGCGTTAGAGATTGCCATGCTGTGTCCTGGGGAAGGTTATAGTAGCAATCTCCCGGGGTGTGTTAAAAGACTCAATTTTAGAAAGTAAGATTAGAAGGAGTTTAGAAACAAACCAGGAATTTGTGCTTTATTTTTGAGGCAAGTAGCAGCCTTCTGGAATGTTTAAGAAAGAGAATGAAGTGAATAAAGTTTATTACAAAAAAATAAGCATTCATCTTATGCTTGCGCAAAATGGACCGAAGAGTAGAAAACTCACAGATACGAACTCAGGTGGTCTGAGTAGTAAGCAGTGGTATAAAAAATAATAAGAGAGATTTTTTCATATAAAAGATACTTTCTAGGAAGAATTAACATTTCATGATGACTAGTTGCCTATGAAGAAGGTAAAGAAAAAAAGTGGTGACTCTACAACTTTTGAAACTAGGTAACAGAAAATCAGTGTGGGATGTGAGGGAACAGCAAATGGACCAGCTTGTGAAGAGTACTTTTAAAAGAGAAGCAGCTAGGATAAAGAAGTTAAACAAGGAGAACACAGTAATGTAAATTAGCCGTTGGAAGACAGATGCTTTAAAAGCATAGCTTGTAGGGATTTGATTTTTATCCTGCTCTTTCTATGCTGGTTAGCCTATGTCCTGAGTATTGCATTCAGTTCTGTCATGGGATATGAATAAACTGCAGTGTCTTCGGAAGACCACCTATGATAGCCCCAAAACACCCAAACCCATTGCCTTTAATTCCAATTCATAACAACACTATAGCACAGTGTAAAACTGCCCCTACAGAGTTTGTAAGAAGCACCTGGTGGATTCAAACTGCCAGCCTTTTTGGTTAGCAGCCATAGTTCTTAGCTACCATACCACCAGTGTTTCGTCCATGATAGTAAGGGGAACTCAAATCATTTAAAGTGAGCAGGAAGTTGTATGGTTTCACCTGAGGAAAAAAATATAAGAAGACAATTATTTTCATATAGATGAAGGCTCATCATAAGCTAGAATATTTTCTAGGACTTCAAGAAAGAAGATCAATGAAAGGAAGGCACAAACTAATAAATTTATGTCAGTATAAGGGGAGGTAGAACACCTAAAGAGTTTAAGCATGGGCATCCTGCGGTGTAGACTCTTAAGAATTAGTTGAATGGTTGGAATAGATTATCAGTATGGATTTCTCAATGAGTTCACAATTCAAAGTTTAAAATCATCTTGGACTAACTGGACACATTTCAAAGAAACTTGTTAAACAAGTTTCATAGAAATTTGACAAGAGAAGGAGAGAAACCAGAGTTTAGACCAAGCCCAAAGTATAAAATGTCTAATAAATGCTCCATGCCACCAAGCTAGGATTCGAAAAGAGCAGCTCCACAGCTTCTAGCATAATCCAAACAATTGCGTAGATCCAGACCATCTGTTCACAGCCCTACAACAGGTGTTAAAGAAGCTTACATTTAGAAGTTAGAGTCAGTATCTTCAGGCCGCTGGCTAAATCCCACAGATTTCACAAGACTGAACTGCCACAAAAAGGGGGCAGGAAGGGAGAAAAACAGGATTAGGACAGTCCCTGAATGTTAAATTTGTGCACTCTAAATTAGTTTTATGTCTCTGGAAAACATGTATTGAGAGATCTCATCAGTCTTAATTAACATATCTCTGTGTACATTATTCTTATTTCTGGGAAAAATTGTGACCAGAAGACTTTTCACAGTTAAAACATATTTAGGTTGTTACAATCCTTACATCATTTTTCTGTAACTCTCTCTGGTCCAGCTGGCAACTAGCTTTTAGAAGGCTAGGACAAATGTAGCTTCTCTCAGACTTCTGCTAAGAAACGGAAACACTGGCAAGGCAACTTTTCAAAAAACGGCAAGCCAGCGCCGCTATCTCCCTAAATCAAGAACTCAGAATAGATGAATCCATAGAAAACTCCTTGTCTCTTTTCCATAACCTCCAATTTGCAGTCAAAAGACATTTTCATTCCCATTAGGTCTACAAGAGCAAATAAGTCATACTACAGAAAACTCCAACCCTGAAAACGAGTTAATCATTCAGTGGCCTTTAGCCACTGGAAAGCAGGCCAGTTAAAAACAACTGCTAATTTTTCACTAAGATATGGGTGCATCAAATGCCCTGTTTACGAGAATAAGTCATTTTTTGTTTAGGAAGAGAATGTAAGCAAAGAAAAGCAGGAAAGTGAGTTAGGAGATAACAAACTGGCAAATAAAAGAGAATAGGGAAATAAACAGTTGGCATAAAATCAGTATGGCTCTTACCCTGATTAAAGATTTCCTGGTTGGAACTACATTAAAAATGTCATTAACCATTTGTTTTGAATGTCTCTCAGCTGACATTATAACCAACATACCTAGGAGTGAGTGCTGGGGGCCTAGTAAAAGAGATAAGATACGGAAGGAAAAATGGGGTCCAAAGGGATAAACAATTACGATGAAAAATTGATCAAAATGTTCAGTTTTGTATTTGATTAAATTCCATAAACTTCCCCATTTACAGTAGTTACAAACAGACAAAACAGTAGTGTACCTACTCTTTACTTTGAAGATTTCAGTCATTGTTTTGAGGAACTATACACCTATTTACGTATTACTTCAGAGAAAAAGAACCACTTACCCATCATCATCCAGAAACTTCAGCACACATCAAGACCTGGAAAGTCAAACCTGAGAGATGCTACACTGCAGGTTTTTGCATGTTGTCACCCAGGTCTCAATAAATATTTGATTTAAGTCTTTATTCAATTCCTCTTTAAAAAATAAAAACACTGTATGTTTCCAGTGTTAATCTTCTATAGCTATCTCCTTAACTTAATTATGCTTATATAAACATATACGCAAACACATAATTTTTTTTTCCTAGACGTGGGATCAAATCATATACACATTATTCTGCAACTTGATTTCTTCACCTGACAATATACCATGATCATCCCTCCAACCTGTCAGAAATCAGAGATCTTATTTTAATAGCATCCAAGTGTGAATGAATTACTGCTTATTCCATCACTTCCTTTGAGATGAACTTACAGGTTGTTTCCAGATTTCTGCCACTACAAACGATGCTGAAGGAACCGTCCTGGTGCATGATGAGGATTTTATTCCTCTAGGGTAGATTTCCAGACATAGAAGTGCCAGGTCAGAGCAAACATGTGTGCACTTTTAATATTTATTGGTATTCCCTAATTGCATTCTCTCAAATTTGTAGTAATTCACATTCCCACCAGGCATGTGTGAGAGTTCTGTTTTCTCCACACTCATACTGGAAGCAGAAACAGTACCAATTTTTGCTTTTTCTACCTAAGGAGAAAAACTGGAGCCCTGGTGTTGCAGTTCTTGACAGTCCGGCGGCTAACCAAAAGATTAGCAATTCATACACACGAGCCACTCCTTAGAAACCCTATGGGGCTATTCTACTTTTTCCTGTAGGATCAGTCAGTCAGAACCAACTTGATGGCACATGATAACAACAAATGTGAAAAATGGCACATAATTGCTGCCTAAAGTGCATTGCCCTGAGTTATTAGCTAGAATGAGCATTTTTCTTAGGTTTATTCATCTTTTGGATTTCTTCTGTGTTCCTCCTGACTCATTTTCCTGACCAGTGGTTTGTCCTTTCTTACTCAATTTATAGATGCTCTTTGCACTCTAGTAAAATTTTATCTGTCATTTGTGTTGGAAAAATATTTTCTCAATCATTCTTTATATCCAGTTCATTAACTTTGCCTAAAAGTTGTATCCTGAATGTGACTGCTTCACAGCTCCTTTATCTGGTAGTTCAGGTCATCACCCTCCTCACCTGTACTGCTGTGAGAGCATCCATACTGGGTTTCTGGATCCCGCTCCTCACTTCTGACTCCATTCCCACTTTCCCCACAGCCATCAGAATTACTATTTTAAAATATAAATTAGATCATGCCACTTCTCTGCTGAAGGCTCTCCAAGAACTTTCCAGTCCTCTCACTGTAAAAACTGAAAGTTCTTATTAACGCCTTGAAAGGCCTTACAGAATCCAGCTTCAGGCTTTCCCTTCAGCTGCATCACACACCACTCTTCCTCTCCCTCCCATTTCTTGGTCCACAGAGACTGCTTCATTGTGGCTCTCACCTGCCAAGCATGTTCTCACTTTAGACTCTGCCTACAACTCTCTCCCTCAGGAACTTTGTATTATCCACTCCTCTCAATTCTTTAGGATGTCGGCTCAAATACGGCTACCCTAATTAAAATAGTGCCTTCATTCTCCATCCTTCTACTTAGACTTATCTTCCATTCCAGCACTGGCACTACCTGATCATATATTTGATTATTAACTTTCTGTTCCATTAGAATACAAACTCTGAAGACAGAGACTTTGTCTTGTTCATGATTGAATCTCCAGTGCTTACAAAAGTGTCTCACGTACAGTAGATTGCTCAACAAAGATTTGTCAAATAAAAGGAAATGAAGCAAATGAGGATATCTTTTGTTAGTTGAAAACTTATTTTCATTCAGCTGAGTGTGTCTACCTCATCCTTAATAGTTTCTGGGCTTTAGAAAGGGCTTCTCCTACTACTGTGGTACAAGTATTTATAGTCACTTATATTCTAAAATTTTTATTTTTTTTATATTTAAATATTTAATCCATTTTGTTTATGACATGAAATAGGGGTGTTTAGGTTCCCCCCCCCAGGTGGAAACCACATTCTATTAGCAGCATTTGTAAAAATAAACTATCTTTTTTCTGCTAAATCGTGCATTTCAACAGGGGCAGTGTTGCCTTCAAGGGAGTAAAAACTCCTCCTTGGGGTCAAAAAATTCTTACTTCTTTGTGTATAGATTGGAAATATTCATAAATCATATAAACAATATATGGTAGATCCACAGCATTATGTTCTCAAAGGAGTTAGGAGCCATTTGGATAAAAATGTCTAAAAATGCTCCTAAAATTCCCTAACAAAAAACAAAGCCATTTTAGTTAAGTCGGTTTTGACTCATGGTAGCCCTTTGTGAGACAGAGTATAATTGTCCCACAGGGTTTCCAAGGAGCAGCTAGTGGATTCAAGCTGCTGACTTTTGATTGGCACACCAGCTTTTAAACTGCTGCATCACAGGGCAGCAGTTCCTGACTAAAGGTCTTTAAAATTGTATTTTTATCCTTGGAATTCAAGAATGTTACTGAGATATGCCTGACACTCCGTAAGCCATTTTAGTGTGCAATCTTCCATGTGTCTTTAGTTCGGGGAAATTTTCTTTATTATTTCATCCACTCCATCTATTATTTTGTGTCCTTCTGGGACTTCCAATATCCTCTTATTAAGTGAACTTGACCCGACTTCCAAATTTCTTTTCCCTGTGTTTCTCTTACTGTTTTATCCTCTTTTGAGAACTGTTTCTTCTACTTAGTCTTCCAGAGCATTAACTCCCTTCTCAGTAGTGACTGTTTTCTTTTTCCAATTCTTATGAAGCTTTTAAATTTAAAAATCTTTTTTCTGTTGTCTTGAGTTCTCCTTAAAGTACATTTCTTCATATTCTCAGCCGACCTGTCTGAGCTTTTCATCAATTCTACTGCACTAGAACCTATGTTTTAGACACTCTACTTTGTTTCCCTACTCCTGACTTTTGAGTTTCCTTAAATGAACTGTAGTTTTTCTTTGTCTGCACAGAAAACCAGCGGTTTAAAAATCAGACTCTCCAGATTTCTCACTCACTGGTAAACATTGTGTGGTACAAGTCATGACAGACTCTGCTCATGTGGGCTGGCTGTGTACAAAGTTGAAAATCTTTCATTTTATACAAAGGTAGAGGAAGAAAGGACTTTGCTTCCATGTTTCACCTAACCATATTGCTTTAGAGAGTAAGTTGGGAGGGAGAGGGATTCACTATGTACATATCACGGTCCTTTATGCTCAAAATAAACATTTGGAGTTTCTGGGTAGCACAAACAGTTAAGATGTCAATTACTGGCCCAAAGGTTTGTAGTTGGAAATAACCCAGAGGTGCCTAAGAAGACAGATCTGATGATCAGCTTCCAAGAGATCACAGTCTTGAAAAGCCTCTGTAGCAGTTCTACTCTGCACATACAAGGTCATCATGGCTCAAAACCAGCCTTATAACAACAACAATAAACATCTTAACAATTGCTGAAGAACAATAGAGAAAAGTCTATTAATTACAATTTAGCCAACAGAATCTCTTAGCACTGAAAAGACTCCATGCCTAGGAACAGTGACTCAAACTAAGACAATCAAGTGACTACCTGAACACCGTACATTTCTTTTGGTGTTGCTAAACACATAGACAATTCACAGCCTTGATTTCCTGCAGAGCTCCTCTTCTGATCCTCTCTCTCAGATAGGAAGCAGACCCAAGAAGGAGGGAACAGACTACCTTTTGAATGTAAAATAATATTTTGAATAGAGGTGCTCAAGAGTAGGGCAAACGAGACATGTACGGAGCAGAGAGGAATAGTGTGCTGTCGCTAGGAAGGGAGAGCAGTGGAAGCTGCATAAAGGTGGGCATGTAAATTTATATGGGAATGTACATTTTCACTCAGTCATAATAAAAAAAAAAGAGTAGGACAAAGGAACCAGGTGTCTAGTGATGACCCACTCAAAGATGTTCGCAAGCAGGAACAAAGTATGATGTGCAAAGAACTGGACTGAGAATCAAGAATCTTGGTACTTTTCTTATTTTTAACCCTTCCTATGTTATATACTTGGGAACATCAACTACCTCTGTGGACTTTCATTTTCTAATATGTAAAATCTGTAAGATTTAAAACATAGGTAGTATTATTAGAAAGCCATCAAATGCCTATGCTATGGAATCTTTTCCTATTTGTACTTCTATTGCTTTTCTTAGAAACTAAGACTTAAAAAATTAATAATAACAGAATCCTCTTTAACAAACCAAAGATGCCACTATCAGTGTATGGAGCCAGGGAAGAGTGTTTTGGTCCATTGGCAAATAAAGGAGTGAAATTAATACACCAGGTGGGATTGCGGCAGCTTGTAGCTGGTTTGCTTGAGAAAGATATCAGACGCAAAGAGGCAGAGCTGAGCTGGTGAATGGCTCTATACCATCCCCCTTGCCATGAGTCGGATCCGACTCGATGGCACTTGGCTATTCCTATTTGTACTTCTATCACTTTTGGTGATAGGGAGTCTACTACCAAATTTACAGTGGTGAGGGAACTGGAGAACAGAGTTAATATTTTAGAGGAGTCTTAATTTTTATTAGAAAAGCCTTAATTTGGCAGATTTGGTGTTGGCTTGGCTTGGCTTGGCTTGCCACAAAGGAAAATTCTTAAACAATGACAGACAGGCTTGATTTAGGTGACTAAGCAATAACGAAGAAGTAAAACAAAAAGCCAAGCCTGTTACCATCAAACTGATTCCAACTCATGGTGACCCCACATGTTACAGAGTAGAACTGCACCATAGGGTTTTCTTGGCTATAATTTGTAGAGAAGGAGATCTGGTGGCACAGTGTTTAAGCGCTTGACTGTAAACCAAAAAAACAGGTGGTTTAAACTGACAGCATCTTTACAGGAGAAAGATGTGGCAGTTTGTTTCCATAAAGATTTGCAGCCTTAGAAACCTGTGGGTCAGTTCTACTCTGTACTATAAGGAGGCTGTGAATTAACTTGACGGCAACAGGTTTGGGTTTGAGGGATCTTTAGGGAAACAAATCATCAGGCCTTACTTCCTCAGCACTGTTGGGTGGGTTTGAAGGGCTAACTTTCAGATTAGTAGCCCAGCACAAACTATACCACACAGGGACCCAGGCAAGAAATACAACAAGATAATGAATGAATAAGCCAGAGATCTCATCAGAACATAAACAGCCTGGGTAAACAAATGGACTTATTTCTCAGTCTGACTGAACCAAAGAAAACATGAAACCAAACATAATTTACAATGCAAGGACTAGTTCTTGATTTGATTCTTTATTGCAATCCAATAGCTGCTTCTTGCACAACTTCACAAGAATAAGCCAGTAAGTTGGCACCTAGAAATGTACAACCCCTTGATAAACACTTTAGCTTTTCCAAAAGTTATAGTGACAATATATTTCTTCAGGCATTCCTACATGTGATAATTTTGATGGAGTGAGAAGTTCTCAACTGGTGCATTATCTACAATAAAAGAAATTTGTTTTGGAAACAAGACCTACCTTAAAGTATAATTTTTCAGTATTTATTCAACAAATGGAGAGCCCAGGTGCTGTAGTGGCTGATGGCTCAGATGCTAAAAAATGGTCAGCAATTTGAATCTGCCAGCCACTCCGTGGAAACCCTATGAGGCAATTATACTCTGTCCTAGAAGGTCACTATGAATCAGAATCAACTTGATTACAATGGATTTGTTTTTTGGTTCCATTCAACAAGTATTAATGAATATCTACTATATACAAGGTGTTCTGAAGGAGGTCAAGTTGTTGGTGGTATTTTATCTTTAAGGAACTAAGAATTTATATGAAGTAAAATATGCATATAACTACAATTTCATTGTAATCATTTAGTAATCTGATTCCATCATATCTTTTCATTCAAGTAATTAGATTGCACTTTATTATTAAACAGTTTCTACTTACTGCATATATTGGAAAAATAAATCCCCCTTTAACAGAACAAATATATCTTTCAGCCACTGCCTTGATTCAAAGAAAGCAAGTTTCAATATATTAGGAACCTAGCTTATATATCACTGCAGTAATGACACCACATATAATGCTAGCAGCCCTATGGTAATAATGTGACATGTGTTCAAGTCTGGAAAGAACACCAAATCTGCCAAATTAAGGCTTTTCTAATAAAAATTAAGACTCCTCTAAAATATTAGCTCTGTTCTCCAGTTCCCTCACCACTGTAAATTTGGTAGTAGACTCCCTATCACATTTTACTCAATATACTAGGATGGTTTGGTGCTATGAACAATCTCACTCCAAATGTCCCACGTGGAAATGAATGGGAACTGATTTATATTCAAAAACTCTGTATCTAAAATGTATGTGTGTGTGTGTGTGTGTGTGTGTGTAAATGCGGATGTATAATATTTTACATGCTTTTTAAATGGAAGAAACAAAATCTCTTAAGAATACTTAATTGCCCCTTTTCAACAAGGAATCTTCAGACTAAGTAGAGATGGTGTGAACAGGCACTGAGAATGTAAGAGACAAAATAAGACAGAACAGAGGAAAGAAGAAAGCAGAAGTAGAAATACAATATAGCATAGTGTTTCTAGACCTCAGAGACTGGGTGCAAATCCCCAGTTCACTTTTAAACAGAACCACAGGCTTTTGGAAAAGAAAAAAAAAAAATCATAGTCAAGAAAGAACCATAACTTCTTATCCAAAACAAACCATGGTTGTTTATTTATTTTGGTCAGTGTTTCAGGAAGAAGAAGAAGGAAAAAAGAAAAAAGCAGGACCTACTAGCAAGTTTGCTATCTGCTTAACATCTCTAGTTTTGCTTGCATCATACATACAAGAAGGGTTATAGATAGTTTAACAAATATAAATGTTACCATTCCCGTTTTGTAAATCTGGATGTCCCTATATCTCAGTTCCACTTTCTTTTTACCTCTAGTGAACATACACTTAGCTTACTAACAGTGGTCTGAAACACTGAAATGCAGGGATTAGCAATATCTTTTTTTTTTTTTTTTTTTTTTTAACATCCTCACTGGGTTTGGAAGTCTTGGTGATGTACTGGTTAAGTGCTACAGTTGCTAACCAAAAGGTCAGCAGTTTGAATCCATCAAGCACTCCTTGGAAACTCTATGTGACAATTCTACTTTGTCCTGTGGGGTCACTATAAGTCAGAATCAACTCAGTGGCAATGGGTTTGGCTTTTGTTCTGTTTTGTTTTATCTAATGGGGCTGAGATCTTAGGATATGGGCTGCCCAACAAATAGGGGCAGGGTAAAATTATGAAGAAAATGTGAATACAGAAAGATTTGCATGTTCTAATGCCTATGCATATAACAAATGGTTTTAATCAAAGGTATAGAAAAACAGTCATGGCTGGTATCACTCTCAGTCTTTTAAACTCAGGCAGTCTTAAAATCATCAACAACGGATGCAGGAATTCGGTCAATTCTATTGAAACTGATTTTTTTGGTACAATACTACAGATTTATTTTCTGATGCTATTTACTGAAAAACAGGAATAGAAGTTTTATTCTTAGTTAAAACCATAAATAAGTGAAAAGTTTTGATACTCTTGTAGCAGAACTTTCTGAGCAAAAATAAAAAAGTTTTTTCATTACTTAGCAACTCAACAGTCCTTGGAAGTAAAATGAAAGGAAAGACAGAATGGATGCAAAGATTTCCAAACCTGTAGACCTTCCAATCTTAAAATCAAGAATAAGAATAACAGATAGAGATGATGTAGGGCCTGAAGACAACTTACTTTAAAATGCATCACTACAGAGGGAAGATTAGAGGGAAATATGACATTTCAGGCCTTTTATGAAGGAAATCACATGCTATGTTTAGGATTAAATTCTACAAAAGCTTCAGAACCCTCAGTAAGTCTCTGAACTGTTCATTAATTCTGTTGAACTTTTGTATATTAATTCTTTGAAAAGTTTTAGCTCTCTTCACTAATATTTTCAACTCAACAAATCACACACCAAAATAATATTAGATAAAATTTGAGTCTACTTCCCTTAGGTAGATGATACTTAAATATTTATTTATGTTTATATTTCAGAAAGAACATCAGTCCCCAGCAGTAAGTTTCTTTTTGTTTCTTTGTTTCTGTTTTAAAATGATTTTGTATTCAAACAGTACAGAAGGTTTTTGACCCTTCCAACCCTTGAAATGAGTTTAGGGTAAGGAAACTGGGGAGAGTTCTAGATTAGCAAAAAATTTATCTTAACTCCTTTCTAAAATCTCACTGGAATAAAAATTAAAAAATGAGAAAAGCATACACATGAAAAACCAAAGACAGAGAGAAAAAATGAGGACAGATTAGAAATGTCAAAATAAACATGGAAAGCAGATGACTAAGTTTGTAGAAGCAAAAATACTGCAAATATTTTTAATTTTAAATACATACATACTAAATATTTAATATAGAGAACCCAAACAAGCAAACAAAAAAGTCTTGGACCTAGTTTGCCTTATAATAGGTGTCACCAACAAAAAAAGCCCTTCCCAATATACAATTTCAATTAATATTTTTATTCTGCAGTCTTAAATACAGACAGCAAGTCACTGATCATTTGACATTTGCAGAAATGCCCCAGTGTAAAAGATAGTAATAAAACAGACAAACGGAGAGCAGTGGAAGGAATTCTGAGGGACTATGGATAATGCAATGAGCAGGGGAAAAATCTTGTCAAAAACATATAGTAAATATCCATAGATAACAGAAAAAAAGCACCAATAAAATTAGAATAGTATACAATAAGTTTTCAAAGAACAAAAAAATACTCTCATAAATTAAAACTATGATAACCTAAGTTTTAATTTTTTTAAGTATTGGTAAATAAATTAGAATGTCTTCAAAGAAGGAAGGAAAAGAAGGAAAGAGATAAATTGAAGAATAATTCAGGAGATCAAACTAGAGTTTCAAAAAGGAGACGAAATTATCAAACAAATAATTTAAATTTATCAAAAACTAAAGAACAGAGAGATAAAGTCAATATGGAGCTACAGACAGAAGCACCATGCTGTCCCTCGGCAGCAAAGATCCAAAAAACTAAAACAAAGTCATTCCTGGAACCCTCCAAATGAAGGGATAGAGAATTTAATAGAGCACCAGATGGAATAAGAAACTAACAGCAAACACAGAACAAAGAGAGCTATCTAGTAGAGTTCCCATACCAGATAACATGGTCAGGTACACAATGTTGGGCTGCAGTCAGCAACGAACTCCGGTAGGGAGTAAGAGAATTCATGGAGCCCCCAACAGGAGACAGAGTCTGGTAACCAGGGATACATGCTTTCCCAGTCCCATCCTCTTTCCTCTACAGGGCCTCTGCTTCTTGCCAATGGGCCATGGTCACTTGTCCAGAGAAATACTAGCTCACTGCTCCTGGGGTCCATCCTGCCCCCACCAGCCGGCCCACTCAGTGTCATTGGCTGGTTGGTTGGTTGGTTTGTGCTTTTGTTTATTTGTTCTTTGCATTTTTTTCTTTCATCTTTTTTTGTTATTTCTTCCTGGAGACCCTAGTGGTCTCGTGGTAAAGTGCTGTGGCTGCTAGCCATAACGCCAGCAGTTCAAATTCACCAGGCACTCCTTCAAAACTCTATGGGGGCAGTTCTACTCTGTCCTATAGGCTCACTAAGAGTTAGAACCAATTTAATGCAATGGGTTTGGTTCGGGTTTTCTCTCTTTCCTTTCCTTTCTCCTGCCCAGGTAGCTCCATTTGCTGTTTCTTTTCCCTCTTGACAGCCTGTGGCTTTTGGGTTCTTTGCTTTGTTCTTTTATTTCCTTTGTTCTGTTTCTTTCTATACTTTCCTTTCATCTGCCAAATCAGCCTCATGTACCACCCTTGCCTCTTCTGGAGGGACTAGGCCACATGGCTCTGTGGAAGAGCCATTACATTCAGCCTCCTGGGTCTGTTCCACCATCACCAACCAGCTCCTCAGTAAATTTTACTTATTTATTGTTTGTTTTGGTCTGTTTTTCATTTTTGTTTTTATTTTGTTGTTGTTATTTCCTCTCTCTCTTTCCCTTTCTTCCTTCCCTTTCAGCCACCCACCTAATGCCATGTGCCACCCCCAAATTCTTGTTGGTCTTGCTGTATTGCTTGGCTGGAAAGCCTCTGGCACAGGGCCTTCCTGATTCTGTGCTGCTCCCACAGACCTATGTTTTTTTTGTTTGTTTGTTTTTCTTTTTCTTCTTCTTTATCTTTCTCCTTCTCCTTTTCACTTCCCCCCCGTGCCTTCCCCTCTCCAAAATAGGGTGTGCCATGCCACTTGGCAAGAGAGACATCAACTTGCCACCACCCCAATTCAGCCCTGCCCTGAAGAGTCAGTGCCTTTAACATCGTATTTTATGTTTTTTTTCCAGTTATATACCTTTTATCTTTTTACTTGATTATTGGTTTCTTCTGTCTCTTGTTCCTCTTTCCTTTCCTTTCTTTCACCCTTTTATCACTGTGTGCCACCCATGCTGCTTCTCAATAGGCCAACCCACACTGCTTGGCTAGAGAACCACCAGCTCATAGTCTCACTAAGTCTCTTCCCCTCCTACCCACTGAATCCTTATTCATCATGTTTTGGGCTTTTTTAAAATATATATCTTTACTTCAGTTCTTGCTTTCCTTGTCTTTTTCTGTTTTCACCTTTGTTTCTCTTTCTTTTTGTCTTCCTTCACCACCTACTTAGCTCTGCACATCATACCTTTTCTCTCCCTTCTGTCTATCTGCACTGTGTACCAAGTGCTACATCCCTCAGTAATACCAACATGGTGTCTCAGACCATGTCCTGAACTGACCCCAGTCCTGCCCAAGAAGCACCCTTCTTTGCTGTGATTACTCATCTCCACCCCTTCACTGCCACTGGATCCATCCTGCTACACCATAGCTGAATGACCAGCCCTATTAATGTGGACAAGGTGATGAGAGGTATTGTGCACACAGGTGAACATGCAACAAAACACACAAAGCCATAATCAAACAAAACAAAAAGCAGGATGAAACCATCTAAGCTGCAATCAAGAAATAAAGAAGATAATTCATGGGTGTCCCAGAGGCAGCAGACAATATCAAAACATATATATATTTTAAAAAGCCAAGCCAAGTGCCATCAAGTCAGATCCAATATATTTTAAAAAATGAAAGAATTAACCCAGAAAGCAATGAAAATAAAACATCAGATGAAATTTTACTAGAATGAAAGATGGTGGAACTACCTGACAGATAATTCAGAACTCTTAATACTCAGGGTTCTCCAGTAGATGAAGGAAAATCATGGACAAGACATTCAAAACAGTGGGAAAAATCAAGAAAATAATACAGAAACAGAATGTCAAAATAAACAGACAGCAGTTACAAATCCAAAGATAAACAATATGGTTTCAGAAATGGACAGTGCACTAGAAGGCATTAGGAGTAAATCTGAAAAAATGGAAGATAGAATCAATGAAGTTGAAGACAAATTCTTAGACACCACTTAGAGGAAAAATTCATAAAAAAGAACAAAGAAAAATGAAACACTGAGAACAATGTGGGATACAATCAAAAGCAAAAATTGTGTGTGATTGGGTTTCTAGAAAACTTTGAGAAAACAGAAAACACAAAGATGATCACTGAAAATTTGATGACAGAAACTTCTTTAATGAAGCTGAACAAGCCCCATATAGGATAGATTCCAAAAGAAAAACAACAAGACTTTTTATAATTACACTTGCTAAAACAAAAGACAAAGAAAGAATCCTGAGAGCAGCTCAAGAAAAATGAATAGTCACATGCAAAGAGGAAAACAGAACTAACCTCTGATCACACAGCAGAAACCATAAACACAAGAAGGCAATGGAATGACATACACAAAATCTTGGAAGAAAAAAAACCTACCTATCAAGAATCATATACTCTACAAAACTCTCACTCAGATATAATAATAATAAAAAAAAAGATAATTTCAAATAAACAGAAATTAAGAAAATATGAGAGGGGGCAAAATGACAGGATTTGTTAAAGGAGTCATTTAGGTAGCCAATCAACATCATCAAACAACAATCTGAATCAAGTATATGAGATACGATAGCCAGATACCAACTTGGATAATGAACTCTGAAGGATAAAACAAAGCTAAAAATTTATAACAGGGAACTACATACGTCAGACTGTAAACAACCACAAGGCAGGACAATAAAAGAAGGGATAGATGGCATAAATATAGAACTTTCAAATGGAGAGGAAATCAAGGCATTATCAAATAAATAAACAAACTTGGTTAAAATTAGAAGAAGGGTAAATCTCAGGGTAATCAAAGACATTTAACTGACTGTCTTAGTTACGTAATGCTGCTTCAAAGGAAATAACATAAGTGGATTTGGGAGTCCAAAATCAGGGTGTCATTTCCAAGAGAAGACTTTCTCCATCAACTCTCAAGGAAGGTCCTTGTTGTCAGTCTTCTCCTGGACTTAGGAGCTTCTCCAAGCAGGAATCCTGAGTACAAAGGGCATACTTAGCTCTCAACACTGCCTTCTTGGTGGTAAGAGATATCTGCTCTTTGTTTCCGTTTCCATTTATCCCTTGTGAGATAAAAGTTGGTATAGGCCACACTCCAGAAAAACTTTTACATTGGATCAGGGATGTGACCTTAGTGAGAGTGCTAAAATCCCACTGCCTCTTTAATGTAAAATTATGACCACAAAACAGAGAATACTTACACAATACTAGAAATCATGTCCTAATCAAGTTGACACATAGTTTTGGGGAACCCAGTTCATTCAGTGACACAAACCTACTCATTAAAATAAAGAATAAAACCACAAAGTCTCACCAAACACCAAGCCTACAAAAATAAAAGAAATGGGGTGTGAGAAATAAACAAAGATGAGAAATAGAAACAAAGACAAGGAGGGCACCATAAAAAAACACTACAAATCACAGCAATAAACCCACAACTATTAATAATTATGCTGAACATAAATAGCTTTCATGTGCCCATAAAGAGACATAGAGTTATAGAATAGAATAAAAAACAAAAAAAGATCCATTAGTATGCCGTCTTCAAGAGCAACACTTTGTAAAAAGGAAGACGAATTTATTAAAAATCAAAGATTGGGAAAAATATACCAAGCAAACAGCTACCAAAAAAGATCAGGAGTACAAATGTAATTTCAGACAAAACTGACATTAAAAAAATCCACTGTAAAAGACAAAGAAAGATATTATACAAAAGAAATTAAAATAGCTCTAAAAAGAGAAATTGATCACAATAACAACAGGAGACTTGAACATATTACTCTTATTTAAGGACTGAACACCTGGAGAGAAACGTAAGAGAGAGGCAGACTATCTAAAGATCACAATCAATGAACTTAACCCCAGAGATATATTTAGAAAGCTCCATATATACATTCTTTTCCAGCATACATGGAACAATCTCCAGAATAGACCATATCATAGGCCACAAACACCAAAAGACCAAAATCACTGCCCTCAAGCCAATTCTGACTCAAAGTGACCCTATAGGACAGGGTAGAATTTCCCCATAGAGTTTCAAAGGAGAACCTGGTGGATTTGAATTGCCAATCTTCTGGTTAGTAGCCACAGAACATAACCACTATATCACTAGGGTTTCCTAGGCCACAAAGCCACCCTCAGTATAACCCAAACACTGAGATAATATAAAACATCTTCTCTGATTGTAATGCCATCAAAGTAGAAGTTAACAATTAGAAAAGCAAGGGAAAAAATAAATTATATGGAAACTGAATAACACTTTGCTTAAAAATCTCTGGGTAATAGAAGAAATGAAAGACGGAATTAAAAAAAAATTCTTAGAATGAAAATACATCATACCAAAACCTTTCAGACATAGCAAAGGCAGTCCTCAGAGATCAATTTATACCAACAGATGCACACATCAAAAAAGGAAAAGGACAGAATTGAAATATTAACTACACAATTTGAGTAGAAAGAACAACAAAAGAAGCTCATGGCCACCAGAATAAAGAAAATAATAAACATCAGAGTAGACATAAATAAAAAGAATAGAAAAACAATAAAAATCAACAAAACCAAAAGTTGGTTCTTTGAAAGGATCAACAAAATTGACAAACCATTGGCCAAAATGACAAAAACAAACAAACAAACAGGAAAGGACCCAAATGAAATGGAGGACATTACAACACACCCAACTGAAATGAAAAGGATCATAACTGTACTATGAAAAGCTGTGCTCCAACAGATGTGAAAACTTGGAGGAAATGGACAAATTTCCTTAAAAAAAAAACTGCATACGCAAAGTAATACAAACTGAAGTTGGAAATCTGAGCAGACTTATAATAAAATAAGAAATTTCAAAGGTAATTTTAAAAATTCCCAACAAAAAGAAAGCTCTGGCCTGATGGCTTCATTGGACAATTCCACCAAATATACAGACAAGAGCTAGTACTCCACTCAAAGTATTTCAGAATATAGAAATGGAAGAAATATTCCTGAATTTATTCTATGAAGACAATGTATCTCTAATACCAAAAGCAGGCAAAGACATCACAAGAAAAGAAAATTATGCCAACATCTCTCATGAATACGGATGCAAAAAATTTCAACAAAATTCTAGCCAATATGAGAAACAAGTTTGTTCTGTAAATCTTCATCTAAAGTATAATAAAAAGGGAGGTGGGACCAAGATAGCAAAGTAGTCATGTGCTTCCTATGATCTCTGTAACAACAAAAGTCCAAAAGAACAAATGAATTAACTGCATATGACATTCTATAAACACTGAACATTCAAGGAAAGTTGAGAAATTGGACCGAAGCTCAGAGAAGGGAGAGTAACTCTAGAAGTACCTAGGACTGGCCAGATTTGAACCACTAGGAACTACCTGAAGCCAGTGTGGAGAACAGAGTAGTGGCATTTGGAAGGTGTAGATTGGGGAAAAGACATGTTGTATATAATCAATTCTTTTTGCTTGATCTTTAAGGTTAGAAGGAACACAGGAAGTGTCTGATTACATTACCATTTCAGTGCCACTGCATATAACAAAGATTTTAAAAAGAATGCTCTGACTCTCACTTTGCTGAATAGTGTCTGAGGTCTTAAAAACTAGTAAGCAGCCATGAAGGAAACATCAGTTGATTCCACTTCACCTGGAGCAGAAGAGAATGAAGGACATCACTGATATAAGGAAAATATGAGCCCAAGAGACAGAAAGGGGCACATAATCCAGAGTCTACATCAGCATGAGACCAGAAGAACTAGATGGCACCTGACCACACCAATGGATGCCTGACAGGACACACAACAAAGAGTCCTTGACAAAAAAGGAGAAAAATGGGATGCAGAACTTGAACCTACTGAAAAGACCAGACTGGATGTTCCAAACAGACTGGAGGGTCCCTGGAAGACACGGCTCCTGGACATTCTGTTAGCCCAGAACCAAAATCATTTCAGAACCCATGTCACAGCTCTTATTTCTATATGATGTAGTCCATAACTCTTCAGGCAGAATTTGGACTGGGCTATAAGACATCAAATGATACTGGTGAAGACTGAGATTTTTGGATTAAGTAGAGACACGAGACTAACAGAGCAGCTCCCATCCAGAGACAGATGAGAGGGTAGAGGGGGACAGGGGCTAATTGAATGGATATGGAAAATACAGGTGGAAAGAAGGTGTGTGCTGTCACAGGATCAGGAAAACAGCTAGAATCGTACAGCAGAGTGTGTGTAAGTTTTTGTATAACGTGACTTTTGTTTAAAGCACAATAATAAAATATTTTTTAAAATAAATGAAATACAATTTAAAAACTTCTAGCCAATAGAATACAGCATTGTATCATACACACACACACACACACACACACGCACTGATCAAATAGGATTCATGCTAAATATGCAGAGATGGTTCAGCATTAGAAAATAAATCAACATAAGCCACCATATAAATAAAAGAATCACATGATCATCTCAACAGACACAGAAAAGGCATTTGACAGAACTGAACACCCCATTGCTCATAAAAATTCTCAAAAATAGGTACAGAAGAGAAATCCTACAACATAAAACCAACAGCCAGCATTATTCTTTTTCTTTTAATTTTTTTTTTGTATTGGGATTAAGTGGAAGTTCATAATCCAAGTTGATCTGACAAGTAAAACCCCAAGCACATGCCTCTCTGCAACTATCTGCTCTCCTCACCCTGTTACAACACCCTCTTCTTTTTTATTCTTTACCTCCAGTATCCACTTGATCAATACTTGTCCACTTCTCTCCATCCTCTCTCCTCCCCTCTAAAAAGAAACAAGTAGGGCAGTTTCTTATATATATTAAACCATAAAGTACACATGCCACATGCATGATTCTGTGTCCCCAGGTCCAATCCATTCTTTGTCTGAAGTGTTGGCTTCAGTACTGGTTTCAGCTCTGGACTAGCAGCAAGTCTAGAGACCACCTAGGCCGTTGGACCATCAAGTCTAGTCTTTAGTAGGATTCTGCAACTGCAGACCCCTTTCTTTCTTGCTATAGTCAAGAGTCTACATTGTGTTCCCTGTCAGGACTGTCTTTGATGGTGGCCAAGCACCATTTAGCTCCTCCATTCTGCTGATGTAGTCTCCCAGTCATATGGATCTTTCTCCTGGGTTCATTTTTCCTGATGTCTTTGATGTTCTCATCTGTTCCAAATGAATTCAGACCAACTGATGCTTCTTACATGGCTACTTGCTGTCCCTTAGGACCCCAGGTGTCACTTGCCAACATGGGGTGCAGAACACTCTCTTAGCAAAAGACTGGTTATGCCAATTGACCTCCATGTGCCCTGAAAACATGGTCCCCGGACACCTGACCCTGCTATTCTGTCCCATGAAATGTTGAGTTTAATTTAGAAAACCTTTTAGCTTATGGTGTAATCCAGTTATGTTGACCTGCCTTCCACTGTGTGCTGTCACTGCCTTCACCTAACCAAATTCCTATAAACTATCTAATCTATGAATAACCCTACCCTGCTATCCCCACCCTTGTATCCATCAAAGAGTATTTTGTTCTGTGCATAAATCCTTTCTTAAGTCCTTACAACAATGGTCTCATACTTTATGTGTCCTTTTGCAGTTGACTGATTTCACCATCATGCCTTCTCGTTGATTCCAGGTTGTGTTTCCTAAAATCATCATTGTTCTTTATCATTGCATAGTGTTCCATTGCGTATATATACCGCAGTTTGTTTATCCATTCATCTGTTGATGGGCACCTAGGTTGATTCCATCTTTTTGCTGTTGTGAACAGTGTTGCAGTAAACATTCGTGTGCATGTATCTGTTAATGTGGTAGCCCTTATTTCTGTATGATATATTCCAAGCAGTGGGATTGCTGGATCTTATGATATTTCTATTTTTAGCTTTTTAATAAAGTGACAAATTGCCTTCCAAAGAGGTTGTACCATTTTACACTCCTACCAGCAGTGTAGAAGAGTTCCAACCTTGCCACAGCCTCTCCAACACTTGTTGTTTTGTCTTTTTTGAATTAGTATCTACCTTGTCCAGATGAGATGGTATCTCATGGTAGTTGTGATTTGGATTTCTCTAATGGCTAATGATCAGGAGCATTTCCTCACATGCCTTTGGTTGCCTGGATGTCTTCTTTGGAGAAGTGTCTTTCACCTATTGTTTAATTAGGTTGTTTGTCTTTTTGTTGTTGATACTTTCCAGTACCTGGTAGATTATGAACATTTGACACAAGTTGGATACATAGTTGCCAAATGTTTTTTTCCTAGGCGGTGGACAGTCTTTATACTCTTGATAAAGTCTTTGGACAAGCATAAGTGTTTGATTTTTAGTAGTTCCCATGTATCTACTTTCTCTTCTGCTGTTTGTGCATTGTTGGTAACATTTTGTGGTCTGTTTATGTCATGTATCAGAACTTCCAGTGTTGTCCCTACTTTTTCTTGCATGATCATTATTGTTTTAGGTTTGATATTTAATTCTTTGATCCATTTTGAGTTCGTTATTATGTAAGGTGTGAGATATGGATCTTGTTTCAGTTCTTTGTAGATGGATATATGATTTTGCCAAGACCATTTGTTAAAAAGACTACTTTTTTCGCCAATTCATGACCTTTAGGACTTTGTCAAGTATCAGCTGTTCATAGGTTCTGGATTCTCTGTTCTGTCTCATTGGTCTATGTATCTGTTTTTGTACCCGTATGTCTTAGGCTGGGTTTTCTAGGGAAGCAAAACCAGCAACACGTGTAGGTACAAGGAAAGATTTATAATATATACAGGTACATAGATATAGATACAAGAAGCTCATGCAATCACAGAAACTGAATGTCCCAAGTTCTGGCACAAGCCTCACGTGGCCACAGAAGCTGAGGAACCCAAAGTCAGCAGGTCAGAGACCAGAGTTCTAGATTACCGGTTGTGTAGATCAGTGGATCCCAAGCTAGTGGCAAGATGGAGCAGCAGAGGCTGGCGAACCCGGGATTGGCAGTTCAGGGAGCAGGATTCTCAAGTGCCGACTGTAAGGATTGATGAATCCAACAGCTGCTAGTTTAAGTCCAGGAACTAGACACCAGAAGAAGACAGCAGGAGCTCCTGGCTACGTGAGCAGACCAGCAGTAGTAGTGGAAGATCGAGAGATGAGAGCTGAGGGGCAGGAAGCCAACACAAACCCCACCCTGCCACTTAATACAGTAGCCAAATATGGAGTAGCCAAGTTGACATAATCCTGACCACCACACCCTACCATTAACAGCCTGTTTTGACTACCATGGCAATGTAATAAGTTCTGAGGTCAGGCAGTGTGAGGCCTCCCACTGTGTTCCTCTTCTTCAGTAGTGCTTTGCTTATTCAAGGTTTCTTCCCTTTACAAATGAAGTTTTTCCATCTCATTGAAAAGTCAAATTGGAATTTCTATTGAGATTGCCATCTGTATGTAGATGCTTTGGGCAGAATGGACATTTTTACAATGTTAATTCCAGCTATCCATGAGCTAAGTAGGTTTCTCGCTTATGTAAGTATCTTTTGGTTTCTTGCAGTAGGGTCTTATAATTTTCTTTGCATAGGTCTCTTACATTACTGGTTAGAGCCGACATCATTCTTAATGAAGAGAGGCTGAAAACATTCTTCCTTGAGAAAAAGGAGTAAGACAAGGATGCGCTTTATCTCCACTCCTATTTAACACTGTGCTAGAGCCCTAGTTTTAGCAAAAAATGCAAGAAAAAGAAATACAACACATCCAAATTGGTAAGGAAGAAGTAAAACTGTCACAATTTGTGGATGATATGATTCTATACACAGAAAACTCAGGAGATTCCACACACACACACGCACACAAAAAGACCTACTGGAACTAATAGAAAGACTCAGTAGAGCTACAGCACACAAGGTAAACATACAAAAATCAGTTGGATTCCCATACACCAATAAAGAAAAGTATCAAAAGAAAATTAGGAAAACAAAAGTATTTGTGACAATCCCTGAGAAAGTAAGTACTTAAGAACAAATCTAATCAGAAATGTAGAAGACCTATACAAAGAAAACTAGAAAACATGAATGCAAAAACCCAAAAGAGATCACAAATGAAAAAAACATGTCATGCTAAGGGATAAGTAGACCTAACATTGTGAAAATATCAATTATACTCAAACAAATCTAAAAATGCAATACGATCTCTAGCTAAATGCCAACATCTTTCTTTAAAGAGATGTAAAAACTAATTATTAATTTTATATGGAAAGCAAAGGGGTCCCAGATAAGGAAAGCACTATTGAAGAAGAATAAGAATGTAGGAGAAATTACACCACTTTGGGTAGTCAAAACAGCCTGGTGTTGGTACAGCAACAGACAGATTGACCAATGGAACAGAATTGAGGACCAAGATGTAAATCTATCCACCTATGGGTCACCTGATCTTCAATAAAGACAAAATTCCATCAAATGTGGAAAAGACAGCTTTTTTAAAACAGGTAGTGCTATACTTATATTATACCTCACATCATGCCAAAAAAAAAAAAAAAATCAAAAGGGATCAAAGACCTAAAAATAAACCCAAACCTATAAAGATCATAGAAGAAAAAAATGGAGTTAACTCTAGAGTCTCTAATACATGGCATGAACAGGATATAACAATACACAAACACCAGAAGATAAGCTGAATAACTGGTATCTTTAAACTATTAAACACTTGAGCTTGTCAAAAAACTTCTAACAAGTAAAAAGAGAACTGACAGACTATGGAAAAGATTTGGCTATGACAAATTCAATGAAGTTCTGATCTCTAAAATCTACAAGAAATCCAATACCTCTACAAAAAAAAAAAAAGACAAATAATTCAATTAAAAATGGGCAAAGAATATGACCAGACACTTCACCAAAGAAGACATTCAAGAGGTTAACAGACACATGCTCATAATCAGTAGACATTAGAGAAAAGCGAACTAAAACCACAATTAGATACCATCTCACCCTGATATTGCTGGTGTGAACAACAACAACAACAAATACAGAAAATAACCAATGCTGGAGACGCTGTCGGGAGACTAGAATTGTTTTGCACTGCTGGTAGGGATGTAAAATGGTACAGTTTTAGAAAACAATATGTTGCTTTCTTAGAAAGCTGGAAATGTAAATGTCAAATGACCCAGCAATCCCATTCCTAGGAACATATCCTAGACAAATAAGAGCACGAATAGACATATGTACAGCCGTATTCATCAAAGCATTGTTCACAATAGCAAAACATGACAACAACCTAAGTGCCCATCAACAGATGTATGGATAAACGAACTATGGTATAGACACACAATAGAATACAACACAACAATAAAGAACAATGATAAACCCGTGAAGCATCTCACAACATGCTGAGTGAAATAAGCCATTTACAAAAGGATATATACTATATGAGACTACCACTATAAAAACTCATGAAAAGATTTACACACAAAGAGAAACCATCTTTGATGGTTAAGAGGGGGAAGAAATGTGTGAGAGAAAATACTAAATACACAAGTGATAACTTTGCTGAAAGGTAAGACAGTACGTAAGACAGTACTCAGTACAACTTGGCCAAGGCAAGGTCAGCAAAGCTCCATAGACGCAACCAAATTCGCAGAGGTACCAAATTGCTGGACTGACAGCCGTGGGAACTGTGGTCTTGGGGAATATTTAGATCAATTGGGATAGTATAGTCTGCATTCTACTTTGGTGAATAACATCTAGGGTCTTAAAAGCCTGCACACAGCCACCTAGGGTACTCCACTGGTTTCACACCATCAGAATGAGGGAGACTGAAGAAAACTGAAGATACAAATGGAAGATTAGTCCAAAGAAATAATGTACCACAACTACCACAGCCTACAACCAACTGAGTTTGGCACAACTAAGTGATGCCTGGCTACCACTGTCAAATGCTCTGGCAGGGATCACAATACAGGGTCCCAAACAGAGCTGGAGAAAAATGGCCAAAAAAATGCTAACTCATACATACCTTTGGTTTGACAGAGACTGGAGAAACCCTGAAAGTACAATCCCATATACCCTTACAACTCAATAAGAAAGTCACTACTGAGGTTTACATTAGACAGGCCCATAAAGCAAAATATGACTAATAGACACATCAGCCCACAGGCAAGGATGAGAAGGCAGGAGGGTACAGAAAAGCTGGTAGTGGAGAGCTCAAGATCAAGAAGGGAAGAGTGTTGACATGCCATAGTGTTGGCAAGTTTATTACTTGTTTAATGAGAAACTAATTTGCTCTGTAAATCTTCATTTGAAGTACAAAATAGAAAATAAAAGCAAACATAATTCATATGAAAAGATTGCCAGCCAAGTAGCCAAGTGCCGTCAAGTCGGATCCAACTCATGGTGACCCTAGGGGCATGAAAAGATTAAAGGATATAAATAAGTAAACTAAAGGGACCAACTTAGCACCCAATAAGTCAGCAATAGTTCTATAGACTGAAAATAGAGAAGGGTCTCAACACATGTCACAGATTGAGGATCAGGAGTTACTCCACATTAATGTCAGAGTAGGCAATGAGAGATCAGGTGATCTGCTTCCGTAAAATGTATAGCCAGGAAAATCCTATAGAGCGGCTCTACCCCATCAAATAATATCAATACGAATTGTAAACTGCTCAGCAGCGCCTACCAACAACAGGCAATAAGATAAGTAACCAAGAAAAAAGGAAAGGAAAAAGAAATAAAGCCAATTCTAGGAAGTTTGACCACAGGACAGTCCTACCACAGGTTTTCACCTTTCTATGTCAGTTTTGCCTTGTGTTCTTAATAGTCTTGTGTATACAGACAAATGCAACATATTTCCCTTTGTTTTGTTTTTTAGATGAGAAGCTACTGATAAATTTGTTCTCAGTTTTTCAAATCTTCCTTGGTCTCCCGGTGTTAGTAAAGTCTTTAGCTTTGTCGTACCACTGTAATTTCACATTCCTCTATAAATTGCAACTATATGATTATTTGTATCCTAGAAAAGACCACTTCTATTTCTAGTCTATGGGTGACTCGATCCGATATTTGTGAGACTTTTGGCTTTCAGAGTACTTTCTGATGTAAAGTCGCCTTGAAGAGAGCATTACAGTCCGTAACAGGCAAAATGAAAATGGTTAACATTTTCTTCCCATCTGAAAGTCACACAAATGACTGAGAGAGGATAATAAATGGTATCCAAGCCAAGTCCAAGTGCCCCCAAGACGGTATAAACCTGCAAAAAAAATTCTAAGAAAGAAAAAAATTCAAAACTTCACTGCAGAATAAAGAAATACTTGTGTAGGAAAGCTGATATAGTACATGATTTAGATATGAAACATAATGTGGTCATGATATTGCTAATATGATGTCTAGATTAACCCTCCATGACCAAATATTAGTAAATATTAGTAAAATATTAGTAAATATTAGTAAAATATTAGTAAATATTAGTAAAATAACCAAAAAACCAAGCCCATCGCTATAAGCCGATTCAGACTCACAGAAATGCTGTAGAACAGAGTAGAACTTCTTGCACAGGTTTTCCAAGGCTGTAAATCCTGTTGGAAGTGCACTGCCACACCTTTCTCCTGTGGAGCACCTGATGGGTTTGAACTGCTGACCTTGTGGTTAGCGGCCTAGCACTTAACCACTGTACTATCAGGTGCCTCCTCAAAAGTCAAAGTAGAAAATAAATTGGAGATAAGAAATGATGAATCAGAAAGTTTGTGGTTTTATTTACATGAAACAATTTGATTTTTAAAATTAGTACATGTACTTTGAAATTATAAAAGTACAATAATTCACGTAAATTTTCATTCTGTTCTGTGACCTTAGAAAAACATCAGAAAAACAACAAAAAGATCACCTTCTAATGGGCAAACAACATTTGTACTTTGTCATCCTGTTTCTGTTGTGACTTTAACACCTACCAATAAGATCCTCTTGAATTTAAAATCATACGGGCGTTCCCTAACAACTTAACTTGGGCCTTTGCATTCTCTGGCTGTCATCATTTTTAGCTTCGTAAATTCTGGCTCAAGAAAATTAGGGGAAAATGATAGTTCAGCTCTAATCTAATTGCATCTTTCTTTGTGTTTGTTTGTGCAGAAAATACCTTGGAACACACCAGTAAGTTTCTTTTCTATTAGTTTCTGTAGTATGCCTTAGTCTCTTAGAAATAGGAAACATTATTTTTATACCAGCAGTTGACAGTAACAGTTTTGTAAACTTAATTATTACCAGAAACTGAGGTCAATTGAAAAATCTTGAAAATATTCATTTTTCTCCATAAACACTTGAAGTTACACTAATGAGAGAACAGGTAGCTTCCAAAAAACAAAACCAGGAAGTCTGGAAGTAAGAAAGGAATCATACGCAGATAAAAATTTGAAACAAAATATTAAAGCTAATCACTAAATCAATGAGTAATAACTAACTTAGCTAATCCATAAAATACAGAATCAAGTGAATTCAGGAGACCTGGTACTAAACAGCTAACCCTAGAAAGCAGAAGCTGGACTAGTTTGGGATTATCATGGACCAGAGAATATTTTAGTCAAAGACATGAAAGTGAGACTGAAACAGGCTATTTAAATGAAAGTTTGTTTAAAACTTTTTTTAAATGCCTGTATAAATAAATCAACACCCTGTGCCTCTCCATCAGGCTTCCACTCTGCTAACCACATTGAGAATTCTGCCAGTAAAGTTTATATAGCATATTCAAGGAGAATATTGAATCTTTCTTTGAGAAGGAAATGGAATATGCTAGAAGAAGTATCTACAGATTCAGATATTGAGGGCCATCCAGATGAGCTGACTGGCCAGGTTAACAATCACTGCCCATGCACACAAGATCAGATATGTACAACTTCGTTCTTTAATGCAAATGTGCTTCCAAGTGTCACAAGACATTGTAGGACTGACTCAAAACCAAAAGACCTGAAAAAAAAAATTCACTGGAATAATAAGCCTAATAGATATTTTATTCTTGAATCAAGAATAGGGCGATATAAGAGAGTAATATGCAATTAGTATGAAATTAAGTCTATAAAATTACCCCAAGTATGAATATATATGGATATATGTATAGATTTATATTATCATTCTTTCAAAACATTTTCTATTGTGCATTTTTATTTCTTCTTTGATACATGTTATTTGGAAATACATTTCTGAATTTCAAAAAATTCTGAGATTTCTCTAGCTATTTTCATATTGATTTCTAGCTTAATTAAGAACATATGTTCTAAATATGTCACACTTGGAATCTGTTAACTCTCTCTGTGGCTAAACATAGATAAATGTCAGTAAATATTTCTTACACTCTTTAAGAATGTCTATCTATCTGGCAGAGCATATTGTTCCTGAAAAGTCAGTTAGTTCTAGTGTGTTATGTGTGTTGTCAAATTTCATTGGCTTTTGTCTACTTCATCTATAAGTTACTGAGTGGAAGCTGCATATAGGTGGGCATGTAAATTTATATGGGAATGTACATTGTCAGTCATAATAAAAGAAATAAAAATAAATTTCCCACTGTAACTGTGAATTTGCCTATTTGTCTTATTCATCCTGTATTTTTGTTTGTATGTGTGTTGATGTGTGCACAGAGAAATTCAGAATTTTATGCCTGTCTTATGGATTGAGTCTTTCATCTCAATTAAGTGTCCTTCTTTACCTCTTAAATTGTATCTTGCCTTAAAGTGTATTTTTCTTCAGTTTAGCCTTCTAACGTGGTAGCTGTTTACATCCTTTCACTTTTACCCTTTTGTCTTAGTCAGCTAGTGCTATCCTATCAGAAGTACCATGAGTGGATGGCTTTGGCAAAGAAAAGCTCATTCTTACACAATCCAGTAGACTACAAGTCCAGATTCACAATGTTCACCCCAGGGGAAGGCTTTGCCTCTGTTGGCTCTTGAGGAAAGCCCTTGTGTTGCATCAGTCTTCGGTCAGGGAGCATCTTGGCACAGGAACCTCAGATCTGAAGGGTACACTTTACTGATGCTGCTCTCTTCATGGTATGAGGTTTCCAGTTCTGCTTGCCTCTCTCTTCTTTTATCTCTTGCAGGATGAAAGGATAAAGGGTGGTGGCACACTCGAGGGAAAATCCCTCAGAGAGGGTGTTGCAGTCCCACCCTAATCCTCTTTCAACGTAATCATTCTATCTATTAACCACAAGCAGAGATTAGGATTTATAGCCTAGGAAAATCACAAAATATTAGGAATGGTGGCCCAGCCAATGACTACACACAGTTTTGGTGAGCACATGTTCATTTTAACTCTATATTTAAAGTGTGCCTTTTAAACAATAGTATTTTAACTTTGATTTTGATTTGAGTATTTAGATCATCAGCACAGAATGTAACTATTTATGCATTTGGATTATAAAATATCATTTTACTGTATATTTCCTAATTGTCTCATCTATTCTGTCTTTTCCTTTTTTTTGGACCTTTTTTTGGAAGTATTTGTTTTTTATAACTCAGTTTTCTTCACTTCATGGCATATTAATTATACATGCTTTTTACTATTCTGTTGGCTTCTATAGAGATTACTTTACCCTATTATATCTTGTTAAAAGCTAATATAAATTGTTACATTTAACATTTCAATTAAGCAACACAATTTAAGAGCTACAGACTATTTAAACCTAGTTACCCTTGCATTGTTTCTACTTTTCTTATCATGCATTTTAAACCTACATTAATTTTAACTCCATGATGTATTATTAATGTTTAACCAGCCAGTATTTTATTGTTTACCATATATTATCTATTGACTTCAGTTTTCTTTCATTACCATGCTGCTATCACAACGTTTTTTTAACTTTTATTGCTTTTAACATTTCCTTCAGTGCTTCTGGCCCATCATCTTTCTCTCTCATCTTTCTGTAATTATAATTTCATGTTTGTTAAACCTTCTTACCACATCATACATGTCTCCTACACTCTTTCCTGGGGTCCTAAGTTTCTTGATGGTTGTCAGCTAGGGGTCACTTTCAGCTCCTAGGGCCTTCTTACGTCGCTGTTTATCATGATGTTGCTTATAGGTCCAGTGGTGAGGATTTTGTTTGCTTGATATTGAAGTGTAATCAGGACTGAAGGTTTGGTCTTTGATCATCATCAGTAAGTGCTTTAAGTCCTCTTCAATTTCAGCATGCAAGGTTGTTTCATCTACCCAATACAGTTAGTTAATGAGACTTCCTCCTATCCAGATGCTGCATTCTTCTTCAAATAGCCCAGTTTCTCAGATGTTTTGCTCACTACACAGACTTAAAACGTATGTTGAAAGGAGACAGCCCTGACAAGTACATTTCCTGACTTTAAACCACGCAGTATCTCCTTCTTATACTCAAACAATTGACTCTGTCTGGATTTATGTCCAGACATGTGACGAGCCCAGCTAAGTGTCCTGGAATTTCCATTCTTTAGAATGTGATCCATAATTTATTATGATCCACACAATTGGACACCTTTGCACAGTCACTAAAACACATCAATTACCTTCCCATTCAGTTTCTAATATGTGGTTTACTTGGTCTTAGAACTGTGAAGCTTTTGAATTTTTCGGATAGCAACACTTCTGATTGTAAAGTCACCCACAAGTAGAGTATCAGAGTCCAAATTGGGCAAATAGAAATGTGCATTTTCTTCTCTCCCCTGAGAACCTTGCTAAAGCAACTAAGAACAACAAAAAGCATAAACCTGAAAAAAACATTCTAAGAAAATCAAAAAGAAGTAAAATATTAACTAACTAGAAATTTTTGCACAGGATAGCTGGTATAAGATATGATTCCAGTATGAAGATATTTACACAGTTATAACATTGTTAACATAATATACTGCTTTACCCCACACACACCCCAAAAATGTAACATGGGTTGTTGGAAAGAATGGGAGAGAGGAAATAAATTGGTGAAATTTTCTAAAAGGTCTTGTTGCCCGTAGTAGGAAGAGAATGAACATTATCCAAATTTGGGAAATTATAAAATACCGTATATGTGTTTTATGGCCAAATATTAGTTAAATAATATTCTCTTAAAAAGAGTGCAGATTAAAAAGAAATTAGAAATAGGAAGACATGGGTCAAAGAACTGATGTTTTTATTTACAATAAATATTTTTTACTTTTATAACAAGTATGCATGTGATAATTAAATTTAAATGTTTCCTGTAAGTGTTGCATTCTATTGATGATTTTAGAAAGATATTAAGGAAAATGAATGTCTTTGTAATGGACAACCAATCACCAGTTTTGTAAAAAAAAATTATTCTTTATATTTCAGCTATGTCTCCAAAACCTCTTCGTAAGTTCCTCCTTTGAATCTTGTATCTTATGTTATTATTACCAACTTAAGAGAGTTCTGTTTTCTCTAGCCATCATCATTTTTAACTTTGTACATCCTGTCTTTAGAGAATTAGAGATAACAGTTATATCATCTCTAAGTTAGCTTACACATTCATTTGTGTTTGTTTTTATAGGAACTGTCTCTGTACAAACTAGTAAGTTCATTTTTTTCCAGTATTTTACCTTTAGTTCTGTAATCTGGGTGTGATTTGTTCTGCTGTGAGACTTATAAGTGTTCTGAATGCTACCATTGCAGAGCATAAAATCACCCATGAAGACTGTATTAGAGCCCATGTTAGGGAAATCGAAAAAGGGTACTTTCTTCTGTTTCCTCATGAAACGCTCTATAATAGCTAGAGAAGTAACAAAAAGCAGAAGGTGCAAAAACATTCTAAGAAAACAGAGAATGCAAAAACTAACCACACCCAGTATTTGTTTGTCTCCCCACATATTTACTCCTCATTCTTCCCTGCGCTACATACTTCCATCGGAATTTTCCCTTACTTTAATTCTCTATAGCATTTCTTTCATGCTTCAGCCTTGTTATCTTTCTCCCATCTACTGTAACTAAAATTTCATGTGTGCTACATCATTTCACCATAGCCTGCAACTGCTGTAATCTTTTCTTCTTGACTGTTGAGAGATGAGGGCTGCTCTTACTTCCTAGAATCCCCTGTAGTTACCTGCCACATTGCCCTTCTATTGGTGCTCTCAAATACAGCAGCTTACTCCTTCAGATCCAGCAGAAGAATCCCTCACTCCAGTCTGTTAAAATGTCACACTTATTATGGAAGTGACTATCCTATCACCATACTCATATTCTATTAGCTAAAAACAAGTCATAGATTCTGCTCTCACTTAAGGAGAGCAAGGGTTTGACTCATTAAATTTAAAGAGGTTTGCCCACCCCAGAAAGGTGATGTGCTGAGAGGGGAGACCTGAGAAGACCTTACCTTTGATAGCAGGAGGTCACATATCCAGAAAACTATTTTCAAATACTTAGATAAATTCTGGAAAAAACAGCCCACATTTAAATACAGAGTAGATGTATTATAGGAGAGTGAGGGTGACTGCAAATGTTTATCACAAGGGACTAATGGTTTTTGCTATAAGCTTTCAAGTGAGATGACTTTTTAAAATTTGATAATTACATTTAATTTTAATAATATATTTATGCAAATTTTGCTTTATCTTCATAATGAAAACTACCAGTAGAGAAAAGCAGTCTTACTTTCACAGGCCATTAAACATGTTGTACTTATTTTCCTTGCATTTCAGGTGAGATGCCACAATCTATTGGTAAGCTTGTTTTCCATATCCACTATTAGTCTCCTAGATAAAAAGAAGTGTTTTTCTTTGTCAGGATGTGATACTTCAAGTATTTTAATCATTCTATGTTGAATGAGGCAAAGAAAATACTACTGTCCTTCTCTCAGGTGAACCACACTTATGTCACTATCTGTATTCTAGAAAAGACCATAGAACTCTTGGTATTACCTTTCTGTTTCTAATCTGGAGTTGATTTGTTTGCTTATTATGAGTCTTTTCAACTTTCTGAATATTACCGTTTCTGATGTAAAGTCATCCATGTAAAGAATCCATATTAAGCAAACTAGAAAGAGGTACTTTTTTCTCTTCCCTCCAGAAACTCAGTAAAATGCCTGAAGAAAAAGTGTAAAGGGAAAAATCTGCAAAAGCATTTTACAAGAGCAGAAAAGTGTGCAAAACTTAACCATAGAGTGCAGAAAACTTTGCACAAGAAAGCTGGTATAATCTATAACTCTGCTAAGAAGAAAATTCACATGGTCATGATATTTCTAACACAATAATCAATTTACAAAAATATATGTATACGACATGGGTTTGTTGAAGAGACATCGAGAGAAGTGCATAAGGAAGAGCAGAAAAAGAAGTAAAGCTTTGGTGCCCGTTAGAGGAAACTACTACGCATTATCAAAATTTGAGAAGTTATAAAATGGCACATGGGCATTCAGGGACTAAATTTTAGTTAGATAACCCACTTCTGACAAGGTAAAAGTGAAAAGAAAATAAAGGATAGATTTGATGGCTCAGAAGGCTGGTGTTTTATGTTTACAGTTGACTTTTAAAATCAGTAAATATAATTTGATACAATAAAAATTAAATTAAAATATAATTCAGGTAACTTTTATATTCCATTGTATAATTTTAGAAACATACTAAGCAAAACTGATATCCTTCTAATTGGCAAGCAACATGGATACTTTATTTGCCTTAGTATTTCTGTTATGGCTTCCAAATTAGTCAATAAGTTGAATTTCTAATCATCTGTTCTTTAATTACCAAATTACGTGGGATTTTTGCTTTATCAGTCCATCATCATCTCTGGCTTTAGAGAGTTAGAAAAAAAATGTCTTTTTCTTTTTTTTTTGGTTTTAGGTAGCATTTTAGTCAGAGGTATGAAGGCGGGGCTGAACACAATTGCTGAAAGTTTGATTAAACATATCTGTTTAAACCGTCTCTTCAGTTCCCTTGCACTATACTTCTGCTCTGGCATTTACACCATATCACAGTAGAAAGGAATGTATTATGCTCAAGAAAAGCAGAATCAAAGGGAACCTTAGAAGAGGGGACTTCATATACACACAAAATTGTGCGAGTATGATAATAGGCATTCTGATAATAGAGGCAAATAAATAAATAAAAGTCTACATCCTACATTCTTTCCCTGCTGTATTCAATAAGGTTTATATCCTAAACACCAGGAGAGTCTAGAATCCTTTTTGAGAGAAAACGAATAGCATAAGGGAAAGATCTACAGATTCTGATATTGAGGATCATCCAGAGAAAGCCAAATGATGGTCACTACACATGCACGCAAAATAAGACATTTAGAGCTTATCCTTTGACATACATTGACTTAAAGGGGTTGTAAACATTGTAGGACAGATTTTACCTTAAAAGGCAAAGAACCCAGCTATCATGCAGAAAATAGGAAAGCGGAGAAAAATCGAGAAAATTATGAAACCTGCAACAATTGTGCTTAAGATATCTGAAAAATAAAATGTTGCACTCATGAATGAAGAACAGGTTGTCACTACACAATGGAAGTAAGGAACAGTATGTCTAGAATACAGAAGATCCCTTGGGGTGTCTCTTAGTACTACTGTGTCTTCTGATTAAAGTCAGTGGTAAACCATAACAACCCAATTTAGGCAGAAGTTCTAATGGTCTAGAACCTTGAGAAACAAAGGCTGGAGTCACTCATCCTAGCAAAGATCCATGACCAGCTGAAGCAAATGCCTAGGACAAAAGAAAAGTAGAATGAGTAGTCCAAGAAGCTAGTTATCAATATCAGCTACTACCATGTGATCCAAGACAAATTTGTTTGTTCTTCCTGCAGTTCAAGAGATATTCAATATTCTTTGCCAACACCATAATGCAGTCATCAATTCTTCTTCAGTCTTCTTTATTCACTGTCTAGTTTTTGCATGCAAATGAGGCAATTGAAAAATACCACAATTTGGTTCAGACATGCCTTAGTCCTTGTAAGTCACAGCTTTGCTTTTTAATATTTTAAAGAAGTCTTTTGCAGTGGATTTGCCCAATAGAATACATCATTTAGCTTCTTGACTGCTTCTTTCATGGACATTGAAGATCCAAAACTTAAAAAATCAAACCTACTGCCATCAAGTTGATTCCAATTCATAGTGACCCCATAGGACAGAGTAGAATAGTTTCCACAGGGTTTGCAAAGAGAAACTGGTGGTTTCAGACTGCCAAACATTTGGTTAGCAGCCAAGTTCTTAATTAACTACTACACCACCAAGTCCTCTTGTATATTCAAGTAAAATGATACTCGTGACAATTCTGATATTTTCTCCATTTATCATGATGTCATTTACTGATTTTTCTTATGCTGAGGTGTAATCCATACTGAATCAGGCTACAGTCTTTGATCTCCATCAGTAAGTGCTTCAAGCCTTCACTTTCAGCAAGCAAGTTTGTGTCACTTGCATATCACAGGCTGTTAATAAGTCTTTCTCCAATCCTGATGTTGCATTCTTTTTCATAAATTTCAGTTTCTTGGATTGTTTCACACACAGAGTGAGTAGCTATGGTGCAAATATACTATCTTGACACACAACTTTCCTGACTTTAAACTACACGGTATCCCCTTGTTCTTTTCAAGTGACTACTTCTTCATCTATGTGTAGGTTTCACATGAGAACAATTAAGTGCTCTGAAACTCATTGTTATGATCCACACAGCTGAACGCCTTTGCATAGTCAACAAAACACAGGTAAATGTCTTTCTGGTGCTCATTAATTTCAACCAAAATATATCTGACATCAGCAGCGATATCCCTTCTTACAAGTTCTCTTTTGAATCAGGACTGAATTTCTGGTTGTGTCCTGTGCACATACTGCTGCAATCATTTTTAAAATTATCTTCAGCAAAATTTTACTTGCATGTGACATTAACGATATTGTTCAGTAATTTCCACATTTGGTTGGATCACCTTTCTGTGGAATGTGCACAGATATGAATCTCTTCTGGTTTGTTGCCCAGATAGCCATCTCCCAAATCTTGACACAGACAAGTGAACCCTTCCTGTATTGCATCCCCTTGCTGAAATAACTCAGCTGTATTCTGTCAGTTCCTGCAGTCTTGATCTTCACCATCACCTACAGTGCAGCTTAGACTTTTTCTTTCAGTACACTGGTTCTTGAACTCCTGAAATGGTAGAATGTCAACCCAGTCTTTTTGTTTCAGTCACTCTGTGTCCTGCTTTCTTCTTTTAATGCTTCCTGCTTCACTCAATACTTTGCCCACTAAATCCTTAATACTACTTGAAATTTTTCTTCAGTTCTTTCAGCTTGAGAAATGCCAAGAATGTTCTCCCTTTTGGTTTTCTAATCCCAGGTCTTTGTGTATATCATTATAATACTGTACTTTGTTTTCTTTGAATTTGCATCCAACCAGTTATTATATTTTAATTGTCTCACCTGTTCTTTCTTTTCCTTCTTTTTAATTAATTTTTTCTAATTCTGCTTTGTTTCTTTTATTACCTTTAACATTTCTTTTAATGATTCTAACTTGTTTCTCTCTGTTTCCTCCATGACTATAATTTCATTTTTCTTACATTTTTTTTTAGCCATTACCTACACGTTTTCTCTGCATTTTTCCAAAACACCTGGTTGGCCCTTTCACAACCTGGCAGCTTACTTCATCATCTCTCTTTTCTACTGACTGGGACTGAGTCTTATGTACCGTAACTTTATCATGGGAGTAACTCTTCTATCTTCCTTTTCATCTTCACCTAGCTAGAAGCACAACACATATTCAGCCCTTACTAAAGTGGAGACCATTATACGTGGGATTGACTCATTGGGGATTATTTTATAAATTTGCTACAACAGGAAGGTAAAAGAGGTGAGATGCTAAGGGGAGGAACAAGGAGGGCTCATCTTACACAGCAAAAAGTCAGTGGGCGGTATATGTGTAAAACTGAAAATAAGAAAATCACATTTTCCATAAGCTATTTTCAAATAGTAAACTCTAGAAGAAAAAGCCGATATTTAAATATCAAATCACTTGGGAGAGCAAATCTAATTGTTAATCGATAGAGTGGGAAACTAATTCTTTTATTGCTATACGCCTATGACTTAAAAAAAAAAAAAAAAGAATATATATGACCTTGATGAAAAATCGGACTCAAAGTCACTGGGTGTGATGAAAAAATCACAAATTTAATGATAATTATGAATATATCAATACCTGAATTGCATTGTATTTGAAATCAGAGACTACAAAAAAAAAAAAAAAAAAAAAACCTAGTCTTCCTTTCACCATGAATAACAATTTTGTATTTGTTTTCGTTTTTTCTTTCAGATGAGACTCCAGAATCCATTAGTAAGTTTGTTTTCAATTTTAAAAATCTACTTTGGACTACTAGTTGCAATGAAGAACTTTTAGGTCTCAAGCTATTATGCCTATTTCTAGTTTTTTAATTTTTTTCAATTACTTTAGACAACATTAGGGGGAGAAAATATTCATCTCCTTTTCTCAGGCAAATCAAACTGAAGTTCTATTTGTATCACAGAGAATGTGTTAGAAATAAATTTATATATACAGAGGCTATTTTCATCATCTAGTACTACTCTAACAGAAATACAACAAAGAGGATGGCTTAATAAAGAAAAGTTTATTCTTACACAGTCTAGTAAGCTAAAAGTGTGAATTCAGGGTATTTGCTATAGGGGAAAGCTTTCCCTCTTTGTTGGTTCTGGAGGAAAGTCCTTGTGTGCATCAGTCTTTGTTCAGGGAGCATCTTTATACAGGAAACTCAGGTCTGAAGGATACACTCTTCTCCTGATGCCCTGCCAAATTACTATGCACATTTTTTGTGGTAACACAACTCAGTCCATGACAGAAACCAATGCTCATTGATGGTTATCAGTCGGATTGGGATAAGAGAGTGTGAAGCACTCTTGAGAGAGTAGAAATTTCTCATTTGGGGTGCTGGGAAAGGTAGTATCAAATATGGGTAAAGTGTATGTAGCAAATTTTCTGATTCCAAAACCACCTATGAAGAGAATATACAAGTCCACACGTGGGCAGGAAATCTGGTATATGACTCAGGTATAAGTATTGTTAACCATAGTCATGATATTGGTAACATAATATGTTACTTTACCAGAAAAAAATGTGACAGGAGCTTCCTAGAAAGAATGATAAAGGGGAAATGACTCAGGGAAGGGTAGAAAAAGAAGCAAAGGCTTGTTATCCACAGTAGGACATCAATGTACATTAACCAAATTTTTAACATTATGTAATATCTTCAGACATTCTGTTGCCAAATATTATATAAATACCTCATCCTACCAAAAAAAAAAAAAAAAAAGGGTAAGTGAAAAGGAAATGGAAAATGTGCAGGGATGCATCAGAGAATCAGTGATTTTATTTACATTAAAAATTTTGACTTTTGTAACAATATATGTACTTTAATGTAAGGGCAATTAAACTTAAAAAAATCATGTAAATTTTTCACTCTGGTGAATAATTTAGAAAGATATTAAGGAAAATGAATCTCTTTCTAATAGACAACCAACAGTCTTTTTTCATTTGTCTTCCTTTTTTCAGCTATTACTGCGATACCTCCTGGTAAGTTCCCCTGTAAATCTCAGATCTTGTGGATTTTAATTACCAACTTAAAGGGGAATATTACAGCTATAACAATTTCTAGTTTTTTAAATCCTTCCTTCAGATAATTACCAAAAAATGTTTATATCATCTTTAAACTAGTTTACATGTTTGTTTGTGTTTGTTTCATAGAAATTGTCCCAGGACAAACCAGTAAGTAACTTTGCTGCCCCTTACTTTTAGTGTGGTTTGGTCTCCATATGGGCAAAGAATTTTATTTTTCCTATACTACCTTCTAGTAACAATTTTATAAAACTCCTCATAGAAGCGTGTTACTGGGTAACTTTCCTCCATGCACCCTTGAAGTCATGCTAAGTTTACAAGGAAAAAAAATGTTTAGGGCAAAACTAAAATGTCTAGAAAACAGGCTTAGAGCAAGACTGTGGCATGAACAGCTGCACATTCTCATTCCCCACAAAAACACACAAAAAGAGCAGAAAGTGACAAAATCAACTTTGTCAGGACTCTGCAGTCCTCAAAGGATTACAGCATCTAAGCAAATGCTGAATCAAGAACAAGGTGACATAAACAGATATCTCTGGTTTTCTACTTGTCTGAACTCTACTCTCCTTCCAGCTGAGCATGGCCATCTTCAACTGTAGTCCCCAAGAAGAAGACTAGTTTCTGTCTTTACAGAGAACAAAAGAGGATAGGTTTATTAGTAAACTATTTTGTATATTCTAACCTATCTGGGACTACCTGAAAGACAAAAGCAATGTGCTCTCCTTATTTTGGTCTGTATCAGTGCTCATAAGAGCAGATGGGCAGCAAATAATGATGAAATCCTGTAACCATCTTCTAGTTGACCAGAGCTAAATAAATAAATAGAAGTTACCACTGGGGTGACTAAAACCACTGG
Source organism: Heterohyrax brucei (assembly GCA_028571685.1). Classification (NCBI taxonomy): domain Eukaryota; kingdom Metazoa; phylum Chordata; class Mammalia; order Hyracoidea; family Procaviidae; genus Heterohyrax; species Heterohyrax brucei. Next base: position 50,794,532 of record CM053144.1, on the reverse strand, counting down.
AAGGAAAAATTAGGGGGAGAGTTTATTTTGTAAGTTAAGACTTTCACAAGCACCATGTAGAAAGTGGAACTGAAAGAGACACACTCATTGCAAGGCAAGATGCATACTCAGAAATTACCTGAAAATATTCCCCACTAATATCTTGGTCTGATTCCTCGATTTCATGTGAGTCTGGCTAAGTGTTGAAGGAGGGGCCCCACAGAGAATCCATTTGCAGTCTGGAAGAGACTTCAAAGGGTTTTTAGTTTTCTATTTTTGCCTTCGTTTTCCTCTACTGCAGTTTAAGGAAATCTCTGTCAAAACACTAGCTGAATAAAAGCTACAGAGACATCACTGTCTGCACATGTCCAGGATGACAATCTTTCCAAAAATAATTAGGGAAACTTAGTAAACGAATAGGCTACTACAGTTTTCAACAATCAAGAATACAAGAAAAATGGCAATTCCTAGGGGAGGAGAAGAATTTAATTGCCAGAGTCACCACCTTGTGCTAGTTAAACATCTCAACTTAAAGAAAGAAAGGGAGGAGGGAGAGAGGGAAGGAGAGAAGGAAGAAAAGAGGGAAGGACGGAAGGAGAGAAGGAAGAAAAGAGGGAAGGAAGGAAGGAGAGGAGGAGGGAAAGGGGGAGGAAGAGGAGGAAGGAAGGAAGGAAGAAAGAAAGAGAAAGAAGGGAGGGAGGAAAAAAGATAAGGAAAAGAGAAAGGAAAGAAAGAAAGAAAGAAGGAAAGCATAAGGCACACAAAGACATAAGAAAAGACTTTTTATTCAAATAAAAATAAGGCAACAGAAACCATACCTGGGAATGCCTGGATAATGATCCTACTAAGTAAAAGTTTTAAGATAGACTATTATATGTGCTCGAGAAGCTAATGAAAAATATAGACCAACTAAAGAAATCAGAAAAATGATAAATGAATAAAATGAGAATATTAAAAAGATGAAAATTACATGAAGGAACCAAAAAGAAATACTAGCACTGGAAAGCAAAAAAATTGAGAGAAAGAAGCTGACTTAAGGGTCTCAGTAGCAGATTTGAGTTAGCAAAAGAATCAGAGAACTTCAAGACAGAGCAAATGAAATGACTGTGTCTGGGGAGCTGAAAGTAAAAATATATATATATATAAAGAAAAATAAAAAGAGCCTAAGGAAGTTGAATAATACCGTCAAGCAGATCAATTATGAGATCATATATATTCTGAGATTCTTAGAAGGAAAAGAGAGAGAAAAGGAGACAAAAAGGATATTTGAAGAAACAGTAGAGAAATACATCCCAAATTTGACAAAATACGTGAAACCACACATTCAAAAACTTCAACAAATTCCAGGTATGATACACTCAAAGAGATCACATCAAGATACGTTATAATCAAACCAGAGAGAGTCTTGAAAGCAGCAGAAGTGACTCAGGATATACAAGGCCACCTCAATGACACTAAGTACCTACTCAGAGGCCAGGAAACCAGAAAGTGGTTAAACAAGATACTAAAAGTGTGAAAAACAAACAACTATCAATCAAGAATCCACACCCAGCAAATCAGTCCATCAAAAATAAGGATAAAATTAAGATATTCTCAGATAAATAAAAGCAAAAGGAATTTTTTCCCACAGGACTTCCCTATAAAAAATGTTAATAGGGTTCATTTTGATTGAGAATAAGGAATATTAACTTCAAGTCACGTAAAAATAGGATCTCCAGTAAAAATAATTTCATGAATAAATATAAAAACTACTTTTATAGTAGTTCTGGTTTATAACTCTGTTATGTTTTGTAGGATCTAAAAGAAAAATTCATAAAAAATAATTGTAAATTTAAGTTATGGGGCACAAACTGATCAAGAGGTAGCTGAGACAATGTAAAGGAGGGAGGAGCAACGTATGAAGCTTTCATATGTTACTAAAGTTAAGTTTTATGAATTTAAGCTGGGTTTTTATAACTTTAAGGTCATTAAATACAGTTTCCATGTTAACCACTATGAAAATATCTTTTTAAAAATTACACAAAATGAGGGAAAAAGACTTGAGATGGCTCACTACAAAAAATAAACTACAAAAGTGCGTAGCATTAGAGGAAATGAGAAACTAAAAAAAAAGATCTAAGACGTAAGTAAAGTAAGTAACAAGATGGCAGAAGTAACTTCTTTATTTATGGGTATACTTCTTTTGTTTTGCTGTAGGTGAAAGTTTACAGCTCAAGTGAATTTCTCACACAAAAATTTATACATGTATTTTTTCCTTTTTTTTTAGTTTAATATGACTGAGTGAAAATGTACATTCCCGTATAGATTTACATGACCATCTATATACAGCTTCCATTGCTCTCCCTGTCCGGTGACAGCACACTATTCCTCTCTGCTCCATACTTGTATTTTTATGTGGCATTAGCTGCAATCCCTATAATGCGACAGCACGTTCCTGTTTTCCCCCCTAGGTTTCTCAACGTCCACTAACTAGTTCCTATCATTTCCTATACTTCTTATACAGCCTCTGGACAAGAGCTGCACATTTGGTCTCCTTTATCTGTGTAAACTAAAAACACGCTCTCACTGAGTATTATTTTATGTCTTGCAGTCCAGTCTAATCCTTATCTGACAAATGGAGTTTAGGAATGGTTTTACTCCTGATTACCAGAGTATTCAGGGGCTATGTCTTTGGGAATTCTTCCAGGCTCAGTCAGACTATTAAGTCTGGTCTTTTTACCACAAATTTGAATTCTGGTCCACACTTTTCTCCTGCTCCATTAGGGATTCTCTGTTGTGCTCCCTGTCCGCCACTAACTAATAGCCAGGCACTATCTAGTTCTTCTGTCTCAGGCTGATAGAGCTTCCAGTTTTCATGGCCATTTTCTGTCTTGGTAATTACTTTAAATGTTCTGTGGATGAATCCCCCAAATTGAAAGCCAGAGATTGGCAGAATAAAAAACAAAGCATGCTGTAAGTATATGCTGTCTTCAAGACACATACTTTAGATGCAAAAACATTGGTAGGTTGAAAATGAGATGATGGAAAAGCATACGGAATGCAAATAGTAACCAAAAAACAATTGATTGGCTGTATTAATATGAGACAAAATAAAATTTAAGTTGAAAATCATTATTAGAGGCAAACGAGAATAGTGATAAAAAACCAAAGCCATTGTTGTTGAAAGAGTAGAACTGCCATGTAGAGTTTATAAGGAGTCCCAGGCTAGTCTGAACTGCCAACCTTTTGATTAGCAGCTGTGATACTATGCCATTAGGGTTTCCCATAGGCTTATTATACAGGGGTTAATCTAGCAAGCAGTTACAACAACTGTAAATATATATGAAGCAAACATTGTTACAATGGAGGAAGAAATAGTTATACAACAATTGGAGATTTCGATAAACCTCTTCAATAATACATCTAGGCAGAAAATCAATAACTTATGTATAAAAATTAATACAAAATGGATCAATTGTCTAAATATGATAACTAATACCAAGGAACTATTGGAAGAAAACTTAGAGGAACATCTTTAAGATCTTGTTTTAGAAAGACGATTCTGAGATTTGACATCAAAAGCACAAACAAAAGCACAAAAAAATAGATAATAAGACTTCATCAAAATGAACAGTTTTGTGCATAAAAGATTTAATCAACCAAGTGAGGAGACAACATAGGGAATGGAAAAAATACTTGGGAATCATAAATCTGGTCATGGTTTAATATAAAAAATTACTAAAAATTCCTACAAATCAACACCCAAAAGACAACTCAATTAAAGAATCAGCCAAATTTTGGATAAACATTTTTCCAAAGAAGATATACAAACAGCTAATAAGTATATGAAAAGATACTCAACATCATTAATCACTTTAAAAAAGAAAGAAAACCAAACCCATTGCTGTCAAGTTGATTCTGACTCACAGCAACCCTAACACAACAAAGTGAAACTGTCCCACAGAGTTTCCAAGGAGTACGTCGTTGATTGGAAATGCTTACTTTTTGGTTGGTAGCTGTAGCACTTAACCATTACACCACCAGAATTTCCTTATAAGGGAAATATAAATCAAAACTATAGTGAAATATGACTTCATTTCCACTAGGATGGCTATTATCAGAAACACTGAAAAATAACAATTGTTAGCATGGGAAGAAATGGAAACCTCTGTGCATTACTGGTCAGAATGTAAAAGTGAAGTATAAAATTACCTTATACGCCAGCAAATGAAGGGACTCAAGCAGATATATGTAGACCAATGTTATTTGCAGCATTGTTTAACAGCCCAAAATTGAAAACAACTTGAGTCCATCAACAGATGAATGGATACACAAATGTAATACATACATACAGTGAAATATTATTCTGTCATAAATAAAAAAGAAGTTATGATACATGCTAAAGCATGGATGACCAGCAGTACATTGTGCTAAGTGAAATAAATAAAATACAAAAAGATAAATACTATAAGATTCCACTTATATGAAATATCAAGAACAGGCTAATATCTGGAAACAAAAGTTTGCTAGTGATTATCAGGGGATGGGGAGAATACACAGTTGTTGTTTAAGGAATGCTAAGTGTCTTTTTGAAACAATAAAATACTTTTGAAAATAGCAGTGATAGGAATACAACATGGAGAATGTAATTAACTGAATTATTCACTTACAAAGTTAAGATGGTAAATTTGTTATGTATCTTACCATCACTAGTTTGTCAGTTTGTCACACTGTAATGGCTTGAGTGCTGCTGTGAAGCATTTCAAATATTAGCAGGTAAACAAGTTTCTGTTGAGCTTCCAGACTAAGACAGACTAGGAAGAAAGAGCTGGCAATCTACTTTTGAAAAATATTGACCAGTGAAATGCTTACAGATAGCAACGGAACATTGACACTGTGCTCAAAAGTAAGCTCGTTGGTTTGGAAAGCACTCAAAATGTGACTGAGGAAAATCTGCTGCCTGAAAGTAGGGAAGAAAATGGGAATTCCATAACACTTAACTGTGCTCATGCAGAACCTGTACATACACCAGGAGGCAGTTGTTCAAGCAGAATAAGGGAGGATTGCCCTATTTAACATCAGGAAAGTTGTGCACCAAGGTTGCATCCTTTTACCATGCTTATTCAATCTGCATGCAGAGAAAATAATCTGAGAAGCTGGACTACATAAGAAGAATGCAGCACTAGGACTGGAGGAAGACTCATTAACAACCTGCAATATGCAGATGACAACCTTGTTTGCTGAAAGTGAGGAAGACTTGGACCATTTACTGGTGCTTTGGTATGGATTGTACCTAGAAATAAAGAAAACAAAAATCATCGTGAGTGCACCAATGTTTTAGTCATCTTGTGCTGCTGTGACAGAAATACCACAAGTAAATGGCTTTAACAAAGAGAAATTCATTCTCTCACAGACTAGCAGGCTAGAAGTCCAAGTTCAGGATGCCAGCTCCAGGGAAAAACTTGCTCTCTGTTGGCATGAGGAGATTCTCAATGCGAGAACCCTTGGTCCAAAAGGCATTCTATTCTTCTGTCTCTTGTTTGTTGGTGGTATGATGTCTCCCTGTTTCTCTGCTCACTTCTCTCTTTTATATCTCAAAACAGATTGACTCAAAATACAATCTAATCTTGTAGATTGAGCCCTGCCACGTTAACATAACTACCTCTAATCCTGCCTTATTGGTATCATAGAGGCTGAATTTTCAACAAACAGGAAGATCACATCAAGTGACAAAGTGGTGCACTATTACACAACTGTGGAAATTGTGGTTTAGCCAAGTTGACACACATTTTAGGGGGGTGTCATGGTTTGAATTGTGTCCCCCCGAAAATGTGTGCAGCCACATGGCTGGGATATGGTTCCCAGTATCTTGGGACTGTCCTCCATTGCGTAGTTTTGCTAACCTGTATGTTAAAGGATTAGGGTGGGGCTGTGAATTCCTGCTATGGGGGAAGTTTCCCTGGAGTATGGCTTGCCCCACCCTTAATGCTTTTAGCTTGCAAGGAATAAAAGGAAAAAGAACCAAGGACAATTTGAGAATCTCGCTACCATCAAGCAAGCAGCACTGGGAGCAGAGTGTGTCATTCAGACCACAGGTTCTTGCGTTAGGATGCTCCCTGGACAAAGACTGATGCAATACCAGACTTTCCTCCAGAGCCGACAAGGGGAAAGTCTTTCCCTGGAGCGGACACCCTGAATACGGACTTGCAACCTACCGGACTGTGTAAGAATAAATCTTTTTTTGTTAAAGCCATCCACTCTGTGGTATTTCTGTTAGAGCAGCCCTAGCTGACTAAAACAGGGGGACACAATCAATCCATAACAACTAATAAGCAACATTAGGGTAAATGGAGAAAATGATATTTTCAAGGATTTCTTACTACTTGGATCCGCAATTAATGCCCATGGAAGCAAGAATCAAGAAATCAAAAAATGTATTGCATTGGGCAAATTTGCTTTCAAAGACCTCTTTAAAGCATTGAAAAGCAACATTTTGAGAACTGAGGTGCATCTGACCTAGGCATGATATTTTTGATCATCCCATACACACGTAAAAGTTCGACAATGAATAAGGTAGACTGAAGAAGAATGGATGCCTTTGAATTATGGCGTAGGCAAAGGATATTGAACATAACATGGACTGCCAGAAAACACAAATCTGTCTTGGAAAGAGTAGAGCCAGAACACTCCTTAGAAGCAAAGATAATGAGATTTTGTCTTGCATACTTTGGACGTGTTATGAGGAAGGACCAGTCCTTGGAGAAGGACATCATGCTTGGCAACGGTGAGGGTCCACGAAAAAGAAGACCCTCAATAAAATGGCCTGATGCAGTGGCTGTAACAAGAGGCTCAAACATAGCAACGACTGCAAGGAATGCATAAGACCAGAGTTTTATTCTGTTGTACACAGGGTTTCTATGTGTCAGAACCAACTCAACACTCTTAACAACAACAATGATGCACTGTACCATGATAAAATTATATAAAAATAAGTCTAAGAAATGAATAAGGAACACAAAAATTTGGAACAAATTTGTTAAAGTTGAAAAACAGAGGGCAAGTAATAACTAATTTAGCTGATTTACAAAATGTAAATTCAAGAAGACTAATCCTACCTAAACAGTCTAAGATGAACTAGGAAGAAAGGCCTACCAATCTACTTCCCAAAACCAACCAATGAAAACCCTGTGGGTCACAATGATCTGATCTACAATGTAACATGGGCACGACATAGCACTAGACAACATTTGGTTCTACTGAACACAAGGTCAGCAGGTTAGCTGAGGAGAAAAAGATTAGCTGTAAGCCTGTTAAAAGAGCTTTTTACACATTAACTTGTCACTCGTCTCCATTAGGTTTCCATTCTGGTAACCTTGCACATTTCACACACTTGCACACCTCTATCAGGACACTTTTTCCTTTTATTCCATCTAACATTCCCTTAGTGTTGCTATGAAAACCCTAGTGGCGTAGTGGTTAAGTGCTACAACTGCTAAACAAAAGATTAGCAGTTCAAAACCACCAGATTGGGTTGGGTTGGGTTGGGTTGGGTTGGGTTGGGTTGGGTTGGGTTGGGTTGGGTTGGGTTGGCTTAGTGTTTCTGCCCCCATTTTCTTTCTATCATCCTTCAATGATTACAGCTTCTTATATATCAAGACTTTTTCATCAACCCTGGTGACGTTGTCATTAAGTTCTACATTGGTCAGCAGTTTGAATCCAGCAACTGCTCCTTGGAAACCTATGGGGCAGTTCTACTCTATCCTATAGAGTCACTATGAGTCAGAATTAACACAATGACAATGAATTTGGTTTGGTTTGGTTTTGGTATAATGCTTCTGCTCCATTTCTCTCATCCTTCCATGATTACAGTTTCATGTACGTGAAGACCTTTTCATCAGATCTCATATGTCTTTAATATTTTTCTGTGGTTCTCACCTTCTTCCTGGTTGTCAGCTAGGTCCCTTTCAGATCCTAAACACCCCTGAAGATCCTTGCTATCTTGCTGTCTCACAGGTGATCTCAAGACACGGCAGCTTACTTCTCATAAGCCAGCAGTAGAGTCTTTCAATTCATTCTACTAAGACTGAGTCTTATATTATATCATCGTAGGACTATCTTACCACTTTAGCCATGTTTTACTGACAAAAAGCAAGTCACAGGTTTTAACTCAACATAAAGGGAAGCATCACACAAGGAAACAGTTGACTCATTGAAGGTTGTCCTAGATTTTGTCTACCACAGGAAGGTAAAATAGGTGAGGTGAAATAAGAAGGCCACACTTCAACAGTCTGAAGTCAGTGGATGCCACTACATAAAATCCATAACACAATAAATCTCATTTTCAGAGCTATTTTCAAATATTTAGATAAATTTTGAGATGAAAGAACCTCCATATAAATATTGATTGGCTTTAATTTGGGAGAAAAAATCAGATTGTAAATGGATATGGGAAGAGAAACATACTTATTGTTCTATGTGAACAAACAGAGAAGACTTTCTAAGCTTTGAAATGTGTTATTTTGATTAAAACAATTACATTTTACTAGTAAACGTGAGTTTCAGTATTGCGTTGTGTTCAAAATCAGAGTATCTGAGAAAGTTAGTGTTCTTTTCATATACAGGTAAATAACAATTTTGTGGGTTTTTTGTTTGTTTGTTTGTTTCTGTTTCAGTTGGGACTCCACAATCTACACGTGAGTTACTTTTCAATTTCTCAACTTTTCTTTGGTGTCCTAGTTACAAGAAAGACTTTTGATTCCACATGCTATAATAACTTTGAGCATGTTATTTATACTAGGCAAGATTAAGGAGAAAAAATACTAATCTCACTTGTGTTTATGTTACCTGACAGTAAGTTCTTTTCAATCTCAAATTATATATGCTATAATTAGCAACTTACAGGGCACTTTCGTGTTCTCTGGTTGTCATCATTTCTAACATTGTAAATCACCCAATTAAAAAATTTTAGAAAATAGTTGTATCATCTTTAAATTAGCTTACATGTTTGGTTATGTTTGCTTTCATAGGAACTGTCTCAGTACAGAAATATGTCTCTACCATATTTCCATTGTCTGATAAATAGAAAAAAGCTTGCTTGTTTTCTTTTTTGCTACAGAACTATCAGTAACAGTTCTTTATATACCCACATTACAAGACTACTACTGGGGTGTGAGGTTGAAAATAAAAACAAAAAGATTCATTTTTCCACCATGCACTCTTGAAATCACACTACACTGTGAGAAAAGATATTTTTAAAGAGGCAAGAATAAAATGTTTACCGAAAAAAGAGGAACCACTAGAAGATAAAAATTTGAAACAGAATTGTTAAAACTAGAAAGCACATGGATGAGTAGCAACTAACTTAACTGATTCACAAAACGTAAACGCTAAGTAAATTCAAGGTGGTTCGTTACAAAGAGCCAACCCTGGACAGCAAAAATCAGAATGGCTCAGGATTATCATGTACTATGTGACATTCTAATCAGCAGTGTGAATGTGAGACTGACAACAGGATGATTGGCTGTAAACCTGTCACATGGGTCTCAGCTTCTCACTCTTCTTCAGGCTTTCAATCTGGCACTGACACTAAAAGGGGTTTATGCTCCAGAGACTGAATCAAAGAACCTTGGATATAAGATCTATGTACAAGTAAAAACAAGTATGACACCCTTAGAGTACAGGGAGAATTAAGAGTCTGCGTCCTATGTATTTTCCTCAAAGTACCCAGTGAATCTGTGGTAGTCAGTTTATACCTTATACACAAGGGGGGTACAAGGTCTGAAAATTAAGCCCGCAGACTTAATTGTTCTAAGTGCTACAGACCTCATTGCTGAATATTACTATGGTCACCTTCAAAGTATTGCCTTTAGGAAGCTATGCACCGATGCCAGTGCCTATTTCACCCTTCAAAGCAATTTTGGAACTCTTTCTGGAATGGCCATTGCTCATGGTGGCGTGGTAACATGTTCACCAACTTAATTGCATAGTTGTCTGTGAGGGAGTTTGTATTCAGCAAACAAATAACTTTATTGGAACAGCTTCCCTACTTACCTGACATGGCCCCCATGACTTTTTATTTACCCAAAGATAAAGGAAATGTTGAGATGAAGACATTTTGATGACATTTGTGACATCAAGGCTAATATGACAACAACTTTGATGGACATTCGAGAAAAAGAGTTCCAAACTTGCTTTGAAGTGTGGACTAGGTGCTGGCATCAACGTATAGCTTCCCAAGTGGAGTACTTCGAAGGTAACCATAGTTGTGTTCAACAATAAGCTTTGTAGCACTTTTTCTAGGGTAAGTTCACAAACTTAATTGTCAGGCCTCATATAAGACCTTTCATGGGGAAAAGAATTAACTACCCTAGAGGAAAAACCTACACATTATGTTTCTGAAGGTCACCTAAGGAAATCAACTGGCCCAGGTAACAGTCACTACCCATCAACAGAAGATCAGATATTTACAGCTTCATTTCTCCTCGTAAATGGAGTTCCAAGAATCTCAAGACATTTTCAGACAGACTTTAAACCAAAAGATCAGAAATCTAACTATTGTGGAAAAATTAGAACATTGGAGGAAAATGAGGAATTTTGGTAAGCAAGAAGAACTTCAAAAATGTGATTAAGATACCTAAGGGATAAGATATTGAACTCAGAATCAAGAACTGGATGATATACCAAGTCTGACAATTAGGTTCACAAACTTGTCACTGTGCACCTGTGTTGGCAGTACCACACTGTAGAAACAACTTGGTAAGTTTCCATAACTTTTCATACTAGCTGTGTTCATGTTGATGTTAGGTGGTGTCTTGCTGAGGGGCATTCAATACCACGTGGCATAGTTTTGTGTGTTATCATAAGAATGTCGGAGCTTGAATTAGAGCAAGGAACAAACCTTACATTTTTTCTTAAACTCGGTAAGAGTGGAAGCGAAATCAGGGACATTTTAGTCCAAGTTTATGGGGATAATGCATGAAGAAAATGGCAGTGTACAAATGGACTAAACATTTTTCTGAGGGGAGAGAAAGCATCACCGATGAAGAGAAGTCGGGGTAGCCAATAATGAGCAGAATTGATGAAAACATTGCAAAAATTCATCATATTGTGCACCAAATGCATCAGCTGACTGTGAGAAGCACAGCATACCAGGTAAACATAAATACAAATAGAGCTGGGAAAGGCTTAACTGAAAATTTTCACATGAGAAATGTGTGTGCATAAATGGTCCCAAAGGAGCTTACCAATGAAAAAAAGTAAATGAGAGTTGAAGTTTGCCATCATCTTTTGGAGAGGTAAGATGATGTTTTAGACTGTGTTATCACTGGTGATGAAACATGGATGTACCACTATAACCTTGAAACAAAGTGTCAAAGTGCACAATGTAAGTCAGCCAGTTCTCCACAACCAAAAAATTCTGTCAGTCCAAATCAAGAGTCAAAACAATGTTGTTAACATTTTTGATATCAGAGACGTTGTTCGTAACGAATTTATACCAACTAGATAAACACTTAGCCAAGTTTACTATTTGGAAGTGCTAACAAGACCGCAAGAAAAAGGGAGATGAAAATGATCTCAACTTTTCAGCAATAGCCATGGCTCTTGTATCACAACAAAGCACCAGCTCACACAGCACTGTCCCTGAGGGAGTTTTTAGCCGGGAAACAAATAACTGTATTGGAACACCCTACCTACTCACCTGATCTAGCCCCCATGACCTTTTATTAACCCAAAGATAAAGGAAATATTGAAAGGAAGACATTTGGATGACATTTAGGACTTCAAGGGTAATATGACAACAGCTCTGATGGACATTTCAGAAGAAGAGTTCCAAAATTGCTTTCAAGGGTGGACTAGGCACTAGCATCAGTGCATAGCTTCTCAATGGGAGTACTTCGAAGGTGACCATAGTGACATTCAGCAATGAGGTATGTAGCACTTTTTCTAGGATTAGTTCTCAAACTTAATTGTCAGTCTTATATGCAAGTCACAGTGAAAGAAAAATACTGCAAATCATCTAAAATATGCAGAAATGACATTAATATTCTATAAAGTGGTTGGAAGATGATATTAAAAAAAAAAAAAAAACTCCCAGGACTTCAAATGAATCAAACAAAGCATAATACAGAAAATGTAAGCAAGGAAAAACAACAAGAACTTTTGCAGAAAATCTATTCATGTTAAACATGAGTAGCAAATATAAGCACTAACAGTGACAACAACAACAAATAGTTGGAGAGGGAAAGAAACAAAAGGAAAGAAAGAAAGAGATGACACAATCACCTAGATATTAATACCAGGAGAACTAAAATTAAAAGTTGCCATGGATTAAATTGTGTCCTTCAAAACAACACGTGCAGAAATTTGTGCGGGCTGTGATTGTGTAGCTGTTTTCCATTTTATGATTGTAATTTTCATATGTGTTGTAAGTTCCAATCTTGACCTACAGTTAAAGGGGAAAAATTATTCTTACGTTAAAGAGGGTTAGGGTAAGACTGTAACACCCTTAACAAAGTTATTTCCCTAATCTGGTGTAAAATGAGTTTGCCAGGGATGTGGCCTATACCACCTTTTGTATCTCAAGATGTAAAACAGAAAGAGAAATCAGAAGAGAGTTGGGGACCTTACACAGTTAAGAAACCAGTACAGGGGGCAAAACAGGCCTTTTAGACCCAAGGTTCATGTGCTGAGATGCTCCCAGACTAAGGAAGGACTGATGCATCACAAGGACCTTCATCAACAGCCAATAAAGAGAGAAAGCCTTCACCTGGAGGTGATGCCATGAATTTGGACTAACAGCCTACTGTAAGAGAATAAATTTCTCTTTGTTAAAGCCATCCCCTTGTGATATTTCTGTTACGTCAGCACCAGATTAAGAAAAAAGTGTTCACCAAGGTAACTACAAAACAAATAGAAAAAAGGAAAGCACAAGCCACAGCATCAGCCACATAAAGAAAAGTTGACATACGTATGGGATTAGGAATAGGAATGGCATCACACTTCTCAAAATCAACACTGGAAATTAGAAAACATGAATTAATACTTTTAGATTCCAAAAGAAATTTTTCCATGGAATACTCTATCAGTCCAAAAAAAAAAAATTCTATTAAGCATAAGTTTAAACTGAATGATCTTGTTATTATGAAGCCAAAGCCAAGTGCCGTCGAGTCAGATCCAACGAAAGCAATGTCTTATAATGTGTATCTCCCATGCACTTTCTCCAAAAGAAAATAGGCAATGAGCTCTATCAAACAAATATGTAAACTAAGGAATTTGAATTCAAGAAATCCCATAAACATGGAACTCAGTACAAAAGTTAAACTGTGTCTTCTCAGTGTGATAATCATAAAAATTTCAACATGGCTACTGTTCTGAAGAAGTTCAGCTATTCCAGCTGGAAGACTGAGGGGTGTGTGGAAGACAAACATAAGAAGAAAATGAATCAGAAGTGGAGGGTAACTTGCTTTATTGAAACCCAACTGATTTAATCACATGTAAATATTTCATAAGAACATCTATGCTATTGATTAACTAAACAACTGGACACCATAACCTAGTCAAGAAGACACATAAAACTAACCAACACAGGGAGTAAACATCTTCTTTTCTTGCTATGTGACAACCTTAGTTAACTTTTTAAAATATGTTAGTCACTTTGATAAAAAAGCTAAAATTTATTGATACATCTGAATACTTGTGTTCAAAACAAAAGAAACTAGTCTCCTCTTCACAGACCAATACAACTTTGTGTTTTTGTTTGTGTTCTGTTTAGTTCCAACTGCGGAAGTCAACCGTAAGTTTATTTTCAATTTTTCAAATCTTATTTGGTGTCCAGCTTACAAGGAAGGTATTTTAAGTTCTCAGGTGGTTATAACTTCTAGCATTTTAATCGATCTAGATTAAAAACAAAATCAAAAACAAAAACAATCTGTTGCTTTAAGTCAATATTGACTCACAGCAACTTTATAGAAAACAGGAGAACTGCCCCATAGGGTTTCCAAGTCTGTAAATCATCACTGAAGGAAACTGCTACACATTTCTCCCATAGAGCACCTGGAGGGTTCAAACTCCTGACCTTTCATTAGCAACCAAGCACTCAACCACTGTAAGACCAGGGCTCCTTGACTAGATTAGAAATAGAAAATAATCTAACTTAGAGTAAATATTAATTTCACCTAAGTCTTTTTTGTATTCTGGAAAACACTGCAGGGTGCATCATTACTATCCCTTTTTGCTTTTGAACTATAGGTGATTTGGTTTGCTGATTGTGAAGTTTCTGACCCTTCCAGGTGTTGTAACTATTATTGTAAATCTACCCATAAAGACCATATGAGACCCCAAATTGAGCAGATGGAAAATAGGCATTTTCTATTCTTCCTCTTAGAAACTGATTTAAATGACTGAGAAAGAATAAAAAGCATAAATGAAAAAAAAATATTCTAAGAATGTCCGCTCCCAAAATAGTAACAAATTAACTGAAGGAAAAGAAAATAGTGAACAGTATAGTTGGTATAACACACAACTCAGCTATTAACATTACTTACATGGTCATGATATTGCTAAAATTATCTACTCACTTAATTTTTAAAAAATGAAAAATGTTTATTGGAAAAAGTAAGCAGGGGTATTCAACTGGGGGAATGTAGAGAAAGAAGAAAAGCTTTGTTGCCCATAGTAGGATGTCAAAGTACATTATCCAAATTTGAAAAATCTTGAAATACCATAAAGACATTTTATTAGCAATTATTAGTTAAACACCTCCTTCCCCTCACCTCCAAAGACCAGTGTAAGTAAAAACAAAATCAAAGGTAAGAAGAAACGGTTTAGAGATTTGGTGTTTATGTTTATCTAAAACAATTTCACTTGTATAACAAGTACATGTACTTTGATATTAAAAACCCAAACTAAACCTGTTGTCATTGAGTCAATTCAGACTCACAGTGACCCAACAGGACAGAGTAGAACTGACTCTTAGAAACCAAGGCTGTGAGCTTTCTGAAGAAGATCATCAGGCCTTTCTTCTTAAGGAGCTTCTGGATTGGTTCTGCTTTCAAACTGACTACACTTTGGTTAACAGCTGAGCTCTTAACCACTGTATTCCACTTTGATATTAGAAAAAATAAATTTAAATACTTCTCAGGAATTTTGAATTCTATTAAGTAATTTTCTAAAGAATGAGGAAAATCAATCTCCTCCTACTAGAAATCTAATATGTGTATTTTAATTTTTCTTCCCTTTTTGGTTATGACTTCAAAATTACTCATTTGAATTTCAAACTTTGTGTGCTATCATTACCAGCTTAGGGAGGCCTTTATATTTCAGATGTCTCTGGCTATAGTGCAACTTTGGAAATCCTCCAGTTAGAGAATTAAAGAAAATTGTTATGTCATCTTTAAGATATTTACATGTTTGTTTATGTTTCATTTGTGGGAAGTATCTCAGGACAAACCAATAAGTTCCTCTGTGCCCATTATAACTAATATGCTTTGGTTTCCTAGGAGGGAAAAGAGATTTTGTTTTTTTAGTTGGTTTTTTGTTTGTTTTGTTTTGCTACAGTAAACGTCAGTAACAGTTTTATAAATTCCTTCATCAAAAGAGGATTACTGGGGTAATAAGGTTGAAAATACAAATGTGAAAAACTTCCATATCCTCTATACACTCTTGAAATCAAACTAGATTGAGAAGATATTTTACAAAAGGCAAAACTGAAATATCTGAGAAATGGAAGACGAACAACAAAAATGAAAATTTTAAACAAGTCTTTTATATATATATGTTTTATTTATTTATTGTGATTGAGTGAAAGTATACAGACCAGTCTAAATTTGCATATCTGCATAAGTGCAGCTCCTACTGCTCTCCTTGCCCAGTGACAGCACACTCCCACTTTCTGTTCTATCTATGTCATACCCTCAACAATCTCCTGTCCCCTCTTCTCCACCCTCTCTACTCCCTTCTAGTAAGAGGCCAGTAGGATAATATCCTACAGATGCGTAGAACCGTGAAGTGCACACACAATGTGGTCACTCTGTGTTGTTGAGTCCAAGCTTTTCCTGTCTGAGGAGTTGACCTCAGTAATTTATGGACAGGGTAGCATCAAGACTAGGGGCCATGCTCCTGGGGAAACCCCAAGGCCTTCGGACCACCAATTGTGGTCTTTTAGTGGAGTTCTCAGGATGCATTCCTTTTTATTCTCGTGTTGCCACTGCGACTCAACTTTGTGAGCCGAATCATGCTGTCACTGGTGGTGACTGGGCACCATTTGGTTCTTTTGGTCACATGTTGATGCAGTCACACATTCACATGAGTCTTTCTGTCTTCTGGGTTCTCTTTCCTTCATGTCATTTTGGTCCTTGGTAATCATCTGCTCCTGCTGAGTTTGGCCCATCTGGTAGATCTCAGATGGCAGCTTGCTAGCTTTTAAGACCCCAACTCACCAACACTCACCAACATGGGGTGCAGAAGATTCTCTTGGCAATACACTTGTTATGCCAACTGGCCTTGATGTACCCTGAGAGCATGGTCCCCAGGACCCCATCCCTGCTACTCTGTCCTTGCAATATTCGGTTAAGATTGGAAGAGTGTTCACGTCATGTTGAAGTACAGTTAAACTGATCTTTCTAATGTGTGCTATCACCGATTTCACCCAACCAAATTTCTATCAACTATCTAATCTATAACCAGCCTTCTCCCTCCCTCCTCCCCCTCCCTTGCAGCCGTCAAAGAGTCTTTTCTTCTATGAATGAGTCTGCTTTTAAGTTCTTATAGTAGGGGTCTCATACAGTATTTGTCCTTTTGCCACTGACTATTCTCACTCAAGATAATGTCCTCCATTTGAAACCAGATTATTAGATGCTTCCTAAAAATCACCGTTGTTTTTTATCATTGCATAGTGTTCCACTGAGTATATATACTGTAGTTTACCTATCCATTCCTCCGTCGTTGGGCATCTAGGATTGATTCCATCTTTTTGTTATTGTGGACTGTGCTGCAATAAACATTTGTGTGTGTGTATCTGTTTATTTGAATGCCCTTGCTTCTGTAGGATACATTCCAAGCAATGGGATTACTGGGTCAAATGGTGTATCTATTTCCAGCTTTTTAAGGAAGTGACAGATTGCTTTCTAAAGAGGCTGTACCATTTGCAATTCTACCATCATTGTAGAAGAGTTCCAATTTCTCCATAGCCTCTCCAGCATTTGTTGTTTTCTGTTTTTTGGACCTTGGCCAACCTTGTTGGGGTCAGATGATATCTCACCATAGTTTTGATTTGAACTTCTCTCATAGCTAACAATTGTGAGCAATTCTGCATGTGTCTTTGGCTGCCTGTATATCCTCTTTAGAGAAGTGTCTGTCCATCTCCTTCATCCATTGCTTAATCATCCTTTTCTTGTTGATATTTTGTAGTACTTTATGGATTGTGGAGATCAGATGTCGGTCTCCCATATAGTTGTGAAATATTTTTTCCCATTCTGTAGTTGGTCTTTTGATTTGATAAAGTCTTCGGATGAGCAAAAGAAAGTGCTTAATTCTTAGTGTTTCCCTTTTATCCATTTTCTCTTCTGTTGGTCATGCTTTGTCAGATTTCAAAGTCTGTCTACGTTGTGTATTAAAACTTCCATAGTTGATCCTATTTTTTCTTGGATGAGTTTTATTGTTTTAGATTTGATATTTAAGTCTTTTATATAATTTGAGTTGGGTTTTGTATAGGTGTAGCTATGGATTTTGTTTCAACTTTTTGCAGATGGATAGCCAATGTTGCCAGCATCATTTGTTAAAGAGACTGTTTTTACCACAGTTTAAAATCTTAGCGCCTTTGTTGATATCAGTTGTTCATAGGAGGATGGTGGTATTTCTGGGGTCTCAACTCTGTTCCATTGGTCTATATGTCTTTTTGTATCAGTACCAGGCTGTTTTGACAACTGTGGCAGTGTAAAAGCTTCCAAAGTCGGGTAGCAAGAAGCCTCTCAGTGTGTTCTTCTTCTTCAGTAGTGCTTTAGTTATCCGAGGTTTCTTCCTTTTCCAAACAAAGTTGGTGATTTCTTTCTCCATCTCATTAAAAAATGTTACTGGAATTTGTATTGGGACTGCATTATATAAGTAGATTGCTTTCGGTAAAATAGACATTTTCATAATGTTAAGACTTCCTGTCCATGAGCAGGGTAGGTTTCGCCATTTATGTAAGTCTCTCTCAGTTTCTTGTAGTAAGGTCTTATACCTCTCTTTGTAAACATCTCTTACTTCTCCAGTTAGATTTATTCCTAGGTATTTTATCTTCTTGGTATTGATTTGGTGGTTTATTCCTTAATAATTTCTTTGTTGGTATAAAGGAATCCAAATGATTTGCTTACATTTATCTTGTATCCTGATACTTTGCTGAACTCTTCTATTAGTTTGAGTAGTTTACTTATGGATTCTTTAGGATTCTCTGTGTATACAATCATATCATCTGCAAGTAGGGAGATATTTACTTCCTCTTTGCCGATGCAGATGCCCTTTATTTCTTGGTCTTGTCTAATTGCTCTGGCTAGAACTTCTAGTATAATATTGAATAGGAGAGTTGAGAGTGGGTGTCCTTGGCTAGTACCCGTTCTCAAGGGGAGTTGTTTCAGTCTCACTTCATTCAGAGTGTTGTAGGTAATTGGCTTTGTATAAATTCTCCTTAAGGCATTGAGTAATTTGCAGTCTATTCCTGTTTTGCTGAGAGTTTTTAGCATGGGTGTTGGACTTTATCAAATGTCTTCTCTGTATCAGTTGACAAAATCAGGTCATTTTTGTCTTTTGTGTTATTTATGTGGTTGATCACATTAATTGTTTTTCTGATGCTGAACCAGACTTGCATGAATCCAACTTGGTTGTGATGAATTATGTTTTTGATATATTGTTGAATTCTGTTGGCAAGGATTTTGTTGAAGATTTTTGCATCTAGGTTCATGAGTGTTATTGATCTATAGTTCTTCTTTTTTGTTGGATCTTTCCCTGGCTTTGGTATCAGGGTTATACTGGATTCATAGAATGAATTTGGTCATATTCCATCCCTTTCTATGCTGTGAAATAGTCTCAGTAGTATTGGAGTTAACTCTTCTCTAAAAGCTTGGTAAAATTCTGCAGTGCCATCTGGGCCAGAGCTTTGTTTGGTTGGCAGCTTTTGAACGACTTTTTTTCAATCTCTTCCTTTGTGATGGTTTATCAAGTTGTTCTGCTTCACCTTGTGATAATTTTGGTAGGCGGTATAAATCTAGGAATTTGTCCATTTCCTTTAGGTTTTCAAATCTGTTAGAGTACGGTCTTTCACAGTATTCTGTTATGATATGTTTTATTTCTGTTGGATCTTTTGTGACATCTCCTATCTCATTTCTTATTTGGGTTATTTCTTTCCTTTCTAAACATATCTTTCTTTAATTGTCCTGTAAGCAAAAATTCACAATTCAAGTCAGTTTCTCATTAAAAATATTTACATACACATTGTTATATGACCCTGTTGCTCTCCCTATATTGTGACAACACACCCCTCCTCTCCATCCTGTATTTCCCATTTCCATTCAACCAGCTGCTGTTTCCCTCTGCCTTTTCATCTCATTTTTGAACAGGAGCTGCCCAGTTAGTCTCAGATATCTACTTAAGTCAAGAAGTACACTATTGACCAGTATCACTTTGTATCTTAGAGGCTTCTTCAATCTTTGTCTAAAGAGGTGGCTTTGAGAATGTTTTCAGTTCTAGGCTAACAGAGAGTCTTGGGGCCAGGTCTTCCAAGGACCTTCCAGTCTGCCAGACTATGAAGTCTCATCTTTTTACTAGAATTTGAGTTCTGTACCCCACATTTCTCCCTCTCTATCAAGAACTGTTTATTGAATTCCCATTGGAGGTGGCTGAGTGCAGTCTAGTTCTTCTGGTCTCAGGCTGATGTACTCTCTGCTTTATGTGACCCTTTCTGTCTCTTGGTCCAATTTTCCTTATGTCTTTGTTTTTCTTCATTCTCCTTTTCTCCTGGTAAGTTAGAACAAATTGATGCTTTTTAGATGGCTGCTTGCTATCTCTTAAGACCCTAGATGCCACTCACCAAAGTAGAATGAAGAACATTTTCTTAACAAACTTTATTATGACAGTTGACATAGGTGTCCACTGAAACCATGGTCCTCAGACTTATGCCTCTGCTTGAAGTGTTTGCTTGCATACAGGAAAATTCTTAGCTTTTGGTTTAATCCACTTATGCTGACTTCTGTAGTGTGTGTTGTACTTCCCTTCACCCCAAATAATTCTTGTCTACTGTGTAATTAGTGATACTCTTTCTCCTCCTTCCCCACCCTCATAACCATCAAAATGTGTAATCTTCTGTGTTTAAATCTTTTCTTCGGTCCTTTAATGGTGGTGTCATACTTTGTCCTTTTGCCAGTAACCTTCACTTAGTATAATGTCTTCCAGATTTCTCCATGTTATAATAAAGAACAAGTTCATTGTTGCTCTTTATTATTGCATATTATTCCACTGTGTAAATATATCACAGTTTATTCTTTTATCCATTGATGGGCACCTAAGTTGATTCCTAGGGACTACTGTAAATCCTCACAACTGGACCAGTAAGCAATATCATGATAAACAGGAGAAAGATTTAAGTTATCAAGGAACCAAGAATAGAATAATATGGATATGTAACATGGAGGGGAGGAAAACCGCTGTCAGATAATTAAAAACGTTAAACAATGACATTAACGCTTTGTAAAATGCCTAGAAAATGGTGTCAAAATTCCCAGTAATTCAAATGAATCAAATGATGCAACACAAAGAACATTTGACTAAAGAAAAGGAATAGTGTCTGGAACATGTAAATGCTTGGTATACTTCTCTGGAGTAAATGGAAGATTATCTCTCCTAAAAAAATCAGAAACAGGTTGAAATCAGTGAAGACTCTAGAGTATAACCATTCCAAATTCTAGTTCTAAGACTACCATTAAAGAAAATTTTCTAAAAATGAGACAATGATATTAGTCTCCCCACCCCCAACAAAAAAGTCAATGAAACTCAGACCTAATGAGATGATAGTGTCAAATAGGCCAAGAAGTAGTTTTTCAAAGTAAGACTTTAGAACCTGAATACATGAGGGAAGTTCTTGGCTTCACTAATTACTAGTTATGTGATATTGGGTGATCTTGTGACCAGAGTCTTCCTTGTAGAATTTCTGAATAGTATCAGCCACATAAAGCTCTTAGACAAGTGATTGGTGCCTGATAATTTATCAGTATAAGTGATCTAATATTGTTCATTGTTCCAAGATAATTTAAGCCTAGGCCAAGATTTTACCAATCACTTTAGTGAGGCACATCGTGCTTACTTGCTCCTGTTTTATTTTAGGAAGATATTCAGAAAAAGAAGGTAAGTTTTGCATTCTTTAATGTTCTTTACCTTTTATATAAATAAGGAACATTTAAACTTTTGCAATTTAAATAACTTAAATTTGGCAAACATAAGAGTTTTTATCCTTTCTTTAATCTTTTTTAGGATCTTGTTTCTTAGTATAATTTTTTAACCTTATTATATTCATTTTGTTGTTGAGAATATGCACAGTGAAACATAAACCAATTCAACACTTTCTGTAGGTAAAACTCAGTGATACTGATTATATTCCTTGAGATTTGCAACCACTCTCACTCTCCTTTTCTGAGTTGTTCCTTTCCCATTAAGATAACCTCACTGCCTCCTAAGTTTCCTTACCAATCTTTGAGTCGCTGTTGTCATTTTGATCCCATTGAGATAGATCTTAAAAGAGTATAATATTCTTTCAAGTAAAGAAGGTAGACATTGTTTATTACTGAAGCTAAACTACTGCTTGGTTTTAAGAAGACTTCAGGAAATATTAGTGTAAGATGTTAATTACACTGATAAATGAAAAACAATAAATATAATCTAGCTATAAAGATTTATGTCTTTGCTCATCCCTATCACCACACTCTAGGTCATGGTAGCAAGTAGAGAAGGTTTAGAGTGCTCGCTTCACCAGGGAAAAGTCGGCTAGGAAGACATTTAATCTTCTAGTAGTCATACACACTAATTTATTAATTTGTGTATTTTTTCAAAAGCTGTTGAGAGTATCTTCAGTAAGTTCTATTCCTATTCTTCAGTTTGAATGGTTTCTGCACACCACAGTACACAAACATCTTTTGCTAAGCCTGGCTAATACCATATGAAGCTTCATAAGTCTTCATATTTTCATTCTACATTGTTTCCAATTAGTCAGAATTTTACAGTTACTGACAGTCTGCAGGAAAATCTAACTGCATTCATTAACTAAAAGAGAACAAATAACAGAAAAGATAAAAACCTTTCTCAAAAACACACACTGGAGTAGAAGTTTGGTGTCCAGGTTTGGAGAAAAGAAAGGATAACAGGAGAAAATACAACACTCGTCCATGGTGTCCAAATACTTCCAACCTTCTCTCTGCACCAGATGAGAAGGAGAAAGTACACTAAAGCCTTCATCAACATTGACTCACCAGATAGAAAGCACAATGAAAGTGATGGAGTGGCAACCTAAGTGACAGAAAGTTCTCATCTCTTTTAAATTATCGTTTTAAACATAATAGTAAACAATACTTTAAATTCTTTAAATTTCTCTTTTGTGAGGTACTCTCTAGTGCATGACTGAAAATTTTGTTACAATCCAGGAAAGGTACAGTAATAATTCCTCTGATATTTTCTTATGCCCTAAACACACCTCATTACTTCTTTCTTTCTTTTTATTTGTTTCTTAAAAGGAGCTTGGTCATCATTAGCAAATCACTTTCTAAAATCCATTTGTTTTGAATTATTTTTCCCTAAGTTATGTCCCCGGATACTATCAGAAAAATCCTTAATAAATACTCCTTACCTTCACAACACAAATAGGACATCAGAGGATCTTGAAGAAGAATTAAATTATACAGAGTAACTAAAAACAAACAAAAACCTGTTGCAGTTGAGTCAATTCTGACACAAAAAGACCCTAGCAGACCGAGTAGAATTCCCATATATGATTTCCAGGGATCAGGTGAATGAGAACTGCTAATCAAAAGATTAGCAGGTTAAGTTCTTAGTTACTGTACCACCAGAGCTCCACATAGATTAATAGTATAAGTTAAGAGAAAAACTGCCTTCCTTTAATAGTTTAATATTTCATGAAAAATATAATGCTGAATCAAAGACAGATAGATATTTCTGTATAATAATCATAAGTTAGTCTTGACAAAAATGTCTTGACTAAATATCCCATAAAAAGCCAGCCAAGTGCCATCGAGTCCCATGCATGACAAAAATATCCCATCAAATAAAAATAGAATCTCCAAAACAATAATGCATAGCTAGAATGGAAAATAAAGAAGCAAAATGAGAGAATACAAAAAGAAAAATTAAATAAAAATAAAATTAGCCAAACTTTAATAATATACCAAAGCCAAAAAGATTGAAAAACAAAAACAAAAAAATAACACATAAAAGTAAATTTTGTATTACTTAGCTCTATTTAAGACTAGGTCCCATGGCTAAGGGGAAGTAATAAGCTTTCACATGGGTCACAAGCACAGACTTCTCATTTGGTACTGATGTTATAGAGAGGATACAACAATTGTTGAGTTCCCCAAGATCCTTTCCAATCCTTGAGCTGCATGCCTAGTACCTAGCATCAAGGATTCCCTTATCTGTGACAGTAACTTCATAGTAAATGGTGCAATTTATCTTCAGTTAGTCAGTTTTAGCTTAACTTTGTTATTATCATTTTTCAAATTCCCTACCACCTTGGAAAAGAATGCTGGCAGAGATTTTGATATGTACATAAAGATAAAAAGTGTCCTTATATGTTTGCATCTGAGAAAAAAAATGTGCTACCTACTGGTGAATTACTTTACTGTTTGATAACTATAAAGCATAGTGGTCTACTACATATGTGGTAAAGAATTTTATGCATTCTAACAATTGTTATTCACAATTCCACAAAACTAAGCGCTTTAATATGTTATCAAAAATTAATTGAAATTTAGCCCCATTGCTTTACAAAAAGAACACATTGAGGATAGTGATGTCAAAGGTACAGGGCTAAGATAGCAGAGCAGTTGGATGTTTCTTGTGACCCCTCTAAGAACAAAGACCTAAAAAAAAAAAAAGAATCATATATGATATTGTAGGATCTCTGAACATCAAGAGGAAGTTGAGAAATTGGATAGAGTGACAGGGAAGGGAGAATAGATCCAGAAGTACCTAAGACTGGCCAGATCTGACCGAAGGGGAACTGGCACACTGCAGGTAAGCAAAGCTAGGTGAGCAGAGCAATAGCTTTCAGAAAGTGTCTTCCTCAGTGGGAGAGATCAAGCGGTGGAAAGCTTACTCATGCTTATTCAATCAGTGTAAAACAGCATTCAGTCTTCAAAGGCTAAGTAGATTGTGCCTAATCTACTGCGAGGATCCAAATCATTTCTTTGAGTAAACTTCTCTCCCTCTTCCCAGCACTCCTTCTCCCTTTTCTGCATGCACCTTGCTCTGTGGCCTGGCACCATTAACTGAGCCAGAATTACATTCCTTATAGGTCCCCCAAACCATTCCCCTGGAGTTGTAAAAGGAACAGTTTAGCAAATGAGGGAGAGAAAATGCCCAATCAAAAAAGTGGCCAGCTCCCCTAAGCTAGGAACTTGGGATGGAAGGAGTCTCTTTGCCTCAGCTCAGAAATAAGAGGACGTGCCTTCCTCACAGACAATCTAGGATGGCTGTCAGCCCCCTGCCTGGCTCAGTATATACAGCCAGATAACTGTGACTACATCAGTCACCCTTGCTCATCCTGCACCACACAACTGATGACTAACTACCTAGGAAGAAATGTACGTGGATGCCTGGGTTCACTGTCCTACTGATAGCTCTAATCATGTGGTGACAGGACATTAGAGCCTCAAAGCCACTAAAAATCAAACTAGCTCACGTGACTACCCTGTTTCGGCATTTCAAACAAAACAAGAAGGTAGAACACAGTAAGCAAACATGATATAAAGAAATATAACAATATATTGATGGCTCAAAGAAACAGTAAATATCAAATCACTCAAAGAGTTAGGCTACAACAGCTTCACAAATCTCCTTAAAAAACTGAATTGAGAAATTTTCCAGAAGAAGAGAACTTCCTGAAGTTATTGAGGTAGAGTAAAAAAGATTAATATTTAGGACTCTTGAGGACAGCAGGTAAAATGCAACAGAGCATAATGACAAATGGAGTAGACTGAAAAAAAGCATAGAGAAAAAAGTATGCAGAGATTAATAATAAAATTACAGAATTAAACAACTGTATAGAAAGATACAGAAGCAGAATTGAGGCAATGAAAGCCAGATTTAGTGATATCGAAGATAAAATACTTGACACCAATATATTTGAGGAAAAACCAGATAAAAGAATTTTTAAAAATGAAAAAACACCAAATTACATGGGACTCTATCAAGAGGTATAATCTACAAGTGACTAAAGCACAAGAACCGGGAGAATAACAGAAAATACAGAGAGAATTGCTGAAAATTTGTTGACAGAAATCTTCCTTGAAATCATAAAAGACAAGAAGATATTTAAAATACTCATCAAATGCTACACAAGATAGAGCCCAAAAGAAAAACATCAAGACATATTATAATCAAACTTTCAAAAAGTAAAGATAAGGAGAGAATTTTAAAGGTGGCTAGTAGTAAATAGAAAATAATCTCCAAAGGAGAGTCAATAAGACTAAACTCAGACTACTTAGCAAAAACCAAACAGGCAACAAGACAGTGGGATGACAAATACAAAGCCTTAATGAAAAAAAAGGCCAGCCAAAAATGACCTATCCAGCAAGACTATCTCTCAAATATGATGGCCAGATTACAACATTTTCAGATAAACAAAAGGCCAGAGAATTTACAAGAACCAAACCAGAATTACCAAAAATACTTAAGGGAGTCCTTCAGTCAGAAAATCAATAACATCAGACAACAACTCAAGGCTAGAATACAAGACAGAGCAATAGATATCAACCCAGATGAAGAAACCACAAAAATAAATCAAAACTAGTACACTGAAAAAAGGGAAACAGATGTCAATATGAAACCAATGACAACACTACAAGAAACAGAAGACTAAAAGAGTCATAGATCTCTCATACAAAGATGAAGTCAAAACAATAGAAAAAAATTAAAGACAGGTTTAAATTTAGAAAAATAAGGATATATATTGAGATGTCACTTATTCAAAGCCGACAGCCAACAGCACTAAACCCACGGCTATCAATAATTACATTGAATGTAAATAGATTAAATACACCAATAAAGAAACACTAGGAGAACAGATAAGAAAATATGATGCCTACAGAACACACACTTTAGACTTAAAGATTCAAATGAACTAAATAAAATACAAGGGATGGACAAAAATATATCAAACAATATTCAAAAAAGAGCAGTAGTAGCAACATTAATTTCTGATAAAACATACTTTAAAGTAAAATCCACCACAGTGGATAAGCAAGGACACTATACAATGGTTAAAGGATCAACACACCAGGAGGATACAACCATGTTAAATATTTAGGCACTCAATGTTGCCAAGCCAGCCAAGTGCCGTCGAGTCAGATCCGACTCACACTCAATGTTAGGGATCTTAAATATATAAAATGAACTCTAACAGCACTGAAAAGAGAAACAGACAGTCCTACAATGATAGAAGGATATTTCAACACACCACTTTCAGTGAAGGTCAGCACATCCAGAAAGAAGCTCAGTAAAGACACAAAATACCTAAACGTCACAATTAAAAAGTTTGACCTCATGGACATATATAGGACACTCCACCCAACAGCAGACAAGTATACTTTCTTCTCTGATGCACATGAAAGGTTTTCTAGAAGAGACATACTAGGCCTTGAAGCAAGCCTTAACAAAATCCAATGGATTGAAATACTATAAAACCTAGAGAAAATGGATAAATTTCTAAAAACACACTACCTATCTAAACTAACACCAGCAGAGGTAGAACAACTAAATAAACCTGTGACAAAAGATGAGATTGAAAAGGTAATGAAAAATTTTCAGTGAAAAAAGCCCTGGCCCAGATGGTTTCACTGGAAAATTCTACCAAACTTTCAGAAAATAATTAATATCAACATTATGGAAAGTACCTCATAGAATAGAGAAGACGTAATACTCTCTAACTCATTCCATAAAGCCATCATAACCTTGATAGCAAAACCAGGTAAAGATCGCAGAAGAAAGGAAAATTACAGACCAGTATCTCTCACGAACTTAGACGTAAAGGTCCTCACCAAAATTCTAGCCAATAGAATTAAACAACATATCAAAAAATAATTCACCATGACTAAGTAGGATTCATACCAGGCATACAGGGATGGTTTAACATTAGAAAAACAATTAATGTAGTCAATCACATAAATAAAACAAAAGAGAACCACTTGATTTTATCAGTTGATGCAGAAAAGTCATTTCAAAGAAGTCCAGCACTCATTCATGTTAAAAACTCTCAACAAAATAGAAATAGAAGGATAATTTCTCAATATAACAAAGGGCATTTATTCAAAGCCAACAGCCAACATCATCCTAAATAGTGAGAAAAAGAACCCAACAAAGGTGGCCTTTATCGGCATTTTTATGCAAGATTGTACTGGACTGTATCAGAGCAGTCAGGCTAGAATAAGAAATAAAGGGCATCCAAGTTGTTAAGGAATAAGTAAAAGTATCTCTAGTTGCAGAAAATGCAATTTTACACACAGAAAACCCTCAAGAATATACACACATACAAAAAAAAACTACTGGAGCTAAAAGAAGAGTTCAGCAAAATACTAGGACACAAGATAAATACACAAAAATCAGTTGGATTCCTTTACACCAACAAAGAGACTATCAAAGAGGAAATTATCAAATGAATACCATTTACAATAGTTTCCAAGAAGATAAAACACTTAGGAACAAATATAAATGGAGAGAATAGACATATCAAGTGGTTTGACAATAATAAATTATATGATTATACATAAAACAATGTGAATGAACCATAAAAGCATAATGTGGAACATAAGCAATGTAACAAAAGAATGTATTGAATATGACTCAATTTACTTAAACTCAAAAACAATCAAAACCAAGCTATATTGATTAGGGATTTTACTCAGGTGATAGCATTATGAAATAAAATAAGAATATAATTTAAAACAACAACAATAGAAAAACTATTATTCTAGAATACACACACAGTGTAGGAGATACATGGTGATGAGATGAGGCGTGCTGACAGTATTTCTTAATCTGGATGCCGTCCTTATGGTATTCACTTTTTACTTGCTAATCTGTTTACTTATGTTTTATACATTTGGGTGGATATGCATTTTAGTTTGCAAGTAAAATGTTAAAGGAAATAGTAATTTTCTCTGAACTACCTACACGGAGGGAGAGGGGGAGACTTTTTTCGATCACCTTGCTATATCAGGTAAGAAAAAAAGAAATAAAGGAGACTGTTCTTCTACAGTTCTTGAAGATCTACACTAAATGTAAGGAAGTATTGTACTTTCCAAAGGATTCTATTTATGACATTTTTGTCCCTGATCTGTAAGCTCTGTGAGAACACAAAAAAATGTTGGTCTTTTGTCTTAGACTGTGTTTTCTAAGGAAGCAAAACCAGTAACAAATATAGTAATTACAAGCGAATACTTATATATTGCAAACGGCTCACACAATTGTAGAACCTGAACTGCCCCAAGTCCTGGCGCAAGCCTCAGGCAACCGAGGGAGCTGGTGAACCCAAGGTTGGCAGGTCCCAAGTTAGCTGGTAAGGCTGCAGGGTTTCTGCTGACTCACGGAACTACAGGAGCTGGTGAACCCAGGATCAGCAAATCAGGGAACAGGACTTTCGCTTGCCAGCTCTAAAGGTTGATGAATGCAATAGCTGCTAGTTCACGTCCTGGGAACCAGGTGCAATAAAAGAGAGTAGCAGCTGCTGTCAATGTGAGCAGGCAGGAAGTAAGCAGTGGAAGGCAGAGAGACAAGAGCTAAGGGGTGAGAAGCCACCACAGGCCCTGTTCTGCCACTTGATCCAGCTGCCAAACGTGGAGAATTGTTGTCCAGTCAAATTGACAGTCTTAATCACCACAGTCATGTTTATTGTTGTATCCTCATCACTTAAAAGATTAGGAGATCCTGAATAGACACTACCTAAATAAAGGATGGAGGGAGGGAGGGAGTGAAGCGGGGAGGGAGGGAGGGGTGGGAAGATGATCACTAAAAACTGTTTAGCATGTTATGGGCAAATTACCTGAAATGTTCGGATTTCAATTTTAGAATGACTGATGGTTCCTTGGTTAAATCACATCTATGACATTACCCTGTCTTTCTGATACCTGAGGTCTGTCATACCAAGATTTTAAAATCTTGACATTCATTTTTCTTTCCTCCTCCCCTTATTATCTAGAAATCTTTTATACCAATGAGAATTTTTAACAGAAAGAACAATATAGAGTAACATTGTTCTGGCAGAATTATTGAAAACTTTTATTTTAATAGCAAACAAGACTTACCAACCTGAAAAACTTAACCAAAGGTTGGAAATTAGCATGGAAAGATGAGGTATTAAAGACAGTCAAGATGTAGAAAGGAAGAAAGAGAATTCAATAAGACAAATGGAATGAAGACAGAATAATGGAATTTGAGAATCCAGCCTGTCCTAGAAAAGCTTTCCATATCAGCAAATGTGGAACAAAAGAAAGGACAAAATAAGCTCCATTTACCTACCCCTCCCAAAGATTCAACATGTCGAGGAGCCACCAAAATAAGATTCCTGAGAATCACATTTGATACTCCTCTCAAATGTTACTATAACTGATTTTTTTAAATCTGATGTATAATAAATGTCCTCAGTATGTTCCTCCTAGAATATTAGACAAAATTGTTTTAAATCTAGAGAACTCAGTACTAATCTACTGTGTGTTTTCTTTTTCAGAAAAAGTTCCAGAATTTAAAAGTAAGACCTTTGTCTAATTCTGATTTCCGATATAATTCAGTCTCTCATAAACTCCAGGGTTATGACTCTATATGACCAGAGCCTCAGATTTCATATTACATCAATTCTCTGCATTCATTAATGAATTTTCAGATATGATTTCTGATTATTTAACAGAAAGAAAGCAACAGACACATTTCTGTGAGGTTCCTTTTAATAATAGATATTTCCATGCTTTTAAGTGGACTGAAAGAAAAAAATGATAGATGATCTCTTTTTTCAGCCTTCTAAAATACTGCCTTCACAAGTATTGCAATGTCATACAATTTATCATGGGAATTTGGTGGCTCTAGGGCCAAATGGAGCCCTGGTTGCTCAGTGGTTAAGGGCTACAACTGCTGACCAAAAGACTAGCAGTTCAAACCCATAAGCTACTCCTTGGGAATGCTATGGGGTAATTCCGCTCTGTCCTACAAGGTCTCTGTGAGTCATAATTGACTCAACAGCAATGAGTTTGGGTGACTTTTGAGGGCCCAATGGTCTAATAAAAAGGATTATCAGAAGGAACTTACAGTCATCAAATGACAGATACAAAATAGTAAAACACATGAATTTTTATTTTAAAAACAACCAAGATTACTCTATACAATTCTTTTTTCATTCACTTGGCTGGCTGGCTTATTTTAAAATGCTTTGGTCTTGAGCTTTGTGTGAGAACTCAACACTGTCACTTGTGCAAAGGAATTGAGCCACTTTATCCTTACTCAGTGAGTTAATAATGCAACTTCAAAAAATTTATGACTCTGATGGACAGAAATAAATATAGAGGAAGAATTGTTCTGGAAATTCTGAAAAGCTAGACTCTTGTTTAGTTCAAACATGACTTTAGGAAATTATTTTAGTTTAAGATTCAAAGATTTTCCAAGGACAATAGTTTCAGACAGTCATCTAGCCCAATGACTCCAAAAAGTATAGATTCCATGAGATTTCAAAATTCCACTCCACATTTTCCCCTTTTGGTCAGAACTCTTATATAAAATCTTTGAACTAAATGTTCAGTAACTCTGAATCCAAGATGGTATAGCTGTCAGAAATAATATCCTTTCCAACAAAAACTTGAGAAACCAAGTAAAACACATACAAATGACAACTTGGAACCCTAGGCATCAAATGGAAGGTGAAAGAATTAAACTGAGAACCAAGTAAAAGAAGAGTCTAAACAAAAACATGGACAAGATGATTTATGGATCATCAGGATCCTGCCAGCACCAGCACAGGTGGGCTGCAACATGAGACAGATTTCCTATAAATAAACCTGGAATGAAACAAGGTGAGCAGGACTCAAGCCAGATCTAAAAACAGAATATACAGGAAGACAAGAGACAGTTCAAGTGATCCTAGAGACCACAGGACAAGGATGAAACCAGGAAATGGTTAAGCTATGCTTACCATTGGCAATGCCTGACCATTTGGACAGGAAACTCCCATTAGATATTGAAATTACAGGCTAACAATTAGAGACCCTTTACGCATACACAGCACTTGGCTTGGCTACTCAGACAATCTACCTGCAGCTACCCTACTTCACATTTAATGAGGCTGAGTCCTGATCACCTGGTGTGAGCTACCAAGAACACTCCTCACATCCAATAACCAGCAACATACATCCCACACCACTTGACTGGGGACAGCTGGCATATTTGTGCACTCCTATACCTCCTGACAAATGGCTAGCAGCACACTTTCCCACTGCCCCAGGTAACCACACAATACATGACCATTAACCAGTAGACACACTCACCATGCCTACCACACCCACTGTTCACATTGTCCAGCAGCTAATGGGAGTGGTACTCATGACCCCCGCCTGGTGACGAGAGCAGCAGGTACATCCTCTTCCCAGTAACTGCCTGTCACATCGTAATAGGCACCACCAGCACTCCTGTCCAACAGTAAGCAGGGAATCCCTGTGCTCTTACCTAACATTTTCTGCCTGTGATGTCACCAAGTTCACTTAGCCTGACCACACATGTGCTAAGACCCTTGATCTACCCAACCTTCTGAGAAACCAATTCATGCATGCACAGAGGGTATATATCCTATATATTTGGATAGCACTTCCTCCCTGTGGCTACAAAAACAGCACTCCTTGTTTTCCAGATGACACACTAGCTGCTGCCACCGACTTGAAAGGTTCCATGGTCCCACAAAAGCTTTGGAGTAATGCTTACCAATCAACACTTGCTACTTAATGTCAGGGAAAGTACTTGTTCTTGTACTACCACTCAGTTTTATAAGTGAAAACATAAGCACCTAACACACAGAATACTCACATGTAGGTGTGACCCACCATACTCACTACTGAGAGGAAATTACACCCAGACAAGCTGCACCACCAAAGTCATATATAGACCAGTTCCACAAAGCAATTTAAATAATCCATAGAAGAAAGAGAGTCTAAAGAGAAAGAGAAGAAACAAAGCCCTTGATATAGCAGAACAAAACAAAACAAAAACTATGATAAAACAAATAAACATAAAATCAGTAAGGAAATACGTAAATTAATAAAATAAAAACTTAATGCTTTAGAGACAGTGGAAAATAGCCAATCATATGAAGAAATAGGACAAGATGGGTCAAGCAAGTGAGAAAAATACAGGGATGGAAAACCCTCATGAAGAGAAATGGATAACAGAACTACCTGACAAGGAGTTCAAAAGACTTATATTTACGTTCCTAAAACAGACTCGACGGCACTTGGCTTTGGCTTTTAAAACAGACCTGGGAAAACATAGCAAAAAACGAAAAACAAGAATCAGGAAAACAATACAAGAACAAAATGACAAATTCAATAGGCAAATAGAAATTTATTTAAAAAAACAATTAGAAATTCAGAAATATAACAACACCATAAATAGATGAGTCAATGGAAGAACTTGAAAACACACTTGGATCAACAGAAAACAGAATCAGCGAAATAGAGAACAAATTCCTTTATCCTAATTTGAGTAACAATCAGAAAAAAAAAGACTGAAAAAATGTTAAGAAAGTCTAGGGGTTATGTGGGATACCATCTGGAGGAATAGTTTACATGTTCTAGGAATTCCAGAGTGGGAGTAGACCAAAAAAATGTATAGAAATTTAGTAGGCCATAATTCCTTATATTTTGTGATGCTCCTCTATGTTGTAAATCCTGCCTCTATGGTGTTAATGTGGGTAGATGGGCAGCACTTGTGTTGATGGGGCAGGGCTCAATGTGTAAGATGCTTTTATGCCTTGAGGCAGTCTCTTGAGATATAAAGGAAAGATGCTAGCAGAGAGATTTGGGGACCTTACACCACCAAGAAGCTGTGCTGGAAGCTGTGTACATCCTTTGGAAAGGACTAGGGTCCCTGCACCTCAGAAGCTTCCAGTCCACGGGAAGATTGATGAGAAAGG
Organism: Heterohyrax brucei; assembly: GCA_028571685.1. Lineage (NCBI taxonomy): Eukaryota > Metazoa > Chordata > Mammalia > Hyracoidea > Procaviidae > Heterohyrax > Heterohyrax brucei. The sequence goes on along the minus strand of CM053144.1, from coordinate 50,761,162 downwards.
TCTTCTTCTAGAGCCAGCAAAGAAAGCCTTCCCTTGGACGTGACACCTTGAATTTAGACTTTTAGCTTACTTGACTGTGATAAATAAAATTTCCCTTTTTAAAGCCAATAAAATAACGTAATTCCAATGGCATTTTTTAATGAAATGGAAAAAAAATGACCAACTTAATACAGAAATGGAAGAAGTCCCAGATAAGTGAAGCAATACTGAAGAAGAACAATAAAGTAGGAGGGCTTGGACTACCTAACTTTAGAACCTATTACACTACTGCAGTAGTCAAAACATCCTGATACTGGTGCAACAATAAACACATAGACCAATGGAATTGAATGGAGAATCCAAATGATGATCCACCTATGAGCAACCGATATTTGACAAAGTCCCAAACTCTGTAAACTGGTAAAAGACAGTCCCTTTAACAAATGGTGTTGGAATAACTGGATATGCATCTGCAAAAAAATCAAACAAGACCCGTAATACCATACCATACACAAAAAAACAATTTAAAATGAGCCAAAGACCTAAATAATCAAATCAGAAAAGATAAAGATCATGGAACAAAAAATAGCGACAACGGTGTGAGTCCTAATACAAAACATAAATAGATTAAACTGCCCAAACTCTAGAACAGAATATAGATAACTGCAAACACCTAAAAGTCATTTATGCTCATTAAAATACTTCTCCGAAAGAGTAAAAAGACAACCTACAGACTTGGAAAAAAAAAAATTGGCCGGCACAAATCTAATCAACATCTAACCTCTATAATCTGCTTGTTACTGTAAAACTTCAACAACAAAAAATAAATAGCCTGATTCAAAATGGGCAAAGAATATGAAGAGATACTTCACCAAAGAAGACAGTCAATAACAGATACATGAAAAAATTCTCTCGATCATTAGTCATCACAGAAATGCAAATCAAAACTACAATGAGATACTGCCTCACCCCAACAAGGCTGGTATTAATCATCTCCCCAAAAAACACAAGATAATAAATGTGGAGGCTGTGGAGCATTCATACACTGATGGTGGGAATGTAAGATTGTATAAGCACTTTGGAAATCCATCTGGTACATCCTTAAAAAGCTAGAAATAGAAATACCATACAATCTAACAATCCCACTTGTTGAAATATATCACAAAGAATTAAATGCTGTCACACAAATAGATATATGAACACCAATACTCGGTCATAGCGCTGCCCAAAAGACCAGAAGGATGTAATCCACTTAGGTGTCCTTTGATAGAAGACTGGATAAACAAACTATGGTATATCCACACAATGGAATACTATGCAATCATAAAGAACAGTGATGAATTTGGGAAACATGAAACAGAAGAATCTGAAGGACATCATTCTGAGCAAAATTAGCCAGTTGCAAAAGAACAAATACTGTATGAGACCACTATTATAAGGAGTCAAGAGGTGGATTGAACACATAAGAATGCATTCTTTGGTGGTTATGAGAGGTACTGGGAGGGAGAGGGTTCACTAATTAGATAATTGACAAGAACAATTTTAGTTGAAGGACCAGACAACACACAGCAGAGGAGAAATGGACTAAACTCAAAGTTTAGAAGTACTCTCAGTAAGACCAAAAACTTTCAGGGACAGAGTACTAGGGTTAGGGGGTTAGGCGCCGTGGTTTCAGGGGACATTTAAGTCAACTGGCTTAACAAAGTTTTTTAAGCAAATATTCTCCTTTTCACTTTGGTGGTCTTAAAAGCTACCATGTGGCCATCTAAGAACCATCAATTAGTATTGACCCACCTCAAGCAAAGGAGAAAGAAGAGCATCAACAGGAGGAGGAAAGGGTAAGCCCAAGAGACAGAAAGGGCAACGTACAACAGAGACAACGTCAACATGTGACCAGAAACACTAAATTGTGCCTAACCACCACCAAAGACTCCACTTATAGAGAACAAAACAGAGTCCCTGACAGAATGGGAGAAATGTGGGATGCAGAACCTGAAATTTAGTAAAAAGTTCAGACCTAAAGGTCTGATGGACTGAGTGGTCCCCAGAAATCATGGTCCCCAAATTCTCTGTTAACCTAATGCTGAAATCTTCTGGAAGCCAGCTCTACAGACAAAGACTGAACTGATACATAAGACATAAAAAGACACTAGTGAAGAGTATGCTTCTTGGCTTGGGTGCCTAAAGGAGACTGACTAAACAGCTCCTGCTCGGAGGTGAGAGGGAACCTTGGAAGGGTAGAGGAGCTGGTAAAATGGACAGGAGAAATATGGTTTGAAGGAGAGAAGTGTGCCATCAGTGTGGAACAGTATCTATATTCACATGACAAAGTGTGCACAAGTTTTTATATGAGAAACTGACTGTATTGTACACTTTCACTTAAAGATGATAAAAAAGAGTTGATACCAATTCTAGACAACTCTTCCAGAACTTAGAAAAAGAAGACATGCTCCTTAATTCATTCTATGAAGCCAGCATAAACGTTATACCAACAGCAAGTTAAGACATTACGAAAAAGTAAATTGCACACCAATATTCCTCAGGAATATAAACACAAAAATTGTCAGCAACATTCTAGCCAGAAAAATTCAATAGCACATCAAAAAAATAGCTTGTCAGGTGCGATTCATACAAAGAATGCAAGTGAGGATCAACATCGGAAAATCAATGTAATTTACCATGTAGATAAAGGAAAAGAATCACACTATCATATCAAATGGTGCAGAAAAGGTGTTTGATAAAATCCACTGTTTCTTGATAAAAATTGTCAACAAAATAGGAACGTGAAAGAATTCCTCACTATAATTAAGGGCAAAGGGCAAATATGCACAACTAACTGCAAACATCATTCTCAGTGTTGAAAGGCTGAGAGTCTTCCCCTTGAGAATAAGAATGAAATAATGATGTCTGTTGTCACCATTTTACTCAATGTTATTTTAATTCCTAGCCAGAGCATTAAGACAAGAAAAACAAATAAAGGGTATCCAGATTGGAAAGGAAGAAATAAAACTATCCCTATTTGCCAATAATGCAATCGTGGGGTTGCTCCTTGTTGGTGCTTTCAAGTCCATTCTGACTGATGACAACAATATGAATAACAGAGCAAGACACAGCCTGGTCCTGTGCTATCCTCACTCTTGTTACTAGTCTTGAACCCACTGTTGTGGCCGCTGTGTCAGTCCATCTCATCAAGGGTCTTTCTCTTTTTCACTGGACCTCTACCTTACCAAGCATGATGTCATTCTCTAGGGACTAGTCCCTCCTGATGAGATGGCCAAAGTACATGAGACAAAGCCTTGCCATCCTCACCTCAAATGATCACTCTGGCTGTATTTCTTCCAAGACAGACTTGTTCATTCCTTTGGCGGTCTATGGTATGTTCAATACTTTTCCCCAACACCATAATTCGTAGGCATCAATTCTTGAGTCTTCCTCATTTGTTGCCTAACTTCTGCATGTGTATCAGGTGATTGAAAATATCACGGCTTAGGTAAGGCACACAATATCCAAGGTGACATCTTTGCTTTTAAACATTTTTTTAAAAAATTATTGGGATTAGATGAAAGTTTACCATCCAAGTCAGTTTTCCATATAAAACCCCAAGGATCCACCTCTCAGTATCTCTATCTCATCTCTTCACCCTGTGACAGCACACTCTTTTTTTTCACTCTTCAGCACTTTTTGCTTTTAAACGCTTTAAAGAGGTCTATTGCAGCAGATTTGCCCAACGCAGTATGTCTTTGACTTCTTGACCACTACTTCCATGAGTGTTGATCACAAATCTAAGTAAAATGAAATCCTCGACAACTTCAGCCTTGTCTCCATTTATCATGATGTTGTTTGCTGGTGCTGTTGTGATGGTTTTTGTTTCCTTTATGATGAAGTATAATCCATACTAAAGATTATAGTCTTCAATCTTCATCAAGTCCTTTTTGCTTCCAGCAAGCCAAAGCTATGTCATCTGCTTATTGCAGATCATTAATGAGTTTTCCACCAATCCTGTGCTGTGTTCTTCTTTACATATAGCCAAGCTTCTTGGAATGTTTGCTCAGGTTTTGCACCAGCACAATTAAGCATTCTGGAATTCCCATTCTTCACAGTGTTACCATAATTTGTTGTGATAAACTCAGTCAAATGCCTTTGCATAATGCTATATGTAGAAAATCCCCAGAGATTCCACAAGAAACCTACTGAATTTAATAGGAGTCAACAAAGTGGCAGGATAAAAGACCAACACAGAAAAGTCAATTGGGTTCCTTTATACTAAGAAGAATTCTACAAAGGAAATCCAGAAAATGATATCATTTAAAATAGCCACCTAAAGGGTAAAATACCTAGGAATAAACCTGCCCAGGGATGTAAAAGACCTATAGATGGAAAACGATAAAACGCTACTGCAAGAATCTAAAAAAGCCCCATATAAATGGAAGAACATTTCATCTTCATGGATTAGAAGATTTAACATTATAAAAATGTCACAACTATCTTATAGGAGAAAAGACATTTTGTTAGCTACAAGAGTGGGGAGGGAGGGAGAGGGTTCACCATAGACAAGTGAATAAGTGAATAGAGAGCAGATCAACCTAACTGGAGATTTTTCCAAATATTTTTCCAAATATTGATTTATTGATTCTGTTCTGTCTCCTAATATGCTGTGTAATGTCCGTGGGCTTAAAAGCTTTGAGTGGTTATTCAAGTTACAACAACTGATTTTTATATGCCTGGAGTAGCAGAGGATGAAGTATGATTAAGAACTGGGGGAAAAGTTGGAATGCTTGCCTAATTACTCAATAAACAGCTGTATCCTCTGCCAGGAGGCCCAGAGGAGCTGAATGGTGCCTGGCTACCTTAACTGAATTATTTTTCTTTATTTTCTTGTATCAATATTTGGAAAAAATAAAGTCAATATTAGGCCAATTGACTGGAATGTCCAACAAATCCAATACCCTAAACATATGAACCAAGAAAGCAAATTCCATGAGGTATTTACTTGACATATGCAGTGCAAAATGGTTTGACTGTTCACAGAAAAAGGAACTGAAGCTGTTACCATTAAAGTAGATTACGATGACACTCCAAATCAACATGTGCTCCAAAATACACAACCTGACTTGGAATTTTTGGCTCCACCTTAAGAAGTCATTTATGAGCTTTCTCTAGAAAAACAAAATGAATAAAAACTAGTTCATTAATCTAGATTATTATAATCTAAATTGTTACATTGTGTTATTTTTAGGCACAACTTCTCCCTATCCCGGTAAGTAGTTTCTGTTTCTCATGTAATTCTAGCATCTTTAGATGTGGCCAGGAAACTTCTTTGCATTTGTTTTTTTTTGTTTCCAGTTATAATATACAACTTCGAGACTCATGTATCTCAACCTTAATTTTCAGAATGTGAAAAGTCCAACTAGAGTTGAGAATTGGGAGGAATAACAACAAGCTCATTTCAACATTCTGCTGGGATTGTTTATAATAGCCTATCAGTCAAAAACAGCATGTTTTGTGGTTATAGTCTGAATGTGAATGTAGGAAAGGAATGATAACATTAAGTGAAAACTCATGTAGCACTGTTTACATAATGCACAAGTTAAACAGAGGTGATACAAGTCAAAAAGGGATAAAACAGAAAAGAGTTTTTCTAAGAAGTCAAAAACCCTAGTGGCATAGTGGTTAAGTACTCTGGCTACTGACCAGAATGTCTGGCAGTCTGAATCCATGAGGTACTCCTTGGAAACTCTATGGGGCAGTTCTACTCTGTCCTATGAGGCCCAGCAATTAAGTCCTTGAACTTAATTGTTCTAAGCACTACATACTTCATTGCTGAATATCACTATGGTCACCTTCAAAGAACTCCCCTTAGGAAGCTATGCACTGGTGCCAGTGCCTAGTCCACCCTGGAAAGCAATTTTGGAACACTTTCTGGAATGGCCATTCCGCAAGGTGGCACAGTCCGAGTTGGCAAACTTAACTGTATAGTTGTCTGTGAGGGAGTTTTTAGCCGGTAAACAAATAACTGTATTGGAACAACCTCTCTACTTACCTAATCTAGCCCGCAGTGAATTTCTTCTTTACCCAAAGGTAAAGGAAATGCTGAAAGGAAGACATTTTGATGACATCAAGGGTAATATGACATCAGCTCTGATGGCCATTCCAGAAAAAGAGTTTCCAAATTGCCTTTAAGAGTGGACTAGGCACTGGCAGTGGTGCAGAACTTCCCAAGGGGAAGCAATGAAATATACAGCACTTTTTCTAGGATGTGTTCGCAAATTTAATTGGCAGACTTCATAAGTCAGAATCAACTCAATAACAAGCATTTTTTTTAATATTGTTAAATCATTTATTTATTTATTTATTGTTTTATTATGACTGAGTGAAAATGTACATTCCCATATAAATTTACATGCCCACCCCTATGCAACTTCCACTGCGCTCCCTGCCCAGTGACAGCACTCTATTCCTCTCTGCTCCATATATGTCTCATCCTCCCAACAGTTTGCTTTTTTTTTTTTTAAGAGCCAAGACACTTCACATCTGTTCTCACTAGTCTCACAGTAATTCTAAGAATCTGGTATTCCTTTAAAGGATTTAATGATGAGGATACTGAGACATAGTTAAGCAAAATAATTTACCTACTGTAAGCAAATCCAGGCTTGAAACACAGGAAAAAATCAATCCAAAGTACATGTTCTCAGTCCATTTGTTAATGTTCTTTTTCTCCTATAGCCTCCCAGCCATCCCTCCCAACCTAGCTCCGTTTTCCTCTGTATCACTGAAAAATTGGAAAACCTGGTTGTATAGTAGTCAAATGCTATGCTGCTAACCAAAAGGTCAGCAGTTTGAATCTGCCAGGTGCTCCTTGGAAACTCTATGGAACAGTTCTACTCTGTCCTATAGGGTCTCTAAGAGTTGAAATTGACCCCGTGGCACTGGATTAGTCTTGTTTTCTGTGTATATGTCTTCAACATACACGACTATTTTGTACCTTACATCATGTTCTGTTTCCTACTTTTTCATCTTGCAACATTTTTGAGAAATACCTGTTTTATCCCATTTCTTGTGTATGCACCTAGCATTTTGCTTCCACAGTATGTACTAGATTCATTCATTTTTCTTATGGGATGCCCAGCTGCCTCTGTCTCACTAAAGCCACAATTTGATGAATGAACATCCTAGTTTGTGTTGCCTTTTCTTCCATTAAGTTTATAATTTTACCTTTATCTTTAAGTCTTTGATCCCCAAACCCAGCCTCTTTCCATTATACCATAGAGTATCCCATAGATATACTGCAGAAACTTGTACTAAGAAATACACATCTTGAATATATCTCTATTAATCTCCCATCTGTATAATTCTGATTTATCTGACAAATCCCTTTCTTAAATGGTTAAATCACTCAAGGTCAGGCACACTGTTCTTCACGACCTTCTATCCCCGGCATGTTACGTGTTAAGAATTATCTCTTAAATAAATATTTCACTTTTTTCTCTATTTCTAGGGAAAACGCAGAGTGATATAAAAACCACATTGCCAAATGAAAACTTTGATTCCAATCCAACTCTGACATTTATAAACTCTGGAACTGTGGCTAGATTGATCAATTTTTTTGTCTCAGAAAAGATGAAGATGAAAGAATATGAGAATAAAATAGCAGATGAAAAGCAGTCTAGGAAATTAAGTTTAAACTAAAATGAGTAGGCTAATAACTGGGACACCACTGCCAGTCTGCCACCATAGAGTTTCAGATGACCTCCAGTGATGTTCTGCCTTGTTCACATAACAGCACCACCAGTTCCCAGCTTTGTGACATTGGAAAAGAATACGAGAGGTTGTCGGGGACTATACCTTTCAATCTCTCTGTGATGAGTTTCTTCATAAAATTGGGCTTATAATAGTTCCAGTCTTCTGGTATTAAATCAACTAAATAACAAGAGATAGCTGGAACTGTGTCTGATGTATAATCAGCTGTTGTTACCAAACAATGGCTGTTAGTATTGGATTCTCAGGTGATCCAAGGTGTTGAAGAGTCCAGGGAAAGACCTTATTAAGAACTTTAGTTTCCTTGGAGGCAAACCCTACCACACTCACATCCTTGTATTTTATTCTAGGAAAAGTTGTAAGATCCAAAGGTAAGTTGCTTTTATATTCTTTAATTCAGCGAAGAGAGCTAGGCTGAAAATGTAAATTTGTCAGTATACAAATGGTATTTCAACAAGAACACTTATGGGTTTAGTGTAGACTGAGAAGAGAAGAAGTAGAAAGACAGCACCCTGAGGATCATGAACACACAGAAATTGAGAACTTGAAGAAGAAACAACAAAAGAGACCAAAAGCAGCAACTAGCGAGTGACGAGGAGTATATGCAGACTTTACAGAGAGTGGTAATTCCCTGGCTGCTACAAAAGAAAGGCCTAGTGACCTACTTCTGTAAGATTATAGACACTGAAAATATGTGGGGCATATCATTTACGCTGAATCACGTTGGGTCCCTATGAGTCCTGCCAGAAGCACTGGGATCCTTTCTTGACTTACATATGTTTTCTCTCCCATAATCATGATCCTACTAATTAGCAGAATTTTTTGAAAAATCACTGATAAACAAAAAAGATTTAGTATAGCCTAACATTGAAACCCTGTGTCTTTTCTCTACTTATCCAGAGGACTAAACATGGAAACTCTGAGGCTCCTAGAAAATTAGATACTGAAACAACTTACAGTAGTTTGAAATCCTTAGTCTTCTACCAGGCTCATTACTCTGTGTTTCTTTTTGTATTTTAGGACCTGATACTGCACTAACCAGTAGGTTCAATTTCTGCTTTTCAATATGAGTGTGTCTTGGACACCTAAGTGTGTCAGAATATATAGTTTTGCAAATCTTAATATTCTTCTCATTCTTAGCTAGCCAAGTGCCGTCAAGTCAGAGCCGACTCATGGCGACCTTCTCCTATTAATCAGAATTTTAGAGGCTAGTGAAAATTTGCAGGAAAATCGGAGTCACTGACTAAAAGACTACCTTAACACAAATAAAAATCTTTATTTAAAAAAAAAAAACTGGAGTAAATCTAGAGGGAAAAATTCAGTTTTTCCAGTTTTGGAGAAAAAAAAGAAGGTGAAGGGCAATAAACACCTCCTCCCCTCTCCCCAAAAAACTCATTGCTGTCAAGTCATTTCCAATTCATAGCGACTCTACAGGACACAGCATAACTGCCCTATAGAGTTTCCAAAGAGTATGTGGTGGCTTTGAACCGCTGAGCTTCCATATTTCACAGCCTTCCACTAATTTCACTCAACTCTTCCCCAAAAAGTCATTCCGTCCTCATTCACTAGTCTAATCCATTCAACAAATAGTTTGTAGGATACCCCCTCAGTACTGTGCACAGAGTTGAAAAGGTCAGTTAAACTGAATTCCTGCCCTCAAGTGACTCATCATCTAATATGCAAAAAGACAGTTGAACAAATATTATTCAAGTATGTATAGATGTGCTGAGGACTCTTGAAGTCAGACAGTGTTCTTGTTCACATAGAATTTGCATTCACCTGAATGGAGACAGACAATTAAATACAAGTAAATAATGCAAACAAAATGCAAACAATACTCTCATTTTTCCCCATGGCGTGGCACAGCAGGAAAGTCAATCAGATGACAGCTGGTACAGCCAAGAGGAGTTGTCTCCTTGTTATAGAAGCACTGACAAAACTCTCTGCCATCTGTGACTGGTGTGGAGGGAGGAGGAGGAAGAAAGCAGGAAAGCTAGGAATGGAAAAGTACTGAGTCACCGTGGAGAAAGGCATTCTAGTCAAGACCACTCCATAAGAAAGTCTAAGGGGAAGCATCTGAAAAGTCTGCTATGAGACACTCCCATCTCAGTAAGGAGGTGTCCAGATGCAAGTATCTAGGCTAGAAATGCAGATACCCATATGAGCTTGACCAGCCTAGGCACGGGAAGATCTGAGTGATCTTATCACTTCACTGCAATTCCTCCAGAGATAGCAATGTGCTGGCTGTGTATCACGTTTGAAAAAATGAGTGACACTTTGCCCCTTGAAGCCTGACAGGCAAAGCATTTGTAATTGGATTTTGGCCTGAAGTTGGAGTCCTCATAGCTAAGAGTGTATTACAGTAATTTTAATAACAGATGATAGTGGGTTGACTAACAACAGGAGAAACAGAAAAAAGGGGATGCTTTCAGAATATATTTTGGAAGGCAAGCCAGTAAGACTTGCTATGGATTTGATGTGGAAGCCTTCTGCATATAGATACAATGAAATTATTTAAGAAAAGTACAGAAAGAAAAATATAGTGGATGACCAGACTCTGAAGCATTCTGAATTAGAGATTAGGAAAAGAAGGAAGAGCTAGCAAAAAAGACTGAGAAGGAACCATCGAGCCGAGACATAAAACCTTCACCAAAAGTGCTCATCTATTAGCATTTAGAAAAATAAAGGCAAGAATGGAATGAGACCCCACTATCTATACTTCCAACAGATCTACCAAGTTGAGAGGGTTGCTTTGGAAGGAGGTTCCTTTAGACTTACATAAACACCAATTTTCTATCACATGAAACTGTCTGAGAATATTAGGTGGCTTATAAATGTACCCTTTTTTATGTCCTTCTGGAAAGAGAAAGTGTGGAAGTAAAAAATAGGGTATTTAATTCAGAAAACAAATATATTTCTTTGGGGATTTACCTATATTAATTTTGTTTTTTAGCAATACCTGTGAGACACACTGGTAAGTTCCTAATTCTTCTCAATTTTAGTGGCTTTCAGTCTCCTATAGACGCTATAACTTTCCATAGAACACCTACATTCAATTCTAGCTCAGCAGACCCTGAAACAGGTCTTTCCCTATCTCCTTTGTTTCCATATTGCACAGAATCCCTCAAGTTCATTAAAGAATTTTTGTAAATAAGAACAAAAGGAATATCCAGTGAGGTTGGATTTAATGTTTATTAACCAAATGTTAAACAATCCAAAATAATAACAAGGATGAAAAAGGTGAAATTAAGGACTTGAAAGATTAGAAACAAGAAATTTAGGGCATTGAGTCTTAGAGTGAAGCAACTCTTAATGATTCCTGAAAGTTTTTTAACTCTTATTAGGAAGCTGAGAGAAAAAAAGTCAATGGGAAAGGAGTAGGGATCTCTTCCTGGCCCTTTGGAGATCTACCTGGACCAAGGTTAAAATACCACAGCAAATTTCATGGAGGAACTGGTGACCTGGAGTCCCAGACCATCCGTGATTTTAAGAAAGGAAGATTATCAACACTAAATATTTTCATCACTGTGATGTGGCCTTTTCCCTTGGTTATTTGTAAAAATAGCTTAAAAGATTTTTCCCCTGAGCCCTGAGGAGTCACCTTTGTCAAAGGTTTCTACCCAGACGGCTTAGTACTTTTATCCAGGTTTATTGACATATTTCCTGGGTAAGTTCTAAATACTTTGGGATTTGATACTTTTTGTCTGGTCCTGGGCTGCAGCCTGCCATTATGATTAACATGTATCTTTCAGTGATTGGTTGATAAAACTGTGCAAATAAAGCATCTATAGCTTACTAAGCCAATTAAATATCTGTAGCTTACCAAGAGGGTGTTTCTCAGCTCATGGCCCTGGTATGAGACGGCCAAGTCCTACAACTGACCAGGAGTTTGTTTATACAAGCAGCCACCCCCACAGAGGTTTCAAAGACACAAAGAAGAGAAGCAGAAGGAAGAATGAAGAATGAAGAAGCAGAGACAAAAAAGGAAACTAGGAATCTCCAAGACGAGCTGTGACACGGGTCAAAGTCTGTTTAACACTGAAGACAGCAAGAGACCCTGAAAAGGTCCAGTGGCAGACCACCAGTGACAGATGGCAGAGGCAAGAGAAGACTGTCCTCAGGGAGCTGAGTGGAAACCTGCACTGGTAACTGGAACCGGAAAAACTAACCTGTAACGAAGAAGGGAGATTTGTCTGCATGCTTCCTAATCCTGATCCTCGGTTGTAGCCATTAATCCTGATCCCAAGTTATAGCATTATTTTCTTAATAAACCACATAACTGTAAGTATGGTCTGTAAGTTCTGGGTGGTCAGAGAAACGGGTCATCAAACCCAGAAGGGAAGCAGAGAGCGCCATGTGAAAGATAGCTGGGGTCAAAGTTGGCTCAAAGGTTGAATAGTGGAGGTATGTCTGATCTACATCTCTTAGAGATCAGACCCGGGATGATCTTAACTCCCATTATCCCACCTGAAGTTAGATAGGTACTGACATTACTTTTACTGTTTTATGATCACATACAAGGAAAAAAATAAGATTGAAGAATATGTATTTTCACTTTTAAGAGGTTTGTAGTTCCTCCCCCAAACCCTGGTGGTATGATGGTTAAGTGCTACATCTGCTAACCAAAAGGTCAGAAGTTCAGATTCCCCAGGTGCTCCTTGGAAATGCTGTGGAGCAGTTCTACTCTCTCCTACAGGGTCACTGTAAGTCAGAATCTACTTGACAGAGGATTTGGGTTTTGGTTTATTTGCTTAAAAATAGTATTGGTCTTCCTCAGTGTATAAGAGGCAGTGTATCACCTTGCAAAAGATTAGACTTCATTTTTACCACTTTCCTGTTAGATTACTGAAAACATTTTAGAAAATATAAACTACTCAGATGGACTGAAAAATAAACACATAAAGAAAATATTCCTAGTAAAGATGAAAAGAGCTTTGATACGACATAGCGACCAACCACTTGAGATGTCCTCTTACGTATCTGTGAGAGAGTTCTCTAAAACGTACACAGACAGCTGGGAACACTGGCTTGTAAGGCGTGCATATACTTAATTTGCACTTCCAAATTGTTTTCCAAATTGTTTCAGTTTATACTCTTTTATCACCTGTATGGATACAATTATTACTAATGGATGTTTTTAGCTATTACTTCTCGTTTTGAGTCATACAACATCAGGAAAATAAGTACCAAAAGCTTAACTTCATCCACATGAGTGATATCAAAGTCATTAAGTTAGACTACTTAAAGAAGATAGCTCCCTTCCTCCAGTCATATCTGGAATGTGTTCCAATCGGACAGGCTTATCCTTCAACCTACATGAGACGATGTTTTGTTGTTACTCATAAGATTCTTCCTAGTGTGTCTTAGTCTGGAAACTCCACTGACACCCATCCACTGTGAGTGGACACTGTACCTATTAAATCTGAATACTAAGCAAATAATATAAGAAGCTGGACAACATGAAGAGCATAACATCAGGATCAAAGGAAGATTTATTAACAACCTACAGTAAGACAACCTTGTTTGCTGAAAGTAAAGACGATATGAAGCACTTAATAATGAAGATGAAAGAGTACAGCCTTCAGTAGAGATTACACCTAAAGAAAGCAAAAATCCTCATAACTAGATCAGTAACAGAATGATTAATGGAGAAAATACCAAGCTATCAAGGATTTCATTTTATGTGGGCCCACAATCAGAACCCATGGAAGCATCATTCAAGAAATCAAATGATACACTGAGGAAATCTGCTACAAAAGACTTTGCTAAAAATCTTATAAAGCAAAGATGTCATGTTGATAATGAAGATGCATCTGACTCGAACTATGATATTGTCAATCATCTTGTATGCTTATGAAAGCTGGCCAGTGAAAAAGGAAGACTGATGAAGAGCTAACACATTTGAATTATGGGGTTGGCAAAGAATACTGAACATACGAAGGACTCCCAGAAGAATGAACAAATCTGTTGTCATAGATTGAATTGTATCTCACAAAAATATGTCTACTCATTTAGCTGCCTCAGAATTCCCTGTATTCTATAATTGCCTTCCACTGTACGATTTTCTTATGCTATAAATCCTAATATCAACTTGTGGTTAACAGAGTGGATTGTGTTAGAGAGGCTTAGGGTGGAACAGTAAATTCCTTTTTAAGGTTGCCTCCTTGCTCCAATGTAAATGGAGTTTCCCTGAAGTGTGGCTTGCACCACCCTTTATCCTTTATCTTACAAGAGATAAAAGGAAAGAGAAGCAAGCAGAAAATTGGAAACCTCATACCGTCAAGAAAGCAACATCAGGAGAAGAGTGTGTCCTTCAGACTTGAGGTTCCTGCACCAGGATGCTCTCTAAACAAAGACAGATGTAACGCAAGGACTTTCCTCTGGAGCTGAAAAGGAGGAAAACTGTCCCTTGGAGTGGATATCCTGAATCTGGACTTGTAGCTTACTGGACTGTGTAAGAATAAACTTTCTTTTGTTAAAACACAAATAAAGATTCTAACAGTTCCTTAGAGACTGAACTCTAAAAGAATGAGATTGACACTGCTTCCTCTGAACTTCTACCTCTGTTATAGTTCTCATTGATGCAGTTATTTATTAAAATGACCAATCAAGTCAACTACTGCATCCTTAAGAGCAGGACAGCACTGCTGTACTTGCCTTACTCTGCAACATCTGGGATGGCCTGGAAGATGGAAGATGTACAGTGAGACATTTGTCTCATGAATGGTAAAGGATCATTATTTCTGTTACCTCTGTAAAGCTTAGAACAAGGTAGAACGATGTGGAGTCAAACAAATCTAGACTCCAGTACCTTATCAGTCACTCAATACATCTGATACAAAGCCATGTTAAAAATTTTCATTGGCCCTAAAGAATGTCAAGCCAGTATAATAAAAAGAGAAGAACATGGGAGTAATTGTGTAATGAAGAAATTAAAGTATAAAGAAAGACACTTAGAAGGCTTTATGGGTATGTTGTATAAGCAGCCAGTATGGAACTCTGAGGCTCAACATAACATAATATTGAAAGGAGTTGGCTCTGGAGTCAGGTTGCTTGAAGTTCAGATTCTAGTAAGACTTGACTATTTGATTATGGATGGTTTACTTCATAATAAAATGGAATGATAAAAGTTAGCACCATATAGGATAACTGTATGAATTATAGTTAACTCTTTCGGGGCTATATATGGTATCTAGAAAATGGCCACTATAAATTAACTGTTATTATCATTAATTCTAAAAGTAATTCAAGGCCCAGACAAATACATTAAAAATACTTTGTCTCCTGTAAACAACCAATCATACTCACTTATTTCTGGTTTATTTTAGATACTGCTGGAAGAAGCGAAAGTAAGTTGTTTTTCTATTTAACATTATGTTTTCCGACACTTGGTGGTAAGAAGTTCTTTTGCTAACTCTGATTGCTACCATGTCCACCACTGAAAATATCAGTTTCTTGTATTTTTTTTCTAACTTTTCCTTTTCACACTAAGAACTATTTAAGTAGTCACAGAACAAAGTGAATTTAACTACAAAGATTAAAAAACTAGGATAAATATAATCAAACCACAAACCTGCATATCTTTTTCTGTTATGCCACAGTAGTAAGGCTGGAGGTTTCCATATTACAAGGCACTAAGGTATTGAAACTCATCTTGGAGCTGCATGATATGAAGACCCTTTGAAGGACATAAAACATGCTGATTTGTTGGTATTTATGTCTCAGAAAGCACCAAAGAAACCTCTAGAATCTTTCTCATTTCTTAAGTAATTTTTGGCAGGGCTTTGAACCAGTTCCTTCTGGTTTGACCTCCAGCTAAGAATTTGCTTTTCCATCCCCAGAGGTACTAAATTGGAATCCACACTGTAAGAAGATTCTTATCTATACAGAAAAATCACCTGGAAATCTATAATAATCACCTCAGGATCTTCTTATGTTGTAGATTCTGGTTCAGTCCAGGAACTAAATTCCAGACAGAATATTCACTTAGCTATTCCACCTAATTAAAGAAGCACTGAGACCACCAAATTGGCTCTTCTCTTAGCTCAGAATGAACGAAATATGTTTGTAAGAGAATGTTTTGATTGTCTATAAGAATATTATGTTTAGGATTCCACACCACAAAGAATGATATTTTATCATTAACATTAACCTTAACATGCACATAAATGTTTATATTATTGACGGAAGCCAGCACACTCCATTCTCTAGTTCATACAGGTAGTCAAAGAAGATATATAGTTAATTTACACAACTCAAAACTTCAACAATGAAGATACGAGGAAATATTAGAACACAACAATTATTAGAGAAATTCTAAGCATAGTTTATATGATATAGTAATCATCACATATTTGATGGACTAAGATAAAATTTAATGTTGTCTATGTTGTTAAAATACATACGTAAATTTGTAGAGCTGAATAGCAAGTCCCTAAAACAGCTAGGTAGCCTGACTTTGCAACTGCATATTAGGTATTTAGGCAAGAAAAAGAAGAAGAATTTTGAGAAGTAAGCTATAAATACAGCTTAAAATAAAAGAAACTAATTATCTAACTGAAGAGATATAAATGCATCACTAATGTAGGTTTTGGATCCGACTCGACGGCACTTGGCTTGACTTGGCAGTGTAGGCTTGTTGTTGGTTGCCGTTTAACCAATTTCAACTCATAACAACCTCCTGCATTCAGAGTAGATAGGCTCCATAGGCATTTCAAGACTATGATCTTTCAGAAAAAACTGAAGAAAGATTGCCAACACTGTCTCCTGAGATGCTTCTTGGTGGGTTTGAACTGTCAACCTTTCAGTTAGTAGTCAAGCGCTTAACCATTTGTGCCACCGGGACTCCCATAATAAGGTAATATGTTGTAATTAGTACTGTCAGAGTTTCCTCTTTGAATTAGAAGTTGTGAGATCAGGCAGTAAATTACTTATGTATCTCCTACTTCTTTGGTTAGCTCCAGACAAGTATGGAACATTTTCTTTTGGTGGAATTTTTTTCAATTCTCTATGAGCAGAAATTGATTTCCTTTTCAATGACCTTTCATTCCAAACAACAGAAATCAGCTAATAAACTTGAGAATAGGGAAAAGAGCACTAATTGAAAAATATAAGAAGAAGGGCAAGAGTAAAAACTCCCGAGGTGGCTAACAGTGCACTGTTTGAATCACTGGAGGGTTAGTAGAAGAAGAAAGAGAAGTAAAATGGGAGCGTAGGAAACAAGAAGACTGAAGAAAGTGGAAAAGTAAAGTTACCAACTTTAAATAAACAAAAATTTGTCAAATTTAAGAATGGTCTTAAAGTACCATTCAGGCTAGGAAAAAAATCCAGTGTATATTTGCAAACTTCATGACAACTAGACTGAGTCCTGAAATAAATGGATGGAGAAGAAGGAAAGGAAAGGAAAGGAAAAAGAAGCAAAGGAAAGAGAAGCGGAGAGGAGGGGATGGAAGGGGAGGAATAAAATGAAAGGAGAAAGAGGCACCAAGCTTCAACTTCTCATTCCAGAGGACTTAAACCAGATGTTAGTGGCTGGAACATGATCCTTCAGATTTCTTCCAGTTCCAGGATCAAATATCTTGTAAAACACTCCCTTTTCTGAGATTAAAACATCAAAGTAATACATGCAGAAGCTTTGGAGCTTATTAGGTGTCATTTCAAAAGACTTTCGGGAAGGAATTTGCAACTCCAGTTGCCATCGTGTCAATTCCAACACATGGGAGCTGCGCGTGTGTCAGAATAGAATGGTGCTCCACGGAGTTTTCAATGGCTATAACCTTTCAGAAGGGGGTTACTGTTTTAGCCATCTAGTGTTGCTCTAACAGAAATACTACGAGTGGATGGCCTTAACAAAGAAAAGTTTATTCTTAGACAGTCTGGTAGGCTACAAGTCTGAATTCAGGGTGTCTACTTCAGGGGAAGGCTTTCCCCACGGTCAGCTCAGAAGGAAAGTCCTCGTGTGGCATCAGTCTTTGTTCAGGGAGCATCTTAGCACAGAATCCTCAGGTCTAAAGTGCGCACTCTACTCTGGGTGCTGCCTTCTTCATGGCATGAGGTTCCCAGCTCTCTGCTTACTTCCCTTTCCTTTTGTCTCTCACAGGATGAAAGAATAAAACGTGGTGCAAGCCACACTCCAGGAAAAATCCCTTAGCAAGAGTGTTGCAGTTCCACCCTAATCCAATTTTAACATAATCATGCTGTCTATTAACCACAGGCAGATTTTAGGATGTATAGCATAGGAAAATCATAAAATACTGAGAATGGTGGTCCAGCCAAATGGTTATACATATTTTTGGATGACAGAATTCAATCCCTGACAGTCACCAAGACTTTCTTCTGAAACACCTCTCTGTGAACTCAGATTCCCAACTTTATGGTAGCAGCAAGTGGGGAACAATCAAAAATAGGTAAATGTGTTGCATGCACGACAGACTGATAAAAATTATTTGTTTGTATTTACGTTTCAGCAGAAGTAGCTCCACCTTTAAGTAAGTCTTTATCTTTTTTGTAATTTCCATACACATTGGACTAACATGGGGTTCATAGGACTTTTATTAAACCGACATCTTTCACTTTCAATAGTGCAAAAGCTAACATTTTCCTACACTCTTGATAATGTCTTATCCTACTGAACATGCTGACAAGGACTTTAAATCCACTGACTTTCCAAAACCAAAAAAGAAAGTTTACACAGGAAAAAAATCCATACCCAGACATTTTTAGAGAAGTGATCAGAAGTAAGAAAACATACATAATCAAAAAAAAAGGGGGGGGCAAAATTCAAGAAAGTAATTGTGACATCGTGATAGGTTAACTGGGCAAGTAACCTCTAACCTCTATACACAGCTGTTTAATGTGTTAGACAGTAGAGCAGGACGTTCGTTTATAAAATAAACAATGTTGTCTAACTTCCCTCCACTCCAGGATTTTCAAATTATTCAAATATCGTTAGAGAGGAGTCAAGACACAGACTCAGTCAAACATAAGAGAAAAAGTTAGTAGCAAAGGTTAAAGCTCAGTGAGCACTAATAAATTCCTGTGGTGCTTTTCCTGCCGTTAGACTTTCAGGTAAAAGGGAGACAACTGCTCTTTCGTTTAAGCAACAGAGAGTTTGTGTCCCAGGAGAGAGATACGGGCTCCTTCTATGGAAGGCCATCAGTGATAATATTCTCCATGTTACAAAGGAAAACAATAATTTATCTCTTTATTTTTCTATTATAGGAGAAGATCCCACCAGCAAAGGTAAACCATTTCCAGTCTCCAACGTCTGACTTTCCTTTCACAGTGACTGCAATATTGTCCTTGTCTCTGACATTTGGAAATTCTGGTGGTATCATGGTTAAGTACTGTAGCTGCTAGCCCAAAGCCTGACAGTTTGAACTCACCAGGTGCTCCTTGGAAACTCTATAGGGCAGTTCTCTCCTACAGAGTCTTCCAATAAAGGACACTTAAATCTGCAAAAAGGGGCCAGACCTTTAAATGAGCTTTCATTTAGACTCGATTTCTGTAGTATGAAATTTTACAGATTTAATTGTTTACTTCCCTCCCCACACCCTTATGTGTTGAAGTCCTAACCTGGTACCTCTCAATGTGATTGTATTTGGCCTGAGTTTCTGAAATCTGATTGGCTGGCTTGGAGCCTTGGCTGCACCACCACTACCTGTGACTTTGGGTTTTAGACTTGCTTGATACCCAAGACCTCTTCTTTCCCTTCGGTTTTTCCCATTTGGAATGGGATTTCTATCTGCCTTATCCCTGGTGTGCCAGTGTGCTTTGGAAGTTCAAGTTTTCTGTGTTTCACAGATCTACAGTTAGAAAGGAATTTTGTCCCAGAATGGAAAACACCCAGAATCTCACATTGACTTAGATGAGTCAGAAGATGAGATTTGAGACTCAGGGTTAATGCTGGAATGGGTTAAGATTTGGGGGGATAATGTGATAGACTGAATGTGTTTGCTACGTGAGAAGTACATGAATTTTGTGGGACCACCAGATGGGATGTCATAGATTGAATTGTGTCTGACATAAAGCATATCAATTACGAGATAATCATTTAAGTTTCTTATCATATCAGACAATCAAAGTGATAATCACACATACAGGCAAGAGAATAAACGTGTGTATTCGTTTTGTATTTCAGGAAGTTCAGGAAGAGCTATACCACCTCCTGGTAAGCTTATTATCTTCCATAAAATACTGCCCTTGTTGTTAGTGCCATTGAGTTGGCTGTAGAGAAAGGAATTTCTGGAAATTCTGGTGGCATCATGGTTAAGTACTGTGGCTGCTAGCCCAAAGCCTGAGAGTTTGAACCTACCAGACGCTCCTTGGAAACTCTATAGGGCAGCTCTCTCCTTACAGAGTTGCTGTGAGTCAGAATTGACTTGATGGCAGTGTGATGTGTCTGTGACATTTTTTGGTTTCAGTCATATTCATATTACTCAATTACATTCTTTATGTGATAGAATCAATTAGTGATTTTTAGGAAAATATGCATCACATTGAAATTAGAGAGAAAAATTCCTAAGTCAGTGACATGTATGAGGTCCACCTCACAGGCAGCACTGAAAGCTTGCAAAAACTGAAAAAGCTTGATAAATGGAACAGGGCAGAAAAGAAGAAGGAATAAAAATTAAGATTGCAAGTACATGACGTTGAAATTTCTCCTTACTACTCTGAATCTTGCAGTGTAAAGGAAGTAAAAAATAGGAAGGATTTTTCCTATCCAAATCCTTTTCAGGTACAGATGTACCTTACTGGAAAGGTTGTAAGTACTACCTACGATGGCTCCTGAAAAACTGGCAGAAAAACACGGATCTTCCACCATAGCTCCTTGCCTCTAAATAACTCTACTAAATTACCCCCCTGAAAGATTGGAGAACTGTGAGTTTACTCACTTGTCCATCCAATAACTATCTCCTGTATGTCAGATCTCTTCTCACACTATGACAAGTTGTTGAGAATTCAATGATAAATAAAAGAGGGTCCGTATTCCTTATAGAACTCATAGCTGAATAGTAAGATAGCCACACATATATTTTTTAATTATACTCTATAAATTTTAGAAGTCATGGTATAACAAAATGGACCAGATCAACTCTGTTCTGGGCTTTCCCCAAAATACTGAATAGAATTATGATCTATAAGTCTTGATGAGTCAGTGGGGGCATATCATGAGATATTTATTTCAGACATATCACTCTAAATACAATAAGAAGAATGTGTTGGAGACAACCAGTGATAACAAACAAAACTACAGATGAGGAGACTGTTCCAGTAGACCAGGTAGTATACAGTGCAGGTCTGAATAGGACTTAGTGAGTCTCAATGTGAGGATGAGGAAGAGAGCAGTGTAGATTGAGTTCCAGGTTTCTGTTGCAGGTCAATGGTTAGGTTCCAGAACCACGCATCAAGATAGACACAGGAGAAAATACAGCGCAAGGGCAAACAGAAACCAATTATTTCTGCCTTGACCTTGGACTGTTTTAGATAACTAGAGAACACCATCAAAAGATACCTAGAAAGCAGCAAGAAGTGTAGACCTGCAGCACTGACAGATGGCAAAGATAAAGTACTTGTTTTGGAAATCGTGAGTGTGTTAAGCTGTGAGTGAGAACAGAAACCGAATTTGTAGAGGGACTGAAAAAATGGGCAAGGGCAGTATCCTGAGGAAACCAGCATTTCAGGGATAGATGAGAGAAAAGTAAAAGAAGCTGACTGCAAAGGAATGACTGAAAATACAACAGGCAAAATAGTAGAGATCACGTCATAGAAGCCAGCCTATACTAGAGGATTATGAAGGCAGTAGTCATCCAAGTGCTTACAGAGAAGAAAGAAGTGTGAGAAATGAAAATAACTACTGAGTCCCGCAAATGTGAATCCACCATATCAAACAGTAATTTCAAGAGAGAGTGTAACAAACAGTCTGATCAGAAATGAGAGAGAGTAGCCTTGTAGTAACAGTGTCTCTCAGCAGTGGCAAAGGAAAGATTTCCGTAGTTCTTAACCACTTTACCACTTAGACCTCCAAGGAAAAATTTATAAAAGCAAAAGCCATAGTTAGTCTATGATACAGACAGTCTTGATTCTTAGTCTTTGGGTAAATTGGCTGACTGAGAACTTTCAAGAAAAGTAGTGCTTCTGGCGTAAACAGCAACATTCTCAGAGAAGACATTTTCAGTTCTTTGTGGGAATTTCTGAGTTCATGGTGAGCCATGAACTGTGCAAGCTGTGTTGTCCATCTCACTTTGGTGATGCATGGTCCACTCCACTATCCACCTTATGATTTTTTAACTAATGACTCAACCAGAGAAGTTTCAGCAATAAAAAGATAAAAACTACTGGTTCAGAGAAGAAATTTGAAATAAAAAAAGGAACCAATAATTATAAATTAATTTTTCATGAGGGCCATAAAAGAAAACAATATGATGGCATTATTATCTAACCCGTCACTGATGAGTCATTTTTGACTCATGGTGACCTTATAGGACAGAGTAGAATTGCCCCATAAGCTTTCTAAGACATGCCTGGTAGATTTGAACTGCTGACTTTATGATTAGCAGCTATAGCACCTAACCACTATCTAAAAACCACAAACCAAATCCACTACCGTGGAGTCGTGTCTGACTCATAGACACCCTAGAGGTCAGCGTAGAACTACCCCACAGAGCTTCCAAGGAGCACCTGGTGGATTTGAACTGCTGGCTTTTTGGTTAGCAGATGTAGATCTTAACCCACTATACCACCAGGGTTTCCAACCACTGTCTAAAGGATGACAAAATTAACAGTGGGAAAGAAACCAGGAAATGCATATACCAGAAAAAATAAAACAAATGTAGGGGTTAAATTAAAGAGGAATGGTAGATAAATAATGAAACAAGAGCTAAGGCTCGATGGAAAGATGTCTTTTTGTAGTATACTAAAAATCTGTTGAAGCAGGCTCCTTTACCAAAGGAGTGATCATAAGAGATATCTTAAATGAGTTTGTGTTTAAGGGTTCTCTAGTACCTTACACAGAGTCCTGGAGGATAGTAGTTAGAGATCAGGCTACTAACCAAGGGTTGTCAGTTTGAATCCACAATCCACTCCTTGCAAACTCTATGGGACAGTTCTATACTGCCTTACAGGGTAGCTAGGAGCTTGAATGGACTCCAAAACAATAGATTTGAGTTGGGGATTTAATACCTGCTCACCTCTTACAGAGTGCTAACCACATTTCTGTAATAATTTGTTAATATGACTGCCAACTTCATGAGATGGTCAAGTCCTTCCAGGCCAGGCACAGCATTCACTGCTCTCACCAGTACCAGATTTTTAATTAGCAAGAAATCTTAATAGTGATTAACATAAGAAGAAAACTGACAGACACAGTAAGGAGAATCCTATTTACTGTCCTACCAGTCAACCACAGTGACTGATCTGTTTTTTTCTGTATTTTAGGAATGGTCAAGAAATCTGTTGGTAAGTAGTTATTTTCCTGTATTTCAATCTGAACGTTTTAAGAGACACAAGTGCATGAAGAGCAATATGATATTACTTTGTAAATTATGATATTCTTATTTTCCATTCTAGTTTTCCTATCCATTATTCATTAATCAGCACTTTTTAGATTTTGACAGCTTGCAAAAAAATTTTAAATACATTTTTAAAAAGTTAAAATTTGCATCCCTGTAGGCTGGAATCTATATAGAGGAGGAGAATTCAGTATGAGAGATAAGAGACAGATAATTAAAAAAAATAACAGTAACATCATAATGCTTAAACAGCTTACCACTTTCCTGAAAGCTTTCCACCTTCTGTATGCACTAGAAGGGAACAAAAAGGTACCCAAAGAAATTTATCTGCTTCTGCAGAGGTCTCAGCAGAAGTCTTCCAATAAAGGACACTAAAATCTACAAAAACGGGCGAGACCTTTAAATGAGCTTTTGTTTAGACTCAATTCTGTATTATGAAATGTTATAGATTTAATTGGTTACGTCCCTCTCCCCAGCTCCCCAGCCCTTATCTGTTGAAGTCCTAACCTTGTACCTCTCAATGTGATTGTATTTGGCCTGAGTTTCTGAAATCTGATTGGCTGGCTTGGAGCCTTGACTGCACCACCACTACCTTGGACTTGCTTGATACTCAAGACCCCTTCTTTCCCTCCAGTTTTTCCCGTCTGGAATGGGAGTTCTATCTGCCTTATCCCTGGTGTGCCAGTGTACTTTGGAAGTACAAGTTTTCTGCATTTCACAGATCTGCAGATAGAAAGGAATTTTGTCCCAGAATGGAAAACACCCAGAATCTCACACTGATTTTAGATGAGTCAGAGATGAGATTTGAGACTCGGGGTTAATGTAGGAATGGGTTAAGACTTTGGGGGATAATGTGATACAGTGAATGTGTTTGCTACATAAGAAGTATATGAATTTTGTGGGACTAACAGATGGGATGTCATAGATTGAATTGTGTCTGAAATAAAGCATAACAATTACCAGATAATCATTTAAGTTTCTTATCATATCAGACATAATCAAAGTGATAATCATAGACACAGGCAAGAAAATAAAACTGTGTATTTGTTTTGTATTTCAGGAAGAGCTATACCACCTCCTGGTAAGCTTATTATCTTCCATAAAATACTGCCCTTGTTGTTAGTGCCATTGAGTTGGCTGAAGAGAAAGGAATTTAAAGGTTAAGTATGTTTGCTAGATTTCTAAATAATTTTAACCCACGGAAAAAGGTAAGGAATATAAAAAATTTCAATGGATCCCAGAGAGAAAAGCCCCTCATTTTTTTCCCACAAAATTAGGAGAATATAAAGTCAGCAAATTAGGTAGGAAAAAAGGTATGATTACTACGATAAGTAAGGGTTGTTTTGCTGTTGTTGTTAGGTGCCAGTTGAGTCGGCTCTGAATCATAGTGACCCTACCCACAACAGAATGAAACACTGCCTGGTCTTGCTCCATGTCCACAATCGTTTTTATGCTTAAGCCCATCATTGCAGCCACTATGTCAATCAATCTCTTTTTCATTGACTCTCCATTCTGCCAAGCATGGTATCCTTCTCCATGAACGATCCTGACAGCAGGTCCAAAGTATGTGAGACACAGTCTCACCATCTTTTTTTCCAAGGAGCACTCTGGTTGTACTTCTTCCAGAACAGATTTGTTTATTCTTGGGCAGTCCATGATCCATCCAGTATTCTCCAGCACCACAATTCAAAGTCATCAGTTTTTCTTCTGTCTTCCTTATTCACTGTCCAGTTTTCATACGTATATGAAGCAATGAAAATACCATGGCTTGGGTCAGGCATACCTTAGTCTTCAAGGTGACATCTTTACTTTCCGATATTTTAAAGAGGTCCTGTGCAGCAGATTTTCCCAGTGCAATGCATCTTTTGATTTCTTGGCTGCTGCTTCCCGGGGCATTGACTGTGGAACTAAGTAAAATGAAATCCTTGACAACCTGAATCCTTTCTTCATTTATCATGATGTTGCTTATTGGTGCTGGTATGAGGATTTTTGTTTTCTTGATATTAAGGTGCAATCCATACTGAAAGCTCTGTTCTTGGATCTTTATCAGTGTTTTAAATCTTCTTCAGGGGGAAATTACCAGTGTTTAAGTCCATTAATAAGCTAATGAAAGAGGTTAATGTTCACTTGTTTTACATTTCAGGGAAAACTGTAGCACCTCCTGGTAAGTTTATTACTTTATGTACAGCACTAGTATAGTTTTAATTGCCATTGAGTCAGCAGGGTTTAGCCAATTTGAAATCCAAATATCTGTGCAGTCATTACAGGTCTACAAGGAACACATGGAAGTTAGACGGTTAAAGAACATGAAAACAGCAATCATACAAGAGAAAACTACAAGAAGAGATAGTAATTACTAAATAAATTACACATTATAGCCTTGGTAATTTATAATTTGGTGCCCATTAGATGAGTAAGACTAAACTCAATGTTTTTGTAGTAGTAAAGAAACAATTTTTCTTCCAGGTAAGTGGCAGAATTTCAAATATAAACTACTCTGATGGACTGAAAATAAACACATAAAGAAAATATCCCTAGTAAAGATAAAAATAGTTTTCATATGTCATAGTGACCAACCACTCGAGATGTCCTCTTATGTATCTGTGCGAGAGTTCTCTAAAACATACACAAACAGCTGGGTACACTGGCTTGTAAGGTATGCATAAATTTAGTTTGCACTTCTGAATTGTTTTCCAAATTGTTCCAGCTTATACTCTATCACCTGTAGGGATGCAATTATTACTAATGGATGTTTTTAGTTGTTACTTCTCATTTTGAGTCATACAACATCAGGAAAAGAAATACTAAAAGCTTAACTTCATCCACATGACTGAAGTCAAAGTCATTAAGTTAGACTACTTAAAGAAGAGAGGTCTCCTCCTCCAGTCATATCTGGAATGCGTTCCAATCGGAGAGGCTTATCCTTCAGCCTACACAAGACAATGTTTTGTTGTTGTTGATAAGATTCTTCCTAGTGTGACACCCAGCCACCGTGCGTGGACACTGTACCTATTAAATCTGAATACTAAGCAAATAATATAAGAAACTGGACAACATGAAGAGCATAACATCAGGATCAAAGGAAGATTTATTAACAACCTACAATAAGACAACCTTGTTTGCTGAACGTAAAGACGATATGAAGCACTTAATAACAAAGATGAAAGAGTACAGCCTTCAGTATAGATTACATCTAAAGAAAGCAAAAATCCTCGTAACTAGATCAATAAGTAACAGAATGGTTAATGGAGAAAATACAAACCTATCAAGGATTTCTTACCTGAATCCACAATCAGAACCCATGGAAGCATCATTCAAGAAACCAAATGATACACTGAGCAAATCTGCTACAAAAGACTTTGCTAAAATCTTATGAAGCAAAGATGTCATGTTGACAACGAAAATGCATCTGACTCAAACTATGATATTGTCAATCACCTCGTATGCTTATCAAAGCTGGCCAGTGAAAAAGGAAGACTGATGAATTATGGTGTTGGCCAAGAATACTGAACATACCAAGGACTCCCAGAAGAATGAACAAATCTGTTGTCATAGATTGAATTGTATCTCACAAAAAATATGTCTAGTCATTTAGCTGCCTCAGAATTCCCTGTTTTCTATAATTGCCCTCCACTGTATGATTTTCTTATGCTATAAATCCTAATACCTACTTGTGGTTAACAGAGTGGATTGTGTTAGAGAGGCTTAGGATGGAACAGTAAATTCCTTTCTAAGGTTACCTCCTTGTTCCAATGTAAATGGAGTTTCCCTGAAGTGTGGCTTGCACCACCCTTTATCCTTTATCTTACAAGGGATAAAAGGAAAGAGAAGCAAACAGAAAACTGGAAACCTCACAGCATCAAGAAAGCAACATCAGGAGAAGAGTGTGTCCTTCAGACTTGAGGTTCCTGCATCAAGATGCTCCCTGTACAAAGACATATGTAACACAAGGACTTTCCTCTGGAGCATACAAGAAAGAAAGCCTTCCCTTGGAGTGCACATTCTGAATCTGGACTTGTAGCCTACTGGACTGTGTAAGAATAAACTTTCTTTGGTAAAACCATCCACTCTGTGATATATCTCTTAGAGCAGTACCAGTGGCTAAAATAGAATACGGTTCCAGGAATGAAGTGCTGCTCTAACAAATACCTAAAATGTGAAAGTGCATTTAAAACTTAAAGGATAGAATACCCAGAAGGAATAGAGAACTGTTAACACTGAAGAAGGCACAGATGTGAGAGACAGCAGAGGACCCGTGCAGCACACCAGCAGTAGGAGAATCACAGCGGTGCAAGACAGTGCTAGAGCCAACCCGTGGAGCAAGGGAGCTGACTGTCTGTGCACAGAGGTTTCTGGGTGGACTGGGGTACCTCTGGGTACTTGAATCAGTAGAACTAGGCTTGCTGACTGAAGGAACAGGAGAACTGAGTGCCTGTGTGCAGGAGGTTTTGTAGTGGAGTGGGGTGCCTCCAGGCACTTGAACTGGTGGAGTTGCAGAGCTTTGGAACACTTGCCCCAGCAAGACAGAGGCAGGCCTGAGGCCTGGGCCATAAGGCCATGGGAAGCAAAAGCTGAAGAGACAAAGAGCATCAAAGCTGAGCTACCTCAGTCTCAAAAGGTATGGCTATGACCTCAGGGAGTTGAAGGAGTTCAGCCATGGTTTCCTGCATTTGTAAGGTTGGAATTACCACTTAGTTGGGCTTAGGGTGCACCTAAAGCCAAGGGGGCAGAGTTGTTGTCCAAGTCGGCCTAGAAAGCAGAGTTGTAGCACAGGGCTGGGGAATCTCCACTCAGAATCCTGCAGGCAAAGCTAATGTGTAAATTGTCTCAGAGAACAGAGAATTATGTTCAAAGCTTGAGGGCTAATATAATTGATTTGCTGAATTTTTGCTGTCTGTTTTGCCTTCCTTCTTCATTTGTAATGGAAACATCTAACTTGTACCTGTTCTGTCATTGTGCCTTTGGAAGCTGATAGCTTGTATTATAGGTTACGCAGATGTAGTAGAGTTTTTGTATTTTGAACTTGTAATTGATTTAAGACTCATACTATCACATGAGATGAACATTTGACTCAGTTGTATTCTAGCTTTCACAGATGTAGAAGAGTTTTTGTATTTGGGACTTGCTATGATAGTATGAATGTGTTGCGTATTTCAAAGATACAACTTTGGAAGGGCCAAAGGCTGGAATGCCATGGATTGGATCCTGTGACCCCAAAAGTACTTCTATTAATTTGACTGGGTCAGGATTCCCTGCATTTTGTGATTGCCCTCTGTTTTAGTCAGCTAGGGCTGCTCTAACAGAAATACCACAGAGTGGATGCCTTTAACAAAGGAGTGTTTATTCTTATACAGTCCAGTGGGCTACAAGTCTAACTTAAGGATGCCTGCTCCAGGGGAAGACTTTCTGCACTGTTGGTTCTAGAGCAAAGTCCTTCTGTTGCATCAATCTTTGTCCAGGGAGCATCTTGAAGTGGGAACCTGAGAACTGAAGGAAGCACTCTTCTCCTAGTGCTGCTTTCTTGATGGTGTAAGGTTTCCAATTCTCTGTTTGCTTCGCTTTCCTTTTATCTCTTGTAGGATGAAAGGATTAAGAGTGGGCAACCTGTACTCCAGGCAAACTCCCATTACAGTGGAGCAGGGAGGAAATCCTATGAAGGGACTTACAGTCCCACTCTAATCCTTTAACATACAGCATAGGAAAATCACAAAATTGAGGACAATCACAGAGTATTAGGAATCATGGCCCAGCTACATGGCTACATGTATTTGGGGGAGGGGGACAAAATTCAATCCATGAGACCCTCTATTTTATGATTTTCTTATGCTATACATCCTAATCTCTGCCTGTGATTAACAGAATGGATGTCAGACAGGATCAGGGTGGGACTGTAAATTCCTTCATAGGTTACCTCCCTGCTCCAATATGAGCAGACTTTCCCTGAAGCGTGGCTTGCACTACCATTTATCCTTTTATCTTACAAGAGATAAAAGCAAAGAGCAGCAAGCAGAAAATTGTGAACCTCACACCGTCAAGAAAGCAGCAACAGGAGAAAAGCACAATCTTCAGACCTGTGTTTCCTGCACCAAAATGCTCCCTGAACAAAGAGTGATGCAACACAAAGACTTTCCTCCAGAGCTGACAAGGGGGAAAGCCTTCTCCTTGAGTGTACATCCTGAATCTGGACTTGTAGCGTACTCGACTGTGTAGGAATAAACTTTCTTTTGTTGAAGCCATCCCCGCTGTGGTGTTTCTGTTAGAGCAGTATCAGGTGCCTAAAACTTCTGTCTTGAATGGAGCACAGCCAGAACACTCCCTAGAAGTAAAGATGACAATATTTCAGCTTGCTTAATTTGAGCATGCTATCAGAAGTGACCAAGGACCAGCTTCCTGGAGGAAGACATCATGCTTAGTAAAGTGTAGGGACAATGAAAAAGAGAAAAACTTATAGTGAGATGGTTTGACACAGTGCCTGAAACAAGTGGCTCAAACATAACCTACTGCTATGAGAATGGTGAAGGGCTGGACGAGGTTTCATTCGGTTACAAATAGGGTCAGGGTGAACTGGAGCTGACGCCACAGCATCTAACAGCATGCAAAGAAAGTACGTTTCACCCCAGATCTTCAATCCTTGGTCTTACCTAAGCGTTACCATTCTGTTCAGCATAAAAAGATACTTCACAGTGGTTTCAACATAATTTCCGTTATTACCAGGAATGTTAAATATCTCCATATATACTTGTGGAAACTATTTATTCATGCTGTTTGTCTTTCTTACTGTGGAGTTTCTTGTCTCTGTGTTCCTTGTATACTCTAGTTAATAGCCCTTTTAAGTTTTAGACATCACACATACCGTTTCCCAGTTTGTCCTGCTACTAAAGTTAATTTATGGTACTTTTTATTATAAATAATCAATTTTGACTATATATCTGCCTACATGTGGTATTAAAAAGCCCTTCCTTGCCATTTCTAGTCATGAAGTATTTTACCCCAATTTCTTTCATTGATATTACAGTTTTGTATTTCACATTTCAGACTTGAGTCCACTTGTCCCTGTTCATTCCACTGCCCTATGCTGGCTCCATTAAAGCATATTAAACCATTACCAGGCTGTCTTACACAAATAAAGATTCTAACATTTCCTTAGAGACTGAACACTGAAAGAATGAGATTGACACTGCTTCCTCTGAAATTTTACCACTGTTACAACTGTCACTGATGCAGTTGTTTATTAAACTTACTCATCAAGTGAACTACTGCATCCTTAAGAGTAGCACAGCACTGCTCTACTTGCCTTACTCCACAACATCTGGGATGGCCTGGAATATGGAAGATGTACAATGAGACATTTGTCTCGTGAATGGAAAACAATATTTCTGTTACCTCTGTAAAGCTTCGAACAAGGTAGAATGACGTGGAGTCAAACAAATCTAGACTCCAGTACCCTATCTGTCACTTATTTCATCTGATACAAAGCCATGTTAAAAATTTTCATTGGCCCTAAAGAATGTCAAGCCAGTATAATAAAAAGTGAAGAACATGGGAGTAATTCTGTAATGAAAAAATTAAAGTATAAACAAAGACACTTAGAAGGCTTTATGGGTATGTTGTATAAGCAACCAGAATGGAACTCTGAGACTCAACATAACATAATATAGAAAGGAGTTGGCTCTGGAGTCAGGTTGCTTGAAGTTCAGGTTCTAGTGAGACTTGGCTGATTGATTATGGATGGTTTACTTCATAATAAAATGGGATGATAAAAGTTAGTACCATATAGGATAACTGTATGAATTATGGTTAACTCTTTTGAGGCCATATCTGGTATCTAAAAAGTGGCCATTATAAATTAACTGTTATTATCATTAATTCTAAAAGTAATTAAAGGCCCAGATAAATATATTAAAAATACCTTGTCTCCTCTAAACAACCAATCACACTCACTTATTTCTGGTTTATTTTAGATACTGCTGGAAGAAGCGAAAGTAAGTTGTTTTTCTATTTAACATTATGTTTTCTAACACTTGGCGGTAAGAAGTTCTTTTGCTAACCCTGATTGCTACCACGTCCACCACTGAAAATATCAGTTTCTTGTATTTTTTTTCTAACTTTTCCTTTTCACACTAAGAATTTTTTAAGTGGTCATAGAACAAAGTAAATTTAACTACAAAGATTAAAACACTAGGATAAATATAATCAAACCACAAACCTGCATATCTTTTTCTGTTATGCCACAGTAGTAAGGCTGGAGGTTTCCATATTACAAGGCATTAAGGTATTGAAACTCATCTTGGAGCTGTATGGTATGAAGACCCTATGAAGGACACAAAACATGCTGATTTGTTGGTGTTTATGTTTTAGAACGCACCAAAGAAACCTCTAGAATCTTTTTCATTTCTTAAGTAATTTTTGGCAGGGGTTTGAACCAGTTCATTTTGGTTTGACCTCCAGCTAAGAATTTGCTTTTCCATCCCCAGAGGTACTAAATTGGAATCCACACTGTAACATGATTCTTATCTATACAGAACAGTCACCTGGAAGTCTACAATAATCACCTGGGGATCTTGTTATGTTATAGATTCTAGTTCAGTCCAGGAACTAAATTCCAGACTTAATATTCACTTAGCTATTCCACCTAATTAAAGAAGCACTGAGACCACCAAATTGGCTCTTCTCTTAGCTCAGAACGAACGAAATATGTTTGTAAGAGAATGTTTTGATTGTCTATAAGAATATTATGATTAGGATTCCACACCACAAAGAATGATATATTATCATTAACATTAACCTTAACATGCACATAAATGTTTATATTATTGATGGAAGCCAACACACTCCATTCTCTAGTTCATATAGGTAGTCAAAGAAGATACATAGTTAATTCACACAACCCAAAACTTCAACAATACAGATATGGAAGAAATATTAGAACTCAACAATTATTAGAGAAACTCTAAGCGTAATTTATATAATATAGTAACAATCACATATCTGATGGACTAAGATAAAATTTGATGTTGTCCATGTTGTTAAAATACATACATAAATTTCTAGAGCTGAATAGCAAGTCTCTAAAATAGCTAGGTAGCCTGACTTTGCAACTACGCATTAGGTATTTAGCCAAGAAAAAAAGAAGAATTTGGAGAAGTCAGGTATAAATACAGCTTAAAATAAAAGAAACTAATCATCTAACTGAAGAGATATAAATGCATCAATACTTGGCTAATGTAGGCTTGTTGTTGGTTGCCGTTTAACCAGTTTCAACTCATAACAACCTCATGCATTCAGAGCAGATACGCTCCATAGGGATTTCAAGACTACGATCTTTCAGAAAAAACTGAAGAAAGATAGCCAAGCCTGTTTCCTTAGGTGTTTCTATGTGGGTTTGAACTGTCAACCTTTCAGTTAGTAGTCAAGTGCTTAACCATTTGTGCCGCTGGGATTCCCATAATAAGGTAATATGTTGTAATTAGTAATGTCAGTGTTTCCTTTTTGAATTAGAAGTTGTGAGATCAGGCAGTAAATTACTTATGTATCTCCTACTTCTGTGGTTAGCTCCAGACAACAATGGAACATTTTCTTTTGGTGGAATTTTTTTCAGTTCTCTATGAGCAGAAATTGATTTCCTTTTCAATGACCTTTCATTCCAAACAACAGAAATCAGCTAATAAACTTGAGAATAGGGAAAAGAGCACTAATTGAAAAATATAAGAAGAAGGGCAAGAGTAAAAACTCCCGAGGTGGCTAACAGTGCACTGTTTGAATCACTGGAGGGTTAATAGAAGAAGAAAGAGAAGTAAAATGGGAGCGTAGGAAACAAGAAGACTGAAGAAAGTGGAAAAGTAAAGTTACCAAGTTTAAATAAACAATAATTTGTTAAATATAAGAATGGTCTCAAAGTACCATTGAGGCTACAAAAAAAATCCAGTGTATATTTGCGAACTTCATCACAACCAGACTGAGCCCTGAAATAAATGAATGGAAAAGAAGGAAAGAAAAGGGAAAACAAGCAAAGGAAAGAGAAGGGGAGTGGAAGGGATGGGAGGGGAGCAATAAAATGAAAGGAAAAAGAGGCACCAAGCTTCAACTTCTCATTCCAGAGGACTTAAACCAGATGTTAGTGGCTGGAAATGATCCTTCAGATTTCTTCCAGTTCCAGGATCAAATATCTTGTAAAACACTCCCTTTTCTGAGATTAAAACATCAAAGTAATACATGCAGAAGCTTTGGAGCTTATTAGGTGTCATTTCAAAAGACTTTTGGGAAGGAATTTGCAATTCCAGTTGCCATCGTGTCGATTCCAACACAAGAGAGCCCCGCATGTGTCGGAATAGAACTGTGCTCCACGGAGTTGTCAATGGCTGTAACCTTTCAGAAAGGGGTTACTGTTTTAGCCATCTAGTGTTGCTCTAACAGAAATACTACGAGTGGATGGCCTTAACAAAGAAAAGTTTATTCTTAGACAGTCTAGTAGGCTACAAGTCTGAATTCAGGGTGTCTACTTCAGGGGAAGGCTTTCCCCACGGTCACCTCAGAAGGAAAGTCCTTGTGTGGCATCGCTCTTTGTTCAGGGAGCATCTTGGCACAGAAACCCCAGGTCTAAAGTACATACTCTACTCTGGATGCTGCCTTCTTCATGGCATGAGTTTCCCAGCAATCTGCTTGCTTCCCTTTTCTTTTGTCTCTCACAGGATGAAAGAATAAAACGTGGTGCAAGCCACACTCCAGGAAAAATCCCTTAGCAAGAGTGTTGCAGTTGCACCCTAATCCTATTTTAACATAACCACGCTGTCTATTAACCACAGGCAGATTTTAGGATGTATAGCATAGGAAAATCATAAAGTACTGAGAATGGTGGTCCAGCCAAATGGTTATATATATTTTTGGATGACAGAGTTCAATCCATGACAGTCACCAAGACTTTCTTCTGAAGCACCTCTCTGTGGACTCGGATTCCCAACTTTATGGTAGCAGCCAACTGGGGAACAATTAAAAATAGGTAAATGTGTTGCATGCACGACAAACTGACAAAAATTATTTGTTTGTATTTACGTTTCAGCAGAAGTAGCTCCACCTTTAAGTAAGTCTTTATCTTTTTTCTAATTTCCATACACATTGGACTAACATGGGGTTCATAGGACTTTTATTAAACCGATATCTTTCACTTTCAATAGTGCAAAAGCTAACATTTTACTAAATTCCTGATAATGTCTTATCCTACTGAATATACTGACAAGGACTTTAAATCCACTGGCTTTCCAAAACCAAAAAAGAAAGTTTACACAGGAAAAAAATCCATAACCAGACATTTTTAGAGAAATGATCAGAAGGAAGAAAATGTACATAATCAAAAATTTAAAAAAGGCAAAAATCAAGGAAGTAATTGTGACATTGTGATAGGTTAACTGTGCAAGTAACCTCTAACCTTTATACATAGCTGTTTAATGTGTTAGACAGTAGAGCAGGACATTTGCTTATAAAATAAACAATGTTGTCTAACTTCCCTCCACTCTAGGATTTTCAAATTATTCAAATATCGTTAGAGAGGTGTCAAGACACAGACTGAGTCAAACATAAGAGAAAAAGTTAGTTGGAAAGTTTAAAGCTCAGTGAGCACCAACAAAGTCCTGTGGTGCTTTTCCTGCCGTTAGACTTTCAGGTAAAAGGGAGACAACTGCTCTTTCGTTTAAGCAACAGAGAGTTTGTGTCACAGGAGAGAGATACGGGCTCCTTCTATGGAAGGCCATCAGTGATAATATTCTCCATGTTACAAAGGAAAACAATAATTTATCTCTTTATTTTTGTATTATAGGAGAAGATCCCACCAGCAAAGGTAAACCATTTCCAGTCTCCAACATCTCAGTTTCTTTTCACGGTGACTGGAATATTGTCCTTGTCTCCGACATTTGGAAATTCTCTTGGCATCATGGTTAAGTGCTGTAGCTGCTAGCCCAAAGCCTGACAGTGTGAACCCACCAGGTGCTCTTTGGAAACTCTATGGGGCAGTTCTCTCCTACAGAGTCTTCCAATAAAGGACACTTAAATCTGCAAAAAGGGGCCAGACCTTTAAATGAGCTTTCATTTAGACTCGATTTCTGTAGTATGAAATTTTATAGATTTAATTGTTTACTTCCCTCTCCACACCCTTATGTGTTGAAGTCCTAACCTGGTACCTCTCAATGTGATTGTATTTGGCCTGAGTTTCTGAAATCTGATTGGCTGGCTTGGAGCCTTGGCTGCACCACCACTACCTGTGACTTTGGGTTTTGGACTTGCTTGATACCCAAGACCTCTTCTTTCCCTTCAGTTTTTCCCATTTGGAATGGGATTTCTATCCGCCTTATCCCTGGTGTGCCAGTGTGCTTTGGAAGTTCAAGTTTTCTGCGTTTCACAGATCTACAGTTAGAAAGGAATTTTGTCCCACAATGGAAAACACCCAGAATCTCACATTGACTTAGATGAGTCAGAAGATGAGATTTGAAACTCAGGGTTAATGCTGGAATGCGTTAAGATTTTGGGGGATAATGTGATAGACTGAATGTGTTTGCTACATGAGAAGTATACGAATTTTGTGGGACCAACAGATGGGATGTCGTAGATTGAATTGTGTCTGACATAAAGCATATCAATTACCAGAAAATCATTTGTTTCTTATCATATCAGACATAATCAAAGTGATAATCATACATACAGGCAAGAAAATAAACGTGTGTATTCGTTTTGTATTTCAGGAAGTTCAGGAAGAGCTATACCACTTCCTGGTAAGCTTATTATCTTCCATAAAATACTGCCCTTGTTGTTAGTGCTATTGAGTTGGCTGAAGAGAAAGGAATTTAAAGGTTAAAAATTTTTGTTAGATTCCTAAATAATTTTAACCCACGGCAAAAGGTAAGGAATATAATTTAAGTGGGTCCCAGAGAGAAAAGGCCCTTTTTTTTTTTCCACAAAATTAGGAGAACATAAAGTTATCAAACTGGATAGAAAAAAGTATGATTAGTATGATAAGCAAGATTTGTTTTGCTGTTGTTGTTAGGTGCCAGTTGAGTCAGGTCTGAATCATAGTGACCCTACCCACAACAGAACGAAACATTGCCTGGTCTTGCTCCATGTCCACAATCGTTTTTATGCGTAAGCCTATCATTGAAGCCACTATGTCAATCCATCTCTTTTTCATTGGCTCTCCATTCTGCAAAGCATGATATCCTTCTCCACGAACGATCCTGACAACAGGTCCAAAGTATGTGAGACGCAGTCTCACCATCTTTTTTTCCAAGGAGCACTCTGGTTGTACTTCTTCCGGAACAGATTTGTTTATTCTTGGGCAGTCCATGATCCATCCAGTATTCTCCAGCACCACAATTCAAAGTCATCAGTTTTTCTTCTGTCTTCCTTATTCACTGTCCAGTTTTCATATATATATGAAGCAATGAAAATACCATGGCTTGGGTCAGGCATACCTTAGTCTTCAAGGTGACATCTTTACTTTCCGATATTTTAAAGAGGTCCTTTGCAGCGGATTTTCCCAATGCAATGCATCTTTTGATTTCTTGGCTGCTGCTTCCAGGGGCATTGACTGTGGAACTAAGTAAAATGAAATCCTTGACAACCTGAATCCTTTCTTCATTTATCATGATGTTGCTTATTGGTGCAGGTGTGAAGATTTTTGTTTTCTTGATATTAAGGTGCAATCCATCCTGAAAGCTCTGTTCTTGGATCTTTATCAGTGTTTTAAATCTTCTTCAGGGGAAATTAGCAGTGTTTAAGTCCATTAATAAGCTAATGAAAGAGGTTAATGTTCACTTGTTTTACATTTCAGGGAAAACTGTAGCACCTCCTGGTAAGTTTATTACTTTATGTACAGCAATAGTATAGTTTTACCTGCCATTGAGTCAGCAGGGTTTAGCCAATTTGAAATCCAAATATCTGTGCAGTCATGACAGCTCTACAAGGAACATAGGAGATTAGACGGTTAAAGAACATGAAAACAGCAATCATACAAGAGAAAACTACAAGAAGAGATAGTAATTACTAAATAAATGCACATTATAGCCTTGGTAATTTATAATTTGGTGCCTATTAGATGAGTACGACTAAACTCAATGTTTTTGTAGTAGTAAAGAAACAATTTGTTTTCCAGGTAAGTGGCAGAATTTCAAATATAAACTACTCTGATGGACTGAAAAATAAACACATAAGGAAAATATCCCTAATAAACATGAAAATAGTTTTCATATGACATAGTGACCAACCACTCGAGATGTCCTCTTATGTATCTGTGCAAGAGTTCTCTAAAGCGTACACAAACACCTGGGAACACTGGCTTGTAAGGCATGCATAAACTTAGTTTGCACTTCTAAATTGTTTTCCAAATTGTTCCAGTTTATACCCTATCACCCGTAGGGATACAATTACTAATGGATGATTTTAGCTGTTACTTCTCATTTTGAGTCATACAACATCAGGAAAAGAAATACTAAAAGCTTAACTTCATCCACATGACTGAAGTCAAAGTCATTAAGTTAGACTACTTAAAGAAGATAGCTCTCTTCCTCCAGTCATATCTGGAATGCGTTCCAATCGGACAGGCTTATCCTTCAGCCTACACGAGACAATGTTTTGTTGTTGTTGATAAGATTACTTCCTAGTGTGTCTTAGTCTGGAAACTCCACTGACACCCAGCCACTGTGCGTGGACACTGTACCTATTAAATCTGAATAGTAAGCAAATAATATAAGAAACTGGACAACATGAAGAGCATAACATCAGGATCAAAGGGAGATTTATTAACAACCTACAATAAGACAACCTTGTCTGCTGAAAGTAAAGACGATATAAAGCACGTAGTAACGAAGGTGAAAGAGTACAGCCTTCAGTATAGATTACATCTAAAGAAAGCAAAAGTCCTCGTAACTAGATCAATAAGTAACAGAATGGTTAATGGAGAAAACACAAAAGCAGGACGTTAGTTTATAAAATCAGCAATGTTGTCTAACTTCCCTCGACTCCAGGATTTTCAAATTATTCAAATATCCTTAGAGAGAAGTCAAGACACAGACTGAGTCAAATATAAGAGGCAATGTTAGTAGCAAAATTTAAAGCTCAGTGAGTACTAATGATGTCCTGTGCCGCTTTCCCTGCCATTAGAGTTTCAGGTTAAAAGGGAGACAACTGCTCTTTCGTTTAAGCGACAGAGAGTTTGTGTCCCAGGAGAGAGATACGGGCTCCTTCTATGGAAGGCCATCAGTGATAATATTGTCCATGTTACAAGCCAAGGCCAAGTGCCGTCGATTACAAAGGAAAACAATAATTTATTTCTTTATTTTTGTATTATAGGAGAAGATCCTGCGAGCAAAGGTAAACCATTTGCAGTCTCCAACGTTTGAGTTTCCTTTCACGGTGACTGGAATATTGTCCTTGTCTCCGACTTTTGGAAATTCTGGTGTCGTCATGGTTAAGTGCTGTGGCTGCTAGCCCAAAGCCTGACAGTGTGAACCCACCAGGTACTCCTTGGAAACCCTATAGGGCAGTTCTCTCCTACAGAGTTGCTGTGAGTCAGAATTGACTCGATGGCAGTGCGGTGGGTTTGTGGCATTTTTTGGATTCAGTCATATTTATATTACTCAATCACTTTCTTTATGTGATAGAATCAATTTGTAGTGATTTTTAGGAAAATATGCATCACATTGAAATTAGAGAGAAAAATTCCTAAGTCAGTAACATGTATGAGGCCACATCACAGGCAGCACCGATGGTGTGCAAAAACTAAAAAAGCTTGATAAATGGAACAGGGCAGAAAAGAAGAAGGAGTAAAAATTAAGATTACAAGTACATGACATTGAAATTTCTCCTCACTACTCTGAATCTTGCAGTGTAGAGAAAATAAAAAATGGGGAGAATTTTTGCTATCCAAATTCTTTTGAGGTAGAGATCTTACCTTACTAGAAAGGTTGTAGGTACTACCAATAATGGCTCCTGAAAAACTGGCAGAAAAATAGAGATCTTCCACCATAGCTCATTGCCTCTGAATAACTATACAAGATTGCCCCCCAAAAGATTGGAGAACTGTTGTCTTACTCACTTGTCCATCCGATAACTATCTCCTGTATGTCAGATCTCTTCTCACACTATGGTAAGTGTTGAGGATTCAATGATAAATAGAACAGGGTCCTTGTTCCTTATAGAACTCATAGTTGAATAGTAAGATAGCCACACATATATTTTTTAATTATAGTCTAAATTCTAGAAGCCATGGTATAACAAAATGGGCCAGATCAACTCTGTTCTGGGCTTTCCCCAAAATACTGAATAGAATTACGGTCTAAGTCTTGATGAGTCACTGGGGGCATATCATGAGATATTTATTTTAGACATATCACTCTAGATACAATAAGAAGAATGTGTTGGAGACAACCAGTGATAACAGACAAAACTACAGATGAGGAGACTGTTCCAGTAGACCAGGTAGTATACAGTGCAGGTGTGAATAGGACTTAGTGAGTCTCAATGTGAGGATGAGGAAGAGACCAGTGTAGGTTGAGTCCCAGGTTTCTGTTGCAGGTCAATGGTTAGGTGGCAGAACCACGCATCAAAATATACACAGGAGAAAATACAGCACAAGGGCAAACAGAAACCAATTATTTCTGCCTTGACCTTGGGCTGTTTTAGATAACTAGAGAACACCATCCAAAGATACCTAGCAAGCAGCAAGAAGTGTAGACCTGCAGCACTGACAGACGGCAAGGATAAAGTACTTGTTTTGGAAATCGTGAGTGTGTTAAACTGTGAGTGAGAACACAAACCGAATTTGTAGAAGGAATGAAAAAATGGGCAAGGGCAGTATCCTGAGGAAACCAGCATTTCAGGGATAGATGGGAGAAAAGTAAAAGAAGCTGACTGCAATGGAATGTCTGAAAATACAAGAGGCGAAATAACAGAGATCACATGATAGAAGACAGCATATACTAGAGGATTATGAAGGCAGTAGTCATCCAAGTGCTTACAGAGAAGAAATAAACGTGAGAAATGTAAAATAACTACAAAATCCCACAAATGTGAATCCACTGTATCAAATAACAGTTTGAAGAGAGAGTGTAGCTAACGCTCTGCTCAGAAATGAGAGAGAGTAGCCTTATAATAACAGTGTCTCTCAACCACAGCAAAGGAAAGATTTCCGTAGTTCTTAACCACTTTACCACTAGACCTCCAAGGAAAAATTTATAAAAGTAGAAGCCATAGTTAGTCTATGATACAGAAACTCTTGATTCTTAGTCCTTGAGAAAGTTGGCTGGCTGAGAACTGTCAAGAAAGGAGTGTTTCTGGAGTAAACAGCAAGGTTCTCAGAGAAGACACTTTCAGTTCTTTGTGGGAATTTCTGAGTTTATGGTGAGCCATGAACTGTGCAGGCTGTGTTGTCCATCTCTCTCTGGTGATGCATGGTCCACTCCACTTCCCACTTCCCACATGATGATTTTTTGATTAGTGACTCAATAAGAGAAGTTTCAGCAATAAAGATAAAAACTACTGGTTCGGAGAAGAAATTCGAAATAAAAAAAGGAACCAATAATTATAAATTAATTTTTCATGAGGGCCATAAAAGAATACAATATGATGGCATTATTATCTAACCTGTCACTGCTGAGTCAATTCTGACTCATGGTGACCCTATAGGACAAAATAGAATTGCCCCGTATGCTTTCTAAGACATGCCTGGTAGATTTGAACTGCTGACTTTATGATTAGCAGCTGTAGAACCTAACCACTATCTAAAAACAAAAAACCAAACCCACTGCTGTCGAGTTGGGTCCGACTCATAGCGACCCTAGAGGTCAGAGTAGAACTGCCCCACAGAGTTTCCAAGGAGCACCTGGTGGATTTGAACTGCTGGCTTTTTGGTTAGCAGATGTAGCTCTTAACCCACTACACCACCAGGGTTTCCAACCACTGTCTAAACGATGACAAAATTAACAGCGGGAAAGAAACCAGGAAATGCATATACCAGAAAGAATAAAACAAATGTAGGAATGAAATTAAAGAGGAATGGTAGATAAATAATGAAACAAGAGCTAAGGCTCAACGGAAAGATGTCTTTTTGTAGTATACTAAAAATCTGTTGAAGCAGGCTCCTTTACCAAAGGAGTGATCATAAGAGATATCTTAAATGAGTTTGTGTTTAAGGGTTCTCTAGTACCTTACATAGAGTCCTGGCGGATACTAGTTAGAGATCAGGTTGCTAACCAAAAGATTGTCAGTTTGAATCCACAATCCACTCCTTGCAAACTCTATGGGACAGTTCTATACTGCCTTACAGGGTAGCCAGGAGTCTGAATGGACTCCAGAGCAATAGGTTTGAGTTGGGGGGTTAATACCTTCTCACCTCTTACAGAGTGCTAACCACATTTCTGTAATAATCTGTTAATACGACTGCCAACTTCATGAGATGGTCAAGTCCTTCCAGGCCAGGCACAGCATTCACTGCTCCCTACCAGTACCCGATTTTTAATTAGCAAGAAATCTTAACAGTGATTAACATAGGAAGAAAACTGACAAACACAGTAAGGAGAATCCTATTTACTGTCCTACCAGTCAACTACCGTGACTGATCTGTTTGTTTCTGTATTTCAGGAATGGTCAAGAAATCTGTTGGTAAGTAATTATTTTCCTGTATTTCAGTCTGAACGTTTTAGGAGACACAAGTACATGAAGAGCAATATGATATTACTTTGTAAATTATGATATTCTTATTTTCCATTCTAGTTTTCCTATCCATTATTCATTAATCAGCACTTTTTAGATTTTGACAGCTTGCAAAAAAAATTTAAATACATTTAAAAAAAAATTAAAATTTGCATCCCTGTAGGCTGGAATCTATACGGAGGAGGAGAATTCAGTATGAGAGATAAGAGACAGATAATTAAAAAAAAAAAAAACAGTAACATCATAGCACTTAAACAGCTTACCACTTTCCTGAAAGCTTTCCATCTTCTGTATGCAGTAGAAGGGAACAAAAAGGTACCCAAAGAAATTTATCTGCTTCTGCAGAAGTCTTTCAATAAAGGACACTAAAATCAACAAAAACGGGCGAGATCTTTAAATGAGCTTTTGTTTAGACTCAATTCTGTATTATGAAATGTTATAGATTTAATTGGTTACGTCCCTCTCCCCAGCTCCCCAGCCCTTATCTGTTGAAGTCCTAACCTTGTACCTCTCAATGTGATTGTATTTGGCCTGAGTTTCTAAAATCTGATTGGCTGGCTTGGAGCCTTGACTGCACCGCCACTACCTTGGACTTGCTTGATACCCAAGACCCCTTCTTTCCCTCCAGTTTTTCCCATCTGGAACGGGAGTTCTATCTGCCTTATCCCTGGTGCGCCAGTGTACTTTGGAAGTACAAGTTTTCTCCATTTCACAGATCTGCAGATAGAAAGGAATTTTGTCCCAGAATGGAAAACACCCAGAATCTCACAATGATTTTAGATGAGTCAGAGATGAGATTTGAGACTCGGGGTTAATGCTGGAATGGGTTAAGACTTTGGGGGATAATGTGATAGAGTGAATGTGTTTGCTACATGAGAAGTATATGAATTTTGTGGGTCTAACAGATGGGATGTCATAGATTGAATTGTTTCTGGAATAAAGCATATGAATAACCAGATAATCATTTAAGTTTCTTATCATATCAGACATAATCAAAGTGATAATCATAGACACAGGCAAGAAAATAAAACTGTGTATTTGTTTTGTATTTCAGGAAGAGCTATACCACCTCCTGGTAAGCTTATTATCTTCCATAAAATACTGCCCTTGTTGTTAGTGCCATTGAGTTGGCTGAAGAGAAAGAAGTTTAAAGGTTAAGTATGTTTGCTAGATTCCTAAATAATTTTAATCCATGGCAAAAGGTAAGGAATATAATTTCAATGGATCCCAGAGAGAAAAGCCCCTCATTTTTTTCCACAAAATTAGGAGAATATAAAGTCATCAAATTAGGTAGGAAAAAAGGTATGATTACTACGATAAGTATGGGTTGTTTTGCTGTTGTTGTTAGGTGCCAGTTGAGTCAGTTCTGAATCATAGTGACCCTACCCACAACAGAATGAAACACTGCCTGGTCTTGCTCCATGTCCACAATCGTTTTTATGCGTAACCCTATCATTGAAGCCACTATGTCAATCCATCTCTTTTTCATTGACTCTCCATTCTGCCAAGCATGGTATCCTTCTCCATGAACGATCCTGACAACAGGTCCAAAGTATGTGAGACACAGTCTCACCATCTTTTTTTCCAAGGAGCACTCTGGTTGTACTTCTTCCAGAACAGATTTGTTTATTCTTGGGCAGTCCATGATCCATCCAGTATTCTCCAGCACCACAATTCAAAGTCATCAGTTTTTCTTCTGTCTTCCTTATTCACTGTCCAATTTTCATATGTATATGAAGCAATGAAAATACCATGGCTTGGATCAGGCATACCTTAGTCTTCAAGGTGACATCTTTACTTTCCAATATTTTGAAGAGGTCCTGTGCAGCAGATTTTCCCAATGCAATGCATCTTTTGATTTCTTGGCTGCTGCTTCCAGGGGCATTGACTGTGAAACTAAGTTGTCGCTGCCCCTAGCCGTCCAGTGGGAAAGAGGCAGGACACAAAGGACCACGCTGTGAGCCGCTTTTGTTCTGCAGAAAAAGCTCTTTTATTTTCTCCAACCAGGGGTATATATGGGCGTTCACAAACACCAATCAACTCTCTCCACACCCATGCAGGCCTGTGATCGCCGCATGCGCAGCACTCCGTACTTGGGGATGAACAGGATGTGGCTTCGGGTGGGGCACCAGGGGTAGGCGCTCTAGGGTGGGGCACAGGGCCAGGGCGCCGCACCCCACATCTCCCTCTTTTTTCTTATAAAGCAGATTGGGCATCGAGGTGCCTGGCTTAGGTCATCCCTGGCTAAGGCATTCCTTACCCGTCCTTGGGAGCACCGCACAGCATGGTGGGGTCCCTGTCTTAGGTTGGTAACGTCTCCAAGGGAGGTTGCCCGTCATTGGCTGCCCTCGAGCATTCTGAGCCACCGCTTCAATGAGCAGCGCACGATCGTGATGCTGCCGATGCCGCAAGCGGCGAAGAATCACACATACTCACACACAATTACCCAGAGGGAGGGCGCTCAGAACTAAGACCCCTGCCCACTCTATAAAGCTGGCGGTGAAGAACTGAAGGGCTGAAAGGAGGCCCTCGGCCGCAG
Organism: Heterohyrax brucei; assembly: GCA_028571685.1. Classification (NCBI taxonomy): domain Eukaryota; kingdom Metazoa; phylum Chordata; class Mammalia; order Hyracoidea; family Procaviidae; genus Heterohyrax; species Heterohyrax brucei. Next base: position 50,716,690 of record CM053144.1, on the reverse strand, counting down.
ACAAATCCACCAGCGCGCTGTTTGCCGTCAGGATGGTATATGCCGTCGAGCCCCACCAACCAGGGCCAGGCCAACTTTCAATTGGCGAGTCGCCCGCAGCTCGGTGTGCATTGCCGCGGCGGTCCTTCTATCAAACTGAGCCAGACATTTGCTAAAGGCTGTTCGTTAGGGGTGGCTGCAATAGCCTGCACGAGCAGGGCTTGCTCCTGCCTCCTCTGACGGGAGGCGCGGCGGACTGCCACATATAAGTAAATGCAAAAACAGAAAAGGAAAAAGGTCAGTGGCCCAGTGCCCATCAGACCCTTAAGGTACGAAAGGGCCGAGGAAAATAGCTGCAGGAGAGTTCTAGCAGAAACTGGGTCCACCCGTGTCCCGTTGATCCTGGTGATTTCTAGCCGCAGGTCCTCGAGAGTGCTTTCAATATCTTTGCTCCAGTTTGACCTAATCTGTTGAGACAACATTCTAGAGAGATTAGCAGCACGAGAGAAGTTGTTAAACTGCACTGAGGTGATGCACAGACCGGTGAATCGCCATTCACACCCTAATTGTGCTATCTGATAGAGTATATCAACCTGTTCTTGGACCAGGTCAATGCGCTGATTAAGCATTGTAATCTCCGCCCTGAGTTGGCGGTCAAGGTCAAACTGAGTCTGCAAAGCTTGGGCCGTTGAGGCTGACAGCTGGTTAACCGCGGCAGCCGTGCCAATTGTCTGCGTTAAAGCAACCGCCACGGCTGTGGCAGCGGCCACAGAAGCAGCCACCGCAGTCACCACTGCAGCCATAATGCCAAAATCCCTCTTTTGACGAGCCTGTAAATGGGTGGCATCTGGGGCCTCCACGGGCCAGGGCACATGGCGTGGCAAGCGCAGCACCACAGCAAGGGGAAAGGCAGAAGCATTCCAGCAATGAGTATAATAACAGGTATTATTGTCACAAGGAAGCGAGGAATTTTCTCGAGAACCATTGGAAATCAAGAAAAGAAAAGGGGGGTGTAGACACACTGGGGTAGGAGGAAAACTTTTCATAGTAGTATAATCAGGTTCGAATTTGGCTGTTTTTTCGAATGCTTTTGCACGAGGCCCAGTGTTGTTCTATGTCACAGTGCCATTAGCTATAGACCCACCCATTATCATACAGACCGGGGACAGGTCCGTGCAGCTACCGTTCACCCCGCACAGCAACCATAAGTCAAAGGGATTAGAGACAGGGGGTATTGTGGGGTCCTGCCAAGTCCAATTATGCCGTGGTATGTGTTGTTGAGATTTCGAAACAGAGCAACCCCAATAGGGTGATAGTGAAATTATCGGAGTTGAGGTTACCTTTCTGTAGGGGGGCCAGGCCTGGTTCATAGGGTATTGCAGGGAGTCCTAAAGACTCATTTGTGGTGAAGAATCTAGGGAACACTGAAGCAGAATGGTGCACGGGAAGAGGAATAGGGAGCACATCAAGGAACCCCCATCTATGATCCGATACTCCCTGAATCAGCTGCAGAAGAGGGGGCATCAACATGCTCAATAGTATCCACTGCGGCATCATCCTTTGGTTGCGTCGGGTGCGTCAGTCGCTCCAGGATCCACAAGGGATTGTCAGCGGCCTGCCGGAAAACACAAACAGCTCCTCTGGACCAGACAAGGACCGGGTCTGGTCCTCTCCAGCGTCCGGAATATATATCTTTCCACAGCACTTGAATATGAGGCGCACCGGCAGGTCCCATGTGCCGGTCGGCAGCTGTGTGCCCCATGGAGTCCAATGACAAAAAATTAAGTGTGAATAGAGCAAGAGAAAGACGGTCACGGGGAGAGCAACCCAGACCAACTCCCCCTTTTTGTTTGATTAACATAGATTTAAGGGTGAGGTGGGCTCGTTCCACGATACCTTGGCCTTGGGGATTATATGGAATGCCATGACTGCATTGTACACCCATGGCAGTCAAAAAGGATTGGAAGGCAGAGGCTGTATAAGCTGGGACATTATCAGTTTTTAACATTTCGGCATGCCCCATGCTGCCCATGCCGTCAGGCAGTGTGTAATTACATGTTTAGAGGATTCTCCAGTGAGTGCTGAAGCGCAGATGAGGCCAGATGCAGTGTCCACAGACACATGGAGATAGCGTGATTTGCCAAATTCTGAAAAGTGAGTGACATCCATCTGCCAAAGATGCATGGGTAGCAGCCCTCGGGGGTTCACACCGATATGCGGCTGGGGTTGGTAGGGTGCACAGGAGGTGCATTGCTTTATTATGGCTCGAGCGGCCTCGCGGGAGAGGTGGAACCGGGCCGCGAGGGTCTTAGCATTTACATGGAACTGCTTATGGAATGCTTGAGCCTGCTCAGCAGCAGTAAGAATGAGAGTGGTCCGAGTCAATAAATCAGCAGTGGCATTACTGGCTGCAAGAGGGCCGGGCAAACCGGAATGGGCTCTTAAGTGCATGATATGGAAAGGGTGTCTTCTGTTCCAAATTAACTGCTGGATAGTAGCGAAAATCAATCCAACGGGGGAACTTTGATTGAGTTGTCCCGCAGTTTCCAACTGCCTAACTGCTTGGACCACATAAGCACTATCAGTAATAAGATTGAAAGGTAAATCAATGGTCTGAAAGACGTGCTGGACAGCCTGCAGCTCCACCACTTGGGCAGAGGCGCCTGAAAACAGATAAAGCTGGGGCTTTTGGTCAGGAATATGAATACTCCCAATACCTGATTGGGATCCATCAGTGAAGACATTCATAGCTCCAGCGAGTGGTTCGTAGGAAGTAAGTTTTGGGAAAACTACTGGATGCCGTTCCATGAACTGTAGGAGGGGGTCCTTTGGGTTGTCTATATGTCCTTGGAAGATGAATAAGAGGATGGCCCAATCATCACTAACAGTGCCAAGTGTTTGAATTTGGTCTTTGGTATATGGTACTATCAGTTTGGAGGGATAAGTACCAAAGATTTGAGTGCTATGCTGCAAGCCAATTAACGCTAATTGTGCCACTGCAGCAGGGTACCAAGAAATGCTTTTACCTGCAGAGATCCGTGGGTGGATCCAATAAAGAGGACCACCTTGCCACAATGTTCCTGTAGGCTGTATGAGTGAAGGGAGAATACACAGTTGAATGTCTGCTTTGGGGTCACGCCGCCGGAGGGCAGCATCTGCAAGAGCTTGCTCTATCTTCTCTAAGGCCTGTAACCCTTCAGGGGTAAGTTGTCTAGGGGACGTCAGTTGGGGATCACCTTGCAAGATATCATGTAGGGGATGAAAGATGTGGTTAGGTAGGCTTAAATAGGGGCGTATCCATTGTATATCCCCTAATAGCTTTTGAAAGTCATTTAGAGTTCTCAATCCGTCTCTTCGTAGGGTAATTTTTTGTGGTTTAATTTGTTCAGGGAATATAAATGAGCCGAGATACTCAAGGGTGTTTCCCATTTGCACTTTCTCAGGTGCAATATCTAGCCCATGGGCTCTCAAAGTGGTTACCAGAGTAAAATAGGCCGTTTGCACTTCAGCAGGGGTTGGCGCTGCCAAGAGAATATCATCCATGTAATGGATACAATGTACAGAAGGATAGGTGTCTCTAATGGGAGCAATGGGCTTATCTACAAAGATCTGGCACATAGTCGGACTATTAGCCATGCCCTGTGGAAGGACTACCCACTCATAATGTTTGTCAGGGACAGCATGATTAATAGATGGTAAAGTAAAGGCAAACCGGGAGGTATCTTCTGGATGTAATGGGATGGAGAAAAAACAGTCTTTAATGTCAATCACTATGATAGGCCAGTGCTGTGGTAAGGCCGAGAGCACTGGCAGGCCTCTCTGCACAGGCCCCATGACTTCCATGCTCTAGTACAAAGTTAATTAATCTGCTCATAAACTTGTTGGGGATAACCAGTCTGCTGGTTAGCGAAGTGCCCCTGGCCCATCAGCATGTCTACATCCCAGGCCTGCTGGCCGTTGCGCGCACTGCGTGCGGCCTGCTTAATGGCGAACTCAATTACAAGGGACTTCCAGTCCAAGTACTGGCCTGAAGTGAGGCAAGCACGGGCCAAATTCTGCCAGTCTCCTGGGGTCATAGCATGCCTATGGAGGTTTTCTAAGGAAGCTACAACAAATGAAGCAGCCACGCCATATGTTCTAACCCCTTCCGCTATGTTCTTCACCACTTTCCAATCTAGGGGCTCATGATATCTGTTCCCTTGCTGATTGGCAAACACGGGAAATGCACCCATGGTGCACGGCACTTCTCTCCATACCTCGGGGCAAAAACTTCTGCCTGACCCTTCAGTCCCTGTTCTAAGCTGTTTTTTACTAGGGTTATAAGGCAGGGGTGTATCCTGATGTACATCCGGCGGTTTCTTGGGCAGCTCCGGTGCTGAGGGTTTCAGGGATGTCAGGCGGAGACGCCCAAAACGGCTTGCTGTTTCTTCCCCCTCCTCCTCCTCTGACTCCTCTGCACTCTCCTCCCCCTCTGACTCACTCACTTTCTGTTCTACATTTTGTTCTCTGCAGACACTGCTCTTTTGTTCTCTGCAGACACTGCTCTGCTGGGAGTGTTCCTCCTTAACTTGCTCTAAGCTGATTGTCCCTTCTGCAAACATCTTTGGAATACACCAGACTCGTCCTCCAAACAGGTCAAAATAAGTATCCAGATGCCCATTACTCCCGGAGGCAATGTGCCGCTGGTATCAGCCGCTATGAGGTCTTTCCCCAGTTTTATCCATGCGGCAACAGTAAGATGACCAGACACCAAAAACCAGGGGGCCAGTTCCTCCACTGCCAAGAGGAAGCGTTCCAGCGTAGCCTGTTTTACACCAAGGCCGCGCTGCTTAAACAAACTCTTACAGGCAGTCTGAAGGTGTCTGGCGGACGGCTGATTCCCCATGGCGAAAGTGAAACTAACCTCCCACTACAACTACCCCATTCCCGCCCGTGGCTCCCCGCCCCGGGCTCTGCCGGTGCTTAGTGCACTTGGCTATGGTCTCCGATTCCCCGGAGAACTTCCCCTCCCGATGGTCTCCTCTTACCCGGAGAGCTTACCCCGCTAGCGACCCGCCTCAAAGGGCGTCACACGATGGGGCTCAACAGGGGTCCGGGTCCCCCTATGGGCCACCACTTGTCGCTGCCCCCTAGCCGTCCAGTGGGAAAGAGGCAGGACACAAAGGACCACGCTGTGAGCTGCTTTTGTTCTGCAGAAAAAGCTCTTTTATTTTCTCCAACCAGGGGTATATATGGGCGTCCGCAAACACCAATCAGCTCTCTCCACACCCATGCAGACCTGCGATCGCCACATGTGCTGCACTCCGTACTTGGGGATCAACAGGATGTGGCTTCGGGTGGGGCACCAGGGGTAGGCGCCATCTTGGCGCTCTAGGGTGGGGTGCAGGGCCCGGGCGCCGCGCCCCACACTAAATAAAATGAAATCCTTGACAACCTGAATCCTTTCTTCATTTATCATGATGTTGCTTATTGGCGCAGGTGTGAAGATTTTTGTTTTCTTGATATTAAGGTGCAATCCATACTGAAAGCTCTGTTCTTGGATCTTTATCAGTGTTTTAAATCTTCTTCAGGGGGAAATTAGCAGTGTTTAAGTCCATTAATAAGCTAATGAAAGAGGTTAATGTTCACTTGTTTTACATTTCAGGGAAAACTGTAGCACCGCCTGGTAAGTTTATTACTTTATGTACAGCAGTAGTATAGTTTTAATTGCCATTGAGTCAGCAGGGTTTAGCCAATTTGAAATCCAAATATCTGTGCAGTCATGACAGCTCTACAAGGAACACATGGAGGTTAGACGGTTAAAGAACATGAAAACAGCAATCACACAAGAGAAAACTACAAGAAGAGATAGTAATTACTAAATAAATGCACATTATAGCATTGGTAATTTATAATTTGGTGCCTATTAGATGAGTACGACTAAACTCAATGTTTTTGTAGTAGTAAAGAAACAATTTTTCTTCCAGGTAAGTGGCAGAATTTCAAATATAAACTACTCTGATGGACTGAAAAATAAACACATAAAGAAAATATCCCGAGTAAAGATGAAAATAGTTTTCATATGACATAGTGACCAACCACTCGAGATGTCCTCTTATGTATCTGTGCAAGAGTTCTCTAAAACGTACACAAACTCCTGGGAACACTGGCTTGTAATGCAAGCATAAACTTAGTTTGCAATTCTAAATTGTTTTCCAAATTGTTCCAGTTTATACTCTATCACCCGTAGGGATACAATTATTACTAATGGATGTTTTTAGCTGTTACTTCTCATTTTGAGTCATACAACATCAGCAAAAGAAATACTAAAAGCTTAACTTCATCCACATGACTGAAGTCAAAGTCATTAAGTTAGACTACTTAAAGAAGATAGCTCTCTTCCTCCAGTCATATCTGGAATGCGTTCCAATTGGAGAGGCTTATCCTTCAGCCTACACGAGACAATGTTTTGTTGTTGTTGATAAGATTACTTCCTAGTGTGTCTTAGTCTGGAAACTCCACTGACACCCAGTCACTGTGCGTGGACACTGTACCTATTAAATCTGAATAGTAAGCAAATAATATAAGAAACTGGACAACATGAAGAGCATAACATCAGGATCAAAGGAAGATTTATTAACAACCTACAATAAGACAACCTTGTCTGCTGAAAGTAAAGACGATATAAAGCACATAATAACAAAGGTGAAAGAGTACAGCCTTCAGTATAGATTACATCTAAAGAAAGCAAAAATCCTCGTAACTACATCAATAAGTAACAGAATGGTTAATGGAGAAAATACAAATCTATCAAGGATTTCTTACCTGGATACACAATCAGAACCCACGGAAGCATCATTCAAGAAACCAAGTGATACACTGAGCAAATCTGCTACAAAAGACTTTGCTAAAATCTTGTGAAGCAAAGATATCATGTTGACAACGAAAATGCATCTGACTCAAACTATGATATTGTCAATCACCTTGTATGCTTATGAAATCTGTACAGTGAAAAAGGAAGACTGATGAAGAATTAACACATTTGAATTATGGTGCTGGCCAAGAATACTGAACATACCAAGGACTCCCAGAAGAATGAACAAATCTTTGATTGAATTGTATCTCACAAAAATATGTCTACTCATTTACCTGCCTCAGAATTCCCTGTATTCTATAACTGCCCTCCACTGTACGATTTTCTTATGCTATAAATCCTAATATCTACTTGTGGTTAACAGAGTGGATTGTGTTAGAGAGGCTTAGGATGGAACAGTAAATTCCTTTCTAAGGTTACCTCCTTGCTCCAATGTAAATGGAGTTTCCCTGAAGTGTGGCTTGCACCACCCTTTGTCCTTTATCTTACAAGAGATAAAAGGAAAGAGAAGCAAACAGAAAGTTGGAAACCTCACACCATCAAGAAAGCAACATCAGGAGAAGAGTGTGTCCTTCAGACTTGAGGTTCCTGCATCAAGATGCTCCCTGTACAAAGACATATGTAACACAAAGACTTTCCTCTGGAGCACACAAGAAAGAAAGCCTTCCCTTGGAGTGCACATTCTGAATCTGGACTTGTAGCCTACTGGACTGTGTAAGAATAAACTTTCATTGATAAAACCATCCACTCTGTGATATATCTGTTAGAGCAATACCAGCTGGCTAAAATAGAATACAGTTCCAGGAATCAAGTGCCGCTCGAACAAATACCTAAAATGTGGAAGTGCACTTAAAACTTAAAGAATAGAATACCCAGAAGGAATAGAGAACTGTTAACACTGAAGAAGGCACAGATGTGAGAGACAGCAGAGGACCCGTGGCAGCACACCAGCAGTAGGAGAATCACAGCGGTGCAAGACAGTGCTAGAGCCAACCCGTGGAGCAAGGGAGCTGACTGTCTGTGCACAGAGGTTTCTGGGTGGACTGGGGTGCCTCTGGGTACTTGAATCAGTAGAACTAGGCTTGCTGACCAAAGGAACAGGAGAACTGAGTGCCTGTGTGCAGGAGGTTTTGTAGTGGAGTGGGGTGCCTCCAGGCACTTGAACTGGTGGAGTTGCAGAGCTTTGGAACACTTGCCCCAGCAAGACAGAGGCAGGCCTGAGGCCTGGGCCATAAGGCCATGGGAAGCAAAAGCTGAAGAGACAAAGAGCATCAAAGCTGAGCTACCTCAGTCTCAAAAGTATGGCTATAACCTCAGGGAGTTGAAGGAGTTCAGCCATGGTTTCCTGCATTTGTAAGGTTGGAATTACCACTTAGTTGCGCTTAGGGTGCACCTAAAGCCAAGGGGGCAGAGTTGTTGTCCAAGTCGGCCTAGAAAGCAGAGTTGTAGCACAGGGCTGGGGAATCTCCACTCAGAATCTTGCAGGCAAAGCTAATGTGTAAATTGTCTCAGAGAATAGAGAATTATGTTCAAAGCTTGAGGGCTAATGTAATTGTTTTACTGAATTTTTGGTGTCTGTTTTGCCTTCCTTCTTCATTTGTAATGGAAACATCTAACTTGTACCTGTTCTGTCATTGTGCCTTTGGAAGCTGATAGCTTGTATTCTAGGTTTCACAGATGTAGTAGAGTTTTTGTATTTTGAACTTGTAATTGATTTAAGACTCATACTATCACATGAGATGAACATTTGAGTGAGTTGTATTCTAGCTTTCACAGATGTAGAAGAGTTTTTGTATTTGGGACTTGCTATGATAGGATGAATGTGTTGCATATTTCAAAGATACAACTTTGGAAGGGCCAAAGGCTGGAATGCCATGGAATGCCCAAAAGTATTTCTATTAATTTGACTGGGTCAGGATTCCCTGCATTTTGTGATTGCCCTCTGTTTTAGTCAGCTAGTGCTGCTGTAACAGAAATACCACAGAGTGGATTCCTTTAACAAAAGAGTGTTTATTCTTATACAGTCCAATGGGCTACAAGTCTAACTTAAGGATGCCTGCTCCAGGGGAAGACTTTCCCCACTGTCGGTTCTAGAGCAAAGTCCTTGTGTTGCATCAGTCTTTGTCCAGGGAGCATCGTGGAGTGGGAACCTCAGCTCTGAAGGAAGCACTTTTCTCCTAGTGCTGCTTTCTTGATGGTGTAAGGTTCCCAATTCTCTGCTTGCTTCTCTTTCCTTTTATCTCTTGTAGGATGAAAGGATTAAGAGTGGGCAAGCCGTACTCCAGGGAAACTCCCATTACAGTGGAGCAGGGAGGAAATCCTGTGAAGGGACTTACAGTCCCACTCTAATCCTTTAACATACAGCACAGGAAAATTACAAAATTGACGACAATCACAAAGTATTGGCACAGCTACATGGCTACATGTATTTGGCGGAGGGGGACAAAATTCAATCCATGAGACCCTCCATTTTATGATTTTCTTGTACTATATATCCTAATCTCTGCCTGTGATTAACAGAATGGATGTCAGACAGGATCAGGGTGGGACTGTAAATTCCTTCATAGGTTACCTCCCTGCTCCAATATGAGCAGACTTTCCCTGAAGCGTGGCTTGCACTACCATTTATCCTTTTATCTTACAAGAGATAAAAGCAAAGAGCAGCAAGCAGAAAATTGGAAAGTTCACACCGTCAAGAAAGCAGCAACAGGAGAAAAGCACAATCTTCAGACTGTGTTTCCTGCACCAAAATGCTCCCTGAACAAAGAGTGATACAACACAAGGACTTTCCTCCAGAGCTGACAAGGGGAAAGCCTTCTCCTCGAGTGTACATCCTGAATCTGGACTTGTAGCGTACTCGACTGTGTAGGAATAAACTTTCTTTTGTTGAAGCCATCCCCTCTGTGATGTTTCTGTTAGAGCAGTATCAGCTGCCTAAAACTTCTGTCTTGAATGGAGCACAGCCAGAACACTCCCTAGAAGCAAAGATGACAATATTTCAGCTTGCTTAATTTGAGCATGCTATCAGAAAGGACCAAGGACCAGCTTCCTGGAGGAAGACATCATGCTTAGTAAAGTGGAGGGACAATGAAAAAGAGAAAAACTTATAGTGAGATGGTTTGACACAGTGCCTGAAACAATTGGCTGAAACATAACCTACTGTTATGAGAATGGTGAAGGGCTGGACGAGGTTTCATTCTGTTACAAATAGGGTCAGCATGAACTGGAGCTGACGTCACAGCATCTAACAGCATGCAAAGAAAGTATGTTTCACCCCAGATCTTCAATCCTTGGTCTTATCGAAGCATTACCATTCTGTTCAACATAAAAAGATACTCCACAGTGGTTTCAACATAATTTCCGTTATTACCAGGAATGTTAAATATCTCCATATATACTTGTGGAAACTGTTTATTCATGCTGTTTGTCTTTCTTACTATGGAGTTTCTTGTCTCTGTGTTCCTTGTATACTCTAGTTAATAGCCCTTTGTAAGTTTTAGACATCACACATACCGTTTCCCAGTTTGTCATGCTACTAAAATTAATTTATGGTACTTTTTATTATAAATAATTAATTTTGACTATCCACCTACATGTGGTATTAAAAAGCCCTTCCTTGCCATTTCTAGTCATGAAGTATTTTACCCCAATTTCTTTCATTGATATTACAGTTTTGTATTTCACATTTCAGACTTGAGTCCACTTGTCCCTGTTCATTCCACTGCCCTATGCTGGCTCCATTAAAGCATATTAAACCATTACCAGGCTGTCTTACACAAATAAAGATTCTAACAGTTCCTTAGAGAGTGAACACTAAAAGAATGAGATTGACACTGCTTCCTCTGAAATTTTACCACTGTTAACAGTTCTCACTGATGCAGTTGTTTATTAAAATAACTAATCAAATCAACTACTGCATCCTTAAGAGTAGCACAGCACTGCTCTCCTTGCCTTACTCCACAACATCTGGGATGGCTTGCAATATGGAAGATGTACAAAGAGACATTTGTCTCGTGAATGGAAAAGAATCATCATTTCTGTTACCTTTGTAAAGCTTAGAACAAGGTAGAATGACGTGGAGTCAAACAAATCTAGACTTCAGTACCCTATCTGTCACTTATTTCATCTGATACAAAGCCATCTTAATAATTTTCATTGGCCCTAAAGAATGTCAAGCCAGTATAATAAAAAGTGAAGAACATGGGAGTCATTCTGTAATGAAAAAATTAAAGTATAAACAAAGACACTTAGAAGGCTTTATGGGTATGTTGTATAAGCAGCCAGAATGGAACTCTGAGACTCAACATAAGATAATATAGAGAGGAGTTGGCTCTGGAGTCAGGTTACTTGAAATTCAGTGAGACTTGGCTGCTTGATTATGGATGGTTTACTTCATGATAAAATGGGATGATAAAAGTTAGTACCATATAGGATAACTGTATGAATTATGGTTAACTCTTTTGGGGCCATATCTGGTATCTAAAAAGTGGCCAGTATAAATTAACTGTTATTATCATTAATTCTAAAAGTAATTAAAGGCCCAGACAAATATATTAAAAATACCTTGTCTCCTCTAAACAACCAATCACACTCACTTATTTCTGGTTTATTTTAGATACTGCTGGAAGAAGTGAAAGTAAGTTTTTTCTATTTAACATTATGTTTTCTAACACTTGGCAGTAAGAAGTTCTTTTGCTAACTCTGATTGCTACCACGTCCACCACTGAAAATATCAGTTTCTTGTATTTTTTTCTAACTTTTCCTTTTCACACTAAGAAATTTTTAAGTGGTGACAGAACAAACTAAATTTAACTACAAAGATTAAAAAACTAGGATAAATATAATCAAACCACAAACCTGCATATCTTTTTCTGTTATGCCACAGTAGTAAGGCTGGAGGTTTCCATATTACAAGGCATTAAAGGTATTGAAACTCATCTTGGAGCTGTATGGTATGAAGACCCTTTGAAGGACACAAAACATGCTGATTTGTTGGTGTTTATGTTTTAGAAAGCACCAAAGAAACCTCTAGAGTCTTTTTCATTTCTTAAGTAATTTTTGGCAGGGCTTTGAACCAGTTCATTTTGGTTTGACCTCCAGCTCAGAATTTGCTTTTCCATCCCCAGAGGTACTAAATTGGAATCCACACTGTAACATGATTCTTATCTATACAGAACAGTCACCTGGAAGTCTATAATAATCACCTGGGGATCTTGTTATGTTGTAGATTCTAGTTCAGTCCAGGAACTAAATTCCAGACTTAATATTCACTTAGCTATTCCACCTAATTAAAGAAGCACTGAGACCACCAAATTGGCTCTTCTCTTAGCTCAGAACGAACGAAATATGTTTGTAAGAGAATGTTTTGATTGTCTATAAGAATATTATGATTAGGATTCCCCACCACAAAGAATGATATATTATCATTAACATTAACCTTAACATGCACATAAATGTTTATATTATTGATGGAAGCCAACACACTCCATTCTCTAGTTCATATAGGTAGTCAAAGAAGATACATAGTTAATTCACACAACCCAAAACTTCAACAATACAGATACGGAAGAAATATTAGAACTCAACAGTTATTAGAGAAACTCTAAGCATAATTTATATAATATAGTAACAATCACATATTTGATGGACTAAGATAAAATTTGATGTTGTCCATGTTGTTAAAATACATACATAAATTTCTAGAGCTGAATAGCAAGTCTCTAAAATAGCTAGGTAGCCTGACTTTGCAACTGCGCATTAGGTATTTAGCCAAGAAAAAAAGAAGAATTTGGAGAAGTCAGCTATAAATACAGCTTAAAATAAAAGAAACTAATTATCTAACTGAAGAGATATAAATGCATCAATACTTGGCTAATGTAGGCTTGTTGTTGGTTGCCGTTTAACCAGTTTCAACTCATAACAACCTCATGCATTCAGAGCAGATACGCTCCATAGGGATTTCAAGACTACGATCTTTCAGAAAAAACTGAAGAAAGATAGCCAACCCTGTTTCCTTAGGTGTTTCTATGTGGGTTTGATCTGTCAACCTTTCAGTTAGTAGTCAAGCACTTAACCATTTGTGCCGCCAGGACACCCATAATAAGGTAATATGTTGTAATTAGTAATGTCAGTGTTTCCTTTTTGAATTAGAAGTTGTGAGATCAGGCAGTAAATTACTTATGTATCTCCTACTTCTTTGGTTAGCTCCAGACAACTATGGAACATTTTCTTTTGGTGGAATTTTTTTCAGTTCTCTATGAGCAGAAATTGATTTCCTTTTCAATGACCTTTCATTCCAAACAACAGAAATCAGCTAATAAACTTGAGAATAGGGAAAAGAGCACTAATTGAAAAATATAAGAAGAAGGGCAAGAGTAAAAACTCCCGAGGTGGCTAACAGTGCACTGTTTGAATCACTGGAGGGTTAATAGAAGAAGAAAGAGAAGTAAAACGGGAGCGTAGGAAACAAGAAGACTGAAGAAAGTGGAAAAGTAAAGTCACCAACTTTAAATAAACAAAAATTGGTCAAATTTAAGAATGGTCTCAAAGTACCATTGAGGCTAGAAAAAAAATTCAATGTATATTTGAGAATTTCATGACAACCAGACTGAGCCCCGAAATAAATGGATGGAGAAGAAGGAAAGGAAAGGAAAAAGAAGCAAAAGAAAAGAAGGGGAGAGGAGGGGATGGGAGGGGAGGAATAAAATGAAAGGAGAAAGAGGCACCAAGCTTCAACTTCTCATTCCAGAGGACTTAAACCAGATGTTAGTGGCTGGAACATGATCCCGTCAGATTTCTTCCAGTTCCAGGATCAAATATCTTGTAAAACACTCCCTTTTCTGAGATTAAAACATCAAAGTAATACATGCAGAAGCTTTGGAGCTTATTAGGTGTCATTTCAAAAGACTTTGGGAAGCAATTTGCAACTCCAGTTGCCATTGTGTCGGTTCCAACACACAGGAGTCCCCCATGTGTCAGAATAGAATTGTGCTCCACGGAGTTTTCAATGGCTGTAACCTTTCAGAAGGGGGTTACTGTTTTAGCCATCTAGTGTTGCTCTAACAGAAATACCACGAGTGGATGGCCTTAACAAAGAAAAGTTTATTCTTAGACAGTCTGGTAGGCTACAAGTCTGAATTCAGGGTGTCTACTTCAGGGGAAGGCTTTCCCCACGGTCAGCTCAGAAGGAAAGTCCTTGTGTGGCATCAGTCTTTGTTCAGGGAGCATCTTAGCACAGAATCCTCAGGTCTAAAGTGCGCACTCTACTCTGGGTGCTGCCTTCTTCATGGCATGAGGTTCCCAGCTCTCTGCTTACTTCCCTTTCCTTTTGTCTCTCACAGGATGAAAGAATAAAACGTGGTGCAAGCCACACTCCAGGAAAAATACCTTAGCAAGAGTGTTGCAGTTCCACCCTAATCCTATTTTAACATAATCATGCTGTCTATTAACCACAGGCAGATTTTAGGATGTATAGCATAGGAAAATCATAAAATACTGAGAATGGTGGTCCAGCCAAATGGTTATACATATTTTTGGATGACAGAGTTCAATCCCTGACAGTCACCAAGACTTTCTTCTGAAACACCTCTCTGTGAACTCAGATTCCCAACTTTATGGTAGCAGCAAGTGGGGAACAATTAAAAATAGGTAAATGTGTTGTATGCACGACAGACTGATAAAAATTATTTGTTTGTATTTACGTTTCAGCAGAAGTAGTTCCACCTTTAAGTAAGTCTTTATCTTTTTTGTAATTTCCATACACATTGGACTAACATGGGGTTCATAGGACTTTTACTAAACCGACATCTTTCACTTTCAATAGTGCAAAAGCTAACATTTTCCTACACTCTTGATAATGTCTTATCCTACTGAACATGCTGACAAGGACTTTAAATCCACTGACTTTCCAAAACCAAAAAAGAAAGTTTACACAGGAAAAAAATCCATACCCAGACATTTTTAGAGAAGTGATCAGAAGTAAGAAAACATACATAATCAAAAAAAAGGGGGGGGGGCAAAATTCAAGAAAGTAATTGTGACATCGTGATAGGTTAACTGGGCGAGTAACCTCTAACCTCTATACACAGCTGTTTAATGTGTTAGACAGTAGAGCAGGACGTTCGTTTATAAAATAAACAACGTTGTCTAACTTCCCTCCACTCCAGGATTTTCAAATTATTCAAATATCGTTAGAGAGGAGTCAAGACACAGACTCAGTCAAACATAAGAGAAAAAGTTAGTAGCAAAGGTTAAAGCTCAGTGAGCACTAACGAATTCCTGTGGTGCTTTTCCTGCCGTTAGACTTTCGGGTAAAAGGGAGACAACTGCTCTTTCGTTTAAGCAACAGAGAGTTTGTGTCCCAGGAGAGAGATACGGGCTCCTTCTATGGAAGGCCATCAGTGATAATATTCTCCATGTTACAAAGGAAAACAATAATTTATCTCTTTATTTTTCTATTATAGGAGAAGATCCCGCCAGCAAAGGTAAACCATTTCCAGTCTCCAACGTCTGACTTTCCTTTCACAGTGACTGGAATATTGTCCTTGTCTCTGACATTTGGAAATTCTGGTGGCATCATGGTTAAGTACTGTAGCTGCTAGCCCAAAGCCTGACAGTTTGAACTCACCAGGTGCTCCTTGGAAACTCTATAGGGCAGTTCTCTCCTACAGAGTCTTCCAATAAAGGACACTTAAATCTGCAAAAAGGGGCCAGACCTTTAAATGAGCTTTCATTTAGACTCGATTTCTGTAGTATGAAATTTTACAGATTTAATTGTTTACTTCCCTCCCCACACCCTTATGTGTTGAAGTCCTAACCTGGTACCTCTCAATGTGATTGTATTTGGCCTGAGTTTCTGAAATCTGATTGGCTGGCTTGGAGCCTTGGCTGCACCACCACTACCTGTGACTTTGGGTTTTAGACTTGCTTGATACCCAAGACCTCTTCTTTCCCTTCGGTTTTTCCCATTTGGAATGGGATTTCTATCTGCCTTATCCCTGGTGTGCCAGTGTGCTTTGGAAGTTCAAGTTTTCTGTGTTTCACAGATCTACAGTTAGAAAGGAATTTTGTCCCAGAATGGAAAACACCCAGAATCTCACATTGACTTAGATGAGTCAGAAGATGAGATTTGAGACTCAGGGTTAATGCTGGAATGGGTTAAGATTTGGGGGGATAATGTGATAGACTGAATGTGTTTGCTACGTGAGAAGTACATGAATTTTGTGGGACCAACAGATGGGATGTCATAGATTGAATTGTGTCTGACATACAGCATATCAATTACGAGATAATCATTTAAGTTTCTTATCATATCAGACAATCAAAGTGATAATCACACATACAGGCAAGAGAATAAACGTGTGTATTCGTTTTGTATTTCAGGAAGTTCAGGAAGAGCTATACCACCTCCTGGTAAGCTTATTATCTTCCATAAAATACTGCCCTTGTTGTTAGTGCCATTGAGTTGGCTGTAGAGAAAGGAATTTCTGGAAATTCTGGTGGCATCATGGTTAAGTACTGTGGCTGCTAGCCCAAAGCCTGAGAGTTTGAACCTACCAGATGCTCCTTGGAAACTCTATAGGGCAGCTCTCTCCTTACAGATTTGCTGTGAGTCAGAATTGACTTGATGGCAGTGTGATGTGTCTGTGACATTTTTTGGTTTCAGTCATATTCATATTACTCAATTACATTCTTTATGTGATAGAATCAATTAGTGATTTTTAGGAAAATATGCATCACATTGAAATTAGAGAGAAAAATTCCTAAGTCAGTACCATGTATGAGGTCCACATCACAGGCAGCACTGAAGGCTTGCAAAAACTGAAAAAGCTTGATAAATGGAACAGGGCAGAAAAGAAGAAGGAATAAAAATTAAGATTGCAAGTACATGACGTTGAAATTTCTCCTTACTACTCTGAATCTTGCAGTGTAAAGGAAATAAAAAATAGGAAGGATTTTTCCTATCCAAATCCTTTTCAGGTACAGATGTACCTTACTGGAAAGGTTGTAAGTACTACCAACGATGGCTCCTGAAAAACTGGCAGAAAAACATGAATCTTCCAACATAACTCCTTGCCTGTAAATAACTCTACTAGATTACCCCCTGAAAGATTGAAGAACTGTGAGTTTACTCACTTGTCCATCCAATAACTATCTCCTGTATGTCAGATCTGTTCTCACACTATGACAAGTTGTTGAGAATTCAATGATAAATAAAAGAGGGTCCGTATTCCTTATAGAACTCATAGCTGAATAGTAAGATAGCCACACATATATTTTTTAATTATACTCTATAAATTTTAGAAGTCATGGTATAACAAAATGGACCAGATCAACTCTGTTCTGGACTTTCCCCAAAATACTGAATAGAATTATGATCTATAAGTCTTGATGAGTCAGTGGGGGCATATCATGAGATATTTATTTCAGACATATCACTCTAAATACAATAAGAAGAATGTGTTGGAGACAACCAGTGATAACAAACAAAACTACAGATGAGGAGACTGTTCCAGTAGACCAGGTAGTATACAGTGCAGGTCTGAATAGGACTTAGTGAGTCTCAATGTGAGGATGAGGAAGAGAGCAGTGTAGATTGAGTTCCAGGTTTCTGTTGCAGGTCAATGGTTAGGTTCCAGAACCACGCATCAAGATAGACACAGGAGAAAATACAGCACAAGGGCAAACAGAAACCAGTTATTTCTGCCTTGACCTTGGGCTGTTTTAGATAACTAGAGAACATCATCAAAAGATACCTAGAAAGCAGCAAGAAGTGTAGACCTGCAGCACTGACAGATGGCAAGGATAAAGTACTTGTTTTGGAAATCGTGAGTGTGTTAAGCTGTGAGTGAGAACAGAAACCGAATTTGTAGAGGGACTGAAAAAATGGGCAAGGGCAGTATCCTGAGGAAACCAGCACTTCAGGGATAGATGAGAGAAAAGTAAAAGAAGCTGACTGCAAAGGAATGACTGAAAATACAACAGGCAAAATAGTAGAGATCACGTCATAGAAGCCAGCCTATACTAGAGGATTATGAAGGCAGTAGTCATCCAAGTGCTTACAGAGAAGAAAGAAGTGTGAGAAATGAAAATAACCACTGAGTCCCGCAAATGTGAATCCACCATATCAAACAGTAATTTCAAGAGAGAGTGTAACAAACAGTCTGATCAGCAATGAGAGAGAGTAGCCTTGTAATAACAGCGTCTCTCAACGGTGGCAAAGGAAAGATTTCCGTAGTTCTTAAGCACTTTACCACTAGACCTCCAAGGAAAAATTTATAAAAGCAAAAGCCATAGTTAGTCTATGATACAGACAGACTTGATTCTTAGTCTTTGGGTAAATTGGCTGACTGAGAACTTTCAAGAAAAGTAGTGCTTCTGGCGTAAACAGCAACATTCTCAGAGAAGACATTTTCAGTTCTTTGTGGGAATTTCTGAGTTCATGGCTCACCATGAACTGTGCAAGCTGTGTTGTCCATCTCGCTTTGGTGATGCATGGTCCACTCCACTACCCACCTTATGATTTTTTAACTAGTGACTCAACCAGAGAAGTTTCAGCAATAAAAAGATAAAAACTACTGGTTCAGAGAAGAAATTTGAAATAAAAAAAGGAACCAATAATTATAAATTAATTTTTCATGAGGGCCATAAAAGAAAACAATATGACGGCATTATTATCTAACCTGTCACTGATGAGTCATTTCTGACTCATGGTGACCCTATAGGACAGAGTAGAATTGCCCCATAAGCTTTCTAAGACATGCCTGGTAGATTTGAATGGCTGACTTTATGATTAGCAGCTATAGCACCTAACCACTATCTAAAAACCACAAACCAAATCCACTACTGTGGAGTCGTGTCTGACTCATAGACACCCTAGAGGTCAGCGTAGAACTACCCCACAGAGCTACTAAGGAGCACCTGGTGGATTTGAACTGCTGGCTTTTTGGTTAGCAGATGTAGATCTTAACCCACTATACCACCAGGGTTTCCAACCACTGTCTAAAGGATGACAAAATTAACAGTGGGAAAGAAACCAGGAAATGCATATACCAGAAAGAATAAAACAAATGTAGGGGTTAAATTAAAGAGGAATGGTAGATAAATAATGAAACAAGAGCTAAGGCTCGATGGAAAGATGTCTTTTTGTAGTATACTAAAAATCTGTTGAAGCGGGCTCCTTTACCAAAGAAGTGATCATAAGAGATATCTTAAATGAGTTTGTGTTTAAGGGTTCTCTAGTACCTTACACAGAGTCCTGGCAGATAGCAGTTAGAGATCAGGCTACTAACCAAGGGTTGTCAGTTTGAATCCACAATCCACTCCTTGCAAACTCTATGGGACAGTTCTATACTGCCTTACAGGGTAGCTAGGAGCATGAATGGACTCCAAAGCAATAGATTTGAGTTGGGGATTTAATACCTGCTCACCTCTTACAGAGTGCTAGCCACATTTCTGTAATAATTTGTTAATATGGCTGCCAACTTCATGAGACGGTCAAGTCCTTCCAGGCCAGGCACAGCATTCACTGCTCCTCACCAGTACCAGATTTTTAATTAGCAAGAAATCTTAATAGTGATTAACATAAGAAGAAAACTGACAGACACAGTAAGGAGAATCCTATTTACTGTCCTACCAGTCAACCACAGTGACTGATCTGTTTTTTTCTGTATTTTAGGAATGGTCAAGAAATCTGTTGGTAAGTAGTTATTTTCCTGTATTTCAATCTGAACGTTTTAAGAGACACAAGTGCATGAAGAGCAATATGATATTACTTTGTAAATTACAATATTCTTATTTTCCATTCTAGTTTTCCTATCCATTATTCATTAATCAGCACTTTTTAGATTTTGACAGCTTGCAAAAAAAATTTAAATACATTTTTAAAAAATTAAAATTTGCATCCCTGTAGGCTGGAATCTATATAGAGGAGGAGAATTCAGTATGAGAGATAAGAGACAGATAATTTAAAAAAATAACAGTAACATCATAATGCTTAAACAGCTTACCACTTTCCTGAAAGCTTTCCACCTTCTGTATGCACTAGAAGGGAACAAAAAGGTACCCAAAGAAATTTATCTGCTTCTGCAGAGGTCTCAGCAGAAGTCTTCCAATAAAGGACACTAAAATCTACAAAAACGGGCGAGACCTTTAAATGAGCTTTTGTTTAGACTCAATTCTGTATTATGAAATGTTATAGATTTAATTGGTTACATCCCTCTCCCCAGCTCCCCAGCCCTTATCTGTTGAAGTCCTAACCTTGTACCTCTCAATGTGATTGTATTTGGCCTGAGTTTCTGAAATCTGATTGGCTGGCTTGGAGCCTTGACTGCACCGCCACTACCTTGGACTTGCTTGATACTCAAGACCCCTTCTTTCCCTCCAGTTTTTCCCGTCTGGAATGGGAGTTCTATCTGCCTTATCCCTGGTGTGCCAGTGTACTTTGGAAGTACAAGTTTTCTGCATTTCACAGATCTGCAGATAGAAAGGAATTTTGTCCCAGAATGGAAAACACCCAGAATCTCACACTGATTTTAGATGAGTCAGAGATGAGATTTGAGACTCGGGGTTAATGTAGGAATGGGTTAAGACTTTGGGGGATAATGTGATACAGTGAATGTGTTTGCTACATGAGAAGTACATGAATTTTGTGGGACTAACAGATGGGATGTCATAGATTGAATTGTGTCTGAAATAAAGCGTAACAATTACCAGATAATCATTTAAGTTTCTTATCATATCAGACATAATCAAAGTGATAATCATAGACACAGGCAAGAAAATAAAACTGTGTATTTGTTTTGTATTTCAGGAAGAGCTATACCACCTCCTGGTAAGCTTATTATCTTCCATAAAATACTGCCCTTGTTGTTAGTGCCATTGAGTTGGCTGAAGAGAAAGGAATTTAAAGGTTAAGTATGTTTGCTAGATTCCTAAATAATTTTAACCCACGGCAAAAGGAAAGGAATATAAAAAATTTCAGTGGATCCCAGAGAGAAAAGCCCCTCATTTTTTTTCCACAAAATTAGGAGAATATAAAGTCAGCAAATTAGGTAGGAAAAAAGGTATGATTACTACGATAAGTAAGGGTTGTTTTGCTGTTGTTGTTAGGTGCCAGTTGAGTCAGTTCTGAATCATAGTGACCGTACCCACAACAGAACGAAACACTGCCTGGTCTTGCTCCATGTCCACAATCGTTTTTATGCTTAAGCCCATCATTGCAGCCACTATGTCAATCAATCTCTTTTTCATTGACTCTCCATTCTGCCAAGCATGGTATCCTTCTCCACGAACGATCCTGACAACAGGTCCAAAGTATGTGAGACGCAGTCTCACCATATTTTTTTCCAAGGAGCACTCTGGTTGTACTTCTTCCAGAACAGATTTGTTTATTCTTGGGTAGTCCATGATCCATCCAGTATTCTCCAGCACCACAATTCAAAGTCATCAGTTTTTCTTCTGTCTTCCTTATTCACTGTCCAGTTTTCATACGTATATGAAGCAATGAAAATACCATGGCTTGGGTCAGGCATACCTTAGTCTTCAAGGTGACATCTTTACTTTCCGATATTTTAAAGAGGTCCTGTGCAGCAGATTTTCCCAGTGCAATGCATCTTTTGATTACTTGGCTGCTGCTTCCCGGGGCATTGACTGTGGAACTAAGTAAAATGAATTCCTTGACAACCTGAATCCTTTCTTCATTTATCATGATGTTGCTTATTGGTGCTGGTATGAGGATTTTTGTTTTCTTGATATTAAGGTGCAATCCATACGGAAAGCTCTGTTCTTGGATCTTTATCAGTGTTTTAAATCTTCTTCAGGGGGAAATTACCAGTGTTTAAGTCCATTAATAAGCTAATGAAAGAGGTTAATGTTCACTTGTTTTACATTTCAGGGAAAACTGTGGCACCTCCTGGTAAGTTTATTACTTTATGTACAGCAGTAGTATAGTTTTAATTGCCATTGAGTCAGCAGGGTTTAGCCAATTTGAAATCCAAATATCTGTGCAGTCATTACAGGTCTACAAGGAACACATGGAAGTTAGACGGTTAAAGAACATGAAAACAGCAATCACACAAGAGAAAACTACAAGAAGAGATAGTAATTACTAAATAAATTGCACATTATAGCCTTGGTAATTTATAATTTGGTGCCCATTAGATGAGTAAGACTAAACTCAATGTTTTTGTAGTAGTAAAGAAACAATTTTTCTTCCAGGTAAGTGGCAGAATTTCAAATATAAACTACTCTGATGGACTGAAAATAAACACATAAAGAAAATATCCCTAGTAAAGATAAAAATAGTTTTCATATGTCATGGTGACCAACCACTCGAGATGTCCTCTTATGTATCTGTGCGAGAGTTCTCTAAAAAATACACAAACAGCTGGGTACACTGGCTTGTAAGGTATGCATAAATTTAGTTTGCACTTCTGAATTGTTTTCCAAATTGTTCCAGCTTATACTCTATCACCTGTAGGGATACAATTATTACTAATGGATGTTTTTAGTTGTTACTTCTCATTTTGAGTCATACAACATCAGGAAAAGAAATACTAAAAGCTTAACTTCATCCACATGACTGAAGTCAAAGTCATTAAGTTAGACTACTTAAAGAAGAGAGGTCTCCTCCTCCAGTCATATCTGGAATGCGTTCCAATCGGAGAGGAATGGTAGATAAATAATGAAACAAGAGCTAAAGCTCAATGGAAAGATGTCTTTTTGTAGTATACTAAAAATCTGTTGAAGCAGGCTCCTTTGCCAAAGGAGTGATCGTAAGAGATATCCTAAACGGGTTTGTGTTTAAGGGTCCTCTAGTACCTTACGTAGAGTCCTGGTGGATAGTAGTTAAGAGATCAGGTTGCTAACCAAAAGGTTGTCAGTTTGAATCTACAAGCCACTCCTTGGAAACTTCATGGGACAGTTCCTGTACTGCCTTACAGGGTAGCTAGGAGTCTGAATGGACTCCAAAGCAATAGGTTTGAGTTGGGGGGTTAATACCTGCTCACATCTTACAGAGTGCTAACTACATTTCTGTAATAATTTGTTAATATGACTGCCAACTTCATGAGATGGTCAAGTCCTTCCAGGCCAGACATAGCATTCACTGCTCCTCACCAGTACCAGATTTTCAATTAGCAAGAAATCTTAACAATGATTAATATAAGAAGAAATCTGACAAACACAGTAAGGAGAATCCTATTTACTGTCCTACCAGTCAACCCAGTGACTGATCTGTTTGTTTCTGTACTTCAGGAATGGTCAAGAAATCTGTTGGTAAGTAGTTATTTTCCTGTATTTCAATCTGAACGTTTTAGGAGATACAAGTGCATGAAGAGCAGTATGATATTACTTTGTAAATTATGACATTCTTATTTTCCATTCTTGTTTTCTTATCCGTTATTCATTATTCAGCACTTTTTAGATTTTGACAGCTTGCAAAAAAGAAAATTTAATATATTTGAAAAAAATTAAAATTTGCCTCCCTGTAGGCTGGAATCTATACGGAGGAGGACAGTTCAATATGAGAGACAAGAGACATAATAAAAAAAATAACAGCAACATCATAATGCTTAAACAGCTTACCACTTTCCTGAAAGCTTTCCACCTTCTGTATGCACTAGAAGGGAACAAAAAGGTACCCAAAGAAATTTATCTGCTTCTGCAGAGGTCTCAGCAGAAGTCTTCCAATAAAGGACACTAAAATCTGCAAAAAGGGGCCAGACCTTTAAATGAGCTTTTGTTTAGATTCAATTCCTGTATTATGAAATGTTATAGATTCAATTGTTTAGTTCCCTCTCGCCAGCTCCCCCACCATTATGTGTTGAAGGCCTAACCTTGTACCTCTCAATGTGATTGTATTTGGCCTGAGTTTCTGAAATCTGATTGCTGGCTTGGAACCTTGACTGCACCACCACTACCTTGGACTTGCTTAATACCCAAGACACCTTCTTTCTCTCCAGTTTTTCCCATCTGGAAAGGGAGTTCTATCTGCCTTATCCTTGGTGTGCCAGTGTACTTTGGAAGTACAAGTTTTCTGCATTTCACAGATCTACAGATAGAAAGGAATTTTGTCCCAGAATGGAAAACACCCAGAATCTCACACTGATTTAGATGAGTCGAAGATGAGATTTGAGACTCAGGGTTAATGCTGGAATGGGTTAAGACTTTGGGGGATAATGTGATACAGTGAATGTGTTTGCTACATGAGAAGTACATGAATTTTGTGGCACTAACAGATGGGATGTCATAGATTGAATTATGTCTGAAATAAAGCATAACAATTACCAGATAATCATTTAAGTTTCTTATCATATGAGACATAATCAAAGTGATAATCATACATACAGGCAAGAGAATAAAACTGTGCATTCGTTTTGTATTTCAGGAAGAGCTGTACCACCTCCTGGTAAGCTTATTATCTTCCATAAAATACTGTCCTTGTTGTTAGTGCCATTGAGTTGGCTGAAAAGAAAGAAGTTTAAAGGTTAAGTATGTTTGCTAGATTCCTAAATAGTTTTAACCCAGGGCAAAAGGTAAGGAATATAATTTCAATGGATCCCAGAGAGAAAAGTCCCTTATTTTGCTTCTACAAAACTAGGAGAACATAAGGTCATCAAATTAGGTAGGAAAAAAGGTATGATTACTACGATAAGTAAGGGTTGTTTTGCTGTTGTTGTTAGGTGCCAGTTCAGTCAGTTCTGAATCACAGTGACCCTATCCACAACAGAACGAAGCACTGCCTGGTCTTGCTCCATGTCCACAATCGTTTTTATGCTTAGGCCCGTCATTGCAGCCACTGTGTCAATCCATCTCTTTTTCATTCACCCTCCATTCTGCCAAGCATGGTATCCTTCTCCAGGAACGATCCTGACAACAGGTCCAAAGTATACGAGACATGTTCTCACCATCTTTTGTTCCAAGGAGCACTCTGGTTGTAGTTCTTCCAGAACAGATTTGTTTGTTCTTGGGCAGTCCATGATCCATCCAGTATTCTCCAGCACCACAATTCGAAGTCATCAGTTTTTCTTCTGTCTGCCTTATTCACTGTCCAGTTTTCATATGTGTATGAAGCAATGAAAATACCATGACTTGGGTCAGGCATACCTTAGTCTTCAAGGTGACATCTTTACTTTCCAATATTTTAAGCGGTCTTTTGCAACAGATTTTCCCAATGCAATGCGTCTTTTGATTTCTTGGCTGCTGCTTCCCGGGGCATTGACTGTGGAACTAAGTAAAATGAATTCCTTGACAACCTGAATCCTTTCTTCATTTATCATGATGTTGCTTATTGGTGCAGGTGTGAGGATTTTTGTTTTCTTGATATTGAGGTGCAATGCATACTGAAAGCTCTGTTCTTGGATCTATATCAGTGTTTTAAATCCTCTTGAGGGGGAAATCAGCAGTGTTTGAGTCTGTTAATAAGCTAATGGAATAGGTTAATGTTCACTTGTTTTACATTTCAGGGAAAACCGTACCACCTCCTGGTAAGTTTATTACTTTATGTACAGCAGTAGTATTGTTTTACTTGCCATTGAGTCAGCAGGGTTTAGCCAATTTGAAATCCAAATATCTGTGCAGTCATGACAGGTCTACAAGGAACACATGGAGGTTAGACAGTTAAAGCACATGAAAACAGCAATCATACAAGAGAAAACTGCAAGAAGAGATAGTAATTACTAAATAAATGCACATTATAGCCTTGGTAATTTATAATTTGGTGCCTATTAGATGAGTAAGACTAAACTCAATGTTTTTGTAGTAGTAAAGAAACAATTTTTTTTCCAGGTAAGTGGCAGGATTTCAAAATGATTAACCAGTATCTACACATTGGACACAATCAAAGAAAATACTACAAAAGAAAAAATAATGTAACAAGTTATTTACAACTGAGTTAAATGTTTTAATCAAAATTTAGGAATGGCCCAATTAGCTAGCTTCAGAGAAACATCTTGACTATTAATGTAATAAAATATTGTATGGCTATTAATGTAATAAAATAATGGATGGCAATTGTTTCTCTCTAAATCAGGATTTGCTGAACCAACCAGTAAGTTATTTGTTTTATTCTCAATTATTGGACCCTTTAATCTAAGAGAGAATCTAAGACTAATTTCCTCATTTATGTTTTTTAATTCCATTATGCAGAATTTTACCTTATATTCACTGCTTTTCATTCCAACTTCCAAACAAACCCTACTAGATTCTTGTGACAGAGAGAAATCTATTCATTTTAAGAGAGAGATGAAATTCAGTACAAAAGAATTCTGGGATTAGTCTCATTTTCTTGTTCAAAATGATGGAGAATACCTGAAACAAAGAAAGAGAACAAAGTAAAGAGAGAAGGAAAAGAGAAAATAAATTTAGGAAAATTAAAGTGTGTGTGTGTGTGCACGCGCGCGTGCATACATGTGTGTGTGTGTGTGTGTGTGTGTGTTTGCGCGTAGTTAAATATATTTGAAGGGTTTAAGCTATAGGCCCTCTAAGATTCTTTCTTTCCCAGCCCAGGATTGAATGTTTCACAGTTTTAATACACTGCTTCCTTGTCTGGTTTACAATAAGAAACTGACTGTAGTTTTGGTCTCCCTTGCTTGTCATTTCAAAAGACTTCCCAGGGAAAAATCAGCAGTGTTTAAGTCCAATAACAGACTAATGAAATATTTAATATTTATTTGCTTTACATTTCAGGAAAAGCTATACCACCTCCTGGTAAGTTTATTACCTTATGTACAACACTAGCATTGTTGTTACTTGCCGTTGAGTTGCCTGACTCACATTCGTGAGGTCACCAGAGCACTAGTGTACACTAGACTAATACAGAGTGCATAAATTCCATTCACACATTTTCATTGTTTAAGATCAAAAGCCAATAATTCCAGAGTTGTTGGTGATTAACTTGTAGTTGAACTCCACTGATTTGTGCAGAGAATAAACTGAGACCTATATTGCTGTAACCAGCCAAGCCAAGTGCTGTCGAGCCGCATCCGACTCATGGTGACAAGGAAACTAATCTGAACACTGAAGAGTTATCATGTTCACGCTAAACCCATTGCTTTTGAGTTAATTCTGACTCATATTCTTGCTAAGACAGAAAAAAGGATTTTAAATTAAGTGAGTTGGAAGCAGGAAAAGGAAATCAGTCATAGAATTAAAGGTGGATAGGGATGAAGGAAATAATTAAAGCAGCATCTAAACTTTATATATAGTATATTAATTATCATTAAAAGGATAAAAAATAGATGAGAAGTGAACACAAGAATGGTCTATATATTTGTGTTTCTGCTAGGACTTCCAAATTACAAGATCATAATAGCTGCTTTGGACATTTCATGCTCTAGGGAAACTAGATACTGACACAACACAAAGACGTATTTTGGATAAGTATAAGGTAATAGGTCAAACCAGTCTCCTTTGTTTATTTTTGTTTGTTTTTCAGAAACTGTTAAGAACATTTCCAGTAAGTTATTTTTCCGTGAGTAGTGTCTGGAAAAATATATGCAAGAAGATCTCATGATAGCTAAGTCTGGCCTGGGCCATAATCAACTTTGTAAATTTCCTTATTATTATTACACTTTCTATGTTCCTCTCACATTTGTCAGTCTTTGTAGAGGTTAGTGGCAATTTGAGGGAAAGTCTAACGGCATTCATTAAAAATCTATATGTTGCAAAACAAATAAGAACCCTTTTCAAAACAAATTGTACACAATTTCTGTAGAAGAGTGTAGCTTTGAAAGAAGAATAAGTAGTGAAACACTACACGGCTTTCTTAAAAGACTTTAATTTTATCTCTTTTGCCTGGATAAGAAAGATCAAGTTCACAATAGAATTGTCTATCACAGCAGAGGCCTTTCAAATAGAACATGAAAATTTCTAAGATTAGTTACCCCTAAAATGATCATTTGCTAAACACAAATGGACTCCACTGTTTTGAAATTCTCTTGCCTTTGCTTTTTAGCATCAATTTTGAAAATTGTGGACTGACAACTTTGTTCTAGATCACAAACCTGAATAAATGTATTTACTTGCCGCATTTTCATATACTATATTCATTTTTTATGTCTTGTTTTTCTTTCTCCTTTAAAGAACCTTCATCAAAAATCAGTAAGTTCTTTTTCAAGTGCTAACTACAGAATGTAAGCTAATTTTGTTCTCTATTGCTGTTATAGTGTTAAGAGTGTTTAAGACATCATTGCTGACATTTCTCTGTACTCCCTGTGTATGATACAGATAATCGTGGAAGATTAAGAAGCAACAGCCAATAGATTATACATGTTATGAGAAACACTATCCCTGTCAAGCTATTACTTAATGTTGATTCTAATGTGTTATTCATAAACATAAGCAAAGAGATAAGCAAGTTAATAAAAGCATAGCAAGAAGATAGATTAAGTAATATAACTTCTTGGTAGGTCCCCAGATAGTTAAGTCTACTGCAGTGGATGACAAAGTCAAAGTTTAAATGGGCTCCAGGAAGACAATTACTTTGCTCTTCCACTGGAGTAGCAACACCCCAATCTTAACTATCCAGGCCTTAACACAGATAGAAAACACCAACAACACTGACTATGTAATACAGATTTCTTTAAAGCAACAGAGCAGAGTTGATATAATAGATGGTCACACAGTTTTGACCTACCAAAAATATTTGTATCATTTTTATAGGTCAACAACTTCCCAACTGACAAATGGTTGAAGAATATGTACAGTTCAAACACTGAACATTAGAAGAAACATTAAGCCTCAATAACTTAATAACCCTCTAGAGAATTTTTGAGCTTTATTGCAATAGCTGAATCTATTCAAATTTTAACTACTATGATATATTTCTTAATTTGTATTATATGATGTATTAGTAAGAAAAATTTGCAGCTGTGTTTCTAGATTTAGAGGTGACAAGTGTCCAAAATAATTAATTTTTTACTTGCTTGAACTCATACTTCCAAATTTGGCATTACCACTAGGAAACCGCATCACTTCCTAGTAAGTACTTCTTATAATTCTCCGTCAGTAGTTCTTGGCTATGTGCCCATTAACTACTATCAATTTTTATGGTTATTTTTCAATGGAGCAAAAGCCAAAGATTTTACTGTTATTGACAATTATATTGAAATCAAGCACAAATGGTTTATACAAAAAATCAACTGAGACTATGAAACAAAGAGAAAAAGGAGTTTCTAGAAATGTAATTACAACTAAAAACTATCATAGCTAAAATCTAGAAAACAATCCAAACGTTGAACCATAGAGGAAACAGTTGTTAATTTGACAATATATTGCCTTATAATTGGAAGTGACAATTGCTTTCTCTCTGAATTAGGGTTTGCTGAACCAATTGGTAAGTTACTTTTTGTTTTTTTCAGTCACTGGAATTTTAGTTCAAATAATAAGCTGGAAACTATTTCTTCAGTTTTTGTTTTTTAAAAAAAATAAGTTCTTCAGACCCTGATATTCTACAATTGCTCCTGGTGTCAATTAAAAAAACAGCTACTGATGAATTTTTGAACTAGGGAAATCAACTGATGAACAAAAATAATTTTAAAGAAATATAAAAGACTAATTTTAGTTATACATTCTTAAAATACATGAGTAGTTGAAACAGAAGACTAATGGGGGTCGGGAATTAAACACATTAAAGGGGAAGGTAAAGAAATAGGCAAAGACTTGACAGTCTCTGAAAGCTCTCAAAGTATGTGAGAGGCTGGGGGAAAGAACGACCTTATTTATAACATGAGCATATATAAACTGTATAAATTCTGAGCTATTTAGAGATTTGAAAAATAAGCAATAAGCTCCTGTTTCACACAGAGTTCCAAGTATAAATTTCTTAGTTGGTAGAGACTTTATAGAGGGGAACCCACAGTAGATGGGTGTGTCTAAGAAAGAAGAACTGAAGTTCTTCCCACTCCCAAGACTGTGTGTTTCACACATCTCATATAGGACCACCTTACCAGGAATCACAGTGTCAAATTAAAAGTCATGAAAAAGTGCTTGTGCTCCTTGAATGTCATTGTACGACTCCCCAAGTGATACCGGGGGAATTATGCTGCACACTTAGTATCTAAAGCAAAAATTAAATAACTAATGTTTGTGGTTTTATTTTAGCAACAGTCTCATCAATTCCAAGTAAGTACTTAATCTTATTTATAATTGTACTTCTGTAGTCTATTGCTATGTACACAAGGTTACTTCTATAGTCTATTGCTATGTATACAAGGCTATTAAGTTTTATGGTTGTGTATTTTTCATGGAACAGAAGCCAAGAATTTTACTGTTTTGACAATTACATTGAAAGTAAACACAAATGATTTATAGAAAGAATAAACTGAGGAATACACTGTCACTCAATCAGATCAGCATACTTGCCAGTAACAAAGAATAGTCTTACTGGACATAGAAACGAGTTGAAGTTGAGAAGTAAAAATAGAGAAACATAAGGAAGAAAGAGAATTTGAAATACATATACATATACGAGGTCTGACAATTAAGTCTACAAACTTAGTTGTTCTGAGTGCTGCATACCTTATTGCAGACTGTCACTACAGTCGCCTTCAAAGTATTCTCCTCGGAAGCCTAATTCACCTTTCAATGCAATTTTGGAACTCTTTCTGGAATAACCACTGTGCACGGTTGCACAGTGGCAAGTTTGCGAACTTAACTATATAGTGGTCTGGGAAAGAGTATTAGAACATCCTCCCTACTCACCTGATCTGAGCCCCAATAACTTTTTCTTTACCTGAAGATAAAGGAAATATTGAAAGGAAGACATGTTGACAATATTCAGGACATCAAGGGTAATATGACAGCTCCAATGGCCATTCCAGAAAAACAGTTCCAAAATTGCTTTGAAGGGTAAACTAGGCACTGGCGTCAGCACATAGCTTCTCAAGGGGAGTACTTTGATAGTGACTGTAGTGATATCTGACTCGACGGCACTTGGCTGGCTGGGGTAGTGATATTCAACAATGAGGTATGTAGCCCTTTTTCTAGGATGGGTTCCTCAACTTAATCGTCATGTATGTAGTGTAAAAGGTCTTCCAATATGGGTGTCCTATCTTTACTTGGATAAAACAAGTTGTGTCAGTGATACCGTTTTAAGTAAAACTGTATCTATATTGAAGTACATTTGATGGCATCATGTGTGGAAAAGAACTTTGAGTAAATGGCCACAGAGGCATCTTCCAAATGGGCCAAAAAATAACTAGTTATCAAAGCCAGATATCTTTCTCCATTGACATTCACAGCCTCTCCTCATTCATCTTGCAAAAAATAAGAGCCACTAATTCCACCCGATCAAAATCCACACCAAACAGTAACTTGTTGGGGATGAAACCAAAGTTCTTGAATCTCCATTGTATTCTCACCACTATAAATGTGACAGTTTTGTTTGTAAACAAAGGCCTCCTCACTGAAGGTGATTTTCAGCCACACACAAGGTTGCCTTCCAATTGTTCCAGAGCCCAGTCAGCAAAGGTACAGTGCAATCTTTGGTTGCTGGACTTCCAGTTCCTGAGTTAAAACGATTTTGTGAGGGTAAAGCTTCAGTTACCGATGCAAAAGCTGCCAAATTGTGGTCAACAAAAGGCCTAGTTCTTGTACTGCCTGGGAAATTCATTGGGATAGATACTTGCATACACTGTGATGATTGGTGGCAGTATTTTCATTGGCTTGATGCACAGGTGTTGTCTGATTGGCAACAGACCCAGTTGTCTCAATTTTTTTGATTAAACATGGAATCATTCTCACAGTGTGATGATTATGCACATCATAAATTTCACATGAAGCATGGAATGGTTGGCAAACAGAACATCCATTTTGATAATAGCCAAGCCAAGTGCCGTCGAGTCAGATTTTGATAATAAACTTTAATAATTTCTGTGCATTGAGGAATCACATGACTTTGCATGGCTATTTGTCAAGGCTAATTAAAAAAATAGTAAGTGAGAAATATGACTGCTACAACTTCACAAATACCGCAGCTGTGAGCTGTCAAAAATAGAATACCATTATTGGAAGACCTTTTATGCACTCCAGCTCCATAAATGTTAGCTTTCCTTCACTAATAAACTACAGAAAGGAAAGAATATAGGTACCCCGTACAGATAAAGCAACATTCAAATACAAAATGCCCAGCCTAAGGGATGGATCAGGAAGAGCCAATTAGAGAATATGTCATTTACAAATGGGCAGAAGTAAATGAATAAATAAGAAAGCATAATGCCCAGTATCTGAGATTCTCTTACGAAGGGAAGACACTATGATGTACAACGACGTTAGCTCTCTTTAAGCCTTCGATTCGCCTCCAATTTGGAGAGATATCTAACTGTCATTACTTATTTAAATTATATTTTTTACCCTGTTACAGTAACGACTGCCACTATTTGCTCAATATTGAATAAGGAAAGATACATTAAAACAAAATAAAATAAAACACTTAGATAAATTAAAACATAAAGATGAAATGCATTTACAAGTAGTTAAAGGACTATGGATTCCAAAAAGCAAAGCCTCATGTTCTATTCCAATTTGTAACAATATTGTCTAGTGTGCTTTGTATCACATAGTAATAAATATTTCTGTTTACCATGAGCACTACAAGAACTAGTTGTTTTTCTTTAAGTGCAAACTTTCTGAAAATCCCTGAGATAGCCAAAGAAAGTGTCAGCCCCGTTTTCTCTCTAAGGAGATGGTTTAGCAATTCTTATTACTTAAAGGGCTGTGGAGCTTTTTGAAAGAATCATAATATTATTTAAAAGTATAATTTTCTCAGAAAAAATTCCCTTTATTTTTAGGCCACAGCATCTATTATTTTCTAATTATAGTCTCTAGCTGTATTATGTTGAACAACTACCAGTTCCTCTGTGTACCATATTTTTCTCTTTTTCCCAGTTCAATTCTCTGAAACAGTGTGTATATCAAAGATCTCTTATCCAATCCCGTATGTGGATACAGCTTTATGCATTTTATATTATTAGGAAAATAGTTTTATTACCTCAAACTTAATGCAAAAGTAAAACTATCAGTTAAGAAAAAAGGCAATTGAAAGAACTTACTTAAGATATGAAATAGGGCCTTTAATTATATGCTTCTTTCTACTTTCAGGTAATTCGACAAACTATTCAAAACCAGGGATAAAAAGTAGCCCTAGAGAAGCAGGAAAAAAGACCTTAAAACGGGAAAAGACTTTAAGAATTCAGACAGTTTCATTACAAACTAGACAACGTGGTCCTAAACGTCAGCATAAAGAAGTAAGTGGCCCTGAGGCCATCCATGAACAGAAACAAAACAAGAAAACTGGGATGAAAGTTGAAGAGTTTCCTAAGAGCACCCTGAGTCAAAAAGAGAAAAGAGAGAAGAACGATACCCAGAAGGGTTCAGACATGGAAAAGAAAATAGACAAAGGCCGACAAAAGGATGGCGAAAAAAAGGAGCAAAGGAAGGACAAGGACATGAAGAGAGGTGAAGATAAGAAAGGGGACAAAGTAATGCAGGGAAGTAAAGACGATAAGGAGAACGAAGTAGCAAAGAGAGGTGAAACCAAGAAAGAGAATGAGGAAAAGGACAAGTCCAAGAAGGAAGAAAGTGACAAGGTGGAAGATAAGGCCAACAAGGAGGACAAGGACAAAGAGGAGGACAAGAAGGGAGATGAGGACAAGACAGAAAACGGGAACAAAAAGGAAGATGAATATAAGAAAGGGGACGAAAAGGAAGACAGGGACAAGAAGGAAGATCTAGACAAAAAGGAAGTCAAGAAGAAGAAGGACAAGATGGTGGGCAAAAAGGTAGGTGAGATCAAAAAGGGAGCAAAGGACAAGAAGGGAGGTAAAGTCAACAAGGATGCCAACAGTGAAGACAATAAAGATATGAACAATAAGGGAGATGATGATAAGAAGGAGGATAAGAACGAGAAAAAAGGGGGTGAAAATGAAAACAAGGACAAGACGGAAGATGAGGATAAGGAGGTCAAGGACAAAAAGGAAGAAGAAATGGAAGACAAGGAGGACAATGAAAAGAAGGAAAATGAGGACAAAAAGAAGGACAAGGACAAAGACAAAAAAGACATGGACGAGAAGGGGGATGAGGATAAGAAGGAAGATCAGAAGCAAGACAAGGAGGACAAGGACAAGGAAGAGGATAAGGACAAGAAAGAAGACAAGGACAAGGAGAACAAGGACTAGTAAAGAAGTACTGTGGAAACAAAAGAGGAGGGTGGGGGTAAAGAAGACAAGAAGGACAAAGACCAGAAAGAGGATTCTTGGAGCAAAAGGGCAAGTAAAAGATCATACTGAAAACATAGCATCAGAGTTTATAAAATAGCAAGAGAACTGAATAATTTTGTTAGAACACATCACCTTAAAACCAGCTTCTAGTCACCTGTCTATAGATTAAAAATGATAGATTTCATAAATCCTCTTTAGTCAAAAGTTTTTGTTCCTTTGACTTTAGTCTAGCAAAAGACCCTTTAGAAATGTCATCTTTTTGGGTCTCTCAGTCTCAAACAAAACATAATCTTCCAAATGTGAGTTTTCCAGAGCTTATGTTCATAATATGTTATTGTCAGGAAAACACAAATTTTCTGAAATGAAACTCCAATTGAAGAAATGCAGAGTTGTTTTTTTTTAAGAAATATGGTATTTCCATATTTAACCCGACTCAATGGCACTTGGCTTGGCATATTTAACCAAACAGATAGTTCTTGAGTCCCTACAAAGTACAACATCCATAAACATAAAAATGACCCATTACAGTCGAGTTGTAAATGCAAAATACATCTTTACCAAGAAGATAAATATAAGAGAACACAATAATAAGTAAATCAAAGCCAATAGTAAATGCTAACTGTAAAATAAATTACACTGAACACTAAATATCATAACCAAATTTCAGATGAGGAAAATTTCTTTGTTGTTATTAGGTGCTATGTAGTCAGTTCAGACTGACTGACAGACTGACAGAACAAAACATTGCTCAGTCTCATACCATGTTCACAATCGTTTTTATATTTAAACCCATTGTTGCAG
Organism: Heterohyrax brucei; assembly: GCA_028571685.1. Lineage (NCBI taxonomy): Eukaryota > Metazoa > Chordata > Mammalia > Hyracoidea > Procaviidae > Heterohyrax > Heterohyrax brucei. Next base: position 50,681,842 of record CM053144.1, on the reverse strand, counting down.
CCACTGTGTCAATCCATGTCATCGAGGGTCTTCCCTTTTTTTGCTGAACCTCCACTCCAACAAGCATGATGTCCTTCTCCAGGGACTGATCCTTCCTGACAGTATGTCCAAAGTATGTAAGATGCAGTCTTGCCATCTTTGCTTCAGAGGAGCACTCTGGTTGTGCTTCTTCCAGAACAGGTTTGTTCTTTTGATAGTCCATGGTACATTCAACGTTCTTCTCCAAAACCACAATTCAAAGGCATCAATTCTACCTCTCTCTTCTTTGTACGCTGTCCATCTTTTGCATGCATATGATGTGACTGAGACTACTGTGTCTTGGGTCAGGCACACTTTAGTCTTCAAGATGACATCTTTACTTTTCAATACTTTAAAGAAATGCTTTGCAGCAGGTTTTCCCAGTGCATTGTATCTTTTGATTTTTTGACTGCTGCTTCCAGGCATTGATTGTGGACACAAGTAAAATGAAACCCTTGTCAACCTCAATCCTTTCTCCATTTATGAAGATGTTGCTTACTGTTCCATTTTTGAGGATTTTTGTTTTCTAGATGTTGATGTGCAACCCTGCTGAAGGCTGCAGTCCTTGATCTTCATCAGTAAGTCTTTCAAATCTTCTTCAGTTCAAGCAAGTAGGATGGTGTCATCTACGTAACACAAGTTGTTAACCAGTCATCCTCCAATCCTGGGACGTTATTCTTCTTTATATAATCCAGCTTCTAGGATTATTTGCTCAATATACAGATTGAAAGGCATGATGAAATGATACAACCCTGATACACAACTTTCCTGACTTTAAACCACGCAGTGTCCCCTTATTCTGTTCACATGACTGCCTCTTGATCCATATACAGATTACTCAAAAGAACACTTTAGTGTTCCGGAATTCCTATTTCACACAATGCTAACCGTAATTGGTTATGATCCACACAGTCAAATACCTTTGCATACTCAATGAAACATTCTCTGCTTTCAGCCCAAATCCATCTGACATCAGCTGTGGTATCACTGGTTCCACAATCTCTTCTGAATCCAGCTTGAATATCTGTCAGTTCCCTGTTGCAGTCACTTTTGAATGATCTTGAACAAAATTTAACTCACGTGTGATATTAATAACATTGTTTGGTAATTTCCACATTCAGTTGGATCACCTTTTTTTGGACTGGGCATAAATATGGATCTCTTACAGTCAGTTGGCCAGGTAGTTACCCTCCAAATTTCTTGGCATAGACAAGTGACTACTTCCAGCACCACATCCATTTGTGGAAATATCTCAATTAATATTCCATCAATTCCTGGGGACCTGTTTTTTTTCGTTTTTTGTTTTTTGGGTTTTTTTTTTTTGGCAAAGCCCTCAAAGCAGCTTCAGCTTCTTGCTTCAGTACCATTAGTTCCAGGGCATATGCTGCCTCTTCAAATGGCTGAACATCGACCAGTTCTTTCTGGTATAATGACTCTGTATATTCCTTCCATCTTCTTTTGATACTCCTTGAATCATTTAATAGTTTTCCTGTAGGATCCTTCACTACTGTAACTGGAGACTTGAATTTTTTCTTCATTTCATTCAGCTTGAGGAATGTGTCCTTCCCTTCTCGTTTTCCATTTCCAACTCTTTGCACATGTCATTATAATACTTTATTTTCTTTTCTCAAGTTGCCCTTTGAAATAGTCTGTTTAGGTCTTTTACTTCACCCTTCCTTCCTTTTGCTTTAGCTACTTGATCTTGAAGAGCAAGTTTCAGATTCTCTTCTGACATCCAGTTTGGTCTTTTATTTCTTTCCTGTCCTTTTAATGACCTTTTGCCCTCTTCATGGGTGATATCTTTGATGTCATCCCACAACTCATCTGGTCTTTGATCTTTAGTGTCCAATACATTAAATCTCTTCTTGAGATGGTCTTTCAACTCAGGAGGGATATACTCAAGGTCATACTTTAAGTCTCGTGGACTTGTTCTAGTTTTCTTCAGTTTGTTTGAATTTGTATATGAGCAATTGATGATCTGTGCCATAGTCAGCATCTGGTCTTGTTCTGACTGCTGATATGGAGCTTTTCCATCATCTTTTTCCATGGATGTAGTTGATTTTGTTCCTGTGTATTCCATCTGGTAAAGTCCATGTTACCTTTTGTGTTGGTTAAACAGGTATTTGCAATGAAGAAGTCATTAGGCTTACAAAATTCTATCATGCAATCTCCAGCATTATTTCTATTTCTATTATTTCTAAAAGCTATATGTATGAATGACTTTCATAATAAGTAAAATTTGAGCTGGGCATTTAAAAAAGACAGGTTTTTGTATTCTGTTTTTATATTTTATATTATACTAGGCTCCCTGCTCAATAATTCCTCTACCAGAGTATAATTTCCTTGAAGGAAGAACTGTATCTTACCATTAACTCCAACCTTAGTGCCAGTCACAATGTCTACTGAATTTAATTGACTAAGGAAATGAAAGAGCACACACACACACCCAAAACAAGAAAGAAACATGTTAAATAGACCACGTAAAACATATTCTAAGGGTAGGGGATTTAACAGAGAGTTTATGTGTAACAGTATTTCCCAAAGTGCACCACCAATGTGCAGGATATTTTCAGATGGTGCCCAGGTAAGCATTGAATGTTGAACATCTAATATTTACTTATATGTAAATTAGGAAAAAAGTTTATACAGTATGTCCACCACCACGTGTGCCGACTTATATACTGTGGCGGCTTACAAGTCACTGCTATGCTGGAAGCTATGCCACTATTGTTTCAAATACCAGCAGGGTCACCCATGGTGAAGAGATTTCAGAGAAGCTTCCAGACTAAAACAGAATGGCAAGAAGGACCTGAAGGTCTACTTTCGAAAAAACTGGCCAATAAAAACCCCACGAGTAACAGAGGAAGATGGTCTGATACAGGTTGGAAGGCATTCGAAAGACGACATGAAAAGAGCTACCTCCTCAAAGCAGTTGATATTCATGAAGTAGATGGAGTTAAGCTTTGGGAAACTTCATTTGCTGATGTGGCACTCCTCCAAATGAGAAGAAGCAGCTGTAAACATCTGTTAGCAATCAGAACAGTGAATGTACAAAGTATGAATCTAGGAAAACTGGAAGTTATCAAAAATGAAGTGGAATGTGAAAAGATTGATATCCTAGGCAATAGTGAGGTGAAACAGACCGTTACTGGTCATTCTGAGTCAGGTAATCAGATGATCTACCATGCCGGGAATGATAAATTGAAAAGGAATGCAATGCATTTATTACCAAAAGCAATGTTTGAAGATCTACCCTAAAATACAATGCTATTAGTGGTAGGAAAATATCCATATGCCTAAGAGAGAACCAATTAACATGACCATTATTCAAATTTACCCAGCAGCCACCAAAGTCAAAAATGAAGAAACTGAAGATTTTTACCAACTTCTGCAGTCTGAAATTGATTAAACACTCAAACAAGATGCATTGATAACTACTGATGATTGGAAACCAAAAGTTGGGAAAAAAAGAAGAATCTGTAGCACAAATAATATGACCTCAGTAAAAAAAATGATATGACCTCAGATCACATGGTAGGATGTGGCCAGATCAAAAACCTGAAAATATCTTTTCCAGCAACATAAATGGCAACAATGCACATGGACCTCACCTAGCAGAAAACACAGGAGTCAGATCAACTACACGTATGGAAACAGATGATAGAAAAACTCAATTTCCTCAGCTAGAACAAGGCCAAAGACTTACAGAATAACTGACCATCAATTGCTTCTATACAGTTGTAGCTAAAGAAAATTAAGGCAAGTCTGCAGAAACCAAAATAGAACACTGAATGTTTCCCACCTGCTTATTTTGAGACCATCTCAAGAATACATTTGATGTATTGGACACTAATGACCAGATGAGTTGTGGGATCACATCAAGAATATTATACATGAAGAAAGTAAGAAGTCATTAAAAAGAAAATAAAGACCAAAACTGATGTCAGAAGAGACTCTGAAACTTGCTTTTGAACATGGAGTAGCTAAAACAAAAGGAAACATGGTGAAGTAAAAGAACTAAAGATTTCAAATGGCAGCTTGAGAAGACATTGTAAAGGATTATAATAAAATGTGCAAAGACATGGAATTAAGAAAACTGAAAGGGAAGAACACTCATAGCATTTCTCAGATGGAAAGAAGTGAAAAAAAAAAAGCCTTCAGTTGCAATTTTGAAGAACACTATGACAAAACTTTGAACGTATCAGGAAGCATCAAAAGAAGATAGAAGGACTACAGAATGACTACAGAGTCATTGTACCAAAAAGATCTGGTTGATGCACAACCATTTCAGGAGGGAGCATGTGATTAAGAACTGATGATACTCAAGGAAGAACTCCAAGCTGTAGCGAGAGCACTGATAAACAAGCACCCAGAAACTGAGAGAATACCAACTGAGATGTTTCAACAAACAGATGCAGCACTGGAGGTGATCTCATCTATGCCAAGAAATTTGGAAGACAGCTACCTGGTTAACTGACTAGAAAAGTTGCACATTTGTGCCCATTCTCAAGAAAGATGATCCAACACAATGTGGAAATTTTCTAACAATATCATTGATGTTGCACACAAATAAAATTTTGGGAAATAATCCAAAAACAGCTGCAGCAACACATCTACAGGTAACAGCTAGAAATTCAAGCCAGATTCAGAAATGGAGCAAGGAATATCATTGCTGATTTCAGACAGATTTTAGAAAAAAGCAGAAAATACCAGAAGGATATTTTCCTGTGATTTATTTATCATGCAAAGTCTATGTAGATTATAACAAATTATGGATAGCATTTCAAAGAATGGACATTCAACAACACTTAATTGTGCTCATGCAGAATATTTACATACACCAAGAAGCAGTAGCTTGCACAGGGTAAGGGTATATCTCATGGTTTAAAATCAAGAAAAGTGTGTATCGGAATTGGATCCTTTCACCATACTTATTTACTCTGTATGCTAAGCAAATAATCCAAGAGGCTGGGACTAGATGAAGAAAATCAGAGCATCAAGATTAGAGAAAGACTAATTAACAACCTACATTATGCAGATGATGCAACTTCCTTGCTGAAAACAAAGAAAATTTGAAGCACTTACCAATGAAAATCAAAGGCTTTGGCCTTCAGTATGGATTACACCTCAACATAAAGAAAATAAAAATCCTCACAACTGGACAAATGAGCAACATCATGATAAAAAATGAAAAAAATGGATATTACTATGAAATTCACTTTACTTGGGTCTACTGTCAATGCCCATGTAATCAAATGACATATTACCCCAAGAGACAGAAAGGGACACATACACAGATACTTCATCAGCCTGTGACCAGAACTAAATAGTACTCGATGACCACAAAAAGCTGCCATGTCAAAGAAGAGAATAGATTCCTTGACAGAGCAATAGAAAAATAGGATGCAGAACTCAAATTCCAATAAAAGACCAGACTTGATGGTCTGACTGAGATTAAAGGGACCCCAGAAGACGTGGCCCCCAGACTCTCTGCTAGCTCAGAACCAAAACCACCCCCAAAGTCAATTCATCAGACAAAAATTAGCTTGAACTCTAAGACATGAAATGATATTCGTGAAGAGAATGCTTCTTAGCTCAAGTAGATACATAAGACTAAATGGACAGTTCCTGTCTGCAGGTAAGATCAAAAGGCAAAAAGCGCTAGGAGCTGAATGAATGGACGAGGGAAACCTGGAATGAAAAGGGAGGGCATGCTGTCACATTATACGTAGAGCAGCTAGGGTTACATAAAAATGGGTGTATAAATTTCTACCACAAACTGAATTGAAAGGTAAGCTTCCATCTAAAATTAATAAAAGAAAGAACTGCAAGAAAAAAGAAAATAAATCAGATGACAATTCATGGGGCACATCTACTGCAAAAGACCTCTTTTAAAGTGCTGAAGAGCAAACACATCACTAAGGGACTGAAGTGCAGCTGGCCCAAATCATTATATTTTTAATCACCTCATATGCGTGAGAAGGCATGGTAATGAATAAGTAAGACCAATGAATAACTGGTGCCTTTGAATTATGATACCAGCAAAGAATATTGAAGATATTACAATGGCTGGAAGAACAAATAAGTGTCTTGGAGGAAGTACAGCCAAAGTGCTCTTTAGAAGTGAGAATGGTGTGTTTTGGACATGTTATCAGGAGGGAACAATCCGTGGAGAAAGACTCTTTGCTTGGTGAAGCAAAGAATCAGCAGAAAAAAAGGCAAACCTTCAATTAGATGGATAGACACAGGTGGCTTCAAAACTGGGCTCAAACGTAACAATGACTTTGGGGATGGTTCAGGATTAGGCAGCGGTTCATTCTGTTGTCCTTGGGGTTGCAGCAAGTTGGAACCTACTCATCAGCAGCTTAACAAGAAGAAGTTAGTTCTATCTTTAAATTTTTGAGACGTCACCATCCTGTTTTCCACAGGAGCCATGCGGTTTTACAGTGTTAATCAGCATTGAATAAGCTTTCCAGTTTTGTGACCACAGAAAGTTTTAATATAAAATTTAAAAGAGACTTCAAGCTTTGAAAGGATATTTGGGGTACATATTACAGGACATATGCTCTGTTTTCAATGTTTGATGAATGGATGAATTCATGTGAAGAGTAAACTGAAAATTTAAGTGGTAAATGCGATATTCTAAAGCAGAAATGATGAGTGTCACGGGCTGAATTGTGTCCTCCAAAAAATATGTGTAGCAGTTTGGCTAGGCCTCGGTCCCCAGTGTTGCATGATATTCCTGTATGTTGTAAATTCTGCCTTTATGGTGTTAATAAGAAAGGATGAGCAGCAGTGGTGTTGGTGTGGCAGGAGTCAATGCATAACATTTTATTGTGTCTTGATGCAATCTCTTGAGACATAAAGGAAAGGAAAGCAAGCAGAGAGTTAGAGGCCTCACACCACCAACAAAGTTGTGCCAGGAGCAAAGTGTGTCCTTTGGACCCGGAATCCCTGCCGCTCAAAAGCTCCCAGTCCAAGGGAAGATTGACAACAAGGACCTTCCTCGAGCCCAAAAGACAAAGACATCCCCTGGAGCTGATGCCCTGAATTTGGGCTTTTAGCCTACATTTCTGTGAGGAAATAAATATATCTTTGTTAAAGCCATCCACTTCCAGTATTTCTGTTACAGCAGCACTAGATGACTAAGACGATGATTATATAAACTAAAATGTTAACCTAAAGATGAGAAAATAATAGGTGATTATTAGCAAGGAATCCTTATTTCTTAACTCCTATGGGCTCCAGTGTGGAGACTGGTGATTCACTGCGAGAGTACCAGAGACACATGTCAGCCTCTCCATACAGAAGCCACTCCGCTTCCTCTATTTCTAAAGCTAAGTTTGCACAGTGAAACCCATGAGAGCTAGAATTCTGTCTCATTTTGGGGGGGCCTCACACATTTTCCATCTTTGACAAGGTACAGTCTGAACACTTTCCTATCACTTGTTTTAGTGGAAAAGATTTGAGCTTTCTCTTTCTGACAGGTTCTAATTTTCACCATTCTATCTTTTGCTCCCATTTTATTGCTACTATCTATTTATTGGCTGGTGAAAATCTTTAGAGGAGAAGTGTAGGCTATTTGGAAGGCAGTATGACAAGTCTCTGTGTACTTACTGGAGGTGGTGACTGAAAGAAAAGATTGAGGATGACTCTCAACTGTCTAACTGGATATCTGGATTAGTGGTGAGGACATTAGTTCTCACGGATTGAATGGTGTTCCAAGACAATCTGTATAGCAACTTAGCTATGTCGTGATTCCTGGTACAGTGAGATGATATTCCTGTTGTAAATTCTGCCTCTATGACATTAATGAGGATGGATGGGCTGCAGCTGAGTTGGTGAGACAGGACTTAAATGTGTGGGATTGTATTGTGGCTTGAGGTAACCTCTTGGGATATAAAAGAAAGGGAGGACAACTGAGATTTTTGGACCTCATACTATCAAGGAAGAAAGCAGTGCCGGGAGCTGAGCATGTCCTTTGGAAAGTACTCCCTGCACTTCAGGAGTTTTCAGTCCAGGGGAAGATTAGTGATATGGACCTTTCTCCAGTACCAGCAGAGAAACCCTTCCTCTGGAGAAGACACCCAGAATTTGAGGACTTTTAGCTTACTAGACTGTCACAAATAAAATTTCTCTCCTTAAAGCCATCCACTTGTGGTGTCTCTGTTAAAGCAGCGCCAGCTGACTAAAACAGAATTTGGTGTCGGAAGAGTGGGGTGCTTCTTTAACAAATACCTACAGTGTGGAAGCAATTTTCAAACTGTGAATGGATAGAAGACTCTGAAAGAACCAAGGAGAACTGTTAACACCAAAGAAGGCACAAATGGTGAGAAACAGCAGCAGCACAACTAGAGCCAGCCCACAGAACAAGAAAGCTGAGTGCTGTGCACAGAGGTTTCATGGTGGAGTGGGGTGCCTCTAGGCACTTAAATTGGTGGAGCTACAGAGCTTTCGAGCACTTGCCCCAATAGGGCAGATGCAGGCCTGAGGCCCAGGCCGTGAGGTGATAGGAAGCAGAAGCTGAAGAGACAATGAGCATGTGAAGCCTAGCTGCCTCAGTCTCAAAATGCACGGCCATGACCTCAGGGGCTTGAAAGGGTGGCTTTCTGTGTTTCTAAGGGTAGTATTGCCACACAGTCTATCTTTAGGTGACCGTAAAGTTGAGGAGGACAGTGTTGCTGTCCCAGTGAGCCTGGAAGGCAGAGCTATAGTACCAGGCCAGTGGGCTTCCATTGAAAATCTGGAGAGGGTGGCCAGTACCTACAGTTTGAAAGGTGGGGCCATTGTATAAAACATCTCAGAGAATGGAAGATTACTTTCAAAGTTTTGAGGGCTACTATAACGTTTTTGCTAACTTGCTTATTTCTGTTTTGCCTTCTTTCTCTTATTTGTAATGGAAATGTCTAACTTGTTGCTGCCTGTTCTGCCACTGTGTTTTGGAAGCAGATAACTTGTATTCTAGATTTTACAACTGAAGAAGAATTTCTGGATTTGGGGCTTGGACTTAAGACTTATACTATGATAGGGTAAATATGTTTTACATGTTGCAAAGAAGCAAGTTTTCAGAGAACAAATGGTGGGATGTCATGAATTGCATTGTTTTCCCCCAAAATTTGTGTAGCAATGTAATATAATTCCCGATATTGTGTGGTGTCCTTCCTGTAAATCCTGCCTCTATGATATTAAAGAGGGTGATGGGCTGAAGTTGAGTTAATGGGGCAGGGCTTAATGTGTGGGATTGTACTGTGGCTTGGGGTAGCCTCTTGGGATACAAAAGAAGGGAAGCAAGCTGAGATTTGGGGACCTCATACCACCAAGGAAGAAAGCAGCACAGGGAGCTGAGTACATCCTTTTGCAAAGGATCGGGAAGTCTGCACAACAGAAGCTTCCAGTCCAGGGGAAAATCAATGGCAAGGACCTTCCTTCAGTGCCAGCAGAGAAAGCCTTCATCTGGAACTGACACCCAGAATTTGGACTTTCAACTTACGGGACTGTAGCAAATAAAATTTATCTTTTTAAAGCCACTACTTATGGTATCTATGTTAAAACTGCACTAGCTGACTAAAACATTAGTCAAGACAGAAGTCAGAGGAAAAATCAGTTTTCTTTAACAAGAGAGTAATGCATCATATTTTGAACAAGTGCGGTTTTAATTATCTGTGGCATTGAGATAATTTTATAATTTGAATTTTTTTACCAATTACAAGGTTTAACTTAAGTTCTCCATTTAATTAAAGTCAAAAATATTATTTTGGGGTGCATCTATCTGTCTAGAAGATAAATAACAGTTTAATTATTTAACTATGTAACATGACAGAGAGAAATGTAATTACATAACAAGAGGTCTCCCAAAAATAATTATCTAGAATATAATCTGAGAATGAATCTTAGGAAGTAGCATCATTTTAAAAGTTAGTAAAGGAGAGCCTTCAAGTCTAAAGGAAAGGATTGGGACAAACAAGTAGCAGGGTTTAGCAGTGCAGAAGAGAACGTGATGAGAAGGTAGTGATCACGAAGTCTAATGCTTCAGTTAGATCGGATATTTCTCCTGTGTTTTGTTAATTATTTATACACTACCTTATTCTAAACTAAGATTTTTAGCGGCTCATAAAAATTACTTTACAAACAACAATATAAAATTAACATGAGTAGATAAAATCAAAGAAGATGGGGAAAAAGGAAACATAAGAAAAAGTCACAAGAAAGTTTATTTTGTTAGAAATGAGCCACAGACTTGACCTAAACTTCTAACATGTAATACAAGAAGAGGAATGTGATTACTTTAACAATTATTTGTTAAGCAGTCATCACACAACTGTCACAGAAATTCTAGGTTTGGAGAATACAATGACACCTCAAAGGGATTTGTTTTCTGGAGGAGACTCAGGCATTGTCTTAGTTGTCTAGTGCTACCATAACAGAAGTACTACAGGTGGATGGTTTCAACAAACAGAAGTTATTCTCTCACAGTCTAGTAGACTAGAAGTTTTAATTCAGGGCATCAGCTCCAGAGAAAGGCTTTCTCTCTGTTAGCTCCAGAGGAATGTCCTTGTCATCAGTCTTTCCCTGGACTAGAAACTTCTCAGCGTAGAGACCTTGGGCCCAAAGTCTTTGGGCTCTGCTCCTAGTACTACTTTCTTGATTGTACAAGATCACCATGTCTCTCTACTTTCTTCTCTTTTTTTTTTAACCCAAAAAAGATATAGATTGAGTACTGTCTCATTAAGATTACAGAGATAGAATCCATAACACATAAGAAAATTACATCAGATGCCAAAATAGTAGATAATCACACAATACTGGGAATCATGGCCTAGTCATTGTCCAGCCTTTGCATGCATACAAAGCAATTGAAAACACCATGGCTTGGGTCAGGGAAACCTTATTCTTCAAGGTGATGTCTTTGTTTTTTAACACTTTAAAAAGATTTCTTACAGCTGATTTGCCTAATGTAATGTGCCTTTTGATTTTTTACTACTGTTCCCATGGGTGTTGATTGTGGATACAAGTAAAATGAAATCCTTGACAACCCCAATCTTTTTCCATTTGTCATGATGTTGCTTATTAGCCTATGTGTAAAGATTTTTCTCTTATGTTGAGATATAATCCGTGCTGAAGGCTGTGGTCTTTGATTTTCATCAGTGAGTGACTCAGCTCCTCTTCACTTTCAGCAGAGAAGGTTGCATCATCTGCATAACACAAGTTGTTAATAACTCTTTCTCCAACGCTGATGCTCATTCTTCTTCATATAGTCCTACCTCTCAGTTTGCCCAGCATACAGGTTGTATAGGTATGGTGAAAGGAGACAACCCTAATCACTCTTTTCCTGACTTCAAACTGTGCAGTGTCCCCTTGCTCTGTTTGAACACTGCCTCTTGATCCATGTATAGATTTCCAGTGAGCACAGTTAAGTGTTTTCAAATTCCCATTTTCCACAATTTTATCCATAATATGTTATGATTCACACAGTCAAATGTCTTATCGTTGTCAATAAAACATAGGCAAACATCTTTTGGGTATTCTCTGCTTTCAGACAGGATCTATGTGACATCAGCAATAATATTCCTGGTTTCCTGTCCTCTTCTAAATCCAACTTGAATTTCTAGTAGTTTCCCATTGATATATGGCTGCAGCCACTTTTAAATGATCTGCAAAATTTTGCTTGCATGTGATATTAATGATATTGTTTAATAATTGTCACACTAGTCCGAAAGCTCAGCTGAAGCCTGTCTGTCATATGTGGCCATACTGGCACTTGAATACTGTTGGCATATTTTTCAGTTTCACAGCAACACACAAGCCCCCATAGTATGACAAACTGAAAGATGTGTGGGGTTGGTGGGGGCTTTCTCCCTAGAAACACCAATATAGTGGAGTCGGGTAAACACTGGGTAAGATTAAAATAATCCTCAAAAATCTTTTATATTGCCCCTCAATTACTGCACCCATGGTTAAGTATGGGCAACCCAGTGCATAAAGAAAACATACAAATGTATTAAGTATATAATAAGTAACATAATAGTATGAACAGGGTTGTAATAAATAAATAGCTGTGGTCCATTCATCCTTTAGAATAATCTTTCCCTTGGGTCTTTAGTTTTCTTCCTTCTCCCTTGCTCCAGATGGGTGGAAGCAGTGGAATATTTTAGATGGTTGGGCTGCTGATCTTGATTCTGTTTTTCTCTTGTGAAGTCAGAGGCCAGACACTGCCCCTCTGCTGTTTCTACGCACTTCGATTTGTGTGGATAAAATCATATCATCTACACACTTTTTCTTTATCACTGTTTCAAAGGAATATGGTCATAGCTTATCCAAAAGTAATATAGTGTCATAAAGGCACAAGCTAACTGAAAGGGGGGATAAATATGACAGACAATATATTAACATGTTGCTATTGTTAGCTACTGTAGAGTCAGTTCTGACTCCTGGTGACCCCATGTGTTACAGAGGAGAATTGCTCCATAGTGTTTGCTTGGCTATGATCTTAGTGGAAACAGATCACTGGGGTTTTTCTTCTGCAGTAGGACTGGGGGAATCAACACCTCTAATTTTTAGGTAACCAACCAAAAAACAAAAAGCTACTGCTGCTGAGTCAGTTCTGACTCATGGCAACCGGGGGGACAGAGTAAAACTGCCCCATAGAGTTTCCAAGAAGCATCTGGTGGATTTGAACTATGGACTTTTTGGTTAATAACTATAGCACTTTAGCCACTACAGCACCAGAGTTTCCTTTGGATAGAGTCAAGTATAAATAATTTATGCCACCTAGGGACATTATATTAACATATATTGTTGTTGTGTGGAAATCCTGGTGGCATAATGTTTACGTGCTACAGCTGGTAACCAAAAGGTCAGCAGTTTGAATACACCAGGAACTCCTCAGAAACCTGATGGGACAGCTCTACCCTGTCCTATAGGATAATTATGAGTCAGAATTCACTTGATGGCAGTGGGTTTAGTTTTCTGGGGTGCTTGTTGTGCACCATCCAGTTGTACAATACCCTGTAGGACAGAATACAAATGCCTTACAGGGTTTCCTAGTCTGTAATCTTTATAAGAAAAGATCACAACATCTTTTCTCCTTTAGAGTTGCTGGTGAGTTCAAAACCACTGAACTCTCAGTTAGCAGCTAAGCATTCAAATACTATACCACCAGAGCTCCTTATATTAACGCACAGAGAGCATAAAGCATACTTAAAACTCAACAAGGACCCCAATGAATATAGGGGAAGAACCAGGAAGAACCCTAGTGTGGAAACAGAGGCGGGGACATGTCCTGTGGAGACACAGCCTCGAAATTGTGGGGGAAGTAATGGAAAGTCAGCCCTTGGGAGGACACTATCACCATCAGAGCCAAAATTCAGCCCTTTCCCTGAAGGCTTAGTGGCTTATCCAAGGAAGATTTGTTAAGAAACACGGGGATCCCTATGACCCCACCTACCATGGAATAGACAACCATGGATATATCTCTTGACTTAAGCATAAAATATGGAATGAGAGTCCCTGAAAAGGAAGCCTGAGAGAAGGAGAAAACATGGGAGCTATCCATCACGTTGTAGAAAGTTCACAGTCCAGTAAGGAGACAGAAACCACATCAGTCATTTGAAAAGTGAATATTTTAATATAAAAGGTAATACACTAATAACTGAGGCAAAGTTAATGCAATGCTGTCTGCAGTTTCCTGCTCCTGAAAATTCTCTTGTACACATATATCTTAATCTGTCTAGCAGTTCTCTTCTTTCCACCTAGTGTTGACCAGAAGAAGAACCAGATCCTTCTTCTCCATTTCCTGAATAAACCAAGCACAGTATTGTCATGGGTAACAGAAATGTACAGAACATTTAAGAAAACACATATGTTTTAGCCATCCAAGAATAAATATATGAAGTGTATTTTAGACTTCTCTCATCTTAGAAGTCTATCAACCAACCATTTCCCTGGAAGATTTTGAATATGTATATTTTCTGGTAAAAGTATCTATAGCCTCCAAAAGAGAACTATAGTCCTACAGTCTACTCAGAATCAAGTTGGGTTAAGCAAACCCCTCTTTATACTGTAGAGTGATTCAGCCATTGTCCTTTCATATACAAACAGCATAAAATGTTCTCAAAATATTTTTCATTACTAAAGTAAAAAAACTTCCCATTGTCAAATTCTACCTGCATTCAAGCAGCTCAAACAAATCAATTTTTTTTCTTCTAACTATAGGAATATAAGACTCGAACTGGCAATTCTCAGAGCCATACAGTTCCCCCAGTAGTCTGAATCCAGTAGCACAAAGGTGTGACTCCCAGTGCCTTCCAGCACTCACCTCAGAGTCTTCGATCTCAGGAAGTCTGCAGCTCTAGGAATAGCCACAGTGAGGAAACAGGGGTATACATATGTCCCTATGGGGGCACAGACTTGGAGTTCTAGGGAAGTAACGGAGATTCAGCCCTTGGAAGGACATCATCATCAGAGCCAAAATTCAACCCCTCCCCTGGAGGGCTTTGAGGCTTAAATCCCCCTACCATGGAACAGATGGTCAGAGATATGTCTCCTGATCTAAACATGAAATATGGAAAGAGGGTCCCTGAGAAAGAAGAATGCAGGAAGGAGAATATGTGGGAGCCATCTGTCATGTTGTAGAAAGAGATATCCCCAGCATCATAATCCAGGAAAACTCCCACCCTCTGGGGAAACTGCCTAAGAGGTAGCAAAGTTACCTGTGTAGTACAGGCATAGTACTTATCTGTAAATCGTCCCACAACCCAGAATCCTTTTTCTGGGCACTCTCTGAACCAGCCTTTCCTATCAACATCTTTCCTACAGACCCCTAAAGCCCACTCACTTCTCTCTCCATCTCTAGCCTCCACCTCCCAGTAACATTGCCCTGAAGTGATGCCCGGAAGACCCAATGCACTGTATTTGTCATCACTGTTCCGGTTGTCATTGTCAGCTTTCCAGGTCAGACTTCTGTTTTCCTGAGAGACATCAAGGTGGGAATGCGCAGAACTTGGATCCAAAGTGACAGGCCCTATAAAAAGAGTTACATGATCTGGTAATCATACAAGGCCCTCCCCTACTCCAAACAAGGACACAAAACCACCTTCTCTTATAACTACTTAGTGGCATGGGAAAAGACCTAAGCATCCTGAAATGAGAGCTGGTGACTGAAGCCTACAGCCCTCCAAGCAGGAGAAGGAACCAAGAATGATTTGGGGTAATATCCATCACAGTATCCTTGAAGAACAGCTTGAATTTCAGGGGATCAAGGATATTTATTTATCATGCAGTATCAGCCCCATCCTCCAGCCCCAGCTGTCCCTTCTACTACCCTCCCTACCACCATCAGTGGTTCCTGTATCTGTATGACCACGGAGAACTTAAAATGAGACCAGAAGCCATGGGACAGGAAAGAGGAACTCCCAGAAAGACTACCCAAGTCACTTACAAGCCTGGAACTCCTCCTTTCGCCAGTCTACAAGAGAACCACATGTTTCATTTCAGGGAACTGTAGACTTCATGCATTATGATTAGCATCTTTTCTTACATAGCATAGTGATGCAGGACTTACAGGGGAATTTTTTAAAAAACATTGTACTAATGTATTTATTTCTCTTTGTCTCCCACATTCATAACCATCAGTCTTACCATAAAGCTTTGCTAGCTTCCAATGAAAGTTAAACCATAAGGCTTATCACAGAGGATGAGAAACTGAAAACCTACCCCAACAAAAATGTCATTGCTCAGCTTTATCTATCAAATTATGATTTCTCAATTCTCAACCAGTCAACTACATTTCAATCTAGGCTTTTCTGAGAAAGAATTGGTGAATTCAACATTACCAAGGCCTCCATTTACTTATGAAGTACTGATTGAGTTAAACTCATCAGAAGCATCTAAACAACAAATAGGGAAAATTACAACTCGATGAGCTGAACTTACAGAACGACCATAAGCTATGAGCGAAGAGAATTCAGGATATGGCTGGAATTGACCCAAATTAGGAGGGAATGGAGAAAGAGAAGTAAAAAGCAGGACATATACAAACAGTAAGAGATCTGATAACAGTGTATTATCTTTCTCTTTTCACATGTAGCCATGGGAGAACCCAGAAATAGTGAATGTAGTCATCTGCTTTCCCCATGAATAGCATGGAGACATTGCAAATGTTCATGAGAAACCCTATTGTGACAGATAAAATGCCAGGCAGAATACTTGCCTTCAACAATATGTCTATCCTAAGCTCAAAACCTGTGAGTATGTTACTGTACATTTAAAAAGAACTTAATGTATGTGATTCAGATATAGGACACTGATTCAAATGCAACAATAATCAAACTATCACACACAACCAACCAATTTGGGCATTTAAAAATAAAGTAAGAAGGTAGAATGCAGTAGGCAAACATAAAATTAATAAATACAACTTACTGATGGCTCAGAAACAACATTCAATTTCAAAGCACTTAAAGAGGCAGACCATAAGGCCTTCAGAAAGCTTCCAAAACAAAGATTCAAATTTTCCAGAGAAATTGAACTTCTTGGAATTACCAGAGGTAAAATACAAAAGATTAATAGAGATCTTCAACAGATCAGGAAGGAGGTGAGGCCAAAATGCAGCACGGCATAATGACAAATAGGACATGCAGCAAGAAAGCATAGACAGGTAAGAATTAGAAATTCAGAAAATTAGTAATGAAATTACAGAATTCAAAAACTCAGTGGAAACCCAAAGGAGCAGAACTTCGGCAACGGAAGGCCAAATTATTGAGACTGAAGATAAAGCACATGACCTTAACATATTTGAGGAAAATTTGGATAAAAGAATTTTAAAAAATCAAGAAATACCAAGATCTATGTGGGCCTCTATCAAGAGGAATAATCTACAAATGACTGGAGTACCAGAAGGGAGAGGGTATAACAGTAAATAAAGAATTGCCAAAGATTTGTTGACAGAAAACTTCCCTAGTATCATGAAAGATAAGAAGATACCTATCCAAGACACTCATAGAACTACATGCAAGGCAGATCCCAAAAGAAAGACATCAAGACATATTACAATCAACCTAGCAAAAGCTAAAGACAATGAGACAATTTTAAAAGTGGCTAAGGATAAAAGAAAACTAACCTATAAAGCAAAATCATAAGACTAAGCTTGGACTAGTCCACAGAAGCCATGCAGGCAAGAAGACAATGTGAGGCCATATACAAAACCTTGAAGGAAAATAGTTGCCAACAAAGAAATATACATTCAGCAAAACTCTCCCTCAGATATGATGGCAAAATCAGGACATTTCCAGATAAACAGAAATTTAGGGAATTTTCAAAACCAAATCAAAATTACAAGAAATACTAAAGGGTGTCTTTGGTTAGAAAACCAGTAACATCAAGTAACAACCCAAAACTAAAACAACAGAACAGAGCAACTGGATAGCACCCTAAACAAGGTAATCACAAAAAATGAATGAAATAGGGAAACAGAGATGTCATTACATAAACCTTATAACAAAAAAGAGAGACTCAAAAGTAAATGTAATCATAGATTCTTTCATATGGAGAAGTTGAGGTGGTATAAAAAAATTAAGAACTAGTTTAAATTTAGAAAAATAGAGGTACCTATTAAGGAAATTATCAGTCTTATGCATCAAAATAAAAAACAATAAAAATATGAAATCTCAGCAAATACAAAGCCACCAACACTGAAAAAGATGAAAAGGAAACACAAACGAAGGAAAGAAATAGGACAGAAAATTAAATAGAACAAAGGAATTGTCTACAACAAACAAAAAAAAAGATATCAGAATGACAGCACTGACCTCAACCTATCACTAATTACACTGAATGGAAATGGATTAAGTGTATCATACAGATGGAAAGTGGTAGATTAGATTTAAAAAAAAAAAAAGACCCATGTGTATGTTGCCTACACATTTTAGACTGAAAAACATGAACAAATTAGAATTCAAAGGATAGGAAAAAGTATATCAAGCTAACAACATTCAAAAAAGAGAAGCCGTGGCAATATTAATCTCGACATCAAATCCACCACACTGGATGAGGAAGAACACTATGTGATGATTAAAGAATCAATACTGCAGAAGGGCATAACTATATTAAATATCTATGCAACTGACAGGGCTCCAAAATATATAAAACAAGGACTAGCTACATTGAAAACAGAAATAGCTCCACTATAATAGGAGGATACGTCAACATATCACTTTCAGTAAAGGGCAGAACATCTAGAAAAAAGCTCAATAAAGACATGGAAGATTTAAATGCCACAATCAACCAACACGACCTCATAGACATACACAGAATACTTCACCCAAAGGCAGCCAAGTATCCTTTCTATCCGAATGCACATGCAACATTCTCCAGAACTGACTCACATATTAGGCCACAAAGCAATTCTTAACAAAAATCAAAGTACAGAAATATTGCAAAGCATCTTTTCACAACATAGAGCCATAAAAGCAGAAATCAAAGATAGAAAAAAAAGGGAAAAAAAATTCATTGAAACTAAACAACACCTTACTCAAAAATTCATGGGTTATAGAAGAAATCAAACAGTGGGATAAAAAAATTCCTAGAATCAAATGAAAATGAAAATGCATTCTTCCAGAATCTATGGGGCACAGAAAAGCAATGCTCAGAAGTGAATTTATCTCAATAAACGTACACATCTGAAAGAAGAAAGGGCCCAAATCAAAGTGTTAACCCTATACCTCAAACAAGAGGAAAAAGAGGCATGAGAAGAAAGCAAACAATAAAAATCAGAGCAGAATAAAATGAGTTATAGAATACAAAAATGATTGAAAGTGTTAACAAGACCAAATGCTGGATTTTTGTAAAAATCAACAACATGGAAAAACCGTTGCCAAACTGACAAATGAAAAACAGGAAAGGAAGCAAATAACCTGAATAAGAAATGAGATGGGTGATATCACAAAAGAGCTGACTGAAATTAAAGGAATCACAACAGAATACTGTGTAAAATTGTACTCTAATAAATTCCAACACCTAAATGAAATGGACAAACTTCTAGAAAGACATCACCTACCCAAACCAGCACAAACAGAAGTAGAACAATTAAATAAACTCATTACAAAAGAAGAGACTGAAAAGCTAATTAAAAAAATTCCCAACCCAAAAAGCCCTGGCCTTGACAGTTTCATTGGAGAATTCTATCAAACTTTCAGAGCAGAGTCAACACCACTGTTACTAAAGATATTTCAGAGCATAGAAAAGGATGGAATACTCCCAAATTCATTCTACAAAGCCAGGATAACCCTGTTACCCAAACTGGCTAAAGACTGCACTCAAAAAGAAAATTACAGACCAATATCTTTCAAGAACTTAGATGAAAAAAAAAATCCTCCACAAAATTCCAACAAATGGAATTCAACAACTATCAAAAACGAATAATTCACTATGTCCAACCGGGATTTATACCAGGGATGCAGGGATGGTTCAATATTAGAAAAATAATTAATATAATCAACTAAATAAGTAATAAACAAGAACCACATGATTTTACCAATTGATGCAGAAAAGGCACTTCACAAAGTCCAATGCCCATTCGTGTTAAAAACTCCCAGAAAAATAGGAATACAAGGCAAAGTCCTCAACGTAATAAGAGGGAAATTCAATAGCCAACATTGTCCTAAACAGAGAGAGTCTGAAAACATTCACCTTGAGAATGGGAACCAGACTAGGATGCTCTTTGTCACCACCTCTGTTCAACATTGTGCTGGAGATTCTAGCCAGAAAAAGTGGGCAAGATAAAGAAATAGAGTACACCCGAATTGGTAAGGAAAAAGTAAAAGTATCTCTATTTGCAGATGATATTATTTTATAGACAGAAAATGCTGAAGAATTCCCTTCCCAAAATTATTAGAACTAACAGAAGAGCTCAACAAAGTATCAGGATATAAGATAAACATACGCAAATAAGTTGGATTCCTTTATACCAAGAACGAGACTAGCAAGAGCAAATTGTCAACTCAATTCCATTTACAATAACTCCAAGAAGATAAAATACTTATGAATAAATACAAACAGGGATGGAAAAGACCTACACAAAGAAAATTACAAGACTCTACTGCAAGAAACAAAAAGACCTATATAAGTGGAGAAACCTACCTAAGTCATAATAGGAAGAAATAACATCTACCTAAAGTGATCTATAAGACACAATGCAATCTCAATACAAATTTCAGTGGCATGTTTTAATGAGATGGAGAAACATATCATCAACTTCATGTGGTAAGGGAAGACGCCACAGATAAGTAAAGCATTACTGAATGAGAAGTGTTCTGCTCTTTGTTAAATGGGATGCCTAATACTACCCCATTTTAAAACTTATTACACTGCCAGGGTAGTCAAAACAACCTGGTGCTGACACAAAAACAAATATATGGACTGATAGAACAGAACTGAGAATCCAGACACAACATCGTTCACCTATGAGCAGCTAATATTTGACAAAGGACCAAAGTGCTTAAACTGGGGAAAAGACAGTCTCTTTAATGAATGGTGTTGGCAAAATTGGTACCTGTATGACAAAAATGAAACAAGCCACATATTTCACACCATGCACAAAATCTAACTCAAAATGGATCAAAGACCTAAATCTAAAACAATAAAGATCATGAAAGAAAAAATAAGTTAGAGCAACACTGGAAGCCCTAATGCACCACACAAACATACTAAAAATATTATTAACAATAAATACCAGAAGAGAAAATAGATAACTGGGAACTCCTAAAAAAGCAAACACTTAAATGCTTATTCAGAGACTTCACCAAAAAAATAAAAAGACAACCTACAGACTAGGAAAAAAAAATTGGCTACCACAAATTCAGTCAGCATCTAATCATAATCTACAATGTACTGCAAAACCTCAACAACAAAAACACAAATAACCCACTTAAAAAATAGACAAAGGATATGAACAGCACTTCATTAAGGACAATATTCAGGTGACTAATAGATACATGAGGAAATGTTGATGATCATTAGCCATTAGGGAAATCCAAATCAAAACTGCAGTGAGATACCATCTAACTCCAACGAGGCTGGCATTAATTCAATAATAATAATAAACATGGGAGAGGTTGTGGAGACACTGGAACACTTCTACATTATTAGTGGGAATGTAAAATGGTACAACCGCATTAAAAATCAAATGGGCACTTTCTCCAAAAACTGGAAATTGAAATACCATATGATTCAGCAATCTCACTTCTTGGAATACATCCTAGAGAAAAAAAGGCTGTCACATAGAAAGATATGTGCACGTCAATGTATACTGCAGCACTGTCCACAATAGCAAAAAGGTGGAATTACCCAAAAAGATGGAATTATCCATTCATCAACAGATGAATAGATAAACTAACTATGGTATATTTACACAATGGAATACTATGAAATGATAAAGAACAACAATTATCTTAGGAAACACCTCACAACATGGAGTCATCTGGAAGACAAACTGAGTGAAATTCATGAGTTGTGAAAGGACAAATATTGTATAAGACCGCTATTATAAGGACTCAAGAAAAGGTTTAAGCACAAAAGGAAATACTCATTGATGGTTACAAAAGGTGGGGAGGCAGGGAAAGGGGTATTCACTGATTAGATAGCAGGTAGGATCTGGGTTACGTAAACAGAATGACAGCACATGGTAGAGGGAATAGTAGCCACCCAGACTATACCAAAAGCTAAGTAAGAGGTTTCCTAAACAGAACCCAACATTTTAAAGGTCACAGTAGCAGGGGAAGAGGTCTGGGGACGATGGTTTCAGGGAATATCTAAGTCATTTGCCATGACTGAACATTTTTTTAAAAAAATGTTTTGCACCCCCTTTGGTAAATGGTGTCTGGGGTCTCAAAAGCTAGCAAGCGGCCATGTAAGTAGCATCAACTGGTCCCAGTGTACCTGAGGCTGAGAAGAATGAAGGACTTCAAAGGCATAACGAAAATCTGAACCCAAGAGGCAGGAGGGACTCCACGATCCAGAATCTACAACAGTGTGAGACCAGAACTAGATGATGCCCGGCCACCACCAATAACTGACCTGACAAGACAAGGAATGCAACACAGAGTCCCTGATGTAGAAGGAGAAAAATGGGTGTGCAGAACTAGAACTCTACTAAAATGACAAGATATGAAGCTCTGACAGACTGAAGGGTCCCCAGAAGATGTAGTTCCTGGATTCTCTCTTAGCCCAAAGCTTAAATGATTCTTGAAGCCAACTCTTCAGACAAAGATTGGACTGGACTGTAAGATGTAAAATGATGCTAGTGAAGGGTGTGTTTCTACAGGAGGCCAACTGAGCAGCTCCTGTGCAGAGGCAAGAAGAGCTGGTGGAGGGAGCAGGAGCTGGTTGAACAGACAATGGAAACACACTGTGGACAGGAGCAGTATGCTGTCACAGGTACTGAGAACAGCTAGAGTTACATAGTTGTGTGTGTGCAAGTTTTTGTATGACAGATTGACTTGGATTATAAACTTTTACTTAGCACACAATGATTTTTTTTTTAAGTGTGTAGCAATTTAGCTGGCTACTATTCCCGTTATTGTGCAGGTGTCTTCTATTTCATGATTGTGATTTTCATACATGTTGTAGATCCTAATCTCTGAGGTGTTTAATAGGGTAAACTTAGATTATGTTAGAAAGGATTAGGGTGAGACTGTAACACATTTACTAATGTTACATCCCTGATCCAATGTGAAGGGAGTTTCCCTGGGGTGCAGCCTTTGCCACCTTTTATCTCTCAAAACATGAAAAGGAAAAGGAACCAAGTAGAGAGTGTGGGACCTCATATCACCAAAAATGAAGTGCCTGGAACAAAAGACATCCTTTGGACCCAAGGATTCTGTATGCAGAAGATTCAACTCCAGGGGAAGATTGATGAGAAGGGTCTTCCTCCAGAGCTGACGGAAAGTCCTCCCTTGGAGCCAGTGCCCTGAATTCAGATTCGTAGCCTACCAGACTGTTAAAAGCCATCCACTTCTGATGTTTCTGTTATATCAGCACTAGATAACTAAGACACTCATCCATTCTTTTCTTCCACAATTTGCTCCCTGCCCTCTCTTATAAATAATTTTAACTTCTGTTGGTTTCTCCTTTTGCAGTCTTCACTCATTACCCCTAATTAGCTCAATCTAGGGCTCAGCCCTTTGGTAAATACAGAATTCTCCTGAAAGGGTAGGTAATAGCTATGAAAAATTGTACGTTAGATTTTTGTTGCTGTAACACATACACAGAATTTTTTCATATATTTACAGATGGCTCACAGAACCCCAACAGAAGTATCCATCCATAAATATCTTGGAGTCTCTGGCCATCAAATTCAGAACACCTGCTCTAAACCAACTATTTCTTTAGCAACCAAGAAGTCTTAGAGGGAGACACCCAACAAAGGCAGGGAGCCACAGCATGACAAAGCAAAGACCAATATTTGTAGGACCAGGAAGAAACAGGGAAACCAAAATTGGATCCAAAAAGGACAGGACTCTGAAGGCCAGAGGGATCCAGAACCAAGAGCTCCCTAAGGAAGATCTGATGCCTAAGCAGACAAGTGTAGCTTCTGAAATCCTCTGCAGAACTGCAACGACCCATCTGCACAGACGTTACCCCGCTCCTCTCTCTCCTGACAGCTGAACTCGCCATTATCACTGATGGCACTAACGGGAAGTAGGACGTGAACAGCATGTTTTCAGAGGGTGTTGCTAACCCAGGCGGTGGCCTGCAGTACAGAAAGGGCCCCAGTGGGTGGCAAATCTATATACTCAATGAGGAGTTGCTGCAATCTCAGGATAAAAACTCAAACCCATTGCTGTCAAGTCAATTTCTGATTCACAGTGTCCCTGCAAGACAGAGTAGAACTGCCCCACAGAGATTCCAAGGAGAAATCTGGTGGATTTGAACTGCTGGCCTTTTTGGTTAGCTGCAGTAGCACTTAAACACTATGCCACCACGGTTTCCAGTCTCAGGAGAAAGGCTACAAAAGTAATTAAGAAGAACGGGGATGCCATTCCTGTCCAAGTGTGGTGTCCCCTGATAGAGGAGGGGCCAGGCTGTGGCAGAAGCCCCTGGGGCTAGGGATGTAAGGGCATAAAAATGGTAGAGTTGCTTACCTGCATACAGCTGAGCCTTCCTCCAGGCTGAAAGAGAACACATCATGTTGAAGTCACATTCAGAATCCATCTGAACTGACTGGTCACCACCCTCCCCTCTGTCCTAACAGTGTGCCTGTGCAGAGGAAGACAATGCTGGAAAGCAGATAGACTCCTGCAGCTTGCAAAGCTGGCCAGGGACGGTGTGAAATTCCCCTGACCATGAGTTGGGAAGCCAGAATTACAGTCTAAATTCCACACTGTTCTGCTGCTGCATGGGACTTTACATAAGTCATTTAGCTCTTCTCTGCCTCGAGATCCTCAAAAAATCCCATTTTACCAGCATTCCACTAAAATCCCCAAAACCCAGTGCCTTTGAGTCAAATCTGACTTGCAGTGACCCTGTAAGACAGGATTGAACTGCCCCATAAACTTTCCAAGGAATGTCTGGTGGGTTTGAACTGCCAGCCTTTTGGGTTAGGAGCTGTAGCACTTAATCACTAAGAATCAAAAAACAGGTGTGATGATATTTTATGACATATAATATGAACTATTTTATAATTGTAAGAAAGCATAGTTACAGCTAGTCATTTTCTGCAAATACACTTCTGAATAATATGTAATCCCCAGAAAAAGAGAATGAAAAAGGACAAAGATATGTGGCCAGGTCCAGGGTAAAAGTGGACAACCATTTTGGAAAAAAATATTCCTAGAGATAATAACACCTCGGTTCTGGGGAGCTCTCAGCTCATATTATCACATTTCCCTGCTTACTTATTTGGGTCCACATCCTGTCACTTCTCCATCGGGACCCGTAGGAGCTAGAGTGGACTCACACCCTCAGAGAGAAGGATTATGGGAAGGCCAGTAAGTCACACCCCTAAACTTAATGACTCCCTTTATTTATGTATTTTCTTAAATGACATCCCTAAGCGTCTATCTACAGTTTAGCTTCCAGGGACAGGATGAGAGCTTTGTGTATTGAAGACTAGAAAACTTAACAATACCATGGACAGGCCAGGGCTGAATAGGAAAACCCACAATGCATGGTGGATGCCAGGGGTCAGGACAACACCAGAACTCTAGAGAGGTAAAGAGCCTTCAGGGGTAATCTCTTAGCTGCCCTGCCCCCATTTCAAGCTCCCAAGGTCAATCTCTAATTTGTGCCCATTCCTTCCATTCCAAAATGAACAGACATTGATAAAACAGTCACACCAAAAAAAATATCTTATTCAGCTGCCTCCGTCAGCCATCTTTCATATTTGTGGTATGGAGGAATCTCATTTCACACCTTATCTGTGCGTCCTTGGATCTGTACCTAGGAGCAAGTGCCACCTTCTGCCCCTTCACCTTGCTAAGTTCCTGAACTACCCCTCAGGTTCCCATCACTGGGAGGAAAGCAGAGGTTCAGACCCATAAAGCCCCGGGAACAGTATTCTTCCTCCTACCACCTTCCACTTCTGCCCCCAGGGAATGTGGTCTTGATGTGTATGCCAGTGAGCCATTGGAAGAGGGGGCACCTGAGTTCAAGTGGGAACAAGAGCCAAGGACATCTGGAGAGTCACTCACCTGCCTGATAAACCTTCTTCCTCCAACCTGAAATGTAACACACAGGAAATGAAACAAGCGAAGAACAATAATAGCTTCACAGGACACAGAGGTCAGGAGGGAGAAAAGAACTTACCCAGCTCTGCCTGAAGTTCATCTGAAAGACAGAAAATAAGCATGAACTGTCATCCTGGAGAAAAGCAACGATTGTGTCCCTGAAGACCCACCAAACAGACCTCCTTCATATGCTGGTGAAAGCTTTCCTTCCAGACCCATCCAGCAGCCTTCCTGTCCCCAGTTGCCTTGTGCTGAGCCTCCTGCTGCGGGCAGGGACTCTCCCTGGAATCCACAGCCAGGGGCATGGATCCTACTGTCAGCTTTCCCTCTCAGCACGAACCCTGTCCTCACCAGCCTGGCCCCTCCCCTGCCTTACCTTTGGCTTTCCGTGCCTCCCTGGTTGCCTGTGCATCCTCATCCTCCTCTCGCTGAAGATCCTTTTGTTTCTGATGGGCCTCTATCTTTGCTGAATGTTCTTTCTTGAGAAAATAGCCAGCCCCAGTGATGAGGAGCACCAGCATGGTCAGGCTTACAGCAAAAATTGCCTTCCAGGGAGAAGCCTGGGGGAAGAAGGGCTCTGTGGCCCAGCCACAGACCTTGTCAGGGTATACGCAGGCCAGCCCAGCCCAGTATACTCAGGGATCCTGTCCCTTCACTCCAGCCCTGCTGGGAGCAGGAAAAGCACTGACCTGGGATGAAAATGTCCTTTGCCTTCTCTTGGCCCAGGATGGGGTTGAGGATGGAACAGGTCACATTCCCAGCAGAGCTGTCTCTCACCACCAATGAAGCCTCCACGTTGAACAACCCATTAGCATCTTGGGCATGGGCCTCAGAGAAAGCCAGAAACTTCTCTCCGCTGTGGTCTCTCCACTGAATCTGAGGCTTTGGAAACCACCCAGAGGCTGTACAGGCCACGCGGACCCCGTCTTCCTCTGGCCCTTCAATGTGCACTTCAGGGGCTAAGCCTACACCTGCAGAGGAGAGAAGCTGTGGAGCCCAAGAAGCCACCTTGTCCCAGGTGCACTCTCAAAACCCTGGCAACATGACACAAGCCTCTGAAAGTTCTACAGGAAGTCCTCCTTCTTGCCATGGTGGGGCTGAGGCCTCACCACAGGGAACCAAGGAAGAAGTGTTTGGACTCTTTAGGAAAGCTCCCAGGCTGGAAACCGTTCTTTCCAACCACACAGGTGGAAAGACTGAGGCACAGGGAAAAAAGGAGAAGAATTTTCAAACCTCTTTTCTTGAAATGCAGCCCAAGAAACAGATGAAAGGGCAAAATTCCAAACCAGGCCAGGAGAAATAAGATGACATCATTACAGAAACTTTTCAAGGGCAAATGCTGAAAAAGGCCAAAAGTTGTGTTGAAGTTTTTGTTGGACTTACTTGAGCAAAACCCAAACCCACTGATATTGAGTCAATTATGACTCATAGTGTCCCTACAGGTCAGAATAGAACTGCCCCATAGAGTTTTCAAGGAGCACCTGGTGGATTTGAACTTACTCTAGAAAGTAGGAAATATTTCAAATAAAGAATGTAAGTTTTGTTTTTTGTTTGTTTAGGGCTAATTATCCACACACTCTTCTTTCATTGAAAATGATTTTACTCTCATCTTCCTCTCACAAGTTAAGGGGAAATCTCTCTCACTCAAGGATAATTGTTTCCCTGAGCTCAGATCCCAGGGGTCACTATCTCTTCTAAGGCCTGATACCATCAATTAGCATCTCTCTTTTTCCTTTCATCTCTTCTCAATTCTCTCTCAATTCTTTGCTTTCTACCCACTGGGGAAACCTGCTGCCATGAAGCTGATTCTGAGAGAGAGTGACCCTATAACACAGAGAAGAACTGCCCCATAGGGTTTCCAAAGTGGAAAATCTTTATGGAAGCAGGCTGTCACATTTTTCTCCTGCAGAAGAACAAATGGACTAAAACTGCTGACCTTTCAGTAAGCAGCTGAGCACCTAACCATTGCAACACCAGGGTTCCCATTCTACCCTACACTGTCCCTAGTGTTAATCTCTTTCTCTCCACCTACCTCTTTTGTTAGACATGTAAACATGTTCAAATTTTTAGTCTCCTCCTTCTCTCCTTAGAAGAGTAAACTTTGTAATGCGTGAATACGTCAATGTTCTCACCTCTCATCTACTTCTCTGTCCCCAACAGCTTGACTTCTACTACTTCACTGAGCCTATTTTTGGTGAGTTCACAAAAATCTCCTACTTGGAAACCCAGAAGTCACCCTGAAGTTCTTCTTCCTCAGTCTCTCTTCAGTTTGTGACTTGCTCGCTCTTCCTTTCTGCTTGGTTTGTCACCTCTCTGACCACTTTGCTAAGCTTCTTTCCTGGACTTCTCCTCCTTCCCCATTCCTTAAAGGCAGGAGTCCTCTCACGGTTTTGTCTCTGAATCTCCACCCTTCTCATATCACAGTCTCCGTGGCTTCTTTTCGTTCCTACCATTTCACATTAAATTGCTAGCACTTAACAACAACAAAGCAACAACAGCAACAAACAGCCAAGGCAAAACTCCGGGTATCTCCGTGGTTGCCTTTTCCCCTTCTGACTCTTATGTTACCAAATCTACTAACTCAACTGTGTCTACTTTCCAAAATCTCTTTAATGCCTGACCCCTCTTCTCCCCAAGGCCTGGGGTCAGGCAGTCATCCTCTCTGCTACATTCCATGCCACCAGACTTTCTTTCTCACATCTATCCCCATCACAGCTGTCAGAGGGAACATTCCCACCATTGATCTCCTTAAAATTTCCTCAAATCTGCTCCCAAGTCCTTAAGGTAACACACAAACCCTTCTCTGAGATTACAGAAAACATCCATCTTCCTCCTCAATCCCTTCTCTCAAATCGACCCCTCAACATCAACCATCTGTACCCCTCGGTCCACATACTTTAGTTCTAGGGTTATTTGGTTACTTTCTACTAACCACACTTTGCTCTGTGTGCCCATGTTTTTCAAGTTCACTCCTTCAACATTGAAGGCTCTTTGGAAAATTGCCTAATGAACCCAAATGCAGTATCTACTTCCTCAGGAAATTTTCCTGATCAGCCCAGGCAACATTAACCAGTCCCTTCTCTGTGCAGACAACACCAAGGACATCTTTTGTCTGATACAGAGATCTGTCAACATGCTGTCCCGCATTCACTCCCACCAGCTTTGTGGCCTCCTTGTGTGTCCAGAACATACCAGCCACAAGCCCACCTTGGGGAATTTGCACTGACACTTCTTTTTTTTTTAGCATTTTCACCCCCCAGATATGTACTCAGCTAAATTCTTGCTTTCTTCAAGACTTTGCTCTGACAGCACATTTTCAATAAGGCCCAGCTCAGTTCCCATGCCAGTCCCTACAACCACATCTTAATTCCCTTCCTCTTCTCTGCTTTGTGTTTTATTCTCAAAAGTTATTGCTTTTTAATACCATCTATAACCAATTTATTTATTGGGACTTTTCTATGTCTGCATTTAGAATATGAACTCCACAGGGCAGGGATCTCTATTTGGTTTACTGATGTATCCTAGGTATCTAGTACAGGGCCTGGTATGTAGTAGAAGCTCCATGTCCTTTAGACTGAATAAATGAATGAATGAAGCTCTTCTTCTACGTCTATGAAATGAGGGGCTGAATTAAATAATCCCTGAGATTCCTCCCATCTCCAATCTCCAAGACTATAGAATATATACACCAGGTTACCAACCCGCCACCTTCAGCAACAAAGTAGCTTCTTCATAGGCGCCTCCCTTTTTGAAGAAACAGGTGTACAGGCCGTCATCAGAAACCTGGACCTCCTTGATGTGCACAGCAGCCTCCCCTCGGGTGAGGAAGTCCCTCACCAACGAGGTCCGCCCTGCATACTGTGGCATCTGCTCCTCCGTCTGCTCCTGCTGGTTCTGATAGACGAACACTGCTTCTGAGAATTTGGAACGGAACCATCGCAGTTCCATGTCCTCTGCACTCATGGCCGGGGACAGGGAACAGGGCAACTTCGTGTCTCCACCCAGCACCGCCACAATGGGGTCCATGGGGCCAATCACCATGAACTCATCTGTATACAAGACATGAGAGTAAGAAAGCTGGAGAGATGAAGGCAGAGCGAGGGAGAACTCACATCAACAGGTAAAAATTGGAGATACCTCCCAGCTAGTGAAGGAATGAGCTGTGATGACTCTGAACGAGGCAAGACATTCTGACCACAACATTGTGATCCAGAAATGATGTCAAAAGGCCTCCTTCATGTCCCGAGGCTCCTAGTCCCAGGCCCTTTTATGAAAAACTTAATTCCCAGATTCTCAAACTTGAGTGTACATCAGAATCACCCACAGGATTGTAAAACACGGATCTCTGGACCTCGTCCCAGAAGTTTCTGATTCAGCAGGCCTAGGGGAGGTCCAAAATGTGCCTTTCTAAGGAGTACCCCCAAGACACTGGTAGGTCAGTGATAGAATTCTAACTCCCCATGCAGACTCAGCAGCTTTGGGCTCGTAGTTCATCGGGTCACTATGACTCAGGAACAAGTTAGGACAGATAAGAGCAAGGACAACAAAGTGCTCCAGGGTGGTGCATGTCCTAGTCCAGGTTCCACATTTTGAGAACTACTACCCTAGCCTGACCTCATCTCAGGAAAGAACTGAAAACTGACCAAAGGACACGAGAATGTAGGCTTGAACTCTGATCATTGAGCCCCTACCAGGAAATTCCCTGCTCTCATGCGTACCTTTCATTATTTGTGGCTCATCTTTCTTTTACACTGAATTACATGTGCACTTAACACCCAGCATCAAATGCTGTTTCTGTTAAAAATCTGAGCTCATGCTCATGGCTCACAGAAGCATCAATCACTGCTTGTAAAAGAGGCTGGCACACCCCACCTGACACCCTCGGTCTTCTGAAGTAGGCAGGCTGCAACTTAGCTTCTCTGTAGGACAAGTCATTCTAGATCCCCAAATGCGATCTTCTCTTCACTGCCACCTGACCGTGGCCCAAGCCACCATCGTCTCCCACCTGGACAGTAGCATCAGACAGGTCCCCCCGGCCCATTTATCTACTCTCCACCCCCTCTGTCTATTTTCCACATGGCAGCCACAGTGAGTATCTTAATGTGTGAGTCACATCATCACTCTGCCCAAAGCTCTGCAACGGCTCCCCGGTTCCCTCCCGTGACCCACAGGTCCTACGGGGTTGGCCACCAAGACTACTCTGAACTCAACTTCTGCTTCTCTCCCCCACACTATCTCTGCTCCAACCAATACACACCTCTTCTTCTCTGAACCTCTAGGCTTCCTGCCGGCTAAGCACGGGCTGACCGCTCTTGAGAGAATGTTCTTTTCCCGGAGAACCTCACACTCATTCCCCTCCTCCTTCTAGTCTTAGTTGTCTAGTTTACATGTCTCTTTCTTGACCATCCTATTGAACACTGCAGCCTGCTCACACCACAACTTTTGTGTCCCCCACCCAGGCCACACACACACACAAACTTAAAGCTCACACCTGCTGTACTTCATTATCCCATAGCACCAATCTCCTCCAACAGAACATAGTTTTTCTTGGTTTACTGTATTTAATATTCACTACCTTACACAAGAATGTAAGCTCTGTAAAGACAGGGAGTCTATTTCTGATCTGCTCATGGAGCAACAGCTAGGCTGCAGTAGGCTTCCCAGGAACATTGGGGGAATAAAGTGAATTAATACATGTTTGCTTACGACATTAGTAAAACAGTAAAATCCGGTAACAGTTATTTCTAAATATTCACTGTTTGGCTCTTCTAAACAGTAAAAAAGCCACTGTGGAGCACTTGTCAGTTTATTTACTCTTAATTATGGTATAGCGATTTTTTTATTACTATTTTTAGCAACAATTAGTGGGGACACCATAATCTCTCTAGGGCAAGACCCCCACCATCTCACTGCCTCCTGAAGGAGAGAACCAGTAGCTCGCCTGTGGTTCCCACACGCCGCACGGAGACACAGGCGGAGGGCGCTGGGGCACTCACCTGCAGACCCCCACGTGGGCAGCTGGAGGAGGAGCAGCAGGCAGATGAGATGGCAGAGCAAAGGTTTGCTGGAGCTGCCCTCCATCTCCTCAGAGCTGGGGAGCGACAGGGAAGGAGTCAGGGACACCGCACAGGATGCACCACACCCACAGCTCAGCCTCAGGGAGGACCAGAGCACTTCCTACTCGCTCACTGTGCTAACAGGCAGATAGGCCCCCCCAACTGTAATACCAAGAAAAGCCTGAACCAGGCTCCTCCTAGCCATTCTGGGAAGATTCTGTGGTGTTAGAGAAGCACTGGGTAAACCTGGGAACAAACTGCTCCTTCCCTTCCCAGTGCACTGCGGGACCACTGCCCAAACACCAGGCCTTCCTTCCTCAGCACCTGTGCTCCAGGGGAGACCTTCCCTCCATCCCCAGACCTCTCAAAGCCTCTCCTTCACACAGTATGACAGGACACTGATGAAGGGCCCCAGCTAAGGTAGACATGCCAGCTCCTGATTCTCCTTGTTCTGTCCTCTCAACTGTGACTAGGGAGTCACCAGAGAAGGATCAGAGACAGACGTCATCCTCAGAGGAACAGAGGCTCCCGTCCCAGACCCCCTGCCCTATTTAGTGTGTTTGTGTGCTTCGCTTACATTTACTGTTTAGTTATATTTGTAAAGTTACTATGGGTAGTGAAAAGAGGGCCTGGTTCTAGTAAGAACTACACAAACATCTTTAAAATAAATTAATAAAAATGCAAACCTCACTGTGGTTGCTCTCAGTCTTCTTAGAGCAGGCTGTGATCCAGCCCCAAACAACAGGTGTTCTCAGCCCCTCCCCACAACTGGCTGCTCTGTATCCCCCCCCCCCCCCCCGGCGCTCAGGGGCCTGCACAGCCAACTCACCTGTGTCTCCTCGTTTCAGCTTTGAAAGTTAGTGACTCCTTGCAATATCTCTAAGCTCACTAGCTGAAACAGGTTCACCGCCACAGGGACTCCAGCAGACCTCACACCTGCCCTCAGAGTTTGTACCGGCAGTTAGCTGCTCTGGAAGCCTCAGTCTTTGCTTTGAGATCAGATGCTGTGGGCCAGGGGTGCTCCACCTCACTAAGAGTCAGGCGGTCCCAGGAGAGTTGAGGAAACAGAGTCAGCCCTGATTACATAGATATCTGCAGAGATCCTGACCTGGGCCCCAGCAGAGTATTCCCAGCAGAAGAATCCCCCTGCTCCCTCGGGTCCTTCACCATCTAAAAGTGAAAGCTTACAGAAAGCAGCCCAGCAGTCTTTGCCCTGCCCTCTGCACAGCACACCCTGTTACCAAGGAGGAAGCTGCATTATCAGTGCAATAAAAAGGCAAGACAAACGACAGAGAGATGCTGATTTGAGAACCACTTGTTCAGCACCTACTGTGTGCCAGGTTGCTTCTGGCTTCAGGAAGTAGGGACTGCATGCCGAGACTAACACCCAGTTCTGTGTATAGGTCGGGAATCCACGAGTAGCTATTAAGTGTTCAACTACTAACAGAAAGTTGGCAGTTCAAACACACTTAGAGGCACTTCAGAAGGCACACCTGGAGATTTGCTTCCAAAAAGTCATAGCCTTAAAACATTATGGAACACAGGGACTGCCTTGAGTCACTGTCAGTTTGAAGACAACTTAGAAGGGAGGGAGGGTTGGCTTATACATAGATCTTGCTCTACAGTCTACTAACATGAAATGCTTCTGGGCCATTTGAGAAATGGAGCCATGCCCAAGACCCTTGAACAGCATCTGGTGTGACTGGTTTTCTTCCTCTTGACCCATGGTGACTCCTTACAATCTGGCAACCAAGAGGTTAACACTGAGCACATCAACAGCTTCCAGGATCTGCTCCAAGGCCATGGCCTTGCCTTTCTGAAAAGGCAGTTAATATTTAATGTACTATTTCCATGCATTTTGTGTATTATCAACAGATAATAAATATATTGGCATTTACTATACTATACCATTTATTTATGTGTATTTCATGGTCCTTTAAGTGCAACTTTACAATTTAAGTCAGTTTATCACCCATCAACTTACAGACACATTGTAGTGTGACCCTGCTTGTTCTCCCCACACTGTGACAGCATGCTCCTTCTCTGTATACTCCTGTGTTTCCATTCAGCCAGCTCCTGCCCCTCTCTGCTTTCTCATCTCATCTCTGGACAGGAGCTCCCCAATCAGTCTACTGTATCTCTTAAGCCATGAAACACATTCTTTGCCAGTATCATTTTGTGTCTATGATAGTATTTGGAAATGTTGGTTATGTAATGGTTAAGTTCTATGGCTACTAACCAAAAGGTCCGCAGTTCAAATCTACCAGATGCTGCTTGGAAATTCTATGGGACAGTTTTACCCTGTCATGTGATGTCAAAATTGACTCAATGGCAGGGAGTCAACCACTGCAGGAAAAATGGAAGAACAATTTTATACATTTAAGGGGCTGAACTTCCTAGGTCAGAGTTAGTAATACTCATATTTCTGAATGGACCTGTTTCTCTGAATTTGACCAGTCGATTTTTCGTTTTTTATATTATTTTAATATCACCAATCACACTAGATGTAGCCATTCAGTCTTCTCTAAATGCCTGGAGCTGTAGTACAGATCCCACACTCTTCAAAGGAAGACTTAGAAGCACTGGATCCTCCCCTTCAGTCCCTTTCTTCCTGCAGGATCCCAGGTCAGTAAAGTGTACCCGCGTTCATCCCACTATTTCTATCACAGACTTCACAGTCACTCTTAATACTCCACTCTCCCTTCCAGCCTGCTTCCAATCTAGCTGAAAATCCTGCTATGTGTCTCTCATCCATCTCTATGGCCAGCACCTTCCTCCAAGGCATCCTCCTCACATTTCCTATGGTCCAAGAAATGGCCTCCTCATGGGTCTCACTACCTCACCTCCACTCTCACCTCCTTCACTCCATTCTCCACTTCATGGTCTTAACCCTTTCAAGGCCAGTTTATGCCAACTCGCTGCCTAAGCCTTTCAGTAGGTTGTTCTGCCCTCTTCTCTGTGGCTGTCAGGCCCCATCTGTCTCTCTGGCCTCATCTCTCATCACTCTCCTCATTACCATTTACTCCCTCACTCGAGCCCCTCAAACCCCGTGAGCTTTTCCTGCCTCAGGGGCTTCTCATAACCCATTGAATGCTTCTGTCCTCTCCCTCCTCTGCCAAACTCCCCCTGGCACTTCAGCTCTAACCTACAGTGACTTTTTTCAAAGGGGCCTAAATGACCTTCCAGTTCACATTGTGTTCCCATCCATGTGTTTGTCAGAGTTTCTCCTAGCACCCTGTGCTCCCTATAAAACTGGCAGTGTTTGTCTGTGTAATGTCTCTCTTTTTGGTGGTCTGTGAAATCCATGAAGGAGAGATTCTGTCTTACTCATGGGTCTACATACAGCCACAAGCACAATGCCCAGCATGTAGTAGACCCTCAATAAACAGTCATTGAGCTGATTTACAAAAGAGTTTCATCATGAATGAAATATCTACCTAGCCTTGTCCGAATTCAGAGAAACAGTTAAATCCATTCATAAATATGAGCCTTACTAACTCTGACCTATAAATGTCAGCCCCTTAAATGGATAAAACTGTTCTTCCATTTTTCCTGCACTGGTTGTCTACAAAACCAAACTCCAAGTTCCTCACTAACTGAATATGTCTTCACAGTGCTGAAACTTCAGATTCAAACATTTTGATCGCTGTCTTAGGCCCACTCAGCTTTCGTGTTAACTGGTTTTGTCCAGTGTCTCCCTCACTAGAGTCCCGTGTGTTGAACATCAACATTATCCTCATTCTGCAGATGAGGAAACCAAATCTTTCAGTGTTTCATAGCCACACACTCAGCAAAATCTCTGCCAAACTGTGCTGACTTTCAGTTGGTTCTAAATGATCCTTTGTATTTGTCTTGTTTGAGCAAGCACATGAATGCTTGATTTCTACCCAGAAGTCTAGCCTGGTGATATTACAACTGTTGGCAAACCCAGAACTTCTGGACACACCTGAACCTATCCCCTGTTATCCTCTAAAGGTTCATTTCTGCCGATACCCACTTAGGTGTAGGAATATTTGGAAAATCCATTTTAACCCAAAAGTAATTAGTAACATGTAAAACAATATGAGACCCCTATCCACACATTGAAACATCCACAAACCACACCCACCACCACCAAACCCCAACTATGGGAAGACTTTTCTAGACCTAAAAGACATTAGGGGGATTTTGTGAAAATTGGTTTCAGTAAAGCAAAATTTGACTGAATATCTACTAAGTGCCCAGAACTGGCCTACACAAATCATTTTTATTTCATTTCAGTCTCTCAGCTATCACAGCAGGAAGGTAACTCTGATTCTTTCAGAGAGAGAAGGTCAAAGGACAAGTCCTCGCCTCCCTCTGCACCTGCCTACCTGCCCTTCTGGTGAGGAAAGTCACTCCTAGTTAAATCTGTCACCTCCACAACTGAAATATCTCACCAAAGGAGACTCAGGGACCTGTTAGTGCCCCCGTTTGCTCCCTGTGATCAGAGTCCACCCCAGCCTCACCCAGAGGTCTAAGGCAGACCCCTCCTGGCCCATAACACCTGCCCCGCCACCCTGTTGTCCTGAGTTGTGCCCTCCAACAAAGACATGTAGCAATCCGACTGGGTCATGATTCACAGTATTTTGTGATTGTTCTCGACTTTGTGATTTTTCTATACCATGAATCCTAGTCTCTGCCTGAGGTTAATAGATTGAATATGTTAAAGAGGGTTAAGGTGGGACTGTAACACCCTTCCAAAGGTCATTTTCCTGCTCCAGTGTAAAAGGAGTTTCCCTGGATTGCTGTTTGCACCACGCTTTATCTTTTCATCCTACAACAGATAAAAGTAAATGGAAACAAGCAGAGAGTTGGGAAGCTCATTCCACCAAGAAAACAGCACCGAGAGCAGAAGGTGTCCTTTGTACCTGAGGTTCCTGCACCAAGACGCTCCCTGACCAAAGAAAGACTTATGCAACAGAAGGGTCTTTATCCAGATCAACAAAGAGGGAGTCTTCCCCTGGAGTGTTCACCCTGAATTTGGACTTTTGGCCTATTTGACTGTGTAACAATAAACTTCTCTTTGTTAAAGCTGTCCGCTTATAATGTTTCTGTTAGAGCAATGCCAGATGACTAAGATACCTGGGAATAGATATCAACACTGCTTCCCAAGCCTGAGTTTCCAGGAGAAGAAAGGAGGTGTCATTTGTACCCAGTCCTTGAGATATATGAAGGTAAAGGAGTAAGAGGAGAGGAAAAATGATCGTTGGTATAGATAACACAATTAAACTTGATTAGAATAATAAGCAAAGGAAGAAAAGGGAGAGAACGAGAACAGAGAAAAAGATAGTGTGAGAAAGAAAAGCAAGGGAGGGAGGGACAGAAGAAAGGAGCAATTAAAAGCCAAAAGCCAAGTGCCGACAAGTTGGATCCGATTCATGGCAACCCTAGAAGGAAGAGTATTTTAAGTGGTTGACTTGACATTGAGCTGTGCAGTATCTGGAGCTAGAGGCAAGAATGGCCACATGTCTGGCCAAAGGGTCCTTAGCACTCTCTCCAGTCACACAGACATAAAGACTATGCAGCAAGCCAAGCTGAGTACTGTCCACATGAGCAATCTAGTCAGTGACCCGGGAAGAATTTACCGACCCTCCCAATTCCATGTGCATCAGGCATAGGCATGAGCAAGGGTGGAACACAGAAGGCCTGGTAGGAGGGATTTGAGGACTAAGCTGCAGGAAAAGGTTGAATGACTTTTCCTTTGACCTTCTCTCTCTGAAAGAATCAGAGTGAGAGGCCTGGTCCACTAGATATGCAAGAGGCCCTGTCCAACACAGAGAGACAGTTTTAGCAGACCCCAGGGTGCCAGGCGCCCTCTCATTTCATGGAGATGAGATTCCACAGGCAGAGCTGAGACTTGAGCTCTGAGGCCAGGGCCCCTGCTCTCCAATGGCCATTGCCAAATACTCAGGTTCACCATGCACCAAATGCCATTTTAATCTTAGCACCAGACACTATTATTTAAGGAAAAGTTCGTAATCCTGTGAGGCAATTCTTACTTTTCGTATCTTAAAGCTGAGAAGACAGAAATTCAAAAATACGAGGAAACCTGACCAGGGTCACGAAGTCATGTGACCAAGCCCTGAAGGAGACAGATCTGACAAGAGGCCAGCAAAGCTACAAACCAGTGTCACCAGAGTAGGCACACCAGCTCAGGGATACTCCAGAGGATCTATATGGGGGGGCAGGTTGAATGCAAAAGCATTAGGACTTGCATTTATATAAGCTTCCATTTGACCATTTAATTTGTTATTTGGGTTCATTTTTATAATCTACGTAATGCTAGCACATATTTGGAAGTGGAAGTTCAAAATGTATTCCTGAAAACAGTGCACGATCAAGTCTGAAGACCTTGCTCCCTATCACTGCTCCATAAATCCTCCCTAAAGCAGCAGCTGTCAGGCAGGCAAGCAGGTCAGAGTCCCTGAAGAGCAGAAAAACAGCTCCCACTGGCTCACCAAGCCTACGTCAGCCTCTGCTGCCACCTTGTGGCCACTACTGGACAGACAGAGAGAGGGCTTCCCTGCCAGAGAGCACCGAGGGAGGAGAGGTATTAACAGCAGGCAATCTGACAATTAAGTCCACAAACTTAACTTTGTTCTGAGTGCTACATACCTCATTGCTGAATATCACTATTGTCACCTTCGAAGTAGCCCCACTGGCAAGCTATGCACTGATGCTAGCACCTAGTTCACCCTTCAAATCAATTTTGAAACTCTTTCTGGAATGGCCATTGCAACTTGGTAGCAAGGTGGCAAGTTGACAAACTTAAATTGTATAGTTGTTTGTAAGGGACATCAAGGGTAGTATGACAACAGCTCTGATGGTCATTCCAAAAAAAGAATTCCAGAGTTGCTTTGAAGGAAGGAGTAGACACTGGCATCACTGTACAGCTTCCCAGGGGGAGTGCTTCAAAGGTGACCATGGTGATATTCTCACTGAAAAATGCATCACATTTTCTAGGATGAGTTCATGAACTTAATTGGCAGTCCTCGTACAGAAAACTAACCACAGAATGTGAAATTCAGTGAAGGAGACCAGACACAAAAGATTACAGGCTTATGATTCCGAACATATCACATTAAAAACCAGACAAAACGATTCTGGAATCTCTGTGCCAGTCAGTCATCAACTGCAGAGTGGATCCCTGTGACCAGTTGTCATGGATTCAGTTCTGACACATGGCAACTCCATACATTGCAGGATGTAAGTAATCTACATAGATCTTCCACAGCCCTTCTGAGTGGGTTTTTAGCACCAACCCTTTGGTTATCAGCCAAGTACATACCATTTTTGCCAACTAGGGATGACCTATGTGATGGGTAGACCTCCCAGAATCTACAAGTTGTCCTCTTGACCTCCAGGCAGAGATAAGGAGTTTGTCACATCCTGGACTCACACCCAGACCTGAATTCTACCAGCCAGGATTCTAATGAGACTAAGATACCCAGGTCAGGTCCACTGGCCTTCAGTTTCGACCCCAGGCTACTTCTTGCCTCCTCACATCCCCTTGTACCCCTCGCTGCCTCACAGTCTCTCCACCAATGCTTTCTCTCTTCTTCTCTGCATTTTCCCTCACTCTTCGTCCTCCCTCCTTAACCTCTTTCCCTCCTCCTCTCTTCTCCCCCTCACAGTTCCCCTGCACCCTCCTTCTCTCTCTCTCGCTCCCCCCATTTGCACCCCTTTCTTTTGCCCTTACTTCCTACTAGCACCCCACTCATTGCCCTTTCTTACCTTGCTAGGTTTTGAAGGTAAGAAGAAAAAGTAAGGGCTGTGATAAACCTAAAACACATCTTTGAACATGAAAATCACCCTCACTATCTGAGCAGAAGGAAATGATGGGAAACCCTTGGGAACAGAGGCCTTGTGAGGAAACAATAGATTAGCATCTTTCCTTTAACACTCAAACCAAGGTTGACATTCCCAGGCTCAGGTGAAATAGTCCTTACCAATTAAATTGCTGTGCTATATGCATTGTTCTAATTGTTTGGGCTTTGGTTTTGCAGAAAATTGAATGTCTTCGTGTCCTAATGCTGCTGCTGCTCTATTACTTCCTAGAAAGGAAGCCAGAGAGACCCCTTGCAGGTGGCTGCTCAGAAAGAGGACACTACAGTTAATAGAGCAGAAAGACAGTAAAATCCCTATAGTAAGCCCCCAGCAATAAACCCAATCTGGTCATTTTGGCGACTTTGCTTAGTGTGAGCCCAGAAGAACGTCAAAGCCCAAGTCACAGGAGCTGTCTCCACAGGAAGAGGACCAGGGGCTCTACTTTCTGGAGTCATAACTGTGTACAGAAACATAAGGACCACAAGGGTGTTGTGCCCTTCACTCATGGTGCTCCTCACCAAGGAGCTTTTACAAAGTGTAGGGTATCAGTGTGTCCAATATTTCCCATGGTGTAGGAATCACATTTCTGGCAGTACTTGAGATGATGATTTCAAGTAGAATCTGAGTAATCACCTCGGTGTCAAGGGGATTACTGCAGCACCCTCGCACCTCCACTGGGCAGGTCATGTGGTTAATCAGAGGTGTGAAACTAGGAGAGACAGAAAGGGAGAAAGAAGAAGAAAATAAGCTGAGACCCAAGGGGAGTAAAAGGTAAGCCAGGGAGCTCCCTAATGCCACGGGAGAGGTATGTAACCTGGGCCCGAACTAGACATGGATTATTTTCCTTGGAGTTGTGTGGAAAGAGAACACACAGGGATCCCCAAAAGGGGAAGCAGAACTATTTTGGGAAGACTCATGAGGTTACACACTGACTCTCCCAAATCTTCCTTGAATTTCACTTTCGGGGAGACTGCTCATTCTTCGGCTAAGAAATTCTGCAACCCTTTACATGTACTCTTCACTGAGACTAGAGAGAAAGGCACAAAAGATGATGGATAACAACCCATAAAGACTCCTCCCAGGTAGCATTTTTCATTGAAAGAAAATGAATGGCAGCCAAGGACATTTTGATTAGCCAAGGGCTAAGGGAAAGATGGAGAATCCTCAGCTATAACAAATGAATATACTAGTGAAAAGACACAGGGACCCACGATAAGAGGTATTCAATTAAGAATAGAAGGATCTGTACTCTAGCCCTAACTGGATGTTTTGGTTATCTGATAGTGCTCTAACAGAAATGCCATGAAGTGGATGGCTTTAACAAATAAAAGTTTGTTTTTACACGATCCCATAGACTGGAAGTCCAAATTCAAGGTGTCTGAACAGGGAAAGGCTTTCTCTCATGGTTGGCTCTGAAGGAAAGTCCTTGTGTTATATCAGTCTTTGGACAGGGACTACAGTGGAACAGGAACCTCATGTCTGAAGGATGCACAGTACTCCTGGTGCTGCTTTCTTGATAATAATAGGTTCCCAGCTCTCTGCTTGCTTCCCTTTCCTTTTATCTCTTGTAGAACAAAAAGATAAAAGGTGGCGCAAGCCACACCCCAAGGAAACTCCCTTAATAAGGGTGTTTTGGTCCCACCCTAATCCTTTTTTAATATAATCCTATCTGTTACCACGGGCAGAGATTAGGGTTTATAGCATATGAAAATCACAAAATGGAGGGCAATTACAAAATATTGGGAATCCTGATGCAGTCAGGATTGATGGGTAATAATCCTACACACATTCTTTGGGGGACATAGTTCAATTCATGACACTGGATGATTTAGTAACATAAAATAACTTCTTGCTTTTTTCAGTGTTCTCTTTAATTTGGGGACAGGAGGAACTGGGAGTAAGATATTTGGGCACATTATACTTTCTTACATCATTAGTGATATGAATTCTTTTTCAACATATTTATCTTTAAATTTCCTAGCATAGAAAGTCTTCCACGTACAACTAATATAAAGGTTCTTCTCTAAAATTTTTTTTCTTTTTAATCAGTAAGTAAACAATACTATAAAAGAATACTTTTCATAAAGTTAAAAACATGACTGCTAGTTACATACAAAAATCAAAATTTATTCGATTAATTATTAAGTGAATTAGTCCAACAGTAAAGCTGACTGAAAGGCATTTTGAAGAACAGGGTTTTATCATCCACCAGGAATGGCAGTTTGAATTTAGTTCGCTGACGAAACAAGTTGCTGCCAGAAGTGGTTAATGTCCTATGGGGCAATAAAACTGTAACTGTTTAGTTATTTTCTCTAGTAAACAGATGACATGTAACTTCATAGAAAACAATCCCTTTATTAATTGCAATTAGCAAAATCAAACACAGGTAGATTCCATTAAATGATTATATAATCTTTGAGCCTATCAGTGTCCCTACGTGACACTGAAAGGACATGACACCAACTTTTTGCCTTGTTTCCAGGTCTTAAGTAGATTTTATTTAGAAAACAAAGATTTAATGGATGATAGTTGATTCTAAGCTATGGTAAGATTATGAAGAAAAGAGAAAAAAACACAGAATGGAATACTATTCAAACAAGGACCTAGCTGTCAGCCATTCTAAGTGGTCAGTGAAGCGAGTCCACAGGCTATAGGGTTGATTTGCACTCTTATGAAACACCAGTGGATCACAGAACCTGCACACAGAGAAAGGAACCAACAGGCTCTTGAAGAAGTACAGCAGGGTCTGCTCTAACACAAAAATAAATAGGAGATAAAAGCTTAGAAGGTCTACACCATGAGGGGCAGATGCAAGGATTACAGCCTGTAAAAAAGTCTACATCATACATAATTAAATGCCTCTGTCTTAGGCTGAGTTCTATAGAGGAGCAAAACCAGTAAAGCATATAAATATACATAGGAGAGACATTTATATCAAGGAAATTGATAACATAGTTGCAGAGTATGGAATGTCCCAAATCTGTGGATCAGGATAGAGGATTCTCCTGATTCATGTAACTACAGGAGCCAAAAAGTCCAAGATCGGCAGGTCAGAGAGCAAGGCTTTTCCTCAAAGGCTGTGAAGATCACTGAGTTCCAAGTTCAGCAGGAAAGCTGCTAGCTTCAGTCCCAATAACTGGAGGGCAGAGGAACAGGAGTCAGCTGCACAATGTAGAACCAGCAAAAAGCCAGAATGTCTGCTTATCTTCAGATGCAGGCTATACTTTCAAGGAAGCTCCCTTTCAACTGACTGGCTACACACAGCAGGTCCC
This sequence comes from Heterohyrax brucei, assembly GCA_028571685.1. NCBI lineage: Eukaryota > Metazoa > Chordata > Mammalia > Hyracoidea > Procaviidae > Heterohyrax > Heterohyrax brucei. The sequence continues at coordinate 50,638,930 of CM053144.1, read as the reverse complement.
GTCATGGAAGTGATCACAGATAAATGCTGAGAATCATGGCCCAGCAAAGCAAACACACAGTCTTAATCATTACACTTCCTCAACAACAACAGTAACTCAAGCTCAAAAACCTGCTTTACAATGTTGATAAATATAATTTCAAAGATACACCAGTTGCGTCAAAGTAAGTATTAAGTACACATTTCTCACAAAGTTCTATTAGCAATGATAATAAGGGTACAAGCTAAATGGAAGGGGGAAGCAAATATGGCTAACAATATATTAACACAGAGAGTAATTAAAATGCATATAGAACCCATGAGTACTGACAAAAAGGTAATCTGAGTAAAGATAGCATTGGAAGCTTTATTTGGCTTTGGATCCGATGATGGAGAGGGACTTTCTTGTAATCAGGAAAGTGATGCTACAAAAAAAGACTGGTTAGGGATTTACATAGATACAGAAAGCAAGGGTAGGAGGGGGGGCATGAACAAAATGAAACAATTGTCTTTCATTGCTTCAGTGCTTAAGTTCATCATTAATTTTATTATATTATTAAGTGAAATAAAAGGAAAGATAAATAGAAAGACAGGAAACACAAAAAAATAAGCTTATTTTAAAAAGGAAAAAACAGAATGTCTGCTGAATATCAGCTTAGAATAATTGAACACACACGTGAAAAAAATAACACTGGAATTTGTATTGAGATTGCATTGTAAATGTAGATCACTTTGGGTAAAGTAGACATTTTCACCATGTGAAGTCTTCATATCCATGAGCGAGGTAGATTTCTCCACTTATGTAAGTCGCTTTTGCTTTCTTGCAGTAGGCTCTTGTGATTTTCTCTGTGTAGGTCTCTTACACTTCTGATTAGGTTTTTTCCTAGGTATTTTATCTTTTAGGGGACTATATATAGTAAATATTATTGATTTAGTGATTTCCTCTTCGATAATCTCTTTGTTGGTGTAAAGGTATCCTACTGATTCATATATGTTTACCTTCTGTCTGGATACTTTGCTGAACTATTAGTTCCAGTAGTTAACTTATAGATTCTTTAGGGCCTGTGTGTATACGATCACATCATCTGCAAATTGGGATATTTTACTTCTTTGCCAGTACAGATGCCCTTTATTTCTTTGTCTTGTCTGATTGTTCTGGCCAGAACCTCTAGCACAATGTTGAATAAAAGTGGTGACAGTGGGCAGCCTTGCCTAGTTCTCTTTCTTAAGGGAAATTCTTTCAGTCTCTCTCCATTCAGGATGATGTAGGCAGTTATCTTTGCATAGATGCCCCTTATTGCATTAAGGAATTTTCCTTCTGTTCCTACTTTGCTGAGAGTTTTTAACATTAATGGATGTTGGACTTTGTCAAATGCCTTTTCTACATAAATTGACAAGATCAGGTGATTCTTATCTTCTGTTTTATTTACGTGATTGATCAGATTAATTGCTTTTCTGATGTCGAACCAGCCCTACACCATTGGTATCTACCAAAGTTAGTCATGAAGAATTATGTTTTTTGATATGTTGTTGAATTCTCTTAGCTAAGATTTTGTTGCAGATTTTTGCATCTATGTTCACGAGTGATATTGATCAGTAATTTTCTTTTTTTTTTTTTCTGTGAGATCTTCCCCTGGCTTTAGTATCAGGGTTATGCTAGCTTCATATAATGAGTTTAGGAATACCCCATTCTTTTCTATGTTGTGAGATAGTGTCATGGATTGAATTGTGTCCCCAAAATAGGTGTAGCCATGTCACCTTGATTCCCTGTATTCAATGATTGTCCTCCACTTTGTGATTTTGCTGTGCTTTGTGTCAAAGAACTAGGGTGGGATGTAAATCCCTTTATCAAATCACCTACTTGCTCCACTGTAAAGGAGTTTCCCTGGAGTATGGCTTGCCCCACCCTTAATCCTTTCAGCCTTCAAGAGATAAAAGGAAAGGGAAACAAGCGGAGAGTTGGGAACCTCACACCATCAAGCAAGCAACACCAGGAGAAAAGGGTGTCCTTCAGACCTGAGGTTCATGCGCCAAGACACTCCCCGGACAAAGACTGATGCAATATCGGACTTTCCTCCAGAACCGACAGAGGGAAAGCCTTCCCCTGGAGCAGACTTCCTGAATTTGGACTTGTAGATTACTGGACTGTGTAAAACTAACCCTGCCTTTGTTAAAGCCATCCACTAGTGGTATTTCTGTTAGAGCAGCACTAACAGACTAAAACAGATAGCTTCAGTAAGTATTGGAATTAACTCCCCTTTATAAGTTGGTTGAATTCTCTGGTGAAGCCATCTGGGCCAGGATTCTTTTTGGTTGGTAGTTCCTGATTACTTTTTCAATCTGTTCCTTTGTGATGAGTTTATTAAGTTACTCTACTTCTCTTTCTGATAGTTTTGGCAGGTGATGTGAATCTAGAAATTTGTCCGTTTGCCCTAGGTTTTCAAATCTGTTAGAGCACAATTTTTTATAGTGTTCAGTTATGATACATTTAATTTCGATTGCATCTATGACATCTGCCATCTCATTTCTTATTCTGATTATTTCCTCTCATGTTTTTCTTTTGTACACTTAGCCAGTGGTTTGACGGTTTTATTGATCTTTTCAAAAAACCAGCTTTTAGTTTTGTTAATTCTTCCAGTTGTTTTTCTGTTCTCTAATTTGTTTAGTTCTGCTCTAATCTTTATTATCTGTTTTTTCTAGTGCCAGAGTGGTTCCTCTGTTGCTTTCTTTCCACTTGTTCTCGTTGTAGTGTTAATTCTTTGGTTTGGGCCCTTTCTTCATTCTGGATGTGTGCATTTGTACAGATAAATTGACCTCTGAGCACGTCTTTTGCTGTCTCCTATACAGGTTCTGGTAAGATGTGTTTCATTCTCATTTGATTCCATAATTTCTTTATTTCATCTTCGATTTCTTCTATAACCCATGCATTTTTTAGCAAGGTGTTATTTGGTTTGCATAAGTTCAGTTTTCTACCTATGTTTTTCCTGCTGTTGATTTCAATTTTTATGGCTTTGTGGGCTGAGAAGATGCTTTGCAATAATTCAGTGGTTTGGATTTTGTTGAGACTTACATTATGATCTAACACATGGTCTATTCTGGAAAATAGTCCATGTGCATTGGAAAAGAAAGTGTACTTATCTGTTGATGGATAAAAAGTTCTCTGTCACTGAGGTCTAGTTGGTTGATTGTTGTAATAAAATCTTCTGTATGTTTACTGAGCTTTTTCCTGGATGATCTGTCCATTACTGAAAGTGCAATGTTGAAGTCTCCTATTATTATTGTAGAGTGTTCTGTCTCATCTTTCAATGTTGTCCACATTTGTTTGATGCGTTTAGATGATCTGGTATTGGGTGCATACATATGTAATATTGTTATATCCTGCTTATGTATTAAAACTTTCAGCAATAAATAGTGGCTATTCTTGTCCATAATGGTGGATTTTACATTAAAATCTTTTTTATCTGAGATTGGCATTGCCACTCCTGCTCTTCTTTGTATATTGTTAGCTTGGTATATATTTTTCCATCCTTTGATTTTCAGTTTGAATCTTTGAGACTAAGGTATGTTTCCTGTAAGCAACATAGATTACGTCTTTTGATCCAGGATGTGACTTTTGGTCTCTTTATTAGAGCATTCAGTCTGTTTACATAATTATTGATAGGTGTTTAGTGCTGTCATTTTGATACATTTATTTTGGTGTTGTTGATGTTTGTTTCTCTTCGTATTCTGTTATGGGTCGTTTTTCTTTATGGGTTCACTTTTCATTCTTTTCAGTGTTGGTTTTGTGTTTGTTGAGACTCTTGTATTAAGATTTTGTTTTGATATCTCACCTTGTTAGTTTGCTTTGTGGTTACACTTTGGTCTTCCTTTGTATTCTAAGTTTAAACCAATCTTTAACTTCTGCATGTCTTTTTCATTTTCTCTCCATCTGAAAAGGTTATAACTACCGTAATACATCCCTCTTTATAGTGTGATGATGTTAAGATCACTGGTTCCTTTCTTTTAATATTGTAGCTTTGATGGAGCTTTGTGACTTTCCTAGCTGAATACGATTCAGAACGCTGTGTCCTGCATTGCATCCTTGAGTATATATTTGATGTTTTTTCTAAACAAACAGCTTTTTTCAGTATTTCTTGTAGTTTTGGTTTGGTTTTCACAAAGTCTCTAAGGTTCTGTTTAACTGAGAATGTCTTAACTTCCCCTCCATATTTGAAAGACCATTTTGCAGTATATGTAATTGTTGGTTGGAAGTTTTTCCCCTTCAGGGCTTTGTGTCATCCCACTTCCTTCTTGCCAACCTGGTTTCTTCCTAGAAGTCAGAGGAAAGCCTGCTTCTCTTTGTACTTTAGTTTTACTTGAAGCCTCAATGCCTTTAAAAGCTTCTCTTTATGCTTCATTTTATTAAGCTTGATTATAATGTCTTGGTGTCTTTCTTTTGGGGTCTAGTTTTTGTGGCATTCAATGAGCATCTTGGATATCTATGTTCTCTTCTTTCATAATTTCAGGGATGTTTTCTGTCAACTACTCTTTAACACTCTCTCAGTATTTTTGTCTATCTCTTCCTGTTCAGGAACTCCAATTATCTGTAGATTATTCCTCTTCATAGAGTACCACATGTTTCTTAACCCTTCTATTTTCTTGTATCTTTTCACTGATTTCTCCTCATAAATGCTGGAATCAGTTGCTTTCTCTTCAATCTCACTAATTCTGGCTTCCATCTTTTCAATCTTGGTCTCTTGGTCTTGCATTGAATTGTCTAATTCCGTAATTTTATTAGTGATCTGCTGGATTTCAGATCATTGAAATTTCATGGTTCATGTAGGTTACTTAATTTTTCATTTTGTTCTGCAGCATTTTGTTTAATCTCTAGGAGGGCTTTATACATAATTCTTTTGCACTCATCCTCCAATGGTTTCAGAAAGACTTCTTCATCTGGAAAGTTTTTTGATTCTTTATTTTGGGAGTTTTCCAAAGCCATGGTGTACTGTGGTTAGATATTGATTGTTGATACAGATATTTAAGTAGTTAGATATTGCTTGTTGTCCTTGCACCATTAAGAAGCTGCTTGGTTTTTCTGGTGTTACACAGTGAGAGCTGTGGCATAATTCTAAGAGGTGAGTGAGGATACTTCTAGACTTGGTCATCAGTTGCCTCTACTTTCTCCAGTGGCTGGCCCCAGTTGAGCTGTCAGGGGTGGTAGACCCCACCTCCTGGCTGGCAAAGATGGCACCCTATTTATGTAGTCACTGGGGTGCTGTTAACCAATGCTATGATGTGGCTCAGTGAAGGATGGTGGAAATACTGCCACCCCACTCAGCTGCCAATTCTCCAGGTGGTCTTATTTTAAAAGCTGCTCTACTACTGGGAGAAGAGCTGGCCAGCAGCTGCCAAAAGCAGCTGGAGCCTCAGGGGTGGCAGGGTGGCAGACTCCACCTCCTGGCTGACAATGAAGGTGCCTCATAGGCTGTCCCTAGATGCTATGATGTAGCTCAAAGAAGGGAGAGGTTAAGACACTGCCACCCTTGTCAGTCACGACCCACCCCAATCTCTAGGTACAATCATCTTAAAAACAGGTTTTCTGCTGGAGAAGCACTATCCAGACAGGTGCTGCTACTCAGTGTGAGAATTAGCCCCAGCTGGGATCTCAGGCATGGATGACTCTTCCTCTCAGCTGACCAACATGACAATTCTACCTCAGCTGCCTTTCCTGCAGTGAGTCAGCAGAATCTATGGCACAGCTCAGAGATGACAAGGTTAAAGGGCACTAGCACCCATGGTCAGCAGCCAGGTTCCCAAGATTTGGCTGTCCCAAGTGTAGTCTCTCTGCTGCGGCATATGCTGTTTATTTAAGCACTGCAGTTCAGCATATTAGCCATCTCACAGCAGGCTCACAGGCTCAGCAGACCAAGTCCCTCCCCCCTGGAAAACAAAGAAGGTGTCTGTATCAGATGTCCTCCCAAATGATGCATCAGCAGAAGCAGGACTCAATGTGTTGCTACCTTGCCTCTGACAGAGGTAGTTTCTACCTTCCTGCTGCCCAGTCCAATCTCACAATCCTATGCCAGATCCTGGGCTCCCAAGATGTCCACACTGCTCCATTCAATTATTATTCAAGGCCTTAGTTCTCAGAGGGAATTGAGATGTGTGTCTAGTCCACCATCTTGGTGCCACCTCTCCTTATATGACTTAATTTATCTTGACACTCATAGGATGAAGAGTCTACTATGTTATTTTGCACCACAACAGAAATTTTAAACAGTTGTATACTGACTGCTCATTTTTTGGATAAAATAATGAAAAGGAAAAATTTAAACACATACACATACAACTTGATGAGTTTTCTTTTAACTTTAAAGTTTTCTTTCCATCTTCTCAGCCCTCATGACCTCAGATGGAGGGATTTGCTCTGACCTGAAGCAGTTGATAGACTCCTAGCAGACATAGTAGGACCCTTACCATACTCTGAACCTGCTCACTTACCTTCTGGTGAGGAGAGCCCCTCCCAGCTGAGACTGTAACCTCCATAACTGAGATACCTAACCAAATGTGGCTCAGGGACTTCCTTATGCTCCTCACTCTCTGGGGTCAGAATCTCCCTCAGCCCCACCCATAGGTCTGGGGCATAGCCATCCTGGCCCTTGACAGTGCTCTACCACCCTCTGAATGAGCATTGCCCTGCTTTTAAATCTAAGATTCCAGACAGGTGAGGAAATTTCACAACAGTTTCTGAGATATATGGAGGTAAATGAGTGAGGTAGAAGGGAAAATAGCCCTTCATATTGAAAACACAATCATATTTTTTTATAGTAGTAAGAAAGGAAGAAAGAAAAGAGGCAGGGAAGAAGGGAGGCAGGGAAGGAGGGAGGAAGAGAGGAAGGAAGGGAGAGAAAAGGAGAGGAAAGGAGGAAGGGAAGACGTGAGGGGGAAGGGGAAAGGGAAAAGGAGGAGGGGAGGAGAGAAGGGAAGGAAGAAGGGAGGGAAAGAGGGAGAAAAGAAAGCAGAGTGAAGAAAGGTAGTGTAAGAATTAGTCCTTTACCTTCAGAGAAACTAAGGGGAACAATGGACTGATGCTTGCAGACAGAACCAGGAAACAAAACAGTAATGGTACAGGTCATGCTCAAGATGCAGTCACTTATTTTACTCTGCCTATTCCAGCACCTGCTGTCTACAGGCCATTGCCAAATAGTCCTACCATTAATCACATGCCACTTTACTCTGAAAATTGCATACGTCTTTCAATGAATGTTTATAATCCTGTGAGGCAGTTCCTGCTTACCACTTTTTATTGTTGAAGAGTCAGGGGTTCCAAGACATGATGAAGTCTGCCAAGGGTCACATGGCCATGTGCTCAATTCCCGACAGGATTCAAGTCTGGCCCCAGTTAAGTCAAAATGCAAGCCAGGGTCATCGGTTCAGGGATGTTTCAGGGGATCCATGTTCAGATGAGGGGATGAGAAATCAATCCATCAAACATTAACACTTGTAATTATGTACCTTAAACTTATTTCTTTCAGTTTGTTATCCCTGTTTATTTTTATAATCTGTATAGTATTAGCACATATTTGGAGGCTGCAGGTTCAAGATGTATTAGTGAAAGCAGAACATGGACCAAAAAGTTTGAAGACTTTGCTCTGTATCCCTGCTCCAGAAATCCTTCCTCAAGTAACAACTCTGAGGGACAGGAGTGAGCGAGAGACATCCAAGTGTAATAGAAAGACAGCCAAGTAGGCACACCAGACTTACCTGAGCCACTGCTGCCCACTCTGGGCCACTACTGGAGAGGCAGAGACAGGCTTTCTCTGCAAGAAGATAATGAAGGAGGAGGGAAATGAACAATACAGAAAATTAACCATAAAATGTGGAATGTAGTGAAGGAAACCAGACACAAAAAAATCACATGCTGTATGATACTAATTACCTGACTTTAAAGATAAGGAAAAGCAATTGGCAATCTTTTCTAGGGCAGGACTTCTTTCTAGAGTATGGTTCCTCCCAGTTAATCATCAGCTAGGACTAGGTCACTGAGACCTACTATAATGAACTCAAGTCCAACACATGCTGACTCCATATGATACAGAGTAGCACTGAGCTCTGTAGCATTTTCTTTGTCATGTTGTTGTTGTTGATAGATACCACTGAGTCAGTTCCAACTCATAGCAACTCTATGAACAACAGAATGAAACACTGCCCAGTCTTGTACCGTGTCCACAATTGTTTTTATGCTTAAGCCCAATGCTGTAGCCACTGTGTCAACCCATCTCATCAAGTGTCTTCTTCTTTTTCACTGACCCTCCACTCTACCAAGCATAATGTCCTTCTCCAGGGACTGATCCTTCTGGACAACATGCTCAAAATATGTAAGATGTAGTCTTACCACCTTTGCTTCCAAGGAGGGCTCTGGTTGTACTTCTTCCAGAACAAATCCGTTGTTCTTTTGACAGTCCATGGTACATTCAACATTCTCCTCCAACACCAAAATTTGAAGGTGTCAATTCTTCTTCTGTCTTCCTTGTTATTGTCCAACTTTCATACGCATATGATGCTAATGAAAATGTCATGGCTTGGGTCAGGCACACCTTACTTTTCAGGGTGATGTCTTTACTTTTCAGTATTTTAAAGAGGTCCTTTGTAGCTGCTTTTCTCAGTACAATATGTCTTTTGATGTCTTGGCTGCTTCTTCCATGAAGCTAAGTAAAATGAAATCCTTGACAACCTCAACCTTTTCTCCATTTATAATAATGTTACTTACTGGTCCAGTTGTGAGATTTTTCTTTTCTTGAAGGTAAAGAATAATCCATACCAAAAGTTGTGGTCTTTGATCTTCAGCAGTAAGTTTTTCAAATCCTCTTCATTTCTAGCAGCAAAGTTGTGTCATCTGCATAACATAGATTGTTAACCAGTCTTCCTCCAACCACGATGCCTTGTTCTTCCTTATGTAATCCACCTTCTTGGATTATTTGCTCAGGATACAGATGAAAAGGGTATGGTAGAAGGACACAACCCTGATGCACATCTTTCCTGACTTTAAACCATTCAGCAGCCCCTTGTTCTATTCACATTACTGCCTCTTGATCAATACACAGATTCCTTAAAATCACAATTAAGTGTTCTGGAATTCCCATTCTCCACAATGCATCCATAACTTGTTATGATCCAAGCAGTTAAATGCCTTTGCATAGCTAATAAAACACAGGTAGACATCTTTCTGGTATTCTCTGCATTCAGCCAAGATCTGACATCAACAGTTATATCCCTGATTCTACATCCTCTTCTGAATCCAGCTTGAATTTCTGGTAGTTCCCTGTCAATATACTGTTGCAGTTGCTTTTGAATGACCTTGAGCAAAATTTTACTTGCACGTGATGTTAATGATATTGTTCCCTAATTTCCATGTTTGGTTGGATCACCTGTCGGCACAGGCATGAGTATAGATCTCTTCTAGTCACTTGTCAGGTAGCTGTCCTTCAAATTTCTTGGCATAGACAGATGAGCACTTCCAGTGCTGCATCTGTTTGTTGAAATATCTTAACTGATACTCCATCAATTCCTGGAGCCTTTTTCTCATGAATGCCTTCAGTGCAGCTTTGACTTTTTCCTTCAGTACCGTTGGTTCCTGATCATGTTACCTCTTCAAATCCATGACTGAACATTAAGCAGTTCTTTCTGGTATAATGATTCTGTGTATTCCTTGTATGTTCTTTGGATGCTCTCAGTGTCATTTAATATTTTCACTGTAGAATCCTACGCTATCACAACTTGAGGCTCAAATTTTTTCTTCAGTTCTTTCAGCTTGTCATTTTGTCTGAGAGTGGGGGCTTATGTGTTGCTATGGTGCTGGAAGCTATGCCACCATTATTTTGATGCCAGCAGGGTCACACATGGTGGACAGGTTTCAGCTGAACTTCCAGACTAAGACAGACTAGGAAGTAGGACCCAGCAATCTACTTCTGAAAACAATTAGCCAGTGACAAAGTTATAAATAGCAGCAGAACATTGTCAAATAAAGTGCTGGAAAATGAACACTCCCAGGTTCAAATGCACTCATAAGACAACTTGGGAAGAGCTGCCTCCTCAAAGTAAAGTAAAGCCTTCAGAGTCTTCATTTGCTGTTGTTGCATGACTCAAAATGAGAACAAACAGCTGCAAACATCTGTTAATAATTGGAACATGGAATGTATAAAGTATGAATCTAGGAAATCATCAAAAATGAAATAGAACACACGAACATCAACATCCTACACATTAGTGAATTGAAATAGACCAGTATTGGTCATTTTGAATCAAACATAATGGTTACTGTGCTGGGAATGGAAACTTGAAGAGGAATGGTGCTGTGTTCATGATCAAAAAGAACATTTCAAGACTGGTGCTGAAGTACAATGCTATCAGTGATAGGATAATAGTCATATGCCTACAAGGAAGGCCAGTTAAAACGACTATTATTCAAATTTACACACCAACAACTAAGACCAAAGATGAAGAAATTGAAGATTTTTACCAACTTCTGTACTTCAAGTTGATCAAAAATGCAATCAGAATGCATTGATAATTACTGGTGATTAGAATGCAAAAATTGGAAGCAAAAGAGAATTCGTAGTTGGAAAATATGACCTTGGTGATAGAAACAATGCCGGAGATCGCATGATAGAATTTCACAAGGCCAACAACTTTTTTATTGGAAATGCCTTTTTTAATCAATACAAACAGTGACTGAACACATGGACTTCACCAGATGGAATGCACAGAAATCAACTCAACTACATCAATGGAAAAAAACAATGGAAAAGCCCCATATTAGCGTCAGAACAAGACCAGGTGCTGACTGTGACTCTTATGCAAATTCAAATTAAGACTGAAGAAAATTAGAACAAGTCTATGAGAGCCAAAGTATGAACTTGAATACTTCCCACCTGAGTTTAAAGACCATCTCAAGAACGGATTTGACATGTTGGACACTAGTGACCAAATGTCAGATGAATTATGGAATGACATCAAAGACATCATCCATGAAGAAAGCAAAACATGATTAAAAAGAAGGAAAGAAAGAAAAGACCAAACTGGATGTCAGAAGAGACTCTGAAACTTGCTCTCAAATGTCAAGCAGCTAAAGCAAAAGGAAGAAATGGCAAAGTAAAAGACCTACACAGAAGGTTTCAAAGAGCAGCTCAAGAAAACAAAAGAAAGTATTATAATGGCATGTAAGAAGAGCTGGAAATAGAAAACCAAAAGGGAAGACTACCTTCTGCGTTTCTCAAGAATTTGACTGCTAGCCAAAAATTGATTGCTAGGTCTTTCTTCCATGGCCCCACTGGGTGGATTTCTACTGCTGTTACATTAGTTGTTAAGTGCATATCATTTGTGCCAACCAGGGACCACCTCTACATGAATGGGTAGAACTGCCTGAATTCGCTAAGCATCTTCATTACCTTCAGGCGGAAACAGTAAGCTTATTCCAGGTAGGTTGGCCTTGAGTTCCAACCACGGGAAGCTTCTTGCCCTTTTGCAACCTCTCTGCCCTACTCTGTCCTCATAGCCTCCCTCTCAGTAGGATTTCCTCCTCACTGTCTCCTCCTCACCCCTCCTTCTTCTCACTGTATCGTGTTCTCCTAGTCTCTACCCTTTTCCTCCTCCCCTCTTCTCCCACTCACTCTTTCCCTGTATCTCATTTTCTTCTTCCTCCTCACTTCCTACCCCTCAAACCCTTTCCTTTTACCTTCCCTTCCTGTTAATCCCCGATCTCCGCACCCCTACATTGCTAGATGCTGAAGGTAAGAGAAAAAGTAAAAGCATTTATTTCTGTGAAATGCAAGTATTTATCACCTTCCTCTTACCTGGGTTGTAGGTCCTTGCTTTGCTAAGCTACACATGTGAGAAACTAGTGAAAGCAAAGGAAGCCTTATTTGGTTGACCAAGAAGACGAGCACACTAGAAGTTATTTTACCAACAAGCATCTGCGAACAACTGAAACAGCTTTCCTTAAGGTAAAAACTGAGGAATGGCCTGGTGACAAACGGCAAGTTCATTCACTGATCTGTCCCAAAAAGATAGATTCTGTGGTCCGCATTTGTTTAGGCCAAAGGGAGGGAGTCTCTCAAATTGGATCTTAGGCTTGAACCTTTCACATCTTGAAGTTTTCCCCAAATCTCCAGCCTCTAAAGTTTGTCAGGGGAAAAGTTCTGGGGCTGCCCAAAGGGCAGGACTGATGATTCTATACATGTCAGACTGGTCAGATTTGCTCTTCACTGGTTCTGTGGTCTGAGACACCAGCCTATTGTTTTTCCTGTCTTGGTCAGCAAATTGGACAATTGCCAAAACACCTGGAAAAACTATATAGAAGGGGAGGTGTCTCATGGTACTCTACTTACAAGTTGGAGTTGGTAACGTTGCCCAGAGGCTGTGGACCTCAATTTTACAAATGAGGAAATTCAGTTTTCCAGAGTCTACAGTATTGGCTCCAACTGACCTGGCTGGTAATTAGACATTGTGGTTTGCACACCACATAGATGAAGCTCTTTCAGAAACTAGCATGTTCTTTAAACTGAAGTTTAAGATCACAGTCACAGTCAAGGATAATGCATTATTCCCAAGCAGCAAGTTTAATCTAAAAGTTATTGTATTTCATTAGAAAGGAATAAGGTGAGCAAATCAACAGAAAATGTTTTTTGAAATTATTTTACATTTAAAAATCAATTTTTTAACAAAAGGACAAATATTGTATGAGACCTCTATGATAAGATCTCAAAAACAGACTTGTGTATAGAAGACAAGACTCTTTGACAGCTGCAAGGGAGGGGAAGAAGGGAAGGGGAGGAGAGGGTTTAGATTAGATAGTTGCTAGAAATCTGGTTGGGAGAAATCGGTGACAGCACACATTAGAAACAAGAACAACATTAAGTGGACTTCAGCATAAGTTGAGTACTCCTTCCATCTGAACCCAATATTGCAAGAATAGAGTAGCTGGGACAAGGGGCAGGGGACCATGCTCTTAGGCAAAATCGAGGCCAATTGGCACAACTAGCATTTTGCTAAGAGGGCTCTCTGCACCCCACATTGGTGAGTGGCGTCTGGGGTCTTAAAAGCTGCCAAGCTGCCATCCCAGGACACAGCAAAGTGGTCCCAACTCAGCAGGAACGGATGCTCACCGAGTACCAAAACGACATGGGGTAAAGACAACCTAGAAGACAGAGGGACCCACATGAGTGGGTGCCTACATCGACTTGGGACCAGAAGAACCCGATGGTGCCCAGCTACCACCAGTGATAGCCATGATGGAGCTCACTAGGTTGAGTCTCACTGGCAACAGAAGAATAAAAAGGGATACATCCTGAGATCTCCACTAAAAGACCTCAATTGATGGTCCAGCAGTTTCGGGGTTCCCCTGAGAGCATGGCCCCTAGCCCTGATGCTGCCCTTACCCATAAATCATAATGAAGGTCCACTCTTTGGACACGAGTGGATTGGACTTGGCAATGCACAGTGACCATATACTGGATGCACTTTATGGTTCTAAACATCTATAGGATATCATCCTGCTGACCTCTGGCTGGAGGAAGAAGAGTGGGTGGAGAGGAGGGGGAAGGAGGCTGTTTGGGAGGATGAGACATGTATGGAGTAGAGAGGAATAATGTGCTGTCACCGGACAGGGAGAGCAGTGGAAGCTGCATATAGGTGGGCATGTAAATTTATACGGGAATGTACATTTTCACTCAGTTATATTCAATAAATAATAATAATAATAAAAGAGTAAAAAAAATCAATTTTTTAGAGAATAAATACTTGCCATGGATTTGCTGTGTTAAATTTGAAAGAAATTTCAAGTCTGGCCAAGGTACTTTAGGCATACATTGCATGGTATACATTTGGCTTTCAGTATTTGATTAATGAGTAAGTTCACATGGAAAGTAAACAGAGCAAATTAGGAGGCAAGTACGAAAGTCCTAAGAAAAGACAATAAGGCTTGAACTAAAGCACAGGCCAGAGAACTGGAGGAATTAAGGTGGAAGGATTCGGGAGGAATCTAATCCTCAACTCTCAGGGTATCAATGCTCATTAGAAAAACCTCTGGCTGTTAATCCAATTTCAACTCATAGCAACCCTATAGGACAGAGTAGAACTGCCTCATAGTTTCCAAGGAGCAGCTGGTGGATGCAGACTGCTGACCTTTTAATTAACAGCCAAAACCATAACCACTGTGCCAACAGGGTCCCGGTGTAAGAGTCCTCAGTTCATTCCGAGATTACTAGAGACACACTTCAGTCCACCTAGCCATGAGCTACCCTTTCTTCTCCCTTTTCTAATAACTACATCTCTACTATCTTTTGCTCCTACTTCTTTTTCTCAATTGAGGAGAACTTGTAAAGGAGGTATGTGATATTTGGAAGGGAAAATTGACAAAACCCTGTGGACTTAGTGGAGTTGACAACTGAAAAGAAAGAGATGACTCCTAGGTTTCTGACACAGGCAAGTAAGTGGGTATCTGGTGAGGACATTAATCAAGACAGAATTCAGAGGGAAAAGAAATTACACAAATTAGCACAAAGGGTAACGAATTAATTATGTTCTGAACAAATTCGATTTCAATTTCCTGTGGTATAAAAAAGTGGTTTTAATTTTTAAAATATAATTTGGAAAATGTTCACTGATTAAGTGAACAGTTAATCTTATTCTTCTGTCTTAAAAATACATAGAAACAATTCTTGGGATACATACAGTTCTGTAACTTATGAAAAAGTTGAGCAGGAAACATGGACTTAGTAGTCAACAGCACATAGGTAAGAGCTAACTTCTAGATCTCATGAGGATGGGATGCCCCAGGGAAAAAAAAAACATCTAAAGATAAGTCAGTCCTATTAAGGACACAATTCCAGAAGACAATGACTAGAAACCCAAATGAAAAGATCAAGACTTGCAAGTAGGGAGATTTAGCACTGCAGGCATTAAAAAGGAATAAAGTGATTAAAATGAAACTCATGGGTTTTGGGTTGTTGTTGTTTATGAATATATTGTTTTAAAAAGTTGCTGTGGAGTTAGTTTTGGGTCATGGTGATCCCACATGTCTCAGAGGAGAACGGTCCCCATGTTGTTTTCAGTGGTTGATCCTTTGGAACCAGATCTCTGGGCCTTCCTTCTGCGGCACACATAGGTAGATTTGAACCACCAACCTTTCACTTTGCAACCTAACACTTAACCCAGAGACTCATGGATGTATTGGTACACTGGTTTTATTTTAAATAAGGATTTTGCTGTGTTGTAAGGTGCCATCAACTTTGTTCCAACTCATAGCGATCCTATGAACAACAGAACAAAACAGTGCCTGTTCTCATGCCATGTCCACAATCATTTTTATGTTTAAGCCCATTGTTGCAGCCACTGTATCAATACATCTCATTAAGGGACTTTGAGCAACTCATAAAAATGCTTTCAAAGCAACATGTGAAACTGAAATCAGCAAATGAAGTCAAGGAAAATGGAAAACAAAAATAGCACTGCAAGAAGTCAGGGAAAACTTTGTACCCAAAATACACACCAGAAACGAGTAACAAATTTGACCTAAGCTTCTAATGGCCAAGGCAAGCAGGACAAAATACCAGTTATATTCATTCAATAAATATTTATTAAACAGCCATGACAAATTAGGCACAGTCACCCCAGGTTTGGGAGAAACAATGTCCCCCATGGGACTTACATTCTGGAGGAGACTCAGATATCAATAATCAATTAATCAAGACTAACTATAAGTGGACATAACTGCTCCAAAGTGATGAACAGAATTCTCTGTTCTCGGGGACCAAATAATGAAAGTGTTTAACTTAGAATGAAATGAGAGTCTGAGTTTGAACTGAAAGAGTAGTAGCAATTAACCAGATGAAGAATTTAGTGAAAATGGTAAGAGTTTTGAAAAAGAAAGGAAAGGAAAAAAGGGGAGAGAGAAACCCTCTTTCTGCACAGCAATGGCTATAGAGTGAAGCCACATCTGACACAGAGGTAGGCTGTGGGGATAATGTAGTATATGATCAAAATAACCCTGGAAAGCCCTTTACGTCATTCATCACAACAACTCTCTGGTTAGGAGTGGACAACCCTGTGTGTAAGGTAAACATATGAGTGTAAAAAGTGTACAGCAATGCTCACAAATGTATTAAAGGGCTGTGATACTCACAGTGCATCTTTGAACACAAAAATCATACTTTGTGCTCAAATAGAATCAAACAATGAAAAACCCTGGGGAACAGAGGCCATGTGAGGAAACAAGAGATTAACATTTCTCATTTCATACTCAAGTCAAGGCTGGCATGCCCAGGGTCAGGTGAAACAGTCGTTGCCATTTAAATTGCTGTGCTGTTGTACATTGTTTTACGTGGTTTGGTTTTGGTTTTGCAGAAAATTGAAACTCTTCATGCCCTTATGATGCTGCCGCATTGTTTCCTAGAACTGAAGCCAAAGAAATCCCTCCCAGGTGGCTCCTCGGAAAGAGGACACTGCAGCAAGACTCAGTAAAATCCCTACAGTAAGCCCAACAGTAGCTCTAACGCAGTCAATTCTGTGACCTTTTTTTGAACGTGGGTTAAGCAAAATGCCAAAGGCCAGATTGCAGAAACAATCTCTAGAGGAACACATGGAATTAATGTCTCTGATAGTATACGAGATGAGGATTTTAAGTAGAATCTGGACAATCATCTTGATCTCAACAGGATTATGAGATCTGGCAATTAAGTCCATGAACTTAATTGTTCTAAGTGCTACATACTTCATTGCTGAACATTACTATGGTCACCTTTGAAGTACTCCCCTTGGGAAGCTATGCACTGATGACAGTGCCTAGTAAACCCTTAAAGCAATTTTGGGACTCTTTCTGGAATGGCCATTGTGCATGGTAGCATGGTGGCAAGCTCATGAACTGAATTGTATAGTTGTCTGTGAGGGAGTTTTTAGCACATAAACAAATAACTGTATGGAAACATCCTCTCTATGCACTTGATCTGGCCCCCAGTGACTTTTTTCTTTACCTGAGGGTAAACAAAATATTGAAAGGAAGACATCTGGATAACATTCAGGACATTATGACACTAGCTCTGATGGCCATTCCAGAAAAAGAGTTCCTATCAGTGTTCCAGCATGATACTGAAAGGATATGACACTCAACTTTTTGCTCTGTCCAGGTTTTAAATTAAATACTTTTTATTAACTATATAAAGAAAAGATTTAATGTATGCTACTTGAGTTGATTATGAGATATGGTAAAAACTGTGAGAAAAAATAAGCAGAGTGGAGTACTACTCAAACAAGGAACTAGGTGTCAGCTATTCTGTGTTGTTAGTGAAATGGGTCCATGGGCTAGGGGACTAGTTGGCATCATCTTATGAAACATGTGGGAGTCACAGAACCTGCACCTGAAGGGAGGAGCCAAGAGACTCTTAAAGAAATAACGTGATCTCTGCTCTAACAAAAATATAAACTGGAGATAAAAGCTCAGAAGGTCTACTATACATAGGGCAGACACAATGGCTGCAGACTGTAAAAAAAAAAAGCCTACATTATATGAAATTAAATGCCTCTGTCTTAGACTGAGTTCTTTTGAGAAGAAAAACCAGTAAAACATATAAATAAATACATACAGGGAGAGTGAAAGAAAGAGTTATTATCAAATAAACAGCTCACACAGTAGTACAGTCTAGAAAGTCTCAAGTCTGTGGATCAGGAGAGAAGCTTCTCCTGATTTATGTAACCTCAGGGACTGGAGAGCCAAAGATAGGCAGGTTACAGAGCAGGGCTCTTGTTCAACAGGTAACCTGCTAGCTTAAGTACCAAAAAATGGAAGTCAGACAAACAAGAGCCAGCTACAGAATCTAGCATGAGTAAAAGGCCAAAACATCTGCTTATATTTGGATGCAGAACACCTACCCAAAGAAACTCCCTTTTACCTGATTGGCTACTCACAGCAGGTCCCATAATCGAAGTGGTCACATATAAACACAGAGGATCATGGCCCAGCCAAGCTGACACATGATCTGAACCATCACACCTTCCTCGATAACAACAATAACCCAAGACTCAAAACCATGCTTTGCAACTTTGATCAACATAACTTTCAAGATAAACAGATTGCCCCTAAGTGAGTAGTAAGTTGCTATTTCTGACAAAGTTCTACCAGTGATGAGTTTTATTACTCATTCTGGAATACATATGCAGCTGGTGCACATGTCTAAAATCATTGCTCCTACTTTGTGTGAATAAATTCATATAGGCTGCATACTTAAATGTGTCTGCAACTAATCCAAAAGTAATATGAAGATAAACTAAATGGAAGGGGGAGCAAATACAGCTGATAACATATTAACACAGAGAGTAATTAAACACACATAAGACCCATAAGTATTGTTTAAAAGGAAATCTGAATAATGTTGTCATTGGAAGGTTTATTTGGCTTATAGACCCACAGATGGACAGCACCTTTCTTGAAATAGGGAAAAGTGCTCCCACAGACAAAGAGATGTTAGGCTTTTATCCTGATACAGAAAATAAGCCAAAACCAAAGCTGTTGCCATCATGTCAGAAACTAGAGATGGAAAAACAGAACAAAAAAAAGTTTGTTTGCCTTTGTTTTAAAAATCCAGTTGGTCATAAATTTTACGTTATTATTAACTCATATGAAAGACAAGGTATAAATAAAAAGAAAAGACAAGTTACACAAAATAATTATAATTTAAGATGATCAAGAAAATAGAGAAGATCTGTTGAAAGGAAACTGAGAATGGCTGAGTACTCACACAAATTAAAATTGCATGTTGACAAAAACATTTGTATATTACAAGAAGGTCAGAAACGCTAGACTTATTTATTTATTTATTTATCTTGGTAAATATATATTTAGTAAAAAGTATCATTTTGACTTTTTTTCTGTTATTTAATTGTACTTTAGATGAAGGGTTACAGAATAAACTTGTTTCTCATTAAACATTTAGTATACAAGATGTTTTATGCCATTGGTTAACAGTCCCACAACATGTCAACAACACTCTCCCTTCTCAACCTGGATTCCCTATTACCAGCTTTCCTGTCCACTTCTGTCTTCTAGTCCTTGTCCCCGGCATGGCATCCTCTTTAGTCCATTTTGTTTTATGGGCCTGTCCAATCTACAACTGAAGGGTGAACCTCTAAGTTGACTTCATTACTGAACTGAAAGAGTTTATGGGGACCACACTCGCAGGGTTTATCCAGCCTCTCTCAGGACAGCTAGTCTGGTCTTTCTTTTTGAGTTCGAATTTTATTCTATACTAGAAAAGACAGAAATTTTGTGTGAGTTTGCTAGTGTAAATTTGTCAAAGTTTCCACCAAATTTTAAGAAGGTAAAAAATAAAGCATAATAGCTATGACCTTATTGTTGGGGTGAACCATTTAATACACTTGCAGAGTCTTATGTATTAATTCCCATGCAGTGTGAGAAGCTCAGTGACTTCGTCTCAGGCACAGTCTGATTTCGAGGCTTATGTCATTCAGAGTCTAGTCCAAAGACAGAAACCACTCTTCCATTTGAACTGGGAAAAAGTACACTGAGGAATTACTAACTTACTGTTGCTGTTGGTATTGCTGTTGCTGTTGCTGTTGTTAGGTGCCAAGACACCTCTGACTCAGAATGACCCTGCATACAACAGAATGAAACCCTGCCAGGTCCGGCATCATCCTCACCATCACCGTTAAGCTTGAGCCCATTTTTGCAACCACTGTGTCAATCCCTCTTGTTGGGGGTCTTACTTTTCACTGACTCTCTACATTACTAAGCATGATGTTTTCTTCCAGGGACTGGTCTCTCCTAATAACATATCCAAAGTATGTGGAAACTGGTAAAAGACATTTAGCTACTAAAAAAGGTAAAAGAGAGCTCTAAAAAAGTACAAAAATAGCAGACATGGGGAGCAGCCACAACCTGTAGGACTGAATCAGAGTATCCCCAGAAGGAAGAAATTCAGGAGACAACCCAGCACAATACTGAGTGTCAAGCTCATTGAAGACAGAAGAATTGTGGCCCATTGGATGGTGAAAAAGTTTGCTGACATGCTATAGACTGGGCCTGAGAGGCAGAAAACCTCCAGATGGAAGACTGGTGAGATTCCATGAGAGGCTACCTTCGGGATGCTTAGAGTCTCCTGCTGCTGTACCAGCCAGACTCACCAAGGAGTGAGCTCTACTGGGCCTACTTCATGCCACCGGCAGTTTCAGTGTAGGATCAAGAAGAAAAGTGCTAGATCCCAGAAGAGAAGCCCTTTCCTAAGCTGTCTCACAATGTAACTCTAGTAGAAGAACAAAGCCTAACACTGTGCTATTTGGCAAAGAAAGAAATGTTTACAGTGTCCAGCACCAGCATCACAAAGCAGGAAATAGACGAGTGGATTCGGAAGCGAGAGGCAACAAGTTGATAACGGGCACACTCTACCACTTCAGCCATGCAACTTCTATATACACTATTTTACACACATTTGAACTTTTAGGTAACAATAAAAAAAAAATCTGTATTTTTTAGCTATCAAGACAGAGCTATTTTTACAAGTAACTTGTCACTTTTCATCAAAATGAGGAGACATACAGTCTTAGTCATTATATCCATTACTGCTACATTAATTCCTACTGATGTTCACATTCCCACGGAATATTGTTACCTAAGACCACATGATAAACATAACCTTCAACCACTTGTATGTAAAACAATAAAAAAAGGGGGGTTTCTATATTGCCTTAATTATCTAGCACTACTATAATAAAATGCCACAAGTGGATGGCTTTAATAAAGAAAAGTTTGTTCTCTCACAGTCAAGTAAGCAAAAAGTCCAAATTCAGACCACCAGCTCCAGGCGAAGGCTTCCTCTTTGTCAGCTCTGAAGACAAGGATTTGTCATCAATCTTCTCCTGCACTAGGAGCTTCTCAGTGCAGGGACCCTGAGTCCAAAGAACATGCTATACTCCCAGCTTTGCCTTCTTGGTGGTAGAAGGTTCTTTGGTCTCTCTGCTCGCTTCTTTCTTTCATGCCCCCAAAGAGATTGACTCAAGATAAAATCTAATCTCGTAGACTGAATTCTGCCTCATTAACGTAACTACCTCTACTGCTGCTTCATTAACAGCATGTAGGCAGGATTTATAACACTTAGGAAAATCACATTAGATGACAAAATGGTGGATAATCACACCAGTACTGGAAACGATGACCTAGCCAAGTTGACACACATTTTGGAGGCACACAATTCAACCTGTAAGATATATACAAATGAAAAGGAGCTTTGATAGCACAGTAGATAAGTACTCTGCTGCTAACCAAAAGGTTAGCAGTTTGACCCCCACAAGCTGCCACGCAAGGGAAAGATTGGACAACCTGCTACCTTGAAGATTACAGCGTCGAAAACCCTGTGGGCCAGTTCTGCTGTCTTCTGTAGGGTCACTGTGAGTCTGAATCAACTATACAGCAATAGATTTATATACAAATTAATATATGTACAGAAACCCAGGTGTTGTCATAGTTAAGTGTTATGTCAGCTAAACAAAACAGTTCAAATCCACTAGGCACACCTTGGAAACCATGGAGCAGTTCTACTATGTCTTAATACGGTCACTATGAGTCAAAATAGATTCAGCAGCAGTGGATTTAGAAATGCTGGTGGCTTAGTGATTAAAGTGCTACATCTACTAACCAAAAGGTCAGTGGTTCAAATCCGTATGGCACTCCTTGAAACTCTATGGAGCAGTTCTACTCTGTCCCGTAGGGTCACTGTGAGTTGATATCCAGTGGCTCTTAAATACATGCACATGAGAACCAAAGAAAAAATATACATAACTATCATAGCCCTGTTTCTCTAACAGGTCACAAAACCAGAACTGGTACCCGTGACTTCGTTAGTCTACTTCCGGTTCCATGTTTCTCCTGCTCTCAGCCAGAACCACAGCTGATCAGGGCTCTGTAGCTAGTAGAACGATCTTCATTCTTGAAGGTCACAGTATTCGACAGTCCTTCCTGTTTTGGTTTGCTGTGGTTTTTCATGTACCTCTAGCACTGGGTGTGGAATTACAAAGAGAAACACATTGACAGCTGAAACAATACTCATGTCACGGTGTCTGCAGTGCACCTGCTCCTGGAAACTCTCTTGCTCACTCACATCTTCATTCTGGTAGCAGTTCTTGTCTTTATACCTAATGTCAACCTCCAAAAGGGACCCACAATGTTCTCCCTAATTCCCCTAATTAATGTAAAATAGTTTGTCACTGGTAGGAGAAATTTACTCAGGTTTGGAAAAAGTGGTGTTTCAGCCATCCCAGAATAGTAAGCATATAAAAGGAAATATTAGATTTCCGTTTTCTTAAAAGTCCACCAGCCACCCACATTCATGGACATTTTTGAATAGCCATCTTTTCTGGTAAGACAGTTCAGACTCGAAAAATACAGCTAAGAACTCACCCTCAATCTCTGGGCCTCACAGCACAAAACCAAGTTGGAGAAAATAAACTACATTTTATTTTGCAGAATGATCCAGGCTCTCCTGCATCATATCCAAACAGCAAAAAATATTCACAAAGTATTTTTCATTCCCCAACGTAAAACAACCTCCCATGGTAAATTTCTGCCTACCCCCAAACAACTCAAACAAAATTAAACTGTTTTTTCCTTTCTACAGGAACACAAGACACCATCTGACAATTCTCATAACCACATACTTCCCAGGAGTCTGCAGCCAGAGCATAGCCCTCCAGGGACCACTCAACACTCACCTCAGAAATTTTACTTCAGGGAGTCTGTAGCTAAAGAAGGAACCACCTTGAGGGACAGAGACAGTGCTGGGACCCTATGGAGGCACAGCCTCAGGGTCACAGGGCAGTAATGGAGATTCAGCCCCTGGGGGAGCGCCGTCACCACCAGAGCCTGAGTTCAACACCTCCCCAGGCACCCTTGTAGATTCTTTGCAAGAAGACTTGTTAAGGTCCACAGAGAGCCCCTCAGTCCCACCTGTGGCAGAGCAAATGGTCAGAGACGTGTCTCCTGACCCAACCATGAAATATGGAAGGAGAGGCCCAGTAAAGGACACTGAAGAAAAGGAGAAAATGTGCATCCCATCAATCAGGTTAAACAAGGAGACATTCCCATTATCATAGTCCAAGAAAACTCCCACTCTGGAGGGAAATTCCCAGACAGTTATCCTAAGCCTAGAGGTAGTACATACAAAAAATTTGTCTATATACCATTTCACAACCCAGAATCCATTTTCTGGGGATTCCAGAATGTAAGTTGTCCTGGTCACATCTTTCCTACAGACGCCTAAAGCCCAAATGCCTTTCTTTTCATTCTTGACTTCCACCTCCCAATAACATTGTCCAGACATGATGACTTCACAACCCAGCACACTGCAGGTGTCAGCATTCGCAGACACATATCTCTTTTCAATGGTCAAGCTTGTATTTTCCTGAGAGAGGGCTAGTTTTTGATGGGCAGAGCATGGATCCAGAGTGACAGACACTGTGGAGAGAGTTATGGAATCATGCAAGGTCCTCCTCTCCCCATAACAAGGGCACATAAATACCTTCCCTCAGAGCCAGTTAGTGGAATAGGGACAGAGGTAAGCACCCTTAATTGAGAGTTAGTGATTCAATCCCACAGCCTTTCACAGCAGGAGAAACCAGAAACTGATTTGAGAATTGGATCCATCCAAGTACAATTGAAGGCCAGTCTTGAAGCCATGGACTCAGGGTGTCTGGTATTCAACATCAACACCCTACAGGTACCCATCACCTTAATTGTACCTGCGTCTGTATCACCACAGAGAATTAAAGTGAGATCAGAAGGCCTGGGGCAAGTAAGAGGAACTCCCAGAAAGAACACCCGCATTACTCACAGGCCTGGAAGTGATTCTTCAGCCAATCTGCAAGAGAACCACACATATAACATCAGGGAACTGAAGACTGGGAACAACAGGATCAGTACCTTTTCTTACAAAATGTAGTGACACACAGTGAAAAATGTTTAGAAGTATTAAACTGTTATTTTTACTTCTCTCTTTCATAAACACACACACACACACACACACACACACACAGAGTACTCATGTTGCTGACTTCCCTGAATTCCCTGAAGGCTAAAATATAAAGCTCAACACCTAGTAGCAAAAAGTTGGAATCAGACAAAAACAAAAAGGTCACTATCTGTCTCAGTCACCTAGTGTTGTTGTGACAGAAATAACACAAGGTGACGGCTTTAACAAAGAGACGTTTATTCTAGTAGGCTACAAGTCCAAATACAGCATATCAGCTCCAGAAGAAGGCTCTGTCTGTGGACTCTGGAGGAAGGTTATGTCATCAATTTTCCATTCAGTTGGAAGCATCTTAGTGCATGGAACCTCAAGTCCAAAGAATGTGCTCTGCTCCCAGTGCTGCCTTATTGGTGGTATGAGGTCTCTCACTCTCTGCTTGCCTCTCTTTCCTTTTTATCTCTTGTGAAATAAAAGGTGGTGCAGGCCACAACCCATAGAAACTCCCTTTACATTGGTTAGGGATATGACCTTAGTATGGGCACTATAGTCCCACTCTAATCCTCTTTATCATAATCTCCTCTTGTCTCATCAACTCCAGGCAGAGTTTAGGATTGACAACACAAAGGAAAATTGCACAATACCAGGAATCATAGCCCAACCACGCTTATATTCATTTTGGGGGACACAGTTCCATCTGTGACACTGCCCACCTCTGACCTGTGAATTACGCTTTCTCAAGTCCGTAGCCAGAAACTTTTAGACAACTCCTGTTTTTTTTTAATTTTTATTAAAAGAGACTTTTTTATGTGATTAAGTGAAAGTATACAACCCAAATCAATTTTTCACACCCACCTCTCTGCAGCTGTCATCCAGTGACAGCATGTTCCTTCTTTTTGCTCCATATTTCTAGCTCTTAGTAAGCACCTGTCCCCTCCTCTCCACCCTTTTCTCACCCATCTATAAAGAAACCAGTAGGACAGCCTTCCACAGATGTATATAACCATAAAGTGTACACACAATATGTTCACACTGTGTTCCCAAGTCCAGTCCATTCTTCTCTGATGAGTTGACCTCGGTAATGGTTTCCAGTCAGGGCCAACAGCAAGGCTAGAAGCCATGTTCCCAGGGGACTCTCCAGGCTGTCAGACCATCAGTTCTGGTCTTTTAGTAGCTTTCTAGAGCTGCACACCTGTTTTTTTGTCATGTTGCCTCAGGGTTTCTTGTGTCCCCCACTGCAGCTTACTGGACTGTGAAAAATAAAATTTCTCATTTTAAAGCCCTCCACTTATGGTATTTCTGTTAAAGCAGCACTAGATGCCTGAGACAGCCAGATTCTTCCTTTTACAATCTTCAGGTATTTCCACTAATAAATGCACTTCAGGGTCCTGAGCCTGTTTATATAAGAGTCTTCTAAAAGGAAGATAGTTGTTGGGACCAATAATAAGTTACATTTTTTGCTCTTGTGGCATAGAATACTGCATATTTTCTCATGGTTCTTGAACTCTACTCCAGGAATTCAACTATAGACATCCTTGGCTCTGGATTCTAACTCAGGACCCAACATGGTGGGGACCCAGGCCCAAGAAATGCCCACAGAAGGCCTGAGTCCAAAGAAAGGCAGTGTGGTTTCTGAAATCTCCCTGAAAAGCCTCATCTACACAGCTATCACCCTGCTCCTGTATCGCCAGCTCTCCACATTCACTGACAACACCAATAAGACCTATCGGTTAAACGTCATGGTTTCAGAGAGCTCTGCTAACTCTAACAGTGACTTTCAGGAAGGGCGCAGACAGGAGGCAGATTTGTGGACCAGAGGAAGAGACCCCGCACTTAGAATGGAGGTTATGAAAGCAACAAGGTGACCAAGAACATCCATCTCATCGTGGTGTAGGGTCCACTGGCAGAGAAGGAGGCAGGGAAAAGGTGGAAGGCTGGCCCTGTGTGGCGTAATGCCACAGGGTCCACTGATGGAGAAGCAGGCAGGGACAAAGCTGAAAGCTGGCCCTGGGTGGTGTAACACCACAGGGAGTGTGAGTCACTTACCTAGATTCTGCTGTGCCCTCTTCCAGGCTGAAAGGGAACACACGCCAGTGAGACCTCAGCCAGATCAAGCCTGCTCATCGTGAAATCAGTGACTGTCTCTGCTCCTCTGTCCTAAAGGGCTGGTTATCCAGATGGAGACAGAGGCTAGGGAGATAAACTCCTGCAACATGCAGAGCCGACTAAGAGTGAAAAGAGATCCTCGCGACCACAGAGCAGGATGCCTGGGATACAGCAAAATTCCACACTGTCCTGCTGCTGCTGTGTCACTGTGCACTCAAGCCCTGCACACGTCACTCAGCCGTTTTATGTCTCAACAACCTCCAGAAGACCTGCCTGTCCCACCTGCAAGCAGTGCTGCCTCAAAGGATCAAAATTGTGTGTGAAAATGTTAGAAATAAAAAGCATAAATAAGTCCAGAATTGTAAGAAACTATTATTATATATACTTTTGTTTTTTCATTTTTTTAACAAATATATAGCCCAGAGATAACCAGAAAGGAGGGATAAGAAAAAACAGGGGTATGAAGACATCTTCAAGGAAAAGGTGAATATCCGTTCTCAAACTATTTATAGAGAATAACAACTGTGCCCTAGGGAAGGAACCCTGGTGGCACGGTGGTTATAAGTCATGACTTCCAGCGAAATGGTCAGCAGTCTAAACTGACCAGCCACTCCTGGAAACCTGTGAGGCAGCTCCACTCTGTCCTACAAGGTGGTATGAATTGCAATTGACTGAACTGCCACAGATTTGGTTTGCTTTGACTTTATTCTAGACAGCCTTCAGTTCGTTTCATCTCATCTTTCCACTCCTCTCTCCATCACATTTTTTTATCCATTAGAGTACAAATATAGTTAACAAACCATTTGCCCACTGAATCATTTTTACATGTATATTTCAGTAGCACCGATAATGTTCTTCAAGTAGTGTAACCACGATCACTATCTTTTTCCAAATTATTACACCACTATTAGCATAAACTCAGAGGCCTCTGAACAGTAACTTCCCTTTACTCTCCCTCCTACCCCTGGGAACCACTAATAGTCCTTGGTTTCCATATATTTGACTATTTTATATAAGGGAGGTTATACAGCTTTTATATTTTCATGGCTACCTTCTTTCACCAGCATGTTTTCCAGGTCCACCCATGTTATGGCATGTATTAAGGCTTCGTTTCTCTTTATGACTGGTATTCCATTGTAAGGATATACCACATTTTGTGTACCCATTCATCTCTCAATGAATATTTCTATTGTTTCCACATTTTAGCTATTGTAAATGGTGCTACAATAAACAGAGATGTACAAGTTTCTGTTTTTGTTTTTTGAATCTTTGGGGTATGTACCTAGGATTGGGAGTGCTGGGTCACGTGGCAGTCCTAGTTTCAGTTTTGTGAGGAGCTGTCACAGTGTTTTCCAAAGTGATTGAACCATTTTACATTCTAGCAATGCATAAAGGTTCCTATCACTTTTTTATCAGCACCAGCAAGAGCTGGAGAGCCTGGCACTGCCAGGAAGGAGGTGTTTAGGGGCCTAAACTAAGTGACTCTGCTTATTATTTTAACTCCTTTCATGAAATTCTGGAGCATATGTTTTTTGACCTCCAGATGCAGACTGGGAGCCAGTATGCTGAAGGTTAGAAAACCTGTAATATGGTGTGCAGGTTAGAGTTGGAATGAGAAGATCCAGGATATATGACAGACTCCAGGGATCACCATCACCCCTAGGTTCCCAGCATTAGAAGGGATACACAGAGGCCCTGGTCATAGAGCCCCAGGAGCAGGATTCCTCCCACCACCACCTTCCACTTCTGCCTCCAGGAAATGGAGTTGTGATATCTATGCCAGACACACACAGGGAAAGAGGACATCTGGGTACAGGTGGAACAGTAGACCCAGGGACATGTAGAGAGTCACTCACCATCTTGCTGAACTTCGTTCCTTTTGTCTAAAAGACAACAGACAGGAAATGAGGTGAGCAAAGAGCTGGCATGTCTTTCCCAAACAGGACACAGTTCAGGAGGGAGAGAAGAACTTACTCAGCACTGCCTGGAGTTCATCTGAAAGACAGAAAAAGAAGGCATAAACTTCCACCCTGAAGAAAATGAAAGGCAGTGTTCCTGGAGAACCCACTAAGAAGACCCTCTCCATGTGTTAGAGAACCTTCTCCCTCCACATCCATCCAAACCTCCGTGCCCAGGCTGCCCTCTCCCAGATCTCCTGTATCTCCTCCTCTGAGCAGCGGCTCTGGGTCTCCCTGGAGGCTGCATCCAGGGGCTCAGGTCCTGCTGTCAGTTTTCTCTTTCAGCCCCAGCTCTGCCCTCACCAGCCTGGCCCTTTCTCTGCCTTACCTTTGGCTTTCAGTGCCTCTTTGGTGTTCTGCCTGTCCTTCTCCACACCTAGATGAAGATGCTTATTTTCCTGCTGGGCCTGCACCATTGCCGAATGTTCTTTCTTGAGAAAACAGCCAGCCCCAAAGGTGAGGAGCATGAGCACACTCACGCTCACAGCAAAAGCGGCCTTCCAGGGAGAGGCTTTGGGGAAGAAAGACTCTGCAGTCCAGACATAGACAGCGTCAGGACATACCCAGGCCAACACTGCCCAGCACAGCAAGGGACCCCACCCCCCTTGAGCTGGCCCTGCTGGCACCAGGAAAAGCACTGACCTGGGATAGAAATGGTCTTCACCTTCTCCTGGCCCAGGATGGGGTTAAAGATGGAGCAAGTCACATTCCCTGCAGAGCTGTCTCTCACCACCAACGAGGTCTCCACATGGAAGAGCCCGTCAGAGTCTAGGGCATAGTCCTCAGAGAAAGTCAGAAACTTCTCTCCATTACTTTGTCTCCACTGAGCCTGGGGCTTCGGAAACCAACTGGAAGACCTGCAGGCCACACGGACCCCATCTTCCTCCTGCTGTTTCATAAGCACTTCAGGGACAGAGCCCAAACCTGCAGGAGGAAAGCTGTGGAGACCAGGAGGCCACCTGTCTCTGGTGGAAGCCCTGGACCCTCACTGTGTGACATACTGTACACCGTCAGGGAGAGCCAGACACTCTGCATTCTGGGGCTCTGTGAGAAGACTGTCCCCTGGTGACGTCTATGCCATGGACCCACCCCAAGGAACCAAGGAAAGAGCTTTCAGGAGACCTCGTAGGGGAGCACCTCAGGAGACTGTCCTTTCCAACATGCAGGAGAAGAGACAGAGGCACAGAGAAACGAGCAAAATGAATTTCAACCATTTCCCAGAGATCAGCCCAAGAAATATAAATCAAGGGACAAAAATCCAGACCAAGCCTGGAGGAACAAAGTAGGTCTTTACCACAATTAATCAAATGTAAAAATTAAACTCAGCCATAGAATTTTGTCAAAACAAAATCTTGAGTGAATTTCCCCTAGGTAGTAAAAAATGTGTGAAATTAAATAATTTCTGGATTTTATTTTGTTTTTGTTTTAATTACTCACCAACTCTTCTGTGTATAAACTGATCTTACTCTCACCCTCTTGTTATATAGTATAAGGAAATCCCCACACCAAAGAGTAACTCTTCCCCTGAGCTGTAGTCCCCACAGATTATCATCTTTTTTAAGGTTGACCCCATCAATTATTGTCCCACTCCATCTCCTGTCTTCTTATTGACCTCTTCTTCTCTACATATCTTTTTGCCTCAATATATAGACATGTTCAAATTTCTGAAGACTCATCTTCCCTTCTCAGGAGAGTAAGCATTAAAAGGCCTCACCTCTCACCAGCGTCTCAGCCTCCAATGGTCTTGTTTCTCCTACTATCCCACTGAGTCCAGGCTTAGTGAGTTAACAAAAATCTCCTGGCTGGCAGCGTTAGTGGTCACCCCATGGTTCTTCTTCCTCAGTCTTTTTTCAATATGTGACACTGTTGACAGAGTCTTGAAACTGGCCTCATCTAGTCTTGGTCATCTTCCCTTATACATGGTTTGTTACTGCTCTGACATCTCTGTTAAACTGCTTTCCTGGACTACTCTTCCTCCTCCTGCTCCATAAAAGCAAAGGTTCCGTGATTTTATCCTTGAATCTCACACTTCTCACTTCACACAGTCATTTTTTTCATGCTTACTGTTTCTCTTCATAAACTACTTCCACAAGTATATCCATTAGCCAACACTGTCTCTAAACTTGTCTCCCTTATGTTCACATCCCCATGTCTTATCTCTACCAAGATACTTCACATAACCTTTGAACTCAAAGTTGCAGAGCAGATTTCATAGTTTCTTCCTATATCTCATACACCGATTACAAACATAGCCCAGATTCTTTACTGTTCTTTTCTTACTTTTCTTTACATCTACTTTACCTCTTTTATATCATCCTGTGGTGCTTTCACACTGACTCTAGCATACGTAAAGTAACTTGATTTGCCCCAGGACTCTGGCAGTGTGACACTAAGGGAACACTCTTATATTCTGGAAGATACATGGCAATGCTGACCCTCATGGTGGCAGAGCTGAGTCTCCAACACAGGGAACCATATGGACTCTTTAGGGGAGCTCTGAGAAGGCAGAGGATTGCTTTTTCCACATACACATGGAAACACGCAAAACCCAAAATACCAAACCCACTGCCATCGAGTTGGATCCAACTCATAGCAACCCTAGAGGTCAGAGTAGAACTGCCCCACAGAGTTTCCAAGAAGCACCTGGCAGATTTGAACCGCTGACTTGTGGTGAGCAGACATAGCACTTAACCCAATAAGCCACCAGGGTTTCTGGAAGCACACAGGCACAAAGCAGGGGTTGAGGGGGGAGACATCTTTCAAACCCTTTTTCTTGAGATGTAGCCAAAGAAACATGAATCAAAGGACAAAATTCCAGACCAGGCCATAAGGCACAAGATGACATCATTAAAAAAAAACTCATCAAGGGCAAAATTTTAGCAGGCTATGAATTTTGTTGAAACTAAGACTGTACTAGTCAAGGAAGTAGGAAATACTTGAAATTAAGAGATTTATGGGTTTTGATTTTGGTTTGTTCATTTTGCTTTAATTATCCACAAACTCTTCTTTATCCAGACTGATTTTACTTTCATCTTCCCGTGACATAGCAGAAGGAAATCTCCCTCACTCACAGATAAATGTTCCCCTGAGCTCCAAGATCTTCTATGGGCTAGTGACATCAGTTGTCATCTCCTTTTCCTCTCCTCTCAGCTCTACCCTCCTACTCTGTCCTTATTTTAAGTTCTTCCTCTCCACCTACTTCCTTTCCTAAACACAAAGACTGGTTTCAATTTTTAATTTCCTTCTTCCTTTCTCAGAATAGTAATCTTTATAATCCATGAATACCTCTATGTTCTCACCTCTCACATACCTCTCAGCCCCCAACAGTCTGACTTCTTCTACCATTCTGCTGACTCATTCTACCATTCTGCTGACTCATTCTTGGAGACTCAGCAAAACTCTCCCATTTGACAGCCCAGCAGGCACCTCACAGCCCTTCTTTCTCAGTCTCCCTCCAGCAGGGTCCTTGAGTCGCTGCTCTTCTCCACAGAACAGTTGCCCGCTTCTTCTGGTTCCCATGCCTTTTCTTTGTAAATCACATTGAAAATGCATCAGTCAAGCAACTCTGTCTCTCAAATTCCCCTCCTTGAAATCCTCAACTCACTGATTACCTTACAAAGATTCCTAACACACGTCAAACTCGAAATTCCACAGCAGCAGTCATAATTTTGCTCTATCGGTGGTAAGTTAATTACTAACATGTGCCCATCACACACACCTTGCTCTTTGCCAAATAAACAAGTCCCTTTGCTGACTGAGTCAATTCCAACTCCCAGTAACCTGACAGGATAGAAGAGAACTGCCTCATAGGATTTCGATTCAAACTAACAACATTTCGGTTGGCAGCCATAGTTCTTAACCACTATTCTGTCCTTTGCCATATCACTTTATAGTGCCCTCCCACTCTGATGCTTGTATAGATCATATGACTTCATTTTTCCAGTGAGAACATAACCAATGTGACATGGGCAAGTGTTTGAAAAGTGCTTGTGCCATTGGACCATCTGCTATTTCCATGGGGTAGACATGATCAGGTTAGCCTGCAGGAGAATGAGACTCATGGATTTGCTTTGTGACCCAGCCTTTCCAATCGAAGCCACCCCAGCTCAGCCAGTTGACTCCCATCCACATGAGAAACCCAGCCAATACGCACACAGTGACCTTTTCAGCTGACCAAAAAGATGAGAATAAATCCAGTGGAAATTAGCTAATCCCAGCCCAAATAATCTGAATTCTGTAAACACCCAGTAATATTTTGTGACTGTTTCATAGCATTATTACAGTGCTATGTGGTAGACACATAATTATCAATACTATGACTAAACAGCAACTAGCCAAGACAAAACCCTGAGAGTCTCTGTGCTCCCCTCATCTGCCTCCAAACTCTAGTATCTCCAAGTCTACTCACTCAGTTCAGCCTACTTTATTAATCTCTGTGATGTATGACTCCCAACTCTGGCAACAACCTGCGGTCAAGCAGTCATCCTCTCCACCAGGTAACTACACTCCAGCCCTTCAGCTTTTCCCCCTCCCATCCATCCTCCTCACAGCTGCCAGGTGAGCATTCCCAGCACTACTGTGGTGAAAATGACCTCTGTTCTCTACTCAGACTCCTTAAGACAGCACACGAAGACTTCTATGATCTGGTATCTGCCTTTCTTCCCAACACCTTCACTCAGTCCCCCACAACCTCCACCACCTGTGCCACTTAAGGCCCACATCTTCCAGCACCAAGGGCTATTTGCTTCATGGCTGCTGAGAACACCCTGCTCTGTGTGCCTGTTGCCTTTTAAAGTTCAGTTTTACAATCTTGATGGCTCCTTGGCACCTTGCTTGTTGAACTCAAGTGCCAGTTCAAGTTCCTACTTCCTAGAGAACTCTTCTGATCATACCAGGCAGTATTAATCAATCCCTCCTCCATGTTACCTCTACCAGGAACACTTTTTATCCAGTACTTACAACTTTTATCATCCTGTACCTCACTCATTCCCACAGCCATGAGGCTTCCTGTGTGCCTGGAACACACCAGACACACTCCCAACTCAGGCAATTTGTACTGGTTCTTCCTTGTGCTTGGTATTCTCATCCCCCAGATACGCACTCAGATGAATCCTTACTTTCTTTAATCCTTTGCTCAGACAGCACATTCTCAATAAGGCCCAGCTGAGTCCCCATTCCAGTCCCCACACCCACATCCTGAGCCCCTTCTCCTGTTCTACTTTGCCTTTATCCTCAGAATTTATCACTTTCTAGTATTATCGGATCCGACTCGACAGCACTTGGCTAGTATTATCTATAACCTATTCATTTATTGTGGGTTTTCTATCTCTGCATTTAGAGCATGAACCCCCTAGGGCAAAGATTTCTCTTTGGTTCACTGGTGTATTCTAGGAGCCTAGAACGAGACCTGGTGTGTAATAGAGACTCTACATTATTTACATTGAATAAATGAATGAATGAGACTCTTTTTCTGCAAATGAGGGGCTGAGTTAAATCATCCCTGAGATTGCTCCCAACTCAAATACTCCAGGGCTCTAGAATATGTAGATGAAGAGACCAACCTGCCACCTTCACCTCCAAAGTGGCCATGTCATAAAATTCTCCATTTTTGAAGAAGCAGGTGTACAACCCATCATCAGACACCTGGACATTGTCAATACGCACAGCAGCCTGCCCCTGGGTGAGGAAGTCTCTCACGAGGGAGGTCCGCCCTGCGTACTGCGGCATCTGCCCCTCCTTCTGCTCCTGCTGGTTCTGATAGATGAACACTGCTTCTGAGGGCTTGGAACGGAACCACCGCAGCTCCATGTTCTCTGCATTCATGCCCGGGGCCAGGATACAGGGCAGCATAGTATTCCCGCCCAGCATTGCCACAATGGGGACGGCGGGGCCAATCACCAGGAACTTATCTGTGGGCAAGACATGACAATGAAAAAGCTGGAGAGATGCAGACGAAGAAGGACTGGGGTGGGGAAGAAACAAACACTATAAGGTGGAAACTGGAGACGACTCTCTATTCCTGAAAGAATGAGCAATGGGTATTCCGAATGCGGTGAGGTGTTCTGACCACAATGTCATGGCCCAGAAATGATGCTAAAGAGCCTCCCTCACGGTTCTGGGTTTACTCATTAGTTCCAGGCCCATCTGTGAAAATCTCTAACTCTGTGGTTCTCAAGCTTAAGGGTGTATCAGAATCATGCAGAGGGTGTAACCACAGATCTCTGGACTCCATTCCAGAAGCTTCTGATTCTGTAAAGTCTAAGGGAATTCCAAAACTTGCATTTCTGAGTTTACCTAGGCATTGGTGAGTCAATGATAGAATTCCAGTTTCCCATGTAGACCTAGCAACTTTTGGTTCATTGCTCCTGGGGGCACATGACTCTGGGCCAATCTATAGCAGCTAACAACAGCAACAACAAGGAGTACCAGGGACATAGATACACTGGCCCAGGTACCTCGCTGCAAGAACCACAGCCCCAACCTGACCTATCTCTGAACAGGACCGAAAACTGACCAGGGGCTACCAGAGATCCGGGTCTCAACTCTGATCATTCAGCCAATCCCCGAAGTCTTAGTCCACATTTCTCTTTCTTGAACTCCCTGTTGAGCACTGTTTCTATCCCACTTCCCATCCCTCCACCCACTAACCCACAAACACACTGTGCCTACCTGCTGTACTTTGATGTCTCCTAGCACTAATCTCCTCTAGCTGACTATAGGTTTTCTGGCTTATTGCATTTAATGTTTGCTGCCTCCCACTAAAATGTAAGCTCTAAGAAGACAAGAGAATCTGGTCTGCTCATTGAGCAACACATAAGTCATAACAGACTGCCCAGGAATACCAGAGGGAAATAGTGCATTAATGCATTCATGCATGTTTGCTTAGGACATTAGTGAAGCAGGGAAATAGGGTGAAAGATATTTCCAAATTTTGTCTATTTGGCTCTTCTAAACATTAAAGAAATTATTGCAGGCAATTGTCAGATTTCTTTACCCTTAATTATTGTTTGAAAATCCTGATGGGGTAGTGGTTAAGAGCTATGGATGCCTCACCAGCTACTCTTGGAAACTCTATGGGACAGTTCTACCCTGCCTCTAAGAGGCAGAATTGACTCAAAGGCAGTAGATTTGGTTTGGTATTAATTATGGTTTAGTGATTTTTAAAAAACTATAATCAATAAGGGCATCATAATCTCTCCAGGGCAAAACCCCCACCAACTCACTCCTTCCTGATGGTGAGAACAAGCAGTCCACCTGTGGTTCCTACACAGCACAGGGAGACACAGATAAGGGACACGGGTGGAACACTTACCTGAGGACACCCACATGGGCAGCTGGAGGAGCAGCAGGGAGGTGAGATGGCAGAGCAAAGATCTACTGGAATCACCCTCCATTTCCTCAGAGCTAAGGAGAGGCAGGGCAAGAATCAAGGTCCTCATGCAGGAGGCACCCCACCCACAGTTCAATCTCAGGGAGTAATAGAGCATTTCCTGCTTGCTTACTACACTGATGGGGTGACGGGACCCACCGACTCTAATACCAAGAAAAAATTGAGTCAGGCATCTCTTGGCCATTCTGAGAAGACTCTGTGGTATCAGACAACTGTTAGATAAACCTGGGAACCTACTACTCCTTCCATTCCCAACTCACTAATATGCACACTGGAGGCCCAGTACCCAAACACCATGCCTCCTTTGTCAGCACCCGTGCCCCGGGGAAGATCTTCCCTCCATCTCCGAGCTGTCACAGCCCCTCTCTCACTCCAGGTCAGAGGACACTGATGAAGGCACCCAGCTAAGGTAAACATGCCAGCTCCTGATACTCCTTGGTCTGTCTCCCCAACTGTGACTACAGAGTCCCCTGAGAAGCATCACAGACAGCATCCTCAGAAAGATAGCAGTGCCCTATTTGGTGTGTTTGTGTACTTCATGTGCATTTCAACCCCACCCAAGCGCTCTCTTTGTCCAGCTGATGCTCAGTCAATTCCCCACTGAGGGTGAATCCTTGGCCACTTTTTATTTGAGATGAGACTTCTGGGCTGTAAGGTAAAAGGACCTAGTTGGAGCCTAAGCAGGAAAGAGTAACAAGAGAGTAGTGGTCAGAGGAAAGACCTCAAAACCACCTTCTACATGTGGAGTAGAGAGAGACAGCTTATGGTCAGGAAAGCTCAGACTGCAGTCGAAGACTGGACTCACCTCTAGGGCCACCCATTCACTATGTTAACCACTAGAGGTGAGTTACTTGATCTTGTCTGTCTTGGCTTCCTCATCTAAAAAATGGTGATAGAAACAGTACCTCCCTTGATATTGTTGTGGATTGTAATGAAAATTACCTGAATTTATATTTGTGAAGATACTATGGATAAAGAGAAAAACCATTTCCACTACAAGCTACTTAAATGTCTTTAAAATAAATGAATAAACATGCAAGCCTCACTGTGGCTGTGCTCAATCTTCTTAGAGCAGACAGTGGTCCAGTCCCAAACACACAGGCATTCTTAGCCCCCTTCTCACAGCTGGCTGCTCCCTATTCCCTTTGTGTGGCCCACAGGTATCTGCACAGCCAACTCACCTGCTTCTCCTGGTTCCCGTTTTCAAAGTCTGTGACCATCTGAGGAATCGCTAAACTCAACAGCTGGAAAAGGTTCCGTGATACAGGAATGCCGGCAGACATCACATCTGCCCTTAGAGTTTGTACCTGCAGTTAGCTGCTCTGGAAGTCTTAGCACCAGCGTCCAGGTCAGCCACAGTGGGCCCAGGGTCCCACATCTCACAAGAGGCAGGAAGCTCAAAAAGTAGAGTCAGCCCTGATCACAGAGGTATCTGCAGAGACCCCAGCTCTGGGTCCCTGCAGAGCTTTCCTCTTGTTCCCTCTGGTCCTTCACCGTCTGAAAGTGAAAGCTTGCACAAAACAGCCCAACGGTCTCTGCCCTGCCCTCTGGACAGTGTTCCCTGTTACCAAGGAGGAAGCAGCGTCATCAGAGCAACAGAAAGACAAGGGGCCACACGGAGACGCAGACTCAGGAACCATTTGTTCAGCATCGACTGTGTGCCAGCTTGCTCCTGGCTTTGGGAGGTAGGGACTGCAGGTGGGCCCAGCCAAAACTAACAGCCCATTTCGTGAGTATGTCACCAGCCCCTGGGTAGCTAAAACAGCTGAATGTTCAACTAGTAACAGAGAGGTTGGCTGTTTGAACCCATTTAGAGCCACTTTAGAAAGCACATCTGATGATCCCCTTCCACCAGGTCATAGCCTTAAAACACTGTAAAGAGCTGAATTCTTCCATTCAAGGGGTTGCCATGAGTCATAGCCAGTCTGAAAAATACAAGGCGTCGGGAGCTGAAATCATCTTAAAGAAAATCTTAGAGAAATTTACTGGGCAAGGCTCACTTAAGAAAAATATTGTGCCAGCAAGGTCATGAGAACTGACTGCTTAGCAATATCCCAAGAAAGAATAACAACATGTGGCTGTCCTTAGATAGGGCTAATTATTAGATCAGAGGTTTTGAGAACTAGGGAACACAGGTGTGTGAGTAAGACCAGAGTTAAGAATAAACAAAGAAGTGTGTGCTGTATAAAAGTTTGCTCAGAAAAGAAATAAACGTCTCAGCTTGACTGAGTCCCCCCTGATGTGATTGTTTCGGCCTTATTCAGCTCCCGCGCTTTCCCCTCAGCTCTGTTTGTCTGACGGCTGGTACCGTCAACAAGGTTTTCTTTTGTCTTGTGCATAGGTCTTTCTCATGGCGCCATGAATCGGATCCGACTCGACGGCACTTGGCTGATAGGTCTTTCTCTGCATTCTCCCTACATGAAATGCCTCTGGGCCATTTGAGAAATGTAGCTGCACCTAAGGCCCTTTAACAGCATCTACTGTGACTGGTTTCATTTTTCTTGACCCACAGATGATCCAATGACTCCCCACAATCTGGCAAACAATCTGGGCACTGGTCCAGGGCTAAGGCCTCACCTTACTGAAAAGATAGCTGTGTTCCTGACAGCTAATATTTAACATGCTATTTCTATATTTATGTATTATTAATGGATAATAAATACATTGCAATTTACTGCAGTATTCTTATTTATTTATTTATATTTCATTGTGCTCTAAGTGAAAGTTCACAGTTCAAGTCACTTTGTCATACAAAAATTTACATACACTGTCATATGACCCCACACCGTGACAGTTCATTCCTCTCCACCCTATATTTCCATTCAACCAGCTCCTGCCACTCCCCGCCTTCTCATCTCATCTCCAGACAAAAACTCACCAGCCAGGCTAATGTATCTACTCAAGCCAAGAAAATTACTCCTTACCACCATCATTTTGTATCTACTAAGGTGTTTTCATATCACCAGCCACCCTAGGTGTAGCCATTCAGTCCTCTCCCCCTGCCTGGAGGCAGAGTACAGATCCCATGCTCACCAAAGGAAGACCTTGGAGTAACGGGCCTTCCCCTTCAGCTAGTTTCTTCCTACAAGATCAAATCTCAGTGAAGAGTGACTATGTTTATCGCTTCTTTGTCTATCAAAAACTTGTCAGTCCCTCTTGATACTCTACTCTCCCTCCCTCCCAGCCTATGAGAAAATCCCAGATTTATCTCTCGCCTGTCTCCATGGCCACTACCTTCCTCCAAGCCACCCTCACTTCTCACATGGTTCAAGCAGTGGTCTCCTCATGGGTCTCGCTGCCCCATCACTACCTTTGCCTCTTCCCGTCCCTTCTCCATTTCATGGTCTTAGTCCTCTCAAAGTCAGCTTATGCCAATTGTCTGCCTGAGCCTTTCAGTGGGGTGCTTTGCCGTAGCCTCTTCTCTGCAGCTCCCAGGCCCTGTCCTCTCTGAACACACATTCCATCACTCTTCCAGCTGCTGCTTTATGGCTTTATGTGAGCTCCTCAAACCCCATGAGCTTTTCCTGCCTCAGAGCCTTCTTATATGTCACTGAGTACTTCTGACCTCTCCGTGCTCTACAGATTCCTCATCACTCTTTAGTTCTCAACTAAAGTGACTCCTCGTAGGGGTCCTTGCTGACATTCCAGTCCATATTATGTCCCCATAAACACGTTTGTCAGGGTCTCTCATGGCACTCCATGATCCCGATAACACTGACAGTGTTCATCTATGTCATGTCTGTCTGGGTGATCTGTGCAACCCATGAAGGAGGAACTCTCTCTTACTTACTCCTTGACATTCAGCCACAAGCATAGTACCAGGCATGCAGAAGACACTCACTAAACATTTGTTGAGCTGATTTACAGAAGAGTTCCATCTTTAGTAAAATGAGTACTTAGCCTTTTTCAAATTCAGGAAGCCACTGAAGTCCACTCAGAAATATGAGACTTTAACTCTGCTTAAGCAGGTCAGCCCTTTGAATGAACACAATTTGTTGTACTATTATTCCGTATGTGCTTGTCTACCTAACCCAAGTCTTAATTCCTCACTATCTAACTTTATCTTCACAACCCTGGAACTTCAGATTCAACCATTTTAATTCCTTTCTTAGGCCTTCTCAGTGCACATGTCAAGTGATTTTGTCCAGTGAGTCCTCACTAGACTTCCATGAAGTGATTGTCATCACTGTCCTTATTACACAGATGAGAAAACCAAATCTCTAAGAGGTTCACAGTCGTACACCCAGCAAAATGTCTCTCAAACTATGTTGATTTTTAGTTGGTTCTAAATGATCTGTTATATTTGGCTTATTTGAGCAACCATGAGAATACTTGATTTCTGCCCAGAAGTCTTGTCCGGTGATTTTACAACTGTTGGCAAATCTAGGACTTCTGGACACACATGAATCAATCTTCCATTGTCCCACAGAGGTCCTTTTTGCCAATACCCAATTAGTCATGGAAATACTTGGAAAATCCATTCTAACTCCCAAATAATTAGTGACACATGGAATAGTATGAGCCCCTGATCCACACAGTAAAACATCCACATGCCCACCTGCCACCACCAGACCCCAACTACAGGGAGACTTCTGTAGGCCTAAAAGATGTTAGGAGGATTTTGTGAAAATTAGCTTCAATAAAACAAACACAGTTTTATTGAGTACCTGCTAAGTGTCAGGAACTGGCCTACACAAATCATTTTCATCTCATTTAATTCTCTCAGTGACCACGTCAGGAAGGTAACCTTGTTACTTTGACAGAAAATGTTTTCAAATCGGTCTCAGTCCACTCAAAGCTGGGAAAACATATGAATTTGGCTGTAAATTCAACCGCTTGACAAACGCATATTGACAATTTACAAGCTAGGCACTCATGCAAACACACATAAATGGGACATGAGTTCTGTTACTCGGGAGAATTTAAACCAGGAAATTTCTAGAGGAGGAGGCATTAAAAAAGGAGACTGTGCCACCCCCAGGCCCAGTGCAGCTCCCAGTGCTAGATAAGCCGGCAGAAAATAGGAATATCAGGGGACCATGGACTCTGGAAGGCCCCACATGTGATGAGAAAGCTTATCTCATATTGAATCCCAGCTCATGGAGCTCCCACACTGGGAGGAAGAGGACAGAGCACAGGTTATTACAGCCTATTGAAGAACACTGGGGGCTGGCAGGAAGGGCCTCAAAAAGCACACTGCCTTGTCCCAGCTCATCAAGATCATGTTCACAGCTTGTGTGACAATAACCACTGTTCATGAAGCCATGAATGTGTCTTGCTAAAAATATAAATTATCTAAATCCTAATAAGGTTAATAATTTACTTTGTTTTCTAACAGACACGCAGTATCTTTTATCCCTTACTTGTTTCAAGGGCTTTTGACATAGTTTCAGCAAATATCTGGACCATAAAACAAAGGTTAGTATAAAATGTACCATGGTTTTAAAGTTGATGGAAAGGACTCAACTGCTTTTCTCCAAGGCCCAATCTGGTAAAAACTGAAATGACTTAATTTACTTTGACACTTTTAAGACTAAGAGTACACTCGTTGGTCTTCTACTACAGCAGAAACTGCTGCTCAGTTTCTGGGGCAAAAATGGGAAGGAACACTCAAATTAATGTGTTTTATTTTAACTTTAAATTTTTTCTTTCCATCCTCTCCATCATGATGACCCTGGCTTGTGGGCTTAGCTCTGACTGGGGCAGCTGATAACATACCCTCGGCAGGCATCAGAGGGCCCTCACCTTCCTCTGCACTTGCCCTCCTGACCCCTGTAGTAGAAGAGGTCTGTGGCAGAGCCCTCCTGGACCACGACACCTGCCCCACCATTCTGTGAATGAGCATCAGTCCTGCTTCCCAAGTCTGAGATTCTATAGTAAGTGAGGAAGTATCTTTTGCACCCAGTTCCTGAGACATACGGAGGTAGAGGAGTGAGACCAGATGGAAAATAATCCTTGCTATAGAAAATCTAATTAAACTTGACTAGAAAAATAAGCAAAGAAGAAACAAGGGAGAGAAAGACAGTGTAAGGAAGAAAAGACAAGGGAAGACGGTACAGAGGAAAGGAGAAATAAAAAAAGGAAGAGTACTTTTTTTAAAAAAGGAGGGATATTGTTTTAGTAATCTAGTGCTGCTGTAACAGAAATACCACAAAGTGGATGGCTTTAACAAAGGAAAGTTTATTCTTACATAGTCCAGGAGGCTACAAGCCCAAATTCAGAATGTCCACTCCAGGGGAAAGTTTCCCTCTTGTCGGCTTTGGAGGAAGATCCTTGTGTTGCATCAGTCTTTGTTCAAAGAGTGTCTTTGCATAGGAACCTCTGGTCTGAAGAACGTGCTCTTCTCCTGGTGCTTCTTTCTTGATGGTGTGAGGCTACCAATTCTGTTTACTTCCCTTCCCTTTTATCGCTTGTAGGATGAAAGGATTAAAGGTGGTGCAAGCCACAGTCCAGGGAAACTCCCTTTACAGTGGAGCGGGGAGGTGACCTTATGAAGGGATTTACAATCCCACCCTAATCCTCTCTAATATAATCCACTCTGTGAACCACATGCAGAAATTAGGATTTACAGCATCAGAAAATCACAAAATGGAGAGCAATCACAGAATACAGGGAATCTTGGACCAGCCAAATTACTAAACATATTTTTGGGGGACACGAAATTTTTGCAGGTTAACCTGGCATTGAGCTGTGCTGTCTCTGGAGCTGGAGGCAAGAATGGCCACACATCTGGCCAGAGAGTTGTTACCACTGTCCCCAGTCCCTCCATGAGAGAATCAGAGAGAGGGTCCTGGTCCACTAGAGACAGGAGAGGCCCTGTCTAACCCTGAAAGGCAGTTCTAGCAGACCTCAGTGTTCCATGCACCCTGTGTCTCTGCAGACAGAGACTTTACCTCTGAGGCCACGGCCTCTGCTGTCTAACGGTCATTGCCAAATACCCAGGTCTACCATTCATACACACCATTTTACTCTTATCAGCATGTACTATTATTTCAACAAAAGTTTATAATCCTACGAGGCAATTCCTAGTTATCTTACTTCTGAGGAAACAGAGATTCAAAAATATGAGGAAACTTGCCCAGGGTTATATAGCCACGTGACCAAGCCTTGAGGGTGACACATCCAACCCAGAGTCCAGCTAAGCCTCAAACCAGGGTCCCCAGAGTGGAGACACCAGCAAAGGGATACCCCAGGGGATTCAGGGGGTCTGAAGGGGAGGGCAGAAAGTATTAGGACTTGTATTCATAGAAGCTTTAAGTTTACCATTTAATATTTTTTATGTTTATTTTTAATAGTCTGCATGACGTTAGTATTTTGAAGCTGCAGGTTCAAAATGTAGTATTGAAAACAGTGTATTATTAAGAGTTTGAAGACCTTGTTCCATATCTCTGCTCCAGAAGCACTCCCTAAAGAAGCAGCTGTCAGGCAGGGAAGCACACTCAGTGCCTTGTCCCATCTCATTAAGATCGTGTTCCCAGCTTGCACGCACTAACTACTGTTCATGAAGTCACCTGAGAATAACTGAAAGACAGCCTCACGGGCTCAGCAACCTTGCCTGGGAATCTGCAGCCACCTAGTGATCACTGCTCTACAGACAGAGAGAGGGCTTACCTGCCAGAAGACAATGAGGAGGGGAAAGGTATTCACAATACACAAAACTAACCATAGAATGTGAAAATCAGTGAAGGGAACCAGACACAAATATCACATGCTGCACCATTCCAAATATATGACATTAAAGACCAGGTAAAACAAGTCTGAAAGCTCCATGTGGAACTTCTTTCTAGGATATACTCCTCCCACTCAATCAACTTCAGTGAACAGGTCTCAGAGACCAGTTGTCATGCATTCAGTTCTGAAACAGGGAGACTCCGTGTCTTGCAGAATACAACTCATCTCCACAGCCCCACTGCCTAGGTTCCTGCTGCCAACACTGTCGTTACTAGTCAAGTACATGCCATTTGTGACAACAAGGGACCACGTCTGTAACTGATGGACCTGCCTGAATTCATGAGATGTCTCTTCTTTACCTCCAATCAGAGAAAAAGAGCTTATTACAGCCTGGACTCACAGCTAGACCTGGGACAGGAGACCTGCCCCAGGACTCCAATGCGATCAGGACTGCCAGGTGCACTGGCCTTCGGTTGCAATCTCAGGCTGCTTCTTGCACCCACACATCCTCTACACACACTTGCCCTCCTCATAGTCTCTCCATCAGTGTGTTCTCTCCCCTCCACTTCCTTCTATCTTCTCTCACTTCTTGGCCCCCTCTTTAACCTCTTTTTCTCCACACCCCTTGCCCCCTTCAACACTTTCCCTGTACCCTCCTTTTCTCTCCCTCTTCATTCTACTCCTTTACACCCCTTTTCTCTCCCTTTCCCTCCCATTAGTTCCCCATCCCCTGTCCCTTCCTAAGTTGCTAGGGTTTGAAGATACGAAGAGAAGTAAGGTCTGTGATAAACCCAAAATGCATCTGTGATTGTGAAAATCACCCTCAGGGTTTAAGCAGAATCAAACAATGGGAAACTGAGGCCTCATGAAGAAACAAGAGATTGGCATCTCTCCTTTCACACCCAAGCCAAGGCTGATGTGCCCAGAGCCAGATGATATACTTCCCAAGAATAAAATTGCTATGCTGTTATGCACTGCTTTCTTTCATTTGGTTTGGTTTTGATTTTGC
The DNA here is from genome assembly GCA_028571685.1 of Heterohyrax brucei. Classification (NCBI taxonomy): domain Eukaryota; kingdom Metazoa; phylum Chordata; class Mammalia; order Hyracoidea; family Procaviidae; genus Heterohyrax; species Heterohyrax brucei. Next base: position 50,594,819 of record CM053144.1, on the reverse strand, counting down.
ATAAAATTGAATGTTCCCATGTCCTTATGATGCTTCTCTGTCACTTCCTAGAACATAAACCGGTGAGACCTCCCAGGTGGCTCCTCAGAAAGAGGACACTCCAGTTAACAGAGGAGCAAGACTCAGTAAAATCCCCAAAATAAGCCCAACATTAAGTCCAATCCAGTTATTTTTGTGATGTTTCTTAAAGCAACCCAGGGAGAATGCCAAAGTGTAGGTCACAAGAGCCGTCTCTACAGTGGACCAGATTCTGCTCTCTGTGTGTAAGTATGTAGAGGAACATAAGAACCGTGAGGGCAGTGTGGCTCTCCAAGGAGCTTTTTAAAAGTATTGTCTGACAATGTGGCCAGTATTTCCCAACTTGCATCTCTGACAATACATGAGATGAAGATTTCAGGTAGAATCTGGATAATCAGCTTGGTCTTAAAGGTGTTACTACAGCATTCTACCATCTCCACTTGATAGGACATGTGGTTAATTAGAGGTAAAATCAGGAGAAACAGAGAGGGAAAAAGAAGGAAGAAAGAAGACATGATGCAGTGGTAATGAAAGATAAACCAGGGAATCCCCCAGTGCCAAAGAAGAGATATAGAACCTGAGCTTGAATTGAGACATGGATTCTTTTCCTTGGAACTGTGTGGAGGAAGAACACACCGGGGTCCCCAAAATGGGAAGCCTAACTATTCTCTGAGGAATACTTCTGGGGTTGCACACTGACTCTCCTAAATCTCTCCTGACCTTCACTTTTGGGGAGACCCTTCATCTTTTGGCTACAGAACCGTGTGACCCCTTGTATGTACTCCCCACTGAGACCACAGAGAGACAGAAAAGATGATGGGCAACAACCCATGGAGACCCCTCCCATGTAGCATTTTTCATAGAAAGTGAATGCCAGTCAAGGACTTTGGGATTAAGTGGACAATGGAGGATCTTCAGCTATACAGGTGAATATGTTAATGAAATGACCCAGGGATCCGTGATAAAAGGTACTCAATTGAGAATAAAAGGATCTAAACTCCAGCTCTATCTAAAAAACAAAAAGCCTCTTCCATTCTTCAGTCTTTTCTGTAATTTGAGGAGAGGGAGAGCTGGGAGTGATATACTTGAGTACATTGTAATTTCTTATAACATGGTTGGTAATATGACTTTTTCTCAGTGTATTTATATTTCCTAGTATAGAAGGATTTCCACTTACAGTTAATATAAAGCTTCTTCTCTAAAACATGTATTTCTTTTTTAAAAGGAAGTAAATAACATACTGTAAAAGAATAATTTTCATAAAATTAAAAGCATGATTTCCAAATGCACATAAAAATAAAAAATCTATTGAAACAACTTATGCAGTGAGTGAGCTAATCCAATTGTAAAGCTGATTCAAGAACATTTGGAAGAACAAGGTTTCATTGTCCACCAGGAAAGACAGTTTGAGATCAGTGAGCTGACAAGCAGAAGTTGCTGACAAAATGGCAAATGTCTTACAGGCCAATAAAATGGTAACTGTTGAGTTATTTTCTCTTCTGAACAGATGACATGTAACTTAACAGAAGACAAATCCTTAGTGAACACTTTAACCAGCAATTTCAAACACAGGTACATTCCCCTAAATGATCATATAATCTTTGAGCCTATCCATGTCCCTGTATGACACAGGAAGAACATAGCACCCAAATTTTTGCCCTGCTTCCAGGTTTTAAATTGTTTTTATTACCAAAATAGAGATTTAAAGGGTGACAGTGAAGCTCATTCTAAGATATGGTAAAAAATTATGGAAAAAAAAACAGACAATAGAATGCTGCCCAAAGACCTAGATGTCAGCTATTCCATTAGTCAGTGAAGTGGGTTCACGAGATATGGGATTACTTCAAACCATCTTATGAAATACCAGGGGATCACAGAACCTGCCCCGAAAGAGAGGAACCAACAGAATCTTTAAGAAGTCAAGTGAGCCCTGATCTAACACAAACTTAAATGGGAGATAAAAGCTCAGAAGGTGTTTGCCATGATGAGTAGATGTAAGCATTGCAGCCTATAAAAAAAGTATATATTATGCATAATTAAATGCTTCGGTCTTAGGTTGAGTTTTCTAGAGAAGCAAACCCAGTAAATCATGTAAATATCTATAGAAAGAGAGAGATTTCCATTAAGGAAATGGCTCACAATTGAAGAGTCTGGAATGTCTCACGTCGGTGAATGAGGATAGAGGCCTCTCCTGATTCGTGTATCTGCAGGGGTTAGAAAATTAGCATGTGAGAGAGAGGAGGGCTTTGGCTTATAGGCTGTGAAGATCAATGAATCCAAGTTCAGCAGGTAACCTGCTAACTTAAGTCCCAAGAACTGGAGGTCAGAAGAACAGGAGCAGTTGCAGGATGCAGAGCTAGCAAAAAAAAAAAACAGTGTCTGCTTATACTCAGATGCAGAAGACACACCCAAGGAAACTCCCTTTCAAGGGCTGCCTACTCACAGTGGGCCCCATAATGGGGGTGATCACATGTAAACACTGAGAATCATGGCCCAGTGAAGCTCATACACAATCTTAACTATCACCCCTTCCTCAACAACTACAGTAACCCCAGGCTCAAAAACACACTTGCAACTTTGATCAACATAACTTCAGAGATAAATAGATTGCTCTTAGGTAAGTAACAAGTCAGTGTTTCTGACAAAGCTCTACAAGTAATGATTTTTGTCACTCTTTGTGAAATACATAGGCAATTGATGCACATATGTCAAAAGATTGTATTTTGTGTGGATAAAATCACATCGATTGCATACCTTTTTCTCTCGAGTGGAAAGGAAATGTGTCCACAGTTGATCCAAAAAGAACATAAAAGTACAAGCTAACTGGAAGAGAAGGCAAATACAGTTGACTACATATTAACCCAGAGCACAGTTAAAACACACAGGACCCATGAATGTTGTCAGAAAGGAAATCTGAGTAATGTAACCGTGTCTGCTTTATTTGGTTTCTAGATCCAAAGATGGGTAAAACCTTTCTTGTCATTAGGATGTGTTCCTACAAAGACAGGAGAAGGAAGAGGTGAACAAAACAAAACAATGTCCTCCTTTGCTTTAAAGTTGCACTTCATCATTTATTTTATTAAATTATTAAGTCACATCAAAGGCAAGATACAAATAAAAAGGCAAAGTACAAAAAAATAGTTAAAATTTAAGCTTACCAAAAAGAGAGGGTCTATTGAATGTCAACTTAGAACAGTTGAGCACACATAGAAATTAAAACTATGTTGTCAACCCCACAACAGGTTACAACAGGCTACAAGTCTGAATTCAGGATGTTCACTCCAGGGAAAGACTTTCTCTCATTCGGCTCTGGAGGAAAGTCCTTGTGTTACATCGTCTTTGGCCAGGGAGCATCTTGGCTCAGGAACAAACCTCAGGTCTGAAGGAAGCACTCTTCCTCCTTTGCTGCTTTCTTTGTGCTATGAGGTTCCCAACTTGCTGCTTGCTTCCATTTCCTTTTAACTCTTGTAAGATAAAAGGATAAAGGGTGGCACAAGCCACACTCCAGGGAAACTCCTTTTACAGTGGAGTAGGGGCGTAACATTATGAAGGGGTTTACAGTCCCACACTAATCCTCTAGCACAAAAAATAAAATAAAATAAAAATTTAAAAATAAACCTGCTGTCGAGTTGATTCTCACTCATAGAAACCTTACAGGGCCCCACAGAGTTTTCAAGGAGCACCTGGCAGATTCAAACCGCCAACCTTTCAGCAGCCATAGCACTTAATCTTTACGCCACCAGGATTTCCCAAATCCTCTAACAAACAGTACAGGAAAAGTCACACAAGGAGGACAATCATAAAATATCGGAAATCATGGCCTAACCAAATGGCTACACACATTTTGGGGGGACACCGTTCAATCCATAATGTTGTCTAACCTAAGAATAACCCTCTTTCTCCCTCCTCAACCTTGTAGTCATCAAAGAGTATTTTCTTCTGTGATAAATCTTTTCTTAAGTCCTTGTAATAGTGGTCTCATATAGCATTTGTCCTTTTGCAGCCGACTGAGTTCACAAGAAGAAAACAGAAATTTTGATGTGTGGCAGTACTAGTGTAAATTTGCCCAAGGTTCCTTCAAATTTTAAAAAGGTACCCCCCAAAAAAACCTCAACAACAATAGTATATTACCTATGACCTTACTGTTGGAGTGAACCATTTAATGTATTTGTAGTGTCTCACATACATATTTCCATGCACTACGAGCTCAGTGCCCTCATCTCAGGCACAGCATAGACTAGAGGCCTAAGAGAGCAGCCAATTAAGTTCTCAAACTCATCCTAGAGAAAGTGCTACATACTTCATTGCTGAATATCACTGCAGTTATCTTCAAAGTACTCCCCTGGGGAAGCGATGCACTGATGCCAGCACCTAGTCCACGCTTCAAAGCAATTCAGGACTCTTTTCCAGGAATGGCCATCAGAGCTGTCATTGTATTACCCTTGATGCCCTGACTGTCATCAAAACGGCTTCCTTTCGATATTTCCTTCATCTTCAGGTAAGGAAAAAAGCCATTGGGGGCCAAATAAGGTAAACAGGGAGGGTATTTCAATACAGTTAGTTGTTCACTGGCTGAAAACTTCATCAGAGACAACTATACAATTAATTTTGCCAACTTGCTATCCTACCGTATTGTGCAATGGCCACTTCAGAAAGAGTTCTAAAACGCTTTGAAGGGCAAACTAGGCACTAGCATCAGTGCATGGCTTCCCAAGGGGAGTACTTGGAAAGTGACCATAGCGATACTTAGCAATGAGGTATGTAACACTCAGAACAACTAATTTCATAGACTTGATTGTTAGATCTTACATAACATTCAGAGTCTAGTCCAAAGACAGAAACTACTCTGTCATTTGAACCAGAAGAGAGTATATTAAAGAATTATTAACTTCTTGTCACTGTTGCCATTGCTTATACTGTTGCTGTTGTTGTTGTCAGGTGACACTGAGTCACTTTGGACTAACAGCAACTCTGTGTACAACAGAATGAAATCCCGCCGTGTCCTATGCCATCATCCTCTCCATCACTGTTATGCTTCAGCTCATTGTTGAAACCACCGTGTCAATCCCTCTCATTGAGGATCTTCCTTTTTCACTGACCCTTTATCAAGCATGATGATGTTCTTCTCCAGGGAGGGGTCCCTCCTAATACTATATTCAAAGTATGTGAGACTAGTAAAAGGTGATTACCTACTAAAAGAGGTAAAAGAGAGCCCCGAGGAGTACAGAACTAGCAGACACGGGGAGCAGCCGTGACTGCCAGGACTGAACCGGAGTATCCACAAAAGGAGGATATCTGGGTGATGACCCACCATAATACTAAATGCCACAGCTCATTGAAGATGGCAGGCCCGTGGCCCACTGGATGGTGAAGAGGTTCACTGACACGCTACAGACCAGGTCTGAGAGGCAGAGAACCTCCACCTGGAGAATCGGTGACAGTCCCTGAGAAGCCACATTCTGGATGCTGAGATTCTCCTGTTGCCCTGCCAGCCAAAGTCACCAAAGTCTGAGCTTTACTATGCCTTCTTCATGCCACTGGCATTCTTACTGTAGAATCTAGAAGAAAAGTACCACATCCAAGAGAAGCCCCTTCCTCTGCTGTCTTACAGCCCCATAAAAAGATCTAACATTGCACCTTTTGGCAAGGAAATGTTTATAGGGTCCAGCTTAAGTATCACAAAAGACTGGTGGATTTGGAAGCAAGAGACACTAAACTGATAATCGGCACAGTTTAACACTTTGGTTTCCATATACACTATTTTATACACATTTGAACTTCTAAGTACCAACAGAAAAAAAATCTGTATTTTTTACCTGTCAAGATAGAACTGTTTTTACAAGAAAATAAGTTCTCCCTTTTCCCCAAAACAAGGAGACACAGGGTCCTAGTCATTATATCCATTACTGCTACACTAATTCCTTGTTGTTAGGAAAGATCAATCCCTGGAAAAGGACATCATGCTTGATAGAGTGGGAGGTCAGTAAAAAAGAAGAAGACCCTCGACGAGCTGGATCGACACAGTGGCCACAACAATGGGCTTAAGCATAAAAACAATTGTGGACATGGTGCAAGACTGGGCAGTGTTTCGTTCTGTGGTTCACAGGGTCACTATGAGTTGGAACCGATTCGATGGCACCTAACAACAACAACAACAATTCCTCCTCAAATTCCCAGTCACACTCCCACTAAATACTGTGACCTAAGACTCTATGATAAACATAACTTCCAACCACCTGTCTATAAAATAATAAGGGAGGGAAGGAAAAAAATGTTTTCTTTTGTTTTGTTTTTTTAATATTCTCTTAGTTACCCAGTGCTGCTACAACATAAATACCACGAGTGGATGGCTTTAACAAAGACAAGTTTATTTTATCACAGTATAGTACTCTAGAAGTCCAAATTCAGAGCACCAGCTCCAGGTAAAGGCTTTCTCTCTCTGTTGGCTCTGGAGAAAAGTCCTTGTAATCAATCTTCTGCTGGACGAGGAGCTTCTCAGCACAGAGACCCAGAGTTCAAATGCTTTCCTTCCTTTTTGGTAGGAATTCCTTGTGTCTCCCTACTCCTCTTTTTTATATCTCCAAAGAGATATCTTGTAGACTGAGTTCTGCTTCATTAACTGAATAGACTCTATTGTTGCTTCATTAACATCATAGAGGTAGGACTTACAAACACACAGAAAAATCACATCAGATGACAAAATAGTAGATAATCACAATGGTATTGGGAGTCATCGTCTAGCCAAGATGCATTTTGGTGGGACACAATTCAATCCAAAACATATACATTATATATAAAAGGAGCCTTGGTGACTCTGGCTGCCAACCAAAAAGTCACCATTTGAGCCCATAAACCACTATGCTAGAGAAAAATTTGACAACCTGCTTCCTGAAAGATTACAGCCTTGAAAACCCTGTGGGCGGTCTGCTCTCTTTGGTACAGTCACTATGAATCTGAATCAACTTTACAGCAACAGATTTCTATACAAAAAAAAACACACAGAGAACCAAAGAAAAAACATACAAAGCTACTGTAGCCCTTGTTTCTGTAAGAGGTCACAAAACCAGAATTGTTATCTACAACTTCTTAAGTCTACTTCCTATTCCATCTTTCCCCACTCTCCGTCAGAAGCATAGCTGGTCAGGGTTTTTATCTGGTGAAACGACTAAACCTTCATTCTTGAAGGGTCTCAGTACTCAATAGTACTGCCCGTTTTTCGTTGCTGTGGTTTTTCTTTTACCTCTAGTGCTGGATACGGAAATACAAAGAGAAACACACTCATAACTGAAACAATGCTTATGAAAAGGCTGTCTGCAGTGCACCTGTTCTGGGAAACTCCCTTGCTCATTCACATCTTATTGTGGTAGCAGTACTCTTCTTTATGCCTAATGTTAATCCAAAAGAGGAACCTAGATCATTCTCCCTCATTCCCTGAATTAATGCAACAGTTTGTCCTAGGCACCAGAAACTTATTCAGGTTTAGAAAAAGTAGCATTTCAGCCACCCCAGAGCAGACTTATATTAGACTTATTTTAAATGTCTACCAGCTACCCACTCAACTTCACGGACATTTTTAAATGGCTAACTTTTCTAGTTAGATAGTTCAGACTCCAAAAGTATATCTAAGAAACTACTCTCAATCTCTGGGCCTTACAGCACACAGACAACTTGGAGAAAATAAACCACACTTCATTTTGCAGAATAATTCAGCCTCTCCTGTACCACACCCAAACAATGAAAAATATTCACAAACTATTTTTCATCCCCCAAAGGAAAACAACCTCCCATTGTAAAATTCTGCCTATCCCCAAACAAAATTCAACTTTTTTCTTCTGGCTGTAGGAACTATAACACCTGAACTGGCAATTCTCACAGCCACACACTCCCCAGGAGTCTGCAGACAGAGCAAGTACACGGGACTCCAGGGACCACTTGGTACTCACCTCAGAGATTTTACCACAGAGAGTCTGCTGCTAAAGAAGGAGCCACCCTGAGGCACAGAGACAGTGCCGGGGCCCTAAGGAGCGACAGTCTCCGGGTCTTTGGGCAGTAATGGAGATTCCTCTCCAGAGGCAGCCCAGTCACCACCAGAGCCAGATCTCAGACTCTCCCTAAGCAAACTTGTAGACTCTTTGTAAGAAGAATTGTTAAGGGCCACAGGGAGCCCATCAACCCCACCTGTAGCAGAGCTAATGCTCAGAGATACGTTTCCTGACCTAATCATGAAGTACGGAAAAAGAGTTCCAGTAAAGGAAACTGAAGAAAAGGAGAAAATGTGGGTCCCATCAGTCATGTTATAGAAGGAGACATTCCCACAAATATAGTTCAGGAAAATCCCTACTCTGGAAGGAAATTCCCTGACAGTTATCCTTAGCCTAGGGGTTGTGCATGCATAAAATCTATCTTCCAACCATTTCACAACCCAGAACCCATTTTCTGGGGACTCTTTGATGTTATTTGTTCTGTTTGCATCTTTTCTACACACCCCCAAAGCCCATGTGCCTCTCTCTCCATTCCTGACCTTCACCTCCCAGTACCATCTCTTAGATGTGATGCCGTCACAACCCAGCACACTGCAAATGTCATCGTTCTGAGACACATATATGTCTTTAAGGGTCAGGCTCGTGTTTTCCTGAGACACAGATATTTTGGAATGGGCAGAGTCTGGATCCAGAGTGACAGACCCTGCAGAGAGAATTATGGAATCATGCAAGGCCCTCGCTACACCATAACAAGGGCACATAAACACTTTCCCTCAGAGCCACTTCAGTGGAATAGCGAATGAGCTAAGCATGCTGAACTGAGAGTTGGTGACTCAGTCCCACAACCCTCCGAGCAACAGGAAGAACCAGAAACTGAATTACGGTTATATCTGAGTCCTAGAATCCATGGACTCAGAGGTACTTGACATCCAATATCAGCCACACCTTACAGCTACCCCTCATCAAACTAAGAGTACCTACATCTATATTACCACAGAGAATTAAAGTGAGGTCAGAAGCTACAGCGCAGGCAAGAGAAGCTCCTAGAAAGAAAATACAAGATACTCACAGGCCTGGAACCGCTTCTTCATCAAACCTGCAAGAGAACCACACATATCACATCAGGGAACTGCAGACGGCACAAGTCGGGACCACCGACTTCTCTTACAAAATGTAGTGACACACAGTGAAAACTGTTTAGAAATATTAACCTGATGTATTATTTCTCTCTTTCTCACACATACATACATACACACAGAGAGAGAGAGAGAGAGAGTCTTCATGTTGTGGACTTTCCTGAAGGCTAAAACACCCAGAAGCAAAAAGATGAAATTCAACAGGAAAAAAAGGTCACAGCTTGCCTCAGTCATCTAGTGCTGCTGTAACAGAAATACTATAAATCGATGGCTTTTGCAAAGAGAAGTTTATTCTCTCGTGATCTAGTAAGCTATGAGTCCAAATTCAGGGTATCAGCTGCAGGAGGCTTCCTGGGTCAGCAGCAGAGGAAGGTCCATGTCATCAATCTTCCTTTGGGGTGGAAATATTTCAGCACAAGAACCTCAAGTTCAAAGGACGTGCTCTGCTCCTGGCTTGGCTTTCTTGGTGGTATGAGGTCCCCTACTCTCTGCTTGCCTCTATTTCCTTTTACCTCTTTGAAGATGAAAGGTGGTACAGGCCACACCCCAGGGAAACTCCATCTACACTAGAGATGTGACCTTAGTACAAGCGGTATATTGCCACGTTAATCCTCTTTAACATAATCCAGCCTTGCCCTGTCAACCACAGGCAGAGATTAGGATTTATGACATACAGGAAAGGTACATAATACCAGAAATCACGGGCCAACCAAGCCGATACACTTTTCTGGGGGACAATATTCAATCCATGACACTTCCAACTTTGCCATTCAAATTATGCTTTCTCAAGTCCATAGCCAGAAACCATTTAGACAACTCATACTTATTGAGATGGAATTTGTCATGGAATGAAGTACACTCAGCCCCCCCCCAAAAACATGTGTATCAGTTTAGCTAGGCCATGATGACCAGTATTGCGCAGTTGTCCTCTAGTTTGTGATGCAGTTCTCCCATGTGCTGCAAATTCTAATCTCTGCCTGGGGTTAGTGAGGAAAGATTGGATTATATTCAAGAAGATTAGGGTGGGAGTACAACACCCTTACTAGGTCACATCCCTGCTCCAAGGTAAATGAAGTGTCCCTGGGGTCTGGCATGCACCACCTTTATCTTACAAGAGACAAATAGAGAAGCAAGCAGAACGTCCACGACTTCATACTGTCAAGAAAAAAGCACCAGGAGCAGAGGATGTCATTTCAATCCCAGGTCATATGAGGAAAATCTCCTACTCGGGGGAAGGCTGATGGGAAAGGCACTCATCCAGAGCTGACGGAGAAAGCCTTTCCCCTGGAGCTGACACCGTGAATTTCAATATTTAGCCTACTAGACTGTGAGGGAATAAACTTCTCTTTGTTAAAGCCGACTCACGGCAACCCTAGAGGCCAGAGTAGAATTGCTCTCTAGAGTATTCAAGGAGCAACAGCACTTGGCTTGGCTTGTTAAAGCCATCTATCTACTAGTGGTAATTTATTCTGTTAGGGCAGCACTAGACAACTAAGACAAAACTGGAAGGTCAAAATTCCTAGACCTTCATATACTTATCAAGAGCCCATTGAGCTGAATTTCTAGGTTGCCCCTGAGCAGTTGAAAGAATTACATCTAGTTGAGCCGACTTCAGAATATGACTCTAAGCTATGAATATAGAAATATAGAAAAATAGTGTCCATTTAGAAGGCAAAAAAAGGGTTTCTAGAAAGGCAGAGAATGAAGTTCAAAGAAGGAAACATGTACATACAGTGAGAAGGGGAAACACTAGTGGCTTCTCTTCCCAATTTATCTGAGAGGTAGGAGCAAAACTTCCTAGAAATTTTGAAAAACCAAATATATTGGACCTATTCATCTGCTTGCCCTGGAAAGAGCCCAAAGACATTACAAACTTCCAGGAGAAACCCTATGTGGCAGGCAGAATAACAGCTCTCAGAGATGTCTATCTTCTCCATCCCAGAACCTTTAAATATGGTTTAAGGAATTTTAGCAGAAGGAATTTTGCAGATGTGATTAATATTAATGACTCTGAGATTCTCCTGAATTATTTGGATGGGCCAATCTAATCACCTGTATCCTTAAAAATAGAGCGTTGGCTTATTTGATCAGAGGAAGAGAAGTGATAATGGAAGCAGGGTAAAATAATGCTGTGCTCTAGCTCTGAAAACAGCAGGACAACACAGGCCAAGAAACACAGGTGATCTCTAGAAACTAGAAAAGGCAAGAACCTTTGGAAAGGAGTGCAGTCCTCCCAACACCTCTGTTTGGTCCACTGAGACACATATCAGACTCCTGACCAAGAGAGCTATAAGAAAATAAATTTATGTTGTTTTTATACACAGGTTTGTGGTAATTTCTTACAGCAGAAAATGGAAAATTTGGCAAAAGGCACTAGCAGAAAAACATATATGGAAAGGGCATAACGTTCCACATGACCTACCCATGGAAAGTCACAGACTCAGAAAATCTCGTCTGTTGTGTGACAAAATGGAGGGACAGGGAAGTGTCCAGAAAGCCAGAGGACCAGGAAGAACTGAATTAGGAGGATGAAGCCCTATGGTATATCACTTTTCAACCTGAGACAAGTGAAGGTGACCATGAACTCCACTGCACAAGGAACTGAAGGAGCAGATCAGACCAGCTTCCCTAATGTGGAGATCTAAAATAATGAAGAGAAAAAGAGCACAGGGACCACTTTCACCTGCTTCTTCAAGGCCCCAAAATCTCCTCCAGCTTCACATTTCTCCTTGGAAACAAGAAAGGCAGATCACTGAGTGGAACCAAGCCTATATAAATCACAGGACTCTGAGATGTCAGTAAAAGAGCTATTGCACTATTCAGGGTAGGGATTGAGGCACCAGAACAGTTGATACATAGAAATTGCAAATTACATTTCTCTTCCATTAATGTAATACAAAACTGAGAATGCTAAACTTGTATATTCATTTAGAGAAACTGGCATTTCCTCCCGTACTGATTTGCTTCATGGAAACCAGATTGCATACATAGGTTGGGCTGCCATTTGAGAAAAGTCAGCTTTTGTTTTACTTGTTTCTCACCAAGATATTAGTTTATATCCAACTCTAAGTTTCTACACTGTAACTGCTGGAGATTAGCAAGGAATAAAGAGAAGAGGAAGACAGAGGAAGAGGAGGAAGAACTGGCATTTAATTGCAAAACCCAACAATGTGTCAAGTACTGTAGTTTGCACTACAACCCTTCAATCACAAGCACTTAGTGTGATTTCCACAGAAAATCTTTAAGTTATAAATTATCATTCCAATTTACAAATATAAGACAAGATCAGACATCTGTTCAGTTCACACTAGTAACCTATCAATATAAAAATGTTTATTCTAAAGTAATGGTGATACTTATCCTTATGAAACAAAAGAATATACAAGACATATGGTATACTAAAATATATGAGATACAATAAACTCAGCACAGAAGAGGCTGATGGTTAAAAAAGACTATCTGACTGTTGTGTTTTGAATTGTGTGCCCTAAAATATGGGCTGTAAATTCTAAGCCCTGTATGTGGGAGTATAACCCCATTTGGAAAGCAGTTTTCTCTGTTATGCTCTAAAGCTATATCAGTGTAGGATGTGTGTTAACCCAACAAGCTACGATGTAAAAAAGAGCAGATTACCTCTGAGGAGCAAGCAGAGATGCAGAAAGATAGATGCCCAAGGAAATCTCAAGGAATCAGGAGACAAGCCAAAGAGAAAGGATCATCCTCTAAAGCCTACAGAGAAAGCCTTCCCCTGGACCAGGGCCTTATCACTTCCACAGCCTTCATCCTAGGTGCAGGGTCTCCTCTCCTCATCCAAAAACTTGCCTCTTGTCAGGGCCCTTCCTGAAGATCACTATCAGAACTAGGAACATCCTCTGAAAACATGATGTTTAACTAATTCTTCTTGCTGGTATTGTCAGTGAGAGTGGAGAATTCAGTTGCCAGGAGATACATGGGTAATAACTGGGCAGATGAGACTTTTCAGGGAGATTTCAGAAACCGTAATAGCTTTGCTAGGACTCGAGTCATCTTGGCTCTGGGTCCCCATCATGTTGCTTTAGACAAGGGTTCTGAATCTGGAATTCAGAGCCAAGGACAGCTGTAGTTGAATTCCTGGGGTAGTGTTCAAGAGCCACGAGAAAATATACAAGATTCTGTGCCATAAGAACAAAAAAAATGTAGTTCATAATTGGTCACAACCATTATACTCCCTTTCAGCAGAATTTTGTATTTCACAGGTGCAATGCCTTAGATTGTGTTTATTAGGGACAATGCATGAAGATTACAGAAGGAGAAACCTGGAGAAATTAAAATTGCTTACAAGAGAAAGGATGGGAACTGATAATAAAATTAAAAATAGGTGGAAACCAGGAGAGGAGACAGCAAGTAAAGGAGAAGAAATGCAAGCAATGATGCCTGGTAGAGACCTACAGTGGACCAGAGCAGGAGATACGTGCTGAAGGTCACAAGCAATGATGCCTGGTAGAGACCTACAGTGGACCAGAGCAGGAGATACGTGCTGAAGGTCACAAGCAATGATGCCTGGTAGAGACCTACAGTGGACCAGAGCAGGAGATACGTGCTGAAGGTCACAAGCAATGATGCCTGGTAGAGACCTACAGTGGACCAGAGCAGGAGATACGTGCTGAAGGTCACAAGCAATGATGCCTGGTAGAGACCTACAGTGGACCAGAGCAGGAGATACGTGCTGAAGGTCACAAGCAATGATGCCTGGTAGAGACCTACAGTGGACCAGAGCAGGAGATACGTGCTGAAGGTCACAAGCAATGATGCCTGGGAAAGACCTACAGTGGACCAGAGCAGGAGATACGTGCTGAAGGCCACAAGCAATGATGCCTGGTAGAGACCTACAGTGGACCAGAGCAGGAGATACGTGCTGAAGGTCACAAGCAATGATGCCTGGTAAAGACTTACAGTGGACCAGAGCAGGAGATACGTGCTGAAGGTCACAAGAGCTTCTGAGGAGTATGATGCAGGGAGATGAATGCAGCGAAAGCCCGGACCTGTGGTCACTTTGCTGAGTTCAGACTGTGTGTCCTCCGGGCTGGTGTAACTTGCCCTTTGTCTGCTCCAGGATGTTTCTGCTCTCTGTCAAGAATCTGGGCCACTAGAGACAGACAGTGGTAAGCAACAGAGTGCAAGGAGGTGTGGGAAACCAGATGTGTGAGGAACTCACCTAGAGTCTTACTGATCCTCCCAGAGATTTAGTTGTAAACAATGAGAATCAGTGTTTTTGTTATCTAGTGCTGTTATGATAGGAATACTACAAGTGGACTGCTTTAACAAACAGAAATTTATTTTCTTACAGTTTTAGGGAGCTAGGAGTCTTAGGAAAGCCATTGTAGCTTCTGAAATCTCCCTGAAATGTCTTATCTACACAGTCATCAGCCCTGTATCTCCTGGCAACTGAATTCTCCACTCTCACTGACAATACCCGGAGAAGCATCAGTTAAATGTCATGTTTTCAGAAGGTGTTGCTAGCCCTGAATGTGACCTTCAGGAAGGGCCCAGACAAGAGGCAGATTTTTAGAACAGATGAGGAAATCCTGCATTTAGGATGGAGGCTATGAAAGTGACAAGGAGAACAAGGACACCTCTCTCATTCTGTTGTAGGGTCCACTGACAGAGAAGCAGGCAGGGACAAGATCGTCAGCTTGGCCCAGGATGGTATAATGCCACAGGGGAACATCAGTCACTTACCCACATTCTGCTGGGCCATCCTCATTGCTGAAAGGGAACACATGCTGGTGAGACCATAAACAGACCAAGTCTGTTCATCACAAACTGAGTGGCCCTCCCTGGTCCAATGTCCCAAAGGGGTGACTATCCAGGGTGACTATTGCAGAGGGACATGAGTTTCTGCAATGTGCAGAGCCAGCTAGGAGTGAAGAGAACTCCTCATGACCACAGGGCAGGAATCCTGGACTACAGCCACGTTCCACAACATCCAGCTGCTGCTGTGTCACTATGCACACTTGTCCTGCACACATCACTCAGATGATTTGTGTCTCAATAACCTCTAGAATGCGTGTTCCACCTGCAAGCAGTGTGGTGTGGTCTCAAAGGACCAAAAACTATATGTGTGAAAATATGCTGAGAATAAAACTACAAATAATTCCATAATTGCAAGAAAACATCATTATACGTAGGTCTTTTCTTATTGTTTTTGCAAATATGGAGATCACTAGAAAGAAGGAATGAAAATAAGTAGTGGTATGAAGACTTCAGGGAAAAAGTGGCCATCCATTGTCATATAAACAATTTCTAGAAATAATAACATCTCTACTCTAGGGAAGGAACCCTGGTGGCACAGTGGTTAAGAGGTATGGTTGCTAACCAAAAGGTCAGCAGTGTGAATTTACCAGCCACACCTTGGAAACCCTATGGGGCAGTTGCACTCTTCCCTCCAGAGTGCTCTGAGTTGGAACTGAATATACTGCAATGGATTTGGTGTGCTTCAAGTTTATTCTAGAGAGTCCTCAGAACATTTCATCTCATCTTCCCGGCCCTCCACCCAGCACTTTTTTTTCATCATAATATTAATATAGATAATAAAACACATGCCCATTAAACCATTTTCACACACGTATTTCAGTGGCATTGATTACATTCTTTGCGTAGTGAAGCCATTGTCACTATCCTTCATGAATTATTCCACCACCACTAACATTACTCAATGCCCCCGTGTCCTAACTCTCCTTTTCCCCTTCACCCCAACCCTAGGAACCACTGAAAATCTTTGGTTTCCATATATTTGCCTATTGCATATAAGTGAGGTTATACAGTATTTATCATTCTATGACTGACTTCTTTCATCAGCATGTTTTCAAGGTCCATCTGTGTTATGGCATGTATTAAGGCTTCGTTTCTCTTTACGACCAAGTGATACTCCATTGTAAGGACATCCCATGTTTTGTTTATCCATTCTGTTTATCCATCTGTTGACGAACGTTTCTATTGTTTCCACATTTTAGCTATTGCAAACAGTGCTACAGTGAACACAGATATACAAGTTTCTGTTTGTGTTTCTGTTTTTGAATCTTTGGGGTATATACCTAGGACTGGGAATACTGGGTCACCTGGCAGTTCTATTTTTAGTTTTGTAAGGAACCGCCACAGTGTTTTCTGAGGCAGCTGTACCGTTTTACATTCCAGCAATGCATGAAGGTGCCCATCACTTTTTGATCAGCACCGGCAAGATCTGGAGAGCCTGGCACTCCCGGGAAGCTGTTTGGGGCCTAAACTAAATGACTTTGCTTATTATTTTAACTTCCTTCATGAAATTCTGGAGCATATATTTTTTGGCTTCCAGATGCAGACTGGGAGCCAGTATGCTGAAGGCTAGGAAACCTACAACATGGTCCACAGCTTAGAGTTGGAATGATTAGACCCAGGATATATGACAGACTCCAGGGGTCACCATCACCCACAAGTTCCCAGCATCGGGAGGGAAACACAGAGGCCCTGGTCATAGACGCCCAGAAGTAGGATTTCTCCCACCACCACCTTCCACTTCTGTCCCCAGGAAATGGAGTCGTCGTGATGTCTATGCCAGACACACATAAGGAAAGGGAACATCTGGGTACCAGTGGGATGGTAGATCCAGCTGCAGGTAGAGAGCCACTCACCGTTCTGCTGATCTTTGTTTCTCCTGTCTAAAAGGCAACACACAGGAAATGAGGTGAGCAAAGAGCTAGGATGTCTTTCCCAAATGGGACACAGTTCAGGAGGAAGAGAACAACTTACCCAGCTCTGCTTGGAGTTCATCTGAAAGAGAGAGAAAACAAAGCATGAACTTCCACCCCAAGAGAAAGGAAAGGCCGGTGCCTAGAGAGTCAACTAAGACCCTCTCCATACTAAGAATACCCTCTCTATGTGCTACAGAACTTTCTCCCTCCACACCCATCCAAGCCTTCATGGCCCAGGCTGCCCTCTCCAAGATCTCCTATACCTCCTGCTCTGGCCAGGAGCTCTGAGTATCCCTGGAAACAGCAATCAGGGGCTCGGGTCCTGCTGTCAGTTTTCCCTCTCAGCCCCAGCTCTGGCTTCACCAGCCTGACCCTTCCCCTCCCTTACCTCTGGCTTTCAGCGCTTCCTTGATTTTCTGCTTCTCCTCCTCCTTAGCAAGCTGAAGATTCTTTTTTTCCTGCTGGGCCTGCAGCTTCGCTGAATAGTTTTTCTTGAGAAAATAGCCAGCTCCAAAGGTGAAGAGCATCAGCACACTCATGCTCACAGCAAAAGCTGCCTTCCAGGGAGAGGCTTTGGGGAAGAAAGACTCTGCAGTCCAGACAAAGACAGTGTCAGGACACGTGCAGGTTAACACTGCCCAGCACAGCCAGGGATGCCATCCCCTTTGAACTGGCCCTCCCTGCAGTAGGAACAGGACTGACCTGAGATGGAAATGGCCTTCACCTTCTCCTGGCCCAGGACGGGGTTGAGGATGGAGCAGGTCACATTCCCCACGGAACTGTCTCTCACAATCAGTGAGGCCTCCACATGGAACAGCCCATCAGCATCTTGGACATGGTTCTCAGCGAAAGTCAGGAACTTCTCTCCACTAGGGTCTCTCCAATGAATCCAGGGCTTTGGAAACCACCTGGAGTCCCTACAGACCACACGGACCCCATTGTTCTCCTGCCCTTCCATGAGCACTTCAGGGGCTGAGCCCATACCTGTGGGAGGAATGCCATGGAGACCAGAAGGCCACCTTGTCTCAGGCAGAGGCTCAGGATTCTCAAAGTGTGACATGTTTCACATTACTGGGGGAGCTGACCATCCTGCATTCTGGGAGTTTTACAGGAAGACTATCCCTTGGTGGTAGCAAGGCCATGGCCCACCCCAGGGAACCAAGGAAGAAGCTCTCAGGAGAGCTGTAGGGAAGCACCTGAGGAGGGGACTGTTCTTTCTCACCACATAAGGGGAGAGATCAGGGCACAAGGAAAACAGAAAAATGAATTTCAGTTCTTTCCCAGAGATCAGTCCAGGAAACATAAATCAAGAGACAATAATACAGACTAAGCCTGGGGCAATAAGATGGGCCTTTATCACAATTGTTCAAATGTGCAAGTAAACCTAGTCCAGAGAATTTTGTCAAAACAAAGTCTTGAATGGCCTTCTTTTAGGTAGCAAAAAATATTTGTAATCAAATAATTTATGGATTTTATTTGGTTTTTGTTTTAAGTATACACACAAATTCTTGTGCATATAAACTGGTCTCACTCTCACCCTCTTGTCATAAAGTATAAGAAAATCTCCACATCACAAAATAACTCTTCCCCTGAATTCTAGTCCCCACAGATTACCGTGTCTTTTAAGGTTGATGCATCAATTATTATCCCTCTATCTCCTGTATTATTATTGACCTCTTCCTCCCTACCTATCCTTTTGCCTAGTATATAAACAAGTTCACATTTCTACCGACTCCCTCTTCTTTCCTTTTCAGGACAAGGAAGCATTTATAATGTTCTCACATATCACCAACGTCTCAACCTCTAACAGTCTAGCTTCCGCTACTATTCCACAGAGTCCATCCTTGGTGAGTTAACGAAAATTGGCTACTTAACAATTTTAGTGATCACCCTGCAGTTATTCTTTTTTCAGCATGTGACACTGTTGACTCAGTCTTGAAAATGGATCCATCTTGTCTTGGTCACCTTCCCTTATACATGGCTAGTCACCACTCAGACTATCCTGTTAAACCACTCCTGGACTTTTCTTCTTCCTCCTGGTCCATGAAAGAAGGAGAAGTCCCATGGTTTGATTCTGGCACAGTACACTTTGTACTTCACATACTTTCCCTTGTGTTTTGTTTTTAATGCCCAGTGCTTCTCTTTGTATTTATATTATATTATTATATATATTAAATTATATCCGTTAACCAACACTGTTTCAAACTCCCTTCATTTATATCGACATCCCCATGGATTATCTCCACCAGGATTCCTCACATATACTTTGAACTCAAAATTCCAGAACAGAATTCCTAGTTTCTACCCATGACTAGTACACGGATTACATAGACCAGGGTCTCAAGGAGTATTTTTCTTTATATCCACCTTACCTTCTTTATTTCATTTTGTGGTATCTTTGTACTCTGATAGATAAGGTGACATGACTTGCCTCAGGACCCTGGCATTGTGACACTTAAGGAATTGTCTTACGCTCTGGAGGATCTATATAAATGCTGCCCCAGTGGTGGCAGGGCTGAGTCCTTAACACAAGAAACCAAGGAAGACCCACGTGGACTCCTTAGGAGCACTCTGAGGCTGGGATTGTTTTTTCCAAACACACACACAGAAAGATAGATGCACAAAGAAAAGAAGATAATTCAAACCACTTTCCTTGAGATGTAGCCAAGGAAACAGAAATCAAAGGACAAAACTCTATTCCAGGCCAGAAGAAATGAAATTACAAAAAGTCATCAAGGGCAAAAGTGAAACGGGCCATAAATTTTGTTGGAACTCAGGCTTTCTCAAGCTTACTCTAGGAAGTAGGAAATATTTGAAATTAAGAAATTTATGGGTTGGTTTGTTTGTTTTGCTGTAATTATTCGCAAACTCTTCTTTATCCGAACTGATTTTACTCTCATCTTCTGGTGACATGGTACAAAGAAATCTCCCCCATCCAAGGATAGCTGTTCCTCTGAGCTCTGGAAACCACCATGTCTTTCAAGGCTTGGAAGGATTAATTGTCATCTCTGTTCCCTCTGCTCTTGTCTCCTCTCCCTCTGCTCTACCTCCCTGGCCCATCCTTATTTTAAGCTCTTCCTCTCCATCTACTTCCTTTCCTAGACATGTAAACTTGTTCCAATTTTTAATCTCTTTCTTCCATAAGGTTTATAATCTGTGGACACTTCTACATCCTCATCTCTCACATAACTCTGAACCCCCAATAGTCTGACTTTTCCTACTATTCCATTGAGTTTATTCTTAGAGGGATAACAAAGCTCTCCAACTGGAGAGCCCAGCAGGCACTCTGTTGCCTTTCCTCCTCGGTCTCCCTGCAGTGCAGTCCTTGAATCTCCACTCTTCTCACATCAAAGTCTCTTGACTTCCTTTGTCCCTACTCCTTCCCTTTGTAAACCACATCCAAAATTATATTAATTAAACAACTCTATCTCTCAAATTTCCTTTGTTTATATCCACAATCCTTATATCTTTACAAGGATTCCTCATATATACTTCAAACTCAAAATTCTACAGCTGCAGTCAAGTTGGCAGACGAAATGTACATCTCCCAAAATCCCTCTGGAAACCAAGACCTGAAATGCTAACTAAACGAAGCCTTCTGGACACCTAGTGAGCCCTGGGATGTGGAATACCACTGAATGCAAAAGCTCCTCTCTTTCACTGATCCCTCTCAGCAGAGGTTTGCACAGACGAAAGCATCTCTCCCAGCCTCTACTGACCCACATGAAGCCCAAAAAGCAACAAACATTTTAGAAGATGGTAACCCAGAAATCACCCATGGCATCAGAAGGCCCCCAAAAGAAACCACCTTAGAACTTCCCAGACAAAGAAGCTTTTCTGAAATTATCAGAAGGTGAATACAAAAGGATTATATCTAGAGCCCTGCTAGACCTTATACAAAATGCAGCAGAGCAAAACAAAAAATTAAGCAGGCTGTTTGATCTGATGGAACATCAGTACTCAGAAATCCAACAGATCAAGAACAAAATCAAAGACACGGAAACTTTGATTCAAAGCCAAGAAAACAGAATGGAACAAATAGAAAAGAGAATCTCTAATTTGGAAGACAGAGCTACTGAATCCAGCATCTATGAGGAGAAATCAGAAAAAAGAAACAAGAAAAATGAAGAAGCATTAAGAAGCATGTGGGACTCTATTAAGAGGAACAACCTTCGATTAATTGGAGTCCCTGAACAGGGTGAGACACCTGAGAACACAGAGAGTATCGTTGCTGAGCTGCTGACATAAAACTTTCCAGAAATTATGAAAGAAGAAAGCATAGATATCCAAGATACATATCAAACACCACTCAATACAGATCTCAATAGAAAGACTCCAAGACATATTATAATCAAGCTTAACAAAATGAAACATAAGCAGAAACTCTTAAAGGCAACAAGACTCAAAGCAAAGCTAACATTCAGAGGGAAACCCTGTAGGCTTTCATCAGATTTCTCAGCAAAAACAATGCTGGCATGGAGACAGTGGCATGACATATTCAAAGCCTCAAAGGAGAAGAACTTCCAACCAAGAATTATATATCTTTCAAAACTCTGTCTTAGTCACCTGGTACTGCTCTAACAGAAAATACTACGAGTGGAAGGTTTCAAGAGGAGAAGCTTTTATTGTCACAGTCCAGTAAGCCACAAATCCACTCATAAGTTACAAGTCCATTCAGAATAAGAAATCACAGTCCAGTAGGCTGAGTCCAAATCCAGTGAGAGCATCTTGGCACAGGAACCTCAGGTCCAAAGGACGTACTCTGCTCTCAGTGCTTCTCTCTCAGTGGTGTGAGGTTCCCAACTTCCTTAGCTCACTTTTCTCCCTTATATTCCACAAGCTTGAGTCCTGCCTCACTAACACAACTGCAAACCATTCTCCATCATCAATATCACAGAGGCAGGATTCACAACACATGAGAGGAAGGGCACCATATTGGAACTCCAAACCAAGTCAAATCAACACATACATTTTTGGGGGGACACAATTCAATCCATGAGAACTATCTTTCAAATATGAAAATGAAATGAAGACATTCGCAGATAAACAGAAACTCAGAGACTTTGTAAAAACCAAACCAAAGCTACAAGAAATACTGAAAGAATCTCTTGGCTTCAAAGAACAAAACTGCTAACTTTATATTTTAGAAGGACACATTGCCCAGAATCCTTGTCAGTTAGGGAAGGCTCCAAACACAATCAAAGCTATAATAGCAAGAGAAGTGATCTAGTGATCATATCATGTAAACTATGATATCATCATATTAAAAAGAGGGATGTACTACAGTCATTATAATCCTTCCAGATGGAGAGGAAGCTGACAAGACTGGTAGCAATCAAAATTGGGTTTATATATAGTTTATTAAGTGGGATTACAGGGGTAGCCATAAGCACAGTAGAAGCAACATACTGTATCAAGAAATATAATACAGAAGTCTCAATAGCCACAAAACCAACCCTGAAAAAGGTGAAAAATCAACTCACAAAGAAGGTGTCCAAACAGATTAATAAGAACAACAACATCAACACAAAAATAAACATATCACAGTGGTAGCCATGAACACATACCTATCAATAAGTACACTGAATGTGAATGGACTGAAGGCTCCAGTAAAGAAACATTGAGTGGCATCTTGGCTCAAAAGACATGACCTATCTATATGTTGCCTACAAGAAACTCATCTTAGACTTAAGATAGGAACAAACTGGAAATCAAAGGATAGAAGAATATATCAAACTAACAATGAACAAAGAAGAGCAGGTGTGGCAATTCTAATCTCAGATAAAATCGATCATGGACAAGGATGGACACTATTTATTGTTAAAAGGCTCAACACAAGTAGGACTTAACAATATTAAATATTTATGCATCTAACATTGGAGCACCTAAATACGTCAAAGAAACACTGTCTACACTCGAAAAAGAGATAGATCACTCCACAGTAATAGTAGGAGACATCAACATTCCACTCTCAATATTGGACAGATTGTCTAGAAAAAAGCTCAATAAAGACACAGAAAACCTTCTTACCACGATTAACCAACTAGACCTCATCGACATATACAGAACTTTCTATCCACCAGGGGACAACTACACCTTCTTCTCCAGTGCATATAAAACATTCTCGAGAATAGACCATGTGTTAGGACATAAAGCCATTCTAAACAAAATTCATACTACTGAATTAATGCAAAGCATCTTCTCAGATCATAAAGCCATCAAAATCAAAATCAATACCAGAAAAAACATAGAGAGAAAGAAATTTATGGATTCCAATGAGAACGGAAACACTTCCTACCAGAACCTATGGGATACCGCCAAAGCTGTGCTCAGAGGTCAGTTTATCTCCATAAATGCACACATCTGGAAGGAAGAAACAAATCAAATCAAAGAACTAACCCCACAGCTTGAACAATTAGAGAGAGAACAACAGAGGAACCCCTCAGGCACCAGAAGAAAATAGATCATAAAGATTAGAGCTGAACTAAATGAATTAGAGAATAGAAAAACTTGAAAAGACCAAAAGCTGTTTTTTTGAAAAGATCAACAGAATTGAAAAACCACTGGCTAAACTTACTAAAGAAAAATAAGAAAGGAAACAAATAACCCAAATTAGAAACGAGAGTGCAGTGGTCACAACAGACCCAACAGAAATTAAAAATATCATAGCTGAATACTATAAAAGACTGTATTCCAACAAATCTGAAAACCTAGAGGAAATGGACAAATTCTTCGATTCATATCACCACCAAAATTATCACAAGGTGAAACAGAACAACTTAACAAACCCATTACAAAGGAAGAGATTGAAAAAGCCATCAAACAACTGCCAACCAAAAAAATCCAGAGCCTAGATGGCTTCACTGCAGAATTCTACCAAGCTTTTAGAGAAGAGTTATCTCCAATACTACTGAGACTATGTCACAGGATAGAAAGGGATGGAGTACTCCCAAACTCATTCTATGAAGCCAGCATAACCCTGATACCAAAGCCAGGAAAAGACTCAACATAAAAGGAGAACTACAGGCCGAGATCACTCATGAATCTAGATGCAAAACTCTTCAGCAAAATTCTTGCCTATAGAACACAACAACATATCAAAAAAATAATCCACAATGATCAAGTTAGATTCATACCAGGGATGCAAGGCTTGTTCAACATCAGAAAAACAATTCATGTGATCAACCACATAAATATCACAAAAGACAAGAATCACCTGATCTTGTCCATTGATGCAGAAAAGGCATTTGATAAAGTCCAACACCCATTCATGCTAAAAACTCTCAGAAAAATAGGAATAGATGGAAAATTCCTCAACGCAATAAGGGCCATTTACACAAAGCCAACTGCCTATGTCATCCTGAATAGAGAGAAACTGAAACAGTTTTCCTTGAGAACAAGAACTAGACAAGGATGCCCAACCTCACCTCTCCTATTCAATACCGTACTGGAAATTCTAGCCAGAGCAATTAGACAGGACCATGGAATAAAGGGCATCTGCATTGGCAAAGAAAAACCACAAATCTCTGTATTTTCAGATGATATGATTGCATATGCAGAGAGTCTCAAAGAATCCATAAGTAAACTACTCAAACTGATAGAAGAGCATGGCAAAGTCTCAGGATACAAGATACACATAAGTAAATCAGTAGGATTCCTTTATACCAACAATGGGATTATTAAGGAAGTAATCACCAAGTCAATACCATTTACTATAGCCCCAAAGAAGATAAAGTACCTAGGAATAAATTTAACCAGAGAAATAACAGACCTTTACAAAGAGAACTACAAACCCTTACTACAAGAAACTAAGAGGAACTTACATAAATGGAGAAACCCACCCCACTCATGGATAGGAAGACTTAACATTGTGAAAATGTCTATTTTACCTAAAGCAATCTACTTATATAATGCAATCCCAATACAAGTTCCAGTGATATTTTTTAATGAGACAGAGGAACAAATTGCCAACTTTGTCTGGAAAGCGAAGAAGCCCTGGATAAGTAAAGCATTACTAAAGAAGAAGAACACACTGGGAGGTCTCTCATTACCCGACCTTAGAACATATTACACTGCCACAATAGTCAAAACAGACTGGTACTGGTACAAAACAGACAGATAGATCAGTGGAACAGAATCGAGACCCCAGAAATGACATCATCTGCCTATGAACAGTTGATATTCGACAAAGGCCCTAAGACGTTAAACTGGGGTAAAAACAATCTCTTCAACAAATGGTGCTGGCAAAATTGCATATCCATCTGCACTAAATTAAAAACAGACCCATATCTTACACCTTATGCAAAAACCAACTCAAACTGAATAAAAGACCTAAATATCAAATCTAAAATGATAAAGCTTATCCAAGAGAAAGCAGGAATGACAATGGAAGATTTGATACACAATGTAGATAGACTTCAAAATCTGTCAAACAAACCACAATCATCAGAAGAGAAAATAG
The DNA here is from genome assembly GCA_028571685.1 of Heterohyrax brucei. Taxonomy (NCBI): domain Eukaryota; kingdom Metazoa; phylum Chordata; class Mammalia; order Hyracoidea; family Procaviidae; genus Heterohyrax; species Heterohyrax brucei. The sequence goes on along the minus strand of CM053144.1, from coordinate 50,569,516 downwards.
ATAAATGGGAACTACTAAGAACCAATCACTTTTGCACATCCAAAGACTTTATTAATAGAATTAAAAGGCCACTATGGAATGGGAAAAAATATTTGGCAACCCTATGTCAGACCAACACCTGATCTCCGTAATCTATAAGGTACTACAAAATATCAATAAGAAAAAGATAAATTGTCCAATTAAGCAATGGACAAAGGAGATGGATAGACACTTCTCTAAGAGGATATCGAGGCAGCCAAAAAACACATGCAGACATGCTCACGATCATTAGCTAATAAAAAAATTCAAATCAAAATGACAATGAGATACCATCTCACCCTAACAAGATTGGCCATGATCCAAGAAATGCAAAACAACAAATGCTGGAGAGGCTGTGGGAGACTGGGACTCTGCAAAATGGTTCAACCTCTTTGGAAAGCAATCTGGTGCTCCCTTAAAAAAATGGATGTAGATAGACCATTTGACCCAGTAATTTCACTGCTTGGAATATAACCTACAGAATCAAGGCCATTCACATCAACTGCTACATGCACACAAATGTTCATCACAGCACAGTCCACAATAGCGAAAAGATGGAATCAACCCAGATGCCCAACAACAGAGGAATGGATAGGTAAACTATGGTATATATACTCAGTGGAGCACTGTGCAACGATAAAGAACAACGATGATAGCAGGAAACATCTCTTAACCTGGTTTCAACTGGAGGACATTATGCTGAGTGAAAGTAGTCAGCAACAAAAGGACAAATATTGTATGGGACCTCTACGATAAGAACTTAAAAACAGACTCATGCATAGAAGAAAAGACTCTTTGATGGCTGCAAGGGTGGGGAGAGACAGAGGAGGAGGGGGCGAGGGTTTAGATTAGATAGTTGATAGAAATTTGGTTGGGTGAAATTGGTGACAGCACACATTAGAAAGAAGATCAATAACAACCGTACTTCAACACAGTTTGGGAACTCCTACCATCTTAACCTAATATTGCTAGGACAGAGTAGCTGGGGCGGGAGGCCAGGGGCCAGGGACCATGCTCTCAGATGAAATCAAGGCCAATTGGCACAGCTAGAGTTTGTAATGAGGACTCCCTGCACCGTTCATCAGCAAGCGGCACCTGGGGTCTTAAAAGCTGCCATCTAAGGCTACAGCAAACAGTCCCAACTCAACAGGAATGGATGATCATCCAGGACAAGAATGACATGAGTAAGAGAGAACCCAGAAGACGGAGAGACCTACATCCACTGGGGACCAAAAGAACCATATGGTGTCTGGCCATCACCAGTGATAGCCACGATGGAGCTCACAAAGTTCAGTTTCACTGACAACAAGAGAATAAATCAGGCTGCACCCTGAGATCTCCAAAAAAGACTGCAATCTATGGTATGGGGGCTTCGGGGTTCCCCTAGGAGCATGGCCCCTGGCCCTGATGCTGCTGCCCCTGTCCGTAAATCATAATGAATCTCAATTTTTTGGACAGCAATGGATTGGACTTGGCGATTCAGAGTGACCATATCTATCTTGTGGAAATTCTATGGTTCTGTGCATCCATAGGGTATCATCCTGCTGACCTCTTGCTGGAGGAAGGGGAGTAGTTGGAGAGGCGGGGATAGGAGACTGTTGGGAGGATAGGACATGCATGGAGCAGAGAGGAGGGGTGCGCTGTCACCGGGCAGGGAGAGCAGTAGGAACTGCATATAGGTGAGCATGTGAATTTACATGGGAATGTACATTTGTATTCAATCATAACAAAAAACGGGGAGGGGGAGAATAAATAAATAAATAATCATAGTTCAGAAGAAAAAAAAGAAAAACTCAAAATTCTACAACAGAAGTCATAATTTTGCCCTATCAGTGGTAAATTAACTACTAACACACGCCCTTCTTTGGCTTTGCCAAACCAAATAAACCAAATTATTGCTGTCAAGTCAATTCCAACTCACAGTGACCCTATAGGACAGAATAGAACTGCCCTATACAATTTCCAAGGAAAGACTGTGCAATTTGAACTGCCTACATTTTGGCTAGAAGTCGTAGTTCTTAACCACTGCTCTGCCCTTTTCCACATTGTTTTATAGTGTCCTCCCACTCCGATGCTAGAACAGATTATGTGACTTGATTTCACCAGAGAGAAATTGGGAAATGAGACACAAGCAAACACTTGAAAATTGCTTCTGCCTTGTGGCCCTCTGCCATTTCTATGGGAGGTACGTGTTCAGGCTAGCCTGCCAGAAGATGAGACTCACGGACCATGGTCTGGTCACCCCAGCCTTGCCAGTTGAAGCTGTCCTAGCTCAGCCAGTTAACTCCCATTCACGTGGAAAACATAGCCAAGTTTCACACCTTTTCTGCTGACCAAAAATGTAGGAATGAATCCAGCTGAAACTAGCCAAGCCAAGCTCAGATAAGCCAAATTCTGTAAACGGTTATTGTTATATACCGTTGAGATTTTTGTGACTGATTGTTATTAAACATTACTAACGTGAAAGGTAACTGATAAATAATTATCAAGATATCTACCATTTAACAGCAACTAGCCAAGGCAAAACCCTGGAATCTCTGTGCTCCCCTCCTCTCCTTCCAAACTTCAGGGTCCCCAAATCTACTCACTTAGTTTACTTTATTTTTCTCTCTGAGATCTGACCCCAGCTCTGGTACCAACCTGCAGTGAGGCTGTCATCCACTTCACCTGGTCACTACACTCCAGGCCTCCAGCCGTTCTCCCTACCATCTATCCTCACAGCTGCTAGGTGAGCATTCCCAGCCCTGCTCTGCTGAAAATCCCTTCTGCTTTGCATCCAAACTGCTTAACAAAACACACAAAGCCTTCTATGAATTGGCTGCTGCTTCTCCTCCAACCCCTTCTCTCAATCCCACACAAACTCTACCACCTATGACACTCAGAGCCCACATCCTACACCCCAAGGGGTATTTGATTAATTTCTATAAACCTCACCTTGCTCTGTGTGCTCCCTGCCATTTCAAGTTCAGTCCCACAACCTCGATTGCTCCTTGGAACGTTGCATGATAAACTCATGTACCCTTCTCTGTATTACATATAGAAGGAACATCTTATTGTCCATCACTGACACTATTTACCAGCCTATCCCTCATTCAGTCCCACCAGTCATACTGCCTCCTGTGTGCCCAGAACACACCAGCCACGCTCTCACGTGTAGCAGTCTGCACTGCTCTTCCTGCTGCTTGGAATTCTCATCCCCCAGATATGCACTCAGATAAATCTTGCTTTCTTTAAGCCTGTGCTCAAACAGCACACTATCAATAAGGTCCAGATTAGTCCCCATTCCAGTCCCCAAACCCACATCCTAATCCCCTTCACCTGTTCTACTTTGTCTTTTCTCCTCAGGACATCTCACCTTCTAATATCATGTGTAACCTATTCACTTACGGTAGTTTTTCTGTCTTTATATTTAGAATACAAACTGCAGAGCAAGGATCTCTATTTGACTCATTGATATAACCAAAGTGCCTAGAACAAGGCTTGGTACCTACAAAGGGCTCTACGTTATTTAAATTGAATAGACGAATGAATGAGACTCATTTTCTGCATCTCTAAAATGAGGGACTAAATCATCCCTGAGGTTGCTACCAACTCCAAGACTCCAGGGCTCTAGAATACATACACCAAGTCACCAACCTGCCACCTTCACCTCCAAGGTAGCCTTTCCAGAGAATTCTCCGTGTTTGAAGAAGCAGGTGTACAGTCCATCATCAGAAACCCGGATGTTGTCAATGCGCAAGACAGCCTGCCCCCGAGTAAGGAAGTCCGTCACCAGCGAGGTCCGCCCTGCATACTGCGGCATCTGCCCCTCCTTCTGCTCCTCCTGGTTCTGATAGATGAGCACCGCTTCTGAGAATCTGGAACGGAACCACCGCAGCTCCATGTTCTCAGCACTCATCGGTGGGTATAAGAAGCAGGGCAGCGTAGTATTTCCACCCAGAACCGCCACGATGGGGTCTGTGGGCCCAACCACAAGGAACTTGTCTGTGGACAAGAGGTGACAGTGAAAGTTCTAGAGAGACACAGGCCTAGGAGCGTGGGGCGGGGTGGAATAAATGCTGTAAGATGCTAACAGGAGATAACCGTTACTGATGAAGGAATGAGAAGTGACGATTCTGACTGGACTGAGATGTGCTCACCACTGTGTCATGAGCCAGAAATGATGTTAAAGAACCACCTTCATGAGTCCAGGCTCTGTCATGAATCCCATCCCCATCTGAGAAAACTGTAGTTTTCAAGCTTGAATGTGCCTCAGAATCATGCAGGGGTGTAAACCCAGAAGTCTAGGGGAGGTCCAAAGTGTGAATTTCTGAGGAGTTTCCCAAAGCATTAGTGGGTCAATGATAGAATTACAACTTCCCATGCAGACCTAGCAACTTTCGGTTCGTTGTTTCTGGGGATGCTTGAGTCTGGGCCAGTTTAAGGCAGCTAACAATGATGATGACAAGGAGCTCCAGAAATGCAGGTATGCTTATCCAGGGACCAGACTTCAAGAACCACAGCCCTAACCAGGCCCATCTCAGGACAGGACTGAAAACTGACCAGTGGCTACCAGAGATCTAGGTCTCAACTCTGATCATTCAGCCACGCCTGGAAAATTCCCCACACCCACATCTACCTTTTATTATTTATGTCCTTATCTTTTCTCTTGCGCTGAATCATACGTGCATTTAAAACCCAGAGTCAAACACTATTTGTGTTTAAAACCTGAGCTCACTCCCATGGCTCACAAGAGCCTCAGTCACTGCTTGAAGCAGGCACACCCTCCCTTGTCACCCTCAACCTTCTGAGGCTGGAGGCTGCAACTTGGCCCCTCTGGGGGGCAAGTCACCCTGGATACCCAAATGTCATCTTCTCTATGGCTGGACCCTAGCCCAAGCCACCATTGTCTCCCACCTGGAGGATGGGAGCAGATATGTCTCCCCCAGCCCATTTACACTTAATCCACCCCCACTGTGTTGTTTTCTACATGGTAGCCACAGTGAGCCTTTCAATGTGTGGGCCACATCATGTCAGAGCTCCACTCTGCCCAAAGCCCTGCAGTGTCTCCCCAGTTCCCTCCAGTGACCCACAAAGCCCTTTGGAGCCACCACCAGCACCAATCGGATCTGAACTACTGCTTTCCTCCCCCTCACTATCTCTGCTGCATCCAAGGCACTTCTTGTTCTCTGGACCTCCAGGTTCTCTGCCAGCTGAGCACTAGCTGAACCCTCCTGTGAGAACACTGTTTTCCCAGTGAACCTCAAGCTCACTGTCCCCACCCCTAAGTCTTAATCCACATCTCTCTTATTGACCACCCTATTGAGACCTGCTGCCTGCTCACATCACAACTTTCATCTCTTCCATTCCCACCACACACACACTGCACATACCTCTCTTCTTCATTATCCCATAGCACTAATCTCCTCTAACAGACTGTAATTTTTCTTGGTTTATTGCACTTGATATTTTCTGCCCCCTGTTGAAATGTAATCTCTATGAAGACAGGGAGTCTGTGTTCTGTTTACAGAACAACACCTAAGCCATAGTAGACTGCCCATGAACACTGGGGGAATAAAATGAATTAATGGATTCCTGTGTGTTTTCTTAAGACATTAGTAAAGCAGGGAAATAGGAAAAAATATATTTCCAAATATTGTCTATTTGGCTCTTCTAAACATTAAAGAAGTTATTGGGGACAACTGTCAGATTTCTTTACTCTTAGCTATGGTTTGGAAACATGGGTGGCGTGGTGGTTAAGTGCTAAAACTGATAACCAAAGGGTTGACAATTCTACCATGCAGTCATTGAAAACTCTATGGGACAATTCTACCCTCTCCCACGGGGTCTCTACAAGTCAGTGTCAACTCAGAGGCACTGGGTTTGGTTTGGTTTTAATTGTAGTTCAGTGATTTAAAAAAAAAATTTTTTTTTAACTATAATTAGTGACGGCATCAAAATCTCTCTAGGACAAAGCCCCACCATCTCCCTCCCTTCTAATGAAGAGAACCAGCAGTTCACCTATGGTTCCCACACACCACAGTGAGAGACACAGAGAGAGGGGGGTGAAGCACTCACCTGCAGACCCCAATGTGGACAGCTGGAGGAGCAGCAATACAAAAGTGAGATGACAGCATAAAGGTCGGCTGGAGCTTCCCTCCATTTCCTCAGAGCTGGAGAGAGACAGAAGAGGAGTCAGAGGCCCCGGATAGGAGACATCCCACCCACAGTTCAGCCTCAGTGAGCAGCAGAGCAGTTCTGGCTTGCTCACTGTACTAACGTGGTAGTGGGTATTTCCAAATCAGCAAAGCTGATACCAAGAAAACACTGAGTCAGGCATCTCTCAGCCATTCTAGGAAGACTCTGTGGTGTCAGAGAATCATTAGGTAAGCCTGGAAACAAACTATTCCTTCCCTTCCCAACACACTAACGTGCACACCACAGGCCCACTGCCCAAACAGCAGGCTTTCCTTTGTCAGCATCTGTGTCCTGGGGGACACCTTCCCTCCATCCCTAGGACTCTCATAGTCCATCCCTCATTCCTTGTCAGAGGACATCGATGAAGGCACCCAGCTAAGGTAGACATGCCGGTTACTGATGCTCTCTATTCTGCCCTCCCAACTGTGACCAGGGAGTCACCTGAGAAGTATCAGAGACAGACAGCATCCTCAGAGAGACAGCAACTTCCTTCACAGACACCCTTCCCTGTTTAGTGCATCTGCGTACTTCACAGACATTTCAACCCCAACCCCGCTCACTTCTAGCTGCTGCTCAGTAAATTCCCTACTGACAGTTAAACTTGGCCGTTCTGTCTTTGAGGTGGGACTCCTGGCTGGCGGGTAAAAGAAGCCAGCTGGAGGGTGAGTAGCAAAGAATAAAAAATGAATGCTGGTTAGAGAAAAGACCTCAAAACCACCTTCTGCGTGTGGAGCAGGGTGAGGCAGCCTATGGTCGGGAAAGCATAGGCTCTGCAGTCAAAGGCTAAACTTCCCTCTAGACTCACTCACTGAGGCAAGTGACTTGAACTTGTCTGTCTTGGTTTCCCCATCTACAAAATGGGGATTGGAACAGTACTTCCCTTGATACTGTTCTGGGTTATAATGAGAGTTGCCTGAATTTACATTCATAAAGTCACTACGGATAATGAGAAGAAGACCTGTTTCTACTAGGTGCTACATAAGCATCGTTAAAATAAGCGAATAAACATGCAAGCCTCACTGTGGCTGTCCTCAGTCTTCTGAGAGTAGACAGTGGCCCAGTCACAAACACACAGGCATTCTCAGCCTCCTCACAGCTGGCTGCTCCCTATCGCCCCTCCCCTCCCCGTGACCCACAGGTGTCTGCACAGCGAACTCACCTGCTTCTCCTGGTTCCAGTTTTGAAAGCCTGTGCTCACCGGACGAATCTCTAAATTCAATAGCTGTAAGAGGTTCAGTGCCGCAGGAACGCCAGCAGACCTCACATCTACCTTTGGAGTTTGTACCTACAGTAAGCTCCTCTGGAAGCCTCAGTACCAATTTCCAGGTCAGACACTATGGGCCTAGGGTCGCTAAGAGGCAGAACAGCTGAGGAAGCAGTGCGGCCTTGATTACAGAGATATCCGCAGAGACCTCGGCCCTGGGCACCCACAGAGCATTCCCACCAGAAGAATCACCCCATTTCCTCTGGTCCTTCACTATCTGAAAGTGAAAGCCGGCAGAAAGCAGCCCAGCAGTCTCTGCCCTGCCCTCTGGACAGTGCTCCCTGTTATCAAGGAGGAAGTAGCGTCGTCAGAGCAACAGAGAGACAAGCCGCCCCGCAGAGATGCAGACTCAGGAACCAATTGTTCAGCACTGACTGTGTGCCAGCTTGCTCCTGGCTTCAGGAAGTAGGGACTGCAGATGAGCCCAGCCAAGACTAACAGCCCATTTCATGCATATGTCAGCACCTCCTGGGTAGCTAAAACAGCTAAATGTCCAACTAGTAACAGAAAGGTTGGCTGTTTGAACCCACCTAGAGCCACTTTACAAGACACATCTGATAATCTGCTTCCACTGGGTCACAGCCTTAAAACACTATAGACAGAGCTCTGCTCTGCAGCACAGGGGGTGCCAGGAGTCACAACGAGCTTGAAGAAAACAAGATTTTCTTTTGTCTTGTGCATAGGTCTTTGCAGTCTGTTGACATGAAGTGCTTCTGGGCCGTTTGAGAAACAGAGCTGTACCCAAGGCCCTTGTGTGTGATCAGTTTTCTTTTTCTTGATCAACAGATGATCCAGTGACTTCCCACAAGCAACCAAGGGATTAACACTGGGCACTGCTTCAGGACCATGGCCTTGCTTTGCTAAAAAGATAGCTGTGCTCCTGATGATTTATACTGAACATACTATTACCACATATTTTTATGTATTACTAATAGATAACGAATACACTGCAATTTACTTGGTATTTATTTTTATTTTATGGTCCTTTCAGTGAAAGTGTACAACTCAAGTCAGTTTACCATACAAAAACTTACACACGCTGTTATGTGACCCTAGCTGCTCTCCCCACAGTATAACAGCACCCTCGTACTCACCAGCCTGTATTTCCATTCAACCAGCTCCTGCTCCTCTGCCTTCTCATCTCACCTCTGGACAAAAACTGCCTAGTCAGTACCACATATCCACTCAAGCCAAGAAACACACTCCTTGCCACTATCATTTTGAGTCTACTAAGGTATTTGGGGTCAGTTCTACCCTGGCCCCTAGGGTCGCCATGAGTCAGATCCGACTCAACGGCACTTGGCTTGGCATCACCCTAAGTATAGCCATTCAGTCTTCTCCCCATGCTGGAGGGAGAGTACACATCCCACACTCTCCAGAGGAAGATCCTGGAACAATGGGTCTTTGCCTTCAGCGCCTGTCTCTCTGAAGGGAGGTCACATCAGTAAAAGGCACCTGTGCATGAAGCTTGATAGTCTCTCCTAATACTTCACTCTCTCTCTCCTAGCCTACTTCCAATCTAGCAGACAGCCTCATATGTTTCTCTCCTCCATCTCCAAGGCCAGCACCTTCCTGCAAGCCACCCACCCTTCTCCCATGGCCAAAGCAGTAGCCCGCTCATGGGTCTCCCTGCCTCACCTCCAGTCCATTCTCCATTTCATGGTCTTGGTCTTTTCAAGGTCAGCCTATGCCAATTCTCTGCCTCAGACTTTCAGTGGGTTGCTCTGCCCTAACCTCCACTCTGTGGCTGCCAGGCCCTGTCTTACTTTCTGACCTCATTTCCCACCACTCTCCTCATTGTTATTTATATTCTGACATGAGCCCCTTGGACCCCAAGAGCTTTTCCTGGCTCAGGACCTTCTTATAAGCCACTGAATGCTTCTGGCCTCTCCCTCTGCTACTAAATTCCTCCTCACCCTTCAGCTCTCGCCTAGAGTGGTCTTTCTTGTAGAAGCCCTTGCTGACATATCAGTCCACATTATGCTCCCAAAAACATATTTGCCAGGATCTTTCATAGCAACTCATTTTCCTGTAACACTGACAGTCTTCATCTGTGTAATGTTTATCTGTTTGATATCTGTGAAATCCATAAAAGATGAACTCTGTCTTATTCACATCTCCATATTCAGCCAAAAGCATGGTCCCCAGTATGTAACAGACACTCAATAAACACTTGTTGAGCTGATTTACAAAAGAGTTTCATTAGCAAAACAACTACTTAGCCTTGTCCAGATTCAAGAGAAGCAGTTAAGTCCATTCAGAAATAGGATAATTATTAACTCTGACTGAAATAAGTCTGTCCTTTGAATGGATGAAGTTGTTCTATCATTTTTCCCTCTGGCTGTCTACATGACCCCTACATCCCCTCACTAACTAATTATATCACCACAACCCTGGAAACTTCAGGTTGAACCATTGTGATTGCTGTCTTGATCATGCTGAGTGCACGTGTTAAATGACTTTGTCCAGTGTTTCCCTCGCTAGACTTCCATGAGATCATTGCCATTATTATCTTCATTGTCCAGATGAGAAAACCAAACTCTCAGAGTCCCACAGTCACACACCAGGCAAAATCTCTTTCAAACTGTGTTGACTTTCAGTTGCTTCTAAATGATGTGTTGTATTTGTCTTATTTGAGCAAGCATGGCATTGCTCGGTTTCCACCCAAAAGTCCAGTCTGGTAATTTTACAACTGTTGGCAAACTCAGAAGTTCTGGGCACACCTGAACTGATCCCACAGTGTCTGCCAAAGGGTCATTTCTGACAATACTCACTTAGCTGTGGGAATATTTGGAAAATCCATTTTAACCCAAAAGTAATTAACGACACACGGAATAGTATGAAAATCCATACACTCCACTCAGCAACCCTAAACCTCAGCTACAGGGAAACTTCTCCATGCATAAAAAACGTTAGGGGAATTTTGTGAAAACTGGTTTCAATAAAACAAACAAAATTTTATAGAATACTTACTAAGTGCCCGGAACTGGCCTACACAAATCATTTTTATTTCATTTCACTCTCTCAGGGACCACATCGAGGAGGCAACCTTATCCCTATGAGGGGAAATATTTTCAAATCAATCTCAATCCATTCAGAACTTCTGGAAAAATGTGTGTATTTGACTGTGAATTCAACAATTAGACTAATACACTTTGACAGTTCAAAAACTAGGCATTCTTAGTCAAGCAGACATGAAGCGAGATGTAAACTCTATCAAACAAAACACTTAAACCAGGAACTTTCCAAAGATAGAAGGTTTAGAAATATAATGAGACTGCCACCAATACTGTACCCAGCCCTCAAGCCCCATCTCCAAATAAACCAGCACAAAACAGGAGCTTCCGCGGACCATGGAGTCTGGAAGGCCCCACATGACCAGAAAGCTTATCTCACACCGAATCCCAGCTCATGGAGCTCCTAGAGTGGGTGGGGAAAACAGATTACAGGTTACAGTCTCCTAAAGAACTCTAGGGGCTGGCAAGAAGCACCTCAGAAAGCACATTCAGTGTCCTGCCCCAGCTCATCAAGACTGTGTTCTCAGCTTCTGTGACAATACCCGCTATTCACAGTCACAAATGTGTTTTGCTGAAAATATAAATGACCCAAATGCTAATAAGGTTAATATTTTACTTTCCTATCAAACAGATGTGCAATGCCTCTTATCATTTAGTTGTTTCAAGTGCTTTCAAAGTAGTTTCAGATAAATACCTGGACCATAAAACAACAGTTAATGTAAAAGGTATTGTGGTTTTTAATTTGTGAAAGTTTAAGTGAAGGACTCAAGTCTTTTTCTCCATGGTCTGACCTGGTAAAAACTGAAATGACTTAATTTACCTTGACACTGTTAAGATGAAGAATTAACTGATTGATCTTCTGTTCATTTTCTGGGAGTTAAAAAAAAAATGAAAAAAAAAATAAAAACATACACTCAGTTTGGTGAGTTTTAATTTTAACTTTAAATTTTTCTTTCCAACCTCTCAACCATGGCCCTGGCTAAAGGGCTTAGGTTTTAAACTGACAGACTCCCAGCAGGCATCACAGGGCCCTCACCTTTCGCTGTGTCTGCCCCCACCTGCAACTCTGGTGAGTCCCTCCCAGTCAAGACTGTCACTTCAATTAGTAAAATATCCAAGCAAAGGGGCTCAAGGACCTCTTTGGGTCCCTTGTTTGCTCCCTGCCATCAGGGCCTGCCCAGCTCCACCCAGAGGTCTGTAGCAGAGCCCTGCTGGCCTGTGACACCTACCCACCACCCACCCTCTGAATGGGCATCAACACTGCCTCCCGAGTCTGAGATTCCAGGAGAAGTAAAGAGGTGCCATTTGCCCCCAGTCCTTGAGACATATGGAGGTAAACGGGTGAAGTCAGAGGGTAAATTATCCTTAGTATAGAAAATCTAACCGAACTTGATTAGAATAATAAGCAGAGAAGAAAAGAAAAGGGAGAAGGAGAAGACAGAAAGAAAGATACTGTGAGACAGAGAAAGAGAGGAATTAAAAAAGGAAGAGAGCGTTAGGGGGTTGACCTGGCATTCAGCTGTGCCGTATCCACAGCTGAGAGGCCAGAATGGTCACACATGTGGCCAAGGAGTCCTTACCAGTCTCTCCAGTCACATCACTCCAGTCTCAATTGGGAGGGACTCACCAGAGTCACAGGGGGGGCATGCACAGAGAAAGGTGAGGGCCCAGTGATGCCTGCTGGGAGTCTGTCCTTTGGAACCTAAGCCCTTTAGCCAGGGTCTTGGTGGTTGAGAGGATAGAAAGAAAAGTTTAAAGTTAAAATTCAAACCCATCAAACTGAGTGTATATGTTTAGTTTTTCTTTTTTTTTTTTCCTCCCAGAAAATGAACAGTTGAAGACAGCAAGCCAGCCCAGGTACTGCCTTTATGCATGTTCCAGTCAGTGACCTGGGAAGAACTTACTAAGACTTCCGATCCCATGTAGGTCAGGCATATCCATGACCAACAGTAGGACAGGAAAATCCTGGTGGGTGGGACTTGAGGACCAAGCTATAGTGAAAGGTTGAAGGCCCTGCCCTTTGATCCACTCTTCTTAAGAGAGCTGGAAGGACAGAGGCCTAGCCCACTGGACACAGGAGAGGCCATGTCCAAACCTCTCATTTCAAAGAGGTGTGATTCCACAGGCAGAGCTGAGACTTGAGCTGTGGGCCAGGGCCAATGGTCTGAGCTCAGAGGCCAATGGCTTCCGATGGCCATTGCCAAATACTCGTGTCCACCATTCATCACATGCCGTTTTACTCTTATCATTACGTTTTATTATTTCAACAAAATTTTATAATCTTGTGAGGCCGTTCTTACTTTTATTATCTTACTGCTGAGGAAACAGAGGTTCAAAGATATGAAGAAATCTGCCCAGGGTTACAAAGTCAGAGAGACAAGTCCAACCCAGGGTGGAGCTAAGCTTTAAACCAAGGTAGCCAGAGTGGGAACACCTACTCTGGGATACTCCAGGGAATCCATAGGGAAGTGGGGTAATGCAAAGAAAAACATTAGGACTTGTAGTTATGTAAGCTTTCATTTTACCATTCAGCTTGTTTCTGGTCATTTTTATAATCTACATAATGCTAGCACATATTTGGAAGCTGCAAGTTCAAAATGTATTGCTGAAAACAGTGCATGATCAAGTCTGAAGACTTTGCTCCACATCTCTGCTCCAGAAATGCTCTCTAAAGCAGCAGCTGTCACTGAGGAAGCAGACCACAGTCACCCAAGAGTAACTGAAAGAACAGCCTCTCTGGCTCACCAAGGTTACCTCAGCCACCACTTGTGACCACTGCTAGACACACAGAGAGAGCATTTTCCTGCAGAAGACAATGAGGGAGGAAAGGCTTTGACAATACAGAAAACTAATCATAAAATACGAAACTGAGTGGAGGAGACCAGACACAAAAAGTCACATGCTTTAGGATTCCAAATGTATGCATTAAAGACCTGGCAAAGTGAATCTGGAAGGTCCATGTGGAGCTTTTTTCTGTAATGTACTCCTCCCAGGCAATCATCAACTGCAATGAGACCTATTGTCACTGATTCAGATCTTATATATGGTGACTTCATACATTGCAGAGTAAAACTGATCTCCATAGAAGAGCTTCCACAGTCCTGCTGAGTGGGTTCCTACTGCCAACACTTTGGTTAGTAGTCAAGTACATACCATTTGCACCAACAGGGGACCACCTCTTTCATGGGAAGACCTGCCTGAAACCACAACCTGTCCTCTTGACCTCCAGGCAGAGGCAGGGAGCTCACTGCAGCCTGAACTCACATCCAGACCTGAATCCTACCAGTCAGGATTCCAATGTGACCAGGACTCCTAGGTCCATTGGTCTTCAGTTTTGACCCCAGCATGCTTCCTGTCTCCCCCTCCCAACGTTCTCTATGTACCCCTCCCCTCCTCACAGTGTCTCCCTCATTGCCTTCTCCCCTCTACTCTGCATCCTCCCTCACTCTTGGCCTGTGCTCCTTAATCTCTTTTCCTCCTCACCCCTTCTCGCACTCACACTTTCCCTGCACCCTCCTTCTCTCTCTCTCCTCACTCTACTCCTTCACAGGCCTTCTTTTTCCCCTCCCCTGATATTAGTTCCCCACCCTCTGCCTCCTCCTAACTTGCTAGCTTGCTAGGTTTTGAAGGTAAGAAGAAAAGTAAGGTCTGTAGTAAACCAAAATGCACCTTTGAAAGGAAAATCATCAGTGTTTGAGCAGAATCAAACAATGTGAAACCCTGTTCGGCACAGACTTCACGAGGAAAACTAGAGATTGACATCTCTCCTTTCACCTTAAGCCGAGGTTGACATGATCAGGTTCAGGTGAAATAGTCCTTACCAATTATTTTGCTCTCTATTAATTGGTTTGATTTTGGTTTTGCAGAAAATTGAATGTCTTCATGTCGTTGTGAAAACCCTGGTAATGTAGTGGTTAAGAGCTACAGCTGCTAACTTAAAGGTCGCCAGTTCAAATCCACCGAGCTTCTTCAGAAACCCTACGGGGCAGTTCTACTCTGTCCTGTAGGGTCTCTATGAGTTGGAATCGATTCAGTGGCACTGGGTTTGTTTGGGTTTGGTTTGGCATCCTTATGAGGCTGTTCTATTACTTCCTGGTACTGAAGCCGAGAGACTCCCTCCCCGGAGACTCCTCAGAAGTAGAACTCTCCAGTCAAAAAAGCAGAAAGATGCAGTAAAATGCCTACAATAAGCCTAACAATAAGTCCGATCTGGTCATTCTGGGGCCGTTTCTTAGTGTGAGCCAGGTAGAATGCCAAAGCCCAGGTCACAGGAGCACTCTCCAGAAGAAGAGGGCCAGCGGCTGGAGCAGGGACTGTGCTTTCTGAATGCAGACATGTGTGGAGGAACATAAGGAACATCAGGCACTATGCCCCTCCTTCACAATGCTCCTCTCCCAGGAACTTTTTTAAAGTATTCAGTAGCAATGGGTCCAGTACTTCCCAGTGTGGGATTCACATCTCTGGTAATACGTGAGATGATGATCTCAGGAAGAATCTAGATAATCATCTTGATCTCAACAGGATCACTGCAGCATCCTCCCACCTACACTGGATAAGCCATGTGGTTAATGAGAGGTGTGAAATCAGGGAAAATGAAGGAGGAAAGAAGATGAGACCCAATGGGAATAAAAGACAAGCCGGGGAAGTCCCTCCTCCCACCCCCATGCTAGGAAAGAGATATGTAACCTGGGCCCGAACTGAGAGATACGGATTCTTCTCTTTGGAACTATGTGGAGGAAGAACATACAGGGGGTTCCCAAAAGGGGAAGCAAAACTCTATGGAGGGGCGACTCCTGGTGATGCACACTAATTCTGCCAAATCTCTGCTGACCTTCACTTTTTGGGGGATGCTTCTCCCTTAGGCTAAAGAATTCTGCAACTCCCCATATGTACTTCCCTCTGAGACCAGAGAGAAGGAGATGGAAAACAAGATGGGCAATCACCCACAGAGACCCCTCCCATTCTTCATAGAGGGAAAACAAATCAATGGGAATGGCAGCCAAGGACTTTTTGATTAAGTGGAAGGTGGAGGATCCTCAACTATATAGATGAATATGTTAATGAAACGACACAGGGACCGACGGGCAGATGGTACAAGGTTCTGATCCAACAATAAAAGGATCCTAGTCCCTTCTGGATAATTTAATTTTTTTTTAGAAGTCTCTTCCTCTCCTGAGTCTTGTATTTGGGGCAAAGGAAAGCTGGGCATTTAGGTATGATAACTTCCCAGAGCATGGTTAATAAGATGAAATTTTTTGTTGGAGTATTTTTCTTTAAAAGTACCTAGTATAGAAGGTTTTCTACTTACAGATCATACAAAGTTTCTTCTACAAAATATCTTTCTTTTTAAAAAGTCAACAGTACTGTAAAAGGACCATCATGGATTGAATTGTGTCCCCCAAAAAATCTGTGTAGCAATTTGGCTGAGCCATGATTGAGTATTATGGGTTGTCCTTCATATTTTGTGATTTTTCTTTGTTGTAAATCCTAATCTCTGCCTGTAGTTAATAGGGTATGATCAGATTAAGATAAAGAGAATTAGGGTTGAAATATCCGTATAAAGGTCACTTCCCTGATCCAACATAAAGGGAGTTTCCCTGGGGTGTGCTTTGTACCACCTTTTATTTTTTACCTTATGAGAGATAAAAAGAAAGGGAAGCAAGAAGAGACATAGGGACTCATACCATCAAGAAAGCAGTGCTGGGAGCACAGCACATCCTTCAGGCCTGAGATTCCTGCACTGAGATGCTCCCAGACCAAAAGAAGACTGATGCAATACAAGACCCTTCTTCCAGAGCCAGCAGAGAGATAAAACTTTCTCCTAGAGCTGGCCCCCAGAATTTGAACTTGTAGCCTACTGGGCTGTGAAGAAAAAAGCTTCTTTTTTTTTTTTAATTCTCCAAAAAAATTATTTTTGGAAGTATCTTTGTTGTTTAGAATATACATAGCAGAAACACATCAATTCAAATTTCTGTATGTGTAGTTAAGTGACACTGAATACATTCTTCAAGTTCTGTAATCATTCTCACCCTGCTTTCTAAATTGTTCCTCCCCATTAAAACAAACTCACTGCCCCTTAAGCTTCCTGTCTAACCTTTTTTTTAAATTGTGATTAAGTGAGAGTATACAACCCAGATCAGTTTGCGTTGCTCCCCTGTCTACAGCTCTCTCTGCTCTCTCCACCAGGTGACAGCACACTCCTCCTTTTCATTCTATGTATCTAGTATCTTCTTAAAGAGCATCTGTCCCCCATTCCATCCTCTTCTCTCTCCTCTAGAGAGAGACCATCCGGACAGCCTTCTGTAAATGGATAGAACCATAAAGTACACACACACCATATGATCACGTTGTCTCCCTGAGTCTAGTCCATTCTTCGCTGAAGAGTTGACTCATTACTGGTTTCCAGTCAAGGACAGCAGCAGGTCTAGCAGCCATATTCCCGAGGGGAACTCCCAGACTGTTGGATCATTAATTCAAGTCTTTTAGTAGACTTCTTGGGCTACACACCTCTTTTTCTCATGTTGTCTCATGAACTCTGCATTGTGTCTCCCATCACGGCTGTTTTGGGCAGTAGCCAGGCACCATCTGGTTCTTCTGGTCTCGTGTTGATACAGTCTCCCATACATACAGGTCCGTCTGTCTCCTGGGCTCTATTTTCCTTACATTTTTGTTGTTCTTGATCATCCTCTGGATGAGTTTGAACCATTCGGTGTGCCTCAGATTGCACCTTGCTAAATTTAAGACCTCAGATGCCAGTCACCACCAACGGGTACAGAAGACTCTTTTAGCAATAGACTAGTTATGCCAATTGACCTCATGTCCCCTAAATACAGGGTCACCAGACCCCTGTCCCTGCTACTCTAGCCTTTGAAATATTCGGTTGAGTTTAGAAAAACTATCAGTTTATGTTGAAGCTCAGTTAAGTTGATCTATTCTGTACTGCGTGCTGTCACTCCTTTCACTTAACAAAAACTCTATTGACTATCTGATCTATGCCCAGTCCTCTCCCTCCCTTCCATCCTTGTAGCCATTAGAGACTTTTATGCTGTGCATAAGTCTGTTTTTAAGTCCTTATAGCAGAGGTCTCATGCAATATTTGTCCTCTTGCCACTAACCGATTTCACTCCACATATCTTCCAGTTGAAACCAGGTTATGAGACGCTTCCTGAAATAATCATTGTTCTTTATCATTGCATAGCGTTCTATTGAGTATATGTACCATAATTTATTTATCCATTCATCTGTCGATGGGCATCTAGGATGATTGCATCTTTTTGCTAATATGTACAGGGCGGCAGTAAACGTTAGTGTGCATGTATCCGTTTGTGTGACTGCCTTTATTTCTAGGCTATATTCTGAGCAGTGGAATTACTGGATCAAATGATATTTCTATTTCTAGCTGCACTTTCCAAAGTGAAGCAATCCATTTTGCAATCCTACCAGCAGTGTAGGACAGCTCCAATCTCTCAAAAGCCTCTCCAGCATTTGTTGCTTTGTGTTTTTTGGATCATGGCTAACATTGTTGGGTTGAGATGGTGTCACATTGTAGTTTTGATTTGGATTTCTCAAAGAGCGGATAATCGTGACCATTTCCTCATATATCTTTGGCTACCTATACGTCTTCCTTGTAAAATGTGTGATCATCTCCTTTGCCCATTGCTTACTGGGTTATTTACCTTTTTCTTGTTGATATTTTACAGTACCTTGTAGATTATGGAAATCAGACTCCAGTCCAACATACACATACAGTTGCCAAATATTTTTTCCCATTCTGCAGGCAGTCTTTTAACTCCTTTGATAAAGTCTTTAGATGAGCAAGTGTTCAGTTCTTAGTAGCTCTCATTTATTTTCTATTCTGTTCTTTGTGCTTTGTCAGATTTTGAAGTCTGTCTAAACCATGTATTAGAACTTCCATTGTCAACCCTATTTTTTCTTGCATGATCTGTGTTACCATTTGGGGTTTGATATTTAGGTCTTTGATCCATTTTGAGTTAGTCTTTGTGTAAGGTGTGTACAGGTCCTGTTTTTTTTTTTTTTTTTTTTTTTTTTTGCAGGTGGATATCCAATTTTACCAACATCATTTGTTAAAGAGACTGTTTTTACCAAAGTTTACAAACTTGGAAACTTTGTCAAATATCAACTGTTCATAAGAGAATGGTGATTATTTCTGGGGTCTCTATTCTGTTCTATTCGTCTATACATCTCTTTTTATACCATTACTGGGCGGTTTTGCCTACTATGGCAGTACAACAGATTCTAAGGTCAGATAGTGTGAGGCCTCCCACTATGTTCCTCTTCTTAAGTCAAGTTTACTTATCCAGAGCTTCTTCACTTTCCAACCAAAGTTGGTAATTTGTTTCTCCATCTCCTTAAAAAATGACACTGGAATTTGTATTGGGATTGCATTGTATGTGTAGATCGCTTTGGATAAAATAACATTTTCACAATGTCAAGTCTTCCTATCCATGAGTAGGGTAGGTTTCTCTACTTATGTAACTCTCCTTAGGTTTCTTGCCATGAGGTCTTGTAATGCTCTCTGTATAGGTCTCTGGTTAGATTTATTCCTAAGTATTTTATCTTCTTGGGGTCTAGAGTAAATGGTATTGATTTGGTGATTTCCTCTGAGATGTTCTCTTTGTTGATGTAAAGGAATCCCACCGATTTGCTTCTATTTATCTTATATCCTGATACTTTGCTGAACTCTTCTATTAGTTCCAGTGGTTTACTTACAGATTCTTTAGGATTCTCTGTGTATATGCACTTTTCATCTGCAAATAGGAAGAGTTTTACTTCATCTTTGTCAATGCAGATGCATCTTATTTCTTTGTCTTGTCTAATTGTTCTGGCTAGAAGCTCTAGAACAATGTTGAATAGAAATGGTGAGAGTTGGCATCCTTATCTAGCTCTCTTTCTCAGGGGGAATTTCTTCAGTCTCTCTCCATTCAGGACGATGTAGACTGTTGACTTTGCATAGATGTCCTTTATTGCATTGAGGATTTTCCCCTCTATTCTTACTTTGCTAAGAGTTTTTAACATGAATAGGTGTTGGACTTTGTCAAATGCCTTTTTTGCATCAGTTGACAAAATCAGGTGATTCTTATCTTTTGAGTTATTTGTGTGTTTGATCGCATTAATTGTTTTCCTGTTGTTGAACCAGCCTTGCATCCCTGGTATGAATCCAACTTGGTCATGATGAATTATTTTTTTATATCTTGTTGAATTCTATTCACTGGGATTTTGTTGAAGATTTTTGCATCCAGATTCATGAATGATATTGGTCTGTAATTTTCTTTTTTGTGGGATCTTTCCCTGGCTTTGATATCAGGGTCATGCTGGCTCCATAGGATGAATGTAGGAGTATTCTGTCCTTTTCTATGCTACGAAATAGCCTCAGTGGTATTGGAATTAACCCCTCTCTAAAAGCTTAGTGGAATTCTTCAGTGAATCCATATGGGCCAGGACTTCTTTTGGTTGGTAGTTTTTTTTATTACTTTTTCCACATTTTCCTTTGTGATGGGTTTATTAAGTTGTTCTGCTTCTTACGGTAATTTTGGTATGTGATATGAATCTAGAAATTTGTCCATTTTCTCTAGGTTTTCAAATCTGTTAGAGTACAGTCTTTTGTAGTATTCTGTTATGATACTTTTGATTTCAGTTGGGTCTATTGTGACATCTGCCATCTCATTTTTTACTCAGGTTATTTGTTTCCTCTTTTTCCTTTTGTAAGTTTAGCCAGTGATTTATCAATTTTGTTGATCTTTTCAAAAAAAAAAACAGCTTTGGGTTTTGTTAATTTTTTCAATTGTTCTTCTATTCTCTAATTCATTTAGTTCAGCTCTATTCTTTGTCTTCTGCTTTCTTCTGGTGCCTGAGGGGTTCCTCTGTTACTCTCTTTCGACTTGTTTAAGATGTCGTGTTAATTCTTTGGTTTGAGTCCCTTCTTTCTTCTACATGTGTACAAATTTATAGAGATAAATTGACCTCTGAGCATTGCTTTTTGGCTTGGCTTGGCTGAGCATTGCTTTTGCTGTATCCCATAGGTTCTGGTAGTTTATGTTTGCATTCTCACTTGATTCCATAAATTTCTTTGTGTCCTTGATTTCTTCTATAACCCCAGGATTTATGAGCAAGGTGTTTTTCAGTTTCCATGAGTTCAGATTTCTATCTAATTTTTTTTTTTCGCTATTGATTTTGACTTTTATGGCTTTATGGTCCAAGAACACGCTTTGCATTAATTCAGTCATTTGTATTTTGTTGAGATTTGCTTTGTGGCCCAACATGTGGTCTAGTTTGGACAATGTTCCATGTGCATTAGAAAAGAAGATGTACTTATCTGTTGTTGGATAAAAAGTTCCGTATATGTTGATGAGGTTTAGACGTTAATTGTCACAACAAGATCCTCTGTATCTTTAATGAGCTTTTTCCTGGATGATCTGTCCTTTACTGAAAGTGGAGTGTTGAAGTCTCCTATTATTATTGTGGAGTGATCTACCTCATTGTTCGATGTTGTCATGTTTGTTCAATATTTTTAGACGCTCTGGTATTAGGCACATATTTATTATTGTTATATCTTGCTTACATAGTGAACATTTCAGTAATAAATAGTGACTATTGTCCACGATGGTGGGTTTTACATTAAAATCTATTTTATCTGAGATTAGCATTCCACTTCTGCTCTTCTTTGTGTGTTGTTAGCTTGATATATCTTCTTCCATTCTTTGACTTTCAGTTTGTTCATATCTGTGAGTCTAAGATGTGTTTCTTGTAAGCAACATATAGATGGATTGTGTCTTTTGATCCAGGCTGTCACTCTCTTCCTCTTCACTGGAGCATTTAGACTGTTTACATTCAGTGTAATTATTGATAAGTATGTGGTCAGTGCTGTCATTTTGATGCCTTTATTTTGGTATTGTTGATATTGTCTTTGTTTCTCTTAATATTCTGTCCTGGGTCTTTTTTCTTTAGGGGTTTACTTTTCATCTTTTTCAGTGTTGCTTTTGTGTTTGTCGAGACTCCTGTATTGTGTTTCTTGTTTCAATCTGTCACATTGTTAGTGTGCTTTGCAGCTACTCCTTTAACCCTCCTTAATGTTCTAAGTCTAAACCAATCTTTAACTTCTGTATGTTTTCTTAATTTCCTCTTCATCTAAAAGGGTTATAACTACTGTAGTATATCCCTCTTTATATTGTGATGATGTCATAGTTTCCATGTTAAGATCACTGGTTCACTTCTTTTAATATTTTAACTTTGATGGAGCTTTGTGACTTCCCTAGCTGAATAGGATTCTGGGGGCTGTGTCCTGTCTTGTATCCTTAAGTACACATTTGCTGTTTTTGTTTATCTAAACAAAGAGCTTCTTTAAGTATTTCTGGTCATTTTTGCTCGATTTTTACAAAGTCTCTGAGCTTTTGTTTGTGTGCAGATGTCTTAATTTCCCCCTTCATATTTGAGAGACAATTTTGCAAGACATATAATTCTTGGTTGGAAGCTTTTCTCCTGCCAGGCTTTGAATGTGTCATCCCACTGCCTTCTTGCCATCATGGTTTCTGTCTAGCAGTTAGACAAGAGCCTACAAGGCTTCCCTTTGTATGTTAGTTTGGTTTTAAGTCTCTCTGCCTTTAAGAGCCTCTCTTTATGTGTCATTTTATTAAGCTTAATTATAATATGTCTTGGTGTCTTTCTTTTGGGGTCTAGTTTTTGTGGCATTTAGTAAGTATCCTGGATATTCACATTCTCTTCTTTTGTAATTTCAGGGAAGTTTTCTATCAGCAACTCTCCAACAATTCTCTATATTTTCAGCTATCCTCCTATTCATGTGCTTCAGTTATTCATAGATTGTTCTTCTTGCTAGAGCCCCACATGTTTCTTAATGCTTCTTCATCTTTCTTATTTCGTTTCTCTGAATTCCCATCATAAATGCTGATGTCAGTTGCTCTATCCTCAGGTTCACTAAGTCTGCCTTCCAACTCCTCAGTCCTGTTCTTTTATCTTTTCACTGAGTTGTCTAAATCTGTAAGTTTATTATTGATCTGCTAGATTTCATATTATTGCTATTCCAGCAGTTCATATAGCTTACTTAATTTTTCATTTTGGCCTGTTGCATTTTGTTTACTCTGTAGGAGAGTTCTATATATAATTCTTTTGTATTCTACCTCTGATAATTTCAGTAAGGCTTCTTCATCTGTGAAGTTTTCTGATCCTTTATTTTGGAAGTTTTCTGGAGCAGTGGTGGTCTGCTTCTTTAAATGATTAGATATTGATTGTTATCTTCACATCATCAAAAAGCTGTTCACTTTCTTTAGTGTTACACCAACAGGAGTTGTGGTATAGTTCTAAGAGGGGAATATGGGCACCACTAGGTTTGATCACTGACCACCTCTGCATTCTCTAGTGACTGGCCCCAGTTACACTCTCAGGGGTGGCAGGCCCCACCCCCTGGATGCTAAAAGTTGTAAGTTACTTGTAGCAACTCTCTGTCATTATGTCAGTTGAGCCTATGGTATAGGTTCAGGAGGGGATGAGAGACAGATGACACCACACTTACTGCCCAAGACCACTGCACTCTCTTGATGCATTTGACTTAAAAACTGCTTTTTTTGCTAAGAGGGGAACAATCCAGCAGGAGCTGAGGGAAGCTAGGCCCTCAGGATTGGCAGGCTCTGCCTCCTGGCTGGCAGAGATGGTGCTCTGCTTACAGAGTTTCTTAGGGGCTGTCAGACAAGGCTATAATGTGGTTCAGTGAAGGGTGGTAGAAATGCCACCAACACAACTACCTGTCACCACTGCATTCTCCAGCTGGTCTTATTTTATAGACTGCCTTACTGCTGAGATAGAAGCTGTCCAACAGCTGCTGAGAGGAGGGAGGCCTTCAGGGGTGGCAGGCCCTTCCTCCCAGCTGACAACAGTGCTTCATAGGCCATCCCCAGACACCAAAGAAGGGAGAAGTTTGGGCCCTGACTCCCTGACTCCCTTGGCCATTAGACCCCACAATGATCCTGAAATAGGATCATCTCAAAAACAGCTATTCTGCCAGTGAAGCACTTTCTAGACAGGCATTGTTACTCAGCATGACAATTAGCTCCCACTGAGACCTCAGGTATGGCAGATTCTGCCTCTCAGCTGACCAAGATGGCATCCTGCCTGAGCAGCCCTTCCTGCCATGAGTCGGTGCAGCACAGAGAGGAGGAAGGGACACTGGCACCCTCAGTTGGTAGAAGGGCTCTCAAGATATGGCTTCTCCAAGCACAGTCTCTCTGCTGCAACATACACGGTTCACTTAAGCACTGCAGTTCAGCACATTAGCACACCAGGCTCACAGGACTGGCAGATCCAGTCATCACTTCCTAGATAGCAAAGAAGTTGTCTGTACCTTCAGTGACCTCAAACTATGCATCAGCAGAAGCAGGACTCAGTGTGCTGTTTCCTCACTCTGACAGGGATAGTTTGCCCTTTCGTGCCTCTCAGTTCAATCTCCCAACCCTCTGCCAGACCCTGGCGCTCCCAGAATATCCAAACTGCTCTGTTTATTTATTATTCTAGGCCTTAATTCTCAGAGGGATTTGAGGAGACGTGTGTCTAGACTGCCATCTTGGCTCCGCCCCCTGTAAAAACACTATTTGTTGAAGCCAGACGCTTGTGGTATTTCTGTTATAGCAGCATTACATGGCTAAGACAAGAACAATTTTCATAAAGTTAAAAACATGATTCCCAGACAAATTTAAAATACAAAGAATTTGTTAAACCAAATAAGCAGTGAAGAAATTGGTACAATTACAAAGCTAATTCAAACAGCATTCTGTAAAACAGAGTTTTATTGTCCACCAGTAAAAGCAGTTTGAGAGCAGTTTACAGACAAATATAAGTTGCTGACAAAGTGGTTAATGTCCCAGGGGCCAACAAACCTGTAACTATTGAGTTATTTTCTCCCACAGAATAAATAACATATAATTTCAAAGAAAACAAGCACCTAATTAATGCTAATTAGCAGTCAGCATCAAATCAATGGTACTGGTTTGTTTTGGTTTGGGAAGCCAAGTCAAACATAGATATGTTCCCCTAAGTAATTATATAATCTTTGTATGAGTCTGCTAATGTCCCAGTGTGACACTGAAAAGACATGACACCCAATTTTTGCCTTGTTTCCAGGTTTTAAACAGTTTTTACTAACAATGTAAAGAAAGGATTTAATCATGATAGTTGAGTTGATCCTAAGATATGGTAAAAGATATAGTACAAACTGTAAAATAAAAAGTGAAGTACTACTCAAATAAGTACTTGGATATCAGCTATTGTGTGGCCAATGAAGAGGGTTCATAGGCTGTAGGATTAGTTTGCAGCATCTTATGAAATATGAGGGAGTCATAGAACCTGTACCTGAAGAGACAAGCCAAGAAGTTTTTCAAGAAGTGACCTCTGATCTAACACAAACATAAACGGGAGATAAAAGGTCAGAAAGTATACATCATGAAGGATAGCTGCAATGATTCTAGCTGCTAAAAAAAAAAAAAAAAAGGCTATACTGTGTGTACTTAAATGCCTCTGTCTTAGTTTGGTTTCTATAGGGGAACAAAACCATTAAAGCATAAAAACATATATACAGAGAGAGATACATCAAGGAAACGGCTTATGCAGTTGTAGAATCTGGAACATCCAAGTCCGTGGATCAGGGTAGGGAGTTCTCCTGATTCCCATAGCCACAGGGGCTGGGAAGCCCAACTTGGCAGGCCAGAGTGCAAGGCTGTTTCTCACAAGCTGTTAAGATTGACAAATTCCAAAGTCAACAAGTAAGCTGCTAGCTAAAGTCCCACAAATAGAAGACAGAAGAACAGGAGCCAGCTGCAAGATCCAGAGTAAGCCAAGAGCCAGAACATCTGCTTATATTCAGATGCAGAACACATGCTCAAGGAATCTATTTTTCAACTTATTGGCTATTCACAATAAGTCCCTTGGGAGTGATTATATACAAATACTGTGAATCACAGGCTGGAAAAGTTAACACACAATCTTAACCATCACACCTTCAAAAACAACAACAGTAAATCAGGAATCAAAAAGAGCTTTGCAACTTTAATCAGTGTAGCTTCTAAGATAAATGGATTGCACCTAGATAACTACTAAGTCTTCATTTTCAACAAAACTCACCAGTAATCATTTTTATCACTTTGTGGAATATGTAGGCAGTCAGTCTACTTGTTGAAAAGATCACTCCTACTTTATGTAGATAAAACTGTATTGGCTTCATACTTTCCTTTTATCTTTAGTGAAGAGGAAATGTGCCCATACCTAATCCTAATATTTCTTTCTCCCTGGAAATCCTGCTGGCGTGGTAGTTAAGTGTTACACCTACTAAACAGAAAGCCAACAGTTCAAATCTACCACGTGCTCCTGAGAAACTAGGAGGCAGTTCTACTCTGTCCTATGGGTTGCTGAGTCAAAACTGACTCAGTGGCAGTGGTTTTGGTTTAGTTTCTACTTACCTAATTTGCCTATTTCCCTGTCCTCTACCATCCTCTCAATCATTATTATGCTTGAGCCTATTATTGAGACCATTGTATCAATCCATCTCTTTGAGGATCTTCCTCCTTCTCACCGACCCCTCTACCAAGCATAATATCCTTCTCCAGGGACTAGTCCCTCCTAACAACATATCCAAATTATGTGCTACTAGTAAAAGGTGTTTAACTGCTAAAAGAAGTAAAAAAGAGCTCTAAAGAATACAGAAATAGAAGAAGGTAAATAGAGAGGAGAAGCAAATACAGATGACAACAAATTAATACAGAAAGTACTTAAAACACACATAGGACCCATGAGTATTGTGAAAAAAGGAACTCTGTGTAATGTTATCCTTGTAGGTCTACAAATAGGTAGAACATTTCTTGAAATTAGGAAAAGTATTCCCATAAACAAAGACAGGTTAGGAATTTGTACTGATAGAAAATAGGGGAACAAAGCATTTGTTTTCCTTTGCTTTAGCATTGCAGTTGGTCATTAATTTTATTATATTGTTAAGTCATATAAAAGACATGGTATCAATAAAAATAAAAGGCAGGGTACACAAAATCGATTAAAATTTAAGCTTATCCAAAACAAGGAGGATCTTTTGAATGTCGACTTAGAACAGATAAATGCATACATAAATTAAAATTGCAGGTCAACCAAAACATTTGCATATAGCAGGAACATCACAAAAGAGATAAATTTTTAAATGTGGGGTTTCTGGTATAAAACTGTCCAAGTTTCCATCCAATTTCAAAAAGGTAAAAAAAAGCAACAGTATACTATCTGTGACCTTACTGTTAGGGTGAGCCACTCAACACATTTGCAGTGCCTCATGTACTGTTCCCACATACTGTAAGAAGTCTGGTACCTTCAACTCAGGCACAGTCTGGTTTAGAGGTTGTTTTAGTCAACTAGCGCTGCTTTAACAGAAATGCCACAACACGAGGTCTTTAAAAAGAGAAATTTTATTTTGTCATAGTCCAGTAGGCTAAAAGTCCAAATTCAAAGTGTCACCTCCAGGGAAAGGTGTTGTCTGATGGCTCTGCAGCAAGGTCCTTGTTATCAATCTTCTCGTAGACTAGAAGCTTTTGAGGCCCAGGGGACCATGAGTCCTTTGCAAAGGACATGTTCTGCTCCTCTACTCCTCTGCTCCTGGCACTGCTTCTTGGTGGTGTGAGGTCCCCAAAACCTCCCTGGTAGCTTCTTTCCTTTATATCTCAAGAAATTGCCTCAAGGCACAACATAATCTTACAAATTGCATCCTGGCCCACTAACACAACTGCTGCCCATCCTCCCTATAACATCACAGAGGCAGGCTTTACAAACATGGAGGAACATTTCACACTACCAGGAATCACAGCCTAGTCAAATTGCTACATATGTTTTTTTTGGAGGGGGAGGGGACACAATTCAAACCATGACACAGGTTTATATTATTCGGACTCTATTTCAAAGACGGAAACTACTCTGTCATTTGAACGGTGAAAAAGCATATTAAAGAATTATTAATTTCTGCTGTTGTCATTCAGTCACTTCTGACTCATAGTGACACTACATGTAACACAACTGAACACTGCCCTGTTCCTCCAGGTTGTAAATCCTGACTCTATGATGTTAATGAGGGTAGATGGTTGGTGGTTGTGTTGGTGGGGCAGGACTCACAGTATAAATTTTTTTGTGCCTTGAGGCAGTCTCTGAGAGCAATCTGGGGATCTCATACTACCAAGAAAACAGCTGTGGGAGCAGAATGTATCCTTTGGACCTGAGGTTCCTGAGCCAAGATGCTCTCAGACCAAAGAAAGTGTGATTCAACACAGGGATCGTCCCCTACAGCCAGCACAGAAGGATAACCTTCCTCTGGAGCAAATACCCGAATTCAGACTTATAGCCTACTGAACTGTGTAACAGTAAGGTTTCTTTTTTAAAAGCCATCCACTCACGGTATTTCGGTTAGAGCAGTATTAGATGACTCAAATACCGTAGATGGAAGATGTTTGGGAGGGGCCCTACCACAATATTGAATTGAAGAGGGCAGGACTATGGCCAACTGAATGGAGAAGAAGTTCACTGGTGTGCTACATACCAGGCCTGAGAGGCAGAAAACTTCCAGCTTGAGAACTGGTGATACTCCCTGAGAAGGCACCTTCTGGATACTTAGACTGTCCTGCTGCCATGCCAGCCAGATTCGCCAAAGGCTGAGCTCTACTGGAACCTCTTCGTGCCACTGGCAGTTTCATTGCAGGGTCAAGAGGAAAAGTACCAGATCCAGGAAGAGAAGCCCCTTCGTCTGCTGTCTTGCAGTGTATCTCTAGTAATATAACAAGGTCTAACATTGTGCCATTTGGAACAGCAAAATTGTTTACAAGCTCCAACTTCAGTATCACAAATCATGGAAAAGACAGGTGGATTTGAAAGTCACAGACAATAAATTGATAATGGGCACAGTCTACCACTTTGGCTATCCAACTTCCATATACACTGTATTGCACACATTTGAAATTTTATGTCACAAAAAAAAATCTGTATTTTTCACTATCAAGACAGAGCTATTTTCACAAGTTCTCACTTTTTTCCAAAATAGGAGACACACAGTCCTAAGTCATTATATCCATTACTATTACATTAATTCCTCCTCAAATTCAGTCACAGTCTCAACGGTGGTTCAATAGATAAGAATTCTTCTACCAACCAAAATGTCACCAGGTTGAATCCACAGGCTGATGTGAAAAAGAAAGATGTGCCAGTTGACTTCCTTAAAGATTATACCCTTGGAAACCCCATAGGGCAGTTCTATTGTCTCCTCTGGGGTCACTATGATTTGGAACCCACAGTTACTGGGTAGAAACCCTAGGTTCTTCCTCTGTATGATTCATATTGATCAATAAATGAGAAACCTAGGTGGTTTGTACAAGAAAATAGAGTCAGTCAGTGCTTACTGCTGCCAAGACTGCTTGCCAAGAACAAGACAATGGGTTAGTTTTATAGGAGTTAAAAGTAGGGAGTCTATACAAGTTAAATTAGCAGAAGTCACAGGGTACTTTGCATAAACTTTCAAGTAAAAGCAAGATTCAAGTGCAAAGCTGCAGGAGTAGGGAAGCCCAGCAAACAAAATTATTTTGCAATACAACACTGTAGGAAAGAAAACCAGGTAAAGAATGCAGCACTGATGGCAGAGTCAAGATGACGGACTAAGAACATGTCTCCCTATATCCCTCTGGAAACCAAGACCTGAACTGATAATCAAACAGAGCCTTCTGGTCACCTAGTGAGCCCCAGGACACAGTGCAGCACTATTAATTTAGACTTTATACCACTGAACAAAAAACCTCCTCTCTTTCGCTGACTTCTGCTCCTGACTAGCCCTGGCTCTCATGGACTGAAGGACAGCCTAGAGAAACATCTGCAGTCCATCCTCACAGTATCTCTCCCAGCCTTACTTCCTCACATGAAACCCAAAAAGCAACAGATGCTTCTGGCATACAAGAAATCACCCATGGCATCAGAAAGCTCTCAAACAAAACAACCAAGGAGTTTTCCAGATGAAGAAACTTTTCTGAAATCATCAGAAAGTGAATGCAAAAGGATTACATACAGAGCCCTTCTAGACCTTACACAAAATGCAGCAGAACTAAATGAAAAATTAAGTAAGCTGTTTGATCTGATGGATAATTAGTACTATGAAATCCAACAGATCAAGAACAAAATCAAAGATATAGAAACTTCCATTCAAAGCCAAGAAAACAGAATAGAACAAATGGAAAAGAGAATTTCTGACTTGGAAGACAGAGCTACTGATGCCAGTGTCTATGAGCAGAAATCAGAAAAAAAGAAACAAGAAAAATGAAGAAGCACTAAGAAGCATTTGAGACTGTATTAAGAGGAACAACCTTCAATTAATTGGAGTCCCTGAACAGGATTAGACACCTGAGAACACAGATTATCATTGCTGAGCTGCTGACAGAAAACTTCCCAGAAATCATGAAGAAAGAAAATATAGATATTCCAGATGCATATCATACACCACCCATTATAGATCTCAAAAGAAAGACTCCAAAACATATAATAATCGAGCTTAACAAAACAAAATATAAGCAGTAACTCTTAAAGGCAGCAAGACTCAAAGCAAAGCTAACATTCAGAGGGAAACCCTGTAAGCTTTTGTCAGATTTCTCAGCAGAAACCATGCCTTTTCAGAGACAGTGGCACGACACGTTCAAAGCCTTGAAAGAGAGAACTTCCAACCAAGAATCATATATCCTGCCAAACTATCTTTCAAATATGAAAATGAAATTAAGACATTCCCAGATAAACAGAAACTCAGAGACTTTGTAAAAATCAAACCAAAACTACAAGAAATACTGAAAGAAGTTCTTGGCTTTGGCTTAGAAGAACAAAACCACTAACTTTATATTTTAAAACGACACATCATCCAGAATTCTACTCAGTTAGGGAAGGCTCCAAACTCGATCACAGCTTTCACACTGAAAGAAACAATCCAGTCATTATCACAAAAACTATGGCACCATCATATTAAAAAGAAGGATGTACTACAGTCATTATAGCCCTTCCAGATGGAAAGGAAGTCAACAAGACTGGTAGTAATAAGAATTGGGTTTATATGCCATTTATTAAGGGGAATCTTAAGAGCAGCCATAAAGCACAACAAAGATGCAACATACCATATCAAGAAATGTGACACAGGAGTCTCAACAACTACAAAGCCAGCTCTGGAAAAGGTGAAAAAACAATTCACAAAAAAGAATGTCCCAGAACAGACTAATAAGAACAACAGAGAAAACATCAACACAAAAATAAACATATCACAATGGCAGGACTGAACACATACCTATCAATAATTACATTGAATGTGAATGGACTGAATGCTTCAGTAAAGAGACATCGAGTGTCATCTTGAATCAAAAGACGTGATCCATCCATATGTTGTCTACAAGAAACTCACTTGAGACTTAAAGGTAGGAACAAACTGAAAATTAAAGGATGGAGCAGTATATATCAAGCTAACAATGAACAAGGAAGAGCAAGTGTGGCAATTCTAATCTCAGACAAAATCATTTTTAATGTAAAATCCACCATCGTGGACAAAGATGGATACTACTTATTGCTAAAAGGTTCAGTACACAAGCAAAACTTAACTATATTAAATATTTATACACCTAATATCAGAGCACCTAAATACGTTGAAGAAACACTGACTACACTCAAAAAAGAGTTAGATGACTCCACAATAATAGTGGGAGACTTCAACACTCCACTCTCAATACTGGACAGATCACCTAGAAAAAAGCCCAGTAAAGATACAGAAGAACTTATCGCTACAATTAACCAACTAAACTTCATCAATGTATACAGAACTTTCTACCCATCAGCAGACAACTGCACCGTCTTCTCCAGTGCACATGGAACATTCTCCAGAATTGACCATGTGTTGGGACGTAATGCAAGTCTCAACAAAATCCATACCATTGAATTACTTACTGCAAAACATCTTCTCAGATCATAAAGCCATAAAAGTTGAAATCAATAGCAGAAAAAATATAGACAGAAAGTGAAACTCATGGAAACTGAACAACACCTTGCTCAAAAAACCATGGGTTATAGAAGAAATCAAAGATGAAATAAAGAAATTCATGGATTCCAAGGGCAATGAAAATACTTCCTACCAGAACCTATGGGATACAGCCAAAGCAGTGCTCAGACGTCTGTTTATCTCCATAAATGTACACATCTGGAAGGAAGAAACAAATCAAATCGAAGAACTGATCCTACAGTTTGAACAAGTAGAGAGAGAACAACAGAGGAACCCCTCAGGCACCAGAAGAAAACAGATCATAAAGATCAGAGCAGAACTAAATGAATTAGAGAACAGAAAAACAATTGAAAACATTGAAAAGACCAAAAGCTGCTTTTTTGAAAAGATCAACAAAATTGACAAACCACTGGCTAAACTTGCTAAAGAATAACAGGAAAGGAAACAAATAACCCAAATTAGAAATGAAAGGGGAGTTGTCGCAATAGATTCAACAGAAATCAAAAATATCATACCAGAATACTATGAAAGACTGTACTCTAACGAATTTGGAAACCTAGAGGAAATGGACAAATTCCTTGATTCATGTCACCTACCCAAATTATCACAACGTGAAGCAGAACCACTTAACAAACTCATCACAAAGGAAGAGATTGAAAAAGTCGTCAAAAAACTGCCAACCAAACATGCCCAGGCCCAGACAGCTTCACCTCAGAATTCTACCAAGCTTTTACAGAAGAGTTATCTCCAATACTATTAAGACTATTTCACAGCATAGAAAGGGATGGAATACTCCCAAACTTGTTCTATGACGCCAGTATAAAGCTGATACCAAACCACCAGGGAAAGACCCAACAAAAAAGGAGAACTACATATCAATATCATTTATGAATCTAGATGCAAAAATCTTCAACAAAATTCTTGCCAATAGAACACAACAAAATATCAAAACAATAATCCATCATGACCAAGCTGGATTCATACAAAGGATACAAGGCTGGTTCAACATCAGAGAAACAATTAATGTGATTAATCACATAAATATCACAAAAAGCAAGAATCACCTGATTTTGTCCACTGATGCAGAAAAGGCATTTGCTAAAGTCCAACACCCATTCATGCTAAAAACTCTTAGCAAAATAGGCATAAATGGCAAATTCCTCAATGCAATAAGGGCCATTTATAAAAAACCAACTGCCTACGTCATCCTGAATGGAAAGAGACTGAAGGAGTTTCCCTTGAGAACAGGAACTAGACAAGGATGCCCACTATCACCTCTCCTCTTCAACATTGTACTAGAAGTTCTAGCCAGAGCAATTAGACAAGACCAAGAAATAAAGGGCATCTGCATCGGCAACGAAGAAGTCAAAATCATCCAGTTTGCTGATAATATGATTGTATTTGCAGAGAATCCCAAAGAATCTATAAGTAAACTATTCAGACTGATAGAAGAGTTCAGCAAAGTCTCAGGATACAAGATAAACATAAGTAAATCAGTAGGATTCCTTTATACCAACAACGAGACTGTTAATGAAGAAATCATGAAATCAGTACCCTTTACTATAGCCCCCAAGAAGATAAAGTACCTAGGAATTAAACTAACCAGAAAAATAACAGACCTTTACAAAGAGACCTACACGCCCTTACAACAAGAAACTAAGAGAGAATTAGATAAATGGTGAAACCTACCCGGCTCATGAATAGAAAGACTTAATAACCTACTTACATAATGCATTCCCAATATAAGTTCCAGTGTCATTTTTTAATAAGATGGAGAAACAAATCACCAATTTTGTTTGGAAAGTGAAGAAGCCCCGGACAAGTAAGGTACTCCTAAAGAAGAAGAACACACGGGGAGGCCTCTCATTACCCGACCTTAGAACATTGTCATGGTTTGAATTGTGTCCCCCCAAAAATGTGTGCAGCCATGTGGCTGGGATATGGTTCCCAGTATCTTGGAAATGTCCTCCATTTTGTGGTTTTGCTAACCTGTATGTTAAAGGATTAGGGTGGGGCTGTGAATTCCTGCTATGGGGGAAGTTTCCCTGGAGTATGGCTTGCCCCACCCTTAATGCTTTTAGCTTGCAAGGAATAAAAGGAAAAAGAACCAAGGACAATTTGAGAACCTCGCTACCATCAAGCAAGCAGCACCGGGAGCAGAGCCCGTCGTTCAGACCAGAGGTTCTTGCATTAGGACACTCCCTGGACAATGACTGATGCAATACCGGACTTTCCTCCAGAGCCGTCAAGGGGAAAGTCTTTCCCTGGAGCGGACATCCTGAATATGGACTTGCAACCTACCGGACTGTGTAAGAATAAATCTTTCTTTGTTAAAGCCATCCACTCTGTGGTATTTCTGTTAGAGCAGCCCTAGCTGACTAAAACAAACATACTACACAGCCACAGTAGTCAAAACAGCCTGGTACTGGTACAAGAACAGACAGATTGATCAATGGAACAGAATTGAGACTCCAGAGATGACACCATCTGCCTATGAACAGTTGATATTCGACAAAGGCCCTAAGACATTAAACTGGGCTTAAAACAGTGTCTTCAGCAAATGGTGCTGGCAAAATTGGATGTCCATCTGCACTAAATTAAAACAAGACCCATATCTTACACCTTATAAAAAAACCAACTCAAACTGGATAAAAGACCTAAATATCAAATCTAAAACGATAAAGCTCATCCAAGAAAAAGTAGGAAAAACAATGGAAGTTTTAATACACAACTTAGACTTTAAAATCTGTCAAACAAACCACAATCAACAAAAGAGAAAATAGATAAATCACAACTATTAAAAATCAAACACTTTTGCTCATCCAAAGACTTTATTAATAGAATTAAAAGGCCACCTACAGAATGGGAAAAAATATTTGGCAACTATATGTCAGACTGATGCCTGATCTCCGTAATCTATAAGGTACTACAGAATATCTATAAGAAGATAAGTCATCCAATTAAGCCATGGGCAAAGGAGATGGACAGACATTTCTCTAAAGAGGAGATCCAGGCAGCCGAAAAACACATGAGGACATGTTCACGATCTTTAGCTATTAAAGAAATTCAAATCAAAACTACAATGAGATACCATCTCAGTCCAACAAAGTTGGCCATGATCCAAAAAAGGCAAAGCAACAAATGCTGGAGAGGCTGTAGAGAAAGTGGAACTCTGCTACACTGCTGGTGGGGTTGCAAAATGGTCCAGTCTCTTTGGAAAGCAATCCAATGCTTCCTTAAAAAAATGGAGATATATATATATATACAATTTAACCCAGTAATTTCACTGCTTGGAATATATCTGACAGAATCAAGGCCATTCACACCAACAGATACATGCACAAGAATGTTTATTGCAGCACAGTCCATCATCACAAAAAGATGGAATCAACCCAGATGCCCAACAACAGAAGAATGGATAGGTAAACTATGATATTTATACTGGATGGAGCACTATGCAATGATAAAGAACAATGATGATTCCAGGAAACATCTCATAACCTGATTTCAACTGGAAGACATTATGTTGAGTGAAAGAGGTCAGTGACAAAAAGACAAATGTTGTATGAGACCCCTATAATAAGAACTCAAAAACAAACTTATGCACAGAAGAAAACTCTTTGATGGCTGCAAGGGAGGGAAGTGAGGAAAGTTTAGATTAGATGGTAGAAATTTGGTTGGGTGAAATTGGTGATAGCACCCATTAGAAACAAGAACAATATTATGTGGACTTCAACATAATTTGAGTACTCCTTCCATCTTAACCCAATGTTGCAAGAATAGAGTAGCTGGGGTAGGGGGCAGGGGACCACGCTTTTAGGAAAAATGGAGGCCAACTGGTATAACTAGTGTTTTGCTAAGAGGGCTCTTTGCACCCCACATGGGTGAGTGGGATCTTAAAAGCTGCCAAGCTGCCATCCAAGGGCACAGCAAATGGTCCCAACTCAGCAGGAACAGATGCTCTCCGAGGACCAAAACAATCCAGAAGACAGAGAGACCTACATGAGTGGGTGCCTACATTGACTTGGGACCAGAAGAACCGGATGGTGCCCAACCACCACAGTGATAGCCATGATGGAGCTCACGAAGTTGAGTCTCACTGGCAACACAAGAATAAAAAGAGGTGCACCCTGAGATCTCCACTGAAAGACCACAGTTGATGGTCCAGTGGCTTCAGGGTTCCCCTGGGAGCACGCCCCTGGGCCTGATGCTGCCCTTACCCATAAATCATAATGAAGGTCCACTCTTCGCACAGGAATGGATCAGACTTGGTGACACAGAGTGACCATATATTGGATGCACTTTGTAGTTTTATGAATCTATAGGATATCATCCTGCTGACTTCTGGCTGGAGGAAGGGTAGCGGGTGGAGAGGAGGGGAAAGGAGACTACTTGGAGGATGAGTCATGTATGGAGTAGAGAG
This sequence comes from Heterohyrax brucei, assembly GCA_028571685.1. Classification (NCBI taxonomy): domain Eukaryota; kingdom Metazoa; phylum Chordata; class Mammalia; order Hyracoidea; family Procaviidae; genus Heterohyrax; species Heterohyrax brucei. The sequence continues at coordinate 50,533,571 of CM053144.1, read as the reverse complement.
GAATAGTATGCTGTCACTGGGCAGGGAGAGCAGTGGAAGCTGCATACACGTAGGCATGCAAATTTATATGGGAATGTACATTTTCACTCAGTCATAATAAAAAAAAGTTTTACCTAAAGTACACCAACGTCAAATAAAAGCCAAACTGAGAGATAAACAGCAACAACAAAAAAAAAATAATGCAACACTGTGGAAGTTCTGTCTCACTCCACCCATTTATTTTTTTACATTGTTCCTTTAAGACTAGTGTTCTTTTTGAACTGCAGCCCGACTCAGAATTGTTTGGCATATTTTCAAAGAGGAAGAGACAGTGGACCTTAGACCATTTACTGTGGCTAATGACCTCTTGTTGGTTTATAACTATTTATTAAAAATTAAAGAAAAACAGTGGTCTTTATGCCCTGTTTATGTGAATGATATTCTCTAAGATTCCTTTTGTTTTCTCATATGGTCTTAGCTATTGTCTTTGTACCTCAAGACCCAGTTGATGCGTCTTTATAGTCTTTGTGAGTCCAGCTCCAGTTAGGTCATGTTCTCTATGATCAAGGGCAGGAAATAGTGGTTTCAATATTATTTCTAAAAATCATTCCCTCTTCTTGATCAGAGATTGGAAATCACACATGGATGACCATACCTAGACTTACAAAGTCCAACAGTGAAGTCTGTGAGCTTAATTGTTTTAAGGGCTACATACCTCATTACTAAATATCACTATGGTCACCTTTGAAATACTCCCCTTGGGAAGCTATGCACAAATACTAGCACATAGCCCACTCTTTCAAAGCAATTTTGGAACTCTTTCAGGAATGGCCATTACACATAGTGGCACAGTGACAAGTTCCCAAACTTAATTTTGTAGTAGCCAGTGAGGAAGATTTTAGACAGCAAACAACTGTATTGGAGCACCCTCCCTATTCACCTGATCTGGCCCCCAATTACTTTTTTATTTACTCATAGATAAAGGAAATATTGAAAAGTAGACATTTTGATGGCATTCAGGGCATCAAGGATAATATGATGACAGCTCTGATGGCCATTCCAGAAAGCATTCCACAGTTGCCTTGAAGGGTAGACTAGGTGCTGGCATCAGTGCATATCTTCCCAAGGGGAGTACTTCAAAATTCACTGTATTAATATTCATCTATCAGGTGCACAGAACTTCTTCTAGGATGAATTCATGAACTTAACTGCCAGATCTAATAAGCTGAATTCCTAAGTGGTGGCCATTGCAGCTTCATTAAACTCACAGTGCTGGTTTTCCACTAGAATCCATTTGGTTCTTCAGCAGGATAGTAAGTAAGAATGATACTTTCAGTTGTATTACCAGAGTAAGTAAACTCAATGCACAGCAACATTTTAGGCCCCAGATCTTCTTTTTCCCTTTTAGGTGTGTAAAACTGTAGATTCACTATGTCTAATACTATCAGGAGGAAACCCTGGTGCCATAGTGGATTAGGTACTACATCTGCTAACCAAAAGTTTAGCAGTTCAAAGCCGCCGGGTGCTCTTTGGAAACTCTGTAGGGAAGTTCTACTCTGATCTCTAGGGTCACTATGAATCAGGAGCGACTCAACAGCAGTGGATTTAATACTATAAGGATACAAACTATGAATAGTATTAATCTGTTACAGTATTTATCTAGCCCATGTACTTGCTCCTCATGGTGCTCAAACAAATAAATCTGGTGCATCTAAAGGTGTTACAGTGTATAACCACTAAATTTATGTATATCCTGTGCACCCACATATGTCCTATATTTCCTTTATATGTCCTATTCCACTTCTCCTGTGTTATTTATCTAAATGCAATGAGGAGTATTTGCTAGACCACAGACTACACTTTCTTGGGATAATAAAAATTATTAAGTCTATTTCATGATCTTGAATGTTGAGTAGCTAAAGCAAAAGGAAGGAATGATGAAATAAAAGAATTGAAGATTTCAAAGGACAGCTCGGGAAGACACAGTAAAGAATTATAATGACATGTCTGAAGGGCTGGAAATAAAAAACTAAAAGCAAAGAGCCCACGCATTTCTCAGGTTGAAAGAACTGAAGAAAAACTTTAGGCTTCAAGTTGAAATACTGAAGAATTCTACAGGGCAAAAATTAAGTGACTTAGGAAGCATCAAAAGACTATGGAAGGAATACACAGTTACTATGCCAGAAAGAACTCGTCAGTATTCAACAATTTCAAGAGGCAGTATGCAATCAAGAACCAATGGTACTGAAGGAAGAAGTCAAAGTTGCATCCAAGACATTGGAGAAAAACAAGGAATTGATGGAATATCAATTGAGTTGTTTCACAAACTGATGCAGCACTGGAAATACTCACTAGTCCATGCCAAGAATTTTGGAGGACAGCTACCCAGCCAAATGGCTGGAAGAGGTCCATACTTACGCCTATTTCCAAGAAAGGAAATCCAGCTGAATGCAGAAATTATGTGACAGTATCATTAATATCACACTCAAGTAAAATTTTGCTGAAGTCCATTCAAAAGTAACTGCAACTGTATACAAGGACTGGCAACTAAGTCCGCAAACTCAGAGAGCATGAGAACTTCAACTGCCTCAGTGTCAAAGGTTATGGCCATGACCTCAGGGGTCTGAAAGGGTGTAGTCAGGGTTTTCTGTGTTTATAAGGGTAGAATTACTGCTCAGTTGGGCTTAGAGTGTCTCTAAAGTTGAGGGGGCAGAGTTGCTGTCCAAGTGGGCCTAGAATGCAGAGTTGTAGCACAGGGAGATCTCCACTCAGAATTCAGAGATTGTGTCCAGTAAAAGCCATCCACTTGTGAGATTTCTGTTAGAACAGGACCAGATGAATAAAATAAGACTCCATCAAGGTCCCATTTTTCATCAAGAGAAAATGAATTGATGGGAATGAAAGTCAAGAACTTTTTGATTAAGTAGAAGATAGAAGATCTTCAGCTGTACAGATGAATATGCTGATAAAATGACACAGGAACTCAAATGAGAATACAAGGATCTAAACTCCACCCTATCTGGATGACTTTTTTTTTTTTTAAGCATCTTCCATTCTTTAGTCTTCTCTTTAATTTGGGAGTAAGGAAGTCTAAGAGTGAGTACTTTGGTACACTGTAACTGCTAGCACTGTAACATGGTTAGTAATACAAATTTTTTTCAATGTATTTGTCTTTAAATTTTAAACTGTGAAAGATTTTCTTCTGACAATTAATATAAAGTTTCTTTTCTAAAATGTATCTTTTAAAAAAGTAAATGATGCTGTAAAAGAACAATTTTCATAAAATTAAAAATACATGACTGCCAAACAGAAAAATCAAAAATTTATTTAACTAATTAAGTTATGAGGGAATTGGTCCAAAGGTAAAGCTGATTCAAAGAGCATTTTGAAGGACAGAGTTTTGCTTTCCACCAGGAATGGTGGTTGGAAACTAGTTTGCTGACAAATACAAGTTGCTGACAAAAGTGGTTACTGTCACATAGGACAACAAAAAAATGAACATTTAATTATTTTCTGCTAAACAGATATCATGTAACTTCACAGAAAACAAGCCCTTCACTAACAGTACTAAACAGATATATAAAGCCACTGTTGTCAAATCAATCGTGACTCATAGTGACCCTACAGGATAGAGTAGAAATACTCCACAGAAGTTCTGAGGAGTGCCTGGCAGATTTCAACTCAAATCTTTTGGTTAGCCAACATAAGACTTAACCACTGTGCCACCAAGTTTTCCATAAATACATACATATACATAGAAAGATTTATTATCAAGGAAAGAGTTCATGTGGTTGTAGAGTTTGGAATACGCCAAGTCTGTAGATCAGGACAAAGGCTTCTCTAGATTCACACAGCTGCAGGGGCTGGCAAGCCAAAGATAGAGAAACCACAGAGCAGGACTCTTGCTTGCAGACTGTGAATATTAATGAATCCTAAATTCATCAGGTTAGCTGCTTGCTTAAGCCCCAAGGAATGAAGACCAGAAGAACAGGAGCCAGCTATAGGACCCAGTATGAGCTTATATTTGTATGCAGAACACATTTCCAAGTAAACTCACTTTCAACTGACTGGCTACTCATAGCAGATTACATCATGAATATGATCACATGTAAACACTAAGAATCATGGCCCAGCCAAGCTGACACACAGTCTTAACTGTCACATCTCCCTCAACAACAACAGTAACTCAAGGCTCAAAAACATGCTTTGCAACTTTCGTCAAAATAACTTCCAGCATAAACAAACTTTGCCAGAAATTGTTATTTCTGACAAAGCTCTACCAGTCATGACTTTTATTACTCATTCTGGAATACATAGGCAGTTGGTCCATGTGTCTAAAAATATCATTCCTACTTTGTGTGACCAAAATCATACTGGCTGCATACTTTGTGTGTCCAAAAATAGTATAGAGTTACAAGCCAAATGGGAGGGGGAGCAAATACAGCTGACAGCATATTAACACAGGGAGTAATTAAAAATTAAGCACACATGGGACCCATGAGTATTACCAAAAAGGAAATCTGAGTAATGTTGTCATTGGAAGCTGTCTTTGGTTTATAGATCCATAGATGAGCGGCACCTGTCCTGTAATGAGGAAAAGTGTTCCTACAAAGAAAGGTAAGGGATTTATAGCGATATAGAAAATAAACCAAAACCAAAGCCATTGCCATCGTGTCAGAAAACAGAGGAGGGAAAAACAGGAGAAAACAAAGCATTTGTTTCCTTTGCTTTAAAGTTGCAATTGATTTTATTATCAAGTTATATAAAAGGAAAGGTATAAATAAAAAGGCAAGGTACATAAAAATAATTAAAATTTAACAGTCTCAAAAATAAAGAGGATCTGCTGAATGTCAACTTAGACTAGCTGAGCACACACAAAAATTAATACTTCATGTCAGCAAAAGTATTTGCAATGTAACAAAAAGATCAGAAAAGTCAGGAATTTTTTATTGTGGTAAATATATATGTAGTAAAATGTGTCATTTTAACATTTTTTTAAATTGTACTTTAGATGAAGGTTTACAGAGTAAACTTGTTTCTCATTAAATGTTTAGTACACATATTGTTTTGTGACATTGGTTAACAACCCCACAACATAACAGTCTCCATTCTCAACTTTGAGTTCCCTATTACAAGCTTTCCTGTCCACTCCTGCCTTCAAGTCCTTGCCCCTTGTCTGGCATGCCCCTTTAGTCCTGTTTTATGGACCTGTCCAACCTACAGTTGAAGGGTGAACCTCAGGATTGACACCATTACTGAGCTTAAGGGTACTCGGGGACCATACTCTCTGGTCTCTGTCAGGCCAGCAAGTCTGGTCTTTCTTTTTAGGTTAGAATTTTGTTCTATCTGGCAGAAGACAAAAAAAAATACGTGTGAGGCTGCTAATATAAATTTGTCTAAGTTTCCATCAGATTTTTAAAAAGTAAAAAAAAAGTATACTACCTATGATCTTATGGTTGCAGTGAACCATTTAATACACTTGTAATGCCTCATGTACAAATTTCCACATACTGGGAGAAGCTCAGTGCCCTCATCTCAGGCACAGTCTGCTTTTGAGGCTTATGACATTCAGAGTCTAGTCCAAAGACAGAAATCACTCTGTCACTTGAACTGGGAAAAAGTATATTAAAGAAACATTGACATGTTGTTGGTAGGTGACGTCAAGTTGCTTCCAGCTCATAGCAACCCTACGTAAAACAACAGGATGAAATGCTGCCAGGTCCTGTGCCGTTCTCAAAATAACTGCTGTGCTTCAGCCTACTATTGCAACCATTGCGTCAATCCCTCTTGTTGAGGGTCTCCGTTTTTCACCAGCACTCTGTATTACTAAGCACAATGTCCCCTTCCGGAGACTGGCCCCTCCTAATAACATATCCAAAAGTATGTGGAAAGTAGTAAAAAGTGTTTATCTACTAAAAGTGGTAAGAAAAAGCTCTAAAAATACAGAAATAGCACATACCAGGGAACAGCTAAGACTTCTAAGGCCAAATCAGTCCATTCACAGAAAGGAGAAATTTCGGGGAGGAGCCCCCACAGTACTGAATGTTGCAGTTCATTGAAGAGGGCAAGACTGTGGCCCACTGGATGGTGAAAAAGTTTACTGACGTGCTACAGACCAGGTCTGAGAGGCAGAAAACCTCCAGTTGGTGTTCTGGTGAGATTCCCTGAAAAGCCACCTTCTGGATGCTTAGACTCCTGCTTTCATACCAGCCAGATTCACCAAGGAGTGAGCTCTGCTGGGCCTTCGTCATGCCACTGGAAGTCTCATTGTAGGATCAAGAAGAAAAGTACTAGATCCAGGAAGAGAAGCCCCTGCATGTATCTCTAGTAACATAACAAGGTCTAACATTGTGTTATTTTGCAAGCAGGAGAAAAATGGGAGAACTTGTAACTGAGAGGAGGCAATAAATTAATAATGGGCACAGTCTACCACTTTAGTCCTGCATCCTTCGTATGCACAGTTTTACATACATTTCAAGTTTTAGGTAACAAAAAAAAAACTCTGTATTTTCACCTATCAATATAGAGTTGTTTTCACAAGTAAATAAGTTCTCACTTTTCTTCAAAGTGAGGAAACACAGTCCTAGTCATTATATCCATTTCTGCTACAGTAATTCCTTCTCAAATTCAGTCACAATCCCATTGAATATTGTTACCTAAGACTGAATTATAAACATCATCTCCAACCACTATAATGAAGAAAAAAATAGAAGAGAAAAACAAGTTTTCATATTATCTTAATTATCTACCTCAACTATAACAGAACTCCACAAGTGAGTGTCTTTAACAAAGAGAAGTTCATTCTCTCTCAGTCTGCTTGCCAAAGCCAAGCGCCGTCGAGTCGGATCAGTCTGCTTCAAAGTCCAAATTCAGGCACCAGCTCAAAGTGAAGTCTTACTCTTTGTCAACTCTGAAGGAAGGTCCTGGTCATCAGTATTCTCCTGGGCTAGGAGCTTCTCAGCACAGGAACCCCAAGTTCAACAGGCTTGGTTTCTTGGGTACAAGAGGTCCCCATGTCTCTCTACTCACAACTCTCTTTTATATCTCAAAAGAGATCAACTCAAGATACAATCTAATCTTGTAGCTTCGATTCTGTCTCAATACATAACTGCCCCTACTGAAGCTTCATTAACATCATAGAGGTAGGATTTACACAACACATAGGAAAATCTCATCAGATGACAAAACGGTGGATAGTCACACCAGTACTGGGAATCATGACCTAGCCAAGTTGACACACACTTTGGAGGAACACAGTTCAATCCATAACATATATTCAAATAAAAGGGAGCTTTTGTGGCACAGTAGATAAGAACTCCACTGCTAACCAAAAGATCTGTGATTTGAACCCGTAAGCTGCTATGTAAAAGAAAGATTTGCCTGTTTTGTAAAGATTTCAGCCCTGAAAAAACTGTAGGGGCAGTTTTGTTGTCTCCTGTAGGTCAGTATCAGTCTGAATCAGCTCTATGTCAACAAATTTATATACACATAAGCACAGGCATAGGAGAACCAAAGAAAAAAAATGTAAAAAAGTCATTGTAGTCCTTGTTTCTATAACTGGTCACAAAGCTAGAATTAGTATCTCTGACTTCTTTAGTCTACTGTCTATCTCATGATTCCCCCACACTCAGCTAGAACCACAGCTGGTCAGGGTTCTTTACCTGATGGAATGAAGTGTCTCAGCATTCAATAGTCCTGCTTATTTCTGGTTGCTGTGGTTTTCCATTTGCTTTAGGCTTGGGCATGGTAGTACAAAGAGAGGCACATTAATAACTGAAAGAATGCTCATGTTGAGGCTGTCTGCAGTGCACCTCCTCCTGCAAACTCTCTTGCTCATTCACATCTTCATTCTGGTAGCAGTTCTCTTCTTTACACCTAGCGTTAACCCAAAAGAGGAGGCCAGACTGTTCTCCCTAGTTCCCTGAATTAGTACAGGGATTGAAGAAGTGTATTCAGGTTTGGAAAAAGTACTGTTTCAGTCATCCCAGAATAGAAGGCATATAAGGTGAAATATTAGACATCTCTTACCTTAAAAATCCACTAGCCACTCACTTTTATAACCATTTTTGAATGGCCACCTTTTCGGGGTCAGATAGTTCAGACCGCAAAAGTATAGTTAAGAAGCCACTCTCAATCTCTCGGCCTCACAGCACAAAACCAAGTTGGAGAAAGTAAACTATGCTTCATTTTAGAGAATGATTCAGCCTCTCCTGCACCATTTCCTAACAGTAAAAAATATTCACAAAGTATTTTTTGTTCTCAAAAGTAAAACAACCTCCCATAGTAAAATTCTGCCTAACCACAAAGAATGGAAACAAAATTTAACATTTTTCTTCTTGCTGCTGGAACGTAAGACATGAACTGGAAATTCTCGTAGCCACACTCCCCAGGGATCTGCAGCCAGGGCAAGAAGACAGGATTCCAGGGACCACGCAGCACTACTCATCTCAGAGATCTTACCACATGGAGACTGAGGCTAACAAAGGAGCCTAACTGAGGCTAACAAATGAGGGACAGAGATAGTGCTGGGGCCCTACGGAGGCATAGCCTCTGGGTCATCGGGCAGTAATGGAGATTCAGCTCCTGAGGGAGCACAGACACTGCCAGAGTCTGAGCTCAACCCCTCCCCAGATGCGTTTGAAGACCCTTGGCAATACGAATCCCTAAGGCGTGCAGGGAGCCCCTCAAGCCCACTTACAGTAGAGCAAATTGTCAAAGACATGTTTCCTGACCTAACCATGAAGTACGGAAGAACAGTCCCAGTAAAGGAAACTGAAGAAAAGGAGAAAATGTGGGACCCATCAGTCAGGTTATAGAAGGAGACACTCCCATTATCATAGTCCAAAAAAATCCCTACTCTGCAGGGAAATTGCCAGACGGTTATTGGCAGCCTAGTGGTAGTACATGCATAAAATCTATCCTCCCACCATTTTACAACCCAGAACCCACTTTCTGGGGATACTCTGACGTCATTTGTCCTATCCACATCTTCCCTACAGATCCCCAAAGCCCATGTGCCTCTCTCGTCATTCCTGACCTCCACCTCCCAGTAATATTGCCCAGATGTGATGCCTTCACGACCGAGGACACTGCACTTGTCATACTTCCAGGATATACATGCATCCTTAAAAGTCAGCCTCGTGTTTCCCTGAGACAGGGCCAGGTCAGGATGAGCAGAGCATGGGTCCAGAGTGACAGACCCTACAGAGAGAGTTACAGAATCATGCAGGGCCCTCCTTTCCCCACAACAAGGGCACAAACACCTACCCTCAGAGCCATTTAGTGGAATACTGAGAGAGCTAAGTATGCTAAACTTAGAATTAGTGACTCAGTCCCACAGCCCCACAAACAACAGAAAGAACTGAAAGACTGATTTAGGGGTTTAATCCAACATATTGCCATTGAAGCCCAGACTAGAATCCATGGACTCAGGGGTATCTGGTATCCACCATCAGTTGTGCCCTCCGACTACCTACCACCATTGGTGGTGTCTGCATCTGTATCGCCAGAGAGAATCACAGTGAACCTGGAAACCATGGGGCAGGCAAGAGGAGCTCCCAGAAAAAATATCCAAGTTACTCACATGTCTGGAACTGATTCTTCAGCCATTCTGCAAGAGAACCACACACATCACATCAGGGAACTGTACACTGTACACATGAGGATCAGCACCTTTTCTTACAAAATGTAGTGACACATAGTGAAAAATCCTTAGAAATTTTAAGCTGACTTTTTTTTTCTCTCTCTGTATCTCTTTCACACACATACACAAACACACACAAACACACACACAAGAAAAACAGAGTCATTGTGTTGTGGACTTTCCTGACAAGAACAAAAAGATCACTGCCTGCCTCAGTCATCTAGTGCTGTTACAACAGAAATATCACAAGGGGATAGCTTTAACAAAAATAACTTATTCAGCACGTCAGCTGCAAGTGAAGGCTTTCTCTGTGGCTTCTGGATGAATGTCATGTCATCAGTCTTTCATTCATCTGGAAGCATCTCAGTGCAGGAACCTCAAGTCAAAACAGTGTGCTCTGGTCCTGAGGCTGCTTTATTGGTGGTATGAGGTCCCCTACTCTCTGCTTGTTTCCCTTTCATCTCTTGTAAGATAAAAGGTGGTACAGGCCACACACCAGGGAAACTTTCTTTACATTGAGTTTGGGGTGTAACTTTAGTAATCCCACTGTAATCCTCTTTATCATAATTTAATCTTGCCCCACCAACCGCAGGCAGAAGTTAGGATTTATAATACATAGGGAAAACCACACAATACTAGCAATCATGGCCCAGTCAAGATGATGCACATTTTGTTGGGGACACAATGCAATCCATGACACTGTCCAACTATGCCCTTCAAATTATGCTTTCTCAAGTCCATAGCCATAAAACTTTTAGAAAACTGGGCTATATTTTGACGAAATTTGTCATGGATTGAATTATGTCCCCCAAAGTGTATGTAGCAATTAGCCAAAGCCATGATTACCAGTATTGTGTGTCTGTCCTCTAGCTTGTAATTGCAGTTCTCCTGTATGTTGTAAGTCCTAATCTCTGCCTGTAATTAAGGATGCATGGTAGGATCATGTTAAAGACAATTAGGGGGAGATTATATCACCCTTACTCCGGTCGCATCCCTGCTCCAAGGTAAATGAAGTTTCCCTGGGGTATGGCTTGCACCACATTTATCTAACAAAAGATAAATATAAAAAGAAGAAAGCAGAGTGGAAGGCCTCATAGCAAGAAGAAACAACCAGGAGTAGCGTATACCTTTGGATCAGGATCCTATGTAGAGAAGCTCCTAGGCCAGGGAAAGACTGACAAGAAATATCTTCATCCTGAGCTGGCAGAAAAAGCCTTCTCCTGGAGCTCACACCCTGAATTTGGACACCTGTCTTACTGAACCATGAGAGAACAAAACTGTCTTTGTTAAAGTCATCCATTTGTGGTATTTCCATTATAGCAGCACTAGACAACTAACACAGAATTGAAGAGATCAAAATCTCCAAGACCTTCGTATAATTATCACGAGCTCATCAAGCTGAACTTGTAGTTTGCCTCTGAGCAGTGGATAGAAAGAATTACATCTGGTTGAGCTGACTTCAGAATACGTCTGCAAGCCATGAATGTAGAACTTGGGAAATAGCATCCATTTAGGAGGTCATAAAGAAATTTCTAGAAAGGTAGAGAAAGAAGTTCAGAGAAGGAAATATGCACACGCAGTGAGAAGGTCAAACACTAGTGGCTTTTCTTCCCAATTTGCCTGAGTGGCTGGAGCAAAACTTCCTATAAATTTTGAAGAACCAAATATACTGGATCTAGTCATCTGCTTTCAAGAAGAGCTTCAAGAGGTTACACACTTCCAGGAGAATCCCTGCATGACACACAGAATAACATCCCCAAAAGACACCCATCTTATTCCTAGAACTTTTGAATGCGGTTTAAGGAATTTGGGCATAAGGAATTCTGTAGATGTGATTAATGCTAAGGACTCTGAGATTCGCCTGAATTATCTGAATGGGCCAATCTAATCACATGCATCCTTAAAAGTGGAGAGAGTTGGCTTATTTTGTCACAAAAAGAGAAATGATGATGGAGGCAAGGTAAGAAATCCTGTGTTCTAGCTCTGAAAACAGAGGAAGAACAAGGGCCGAGGAACACAGGTGGCCTCTAGAAACTAGAAAAGGTAAGAACCTTCAGAAAGGGGTGCAGCCCTGCCAACACCGTAATTTGGTCCATTGAGATTCACATCATACTTCTGACCTACACAGCAGTAAGGTAATAAATTTATATTGTTTGTAAGCATTAAATTTGTGGCAAATTTTTACAGCAGAAAATACAAAACTAATATACTCACATTCAACTTGGAAGAAGGCACCAGGAGGGAAAGTTATCTGGAAAAGTATAAGACTCCACATGACCTGTGCATGGAAAGTCATGAACTCAGATAATCTCCTATGCTGTGTGATAAGAAGGAGGGACAGAGAGGTGTCCAAAAACCAATGGATCACAGAAGGACTGGATCAGGAGGATGAGACCACGTGGTACACCAGTTTTTCAACCTGAGACACGTGAATAGCACCTTGGACTCCACTGAACTGAAGGACCACATAAGACCAGCCTCCGCTATGTGAGGACCTGAAATAATGAAGAGGAGAGCATAGGGATGCTTACCAGGCACTCCACCAAGACCCCATTATCTCCTTCAACCCACCATTTCTCCTTGGAAGGAAGAAAGGAAGATCGCTGAGCAACACAAAGCCTGTACACATCATAGATCTCTGAGATGTCAGTAGGAGAGCTTTTGCCCTCTCCAGAGTGGGGGCTCAGGCACCGGAACAGTTGGTTTATAGAAATCAGTCAACTACATTTTTCTTCTGTTAGTGAGATGTGAAATTGGGAATACTTAAAAATGTATATTCATGTAGAGAAACTGGTGTTTCTTTCCTTGTTGATTTACTTCATGGAACCCAGATCCCATAAAATGGTTAGGCTGCCCATGTTACCCATTTGAGAAAAGTCGGCTTCTGTTTTACTTGTTTGTCACCAAAACATCAGTCTACATCCAACTCTGAGTGTCTGTTTCACTTCATGTAATTTCCATAGTAAACTTTTAAGTTATAAATTATCATTCCATATCTACAAATTTAAACGAGATCAGACATTTGTTCACATTAATAGCCTATCAACGTGAAAATATTGATTCCAATGTAATTGTGATGCTTAGCCTTATAGAACAAAACACACAAGATGCTTGCTGTACTAAAATATATGAGATAGAAATTCAGCAGAGAAGGGAGTGATGGTAAAAGAAGACACTCTGATTGTTATGGATTGAATTGTGTGCCCCTAAAATACGTGCTGTAAACTCTAATTCCTACACCTAAGAGTATATTCCCATTTTGGGAATCAGTTTTCTTTGTTACACTATAAAGCTGTATCTATACAACCTATGTGCTATCACCTTTGATGTAAAAAGAGCAGGTTTTACCTGAGGAGCAAGCAAAATAGATGCCAAGCAAAAGTAGGAGCAAGCAAAATAGATTTTCCCTCTTTGTTCTCCCTGTTGCTTTCACAGCTTCCATCCTAAGTACAGGGATTCTTCCTATGGTCATCAAATCCGTCTCTTGTCTGAGCCTTTCCTCAAGGTCACTGTCAAAGCTAGCAACACCCTCTTAAAACATGACGTTTAACTGATACTTTTTGTTGGTACTGCCAGTGAATATAGAAAATTCAGTTACCAGGAGATACAGGAGCAGGGTGATAACTGTGTAGATGAGGTTTTTCAGAGATTTCAGAAATGAGGGAAAATAGATGCCAAGCCACAAGAAGATCTTGAAAGGCCCAGGAACCAAACTGAATAGACAAGGACCTTCCTCTAGAGCTTTACAGAGGGGAAAATCTCCCTTCAGACCAGTGTCCTGAATTTGGACTCCCAGCTTCCTACAAGTGCGAGAAAATAACTTTTGGCTTGCTAAAGCCACCATTTGGTATTTCTGTCACAACAACACTAGATGACGAAGACACTGAGCCTCAGTGTTTACCAAAAAAAAATCTCTGAAAGAATCAGTAAGCTTCTATCACAAATCTGGTCCCCATACCTCCTTGCTGCTATTGCTCCTCACTCTCTGTCTCCAGTGGCCTAGACCCCTGACAGTGAACAGAAACATCCTGGAGTAGACACAGGACAAGCTACACCAGCCCAGAGGGCGTGAAACCTGAACTCACTCCAGGAGTCACAGGTCCTCTCTGTAGCCTTTCACTGCAGAGCAACCTGGAGAATTTTAAACTGCTGATACGAGAAAGGGTGGAAAGAAATCACAGAATTAAAAATAGGTGGGAAAGAGGAGAAGCAATGAGAAGTAAAGAAGAAATGCATTATAGAGGTTTCTGTATGATTAGATATATTTTAAAGACATTTTTAAAGGAGATGTCTACTTGAGTTTTCCTGTGACAGTGAAACCATCCCAACCTTCCAATAGCAGCAGGAGTCAGAGTCGTGATGCCGTTGTTGGGTCCTGTCCGGTTGTTTCTGACTCACGGTGCCCTCGTGTGACAAAGAGTTATTGTCCCATAGGGTTTTCTAGGCTGTCATCTTTCTGGAATAAGTAGCCAGGTCTTTCTCTTAAAGAGCTGTTCGGTGGGTTTGAACTGCCAACCTTTTGGTAGGCAGCCAAATGTTTAACCATTTGTGTTATCAGAGCTTCTTTGGACTATGATGTGGGGAAACTCACAGTCTTCATGCATTACCCCTAAAAACTCAAAGCAAGGCCCTGTGTCTGTCAAATACTAAATTCTTCTAGAAGGGAAGATAATGATTGGGGCCAATTATGAGTTACATTTTTTGTTCTTGTGACATGGAATCTTGCCTATTTTCTTATGGTGCTCTTGAACTCTATCCCAGGAATTCAACTACAAACATCCTTAGTCCTGGATTCCATATTAAGGCCCCTGTCTGAAGCAACACGGTGGGCACCCAGAGCCAAGGAATCCCTACAGAAGGCCTCACTCCTAGGAAAGCCAGGGTCATTTCTGAAATCTCTGAAAACCTCATCTACACAGTTATCACCCTGCTCCTGTATCTCCTGGTAACTGAATTTTCTATATTCACTGGCAGTACCAACAAAAAGTATCAGTTAAACGTCATGTTTTAAGAAGGTGTTGCTAGCTTTGACGGTGACCTTGAGGAAGGGCTGAGACAAGAGGCAGATTTGATGACCATAGGAAGAATCCCTGTACTTAGGATGGAAGTTGTGAAAGCAACAGGGAGAACAAAGACATGCATCTTATCTTGTTGTAGGATCCACAGACAGAAAAGTAGTCAGGAACAAGGCTGAAAGCTGGGGGCCTTGGTGGTGTAATGCCACAGGGAACATCAGTCACTCACCCACATTCTGCTGGGCCTTCGTTAGTACTGAAAAGGAAAACATGCTGGTGAGAGCTTAGCCAGACCAAGCCTGCTCGTCGTGAACTAAGTGGCTTTCCCATAACTCTGTCCTAAAGGGGTGGCTAACCAGAGGGAGACAAAGGCCAGGGTAGACGAGCTCCTGCAATATGCAGAGCTGGCCAGGGATGGAAAGAGCTTCCCATGACCACAAGGCAGTAAGTCTGGGCTACAGTCAAGCTCCACACTGTCCTGCTGCTGCTCTGTCACCGGGCACACTTGCCCTGGGAATATCACTCAGCTGTTTTATAACTCAACAACCTCCAAATGCCTGTTCTATCTGCCTTCAGTATTGCCTCAAAAGATCAAACATTATATATGTGAAAATATGTTAGGAATAAAAGTATAAATTATTCCATAATTGTAAGAAAGCATTATGACACGTAATTTTTCTTTGTTTTACTAATATATGGCTGAGAGTTAGCTAGAAAGGAAGAATGAAAAAAACACGAGTATGATGACAGCTTCAGAGGAAAAGTGGCCATCTATTCTCTGAAAAACTAGAGATAATAACACCTCTATTCTAGGGAAGCAAGCAACTCTGGTGTCACAGTGATTAACAGCTATAGCTGCTAACCATAAGGTCAGCTGTCTGAATTCACCAGCCACTTTTTGGAAATCCCAGAGGGCAATTACACTCTGTCCTGTAGTTTGCTATAATGTAGAATTGACTCAAGCACAATGGGCTTGGTTGGCCTTGCTTTTATTCTGAGAGCCCTTGTTCATTGCATCGTGTCTTTCCTGTCTTCTAATCATCACATTTTTTTTGTTAGAGTACAAATGTAGCTAACGAAACATTTGCCCATTAAACTATTTTTACACGTATATTTCAGTGGCATTGGTTATATTCCTCACGTAGTGAAACAATTATCACTACCCTTTCCAAATTATTCTACCACCGTTAAGAAAACTCAGTGTCTTCTGAACCGCAACTTCCCCTTCCCCTCCCTGCAAGGCCTGGGAACCACCAATAATCTTTGGTTTCCATATAGTTGCCTATGTGGTATCCATGAAATCATGCGGTATTTGTCTTTTTCTGACTGACTTATCCCACCAACATGTTTCCAAGGTCCATCTATGTTGTGGAGTAGATTAAGACTTCAGTTCTCTGTCTGATTGACTGACATTAAATTGCACATCCTTACCACATTTGACGTGCTCACTAATCTGTTGATGGACATTTCACTTGTTTCCACATTTAACTACTGTGAACAGCGCTGCAGTGAACATCAGTGTACAAGATTCTGTTTGTGTTTCTCCTTTCGAATCTTTTGGTTATGTACCGAGGGCTGGGAATGCCAGGGCACATGGTAGTTCTCTTTTAGTTTTGTGAGGAACTCTCATGCTGTTTTCCAAAGCAGCTGTACCATACTGCATTCCTTCCAGAAATGCATAAATGTTCCCATCCCTTTTTGATCAGCACATTCAGGAGCTGGAGAGCCTGGAAGGACCTATTTGGGGCCTAAAGTAAATGACTCTGTTTATTTATGTAACTCCTCCCATGAAATTCCTGAGCATACTCATGTGGTTTTTGGCTTCCAGGTAAAGACGAACAGCCAGGTGACTGAAGGCTAGAAAATGTATAATACGGTATACAGGCCATGTTTGGAACGAAAAGAAACAAGATATGTGACAGATTCTACGGGTCATCACCACTCGCAGGTTACCAGCACTGGGAGGGACACAGAGGCCCAGATCACAGAACTCCAGAAGCAGGATTCCTCCCCTACCACCTTCTACTTTTGCCCCCAGGAAATGGGTCTCTGATGTCTATCCTAGAGACACACAGAGAAAAAGGACGTCTGGGCAAAGATGGAACGGTAGTCCCAGGGACATCTGGAGAACTACTCACCATCCTGGTGAACTTCATTCCTGCTGTCTAAAAGGCAGCACACAAGAAGCGAGATGAGCGAAGAGCTAGGGTGTCTTTCCCAAATAGGACACAATTCAGGAGGGAGAGTAGAACTTATCCATCTCTGCCTGCAGTTCATCTGAAAGAGAGAGGGAAAAAAGAAAAAGGCATGAACAATTCCCACCCCTAAGAAAAGGAAAGACTCTGTGCCTGGAGAGCCCACGAAGAAGATCTTCTTCATGTGCTAGAGAAACTTGTCCCTCCACACCCATCCCAGCCTCCATGACCCAGGCTGCCTTCTCCAGATCTCCTGCACCTCCTGCTCTGGACAAGTGCTGAGTCTCCCCGGAGGCTGCATTCAGGGACTCAAGTCCTGCTGTCAGCTTTCCATCTCTGCCCCAGCTCTGCCCTCGCCAGCCTGGGCTCTCTCCTGCCTTACCTCTGGTCTTCAGTGCCTCCTCAATTTTCTGCCTGTCCTTCTCCTTAGACAGCTGAAGACTCTTTATTTCTTGCTGGGCCTGCACCTTTGCTGAGCTTTCTTTCTTGAGGAAATAGCCAGCGCCAAAGACGACGAGCACCAGCACGCTCATACTCACAGCAAAAGCAGGCTTCCAGGGAGAGGACTGGGGGAAGAAAGACTCTGCAGCCCAGACAGAGACAGCATCAGGATTTACCCAGGTCAACCCCCAGCACAGCCCAGGACTCCATCCCCCTTCAGCTGGCCTTGCTGGAAGCAGGGATAGCACTGACCTGGTATGAAAATAGCCTTTGCCTTCTCTTGGCCCAAGATGGGATTGAGGATGGAGCAGGTCACCTTCCCCACAGAACTGTCTCTCACCACCAGTGAGGCCTCCACATGAAACAGTCCATCAGCGTCTTGGATATGGGCCTCAGAGAAAGTCATGAACTTCTCTCTTCTAGGGCCTCTCCACTGAACCTGTGGCTCCGGAAACCACCCCAAGGCTCTGCAGGCCAAAAGCACCCCATCTTCCTCCTGCCCTTCCATGAGCACTTCAGGGGCAGAGCCCACACCTGTGGGAGGACAACTGTGGAGCCCAGGAAGCTGCCTTGTCTCAGGTAGAGGCCTGAGACTCCCACAGTGTGACATGTTACACACCACCGGGGGAGGCAGACATCCTGCATTCTGGGGGTCTGTGGGAAGACTGTCCACTGGTGGTAGCAGGGCCACAGTGTCACCCCAGGGAACCAAGGAGGGAGCTATTAGGAGAGCTGTAGGGAAGCATCCCGGGAGGGGGCTGTTCTTTCCAACCATGCTGGGGGAGAGATCAAGGCACAGAGAAAAGAGAAAAACGAATTTCAGACCTTTCCCACAGAT
This sequence comes from Heterohyrax brucei, assembly GCA_028571685.1. Taxonomy (NCBI): domain Eukaryota; kingdom Metazoa; phylum Chordata; class Mammalia; order Hyracoidea; family Procaviidae; genus Heterohyrax; species Heterohyrax brucei. The sequence continues at coordinate 50,515,460 of CM053144.1, read as the reverse complement.
CAGCCCAGGAAAAAATAGACAGACAAAAATCCAGACTGAGCCTGGAGGAACAAGGGGGGTCTTCACCACATTCACTCAAAAGTATAAGTCGAACTAGGCCATAGTGTTTTGTCAAAACAAACTCTGGAGTGTACTTCCTTAGGTAGTAAAAAATATTTGTAATTAAATGATTTATGGATTTTATTTTGTTGTTATTTTAATTACCCACCAAGTTTTCTGCTCATCAACTGATCTTACTCTCATTCTCTTGTCAAAAAGTATAAGGAAATCTCCACACCAGATAAGAACTCTTCCCCTGAGCTCTAGACCCCACAGATTACTTAGCTAAATCCTGCTTTCTTCAAGCACTTCCTCTGACAGCACATTGTCAATAAGGCCTAGCTGAATCCCCACGCCAGCCTATCTATTTATTGTGATTTCTGCTAGCTTGGCTATCTCTCTATCACAATATGCACCCCACAGGGCAGAGATCTCCATTTGATTCACTGATGTATCCTAAGCACCTAGAACAAGGCCTGGTACATAGTAGGGGTTCTACATTACATATATTGCATAAATGAATGGACAGGATTCCTTTTCTGCATCTATAAAACAAGAGGCTGAATTAAACCATCCCTGAGATTGCTCCCAACTCCAACACTCCAGGGCTCTAGAATATATAGACCAAGTTACCAACCTGCCACCTTGACCTCCAAAGTAGCCTTTTCATGAAAGTCTCCATTTTTGAAGAAGCAGGTGTACAGTCCATTATCAGACAGCTGAATGTTGTCAATGCGCACAGCAGCCTCCCCCTGGGTGAGGAAGTCTGTCACCAGCGAGGTCCGCCCTCTGTACTGTGGCATCTGCCCCTCCTTCTGCTCCTGCCGGTTCTGATAGATGAGCACTGCTTCGGAGAACTTGGAACGGAACCAGCGCAGCTCCATGTTCTCTGCGCTCATAGCTGGGTGCAGACGGCAGGGCAGCGTGGTGTTTCCACCCAGCACTGCCACGGTGGGCTCCTTGGGGCCAAGCACCAGAAACTCATCTGTAAGGGAGACACAACAGTCAATAGGCTGGAGAGATGCAAGCCTAGAAGACCAGGAGCAGAGAGGAGGAAATAAACAGCATAAGGGCTGCTCATGAAGGAATGAGCAATGAGAATTCTGAATGGAGTGAGATGTTCTGACCACAATGTCATGGCCCAGAAGTGATGTTATGTTAAAGGGCCTCATGTGCCTGGGCTTCGGTCCAAGATCCATCTGTGAAAGACTGTTGAATTCTGTAGTTCTCAAGCTTGAGTGTGCATAAGAATCACACAGGCAGTATAAACCACAGATCTCAGACCCCATCCTGGAAGTTTAGGGTAAGTCCAGAATGTCCATTGCTGAGGAGTTTACCAATGTATTGGTGGGTCAATGATAGAATCCCAACTTCCCATGCAGGCCCAGTATCTTTTGGTTCTTCGTTCCTGGGGCCTCATGAGTCTGGCACACCTAGGGCAGCTAACAACAATGACAACAAGGAGCTCCAGGAATGCAGACATGCTGGTCCAGGGACCTCACTTCAAGAACCACAGCCTTAACCAGATCCATCTCAGCACAGGACTGAAAACTGACCAGGAGCTACCAGAGTTCTAGGTCTCAACTCTGATCAGCCACCCCCAGGAAATAACTCACTCCCATGTCTGCCTTTCATTATTTGTTCCCTTATCTTTTCTGTCTCACTGAGTTATATGTGCACTTAAAACCCAGAGTCAAATGTGATCTCTGTTTAAAAACTGCTCACTCCCATGACTCACATGAGCCTCAATCACTGCTTGCTAAAGTAGAAGGCAGACCCCACCTGTCACCCTAGACTTTCTGAGGCAGGCAGGCTGTAACTGGGCTCCTCTATGGGACAAGTGAACCTGGATCCCCAAATTCTACCTTCTGTACTGCTCCATCCTGGCCCAAGCCGTCATCGTCTCCCCCCAGAGGACGGCCACAGACTGATTTCCAGCATTCATTTTCCCTTACTCCCCCTCACAGCCCATTTGCTACGTGACAGCCATGGTGAGCCTTTCAGTGTGTGAGCCACATTATGTCAGGGCCTCACGCTGCTCAAAGCCCTTCAATGCCTCCCCCGTTCCCTCCAGTGACCCTCAGGCCCTATGGTGTTGACCACCAGGACCACTCTGATCTGGACTTGTATTCCCCTCCTCATCACTATCTCTACTTCAGCCAACTTGCACCTCTTGTTCTCTGGACCTCCAGGCACCCTGCCAGGGCACCCTACCATTCTCACAGGAGAATGCTCTTATCCCAGAGACCCTCACACTCACTCCCTTCCTCTCTCAAGTCTTAGTCCATGTCTCTCTTCTTGGCCACCCCATTGAGCAATGCTGCCTACCCACACCCCACCTACCCCATCACATGCATGTGCATGCACACACACACACACACACACACACACACACACACACACAAATACATACACTGTGCATACCTGCTCTGCTTCAGTGTCCCATAGCACTAATCTCCTCTAGCTGACTAAATTTTTTCTTGGGTTATTACATTTAATATTTGCTGCTTCCTGCTAAAATGTAAGCTCTATGACGACAGGACGTCTCTGTTCTGTTCATAGAGTAACATATAATCCATAACAGACTTCTCATGAACACTAGGGGAACACGTGAATTAATACAATCATCCATGTTTGCTTAGGACATTAGTGGAGCAGGGAAGTGGGGGGAAAGGTATTTCTAAATACACGCTATTTGATTCTTCTAAACACTGAGGAAGTGACTGTGGGATAATTGCCAGATTTCTTGACCTTTACTTACGTTTAGTGATCTTTTTTTTCTTTTTTTTTCTTTTTTTTTGAGCTTTTAGCAACAATTAGTGGGGACCATAATCTCCCTAGGGCAAGGCACCTACTGTCTCTCTCCCTCCTGATGGAAAGAACCAACAGCTCAACTGTGGTTCCCGTACACCACAGGGAGACACTGACAGAGCACTCACCTGCAGACACCCACGTGGGCAACCGGAGGAGTAGCAATAGGTAGATGAGATGGCAGAGCAAAGATTGGCTGGAGCTTCCCTCCATTTCCTCAGAGCTGGGGAGAGACAGGGCGGGAGTCAGGAAATCTATACGGCAGGCGCTCCACCCACAGTGCAGACTCAGGGAGGAGCAGAGCACTTTCTACTCCCTGACTTTGCTAAAGGGTTGTGGGCCCCACCAATTCTTAAAGCCAAGAAAAGCAAGAGCCAGGCCATGCTTTTCTGTTGCTTTGATAGTGGTTGGGCATTTAATCATTCTGGGAACACTGTGGTTTCAGACAACCATTAGGCAAACTTGAAATGAACCATTCTTTCTGTTCCCAACTCACTAACCTGCAAACTGCAGGCCCATTGCTCAAACACCTTCCTTCCTTTCTCAGCATCTGCGACCTGAGGGAGACCTTCCCTCTATCTGCAGTATTCTCATAGTCCAACCCTGACACCAGATGAGAGCACCCTGATGATAGCACCTAACTAAGTAGGACCTGCCAGCTCCTGATGCTCCTTGTTCTGTCCTGCCAGCTGTGACCAGGGAGTCACATGAGAAGCATCAGAGACAGACAGCATCCACAGAGATGTGGCGGCTCCCATCACAGATATCCTGCTCTGTTTAGTGTTCTGTTTACTTCAACTACATTTCAACCCACCCCAACCCTCCCTTCATCTACCTGGTACCTAGTCCATTCCCCACAGACAGTTAATTCTCACTCACTCTGTCTTTGAAGTGAGACTTGTGGCTAACAGGTAAAAGAGTGCAGTTGGAGATTGAGCAGGAGAAGACAAAAAATGGGCTCTGATCAGAGAAAAGACTTCACCTCTCGCTACACACGGAGTAGGCAGCTTATGGTCAGGAAATCACAGACTCTGGGGTTATGTGGACTATGTGCCCACCTTTAGTTGAGTCACTTTACCTTGTCTGTCTTGGTTTCCTCTGCAAAATGGGGATAGGAACAGTAGTCCTTTGATATTGGTATGGGTTGTCATGAGGATTACTTGAATTTATATTTGTAAAGATACCAGTGGAACAAGAACAGGGCTTGGTCCTAGTAAGTGCTATATAAACATCTTTAAAGTAAAAATAAATACAAGCCTCACCGTGATTGTCCTAAATCTTCTTCCAGTCCCAAACACAGGAGCATTCTCAGCCTTCTCCTCACATCTGGCTGTTACATGGCTCCTCCCCATGGCTTACAGGCATTTGTGCAGCCAACTTACCTGCTTCTCCTGGTTCCAGCTTTGAAAGTCTGTGACTTCCTGGATTGTCTCTAAGATCAACAGCTGAAAGAAGTTCAGGACAGCCCTCAGAGTTTATACCTGCAGTTGGCTGCTCTGGAAATCCCGGTCCTCACTTCCAAGTTAGACACTGTGGCCCCAGGGTCCCACATCTTAGTAACAGACAGGTGGTTCCCAGAAGTGCTAAGGAAGCAGGGTGAGCCCTGATTACAGAAACATCTGCAGAGACCCCGGCTCTGGGCCACCACAGAGCTTTGCCACTGGAAGAATCACCCTGCTCCCTTTGGTACTTCACGATCTGAAAATGAAAGCTTGCAGAAAACAGCCCAGCATTCTCTGCCCTGCCCTCTGGACATTGTCCCATGTTATCAAGGAAGAAGCAGCACTATCAGAGCAACAGAATGACAAGACAGGCCACACAGAGATTCAGACTCAAAAACCATTTGTTCATCACCTACTGTATATCAGCTTACTTCTGGGTCAAGGAAATAGGGACTGCATATGAGCCCAGCCCAGAATAAAACTCAGTTCTGTGCATGTGTCAGGAATCCTCGTATAGCTAAAATGGTTAAATGTCCAACCACTAACAGAGAGATTGGCTGCTGGGATGCACATAGAGGCACTTTAAAAGACAAACATGATGATCTGCTTCCAGAAGGTCATAGCCTTAAAACACGATGGCAATACCATGTGATTGAGCAATCTCACTCCTTGGAAAGTATCTTAGAGAAATAAGGACTGTCACATGAACAGATATGTGCACACCTGTGTTTGTTGCAGCACTGTGTACAATAGCATAAAGATGAACTTACCAATCAACAAATGAATAGATAAACAAACTAAAGTATATTGACAGTGGAATACCGGAATACTAAGCAAAAACAAAGAACTACAATGACTTTAAAAAAAAATAACGTGGAATCATCTAGAAGAAATTATGCTTAGTGAAATTAGTCGGATGCAAAAGGACAGATACTGTATGAGACTATTGTTATAAAGACTTAAGAGAGGTCCAAGACTAGTCACCCATCTCTTCAATTCCTTCTGAGAACTAAGACCTAAAAAAAAACTGAATGGAACAAAGTGAATATTCTGGGAGCTCTAAGATCAGGCATTGGGTTGTGAGAACGGACTGGGCAACAAGAAGGGGGAAACTACCTTTGTTGAAGGTGAGATGGCAGTGCAAAGAGCCCCAGTTATGCTGGCACAGCAACTGAGAGGCTTACAGGTATGGATGCCATCTTTCTTAACCAGGAGACTGGGACTGGGACTGCTGAGCCTGATAGCTTGGCAGGGGCTGGCTGCCATGCTAAACTGCAGTGCCTAACTAAATAACATCTTTCACAGCAGAGAGTCTGTGCTTAAGGTAGTCACATCTATAGAACCAGCAGTGGCTGCGCACCAGCACCCAGAGGGTACCAGTGCCCCTCCCTCCTCTCTTCTCTGAATGTGCCATAGATACTGCTGGCTCAGCACCGGAAAAGTGGCTTAGGCAGGATGTCATCTTAGTCAGCTGACAGACAAAGTCAGCCACACTGAGCAACATTGCCTGACTGGACAGTGGCTCTCCCAGCAGAAAAGCTGTTTTTAAGACAATTATACCTAGAGAACATAATGCAGCTGGTAGCCGAGTGTGGCAGCACACTTACCCCTCCCTATTTCAAGGCATGTCTTAACTCCTGTGGACACAGCCCCTGAGAGACTCCTCAAGTAGGTTGCCATCTTTGTCAAATAGAAGGCAGGGCCTTCAACCCCTGAGAGACCAGCTGGTACCAGCTGCTGCTGGACAGCACCTCTCTCAGCAGGAAAGCAGTTCTCCAGAAAATCGCATCTACAGAACTCAGTGATGGCTGACAGCCAAGTGTGGTGGTGCTATTTCCCTGACCCCCTTTCACTAAGCCAGACATCACCATCTGCTGACAGGCTCCTGAGAGACTTCATTAATAGGGCACCATCTTTGCCAGCTAGGAGGTGGGAACTGATGCCTCTGAGGGCTTGGCTCTACTGGCTGCCACCAGACAGTGCCTCTCTCAACAGAAAAGCAGTTTTTAAGACAAGCACATCTAGAGAATGCAGCAGTGGCTGGCAGACAAGTATGATGTCACCCTTCTCACCTCCCTTCTCTGAGCTATGTCATAGTGTCTGGCGGTGTGACTCCAAAGTCAGCACAAGTAGGTTGCCATCTTTATCAGTCAGGAGGCAGGGTCTGCCACCCTCAAGGGCACTGCTGGGGCCAGTGACCAAACCAAGTAGCGTCGCAGGGCTGGACAGAGTCTCTCTCTTGAGAAAAGTTGTACTCAAGTCACCTACACCTAGAGAATGCAGTGGTGGCTGGCAACCAAGTCTAGTGATGCCCACACTCCCTCCCTTCTCAAAGCTGCATCACAGCTTCTGTTGGTGCAACATCAGAGAAGCTGAAGAGATTTTGACAGCATGAAGATAATAATCAGTATCTAACCATTTAAAGAAACAGACCACCATGGCTCCAGAAAGCTCCCAAAATAACCAAAACTTCCCAGATGAAGAACCTTCCCGAAATCATCAGAAGTAGAATACAAAAGAATTATGTATACAGCCCTTCTAGAGATTAAACAAAGTGCAGCAGAACAAATTAAGCAATCTATATGAACTACTAGAACATCAATGATCTGAAATTCAGCAAATCCATAATAAAATTACAGTATTAGACAATTCAATGCAAAGCCAAAACAGCAAGACTGAGGAAATGGAATGCAGAATTAGCAAGATGGAAGATAGAGCAACTAACACCAGCATTTATAAGGGAAAATCAGACAAAAGAAACAGGAAAAATGAAGAAGCATTAAGAAGTATGTGGGACTCTATCAAGTGGAACAATCAACAAGCAACTGGAGTTCCTAAACAGGGAGGAATACCAGAAAATACAGAGAAAATTGTTGAAGCGTTGCTGACAGAAACTTTCCCTGCCCTCATGAAATAAGAGAACATAGCTATTTAAGATGACTATTGAACTCCATAAAATGTAAACCCTTCAAAAAGACACAAAAATATAATCAAGCCTAATAAAAAAAGGAAACATAAGGAGAGGATCTTAATGGCAGCTAGGCTTACAGCAAAACTAATGTACAATGGGAAGCTCTGTAGGCTCACCTCTGACTTTTCAGCAGAAACCATGTTGGCAAGAAGGCAGTGGGATGACACATGTAGTGCTGTCGAGTCTTATCTGACTCATAGTGACCATAGAGGCCAGAGCAGAACTGCAGAGAAAAGTGTCCAATCAAGAATTATGTCAGTGTCTCACAGCTGTGTTTATGTCAATACGTGGTGGTATCTTGCTAAGTGGCATTCATTATTGTTGTTGCATATTTTTGTGTCATTGTGGGAATGTCAGAGCTTCAATGACAGCAACAAACAAATTTCTTGTTAAACTTAGCACTGTGCAAAACACCATCTCCCTGCTAGAAAAGCCACTCTCCCCCAGGCAGGAGCCACCTCCCAGCCAAAGACCCAAGTCCAACTGGGGCCTCTGCCTGGGATTCTCCGTTTTCTGATAGGCCAGAGAAGCTAAGGTATATAGAGTCCAAAGCCAGGATCTCAGAACCTGGCAATTACGCTTGCCGGTCCCACCAGCAGTGCATGCGAAACCAGAAGTTAGTCAAGTCCCAGTTCTGCCCACCAGCCAGGACAGAGGAAAAACAATAGAAATGGTGAGTTACCTTTGGTCTGTGCAAGCCTGTGCTCCCCAAGAGTGGGGTCAGTGAAAGAGAGGAGGTTTTCCGCTCAGTGGTATGAAGTCCAAATTAACAGCCCTGTGCCACATCCCAGGGCTCACTATGTGTCTAGAAGGCTCTGTTTAATTATCGTTTCAGGTCTTGGTTTCCAGAAGGATTTAGGGAGATGTGTGTTTAGTCCACCAACTTGACTCTGCCTCCTCCCAGTATTTCTGAGTGTGTAGGATTCACATCTCTGACAATACATGAGATGATGATTTCAGAAAGAATTTGGATAATATCTTGATCTCATCAGAGTTACGGTAGCATTCTCCCTTCTGCACTGGATAGGCCATGTGGTTAGTCAGAAGCATGAAATCAGGAGAAACAGAGAGGGAAAAAGAAGAAGGAAAAAAGATGGAACCCAGTGAGAATAAAAGACAAGTCAGGGAACCCCTAGTGTCCCGGAAAAGATATGCAACCTGGGCCTGAACTGAGGGACATGGAGTCTTTTCCTTGGAGCTACATGGAGGAAGAAGGTATAAGGGGTTCCAAGAGAGGAGAGCAGAACTATTTTGTGAAGAGAACTCCTGGGGATACACACTGACTTTCTCAAATCTCCCCTGACCTTTACTCTGGGGGGAATCCTCTTCCTTTGGCTAAGAACTCTATACTTCCTCATATGTACTCCCCACTGAGACCATGTAGAAAGAGACAGAAAAGATAGTGGGCAATAATCCATAGAGACCCTCCCAGGTCCCACTTTTCGTACAGAGAAAATGAATTGATAGGATAAGCTCTCTTCTACAGTCAGCCACTTAATGTGTGACCGACTTTTGCATGAACTGAACGGAGAAGGATTCTCAGGTATACAGTAGAATATGCCAGTGAAATGACACAAGGCCCCTTGATAAGAGGTTCTCAACTGAGAATACAAGGATCTAAATTCCAGCCCTACTTGGATAATTTAATTTTTAAAAAAAATTCTTCCTTTCTTCAGTCTTATTTATGGTAGGAAAGGCTGAAAGTGAGACATCTAGGTATATTACAACTTCTTATAAAGTGATTAATAATGTGAATTTTTTCAAAGTATTTAACTTTAAAATTACCCGATATAGAAAGTTTTCCACTTGCAGTTCATAGAAAGTTTCTTCTATAAAATATATCTCTTTTTAAAAAGTAAATAGCACTATAAAGGACCATCATGAATTGAACTGTGTCCCCCAGAATATGTGTGTAGCAGTTTGGCTTGGCTACGATTTTCATTCTTGTGTTTGTTCTCCTTTCTGTGATTTTCCTGTGTTGTAAATCCCAATCTATGCCTATAGTTAATAGCCAAGCCTAGTTAACAGGGCAAGATCAAATTAGTTAAACAGAATTCGGTTGGGACTATAACATCCTCACTAAGTTCAACTCCCAGATCCAATGTAATGGGGTATGGTTTGCACCACCATCTTTTATCCTATGAGAGATAATAAACAAGGAAGCAAGAGGAGATTTGGGGAACTCATACCATCAAGAAAGAAGCACCAGGAGCACAACACATCCTTGAGCCCAGAGTTCCTATGCTGAGATGCTCCCAGACCAAAGGAAGACTGATGCAACACAAGGCCCTTCCTCCAGAGTTGAGAGAGAGATAAAACTTTCCCAGGTAGCTGACACCCTGAATTTGGACTTGTAGCATACTGTACTATGAAGAAATAAATTTCTCTTTGTTAGAACCATCCATTTGTGGTATTTCTCATAGAGTAGCACTAGATGGCCAAGATAAGCACAATTTTCATAAAGTTAAAAACATGATTTCCAGACAAATTTACAATACAAAGAATTTATTCAATGAATTAATCAGTTAGGGAAGTAGCCCAATTGTAAAGCCAACTCACAGAGCATCTTGAACAATAGGGTTTTGCTGTCCACCAGGAAAGGTGACTGGAAATCAGTTTGCTGACAAACTTCAGCTGCGACAAAAGAGGTTACTGTCACATGGAGCAATACAACTATTATTTTTTCTACTCAACATAGAACACATAACATAAAAGAAAAACAAGCCCTTAACTAACAGTGATTAGCAAAGTTGAACACAGGTACAGGCCCCTAAATAATTCTATAATCTTTATTTCTCATTTCACAATGTCAGGAATGTTTTATGCCAGAAATCTTCACCAACCCTCTCCGTATTTTCAGTTTTACCCATGTTCTGGTACTTCAGTCACCCTCAGAGTTTATTCCCCTTGATAGAACTCTACATAATTCTTAGGATTTCATTTTTTTTAATGCTTTTACCTAATTTTTCCTCAAATAAGTTAGTATCAAGTGCTTTGTATTCAGTCTCGCTAATTCTGACTTGCATTGACTCAGCTCTGCTCCTATGACTTTCTATTGAGTTGTCTGACTCTGAAATTTTATTGTTCATCTTTTGAATTTCTGTTTGCTCTCTATGGATTCCTGCAACCTGTTAAATCTGTCATTATGTTCTTCTGTAGTTTTCTTGAGTTCCTCCACTGGTATGTCTGTGTCTTTCTTAGCTTGTTCTGTGTTTTTCCTGATTTCTAGAACAGTTCTGTATGTTAATTCTACAACCAGTGTTTCCAGGAAGTTCTCTTCATCGGAAAGATTTCTTCTTCATTTATTATTTTTATTTTTATCGTGGTTAAGTGAAAGCATGCAATCCAAATCAGTTTTTCATGTCCACCTATCTACAACTCCTTCTGCTCTTCTAGCCAGGTGACAGCACACTCCTCCTTTTCATTCTATACTTGTGATATCCTCTTAACAAGTTCCTGTCCTTTCCTCTCCACACTGTTCTCTCCCATCTAGCAAAAGACCAATAAGACAGCCTCCTATAAATGCATAGAACCATAAAGTAAATATGCCACATGGTCACACTGAGTCCCTGGGTCCAGTCCATTTTGTCCAAAGAGTTGACCTCAGTAGTGTTTTGTGTTCAGGGGCAGCAGCAGGTCTAGGAGCCTTGTTCCCAGGGGAACCATCAATTGTGGTCTTTCGGTAGAGTTCTTGAGCTGCATCTCTCTTTTTCTCACATTGTTACAGGGACTCAACACTGTGTGCCCCATCATGGCTGTCTGTAGCGGTGGCAGGCACCATCTGGTTCTTCTGGTCACGTGTTGATACAGTCTCCCAATCACATGCATCTTTCTGTCTCTTGAGCTTTTTTTCCCTCATGTTTTTGTTGTTCTCAGTGGTCATCCGCTCTGGATGAGTTAGGACCACTTGGTGTACCTCAGATGGCAGCTTGATAGCTTTTAAGACCCCAGATGCCACTCACCAATATGAGGTACAGAAGACTCTCTCAGCAATAAGCTAGTTATGTCAATTAGCCTCGAGTCTCTCAAAAGCATGGCCCCCAGACCACGCCCCTACTACTCTATCTTTACAATATTGAGTTAAGATTAGACGAGCTTTCAGTCTATTGTGAAGTCCAGCTAAATTGATCTACTCTCTACTGTGTGCTGTCACTACTTTCACCTAACCAAACTTCTGTCATCTGTCGAATCTATGACCAACTCTCTCTCTCCCTCGCCACCCTTGTAGCTATCAAAGAGTCTTTTCTTTGGTGCATAAGTCTACTTTTAAGTCCTTATATCTGGGGTCTCATACAATATTTGTCCTTTCGCTGCTGACTGATTTCACTGAGCATAATGTCTTCCAATTGAAACCAGGTTATGAGATGCTTCTTAAAATCATCATTGTTCTTTATCATTGCATAGTGGTCCATTGAATATATGCACCATAGTTTGTTTACCCATTCATCTGTTGATGGACCAGGAAGATTTCTTGATTCTTTGTTTTGGGAGCTTGTTGACACTGTAATTCTCTGTTTCTTTATTTGCATTGATATTGACTATTGTCTCCAAGCCATCAATAAGTTATTTATTTATTCTTCTTATGCTTACTCTGTCCTAGCTTCCTGTTTTGTTTTGTTTTAATATAATGAAATAAGCTGCTCTTGTGAACTAGTCTGATTACTGGAGCCTTTCAAGCTCTAACATCCTGTCACCAGATGGTTAAGACTGTTATTAGGCATGTGAGTCCAGGATCCCAATTATTTTTTTGTATGGACTCAGCTCAGGTGTCCAGGTAGTCAGTCACAAAGTGTATGGTAGGGACTCTCACTTGCAGCCCTAGATGAGTAGGCGTGATTAGCATAGGCACAGGTATCTGGCTGCAGCAGGAAGGTCACATGCTAAGAAAGGCAGGTGACTGAAAACTGGCCCTGAGTGTCTGTGGCTTTTGCACCTGGATGATGGGCAACCAATGCTGTTGGCTGTAAAAATTCAAAAGTACCGCTTATTCTTAGACTTTGTTGCAGGTGGCTAGATGGCGTGGATGAAGCTACCAGGCCTCAGGCCCCTTATGTGGTTGGATGAGGGCCCTGCATCCTAGGCACAGCATTGTCAGCCATCACAAACCTGCCTTACCACCAAGTAGCATAAATAGTTGAGGTTAGATGTTGGGTATTGTTTTAGTCAGCTAGGGCTGCTCTAACAGAAACACCACAGAGTGGATAGCTTTAACAAAGGAAGATTTATTCTTACATAGTCCAGTAGGCTGCAAGTCCATACTCAGGGGGTCAGTTCTACCCTGGCCCCTAGGGTTGTCATGAGTCTAAATACCTGAATAATAATAAAAATAATTTCATAAGTAAATGATGTGTATCTCCCAGTCAATCTATTGGCTTTGATGATGCTAGATTCAAAAAATTAAAGCCGCAATCAAGTTAGCAGTAGAGAATTAATAATAAAATTACAACATAATATTACGAGTTTATTGTATATCCACTGTCATCTAGCAGATTTTGACTCATAATGACCCTATAGCCTGGCAGATTCGACCTCTTGACATTTTGGTTAGCAGAAATAACACTTAGCCACTACACCACCAGGGCTTCCATTTACTGTATGCATGTATAAATAAATGCATAGGGCCAAAACACAAGAGGAAATACTAACAAAAATTTTAACCCAAAGAGAATCAAGTGCCACTCTCAATTCTGACTACTGATTTAGAAAATAATATTGGAATCATTATTCCCTGTCCTTGAACACAGAGAATGTGACCCAGCTGGAGATGGACTCACGAAGAGTCACAAGGACACATCAATTGAGCCCTGAGGTATAAAAATATTAGCTAAGGTAATCTTAGGAAATATCCTTTAGGGAATCTTACATATAAATCATTCAAACAGAACACAATAGGCTTCCCATTCTTACCTTTTTCTATTAGCATTTAGTAAATAAAAAATTGGATCAATGAAGACTCTCTTGACTCTCCTTACTAAAACTTGGACCAATGATTGGTTGTTGTTGTTGTTAGATGCCGTCGAGTCGGTTCTGACCCACAAAGACCCTATGAACAACAGAACAAAACACTCCCTGGTCTTGCGCCGTGTCCACAACTGTTTTTATGCTTAAGCCCATTGTTGCGGCCACCGTATCGATCCATCTCGTCAAGGGTCTTCCTCTTTTTCACTGACCTTCCACTCTACCAAGCATTATCTTCTCCAGAGACTGATCTTTCCTGACAACATGTCCAAAGTATGTAAGATGCAGTCTTGCCATCTTTGCGTCCAAGGAGCACTCTGGTTGTACTTCTTCCAGAACAGATCTGTTGGTTCTTTTGGGGGTCTGCAGTACGTTCAACATCCTTCTCCAACACCACAATTCAAAGGCATCAGTTCTTTCTTCTGTCTTCTTTGTTCATAGTCCAGCTTTCACATGCAATGATGCAATTGAAAACACCGTGGTTTGGGCCAGGTGTGTTTCAGTCTTCAAGGCGGCGTCCTTACTTTTGAATACTTTGAAGAGGTACTTAGCAGCAGATTTTCCCAGTGCAAGGAGTCTTTTGATTTCTTGACTGCTGCTTCCAAGGACAGATTGTGGAAATGAGTAAAATGAAATCTTTGATAACCTCAATCCTTTCTCCATTTAATGATTGGTAAGAAAGACAATTCAAAATGTAGGATTACAGTTCCTAGCCAACTGTGAAAAGGTGAAGCTTTCAATGGTTTTATCAGTTTCATAATGTTAATATATACTGAGGGGTGCGTAATATTTCTTGGACTTAGGCAACATGTGGCAGCTGGTTGGTAGCTTTCCCATTGTTGCTCATTCTGACACATTTCTTGGACTCAGGCAGACATGGCTGTTGCAGCATGTTTGTCCACTATCCCATTCTTGTCTATTCTGTGAAATTCTTTGAACTTGGACAGACATAGCTGTCTTGCTTATTCTGTAATCCTTGCACTCAGACAGACATGGCTGTGGCAATGTGGTTGTCTGTTTTCCAACTTTTGTCTATTTTGAAATTTCCTTGAATTTGGGCAGATACAGATGTAGTGGCAAGCTTGTCTGCTTTCCTTCTTTAGTCTTTTGAATATATGGTGATTAAAACTTTCTTTTTGCTTTATTAAACTCTGTGATGTACTTTCCACACAACAAAGCACTCACCCAGCAAAATCTCTATCAGCCTACGCTCCTTTCAGTTTCTTCTAAATGACCCACTGTGTCTGTCTTTACTGGAGCAAGCACAGAAATGCTTGATTTCTGCTCAGAAGTCGATCTGGTGATATTCCAACAGTGGGCAAGCTGAGAACTTCTGGATACACCTCAACAGATCCCCATTGGGTCCATTTCTGCCAATACTCATTCAGGTGTGGGACTGTTTATTAAATCCATTTTAAACCAAATGTAACCAATAAGACAAGTAATATCACCTTCCAAATCCACATGCAATTAGAGTTTAAACATCCACTGACCTCCAGCTCACTTTGCTGCTCCAAACCCTGTGATAAAGCCTGAACAGACACTAGAAAGAATTTATGAAAATACAGATGCAGCCAAGCCAATGCCGTCGAGTCGGATACAGATGCAAGAAAATATAAATACCAGGAACCGGCCTACATAAATTATTTTTGCTTTATTTCATTCTCTTGGCTGTCACATTAGGGAGGTAGCCAAGCCCCTGAGAGGGGAAGGCATTTTGAAATTAGTCTCAATCCACTGAAAATTTCTGAAAAATATCTGCATTTCACTGTAAATTCAACAATTTGTCAAAGACATATTTACATTTATAAGATAGGCACTCTGAAGAAGTTCTATCTGGCATGTATTCAAAAAGACAAAAGTGGGAAGTGGACAAGCATGCTGCCAGAGCCATGTCTGCATTGTTATAGTGGTTAGGTGCGATCAAGTCAGTTCCGTTTCACAGTGACCCTATGCACAACAGTATGAAACACTTTCTGGTCCTGTGCCATGCCCACAGTCGTTTTTATTTAAGCAGCCCATTGCTGCAGTCACTGTGTCAGTCCATCTCATTGAGGGTCTTCTTCTTTTTAGCTGACTCTCTGCCAAGCATAAGGTCCTTCTCTTAATCCCTCCTGACATGTCCAAAGTATATAAGACACTGTCTCACCATTCTCACTTCCAAGAAGTACTCTGCTTATACTTCTCCTAGAATAGATCTGCTTGTTCTTTTGGCAGTCTACGGTATGTTCAATATTCTTCTCCACCATCGCAATTCAAAGATGACAATTCCTCTGTGTTCTTTATTCATTGTCCAGCTTTCACATGCTTATGATATACTTGAAAATGCTGTGGCTTGGTACCATGGCACTTTAGTCTTCATGTGATTCTTTACTTTTCAGCACTTCAAAGAAGTTCTTTGCAGCAGATTTTCCCAATGTAATGCATCTTTTGATTCCATGATTGCCAATTGCGTAGGCATTGATTGTGGAACCACGTGAAATGAAATCATTGACAATCCTTTCTCCACTTATCACAACATTTTTTACTGGTCCAGTTCTGAGGATTTTTGTTTTCTTACTACTGAGGTACAGCTCATATTGAATACTGTGGTTAGACGTTCATCAGTGTCTCAAATCCTTTTCACTTCCAGCAAGCAAGATTGTTCCATCTGCATAACACGAGTTGTTAATGAGACTTCCTCCAATTCTGATGCCTTATTCTTCTTCATACAGTCCAGCTTCTGGGATTATTTTCTCGGCACACATATTGAAAAGAAATGGTGAAAAGATGCAACCCTGACAGACACCTTTCCTGACTTTAAACCATGCAGTATACTCTTACTCTACTTGTATTACTGCTTCGTGATCTATACATAGATTCTTCATGAGTGCAATTAAGTATTTTGGAATTCTCATTCTCCGCAACATTACCCATAATTTGTTTTGATGCACACAGTCAAATTTGTTTGCATAGTCTAGAAAACACAGGTAAACATCTCTGTTGTATTATTCTCTGCTTTCAGCCAAGATCCATCTGACATCAGCAACGATAGCCCCAGTTCTGTGTCCTCTTCTAAATCTGACTTGAATTTCTGGCAGTTCTCTGGCAATATACTGTTACAGTTCACTTTTGAATGATGTTTAGTGAAATTGTACTTGCATATGATATTCACTATATTGTTCAATAATGTCCACATTCAGTTGGATCACCTTTCTTGTGAATAGGCTACAAATGTGGATCCCTTCCAATCTGTTGGCCAGATAGCTGTCCTTCAGTAAACACTTCCAGCATTGCATCTACTTGTTGAAACATCTCAGTTGACAACTCCACAGTTCCTGGAGCCTTGTTTTCCACTAATGCCTTCAATGCAGCTTCAACTTCTTCCTTCAGTATCATCGGTTCCTGATCACATGCCACCTCTTCAAATGGTTGAACATTGACCGGTTCTTTCCAGTATAATGCCTCTGTGTATTCCTTCTATCTTTTACTTATTTATTTATTTATACTTTCTACATCGTTTAATACTTTCCCTGTGGAATCCTTCACTGTTGCAACTCAAGGCTTGAATTCTTTCTTCAATTCTTTCAGCTTGGGAAATTCAGAGCATATCCTTCCCACTTGGTTTTCCATCTCCAGCTCTTTGCATATGTCATTGTAATACTTTGTCTTCTCAAGCTGGGCTTAGAAATCTTCTGATCAGTTCTTTCACATCACCTTTTCTTCTTTTGTTTTAGCTACCGGATGTTCAAGAGCAAGTTTCAGAGTCTCTTCTGACTTCGCATTTGGTCTTTTCTTTCTTTCCAGTTTTTTTTAATGACCTCTTGCTTTCTTCACGTATGATGTCTTTGATGTCATTTCACAGTTTATCTGGTATTTGGTCTTTGGTCGGGAAGGAGGACACAGCAGTCCGCTTCTGAAAAGAACTAGCCAGTGAACACCTCAGAAACAGCAGCAAATGTGATGGAGCTCACAAAGTTGAGTCTCACTGACAACACAAGAATAGAAAGGGGTGCACCCTGAGATCTCCACTAGAAGACCACAATTAATGGTCCAGTGGCTTCGGGGTTCCCCTGGGAGCATGGCCCTTGGCCCTGATGCTACCCTTGCCCATAAATCACAATGAAGGTCTACTCTTTGTACATGAATGGATTGGACTTGATGACACAGAGTGACAATATATTCAGTGAATTTCATGGCTCTATGCATTTATAGGATACCATCCTGCTGACCTCTTGCTGGAGGAAGGGGAGTGGGTGGAAAAGAAGGGAAAAGAAACGTTGGGAGGATGGGACATGTATGTTGCAGAGAGGAAGAGTGTGCTGTCACTGAACAGGGAGAGCAGTGGAAGCTGCATATAGGTGGGCATGAAATTTTATACGGGAATGTATATTTTTACTCAATCATAATTTTAGAAAAAGAGAGAAATAAATAAAATAAAAAACTAAAAAAAAAAAGAAATAGCAGCAAAACATGTCTGCATGAGGCTAAGAAATTATCACAGAAGAGACAGGAATGGAAAAATGGACAAGCATGCTGCCAGAGCCATGTTTATCTGAGTCCAAAGAAAGTTACAGAACCATCAGTATATGTTAATATTACCAATGGACAAAACCACTGAAAGATTCCATTTTCACAGGTTGACTAGAAACTGTGGTCCTACATTTTTAAACTGCTTTCTTAACAATCATTGGCACACGTTTCAGTAATGATAAATCAAGAGGGCTCATTGGTCCAAAAATTTTCCATTTACTAAGTGCTAATAGAAAAAGATAAGAATGGAAAATATTCTGTTTAAATAGTTTACAATGAAAGGTTCCCTAAATGGTATTTTCCAAGATTATCCTATCTATTGTCTTTATACCTCTGGGCCCACTTGACATGTCCTTGCGAGTCCTTTTGAATTCAGCTCCAGTTGGGTCACATTCTCTCTACTCAAAAAAAAAACCCACTGCCATGAAGTCAATTCCAACACATAGTGTCTCTATATGACAAAATAGAGCTACCCCATAGAATTTCCAAGAAGCTCCCAGGGGTAACATTTTGGTTACCAGCAGTAGCAGTTAACCACTAAACCACCAGGATTTCCTCTGTGCTCAAGGACAGGGAATAAGGATTCCAGTATCATTTCCTAAATCGTAAGCGATCAAAGTCTCACAGGAGCCCTGTCATCTAGGAGAATTTAGTCCGGGAACTTTCTAGAGGAGAAGGGGCTGCAAGTGCAAGGAGACTGCCCCCCACATTGTCCCCCACCCTTAAGCCCAGCCCAGCCCCCAGCTCTAGACAAATCAACGTGAAAGAGGATCTGCAGGGCACATGGACTCTGGAATGCCCCACGTGTGACCAGAAAGCTTACCTCACATCGAATCCCAGTTCTTGGAGCTCTGACATAAGGAGAGAGAGAAATGACCATAGGTTAGATCTTGAAGAACACAGAGCTGGCAGAAAGGTCTTCAAAAAAAGCACACTCAGTGCCCTATTCCAGCTTATCAGAATCATGTTTTCAGCTTCTGTGACAATACCACTCTTTACTAAACCAGGAATGATGTGTCTTGCTGAAATTATCTGAAAGATAATAGGGTTACTATTTTGCCTTCCTTTCTAGTAGACAGAAACTCTGGTTGCTTAGTGGTTAAGAGCTACAATTGCTAATCAAAGATTGTCAGTTGGAATTGACCGGGCTGTCCTTGGAGAATGTACAGGGCAGTTCTCTCTGTCCTGTGTGGTCGCTATCTGTGAGAATCGACTTGCCAGCAATGGGTTTTGGGATTTTTGATTGTTCATTTTTCTGTGTAACAACTATTTTTTAGTTGTTTTGTGTGCTTTTGACAGAGCTTCAAGAAAACACCTGGGCTGTAAAAGAATGGTTAATGTGAAATGTACTGGGGTTTTAACACGTGAAAGTTGATGGGAAGGATGCAACATCTTTTCTCAAAGGTGCGTCCTTATAAAAACTCGTATGACTGAATTTGTCTTAACACTCTTAAGATGAAGAATCCACTGTGTTATCGTTTACTGCAACAGAAATTTTAAACAACTCTATCCTAATTGTGTGTTCTCTAGGTGAAAAAAAAGAAAAGGAATAATAAAACACACACACACACACAACTCAGTGAGTTTTGTTTTCATTTCATTTCATTTTAATTTCCTTCCATCCTCTCAAACATCATGACCGTGACTGGAGAGCTTAGCTCTGACCTGGCAGCTGCTGACAGACTCCCAGCAGGCAGAAAAGAGCCCTTGCCTCTCTCTGCACCAGCCCTTCTAGTGAGGAGAGTCCCTCCCAGTTGAGACTGTCACCTCCATAACTGGAATACCAAACCAAAGGTGACTCAGGGAACTCTTTATGATCCCTCCTCCCTAGGGTCAAGGTCTGCCTCAGCCCCACTCTGTGGCAGAGTCCTCTGGCCCATGACACTACCCTCCAAACGGGCATCAACCCTGATTCTGAAGTCCAATATTCCAGAGAGATGAAGAGGTGTCACTCACAACCAGTCTCTGAGACATATGGACATAAAAAGTAGTAGAAATAAAGAAAGGAAAAAAAAGCCTTCACATAGAAAACGCAATTAAACCTGATTAGAATAATAAGTAACCAAAAAAAGAGAGAGAGAGAAAGGAAAAGCAGAAAAAGATAGTATAAGAAAGAAAAAGTAAGAAAGGGTAGGAGAGAGGGAAGAAAAAAAGGAAGCATGTGGTAAAGGGTTCTACTGGCACTGAGCTGTGCCATATCCAGGAATGGAAGACTAGAATGGACAGCCTAGCCCAGGCATCTTGAACACTCTTTCCAATCACAGAGACATAAAGACTATGAGTTGCAGACAGGAAGCTGGCCCGGGTACCACCCGTATGAGTAATCCATTTAGTGACCTAAGAAGAATTTACTAACCCTCCCAATCTAATATAGGACAGGCCCAGCCATGGTTAAAGGTGAAACACACAAGGTGTAGTGGGAGGGATTTGAGACCAAGTTATGGGGAATGGTTGAAAGTGCTAACCTTTGCCCTCTGTCCCAGAGACAATCAGAGAGTGGTTTTGTTCAACCCTGAGAGGCAGTTCTAACAGGGCCCAGGGTTACAGGCATCCTTTTCCTTTCATTTCACAGAGATATGTCTCCACAGGCAGAGCTGAGACTTGAGCTGAGGCCAGGGCCCTTGCTGTCTAATGGCCACTGTCAAAGACTCAGGCCCACCATTCACCACATACCATTTTACTGTGCAAATTGCATATTTATTTCAATGTTTCTAATCCTGTGAGGCAGTTCTTGGTTTTCTTCTCATACTGCTGAGGAGACAGAGGTTCCAAGATGTGAGGAAACCTGCTGAGAGTCGAATAGCCACGTGGCCAAGCCCTTAGAGGAGCCAACTCTGTCCCACAGCTCAGTCAAAACGCAAACCAGGGTCAACAGAGTGGGGACACCAGTTAAGGGATGCTTCAGGGGATCCATGTTAAGGGAGGTAGGGGGAGAGATGAGGAGTACATCAAACATTAGCCCTTTTATTTATATAATTTAACCTTATCTCTTTCAATTTACATTCATCTTGGTAATTTGTATAATGTTTGTAAAAGGTCTTCCAATAAGAGTGTCTTATCTTTGAACCTGAGTAAAACAAGTTGTAGAATTGATACAGTTTTAATTATTTTATTATTTTAAAAAATATTTGATGGCATTGTGTGTGGAAAAGAACTTCAGGTAAATGGCCACAGTGGCACCTTCCCAGTGGGGCCAAAAATAATCAGTTATCATAGCCTGGTATCTTTTGCCACTGATAGTCACAGCTTATCCTTGCTCATCTTGGAAAAAATAAGGGTAATGATTCTACAGGACCAAAATCCACACCAAATGGTGACTTTGCAGATGAAGTGGACATCCTTGAATCTCCACTGGATTCTCATCACTCTACATGTAACAGTTTTGTTTGTTAATAAAAACATTCATCACCAAAGATGATTTTTCAGCCAAAAGCAGGGTCACCTTCCAGTTGCTTCAGAGCTCAGTCAGCAAATGTCCAGTGCAATCTGTGATGGCTGGACTTCAAGTCTTGAGTTAAAATAATTTCATAAGTAAAGCTTCAAGTCTAGATGCAAAATCTGCCAAATAATGATCAACAAACATTAAGGATCTCCCAATAAGAATGTCCTATTTTTGACAGCTCATGTTGGTGATATCTGTGAAGCTATAGTGGCCATACTTACCACTTTTTTCTTATTAGTCTTGACAAATAGCCACAAAAGCTACCCAATTCTACAACATGTAGGAATTATTAAAGTTTATTATCAAAATGGGTGTTCCATTCACCAAACATTTCACACGTTATGCAAAATTTATGATGTACATAATTGTCCCACTGAGAGAACAATTGGACATTTAATCAAAAACATTGGGGCAACCAGGTCCGTTGCCAATCAGACAATGCTTGTGCATCAATGGATTACATGTTCGAATGAAAACATCACCACCGTTTGTCAGAGTGTACGTGAGAATGCATCCCCGTCTCTCTGAGCAGAAAATTGAACATCCTCATGTCCTTATGATGCTGTTCCTTTGCTTTCTAGTACTGAAGCCAGAGAGATCCCTCCGAGATGGCTCTTTAGAAAGAGCATACTGCAACAAGACTCAATAAAAATCCCTGCAAGTGAGCCCAGTAAGTCTAATTCAGTCATTTTTGTGACAATTCTTAGTGTGCATTAGGCAAAATGCCAAAGCCTGGATTACAGACGCAATCTCTAGAGGAAATGAAGAAAGTGTACCAGGACTCTGCTTTCCGAAGGCATTAAGTATGCAGAGGAACAAAAGGAACATGAGAGAAGCGTGTCCTCGTTCATTCACTGTGCTCCTCACTGAGAAGCTTTTTTTAGGTTATTGAGTGGCACTATTTGCAGTATTCCCTAAAACATGGAATTCACATCTCTGATAGTACATGAGAAGATGACTTTAGGTAGAACCTGGATAATTATCTTGATCACAACAGAATTATCACAGCATCTCCCTACCTCCACTGGATAGGCCATGTGGTTAATCAGAGACATTTTTGAAGTCACAAGAAATGCAGAGGGAAAAAAAGAAGAGAAGCAGAAAGACAGGACCCGGGAGAAATGAAACACAAGTCAGCGACCCTTCCAGTGCCAGGGAAGTGGCATCCACCTAGGCCTGACCTAACAGACATGGATTCTTCTCCATGAAGCTATGTGGAATAAGGACACACAGGTATCTCAAAGAGGAGAAATGAGAACTATTTGGGGAGAATGACTCCTGGGATTGCCCACTGACCTTCCCAAACCTCCCCTGACCTTCACTCTGATGAGGAAGGAGGCTCTCAATTTGCCTGAAGTACCCTGCACCCAGTCTTCTGTGTTCCTCCCTGGGACCAGAGAGAAAGAGACCTCTGCTCTGACACAAACCTAAATGGAAGATAAAAGCTCAGAAGGTCTACATCGTGAAGGACAGATGCAATGACTGCAGCCTGTAAAAAAAAAAGTCTACATTACATGTAACTAAATGCTTCAGTCTTAGGCCAAGTTCTCTAGAGAAGTAAAACCAGTAAAGCTTTTAAATGTGTGTATAGAGGGAGAGAGATTTATATTAAGGAAACAGCTCACATGGTTGTAGAGTCTGGAACATCCCAAGTCTGTAGGTCATGACAGAGCCTTCTCTTGATTTATGTAGCCACAGTAGCTAGAGATCCCAAGGTCAGCAGGTTGCAGAGCAAGGCTCTTGCTCACAAACTGTAAAGATAGACAGATCCTAAACTCACCAAGTAAGCTGCCAGCTCAAGTCCCAGGAAATGGTTGTCAGATGAATAAGAGCCAGCTGCAGAATCCAGAACAAGCAAAAAGCCAGAACATCTGCTTATATTCAGATGTAGACCACATACTCAGGAACACGCCCTTTAAACTGACTGTTTACTCACAACCGGTCCCATCATGGGAGTGATCACATATAAACACCGAGAGTCATAAGCAAGCCAAGCTGACACACAATCTTATTTATCACACCTTGCTTAACAAAACAGAAACAAAAGGCTTATAAAAGTACTCTGCAACTTCTATCAATATAACTTCTGAGATAAATAGATGGCACCTAGGTAAGTAATAAGTCATTATTTCTGACAAATTTCTAACAGCAAAGACTTTTATTACTCTTTCTGGAATGTGTAGGCAGCTGGTCCACATGTCTAAAAAGAACACTCGTACCTTGTGTGAGTAAAATTTTATCAACTGCATAGTTTCTTTTTATCTCCAGCAGAGACAAAACGTGTCTACAGCTCATCTAAAAATAATATAACAGTGCATGGTAAATGGAAGGGGAACAAATAGGCCTGACAACATATTGACATAGTGAATAATTAAAACACATTTAGGACTCGTGAGTACTGTCAAAAGGAAATCTGAGTAATGTCAGCGCTGGAAATGTTATTTGGTTTCTAGACCCAAGGATGAGCAGCACCTCTCTTGTCATTAGAAAAGTCCTCCTCTGAACAAAGACAGGTTAGGGATTTACGCTGATACAGAAAACGGGTTCCAGGAAATGGGGGAATGAACAAAACGAAACAATTGTCTCCCTTTGCTCTAAAGTTGGATTTCATCATTAATTATGTTATTAAGTCACATGAAAAGCGCTGTATAAATAAAGAAAAAAGCAAATGTACACAAAAATAATTGAAATTTAATTAAACAGATGGTCTGTTGAATGTCACCTTAGAGTTGTTGAGCAGGCAAATAAATTAAAACTACACCTCAACAAAAATATTTGCACATAGCAAGAAGATCAGAAAAAACAATTTTTTTCATATGTGGTAAATACATATTTAGTAAACCATTTGCTATTTCAATATTTTTTATTTTCTAATTGTACATTAGATAAAACTTTACAGAATAAAGTAGTTTCCAGATTAAACAGTGAGTACACATATTGTTTCATGACACTGATTAACAGCCTCACATGTCATCATTCTCCCATCGCCAGCCTGGTTACTCTATTACCAGATTTCCTGACAGCTCCTGCCTTGTAGTCCTTGCCCTTGGGCTCGTATGCCCCTTTAATCCTGTCTTGTTATATAGGCCTGTCCAGTCTGTGGCTGTAGGGTGAACCTCTAAAGTGTCTTTAAAACTGAGTTGAAAGGGTATCTGGGGCCACACTCTCATGTTTTCTTCAGTCTCTGTCAAGCCAGTAAGTCTGGTCTTTATTTTTGAGTTAGAATTTTGTTCTATATGACAAGATATAAATTTTTATGTGTGACGCTGCTAGTGTAAATTTTTCCAAGACCAAGTTTCTATCAAATTTTAAAAAGGTAAAAAAGAATAACAATATTGTCAGGGTAAACCATTTAATACATTTGTAGTGCCTCATGTGCAAATTTGCACATACTGTGAGAGACTCAGTACCCTCATCTCAGACACAGTCTGCATTAGAGGCTTTTAACACACAGAATCTGCTTCAAAAACAGTAATGACTTTGTCATTTGAACTAGGAAGAAGTATATTAAAGTACTATCAATTTTTTGTTGCTATTGTAGTTGTTAGGTGCCATCCAGTCATTTCCAACACACAGTGACCCCATGTACAAGAGACTGAAACCCTGCCAGGTCCCACACTGTCCTCACAATCACTTGCTATACTTCAGCTCATTATTGCAACCACTGTGTCAGTCCATCTCGTTGAGGCCTTCCTTTTCTGCTGACTTTCTGCTTTACTAAGTATGGTGTCCTTCCCCAGGGACTAATCCCTCTCAATAACATAGCCAAAGGATGTAAGACAAGAAAAGGCAATTAACTACAAAAAGAGGTCAAAAAGAGCTCTAAAGAAAACAGAAATAGGAGATAAGGGAATAGCTGTGACTTCTAGGGTTTAATCACAGCATCCACGGGAAGAAGAAATTTGGGAGAAGACCCACCACAATAGTGAGTGTCAAAGCTCATTGAAGAGGGCAGGACGGTGGCCTACTGAATGGTGAAGAAGTTCGTTGACCTGCTACAGACCAGGCCTGAGAGGCAGAAAGCCTCCAGCTGGATGACTGGTAAGACTCTCTGAGAAGCCACCTTCTGGATGCTTAGACTCTCCTGCTACCCTGCCAGCCAGATTCAGCAAATGCTGAGCTCTACTCAGCTCTACTCAGCCTTCTTCACGTCACTGCCAGTCTCATCACAGGACCAAGAAGAAAAGCACCAGATCGAGGAAGAAAAGCCTCTTCCTCTGCTGTCTTGCAGTATATCTCTAGTACCATAACAAGGTTTGACATTGTGCCATTTTGCAAAGAAGAAATGTTTACAGGGTTCAGTTTCAGTATCACAAGTCAGGGAAAAGACAGGTAGACTCAAAAGTGAGAGGCAATAAACTGATCATGGGCCCAGGCTACCACTACAGCTACTCAGCTTCCATATACACTATTTTACACACATTTGAACTTCTATGTCACAACAGCAAAAGAAATCAACATTTTTCATCTATCAAGACAGATCTATTTTCACAAGTAAAACAGTTCTCACCTTTCCTCCACATGAGGAGGCACACTGTCCTAGTCATTATGTCCATTACTGCCACATTAATTCTGCCTCAAATTCAGTCACAGTAAACTGAACATTGTTAAGTAAGACTATGTGATAAACAACTTCCAACCACTGGTATATAAAATAATAAAGGAAAAAGAAAAAAATGGTTTTCGTATTGTCTTCGGTATCTAGCGCTGCTATAACATAAACGCCAAAAATGGATTTCTTTGACAAAGAAAAGTTAATTCTCCCACAGTCTAGAAGGTTAGAAGTCTGAATTCAGGGCACCATTTCCAGGTAAAGGCTTTCTGTCTCTGTCAACTCTGAAAGAAGGTCCTTGTCATCAATGTTCCTTTGGAGTAGGAGCTTCTCAGCACAGGGACCCAAGTTCAAAGGCTGTGCTTTCTCACTGGGAGGAGGTCTCCTTGTCTCTCTACTCACGTCTTTCTTTCAAGTCTCAAAAACAATTGACTCAAATACAATCTAATCCTGTAGATTGAAGTCTGCCTCATTAGCATAACTGCCTCTACCACTGCTCATTAACATCGTGGGGTAGGATTTACAACACATGGGAAAATCACATCAGATGATGAAATGCTGGACAATCACACCAGTGTGGGAAATCACGACCTAGCCAAGTTGACATGCATTTTGAAGGCACACTGTTCAATCCGTAGCATATATACAAATAAAAAGGAGCCTTGACAGCACAATGGATGAGAACTCTGCTGTCACCCAGAGGGTCAGCGGTCTGAAACCACAAGCTGCTATGCTGGAGATTTGACAGCCTGTAAAGAGTATAGCCTTGAAAACCCTGCGGGGCAGGTTTGTTCTCTTCTGTAGAGTTACTATGAGTCTGAATCAACTCTACAGCAATGGGTTTATATACAAATACACACATGCACATGAGACCAGAGGAAAAGTAAACTAAGGTATTATAGGCCCTGTCTACGTCACTGCTCAGAAACCCGGAGTTGGATCTCTGACGTCTTCAGTCTACTTCCTATCCCGTGTTTCCTCACTCTTGATCAGAGTCATAGCTGGTCAGGTTCTTTATCTGGTGCAGTGACTACACCTTCGTTCCTGAAGAGTCTCATTATTCAGGAGTCCTACCTGTACTTGGTTGCTGTGGTTTTCCATTTACGTCTAGCACTGGACATGGAGGTACAAACAGAAACACACTGATCACTGAAACAGTGCTCACGTCAAGGCGTCTGCAGTGCGCCTGCTCCTGGAAGCTCTCTTGCTCATTCACACCCTCACTCTGGTAGCAATTCTCATCTTCACGCCTAATGTTAACCCAAAAGGGGAACCCTCACTGTTCTCCCTAATTCCCTGAATTACTTTAAAAAAAAAAAAAAAAAACGGTTTGTCACAGGTAGCAGATATTTACTCAGGTTTGGAAAAAATAGGGTTTCAGCCATCTCAGAATACAAAGTGAAATACTAGAATTCTCTTATCTTAAAAGTCTATCAGCCATCCACTTTCATGGATATTTTTGAATGGCTACCTTTTGTAGTCAGGTCGTTCAGAGTCCAAAAGTATAACTAAGAACCCACACACATTCTCTTGTCCTCACAGCAGAAAACCAAGTTGGAGAAAGTACACTACACTTCATTTTGCAGACTAAATCAGGCTCTCCTGCATCATATTCAAACAGAAAAAAAAAAACTCATGAAACATTTTTGCATTCCCAAAGGTAAAACAACTTCCCATACTAAAATTTCCCTACCCCCAAACAACCCAAATACAATTCAGTTTTTTTTCCTCTTGCCGCAGGAACACAAAATACAAACTGGCAATTCTCCTAGCCACACACTCTGCAAGAGCTCTCAGCCAGAGAAACAAGACAGGACTCCAGGGGCCACCCAGCACTCTCCTTGGAGATTTCACCTAAGGGAGTCTGTGGCTAAAGAAGGAGCCAGGCTAAGGGAGAGAGACAGTGCTGGGGCCCTATGGAGGCACAACTTCAGGGTCAGAGGGCAGTAAAAGAGAGTCAGTCCCTGGGCGAAGTACAGTCACTACTAGAGCCTAATCTCAACCACTCCCCAAGCAAGCTTTTAGACTCTTTGCAAGAAGACTTGTTAAGGAGCACAGGGTGCCCCCTAGTGTTCACCTGTATCGGAACAAATGCTCAGAGACAAGTTTTCTGACCCAACCATGAAGTACGGCAAGAGAGTCCCAGTGAAGGAAACTGGAGAAAAGGAGAAGATGTGGGATCCATCAGTCAGGTTGTAGAAGGAGACCTTCCTATCATCACAGTCCAAGAAAACCCCTACTCTGGAGGGAAATTGCTTGACAGCTATCTGAAGCCAAGAGGAAGTAAAGGTATAAAATTCACTTATACACCATTTCACAACCCAGAACCCATTTTCTGGGGACTCTCTGATGTTATTTGTCCTATTCACATCTTCCCTACAGACCCCCAAAGCCCATATGCCTTTCTCTCCATTCCCGACCTCCACCTCCCAGTAACATCGCCCCGATGTGATGGCTTCACACCCCAGCACACTGCAGGTGTCATCATTCAGGGAGGACACGTGTATTCTCTTAGAGGTCAGGCTCATATTTTCCTGAGACAGGGCTGTTTTGCAGTAAGCAGAGTGTGGGTCCACAGTCACAGGCCCTGCGGAGAGAGTTACGGAATTAAGGCAAATCCCCACTTCCCCATAACAAGGGCAGGCAAACACAAACACCTTCCCTCAGAGCCGTTTAGTGGAATGATAGAGAGCTACACACCCTGAACCAAGAGTTAGTAATTGAATTCAGCTGCCTCTAAGCAGCAAGAGAAACCAGAAACTAATTTGGGGTTGGGTCCTTCACAGTGCCATTGAAGCCCAGCTGGAATCCACGGCCTTTGGGGTATCTAATGTCCAACATCAAACATACGCTGCAGTTACCCACCATCACTGAGGGTACCTGCATCAGCATCACCACAGAGAATTAAAGTGCTGCTAGAAGCCATGGGGCAGGCCAAAGGAGCTCCCAGAGAGAACATCCAAGATACTCACAGGCCTTGAAATGCTTCTTCAGCAAATCTGCAAGGGAAACACACATGTCACATCAGGGAACTGCAGACTGGAACATCACGATCAGTACCTTTTCTTACAAAATGTAGTGACACATAGTGAAAACTACTTTAAAAAATTACATTGATGAATTTATTCCTGTCTTTCACACACACACAAACACAGACTCGTTATGTTGCAGACTTCCGTGAAGGCTAAAATAACACCTCACAGCAAAAGGCTGGAATCCAAAAGAAACAAAACAGTCACTGACTGCCACGGTCATCTAGTGCTGCTGTAACAGATGGCTTCAATAAAAACAAATTTATTCTCCCACAGTCAAATACATTACGAGTACAAATTCAGTGGGTTGCTCCAGGAGAAGGCTTTCTCTGCCAGCTCTGAAGTACGGTCCGTGTCGTCAATCTCTCTTTGTTCTCAGAGGATCTCAGCATAGAAAGTTGAAGTTTAAAGGACATACTCTGCTCTTGGCTCTGCTTTCTTCATGGTATGAGGTCCCCAACTCTCTGCTTGTCTCTCTTTCTTTTTATCTCTTGTAACATAAAAGGTCACGCAGGCCACAGCCCAGGGAAACTCCTTTTGCATTGGATTAGGGATGTAACCTTAGTAGAAGTGTTATATTCACACCCTAATCCTCTCTAACATAATTCAGTCTTGCCCCTTCAACCACAGGCAGAGATTAGGATTAGCAACATATAGGAAAATCACACAATACCAGGAATCATGGCCCAACTGAGTTAATATATGTTTGGGGGGGCACAACTCAATCCATGACACTGCCCAAATTTGTCCTTCAAATTATGCTTTCTCCAAGTCCATAGCCAGAAAACTTAGCTTTACTGAGATAGGATTTGTCGTGGATTGAATTGTGTCCCCCCCAAATTGCATGTATGAATTTGGCAAAGCCATGATTACCAGTATTGTGTGGTTGTCATCTAGTTTATGATTGTAATTCTCCTGTATGTTGTAAATCCTAATCTCTGCCTATGGTTAATAAGGCAAGAAAGGATTATGATAAAGAGGATTCAAGTGACACTATACAACTTTTACGAAGGTAACACTCCTGCTCCAAGGTAAATAAAGTGTCCCTAGGGTGTGGCCTGTGCCAACTTTGTCTTATAAGAGATAGACAGGAATGGAAGGAAGCAGAGAGTGGGGGGACCTCATGCAACCAAGAAAGAAGCATGAGGAACAGAGCATGTTCTTTGGATCTGGAGTCCTGTGGGAAAAGCTACTAGTCCATGAGAAGAGAGATAAGAAGGACTTCATCCAGAGCCAACAGAGAAGCTTGCCCTGGATCTCACACCTTGATGTGGACATCTAGCCTATTGCACTGTGAAGGACTAAAAGTCTCTTTGTTACAGTCATCTGCTTGTGCTATTTCTGTTATGGCAGCACTAGACAACTAAGACAGACTGTGGAAGATCAAAACTTCCAAGAACTCTATATACCTATCAAGAGCTCATCAAACTGAATTTGTAGGTTGCCTCTGAGCCACAGATAGAAAGAACCACATTTGGTTGAGCTGATTTCAGAACATGTCTGCAAACCATGAATACAGTATTTGGGATATGTCTTCAGAGGAATAGCATCCATTTAGCAGGCAATAAAGAGATTTCTAGAAGGTAGAGACAGTTCAAAGAATGAAATATCCACATACAGTGAGAAAGCCAAAGACTAGTGGTTTTTCTTCCCATTTTGTCTGGGAGATAAGAACAAAACTTCCTATAGATTTTAAAGAACCAAATACATTGGATCTTGTCATCTGCTTCCCCCAAGAAAAGACCAAGAAATTACAGACTTTCAGAAGAAACACTCTAGTGGCAGGCAGTATAACAGCCCCCAAAGATGTGCCTTTTTCATTCCCAGAACTTTTGAATATGGTTTAAGGAATTTGCGCCTAAGGGATTTTGCCAATGCGATTAAGAGTAAGGATTCAGATTCTCCTGAGTTACTTGGATAGGCCAATCTGATCATATGCATCCTTAAAAGGAGAGAGTGTTTACTTATTTGGTCATAAAAAGAGAAATGATAGTGGAAGCAGGGTACGAAATACTATGTGCTGACTCTGAAAATGGAGCAAGAGCACAGGCCAAGGCACACAAGTGGCCTCTGGAAATGAGAAAAGGCAAGAACCTTCAGAAAGAAGTGCAGCCCTGCCAACATCTTGATTTGGTCCACTGAGACCCAAATCAGACTTCTCACTTACAGAGCTGCATATGATAATAAATTTATACTGTCATAAAGGTCAGCAATTCGAATCTGACAGGCACTCTAACTCTATGGGGCAGTTCTGCTCTGTCTTACAGGGTCACTAGGAACCAGAATCAACTGGACAGCAATGAGTTTGGTTTTGTTTGTTTGTTTTTTTGTCTACAGCAATATGATGAAGGACCCCAAGCCAAAGAAGCCCCTACAGAAGGCTTGAATTCTAGGAAAGCCAGTGTGGTTTCTGAACTCTCTGGGACAAGTCTCATCTATGCAGTCGTGACACTGCTCCTGTGTCTCCTGGGAATTGAATTCTCCATTGTCACTGACAATACCAACAACAAATAACAGTTAAACATCATGTTTTCACAGGGCATTGCTAGTCCTAATAGCGAGCTTCAGGAAGGGCACGAACAGGAGGCAGATACATGAACCAGATAAGAAATCCCTAGGATGGAGGCTATGACAAAGAGAACAAAGACATCCCATCTCATGCTGCTGTAGGGTCCACTGACAGAGAAACATGAAGGGACAAGGCTAAAGGCTAGGCGTCTGGGAGGTGCAGCGCCACAGGGAACATCAGTCACTTACCCACATCCAGGTGGGTCTTCTTCCAGGCTGAAAGGGAACACGTGCTGGTGAGACCTTAACCAGACCAAGCTTGCCCATCATGAACTGAGTGACCCTACCTGTTCCTCTGTCCTAAAGAGGTCACTACCCAGAGGGCCATGAGCTCCCCCACTGTGCACAGTTGGCTAGAGGTGGAAGGAACTTCTCACAGCCACAGGGCAGGAAACCTGGACTGCAGTCAAATTCCACACTGCCAGCTGCTGCTGCTGCACTGTGCACACTTCCTGAGCACATTGCTCAGCTTCTCTTTCCTGAACAGTCTCCAGAACACCTGTCCTACCTGCTGTCGGTGCTGCCACAAAAAGTCAAGTATTGTATGTGTTAAAATGTGTTAGGAATAAAAGTATAAATTACTCCATAAATGTAAGACAGTATTCTTGTAGCCAGTATTTTTTTTTTTCTGGCGAATTTAGAACTGGAAGATAATCAGAGGAGGAATGAAACAAAAGCAGGTGTGTGATTCCAACTTCAGGGGAAGAGTGACCCTCCGTTCTCAGATACACTATTTCAAGAGATAATAACACCTCTAGTCTAGGGAGCCCTCGGTTCATTTCATCTCATTTCTGCACACTCAGCTCAGTCCCCTCTCCATTGTATTTTTTTTCTCTATCTGATACAAATATACCTAACAAAACATGGCCCATTAAATCATGTTTACATATACATGTCGTTGACATTGATTACTTTCTTCATGTTATATAACCGTTATCATTAGCCTTTTCCAAATTGTTCTATCACCATTAACATAAACTCAGCAACCCCTGAATAGTAATAGTCCTTTCTCCCTCCCACCCCTGGGAACCACTGATAATCTTTGGTTTCCATATATTTACCTATTTCATGTAGGTAAGATCATATAATGTTTGTCTTTTATGACTAACTTATTGCATCAGCGTGTTTTCAAGGTTCATCATGTTGTGGCCTGCACTGAGACTTCATTGCCCCCAGTGGCTGAGTCACATTCCTTTGTAAGGATTCTCCACATTTCGTTTATCCATTCCTCTTTTCATGGACAGTTACATTGTTTCCCCATTTTGGTTACCGTGAACAGTGATACAATGAACACTGGTGTACACTGTTCTGATTACATTTCTGTTTTTTATTCTTTTGAGCATATACCTAGGACTGGGAATGCTGCGTCCTGTGGTTAGTTCTAGTTCTAGTTTTCTGAAGAGCTGCCACACTGTCTTCCAAAGCAGCTATACCATATTTGCATTCCTACCAGCAACGGGCAAGCCTTACCATCATTTTCTCATCAGCACCTGCAGGAGTTGGAGAGCCTGGCACTCCCAAGAAGGAGGTGCTTGGAGCCTAAACTAAATAATCCCATTTATTTACACAGCTCTTGTCATGAAATCCCTGAACATCTACATTTTGACTTCTAGGTACAGATTGAGCACCAAGTGCACTGAAAGACTAGGAAACCTACAGTATAGTGCACAGGTCAGGGCTTGAGTGAGAAGACCCAGGATGCACTCCAGATTCCAGGGGTCACCACCACACCCACCACCACCACCAGGTTCCCAACACTGTGAGGGACACAGAGGCCCAGATCCAGGACAGTGTGAGGATACAGATTCCTCCTACCATCACCTTTCACTACTGTTTCCAGGTAATATGGTCCTCATATCTATGCCAAAGACACACAGACAGATGGGACACCTGGGCACAGCTGGGATGGGAGACCCGGGGATAGTTGGAGAGTCACTCACCAGCCTGGTAAACTGCTTTCCTCCAGTCTGAAAGGCAATATGCAGGAAACGAGGTCACTAAGAACCACAGTGTCTTCCCCAAACAGGACACTGCGAGTTTAGGAGGGAGAGAACTTACCCAGCTCTGCCTGGAGCTCATCTGAAAGAGAAAAAAAAACCATGAGCCCCTTTCTCAAAGGAAACAAAGGGCTGTGCCTAGGGGATGCAAATAATATACCCTCTCCAAACCTAGCCCGGCCTCAATGGCCTCCACTGCCTTTGCTGGGTCTCCTCAGACTCCACCTCTGGGCAGGAACCTTGGGGTCTCCATGGAGGGTGCAGCCACTGGCTCTGCTCCACCGTCAGCTTTCTCCCCCTGAACCACCTGTGGCCTCACCTAATCTGGTCTCTCCCCCGTCTTACCTCTGGCCTTCAACACCTGCAGCTTTGCTGAGCGTTCTTCCTTTAGAAAATAGCCAGCTCCAAAGACGAGGAGCACCAGCAAGCTCAGGATTGTAGCAAAAGCTGCCTTCCAGGGAGAGGCCTCAGGGAAGAAGTTTTCTGTAGCACAGACAGACACCATCAAGACACAGCCAGGCCTGCCCTGCCCAGCACAGCCAGGGACTCCATTCCCCTTGAGCCCGCCCTGTTGGGAGCAGAAACAGCACTGACCTGGGATGGAAATGGCCTTCATCTTCTCCTGGCCCAGGATGGGGTTGAGAATGGAGCAGATCACATTCCTTGCAGAACTGTCTCTCACCACCAGCGAGGCCTCCACATGAAACAGCCCATCAGCATCTTGGACATGGTCCTCAGAGAAAGCCAGGAGCTTCTCTCCACTAGGGTGTCTCCACTGAACCTGGGGCTTTGGAAACCACCCTGAGGCCTTGCAGGCCACACGGACCCCATCTTCCTGTAACCCTTCCAGGAGCACTTCAGGGGCAGAGCCCACACCTGCAGGAGGAAAGCTATGGAGTCCAGGACGCCACCTTGTCTCAGGGGGAGACCCGGGACCCTCCCTGTGGGACATGTTGCACATCACCAGAGGGAGCCAGCCATCCTGCATTCTGGGGGCTCTGTGAGAAGACTGTCCCCTGGTCCCGGCAGAGCCACAACCCCACCCCAGGGAAGAACCATGGAAGGAACTCTTAGGAGAGCTGTTAGGGAAGTACCTCAGAAGGGAACTGTTCTTTCCAGCCTCACAGGGGCAGAGACCAAGACACAGAGAAAAGAGAAAAATGAATTTCAAGCCTTTCCCAGAGATCAGCCCAGGAAACACAAATCACGGGACCAAAATCCAGACCAAGTCTGGAAGAACAAAGTGGGCCTTCACCACAATTATTCAAAGACGTAAGTCCAACTAGGCCATAGAGTTTTGTCAAAACAGTCTTGAGTCAACTTCCTTAGGTAGTGAAAAATATTTGTAATTAAACAAATTATGAATTTTGTTTTGGCTTTGTTTTAATCATCTACCAACTCTTCTGCATATAAACTGATTGTACGCTCACCCTCTTGTTATAAAGTATAAGGAAGTCTCCACACCAAAGAGGAACTCTTCTCTGAGCTCTAGTTCCCACAGATTACTATGTCTTTTATGATTGATCCATCAGTTATTGTCCCTCCTTGTCTCCCCTGTCTTATTATTGACTTCCTCCTCTCTACCTAGCCTTTTGTCTAAACTTATAGACATGTGCAAATTTCTACAGACTCCTTCTTTCCTTCTCAGAAGAGTACATATTGTACATAATATTCTCACCTCTTACCACTGTCTCAACCTTAACAGTCTGGCTTCTTCTATTACTCCACTGAGTCTATTCTTGGTGAGTTAACAAAGATCACCTATTTGGCCACTTTAGAGGTCACCCTGCAGTCCTTCTTCAGTCTTTCTTCAGCTTCTGACACTGTTGACTCATGTGACTCACTATTGATGGCTAATTGGAACATTGCCTCATGAACTCAAGTGCCAACTTAAATGTATACTCCCTATGGAAATTTTCTGATCACACAAGGCAGCATTCATCAGTCTCTTCTCTGTGTTATCTACACCAGGGGCAGCTTTTTGTCCATTATTAACACCTTTTACCATCCTGTCTCTCCTTCACCCCCACCAGCCAAAAGGACCTCTGTGTGCCTGATGAACATACCAATGACATTCCCACCTCAGACAGTTTGCTCCAGCTCTTCCTTCTTGGAATTCTCATCTCCCAGATGTTCCGTTAGCTAAATCCTACTTCAAGCTTTTTTACTCAGCACATTCTCAATAAGGCACAGCTTGGTCCCTGTTCCAGTCTGCACATCCACATCCTGATCCCCTTCCCCTGTTCTACTATGTCTTTTCTCCTCAGAACTTAAGGATTTCTAACATCATCTATAACCTATTTGCTGTGGCTTTTCTATCTCTGCATTTAGAACATGAACTCCACAGGGCAGGGATCTGCTTCACTGATGCATCCTAAGGGCTCTGCATTATTTATATTGAACAAATGAACAAATACCCCTCCTTTTCTTCATCTATAAAGTGAGGGGCTGAATTAAACCATTCCCGGGTTGCTTCCAACTCCAATACTTCAGGGCTCTAGAATACGTACACCATGTCACCAACCTGTCACCTTCAACTCCAAAGTAGCCTGTTCATAGAAGTCTCCCTTTTTGAAGAAGCAGGTGTACACCCCGCTATCAGAAGCCCGGACGTTGTCAATGAGCACAGCAGCCTCGCCCTGGGTGAGAAAGTCCCTCACCAGCGAGGTCCGCCCTCTGTACTGTGGCATCTGCCCCTCCTTCTGCTCCTGCTGGTTCTGGTAGATGAGCACCGCTTCTGAGAACTTGGAACGGAACCAGCGCAGCTCCATGTTCTCTGCATTCATGGCTGGGCATAGAGAGCAGGACAAGATGGCATTTCCACCCAGCACTGCCACAACGGGGTCTGTGGGGCCAATCACCTGGAACTTGTCTGTGGACGAGATGTGACAGTGAAATAGCTGCAGAAATGCAAGCCTAAGGGCAGAGGGCAGAGAATAAACATATATGGTGCAAACTGAAGGTAACCCCCACCCATGAAGGAATGAGCAATGAGGGTTCTGAATGGGATCAGATGTTTGGACCACGATGTCATGGCCCACAAATGCTGTTAAAGGGACTCTCTCATGTGGCTAGGCTCATGGTCCAAGTCCCATTTGTGAAAGACTCTTTAACTCTGTATGTCTCAAGCTTCAGTGTGCATCAGAATCAGGCAGGTGGTGTAAACCATAGATCTCTCGACTCAACGCCAAATCTTCTGATTCAGTAAGTTTAAGTGGTCTAAAATGGACATTTCTGAGGAGTTACCCAAGGTATCTGTGGATCAGTGGTAGAATTCTAACTTCCCAAGCAGATCTAGCAGCTTCGGGTTCATCGTTCCTGGGGACACATGAGTCTAGGCCAGCTTACAACAGCTGACAGCACCAACAACAAGGAGTTGCAGGAATGCAGGGACCTGGGTCCAGGGACCTCACTTCATGAACCACAGCCCTAACCAGACCATTGCAGGAGAAGACTGAATACTGACGAGGGGCTGCCAGAGATCTAGGTCTCAGCTCTGAGCAGCCATCCCCCGGAAATTCCCCACACCACCATCTATCTCTCATTACTTCTCCCGGTTTTTTTCTCCTGCGCAGAATTGCATGTGCACTTAAAACCTAGAGTCAAATGCTATTTCTGTTGAAAACCTGAACTCACTCCCATGGCTCACATGAGCCTCAATCACTTCTTGCTAAAGAGGCAGGTACACCCCACCTGTTACCGTTGGCTTTCTGAGGCAGAAAGGCTGCAACTGGGCTCCTCTGCAGAGCAAGTCACCTTGAATTCCCAAATGCCACCTTGTCTACTGTTCAATTCTGTCTGAAGCCACAATTGTCTGCCACCTGGAGGGCAGCAGCAGGCAGCACTCCCCACACACACCTAACTTCACCCCACCTTCATTTTCTAGTTTCTACAAGGCAGGCACAGTGAGCCTTTTAATGTGTGAGTCATAACACATCAGGGCTCCACTCTACTCAAAGGCCTGGAGAGGCTCCTAAGTTCCTTCCAGCAACCCGCAGGCCCTACAGGGTTGGCCACTAGGACCACCCACCTTGACTGCTAGCCCCCTCCCCATCAGTATCGCTGCTCCAAACAACATGTACCCCTTCTTCTCTGAACCTCCAGGCAACCTGCGAGCTGAGCACTGACTGATCCCTCTTTTCCCAGGGAATCTCACATTCACTCCCATCCTCTCCTGAGTCTTAGTCCACATCTCTCTTATGGGCCACCTTATTGATCACTGCTAACTTCTCTCACTCCAGTTTCCAGTCTCCTTCCCCCACCACACACACACACACACACACAGACACACACGCACGCGCACGCGTGCACGCGCACACACACTTGCTGCACATAGCTGCTCTACTTCATTGCCCCTTAGCACTAATCTCGTCAAGCTGACTATAGTTTTTCTTATCTATTGTGTTTAATATTCACTGCCTCCTGCCAAAGTGCAAGCTCTATGAAGACAGGGAGTCCGTCATGTTCATAGAGCAGCACCTAAGCCATAGTAGACTGCCCAGGAACACTGGGGGAAGAAACTGAGTTAATGCATCCATGCATGTTTGTTTAGGACATTAGTAAAGATGGGAAATGAAAGAGAAAGTATTTCTGTATGTTGTCTGTTTGGCTCTTCTGAATATTAAAGAAGTCACTGTGGGGCAACTATCAGATTTCTTTACCCTTAATTATGATTTGGAAACCCGGATTGCATAGTGGTTAAGAGCTATAGTTGCTAACCAAAAGGTTGGCAGTTTGAATCTACCAGGCACTTCTTAGAAACTCTATGAGATACTTCCTCCCCATTCTGTAGTCAAAATAGCCAAAATCAACTCGACAGCAGTGTATTTGTCTTGGTTTTCATCATAGTTTAGTGGTTCTTTTTTAATTGTTAACTACAATCAGTGGGGGCGCCATAATCTCACTAGGGCAAGATCCCCACCATCTCCCTCTCTCCTGATAGAATCAGCAGCTCTCCTGTAGTTCCCGTATATCACAGGAAGACGCAGACAAAGTGAAGTACACACTCACCTGCAGATCCCCATGTGCACAGCTGGAGGAGGAGTAGCAGGCAGGAGAGATGGCAGAGAAAAGGTCCCCTGGAGGCACCCTCCATTTCCCAGAGCTGGGGAGAGACAGAGCAGGAGTCAGGGACCCCAGACAGGAGGCACCTCACCCACAGTTCACCCTCAGGGAGGAGCAGAGAGCACTTCCTACTTTCTAACTGTACTGATGGTGTGGTGGACCTCATCAACTCTAATACCAAGAA
This sequence comes from Heterohyrax brucei, assembly GCA_028571685.1. Taxonomy (NCBI): domain Eukaryota; kingdom Metazoa; phylum Chordata; class Mammalia; order Hyracoidea; family Procaviidae; genus Heterohyrax; species Heterohyrax brucei. The sequence continues at coordinate 50,476,888 of CM053144.1, read as the reverse complement.
AAGCCTGAGCCAGGCTCCTCCCAGCCATTCAGATAAGACTCTCTGGTGTGTAACAACTGTTAGGTAAACTTGGAAACAATCACTTCTTCCGTTCCCAGCTCAGTAACACACACACCACAAGCCACAATGCAAATATGAGGCCTTCCTTCCTCTGCACCTGTGACCTGGAGGAGACCTTCCTTCCATCTCCAGGACCCTCACGGCCCCTCCCTCACCCAAGATGACACAACCCTGACAAAAGCCCCCAGCTAAAGCAGACATGCCAGGTCCTGATGCTCCTTGTTCAGCACCCCCAACCGTGACCAAGGAATTACTTGAGAAGCATCAGAGACGTACAGCATCCTCAGAGAGATGGTGGCTCCAGTGACAGACACCCCGTCCTGTTTAGTGTGTTTATCTGCTTCATCTACATTTCAACCCACCCCAACCCTCCCTGCATTCAGCTGGAGCCCAGTCAACTCCCCACTGATGGTTAATCCTCACTTACTTTGCCTTTGCAGTGACACTTCTGGCTGACAGATAAGTGACTCTGGTTGGAACACAGCAAGAGAGAAAGAAAAATGACTGCTGGTCAGAGAAAAGACTTTAGAACCTCCTGCTACGTGTAGAGTAGGGTGAGGCCGTTTATGGTCAGGAAAGCACAGACTCTGCACTGAAAGGCTGAACTCTCCTTTATGCTCACTCACTATGTGACCACCTGACTCATGTGACTTGACCTCGTTTGTCTTAAATTCCTCATTTACAAAATGGCAACAATACGAGTTGTAACAAGGATTACTCGAATTTTTATTTGTAAAGTTATTGTGGATAACGAGAACAGGGTAGGAGCTCAGGAAGTACTACGTAAACATTTTTATAATAAATGAATAAAGGTGCAAGCCTTACTATGGCTGCCCCAAGTCTTCTATAGAGCAGACAGTACCCCAGCCCCAAACACACAGGTATTTTCAGCCCCCTCCTCACAGCTGGCTGCTCCCTCGCTCCTCACAGTGGCCCACAGGTATCTGCACAGCCAACTCACCTGCTTCTCCTGGTTCCAGTTTTAAAAGACTGAATTCTTGAAGTGTTTCCAAACTCAAAAACTGGAAGAGGTTCAGTGACACAGTGACACTGGCTGACCTCCCAGAGTTTGCACCCACTGTTAGCTGGAAGCCCCAGTCCTTGCGTCCAGATCAGATTCTGTGGACCCAGGGTTGGTCATCTCAATACAAGGCAGGAGTATTGATGAAGCAGGGTCATCCCTGATCACAGAGCTATCTGCAGAAACCCTGACCCTGGGTCCCTACAGAGCATTCCCACTAGAAGCTACGCTGCTCCCTCTGGGACTTCTCTACCTGAAAGTGAAAGCTTGCAGAAAGCAGTCCAGCTGTCTCTGTCCCGCCCTCTGGACAGTGCTCCCTCTTATCAAGGAGGAAGCAGTGTTATCAGAGCAATAAAAAGACAAGAGAGTCCACACAGAGAAGCAGACTCAGGAATCATTTGTTCAGCACCTGCTCTGTGGCAGCTTGTTTCTGGTTTAGGAAGTAGGGACTGCCTGTGGGCCCAGCCAAGATTAACACCCAGTTCCAAGCACAGGTCAGGAGTCCCTGGGTAGCTAAAATGGTTCAGTGTTCCACTATTAACAGAAATATTGGTTGTTTGAACCCACCTAGAGGCACTTTGGAAGGCAGGTTCAGCAACCTGACTCCTTACAACACTCTGGAGACCAGTTCTACTCTGCAAATACAAGGGATTGCCATGAGTCATACTCAGTTTGAAGACAACTTGAGGACGGCCAGCTTCTGGCTCATGCAGATGTCTTCCTTTACAGTCTGCTGACATGAAATTCTTCCGGGCCATGTGAGAAAAAGAATGATGCCCAAGGCCCTTGAACACCATCTGGTGTGACTGGTATTCTTTTTTGTGACCCACAGATGGTCCCCAGAATCTGACAATCATGGAGTTAACATATGGCACATCAAATGCTTCCAAGACTTGCTCCAGGACCATAGCCTTGCCTTTCTGAAAAGATAGCTGTGCTCCTGACAGGTAATATTTAACATACTATTTCCACGTATTTTATGTATCATTAATGAATAACAAATATATTGTAATTTTCTATACCCACTGCCATTGAGTTGGCTCCAACTCATAGCGACCCTATAGACAGACTAAAACTGCCCCGTGGAGTTTTCAAGGAGCACCTGGAGAATCTGAACTGCTGATCTGCTGGTTAGCAGACGTAGCACTTAACCACTACACTACCAGGGTTTCTGTAATTTACTATAGTATTTTTTTTATTAATTTATTTACATTTCATTGTCTTTTAAGTAAAAGTTTACAACTCAAGTCACTTTGTCATACAAAAACTTACACACACACTTTTACATGACCTTAGTTGCTCTCCCCCGCCATGACAGCACGCTCTTCATCTTCAAACCATGTTTCCATGTTTCTGACCTTCTCTACCTTCTCTTCTCATCTCCAGAAAGAAACTGCCCAGTTGGTCTCCTGTATCTACTTAAGCCAAGAAACAGATGTCTTGACACTGTCATTTTATGTTTACTATAGTATTTGAGGAAAGCTTGGTGGTGTAGTGGTTAAGAGTTACAGCAGCTAACCAAAGGGCCGGCAGTTCAAAATAACCAGGCACTCCTCAGGAACTCTGTGAGGTACCTCTACTCTGTCCTGTAGAGTAACTATGTTAGAATTGACTCCTCACCACCAGTGGGTTTTGAGTATAGTGTTTGAATATCAACAATTACCTTAGGTGTAGCCATTCAGTCCTCTCTCCCTGCTTGGAGGCAGAATGCAGATCCTATGCTCTCCAAAGGAAGACCTTGGAGCAATGGGTCTTCTCCTTCCCTTCTCTTCCTGAAAATCTCCAGTCTCTGTAAAGGGCATCTCTGATCATTCCATTGTTTCTATCAGAAAGTTCACAGTCGTTCTTGATACTCTGCTGTCCCTCCAGACTACTTTCAATCAGAAAGTCCCAGATGTTTCTCTCCTTCATCTCCATGGCCAACACCTTCCTCCAAGCCACCCTACTACTCCCATGGTCCAAGAAGTGGCCTCCTCATGGGTCTCCCTGCCCCACTTCCACTCCTGTCCATTCATCATTTCATAGTCTTAGTCCTCTCAAAGTCAGCTTATGCCAGTTCTCCGGCTAAGCCTTTCAGTGGGTTGCCCTGTTCTAACCTGTTCTCTGTGACTGCCAGGCCCTATCTTCCTTTCTGACCTCATCGCCCATCTCTCTTGCAGTTGCTGCTTTACAACCTCTCATAAGCTCCTCAAACCCTATGAGCTTTTCCTGCCTCAGGGTCTTCTCATAAGCCACTGAACACTTCTGTCCTCTCCCTCCTCTACCAGACTCTCCGTCACCCATCAGTTCGCATCTAAAGTGACCTTTCTCATGGGGGCCCTTGTTAACCTTGCAGTCCACATTGAGTCTCCATACACATGTGTGGGAAATCATGTTAAACACTCTTGACATAAGTTCAGCCAACTTGGATGCTGAACCGTTACTTCAACTCTGTGTAACCTCTTATGACGTTTGTGTACTGTAACCTAGAGGCAGCCTGGGAATACTTCCATGCCCTTGGCCCGAACATGTAGAACAATGTATGACCAAAACTGTGCCCAACTAACTTAGTTACTGTATGTTTTAGTTCCTTGTATGCCCAGTTACCAAAAGAGTATAAATGCTGTAATAAATCTTTGCTCAGGGCTCTGGGCTAGGAAAAGCCATTAGCCCCCCTGACTCCCAAACTGTCTCATGTCTATTCTTTCCTAAAGGACTCGGCGTCAAGCCTCCTCCGCCCATCATGTTCATCGGAGAACTCTCAGATCTCTGACACACATGTTTATCAGGGTATCCCGTAGCATCCCATTTTCCCCGTAACTCTAACAGTATCCATGTGTGTAATGTCTGTCTTTGTGGTGGTCTATGAAACACGTGAAGGAAGAAATCGATCTTAGGCCTTTACATTCAGCCACAAATATAATGCTTAGCACGCAGTGGACACTCAACAGACATTTGTTGAGCTTCATGAGTTTCATTTTAGTAAAATGAAGACTAAGACTTTTCCAATCAGAAATATGAGAATTATTAACCCTGATTTACACAGTTCAGCCCCTTGAATAGATGAAACTGTTCTACTATTTTTCCCTCTGTGCTTGTCTGCCTAAACCAAATGTAAACCCCTCACCAGCTACTCAGATCATCGCAGTCCTGTAAACTTCACACTCAATCATTTTGATTGCTCTCTTGTGCCTGCTTGGTGCACAATGTTAAATGGTTTTGTCCAGTGTCTCCCTCACTAGACTTCCAGGCAGCGATCATCATTATTATCCTCATTGTACAGATGAAGGAACTAAATCTCTCAGAGTTTTACAATCACGTGCATATCAAAATCTCTCTCAAACTATATGGACATTCAGTTGATTCTAAATGATCGGTTATGCTTCCCTCATTCAAGCACACATGGGAATGCTTGATTTCTACCCAGAAGTCCAGTCTGATGATATTGCAACTGTTGGCAAACCAAGAACTTCTGAGCAAGCCTGAACCAATCCCGCATTACCCCCAAAACTGTATTCCTGCCAATACCCACTTAGCTGTGGGAATATTTGGAAAATTCATTTTAACCCAAAATTAATTCATAACATGTAGAACGCTATGAGTTCCCAGTCCACACACTGAAAAATCCATACACCCCACCTGCCACCACCAAACCCCAATGACTGGGAGTCTCTAGGCCTGAAAGACATTGGGGAATTTTATGAAAATTGGCTTCAATAAGAGAAACAAAATTTTATTGAATATCTGTGAAGTGCTAGAAACTGACCTACAGAAATTATTTTCATTTCATTTCATTCTCACAGCCACCATATCAAGAAGATAACCTGGTCTCTCTATCAGTCTCAATCCACTCAAAACTTCTGGAAAAACATATCAATTTGACTGTAAATTCAATGACTTGACAAATGCATATTGACAATTTAGCCACTCTTAGGCAAACAGGCACGATGTGATATGAGCTTTGTCATTCAGGAACATTTAAACCAGGAACTTTCTAGAGGAAGAATATTTAGAAGTACAAGAAGACCACCATGAAGACCTCACCCAGCCCTCAAGCCCAGCCCAAGCTCCAACTCCAGATACCAAACAAAAAAAAAAAAACAACCCAAATCCACAGCAGTTGAGTCAATTACAGACCCTATGAACTGGCCCATAGAGTTTCCAAAGAACACTTGGCAGATTTGAACTGCCTACCTGTCAGTTAGCAGACATAGCACCTAATCACTATACCACCAGGGCCTACCAGTTCCAAGTAAGCCAGCGTAAAACAGCAGCTCTCTGGGACCACGGACTCTGAAAGGCCCCGCATGTGACCTAACAACTTATCTCACAGAGAATCCCAGCTCGTGGAGCTACCACACTGGGAGAGGGAGAACAGAGCATTGGGGGCTGGCGGGAAGGACCTCAGAAAGCACATTCAGTGCCCTGTCACAGCTCACCAAGACTGTGTTCCCAGATTCTGTGACCATAATCACTGTTCACAAAGCCACAAATGCATCTTGCTGAAAATATAAATTATCTGAATACTAATAAGGTGAATATTTTACTTTCCTCTCTAACAGGCATGCAATGTCTCTTGCAATTAAGTTGTTATAAGTGCTTTCAAAATAGTTCAGACAGACAACTTACAAAGGTTAGTGTAAAATGTGTTATGGTTTTAACTTGTGAAAGTTGATTAAATGGACTCAACTCCTTTTCTCCAAGGTCTAACCTGGTAAAAACTTGTATGGTTTAATTTATCTTAACACTCTTAAGATGAAGAGTTCGCTAATTGACCTAGTATAGCAGAAATTATGGCTGATTTTCTGGAGGAAAAAATGAAAATAAAAATTAGAAAACACACACACAATTTAATGGAGTTTTTTAACTAAGTTTTTCTTTCCTCTCAACCTTTATGACCCTCACTGGAAGGCTTCGCTCTGGCAACTGCTGACAGAGTCGCAGCAAGCATAGTAGGTGAGGAGAGTCCCAGCCAGTTGAGACTGTCACCACTACTACAACTAAGATACCCAACCAAAGGGGGCTCAGGGACCTCGTTATGCCCTTCAGTTGCTCCTTGCTGTCAGAATCTGTCCCAGACCCACCCAGAGGCCTGTGGCAGAGCCCTCCTGGCCTTTAACACCTGCCACACAACTCTGAATGCTCATCAACTCTGCTTCACAAGTTTTAGATTCCAGGGCAAGTGAGGAAGTGTCATTCACAATTTGTCCTTCACATGTGTGGAAGTAAAAGGAGTGAATCAGAAGGAAAAATGATCTTTCAGATACAAATTCTAATTCAATTTGATTAGAATAATAAGTAAAGGAGAAGGAACGAAAAAAGGAGGACAGAGAGAAAGATGGCATAGCAAAGAAAAGGTAAGAGAGAGAGGGACAGAGGCAGGGAGGAATTTTAAAAAGAAGGGTGTGTTAGGGGGGTGTCCTGGCATTGCGCTGTGCCTTATTTGGGACTAAAGGCAAGAATGGCCACATATCGGCCAGGGAATATTTACCACTCTCTCCAGTCACACAGACATAAAAAATATGAGTTGCAGGCAGCAAGCCAGCCTAAGTACTGCCTACATTAGTGACACAGTCAATAACCCTTCCAATACCATGTAGAGAGGCACATCCTCGACCAAGGGTGGAACAGCAAAGGCCTGCGGGGAGGGATCTGAAGACCAAACTAGAGGGAAAGTTGAAGGCCTTGCCCTTTGGCCCTATCTTCACCAGAATCAGAGAGAGCAGCCTGGTCCCCTAGAGACAGGAGAGGTCCTGTCCAATACTGAGAGGCAGTGGTAACAGACCCCAGGGTGCCAGACATCCTCTCATTTCTTGGAACTGTGTCTCCACAGACAGAACTGAGAGTTGAGCTCCGAGACCAGGGCCCTCACTGTCTAATGGTCATTGTCTACATTCACACAGACTATTTTACTCTTGGAAACCCTGATAGTGTAGTGGTTAAGAGCTATGTCTATTAACCACGAGGTCAGCAGTTCAAGTCCACCAGACACTCCTTGGAAATTCTATGGGGTAGTTCTACTCTGTTCTATAGGGTGACTATGAGTTGGGTTTGACTCTATGGCAGCGAGTTTGGTTTTTTAGAGTTTCTTTTACTCTTATCATTTTGCAATCTTGTCAGGCATGTCCTACTTATCTTACAACTGAAGAGACACAGATTCAAAAATAAGACAAAACCTGCCCGGGGTTACGCAGTCGTATGACTGAGCCCTTAGGGAGACAGCTCCTACTTAGTGTCCAGCTAAGCTACAAATCTGGATCACCAGTGTAGGGACACCAATTCAAGTATGCTCCAGGGGATCCATGGAAGGTGGGAAGCAGGATGGAGAGTGCATTAGGATTTTTATTTAAGTACGTTTTGACTTTAGCACTTAATCTGTTAATTGTGTTCATTTTTATAATCTATATGATGTGACAGACCTGACTTAATGGCAGTGGGTTGGGATATTTGAAAGCTGTAAGTTCAAAACGTGTTACTAATAACACGGCATAATCAAGACTTTGAAAATCTTGCACCATATCTCTGCTCCAGAAATCCTCAGCAAAGCAGCAGCTGTCAGGCAGGGAAGCAGGTCAGTTACCCAAGAACAATAAAAAAAGAGTCTCACTGGCTCACCAAGCTTACCTTGGAGTCTGCTACTCATTTGTGGCCAGTCCTGGACACATAGAGAGAGGGCTTCCCCTAGCAGAAGACAATGAGAGAGAAGTATTGACAATGCAGACAACTAACCATACAGAATGTGAAACTGAGTGACGGAGACCAGACACAAATGATCACATACTGTATCATTCCACATATATGACGTTAAAGATCAGAAAAAAGGAAGCTCTGTGTGGAACTTCTTTCTAGGGTGTACACCTCCCAGTTAATCATCAGGGGCAGAGAGTGAGTCCCTGAAACCCATCAGAGTAGACTCAGTTCTGACACGTAGCAACTCCACGTGCTGCAGAGTTCAGTCGATCTCCGTAGAACAGCTTTCCTAGCCCTGAGTGGGTTCCTACTGCCAGCACTTCGGTTAGTAGTCAAGTACATACCATTTGTGCCAACAGTGGAGCATCCCCGTAATGATTAAATCCACCAGAATCTACAAGGTGTCCTCTTTACCTCAAGGCAGAGGCAAGAAACTTATCACAACCTGGACTCACAGTCGCATCTCAATTCCAGGACTGTGGTGAGACCAGGACTTGCATGTCCACTGGCCTTCAGAATAAGAAAAGTAAGGTCTGTGGTAAACCCAATATAAATCTTTGAACATAAAAATCACCCTCAGTGTTTGAGAAGAATCAAACAATGGAAAACCCAGGGGGAACAGAAGCCTCTTGATGACCTTTGCAATCTCCTCATTTGTGATGGGTTTATTAAGTTGTTCTGCTTCATGTTGTGATAATTTGGGTAGGTGGTATGAGTCAAGGAATTGGTCCATTTCCCCTAGGTTTTCAAATTTGTTAGAGTACAGTCTTTCATAGTATTCTGTTACGATATTTTTTATTTCTGTTGCGTCTGTGGTGACAGCTCCCCTCTCATTTCTAATTTGGGTTATTTGTTTCCTTTCCTGCTTTTCTTTAGTAAGTTTAGCCAGTGGTTTATCAATTTTGTTGATCTTTTCAAAAAACCAGCTTTTGGTCTTTTCAATTTTTCAATTGTTTTTCTATTCTCTAATTCATTAAGCTCTGCTCTAATCTTAATGATCTCATTTCTTGTGGTGCCCGAGGGGTTCCTCTGTTGTTCTCTTTCTACTTGTTCAAGCTGTAGAGTTAGTTCCTTGATTTGGTATTTTTCTTCCTTCCAGATGTGTGCATTTATGGAGATAAACAGACCTCTGAGCACTGCTTGGCTGTATCCCATAAGTTCTGGTAGGAAGTGTTTTCGTTCTCATTGGAATTCATGAATTTCTTTAATTCATCCTTGATTTCCTCTATAACCCATGTTTTTTTGAGCAAGATGTTCCTCAGTTTCCAAGACTTCCACTTTCTCTCTATGTTTTTTCTGCTATTGATTTCAACTTTGATGGCTTTATTATCTGAGAAGATGCTTTGCAGTAATTCAATGGTATGGATTTTGTTGAGCATTGTATTATGGCCTATCACGTGGTCAATTCTGCAGAATGTTCCGTGTGCACTGGAGAAGAAGGTGTAGTTGTCTGCTGATGGGTGGAAAGTTCTGTATATATCAGTGAGGCTTAGTTGGTTAATTGTGTCAATGAGGTCTTCTGTATCTTTACTGAGCTTTTTTCTAGATGATCTGTCTAGTAATGAGAGTGGAGTGTTAAAGTCTCCCACTATTATTGTGGAGTCATCTAACTCTCTTTTGAGCGTAGTCAGTGTTTCTTCAACATGTTTAGGTGCTCTGACATTAGGTGCATAAATATTTAATATAGTTAAGTCTTGCTTGTGTACTGAACCTTTCAGCAATAAATAGTGTCCATCTTTGTCCATGATGGTGGATTTGACATTAAAATTGATTTTGTCTGAGATTAGAATTGCCACTCCTGCTCTTCTTTGTTCATTGTTAGCTTGATATATATTCTTCCATCCTTTAATTTTCAGTTTGTTCCTGTCTTTAGGTCTCAAGTGAGTTTCTTGTGGACAACATATGGATGGGTCATGTCTTTTGATCCAAGATGCCACTAAATACCTCTTTACTGGAGCATTCAGTCCATTCACATTCAATGTAATTATTGATAGGTATGTGTTCACTGCTGCCATTGTGATATGTTTATTTTTATGTTGATGTTTTCTCTGTTATTCTTATTAGTCTGTTCTGGGACACTCTTTTTTGTGAGTTGATTTTTCACCTTTTTCAGAGCTGGTTTTATAGTTGTTGAGACTCATGTGTTAGATTTCTTGAAATGGTATGATACATCTTTGTTGTGCTTTACAGCTGCCTCTATGGACCCCCTTAATAAACTATTTATAAACCCAATTTTAATTACTACCAGTTTTGTCATCTTCCTCTCCATCTGGAAGGACTATAACAACTGTAGTACATCCCTCTTTTTATTATGATGACGCCATAGTTTTCATGAGGATCACTGGATTGCTTCTTTCCATATCAAAGCCGTGAATTACTTTGGGGCCTTCCCTAAATGAGTAGAGTATTGAGTAGTGTGTCATTCTAATATATAAAGTTAGTGGTTTTGTTCTTCTAAGCCAAAGCCAAGAACTTCTTTCAGTATTTCTTGTTGTTTGGGTTTGGTTTTTACAAAGTCTCTGAGTTTCTGTTTATCTGGGAATGTCTTAATTTCATTTTTGTATTTGAAAGATAGTTTTGCAGGATATATAATTCTTGGTTGGAAGTTCTTCTCCTTCAAGACTTTGAATGTGTCGTGCCACTGTCTCCGTGCCAGCATGGTTTCTGCTGAGAAATCTGACGAGAGCCTACAAGGCTTCCCTCTGAATGTTAGCTTTGCCTTGAGTCTTGCTGCCTTTAAGAGTTGCTGCTTGTGTTTCATTTTGTTAAGCTTGATTATAATATGTCTTGGAGTCTTTCTTTTGAGATCTATATTGGGTGGCGTACGATATGCATCTGAGATGTCTATATTCTCTTCCTTCATGATTTCTGGGAAGTTTTCTTTCAGCAGCTCAGCAACGATACTCTCTGTGTTCTCAGACGTCTCACCCTGTTCAAGGACTCCAATCAATCGAAGATTGTTCCTCTTAATAGAGTCCCACATGCTTCTTAATGTTTCTTCATTTTTCTTGTTTCTTTTTTCTGATTTCTGCTCATAGACGCTGGCATCAGTAGCTCTGTCTTCCAAGTCAGAAATTCTTTTTTCCATTTGTTCCATTCTGTTTTCTTGGCTTTGCATGGAAGTTTCTATGTCTTTGATTTTCTTCTTGATCTGTTGAATTTCAGAGTACTGGTGTTCCATCAGATCGAACAACTTGCTTACCTTTTCATTTTGTTCTGCTGCATTTTGTATAAAGTATAGAAGGGCTCTGTATATAATCAATTTGTATTCACTTCCTGATGCTTTCATAAAAGTTTCTTCATCTGGAAAACTCCTTGGTTGCTTTGTTTGGGAGCCTTCTGAGCCATGAGTGATTGCTTGTATGCCACAATTGTCTGTTGCTTTTTGGGTCCCATGTGAGTATATAGAGGCTGGAAGAGGTACTGTGAGGATGGATTGCAAATGTTTCTCTAGGCTGTCTTCAAATGTAAAGCAAAAGGTATCTGACCAGTTCACAAGTCAGTTAGGTTTTCAGGTGTAGAGGTCCCTCTTCTCAACTGACAAAATAAGCGCCACTATATCCATCCCCAGATGATAACAAACTAGTTCAGAATACAGCAATCTACTGCCCTGGTGGCCTCCGCTGACAGGGCCTAGCCTTAGCCAACACTGCGTCGAGTACTGGTTTTGTGATAGAAAAGTGCTCTCCTGTGGGAAGGCTCTGGCTCCCAAGCTAAGAATTAGGTCCAGCTGCAGCCACCATATCCAAGATGGCGTCCTCCACACAGGCAGCAGACAGAGGGGCTAAAGGTGCCGAGAGGTAGTGATTCCTCTGCTTCTGTTGCAGGGCCCCCAACGTAGGCAGCACTGTGCAAAATCACTACTTTTCTGTCGGAGAAGCGCTGTCCCGTTTGCAGGCACTGGCTCCCAGGCTAAGAATGAGGTCCCACTGAAATCTCAGTACCAACATGGCGTCCCGCACACTGACCGCAAAGCTCTGCACAAACCCCACTGAGGCAGCTACAAAACGAAAGGCTCAAAGTGGCTAGATTAACAGAGTCCAGAGCCTGGCTCTCAGAATATGGGAATTTCGCCTGCCTATCCCCCCAGCAGTGCGTCTGAGTCCAGCCACCAGGCAAGACCCAACTCCGCCTGCCAGCCGAGACAGAAGAAAAAATAGTCAAAATGGTGCATTTACCTTCCGTCCGTGAGAGCCAGGGCTAGCCAGGAGTGGGAGTCAGCAAAAGAGAGGAGGTTTTTCGCTGAATGGTATGAAGTCCCAATTAACAACTCTGTGCCGTGTCCTGAGGCTGATTAGGTGATCAGAAAGCTCTGTTTGATTGTCAGTTCAGGTCTTGGTTTCCAGAGGGATATAAGGAGATGTGTGCTTAGTCCACCATCTTGACTCTGCCTCCCTCAAATAGTTTTTATTAATAATATAAAGATTTAATGGGTGGTACTTCGGTTGATCACAAGATACGGGAAAAAACATGGTATAAAGTGTGAAAAAAACAGAGTGGAACACTGCTCAAACCAGGACCTGGATGTCAACTATCCTGTGCAGTCAGTGAAGTGGGTCCATGGGCTATGGGGTTAGTTTTCAACATCTCATAAAATATAACAGTGTCACAAAACCTGCACCTGAGGAGAGGAACTTAAGGTTCTTCAAGGAGTAAAATGAACTCGGTTCTAACACAGACATAAGTGGGATATAAAAGTTCAGAAGGTCTTTACCACAAAGGGCAGATGTAATGATTCCAGCCTGTAAAAATGGCTATACTAGGCATACTCAAATGCCTCTGTCTTAGTCTGTGTTCTCCCGGGAAGCCAAACCAGTAAAGTAGGTAAATATACACAGATAACGAGATAAATCAAGGAAACAGATTATGTAGTGGTAGAGTCTGGGACGTTCCAAGGCTGTGGATCAGGATAGAGGTTTATCTTAATTCACACAGCTGCAGAGACTGGCAAGCCCAAGTCTGTCAGGTCAGAGAGCAGGGCTCTTGCAAAGATCAGCATATCCCAAGAGATGGCAGTCAGTTGAGCTGGAGTCAGCTGCATGATCCAGAGTGAGCAAAAAGCCAGCACATATGCTTAAATTCAGATGCAGACCACATACATAAGGAAGCTCCCTTTCAACTGATTGGCTACTCCTAGCAGGTCTCATCATGCTAGTGATCACATACAAACACTGAGAATCATGGCTCAGCCAAGCTAACACACAATCTTAACCACCATGCCTTCCTCAACAGCAACAGTCACTCAGGGGTCACAAACCACTTTGCAACTTTGATCAACATAACCTCTGAGATAAACTGATGGCACCTACATAAGTGTTGCAGATTTAATTGTGTGCCCCCCAAAAATATATGTAGTAATTTGACTGAGTCAAGATTCCCTATGTTCTGTGACTGCCTTACATTTTATGATTTTCTTATGCTGTAAATCCTAACCTCTGCCTGTGGCTAACAGAGTGGATTATGTTAGACAGGATTAGGGTGAGAGGAACTGTAAGTCCCTTTCTAAGGTCACCTTCCTGTTCCAGTGTAAAGGGAGTTTCCCTGGAGTGTGGCTTGCACCCCCTTTTATCCTTTCATCCTACAACAGAAAAAAGAAGCAAGCAGAGAGTTGGGAACCTCACATCAGCAAGGAAGCAGCACCAGGAGAAGAGAGTGTAGTTCAGACATGAGGTTCTTGCACCAAGATGCTCACCCACCAAAGACTGATGCAACACAATGACTCTCTTTCAGAGCCAACAGAGGGAAAGCCTTCCTCTGGAGCAGACACATTGATTTTGGATTCGTAGCCTACCAGACTGTGTCAGAATAAACTTTCCTTTGTTAAAGCCATCCTTTTTGTGATGTTTCTGCTACAGCAGCAGTAGATGACTGAAACAGAATTTGGTACTGAGAAAGTGGGTTGCTGCTATAACAAATACCAAAAGTGTGGAAGCAGTTTTGAAACTATGAATGGATGGAAGACTTAGAAAGAATCAAGGTAAACTGCTAGCACCGAAAAAAGTGCAAATGGTGAGAAACGAGCAGCAGAGGACCAGCAGCAGCAACAGCAGCAACTGTAAGACAGTAGCAGAACCAGAGCAGTGCAAGACAGTGATAGGGCCAACCCACAGAGCAAGAAAACTGAGTACCCATGCACAGAGTTTTCCTGGCAGACTGGGGTTCCTCCTCACACTTAAATTGGTGGAGCTACAGAGCTTTGGAACACTTGCCCCAGCAGGGCAGATGCAGGCCTGAGGTCCAGGCCATGAGGCCACAGGAAGCAGAAGGTGAAGAGACAAAGAACATGACAAGCTGAGCTGCCTCAGTCTCAAAGGTGTGGCAATAACCTCAGGGGGTTGAAAGGGTAGAGCCATAGTTTTCTATACTTCTAAGGGTGGAATCACCACTCAGTTGGGCTTAGGATGCACCTAAAGTCAAGGAGGTAGAGCTGTTGTCCAAGTCAGCTTAAAAGGTAGATTTGTGGCACAGGATTGAGGGGTCTCCACTCAGAATCCAGACAGTGTGGCCAAAACCTAGAGTCTGGAAGGCAAAGTTAATGTGTAAAATGTCTCAGAGAACAGAGGATTATTTTCAAAACTTTGAGGGCTAATGTAGTGTATTTTGCTGACTTGTTTGTTGCTGGTTTTGACTTCCTTCTCCATTTGTAATGGGATGTCTAATTTGTGCCTCTTCTGCCATTGTACCTTTGGAAGCCAGTAGCTTGTATTCTAGGTGTCACATACAGAAATTTTTGGACTTGGGACTTGCAACTGATTTAAGAATTTTGCTGTCATATGGGATGAACATGTTTTTTGCTATAATTTTTGCTATGATAGGATGAATGTGTTCCATATTTTAAAGATATGATTTTGGAAGGGCCAAAGGGTGGAATGTTGTAGATTGAACTGTGTCCCTCAAAAATATGTGTAGTAATTTGGCTGGGTCAGAATTCCCTGTATTCTGTGATTGCCCTCCGTTGTATGATTTCCTTAGGCTGTAAATCCTAATCTTTGCTTATGGTTAATAGAGTGGATTATGTTAGAGAGGATTAGTGTGGGACTGGAAATCTCTTCCTAAGGTCACCTCCTTGCTCTACTGTAAAGGAAATTTCCCTGGAGTGTGGCTTGCATCACCTTTTATCCTTTTATCCTACAAGAGATAAAAAGAAAGGGAAGCAAGCAGAGAGTTGGGAATCTCACATCATCAACAAAACAGCACCAGGAGAAGAGTGGGTCCTTCAGATCCGAGGTTCCTGCACCAAGATGCTTTGTGAACAAAGAGTGATGCAACACAAGGACTTTCTGCTGGAGCTGACAAAGGGGAAAACCATCCGCTGGAGCGGACATCCTGAATCTGGACTTGTAGCCTACTGGACTGTATAAGAATAAACTTTCCTTTGTTAAAGCCATCCATTTTGTGGTATTTCTGTTGGAGCATCACTAGATGACTAGAACAGTAAGTAATAAGTCATTGTTTCTGACAAAGCTCTTTCTGGAATATGTAGGCAGTCAGTCACTTGTCCAATATCTCCTACTTTGTATGGATAATATCATATCTGCTACATACCTTCTTTTTATCTCTATCAAGAACAACACACTGCAGCTGAGTCAATGCAGATTCTCTTGTGCCCCTTTGAGACAGAGTAGAACTGCCCCATAGAGTTTCCAAGGAGCACCTGGTGGCTTTGAACTGCTGACTTTTTGATTGACAGGCATAGCACTTAACCACTATTCCACCAGGGACTATCGAAGAGGAAATGTACCCATACCTAACCCAAAAGTAATATAAAGTAATAAAAGTACAAGCCAAATAAAAGGGAGAAGCAAATATGACTGACAATAAATTAACACAGAGTACTTAAAGCGTTATAGGACCCATGAGTATTTTCAAAAACGAAATCTGACTAATATTATCCTTGGAAGCTTTATATCATTTACAGATCCATGAACAGGTGGCACTTTTTTGTAATTACACAAAATGCTTCCATAAACAAAGACAGGGTAGAGATTTATACTGATAGGAAAAATTGGGAGAGGGGAGAGAACAAAAAAAAGAATTTGACTGGCTTGCTTTAAAGTTGCCATTGATCCTTAATTTTATTATACTGTTAAGTCATATAAAAGATAAAGTATAAATAAAAAGAAAAGGTAGGATATACAAAAACAATTAAAATTTAAGCTTAAGAAAAAGAAGGTCTCTTGAATGCCAATGAGGAACTGAATGCACATATAAATTAAAATTGCAAGTCTACAAAAATATTTGCATATCACAAGGTCAGAATAGAGATAAACATTTACGCGTGAGTCTGCTTGTATAAATTTGCACAAGTTTCCATCAAATTTTAAAAAGGTGAAAAAAATGCAACAGTGTACTGCCTATGATCTTATTGTTCCGGTGAATCGTTCAATACTTTTGTAGTGCCTCATGCACTAATTTTCATGTACTATGAGAACTTATTGTGTGAATTTCCACGTACTGGAAACCCTGGTGGGTTAGCGGTTAAGTGCTACAGCTGCTAAACAAAAGGTTGGTGGTTCACATCTACCAGAAACTCCTCGGAAACTCTATGGGGAAGGTCTACTCTGATCTATAGGGTCACTCTGAGTGGGAATCAACTCGACAGCAGTGAATTCCTTCCTTCCTTCCTTCCTTCCTTCCTTCCTTCCTTCCTTCCTTCCTTCCTTCCTTCCTTCCTTCCTTCCTTCCTTCCTTCCTTCCTTCCTTCCTTCCTTCCTTCCTTCCTTCCTTCCTTCCTTCCTTCCTTCCTTCCTTCCTTCCTTCCTTCCTTCCGTCCTTCCTTCCTTCCTTCCTTCCTTCCTTCCGTCCTTCCTTCCTTCCTTCCTTCCTTCCTTTGTTTTGGTGAGAAGTTCAGTGCCCTCGGCTCAAATGCGGTCTGATTTAGACTCTTGTATTATTCAGAGTCTAGTCCAAAGACAGAAACCATTCTGTCATTTGAAATGGGAAAATGTATATTAAAGATTTATAAACTTATTGTCTTTAAGTGCTGCAGAGTCAATTCCGATTCATATTGATGCTATGTACAATAGAACTAAACACTGCCCTGTCCTACACCATCCTCACAATCATTGTTATGCTTGGGCCCATTATTGCAACCATTGTGTCAATCCATCTCAGTGAGGGTTTTCCTTTTTCTTACCAACTTCACTAAGCATGATGTCTTTCTCCAGGGACTGGCCTTGCCTAATAGCGTGTCCAAAGTCTTTGATGATAATAAAAGAGGTTTAGCTGCTAACAAAAGTAAAAGAGAGCTCTGAGGAATACAGACATAGGCCAAAAATAGAGAGTAGCCGAAACCTCTAGGGCTGAATCAGTGTATTCACAAAAGGAAGAAATTTGGGAAAAGACCCAACACAATACCGAGTGTCAAAGCTCTTTGAAAAAGGCAGGACCATGGCCAACAGGATGGTGAAGAAGTTCACTGACCTGCTACAGACCAGGCCAGAGAGGCAGAAAACCTCCAGGTGGAGGGCTAGTGAGATTGCCTGAGAAGCCGCCTTTTGGACACTTAGACTCTCCTGCTGCAGTGCCAGCAAGATTCACCAAAGGTTGAGCTCTACCAGGCTTCCTTCGTTTCACTGGCAGTCTCACTGTAGGGCCAAGAAGACAAGTACCAGATCCAGGAAGAGAAGCCTCTTCATCTGCTGCCTTGCAGTGTATCTCTAGTACCCTAACAAGGTCTAAACTTGCACCATTTTGCAAAGAAGATACTTAAGTAGGGTCCAGCTTCATTATCTCAAACCAGGGAAAACACAGATAGATTTAGGAGTGAGAGGGAACAAACTGATAATGAGCAGAGTCTACCAATTTAGCGACTCAGCTTCCACATGCACTATTTTACACACATTTGAACTTACATGTCACAAAAAGAAATAAATCTACATTTTGACCTATCAAGACAGCTACTTTCACATGTAAATAAGTTCTCACTTTTCTCAAAAATGAGGAAACATACAGTCTCCATTACTGCTACATTAATTCCTCCTCAAATTCAGTCACAGTTCCATCAACTATTGTTACCTTAGACTATTTGATAAATATAACCTCTGACCACTTATATATATAATAAGAAAGAAAAAAAGAGAGAAGAAAAAAATGGTTTCGTATGTCTTAGTTATCTAGTTATCAGCCATTCTGTGTGGTCAGTGAAAGAGGTCCACTGGCTGTGGGGTTAGTTTGCACTCTTATGAAATACAAGTAGGTCAAAGAACCTGCCCCTGAATAGAGAAGCCAAGAGGTTCTTGAAGAAGTAAGGTGAGCTCCACTCCCACAAAAAAATAAACAGGCAATAAAAGCTCAGAAGTTCTTCATCATGAAAGGTAGATGAAATGAATGTAGCCTGTTAAAAAAAGTCTACATTATGTGTGTTTTAGTCATCTAGTGCTGCTATAACATAAGTACAACAAGTGGATAACTTTAACAAAGAGAAGTTTATCCTCCCACAGTCTAGTAGGCTAGAAGGTTGAATTCTAGAAGCCAACTCCAGATGAAGGATTTCTCTATCTGTCAGCTCTAAAGGAAGGTCCAAGTCATCAACCTTCCCATGGACTAGATGCTTCTCAGTACAGGGACCCCAAGTCCAAATGCTTTGCTTTCTTGGTGGTAGGAGGTCCCCATGTCTGTCTACTCACTTCTCTCTATTATGCCTCAAAAAAGATTGACTCAAGGTGCAATTTCATCTTGTAGATTGAGTTCTGCCTCATTAACACAATGCCTCTACTTCTAACATCGTAGAAGCAGGATTTACAACACACACGAAAATCACACCAGATGACAAAATATTGGACAATCACACCAACACCGGCAATCAGGTACTAGCCAAGACCCCTTCTGGAAGAGACAATTATCTGCTTTATACCTAACGTTAACCTAGACTGTTTTCCCAAATTCCTTGAATTAATACAAAACAGTTCTTCATAGATAACAGAAATTTATTCAGGTTTGTAAAAAGTAGTGTTTCAAACATCAGAGAATACAAAGCATATGAAGTGAAATATTAGACTTCTCTTTTCTTTAAAGTTAACCAGCCACCCAGTTTCATGGACATTTTTGAATGGTCAGCTTTTCAGGTCAGATAGTGCAGATTCCAAAAGTACAGCTAAGAACCCACCCTCCATCTCTGGGACTCGCAGCACAAAACCAAGTTGGAGAAAGTAAACTATACTTCATTTTGCAGAATAATTCATCTTCTCCTGCATCATATACGCCAAGCCAAGTGCCGTTAAGTCAGATCCGACTCATGATAGTCAAAAATATTCACAAAATAATTTTGATTCCAAAAACAATCATCCATAGCAAAATTCTGCCTACCCACAAACAACTCAAACAAAATTCAACTTTTTTCTTCTTACTACAGGAACACAAGACACAAACTGGCAATTGTCACAGCCACACACTCCCCAGGAGCCTGTAGCCAGAACAAAAGGACAGAACCATCCAGAACTCCCCTCAGAGATTTTACTTTGGGGATTCTGTAGCTAAAGGAAGAGCCTCTTGAGGGACAGAGACAGTGCTGAGGCCCTGTGGAGACAGAGCCTCAGAGGCATCGGGCAGTAATGAAGATTCAGGTCCCTCTTAAGCACAGTCACCACCAGAGCCTGAGCTAGACCCTTCACCATGCAAGTTTGTAGACTCTTGGAAAGAAGAATTGTTAAGGGCCACAGGGAACCCCTCAAGCCCACCTGTAGCAGAGTGGATGTTCAGAGACATGTCTCTTGACTGAATCCTAAAGTATGGAAAGAGAGTCCCAGTAAAGGAAATTAAAGAAAAGGAAAATGATAGGACTCATCAGAGAGCTTATAGAAGAAGACATACCCGTTATTATAGTCCAAGAAAACCCCCACTCTGGAGGAAAATTGCCTGACATTTGTCCAAAGCCCAAAGGTAGAGTGTGTACAAAAACTATCTACCGACTGTCTCACAACCCAGAACCCATTCTCTGGGGAATCTCTGATATCATTTGTCCCAATCACATCTTTCCTACAGACTACCAAAGCCCACATACCTCTCTCTCCATTCCTGACCTCCACCTCCCAGTACCATCACCTAGATGTGATGCCTTCATGACCCAGCACACTGTAGGAGTCCTCGTTCCAGGACTCACATGTGACCTTAAGAGTCAGGTTCATATTTTCCTGAGAGAGGGTCAGGTTGCTGTGAGCAGGGCATGGATCCAGAGTGACAGACCCTGCAGAGAGAGTTACAGAATCATTCAAGACACTTTCCACCCCACAACAGCACACACACACCTTCCCTCAGAGCCGCTTAGTGGGATGAGGAGAGAACTAAGCACGCTGAACTGAGAGTTAGTGACTTGATCCCAAACCCCCCAAGCAGCAGAAGAAACCAGAAGCTGATTTGGGGGTTAGGTCCATCACAATGCCGTGCCCAGCAAAGACTCCATTGACTCAGGGGTATCTGGTCTCCAGTGTCAACCACACCCTGCAACTACCCACCACCATTGATGGTGCCTGCATCTATATCACCATAGAGAATTAAAGTCAGGCTGGAAGCTATGGGGCAGAGAAGAGGAGCTCTGAGAAAGAACACCCAAGTTACTCACAGGCCTTCAAATACTTCTTCAGCAAATCTGCAAGAGAACCAAATCAGGCAACTGTAGAATGTAAATGTCAGATTCAGCACCTTCTCCTACAAAATGTAGTGACATGCTAAAAAATATTTACAAACATTAAACTAATGAATTTATTTCTCTTTCTTCTCTTTCTCCCTCCCTCCCTCCCTCTCTCTCTCTCTGTCTCTCTCTCTCTCTCTCACACACACACACATATGCACGCACACACAGAGTTATCACATTGCTAACTTCCCTAAAGGCTAAAACATAAAGGTCAATACCTGGCAGCAAAAGGCTAGAATCCAACAGAAACAGAAGGGTCACTGCCTGCCTCAGTCATTTAGTACTGTTAAACAGAAATGCTACAAGGAAATAGTTTTAATAAAGACAAGTTTATTCCCTCACAGTGGAGTACACTGTAAGTACAAATTCAGTGGGTCAGCTCCAGGAGAAGGGTTGCTCTGTCAGCTCTGAAGGAAAGTCTGTGTGGTAAATCTTCCTTTGCTCTGAAAGCATCTCAGTGCAGGAAACTCAAGTCTAAAGGAGGTATTTTGCTCTCAGCTCTGCTCTCTTGGTGGTGTGAGGTCTTCCACTCTCTTCTTGCCTCTCTTTCCTGTTATCTCTTATAAGATAAAAGGTAGTGCAGGTCACACTCCAAGGAAAATTCCTTTACATTGGATTAGAGATGTGACCTTAGTAAGAGTGTTATATTCCAACTCTAATCCTCTTTAATATGATCCAGGATTTACAACATGTGTTAAAAAATCACACAGTACCAGGAATCATGGATAAACAAAATTGATGAATATTTTGGATGGACACAATTCAATCCATCACACTGTCCAAATTTGCCATTCAAATTATGCTTTCTCACGGTCATAGCTAGAAAACTTTTAGAAAACTGAACTTTATTGAGATGGAGTTTGTCATGGATTGAATTATGTCCCCCCAAAATGTTTCTATCAGCTTGGCTAGGCCATGATTACCAGTGTTGTGTGGTTGTCCTCTACTTGTGATTATAATTCTCCTATATGTTGTAAATCCTAATCTCTGCTTGTGATTAATGAGGCAAGATTGGACTAAGTTAAAAAGGATTAGAGTGATACTGTATCACCTTTACTAAGGTTACATCTCTGTTCCAAAGTAAATGAAGTTTCCCTGGGATCTGGCCAGCACCACTTTTACAAGAAATGAATGGAAGGGGAAACAAGCAGAGACTGGGGGACCTCATAGCACTAAGAAAGAAGCACCTGAAGCAGAGTACATCATTTGGATCCAGTGTCCTGTGTGGAAAAGCTACTAGTCCATAGGAAGATACGTGAGAAGGACTTTAATCCAGTGTAGACTGAGAAGCCTGCCCTGAATCTCACACCCTGATATGGACATCCAGCCTACCGGACTGTGAGAGAACAAAATTCTCTTTTTTAAAGCCATTTATTTCTGATAGTTCTGTTATGGCAGCACTGGACAACTAAGAAATTGAAAGATCAAAATTTCCAAGACCTCCGTAAACTTATCAAGAGTTCATCAAGTTGAACTTGTAGGTTGTCTCTGAACAATAGATAGAAAGAGCTACATCTGGTTGAACTGACTTCAGAATATGCCTGCAAGCCATGAATATAGTACTTGAGATATGTCATCAGAGAAACATCACCCATAAAGAGATTTCTAGAAAGGTAGAGAGAGAAGTTCAAAGAAGGACACATGCATACACAGTTAGAAGGTCAAACACTAGTGGCTTTTCTTCCCAGTTTACCTGAATGGTACGAGCAAAATTTCCTGTAGATTTTGAAGAATCAAATATATCGGATCTAGTCATTTGCTTCCCCCAAGTAGATCCCAAAGAGATTACAAACGTCCAGGAGAAACCCTGTGTGGCAAGCAGAATAACAGCCCCCAAAGATGCCCATCTTCTCATTCCCAGAACCTTTGAATACGGTTTAAGGAATTTGGGCATAAGGAACTTTGCAACTGTGATTAAGATTAAGCACTCTGAGATCCTCCTAAATTACTTGGATGGGTCAATCTAATCACATGCATCCTTAAAAATAGAGAGTGCTGGCTTATTTGGTCAGAGAAAGAGAAACAACAGTGGAAGCATAATACAAAATGCTATGTGCTGATCTAAAAATGGAGGAAAAAGAACACAGGCCAAGACACACAGGTGGCCTCTAGAAACTAGAAAAGGCAAGAACCTTGAGAGAAGAGTGCAGACCTGCCGACACATTGATTTCCTCCATTGAGACCCACATCAGACTTCTGACCTACAGAGCTGTATAGGACGATAAATTTATATGGGTTTTGATTAAGTGCTATGCCTGCTAACCATAAAGGTCAGCAATTTGAATCTACCAAGCACTCCTTGGAAACTCTAAGGAGCAGTTCTACTCTGTCATACAGGGTCACTGTGAGTCTGAATTGGCTCAACAGCATTAGGTTTGGTTTGGCTTTGTTTTGGGGTTTTTTTGTTTGTTCATTTCTAAAGCAATATGGTGGGGACCCAGAGCCAAAGAATCTCCAGGGAAGGCCTGAGTCCTAGGGAAGCCAGTATGGTTTCTACATTCTACCTGAAAAGCCTCATCTACACAGTCATCACCCTGTTCCTGTGTTTGCTGGCAACTGAATTCTCTGTGTTCACTGACAATACCAGTAACAAGTCTCAGTTAGACATTATGTTTTCAGAGGGTGTTGATAGCCCTAACAGTGACCTTCAGGAAGAGCCCAAACAGGAGGCAGATTTGTGGACCAGAGGAGAAGTCCCTAGCATGGAGGCTATGAAAGTGACGAGGAGAATAAGACACTCATCTAGTCCTGTTGTAGGGTCTACTGACAGAGAAGCAGACAGGGACAAGGCTGAAAGCTGGGAGCTAGGAGGTGCAATGCCACAGGGAACATCGATCACTTACCCACATCCAGGTAGGTTTCCTTCAAGCCTGAAAAGGAACATGTGCTTGTGAGACCTTAGCCAGACCAAGCCTGTTAATCATGATTTCAGTGGCCTTCCCTGCTCCACTGTCCTAAAGCAGTAACTATCCAGAGAGAGACAGATACTGGATGGAGACGAGCTCCTCAATCTGCAGAGCTGATCAGGGCTGGAGAGAATGTCTCATGACCGCAGGGCAGGAAGCCTGGGCTACAGTTGAATTCCACACTGTCTTGCTGCTGCTGTGTCACTGTGCACACTTACCCTGAGCACAGCACTCAGCTGTTGTCTCCTCAACAGTCTCTAGAAAGCCTGTTCTACCTGCATTCAGTACTGCCATAAAAGGTCCAAAATTGGGTGTGTTAAGATATGTTAGGAATAATAGTGAAAATGTCTCTTTTGCCTAAAGCAATCTACTTATATAATGTAATCCCAATACAAATTCCAGTGATATTTTTTAACGAGATGGAGAAACAAATTGCCAACTTTGTTTGGAATGGGAAGAAGCCATGGATGAGTAAAGCACTGCTGAAGAAAAAGAACACACTGGGAGGCCTCTCACCACCTGACTTTAGAACCTATTACACTGCCACAGTAGTCAAAACAGCCTGGTAGTGGTACAAAAAGAGATAGATAGATAGATCAATGGAACAGAATCAAGACCCCAGAAATGACATCATCATCCTATGAACAGCTGATATTCGACAAAGGCCCTAAAACATTAAACTGTGGAAAAAACAATCTCTTCAATGAATGGTGCTGGCAAAATCAGATATCTATCTGCAAAAAAAATTGAAACAAGACCCATATCTTACACCTTGTACAAAAACCAACTCAAACTGGTTAAAAGACCTAAATATCAAATCTAAAATGATAAAGCTTATCCAAGAAAAAGTAGAAACAACAACGGAAATTTTAATACACAACATAGACAGACTTCGAAATCTGTCAGACAAACCACAAACAAGAGAAAATAGATAAATGGCAACTATTAAGAATCAAACACTTTGCTCAACCAAAGACTCTATTAATAGAATTAAAAGGCCACTTGCAGAATGGGAAAAAATATTTGGTAACTATATGTCAGACAGATGCCTGATCTCCCTAATCTAAAAGATACTGCAAAATATCAACAAGAAAAAGATAAATCATCCAACTAAGCTATGGGCAAAGGAGATGGACAGATACTTCTCTAAAAAGGAGATCCAGGCAGACAAAAAAAAAACATGTGGACATGCCCACGATTATTAGCTATTAAAGAAATTCAAATCAAAATGACAATGAGATACCATCTCACCCCAGCAAGGTTCGCCATGATCCAAAAAACACAAAACAACAAATGCTGGAGAGGATGTGGAGAAATTGGAATTCTCCTACACTGGGGTGGGATTGCAAAATGGTGTAACCTCTTTGGAGAGCAATCTGACGCTTCCTTAAAAAGCTGGATCCAGATATACCACTTGACCCAGCAATTCCACTGCTCAGAATATATCCTACAGAATCAAGGCCATTCACACCAACTGATATATGCACACAAATGTTTATCACAGCAGAGTCCACAATAGAAAAAAGATGGAATCAACCCAGATGCCCAACAACAAAGGAATGGATACATAAAATTTGGTATATATACTCAATGGAACACTATGAAATGATAAAGAACAACAATGATTTTAGGAAACATCTCATAACCTGGTTTCAGTTGAAGGACATTATGTTGAGTGAAAGTAGTCAGGGTCAAAAGGACAAATATTGTATGAGACCACTACAATAAGAACTTAAAAACAGACTCATGCACAGAAAAAAGGACTCTTTCATGGCTGCAAGGGTGAGGAGGGAGAGAGGGCGAGGGAGGGAGATTTTAGATTAGATAGGTGATAGAAGCTTGGTTGAGTGAAATATGGGACAGCACACATTAGAAAGATCAAATTAACTGGACTTCAACATAACACAATTACTCCTCCCATCGTAATCCAATATTACAAGGACAGAGTAGCTGGGGTAGGGAGCTGGGGACTATGCTCTCAGGGGAAACTGGGGCCAGTTGGCACAACTAACATTTTGCTAAGAGAGCCCTCTGCCCCCCACATTGGTACTGGCACCTAGGGTCTTAAAAGCTGCCATCCAAGGGTACAGCAAATGGTCCCAACTTAGCGCAAATGATTAATCACCAAGGACCAAAATGACATGGGGGAAAGAGACCCCAGAAGACAGAGAGACCCACGTGCGTGGGTGACTACCTCGACTTGTGACCAAAAGAACCAGATGGTACCCAGCCACCACCAGTAATAGCTGTGATGGAGATCACAAAGTTGAGTCTCACTGGCAACACGAGGATAAAAAGGGGTGCACTCTGAGAGCTCCATTTAAAGACCGCAATTGATGCTCCTCGGGCCTGGGATTCCCCTGGGAGCATGGCTCCTGATGCTGATGCTGCCCCTGTCCATAAATCATAATGAAGTTCAACTCTCAGACACGAATGGCTTGGACTTGGCAACACAGAGTGACCGTATCACATGTGCACTTTATGATACTGTTCATCTATAGGATGTCATCCTGCAGACCTCTTACTGGAGGAAGGGCAGTGGGTGGAGAAGAGGGGATAGGAGATTGTTGGGAGGATAAGACATATATGGAGTAGAGAGGAAGAGTGTGCTGTTACCTGGCAGGGAGAGCAGTGGGAGCTGCACACAGGTGCACAAGCAATTTATATGGGAATGTACATTCTCATTCAACCGTAATAAATAAATAAAAATATGTTAGGAATAATAGTATAAATCAGTCCATACTTGTAAGAAAGTATTTTTATAGCCAGTCCTTTTTTACGGCTTATTTCATCAGCATGTTTTCAAGGTCCACCCATGTTCTGGCATGCATTAAAACTTGATTTCTCTCAGTGACTGAGTCATATTCGTTGTAAGCATTTACCACGTTTTGCTTATCTATTCATCTCTTCATGGACATTTCCATTGTTTCTATATTTTGGCTATTGTTCATAGTGCTACAGTGAACACTGGTATCTACATTTCCGTTTATGTTTCTGTTTTTGAATCTTTTGAGTACACAGCTAGTACAGGGAACACAGAATCACACAGTAGTTCTATTTTTATTTTTTTGTGGAGCCGCCACATTGTTTTCCAGAGCAGCTATACCATTTTGCATTCCTACCAGCAATGGATGAATGTTACCATCTCTTCTTCATCAGCACCTGCCTCACCTGGAGAGCCTGACACTCCCAAGAAGGAGGTGCCTGGGTCTAAACAAAATTACCCAATTATTTTTACAACTCCTTTCATGAAATTCCTCAGTGTCTGTATTTTGACTTCTAGGTAGAAATTGAGCACCAAGTGCGTTGAAAGACTTAAAAACCTACGTAATAGTGCCGTCTTTAGGGCTTGAGAGATAAGAGCCTGGATACACAGCAGATTCCAGGACCACCACCCCACCGGGTTCCCAGCACCCAGGAGAGCCCCAGGAGTAGGATTCTTCCAACTACTACCTTTCACTGATGCTCCCAGGTAATGGGGTCCTCATGTTTATGCCAGAGACACACAGGGAGAGGGGACACCTGGGCACAGGTGGGACTGGAGACCCAGAGACATCTGGAGAGTCACTCACCAGCCTGGTAACCCATGTTCTCCCAGTCTGAAAGGCAGCATGCAAGAAATGAGGTGGCTATGAACCACAATGTCTTTCCGAAAGAGGACACTGAGAGTTCAGGAGGGAGAGAAGAACTTACTCAGCTCTGCCTGGAGTTCCTCTTAAAGAGAGCAAAACAACATACAAGTCATCACAAAGAAAAGGAAAGACTGTGCCTGAAGAACGCACAAAACAGACACTCTCCGTATGCTGGAGAAAGTTCTATCTCCAAATCCATCCCAGCTGCAGTGAAGAACTTAACCAGCTGTTATAGTCAGCTAGTGCTGCTGTAACAGAAATATCACAAAGTGGATGTGTAACCGCAATCGCGGATCCATGCCGCCTGTCCGCAAAGCCAGTACTGAGACAGGAGGTGAGGTGGTTAAAGGAGAACATTTATTGAGTTCTGACACATAAGAGGCCAGGGGCAATCAGTTCCTCCAAAGCTTGCCTGCGTGCATGGGCTAAGCCTAGAGGTTATACAAGTTGATTAAGAGGAGGCGGGGGATGCTGGTTAATATTTTTCGGGGTCCACACAAGTAATTCTTTCGATGTTTCAACAATAGTCTTTGTGGATAGTTTGCATGGCTCCAAGTCAGGGCTTGATAATCATCCAGACTACCTAGTGATTCAGTTCAATGGTCTGAGACAATAACTGAAAGGGGATAAACGAAACAACTAATCAATGTTCCTAAGGGGAAAGAATAGCTGTGTGACTTATGACCAGTACAAGGTGAACTCTTACAGATGGGAGGGAAGCCAGTTCTCATGACTCAATGTTTATCACATGGTCGCCTTGACTACTGTTGTCTTAACTACTGTGCTACTGTTTGTAGTAAGACTGAGCTGGGCTGGCCAATGGCCTCGCTTTCAACCCCTCCTTTCTGTGGACACCTTCTCAATCATGAAAAGAGGCGTGCCGAACTCCCTAGCTACTTCCTGCTGACCTGGGGCATTGACTAGGGATGTCTTTTTATTCTCAGCAAAGGGGAGGTATATTTTGGAAAGTAGCAGCACCTCGTATGATGTGTGCCTGAGCTTGGAAAGAGGATTGGGCATTCACCATGAATACCCATTCTGCCTGGAGTGTACAACTAGTTCTTCCCAGGATTATTTTAACAAGACATGGTATACGAACACAGGTTAGAATAACCGCTACTGTGATAGCGAGTAACGGTGTTAGCCAAGATTTTAGAGAAGGAACAAACTAGAGAGTCCACCTCCCCAAGGCTGCCAGTTTGGTTCTGGGAGAGTCTAATCAGCCACCTTATGGGTTTTATTTAGGTTTTGTAAGGGTACTGACACAGTAAGGAGTATGATTACAACTGAGTACTAGGGCAGCCAGGGGATGAACTGGAGCTCCTGAGTGAGGCAGATGGTGGCAAATCCAACAATTTTTAAGTCTCTCCCCCTTAGTAACTGCTTGGGACATGGATACCATGTCATTAGAGGACTAATCCCATCCATTAGGTTGAAATCTTATTGTAACCTGAACCCCTTGTCCCCTCAGAATCTCAACATCTTGAGGGCTTACCTTATGAAATTTAACACAGAAATAGGTGTCTTCATCAAGAGGAGTGATAACCAGAAATCACAATAGAAAAATCTATATTATTCACCTGGGTAGTATCAGCCAAGCCAAGTGTCGCTGAGTCAGATCCGACTCATGGGGAAAATGTGAAGATATTTATTTTTTTGTTTCTCAAACTACAGTACTTTCCCCTCCCCATTTTATTAGTCCCACCAGAGTTGAGGCAGAAACAGTGTGTCAGGGTCCCATTGGTCACCACAGTGAGAGTTCTTTCTGTCTGAAGTAAAATGAGTTCAGACTCTTCTATAAAATTCTGGAAAAGGAGAAAGCAAAAAGTATCATTCTTTTTTTTTTTTTAATTGGTACTTAAGCCTCTCCACCGGCATGTGGGAATATTTGTAATAACCCTCTACGTCTTCTCCTTGTTATTGTTGTTATCCAGATTGGAAGGGAGGGCTGCTGGGCGTGGTGTACCCAGGCCACTAACCCAGTGAGCTTCATAGAGGAGTGGGTGGTCAATAAGACCTCATACAGACTTTCCCACCGTGGAGACAACTGGTCTTCGGGATGTTGTTGTCTCCACACCTTCAGTAAGACTTGGTCACCAGGCTTGAACCTGTGGAGAGAGGCATCAGCCAGGAAAGAAAAACTAGAAGAAGCATATTGATTAATAATAGTAAGAGCTTTTCGCAGAGAATGGACCCATTCCCACTTCTCTACCTCAGTAGCCACTTAGATGGGAAGAGCAAACCGTTTCAAGAACGCCTCCCATATATTAATTCATAAGGGCTTAATTTAAGCCTGCTTGGAGGGGCCACCCGAACCCGGGGCTGGGCAATAGGCAACACCTGAATCCATGTTTAATGGGTCTCTTGACAAAGCTTAGTCAATGTCTCCTTTAAGTTGTGGTTCATCTTTTCTGTTTTTCCTGTTGACTGGGATCTCCAGGCAGAATGTAGCCTCCATACTATTCTCAGTGCTCTGCTTACCCCTTGGGTTACTTGGACAATAGATGCCCCACCATTACCCTCTACATAGTTAGAGGCAGTCTGAATTTTGGCACAATATCTCTGAAAAGAGCCTTGGTCACTTCCCAGGCTTATTCAGTCCAACAGGGGAAAGCTTCTACCCATCTAGAGTATGGGTCTACAAAGACCAGAGGGTACTGAAAATTTCTTGGGGCTCGAGGCATTACAGTAAAGTCCACCTGTCAATCTTCTCTAGTATCTGTTTCATGGAACCGGATCTCTGGTCCTGAGGGGTGTAGGACTGTCTTTGGATTATTGGTGGCACAGAGGAGACAGTCTTGTGTCACGTTTTGAATAGCCTTTAAGAGGTTAGGTCCAGCTATTATTTGCTGCATCCATTTTATGCTGGCATCCTGACCACAGCGAGTGCTGTCATGGAGAACAGACACTACATCTGCTACCTGAGCTTTAGGTACAAGGACATTTCCGTCTGGACCAATCAGCCAGTCAGTGTTTGAGTTGGAGCAAAATCCTCATTTCTCAGCCCCTTTTAAATCCTGAGAGCATAAACCGGTATAGGAAGGTGTGGGGAAGCAAGAGTGGAAATTAGAGCAAAAGTGAAATCGGGCTCAATTGGTTGGAATACGGCTTCGTAGCCTCAAGATCTGTCTTTATATTTCCCATGGCCTGTGGAGTCCTGTCCCATTGGTGGCCAGGGCAACAGATAACTGCTACTTGGTCAGGGTTTCCTACAGCCTGCAGGAGTTTCAAATTTTCAGGCACATGTTTTATCTCTCAATTTGTCATGGTGAGAAGGCCTCATTCTCTCCACAGGGCCCCACCTGGAGCCAGATGAAGGGCTCTTTCCAAGGCTATCAACTCCGCCTTTTGGGCTGAAGTACCGGGGATGGAGGCCAGCCTCCAACTCATCAGTCAGAGTCACTACTGCCTATCCAGTCCTTGTTTTCTCTCCCATCATGTAATGGCTTCTATCTGTATATATTTCAACTTCCGTGTCATCAAGGGGAACATCAGAAAGATCAGGGTAGCTAGAATAGACCTTTTCAGTGATTTTCAAACAGTCAGGTTGAGGTGGGCCCTCTGCAACAGGCAGCAGCGTAGCTGGATTTAAAGTCGTCACTGCCCGTAAGGTTATGTTTAGATGGTCTAATAAGATGGGCCTGATATATCTCAATCCATCCTGCTGTTAATCAGAATCCACCCCCACACACACACCTTGTGTTCTAGGGGTATTTATCATACTTGCTGTCCCAGAGCAAACTTCTCTGTTTTTTGGAGCCAATCACAGGCAGCAGTGACTGTCCATAGGCATGGGGGCCATTCACAGGCTACAGCATCTAACTGTTTTGAAAAGGAAGCAACTGGTCACTTTGTAGGCCCTAAAGTGTGGGTCAGGACCCCCATGGCCACTCCGTTTCTTTCATGTACAAACATTCAAATGGTTTTTTGAGATCAGGGAGTCCTAAAGCAGGGGCTGTCAATAGTTTATGTTTAATCTTTTTAAAGGCTTGTTGGCACTCAGGCATCCACAGCAGAGGCTCCTGTTCTTCTCTTTTTAAAGCCTCATACAGAGGTTTAGCAATTAGTCCATATCCTGGCATTCAAATGTGACAGAAACCTGCCATTCCTGGAAACCCTTCTAGTTGTCTCTTACTTGTTGGTGATTTCACTTGGACAGTTGTTTCCCTCCTATGAAGCAAAAGATCTCTTTGTTTCTGGGAAATCCGAATCCCCAGATACTTGAGGTTGTGAAATTTGAGCTTTTCTCTTGAAGACCTTATAACCACATTCTGCTAGATAATCTAAAACACATACAGTGTTTTGGTCTGAGTCCTCTTTAGTTTCACTGGCCACCAATATATTATCTACATATGTAGAAAAGTGTATCTTTTAAGTCCAGTACTGAAAACCACATACAATTCTCAAGGATGGTGTTCTCTGACCCCAGGTCGCTTCAGTCTGAGTCTTCAATGTTAGGATCCTCCTGGAATGTCTATAATTTGTTTTGTGGGGCCTGAGCTCAGGGCATTTTCACTTCTAATGTCCCAGCTTTTTGCAGTAGGCACAATGATCTGTCTGCAAAGACTGTCCTTGAAACGGCCATGCCTGTTTAGGGGTTGCCACTGCCCCACATCTTCCGTGTTCACCTCTTACCCCTATTTGCCAAGTGGGGAAAGAGTAGCTGTCCATGGTGCTGCCTTTTGTTTTTGTTTCTGTTTTTTGTTTTCTATTCAGCAGCCTGGTCCTGGGAATTAAAAACCTTGAAAGGTATCTCAAGCAGCTGTCCTATAGGCATCCCAAGACCCCTTTCAAGTTTCTGTAACTTTTTTCAAATATCAGGGTAACTCAGAGAGATAAAGGCTATATTCAGCAATCTAGTATTGTTGGGATCTTCAGGGTTAATATTAGTATATTGGCAAAATGCCTCAGTGATTCTCTCAAGAAAGGTTGAAGGATCCTCCTTTTCTTCCTGTAAAATTTCTCTAATTTTATTTAAACTTTTTGGCTTTGAAGTCCTATTTTTTTTAATCTAAAAGTAATACAATCCTGACAGTGTTGAAGCCCAACCTTCCTTCCTTCCTCAGTGTTATAGTCCCATGCAGCCACAGGGACTGCTGCCAGGTTGGCTGGGCGATCCCCATTGGTAGGATCTAAATTATGTAACTAATCAGCCTCTTTCCATGCCTGTTTTAACACCATGCAGTGCTCCTCAGATGTCAGCAATGTGTTGAGGGGAGTTTGTACATCTGCCCATGTCGGGTGATGAGTACAGAAAATGGAAAGAAACAGTTCTTCCATTCTATTAGGGTCACTTCTGTAAGGAGAGGTGTGGTTCTTCCAGTTATACAGGTCATAGGTGGAGAATGGAGTGTAGATGAGCACTGCAGGCCTTGGATGCCCATCAGCATCTACCCCAGCTGGTACTTTTCTTAGAGGGTATTGCCATGCCCGGAGCCCAGAGGTTCCCTCACCAAAAACAGTACCCTGTCAGGTATGAGAGGGCGAGGCCATACCTGTAGTGCCTCCGCTGACCACAGCGTCTTCTCCCCGCAGTGGGTCTGGCCCTTCAGAGGTGTCCAGGGAGATCACTAGCTGTCAATCTCTCTGTCTCCCACTCTCCCCATCACTGGAGACTGACAGAGGAGAAGATGGGGCATCTATCCCCCAAGGAAGAGATTGTCTTTCGAAGAACTCTGTAAAATTTTCTTACCCAATTTCTTTCCTTGATACAGAACAGATTAATGTGGTTTCACAGATTGACATAGAGGCATAAGTGCTTGAACATAGGCAGCTTCGTCCCACTTTTCTTCTCTTTTACAGAACAAGTCTAGCTGTAAGAAGGTGTTAAATCATAAAGACCCCATAACAGTCCAAATTTCCTGACCTCCCAAGATGTACTGGGACCCTACATCATTACACAAATAGATCATATTTTTCTTAATCATAGGTTCATGACTGTACTGTTTGCATCCAGCTAAGTTGCTCCCCAAAGGAGAGCCTGATGGAATGGAAGAGATTCTTCCCATGTTAATAGTTGGAGATGGCTGAAGCCCTTTGTACCTTGTCTGTTAGGGGGAGCTTCCCTTGTCCTTTTAAGGAACTATCCCTCTCCTGTTCTCCTAGCCTTTTTGCCAAGAAATCCTGAACATATCAGACCTCAGCTTATTGTTTTTCTGCACCAGGCAGTCACTGAGCTGTTGTTGGAAGAAAGACCAAACGTAACAGACCAGTTTTGTCAGGCAAACCTGGCTACGGTCCTGGACTGATTTCTTATGTTACTTTCCTGTAACTCCAGTTATTTGTTTACCTTTACAGTCCAGCAGTTTTGGGCCACACACAAACATTCACCCAGTTCCACTCAAACAGCCAGCTCCTCACACACACACACACCTGTTCAGACCACTCGAAAGGGGAACAGTTGGACATGATCAGCCTCCCAAAAACCAGGGGCAGTCCCACTCAGACACCAGACCAGGCCCTAGGGACTTTCAGGGATCTAAACCAAGTGGGTTTCACTCACAAAACTAGTAATGTTGAAAATAATCCAACCCAGGGCAGGTTTCTCCAAAACCTGACACAGTAGTCCAGCCCTGAGTGCCACAGGGAGGGGAGCCACAGACCCAGCACCCTGAGGGGATTTCCAGGTCCCAATTTACTCACCTTAATCGCAGCAGTTGGTGACCAGCAGATCGGCAGCACCGAGGTGGAGAAGGAGGGACAACACCCTTTCATGGGCTGTTTTAGTCAGCTAGGGTTGCTCTAACAGAAATACCACAGAGTGGATGGCTTTAACAAAGAAAGATTTATTCTTACACAGTCCGGTAGGTTGCAAGTCCATATTCAGGGTGTCCGCTCCAGGGAAAGACTTTCCCCTTGTCGGCTCTGGAGGAAAGTCCGGTATTGCATCAGTCTTTGTCCAGGGAGCGTCCTAACGCAAGAACCTCTGGTCTGACGCGCTCTGCTCCCGGTGCTGCTTGCTTGATGGTAGCGAGGTTCTCAAATTGTCCTTGGTTCTTTTTCCTTTTATTCCTTGCAAGCTAAAAGCATTAAGGGTGGGGCAAGCCATACTCCAGGGAAACTTCCCCCATAGCAGGAATTCACAGCCCCACCCTAACCTTTAACATACAGGTTAGCAAAACCACACAATGGAGGACAGTCCCAAGATACTGGGAACCATATCCCAGCCACGTGGCTGTACACATTTTGGGGGGGACACAATTCAAACCATGACATGGGCTAACTAGCCCTGCTGCCACTAATGAAGCAGGAGTTGTTCAATCCACATCCCCTCATGGGGCACCGCGTCACAAGTGGCAAAAAGGGTGCTTCCGCATCTGGGTCACCAGAATTTATAACTGCAGTCACATATCTGAGCTGCCTGTCTGCAAAGCCAATGCTGAAACAGGAGGTGAGGTGATTACATGAGGACATTTATTGAGTGCCAACACATAAGAGGCAAGGGGGAATCAGTTCCTTCAAAGCTTGCCTGCATACATAGGCTAAGCCTGGAGGTTATATAGGTTGATTAAGGGGGCAGAGGGGAGTGCTGGTTAGTACTTTTCATGGTCCACACAAGTAATTCGACGTTTCAACAGTAGTTTTTGTGGAGAGTCTGCATGGCTCCACCAAGTCAGGGCTTGATAATCACCCAAAATACCTGGTGATTCAGTCTGATGGTCTTAGGCAATAACTGATAGGGGATAAACAGAACAATTAATCAGTGTTCCTAAGGGGAAAGAATAGCCCTGTGACTTATGACGAGTATAAGGTCAACTCTTATGGATGAAGGAGAAGCTAGTTCTCAGGACTCAGTGTTTATAACGTGGTTGTCTTAACTACTGTTGTCTTAACTACTGTGCTGCTGTTATAGTGAGATTGGACTGGCCAACAGCCTCCCTTTAGGATGTTTTTAACACAGTCCTCAGGCTACAAGTCCAAATTCAGGATGTCCACTCCAGGGGAAGGCTTTCCCCCTCCTCAGCTCTGGAGGAAAGTCCAGTATTGTGTCAGTCTCTGTCAAGGGAGCATCTTGGTGCAGGAACCTCAGGTCTGAAGTACGGACTCTTCTCTCAGTGCTGTTTTCTTGGTGGTATGAAGTTCCCAATTCTCGGCTCGCTTCCCTTTCCTTTTATCTTTTGTAAAATGAAAGGATTAAGGGTGGGGTAAGCCATATTCCAGGGAAACTCCCTTTACAGTGTGGCAGGGAAGTGATCTTATAAAGGGATTTACAGTCCCACCCCAATCCTTTAACATACAATATAGGAAAATCAGAAAATGGAGGACAATCATAAAACATAGGGAATCACGGCCCAGCCACATGGCTACACATATT
Organism: Heterohyrax brucei; assembly: GCA_028571685.1. Taxonomy (NCBI): domain Eukaryota; kingdom Metazoa; phylum Chordata; class Mammalia; order Hyracoidea; family Procaviidae; genus Heterohyrax; species Heterohyrax brucei. The sequence continues at coordinate 50,441,655 of CM053144.1, read as the reverse complement.
TGAGGGGAAGACACAATCAACATGTGACCCTAGCTTTGCCTGGAGTTCTCTTAAAGAGAGAGAGAAAAGAAGGTATGAGTCATCACAAAGGAAAGACTGTGCCTAAAGAATGCACAAAACAGAACCTCTCCATATGCTGGAGAAAGTTCTATCTCCAAAACCATCCCCGCCACCATGAAGAACTCATGTTTGCCTGGGGGCCCCCTGAAAGAGAGAGAAAAAAAACATATGAGTCATCACAAAGAAAAGGAAAGACTGTAACTAAAGAATGCACAAAACAGACCCTCTCCATATGCTGGAGAAAGTTCTATCTCCAAATCTACCCCAGTCACAGTGACGAGCTTACCCTTCTCTTCCTGGAATTTTGCTGAAAGAGAAAGGAAAAAAAAATGTATGAGTCATCACAAAGAAAAGGAAAGAATGCACTTAAAGAATACACAAAACAGACCCTCTCCATATGCTGGAGAAAGTTCTATCTCCAAATCCATCCCAGCCGCAGTGAAGAACCTACCGTTCTCTTTCTGGAGTTTCGCTGAAAGAGTAAAGAAAAAAAATGTATGAGTCATCACAAAGAAAAGGAAAGACTGCGCTTAAAGAATGCACAAAACAGATCCTCTCTATATGCTAGAGAAAGTTCTATCTCCAACTCCATCCTAGCTGCAGTGAAGAACTTACCCTTCTCTGCCTGGAGTTCCACTGAAAGAGAGAGGAAAAAACATATGAGTCATCGCAAAGAAAAGGAAAGACTGTGCCTAAAGAATGCAACAGAACAGACCCTCTCCATATGCTGGAGAAAGCTCTGTCTCCAAATCCATCCCAGCCACAGTGAAGTACTTACACTTCTCTGCCTGGAGTTCTTCTGAAAGAAAGAGGAAAAAGAAGTATGAGTCTGTGGGGATGTGTATGTTAGGAAAGAATGTGAAATCCTGCTTACCCTAACCTTGTCTGTGTTTAGATAGGACTTGTCGTGACAACGGCAAAAGCCGGGCAAAAGCACGTGACACAAGTTTTGTCTTTGTGGACTGGAAAACCAGGACGTGCTGAAAATAGCATTTGCTGAGACTAGTTCAAGGACTTTCCCTTCCTCACTCCCTGGGAATGCCTGTTCTTCTTTTGAAGTAAGAAACACTGGTAAGATGCCTTTTCTCACTTTCTCAGCAGAAAGCTTTCTTACTTTGCTCAATAAAAGGTGGTGGGTTAAACAAACTGGTGTCAGTCTCTACTCACAGAAGACTGTCCCTTTTCTGCCCACAGCAAACTAAAAGTTTGTTGTAAGTGTGATTTTTCAACCTGGGCCTATCACACAGGTGTGATACCTGTAAGTGGTGTCCTGCCTCACACCTGTAAGTGTGAGTGTATATTATACACTATAGTAGTGTGAGTGTATATTATACACTATAGTAGTGTGAGTGTATATTATACACTATAGTAGTGTGAGTGTATACTGTAGTGCATATTATACACTCAGAAGAGTGTATGTTATAATATTCTCACTCTTAACATTTCAACCTCAACAATTTGGCTTCTTTGACTACTCTTTTGTATGTTTTATTGGTGACTTAACAAAAATCTCCTACATCACAGCTTTAGTGGTCACCCTGTTATTCCCATATTAATCACACCAACAGCTGGTGTCCCATGTGAATCGTGCCAACATGAGTCGTCACAAAGAAAAGGAAAGACTGTGCCTGATGAATGCACAAAACAGACCCTCTCTGTATGCTGGAGAAAGTTCTATCTCCAAATCCATCCCAGCCCCAGTGAAGAACTTACCATTCTCTGCCTGGAGTTCCGCTGAAAGAGAAAAGGAAAAAATGTATGAGTCATCACAAAGAAAAGGAAAGATTGTGCCTAAAGATTGCACAAAACAAACCCTCTCCATATGCTGGAGAAAGTTCTGTCTCCAAATTGATCCCAGCCACAGTGGCCCCAGCAACTCTCTTTGGCTCTCTTGAGTCTCCTGTTCTGCACAGGGATCATGGGTCTCCCAGAAGGCCGTAGCCTCAGGCTCAGCTTCTGCTGTCACCTTTGCTCTGTACCACTTCTTCTCTCACCTAATCTTGTCTCTGTCTTGTCTTTGGCCTTCAGCACCTGCACCTTTGCCATGTGTTCCTTCTTGTAAAAATAGCCAGCTGCAAAGACGAGGAGCCCCAGGAAGCTCAAGATCACAGCAAGAGCCACCTTCCAGTGGATCACCTGGGGTAAGAAGGACTCTGCAGTCCAACAGAGACAGAATCAGGACACACGCACGTCAACCCTGCCCTGCACAGCCTGGGACCCAACTCCCCTTCAGTGCCCCCCGCTGGAAGCTGGAACAGCACTGACCTGGGATGAAAACGGTCTTCATCTTCTCCTGGCCCAGGATGGGGTTGAGGATGGAGCAGGTCACGTTCCCCACAGAGCTGTCTCTCACCACCAACGAGGCCTCCACATGAAACAGCCCATCAATGTCTTGGACATGGGCCTCAGAAAGAGCCAGGAACTTCTCTCCACTAGGGCGTCTCCACTGCACTTGAGGCTTTGGAAACCACCCCAAGGCCCTGCAGACCAAGCGGACCCCATCTTCCTCCTGCCCTTCCATGAGCACTTCAGGGGCAGAGCCCATATCTGCGGGAGGAAAGCTGTGGAGTCTAGGAAGCCACCTTGCCTCAGGTTGAGCCCTGGGACTCTCACAGTTTGACAAGTTACACATCACCAGGGGGAGCCAATCATCCTGTATTATGGGGGCTCTATGGGAAGACTATCCCCTGGTAGTGGCTGTGCCAGGGCCCCATCCCAGGGAACCAAGGTGAGAGTTCTTAGGAGAGCAGTTAGGGAAGCACTTTGGGTGGGGGTGGGGACTGTTCTTTCCAACCATGCGGGGGGAGAGACTGAGGCACAGAGAAATGACAAAGATGAATTTCAGACCTTTCCCACAGATCAGACCAGGAAACAGAAATCAAGGGAACGAAAATCCAGACCAAGCCTGGAGGAACAAGGTAGACCTTTACCACAATTATTCAAAGTGTAAGTCAAACTGGAAATCCTGGTGGTGTAGTGGTGAAGCGCTACAGCTGCCAACCAAGAGGTCAGCAGTTTAAATTCACTAGGCACTGCTTAGAAACTCCATGGGGCAGTTCTACTCTGACCTATAGGGTCACTACGAGTCAGAATCAACTCGACGGCACCTAGGAACAACAGCAAGTCAAACCAGGCCACAGAGTTTTCTCAAAACAAAGTCTCGAGTGGACTTCCTCTCGGTAGTAAAGAATACTTGTAATTAAATGATTTATGGATTTTATTTTGTTTTTGTTTTAATTATCTGCCAACTCTTCTGCATATAAACTGACCTTACTCTTGCTCTTTTCTCACAAAATAATATGAAATCTCCACACCGAAGAGTAACTCTTCCCCAAGCTCTAGTCTCCACAGATAACCATGCCTTTTATGGTTGATCCCATCAGTTATTGTCCTTTCCTCTTTTCCTTGTCTTATTATTGATCTCCTCCTCTCTACCTACCCTTTTGCCTAAACATATAAACAAGTGTGAATTTCTGTCAATTCCCTCTTCTTCCCTCCTCAGAAGAGTGTATATTATAATATTCTCACATTTTAACCTCAACAGTTTGGCTTCTTTCACTACTCCTTTGCATCTTTTCTTGGTGACTTAACAAAAATATCCTACATGGCAGCTTTACTGGTCACTCTGCAGTCCTTCTTGCTTAGTCTTCCTTTAGTGTGTGACCCTGTTGACTCATGTGACTCACTGTTGATGGCTCCTGGGAACCTTCCGTAATGAACTCAAGTGCCAGCTTAAGTGTCTGCTCCCTAGGGAACTCCTTTGATCACACCAGATAGCATTAATCAATCCCCCCTCTGCGTCGTCTATACCAGGAACATCTCTTTATCCACTACTGACACCCTTTGCCATCCTGTCTCTCATTCACAACCCCCCCCAGGCATAAGGCCATCTGTGTGCCCAGAACATACCAGCAGCACTCCCACCTCATACAGTTTGCACAGCTCTTTTTCTGCTTGGAATTCTCATCTCCCAGATGTTCCCATAGTTCAATCCTAGTATCTTCAAACCTTTACTCAGCATATTCTCAATAAGGCCCAGCTCAGACCCCATTCCAGTCCCTGTGCCCAAATCCTACTCTCCTTCCCCTACTCTACTTTTTTTTTTCCAGAGAATGTAAGACTTTCTAACATCATCTCTAACCTATTTATTTATGGTGGTTTTTTTCTGCATCTATAACACAAGGAGCTGAATTAAATCATCCCTGAGGTTGCTCCTGATTCCAACACTCTAGGCCTCTAGAATACACATGCCAAGTCACAACCTGCCACCTTCAGCTCCAAAGTAGCCTCTTCATAGAAGTCTCCCTTTCTGAAGAAGCAGGTATACCGCCCATCATCAGAAACCTGGACATTGTCAATTTGCACAACAGCCTGCCCCTCAGTGAGGAAGTCCGTCGCCAGCGAAGTCCGCCCTCTGTACTGTGACATCTGTCCCTCCTTCTGCTCCTGCTGGTTCTGATAGATGAATACCGCTTCTGAAAACTTGGAACGGAACCACCGCAGCTCCATGTTCTCTGCACTCATGGGTGGGGACAGCGAGCAGGGCAGCGTGGTGTCTGTGCCCAGCACTGCCACAATGGGGTCCTTGGGGCCAATCACCTGAAACTTGTCTGTTGGCAAGAAACAACAGTGAAAAAGCTGGAGAGAGAAAGGCCTAAGAGGACTGGGGAATAGGGAGAAATAAAACCATACATACAATTGGAGATAACCTGGACTCATGAAGGAAAGAGCAATGAGGATTCTGAATGGGATGAGATGTTCTGACCCCCATGTCATGGCACAGAAATGATGTCAAAACACATCCCTCATGTTCCTGGGCTGCTGGTCCCAGGCCCATCTGTGAAAGACTCTTTAACTCTCTGGTTCTCAGGCTTGAGTGTACATCAGAATCATGCAGGGGGTGTAAACCACAGAATCTCTGGAGCCCATCTCAGAAGCTTCTGATTAAGGAAATCTAGAGTCCAAAATGTCCACTTCTCAGGAGTTTTTCAAGGCATTGATGGGTCAATGGTAGAATTCCAACTTCCAGTGCAGACCTAATAATTTTCAGTTCGTTATTCTCAAGGACTCTTAAGTCCAGGCCAACTTACAGCAGCTAACAACAGCAACAAGGAGTCCCAGGGATGAAGTTATGCTGGTCCGGGGACCACACTTCAAGTACCACAGCCATGACAAGACCCATCTCAGGACAGGTCTGAAAACTGACCAGGGGTTACCTGGGATCTAGGTCTCAGCTGTGATCACTCAGCCACCCACAGGGAATGTCCCACTCCCGCATCTACCTTTTAATATCGGTGCCTTTATCTTTTCTCTTGCACTGAATTGTGTGTACACTTAAAGCCTCAAGTCAAATGTGATTATTTTTAAAGTCTGAGCTTACTCCCATGGCTCTCAAGAGTCTCAATAACTGTTTGTTAAAGAAGGCACACTTCACCTGTGACCCATGGTCTTCTGAGGTGAATACACTGCAGTGTGGCTTCTCTGCAGGGCAAATCACCCAGATCTCCAAATGCCTTCTTCTCTGTTATTCCACACTGACCCGGGTCACCACTGCATCCCACCAGGAGGATGACAACAGACTGCCCCCTCCCGCATTTACCCTTACCCCACCCTTACTGTCTATTTTCAACATGGCAGCCACAGTGAGCATTTTAATGTGTGAGCCACATCATGTCAAGGCCCCAGCTGCTCAAAGCCCTGCAATGGCTCTCCAATTCCCTGCAGTAGACCACAGGCCCTATGGGCTTGGTCACCAGAACCACTCTGACCTTAACCCATATTTCCATCCCCATCATTATCTCTGATCCAGTCAATCAGTATGTACCCCTTGTTTTCTGAACCTCCAGGCACCCTGTCAGCTAAGCACTGGCTGATGTCTTCTGTGAAAACACTCTTTTCCAGGAGAATCTCACACTCATTCCCCTCCTCCCCCATGCCTTAGTCCACACCTCTCTTATTCACCACCCTATTGGGCACTGCTGCCTGCTCACACCTCAAATTTTGTCTCTTAGACACACAACGTGCGCACGCACATGTTTGTCAGCATCTCTCATAGCACCCACTTCTCCTTGTAAGTGACAGTATCTGTATGTGCAACGTCTATCTTTTCAGTGGTCTGTGAAATCCATGAAGGATGGACTCTTACACCTCTACATTCAGCCACAAGCAGAGTGCCCAGCATGCAGCCCTCCACACAGTTGCGCACACAAACACGCACACACTGCACATACCTACTCTACTTCATTGTCCCATAGCACTGATCTCCTCTAGCTGACTGTGGGTTTTCTTGGTTTATTGCATCTAACATTTGCTGCCTCCTTCTAAAATTTATGCTCTTTGAAGACAGGGAGTCTGTCTCTGTTCTATTCACAGATATTCACAGAACAACACCTAAACCATAATAGACTGCCATGAACACTGGGGGAATAAAGAGAATTAATGCATTCGTGCATGTTTGCTCAGGACATTAGGACATTTGCTCAGGGAAACAAGGGAAACAGTATTTCCAAATATTGTCCATTTGGTTCTTCTAAGCATTAAAGAAGACACTGTGAGGCAATTATCAGATTTCCTTATCCTTGATTATGGTTTGCAATCCCAGTGATGTAGTGGTTAAGTGCTACGGCTGCTAACCAAAAGGCTATCAGTTCTAATTTACCAGACACCCCTTGGAAACTCTATGGGGCAGTTTTATCCTGTCCTATAATGTCACCATCCATCAGAATTGACTCGAAGACAGTGTGTTTGCTTTGGTTTTAATTACGGTTTAGTGACTTTTTTTTCTTTTAAAATTTAACTACAATTAGTGGAAACACCAAAATCTGTCTAGGGCAGGTGCCCCTACCAGCCCCTCTTTCTTGATGGACAGAACCAGCAGCTCACCTGGGGTTTCCACAAATCCCTGGGAGACACAGAAATAGGGCAATGGAACTCACCTGTAGACGCACATGTGGGCAGCTGGAGGAGGAGCATCAGGCAGGTGAGATGACAGAGCAAAGACTGACTGGAGCCGCCTTCCATTTCCTCAGAGCTGGGAAGAGCCAGAGCTGCAGTCAGACACCCCAGACAGGAGGGACCCCACCTGCAGCTCAGCCTCAGGGAAGAGCAGAGCACTTTCTACTGACTCGCTGCACTAAGAACGGGGTGGGCATCACCAACTCTAACACCAAGGAAAGCCTGAGCGAGGCTCCTCCCAGCCACTCTGAGGAGACCCGGTGGTGTCAGACAACCATTAGGCAAACTTGAAAACAAACCCCTCTTCCCTTTCCCAGTCCGCTAACATGCACACTACAGTCACACCGCTCAAACCCCAAGCCTTCCTTCCTCAGCACCTCTTCCCTGGGGGACACCTTCCCTCTGTCTCCAGGATTCTCACAGCCCCTCCCTCATTCCAGATGAGAAGACCCTAATGAAGGTCCCCAGCCAAGGTGGACTTGCTAGCTCCTTCTGGATGCTGCTTGTCCTGTCCTCCCAACTGTGACCAAGGAGTCACCTGAGAAACATCAGACAGACAGCGTCCTCAGAGAGACAGTGGCTCCCATCACAGAGGGCCCGTCCTCTTTAGTGTGTTTGATTCATCTACTTTTCAACCCTCCTCCACCCTCCCTGTATCCAGCTGGTGCCCAGTAAATTCACCACTGATGGCTAATCCTCGCCCATTCTGTCTCTGAAGTAAGACTTCTGGCTGACAAATAAAAGAACACAGTAGGAGGTTGAGCAGGAAAGAATTAAAAAATGAACCTTAGTGGAATAGAGTCGAGGCAGCTTCTCTCAGGAAGCACAGACTCTGAGGTCAAAGACTAGACTATCCTCCATGGTCAGCCACGCTCTGTGTGACCACCTCAGGCAAATTACTTGACCTGTCTGTCTGATTTCCTCATCTGTAAAATGTGGTTAGTAGCAGTACCTTTCTCAATATTGGAATGAGTTGTAATGAGGATTACTTGAACCTGTGTTTGTAAAGTTACTACAGACAGTAAGAACAGGGCCTGGTCCTAGTAAGTGCTACGTAAACATCTTTAAAATAAATAAATAAAGGTGCAAGCCTCAGTGTAGTTGTCCTCAGCCTTCTTAGAGCAGACTGTAGTCCAGCCCCGACACAGGCATTCTCAGCCCCCTCCTCACAGCTGGCTGCTCCCTGGCCCCTCCCCATGGCCCCCAGGTGTCTCCACACCCAACCCACCTGCTTCTCCTGGTTCCAGTTTTCAGACAGTGACCTCCTGGAGCATCTATAAAGAAGTTCAGGGGCGACAGGGACCCCAGAAGACATCAGATCTGCCCTTTGAGTTTATACCGGCAATAAGCTACTCTGGAAGCCCCAGCCTTCGCTTCCAGATCAGAAGCTTTGGGTCCAGTGTCCCCTACCTCCCTAAGAGTCAGGTAGTTCCCAGGAAAGCTGAGAGGGTAGTGTCAGCCCAATTACAAACCCGCCTGCGGAGACCCCCCGGCAACTGGGTCCCTCACAGAGCATTCCCGCTAGAAGAATCCCCTGCTGCCTCTTGTCCTTCACCACCTGAAAGTGAAAGCTTGAGGAAAGCAGCCCAGCAGTCTCTGCCCTGCCCTCTGGACAGTGCTCCCTGTTATCAAGGAGGAAGCAGCAGCAGCAGAGCAACAGAGAGGCAGAGGGGACACACAGAGAGGCAGACTGAGGACCGTGTTCAGCACCTACTATAGCAGTTGGCTTCCAGCTTCAGGAAGTAGGGACTGTGTGTGGGCCCAGCCAGGACTAACACCCAGTTCCATGCATACGTTAGCAATTTCTGGGTAGCTAAAACAGGTCAGTGTTCAACTACTAACATAAAGACTGGCTGTTCAAACCTATCTAGAGGCACTTCAGAAGGTGCATCTGGCAATCTGATTCCAAAAGATGACAGCCTTAAAAACACTCTGGAGAGCAGTTCCACTCTGCAATACAAAGGTTTGTCATCAGTGTGAAGACAACTGGGGTTTTCTTAGCTTATGTGGAGGTCTTTCTCTGTAGTCATCTGACATGAAGTGCTTCCGGGCCATTTGAGAAAGGGAACCAGGCCCAAGGCCCTTGAACAGCATCTGGTGTGGCTGGTTTTCTTTTTCTTGACCCACAGATGATCCAGTGACTCCCCACAATCTAGCAACCACAGTGCTAACATTTGACAGACCAGCTGCTTCCAGGACCTGTTCCAGGACCATGGCCTTATCTTTAAGATAGCTGTGCCCCTGACAGTTAATACTTAACATACTATTTCTATGTATTTTATGTATTATTAATGGATAACAAATATATTTTAACTTACAATCAAAAAATCAAACCCACTTGCTGTTGAATCAATTTCTACTCACAGTAACCCTACAGGACAGAGGAGAACTGCTCTACAGAGTTTCCAAAGAGTGCAGGCCAGATTTGAACTGCTGACTTTTGGTAGCAGATATAGCACTTAACCACTGCACCATATCATCAAGATTTTTGTACTTATTATAGTATTTTTTAATTCATTTATATTTTATTGTCTTTTAAGTGATAATTTACAACTCGTCAGTTTGTCACACAAAAATCTGTACACAGATTGTTTTGTAACCCTAGTTTCTCTCCCTACAGTGTGACAGCACACTCATCCACTTCAGCCTGTATTTCCATTCAACCAGCTCCTGTCCCTGCCTTCTCGTCTGACCTTGGACAGGAGCTGTTCAGGCAGTCTTATGTGTCGACTTAAGCCAAGAAACACATTTCTTTGCTGTTATCATTTTGTGTCTACTGTATGAGTTGGTATCAACTCAATGGCAGTAGGTTTGATTTTTGGTTGTTGTACTATCACTGATCACCCTAGGTGTAGCCATTCTGTCCTCTCTCCCTGCCTGGAAGCACAGTGCAGATCCCATGCTCCCCAAGGGAAGACCTAGGAGCAATGTGTCTTCCCTTTCAGCCCCTTTCTTTGTGAAAGATTCTGTCTCAGTAAAGGGCACCTGCATTCATCCCATTGTTTCCATCAGAAACTTGGCAATCTCTCCTGATACTCTACTCTCCCTCCCAGACTATTTCCCCTCTACCAGAAAGTCTTGCATGTTTCTCTCTGTCTCCATAGCCAGCATGTTCCTTCAAGCCACCGTCACTTTTCTCGTTGTCCAAGAAGTGGCCTCCTCATGGGTCTCCTTGACCCACCTCCACTGTCCCCTCCTCTGGTCCTTTCTTCATCTCAGGATCTTAGCCCTCTCAAAGTCAGCTTATGACAATTCTTTGCCTTAGACTTTCAGCTCTGCTCTAACCTCTTCTCTGAAGCTGCTAGGCCCTCTCTTCCTTTCTGACCTTGTCACCCATCAATCTACCAGTTGCTGCTTTATGTCCTCAAGAAAGCTCCTCAAACCCCATGAACTTTTCTCATACATCACTGCATGCTCAGCCCTGCGCCTCCTCTACAAACTCTTCCTCATCCTTCAGTTCTCACCTAAAGTGACTTTTATCATGTGGGCCTCATTGACTTTTCTGTCTGCATTATGTCCCCATACACGTTTGTCAGTGTGTCTCATAGCACCCTCATCTCCTTATAGCTGATAATGTTTCTATGTGTAATGTCTACCTTTTGGGTGGTCTGTGAAATCTATAAAGGATGGACTCGTAAATGACTTAGTAAAATGACTTAGTCTTGTCCCAATTCAGGAAATCAGTTAAGTCTATTCAGAAATATGAGAATTATTAACTCTGACTTAAACAGCTCAGCCTCTTGAATGTTCTACCATTTTTCCCTCTGTAGTTGTCTACCTAAACCAAATCTAAATCCCCTCACCAGCTGAAAACTTCAGATTGAACCATTTTGATTGCTGTCTTGGGCCTGCTCAGGGTACTTCTTCAGTGATTTTGTCTAGTGTCTCCCTCGCTAGAATTTCATGAGGTCATTGTCATTATTATTCTTACTGAACAGATGAGGAAACCAAATCTCTCAGAGTTTCACAATCACACACTCATAAAAATCTCTATTAAATTTTATTGACTTTTAGTTCATTCTAAGTGATCCATTATATTTCTTATTTGAGCAAGTGTAGGAATGCTTGATTTCTGCCCAGAAGTCCAGCCATGTGATATTACAACTATTGGCAAATTCAGGACTTCTGGGCACATCGGGACCAATCCCACATTGTCCCCCCAAAGTGCATTTCTGCCAATACCTACTTAACTTACCCAAAAACCCACTGCATCTGGTTGTGTCCAAATCATAGTGACCCTAGAGGTCAGAGTAGAACTGCCTCATAGTTTCCAAGGAGTGCCTGGCAGATTTGAACTGGTGGCTTTTGGTTAGCAGACATAGCACTTAACCCTCTGTGCTACCAGGGTTTCCATACCTACTTAGGTGTGGGAATATTTGGAAAATCCATTTTAACTCAAAAGTAATTCATAACACACGGGATAATATGAATCCCCGATCTATACACTAAAACATCCACACACCCCTCCCACCACCACCAAACCCTGACTACAGAAAGACTTTTCTAGGCCTGAAAGATGTTAGAAGAATTTTATGAAAATTGTATTCAATTAAAAAAAAATATTACTCAATAGCTGCTTAGGGCCAGAAACTGACCTACACAGAGTATTTTTATTTCATTTCATTCTCTTAGCTACCACATCAGGAACGTAACCTTGTCCCTGTGAGGAGAAGGGTTTTCAAATCAGTCTCAATCCACTTGAACCTTTGGAAAAATGCATGAATTTGGCAGCAAATTCAGTAATTTGACATAAACATGTTGAAAATTTACCAGCTAGGCACTCAGGCAAGCAGACATGAAGCGAGACATGAGCTCTGTCATCCAGGAACACTTCAACCAGTAACTCTCTAGAGGAAGAGGGGTTTGAAGTACAAGCAGACTGCCACCCAGACCTTGCCCAGCCCTCAAGCCAAGCCCAAACCAAGTTCCAGATAAACAACCACAAAAGAGCAATTCCAGCGGACCATGGACTCTAGACGGCCCCACATGTGACCTGAAATCTTATCTCACACTGAATCCCAGCTCATGAGCTCTCACACTGGCAGAGGGAGGAAAGTGCATAGACTAGAGTCTCTTGAAGAACTCTGAGGCCAGCAGGAAGTACCTCAAAATGCTCACTTCAGTGCCCTGTTCAAGCTCATCAAGACCATGTGCCCAGTTTCTGTGATGATGACCACTGTTTACAAAGCCACAAATGTGTTTTGCTGAAAATACAAATTATCAGAATGCTAATAAGGTTAATAGTTTACTTTCCAACAGACATATAATAATTCCTACTGCCTAGTTGTTTCAAGAGCATTCAAAATAGTTTCTGACAAATGTCTGACCATGAAATAATGTTTCTTGTAAAATGCATCAAGATTTTAACTTGTGAAAGTTGATGGAAAGGACTCAACTGCTTTTCTCCAAGGTCCAACCTGGTAAAAACTGAAATGACTTAATTTACCTTGACATCATTAAGACAAAGAATTAGCTGGTAAATCTTCTACTATAGCAGAAACTACTGTTCATTTTATGGGAGAAAACAAAGAAAATAAAAATTAAAAACACACACACACAGTTCAGTAGAGTTTAAGTTTTTCTTTCCATCCTCTCTCAACCTTCACGACTCTTGCTGGAGGGCTTCGCTCTGATCTGGCAACTGCTGACAGAGTAACAGTAAGCATACTAGTTGAGGAGAGTCCCAAACAGTTGAGATTGTCACCACTACAACTGAAATATCCAACCAAAGGGGGCTCAGGGACCTCTTTATGCCCTTCAGCTGCTCCTTGCTGTCAGGATCTGTCCCAGACCCACTCAGAGGTCTGTAGCAGAGCTCTCCTAGCCTGTAACATCTGCCACACAACCCTCTGAATGGGTATCAACTGTGCTTTCCAAGTCTTAGATTCTAGGGCAAGTGAGGAAGTGTCATTCACACTTTGTCCTTGACACATGTGGAAGTAAAAGGGGAGAGTTGGAAGGAAAAATGATCTTCCAGATAGAAATTCTAATTAAACTTGATTAGAATAATAAACAAAGTACCACCTACAGAATGGGAAAAAATATTTGGCAAGTATATGTCAGACCGATGCCTGATCTCCATAATCTATAAGGTATGACAAAATATCAGTAAGAAAAAGATAAATCATCCAGTTAAACAATGGGCAAAGGAGATGGACAGACACTTCTCTAAAGAGGAGTTCCAGGCACCAAAAAACACATGCAGACATGCTCATGATCATTAGCTATTAAAGAAATTCAAATCAAAATGACAATGAGATGCCGTATCACCCCAACAATGTTGGCCATGACTCAAAAAACACAAAACAACAAATGCTGGAGAGGCTGTGGGAGATTGGAACTCTCCTACACTGTTGGTGGGATTGCAAAATTGGAAAGCAATCTGATGCTTCCTTAGAAGGCTGGATCTAGATACACCATTTGACCCAGTAATTCCACTGCTTGGAATATATCCTACAGAATCAAGGCCATTTACACCAACTGATACATGCACACAAATGTTTATCGCAGCACAGGCCACAATAACAAAAAGATGGAATCAACGTATATGCCCAACAACAGAGGTGAACTATGGTATATATATTCAATGGAACACTATGCAATGATAAAGAACAACGATGATAGCAGGAAACATCTCTTAACCTGGTTTCAACTGGTTGACATTATGCTGAGTGAAAGTAGTCAGTGACAAAAGGACAAATATTGTATGAGATCCCTACGATAAGCACTTAAAAGCAGACTCATGCATAAAAGAAAATACTCTTTGACGGCTGCAAAGGTTGGGAGAGAGGGAGGGTGGAGGGGAGGGTTTAGATTAGAATGTTAATAGAAATTTGGTTGGTTGAAATCGGTGACAGAACACATTAGAGAGAAGATCAATAGTAACTGGACTTCAACACAATTTGAGTACTCCTCCCATCCTAATCCAAAATTGCAAGGACAGAGTAGCTAGGGTTGGGGGCTGGGGACCATGCTCTCAGGCAATATCAAGGCCAACTGGCACAGCTAGCATTTTGCTAATAAGGACTCTCTGCACCCCACATTGGTGTGTGGCATCTGGGGTCTTAACAGCTGCCAAGCTGCCATCTGAGGGCACAGCAAATGGTCCCAACTCAACAGGAATGGATCATCACTGAGGACAAGAACAACACGGGGAAAAGAGAACCCAGAAGACAGAGAGACCCACGTGAGTGGGTTTCTACATCAACTGGTGACAAGAAGAATTGGATGATGCCCGGCCGCCACCAGTGATAGCCAAAGTGGAGCTCACAAAGTTGAGTCTCACTGGCAACAAGAGAATAAACAGTGGTGCACCCTTAGATCTCCAATAAAAGACTATAATTGGTGGTCCGGGGGCTTCAGAGTTCCCCTGGGAGCATCGCCCCTGGACCTGATGCTGCCCCTGTCCCTAAATGACAATGAAGGTCAACTTTTCAGACAGCAATGGATTGGACTTGGTGACACAAAGTGATCATATCTTGTGGAAATTTTGTGGTTCTATGCATCTATAGGATGTCATCCTGCTGACCTCTTGCTGGAGGAACGTCAGTGGGTGGAAAGGAGATTGTTGGGAGGATAGGACACATATGGAGCAGAGAGGAGGGTTGTTCTGTCACCAGGCAGGGAGAGCAGTGGGAGCTGCATACAAGTGAGCATGCGAATTTATATGGGAATGTACATTTTTATTCAATCATCATAAAAAAATAATAACAATAATAAGCAAAGCAAAAAAAAAAGGGTAAAGGAGAGGAAACCAAAGAGAAGGAGGACAGAGAGAATGATGGTATAAGAGAGAAAAGGTGAGAGAACAGGACAGAGGATGGAGGAACTGAAAAAGGAAGGATGTGTTAGGGGCTTGTCCTGGCACTGAGCTGCCCCATATGGAGGGCCAAAGGCCAGAATGGCCACATGTCTAGCCAAGGAGTCTTTACCACTCTCTCCAGTCACACAGACACAAAAAATATGAGTTGCAGGCAGCAAGCCAGCCTGCGTACTGCCTACATGAGTAACGCAGTTGGTAACCCTCCCAATACCATTTAGGCTAACCACATCCGTGATCAAAAGCAGAACAACAAAGACCTGGTGGGAAGGATTTGACGAGCAAACTATAGGGAAGGGTTGAAGGCCTTGCCCTTTGGCTATCACTTCAAGAGAATCAGACAGAGCAGCTTGGTCCTCTAGAGACAGGAGAGGTCCTGTCCCACACTGAGAGGCAGTGGTAATAGACCCCAGGGTGCCAGACACCCTCCCATTTCTTGGAGTTGTGTCTCCACAGGAAGAGCTGAAACTTGAGTTTTGGGGCCAGGACCCCTGCTCTCCAATGGTTGAATACTCAGGCCCTACATTCACATAGATTATTTTACTCTTAGAAATCCCGATAGCATAGTGGTTAAGAGCTACCTCTACTAACCATGAGGTCAGCAGCTCAAATCCCGTAGGTGCTCCTTGGAAACTTTATGGGCAGTTGTACTCTGTACTATAGGGTGGCTATGAGTTGGATTTGACTGGATGGCAGGAAGTTTGCTTTTCTCAGATTTTCTTTTACTCTTATCATGTCACAATCTTGTCAGGCAAATCTTATCTGACAACTAAGAAGACAGAGATTCAAAGATAAGGCAAAACCTGCCTAGGTTTACACAGTCATGTTACTGAGCCCTGAGGGAGATAGCTCCCACTCACAGTCCAGCTAAGCTGAGTAGGGACATCACCAGAGTAGAGACACCAGCTCAAGGATGCTCCAGGGTATCCACGGGAGGTGGAAAGCAGGATGCTAAAAAAAAGCCAAGTAAAGCAGGATGGAGAGTGCAAAAAACATTAGGACTTTTATTTAGATGAGTTTTGATTTTAGCATTTAATTTGGTAATCGTGTTCATTTTTATAATCTATATGATGTTAGTACACATTTGAAAGCTGTGAGTTCAAAATATGTTACTAATAACACTGCATAATCAAGAGTTTGAAGACCTCGCACTGTATTTCTACTCCAGAAATCCTTCTGTGGTGGTCAGGACTGTGTCAACTTGGCTACTCCATATTTGGCTGCAGTATTAAGAGGCAGGACGGGGTCTGTGGTGGCTTCCCACCCCTCAGCTATCAACTCTCGACCTTCCACTACTACTGGTGGTCTGCTCACGTAGCCAGGAGTTCCTGCTCTCTTCTTCCAGCGTCCGGTTCCTGGACTTGAACTAGCAGCTGTTGGATTCATCAATCCTTACGGTCGGTGCTTGAGCGTCCTGCTCCCTGACCTGCCCATCCTGGGTTCACCAGCCTCTGCGGCTCCATCTCGCCGCCAGCTTGGGATCCACCAACCTACACAACCTGTGATCTAGAACTCTGGTCTCTGACCTGCTGACTTTGGGTTCATCAGCTTCTGTGGCCATGACTTGGGACATTCAGTTTCTGTGATTGTGTGAGCTGTTTCCTATATCTATTTATCTATATATATTATAAATCTTTCCTTGTACCTACATGTGTTACTGGTTTTGCTTCCCTAGAAAACTCAGCCTAAGACACCTCCCCAAAGCAGCAGCTGTCATGCAGGGAAGCACCCAAGAATAACAAAAAAAGAGCCCCACTGGCTCACCAAGCTTACCTTGGAGTCTGCTGCCTCTTTGTGGCCAGTCCTGGACAGATATAGAGGGCCTCCTCATCAGAAGACAATGAAGAAAGAGAAGTATTGACAATACAGACAACTAAGCACAGAATGTGGAACTGAGTGAAAGAGACCAGACACAAAAGATCACGTACCGTATCATTCCAAATATAAATTAAAGATCAGACAAAAGGAAGCTCTATATGGAACTTCTTTCTAGGGTGTACTCCTCCTGGTTAATCACCAGCGACAGAGAGTGAGTCCCTGAAACCCATTGCTGTGGACGCAATTCTGACACATGGCAACTTTATATGTTGCACAGCACAGCTGATCTCCATAGGAGAACTTCCATAGCCCTGCTGAGTGGATTCCTACTGCCAACACTTCGGTTAGCAGTCAAGTACGTACCATTTGTACCAACAGGGGACCACCTCTGTAATGGGTAGACCTACCTGAATCTACAAGGTGTCCTCTTTACCGCAAGACAGAGATAAGAACCTTGCCACAACCTACCACATCTCAATTCCAGGACTCTAATGAGACCAGGACTCCCAGGTCTGTGATAAACCCCAAATGCATCTTTGAACATAAAAATCACCTTCAGTGTTTGAGAAGAATCAAACAGCGGCAGGAACAGAAGCTTCATGAGGAAATCAGATTGGTGCCTCTCCTTTCACACTCGAGTCATGGTTGACATGCCCAGAGTTCGGTGAAATAATTCTTACCAGTTAAATTGCTGTGCTGTTATACATGGCTTTCTGTTCATTGGTTTGCTTTTGGTTTTGCGGAAAATGGATTGCCCTCGTGTCCTTATGATGCTGCTCCATTACTTCCTAATACTGGAGCCAGAGACACCTCCTCCCAGGTGGCTCCTCAGAAGCAGAACATTCCAGTTAATGTAGCAGCAAACCTACTGCCATCAAGTTGCTTCTAATAGCAACCTTATAGGACAGAACAGAACTGCCCCATAAAGTTTCCAAGGAGTACCTGGCAGATTTGAACTACAACCCTTTCAGTTAGCAACCACAGTACTTAACTACTATGCCACCCAAGACTTGTTAAAAATTTCTGCAATAAGCCCAACAGTAAATTCAGTGAGGTCATTTTGGTGACACTGCTTAGTGCGAGCCAGGTAGAACGTCAAAGCCCAGGTCACGAGAGCAATCCCCAGAGGAAGAGAACCAAAGACTCTACTTTGTGAAGGCGTAAGTGTGTAGAGGAAAATAAGGAATATGAGGGCAGTGTGCCCTTCGTTCATTCACAGTGTTCCTCTCCAAGGGGCTTTCTTAAAGCACTGAGTGGCAGCATGTCCAATACGTTCCAACATGTGAGATTTGCATCTCTGACAATATAAAGATGATGATTTCAGGGAGAAACTGGATAATCATCTTGATCTCAACATCCTCCCATCTACACTAGATAGGCCATGTCATTAACCAGAAGGTGAGAAATCAGGAGAAAGAGGGGAAAAGAAGGGGGAAAGAAGAGGGGAACCAGTGGGAATAAAAGACAACCTGGGTAACCCCACAGTGCCATGCACTAGATTTGTAGTCTGGGCCTGAACTCGGAGACAAGGATTCTTCTCCTTGGAGCTGTGTGGTGGAAAGACACATAGAGGGTCCCAAAAAGTTGAAGCAAACTATCTGGGAGAAGGACTCATGGGGATATACTCTGAATCTCCCAAATATCCCCTAATCTTCTCTTTAGGGGAGACACTTCATCCTTTGGCTATAGAACTTTTCAACCCCTCATGTGTACTTTCCACTGAGACCAGAGAGAGACAGAAAAGGTGATGGGCAATGATCCAAAGAGACCCCTGCCTCACCGCCGTCCCCCCAAGGCCACATTCTTCATAGAGAGAAAACAAATGGCAGCCAAGGACTTCTGAATCAAGTGAACAACAAAGGATTCTCAGCTATACTGATGAATATGCCAATCAAATGACACAGGGATCTGTGATAGGAGATCCTCGATTGAGAATCAGAGGATCTAAACTCCAGCCCTATCTGTATGATTTAATTTTTCTTTTTTTAAGTCTCTTCCTACCTCTGTCTTCTCTTTTATTTCAGATGAGGAAAAGCTGAAAGTGAGATACTTAGGTATATTATAACTTCTTATTACACAACTAATGGTATGACTTTTTTCAATGTATTTGTCTTTAAAATGACCTAATGTAGAAGGGTTTCTACTTACAGTTCACACCAAGTTTCTTCTATCAAATGTATCTCTTTTTAAAAAGTAAATACTATTGCTCATTTGAAGACTTCATCAAAAGAATTAAAAGACCACCTACAGAATGGGAAAAAATATTTGGCAACTCTATGTCAGACCAATGCCTGATCTCCATAATCTATAAGATACTACAAGATATCAATAAGAAGAAGATAAATCATCCAATTAAGCGATGGGCAAAGGAGATGGACAGACATTTCTCTAAAGAGGAGATCCAGGCAGCCAAAAAACACATACGGACATATCCACAATCTTTAGTTATTAAAGAAATTCAAATCAAGACGACAATGAGATACCATCTCATCCCAACAAGGTTGGCCATGATCCAAAAAACACAAAACAACAAATGCTGGAGAGGCTGTGGAGAAAGTGGAGCCCTCCTGCACTGTTGGTGGGGTTGCAAAATGGTCCAGCCTCTTTGGAAAGCAATCTGGCGCTTCCTTAAAAAAATAGATATTGATATACCATTTGACCCAGTAATTCCACTACTTGGAATATATCCTACAGAATCAAGACCTTTCACACCAACGGACACATGCACAAGAATGTTTATCGCTGCACAGTCCATGATAGCAAAAAGATGGAATTAACCCAGATGCCCAACAACAGAAGAATGGATAGGTAAACTATGGTATATATATTCAATGGAGCACTACGCAATGATAAAGAATAACGATGACTCCAGGAAACATCTCATGACCTGGTTTCAACTGGAAGACATTATGTTGAGTGAAAGTAGTCAGAGACAAAAGGACAAATATTGCATGAGACCTCTACAGTAAGATCTCAAAAACACACTTGTGTGTAGAAGAAAAGACTCTTTGACAGTTGCAAGAGAGGGGAAGGAGGGAGGGAGAGGGGAAAGGGTTTAGACTAGATAGCTGCTAGAAATCTGGCTG
Source organism: Heterohyrax brucei (assembly GCA_028571685.1). Lineage (NCBI taxonomy): Eukaryota > Metazoa > Chordata > Mammalia > Hyracoidea > Procaviidae > Heterohyrax > Heterohyrax brucei. Next base: position 50,421,918 of record CM053144.1, on the reverse strand, counting down.
GGTGAAATCAGTGATAGCACACATTAGAAACAAGAACAATATTAAGTGGACTTCAGCATAACTTGAGTACTCCTTCCATCTTAACCCAATATTGCAAGGATAGAGTAGCTGGGGCAGGGGGCAGGGGACCATGCTCTTAGGCGAAACTGAGGCCAACTGGCACAACTAGCATTTTACTAAGAGGGCTCTCTGCACCCTACATTGGTGAGTGACATCTGGGGTCTTAAAAGCTGCCAAGCTGCCATCCGAGGGCACAGCAAATGGTCCAAACTCAGCAGGAACGGATGCTCACTGAGGACCAAAATGGCATGGGGTAAAGACAACCCAGAAGATAGAAAGACTCACATGAGTGGGTGCCTACATCGACTTGGGACCGGAAGAACCAGATAGTGCCTGGCCACCACCAGTGATAGCCGCGATGGAGCTCACTAAGTTGAGTCTCACTGGCAACACAAGAATAAAGAGGGGTGCATCCTGATATCTCCACTAAAAGACCTCAATTGATGGTCCAGCAGTTTCGGGGTTCCCCTGGGAGCATGGCTCCTGGCCCTGATGCTGCCCCTGTCCATAAATAATAATGAAGGTCCACTCTTCAGACACCAATGGATTAGACTTAGCAATGCAGAGTGACCATATACTGGATGCACTTTATGGTTCTATACATCTATAGGATGTCATCCGCCGACCTCTGGCTGGAGGAAGGAGAGTGGGTGGAGAGGAGGGGAAAGGAGGCTGTTGGGAGAATGAGACATGTATGAAACAGAGAGGAATAGTGTGCTGTCACCAGACAGGGAGAGCAGTGGAAGCTGCATATAGGTGGGCATGTAAATTTATAATGGAATGTACATTTTCACTCAGTCTAAATAAACAAATAAATTTTTTTAAAAAAGTAAATACTATTGTAAGAGGACCATCATGGATTGAATTATGTCACCCAAAAACGTGTGCATCAGTTTGGCTGAGCCATGATTCCTAATCTTGTGAGGTGATCTTCCATTCTGTGATTGTCCTGTGTCGTAAATCCTAATCTCTGTCTGCAGTTAATAGGGCATGATCAGATTAAGTCAAAGAGAAGTAAAGTGGAACTGTAACATCCTTGCAAATGTCAACCACCCCACGTTCAAAGTGAAGTGTGTATTTCCCTGGGGTGTAGCTTGCATTACATTTTATCCTATGAGAGACAAAAGAAAAGCAAAGCACTGCCGGGAGCAGGGAGCAGAGTACATCACTAGAGCCTGAGGTGCCTGCACGGACAGGCTCCCAGACCAGAAAAAAGACGGTGCAACACAAGGACCATCCTCCTGAACCAATAGATAGATAATGCTGGTGCCCTGAACTTGAACTTGTAGCCCACTGGGCTGTGAAGAAATAAATTTGTCTTTGTTGAAGCCATTCACTTGTGGTATTTCTGTTATAGCACCACTAGATGGCTAAGACAAGGGCAGTTTTGACAAAGTTAAAAACATAATTCCAGTCCAGTGCAGAATACAAAGCATTTACTCAAATAATTAAGCAGTGAGGGAACTTGTCCAGTTGTAAAGCTGATTCACAGAGCATGTTGAAAACCAAGATTTTACTGTCCACGAGGAAAGGCAGTTTGAAATCAGTCTGCTGACAAAAGTGGTTAGCATCCTACAGGGCAACAAAACTGTAACCGCTGAGTTATTTTTTTCTGCTGAACAGATAGCACATAATATCAAAGAAAATAAACACTTAATTAACAGTAGTTAGCAAAGTCAAACACAGTTACATTCTCCTAAGTAATTACATAATCTTTGTATGAGTCTGTTAACATTCCAGCATGACACTGAAAGGACATAGTGCACAACTTTTTGCCTGTTTCCAGGTTTTAGATCGTTTTTATTAATAATATAAAGATTTAATGGGGAGTACTGGAGTTGATCACAAGATAAGGGAAAAAACATGATATAAAGTGTGAAAAAAACACAGTGGAACAGAACTCAAACCAGGACCTAGATGTCAGCTATCCTATGTGGTCAGTGAAGTGGATCTGTGAGCTACAGGGTTAGTTTTCACCATCTTGTAAAACATAGTGGTGTCACAAAACCTGCACCTGAGGAGAGGAACCAAAAGATTCTTCAAAGAGTAAAGTGAGCTCTGCTCTGACACAAACACAAATATAAAAGCTCTAGTAGGCTAGAAGGTTGAATTCTAGAAGAAATCTCCAGGTGAACGCTTTCTCTGTCAGCTCTAAAGGAAGGTCCCAGTCATCAATCTTCCCCTGGACTAGGAGTTTTCTCATCACAGGGACCCCCAAGTCCTAAGGCTTTTCTTTCATGGTGGTAGAAGGTCCTCATGTCTCTCTACTCATTTCCCTCTTTTATGCATCAAAAAAGACTGGGTCAAGATACGGTTTCACCTTGTAGATTGAGTTGCCTCATTAACACAACTGCCTCTACTGCTGCTTGATTAACACCATAGAGGCAGGATTTCCAACACAGGTGAAAGTCGTATCAGATGACAAAATGTTGGACAATCATACCAATACTGGGAATCAGGCACTACCCGTGACCCCTTCTGGAGCAGATAATTCTCTTCTTTATACCTAATGTTACTGTTCTTCCAAATTCTTTGAATTAACACAAAACAGTTCTTCCTAGGTGTTTTAGTCAGCTAGGGCTGCTCTAACAGAAATAACACAGAGCGGATGACTTTAATAAAGGAAAGTTTATTCTTACACAGTCTGGTAGGCTGCAAGTCCATATTCAGGGTGTCCACTCCAGAGAAAGGCTTTCCCCTTGTCAGCTCAGGAGGAAAGTCCAGTATTGCATCAGTCTTTGTCCAGGGAGCATCTTGGTGGAGGAATCTCAGGTCTGAAGGACGCATTCTTCTCTGGGTGCAGCTTTCTTGGTGGTGTGAGGTTCCCAATTCTCAGCCTTCTTCCCTTTTCTTTTATCTCTTGTAGGATGAAAGGATTAAGGGTGGGGCAAGCCGCACTCCAGGGAAACTCCTTTTACAGTGGAGCAGGGAGATGATCTTCTGACGGGGTCTACAGTCTTACTCTAATCCTTTAACATACAGCATAGGAAAATGACAAAATCGAGGACAGTCACAAGATACCAGGAATCACACGCCAGCCACATGGCTACACATATTTTTGGGGGGGACACAATTCAAGCCATGACAATAGGTAACAGAAATTTATTCAGGTTTGTAAAAAGTAGTGTTTCAGCCAACAGAGAATACAAAGCACACAAAGTGAAATATTAGACTTCTTTTTTCACTTGGCTGGCATGGCTTTCTTTGAAGTTAACCTGCCACCCACTTTCATGGCCATTTTTGAATAGCCAACTTTTCTGGTCAGATAGTGCGGACCTCACCGTCGATCTCTGGGCCTCACAGCACAAAACCAAGTTGGAGAAAGTAAACTACACTTCATTTTGCAGAATAATTCATCTTCTCCTGCATCATATACAGACAGTGACAAATATTCACAAAATAACTTTCATTCCCAAAAGTAAAACAATCATCCATAGCAAAATTCTGCCTACCTACAGACAACTCAAACAAAATTCATCTTTTTTCTTCTTTCTACAGGAACACAAGACACAAACTGGCAACTCTTAGAGCCACAAACTCCCCAGGAGCCTGCAGCCAGAACAAGAGGACAGGTCTCCAGGGACCACCCAGAACTCCCCTCAGAGATTTTACCTCAGGGATTCTTCAGCTAAAGGAGCTGCCTCTTCAGGGACAGAGACAGTGCTGGGGCCCTGTGGAGACAGAGCCTCAGAGGCATCGGGCAGTAATGAAGATTCAGGTCCCTCTTGAGCACAGTCACCACCAAAGCCTGAGCTAGACCCTTCCCCAGGCAAGTTTGTAGACTCTTGGAAAGAAGAATTGTTAAGGGCCACAGGGAGTCCCTCAACACTACCTGCAGCAGAGCAAATGCTCAGAGATGTGTTTCCTGCCTCAATCTTAAAGTATGGAAAGACAGTCCCAGTAAAGAAAATCAATGAAAAGGAATGTATGTAGGACCCATCAGACAGGTTATAGAAGAAGACATTCCCGTCATTATAGTCCAAGAAAACCCCCACTCTGAAGGAAAATTGCCTGACACCTATATGAAGCTTACCGGTAGGGTGTGCATAAAAATCACCTAACCACCATCTCACAATCCAGAACCCATTTTCTGGGGACTCCACGATATTGTTTGTCCTATTCACTTCTTCCCTGCAGACCCCCATTGCCCATTTGCCTGTCTCTCCATTCCTGATCTCCACCTCCCAGTACCATCGCCCAGATGTGATGCCTTCACAACCCAGCACGCTGCAGGAGTCCTTGTTCTGGGACACACATGTGTCCTTAAGGGTCAGGGTCCTGTTTTCCTGAGACAGTATCAGTTTGCTGTGGGCAGAGTGTGGATCCAGAGTGAAAGACCCTGCAGAGAGAGTTACAGAATCTTGCAAGGCCCTCCCCTCCCCGTAACAAGGGAACGCAAACATCCTCCCTCAGAGCCACTTATTGGCATGGGGAAAGAACTAAGCACACTGAACTGAGAGTTAGTGACTCGATGCCACAGTCCTCCAAGTAGCAGGAGAAATCTGAAACTGATTTAGGGGTTAGGTCCATCACAGCGCCATTGAGGCCCCGCCTAGAACCCCTGGACTCAGGGATACCTGGTATCCAGTGTCAACCATACCCTGTAACTACCCGGCACCATCGGTGGTGCCTGCATCTATGTCACCACAGAGAATTAAAGTGAGGCTAGAAGCTACCTAGCAGGCAAGAGGAGCTCCCAGAAAGAACACCCAAGTTACTCACAGGCCTTGAAATACTTCTTCAGCAAATCTGCAAGACAACGACACATAACAGATTAGGGAACCGTAGACTGTAAACGTTAGAATCAGCATTTTCTCTTAAAAAATGTAGGAACACATGGAAAAAAATTTACAAACATTAAACTGATGTATTTATTTCTCTCTTTCACACATGCACACACACACGGAGTTACCACATTGCAGACTTACCCAAAGGCTAAAACATAAAGGTCAATATCCGGTAGCAAAAGGAACAGAATAGGAACAGAAAGGTCACTGCCTGCCTCAGTCATCTAGTACTGTTATAACAAAAATACTGTAAGAGGATGGCTTTAAACAGACAAGTTTATTCTCTCATGCTCAAGTACAGTATAAGTACAAATTCAGGAGGTCAGCTCCAGGAGAAGGCTTTCTCTGTCAGCTCTGAAGGAAGGTCTGTGTGGTCAATCTTCCTTTGTTCTGGAAGCATCTCAGTGCACAAACCTCGAGTCTAAAGAAGGTACTCTGCTCTCAGCTCTGCATTCCTGGTAGTATGAGGTCTTTCACTCTGTTTTTGCCTCCCTTTATCTCTTACAAGATGAAAGATAGTGTAGGCCACACTCCAGAGAAACTTCCTTTGCGTTGGATTAGAGATGTGACCTTTGTACGAGTGTTATATTCACACCCTAATCCTTTTGAACATAACCTCGTCTTGCTCCAGCAACCACAGGCAGAGATCAAGATTTATAATATATAGGGAAATTACACAATACCAGGAATCATAGATAAGCAGGTTTATACACATTTTGGGTAGACACAATTCAACCCATCACGCTGCCCAGATTTGCCCTTCAAATTATGCTTTCTCAAGTTCATAGCCAGAAAACTTTTAGAAAACTGAGCTTTGCTGAGATGGAATTTGTAATGGATTGAATTACGTCTCCCAAAAATGTCTGCATCAATTTGTCTGGGCCATGATTACCAGTGTTGTGTGGTTGTCCTCTAGCCTGTGATTGTAATTCTCCTATATGTTGTAATCTTAATCTCTGCTTGTGATTAATGAGGCAAGATTGGATTATGTTAAAGAAGATTAGCCAAGCCAGCCAAGTGCCATCAAGAAAGATTAGGGTGAGACTATATTACCCTTACTGAGGTTACAGCCATGCTCCAAAGTAAATGAAGTTTGCCTGGGATCTGGCCTGCACCAGCTTTATCTTACAAGAGACAAATGGAAGGGGAAGGAAGTAGAGAGTGGGGGACTTCATGCCCTCAAGAAAGAAGCCCCTGGAGCAAAGCATCTCCATTGGATCCAGGGTCCTGTGTGGAAAAGCTACTAGTCCATGGGAAGACAGGTTAGAAGGAGCTTCATCCAGAGCCGACAGAGAAGCTTGCCCTGGATCTCACACCCGAATGTGGACATCTATCCTACTGGACCTTGAGAAAATAAAATTCTCCCTGTTAAAGACATCTACTTGTGGTATTTCTGTTACAGCAGCACTAGACAGCTAAGACAGAACTGAAAAATCAAAATTTCCAAGACTTCCATATACTTATCAACAGCTCATCAAATTGAACTTGTAGGTTGTCTCTGAGCAATAGACAGAAAGAACTACATCTGGTAGAACTCACTTTAGAATATGTCTACAAGCCATGAATGTAGTACTTGAGATATGTCATCAGAGAAATATCGTCCATTTGGGAGGCAATGAAGAGATTTCTAGAAAGGTAGAGAGAGAAGTTCAAAGATGGACACACACATATACAGCAAGAAGCTCGAACACTGGTGGCTTGTCTTCCCAGTTTAACTGGGTGGTAAGAGCAAAACTTCCTACAGATTTTGAAGTATCAAATATACTGGATCTAGTTATCTGCTTCCCCCAAGAAGAGCCCACAGGAATTATAAACTTCCAAGAGAAACCCTATGTGGCAAGCAGAATAACGGCCCACAAAGATGTCCATCTTCTCATTTCCAGAACCTTTGAATGTGGTGTAAGAGATTTGGGCATAAGGGATTTTGCATCTGTGATTAAGGTTAAGGCCTCTGAGAGTCTCCTGAATTACTTGGGTGGGCCAGACTAATCATGTGCATCCTTAAAAATAGAGTGTTGGCTTATTTGGTCAGAAAAAAAGAAACAGTAGTGGAAGCAGGGTATAAAATGCTATGTGCTGGTATAAAAATGGAGGAAGAAGAACACAGCCCAAGGCACACAGGTGGCCTCTAGAAACTAGAAAAGGCAAGAACCTTGAGAGAGGAATGCAGCCCTGTCAACACTTTGATTCGGTCCATTGAGACTCACATCAGACTTCTGACCTACAGAACTGTATAGGATAATAAATTTGTATGTTTTTGGTCAAGTGCTATGTCTGCTAGCCGTAAAGATCAGCAATTTGAATCAACCAGGTGCTCTTTGGAAATTCTAAGGAGCAGTTCTACTCTGTCACACAGGATCACTATGAGTCTGAATTGGCTTGACAGCAGTAGGTTTCACTTTATTTTTTGTTTTTTTTTTTGGTTTTTTGTTGTTGTTTGTTCATTTCTAAAGCAACGTGGTGGGGACCCAGAGCCAAAGAATTCCCACAGATTGCCTGAGTCCTAGGAAAGCCCATGTGGTTTCTGAATTCTCCCTGAAAAGCCTTATCTACACAGTCATCACCCTGTTCCTGTGTCTCCTGGCAGCTGAATTCTCCGTGTTCACTGACAATACCAACAACAAGTATTAGTTAAACGTCATGTTTTCAGAGGGTGTTGCTAGCCTTAACAGTGACCTTCAGGAAGGGCCCAGACAGAAGGCAGATTCTGAACTAGAGAAGTCCCTAGGATGGAGGCTACAGAAGTGACAAGGAGAACAAGGACACTCATCTCACCCTGTTGTAGGGCCCACTGGCAGAAAAGCAGGCAGGGACAAGGCTGAAGGCTGGGGGTCTGGGAGGTGCAATGCCCCAGGGAACATCAGTTACTTACCCACATCCAGATGGTTCTTCCTCAAGGCTGAAAGGAAAACACATGCTGGTGAGACCTTAGCCAGACTAAGCCTGCTCATCAGGATTTCAGTGGCCCTCCCTGCTCCACTGTCCTAAAGCGGTGACTATCCAGGGGAGACAGAGGCTGAAAGGAGAAGGGCTTCTCAATCTACAGAGCTGGTCTGGGCTGGAGAGACCTTCTCATGACCACAGGGCAGGAAGCCTGGGCTACAGTTGAGTTTCACCCTGTCCTTCTGCTGCTGTGTCACTGTGCACACTTGCCCTGAGCACTTCTCTCAGCTGTTCTTTCCTCGACAGTTTCCAGAAGGCCTTTGCTTCCATCAATCAGTACTGCCAAAAATCGGATGTGTTAAAATGTTAGGAATAAAAGCAAAAATTAGTCTATAATTGCAAATAAGTATTATTATAGCCAGTCCCTTTTTTATGATTTATTTCATAACCATGTTTTCAAGGTCCACCTATGTTCTGGCATGCTTTAAAACTTCATTTCTCTCAGTGACTGAGTCATATACATTGTCAGGATTTACCACATTTTGTTTGCCTATTCATCTCTTCATGGACACTTCCATTGTTGACTGTTGTGAATACTGTTACAGTGAACATTGGTGTGTACATTTCTGTTTATGTTTCTGTTTTTGAATCTTTTGAGTAGATACCTAGGACTGAAAATGCTGGGTCACACGGTAGTTCTATTGTTAATTTTTTGTGGAACCACCACACTATTTTCCAAAGTAGCTATACCACTTTGCATTCCTACCAGTAATGGATGAGCCTTTCCATCTCTTTTTCATCAGCTGGAGAGCCTGACACTCCCAAGAGGGAGGTGTTCGGGCCTAAACAAAACAGCCCCACTTATTTATACAACTGTTTTCATGAAATTTCAGAGCATCTGTGTTTTGGCTTCCAGGTACAAACTGAGCACTGAGTGCATTGGAAGACTAGAAAACCTACATAATAGTGCCCTCTTCAGGGCTTGAGTGAGAAGATCCCTGATGTATGGGAGATTCCAGGGGTCACCACCTCCACCAGGTTCCCAGTACCGCAAGAGAAGTAGAAGTCCAGATCCAGGAAAACCCCAGGAGCAAGATTCCTCCAACCACCACCTTCCACTACTGCCCCAGGTAATGTGGTCCTCATGTTTATGCCAGAGATACACAGGGAGAGGGGACACATGGGCACAGGTAGGACAGGAGACCCAGAGACATCTGGAGAGTCACTCACCGGCCTGGTGAACTGCCTTCTTCCATTCTGAAAGGCAACATGCAAGAAACGAGGTGGCTAAGAACCACAGTGTCTTTCCCAAAGAGGACACTGAGAGTTCAGGAGGGAGAGAAGAACTTACCCAGCTCTACCTGGAGTTCATCTGAAAGACAGAGAGAAAAAATGTATGAGTCATCACAAAGAAAAGGAAAGACTGTGCCTAAAGAATGCACAAAACAGACCCTCTCCGTATGCCAGAGAAAGTTCTAGTTCTAAATCCATCCCAGCCACAGTAAAGAACTTACCCTTCTGTGCCTGGAGTTCCTCTGAAAGACAGAGATAAAAGGTATGTGTCATCACAAAGAAAAGGAAAGACTGTGCCTAAAGAATGCACAAAACAGACCCTCTCCGTATGCTGGAGAAAGTTCTAGCTCTAAATCCATCCCAGCCACAGTGAAGAACTTACCCTTCTGTGCCTGGAGTTCCTCTGAAAGACAGAGATAAAAGGTATGTGTCATCACAAAGAAAAGGAAAGACTGTGCCTAAAGAATGCACAAAACAGACCCTCTCTGTATGCTGGAGAAAGTTCTATCTCCAAATCCATCCCAGCCACAGTGGCCCCAGCTGCCTCTTTGGCTCTCCGGAGTCTCCTGTTCTGCACGGGGACCATGGGTCTCCCTGAAGGACGTAGCCTCAGGCTCAGCTCCTGCTGTCAGCTTTGCTCTGTTCCACTTCTTCCCTCACCTAATCTTGCCCCTGTCTTGCCTTACCTTTGGACTTGCGCATCTGCACCTTTGCCAAATGTTCCTTCTTTAGAAAATAGCCAGCTGCTAAGATGAGGAGCACCAGGAAGCTCAAGATCACAGCAAAAGCTGCCTTCCAGGGAGAGGCCTGGGGAAAGAAGGACTCTGCAGTCCAAAAGAGACAGCGTCAGGACACACCCAGGTCAGCCCTGCCCAGCACAGCCCAGAACCCAATTCCCCCTCAGCATCCCCTGCTGGAAGCAGGAGAAGCACTGACCTGGAATGGAAATGGTCTTCATCTTCTCCTCACCCAGGATTGGGTGTAGGATGGAGCAGGTCACATTCCTTGCAGTGCTGTCTCTTACCACCAGCGAGGCCTCCACATGAAACAGCCCATCAGCATCTTGGACATGGTCCTCAGAGAAAGCCAGGAACTTTTCTCCACTAGGGTATCTCCACTGAACCTGGGGCTTTGGAAACCACCCCAAGGCCCTACAGCCCAAGCGGACCCCATCTTCCTCCTGCCCTTCGATGAACACTTCAGGGGCAGAGCCTATAGCTGCAAAAGGAAAGCTATGGAGTCCAGGAGGCTGCCTTGTCTGAGGCAGAGGTCCAGGAGAGACCACAGGATGGGAAGCCTGAGGTAGAGGCCTGGGGCTCTTGTCTGAGGTAGAGGCCTGGGACCCTCACAGTGCGACAAGTTACACATCACCCCCAGCCATCTTCCATTATGGGGGCTGTACAGGAAGACTGTTCTCTGGTTGTGGCAGGGCCAGGGCCCTACCCCATATAACCAAGGTGGGAGCTCTTAGGAGAACAGTTAGGGAAGCACTTCAGGAAGGGACTATTCTTTCCAACTATTCAGGGGGAGACACTGAGGCACAAAGAAAAGACAAAAATAAATTTCAGACCTTTCCTGGAGATCAGCCCAGGAAACCGAAATCAAGGGACTAAAATCCAGACCAAGCCTGGAGGAACAAGGTGGATCTTCAGCACAATCATTCAAAAGTATAAGTCAAACTGGAAACCCTGGTGACATAGTGGTGAAGCGCTACAGCTGCCAACCAAGAGGTCAGCGGTTCAAATTCACCAGGCCCTCTCTGGAAATTCTATGCAGCAGTTCTACTCTGACCTATAGTGTCGCTATGAGTCAGAACCAACTTGACAGCACCTAACAACAAGTCAAACCAGGCCATAGAGTTTTCTCGAAACAAAGTCTTGAATGGACTTTCTCTTGGTAGTAAAGAATATTTGTAATTAAATGATTTATGGATTTTATTTTGTTTTTGTTTTAATTATCTATCAACTCTTCTGAATATAAACTGATCTTCCTCATACCCTGTTGTCAGGAAATATAAGGAAATCTCCATACCAAAGAGTAACTCTTCCCTGAGCTCTAGTCCTCGCAGATAACCACGTCTTTTATGGTGGATCCCGTCAGTTGTCCCTCCCTCTCTCCCCTGTCTTGTTATTCATCTCCTCCTCTCTACCTGCCCTGTTTCTTTCCTCATCAGTAGAGTATACATTACAATACTCTCACTAACAACAGCTCAAGCTCAACAGTTTGGCTTCTTTGACTACTCCTCTGCATCTTTTATTGGTGACTTAACAAAAATTTCCTACTTGGCAGCTTTAGTGGTCACACTGCAGTCCTTCTGCCTTAGTCTTTCTTTAGCATGTGACACTGTTGACTCATGCGACTCACTTTTGATGGCTCCCGGGAACCTCCCCTGGTGAACTCAAGTGCCAGCTTAAGTGTCTGCTCCCTAGGGAACTCTTGATCACACCAGATAGCATTAATCGATCCCCCCCCTCAGTGTTATCTATACCAGGAGCATCTCGGTGTCCACTCTTGATACCTTTTACCACCCTGTCAGTCATTCACCCCCAGCCACCATAAGGCCCTCTGTGTGCCCAGAACATACTAGTGACACTCCCATCTCAGACAGTTTGCATGTCTCTTCCTTCTGCTTGGAATTCTCACCTCCTATATATTCCCTTAGCTAAATCCTAGTATGTGCAAACCTTTACTTAGCACATTCTCAAAAAGGCCCAGATCGTTCCCCAATCCAGTTCCCACACCCATACACTAATCTCCTTCCCCTGTTCTACTTTGTGTTTTTTCCTCAGAGCTTAAGGCTTTCTAACATCATCTGTAATCTATTTATTTACTGTGGTTTTTCCATCTCGGCATTTAGAAAATGAATTCCACAGGCAGGGATCGCTATCTCGTTCACTGGTGTATCCTAGGTACCTAGCACAAGGCCTGGTACAGAGTAGGGGCTCTATGTTATTTATATCAAATAAATGAGTAAATACTCCTCCTTTTATGCATCTGTAAAATGGGAGGATGAACTAAACTATGCTTAAGGTTGTTCCCAACTCCAACACACCAGGACTCTAGAACATACATGCCAAGTCACCAACCTGCCACCTTCAGCTCCAAAGTAGCCTCTTCATAGGAGTCTCCCTTTTTGAAGAAGCAGGTGTACATCCCATTATCAGACACCTGGATGTTGTCGATGTGCACGGCAACCTGCCCCCGGGTGAGGAAGTCCCTCACCAGTGAGGTCCGCCCTGCGTACTCTGCCATCTGCCCCTCCTCCTGCTCCTGCCCGTTCTGATAGATGAACACCGCGTCTGTAAATTTGGAACGGAACCATCGCAGCTCCATGTTCTCTGCACTCATGGGAGGGGACAGCAAGCAGGGCAGCATGGCATTTGTGCCCAGCTGTGCCACAATGGGATCCGTGGGGCCAATCACGTGGAACTTGTCTATGGGCAAGAAACAACAGTGAAAAAGCTAGAGAGACACAGGCCTAAGAGGACTGCGGAGTGGGAAGGTGCAAATACCATAAAGTGCAAACTGAAGATAACCTAGACTAATGAAGGAAAGAACAATGAGGATTCTGAATGGGGTGAGATGTTCTGACCCTAATGTCATGGCCCAGAAATGACATTAAAAGGCATCCCTCGTATGCCTGAGCTGCTGGCGCCAGGCCCACCTGTGAAAGACTCTTTAACTGCCTGGTTCTCGAGTTTGAGTGTGCATCAGAACCATGCAGGGGGTATAAACCACAGAATCTCTGGACCCCATCCCAGAAGCATCTGATTAAGTAAGTCTAGGGGAAGTCCAAAATGTGCGTTTCTGAGGAGTTTTTCAAGGTATTGGTGAGTCAACAGTAGAATTCCAACTTCCTCTTGAGACCTAACAACTTTTAGTTCCAGGCCAACTTATGGCAGCTAACAACATCACCAATAAGGAGTTCCAGGGATGAAGATATGCTGGTTCAGGGACCACACTTCAAGTACCACAGCTGTAATAAGACCCATCTCAGGACAGGACTGGAAACTGAGCAGGAACTACCAGGGATCTAGGTCTCAACTGTGATCACTCAGCCACCCACAGGATGTGCCCCATTCCCACATCTACCTTTTAATTTTGGTGCCCTTATCTTTTCTCTTGCACCGAATCATGTGTACACGTAAAGCCCCAAGTTAAATGTGATTATTTTTAAAGCCTGAACTCATTCCTACAGTTCACATGAACCTCAGTCACTGCATGTTTAAGAGAAGGTGCACTCCATCTGTGACTCATGGCCTTCTGAGGTGAACACACTGCAGCTTGGCTTCTCTGCAGGGCAAATCACCCTGGATCCCCAAATGCCATCTTCACTATTGCTCGGCACTGACCCTAGTCACTATTGAATCTAACACAGAGGATGACAACAGACTGCCCCCTTCCCCATTTACCCTTACCCCACCCTTACTGTCGGTTTTCAACATGGCAGCCACAGTGAGCCTTTTAATGTGTGAGCCACATCACGTCAAGGCCCCGTCTGCTCAAAGCCCTGCAGTGGCTCTCCAGTTCCCTCCAGTGACCTACAGGCCCTGTGGGGTTGGTCACCAGGACCGCCCTGACCTCAACCTCTATTTGCATCCTCATCATTATCTCTGCTCCAGCCAACATGAACCCCTTTTTATCTGAACCTCCAGGCACCCTGCCAGCTGAGCACTGACTGACCCCTTCTGTGAGAACACTCTTTTCCCAGAGAACCTCATGCTCACTCACCTCCTTCCCCAAGTCTTAGTTCACGTCTCACTTATCTGCCACCCTACTGGGGACTGCTGCATGCCGAAACCCCAAATTTTGTCTCCTAGACACACACACACACACACACACACACACACACACACACACACACACACACTGCGCATACTCGTTGTCCCATAGCCCTAATCTCCTCTAGCTGACTATGGTTTTTCTTGGTTTATTGCATTTCACATTTGCTGCCTCCAGCTAAAATTTAAGCTCTGTGAAGACAGGGACTCTGTTCTGTTCACACCTAAGCCACAATAGTCTGTCATGAACACTGGAGAAATAAAGCAAATTAATGTATTCACACATGTTTGCTCAGGATATTAGTAACGCAGGGAAGTAGGGAAAGGGTATTTCCAAATTTTGTCTACTTGGTTCTTCTAAGCATTAAAGAAGTCACTGTGAGGCAATTGTCAGATTTCTTTAGCTTTGATTATGGTTTTGGAACCCCAGTGGTGTAGAGGTTAAGTGCTATGGTTGCTAACCAAAAGGTTATCAGTTCTAATCCACCTGGCATCCCTTGGAAGCTCTATGTGGTAGTTCTGTCCTATCCTATGAGGTCACTGTCAATCAGAATCAACTCAAAGACAGTGTGTTTGGTTTGGTCTTAATTATGGTTTAGTGTTGTTTTTTTCTTTACAGTTAGTGAGAACACCGAAATCTCTCTAGGGCAGAGGCCCCACCAGCCTGTCTCTCCTGATAGAAGTTTCAACTCACCGGGGTTCCCACAACCCAAAGGGAGATGCAGAAATAGGGGAGGAGAGCACTCACCTGAGGACACCCACATGGGCAGCTGCAGGAGGAGCAGCAGGCAGGTGAGACGGCAGTGCAAAGGTTGACTGGAGCCACCCTGCATTTCCTCAGAGCTGCGGAGACAGGGCAGGGTTCAGGGACCCAGACAGGAGGCACCCCATCCACAGTTCAGCCCTGGGGAGGAGCGGAGCACTTCCTACTCACTCACTGTGCTAACAGGGTGGTGGGCCTCACCAACTCTAACACCAAGGAAAGCCTGAGCAAAGCTCCTCCCAGCCATTCTGAGAAGACCCAGTGGTCTCAGACAACCGTTAGGCAAACTTGAAAACAAACCACTCTTTCCTTTCCCAGTCCACTAACATGCACACTGCAGGCACACTGCTCAAACCCCAAGACTTCCTTCCTCAGCACCTGTTCCCTGGAGGATACCTCTCCTCTGTCTCCACAACTGTCTCAGCCCCTCCCTCACCCCAGCTGAGAAAACCCTGATGAAGGCCCCCAGCCAAGGTGGACTTACCAGCTCCTTCTTGATGCTCCTTGTTCTATCCTCCCAACTGTGACCAAGGAGTCACCTGAGAAACATCAGAAACAGACAGCGTCCTCAGACAGACAGTGGCTCCCATCACAGACGCCCTGTCCTGTTTCCTGTATTTGTTTGCTTCACCCACTTTTCAACCCTCCTCTGCCCTCCCTGTATCCAGCTGGTGCCCAGTAAATTCCCCACCAACGACTAATTCTCTCCCATTCTGTCTCCAAGGTGAGACTTCTGAGTGACGGATGAAAGAACACAGTAGAAGGCTGAGCAGGAAAGAGAAGAAAATGAACCCTAGTGGAGTAGGGTCGAGGCAGCTTCTCTCAGGAAGCACAGTTCAAAGGCTGAACTGTCCTTCATGGTCAGCCACTCTCTAAGTGACCACCTTGGCAAGTCACTTGACCTACCTGTCTTGGTTTCCTCGTCTGCAAAATGGAGTTAGTAACAGTACCTTCCTTGATACTGGTATGAGTTGTAATGAGGATTACTTGAATCTGTATTTGTAAAGTTAGTACAGACAATAAGAACAAGGCCAGGTCCTAGTAAGTGCTACGTAAACATCTTTAAAATAAATGAATAAAGGTGCAAGCCTCACTGTGGTTGTCCTCAGCCTTCTTAGAGCAGATTATGGTCCAGCCCCGCACACAGGCATTCCCAGCGCCCTCCTCACGGCTGGCTGCTCCCTGACTCCTCCCCAAGGTCCCCCGGTGTCTCCACACCCAACCCACCTGCTTCTCCTGGTTCCAGTTTTCAGACAGTGACCTCCTGGAGCATCCATAAACTCAACAGATGGAAGAAGTTCAGGGGCGACAGGGACCCCAGAAGATATCAGATCTGCCCTTTGAGTTCATACCGGCAATAAGCTACTCTGGAAGCCCCAGCCTTCGCTTCCGGATCAGAAGCTTTGGGTCCAGCGTCCCCTACCTCCCTAAGAGTCAGGTAGTTCCCAGGAGAGCTGAGAGGGTAGTGTCAGCCCAATTACAGAGCTGCCTGCAGAGACCCCAACCCTGGGTCCCTCACAGAGAGTTCCCGCTAGAAGAATCCCCTGCCGCCTCTTGTCCTTCACCACCTGAAAGTGAAAGCTTGCAGAAAGCAGCCCAGCAGTCTCTGCCCTGCCCTCTGGACAGTGCTCCCTGTTATCAAGGAGAAAGCAGCATCAGCAGAGCAACAGAGAGGCAGAGGGGACACACAGAGAGGCAGAGGGGACGCACAGAGAGGCAGACTGAGGACCGTGTGTTCAGCACCTACTATAGCAGTTGGCTTCCAGCTTCAGGAAGTAGGGACTGCGTATGGGCCCAGCCAGGACTAACACCCAGTTCCATGCATACGTTAGCAATTTCTGGGTAGCTAAAACAGTTCAATGTTCAACTACTAACATAAAGACTGGCTGTTCAAACCTATCTAAAGGCACTTCAGAAGGCACATCTGGCAATCTGATTCCAAAAGATGACAGCCTTAAAAACACTCTGGAGAGCAGTTCCACTCTGCAATACAAAAGTTTGTCATCAGCTTGAAGACAACTGGGGTTTTCTTGGCTTATGTGGAGGTCTTTCTCTATAGTCATCTGACACGAAGTGCTTCTGGGCCATTTGAGAAAGGGAGTCAGGCCCATGGCCCTTGAGCAGTTTGTAGTGTGACTGGTTTTCTTTTTCTTGATCCACAGATGATCCAGTGTCTCCCCACAATGTGGCATGCAAGGTGCTAACATTTGGCACATCAAGTGCTTCCTGCTCCAGGACCACAGTCTTATCTTTCTGAAAAGATAGCTGTGCACCTGACAATTAATATTTAACATACTATTTCAAAAAATCAAACCCACTGATGTTGAATCAATTCTGACTCATGGCGACCCTGCAGGACAGTGGAGAACTGATCCATAGAGTTTCCAAAGAGTGCCTGGCTCATTTGAACTCCTGACTTTTTGGTTAACAGATATAGCAATTAACCACTACACTATACCACCAGGGTTTTTGTAACTTATTATAGTATTTTTTAATTCATTTATATTTTATTGCCTTTTAAGTGACAACTTACAACTGCAGTCAGTTTGTCACTCAAAAACTTGTACATGGAATGTTATGTGAGCCTAGTTACTCTCCCTACACTGTGACAGCACTCTCCTCCTCTTCATCCCGTATTTCCATGCAACCAGCTCCTTTCCCTGCCTTCTCAACTCACCTCTGGACAGGAGCTGTTCAGGCAGTCTCATGTATCTAATTGAAGCCGAGAAACATATTCTTTGCCATTATCATTTTGTGTCTACTGTGTGAGTTGGTATCAACTCGATGGCAGTGGGTTTGATTTTTGGTTGTTATACTATCACTGATCACCCTAGGTATAGCCGTTCTGTCCTCTCTCCTTGCCTAGCAGCAGAGCACAGATGCCATGCACCCCAAGGGAAGACCTTGGAGCAGTGAATCTTCCCCTTCAGCCCTTTTCTTTCTGAAAGGTTCCTTCTCAGTAAAGGGCACCTGCATTCATCCCATTGTTTCCATCAGAAACTTGGCAATCACTCGTGATACTCCCCTCTCCCTTCCAGACAATTTCCAACCTACCAGAAAGTCCTGCATGTTTCTCTCATCCGTTTCCATAGCCAGAGCCTTCCTCAGAGCCACCCTCGCTTTCCCCGTGGTCCAAGCAGTGGCCTCCTCATGGGTCTCGCTGCCCCACCTCCACCCTCCCCTCCTCTGGTCCATTCTTCATTTCAGGATCTTAGTCCCCTCAAAGTCAGCTTATGCCGATTGTCTGCCTCAGACTTTGAGCAGGCTGCTCTGCCCTAACCTCTTCTCTGTGGCTGCCAGGCCCTGTCTTCCTCTCTGACCTTACTGCCCATCAGTTTACCGGTTGCTCCTTTATGGCCTCATGTGAGCTCCTCAGACCCTATGAGGCTTCTCATACGTATGCTCAGCCCTGCGCCTCCTCTACCAAACTCTTCCTCACCCTTCAGTTCTCACCTAAAGTGACCTTTATCATACGGGCCTCAATGATATGCCCCCAAGCATATGTTTGTCAGTGTCTCTCACAGCACCCTCTTCTTCTGATAGCTGATAGTGTTTCTATGTGTAATGTCTACCTTTCTGGTGGTCTGTGAAATCCATAAAGGGCAGACCCTTACGTCTCTACATTCCGCCACAAGCAGAAGGCCCAGCGTGTAGTAAACACTCGATAAACAACTGTTGAGCTGATTTACAGAAGAGCTTCATCATTAGGACAATGACTACTTAGTCTTGTCCAAATCCAGGAAACCAGTTAAGTCCATTCAGAATATGAGAATTATTAACTCTGACTTAAACAGCTCAGCTTCTAGAATGTTCTACCATTTTTCCCTTTGTAGTTGTCTACCTAAACCAAATCTAAATCCCCTCACTGACTGAAAACTTCAGATTCAACCATTTTGATTGCTGTCTTGGGTCTGCTGAGGGCACCTCTTCAGTGATTTTGTCCAGTGTCTCCCTCACTAGACTTTCATGAGGTGATTGTCATTATTATTCTCATTGAAAAGATGAGAAAACCAAATCTCTCAGAGTTTCACAATCTCACCCCCAGCAAAATCTCTCTCAGATTTTGTTGACTTTTTAGTTTATTCTAAATGATCGTTTTATTTCTTATTGAGCAAGTGTGGGAATGCTTGATTCCTTTCCAAAAGTCCAGTCACGTTATATTACAACTGTTAGCAAACTCAGAACTTCTGGACACACCTGGCCAATCCCACATTGTCCCCCCAACGTCCATTTCTGCCAATACCTACTTAACCCACCCAAAAACCCACTGCCGTTGAGTTGTGTCCAACTCTTAGCTACCCTAGAGGTCAGAGTAGAACTGCCTCTTAAAGTTTCTAAGGAGTACTTGCCAGATTTGAATTGCCGACCTTTTGGTTAGCAGAAATAGCACTCAACCCACTACACCACCAGGGTTGCCATACCTACGTAGGTGTGGAAATAGTTGGAAAATCCATTTTAACCCAAAAATAATTCATGACACATGGAACAATATGAATTCCTGATATATACACTAAAACATCCACACACCCCACCCACTACCACAAAACCCCAACTATAGAGAGACTTCTCTAGGACTAGAATGTATTGGAAGAATTTTATGAAAATTGTATTCATAAAACAAAATTTTATTGAATGCCTGATAAGTGCCAAAAACTAGCCTACACAAAGTATTTTTATTTCACTTCATTCTTTCAATACCACATCAGGAAAGTAATCTTGTTCCTGTGAGGGGAAGGATTTTCAAATTAGTCTCAATCCACTTGAAACTTTGGAAAAATGCATGAATTTGGCAGTAAATTCAATAATTTGACATAAACATGTTGACCATTTACAAGTTAGGCACTCAGGCAAGCAGACAAGAAGCGAGACATGAGCTCTGTCATCCAGAAGCACTTCAACCAGTAACTTTCTAGAAGAGGAGAGGTTTGAAGTACAAGGAGACTGCTACCCAGACCTTGCCCAGCCCTCAAGCCCAGCCCAAATCCAGTTTCAGATAAGCAAACACAAAAGAGCAGCTCCAGGGGACTACGGACTCTGGAAGACTGAACCTGTGACCTGAGAGCTTATCTCACACTGAATCCCAAGTCACAGAGTTCTCACACTGGCATGGGGAAGACTTG
Source organism: Heterohyrax brucei (assembly GCA_028571685.1). Taxonomy (NCBI): domain Eukaryota; kingdom Metazoa; phylum Chordata; class Mammalia; order Hyracoidea; family Procaviidae; genus Heterohyrax; species Heterohyrax brucei. The sequence goes on along the minus strand of CM053144.1, from coordinate 50,402,231 downwards.
TACAGTTTCTTGAAGAACTCTGGGGACTGGCAGGAAGGACACCAAAAAGCTCACTTCAGTGCCCTGCCCAGCTCATCATAAACGTATGCCCCAGTTTCTGTGATAATAACCACGGTTCACAAAGCCACACATGTATCTTGCTGAAAATACAAATTATCAGAATGCTAATAAGGTTAATATTTTACTTTTCTTTGTAACCGACATGCAATAATTCTAATTGCGTAGTTGTTTCAAGTGCTTTCAACATAGTTTCAGACAAGTACTTGGAGCATAAAACAATGTTTCTTGTAAAATGTATCAAGATTTTAACTTGTGAATATTGATGGAAAGGACTCAACTACTTTTCTTCACGTTTCAACCTGCTAAAAACTGAAATAAGTTAATTTACCTCCACACCATTAAGACGAAGAGTTAACTGGTTAATCTTCTACTATAGCAGCAACTACTGTTCATTTTCTGGGAGAAAAAAACTGAAAACAAAAGTTAAAAACACACACCCAATTTAATGGGTTATATTTTAACTTGAATTCTTTTGTCCACCCTCTGAACCATCATAACCCTAGCTAGAGGGCCTAGGTCCAAACTGGCAGACCCCCAGCAGGCATCCCAGGAACCTCACCTTCCTCTGCACCTTTCCATCCATCCCTCTGATGAAGAGAGTCCCCTCCCCAGTTGAGACTGTCACCTCCATGAGTAAAGTATCCAAACAAAAGGAACTCAGGGACCTGTTTATGCCCCTCACTTGTTCTCTGTGGTCTAGATCTGCCCTAGACCCACCCAGAGGTCTGTGGCAGAGCCTCTCTGGATCATAACACCTGCCCTACAACGCTCTGAAGGGACATCGACACTGCTTCCCCAGTTTTGAGGTTCCAGGAGAAGTGAGGCAATGCCATGCGCACCCAGTCCTTAAGAATTATGGAGGTAAAGGAGTGAGAGGAAGGGAAAATTATCCTCAGTGTAGAAAATCTCATTAAACTTGATTAGAAAAGTAAGCAAAGAAGAAAAGAAAGACAAAGAGGACAGAGAGAAAGATAGTGTGAAAAAGAAAAGATAAAGGGGGGATGGAATAAGGGAGGAATTTAAAAGGAAAGAATGAATCAAGCGGTTGACCTGGCACTGAGCTGAGTCGTATCTGGGCCTGCGAGGCCAGAATGGCCACGTGTCTGGCCAAGGAGTCCTCACCACTCTCTCTAGTCACACAGACATGATTGAAGAATATGAGCTGTCCCCGTCACGCTTCCCCTGCACCCTCCTTCTCTCGATCTGCTCACTTCGTCTCTTCACACTCCATCTTTATGCCCTCCCCTCCTTACTAGAACTCAATTCCCTGTCCTTCCTTACCTTTTTAGGTTTTGAAGATAAGAAGAAAAGTAAGGTCTGCAATAAACCCAAAGTACATTCTGAACATGAAAATTGCCACACTGTTTGAGCACAATCAGCTATACCAATGAATATGCAATGAAATGACACCCATGTTTAGAGGTCCTCCATTGAGAATAAAAATATCTAAACTCCAGCCCAACCTGGATAATTTCACTGAAGAAGGAAAAAAAAGTCTCTTTCTCTGATCAGTCTTCTCTTTTATTTGGAGTAAGGAGAGGCTGGAAGTGAGATGCCTAAGTATATTACAACTTCTTATCGCATGATTAATAATATGAATTTTTTCAATGTATTTATCTTTAAAATTACCAAGTGTAGAAGGTTTTCCACTTACATTTCATGTAAAGTTTCCTCTATAAATGTATCTCTTTTTAAAAAGTAAATAGTACTATAAAAGGACTGTCATGAATTGAACTGTGTCCCCCAAAATATATGTGTACAGTTTAGTTAAAGAAAATTAGTTTGGAACTATAACATCCTTACTGAGGTCACCTCCCGACACAATGTAAAGGGAGTTTCCCTGGGGTACAGCTTGAACCACCATTTGATCTGTTATCTTAGGAGAGATAAAAGGAACAGGAAGCAAGAGGAGAGCTGGAAACCTTACACCATCAAGAAAGCAGCTCTGGGAGCAAAACACACCCTTGGTCTTGAGGTTCCTATGCTGAGATGCTCCCAGACCAAAGGAAGACTGATGCAACACAGGGCCCTTCCCCTGGAGTTCACAGAAAGATAAAACTTTCCCTGGGGGCTGGTGCCCTGAATTTAAACTTGTAGCTTACTGGACTATGAAGAAATAAGTATGTCTTTACTGAAGCTACTCACTTGTGATATTTCTGTTATGGCATCACTAGATGACTAAGGACAATTTGCATAAAGTGAAAAACATAATTTCCAGACAAATTTACAATACAAAGAATTTATTCAACTAACTAGACAGTGAGAGAGGTGGTCCAATTGTAAAGCCAACTCAGAGAGTATCTTGAAGAACAGCATTTTGCCGTCCACCAGGAAAGGGGGCTGGAAATCAGTTTGCTCACAAATATAAACTGCTGACAAAAGAGGCTACTGTCCCGTGGAGAAATAAAACTAACCATTATTTTTTCTACTGATAACACATAACATAAAAGAAAACAAACCCTTAATTAATAGTGATTAGCAAAGTCAAACACAAGTATATTCCCCTAAATAATTTTATAATATTTGTATGAGCCTATTAGTCATCCTGGAAACCCTGGTGACTTAGTGGTTAAGTACTACATCTGCTAACCAGAAGATTGGCAGTTCACATCCACCAGGGGCTCCTTGGAGACTCTATGGGGCAGTTCTACTCTGTCCTCAGCAGTGGGTTTAGCTTTTTTGGTTATTAATGTTCTGGCGTTGCCATATTTACTTCCAAGGAGCACTCTGGTTGTACTTCTTTCAGAACAGATCTGTTTGTTCTTTTGCCGGTCTGTGGTCCATTCAACATTCTTCTCCAACACCACAATTCAAAGGCATCAGTTCTTCTTCTATCTTCTTTTTTCACTGTCCAAACACAGGTACATGCCCCTAAATAATTATAAACTCTTTGTATGAGCCTATTAATGTCCCAGCATGACACTGAAATGACATGATACCAAACATTTTGCAATTTCCAAGTTTTAAATAGCTTTTATTAGCAATGTCAGAAAAGACGGAATGGATGAGACTTGAACTTGTAGTAAGATATGGTAAAAACTGTGAAAAAAAAAAAGTCATAGAGTGGAATTTTGCACTGACAAGGACCTAGACACCAGCCATTCTGTATTTTCAGTGAAGTGGATCCATGGACTATGGGATTAGTGTGTGCCAGCCAAGCCAGCCAAGTGCCATTGAGTCGGATCCAACTCATGGAGACCCTAGACCATCTTATGAACTATGAAGAAGTCACAGAACCTGCACCTGAAGAGAGGAGCCAAGATACTCTTAAAGATGTCAAGTAGCCTCTGCTCTAACACAAACATAAGTGGGAGATAAAAACTCAGAAGTTCTGCTCCATGAAGGACAGTTGCAACATGTACAGCCAGTAAAAAAAAAAAAAAAAAAGTCTACATTATACAGAATTAAATGTCTCCATCTTAGGCTGAGTTCTCTAGAAAAACAAAACCAGAAAAGCATACAAATAGAGAGAGAGAAAGAAAGAAAGATTGCTATAAAGTCAACAGTGTATGAGGTTGTAGAGTCTGGAGTATACCAAGTCTGTGGATCACAATAGAGCCTTCTCTTGATTTGTGTAGCTTCAGGGGCTGGAAAGCAACAGGTCACAGAGTACGGTTCTTGCATACGGAGTGGAGATAGATGAATCCTAAGTTCAGCTGGTAAGCTGCTAGCTCAAGTCCCAAGAAATGGAGGTCAGATAAACAAGAGCCAAATACAAGATCCAGAGCAAGCAAAAAGCCAGACCATTAGCTTATTTTGAGATGCAGACAACACACCTATGGAAACTCCCCTTCAAATGACTGGCTACTCACAGCAGGTCTTATCACAGGACAGCATTTTCCAATTTTGATCAATACAACCTTCAGTATAAATAGATTGCACCTAGGTAAGTGGTAAGTCATTATTCTTTATAGAGCTCTGCCAGCAATGTGTGTCCATGAAAATGTTTCCATATAGCAAAAAGGTCAGAAAAACCAGAAATTTCTTTTATTGTGGTAAGCATATATTTAGTGAAACATCTGTCATGTTAATTCTTTTTTTACTTTAGATAAAGCTTACAGAACAAACTAATTTCTCATTAAACAGTTAGTACAAATATTGTTTTATGACACTGGTTAACAACCTCACAACATGTCAACACTCTCTCTTTTCAAACCTGGTTACTCTCTAACCAGCTTTCCTGATCTCTCCTGCCTTGTAGCCCTTGGCCCTGGGCTGGCGTGTACCTCTAGTCTCATTTTGTTTCAGAGGCCTGTCAATCTATGGCTGACGGGTGGACTTCAGAAGTGACTGCATCACTGAGCTGAAAGGGTATCTGAGGGCCACATTCTCAGGGTTTCTTCACTCTCTGTAAGGCCAGCAAGTCTGGTCCTTTTTCATTTATTTTTTAGTTATAATTTTTTTATGCATGTGAAAAGACGGACATTTTTATGTGTGAGACTTCTGGCATAAATTTGCCCAAACCTGATTTTCTATCAAATTTTAAAAAGGTAAAAAAGAATAACAGTATACTACCCATGATCTTACTGTTGGGTAAACCATTTAATACACTTGTAGTGCCTCATGTACAAATTCCTACATACTGCAAGAAACTCAGTGCCCTCAACCCAGGCACCATATAGTTTAGAGGCTTATAACATTCAGAGTCTTGTCAAAAGACAGAAACCACACTGTCACTTGAACTGGGAAAAAGCGTATTAAAGAATTATTACCTTGTTGTTGCTTCTGTTGTTCTTAGGTGCATTCAAGTAGCTCCCAAACTGTAGGAACACTACCTACAACACAGTGAAATCCTGCCAGGTCCTGCACTTTCCTCACGATCATTTTTATGACTGAGTCCATTAAGGCAACCACTGTGTTAGTCCATCTTGTTGAGGGTCTCCCTTTTTCACTTCTCTAGGGACTGGTCCCTCTTAATAACACATCCCAAGTGTGAGAGACTAATAAAAGGTATTTGTCTACTTAAAGAAATAAAAGAGAATTCTAAAGAACACAGAAATAGCATATACAGTGGAGCAGCCATGACTTCTGGGCTGAATCAGAGTATCCACAGCAGGAAGCAATTTGGGAGAGGACCCACCACAATACTGAGTGTCAAAGCTCATTGAAGAGAGCAGGACTGTGGCCCACTGGGTGGTGAAGATGTTCACTGACATGCTACAGAGCAGGCTTGAGAGGCAGAAAACCTCAACCTGGGGAATCGGTGACAGTCCCTGGGAAGCCACCTTCTGGATACTTAGAATCTCCTGCTGCCATGCCAGCCAGATTCACCAAAGGTTGAGCTCTACTGGGCAAGAAGAAAAGTACCAGGTGGATTTGGAACTGAGAGTCAGTAAACTGATCATGGGCACAGTCTACCACTTTGGCTACTCAGCTTCCATATACACTATTTTACACATACTGAAATATTACGTCACAACAACAACAACAAAAATCTATATTTCCACTTACCAAGACAGACCTAGTTGCACAAGTAAATCAGTTCTCACTTTTCTCCAAAATGAGGAGACACACAGTCTTAGCCATTCCTCCTCAAACTCATAGTCAAATTGAATATTGTTATATAAGACTATATGAGAAACATAACCTCCAACCACTTACGTATAAAATAATAAAGAAAAGAAGGAGAGAAAAAAACAGTTTACATGTTGCCATAGTTGTCTGGTGCTGCTACAACATAAATACCACAAGTGAATGGCTTTAACAAACAGATGTTAATTCTCTGACAGTCAAGTAGGCTAGAATCCCAAATTCAGGGCACCAGTTCCAGGTGAAGTCTTTCTGTCTCTGTCGGTTCTGAACAAGGTCCTTGTCCTCAACCTTCAACTGGACTAGGAGCTTCTCAGCACAGGAACCTCGAGTCCGAAGGCTTTGCTCTTTGGTGAGATGAGGTCCCTACGTCTCTCTACTCACTTCTCTCTTTTACTCCTCAAAAGAGATTGACTCAAGATACAGTCTCATCTTGCAGATTGACTTCTGCCTTTTTAACATAACTTTGTCTATTTCTGCTTTGCTAACATCATAGAGGTATGATTTACAACACATAGGGGTTTCTGTAACTTCCTGAATTAATACAAAAATGGTTTTACATAGATACCATTTGAGTATGGAAAAAGTAGTGTTTCAGTCACCACAGAATAGGAAGTATATGGAGCAAAGTATCAGATTTCTCTTTTCTTAAAAGTCTGCCAGCCACCGACTTTCACTGACGTGTTTGAATGGCCACCTTTTACAGTCAAACAGTCCAGACTATGAAAACATAGCTAAGAAACCACCCTCAAACTCTGGGCTCCACAGCACAAAACCAAGTTACAGAAGATAAACTACACCTCATTTTGCACAGTATCTGTACTATATCCAAAAAGTGCAAAATATTCACAAATCATTTTCTGTCCCCCAATGAAAACAACCTTCCATAGTAAAATTCTGTCCACCCCTAAACACCTCAAGCGAAATTCAATGTTTTTCTTCTTGCTACAGGAACACAAGACATGAACTGACAGTTCTCAGAGCCACACACTCCCCAAGAGTCTGCTGCCAGAGCAACAAGAGAGGACTCCAGGGACCATCCAGCACTCACCTCAGAGATTTAAACTCTTAGAGACTACAGCTAAAGAAGGAGCCACACTGAGGGACAGAGACAGCACTGGGGCCCTGTGGAGGGACAGCCTCATGGTCCTTGGGCAGTAAGGGAGACTCAGGCCTTGGGGGAGCACAATCACCACCAGAGTCTGAGCTCAACCCCACCCCAGGCACTCTTGTAGAGTCTTTGAAAGAAGACTTGCTAAGGGGTTCAGGGATCCCCTTGAGTCTGCCTGCAACAAAGCAAACCGTCATTGATATGTTTCCTGACCTAACAATGAAGTATGGAAAAGGATCCCAGTGAAGAAAACTGAAGAAAAGGAGAAAATGTGGGACCCATCCGTCGGGTTATAGAAGGAGAAATTGCCATCACAGTCCAAGAAAACCCCCATTACGGAGGAAAATTGTGTTGACAGTTACGTGACATTCACATGCATAAAATTTATCTATAGGCCATTTCATAATCCAGAACCCATTTTCTGGGGACTCTCTCATGTTATTTGTCCTATCCACATCTTTCCTACAGATCCCTAAAACCTATATGCCTGTCTCTCCATTCCTGACCTCCACCTCCCAGTACCACTGCCCAGCTGTGATGCCTTCATGACCCAGTACACTGCAAATTAAGAAGTTCTGGGTTTGTCAACAATAGTAGTACCGCCTGACTAGACTTCCAGGTAGAAATCAAGCATTCTCATGTATGCTCAAGAAGACAAATATTACAGATCACTAGGAAACAAGTGAAAGTCCCCATAGTTTAAGAGAGATTTTGCTGGGTGCATGATTTTGAAACTCTGAGAAAGTTGGTTTCCTCATCGGAATAACCAGGAAAAGAATGACAATCACCTGATGGAAGTCTAGTGAGGTAGACACTGGACAATATCAGTTCTCACATGCACTGAGCAGGCCCGGCACATTCGGTGGTTTATGAGTAGGCCCTGAGCCAGGAAAACTCACACAGTTTGAGTTCGCAAAAAGTCACTGAAGTAGCAGAGTGATGGAGATGAGGTCAGAGAGGAAGACAGGGCCTGGGAGCCACAGAGGAGAGATTAGGGCAGAGCAGCCCTCTGAAGGGCTTAGGCAGAGGATTGGCATCAGCCGACTAAGACCATGGAATGGAGAATGGACTGCAAGAGGTGACAGTGTTGGGGGCAGGGAAAGCCATGAGGAGACCACTGCTTGGACCACGGCAGTAATGAGGGCAGCTAACCATGAGCAAGGTCCAGGCCACGGAGACGGATAAGAGAAACATTTGGGACTTTCTGCTAGATTGGAAGAAAGCTGGAGGGAGAGCAGAGTATCAAGAATGATTGCGAAGTTTCAGGTAGAAATAATGGGATGATCTGAGGCGCCCTTTAGTGCAACGGAGTCTTTCAGGAAGAGAGGAGCTGAAGGGGAAGACCCTTTGGAGAGCATGAGATCTGTACTCTGCCTCCGGACAGGGAGAGAGGACTGAATGGCTACACCTAAGGGGATCACTGATATTCAAATAGTACAATAAAGTATATTTATTATCCATTAATAAAACATAAAATATACGGCAATATTATGCTAAATTTTAACTGTCAGGAGCATGCTGTCATTTCAGTACGGCAAGTCCATGGTCACAAATCACGTCCTGGAAGCTGCTGATGGCCCCAGTGCTAACCCGTTGGTCACCAGACTGTGGGGAGGTCCTGGATCCCCTGCGGGTTGACAGAAAGAAAACTAGTCACACTAGATGCTGCTCAAGGGCCTTGGGTTTGGCTCCATTTGTCAAACGACCCAGAAGAATTTCATGTCTGTACTGTAGAGATAAGGCTCTCCATAAGCCAAACAAAACCAGGTTTTCTTCATGTTGATTGTGACTCACAGTGGCTCTGTACTGCAGAGTAGAAATAATCTCCGCAGTGTTTCAAGGCTGTGGCCTTTTGGAAGAGATCCCCAAGCCTGTGTTCTGAAGGGCATCCGGGTTCCAACAGCCAATCTTTCTGTTAGCAGTTGAACATTTAACCATTATAGCTACCTACAGACTCCTAAGTATTAATCGAGGCTGGGACCGTACCTCCTGAAGCCAGAAACAAGCTGGCACACAGTAGGTGCTGAACAAATGATTCCTGAGTCTGCCTCTCTGTGTGTCCCCTCTGCCTCTCTGTTGCTCTGCTGACTGTGCTTCCTCCTTGATAACAGGGAGCACTGTCCAGAGGACAAGACAGAGACTGCGGGGCTGCTTTCGGCAAGCTTCCACTTTCAGATGGTGAAGGACCAAAGGGAGCAGAGCAACTCTTTTTCTCGGAGTGCTCTGTGAGGGCCTAGGCCCGGGGTCTCTGCAGATGGATCTGTAACTGAGGCTGACCCTACTTCCTTGGTGCTCCTGGGAACCAGCTCCCTCTCAGAGACCGGAAAATTTGGGCCCACAGCATCTTACCTGGGAGCAGTGACTGGGTTTCCCAGAGCAGTTGACTACAAGCGCAGATTCTGAGGGCAGTTCTGATGTTTGCCACAGTTTCTGTGGAAACTCTGGAGTTGCAGTGGTTAAGTGCTACTTCTGCTGACCAAGAGGTCAGCAGTTTGAATCCACCAACTGTTCTGCGGGGCATTTCTACTCTTGTCTTGTAGGGTCGCTAAGAGTCAGAATAGACTTGATGGCAGTGGGTTTTTGGTTTTTTGGTAGCATTCCTTTGTCCTTGATTCCTCTTCAGCTACTCAATTTAGAGACTCTCCAGGAAGCCACAAACTTTCAAAGCTGGAATCAGGAGTAGCAGGTGAGTTGGCTATGCAGAGACCTCTGGGCCACAGGGAGGAGCCAGGGAGCAGCCAGCTGTGAGGAGGGGGCTGGGAATGTGGGGCTGGGGCTGGGCCAAGGTCGGCTCTAAGAAGACTGAAGACAATCACAGCAAAGTCTGCACCTTTATTCACTTATTTTAAAGATGTTTATGCAGCACTTATTAGAACCTGGCCTTGTTCTTGTTATCTGCTGAATTTCACTAATATTAATTCATGTAATTCTCATTGTAATGCATAACTGTATCAACAGAGGTACTGTTACTATTTGCATTTTGCAGACAAGAAAACCAAGACAGACAAAGACAACTAGCTTTCCTCAGGTGGTCACACAGGGAGATACCGGGTGCAAAGGACCCATCATTTCACCACAGAGTCTGCACTTTCCTGACCATGTGCTGCCTCCCATCACTCTACATACAGCAGGTAGTTTGGGGTCTTTACTCTGACCATGGCTCATTTTTTCTTCTCTCTTGCTCTGTCCAGCCAGAGTCTTTTACCAGTCAGCCGGAAGTCTCACCTCAAAGACAGTGGACGAGATTAACCTTCACTGGGAAATTGACTGGGCACCAGCTAGAAACAAGCAGGGCTGGAGTGGGTTGAAATGTAGGTGAAGCAAACAAACACACTCAATAGGGCAACATATCTGTGATGGGAGCTACTGTCTCTCTGAGTATAGCATCTGTCTGTGATGTTTTTCAGGCAACTCCCGGGTCACAGTCAAAAAGGACAGAACAAGGAGCAGAAGGTGGTGACATGTCCACCATGACTGGGGGCTTACGTCAGGGTCCTCTCATCTGGGGTAAGGGAAGGGCTGTAAGAGTCCTGGAGGTGGAGGGAAGGTCTCCATCAGGGCACAGGTGCTGGGGAAGGAAAGCCTGGTGTCTGGGCAGTGGAACTTGTTACACATGTTAGTTGGTCAGGAAGAGAAGAAGCGGTTTCCTCACAAATTTACTTAACGGTTGTCTGACACCAGAGTCTTCTCAGAATGACTGAGAGGAGGTTGGTTCAGGCTTTTCTTGATATTGGACTTAGAGGGGCCCACCACACTTTCAGCACACTGAGCGAGCGGGAAGTGCTCTGCTCTTCCTTGAGACTAAGCTGAGTGGCTGCCTCTTGTCTGGAGTCCCTGACTCCTGCCCTGTCTCTCCCCAGCTCCGAGGAAATAGAGAGCGGCTCCAGCCAAGCTTTGCTCTGCCAACTCTCCTGCCTGCTGGTCCTCCTCCAGCCACCCATGTGAGTGTCTGCAGGTGAGTGCTCCACACCCCGCTGGCTGTGCCTGACTCTGGTGTGGGGGACCTACAGGTGACCTTCTGGTTCTCTCCATCAGGAGAAGGGGAGATGGTAGGGGCCCTGCCCCACACAGATTATGGTGTCCCCACTAAGTGTAGTTAATTTTTTTTTAAATCACTGAGCCGTAAACAAGGATAAAGAATTGTAACAACTGTCCTACCATGACATTAGTGTTTTAAACAGCCAAATAGACAAGTTTTGGAAAAAAAAAAATCTCTCCTCTTTCCCAGCTTTTCTAATGTTCTAAGCTGACACGCATGAATGGATTCTCTTTACTCTCCCGGTGTTCGTGAGGCATCCACTATGGGTTTGGTGTTGTTTTAGTCCTCTAGCCCTGTTTTAACAGAAATACTGCAAATGGGTGGCTTTAAAAAGCTAAAAGCCCAGATTCAGGGTGTCAGTTCCAGGGGAAGGCTTTCTCTGCTGGCTCTGGAGGAAGGCCTTTGTTGTCAATCATCCCTTGGACTGGAAGCTTCTGGGCACAGAGACCTAGCTTTTCCCAAAGGACACACTCTGCTCCCAGCACTGCTTTCTTTCCTAATGGTATGAGGTCCCCAACTCTCTGCTTGCTTCCTTTTCTTTTTATTTCTTGTAGGATAAAAGGTGATCCAAGTCACACAGCAGGGTTGTTCCCTTAGTGAGAGTGTTACAGTCTGTTTTACCCTGCTAGGGCTGCTCTAACAGAAATACCACAGAGTGGATGGCTTTAACAAAGGAAAGTTTATCCTTACACAGTCTGGTAGGCTACAAGTCCATATTCAAGGTGTCCACTCCAGGGAAAGGCTTTCCCCCTCGTCGGCTCTGGAGGAAAGTCTGTGTTGCATTAGTCTTTGTTCAGGGAGCATGTTGACGCAGGAACCCCAAGTCTGAAGGATCAGCTCGTCTCCCGGTACTGCTTTCTTGATGGCACAAGGTTCCCAAATCTCAGCCTGTCTCCCTTTCCTTTTATCTCTTGCAGGCTGAAAGGATTAAGGGTGAAGCAAGCCATACTCCACGGAAACTCCCTTTACAGTGGAGCAGGGAGGTGATCTTATAAAGGGATTTACAGTCCCACCCTAATGCTTTAACCTACAGCATATGAAAACCACAAAATGGAGAACAGTCATAAGATACTGGGAATCATGGCCCCAGCCACATGGCTACGCATATTTTTGGGGGGACACAACTCAATCCATGATGCAGTCCCACCCTAATCTTCTTTAACGTACTTCTATCTGCTCACCACAGGCAGAGATTAGAATTTATAGCATGGGAAAATCACAAAATGGAGGTCAATCAGAATCTTGGGAATCATGGCCCAGTTAAACTGCAATGCATATTTTTGGGGGGATACAATACAATCCATAACAGAGACAATGGTGGCTTGGACCAGGGTTGAGCGGTAAAGAAGATGGTATTTGGGGGTCCAAAGGAGAGCATAGTTGCAGCGTGTCTGCTCAGAAGGCAGGGTGACTGGTGGGGTATCACCTTTTCTAGCAAGCAGTGACTGAGGCTCATGTGAGCCACAGGAGTCAGCTCAGATTTCAAACAGAAATAGCATTTGACTCTGAGTTTTAAGTGTACATGTAATTCAGTGCAAGAGCAAAGATAAGAGGACAAATAAGGAACAGTAGACATGGGAGTGGGGAATTTCTAGGAGGTGGCAGAATGACTAGAGCTGAGACCTAGGTGTCTGATGGCCCCTGGTCAGTTATCTGTACTCTCCTAAGGTGGATCCAGTTAGGGCTGTGGTTCTTAAAGTGTGGTCCCTGAGCCAGAATATCTGCACCCCTAAAACTCCTTATTGTTGTTGATTTTAGCTGCCACTGGTTGGTCGTGACTTATGGTACCTCAGGGACAATGAACCAAAAGCAGTTCTGACTGCTTGGGAAGCTGAGATTCTACTACTAACTCACAAATTCCTTGGAGAACTCCTTAGACACCCGTATTTTGCACTTCCCCTAGACTTACTGAATCAGAAGCTTTGGGGATGGGCTCCAGAGATTTGTGACTTACACCCTCCATGTGATAATGATGCATATTCAAGCCTGACAACCACAGAGTTAAAGAGTCTTTCATGAAGGGCCCTGGAACCAGAAACCCAGGCTCATGAGGGAGGCACATTGTTATCATTTCTGGGACATGATATTGTGGTGAGAACATCTCACCCCATTCAGCTCATTCCTTCAGGAGCTGAAAGTCATCTGCAGTTTTCACCTAGTAATGTTTCTTTTCTCCCCTTCAGCGTCTGTCCCCAGGATTCTCATTCTCCTGTCTTATTCATAGATGAGTTCCAGGTGATCGGCCCCAAGGCCCCGGTTGTGGCAGTGCTGGGCCAGAACACCGAGCAGCCCTGCTCCCTGTTCCCAGCTACAAGCGCAGAGAACATGGAGCTGCAGTGGTTCCGTTCCAAGTTCTCCGAAGCGGTGTTCATCTATCAGAACCGCCAGGAGCAGAAGGAGGGGCAGATGCCGCAGTACAGAGGGCAGACCTGGCTGGTGAGGACTTCCTCATCCATGGGGAGGCCGCCGTGTGCATCGATGATGTCCGGGCTTCTGATGAAGGGCTGTACATCTGCTTCTTTAGAAATGGAAGCTTCTATGAAGAGGCTACTCTGGAGCTGAAGCTGGCAGGTTGGTGACTTGGTGTATGTATTCTAGAGTCCTGCAGCGTTGGTGTAGGGAGCAAGCTCAGGGATGATTTAATTCAGCCCCTCATTTTATAGACACAGAAAAGGAGGAGGACTTGTTCATCTAATCAATGTAAATAACGTAGAACCCTTACTATGTGTCAGGCTGTGTTTTAGGCCTCTGGGTGTGTCAGAGACCCAAATAGATCTCCTTGCTCTGTAGAGTTCATTTTCTAAATGTAGAGATAGAAAAACAATAATAAACATATAGGACATAGATGATGTTAGAAGGCAACAAATTCTGAGGAGAAAAGACAAAGTAGAACAGGAGAAGGGGATGAGGATGTGGGTGTGTGAACTGGCTTGGGGACTTGGCTGGACCTTACTGAGAATCTGCTGTCTGAGTAAAGGCTTGAAGAAAGCACGGATTTAGCTGAGTGCATAACGGGGATGAGAATTCCAAGCAGAAGGAAGATCAGTGCAAACTCTGTGGGGTAGGAGTGTAGGTAGTATGTTCTGGGCACACAAGGAGACCACGTGGCTGGTGGAGTACATGAGGGACAGGATGGTAAGAGATGTCAAGAGTGGACAAAGAGGTGTTCCTTGTATAGGTAACACAGAAGAGGGATCAACTAATGCTGTCTACTGTGATCAGAAGAGTTCCCTAGGGAATAGCACTCAAGCTGACACTTTGAGTTCATCAGGCCAGGTTCCAGGGAGCCATCATGGTTGACTGATAGAAGCTGAAAAGGATGGGAACACAGGACCAGTGTCTGGTTAATAGCAATGAAGCAAATAGCCATGGGGCTGGAGGATGTGGGCCCTGCATGGCACAGGTGATGGAGGTTGGGGGGATTGAGAGAAGGGGTGGAGGAGGAAGGCAGATGTCCAATCAGCAAAAGCTTCGTTTCCTCTGTTAAGTAGTTTGGATCCAGAGCAGAGGTGCGTTTCAGCACAACAGGGCTGGCAATGCTCACCTAGCAGCTGTGAGGAGGATGGATGTGGGGGAGAAAAGCTGGAGGCCTAGAGTGTACCAGGTGGAGAGGATGACTGCCTGACCACAGGTTGTTGCCAGAGTCGCAGTCAGGCATCAGAGAGATTTATAAATTAGAATCAACTAAGTGAGTAGATAGGTGCACTATATTTTGGACCCTGGTAGCTTAGTAGTTAAGTGCTGCATCTGCAAATCAAAGGGTCAGCCATTCAAGTCCTCCAGGCACCTCTTGGAAACTCTATGGGGCTATTCTACTCTGACCTATATGGTCCCTGTGAGTCAGAATTGACCAGATGGCAGTGATTTGAGTTTTTTTTGTTTTGTTTTTTTTTTTTTTTTTTTTTTGGAAGAGCAAGAGTGGGGCACAGAGATTCCCAGGGTTTTGACTTGGCTGGTTGCTGTTCAGTGGTAGAAATATTGCCAAACCAAGTGCCGTCGAGTGGGATCCGACTCATGAAATATTGATAATTATGTATTAATTACCTATCACTATAATAATGGTGTATAATGATGAGCCACAACTTCAGTAGTGTATAACAGTAAACATGTATTTAAATTGAGCACACTGTAGAGTTCAGCTGATCTGCTCTGGGCTTGGCTAATTCCAACTGGGCTCATCCATACTTCTGGGTCAGCTAAAGAGGTCACCACTTGTACTTTGGCTGGGATTTCACATGGGTGGGAGTCAACTTGCTGATCTTGGGTGGCTATAGTTAAAAAGTCTGGGGTGACCAAAGCAATCTTCCGTGAGCTCATCCTCCTGCAAGTGAGTCTGAGCTTGTCTATCCTGTGCAAAAAGCAGAGGCCCCACTGCATGAGCACTTTTCAAAACTTGGCTTGTTTCATGTTTGCTGCTTTCTCACTAGTGAAATCAAGTGATATGATCTATGTAAGTATCAGAGTGAGCAGGCACTGTGAAGTGACATGGCAAAAGACAGCAATGGATAAGGGCTACAGCTGATTACCGAAAGGCTGGAAGTTGGAATCCACTAGCCCTTCTTGGAAACCCTATAGGGCAGTTCTACACTGTTCCATAGGGTTGCTATGAATCAAAGCGGATATAAAGAAAGGCGAAGATCCAGGGCTGTTTGTAACTAAGCTACCACAGATGGGAAAAAGTTATGAATTTCACTGTGGCATTTTGAGTCTGAAGTGTTTAAGAATGATCCTTGTAAACATAACCAATGAAGATGTGTATATAAAGGTGGGGAATTTGGGAGACAGAGTTGCTTAACTGATACAGTGTCAGAAGTGATTTGGAAAGAAAAAGAGTAGGAACAAAAAGCCAGGAAACTGTATTATATCAGAAGGTGGAGATTCAAGTTCCCTGCTGAACGGAAACTGAGGAAGAAGGCCTGCAGGGTGCCTGCTGGGCTGCCAAATAGGAGATTTTTGTTAACTCTCCAAGCATAGGCTCAACGGAACAGTAGATATCAGACTGTTGGGGGTCAAGAGGTTTGTGCCAGGTGAGAACATAGAGATTTTCATGGATTATAAAGTATTCTCTTCTAAGAAGAGAGTAGGAGATTAAAAATTTGAACCAGTTTATGTGTCTAGGAAAGGAAGTAGGTGGAGAGGAAGAGAGTAAAATAAGGACATAGTATGGAGGTCGAGCTGAGACAGAGGAGAGAAAAGGAGAAGGAAGGTAGATGATTATTGATGGTACCAGGTCTTAGAAGTGATGATGACCTGTGGGTTCCAGAGTTCAGGGAAACAATTATCCTGGAGTGAGAGAGACTTCCACTCACTGTGTCACAGGAAGATAGAAGTAAGACCATGGAAGCCGAAGAAGAATTTGTAGATAATTAAAGCAAAACAGACAAACAAAAAAATACCAAATCTCTGTTAATTTCAAATATTTTCTTCATCTTAGATTAAGTCAAACAAAGTCTTAGTTTCTACAAAGTTCATGGCCTGTTTGACTTTAGCCCTTGATGATTTTTTGTTTGAGTTATTTACTTCTTCTTCTGCTTTTCCTGTTCAGTTTGGCCATAGTTTATCCATTTTGTTGATCCTTTCAAAAAAACAGCTTTTGGTTTTCTTAACTCTCTCAATTGTTTTTCTAGTCTCTAATTCATTTACTTCTACTCTAATTTTTATTATTGGCTTTCTTCTGGTCCCTGAGAGGTTCTGTTGCTGCTCTCTTTCTAGTTGTTTGAGTTGTAGAGTTAATTCTTTGATTTGGGCCCTTTCTTTTTGGACATGTGCATTTACTGAGATAAATTGACCTCTGAGCACTGTTTCGCTGTGTCCCATAAATTCTGGCAGGATATGTTTTCATTTTCATTTGATTCCATGAATTTCTTTGTTCCATCCTTGATTTCTTCTATAACCCAGTCTTTCTGAGCAGAACATTGTTCAGTTTTCATGTCTTTTGTTTTGTTTACCTTCTTTTTTTCTGTTATTGTTTTCTAGTTTTATGGTTTTATGATCTGAAATGATCCTCTGTGACGTTTCAGTAGTTTGAATTTTGTCAAGGATTGCTTTGTGGCCTAACGTGTAATCAGTTCCAGAGAATGTATCATGTGCTTTGGAAAAGAAATTACACTTGTCTTCTATTGGGAGGACTGTTCTGTCTAGGAGGTCATCTTGAATAACTGTGGCATTTAGATTTTCTGTGTCTTTACTGAACTTTTTTCTAGATGCTCTGTCCTTATTTAGAGTGGTGTGTTGAAGTCTCCTACTATTATCGTGGAGCTGCCTATTTCTGTTTGCAATGCACACAGTGTTTGATGTATTGTGGAGCCCTGATGTTGTGTGGGCAGGTACTTAATACGGTTATGTTCTCTTGGAGTACTGAGCCGTTAACTATTGTATAATGTCCTTCTTTACCCAATTTGATGACTTTTACTTTAAAGTCTGTTTTATCAGAGAATAATATTGCCACTTTTACTCTTTTCAGAATGTTGTTAGCCTGATGTATTTTTTCCATCCTTTGAGTTATAGTCTGTTTGTATATTTGAGTCTATGGTGTGTCCCCTGTAGGCAACATATAAATGGGTCATTTTTTTTACCCAGCCTGTCACTCTCTGTCTCTTTATTGGTACCTTCAGTCCGTTTACATTCAGTGTGATTATTGATAGGAGTGAGTTTAGTGCTGTCATTTTGATGTCTTTTTTTATGTGTTGTAGACAATTCCTTTGTTTTACCTAATTTTATGTACTAGTCTTTTCTCTTTATGTTTCCTTTTGACCTTTTTCAATGTCAGCTGTTTTTCATTTGCTAAGATTTCGTGTTATTCTTGGTTTTCATTTTGTTGTGTAGGAATGATAGTTTCCTTTGTGGTTACCATAACAGTTACCCCTATTTTTCTAAATTTAAACCAGTCTTTAATTTCTTTATCTCACCTTCACTTCCTCTCCATGTAAAAAGTCTATGGCTACATTTTTTTCTAGTTCCTCTTTTTTATTATAATGTTTACATAATGACATCTCTGTTTACCTATTTTCAGTGTTTTGCCTACAATTTATTTTTATGATTCCCCTATACAGGTTGATATCCAGTTGCTCTGTTCTGTGTTCTGGTCTTGGGCTGTTACTTGGTGTTCTTGGTTTTCTAACCACAGGACTCCCTTTAGTATTTCTTATAGTTTGGGTTTGGTTTCTGAAAATTCCTTAAATTTCTGTGTATCTGGAAATGTCCTAATTTCACCATTACATTTGAGAGACAATTTTGCTGGATACGTAATTCTTGCCTGGCAATTATTTTCCTTCATGATTATGTATGTTACATCCCATTGCCTTCTTGCCTGCATGGTTTCTGCTGAGTAGTCTGAGCTTAGGCTTACTGATTTTCCTTTGTAGTTGTTTTTTGTTAATCCTCAGCCACACTTAGAAGTATCTCCTTCTCTTGAATTTTGGCAAATTTGATTATAATATACCTTGGTGCTTTCTTTTGGTATCTATCCTGTGTGTTTGATGAGCTTCCTGGATAGATTTCTTGTCATCTTTGACAGTATCAGTGAATTTTTGTGTCACCAAATAATATTCAACAATTCTTTCTGTATACTTTCTTATTCCCTCCTGTTCTGGTACTCCAATCACTCATAGATTATCCCTCTTCATAGAGTCCCACACAATTCTTAGTGTTTCTTGATTTTTTTTTTTTATTTCTTTTATCTGATTTTTCATCACATGTTGTTACGTCATGTGCTTTGTCTTCAATCCACTAATTCAGGCTTCCATTGTCTCAATTCTGCTCCTTTCACTTTCTATTGAGTTGTCTAACTCAGTGTTTTTATTATTGTTAATTTTCTGAATGTCTAATTCTTGCTGCTCAATGCTTTCTTACAGCTTGTTTGGTTTGTCCTTATCACCTGCTGCATTTTGCATCATCTCCTTCCTCACATCTTGAAGAGTTCTAAATGTTAGTCTTTTGTATTCTGCCTCTAATAATTCCAGAATTTCTCTTCCTCTGGGAAATTTGATTCCTTATTTGGGGAGTTTTCTGAAGGGATCATGATCCACCCCTTTAGTGATTTGGTAGGGACTGCACTTCTGCCAGCCAACCCAAGTGCCGTCTAGTCAGATCTGACTGAGTCATCAGTAAATTATAGTTACTTATGTTTACCCACTATGTTCTAGCTTCTTGTTGTAAAATGTATAGTTTATAGACCTGCTGCTTCCCCTGACTAGAAAACTCTACTCAGGCCAACTCTTTGGACAAAAATACACTGGACTTGGGGACAAAATGTGACCATGTGATGTATGTACTTTGTGGTCCTGTACATTTATAAGACACTGTCCTGCTGGTCTCTTTCTAGATGGAAGAGAAGAGGGTGGAGAGGAAGGGACAGGAGCTTGTTAAGAGGATACAACAAGTATAGAATGGCAAGGAGAGCAAAAGGAGCTGCGGATAGGTGGGTATTTTAGTCAGCTGGTACTGCTCTAACAGAAATACTATAGAGTGGATGGCTTTAACAAACAAAAGTTTATTCTTACACAGACTGGTAGGCTTCAATTCCAAATTCAGGGTATCCCCAACAGGGGAAAGCTTTCCTTGCTGTCATCTCTGTAATAAATTCCCTATGTTGCATCTGTCGTTGTCCAGGTAGCATCTTGGTACAGGAATCTTAGGTCTGAAGGATGAATTCTTCTCCCCATGGTACTTTCTTGATGATGTGAGGTTCACAACTCTCCACTTGCTTCTCTTTCCTTTTATCTCTTATAGGATAAAAGGATAAAGGGTGATACAAGCCATACTCCATGGAAACTCCTTTTACAGTAGAGCACGGAGGTGATCCTATGAAGGCGTTTACAGTCCCTCTTTACAGACAGCATAGGAAAATCACCAAATGGAGGACAATCATAAAATATTGGGAATCAGGACCCAGCTACATGCCTACTTGTATTTGGGAGGGGACACAGTTGAATCCATGACAGAGGTCATGCAGAATTAATTTGGATTGTATACTTTCACTCATTCACAATCAAAAAATAAAACAGAATAAAATAAAATGTGTAATTTACTTTTCTTACATTGATTCAGCTCAGGTGTCCAGGTGGTCAGTCACCAAGTGTATGTGACAAACTCTTAGCTGCTGTCCTAGACGGACAGGGGTAACTGACATAGGCATAAATGTCTGGCTGCAGCTGTGGATAAAGGTAGGGAGTTAATAGCCATCCCTGAGTATCTGTGAGGTTGTTGTATCACCTTATATCTGAATTTAGGTGAAGGAATAGTTTCTGCCCTGATTTTCCAGCTTAGGGAGTTGGCAGACAAATTTTTTTCTTTTTTTAATTTCTGCTTCCCAGAGTCTGCCTAACTGTCCCCCTCTACCACCCCAGCACTGAAGAATGGCCCAGGACAGGTTCAAGGAGATCTACCTCCTACCGAGCCAACAGCATCAGATTCCAGAGCCAGACACAGTGCAGAGAAGGGTGAGGGAGAATGGCTCAGGGAGGGCTTTAGGAGTCTTACTTCCAGCTCAGTTAGTGGCGTCAAACTTTAGTACCAGACTCAGGCAAAGAAGGGAAGGGGGAGCACCAGGAGAAGTGAGGTAGGCCCACCTCATAAAAAAGATTCAGATCGGCAAGCAGCAGGTTACAAAATGAAAGCTAAAAATACTGGGAAGCAGGTTACAACACAACAACTTAGTTTTTGACAATCTGGTGCTGTCTGTCACTGGCTTTGGAGGTGCAAGTGGATTCTTCAGACAATTACTCCTGTGGAGGCGGAGTATCTACTAACCTCCACTCTCATACCACCATGCAGCAGCATCAGAGGATCCCTGGCTGGTCAGATCTATAGAATCCTATGTAGTTCTGGCACTAATCTCAGCCCAGTTTCTCAAGTTTCCCTTTGTTCAGGGCTCCTGGGATGTCATATGTACTGGATTTATTTGTTTCTTTGATTCCTTGTTGTTAGAGAGGTCACAGGAAGTATCTGTCTACTCTGCCATCTTGGCCCTACCTCCTTGATGAGTTTTTGTTATGAATCTTATTTCTCCTGGCCTGATCTGGAATTTTCTCTTTTGATGTATGTTTCCTTGGCTGCATTTCAAGATAAGAGGTATGAAAAGTGTCCTTTTTTTCCCCCTCTATAACTTAGTCTTTCCATCTGCATCTTTGGAAAAAGCAGCCCCCAGCCTCAGATCTCCCCTTGTTACTGCATAGCTACTGGTTCTTGCCTACAACTGGAAAAGAATTTCAAGAAGAGGCAACAAGAGAATTTGAAGGGGAGCACCTCAATTGGGGAAGGAGAAGCACTGCACAGAGAAGTGCCACCCAGTTGGTCAGCCACCAAGTGGATAGCACTTCAGAGGCTAAGCAAGCTGGGGATTTTAAGGTTTACATGGAAGCCTTGACTCTCTGCCTATCAGGACCACCAATCTCTGTTTTCTCTTCTTTGGCCTCGGCGGTGGACACATCCTTTGGTGTTTCCCAGGATATGCATGCACACCAACTCCAAGATGACTGTGGTTGCTGAGGCTGCTGGTCAATTGGCAGGACTCATTATGGGATGTCTGCACAGATACAGACCCCTTTTATATGTGTGGCAGCTCACCATCCCCAATCTCCCTTGTGGGGGTAGTTAAGGGTCTGGGCAGCTGGTTCCCAGGGTAGAGTGCTTAGCAGTTATCTGGAAAACTAACCTAAGAGGTCATAGCTAGTTGTAATACAAAACAGCTCTGGGGTAAGTTTCCTTCGAGGCCTTTCTGTTATTCAACATTCTATCATCTGTTATTGCTGAGCTTGTGGGTGGTAGACAAGTAGGTCCCAGATTTTCCTCCTTTCTGACCACCTCTCCTGCCTCTCCCTAAAGAGTCCACTCAAGACTTCCATGGTTCCCTGTGGTGAGGAGTTGGCCCTGCCACCACTAGGGGTTGGGCTTCCCACAGAACCTCCAGAATGCAAGACAATTCTCTTAAGCGTCACACTACCTGGGTCCTGGGACAAAGCAAGTTACCCTGCCTATGCTAAAATCAGAATGTGAAGGCACCACAAAATGATATAAAGAAGGCAAGGTAGATATAAAGAAAGCCAAAGACACTGGGCTATGTCTTTAGCTGATTAATTAGACATGGGAAGAAAGTAGGAATTCTTTTCTGAAATTTTGAGTTCCAAGTGTATCTGAGGAGTCTTGGTGGAGATAACCCATCAAAATGTGAATATAAGGGAGGGGAGTTTGGGAAATGGGATTGGTTACCTGCTGTAATTGTGAAAGTACATTACAAAGAGAAACAGCTGTGCATGAAGAGAAATGAGGGAGAGTGTGTGAAATGAGAAGAGTGAAATTTGGGGATCAAGGCATGAGACTTTTGCTTTTATGGAGCCAGAGTTGGAGAAGTTCAGGAAAATGGTTTAGCAGAGTGGTCTCAGAGGTGACAAGCCAAATATAAGTGAAGAATATCCAAGACAAGATACAGCCAGTTTTAAGACTGAGTCAACAGTGTCACATGCTGAAGGAAGAGTGAGTGAGAAGGGCTGCAGGGTGACCACTAAAGCTGCAAGAGAGGAGATGTTTTGCTCATGTACTAAGTATAGACTGAATGAAATAGTAGGAGAACCTAGGCTGTTGAAGGTTGAAACATTGGTGAGAGGTGAGAATGTGGAGATGTTCAAGGATTATAATGCTTACTCTTCTGAGAAGGGAAGAAGAGGAGTCTGCAGAAATTTGAACACATTGATATATTTAGGCCAAAGGATAGATGGAGAGGAAGATTAACAAAACAGGAGAGAGAGAGAAAAAGACAGTAATTTATGGGATCAGCCTTAAAAGGCATCATGACCTCTGGGATCCAGAACTCAGGTGAGCAGTTACTCTTTGGTGTTGAGTTTTCCTTAGACTTTGTGACAAGAAGGTGAGAGTGACATCGGATCATATGCAGAAAATTTGTTGTTTAATTAAGACAAAATCAAAATAAATTCCATAAATCACTTAATTACAAATGTTTTCTGCTTCATAGAGGAGGTCCACTCAAGACTTTGTTTTGATGTAACTTTATGGCTTAGTTTGACTTATAGCTTTCAATAATTGTGGTAAAGACCCATCTTGTTCCTGCAGGTTTGGTCTGAAATTTTATCTATTTATTTATGTTTCCTGGGCTGATCTCTGAGAAACATTTCAAGTTCATTTTTCACTTTTCTCAGTGCCTCAGTCTCTCCCCATGTGTGGTTGGAATGAAAAATCCCCTCCTAAGGCACTTTCTAACAGCTTTTCTAAGAGATCCCTCCTTGGTTCCCTGGGGTCAGACTGTGGCCCTGCCACAACCAGGGGACAGTATTCCCATAATGTCCCCACAAGGCAGGATTGCTGTTTCCCTCTGGTGATGTGTAATATGTAACATTGCCAGGATTCCAGGCCTCCACCTGAGAGACAAGGTGGCTTCCTGGCTTCCACAGCTTTCCTTCCACAGGTGTGGGCTCTGCCCTTGAAGTGTGCCTTGAAGGACTGGAGGACAGTGGGGGTCCTCGTGGCCTGCAGGGCCTCAGGGTGGTTTCCAGAGTCCTGGGTTCAGTGGAGACATCCTAGCGGAAAGAAGTTCCTGGCTTCCTCCGGGTCCCTGCCTAGGATACTGAAGGCCTGTTCTGTGTGGAAGTCTCACTGTTGGTGAGAGACAGCTCTACAGAATATGACCTGCTCCATCATCAACCCCATCCTGGGCCAGGAGAAAGCAAAGGCCATTTCTATACCAGATCAGTGCTGTTCCTGCTCCAAGGAGGGCCAGATGGAGGGGAATGGGATCCCTGGCTGTGGTGGGCAGGACGGGCCTAGATTTGCCCTGATGCTGGCTCTGTCTGGGTTCAGTGCTTCTTCCCCCAGGCCTCTCCCTGGAAGGCAGCTTTTGTCGTGAGCCTGAGCTTGCTGGTGCTCCTCATGCTTGGGGCTGGATGTTTTCTCCAGAAACTTCATTCAGCAAGGGGGAAGGTGCTGAAGGCTGCAGGTAAGACAGAGTAGGGGCCTGGGTGGTTGAGGGAAAGTGCACAAGGGGGAAAGCTGACAGCAGGAGCAGAACCTGTAGAGGGAGACCCAGGGCCCTTGCCCAGAGCACCTAGAGCAGGAGACTCAGGGGAGCCAGAGAGGGAAGCTGGGGCCACGGATGACCAGATGGGGCTGGAGGGAGTACTTTTTCAAGCACATGGAGGGAGGTCTGTGGTTCTTAGCTCACTGCATTTCCTGCATGTTACCTTTCAGACGACAGGGAGAGACAGTACCGATGGTGAGTTACCCTCCAGAGGTCTTTGGAACTCAAGTCCCACCTGTGCTCAGGTGTCCCCTCTCCTTGTGTGTCACTGACTTAGACACAAGGATCCTGTTCCCTGAGGATAGTAGTGGAAGGTGGTGGTGGGAGAAATCCTGCTCCTCGGGCTCTCCTGGGTCTGGGCCTCTCTTTCCTTCACAGTGCTGGAAACCTGGTGGTGGTGACCTCTGGAATCTGTCCTGTATCCTGGGTCTTCTCACTCAAGCCCTGACCTGTGCACTATAATGTAGGTTTTCTAGCCTTTTAATGCACCCTGCCCCTCAGTCTGCACCTGGGAGTCAAAATGTGGGTGCTCAGGGATTTCAAGAAAAGAGCTACATGAGTAAGTGGGGCCACTTAGTTTAAGCCCCAAACACCTGCTTCTTGGGATTGTCAGGCTTTCCAGCTCCTGTAAGTGCTGAAGAAAAGGTCATGGGAAAACTGGTCCATTGCTGGTTGGGATGCAAAATGGTGCAGCTGCTTCAAATAACAGTGTGGCGCCTCCTTAAAAAACTAAAAATATAACTACCATATAACTTGGCAGTGTCAGTCCCAGTCATACATTAAAAAGACTAAAAAGAGAAACATAAACCTGTATATCAACTGTAACACTATTCACAATAGCCAAAATGTGGAAACAATGAAAATTTTCAATCAACAGATGAATGGATACAGCAAATGCGGTAAATCTTCTGTATATTGCAGGAGCCCATATCCATACAATGGAATATTACTCAGTCATAAAGGGAAATGAAGCCTTTTCTTTTTTCATTTATTGTGACTGGTGCAAGTGTACAATCCAGTTTAAACTTACATGCCCACCTATTTGCAGCTCCTTCTGCTCTCCTTTCCTGGTGACAGCACACTGCTCCCTTCTATACATGTTCTATACATGTCATATCCTCTTAACAATATCCTGTCCCCTACTCTCCACCCTCTCCACTCCCCTCTAGTAAGAGGCCAGTAGGACGATATCCTATAAATGCATGGAACCATAAATTGCACACACGATATGGTTACTCTGTGTCCCTAAGTCCAATCCACTCCTGTCCAAAGAGTTGACCTCCTTGATGATTTATGACCAGGGGCAGCAGCATGTCTAAGGGCCCGTCTTCCCTGGGGAAGCCCCAGGCCCTTGGGCCATCAATTGTGATCTTCTAGTGGAGTTATCACGGTGTACCCCTTTTTATTCTTGTGTTGCCACTGGGACTCAACTTTGTGAGCCCCATGACAGCTTTCATTGGTGATGGCCAGGCACCATTTGACTCCTCTGCTCGTACATTGATGTAGTCTCCCATTCATGTGGGTCTTTCTGTCTTCTGGATTTTCTTTCCCCCATGTCGTTGTTGTCCTTGGTGATCATCTGTTCTAGCTGAGATGGGACCACTTGATGTACCTCAGATGGCAGCTTGCTAGCTTTTAAGACCCCAGACGCCACTCACCAATATAAGTTGCAGAAGACTCTCTTAGCAATAGGCTAGTTATGCCAATTGGTCTCAATGTCCCCTGACAGCATGGTCCCCAGACGCCTATGCCTGCTACTCTGTCTTTGAAATGTTGGATTAAGATTGGAAGAGTTTTCAGGTTACGCTGAAGTCCAAGTTAAATTGATCTTCTTTCTAATGTGTGCTGTCACTGATTTTATCCAACCAAGTTTCTATCAACTATCTAATCTATAATCAACCCTCTCCCTCCTTCCCTCCCCTCCCTTGCAGCCATCAAAATGTCTTTTCTTCAGTACGTGAGTCTGTTTTTAAGTCCTTATAGTAAGGTTCTTGTGCAATATTTATCCTTGTGCCACTGACTGATTTCCCTCAGCATAATGTCTTTCAATTGACATCAAGTTATGAGATGCTTCCTAAAATCATCATTGTTCTTCATCGTTGCATAGTGTTCCATTGAGTATATGTACCATAGTTTATTTATCCGTTCATCTGTTGTTGGGCATCTGGTTGATTCCAAATTCTTCCTATCATTGGCTGTGCTGCAATAAACATTCATGTGCATGTATCTGTTCGTGTGACTGCCCTTGCTTCTGTATGATACATTCCAAGCCTTTGGGTTACTGGGTCAAATGGTAGCTCCATTTCCAGCTCTTTAAGGAAGTGCCCGATTGCTTTCCAAAGAGGTTATACCATCTTGCAATGCCACCAGCAGTGTAGGACAGTTCCAATTTCTCCACAGCCTCTCCAGCATTTGTTGTTTCAGAAATGAAGTCTTAACGCATGCTACAACATGGATGGACCTTGAAAACATGCTGATGAAATAAATCAGTCACAACAAGAATATTGATGTATGCTCTCACCTATATGAAATCAGCAAATATATGGATACCAAAGATTACCAGTAGTTTCAGCGTTAAAAGAGGTAGAGTTCAAGAGCCACAAGAAAATGTGCAAGATTCTGTGTCACAAGAACAAAAAATGTGACTCATCGTTGGTCCCAATGATTAACTCTGCTTTTAAAAGAATTTTGTGTTTGACAGACTCAGGACCCTGGGTTGGGTTCAGCAGGGCAATGGATATAGACTGCCAAAGGAGGAACCTGGAGAATTTAGAATTGCTTCCACAAGAAAGGGGACAAAGGAATTATTGAAGAAAAACTAGGTAAGGAAGAAGAGAGAAAGGAGGAGCAAAGGAGAAGAAATCCAAGAAATGTCCTGTACAGGTGGTGGGTGGAACAGGGTGGGAGATGCATGCTGAAGGTCCCAGCCGTGGTGGGTGGACTTCGGGAAGCAGAGAGAGAGTTGAAGGTCGTTTGTATGCATAAAATGGCATCAAATTTTGGAAATGTATTTGAGAGATTCCTGTAGAGATTACATTTATTTTAAAACCATTTTTAAAATGAATGTTGAATTGAGTTTGCCTCAATAATGAGACCCTTCCAACAGTGGCAGGAGGCAGGGGCATGATGTCATTCTTGGGTTCTTTCCAGTTGTTTCTGACTCACAGTGGCCCCATGTGACAGAGGGTTATTGTCCTTTAGTGTTTTCTTAGCTGTCATCTTTCTGGGAGAAGACGGCCAGGTCTTTACCTTGAAGGACTGTTGACTGAGTTAGAACTGCCAGCCTTTTAGTTAACAGACAAATGCTGAACGATTTGTGTCTCCAGAGCTTCTTAGGAGTAGGATGCCGGGAAATGAGCGCAGTGAAGGGCTATGCAGAGAACCTGTTAACACCGGGGCAAACTCGGGTTGGTGCCCTCCAGGCTGGTATAATGCAACTTTTTTCTGCTCCACAATGTTTCTGTTCCCTGTCAGGGATCTCGGGTGCTAGAGACAAAGAGCATTGAGCAGAAGGGGCCAAGGACATGTGGGGACCCCATGTGTGATGCACCCACCCTAGAGTCTTACTGATTCTTCCACAGATTTTTTTGTAAATACTGAGGATAAGTATCTCTGTTGCCTAGAACTGTTATGACAGAAATACCTCAAATGGTGATCCCATTCACTTGTCTCAGGTTGAAAAACTGATGTACCACATGGCATCATCCTCCTGATCCAGTCTTTCCCCCGTCCACTGGCCATCTGGACACTTCCGTGTCTCTCCACCTTATCACACAGTAGGCAAGATTTTCTGGTCCTTAGCTTTCCACGTGCAGCTTTTCTCTACATATCTTCCCTGGCTAGTGCCTTCTTCCAAGTTTTCTATTTGCTACTGTAACAAATTATCACAAACTTAGTGTCTAAAAACAGTACCAATTCTTATCTTACAGCTCTATGAGTCAGAACTCTGATGTGGGTCTCCATGGACCAAATCAAGGTGTCAGCAGGGCTATTCTCCTTTCTGAAGGTCCTTGCCTTTTCTAGCTTCTAGAGGCTCACCTGTGTGCCTTGGCCCATATTCTCCTTCCTCCAGGTTCAGAGCTAGAACATAGGATTTTTTACCCTCCTTCCATTGTTATTTCCCTGTTCCTGAACAAATAAGCCAACACTCTCTACTTATAAGGATGTATGTGATTAGATTGACCCATTAAAGTAATTTAGAAGAGTCTCATAGTCCTCAATCTTCATCATGTCTGCAAAATCTCTTATGCCAAAATCCCTTGAACCATATTCAAAGGTTCTGGAAATGAAAAAATGAACATCTTTGGGGGCTGTGATTCTGCCTGTCACATAGGGTTTCTCCTGCAAGTCTGTAATCTCTTTCAGCTCTTCTTGGGACAAGCAGAAGACTAGATCCAATATATTTAGTTCTTCCAAATCTAGAGGAAGTTTTGCTCTTGTATCTAAGATAAATTGGAGTGAAAAGCTGGTAGTATTGGACCTTCCCGCTGTATGTGAATGTCTCTTTTTTTTTGAACTTCTCTCTCTACCTATCTAGAATAGATGCTATTTCTCTAATGCCATATTCCAAGCTCTGTATTCACACCTTGCAAACATGTTCTGAAGTCAGCTCAACCAGATATAACTTTTTTCTATCTATTGCTCAAAGGCAACCTACAAGGTCAGCTTGATGAGCTCCTGGTAAATACATGGAGATCTTGGGAATTTTGATCTCTTCAATTCTGTGTGAGTCATCTAGTGCTGCTGTAACAGAAACACCACAAGTGGATGGCTTTAATAAAAAGAATTTTTTTCTCTCACAGTCCAGTAGGCTAGACATCCAAACTCTGCATGTCAGTTCCACGGCAAGGCTTTCACTGTCCACTGTGGATAAAGGTCCTTCTCTTCAGTGCTCCCCTGGACTAGGAGCTTCTCCACACAGTATCACAGATCCAAAGGATGTGGTCTGCCCTGCTGCTTCTTTCTTAGTGGTATGAGGTCCCCCATTCTCTGCTTTCTTCCCTTTCCATGTATTTCCTGTAAGGTAAATTTCATGCAGTCCACCCTCCAGGAAAACTTTAACCCTGGAGCAGGGATGTGGTCTTAGTAAGCTGTTACAGTCCCACTCTAACCCTCTTTAACATAATCCAGTCTTGCCTCATTAACCACAAGCAGAGACCAGAATTTACAACATAAAAGAGAATTATAATCACAGACTAGAGGACAGCCACATAATAATGGTAATTATGGCTCAGCCAAATTGATGTATACATTTTGGGGAACATAATTCAGTTCATGGCAAAATCCTTCTCAGTAATGCACAGTTTTCTAAAAGTTTTCTGGCTATGGACTTGAGACAGCATCATGTCAGGGTCGAAGTTAGACAGTGTCGTGGATTGAACTGTGTCCCTCAGAAGAGTGTGTCAGCTTGGTTGGTCCATGATTCCCAGTGGTGTGTGATTTTCCTATACATTGTAAATCCTAATCACTGCCTGTGGTTGATGGGGCCAGACTGGATTATGTTAGAGAGGATCAGGGCGGGAATATGACACTCTTACTGAGGGCACAGCCCCAATCCCAGGAAAGGGAGTTTTCCTGGGGTGTGGCCTGCACCACCTTTTATGTTACAAGAGATAAAGGAAAAGGAGGCATGCAGAGAGTTGGGGAACCTCATACCGCCATGAAAGCAGGGCAAGTCTTGAAAACAGAACAAGTCTTTTGGACCTGAGGTTCCTGTTTTGAGATGCTCCCAGACCAAAGGAAGTTTAACGACACAAATCTTCCTCCAGAAGCACGAGAGAAAAACTTCTCTTAGAGACGATGCCCTGAATTTGGATTTGTAGGCTACTAGACCATGAGAGAATAAACTTCTGTTTGTTAAAGCCATCCACTTGAGGCAGGCAGTGACGTTTTTGTTCCTGTCGAATTCCAGTCTTTCGCTAATGGTTGTTGACCTTCATGTTTAGCCTTCAGGGAAGTCTGCAACATAACGTGTGAGAGTGTGGGTGTGTGTAAGAGAAATATATATATCAGCTTAATATTTCCAAATATTTTTCACTATGTTTGACTACATGTTGTAAGAAAAATTGCTGATCCTGAGGTCTCCATTCTGCAGTTCCCTAATGTGACAATGTGTGGTTCTCTTGCAGATTTACTAAAGTAACATTTCAAGGCCTGTAAGTTGGGTTTTATTTCTGGGAGCTCCTTTTATCTGTCCTATAGCTTCTGCCCTTGCTTTAATTCACTATGGTGATACACATACAGGTATCATTAAGGGTCAGGGGGGTGGCCTATGACATGGTTGATGTTGGAGACCACATACCCCTCAGTTCATGGATTCCAGGCTGGGCTTCAATGGCACTGTGATGGATCTAACCCTCTAACCAGTTTCTGCTTTCTCCTGCTGCTCAACAGGCTATAGGATTGAATCACTAGCTGTCAGTTCAGCATGCTTAGCTGTCTCCCCACTCCACTAAACGTGTTCAAGAGTAGGTGTGTGTGTACCATTATTGGGAGGAGGGGAGGGCTTTGCATGATTCCATAACTCTCTCTGCAGGGTCTGTCACTCCGGATCCACTCTCTGCTCATAGAAACCTGGCCATCTCTCAGGAAAAGACAAGACTGACCTTTAAGGATATACGTGTGTCCCAGAAAAGGGACCCCTGCAGTGTGCTAGGTTGTGAAGGCATCACTTCAGGGCAGTGGTACTGGGAGGTGGAGATCAAGAATGCAGAACAAAGCATATGGGCTTTGGGGGACTGTAGGGAAGATGCGGAAAGGACAAATAAAATTGTAGAGTCCCCACAGAAAGGGTTCTGGATTGTGAAATGGACTATAGATAAATTTTATGCATGTACTCCCTCTTGGCTTCTGGTAAGTGACCAGCAATTTCCCCAAAGAGTGGGCATTTTCTTGGACTGTGCTGAAGGGAAGGTGTCCTTCTATAACCTCACTGATGGGTCCCACATTTTCTCCTTTTCTTCAGTTTCCTTTACTGGAACTCTCTTTCCATACTTCATGCTTCGTTTTGGAAGTGTGTCTCTGACCATTTGCTCTGTTGCAGGTGGGCTCAAGCGGCTCTCTGTGCCACTTAACAAGTCTCCTGGCAAAGAGGCCGAAGTGTGCCTGGAGAGGGGTTGAGCTCAAGCTCCGGCAGTGGCTGCACTCGCCAGGGAGCTGAACCTCCGTTACTGCCCCCACGACCCTGAGGTTTGCCCTCCGTAGGGCCCCAGCACTGTCTCTGTCCCCCAGGGTCGTTCCTTCTTTAGCTGAAGACTCCCTGAAGTAAAATATCTGAGGTGAGAGCTGGGTGGTCCCTGGAGTCCTGTCTTATTGCTGTGGCTGCAGACTCCTTGGGAGTGCGTGGCTATAAGAATTGCCAGATGGTGTCTTGTGTTCCTGCAGCAAGAAGAAAAAAGTTGAAATTTGTTTGAGTTGTTTGGAAGGAAACAGAATTTTACTATGGAAGGTTGTTTTATTTGGAGGAATGAAATAAGCTATGTGAATATTTTTCACTATTTGGATATGATGTAGGAAAAGGTGAATTATTCTGTAAAATGAAGTATAGTTTATTTTCTCCACCCTGGTTTTGTACTACAAGACACGGAGAAGGAAGGTGGGTTTCCAACTATACTTTTGGAGTCTGAACTCACTGGTTAGCAAAGTTGGGCATTTAGAAATATCCTTGACAGTGGGTGGCTGATGGACTTTCAAGATAAGTCTAATATTTCACTTTAAATGTTTTGTATTCTGGGATAACTGAAACGCTACTTTTTCCAAACCTGAATAAATTTCTGATATCTGTGACAAACCGTTTTGTACTAATTCAGAGAATTAGGAAAAACAGTGTGGGTTCCTCTTTCGGATTAACATTAGGTGTTAAGATGAGAACTGCTACTCGAGTGAAGTGGTGGATGAGCCGGAGGGCTTCCAGGAGCAGGCGCACGGCGGACGCCTTCACGTGAGCACTGTTTCAGTCATCAGTGGGTTTCTCTTTGTACCTCCAAGTCCATTGCTAGAGGTAAATGGAAAACAACAGCAACCAAAAATGAGCAGTCTCCCTGAGCACTGAGACCTTTCAAGAACGAAGGTGTAATCGTTTCACCAGGTATGGTTCTGGCCAAGAGTGGGGGAAACATGGGAGAGAAAGCAAAACAAAGAAGTCACGGGTAGCAACTCTGGCTTTGTGACCAGTTACAGAAACAAGGACTGTGATAGCTTTGTACGTTATTTTATGGTTTCTCACATGCATGTGTTTACTTCTGTATAAACCTCTTTTCACAGCATTGATTCAGACTTACAGTGATCCTATAGGAAAGAGCAGAAATGTCCCCATAGGGTTTTGAAGTCTGTAATCTCTAAATGAAGCAAGGTCCTTCTCTTGCCTAACAGTTCATGAGTTCAAACCGCTGACCTTTTTGGTTAGCAGTACAGTTCTTATCCACTGTGCTACCCTGGCACCTTTTTATTTAAATGTATGTTGTACATTGGATGGTGTGCCCCCATAATGTGTCTTGGGTAGGTCATGATTCCCAGTATTGGTGTGGCTGCCATATCCAAGAACAGGAGGCCATAGTGGACCACATGTCTGGCCTGGGGGTCCTGAATCTTCCCTCTAGTCACAGAGACATAAAGAATATGAGTTGCAGATGCAAGCTGGTCCGGGAGCTGCCCATCTGAGTGATCCAGTCAATGACATAGGAAGAACTTACTGACCTTCCCAGTGTAACGTAGGACGGGCCCAGCCACGGTCAAAGGTAGAATAGGCAAGGTATAGTGGGAGGGATTTGAGGACCAAGTTATGGGGAAAGGTTGAAGGTGCTGTCCTTTGACCTCTGCCCCAGAGAGAATCACAGAGAGTGGCTTTGTTCAACCGTGAGAGGCAGTTCTAACAGACTCCAAAGTGGCAGGCATCCTTTTCTTCTCATTTCATGGAGCTGTGTCTCCACAAGCAGAGCCGAGACTTGAGCTCTGAGGCCAGGGCCCCTGCTCTCTAATGGCCATTGTCAAAGATTCAGGCCCACCATGCACCATGCACCATTTTACTCTGAAAATTGCATACTTATTTCAATATTTATAATCCTGTGAGGCAGTTCCTGCTTTTCTTCTCTTGGTGCTGTGGAGACAGGGGCTCCAAGACATGAGGCTACCTGCCAAGAGTCAAACAGCCACATGGCCGAGCCCTGACAGGAGCCAAGTTGTCCCACAGCTCAGCCAAAATGCAAACCAGGGTCATCAGAGTAGGGATACCAGTTCAGAGTGGCTTCGGGGGATCCATGTTGAGGGCAGCAAGGTTGGGAGATGAGAAGTGCGTCAAGCATTACCCCTTCTATTTATGTAGTTCAACCTTGTCTCTTTCAGTTTAGTTTATTTTTTTAATTTATATAATGTTAGTACATATTTGGAAGCTGTAGCTTCAAAATGTATTACTGAAAGCAGTGCACGGTCTAAAAAGTTTGAAGACTTGATTCCACATCCGCAGTCCAGAAATCCTCGTGAAAGCACGAGCTCTCTGGATAGAAGCAGGCCAGTGAAACCCAAGGACAATAAATGGAATGACAGCCCAGTCAGCTTGGCAGGCTTAGCTCAGCCTCTGCTGCCCCCTCGTGGCCACTACTGGGGAAACGGAAACGGGCTTCTCTGAAAGAGGATCAGGAGAAGGCAAAAGGACAATACAAAAACCTAGCTATAGAATGTGCAATGGAGTGAAAGAAACCAGACGCAAAAAAATCTCGTGCTGTATGATTTCAAATAGCTGACGTTAAAGATCAGGCAAAAGCAATCGGCACTCCTTTCTAGGATGGGACTCCTTTCTAGGGTAGAACTGAGCTCCATAGCGTTTTCTTAATGCATGGTGGTTAAGAACTTAGTTGCTCGCCAAAACCAATTGCCAGGACTTTCTTCCATGGCACTGCTGTCAAAGTTTTATAACTGATTAGACCCCCAAGTGAGCTGATTCGAGTTCCAGAGATCGAGCTAGCAAGTTGGTCTACCAACAGGTGGCAAACTAGGCTCCTCTTCCCCAAAAGCACACGAGGATCCATCTTTTTGGAAGCAAATGATGGAAAAGTTTATTAAGGGAAAGTACATTCCAAAGACGGAACTGGTCAATCTCTATGAGTGGAAAAAGACCCAGTATACATTTTCGGAGTGTTTTTATTGGCAAAAGCAAACGGTGATGTCACAGACGGGAGGGGAGGTAGTAACCTGGTTTTTGACTGGGTTTGAGGATACTGTAGCTATTTCATAACTGCCATGACAAATTGTTGTATTTGCATCACAAACGCCATGGATTCTGCCGCTACAGAGACCCAAAACCAGTGTTGATATGTGGCAGATATCAATACTGTGTGTGTTCTGTAATGCAAACCACAATCTTTGTTATCCTAGAAGATGTTGGATTCTGGAGTAAAATATGTTAGTATGTGGCAGCAGTGATCAAGTTCCCTAGCTAACTTTGACACTGCTGAGTGGATTCCTATTGCCAACTGTTTAGTTACTAGTTAAGTACGTACCACCTGTGCCAAACAGGGACCACCTCTATAATAGGTAAACCTACTGGAATCCACAGAGCATCCTCATTACTGTGAGGCAGAGACAGTGAGCTTGTCCCAGGTAGCCAGGACTTCAAGCACCCAGGACTCCCAGGTCCACCATCCTTGAGTTTCAATCGCAGTCTGCCTCTTGCCCCTTTGCAACTTCTCTGCACTACTTCTTTCCTCACAACCTCCCCTTCAGTAGGATGCTCTCCTCACTGCCTGCCCCTCACTACTTTCTCTCCTCCTCCTCGCTGCATCCCCTTCTCACTTTCCCCTAGTCTCTAACCTCTTTTCCTCCTCACCTCTTCCCTCCTCCCTCTTCCCCTGTGCCTTCTTCCCTCTGCTCACTTGCCACCCCCTCACACACATCCTTTCCTTTTACCCTCCCTTCCTATTAGTCACCCATATCTCCACCCCACAATGCTAGATGTTGAAGATAACAAGAAATTTGAAAACATTTATCTCTGTGAAATACATTTATCACCATTTTGTTACCAGGTTTTCAGGTCCTCACCTTGTGCAACTACAGAGACCCAAAACCAATGAAAGCCAAAGAAGGCTTGCTTGATTGGCCCAGGAAAGGAGCACACAGAATTTGCATCTCTAAGATGGCTCTCTGAACAACAGTTGAAATAGCTTTTCTTAAGGAAAAAAAAACAAAACTGAGAAATAGTCCTGGCGAGAAGCAGCAAGTTCATCAGTTGATCTGGCCCCAAAAGGGTTATTCTATTGCCTGTGTTTGCTCACTCCAAAAGAAAGAAGTCTCTCAGACTGGATCTTAGGCTCAAATCCTTCACATCTTAAAGTCTTTGCCACATCTCGGGCACTAAACTTTGCTTCAGTCTCACAGGAGAAAAGTTCCAGACTCACTCAAAGGACAAGACTGGTAGATCTCTGCATGTCAGCCTGGTAAGTTTTGGTCTTTACTGGTTCTGTGAACTGCAACTCCAGCCACCTGTATTTCCTGTCTTGGGCAGGAAGTTGGCTGGTTGCCTAAACAACATTTGGAGAAACCAATTAGAAAGGGAAGTGGCTCATGCTCCTCTCCCTACAGGCTGTGGGTAGTAAGGTTACCGAGAGTCTGTAAGCCTCATTTTGTGTGTGATTAAGTGAAAGGATACAATCTAAACCAATTTTGCATGTCTGTTTGTCTGCAGCTCCTGCTGCTCTCCTTTCCCCATCACAGCACACTTCCCCTTTTCATTCTATACTTGTCATATCCTCACAGCAATCTCCTATCCCCTTCTCTCTATCTTCTCCCATCTAGAAACAGACCAGTAGGACAGCATCCTATAAATGCGTAGAACCATGAGGTACACAAACCACATATGGTTACATTGTGTCCCCAAGTCCAGTCCATTTTTGTTCAAGGAGTTGACCTCAGTAGTGTTTTCTGGGCAGGGGCAGCAGCAGATCTAGGGGACGTGCTCCCAGGGGACCCGCTAGGCCATCAGACCATCAGCTGTGGTTGTTTAGTACAGTTCTTGAGCTGCACCCCTCTTTTTCTCATGTCACAGGGACTCAACGTTGTGTGCCCTGCTGTCTTTGGTGGTGGCCAGGTGCCATCTGGTTCTTCTGGTCACATGTTGTGTCAACCTCAATTTTATAAGTGAGGAAATTGAGATTTCCAGAGTCCAGAACATTGGCTCAAGCTGGCATAGATTGTAAGTAGCCATTGCAGCATGCACACCACATAGACCAAGCTCTTTCAAAAACTCATCTGTTCTTTAAACTAAAGTTCAAGGTCACAGTCACAGTCAAGGATAATACATCATCCCCAAGTAGCACATTTAATCTAAAAGTTCTTGTTTTTGTTGTTTTTCATTCAGAAGGAATAAGTTGACCAAATCAATGAAAATACTTCTCAAATTTTCCAAATTATGTAATCATATTTTTTAGAAAATAAATACTTCCCATGGATTTGCAACAAGAACTTTCAAGTTTGGACAAGGTATTTTAGGCATAGATTCCATGACATATACTTGGCTTTCAGTGTTTAATGAGTAAGTTCACATGGAAGGTAAACAGAGCAAATTAGGGGGCAAGTGCAATGGTCCTAAGAAAAGACAGAGACCTTAAAGTGAAAGGATTAGGGAGGAATCTAATCCTCAGCTCTCGAGGTCTCAACATGCATTAGAAAAACCTGTTGCTGTTGAATCAATTCCAACTCATAGCAACTCTGTGGAACAGAAGAGAACTGCCTCACAGTTTCCAAGGAGCAGCTGGTGGATTTGAACTGCTGACCTTTTGATTAGCAGCCAAGGTCTTAGCCACTGTGCCATCAGGATCCCAACATAAGGGCCCTCGTTTCACTCCTTGAATACTAGATTTATTCTTCAGCCCATCCATCCATGTGGCACCCTTTTTTTCTCTTTTCCTAATAACAACATCTCTACTATCTTTAGCTCCCATTTGGCTCTTCTGTTTCTCAACTGAGGAAAACTTGTAGAAGAGGAAGTGTTTGATATTTGGAAGGGAGAATTAACAGAACCTTGTGGACTTAGCGGAGGTGATGATGAGAGGAAATATTGGAGGTGACTCGCAGGTTTCCAACATGGGCATGTGGGTATCTGGTGATGGAACAGGCAGAGTGAAGTAAGTGGCCACATCTTGAGCATAATCCACACCATTTTGTTTCCTGATTCTGTTTCCAAACATGAGTCCACTGTTTCCCTTAATTTCCCTCAAGGTTGAAGACTAATTTCTGCTCTCTTTAGGACTTCAGAAAATCAACTGACAATAATCTAAAAACCATAAAAGAAAAACAAAAGAATCTGCCATGAGATTATATGATAGCCAGATCACCTCCAGGCCCAAAACACCAATTAAGATGTCAGCACATCTGAGATTTCACCACTGTGACCACCTAAAGAATATTAACTTTCTAACTAGAACTCAAATCCTTAGCCCCTTCTCCTGTAAAACCTCCAGTTAGTCTCCATTTTGGAGAGGCAGATTTTGGAGAAACCAATCCCCTCTGTCTCCTTACCTAATAGCATACAACAAACATCTTGCTTCTCACTGCACCCCCATCTCGAAGACTGTCTATTTGCAGCAGACACCAAAAACTCCACTTAGTTCTGCAGTAACAAATTTGGAACCCAACGTGAGACTTCACTGTTTGCGCTTCAGGGCTCCATGGCGAGCTTGGACTTCACGTCAGCTCTGTAACAAATGTCCACTGCTGGAGACTATTTGTTCTTCAAATTGAGCTGCCAGGAGGGTCCAGGTCTGGCCACACCAGTCACCAACACACCATAAAAGCCATGATTACTTAAGCGGGACTTGGATAGGATGCTGTAGTCCACTATTCTCTTGGGCACCACAGACCCAGGGAAGCTGGGGTTACACCCTTTGTTTTCTAGGCAAGCACTGCCTTGGATGGCTGACCCCGTGAGCAGAACTGTACTGAAGGACTCTTGGTAACTCTAGACTCTTGGTTTGGGCCTATGATTATCTGGGAGAATGAGGCAGCCAAGAGCTCCTCTATCAGCCTAATAATATGGTGACACTGAGGTGTCCAAGATCATCTCTGTCAATCTAATATAATCGGGAGGTTGAGGTGACTAAGATCATCTCCATCAAGCTCATGTGATTGTCTCAGAGTTTGACATGGCCAAAAGTACTCCATTCCACTGGAGTTTTAAGTGTTTCTTGTGTGTCTATGTGTTTTGTATGTATTGTCCAGACTTTTCTGTTTTATCAAGTCACTGCTTTGCTGGTATCAGAGCCCCCTGACCTGGTCTAATTTTAAGAATATTTCTGGTTTAAATTCTTTAAGAGTGACAAGTACTTCTGTGGGTTCAAAGCGATATTTCATAACCAAATACTCAGGTAGACATGACTGTGGCATCACGCTTGTCTGCTTTCCCATTCTAGTCTATTCTGTAATAGTCTTAGGACTCAGAGAGACATGAGTGTTGCAAAATCCTTTCTTCCACTCTCGCCATGTCTGTCACATTCTCTAGACTTGGGCAAACTTGGCTGTGGTAGTATGCTTGTCCATTTCTCATTTGTGTCTTTTTGAATACATGCCAAATAAAACTTTCTTTTTACCTTACTAAACTTTGTGATGTTTTTCTCCTACAATAGTTTATGGTGTACTCATCAAGGATTTCTGATTCTAGAAATTCAGTTGAATTCAAAGAGGTCTAGACTATGGAACAAATGCCAGCAAAAGGGTGTCCTATCTTCTGGACATACATGGTCCCACTTTATGTCCCTTTGACACTGAAAGGGTGAGTTGTCTTGGAAAATGAGACTTTGTTTATTCCTGTTTGTTCTGTCTCATGTGTTGGTAAGTTTATTGGCATATTTTCTTGAAAATTCAGGTGGCAGATTAAGGAAAAACCTTTGTTTCTGCTTGATTGTTTGGTTATGAGTGGCTTTCAGTCACTCTAGGTAAACTGCAGGTATTGTCTATATTCAAATATTTGAAACATGAAAGACATATTCTATTTTCAAAGACCTCTAGATCACCATAAGCCACAAAATTCACACATTTTGGTGACTCAGAGAAAACCTGGGAAACAGTGGTCTTTTTGACAGTTTCTCAGTGGGAAGTGGCAGCTTCTGACCTGTGTTATAAAATTTAAGAGAGAAGTGGTGGTTCCTTATTATTTATGATATAATTTCTCAATGAAGAATCATAAGGTTAAAATTTAAAATATCAGTAGCTTTAAAGTACTTTTCACTTGGAGAAACTACTATTTTTAGGGTCTAAAATAGGCAGATTGGGTCTCGATCCATCAAAATGTATTACGTTCCAAAGGAAGGAAGGCAAAACTTGAAACTTAGAGTTTAACATCTTTGATAAATGAGCCTGGGTTCCACCATGTGCCCAACCACCACCACCATCAGTGAGATACTGGTTTGTGGTTCATATTTTAATATGCTGTAAACTGAGTATACTAGAAGTAATTTGGAATTTCCATGACCACTTTGGGAAAATGAGCTTTCATTTGTGTTGTCTTTCCTTTTTAAGGAAATTTTTCTTGATGTTCAGGTTTTCTAAAAAGGACTAATACTCCTCCATCTGAGGCTCTAGCAAGTTAATAAGTTATGAAGAACCTGTATCTTCTGTTGAATGGAGCCAATCTTACCAAAAATTGCTGTGTATGCTTTAAGAAACTAGAATCTCTCTGTATTTGTCTTTGTGTGGTATTGTTTAGTGAGTTTACATGGTCTTTCTATTTCTTTTGTTCTAAGTGGTTGCTTTTGGCCTAGAGCATTGTGTCTACATTCCTTTCTCATATTAGGTTGGTAGCTATAGCTACAAATTCCTGTTTATTGTAAGGCCATCTTAGAACCTCTGTAGTTTCCTCGTCCAAGAAAAACCACATCTTGTGTCTTTCCTATAACTTAGACTTTTAGCAGCACTGTGAGAAATTTTGCTACATATTGGTCTATTAAAAAAATACTCTAATAAGATCTTTATATTCTGTACATCAATTTTAAAAGCAAAACCTTTCTAAGTAACTTAAGCTAGATGTTATATGAAATGTGTTTTATTTAAAGAGAAAGGATAGTTTGGTTGTAAAATGAAAGTAGCAGAACCAGAATAGTAGAAGGAAAGAAAGTAGTTATCTTTTGCTTTTTCAAAATGCCTAGGTGAACTTAAATGTATGTGAGTGATTTGGAATGACCTGATCTTGTCTTCTATATTAAGCCAAAAAATAGGCGAGCAAGGCAGAATCAGTTGTCTCCAGTCTTCTCTAATCTCCAAGGTCATATAGCTCCAGAGAAGCTTTTGAAAACATCCTTTCCAACTAGATGTAAACCTTTTAAGGCAAAAAGAAGATAGGAAAGAATTTTTGCTTTGCTGTAGTTATCAGAAATTAGGTGACTCTCAATTGTAAAGGAACTGTAAACAAGTTCTCTCTACTGTTAGGGGAACTGTGAGACACATCTGAAATGTGCCGGAAAAAAACATTCCAAGCCTAATAAAAGATTTAAGGCTATAGCCAAATCAGTGAATTGGTCAGTTGAACAGAGATTTCATGATTTCCAAAGCCAGTTGATAAAATCTTTGAAGGCTAAAATTAGATTGGGAAAATAGGAGCAATGGCAAAGATTGAGTAAAAACTTGGAATGTTTAGACAAACTTTATTTCAATTACATTTATGTTTTGTAATACACAGACATGGAGTAATGTCCAAGAATTTTAGGTCACTTACAGATGTTGAATTGAGTTAATAGATATTTGTCATGATTTAAATTTATACAGTTTTGCTTCTCATGTTACAAGAGAAAAAAATCATTTGATACTGTCAAACGTTTTGTTTGTCCAAAGTTTAGAGATTTCTGAGAGCATTAATGTTAGATAGAATATGAGACAAAATAAGGCATTTTTCACCTTTAAAATAATGATTTTCCTTGATTTCTGAGCTGTTCATTTATTCCTTGTCGTACTCCAAGGCAAAAGTTTCAACTCTCATTAGAATAAGATTTCCTGGATCAAAAACCAAGTCACAGGACTTGGGAAAGAAGAAAAAGCTAAGTTTCTTGCTTTAAGATCCTTAGTTCAATACCTTAAGTTGCATTTCTTGTTAACTTACAGTGAACTTCTAACAACTCCAAAAATTCATGCAAAGCCAGTCTAGTGCTGCTGTAACAGAAATACCACAAAGTGGACGGCTTTAACAAAGAAAAGTTTATTCTTACACAGTCCGGTATGCTACAAGTATGAATTCAGGGTGTCTGCTCCAGGGGAAGGCTTTCCCCCTGTTGTCTCTAGAGCAAAGTCCTCGTGTTGCAGCAGTCTTTCGGCAGGGAGCAGGAACCTCAGGTCTGAAGGATATCCTCTACTCCCGGTGCTGCTTTCTCCATAGTATGAGGGTCCCAACTCTCTGCTTCCTTCTGCTTTTATCTCCCATAGGATAAAAGGCTAAAAAGTGGTTTAAGCCACACTCCAGGGAAACTTTCTTAGCAAGGTATTGCAAGCCTACCCTAATCCTCTTTTAACAGTCATCCTACCTATTAGCCACTGGCAGAAATTAGGATGTATAAAAACCAAACCAAACCCACTGCCGACTCATAGCGACCCTATAGCATAGGAAATTCACAAAATATTGGAATGATGGCCCAGCCAAATGGCTGCACAGATTTTGGAGGGGACATAGTTCAATCCATGACAATTGCTAATTTGGTAATAGCTTCATTTGTTCTAATCTAGCATCATCAAAGCCAAGGCTTTGGGGAATTCAAATTATTTACTTATGAAGTTATTTTTATGCATTCATGTGTTTAGAGACCTGATAATCTTGGTGTATATATAATCTTTTATATTAATTATTATGCCTCAAGATTATTATGTATTATATCTGAAGTTGTTTAAAAAATACAGTTGTGTTTAGAAATATTGTCTTATTTTTTAACATATTTGATTGTATTTGGCCTTTACATTTTTCTTGTAATTAACTTCTGTCAGATCTTTTCACTCTTAAGAGTATTTATTTCTATAAATTAATTATTGCCTCAATAGTGAAAGATTCTACAGGGAAAATACTAAATGACTCAGGGAACATCAAAATAAGATGAAAGGAATACCAGAAAGGACTGGTCGATGTTTAGTCATCTGAAGAGGTAGTATATGATCAGGAACTGCTAGTACTGAAGGAAGAAGTTGAAGCTGCATTGAAGGCACTGGGGGAAAACAAGGCTCCAGAAATTGAGGGAATATCCATTGAGATATTTCAACAAACAGATGCAGTGCTGGAAGTGGTCATTCATCTATGCCAAGAAATTTGAAGGGCAGCTACCTAGACAACTAACTGGAAGAGATCCACATTTACACCCATTCCAAAGAAAAGTGATCCAACAGAATACGGAAATTATCCAACAGTATCACTAACATCATGCAAGTAAAATTTTGCTCAAGATCATTCAAAAGTGACTGCAACAGTATATTGACAAGGAACTGCATGAAATTCAAGATGGATTCAGAAGATGACATGGAAACGGGGATATCACTGCTGATGTCAGACTGATCTTAGCTGAAAACAGAGAATACCAGAAAGATATTTACCTGTGTTTCATTGACTATACAAAGGCATTCGATTGTGTGGATCATAACAAATTATGGCTATTATTGCATAAAATGGGAATTCCAGAATACTTAATTGTGCTCTTAAGGAATCTGTATATGGATAAAGAGGCAGTCGTCGTGCAAACAGAACAAGGGGTACCACATGGTTGGAAGTCAGGAAAGGTGTGCATCAGATTTACATCCTTTCACCATACCTTCTCAATCTTATGCTGAGCAAATATTCCAAGAAGCTGGATTATACAAAGAATGAAGCATCAGGATTGGAGGATGGCTCATCAACAACCTGCATTACACAGATGATATCACCTTACTGCTGGAAGTGAAGATTTGAAACACCTACTGATGAGGATCAAGGACCACAGCCTTCAGTGTGGATTGTATCTCAACATCAAGAAAACAAAAATCCTCAGAACTGGACCAATAGGCAACATCATCATAAATGGAGAAAGGATTGAGGTTGTCAAGGATTTCATCTTACCTGGGTCCACAATCAATGCCCATGGAAGCAGCAGTCAAGAAATCAAAAGACACATTGCACTGGGAAAATCTGTTGCAAAGGATCCCTGTAAAGTATTGAAAAATAAAAACGTCACCTTGAAGACTGCAGTGTCCCTGACCCAAGTTGTGGTATCCATAACACATGCATGCAAAAGCTGTACAATGAGCAAAGAAGACAGAAGAAGAATTGATGCCTTTAAGTTGCCGTGCTGGAGAAGAATATTGAATGTACCACAGACCACCAAAGGAACCAACAGATCTGTTCTAGAAGAAGTATAACCAGAGTGCTCCTTGGAAGCAAAGATGTCAAGACTATGTCTTATATACTTTGGACATGTTGTCAGGAGGGATCAGTCCCTGAAGAAGGACATCACGCTTGGTAGAGTGTGGGAAGCCGAGACTTCCCAAATCAAGGCCAGAATATGGTCAAGTTAACTCTTGTATTAACAAGATCTAAATTAAGCACATTCCAAGTATTGTACACCCAGCATTGTCCTCAGAATAAGCAGAGGTCAGGATGCCCCCAATCTGGTTTCGATATTACTAGCAAAAGAATGCTTGGGAAAGGGAAACAAGGAAATGTGTACAATATATATGTAACTGAAAAATAAAGTTCGGTGTCTCAGCTTGACTGAGTCCCCCCGATGTGATTGTTTCGGTCTTATTCAGCTCCCGCGCTTTCCCCTCAGCTCTGTTCGTCTGACAGCTGGTACCGTCAGTAGAGTGGAGGGCCAGTCAAAAAGAGGAAGACTCTTGACAAGATACCTTGACACAGTGCCGCAACAATGGGCTTAAGCATAAAATGATTGTGGACATGGCACAAGACCGAGCTGTTCGTAGGGTCAGTATGAGTTGCAACCGACTTAATGACAC
This sequence comes from Heterohyrax brucei, assembly GCA_028571685.1. Classification (NCBI taxonomy): domain Eukaryota; kingdom Metazoa; phylum Chordata; class Mammalia; order Hyracoidea; family Procaviidae; genus Heterohyrax; species Heterohyrax brucei. The sequence continues at coordinate 50,358,530 of CM053144.1, read as the reverse complement.
TTAACAATAACAACAACAATTATTGACACGTTGTTTTGCCATCACCAAAAGTTTTAACTTTTCTGATTTTCTGGAAACGTTTGACCAGAGCATCTCAACAAAAAACGAACTATATTTGACTTGTGAATCAACATTTCTTAAACTCTTATGCATCTGACTTTGGATCAGATTGTGGCTGATCCAGAATTAGGTGGAAGAGAAAATAACTACATAAGACTGAATAAATGAAAAGATGCTGTGGAGTTTATGTGGGAATATTGCTGATGTTTTAAAGTACTACTTTCTGACTGTTTTAGTCATCTGGTACTGCTCTAACAGAAATACCACTAGTGGATGGCTTTAGCACAGAAAAGTATTCTTACACAGTCCAGTAGGTTAGAATTCCGAATTAAGGGTGTCCACTCCAGGGGAAGGTTTTCCCTCTGTCAGTTCTTGAGAAAGTTCCTTGTGTCTCATCAGTCCTTGATCAGGCAGCATCTTGGCGCAGAAAACGCAGGTCTGAAGAATGCACTATAACCTGGTGCTGCTTTCTTGACAGTGTGAGGTTTCCAACTCTCTGCTTGCTTCCCTTTCCTTTTATCTCTTGTAGGATGAAGGGATTAAGGGTCAGGCAAGCCACACTCCAGGGAAATTCCCTTTATAGTGGAGCAGAGAGGTGATTTTATAAAGGGATTTACAGTCCCACCCTAATGCTCTAACATATAGCAAAAAAAAAAATCACAAAATAGAGGACAATCATAAAATATTGGGAATTATGGCCCTGCTACAAGACTATACACATTTTGGGGGGGGACACAAGTCAATCCGTAACACTAACTATAAGAAACCATTTTCCTGTCTCCCAAATTATTTAACAAATGGGTTTAGATATTGTAATTCTCTAACTACAAACTCCTGTAGATAAACTTATCAAAGTTATAAATACCATAACCAGAGAAGTGTCTGATATCTGAGCTGTGAAATTACAAATTAGAATAACATTAGGTTTCCTATTCTATCAAGAAACAGTTTGTCCCATAATAAATAAATGCTGCTGTATTTATGTTAACACACAAACTGAGGTTTTACAAAATGCAGTTGCTGCTGAGGCATGTAAAAAGCAAGTTACTAATGTTACTTATGAACACACAAACTGTATGTGCTCTTTATAGCTAATATATTTTTCTGTGGTAAAACCAACTATACTAATTTAGATGATTCCTTTCTAAGTGACAGTCAAATTGTGTGGACAATCTCTTGTTTAGTTTCCTGGTGAATGCGTGGACAATGCACTTTGGGAACTTTAAGATTACCTTTAGCTATATTCATAGTAACAATACCAGTTAATAATGGAAAAGTAATGTCAAACTGTTACACATTGTCAAATGAAAGTCAGAAATCTCATTGGTCCAGCATTCAGGGTGGTGTTAGTCATTTTTAAGAGCTTTAATTTCTACTTATGGTGTAGTTGAATTGGAGAAATCTTTAAGAAATTTATCAATCACTATGGGACAAATGGAAACTCTGGTGGTGTAGTGGTTAAGTGCTCTGGCTGCTAAACAGAAAGTCAGCAGTTCAGATCCACCAGGCACTCCTTAAAACTCTATGGGGCATTTCTACCTGTCTATAGAGTCACTGTGAGTCAGAATCAACTCGATGGCAGTGGTTTTGTTTTTGTTATTGTTGTTTTGGGTATGAGACAAATAACAGATGAAGTTGCTAATGGGATGGAAACACAACAACAGTCTCTGATCCTTAGATTTTTTTTATTAGTCCAGGAAGATAGTCTGTGCTGTAGAAAGGAAACATACTGAGTTAGACAACAAGCTACCTGATTACACATTGTAATATCCTTACAAACACCAATTATGTTTGGTTGGTCACCATCACAAATAAGTATATGGGTTAAGACACTTTGTAACATCCTTGATTTTATTGTCTTGGATACCTAAAAGGCAATAAAAGCTCGCAAGCTAAATGTTGATATATGCTGAAACTGGTCACTCAAGTAACATTGCTCTTGCTTAATAACCTGGTAAAGAATTGGATTGTATCTAGTGGAAAACCAGCACCATGAGTTTAAAAAGTCTGCAGTGGCTGCCATCTAGGAGGTGACTAAGTCCAGGTATTACCTATCAATGTGTTATCTTTAATCTCTAATTAAAAAGGAGAATATGATTTAGAAAATAGCGTTGGAGTCATTTTTCCTTGCACTTAAACATAGAGTATGTGACCCAGCTGGAACTAGACTTACAAGGACACATCAACCAGCCCCTGAAGTATAAAGAAAATAGGTAAGACAACTTTCAAGGAGATTTTTTGCAGAAGTTTTCACATGAGTCATTCAGGCAGAGCAAATAAGACTTCCCATGCTTAATTTTTTCTATTAACATTTAATAAATGGAAAATTTGAACCAATGAAGACCCTCCTGACTTCCGTTAAGGAAAACTGTACTCATCGTTGTTAAGAAAGAAGTTCCTAATAGCTAAGTAGTCCCAGGTTTTACTCATTGATATTTTCTGTGCACCAGACCCAATGTGCGCTAAGAATGCATATTGCTATTGCCTTAGTGTGACTCTTTTTAGTATACTATTTGCCAGTTCCTAGGCTTGTATGCTTTTCTGTGTCTGCCCTGCTGGCCTTAATCATATTCTCTGCTCTAAGTAAGAGCCAGAAGTTTTTACTTTCCTGGATGCCCAAAGATAAACTCACTAGAACCATGAAAGCTGGACTTGTGAATCAGTCCAAAACTCTGAATATTTGTTTCCCTGACACCCTTTCTACCTGGCTTGTGTTTTCTCCATGCTCACCCCACCTCATCCATAAAGATGTGGTAAATTTTTATTCTGCCTTTCCTATGGCTCACCACCCAGAGGGTCTCTCTCTAAGCAAAGTCCCCATTCAGCAGGAAGTAGCCAGAAAGACACAACATCCTATTTCCCAAGAATAAGAAACCCATAACAAAAAGGGAAAATTAGAACAAGCAGAGTAAGATAAATGGCCACACTTTGAGCATAACCTGCACTATTTTGTTTCCTGATTCTGTCTCCAAGCATGAATCCATTGTTTCCCTTAGTTTCTCTCAAGGTTAAGGACTATTCTATAGTCTCTTTAGAGTAGTAGAAAAACAAGTGATAATAATCTAAAGACCATAACAGGAAAACAAAGGAATCTACCATGAGATTATATGGTAGCCAGGCCATCTCTGGATCTAAAACACCAGTTAAGATGTCAACACATCTGAGATGTGAACATTGTGACCACCTAAAGAAGATTAACTTTCTACAAATTCTTAAGACTCATAAAAGTCTTGCTTCTCATCTCACCCCAGTTTCAAATAATGATTATTTGCAGCAGGAGGCAGAAGTTTTGTGGTAACATGGAGAATAATTAATCAAGAGAGAATTCAGAGAGAAAAGCAGTTCTGCAAACAGAATAGATGGCAAGGTGTTATGTTATGGGTAAGTTTTATTTCAATCTCCAGTAGTATGAAAAAGGGATTTTAAACTTTAAAGTATAATTTGGAAAATGTTTACAAGTTAAGTGGCTTAACCTATCATTCTCTCTTAATAAAGTATGAAAAACCATCTCTTGAGGTACATGTAGCTCTATGGTTCAAGAAAGACATGAACAAGAAATGTGGACTTAGTGGATACCACATAGATGAAATCTAACTTAGATCTCGTGTGGATGAGATCTCCCAGAAAAAGAAAAAAAAAATTATCTAAAGAGACATCAGTCTTAACAAGGACAGAATTCTGGAGGACAATGATATTTTAAAAGCTGTCACAAGGAGCTAATGGGAACCCAAAGGAAAAGACTAAGACAGACACCTAGGAAGGTTTAGCACTGCAGACACCAAAGAGGAAGAAAGTGATTGAAATGTAACTCATGGTTGTTTTACTTTTTGTTTGTTTCTAAATCTGCACCTACGTAGATTCAGGCCACTGACTTTTCACTCGGACTCTTGTGTGTATTTCTATACTACTTCTATCTTAAATAAGGATTTCGAGCTGCTCATAAAAATGCTTTCAAAGCAACATATGAAACTGAAATTAGCAAGTGAAGCCAAGGAAAATGAAAAACAAGAATAGAAATGCAAGTGAAGTCAGGGAAAACTGTGTACCCAAAATACACACTTAGCAGAAATGGGCTGCATATTAAACCCAAGCTTCTAATAGCCAATATGAGCAGGACAAAGTACCAGTTATATTCATTCAACAAACACTTGTTAAGCAGCCATGACAAACTAGGCACAGTCACCCCAGTTCTGGGAGAGCTAATACTCCCACGGGACTTATATTCTGGAGGAGACTGAGACATCACTAAACAAACAATCAGGACTAACTACAAACTGACATAATTGCTCCAAAGTTATACACAGAATTCTGTGGGACCAAACTGTGAAAATATCCAATTTAGAATGCAGAGACAGTCTGAACTTAAGCTGAAAGAGTAGCAATTAACCCGATAAAGAGTTTAGGGAAGATAGTAAGATTTGTGAAAAAGAGAGGGAAAGAAAAAAGGAGAGGGGGAAACTTCTTTCCCCATAACAATGCCAATAGAGCAAAGCCACTTCTGACACAGGGTTAGGCTCTGGTGCTAACACTGTGTGCGGTCAGAATAACCCTGGAAAACCCTTTACAACATTCATCACATACAACACTGTGGTTAGGACTGGACAACCCTGTGCATAAAGTACACATGTGAATGTACAAAACTGTACAGTAATGCACACAAGCCTATAGACAGCTCTGGGATAAACCCACGATGCATCTTTGAGCACAAAAATCACCCTCAGTGTTCAAACAGAATCTAACTACGACAGACCCTGGGGAATAGAAGCCTCGTGTGGAAAGAAGAGATTAGCATCACTCTTTTCACACTCAAGCCAAGGCTTGCATGCCCAGAGTCAGGTGAAACAGTCTGTTTTAGTCAGCTAGTGCTGCTCTAACAGAAATACCACGAGTGGATGTCTTTAACAAAGGAAAGTTTATTTTTACACAGTCCAGTAGGTTACAAGTCCAAATTCAAGGTGTCCACTCCAGGGAACAGGCTTCTTCTCTGTCGGCTCTGGAGGAAAGCCTTTGTATTGTGTCAGTCTTTGTTCATGGAGTATCTTGGTGCAGGAACCTCAGGTCTGAAGGACATGATCTGCTCCCAGTGCTGCTTTCTTGATGGTGTGAGGCTCCCAAATCTCTCTGCCAGATTTATCCCTTTATAGCTCGAGACCTCCTCGAGGCACAAAACAAACTTACACATTGAATCTTGCTCTACCAACGTAATTGCTGCCTGTCTACCCATACTAACATCACAGAGACAAGAATTCCAACATGGATGAACATCACGCAATACCAGGAATTATAGCACAGCCAAATTGTTACAAATTTTTTAGGGAACACGTTCAATCCATGACACAGTCCTTACTATTTAAATTGCTGTGCTGTTATACCTTCTTTTATTTGGTTTGGTTTTGCAAAAAATTCAGTGTCCTCATGTCCTTATGCCACTCTGTTGCTTCCTAGAACTGCAGCCAGAGCAATCCCTAGCAGGTGTCTCCTCAGACTTAGTAAGACTCAGTAAGACTCAGTAAAATCCCTGCAACAGGCCTAACAGTAAATCTAATCCAGTCATCTTTGTGGCATTTCTTAGTGTGGGTTAGGCAAAATGCCAAAACTCAGATTATAGCAGCAATCTCTAGAGGCAGTGAAGGAAGTGGACCAGGACTCTGCTTTCTGAAGGCATGAGTGCATAGAGGAATAAAAGGAACTTGAGGGCAGTGTGCCCTTCATTTATTCGTAGTGCTCCTCTCCAGAGAGCTTGTTTAAATTATTGAGTGACAATAATTCTAGCATTTCCCAACATACAGAATGTACATCTCTGATAGTGCAAGAGATGAGAAGTTTAGGTGGAATCCTAACAATCATCTTGCACAACAGGATTATTACAGCATCCCCCACCGCCACTAGATAGGCCATGTGGTTAATCAGCCAGCCCGCCAAGCCAAGTGCCATCAAGTCAGAGGTGTTATTAAATCACAACCAGCAGAGGGAGAAAGAAGAGAAGAAGTAAGAGAGGACCTGTTAGAAATAAAATGTAAGCCAGGAAACTCCCAGTGCCCTGACATCCACATGGGCCTGACCTGAGGGACATGGATTCTTCTCCATAGAGCTGAGTAGAAAGAGGACACATATGGACCCTAAAGAGGGGAAAGTAAAATTATTTGGGGAGGGAGACTCATGGGGTTACACACTGACTTTTCCAACCTCTTCTGACCTTCGGTTTATGGAGGAGAAAAGGGGTGGCTTGCCCTTTGGCTATACTCCTTCCTGATACCAGAGAGAAAGAGACAGAGAAGGTGATGAACAACAACCCACAGAGATCCCTCCCACGTCCCATTTTCCATCAAGAGAAAACGAATTAATGCAAATGGCAGCCAAGAACTTTTTTTTAATTTTTTATTTAATATAACTGAGTGAAAACGTACATTCCCGTATAAATTTACATACCCACCCATATGCAGCTTCCACTGCTCTCCCTGCCCGGTGACAGCACACTATTCCTCTCTGCTCCATACATGTCTCATTCTCCCAACAGTCTCTTTTTTCCCTCCTCTCCTCTCCACCCACTCTCCTACCTCCAGCCAGAGGTCAGCAAGATGATGTCCTATAGATGTATAGAACCATGAAGTGTATCCAATATATGGTCACTGCATCACCAAGTCCAATCCATTCCTGTCCGAAGCGTGAACCTTCATTATGATTTATGGTCAAGAGAAGCATCAGGGCGAGGGCCCATGCTCCCAGGGGAACCCCGAAACCATTGGACCATCAATTGAGGTCTTTTAGTGGGGACCTCAGGGTGCACCCCTTTTTATTCTTGTGTTGCCAGTGAGACTCAACTTAGTGAGCTCCATCGCGGCTATCACTGGTGGTGGCCGGGCACCATCCAGTTCTTCCAGTCCCAGGTCAATGTAGGCACCCACTGATGCAGGTCTCTTTGTCTTCTGGGAAGAACTTTTTAATTAAGTGGAAGATGGAAGATCCTCAGCTATAGAGATGATATGCTAATGAAATGACACAGGGACTCATGATAAGAGGTCCTCAGTTGAGAACAAAAGGGTCTAAACTTCAGCCCTATCTCGATGATTTAAAAAAAAAGAAGAAGAAGAAGAAGAAGTAGCAGCAGCCCCTTCCATTCTTCAGTCTTTAATTTGGGAGTATGGAGGGTCAGGAGTTAATATGTGGACTCATCAAAATTTCTTGTAACATGTTAGCAATGTGAATGTTTTTCAGTGACTAAAACATATCTTTCTTTTAAAAAAAAAAAAACAGAAAAGAAACCCACTGCCGTTTGGTCAATTCTGACTCACAGCAACCCTATAGGACAGAGTAGAACTGCTCCCATAGAGTTTGCAAGATGCACCTCATGGATTTAAACTCCTCACCTTTTGATTAGCAGCTAATAGCACTCAACCACAAAGACACAAGGATTTCCTCTTTTTAAAAAAAAGTGTGTAAACAATACTGTAAAAGAATAATTTTCATAAAGCTAAAAACATGATTTCCAAACATACAGAAAAATCAAAAATTAATTCAACTAATTAAGCTATGAAAGAATTGGTCCAATGGTAAAGCTGATTCAAGAATATTTTGAAGAACAAGTTTCATTCTCCACCAGGAAAGGCTGTTCAAAATCAGTTCGCTGACAAATACAAGTTGCTGACAAAAGTGGTTAATGTCACATGGGACAATAAAAATGTAACTTTTAAGTTATTTATTCTACTAAACAGATAATATGTACCTTTGCAGAAAACAAGCCCTTAATTTATACTAATTAGCAAAGTCAAACACAGTCACATGCCCCTAAATAATTATATAATCTTTGATGCACCTATTAATGTCCCAGTATAATATTGAAAAGACATGACACCCAACGTTTTGCCATTTCCAGGTTTTGTTACCAATATCAAGAAAATATTCTGTGAATGGTACTTCAGTAGATTATAAGCTATGGTAAACACTGTGATGGAAAAAAAAGCAGAGAGTAGAATACTGCTCAGACAAGGACCTAGAAAATTTGTCACTGAAGTGGACCATAGGCTATGGGATTAGTTTGCACCATCTTATGAAATACAAAGACATCACAGGTCCTGCACCTGAAGAGAGGAGCCAAGAGACTCTTGAAGAAATAAAGTGGCCTGTGCTCTAATGCAAACATAAATGAGAGATAAACGCTCAGAAAGTCTACACTATGAAGGGCAGACACAATGTCCACAGTCTATAAAGATGTCTACATTTTTTGTAGTTAAATGGCTCTGTCTTAGGCTGAGTTCTCTAGAGAAGTTGTTGAACTGAGACATAAATAACTCCATTTTGAGGAAGGGTGCGGTGAAAACTCAGGGTATCAAAGAAAAAGGCTCCAGGAACCAACTTAGCAGGAAATAACAAGAAATACGATAGAGTAATTACACCACCTTTGTCTTGCAAAAGATAGGGCCTGGAGACAGCCTTGCAAATATGCCCTGGAGCCAGCCTAGTAAAGCATCCACTAACGGTTACATTTTACAACCTACGGAAATTCCATGTGGATGAAAACATTCACCAGTGTGGTTGACACATTCAGCCATAGCTACATTTTGCAACTTGCAGAAATTCCATATGGCCTCAGCCAATCAACGCAAAGGTTAGCTCCCCCTCCCTACTTTGCGGTTTCATGGTTTAAATGCTGCGCGCTAAGGAAGCCTGGGGTCGCCTCCTGCTCTGCGTAGTTCGGAGTGCATCCCTGGTGCACCAGACTTTTTCCTATTGGGCACATTTTTAATAAAACGTAACTTTTAGAAAGAAACTACGTCACGTCTTGAAATCCAGACACTAACAAAGTAAAACCAGTAAAGTACATAAATAGAGAGAGAGAGAGAGAGAAATTTATATAAGGCAAACAGCTCATGTGGTTATAGAGTCTGGAACGTACCAAGTCTGGGGATCGCAATAGAGCCTTTACTTGATTTATTTAGCTGCAGGACTCTTATTCACAAACTGTGAAAATAGCCAAATCCTAAATTCACCAGGTAAGCTGCTATCTCATGTCCCAAGGTCAGATGAACGAGAGCCAGCTGCAGAACTCAGAGCAAGTGAAAAAAAAACCAGAGCATCTACTTATGTTCCAATGCAGACTATACACCTGAGGCAACTCCCTTCAGCTGACTGGCTACTCACAGCAGCTTCCATCATGGGAGCGATCACATATAAACACTGAGAACCAGGGCCGAGCCAAGATGATACACAATCTTAACCATCACACCTTCCTCAACAACAGTAATTCAAGGCTCAAAAAAGCACTTTGCAACCTTGATCAATGTAACTATCAAGAAAATAGATTACACCTACGTAAGTAATAAGTTGTTATTTCTGACAACGCTCTACCAGCAGCAACTTTTATTACTCTTTCTGCAATACATACATAGTTGGTCTACATGTCTAAAAAGATCTCTCCTACTTCATGTAGATAAAATCCTATCGGCTACACACTTTCTTTTTATCTCTGGTGGAGAGGCAATGTGTTCACAGCTAATCTAACAATAATATGAAAGTATAATCTAAGTGGAAAGAGAAAGCAAATATGACTGAAAATATGTTAACAGAGAGCACTGTTAAAACACACATAGGAACCACGAATATTGTCAAAAAGGAAATCCGAGTAATGGTAGCACTGGAATTTGTATTTCATTTCTAGATCTAAGGATGAACAGCACCTGTCTTGTAATTAGGAGAGTGCTCCTACAAACGAAGACAGGTTACAGATTTTTATTGACAGAGAAAATGGGGGTGGAAGAACAAACAAAACATTAATTTACCTTTGCTTTAAAGATGCTGATTGTCATTAATTTTTTTACATTATTAAGTCATACAAAAGGCAACATATAAATAAAATATACAGAAATAATTAAAATTTAAGCTTATCAAAAAGATTATTTATCTATTGTGATTGAATGAAAGTGTACAATCCAGTTTAAATTTGCATGCCCACCTATGTGCAGCTCCTACTGCTCTTGTCCAGTGACAACACACTCCTCCTTTCTGTTCTATACATGTCATATCCTCTTAACAGTCTCACGTACCCTCTTCTCCACTATCTCCACTACCCTCTCGTAAGAGGCCAGTAGGACAACATCCTATAGATGCATAGAACCATAAAGTACACACACAATGTGATCACTCTGTGTCACTGAATCAAACCTATTCCTGTCCGAGGAGTTGACCTCAGCAACCGACTTATGGAAAGGGGCAGCATCAGGACTAGAGGCCATGCTCCCAGGGGAGTTCTGAGGCTTCGGACCAATAATTGCAGTCTTTTACTGGAATTCTCAGGGTGCACCCCTTCTTATTCTCTTGTTGCCACTGAGACTCAACTTTGTGAGCCCAACATAGCTGTCACTGGTTGTGGCCAGGCACCATCTGGCTCTTCTGGTCACATGTTGGTGTGGTCACCCATTCACATGGGTCTTTCTGTCTTCTGGGTTCTCCTTCCAACATGTCATTTTGCCCCCTTAGAGCATGGTCCCCTTATCCCTGCCCCTGCTACTCTGTTCTTGCAATATTGGGTTAAGATTGGAAGAGTATTCGTGTTATGTTGAAGTCCAGTTAAATCGATCTTCTTTCTAATGTATGCTGTCACTGATTTCACGCAACCAAATTTCTATCAACTAATTTATAATCAGCCCTCTCCCTCCCTCCATCCCCTCCCCTGTACCTGTCAAAGAGTCTTTTCTTCTGTTCATGAGTCTGCTTTTAAGTCCTTATAGCAGGGGTCTCATACAATATTTGTCCTTGTGCCATTGACTAGTTTCATTCAATGTAACATCTTCCAACTGGAACCAAGTTATGAGATGCTTCCTAAAATCATCATTGTTCTTCAGTGTTCCATTGAGTATATATACCATAGTTTATTTATTCACTTATTTGCTATTGGGCATTTGGGTTGATTCCATCTTTTCGCTATTGTGGACTGTGCTGCAATAAACATTTGTGTGCATGTTATCTGTTCATGTGAATGCCCTTGCTTCTGTAAGATATATTCCAAGCAGTGGGATTACTGGGTCAAATGGTATATCTATTTCCAGCTTTTTAAGGAAGCAACAGATTGCTTTCCAAAGAGGTTGTACCATTTTGCAATCCCACCAGCAATGTATGACACTTCCAATTTCTCCACAGCCTCTCCAGCATTTGTTGTTCTATGTTTTTCAGACCATGGCTAATCTTGTTGGGGTGAGATGATATCTCATGTAGTTTTGATCCGAATTTCTTTAATAGCTAATAATCGTAAGCATTTCCACCTATGTCTTTTGGTTGCCTGGATATCCTCTTCAGAGAAGTGTCTGTCTGTCTCCTTCACCCATCGCTTAGTTGGATTATTTATCTGTTTCTTGTTGATATTTTGTAGTACCTTATAGATCACAGAGATCAGATGTTGGTCTGGCATACAGTTGCCAAAAGTTTTTTCCCGTTCTGTAGGTGGTCTTTTATCAAAAAGATATTTTTGATAACTTGAAAAAGAGGTTCTATAAATGTCATCTTAAAATAGCTCAACACACACAGAAATTAAAACTGTGTGTCAACACACAATTGATGGTCCAGAAGTTCCCCTGGAGTTCCCCTGGGAGCATGGCCTCTGGCCCTGACGCTGCCCTGTCCATAAGTCATAATGGAGGTCAACTCTTTGGACAGGATGGATTGGACTTGGCGACACAGAGTGACCATATCATGTGTGCACTTTATGGTTCTATGCATTTATAAGGTATCATACTGCTAACCTCTTACTGGAGGCAGGGGACTGGGTGGAGAGGAGGGGATAGGAGAGTGTTGGGAGGATAAGACATATATGGAGCAGAGAGGAAGAGTGTGCTGTTACCGGGCAGGGAGAGCAGTGGGAGCTGTATCTAGGTGGGCATGCAAATTTATATAGTGTCACGGATAGAACTGTGTCCCCCAAAAAATATGCATAGCCATGTGGCTGGGCCATGATTCCCAGTATCTTGTGACTGTCCATTTTGTGGTTTTCCTGTGCTGTATGTTAAAGGATTAAGGTGGGACTGTAAATCCCTTTATAAGATCACCTCCCTGCTCCACTGTAAAGGGAGTTTCCCTGGAGTATGACTTGCCCCACCCTTAATCCTTTCATCCTGCAAGAGATAAAAGGAAAGAAAAGTAGGCTGAGAATTAGGAACCTCACACCACCAAGCAAGCGGCACTGGAGAAGAGTGCGTCCTTCAGACCTGAGGTTCCTGCACCAAGATGCTTTCTGGACAAAGACTGATGCAATACCAGAATTTCCTCCAGAGCTGACAGAGGAGGAAGCCTTCCCCTGGAGTAGACATCCTGAATTTGGACTTGTAGCCTACCGGACTATGTGAAAATAAACTTTCCTTTGTTAAAGCCATCCACTCTGTGGTATTTCTGTTAGAGCAGCCCTAGCAGACTAAAACATATGGGAATGTACATTTTCATTCAATCATAATTAAAAAGAAAACATATGTGTCAACAAAAATGCTTGCATATAGCAAAATCAGAAAAGCCAGAACTTTTTTGTAGTAAATATATATTTGGTAAAACATTAGTCATTTTAACATTGTTTTCTTTTTTTATTGTATTTTAGATAAAGATTTATGTAACACACTGGTTTTCCATCAAACAGCTAGTACACATATTGTTCTGTAACGTTGATTAACAACCCCACAACATGTCTACACTCCCCCTTCTCAGACCTGTTACCCTATTACCAGATTTCCTGACCCCTCCAGCCTTCTAGATCTTGTCCTCCTTGCCATCCTCCTCTAATCTCATACTGTTCTGTTTTATGGGCCTGTCCAATCCACAGCTGAAGGGTGACCCTCTAAAGTGGCTTCATCACTGAGCTGAAAGGGCATTTGGGGGCCATACTGTCAGTGATCTTCCACTCTCTGTAAGGCCAAACAAGTCTAGTTTTTTTTTAGTTATAGTTTTGTTCCGTATGAGAAAAGACAGAAATTTTTATGTGTGAGGCTGCTAATATAAATTTTCCCAAGCTTGAGTTTCCACCAAATTTTTAAAAGATAAAGAAGAATAAAAATATCCTACCTATGATCTTCTTACTGGAAGAAACCCTTTAGTATATCCATAGAGCCTCATGTACAAATTCCCACATACTGCAAGATGCTCAGTGCCCTCATCTCAGGCACAGCCTGACTTAGAAGCTGATATCATTCAGAGTCTAGTCAAAAGACAGAACCACTCTGTTATTTGAACTAGGGAAAAGTATATTAAAAAGTTATCAACTTGTTGCTGTTGTTGTTAGATACCTCCAATAAACATAACCTCCAACAACTTATATATGAAATAAGAAAGGAAAAAGGGAAGAAAAACATAGTTTTTATATTGTCTCAGTTATCTAGTGCTGCTATAACATAAATGCCACAAGTGGATGGCTTTAACAAAAAGAAGCTTTTTCTCTGACAGTCTGGTAGGTTAGAAGTCTGAATACAGGGTGCCAGCTCTAGGTGAAGGCTTTCTCTTTGTCAGCTCTGAAGGAAGGGCCTTGTAATCAATCTTCCCCTGGATTACGAGCTTCTCACTGCAGAAACCCCTAGCTCAAAGGGTTTGCTTTCTTGGTGATAGGAGGTACCCAAGTCTGTCTATTAACTTCTCTCTTTTATGTATCAAAAGAGATTGACTTAAAATGCAATCTAATCTTGTAGATTGAGTTCTGCCTCATTAACATAACTGCCTCTACTGCTTCTTCATTAACTCATAGAGGTAGGATTTACAACACACGTGAAAATCATGTCAGATGATAAAATGGGGGACAATAACACAACGCTGAGAATCATGACCCTAGCCAAGTTGACATGAATTTTAGGGGACACATTCAATCCATGGATAAGAGTTCTTCTGCTAACCAAAATAAAGTCATGGTTTGAACTCGCAAGCTGCTATACAAAGAAAGATTTGACAGCCTGCTACCTCAAAGATTACAGCCTTGAAAACCCTGTGTGGCAGGGTTGCTCTCTCCTGTAGCATCACTGTAAGTCTGAATCAGTTCTACAACAACAGGTTTATATACAAATGAACACATGTGCATGGGAACCAAAGAAAAATGTACAAAGCGATTGTAGTCTTTGTCTCTGCAACTGGTCACAAACCCAGAGTTGATTTCTATGACTTCTGTAGTCTACTTGCTATTCCATGTTTCTACCACTCTCGGCCAGAACCATACCTTGCCAAGGTTCTTAACCTGGTGAAATGACTAAACCTTCACTTTTGAGGGGCCTCAGCACTCAGCAGTCCTGCCTGCTTTGGGAACCATTTACTTCTAGCATTGGACTTGGAAGTACAAAGAGAAACACATTGACAACTGATACTATGCTCATGTCAGTGCTGTCTGCAGTGCACTTGCGCCTGGAAACTCTCTTGCTCATTCACATCTTCATTCTGGTAGCAGTTCTCTTCCTTATATCCAACATTATCCCAAAAGAGGAACCAGACTGTTTCTGTAACTCCCTGAATTAATACAAAAATAGTTTTACATAGATACCATTTGGATATGGAAAAAGTAGTGTTTCAGTCACCACAGAATAGGGATTATATGGAGCAAATTACCAGATTTCTCTTCTTTAAAAGTCTACCAGTGCCCACTTTCACTGACGTGTTTGCATGGCCACCTTTTATGGTCAGACAGTCCAGACTACGAAAGGATAGCATGAGCATTCTTTCAGTTATCAGTCCTCCTTAACTCCCTGAATTAATACAAAACAGTTTTTCATAAGTAGAAGAAATTTATTCAGGTTTGGAAAAACTAAAGTTCAAGCTATCCCAGAATACAAAACACATAAACTGAAATATTAGACTTCTCTTGTCTTAAAAGTCCACCAGTCACACACTTTCGTGGATATTTTTGAATGGCCACATTTTGGGGTCAGATAGTTCGTTGGGACTCTGAAAATAGAGCTAAGAACCCACCCTCAATCTCTGGGCTTCACAGAACAAAACCAAGTTGGAGAAATTAAACAACACATCATTTTGCAGAATAATTCAGCCTGTCCTAAATCATACCCAAATGGCACAAAATATTCACAAAGTAATTTTCTTTACCAAAAGTAAAACAACCTCCCATAGTAAAATTCTGTCTACCTCCAAATGACTCAAACTAAATTCCACTTTTTTCTTCTTCCTGCAGGAAGAACACAGGACAACACCACTAAACTGGCAATTCTCATAGCCACACACTCACCAGGAGTCTGCAATCACAGCAAGAAGATAGGACTCCAGGGAACATTAAGCACTAACCTCAGAGATTTCACCTGAGGGAGTCTGCAGCTAAAGAAAAAGCTGCTGCTGAGGGACTGAGACAGGGCTGGGACCCTATGAAGGCACAGCCTCAGGGCCTTTGGGCAGTAAAAGGGATTCAGGCCCTGGAGAAGCAAAGTCACCACCAGAGCCCAAGATCGACCCCTCCCCAGGCAAGCTTATAGACTCTTTGTCAGAAGAATTGTTAAGGGGCACAGAGTACCCCTCAAGTCCACCTGCAGCAGAGCACATGGTCAAAGACACGGTTCCTGACCTAACCATGAAGTATGGAAAAACAGTTCCAGTAAAGGAAATTAAAGAAAAGGAAAAAATGTGGGATGCATTAGTTAGGTTATAGAAGGAAACATTTCCATTATTATAGTCCAAGAAAACCCCCACTCTGTAGGGAAATTTCCAGCCACTTATCTGAAACCAAGAGGGATTGTACACCCAAAGTTTTTCTGCCTGCCATTTCACAACCCAAAACCCATTTTCTGGGGACTCCTGGGTGTTATTTGTTCTTCTCACATTTTTTCTACAGACCCCTAAAGACCATGCGCCTCGCTCTCCATTCCTGACCTCCACCACCCAGTAACATTGCCCAGATGTGATGCTTTCACAACCCAGCACACTGCAGGGGCAGTCATTCCAGAGCACATATATGTTCTTAAGCGCCAGGCTTCTGTTTTCCTGAGACAGGGCCAGGTTCCGATGGGCAGAACTTGGATCCAGAGTGACAGACCCTGCACAGAGAGTTATGGAATCATGCAAAGCCTTCCCCTCCCCATAACAAGGGTACACAATCACCTTCCCTCAAAGCCAGTTAGTAGAATGGGGAGAGACCCATTCTGAGAGTTAGTGATTTAATCCCACAGCCCTCCAAGCAGCAGGAGAAATCAGAATACTGATTCAGTAATTAGAGCCACGATATTGCCATTGAATACCAGTTAAGAATCCGTGGAATCAGTGTTATCTGGTATCCAACATCAACCACACCCTACAGTTACCCAAATCACTGAGGGTACTTGCATCTGAATCACTATAGAAAATTAAAGTGAGGCCAGCAGCCACGGGGCAGACAAGAGGACCTCCCAGAAAAAATACCCAGGATACTCACAGGCCTTGAACTGCTTCTTCAGCAAATCTGCAAGAGAACCACACACATTACATCAAGGAACAGCAGACTGGGAACATAAGCATCAGCAACTTTTTTTACAGAATGTAGTGACTCATACTGAAAAATGTTTAGAAACATTAAGCTGATGTATTGTCTCTGCTTCACACAGAGAGAGAGTCATCACATTGTAGACCTCCCTGAAGGCTAAGACACAAAGGTCAACATCTAGTAGCAAAAGGCTGGACTTCAGCAAGAACAAAAAGGTCACTACCTACCTCAGCCATCCAGTGCTGCTGTAACAGAAATACTGAAAATGGATAACTCTAACAAAGAGAAGTTTATTCTCTCATGGTCTAGTAAACTACAAACCCAAATTCAGGGTGTGATCTCTAGGAGAAGGCTTTGTCTGTTAGCTATGGGGGAAGGTCAATTTTGTCAATCTTCCACTGGTCTAAGAGCACCTCAGTACAGGAACCTCAGGTCCATAAGATGTACTCTACTCTCAGCTCTGCTTTCCTGGTGGTATGAGGCCTCTCACTCTCTGCTTGCCTCCCTTTCCTTTTGTTTCTTGTAAGATACAAGATAGTACAGGCCACACCCCAGGCAAACTCCCTTTATGTTGGATTAAGAATGTGACCTTAATAACAGCGTTATATTTCCATCCTAATTCTCTTTAACATAAGCCAATCTTGCCCCATGAACCACAGCCAGAGATCAGGATTTACAACATATAGGAAAATCACAATAATGCCAGGAATCATGGCCCAACCAAGCTGACACATTTTCTTGAGGGACACAATTCAGTCCATACTACCCAACTTTGTCCTTTAAATTATGCTTTCCCAAGCTTATATAAAAAAAAAAAGACCATTATTGAAAAGGAATTGTAGTGGATGAACTATGTCCCCCAAAAACATGTGTATCAATTTGGCTAGGCCATGATTACCAGTATTGTGTGGTTGTCCTCTAGTTTGTGATTGTAATTCTTCTATATGTTATGAATGTTAATCTCTGCCCATGATAGAGACACGATTTGATTATGTTAGAGAGCATTAGAGTGGGACTATAACACCTTTACTACGGTCAGATCTCTGCTCCAGGGTAAATAAATTTTCCCTGTGGTGTGGCCTGCGCCAACTTTGTCTTACAAGAGATAAATGGAAAGGGAAGCAAGCAGAGAGTGGGGGAACTCATACCACCAAGAAAGAAGCACCAGGAGCAGAGTATGTCCTTTGGACCTCGGTTCCTGTGTCAAGAAGCTGTTAGTCCAGGGAAAGACTGACAAGAAGGACCTTCATGCAGAGCTGGCAGAGAAAGCCTTTCCACAGAGCTGACACCCTACATTTAGATGTCTAGCCTACTGGACTGTGAGAGAATAAATTTCTTTTTGTTAAAGCCATCCACTTGAGGTATTTCTGTTACGGTAGCACTATGCAACTAAGACAGAACTGAAGAGATCAAAATTTCCAAGACCTCTATATAAATTAACTTATCAAAAGTTCATCAAGGGGGCAGGGCCAAGATGGCAGACTAGTCACATGCCTCCTGGCTTCTTTCTGAGAACTAAGGCCTAGAAAAACAATTAATGGATCAGAGTGGACATTCTGGGAGCCCCAAGATCAGGCATAGAGTTGTGAGATTGGACTGGGCAACAAGAAGGGGAAAACCACCTTTATCAGAGATGAGACAACAGCACAGAGTCCTACTTCTGCAGGCACAGCAGATGAGAGGTTTACAGGTATGTACGTCCTCTTTGTTAACCAGAACACTGGGACTGGGACTGTTGAGCCTGAAAGCCTGGCAGAGGACAACTGCCATGTTGAGCTGCCGTGCCTAAGTAGACAGTGTCTTTCACAGCAGAGAGACTGTGCTTAAGACAGTCACATCTAGAGAACTCAGCAGCAACTGACAGCTGAGGGTACCAGTGCCCTTCTCCAACCCATCTTTGAGCTGTGCCATAGATTCTGCTGGCCTAGCTGGGAGAGGTGGTTCAGGCAGGATGTCATCTTAGTCAGCTGAATGGTGAAGTCAGCCACACCTCAGGGCCCAGCTGGAGCTGGCTGCCACGCTGAGCAACAGTGCCTGATGGGACAGTGCCTCTCTCAGCAGAAAAGCTGTTTTTAAGACAATCATACCTAGAGAACATAATAGTGGCTGGTGGCCAAGTGTGATGGTGCTCTTATCCCTCCCTTTTTGGATCCACATTGTAGCATCTGCAAACACAGCCCCTGAGAGACTCCACAAGTAGGTCACAATCTTTGTCAGCTAGGAGACAAGACCTGCCACCCTGAGGACCCAGCTGGTACCAATGGCTGCTGAACAGCATCTTACTCAGCAAAAAAGCAGGTCTCAAGAAAAGTGCACCTAGAGAACACAGTGGTCACTGGCAGCCAAATGTGATGCTGCCATTTCTGCCTACCTTCACTGAGCCATGCCACAGCATCTGCTGACAGGCCCCCAAGAGACTTCATAAGTAGGGAACCATTTTTGTCAGCCGGGAAGTGGGGCCTACCACCCCTGAGGTCCTAGCCACTACCAGCTGCCACTAGATGTGCCTCTGTCAGAAGAAAAGCAGTTTTTAAGATACATCTAGAGAATCCAGCAGTGGCTGGCAGCCAAGTGGGATGGCACCCTTCTCTTCTCCCTTCTCTGAGCTACACCATAGTGTCTGCTGGCATGACTCCAGATCACTGTCACAAGTAGGTCACCATTTTTGTCAGCCAAGAGGTAGGGCCTGCCACCCCTGAGGACCCAGCTGGGGCCAGCTACCAAGCTAAGCAGCATGATGAGGCTGAATAACATCTCTCTCACCAGAGAAACTGTATGTAAGTCAGCTGCACTTAAAGAACGCAGAAGCAGCTGGAGGCCAGGTCGAAGTGTGCCCTTATTCACTCCCTTCTTAGGGCTGTGCCATAGCTTCTGATGGTGCAACACTGGATAAGCTGAACAGCTTTTTCATGGCACAAAGACAACAATCAATAGCTAACCATTTAAACAAGCAGACCACCATGGCTCCAGAAAACTCCCAAAATAAAGAATGAAAACAGTTCCCAAATGAAAAAGCCTTCCTGAAATTATCAGAGGTAGAATGCAAAAGAATTATGTAGAGCCCTTCTAGAGATTAAACAAAGTGCAGCAGGTCAAAATGAAAAATTAAGCAAGCTATATAAACTGCTAGAAGATCAACAATCTGGAATTCAGCAGATCAATAATAAAATTACAGAGTTAGACAATTCAATGCAAGCCAAAAGAGCAGGATTGAGGAAATGGAATGCAGAATTAGTGAGAGTGAAGATAAAACAACTGACACCAGCATTTATGAGGTGAAATCAGAAAAAAGAATGAAGAAAAATGAAGATGCATGTGGAACTCTATCAAGGGGAACAATCTTCAGGTAACCGGAGTTCCTGAACAGGGATGGATAGCAGAAAATACAGACAGAATTGTTGAAGAATTGCTAACAGGAAACTTCCCTGACACCACGAAAGAAG
Source organism: Heterohyrax brucei (assembly GCA_028571685.1). Classification (NCBI taxonomy): domain Eukaryota; kingdom Metazoa; phylum Chordata; class Mammalia; order Hyracoidea; family Procaviidae; genus Heterohyrax; species Heterohyrax brucei. The sequence goes on along the minus strand of CM053144.1, from coordinate 50,338,622 downwards.
GGAACATAGATATTCAAGATGCTTACTGAACTCCAAAAAGGTAGACCCCAAAAGAAAGACACAAATACATATTATAATCAAGCTCAATAAAACAAAACATAAAGAGAAGTACTTAAAGGCACCTGGGCTTAAAGTAAAACTGCTATACAAAGGAAAGACTTGTAGGCTGTCTTCTGACTTCTTAGCAGAAGGCACATTGGCAAAAAGGCAGTAGGATAACGCATACAAAGCCCTGAAGGAGAAAAATTTCCAACCAAGAATTATATATCCTGCAAAATTGTCTCTTAATATGACAGTGAAATTAAGACTTTCTCAGATAAACAAAAGATTAGAGACTTTGAAAAAACTAACCAAAATTACAAGAAATACTGAAGGAAGCTCTTCAATTAGAAAATCAGTAACATCAGATGTACACTCAAGAATGCAATGCAGGACACAGCATCCAGAGTCCTACACAGATAGGAAAGTCACAAAGTTCAATCAAAGATAAAATATTAAAATTAGGGAATTAGAAATCTTAACATGATGTCACCACACTATAATGAAGGATATATTACAGTATTTATAGCCCTTTCAGATGGAGAGGAAGTTAAGGAGATACACAGAAGTTAAAGATTGGTTTAAACTTAAGGGGGAGCAAAGGGGGAGCCACAAAGCAAACTTACAATGCTATGTATCAAAACAAGAAACACAATATAGGAGTCTCAACAGACACAAAACAAATGCTGAAAAGGACGAAAAGAAACCCATAAAGAAAAATGACCCAGAACAGAGTATTAAGTCGGACAAAGAGAATTCAATGACACAAAAATAAAGGCACCAAAATGACAGCACTAAATACATATCTATCAATAATTACACCAAATGTAAATAGATTGAATGCTCCAATAAAGAGACAGACAGTAACAGCTTGAATCAAAAAACACAATCTGTCTATATGCTACTTACAAGAAACACACCTTAGAGTCAAAGATATGAATGAATTGAAAATCAAAGGATGGAAAAATACAAACCAAGTTAACAAACATGCAAAGAAGAACAGGAGTGGCAATAGTAATCTCAGATAAAATAGATTTTAAAGTAAAACCCATCATTGTGGACAAGGATGGTTGATACACAAGGAGGATATAACAATATTAAATATTTATGTACCCAATATCAGAGCATTTAAATACATTGAACAAATGCTAACAATGCTGAAAAGTAAGATAGATCACTCCATGATAATAGAAGGAGATTTCAACACTTTATGTTCAGTGATGGACAGATCATCCAGAAAAAAAGCTCAGTAAAGATGCAGAAGATCTCACTATAACAATCAACCAACTCAACCTCATTGACATACACAGAACTTTTTACCCACAACAGATAAGTACACCTTCTTTTCCAACACACATACAACGTTCTTCAGAATAGACCATGTATTTAGGCCCTAAAGCAATTCTCAACAAAATCCAAGCCATTGAATTATTGCAAAGCATCTCCTGACATCATAAAACCATAAAAGTTGAAAGCAACAGCAGAAAAAAACAAGTGTAGAAATTCAAACTCATGGAAACTGAACAACTAGCTCAAAAATTCATGGGTTAACACAGTGACAGCAAATGGTGTGTGTACAATATGGTTTTGTATACTTATAAGAGGCTGTCCTACTGGTTTCTTTCTAGATGGGAAAGAAGACAGTGGAGAGGAGAGGACAGGTGCTCATTCTGAGGATCCTAGAAGTACAGAGTAAAAAGCAGGAAGGTGCTGTCAGAGAGTGAGGAGAGCAGATGGAGCTGCAGATAGGCGAGTATGCAGAATTGACTTGGATTGGATACCTTCACTTAATCACAATAAAAATTTTTCCAAAACACAGAAGATTCATGGGTTACAGAAAAAATCAAAGATGCAATAAGGAAATTCATGGAATCAAATGAGAATGAAAACACATCCTACCAGTATCTATGGGATACAGCAAAAGCAATGCTCAGAGGTCAATTTAGCTCTATAAATGCACACATCCAGAATAAAGAAAGGGCCCAAACCAAAGAATTAACCCTACAACTTGAACAAGGAGAAAGAGAATGTTTTTGTCATCAAGTGCTGTCCTACTAGAAATATCATAAAAGGAATGGCTTTAACAAAGAAAAGTTTATTCTTACACAGTCTAGTAGGCTACAGGTCCAAATTCAGACGGTCCACTCCAGGTGAAGGCTTTCCCTCTGTTGACTCTAGAGGAAAGTCCTTGTGTTGCATCATTCTTTGGTCAGGGAACATCTTGACACAGGAACTTCAGTTCTGAAGGATGTGCTCTACTCCCAGTGCTGCTTTCTTGATAGTGTGAGGTTCCCAATTCTCTGCTTGTTTCTCTCTCTTTTTATCTCCCACAAGATGCAAGCATTAAAGGTGGTGCAAGCCACATTCTAGTGAAACTCCCTTAGCAAGACTGTTGCAGCCCACCCTAATCCTCTTTCAACATAATCATCCTATCTATTACCCACGGGCAGAGATTAGGATGTATAACACAGGAAAACCACGAAACACTGGGAATCATGGCCCAGCCAAGTGGCAACACACATTTCAGGGGGAACACAGTTCAATCTATGACAGAGAACAACAAAAGAACCCCTTTATCACCACAATAAAACAGATAATAAAAATTAGAGCAGAAATAAACAAATTAGAGAATAGAAAAACAATTGAAAGAATTAACAAAACCAAAAGCTGTTTTTTTGAAAAGACCAACAAAATTGATAAACCATTGGCTAAATTCACAAAAGATAACCAGGAGAGGAAACAAATAACCCAAATAAGAAACAAGATGGGAGATTAATCACAACAGATCCAACTGAAATTAAAAGTATCATGACAGAATACTACAAAAAAAATTGTACTCTAACAGATGTGAAAACCTAGAGGAAATGGACAAATTTCTAGATTCACATCAGCTACTAAAATTATCACAAGGAGAAGTAGAACAACTTAATAAACCCATCACAAAAGAAGAGATTGAAAAAGTAATCAAGGGACAGAGCCAAGATTGTGGACCAGACACACATCTCCTCAAATCCATGTGAAAACTAAAGTCTGGACTGATAATTGAATGGAGCACTCTGGACACCCAGGGAGCCACAGGATACAGCATAGGGTTGCCAGACTGGATTACACACCATGAAACAGGAAATTTCCTTTCTCTGGCTCAAGCCAGCACGTGCTGAGCCCCACTCCTGCTGACTCACCACTTGGGCAGACTGCAGGTACTGATGCTTTTTGGTTGTTGTTGTTCTCCGAGAGGTGGGGGAAGACTGTAAGCCAGCAAGTACCATGCACTGCAGTACTCAAGTAAACAGGGTACAGGGTGGCAGAGAGACAGTGTGTGGGATAGCCACGTTTTGAGAGCCTGGCTGCTGACTGAGGACATCACTGACCCTCCACCCTCACTTTTCTGAGCTCTGCCATAGATTGTACTGCTTCTCAGAAGGAAGGACAGCTTGGCCAGGACACCATCTTAGTCGGCTGGAAGGTAGAGTCACCCAACCAGAGGCCTCAGCTGGGGATAATTCCCAACCTAAGATGCATTGCCAGTCTGGAAAGCACTTTTCTATCAGAAAAACTGTGTTTAGTACAGTGTTACCTTACTGTGAGGGCCCGGCTGAGGATGGCAACAAGGCTGTGACCCTTCCCTACTTTGAACTATATCATAGCATCTGGGGACAGCCAAACAGGTGCTACTTTTGTCAGCCAGAAGGCGGGGCCTGCTCCATCTGATTTGAGCAGCTGTTGGGCAACTCCTAGCTTTTTAAAATAAGACTGCCTGGAGAAATAGCTGCTAAGTGGCCTGGTAGCATGCCTTCCAGCCTTTACTACCCACATCATAGGGTCAGTTGATGCAGTGACTCCACGCATAAGGCACCATCATTGCTAGCCATGAGGCAGAGCATGCTACCAAAGGGAGTCCACTGGGGCCAATCACTAGAGTATACAGAGGCAGCTGGTGACCAACTCCTTTCTCAGAACTACACCTCAGCTCCTGTTGAGGTAACACCAGAGATATTAAACAGCATCTAGATGGCCCAAAGACAACAGACCATCACTATCAATTTAAAGAAACAGACCACCACAGCTCTGGAAAACTCCCAAAATAAAGAATCAAAAAATTTCCAGGATGAAGAAGACTTTCTGAAACTACTGGAGGTCAAGTACCAAAAAATTATATAGAAGATTCCTGGAGATTAAACAAAATGTAGCAGAGAAAAATGAAAAATTAAGCAAGCTATTCAAACTGATACTGCATCAACAATCTGAAAGCCAACAGATCAATAACAAATTATACAATTCAATCTAGAGCCAAAAGAGCAGAATTCAGAAGATGGAAGTCAGACTTAGTGACCATGAGAATAGAGCAGCTGACACAAGGATTTATAAGGACAAATCAAGGAAAAGAAATAAGAAAAGTGAAGAAGCATTAAGAAATATGTGGGACTCTATTAAGAGGGATAATCTACCATTAATGGGAGTTCCTGAGCAGGTAGGGATAGCTGAAAATACAGAGAGCATTGTTGAGTTGCTGACAGAAAACCTCCCTGAAATTATGAAAGCAGAGAACATAGATATCCAAGATGTGTATTGAATGCCACAAAAACCAGACCCCAAAAGAAAGACATCAAGATATATTATAATCAAATTTAATAAAATGAAACATAAACAGATGCTCTTAGAGGCAGCAAGGCTCAAAGCAAACCTAACATTCAGAGGGAAGCCCTGTAGGCTTTCATCTGACTTCTCAGCAGAAACAGTGTTGACAACAAGGTAGTGGGGTGACACATTCAAAGCCTTGAAGGCAAAAAACTTGCAACCAAAAATTATGTATTCTGCAAAACTGTCTCTCAAATATGAAGATGAAGTTAGGATATTCATAGATAAACAGACGCTTAGAGACCTTGTAAAAACCAAACCAAAACTACAAGAAATACTGTAAGAAGCTCTTTACTTACAAAAACAAAACCAGTAAGTGTATATTTAAGGAGGCAATGCAGGACACAGCATCCAGAAATGTACTCAGTCAGAGAAGTCACAAAACTCAAAGCTATAATATTAAAATAATGGAACCAGTGATCATATCACAAAAACTATGACACCATCACACTAAAAAGAGGGATATACTACAGTAGCTATAGTCCTTGCAGATGGAGAGGAAATTAAAAAGGTATGTAGAAGTTAAAATTAGATTTAAATTTAGAATATTAAGGTGGTTCATAGGGGTAGCCACAAAGCACAATAACAATGCAACACATCAAAGAAAGAAATGTAATACAGGAGTCTCAACAAATACAAAGCCAGCACTGAAAAAGATGAAAAGTCAACCCGTAAAGAAGAAAAACCTGGAACAGGATATTAAGAGCAATAGAGAAAACACCAAGACAAAAATAAGTACATCAAAACAACAGCAGTAAACACATACCTATCAATAATTACACTGAATGTATATGGACTGAATGTTCCAGTAAAGACACAATGAGTGATATCCTGGACCCTTCTATATGTTGTTTACAAGAAACACACTTTAAACTTAAAGATGTGAACAAACTGAAAATTAAAGGATGGAATAGTATATACCAAGCTAACAATATACAAAAAAGAGAAGATGCAGCAACGCTAATCTCAGATAAAATAGATTTTAATGTAAAATCCACCATCATGGACAAAGATGGTCACTATTTATTGCTGAAAGTTTCAATACACAAGCAGGTCTTGACATTATTAAATATTTATGCACCCAATATCGGAGTATCTAAATACATCAAACAAACACTGATTGCATTAAAAATGAGACAGATCACTGTACAATAATAGTGGGAGACTTCAACACTCCACTTTCGGTAATGGACAGATCATCCAGAAAAAAAGCTCAGTAAAGACAGAGAAGATCTTACTGCAACAATTAACCAATTAGACCTCATCAACCTATACAGAACATTTTATCCATCAATAGATAGGTACACCTTCTTCTCCAATGCACATAGAACATTTTCCAGAATACACAATGTGTTAGGACATAGAGCAAATCTCAACAAAATCCAAAAACCATTGAATTATTGCAAAGCATCTTCTCAGACCATAAAGCCATAAAAGTTGAAATTAATAGCAGAAAAAACATAGATAGAAATTTAAACTCATAGAAACTGAACAATACCTTGCTCAAAAAATGGTGGGTTATAGAAGAAATCAAGGATGAAATAAAGAAATTCATGGCTTCAAATGAGAATGAAAACACATCCTACCAGAACCTAGGGGATACAGCTAAAGCAGTGCTCAGAGGTCAATTTATCTCTATAAATACACTCTTCAGAAATAAAAGAACCCAAGCCAAACAATTAACTCTACAGTTTGAACAAGTAGAAAGAGAGCAACAGAGGAACCCCTCAGGTGCCAGAAGAAAACAGATAATAAAGATTAGAGCAGAACTCAATCAACTAGAGAATAGAAGAACAACAGGAAAAACTGACAAAACCAAAAGCTGCTTTTTTAAAAGATCAACAAAATTGATTGTCAGGATGTAAGATAAACATAAATAAATCAGTAGGATTCCTTTATACTAACAAGTTGTTAAACTTACAAAGGAAAAGCAGGAGCAGAAACAAACAACCTGAAGAAAAAATGAGATGGGAAATGTCACAACAGACCCAACTGAAATCAAACTTATCACAACAGAATACTATGAAAGACAGTACTCTAACAGACTTGAAAACCTAGAGGAAATAGACAAATTTCTAGATTTATATCAACTATCAAAATTACCACAAGGAGAAGTAGAACAACTTGTTAAGCTCATCGCAAAAAAAGAGATTGAAAACGTAATCAAAAAGCTACCAAAAATGCTCTGGCCCAGATGGCTTCACTGGAGAATTCTACCAAACTTTTAGAGAATAGTTAACTCCAATACTTCTGAGACTATTTCACAGCATAGAAATGCATTGAATACTCCCAAATTCATGCTATGAAGCCAGCATAACCCTGATACCAAAGCCAAGGCAAGAGCCAACCAAAAAAGCACAATTACAGACTGGTGTCACTCATGAACCTAGATGCAAAAATCTTCAACAAAATCTTTGCCAGTAGAATTCAACAACATATCAAAACAAATAATTCATCATGACCAAGTTGGATTTATACCAGGCATGTAGGGCTGGTTCAGCATCAGAAAAACAATAAATGTGATCAACCACACAAATACCACAATGGATAAGAATCACCTAATTTTGTCAATTGATGTAGAAAAGGCATTTGACAAAGTCCAACACCCATTCATGCTAAAACTCTCAGCAAAATAGGAATAGAAGGGAAATTCATCAAAGCAATAAGGGGCATCTAGGCAAAGCCAACCATGTACATCATCCTGAATGGAGAGAGACTGAAAGAATTTCCCCTGAGAACAGGAACTAGATAAGGATGCCCACTGTCACCACTTCTATTCAACATTGTGCTAGAGGTTCTGGCCAGAGTAATCAGAAAAGACAAAGAAATAAAGGGTATCCACATTAGTAAAGAAGAAGTAAAACTATCCCTGTTTGCAGATGATATGACTGTCTACATAGAGAACCCTAAAGAATCCATAACTAAACTGCTGTAACTAATAGAAGAATTCAGGATATAAGATAAACATAAATAAATCAGTAGGATTCCTTTATACCAACAAAAAGATCATCAAAAAGGAAATCACCAAATCAATACCATTTACACTAGCCCCAAGAAGATAACTATGAATAAATCTAACCAGAGTAGTAAAAATCCTACACAGAAAAAATTGTAAGACCCAGCTGCCAAAACCAAAAGAGACTTAAACAAGTGGAGAAACCTATCTTGCTCATGGATAAGAAAACTTAATATGGTGAAAATGTCTGTTTTACCCAAAGCAATCTACACATACAGTGCAATCCCAATACAAATTTCAGTGTCATTTTTTTAATGAGATGGAGAAACAAATCACCAACTTTGTTTGAAAAGGAAAGAAACACCGGATAAGTAAGGCACTACTTAAGAAGATGAACACAGAGGGAAGCCTCGCACTACCCAAACCAGCCTGGTACTGGTACCAAAACAGACATACAGACCAATAGAACAAGATAGAGAATCCAGAAATACTCGGCAGCACTTGGCTGGCTGGCTTATAAACTGTTGATTTTCAACAAAGGCCTGAAGGTTGTAAACTGGGGTAAAAACATTCTCTTTAACAGTGTTGGCAAAATTGGATATCTAATATGCAAAAAACTAAAACAAGACACATATCTAATACTGTACGCACAAAGTAACTCAAAATGGATCAAAGACCTAAATGTCAAATGTAAAATGATAAAGATCATGCAAGAAAAAATAGGGACAGCAATAGAAGTTCTAACACACAGCTTAGACAGTATCACGAATTGAATTGGGTCCCCCCAAAAATATGTGTAGCTATGTGCCTGGGCCATGATTCCCAATATTTTATTATTGTCCTCCATTTTGTGATTTTCCTATGCTGTATGTTAGAGCATTAGGGTGGGACTGTAAATCTCTTCATAAGATCATGTCTCTGCTCCACTGTAAAGAGAGTTTCCCTGGAATACAGCTTGTACTACCCTTAATCCTTTCATCCTACAAGAGATAAAAGGAAAGAGAAGCAAGCAGAAAGGTGGGAACTTCACACCATCAAGAAAGTAGCACCAGGAAGACAACATGTCCTTCAGACCGGAGGTTACCATGCCAAGATGCTTCCTGAACAAAGACTGACGCAATACTGGACTTTCCTCCAGAATCAACAAGGCAGAAAGCCTTCCCCTGGAGCAGATATCCTGAATTTGGACTTGTAGCCTACTGGACTGTGTAAGAATAAACTTTCCTTTGTTAAAGCCATCCACTCACGGTATTTCTGCTACAGCAGCACCAGCTGACTAATACTGACTACAAATTCTGACAAACAGTGCATGAACAGTAAACAAGAAAATAGATAAATGGGAATTACTAAAAATCAAACCTTTATGCCCATCCAAAGACTTTATCAAGAGAGTTAAAAGACTACCTATAGAACAGGAAAAAATATTTGGCAGCTGTATGTCAGACCAATGTCTGATCTCCATAGTCTACAAGATGCTGCAAAATATCAACAAGAAAAAGGTAAATAACTCAATTAAACAATGGGCAAAAGAGGTGGACACACACTTTACCATAGAAGATATCCAGGCAGCTGTAAGATACATGAGGAAATTCTCATGATCATTAGCTATCAGAGAAATCCAAATCAAAACTACTGTGAGATACCATCTCACCACAACAACATTAGCAATAATCCAAAAAATGCAAAATAACAAACACTGTAGAAGCTGTGGAAAGATAGAATCTCTACAACACTGCTGGTAGGAATGCAAAATGGTACAATGTCTTTGGAAAGCAATTTCACACTTTCTTAAAAAGCTAGAAGTAGAAATATCATATGATTCAGGAATCCCACTGCCTGGAATATATCTTGCAGAAATAAGGGCTATCACATGAAGGTTTACTGCAGCACTGTCCACAATAGCAATAGCAATAGCACCAACCTAGGTGCCCATCAACAAATGAATGGATAAATAAACTATGGTACATATACATAATGGAACACTAGACAATGATAAAAAAAAAATGACAATTTTAGGAAGCATCTCATAACCTGGTTTCAACTACAAGATGTTATGCTAAGTGAAATCAGTCAGCTGCAAAAACACAAGTATTGTATGACTTCTGCTATAAGGACTTAAAAATGGACTTACATACAGAAGGAAAGATTCTTTGACTGCTACAAAGGTGGGGAGTTACCAAGAGAGTTGTTCTTAGATTAGATAGTCTATAGGAATTCAGTTAGGTGAAGGCAGTAACAGCACACAGTAGAGGGAATGTCAGCATAACTGGACTGTACCATAAACTGAAAAATTTTCCAAACTCAAGCCAACATTTCAAAGGATAGAATATCAGGCACAGGGGTCTGGGGACCATGTTTTCAGGGGACATCGAGGTCAATTGCTAAGAGAGTCTTCTGCAATCCATACTGGTGAGTGCCATCTTGGGTCAGCTAGCAAGCTGACATCTGAGGAACACCAATTGGTCCCAGCCCATCTGGAGGAGATGATGACCAAGAACATCAAAGACAAGAGGAAAAATGGGTCCAGGGGAGAAAAAAAAAGGATCCATATGAGTGAAAGATTGTATCAGCAGGGGAACAGAAGAACCAGATGGTGCCTGGCCACCACCAAAGGCAGCTGTGATGGGAGACACAATGTAGAGTTCCTGATATAGCACAAGAAAAAGAGATGTGCCATTCAAGAATTCCACTGAAAGACCAGAACTGATGGTCTGACAGCCTAGAGGGTCCCTTGGGAACATTGCTTCCAGACTTGCTGTTGGCCCTGCTCTGAAACCAGTTACTGAGGTCAACTCTACAGACAAGAATGGACTGGACTCGGAGACACAGTGAGGCATATGGTGTGTGTACTTTTGGTTTTACACATTTATAGGAAGCTGTGCTACTGGTTTCTGTCTAGATGAAAGAGGAGAGGTTGGAGAGGAGGGGACAGGTGTTCATTAAGAGGATACTAGAAGAGTGAAAAGGAGGAGTTTGTTCTCATAGGGTAAGGAGAGCAGATGGAGTTCCAAACAGGCAGACATGAAAAGTTGATTTGGATTGTATACTTTCATTTAATCAAAAATACAAAGGAAAAAAAAAGAGCTCATCAAGCTGAACTTGTAGGTTGCCTCTCAGAAATGGATAGAAAGAATTACATCTGATTGAACTGACTTCAGAGTACGACTGTAAGCCATGAATGCAGAACGTGGGATATGTAATCAGAGAAATATCCATTTATGAGTCAATAAAGAGATTTCTGAATAGATAGAGAGAGATGTTCAAAGAAAGAAACATGCACATACAATGAGAAAGTCAAACACTAGTGGCTTTTCTTCCCAACTTATCTGAGAGATAGGAACAAGAATTCCTACAGATTTTCAAAACCAAATAAATATATTGGATCTAGTCATCTGCTTCCCCCAAGAAGAGCCCAGAGAGATTACAAACTCCCAGGAGAAATCCTGTGTGGCAGGCAGAATAACAGCCCTCAAAGATGTCCATCTTCTCATTCCAAGAACTTTTGAATACAGTTTAAGGGATTTTGCCATAGGATTTTGCAGATGTGATTAAGATTAAGGACTCTGAGATTCTCCTGAATTGCTTGGATGCACCAACTTAATTACATGCATCCTTAAAAGTAGAGTGTGTTGTCTTATTTGGTCAGAAAAAGAGAAACTATACTAGAAAACACTGTAAGAAATGCTATGTGCTAGCTCTGAAAACAAAGAACACAGGCCAAGGCACACAGGTGGTCTCTAGAAACTAAAAAAAGCAAGAACCTTCAGAAAGGAGTGCAACCCTGCCAACACCTTGATTTGGTCCATTGAGACCCCAGTCATACTTCTGACCTTCAGAGCTGTGAGACAAAACATTGATGTTTTTAGTCACTAGATTTGTGGCAATTTGGTACAGCAGCAAATAGAAAAATAATACATCCACATCTACCTTAGAGGAAGGCACTGGCAGGGAAAATATCCAGAGAGAACATACGGTTCCACACAGCCTGCACATGGAAAGCCACAGGCCCAGGAAATCTCGAGCACTGTGTGAAAAGTTAGAGGGACAGAGAGTTGTCCAGACAGCTAGCAGACAGGGGAAGCACTAGATCAGGAGGATGAAGCCATGTGGTACATAAATTTTTCAACCTAAGACAAGTGAGTGGGACCGTGGACTCCACTGCAGGAGGAAGGGTTAACCAACAATACCCCTTAAAGGAAAGATGAGATAGGCCCCTCCTCACCAACACAAGGAACTGAAGGACCAGATCAGACCAGCCTCCCCAGTATGAGGACTTAAAATAATGAAGATGAGAGCACAGGGACCCCTTTCACATTCTTCTCCAAGGTCTCATAAATCTCCTCAAACCTCCCATTTCTCCTTGGAAAGAAAAAATGCAGATTGCTAAGTAAAGCAAAACTTATATACATCACAAGACCCTGAGATATCACCAGGAGAGTTACTGTCCTCTCTGTGATGGGGACTCAGGCACCAGAACAGTTGATATATAGAAATCAATAAACTGCATTTTTCTTCCATTAGTGTGATATGAATCTATGAATATTTAAAATTGTGTATTCATTTGCTTTGGCATTCATTTAGAAACCAAAACCAAACAAAAATTACTGTCATCAAGTCAATTCCAACTCACAGCGAAGCTGCAGGATGGAGTAGAACTGTTACGTGGAGTTTCCAAAAAGTGCCTGGCAGATTCAAACTACTGACCTTTTGGTTAGCAGGTGTAGCACTTAACCACTACACCACCGGGGTTTCCATTCATTTACAGAAACTGGTATTTCCTTCTTTATTGATTTGCTTTATGCAAACAAGATCACATGCAATGGTTGGGCTGCTCATGTTATCCATTTGAGAAAAGTCAGCTTTTGTTTCACTTGTTTCTCATCAAGACATTAGTTTACATCCAACTCTATATTTCTATTCCATAACTTCTGGAGATTATCAAGGAAGAAACAGAAGAAGAGGAAAAGGAAGGAGGAATAAGAAGGAGAGGAGGAGAAAGACGGTGAAGAAGAGGAGGAACTGTCTTAATTTTAAAACCCAACAGTGTGTCAATTACTGTATTTTGCACTTCAACTCACTAGTCATGTGATTTCCACAGCAAATCTTTAAACTACAAATCATCACTCCAATTTTACAAATATAAGATGAGGTCAGACATTTGTTCAACTCACACTAATAACCTGTCAGTATGAAAATGTTAATGTAATGGTGATGTTTATACTTTTTTTTAAAAAAAAAAAAAAGGTTTACAAGGTGCACACTGTATTAAGATATGTGAGATATAAATCCAGCAGAGAAGGGGGTGATGGAAAACTAAGACTATCTGATTGTTATGGATTGAACTGTGTTCTCCTAAAACAAATTCTAACCCCTGTACCTATGGGTATAATCTCATTTGGGAATGACTTTTCTCTATTATGCTATAAGGCTTTAACAGAGTAGACTGTGTGTTAAGGCAAGGACCTATGATGTAGAAAGAGTAGATCACATCTGAAGAGCAAGCAGAGGTGAGGGAAGATAGATGCCAAGCCATACAAAGATCTTCAAGGAATCAGGAAACAAGCAGAAGAGACAAGGACCTTCCTCTAGAGCCTACAGAGAAAGCCCTCTCCCAGACCAGTGGCCTGAATTCAGACTCCTAAGTTCCTAAAACTGGGAGAAAATAAATTTCTGTTTGTTAAAGCCACTGGCTTAAGATATTTCTGTCATAACAGCACTAGATAACTAAGACACTGGTCCTCATTGTTTACAAATAAATCTCTGGAGGAATCAGTAAGACTCTAGGGTGGGTTCCTTACACATCTGGTCCCCATATCTCCTTGCTCCCTACTGCTGACCGCTCTCTGTCTCTAGTGGCCTAGATCCCTGACAGTGAACAGAAACATTCTGGAGCAGAGAAAGTAAACATTACACCAGCCTGCAGGGCACGTAACCTGTACTCATTCCAGTGATCACAGGTCCTCTGTATAGCATTTCACTGCATTCATTTCCCACGTCTTACTCCCAAGAAGCCTTAGCGACAGAAATGGTTAAACATTCAGCTGCTAGCTGAAAGGTTCGCAGCTCAGACCCACCGAACAGCTCTTCAAGAGAAAGATTTGGACATCTCCCAGAAAAATGACAGCATGGAAAACCCTACGAGGCACTGTGGAATCTGGGCATTGAGTCAGAAACAACTGGACAAAACCCGACAACAGGCTAGGAAAGTGACAAGGAGAACAAGGACACTCATCTCATCCTGTTGTAGGGTCCGCTGACAGAGAAGCAGGCAGCGACAAAGCTAAAGGCTGGGGTCTAGGTGGTATAATGCCACAGGGAACATCAGTCACTTACCCACATCCATACGAGCCTTCTTCAAGGCTGAAAGGAAATACATGCTGGTGAGACCTTAGCCAGACCAAGCCTGCTTATTGTGAATCGAATGGCCCTCCTGCTCCTCTGTCTTAAAGGAATAACTATCCAGAGGGAGACAGAGGCCAGAAGCAGGCCTCTGCTTCCTGCTGCTAATGGAAGGTTGAGATGGCATCATCATAGGCAAACTCAATTAGATATTTACTCTAAAAATGACATAAAAATAAATACAATCTCTGCAGAAATCTCTGAAAAACATTTCAAAACACTGATTATATTTTATGGACACAAATGACCTCCAAGCACTCTGTGCTCTCCCCAAGTCCACCCACCACAGTTGTGACCTTCAGCACATGTCCCCCACTCCGGTCCATCCAAAACCTCTACAGGGTATTTCTTGCGTTTCTTCTCCTTTACTTCTCATCTCCTCTCTTCTTTCCTACCTATTTTAATTCTGTGATTTGCATCATATCCTTTTTCTTGTAAGCAATTTTAAATTCTTGCAGTCTTCGTGCATTGCCCCTAATATACCTCCCTTCCGGGCCCTGAGCCTGTCAAATACAGAATTCTTCTGAAAGGGCAGAAAATGGTTGTGACAAATAAGGAGTTACATTTTTTTTTGTTCTTACAACACAGAATCTTGCACATTTTCTCTTGACTCTTGAACTCTACCCCAGGAATTCAACTACAAACATTGTTGGCTCTGAATTCCAAATTCAAGACCCCTGTCTCAAGTAACATGGTGGGGACCCAGAACCAAAGAACGTCTGCAGAAGGCCCGACTCCTAGCAAAGTCAGAGTGGTTTCTAAAAATTTCCTGAAAAGCCTCATCTACGCAGTCGTCACCCTGCTCCTGTACCTCCTGGCAACAGAATTCTCCATCTTCACAGCAATACCAACAAGAAGTATCAGTTAAATATCATGTTTTCAGGAGGTGTTGCCAACTCTAATAGTGACCTTCAGGAAGGGCTCAGACACGAGGAAGAGTTGTGAACCAGAGAAGTCCCTACACTTATGATGGAGGTTATGAAAGCGACAAGGAGAACAAGGACACCCACCTCATCCTGTTGTAGGGTCCGCTGACAGAGAAGCAGGCAGGGACAAAGCTAAAGGCTGGGGTCTAGGTGGTATAATGCCACAGGGAACATCAGTCACTTACCCACATCCATACGAGCCTTCTTCAAGGCTGAAAGGAAACACATGCTGGTGAGACCTTAGCCAGACCAAGCCTGCTTATTGTGAATCGAATGGCCCCCCTGCTCCTCTGTCTTAAAGGAGTGACTATCCAGAGGGAGACAGAGGCCAAAAATAGAAGAGCTCTGCAATGTGCACAGCTGGCCACGGGTGCAGGGAACTCCTATGGCCACAGGACAGGAAGCCTGGGCTGCAGTTGAGTTCCACAGCACTGTGGAACTGCAGCCACTGTGTCGCTGTGCACACATGCCCTGCACACACCACTTAGCCGTTTTATGTCTCAACAACCTCCAGAAGGTCTGCTCTACCTGCAATCACTGTTGCCAAGGAGGATCAAAAACTATATCTGTGAAAACATGTTAGGAATAAAAAGTATAAATTATTCCACAGTTGTAAGAAAGCATTATTATAATTTGTTTTCTTTTTGTTATGTAACTTCTTTCAAGAAATCTCCCAGTGTATGATTTTGGGCTTCCAGGCACAGACTGAGAGGCAGGTATACTGGAGACTAGAAAACCTATAACTTGGTACTCGGCCAGGGGTGCAATGAGAAGACCCATGATGTATGACAGATTCCAGGGGTCATCACCACCTCCAGGTTCCAAGCACTGGGAGGGACACAGAGAACCAGATCATAGAGCCTCAGAAGAAGGATTCCTCCCCCAACCACCTTTCACTTCTGCCCCTAGGAAAGGGGATCCTGTTGTCTATGCCAGAGACACACAAAGCAAGGGGACATCTTGGTACAGGAGAGACCG
This sequence comes from Heterohyrax brucei, assembly GCA_028571685.1. Classification (NCBI taxonomy): domain Eukaryota; kingdom Metazoa; phylum Chordata; class Mammalia; order Hyracoidea; family Procaviidae; genus Heterohyrax; species Heterohyrax brucei. Next base: position 50,322,686 of record CM053144.1, on the reverse strand, counting down.
TAAACCCAGGGACATCTGGAGAGTCACTCACCATCTTGGTGAACTTTCTCCCTTCTCTCTAAAAGGCAAAACACAAGAAATGAGGTGAGCAAAGAGTTAGGATATCTGTCTCAAATGGGACACAGCTCAGGAGTGAGAGAAAAACTTACCCAGCTCTGCCTGGAGGTCATCTGAAAGAGAGAAGAAAAAAAAAGCACAAGCTCTCACCCCGGAAGAAGGGAAAGACTGCGTGTCTGGGGGGCCCACAAAGAAGACCCTCTTCGTATGCTGAAGAAACTTCTCTCCACACTCATCCCAAGTCTGCACAGCCCAGGCTCCCCTCTCCCAGATCTCCTATATTTCTTGCTCCAGGCAGGAACTCTGGGTCTCCCTGAAGGCTGCATCCAGGCGCTCAGGTCCCACTGTGACCTTTCCTTCTCAACCCCAGTTCTGCCCTCACCAGCCTGGCCCCTCCCCTACCTTACCTCTGGCCTTCAGTGCCTTCTGGATTGTCTTCCTGTCCTCATCTGTAGACAGCTGAAGACTCCTTTTTTCCTGCTGGGCCTGCACCTTTGCTGAATGTTCTTTCTTGAGAAAATAGCAAGTCCCAAAGATGACGAATACCAGCATGCTCAGGGTCACAAAAAATGTCGGCATCCAGGGAGAGGACTTGGGGAAGAAAGGTTCTGTGACCCAGACAGAGACCGAATCAGAATGCACATAGGCCAGCCCATCCCAGTGTGCCCATAGGCCCTGTCCCCTCCATTGGCCTTGCTGCAAGCAGTAATAACACCGACCTGGGATGAAAATGTCCTTTGCCTTCTCCTGGCCCAGGACAGGGTTGAGGATGGAGCAGGTCACATTCCTGGCAGATCTGCCTCTCACTACCAGCAAGGCCTCCACACGGAAGAGCCCATCAGCATCTTGGGTATGGGCCTCAAAGAAAGTTGGGAACTTCTCTCCACTAAGGTCTTTCCACCGAACCTGGGGCTTCGGAAACCACCCAAAGGCTGTGCAGGCCACATGGACCCCACCTTCCTCCAGCAATTTGATGATCACTTCTGGGGCAGAGCCCATACCTGCAAGAGGGAAGCTGTGGAGTCCAGGAGGTCACCCTGTAGCAAGCGCAGGCCTGGAACCCTGGCACTGTGACATAATGCACATCTCAAAGGACAAGCCCTTCACCATGAATTTAGGGATGTATGGCAAGGCCAACCCCTAGTGGTGGCAGGACCACAGCCCCACCACAGGGAACCAAGGAAGGAGATCTTAGGAGAGCTTTCAGGGGAGCAACTGAGGCAGAGACTTCCTTCCAAACACACAGGTGAAAGGCTGAGGCACAGGGAGAAGAGAAAATTTCATTTCAACCCTTTCCCCAGAGATCAGCCCAAGAAAAATAAATCAAGGACAAAAGTCTAGACTAAGCCAAGAAGAACAAGAGGGGTCTGTACCCAAATTATTCAAGGGAGCAAGTTAAACAAGGCCATAGAGTTTTATCAAAACAAAGCTTTAACTGGGCTTTCTCTATGTAGTAGAAAATATTTGTAATTAAGTAATGCATGGATTTTATTTTGTTTTTGTTTTAGTTACCCACCAACTCTTCTGCACATAAATTGGTCTTGCTGAAATCTCCCCACCCAAGAGTCAGTGTTCCCCTAAGCTCTGGACTGCAGAGACTGCCACCTCTTTTAAGGCTCATGTCATCACTTACTAACTCTGTCTCTTTTCTGTCTTATTGTTGATCTCTTCCTCTTTATCTATTGCTTTTCCTAAATATAAACATGTTCAAATTTCTGTAGACTGCCTTTTCTTCCCCTCTCAGAAGAATACACTATAATCCATGAAAATCACTTCCATGTTTTCACCTCTCACTTACTTCTCAACCCCACACAGTTTGCCTTCTCTTAATACTGCATTAAGTCTATTCTTGGTAAGTTAACAAAAATTTCCTATTTGACAGTCTTGGTGGTCACCCTGCATTCCTTCTTCCTCGGTGTCCATTCAGCATGCGACACTGTTGATTCCACCTTAAAACTCGCACCATCTTGTCTTGGTCACTGTTTCTTTCTGCTTGGTTTGTCACGTCTCAGACCACTCTGCTAAACATCTGTCCTAGACTTCTCTTCCTCCTCCGGCTCCATGAATGCAGAAAAAGTCCTAAGATTTTTTCCTTGAATCTCACTCTTCTCACTTCAGACATTTCTTTCTGTTCACACTGCTTTTCTCAGTAAATAAACCTCTTCCAAAATTATATCCATTAACCCACCCTCTCTCCCAAACTCCCCTCCCTTATATCCTTATCCCCTTTGGGTTATAGCCAGCAGGATTCCTCATACATTTTGAACTAAGTAGTAGATCAATTACAAACATAGCCCATGGTCTTCATGTTTCTTTACATTCACCTTAACTCCTGGTACAACAAGCAGCCATTTATCTTGCTTATAGAGGTCCTAGGTGAAGGCTGACCTTAGTGGTGGCAGGATACCGGCCTTGCCCACTTCGGGAAACAAAGAAAAGTGCAAATGGACTCTTAAGGGACTTCTGAGGCTGGGTACTGTTCTTCCCAACAACATAGCTGGCAAAACAGAGACACTGAGAAAAAAGAAGAAATTTCAAAACTCTTTTCTTGAGATTTAACCCAAGAAATACAGATCAAAGGACAAAATCCCAGATCAGGTATTAGGGATTGAATTGTGTCTCTCCAGAATGTTTATCAACCTGGTCATGATTCCTAGTATTTTGTGGTTGTCCAAAATTTTGTGTTCTGATACGATTATCATATGTGTTATAAATTATAACCTCTACAAAGTTAATGAGGCAAGATTAGAGGCTTATATCAATGAAGCAGGAATCATTCTACAGAATGTAGGTTTATCTTGAGACAATATCTTTTAAGATATTAAAAAAAAAGAATCTAGCAGATGTGATGGGATCTCATGTCACTAAGAATGAAGTACCAGGAGGGGAGTGTGCATTGTGACAGTGGGGTCACACATTGAAGATCTCCTAAACCAGGAGAAGATTGATGACAACAGCGTCCCCAGAGATGATAGATAGACAAAACCTTCCCCTGGGACTGGCACTCTGAATTCAGACTTCTAGCCTTCTAGACTGTGAGAGAATAAATTTCTCTTTGTTAAAGCCATCCACTTGTGGTATTTCTGTTAGAGCAGCACTAGATAACAAAGACACTAGGCCAGGAGAAATAAGACGGCATCATTACAAAAACCTTTCAAGGGCAAAAGATAAAGTAGGCCATAAGTTGTGCTGAAATTAAGTCCTTGTTGGACTTACTCTAGGAAGTAAGAACAACTCGAAATTAAGAGACTTATGAGGTTTTTTTTGTTTGTTTTTTTTTTTTGTTACTTTAATTACCCACAACCTCTTGGTCATCCAAACTGATCTTACCCTCATCCTTCTGTTACAAAGTTAGAGGAACTCTCCTTCATTCAAGGATAATTGTTCCCTTGACCTCTGGAACCCACAAGTTACCATCTTTTCCACAGCTTGATCCCATCAATTATCTCCCTTCCTTCCCCTCTTCTTTCCTCTCCCTCAGTTCTACCTCCCTACCACATCGTTATTTAAATCTCTTTCTCTCCATCTACTTTTTCTCCCAAACACATAAACTTGTTCAAATTTTTAACCTCCTTCTCTCCTTCTAGGAAGAGTAAAATTTCTAATCCATGAATGTCTTCATGATGGTTAAGGTTGTGTGTCACCTTGGCTGGCCATGATTCTCAATGGTCTCAGTGGTTGTATGATCCTGTGATCGCTTCAATGCTGAGACTTGATACAACATGATCACCCCCATGATGGGATCTGCTGTTAGCAGCCAAACAGATGAAAGGGAATTTCCTTGGGCATGTGGCCTACATTGAGTACAGATGGACATTGTGGCAAAGCTCATGGGCATTTGCTTGCTCTAGATCCTACAATTGCCTGCTGTTTGTCTGACTTCTGGTTGTTGAGACTTGAAACTACCAGGTCACTTGCAGTCTTGCCTGCTACATGGAACCAGAACAATAACACACTATAATGACCCCTTGGAATGTACCTCAAAGAAACTTTGACCACAACTCTTCCTGCTTTCTGGCCAAAGTAATTAAGACAAGAATATCGAAAACATGAGCCCAGAAAACCCCAACCAACTCATGCACACATTCAGTAGTGCATGTCCCTATGCTGACCCATTGATGTAGAACAAATTATTACAATACCCACCAGACAGGGGCCCATCTTGCAGTTGCTGATGTCCATAATGGTGGACCTAAGTGGCAACATGTTGTTACTACCTCCACTGGACAATCAACATAACCCTAAGTAACATATGACACACCCCTCTGGTCCAGAGCCAGTATAACCCAGGAGGAGAGGACATCCGTAAAAAACCTAGCTGCCCCTACCAGCACATGGTTAACAGCCTGTCCAGTTGGCCACCACTGAACACAGTACTGCTGTTCCAGTTCGTAAGTTTCTCTTTTGATGAATAAACCAATGTCTCTTGGATGGTCTCCTCTGCAACCAAATATTCAAAGCATTCACATTGCTGGAAGTAAATCCTAACAATCCAAACACCTGGCAATCTTGGGATTCATTGATCTTCACAGGCTGTGAACAACAGCCCTCCTTTCTGATCAGCTGATCTTGGTTTAGTGAGCCCCTGAGGCTCTGTGAATCAGAAGCCTCCAGCCAGACACACAGACTTCGGACACTCTAGTCTCTGTAACCATTGGAGTCATTTCCTTAGTATAAATCTTTCTCTCTCTCTTTCTCTCTCTCTCTCTCTCTCTCTCTCTCTCTCTGTGTGTGTGTGTGTGTGTGTGTATGTGTAAGTGTGTGTGTATGTGCACGTGTGCATGTATGTGTGTACATGCACACATTTTACTGATTTTGCTTCTCTAGAGAACACAGCCTAAGACATATGTGCCAGAGTGATTATAGAGAAACAAAATTGTAAAAATTAGTTTTCTAAAATGGTTCTCAAGCCTGCTTAGTCTTAAAGATGTAGATGACTCTGTTTCCAGTAGTTAAGAGAGTGCACTACTAACCTGTGGCTAGGGGTAGCATACAAATACATAAAATATCACACTAGATCAGGTATCAGTGAAAGGCAAAGCTCTGAGTCATTACATGTGTGACATCTTCCTACAATTTTCTCAGAATGAGAAGTATAAGGAAATTGGTTAGTTGGTACTGCTTTCATTAGACAAATTGGTAAAAGAAGAAATGAGCTCAGGGTTTCAGTCAAAGCTCAAACGCTGAATAAAGGACCTCAAACTTTCCACTTGTGCCTTTAAATAAAGCTTATTTCTTGTAGTAACAGAGCTGATGTGACTGAAAATGAAACCCACAGTCTTATTGTAAGAGTGCTGAATTACAATGCCAACTAAATTGTCACCTTTAAAATGCTCCCAGACTGCTTCTATGAAGCCAGCATAACCTGATACTAAAACTAAATAAAGACACCACAGAAAAGGAAAAGTACAACTGATATCTCCTGTGAACTTAGATGTGAAAATCCTCAACAAAATTCTAGCCAATAGAATTCAACAACATATCAAAAAAATAATTTACTGTGACCAAGTGGAATTCATATGAGGAATGCAGGCAGGGATGCTTCAACATTAGAAAAACAATCAGTGTAATCGACCACATAAATAAAACAAAAGAATTTCATGATTTTATCATCTGATGCAGAAAAGGCATTTGACAAAGTCCAACACCCATTCATGTTAAAAACTCTCAGCAATATAGGAATAGAAGGGAAATTCCTCAACATAAAAAAGGGTATCTATACAAAGCCAACAGCCAGCATCATCCTGAATAGAGAGAGACTGAAAGAATTCCATTTGAGAACAAGAACCAGACAAGGATGCCCACTTTCACACTTTTCTTCAACATTGCGCTGGAAGTTGTAGCCACAGCAATCAGATAAGATAAGGAAACAAAGGGCATCCACATCAGTAAAGAAGAAGTAAAAGTATCAATGTTTACAGAAGATACAATCTTATACACAGAAAACACTACATAATCCATTTAAAAAACTACTGGAACTAATAGAAAAGTTCAGCAAAGTATCAGGACGCAAGACAAACATAAAAAATCAGTTAGATTCCCCTATGCCAACAAGGGGGAAATCATGAAATATCCACCAAGAAGCTAAAATACTTAGGAATAAATCTAACCAGAGATGTAAAAGACTTATACAAATAAAACTACAAGACACTACTGAAAGATAGCTCCATAAGTGAAGAAACCTAACTTGCTCATGGATAGGAAGACCCAACATTGTGAAAACATCCATTCTACCCAAATCAATCTATAGATTAGGCAGATGACACAAACCTGCTTGCTGGAAGTGAATTTAAAGACCACAGCCTTCAGTAATGATTGTAGCTCTAAACATTAAAAAAAAATCCCTACAAGTGGACCAGTAAGCAACATCATAATAAATGGAGAAAGGATTGAGGTTGTCAAGGATTTCATTTCACTTGGTTCCATGATGAATGGCCAGTGAAACGGAAGTTGAGATATCGAAAGATGCATTGCTTTGGGAAAACCTGGGGCAAAGGACCTTTTTAAAATGTTGAAAAGTAAAGATGTCACCTTGAAGACTAGGATGTGCCAGAACCAAGCCATGGTATTTTCAATCACATCATATGCACGTGAAAGCTGGACAATGAATAGTGGAGAAGCATATTGAATGTACCATGGACTATCAAAAATCAAACAGATCTGTTCTTGAAGTAATACAGAGTGCTCGTTAGAAGCAAGGATGACAAGACGGTGTCTTACATACTTTGGGCATGTTGTCAAGAGGAAGCAGTCCCTGGAGAAGTACATCATCCTTGGTGAAGTACAGAGTCAGGGAAAAAGAGGAAGATCCTCAACAAGACGGATTGATACAGTGGCTACAACCACAGGCTTAAGCATAAAAACAATTGTGGGCATGGTCCAGAACCAGGTAGTGTCTCATTCTGTTCTGCACAGAGTCATTATGAGTTGGAACCAACTTGATAGCATCTAATAACAACAACCCAAAGCAATCTATAGACACCATGCAATCCCTATCCAAATTCCAGTGGATTTCTTAGCGAGATGGAGAAACAAATCACCAGCTTCACATGGAAATGGAAGGAGCACCAGATAAATAAAGCATTACTGAAGAAAAAGAGCAAAGTAGGAAGCCTCACACTACCTGACCCAAGAAACTATTACACTGCCAGGGTAGTCAAAACAGCCTGGTACTGGTACAATAACAGATACATAGACCAATGGAACAGCACTGGGAATCCAGACATAAAATCACCCACATATCAGCAACTGATATTTGACAAGGCCCAAAGTCTGTTAATTCAGGAGAAGTCTCTTTAACAAACGGTATTGGTATAACAGTATTATCTATCTGCAAGAAAGGAAATAAAACCCATAATGCATCAGAAAACCTAAATATAAAATTTAAACCACAAAGATTTGCTGTGGGCTGGAAGCTACTGTGTTCTAGCCCTCTTGCCTATTCCTCCCTCTCCCCATGTTTTTTACCTCTCTGCTTGGCACCTTGAAACTATTTACAGAATAATAAGAACTATTCCTTGAAGCTATTAGCCCAGACTAAGCTATCTATAATATAATAGGCCCAAAGCCAGAGCTATTTCCTTGAAACTGTTTACAGGTTAATGGCTCAGGTTAAAACTATTTGCATGTTCCTGTCCTTTGTTCTGTAACAAAGATCATGACCATTTTTCTGCTAAGTCCTGCCCTGTTGACTTCCTAACTGTTAAGCCTATAAATAAAGCTTGTGTAAGTGGACCGGTGTCCATGATTCTCCATCAAAGATCATGGTCCCACCTGGCCCCAACTTTATCTTGTGTGATGTATTTATTTGTTATTGTGTGACTGACATGTTTTCATGAGTGAGTGAGATTTCTCATTCTTTGACCTGTCCACTGTGGCCTCAGACCCTCAGAATGAAACACTGCCTGTAATTGTTTTTATGCTTTATTTTATGCTAGCGTTGGAATGTCGGATGTGACAAAGATTATGGAAGAAAAAATAGGGACTATTCTGGGAGCCTTAAAATACAGCATAAACAGAATAAAAAATATTACAAACACCAGAAGAGAAGATACACAACTGGGAACTCCTAAAAATTAAATATTTATGCTCACCCAAAGACGTTGCCAAAAGAGTAAAAACATAACTTACAGACTGTGGAAAGAAATTTTGGCAACAAATCTGATCAGCATCTAATCTCTGAGATCTACACGATACTGCAAAACCACAAAAACAAAAATACAAACAACCCAGTTTAAAAGATGGACAAAGTATATGAGCAGTCACTTAACCAATGAAAACATTCAGGTGACTAACAGATACGTGGGAAATGCTCACAATCATTAGCCATTAGAGATATGCAAGTGAACTGCAATGAGATGCCATCTCACTCCAATAAGGCTGGCATTAATTCAAAAAATAAAAAATAATAAATGTCGAAGAGGCTGTGAAGAGACTGATACATTTACACAACGCTGGTCAGAATGTAAAATGGCACAGTCACTTTGGAAATCAGTTTGGTGCTTTCTTAAGAAGCCAGAAATAAAAATACTGTATTATCCAGCAGCACCTTTTCTTGGAATATATCCTAGAGAAATCAAGCTGCCAGACAAGTGGATACAAAAAACAACCCAGTGCCAGTGAGTCAATTCTGACTCATAGCAACTCTGTAAGACAGAGTAGAACTGCCCTATAGAGTTTCCAAGGAGCACCTGGTGGATTTGAACTGCTAACCTTTCGGTTAGCAGCTGTAGCATGTAACCATCATGCCACCAGGGTTTCGAGTGGATACAAGCACAGCAATATTCATTGCAGCATTGTCTACAATAGCAAAATGATGGAAATGGATAACTATTATATGTAAGCACAACGAGGTATTGTTGTTATGTGCTGTAGATTCAGTTCCAACTCATAGCAACCCTATACACAACAGAATGAAACACTGCCCATAATTGTTTTTATGCTTATGCCTGTTGTTGCAACTGCTGTACCAATTCATCTTGTTGAGGGTCTTCCTCTTTTTCTCTGACTTTAACAAGCATGATGTCCATCTCCAGGGATTGATCCCTCCTGACAACACATCCAAAGTATGTGAGATGCAGTTTTGCCATCTTTGCTTCCAAGGAGCACTCTAGGTGTAATTCTTCCAGAACAGATCTGTTTGTTCTTTCAGCAGACCATGGTACATTCAGTACTCTTCTCCAACAACACAATTCAAAAGCATCAATTCTTCTTCTGTTTTCCTTACTCATTGTCCAGCTTAACCTGCATATGATATGATTGAAAATACCATGGCTGAGGAAGGTGGGGCTATGAAGGTGGACTAACCACACATTTCTGCTGATCCCTCTAATAATTAAGACCTTGAAAAACAATTGAATGTAATAAAAAGGATATTCTAGGAGCCCCAAGATCAGTCAGAAAGCTGTGAGATAGCTAGTACTAGGTGACAGGCATATGTCAGAAATGGATATGCCACTGCAGAGGGGTTCACTTCTTCTGGCATGGGAACAGAACAGCAGTGCAGGAACAGAGATCATCTTTGTCAGCTGAGAACCTGAGTTCAGAACCACTGGGAGTACTGCTAGGGCCAGCATCCACACTGGACAGTGGCAACTGTGTGAAGCATGTCTTTCTCAACTGGGAAACTGAGCTAGGGACAGACAGCCACACACGTAGAACATGGCAGCAACTTTCAGCTGAGTACAGCAGTGCTTTTTCCCCCTCCATTCTCTCAGCTACAATGGAGACTAAATTCTGATGCACTACCTGGGAGAGAAGTAGGGCATTTTAGGTGTCTTCCCTGAGCTTTTCTCCCAGACTCGGGTTGGGGGCAGAAAAAAGGAGGGATAGAAGACAAGTTCCACCAGCTCCTCTGAGTTGCAGTAGCTGCACCCACAGAGGCACAGAAGATGTTCACCAGAGCATCACAAGCTGAGTGCTCGCCAACTCTCACGATTCAAACCTTTCCTATGCACTGACTTTACTCTATCCCCAGTTCTTTCCCCTCCCTTCTCTGCTCTACACCTAACTCTAAATTACGGTGCACTACCTGGGCCAGAAATGGGATGTTCTACTTGTGTACTCTGAGCTTTTCTCCCAGTCTTGGGAAGAGAAACAGGGAAGATTGGAAGAAGATCCTGCAAGCTCCCCTAAGCCAGTAATTCCTATGACCTTCCTCAGTGCAGTCACCACTCCAACCACTGGGCAACAGGGCAACAGAATCATTAAGGCTACAATAGTCACCCTAGCTCAAATGACTAGATTACATGAACAATCAAAACCCAGTTAAAATACATGTAAATATTATATTGCAATATAACACACACACACACACATATATATATATATATAACATGAAGAGACTCATACATTTATACACTACTGGTGAGAATGTAAAATGGCACAATCACTTTGGAAATCAATTTGGTGCTTTCTTAAAAAGCTATATATGTTACATCACAATAACCTAATAAATAAATCACAACAGCTTTCTGATGGCTTGGAGACAACAATCAGTTTCTAGTCACTTAAAGAAGCAGATTGTCATGGCTTCAGAAAACTCCCAAAATAAAGAACCAAAAAATTTCCCAGATGAGGAAGCCTTCCTGAAGTTATAAAAGGCAGAATACAGAAAAGATTTTTACAGAACTCTATAAGAAATTAGGATAGAAATTAGACAAATTGCAACAGAACAATACTACACATTAAAACAAGAAACATAATCAAGAAGTCTCAACAGATATAAAATCTACATTGAAATGATGAAAACTCATAAAGAAAAACAACTCAAAATATAATGTTAAGTGGAACAAAGAAACTATCAACAATATACAAAAACAGCACCAAAATGACAGCACTAAATTCATACCTATCGATAATTACACTGAATGTAAATGGATTAAATGCACCAATAAGGAGACAAAGAGTAAGAGGCTGGATATAAAAAACACAACCTGTCTATATGGTGCTTACAAGAAATACTCATTAGACTCAAAGATATGAACAAACTGAAATCAAAGGATGGAAAAACATACAAAGCTAGCAATATGCAAAGAGTATGAGTGGCACTATTAATCTTAAAGTAGACTTTAAAGTAAAATCCACCACCATGGACAAGGATAGTCACTATTTAGTGCTTAAAGAGTCAACACGTAAGGAGGATGTAACAATATTAAATATTTATGCATCCAATAACAGAGCATCTAAATACACTGAATGAACACTGACAACTTTGAAAAATCAGATAGATTACTCTATAATAACAGGAAGAAATTTCAACACACCACTTTCAGTAGTGGACTGAACATCAAGAAAGAAGTTCAATAAAGATATGGAAGATCTTATCGCAACTGTCAACCAACTCCACCTTCTAGACATATACAGATTTCTCCAACCAACAACAGACAATTATATTGTCTTTTCCAATACACATGGAACATTCTCCAGAATAGAACACATATTAGGCCACAAAGCAAGTGTCAACAAAATCTAAAGCACTGAAATATTACAAAGCATTTTTGCAGACCATAAAGCTATAAAAGATGAAATCAGTAGCAGAAAAAGCATGGGTAGAAACTCAAACTCATGGAAACTGAACAACACCTTGCTCCAAAATTTTCAGGGTTATAGAAGAAATCAAGGATACAATAAAGAAATTCATCAAGTCAAATAAGAATGAAAATCCATCCTACCAAAACCTATGGGATACAGCAAAAGCAATGCTCTCTCAATATATGCATACATCCAAAATGAAGACAGGGCCCAAATCAAAGAATTAACCCTACAACTTGAACAAGTAGGAAGAGAACAACCCCCCTTCAAAAAAACAGGGACCAAAAGAAAGCAGATAATAAAAGTTAGAACAGAACTAAATGAATTAGATGATAGGAAAACAATTGAAAGAATTAACAAAACCAGAAACTGTTTTTTCGAAAAGACCAACAAATTTGGTAAACCATTTGCCAAACTCACAAAAATAAAAATGAAAAAATAAAACAGAAGAGGAAACAGATAACTGGAATATGAAATTAGATGGGCGGTTCCACAACAGACCCACTGGAAATTAAAAGAATCATAACAGAATATTGTGAAAAAAAATGTGCTCTAATAGATTTGAAAACCTAGAGGAAATGAACAAGTTTCTGGAATCACATTACCTACTAAATGTAACATAAACAGAAGCAGAACATCTTAATAAACACAACACAAATGAAGAGATTGAAAAAGTAGTTTCAAAAAAAATACCAATCAAAAAAGTCCTGGCCCAGATGATTTCACTGGAGAATTCCATCAAACTTTTAGGGAGGAGTTGATACCACTACTACTAAAGGTATTTCACAGCATAGAAAATAATGGAATACTCCCAAATTCATTCAATGAAGCCAACATAACCCTGATACCAAAATAGAGTAAAGATAGTACAAAAAAGGAAACTTACAGACCAGTATCTCTCATGAACTTAGACTGGAAAATTCTCAATAAAATTCTAGCCAACAGAAGTCAACAACGTATCAAAAACATAGCTCCCCATGACCAAGTAGGATTTATACAAGGGATGAAAGGATGACCCAACATTAGAGAAACAATGTACTCAAACACATAAATAAAACAAAAGGTAGGGATCATTTGATTTTATTAAATGACCCAGAAAAAGCATTTGACAAAGTCTAACACCAATTCAGGTTAAAAACTCTCAGCAATACAAGAATAGAAGGGAAATTCGTCAACATAATAAGAGGCATCTATGCTAAACCAATTAGCCAACATCATCCTGAATGGAAAAAGACTGAAAGGATTCCCCTGAGAACAGGAACAAAACACGGATACCCATTGTCACCACTTTTATTCAACACTGTGCTGGATGTTCTAGCCAGAACAATCAGACAAGACAAAGCAATAAAGGGCATCCACATCAGTAAAGAAGAAGTATTTGCAGATGATATGATCTTATACACAGAAAACCATAAGGAATCCATAAATAAACTACTGAAATGAACAGAAGAATTCTATTAATTATCATATATCAGGATATATGATAAACACAAATCAGTAAGATTCCTTTACATCACAAAAAGACCATCAAAGAGGAAATCACCAAATTGATATCATTTGCAATAGCCCCCAAGACAATAAAATACCTAGGAATAAATCTAACTAGAGATGTAAGAGACTGTACTGAAGAGAAATCGATAGAGACTTACATGAGTGGAGAAACCTACCTTGCTCATGGATAGGAAGATTTAATATTATGAAAATGAGTATTTTACCTAAAGCAATCTATACATACAATGCAATCCCAATACAAACTCCAATGTCTTTTTTTAAGGAGATGGAGAAACAAATCACCAACTTCACGTGGAAAGGAGAGAAACCCCAGATAAGTAAAGCATTACTGAAGAAAAAGAACAAAATGGGAGGTCTCACACTAACTGATCTTAGAACCCATTACATTGCCACAGCAGTCAAGCAGCTTGGTATTCGTACAAAAACAGATACACAGACCAATGGAACAGAATAGAGAATGCAGCAATAACACCATCTACCTATAAGCAGCTGGTATTTGACAAAGACCCAAATGCTATGTACTAAGGAAAAAACAATCTTTTAAAAAAATGGTATTGACAGAACTGGATATCCACCAAAAAAAAAAACTGAAACAAGACCTGTATTTCATGCATTGCACAAAAACTAACTCAAAAATGGGTCACACAATCTTGAGTCCCTGTGGCAACACAAGAAAAAGAGGGGTGCAGCACTCTACTAAAAGACTGCAATTGATGGTCTGATGGTCTGGGTCTCCCCTGGGAGCATGGCCCTAGACCTGCTGCTGCCCTTGACCAGAAAACACTACTGAGGTCAACTCTTCAGACAAAAAGGGACTGGACTTGGGTACACAATGTGACCACATGGTGTGTGTACTTTATAGCTCTATGCATTTATAGGATACTGTCTGCTAGCTTCTTTCTAGATGGGAGAGTAGAGGATAGGGAGGAGAGGATGGAACTTCTTAAGTGGATATGACAAGTATAGAATGAAAAGGAGTGTGCTGTCACAGGGCAAGGACAGCAGAAGGAGCTGCAGACAAGAAAGCAAGCAAAATTAGTCTGAATTGTGTACTTTCACTTAATCACAATTTTAAAAAAATAGATCAAAGACAAACATCAAATCTAAAATGATAAAGATTATAGTAGAAAAAATAAAGACAACATTGGAAGCTCCAACACAAAAGCATAAACAGACTACAAAATATTGATAACAGTGTACAAAGAGCAGAAAATAGGTAAATGGGAACTGCTAAAAATCAAACACTGATGTTCATTCAAAGACTTTATAAAAAAAAAACTGCCTACAGACTGAGAAAAGAACTTTGACAACCACGAATTGGATCGATGGCTAATCTCCATAATCTGCTAGGTACTGCAAAATATCAATGAGAAAATGACAACACACTTAAACAATGGGCAAAGGATATGGATAGACACTTCTCCAAAGAAGACATCCAGGCAGCCAAAAGACATATGAGGAAATGTTTACAACTATTAGCTGTCAGAGAAATCCAAATCAAAATTACAGTGAGATACCATCTCGCCCCAAAAAGGCCATCATTGATCAAAAAAAAACGAAATAACAAATGCTGGAGAAGCTATGGAGACAATGGAACTCTTCAGCACTGCTAGTGGGAATGCAAAATGGTGCAACCTCTTTGGAAAACAATTTGGTGTTTTGTTAAAAAGCTAGAAATAGAAGTACCATACAATCCAGCAATCCCATTGCTGGGAATGTATCCTACAGAAATAAGGGCTGTCACATGAACAGACACATGCACACAAATATTTATTACAGCACTGTCCACAATAACAAAAAGATGAAATCAATTTAAGTGTCCCTCAATAAATGAATGGATAAACTATGGTATATTTACACAATGGAAAACAATGCAGTGGTAAAGAACAATGATGATTTTAGGAAATATCTCATAACCTGGAATCATCTGGAAGACATTATGCTGAGTGAAATCAGTCAGCTACAAAAGGACAAATATTGTATGAAACCACTAGTATAAGGACTTAAGAAAAGGCTTAAATGTGGAAGAAACAATCTCCAATCGCTACTAGGGTGGGGTGGGAGGGACACAGTTATTCACAGATTAGTCTATAGGAATTCAGTTTCATGAACGGAGTGACAACACACAGTAGAAGGCAGGCCAGCACAACTAGACCACTTCATAACCTAAAAGGTTTTCTAAATACAACACAACATTCCAAAGGAAAGAGTAGCAGGGACAGGGGTCTGGGGACTATGGCTTCAGAGGACATAGAGGTTAATTGGCATAACTAGTTTTTTTTAAAGAAATTGTTCTGTCACGTATTGGTGTGTGGCACCTGGGGTCTGAAAAGCCAGTGAGCTGCCACCTAAGGAACATCAATTTATCCCCAACTCACCTGGAGCAGATGCAAACCAAGGATATCAAAGACATGAGGAAAATATGAGCTTAACAGACAAAAGGGTCATTATGACCGTGAGACTACACCAGCATGAGACTAAAAGAACTACATGGTTCCCAGCCACCACCAAAGACTACCCTGACAGGGAACACATTGTAGAGTCTCTGATGAAGCATGAGTGAAAGGGGAGTGCATATCTAGAACTCTAGACATGATGATCTGACATCCTGGACCATCCTCTGAGAACATGGCCCCTGAACTTGATGCTAGTCCAGAAATGAAACCAGAACTAAGGCAAACTCTTCAGACAAAGACTGAACTGGACTCGGGACATAGAGTGACTCAGGTGGTATGAGCACTTCTTGGCTTTATATACATATACATATATATATATATATATATATATATATATATATATACACACGAGGCTGGCTGGCTGGTTCCTCTTTACAGGGGAGAGGGGAAAATGGAGAGTGGATACTAGAAGTACAGAGTGGAAAGGAGACGTATGCTGTCACAGGGTGAGGAAAGCAGATACAGTTGCAGAGAGGCATGTGTGCAGGGTTTTGTACAGCAAATCGACTTGGAATATAAGCTTTCACTTAATCCCAATAAAAAAAGAAAGAAAGAAAGAAAATACCATGACTTGGGTCAGGCATGCCTTAGCCATCAGGGTGACATCTTTACTTTTCAACGCTTTAAAGAGGTTCATCACAGTAGATTTTCCCAGTGCAACAGATCTCTTGATTTCTTGACTGCTGCTTCCTTGGGTGTTGATTGTGGAACCAAGTAAAACAAAATTCTTGACAACCTTAATCCTTTCTGTATTTATCATAATGTTGTTTACTGTACTAGTTGTGAATTTTTTGTTTTCTTAATGTTGAGTTACAGTTCATACTGAAGGCTTTGATCTTTGATCTTCTTCAGTGAGTATTTCAAATCCTTTTCACTTCTGACAAGCAAGGTTGTGTAATCTGCATAATACAAGTTCTTAATCAGTGTTCCTCCAATCCTGATGCCTCATTCTTACTCATATAGTCCAGCTTCTCAGATATTTGACTGGCATACAGATGGAAAAGTCATGGTGAAAGGATGCAACTCTGACACATGCCTTTCCTGACTTTAAGCCATGCACTGGTCCCTTGTTGTGTTTCCACGACTGGCTCTTGCTCTATATACAGATTTCTCATGAGCACAATTAAATGTTCTGAAATTCCCATTCTCACAACATATCCATAATTCGTTGTGATCCACACAATCAAATGTCTTTGCGTAGTCAATGAAACACAGGTAAACATCTTTCTGGTATTCTCTGCTTTCAGTCAAATCTGACATCAGCAATGAAATCCCTGGTTCCACATCCTCTTCCAATTCTGGCTTGAATTTCTGGCAGTTCCCTGTTAATATACTGCTGAAATTGCTTTTGAACGATCTTTAGCAAAATTTTACTCATGTGTGATATTAATGATATTGTTAGATAATTCCCACATTCAGTTGGATCACCTTTCTTGGGAACAGGCATAAGTATGGATCCCTTCCAGTCAGTTCGCCAGGTAGCTGTCCTCCACATTTCTTGGCATAGATAAGTGAACACCTTCAGCACTGCATCCATTTGTTGACACATCTCAACTGATATTCCATCAATTCCTAGAACTTTGTTTTTCACCAACACCTTCAATGCAGCTTCGACTTCTTCTTTCACTACCATTGGTTCTGGATCATACACTACCTCTTGAAATGATTGGGCATCGACCAGGTCTTTCTGGTATAATGACTCTGTGTATTCCTTCCATCTTATTTGGATGCTTCCTTAGTCATTTAATATTTTCCCTATAGAATCCTTCACTATTGCTACTCAAGGTTTGAATTTTTTCTTCAGCTCTTTAATCTTGAGAAATACAGAGTACGTTCTTCCCTTTTGGTTTTCTATTTCCAGTTCTTTGCATGTCATTATAACACTATGTCTTCTTGAACTTCCCTTTGAAATCTTCTGCCCAGTTCCCTTACTTCATTATTTCTTCTTTTAGCTTTAGCTGCTCAATGTTCAAAGCAAATCTCAGAGTCTCTTATGACATCTAATTTGGTCTTTTCTTTCTTTCTTGTCTTTTTAATGACTTCTTGCTTTCTTGATGGATGATGTCTTTGATGTCATTGTATAACTTGTCTGTTCTTTGTTCATTAGTGTTCAACACATCAAATCTCTTCCTGAGATGGTCTCTAAACTCAAGGAAGATATACTCGAGGTCATACTTTGGCTCTTGTGGACTTGTTCTAATTTTATCCAGTTTCAAATTGAATTTGCATATGAGCAATCGATGATCTGCACCCCAGTCAGCATCTGATCTTGCTCTGATTGCTGATACAGAGCTTTTCCATCATCTTTTTCCACAGACGTAGTCAATATGATTCCAGTGTTTTCCATCTGTCATGGTCCATGTGTATAGTCATCTTTTATGTTGGTGGAAGAAGATATTTGCAGTAAAGAAGTCGTCGATCTCGCAAAATTCTATCATGTGATCTCCAACATCATTTCCATCACTAAGGCCATATTTTCCATGTACCAGTCCTTCTTCATTGTTTCCAACTTTTGCATTCCAATAACCAGTAACTACCAATGCATCCTGATTGTACGTTAAGTCAACTTCAGACTGCAGAAGCTCATAAAAATCTTCAATTTCTTCATCTTTGGCCCCCTACTTGTCTGTCAGTTTGTTGTACTGTGAGGGCTTGCATATTCCTCTGATGCTGGAAGCTATGCTGCTAGTAGTCAGATACCATCAGGATCACTCATGGAGACAGATTACAGCTGAATGTCTAGACTAAGGCAAACTAAGAAGGACCCAGCAGTCTACTTTTGAAAAGAATTAGCAGGTGAAAACCTTTTAAATAGAAGCAGAACATTGTTGGCTGTAAAACTCAGTGTCATCAAGTCAATTCTGACTCACAGCAACCCTATAGGACACAGTAGAACAGTCCCATAGGGTTTCCAAGGAGTGCCTGGCAGATTAGAACTGCCGACCTTTTGGTTAGCTGCCGTAACACTTAACCACTATGCCATCAGGGTTTCCTGTGGTGCTGGAAAATGAGCCCCCTAGGCTGAAAGGCACTCAAAAGATGACTAGAGAAGAGCTACCTCCTCAAAGTAGCCAGCCAACCAAGTGCCATCGAGTCGGATCCGACTCATGGCATCCTTAATGACCTGCATGGAGTAAAGTTTTCAGGACCTTTATTTGCTGATGTGGCACTACTCAAAATGGGAAGAAACAGCTGCAAACATCCACTAATAATTGAAACATGGGATGTATGAAGTATGAATCTAGGAAAATTGGACAGCATCAAAAATGAAATGGAATGTGTAAACATTTACATCCTAGGCATTAGTGAGCTGAAATGGACTGGTATTGATCATTCTGAATTGGACAATCATATTGTCTACTCTGCCATGAATAAGAACCTGAAGAGGAATTATGCTGCATTCATCATCAAAAAGAACATCTCAAGATCTGTTCTGAAGTACAGTGCTGTCAGTGATAGGATAATATCCATATGCCCACAAGCAAGGCCACTTAATAAGACTATTATTCAAATTTACACACCAACTGCTAAGGCCAAAAATGGAATGTTATGTGATGATAAAGAACAATGATGAATTTGGGGAACGTGAATCAGGAAGGCATTATGTAGAGTGTAATTAGTCACTAGAGGACAAATACTGTGTGAGACTACTGTTACAAGTACTGAAGGAAAGGTTTAAACACAGAATAAAACATTCTTTGATGGCTATGAATGTGGAGAGGGAGAGAGGTATTCACTAGTTAGATAAGAGACAAGAATTATTTTAAGTGGAGGGAGGTACAAAACAATAAAGGAGAAGTCAGCACAACTGATCTAAACTAAAGCCTAAGAAGTTTTCTAAATAAAACCAAACACTTTGTAGGATGGGAGGGGGAGTCTGGGAACCATGGTTTCAGGGGGCATCTAGATCAGTTGGCATAACCAAATTTATTAAGAAAATGTTCTGCATCCAATTTTGGTGAGTGGCACCCGGAGTCTTAAAAGACAGCAAGTGGCCACCTAAGAAGCATCAAATGGTCTTAAACTACCTGGAACAAAGGAGAATGAACAGCACCAAAGACATAAGGAAAAAATGAGCCCAAGAGACAAAAAAGGCCATATAAACCAGCGATTACTTCAACATGAGCCCCAAAGAACTAGATGGTGCCCAAATGCTGCCAATGACTGCCCTTTCAGGGAACACAGCAAAGAATCCCTCATGGAGCAGGAAAACTGTGGGATGCAGAATCTAAACTCTAGTAAAAAGACCAGACTTGATGGTCTGACAGATTCAAGGGTCTGGAAGACATGGCTCGGGACTGTTTCTTAGTCAAGAACTAAAACCATTCTGGAAGCCAACTCCTCAGACAAAGATTGAACTGATATATAAAACATAAAAATGATACTAGTGAAGAATGTGTTTCTTCTCTTAGGTAGATACAAGAGACTAACTGAGCAGTTCATGTACCAAGACAAGATGAGAAGACAGAGCTTGTTGAGTGGACGTGATAAATGCAAACTGGAGGGAAGGAGTGTGCTGTCACAGTGTGAGGAGAGCAGCTAGGGCCTCATGGCAGGGTATGTATAAGTTTTTACATGAGAAACTGACTGGAACTGTAAACCTTTACTTAAGACACAATGAGAATTTTAAAATTAAGAAAGCACAATAAAAAAGAAATAAATAAGCAAAGAAAGAAACTGCCTACCACGAGAGATATCTGACATTAAAATAAGGCACTATTAGAAAGAAATAGGATCCTGAAACTTTGCTTGGGTACCTCACACCAACAAGAAACAAGAGCCAGGAGAATAGCACATCATTTGGACCCGGGATCCCTGTTCCGAGAAGCTCCTAGACTAGGGGAAGGTTCATGGCCAGGACTTTTCCCAGGACTGACAGAGAGAGTAAGCCTTCCCCTGGAGATGGCATCCTGAATGCAGACTTCTAGCCTCCTAGACTGTGAGAAATATCCCAAGGAAGATGTTTCAGCCAACTCATGAAACACTGACAACACTCACTCACCTAGGCCAAGATATTTGGAAGAAAGCTACCTGGCCAACTGAGAGGTAGAGATCCACAATTACGCCTCTTCCAAAGAGAGGTGATCCAACTAACGGCAGAAATTATCAAACAATATCATTAATCCTGCAAGCACATAAAATCTGGCACAGATCATTCAAAAATGGCTGCCACAGTACATTGACTAGAAACTGCCAAAATTTGAAGCCAGATTCAGTAGAGAACCAGGGAGCGATATCATTGCTGATGTCAGATAGATCCTAGCTGAAATCAGAGAATACCAGAAAGATGATTATCTGTGTTTTGTTCACTATGTAAAGGCATTTGACAAATTATGGATGACATTGCAAAGAATGAGAATTCCCTAACACTTACTTGTACTCATGAGGAACCTGTACATAGATCAAGAGGCAGTCATTTAGATAAAACAAGGGGATAATGCATGGTTTAAGGTCTGGAAAGGTGTTTCATCAGGGCTGTATCTTTTCACCACACTTATTCAGTCTGTATGCTGAGGAAAACATCTGAGAAGCTGCATTATATGAAGAAGAAGATGGCATTAGAATCTGAAGAAGACTCATTGGCAACCGGTGTTGTGCAAGTAACACAACTTTGCTGGCTGAAAGTGAAAAGGAGTTGAAACATTTACTGACAAAGGTCAAAAACTACAGCCTTCAGTATAGATCACACCTCAACAAAAAGAACACAAAAAGCTTCACAACTGGACCAATAAGGAACATCATGATAAATGGAGAAAGGATTCAAGTTATCAAGAATTTCATTCTAGTTGGATCCACAATCAATGCTCATGGAAGCAGCAATTAAGAATTCAAAAGATGCATGGCATTAGGCAGATCTGCAAAAGATCTCTTTAAAGTGTTAAATAGCAAAGAAATCACCTTGAAGATTAACATACATCTGAGGCAAACTGCAAACTGTCGTGTTTTCAGTCACTTCGTATGCAAGGGAAAGCTCAACACTGTGACAGCACGCTCCTTCCCTCCACTCTGCATGAACAAAGGTGGAAGAATTGAGGCTTTGGAATTGCAGTGTTAGTGAAGAATATTGAATATACCATAGACTGTCAAAAGAATAACAAATCTGTCAGTAAAAACAATCAAGACGCAGTGACACAATCGCTACAACAGTGGGCTCAATCATAACAAAGATTGTGAAAACAGCACAAGACCAGGCAGTGCTTTTTTCTGTTGTGCATAGAGCTCACAGTACCTAAGAACAGACTGAGAGAATGTAATCTGTGAAACCAAAAATTAATTAATTAATTAATAAACCACTGCCATGGAGTCATTTTGGACTCACAGTAAGACTATAAGAGTAAAACTGCCCCATAGAGTTTCCGTGGAGTGCCTGGCAGATTTCAACTGCCAGCCTTTTGGTTAGCAGCCATAACACTTAACCACTATGCCACCACGGTTTCCATGTACTCTATAACTAATGTATAACCTGGCAACAGTTACACAGCATCATTAGAGTGATAGTGTTGCCCAATGAGGATGTATTCCCTAGAGCAGCTGAGTCAATGAAACATATTGCAAGTCAGAAAGAGAGACAAGGTTTACTGGTGGGTATGATACCAACAGAGATTAAACAGCAGCACAGGCTATTCTCTATGGAGTATCAAAAGCCAATTTTTACATCAGAGTTTATATGTCGTTTTGGCAAGGATGAAACTGGGGCAGGGCCTTTAGGCCCTCTTTTCAAAGGTGAAACTGAAATAGACTGTCAGAACCAATTCTTTACCTGTTTTGTAAAACTCTTTACTTATTTTTCTCAAAATTCCTGGCTTCCTAGCACTATATGGCCCAGGAAATCACACATTAACTTGTAGGAACCACTGAGATAAAATCTCTGCAGCCTCTTATAGCTTCTTCTTTAGGAACACCAAATGAATGGAAGTGCCAATGGGGGTGCCAGTTTGAAGGTGCCCTCCTCAGGTGGCAAATGAGAGCTTCCTGAACATCAGTTACGACATATATTTACCTTTGAGGCCTGATCCTGAACTGACACCACTCCCAAAGTGCTGTCATCATCTTGTCCCCAACATCTGCTCCCTTATTGGCACGGCACATAGCGTCTCCGCTAAAAACCCCAAGCTTACCTGGCAACTTCAAACACACTCTGAGAATGAAAATGTTACCTTCCCTGTGTGCCACCAACACAGAAATAAAACCTTTGATCTCTCACCCAAAGCACCTGTCTCAAAGATTGGTTTTTAAGGGGCAGGTAGCACGAACCCTGGAGCTTTGTCTGATAACAAATTCTGGTGAGCCAGCCAGAAGAAGCACTACCCAGACTCAGCACACTCCCCAGTGGGACAGAGAGTTCACTGAACTCCTCTCTTCAAGTGATTGCACTTAGAATATTAACTCTACAGGACAGAGATCTCTATCTGGTTCACTGATGTATCCTAGGTGACTAGAACAGGGCCTGGTGCATAGCAGGGGCTCTACATTACTTATATTGAATAAGTGAAAGAATGGGCTCCTTTTCTGCATCTATAAATGAGGGTCTGAATTAAATCATCCGTGTGGTTGCTCCCAACTCCAACACTTCAGGACTCTAGAACATATACAGCAAGTCACCAACCTGCCACCTTCAACTCCAAAGTAGCCTCTTCATAGAAGCGTCCCTTTTTGAAGAAGCAGGTATACAGCCCATCATCAGAAACCTGGACCTTGTTGATGAGCACAGCAGCCTGCCCCTGGGTGAGGAAATCCTTCACGAGAGAGGTCCGCCCTCTGTACTGTGGCATCTGCCCCTGCTTCTGCTCCTGCTGGTTCTGATAGATGAACACTGCTTCTGAGAACTTGGACCGGAACCACCGCAGTTCCATGTTCTCTGCATTCATGGGCGGAGACAGAGAGCAGGGCAGCATGGTGTCCTCACCCAGCACTGCCAAGATGGGGTCCGTTGGACCAGTCACTAGGAACTCATCTGTGGACAAGACAGGAGAGTGAGAAAGCTAGAAGGACACAGGCTGGGGGGTATGGGAGGGAATAAATCCCATCACGTAAAAATTGGAGATGACTCCTCAGCTCAGGAGGAATGAGCTGTGATGACTCTGAATGGGGTGAGATGTTCTGACCATAACACCACGGCCCAGAAATGACATCCAGTGCCTCCCTCATGATCCTTGTCTTCTGGGTCCATGCTCTTCCTTGAAAGACTTTTTCAAGCCTAAGTGTGCATCCCAGTCACCCGGGGGAACTGTAAAACACAGATCTCTGGACGGTGCCCCCCCTCCCCAAAAGCTTCTGATTCAGTAAGTCTAGGGTATGGTCCAAAATATACATTTCTAAGGAGTTCCCAAAGGCAATGGCAGGTCACTGGCAGCATTTTGGCTTCCCATACCGGCTAAGCACCTTTTGGTTCCTTGTTCATGGAGTCCCATGAGTCAGCTTTGCACTGATGGACATCTCCTGTGAGAATGCCCTTTTGCCGGAAATCCTCGGGCTCTCTTCCATACCGCATTAAGTCTGGGAGCGCTTTCTTTTTGACCCTACCGAGCACTGCTGCTGGCCCACATTCCACCTTGCATCTTACCACACACATTGACACGCGCCAGCGCATGCGCACACAGAGCTCATACTTGTCTGCTTGATTGTTTTACAGCCCTAATCTCCTCTAACAGGCCATAGCTTTTCTTGCTTTATTGCATTTAATGTTCACTGCCTCCTGCTAGAATGCAAGTTCTAGTGAAGACTCCCTGTGAAGACAGGGAGTCTCTGTCTGTTCTGTTCATAGAATAACACTTAAGCCGTAGTCGACTCCCTGCTGTGAACTGCATTGTATCCTCCAAAACACGTGTGCCAACTTGGCTAAGCAATGATTCCCAGTATTGTATGATTGCCCACCGTTTTGTCATCTGAAGTAATTTTCATGTAGAAAATTTCTTCTCTACCATGTTATTGAGGTAGGACTTAATCTATAAGATTAGGTTGTATCTTGAGTCAATCTCTTCAGATATAAAAGAAAGACGTGAGCAGAGAGATAGGAGGAAATCCTACCACCAAGAAAGCAGCCTGTGGTAGACCCAGGGTCTCTGTGCTGGAAAGCTCCTAGACCAGTGGAAGATTGATGATAAGGACCTTCCCCTAGAGCCAGCAGAGACATATATAGCCTTTCCCTGGAGCTGGCACAGTGAATTCAGACTTTTAGAGTCCTAGACTGTGAGAGAACAAGCTTTAACTATGAGTCCGATCCGACTCGATGGCACTTGGCTTGGCGCTGGGGAGGAGCCTGGCTCAAGGGCTGGCTGGCCGGTGGACGGTCGGGCGGGAGGGCTGGCTGGCGGGCTATCAAGTTCATTCATTGGTTGGTTGGTTTTTAACTACAGTTAGTGGGGTGGACCATAATCTCTCAGGGGTCCAATGCCAACAGTCTAAATTCAAGCTGATGGAGAGAAACAGCAGTTCACCTATGGTTTCCACACACCACAGGGAGCTGTAGAGAACAGATATGGAGCACTTACCTGTGGACCCCTGTGAGGGCAGCTGGAGGAAGAGGAGCAGTAAGGTGAGCTGGCAGAGAAAAGAGTGGCTGGAGCAGTCCTCCATTTCTTCAGAGATGGGAGAGAAGGCAAAAGTCAGGGTTTGCCACCAGACAGAAAGCAACCCACCCACAGCTCAGCCTCAGCCTACTTCCTAACAGGACAGTGGGCCCCATACAAGACTGATACCAAGAAAATCTTGAGCCAGGTTCCTCCCCAGCTGTTCTGGAGAGGCTCTGTGGTGTCAGGGAACCTTTAAGTCTACGTGGGAACAAACTACTACTCTATCCCTTCTCACCAAACTAACACGCATACTGCTGTCCCACAGCTCAGACACCAGGCCTTCCTTTCTCAGCACCTGTGCCTGGGGGACACCCTCCCTTCATTTCCAGGTCTCTTCAGCCTCTCTCTCACCCCAGGTCAGAGTACCCTGACACAGGCTCCCAGCCACAGTGAATGTGCCAGCTCCTGACGGTCCTTGTTCTGTTCTCTTTGACTGTGACCGGAGAGTCACCTGAGAAGTGTAAGAGACGGACATTATCCTCAGAGATGGTGGCTTCCATCACAGACATCCTGCCCTGTGTGGTATGTTTGTTTGCTTCATCTACATTTCAACCTTCCTCAGCCCTCCCTGCATCCACCTGGTGCCAGCCAGTTCACCACTTATGGTTAATCCTTGCCCACTCTATCTCTGTGGTGACACTTCTGGCTGACAGGTTAAAAAAATACAGTTGGAGGTGAATCCCAAACCACCTGCTGCATACAGGGTGAGGGGAGACAGTTTATGGTCATGAAAGCACAGACTCTGGGGTCAAATGTTGGGCTTTCCTTTGAGTTTTTTCACTTGTGAACACCTGAAGCAAGTTATTTGACCTTGTCTGCCTTGATTTTCTCATCTGCAAAATTGGGATACTAAGAGCACACCTCCTTGGATACTGTTACGGGTTGTAATGAGGAACACATTAATTTATGCTTGTAAAATTACCTTAGGTAACCAGAACAGGGGTTGGTTCTAGTAAGTGCTACATAAAAATAATAAAAATAGTAATTGCCATTGGGTCAGTTCTGACTCATAGTGACAATTTAGGACAGAGTACAACTGCCCCATAGAGTGGAGCAGCTGGTGGATTCAAACTGCCAACCTTTTGGTTAGCAGCTACAGCTTTTAGCTGCTACACCGCCAGGACTTCCAATTCCCAAACACACAAACTCTCAGACCCTCCTCACAGCTGGCTGCTCCCAGGGTTCCCCTCGTGTCCTTCACGTGTCTGTACAGCGAACTCACCTGCTTTTCCTGGTTCCTGCTTTGAAAGTCTCACTTCTTGGAGTGTCTCTAAAACCAGGAGCTCCAGAAGGTTCAGGACCACACGGACTCCAGCAGACCTCAAATCTGGCCTCAGAGTTTGAACCTTAGTTAGCTAGAAGACGCAGTCCTTGCTTCCAGAGCAGATGCTGTGAGCTCCAGGTCCCCCATCTCTCCAAGAGACAGGTGGTTCCCAGGACAGCTGAGAGGGCAAGGTCAGGCCTCCTTGAAGAGATATCTGCAGAAACCCTGACCCTGGGTCCCCACAGAGCATTCCCACCAGAAGAAATCTTCCTATTCCCTCTGCTCCTTTCCCATCTGAAAGTGAAAGCTTACAGAAAGCAGCCCAGCAGTCTCCGCCTTGCCCTCTGGACAATACTTCCCGTTAGCATAGAGGAAGCAACATTATCAGAGCAATAAAAAGGCAAGACAGGCCACACACAGAGATGCCAACTTGGAAACCATTTATTCAGCACCTGCTGTATGCCAGCTTGCTTCTGGCTTCAGGAAGTAGGAACCGCAGGTAGACCCAACCAAGACTAACACCCAGTTCTATGCACAGATCGGGAGTCCCTGGGTAGCTAAAACAGTTAAGCATTCCACTACTAATAGAAAAGTCACCTGATCCGAGCCACCTATAGGAGGCACTTCAGAAGGCAGGCTTGGTGATCCGCTTCCAAAATGTCATCGCCTTAAAACGTTATGGAGAGCAGTTCTTCTCTGCAACACAAGGGGTTGCCATGAGTCATAATCAACTTGAAGGCAACTGGGGTAATTTTTTCTTTCGGCTGTTTGTTTGTTTGCACATCTGTCTCTACAGGATGTTAACACAAAATGTTTCCATGCCAAATGAGAAACAGAATAGGCCCAAGCACTTGAACAACATGTAGAGTGATTTTTGTCTTGTTTCTCTCAATTCACAGATGATCCAGTGACTCCCCACAACCTGGCAACCAAGGGGTTAACGGTGGGCACATCAACAGCTTCCAAGACCTGCTCCAGGTCATGGTCCTGCCTTTCTAAAATGACAGTATGCTACCCATAGTTCATAGTTAACATAGTATTGCCATATATCATATACATTATTAATAGCTAATGCATTCATTGTACAACCTTATTATAATATCACTGATCACCCTAGAGGAATCCATTCAGTCTGCATTATTAGCCTCACTTTACAGATGAGGAAACCAAATTTTAGTGTTTTTCAAGCACGCAGCCAGCGAAGTCTCTATCAGCCTAGGCTGCCTTTCAGTTTGTTCTAAATGACCCATTATGTTTCTCTTCACTGGAGTAAGCATGGGAATGCTTGATTTCTGCGCAGAGTCAGCCTGGTGATACTACAACTGTGGGCAAGCTGAGAACTTGTAGATATACCTGAACAGAGGGTCCATTTCTGTCAGTACCCACTTAGGTGTGGGAGCATTTGTCAAATCCATTTGAAATCAAATGTAACTAATAAAGAAAAACGCACTGTCACAGAGTCAGTTCTGACTCACAGCAACCCTATAGGACAGAGCAGAACTACTCCATAGAGTTTCCAAGGAGCTCCTGGTAGATCTGAACTTCTAAAATTTTGTTTGGCAGACATAGCACTTAACCACTACACCACCAGAGTTTCCAAAATAACTAAGACAAGTAAAAATATTATCCTCCAAATCCATATACAATTAGAGTTGAAACATCCACTGACCCCTCTCCACCTTCTTTGCTGCGCCAGTCCCTGTGATAAAGACCTAAGTATGAGACACTAGAAGAAAGTGTATGAAAATACAGATGTAAGAGAACAAAATTTCATTGAAAACCTATATGCCATGAACTGACATAGGCAAATTATTTTTATTTCATTACATTATTTCAGCTGCCACACGAGGGAGGTAAGCCAAGCCCCTACAAGGGGAAGGTGTTTTGAAATCAGTCTCAATCTACTGATAACTCCTGGAAAAATGTCTGAATTTTGCTGTAAATTCAACAATTTATCAAAGGTATATCGACAATTTATAAGCTAGGCACTCTGAGGCAAACAGATGAAGTAAGACTTGAGCCCTGCTGTCCAGAAGATTTAATCCAGAAACTTTCTAGAGGAGAAGGGGCTAGAAGTACAAGGAGACTGCTACTCAGACTTCACCCAGTCCTCAAGTTGAGACCACCCCTAGCTCCAGATAAGCCAGCATAATGAGTTCCAGGGGACCTTGGACTTTAGAAGGCTGTGCCTATGACCAGAAAGCTTATCAACACTGAATCCCGGCTCATGGAACTCCCATAATGGGAGGGGAAGACAGAGCATAGGTTGGAGTCCCTTGAAGAGCACTGGGGGCTGGCAGGAAGGACTTCAAAAAGCACACTCAGTGCCCTGTCCCAGACCATCAGAGTTGCAATTGCAGCTTGTGTGACAATAATCACTGTTCACGAAGCCACGAATAACGTCTTGCTGAAAATATAAGTTACTCAGATGCTGATAAGGTTAATGTTTACTTTCCCTTCTAACAGACATGCAATACCTCTTATCTTTTAGTTGTTTCAAGTGCTTTCAAAACAGCTTCAGACAAATACCTGGGCCAAAAAAGCAACAGTTAAGGTAACTTATATGGTTATTTTAACACGTGACGGTTGGTAATTCAATGTCTTTTCTCAAAGGTTCACCCTAGTGAAGATTTATAAAACTTAGTTTAAAATGAAGAGTTCTCTAGGTTTTCTTTTACTGCAGGAGAAATTTTCAAGAACTGTTTCCTAACTGCTCGTTTTCTGGGGGGAAAAAATAAAATACCTGCCACTTGATGGGTTTCGTTTTGACTCTAAAAACTTTCTTGCTGCCCTCTTGACCATCATGACCCCAACCTGCCCTGACCTGGCAGCAGCTGATAAACTCCCAGCAGGCCTAGCAGGGCTCTCACCCTTCCTCTGCACCGCTCTCCCAGTTGAGGCTGTCACCTCTGTAACTGAAATATCCAACCAAAGGGGGCTCAGGCAACTCTTTATGCCTTCATTCAGCAGCAGAACCCTCCTGGCCCATGACATCTGCCCCATCACCCTCTGAATGGGTATCAACCCCACTTCCAGGGAAAGTGAGACGGTATCACACCAAATCCCTGATACACATGGAGGTAAAGGAGTGAAATAAAGGGAAAATGATCCTTCACATAGAAAATGTAATTAAACTTGCTATGACGTGTAAGGAAATCCTGGCGGTGTAGTGGTTAAGTACTGTGTCTGCTAATCAAAAGTTTAGCAGTTTGAATCTGCCAGGCACTCTTTGGAAACTTTATGGGGCAGTTCTACTCTGCCTTATAGGGTCGCTGTGAGTCAGAATCGGCTCAATGGCAGTTGTTTTTGGCTTATGACTAATAAATAAGCAACTGAAAAATAACAATGGGAAGAAAGAGGACAGAGAGAAAGATGGCATATGAAAGGAAAAAGTAAGGAGCAAAAGAGAAAATACGGAAGGAAGGAGAAAAGGAACAGGGTTCTGGCACTGTGCCCTGGTATATCCAGGAATAAGAGTACATATGGATACATTTAACCAAGGGATCCCACATATGTTCCCCAGTCATCAGTCACTGAAACATCAAGTGCACAAGTTGCAAAGAGCAAGCCAGCCTGGGTGGCGCCCATACAAGTGGTCCAGTCAGTGACCTGGGAAGAACTTGCTTAGTCTCTCAATCCCATGAAGGTCAGGGCTAGCCATGGACAAGGGCGGAACAGACAAGGCCCCAAGAGAGAGATCCAAGGACCAACTTTCGAGGTAAGGTTCAGCTGTCTCTCTCAGAGAGAATCGGAGAGGCAGTTCTAACAGACCCCAGGGCACCAGACACCCTCTCATTTCATGGAGCCATGTGTCCACAGGCAGAGCTGAGACTTGAGCTCTGAGGCCATGGCCACTGCCCTCTAGTGGCCATTGACAAATAGGCAGGTCCACCGTTCACCACATCTCACTTTACTCTTGTAATTACATACCTATTTCAGTTAGTGTTTATAATCCTATGCGACAGTTCTTATATTTCTTATTTTACTGCCGAGAGGACAGAAGCTCAACGGTGTGGGGAAGCCTGCACAGTGTCACGCAGCCAAGTGCCTGAGCCCTGAAAGGAGATAGGTCCTCCGCACAGCTCAGCCAAGCTTCAAAACAGGGTCACCAGAGTGGGGATAGCAGTCCAGGGATGCTCTGGGAGCCGGGGAGCCGGGGTGGGAGAATGGGGACTGTAGAAAACATTAGCACTTGTATTAATTTAAGCTTTAATTTTATCTCTTTTAAATTTGTATGAGCTTTAATTTTAACTCTTGTTAGCCGTGTTTATTTATATGGCAACCCTGTTGGTGTAGTGGTTAAGTGCTATGGCAGCTAACCAAAAAGGTCAGCAGTTCAAATCCACAAGGCACTCCTTGCACACTCTATAGGCCAGTTTTACTCTGCCCTATAGAATCGCTATGAGTCAGATTCAACTTGATGGTAGTGTGTTTGGGGTTTTTTGGTCGTTGTTTGATTTTATAATCTGTAGGCTAGCACATATTTGGAAGCTGCAGGTTCACAACGTATTACTGAAGGCAGTACATGGTCACAAGAGACTGAAGACTTCGCTCCATACCCCTGCTCCAGAAATCCTCTCTAAAGCAACTGCTCTCAGGGAACGAAGCAGGGCCACAGTTCAGAAGCCGGGTGAGAGGTGCTCACGTCCCAGCTTGTTGAGAGAAAGAGTTAACCCTGGAGGAGACCGAAGCCAAGCCAAGCTAAGTGCCGTCGAGTCAGATCCGACTCTTGGCGACCCTAGGGGCCAGGGAAGAACTGATTCCCAGAGTATTCAAGGAGCTCCTGGTGAACAGACAGAAAGGCTGCACCAGTCTTTCTGCTGTCTCTGCTGCCCCCTTGTGGCCAACATGGGGAAGCCGGAGAGTCGGCTTCCCTGCCAAAAACCCAGAGAGAGGGAGGGATAAGGGCAATGCAGAAAACTAATCATAGAAAGCAGAAACCAGGCATAAAAGACAGCTTGCTGTAGGATTCCAAATATATGAAGTTAAGGAACATGCAAAGTCAATCTGTGGTGATAAACGTCAGGACAGTGGTTCCTTAGCAGGCTGACAGGGTGGTTTGGTCTGGAAGTGGCAAGAAGGAGAGATCTTGGAAGTGGGAATACTCCATATTTTCATCTGGGTTATGGGCACATAGATGTAAAAATACATAAGAATTCATCTGGCTGTACATAAAAGATTAGTACACTTTAATGTATATAAGTTATACCTCATTTAAAAGAAATAGTTAAAAAGGCAAAAGAGTTGAATGGACCTTAACATGGTTCTAAAAATGGTGCAAGGGCATCTGACCTCCTGTAACTCCACGGTGGGGGGAGTCAAGGTCATCATCAGTCCAAGGCTGATTCCTATGAAGAGGATGTCAAACACGCCTCCTCTCTCCAATCGTCTTACCAATTCTGACATCAGCCGTCCATCCTACAGTGTTTTCTACTTCTCTGTTATGTTTGACAGTTTGTTGCGATGGCCATACAGACTTACAGACACATATGGTTATGAGGTTTATTGTAACAGGTTACAATCTGGGAACAGGAATGACTCAGAATACAGTTCTTTGATCAGAACAGCTTCTTCTCCAGCCATACCCACAGTCAAGCCTCTGCCACCCAGCCCTGCTTGGGCCTAGGCCCTTACACTTGATCTCCATGGGACAGGCTCCTGTCAGTCCTTGGCCCTCTGCCTGGCCTCTGCCCTGCCTGGGAAAGTGTTACAAAGCTCTTTTGGTTCTTCCAATAAGTGCCCGGAAGCACATCACTCCACCAAGAAATTTCCTGTCCAAAGGCACTCAGCTCTCTTGCTCTGGACCAGCAGACCCACTGTAGCCACCTCACACCACGGACTGGGAAGCCCACCGTGCCATCTCCTGCCTGTCTTATGATTCTACTGCTAAAGTTTCTCTGCCTTGCTTGCCATCACTTCTCCCTGTCCCATGTAGTCTCTAGTGTTGCTGGTCTGTCTCCTGGGTCTAGAAGTTCTCAACACAGGGATCCTGGGTCCAAAGAATGCATTCCACTCACAGATCTTCTTCCTTGGTAGTAGTTAACATCCTCCCTTTCTGATTCTGCGATGGCTCGTTTTAAGCCTAGTAAGATGGGAAACTGGACGGACCAATCCCCTTGAGAGAGTTCAAGTCTCCTTATTTGCATGATCCTACACCCACAAAATATTATGTACTCATCTGCATTGTTCCCAAGCCATCAAATCCCCTTGGTGAGCCACAAACACCTTATTTGCATAGTTCCACCTAACCATTTGATGGGAGTTACAAGACTACGCTGAAAAAAGACCATATCAAAGCAATCCAAGGTATACAAGACTCCCTGTCTGAATCCTACTTCTCACTTACTGGTCATGGGTCCTGGACACAGTCTTCCATGTTCTACACCTCTGCTCCCCTGAGTACCAACTTCATACGGCTCTTACACAGATTCAATGAGCTCATGTGTGTAATTATTCTCTTACTGATGTGTTAGCTAGTATTTGTTCATTTTACAGCAAGAAAACTGATTCCCTGTGGACAGAGGTCACAATAATAGCCTCTCCATGCAACTAAGTCTCTCCCACACATTAGTCTATGCACACTGTTCCCGAACTCAGTATTCCCCTAAAGACAGAGACTTCCTCCCCTTCTCTGGAACACAGGGAAACCCCGGTGGCTTAATGGGTTAAGTGCTACATCTGCTAACCAAAAGGTCAGCAGTTCAAATCCACCAGGCACTCCTTGGAAACTCTATGGGGCAGTTCTACTCTGACCTCTAGGGTTGCTGTGAGTCGGACTCGACTCAATAGCAGAGGGCTTGGGCTTGGTCTCTGGAACACACATAGACACATACACACACACACACACACACACACACACGCATCCTATCTTTGCAAAAGGCCAGAGCCAGACTTTGGCTCCTCCATTTCCCCTTCACTGAAAGTTTTTCTCCTCTTTTCAGGCCCCTCTTCCCTCATCCACTGCTGTACTCCTGATGATAGGTCATAGGACACAGCCCAGCACTCATGTGTTCGATGAGTTGGAATCAGAGGTTCAAAATACTCCCAGACTAGAGGGGGAATTAAACACTGGATCCCAGAAGAGTGGAAGACAAAAACAAAGTGAGGACTCTGCCCTAAAGTTTCTGCTGAGAAAGAATAGCCCTCAGTGAGTAGACACTGGCTCTCTCCACACAGGAAAATCAGCTTTCCCAGATCCCTGCAAGGGTCAGAATGAGAAGGAAGAAGGAGAGATAGGAGCTTCCCAGCTGGAAGCAGAATTCACTGAGATGGTTCAACTATAAACTAAAAACTAAACGAGTTGCCTCTGAGTCAACTCAGTTTTGACTCATAGCAACGTGTATGCATCACAGCAGAACTGTGAGACCATGCTTCTACGGTTTTCATGGCTGTGACCTTTCAGAAGCAGATCACCAAGCTTTTCTTCTGAGGTACCTCTGGGTATGTCCGAACCATCAACCTTCAGGTGCTTAACCTCTTGTGCCACCCATGGGCTCTTTTGGAAACCCTGGTAGCATTGTGGTTAAGTGCTATGTCTGCTAACCAAGCAAGGTCAGCAGCTCAAATTTACCAGATGCTCTTTGGAAACTCTATGGGGCAGTTCTACTCTGTCCTATAGGGTTGCTATGAGTCAGAATCAACTCAATGGCAATGCATATGGGCTCCTTTAAAACCATTGCAGTCAAGTTGGTTCTGACTTACAGGAATCCTTTAATACCCCTATTTATAGAGAGGAGAAAGGGTAAAGGGAACAGAGAGAGGTGATAGGGAGCCAGACGAATCACCATCGCTGGGACGGAAGGGGTGAGAGGAAGAGCCATGGGACAGCAGCTGTAGTCAGAGACGAAGACAGGCACTGATGGGGAAGGAGCTTGGGAGACAAACACCATTTCCTCTGTTCTATCATAGCCTCCTGCTGGTACCTTCATTGGCCAAACCCAGCAAGAATCATCCAATAAGCAGGCCCTGTGAGCAATTCACAGAGGTCTCCAGGTCACAAGATAAGGGCAAGAAAAAGTGGAAAATGGATGAGGAGGGATATAAAGACATTAGCAAACTCACTGCCATCCAGTCAGTTCCGACTCACAGCCACCCTAGAGGTCAGAGTAGAGCTGCCCCATACAGTATCCGAAGAGTGCCTGGCAGGCTTGAACTGCCAGCCTTCTTGTTAGCAGATGTAGCACTTAAACCACTATGCCACCTTTCCATAAAGACACTAGCCAACACAAAATAGAACAAATGCAGGTCCTCAGTTGACCCTTCTCAGCTTACCCAGCTATTGCTTCTGCCAGGTGACAACCCCCACAGTCACAAAGTTGATGACACCAATGACCAACCTGGTGACAAGCCCAGTGAGTGAGAATTCAGGGTAGCTGTGGACATGGGAGGTGGCTCTGAAGTGGGACAGGACAAATGAAAGGCACTGGGCTCTATTCCTGGAACAGAGCCTTTGATATCTACAGGCCAGAAGCCACAGCCCAGCCCTCCAGTGAGTCAGCAGAGCCTCTCCCCTGACTTTAGTACTCCACCCCCAGCAGTCAGTCAGCTGAGCCAGAAATCCAGAAAGCTCTTTGGCCCAGACGGTTTAGCAGTGTAAAAACAGCTGAGGCTGTGGGTTCAACATACTTAAACCCCCAGAACCTTCCCCTTAAACTCTAGAGCCAGAGAGTGCTACCCTCCTTGTAGACGGGTGGCCCTGTCCACCTCTACCACCACCACCACCACTGCCCCTGAGAGTATAGGAGAATGGCGCTCTTTGTCCCCTTAGGTCACATTCAAGAAATAAACATGTTTTTTGTTTTTTTTTAACAACTTTTCATAAGAAAGGTAAAAAAAAAATACAGATAATAGAGGATTTGGGAGAACAACTTCTGAGTTCTTTGGCCCATGGCATTCTGAAAACCAGTGAGATTGGCCTGGCTGCCTTGAGGCTGGGTGAGATCAGCTTCAGGACATTCCTGATGCCCCTCTTCCCCACATCTTTCTCCCAGTGAGCTCTGAGACTCCTCCTCTTTTCTCCTACCCCGCTAGATCCCCCTACACCCTACAACCCGGTCTCAGACCATGTACAACTTCACTCTGCAGATGTCCTTTTGCATATTTCAGACCTTCTCGTCCTTGATCTGCTTGCCCAGAGAAGACCAGCGCCTCTACCCTGTGCCTAGCTCACCCCTCACCCACCTGCGCCTGCCTGCCCTGTCCTCATTTGTTAGCCCTGTCCTCAGGTTACCAGGCAAAGCCTCTTAATTCTTGTTACCTGCCCCAAAAAAGCCAATCTCTGAGACAGGTGTTTGGGTGAGGAATCAAAACCTTTATTATTAATCGTGTTTTGTAGGCAATAAAACACGGGGGACAGACAGCATGTCTGTTCTCCAAGCCTGTCCACCTTTGTCAGGCAGAGTCAAAATATTTAAAGAGAAAGACCACACGCAAACGCAGAGAACAAGGTGGGCAGTTGGGGACATGTACGAGGTCCTCTGAGTGGAAGTCAACTGGGAGAAGGGCCTCTGCTTTGCAATCTAGCAGGCCATCATGGGCCATCAAGGAAAACAAAGTGATGCTAGATGTGGTCTGGCCAGCAACCTGAAAGAGGACTGCTCAAGCACAAGTTACTTCACTGTCCTCACTGCAGCCTACTTAATTCCTTTATCATTAGTTAAGAGTTTAATTATCAAAACAAAAGGAGTTATCCATTGCCTATAGTTTACTGACTCATAGCAACCCTAGGGGCTCTAGCACTGTGCCTGGGGCTTGTGGAACACAGAAATCATGTCTTTCCCTGTGAACTTGGTGTGATCTGAAGCAACATCGTTCAGACTCTTGATTTTAAGCACCCCTTACCCTGGGACTTTTCAGCCTCTGGTTTCACTTGCCACCACATACAGAAAACAAGATCCTATGGGCAAAAACATCCTCAGTTTCCCTTTGACTCACCTCTCCAATCTTTTTCCTGGCAGTCTGTTGCCGAACTGAAGCATGTTCATTCTGCCTGTCACTGTAGCTGAAAATTCAGAGACAGTGTAGTGTTCAAGGAATAATTTATTTGCAGTCACTAGCAATCTGGGAGACAGCAAGCCAAAAGCTGTCCCATTTGGGTTACATTTCTAGTGGTTTTTACAGCCAGAATTCAAAGGGGTGGGGGCTTGTCACAGAACATTAGTCAGGAGTCACAAGATCTCTTTACATCATAAGGTTTCATTACATCTTATCAAACAGTGTGAATTACTCAAAATTTCATTCTCTCTCTCGAGATCTTAATCAATTCTGTTTCCTCAGAGATAGGGAGAGGAACGCAGACCTGCCAATCCAGTCTGTGGGTGGTAAGTAAGTGAGGCAGAAGATGGAATGTAGCTTAAAAACCCAAGTGACCTTTGTTAGTGTTGAAATGGGGTTGACATAAGTAACTCCATTTTGAGAAAGGGTGCAGTGAAAATTCAGGGTCCAGGAACCAACTTAGCAGGAAATAACAAGAAATACCATAGAGTAATCTCACCTTTGTCTTGCAAAACATCTGTCTGTCACAAGACAAAGCCTGAAGACAGCCTTGCAAATAACCCCTGGAGCCAGTCCTAACCACAATCTCGTAAAACATCCACTAACGGTTACATTTTACAACCTACGGAAACTCCATGTGGATGAGAACATTCACCAATAGGGTTGACACATTCACCCACAGCTACATTTTGCAACTTGCAGAAATTCTGTATGGCCTCAGCCAATCAAAGCACAGGTCAGCTGCCCCTCCCTACTTTGCGGTTTCACGGCTTAAATGCTGGGTGCTAAAGAAGCTTGGGGTCGCCTCCTGCTCTGCGTAGTTTGGAGTGCGTCCCTGGTGCACTATTGGTCACAATTTTAGTAACACTTAACTTTTAAAGAGAAACTGCATCACATCTTGAAATCCAGACCCTAACATTAGGTTCTTAATTTACCATCAAGTCCATTCTGCTCCTTTCTTGAACTGCCCACTGCCATCAGGTGTCAGATAGGAGACCAAAAGGGACACAGGAAACCCAGTGAGGTCCCCATCCAGCCAAGATCCTGGATCCCAAACTCAGGCAATTCTTCTTTTCCAATAACAATGTTACCAGAAAAGCCAGGGAATTCTGCTACCTGTCACAAAAACCCAATTCACTGAGACAGGAGTTTTGGGGTGAGATCAAAGGTTTTATTTG
Source organism: Heterohyrax brucei (assembly GCA_028571685.1). NCBI lineage: Eukaryota > Metazoa > Chordata > Mammalia > Hyracoidea > Procaviidae > Heterohyrax > Heterohyrax brucei. The sequence continues at coordinate 50,285,122 of CM053144.1, read as the reverse complement.
CAAGCTAGCATTGCAAAGAGACAGGAAGATATTCTCATCTTCAAAGCCTGTCCAAATCGTGAGGCAAAGTCTGAATATTCAAAGGGAAAGACCACATGCAGATGGAGTGAACAATGTGGGCAGGTTGAGGCATGTGGGGGTCAACTGAGTGGAGGTCAACTGAGTAGAGGCCAACTGGGTGTAGGGGGTCAGCTAGGTGGAGGTGTGCTTCACAATATCCCCAGCCATCAAGAAAGCAGAGTGGTGTTAGACTCATCTGGCCAGTAACCTAGAAGAATAATGCTTAAACAGAAGTCACTTCTCCATTCTCCTGGCCTCCAGCTTGGTTCTTTTATCATTAGTTTTATCAAGATGAAAGGAGTTATTTATGGTCTGTAGTTCACTGAATCTGTAGTGGAGCCTACAGCGGATGCCACCATAGCGTCACTACCTGGGACTTGTGCAGTGTGGAGGTCATGTCTTTCCTTTTGTGTTACAGGTGATCTAAAACAATGTCTCACAGGTCCCCTTAGTTTTTAGCACCCCTGATGACAGTGAATGTAAAGGCCTAACAAAGGTCACTTAAGTTATTAGGCTACATTCTATTCTCTGCCTTAATAACCTCTCCCAGACTGGACTAGCAAGTCTACGTTCCCTTCCCTATCTCTTCCTCTCGCTATCTCTGAGGATATAGAGTTGATTATCTTGTGACAAACTTTTCGGTTTATTCTGTTTGATTATCCTTGACAAACTTTTGGGCAATTCACACTGTTTGTTAGCTGTAATGAAACTTTATGATGTAATGAAATCTTGTGACTCCTGACTGTTGTTCTGTGATAAACCCCCTCCCTTTTGAATTCTGGCTTTAAGAAACACTAGAAAGGTAACCCAAATTAGGACAGCTTTGGGCTCATTGTCCCCCAGGTTGCTAGTAGATCTGCCAATAAATTATTCCTTGAACTCCATGCTGTCTCAGAATTTTTGGCTACAGTGACGGGTGCAACAAACTTGGTTTCAGTTTGGAACCATTTTGGTGAGCCAGCCAGGAGGATGCGGACTTGTCCCAGTAAGTTCTCTCTCAGGGAAGAGCCAACTTTTCTCTCCTCTACTTTTCTGCTACATCTCTAAGAGCCCTCAGAGAACAGGTGGAAAGTTGTCATGGTCATTGGAGAATTCTGGCCAAGGCATCCCCTGGTGGATTCTGAAGGCCCAGCTGCTTCTACCCCTCAGTAACTCTAGTCCAGAAGGGTGAGGGTATCTGTCTTTTCCATTCAAAGGCCAAGTATAAGGTCCATAAAATAATTCACAGGCACCGGTCAGACGTTTGAGTCAAAGGGAGTCTGCCACTGGAAGGCTCCCGTGACAGGATAAAGGGGTGCATGGAGCAGATGAGGAAAATGTCTACCCCTTGCAAGACAAACTCCACACAAAGTGAGGCATGCACTGTTGCAAGCATAACACCTCCCATTTCCCCGGACCTCCTCTATCTTGTGAAGTCAAAAAGCAGATTCCTTGGCTTCCTCTCCTTTTCTCCTCCCCTCTTTGGCTCAACCCGGGATGGAGGTGTTGGAGGAGTCCCCGGACTCTGTCTGTCCACCCGGACAGACAGGTCTGGAGGTACAGCTTCCACCTTGAAAGGCTGTCCATCCACACTAGGTGTCAATTCACTAATTTAGAAAGGGTTCAAGTGCTTTATTCTGATTGCGCGCAAAGAATCCAGGTTCTCATCAGGGTTGGAACTTCTGTCTGTGCCGGTACTGTCTGTCTGGTAAGAAAGGAATGCCTGTCCAAACTAAGAAAGCTTTCACTGTATCTGTATACTTTGTAATGTGGAAAATAAGGCTTCTGTTCCTAAAGAAAGTCATAGGGCCATAGCTCTGTGGTAAACGTTTGGTATACTCTGATGACCCTTCACAAACTTTTGGGCAATTCACACTGTTAGCTGTGATGAAACCTTATGATACAATGAAATCTTGTGACTCCTGACTATTGTTCTGTGACAAACGTCCACCCCTTTGAATCCCGGCTATAAAAACCACTAGAAATGTAACCCAAGCTGGACAGCTTTCAGCTCGCTGTCTCCCAGACTGCTAGCAGACCTGCCAATAAATTATTCCTTGAACTGCACACTGTCTCTGAATTTTCTGCTACAGTGATGGACAGAACAAACTTGGTTTCAATCTGGCAACACTGTTTCAGCCTCCAATTTCAAAAACTTGGTGATCCCAGCTTTCTCTCCATCCAGCTCCCCACTATGTTTGATGGCCAGAACCCAGGTACTACTTGGCTTCCCAGTCTGGGAGACCAAATATCCCAGGTGAAGAAGGTGTGGAAGGTCTGCCCATGACATCTGTACTGCAAGCTCCCTGTAGGACCTCCACAGTTCTGGTCTTCCCAGTCAATTATTGTAACCGTGATCATCATCTGTGCCACCTGTCTGCAAAGCTAATACTGAGACAGGAGGTGAGGTGATTAGATGAGGACATTTATTGAATGCAGATACACAAGAAGCAAGGGGGAATCAGCTCCTCCAAAGCTTGCCTGCATGCATAGGCTAAGCCTGGAGGTTATATAGGTTGATTAAGTGGCGGGAGCGGGGGAGGCACTGATTGATATTTTTTCCCGGTCCACACAAGTAATTCCTCCAGTGTTTCAGCAATATTCTTTGTGGATGGTCTGTATGGCTCCAACAAGTCAGGGCTTGATAATCATCCAGACCATCTGGCACTTCAGTTCAATGGTCTTGGACAATAACTGAAAGGGGATAGACAGAACAATTAGTCAATGTTCCTAAGGGGAAAGAATAGCCCTGTGACTTATGACCAATGCAAGGTAAACTCTTATGGATGGGGGACAAGTGAGTTCTCAGGACTTAATATTTATAATGGTGTTGTCTTAACTACTGTTTGTAGCAAGATGGAGTCAGGCTGGCCAAGGGCCTCTTTTTCATTATCACCTGCAAAGTCAGATCCTGAGAATCCCCAAGTCCCACCCCAGAACAGAGAAGAGAGCTGATAAATGTCATGGCCTGGGGAACTCACTTACTCACACCCAGGATGAAGCCCTCTTGCCTCAGACATGTGGCCCTCCTGAAAGAGACAGCCCTTGTCTGTGGGAAGGTTACAGAAAAGATCTGCAACAAAAAGTGAGGACGCAGCAAACCTAGACTTGTTTAAAATAAAACCTAAGATCCCCAGATATGTGAATCCTCATCCTGCTCCCCTTAAAATCAGAAGTAGGCATTCATAAGAATATTCCAGCTTCCAGTTCTTGTCAAATCAATTCCAATTCATGGTGACTCCATGGGTCACAACAAAATTGTGCTCCACAGGGTTTTTAATAACTGATTTTTCAAAGTAGATCACCAGGCTTGTCTTAAAGGTAGCTGTGGATAGCCTTGGACCCCCAACATTTTGGTTAGCAACCAAGAACATTATCCATTCACAGCAAACAGACTCTTCACAGGGTATACCAAAAATCCACTGCTGTCTAGTTGATTCTAACTCATAGTGACCCTGTGTTACTACAAAAGCCCCAGAGTTCAGCTATCTGCCACAAAAAGCCAATTCACTGACACAGGAGCTCTGGGGTGAGATCAAAGCTTTTATTTCTCTGCTGCCGGTTCATTCTCAAGGCCTGTCCAAGTGTGTCATGCAAAGTCTTGGAGTACTTAAAGTGAAAGACCACATGCAAATACTGGGAACAATGTGAGCAGTAGGGGAGTGTGGGGGTTGACTGGGTGGAGGCCAACTGGGTGAAAGTCCTCTGCTTCCACTGCAGGCCATCACCAGCCACCAAGGAAAACAAAGTGGTATCAGACATCATCTGGCCAGCAATCTGAAAGAACAATGCTCCAACACAAGTTACTTCCCTATCCTCCCCAGCCTCCTGCTTAATTCCTTTATCATTAGTTATAAAAACAAAAGGAGTCATTCACTGCTTTAGTTCACTGAATCTATAGTGGTGCGTGAGGGCCCCACCCTAGTGTCACCATCTGGGGCTTGTGGAAGTGAAGGTCCTGTCTTTCCTCTTGACTTAGGGGTGATCTGAGACAATGTCTGTCAATGACAAACACCCCTCATCCTGAGGCTTTTCGGCTTCCAGTTTCATCTGTAGAATAGAACTGCCCCACCTAGTTTCCAAGGAGCACTTGGTGGATTTGAACTGTCAACCTTTTGGTTAGCAGCTGTAGCTCAGTAACCACTATGGCACCAAGGTTTCCATCATAAGCTATAGGTAATAAAAATAATCTGAACCTAGATACCTCCATGTAAGATGTTGCTCTTCCCTTCCCAGCAGATAGGGGTAGAAATCCAAGATCACCACATTCCTGTTCATCTGCTGTCTCCTCTCCTGGAGCTGTGACTGTTTAGTCCGTGTCACAGCTCCCAAGTTCTAGACTGACAAAGGCGGGAACAGAGAGCTCAGTGCTATGACTTTAGACCCTCCAAGACTCTGTGTATCCTAAGCTTGCATTTGGTCTCACCTGCCTTTCAAAATTACCTCTGCTACCTTCCACAGATCTCAGTCTTGGGCCTTCAGGCTCTGCTGTGTCCTGGCCCTTCCCTTAGAGACCAACCACAGCATCTTTTCTCAGGTTACAGCAAGCAAAGGTGTGGTCATCTGTGTACCCAACAAAGGCTCACAGGCACGGTTCTGAAGACATCATTGGCTACAGTAAGTTCAGTGAGCCAGCCCCTGAGAGACAGAGAAAAGGGCAAATATCCCCCAAAGAGGAAGTAACAGGAAGCCTAAGTAGCCCAAGGCAAAGACAATTCCTCCAGGAATTTATCTTTGGCTTCTGACACTGCCCTTGATCCACGCTACCATAGAGACCTGCCAGCTAACAGGGTCAGATCCTATCACTCACTCTCCCTAAAACACCCTCTCTGAAGGAAAAGAAACCTTGGAGGTGTAGTGGTTAAGTGCCAAAGCTGCTAACCAAAAGATCAGGAGTTCAAATCTACCAGGTGCTCCTTGGAAATTGTATGGGAGACTTTCTACTCTGTCATATAGAGTCAGAATTGACTTGAGGGCAATATTTTTTTTTGTTTTGCTTTGTTTTGTTTTGTTTTTAAGAAGAAAAGGCCAGGCCATGTTGCGTAACTAAAAGCAAGTTTATTCTGCCTGTTACAGCAACCAAAATTCAGAGATGGCAAAAGGTTCAAGCAGTGGTTTATTAACAGACAAGCATGCAAGCCTGAAAAACAGCGAAAGTAGTTTCTCCAAGACTGTCCCTCTTGGAGTACAATTCCGGCAGCTTTTATAGCCGGATTACGAAAGGATCTGCATCTGGAAAATGTCAAACTTTGTCATAGATTAGAGCAGGGAGTTGCAAGATTCATTTATATCTTATCAAACAATGTCATTACTTCCCTGAGGGTTTGAATAATTGATTTACTACCCTTGATGATAAATGTAAGACTCTAACAAAGGTCTCTTAGGTTATTAAGCTACATTCCATCTTCTGCCTCAATTACCACCCTCAGACTGGACTAGCAGGTCTGTATTCCTCTCCCTAGTCTGAGGAAATAGAATTAAGACCTCAGAGAGAGAGATGAAATTTTGAGTAATTCATATTGTTTGATAAGGTGTAATGAAACTTTATGATGTAATGAAAACTTGTGACTCTGACTATTGTTCTGTGACAGTAGTCACAGAATTCTGGCTATAAAAACCACTGGAAATGTAACCCAAATGGGACAGTTTTTTTGAGAAACTGTTCTCGCTGTCCTTCAGATTTGCTGGCTAGCTGCAAATAAAGCATTGAACCCCACACTATCTCTGAATTCTGGCTGTCAGTGACAGGTGGAAGGAACTTACTTTAGTTTGGCAGCACCCTGAAGACAGGAAAAGGCATGTTAATTCTGTTGATCTGGTTTTAGCAGTCTAGGTGGCCTTGATTAAGTCCTGGCCTGAAACATTCCCCACTCTTAATCACCAATTTCATTTCTATGATAGGTTTTAAATGAAGATAGTTACTTTGATTTATAGCATCAGATCTCAGATTGAAGGCTAGCTCTCTACAGCATGTTAGTCAAGAGGCAGGGTACTCATTGCATACAGCAACAAACTAATAATAATGATTCCGATTACCATTATTAGTATGTGCAGCCAACCTACGGTGAGAATAATTTCCTAAACTCTGACCTAAAAAAGCCTTCCCGCTGTTTAATGTCATTCACAATATCCTTCACCATTTATAGTTTGTTTTCTGTCAACGGAGAATTATCAGACAAGTTAAAGCAACACACACCCTTAAAATCTTTATATCCATGATTATGTCTGAGGAGCAAGTTGTCTATAGCCACCTGCTTTTCGAGAACTGCCTCTCTGACTTGTCCCAATTCAGTGCCTCAGTTCACTGTCCAAAGCACTCATGGCTTACAAGGTAGCGTTTTAGGCCTTAACCATGGCACAAGCTAGGTTCTTGATTTCAGTATTTAAACCTATCACTATGGCAGGCATGACAAAAAGGGACAAGGATGTATTCAGCCAGACAGACAGAACAGATGTACATCACTACGGCAATCTTCAGGAAGATTAATCTCTCTTATAGTTTGGTCATGGTTAGGTCAGATGTCTTTAATCTGGGGCTGGAATGGGATGAGCCTTTCCAAACAGCAAGGTTCCCCTACAGGGTTGGCAGCACATATGAAAAAGCCTGATTTCCACACAGCAACAACCATTCTTTAGGTAACTTAATGTGTCTGTCAGTGTAGGACACTTATATTTCTGTTACATTTCAGAATAGGGTTATTAAGATCATAACAGGAGGAAGGACACCCTGAAAATTTGACAGTTTTCACTAGTGGTGACAGTCTAAAGCTGGACTGAGGACATTTCTCTGTCCTTTTCTTTTTTAACTGGTCCCCAATTACCGATATTCCCATAAGTGACGTTCTTTTGAACATGTTTGAACATTGCAAAATTTCTGATCAATTCCAGAGGAGGGCATACACCAATCAAACATGAGGTAAAAATTTGTTCAACATAAGTACCTCCCACTAGACAAAAATCAGCAACATTCGTTAAATTTCGTGCAGGATAAGACCATACATTTTCATTTCATCTGAAAGGGACAATGTCTTATGAAAGTCCAGAGCTAAGTTGAGTCCCAGGAAGAGAGGATTCTGGGAGACATTTCTTGAACATTATCTTTGTTTCCCCTCTGGAAGTGGAGCTCTATCCTTCATGGTTGGGATATGTCAAAGAGGCATTTGTGTCCGTGTCTCCAAAGGGTACAGTTTCACCCAGTTATGATGTGTCCAGGCCTTCCTTCTGGCCAGTTTCTTGGCAGAAGGATTTTCCATAGGCCAGTCGTCTCCTCCTCCAGCTGTTCCTCAGGCTCCTCTCTCCAAGTTTTTATCCGAGGGGTGCAGTGAAGACTTGGAGAGAGAAAACTGGTGATTTCTGAACTTTAAGATCATTTTCTGCCCAGGGGGAAAGCTTACTAAGGCAACCTGGAAGGGTCTCCTATATACAAGTTTGTAGAGGCTCAAATTGAGCCTGCTTCTAGGGGCTACCTGAATTCTAAACAAGGCAATGAAGACCTGATCCCAACGTAAATGAGTCTCTTGACATAGCTTGGAGGTCTGTCTCTTTAAAGCACAATTTGTCTCTTCAGCCTTTCCTGATGACTATAGTCTCCAGGCTGTATGTAGTCTCCTATCTGATGCCCAGGAATTTGCTCACTTTTTGATGCTCAGTTTCTCTTGACCAGTCAGGTTCTACCTCCAGATGCTGAATCAGGAGCTTCCACTTGTTTTCATGAGGTACTTCCATCTAGAGGCTCTTCTCACAGGAGAAGGTGATCTGGGCATTAAGTTTAGACAATAAGTCTCTTTCTGATAGCAGGACAGGACAGTCTGGCATACACAGAAACTGATGAGTCGTCTGCTTTTCTCTGATCTGACAGTCAAGAGGCTGTAGGAAAAACTCATGTTCCTATTGCCCCTTTATTCCTGTCACTGGGACTGAGTAGTCGGTCATGAAAGGGAGTTATTGAGGACCGAATATGTGGCCCCAGTGTCCACTAGGAAATCCACCATTTGTCTCCCCACTCTTAATTCTATCTGAGGCTTCTGGGAGGAGCAATTACAACACAGGTGTAGCCTCTGGTCTCTTCTGTCATCTTCCATTCCTGACAGCTCAGCCATTTAGCAGCCTGTTCTACCAGTTTTGGCACCCTCCTTTTTAGGGCATTCATCTTCCCATTGTCATATTTCTTTGTAATATGTGCCTTAATTTTCCCTGATCAGAGTTTGTCGTCCCCAAGATCCCTGACAGGCAACTTTGCATCCCTCACTGTACATTGTCTCCTAGAATATGGTGGCAGCTTTGGTCTTCCTGAATTCTCTGTTACTAAAATACCTGAATGCAAATTCTACCAGCTGGGCAGGATTTATTCCCAAAGCTCCATCCAGCTTTTGTAACTTTTTCCAGGTGTCTAGTGTGCTTTGGGAGACAAAAGTCTCCCTGGGTTGAGCTGAAGAAGGAGGAAAGGAGAGGAGGCCAAGAAACTCGCCTTCTATCCTATCAGGGAAGCAAGGTCCAAGGAGGTGGTGGGGGATGTTTTGCTTGGACCAATATGTTCCTCACAAGTTTGTCTTGCAGAGGGCGGATACTTTGTTCATTCCTTCCTTGTACCCTCTCATCCTGTCATGGGAGTCTTCTAGTGGCAGGCACCCTATTGGCTCTAAATGCCTGACCCATGCCCACAAACTATTTTTATGGACCTTATCCTCAGCCTTAGAACAGAACACATAGATACCCTCGCCTGTTCAGGCCAGAGTTACTGGGGCATCATGAGCAGCTGGGCCCTCATACCTCACAGTAAAGTGGCTCTGTTCAGAGTTCCTCAGTTGCTCTGCCAGTCATCTGCCTGTTCATGCAGGGTTTTTAAGAAAGTGGAGGAGAGAGAAGTTGGCTCTACCTTGGGCAAGGCTTACCATCCTCAGTATCCTGCCATGGTCACCAGAAATGTTACTGAACCAAAAGCTAGTTTGTTCCATCTGTCACTGCAGCCAAAATTCAGAGATAGCGAAAGTTCCAGGCAGTATTTTATTGACAGACAAGCATGCAAGCCTGGGGAACAGCAAGAACAGTTTCTCTAAAACCATCCCACTTGGGTTACAATTCCAGTGGCTTTTATAGCCAGATTACAAAAGGATTTGCATCTGGAAAATGTCAAATCCTGTCACAAGATTCCTTTACATATTATCAAATGACGTCATTACCTCCCTGAAAGTTTGAATAATTGATTTACTGCCTTAGAGACAGGTAAAGGAATGTTAAGTCTGTTGATTTGGCTTTAGCAGTCATACCTGACTCGAGGGCACTGGGTTGTTGTTTTTGTTTAGTCTAAGTGACTGTTTTAGTCACCCACTACTGCTCTAACAGAAAATACTATGAGTGGAAGGCTTCATGAAGAGAAATTTTTTTCTTTTTTTTTCTTTTTTATTTAACATAACTGAGTGAAAATGTACACTCACGTATAAATTACATTCCCACCTATATGCAGCTTGCACTGCTCTCCCTGTCTGGTGACAGCACACTATTCCTCTCTGCTCCACACGTGTCTCATCCTCCCAACAGCCTCCTTTCCGCTCCTCTCCACCCACTCTCCTTCCTCCAGCCAGAGGTCAGCAGGATGATATCCTATAGATGTATAGAACCATAAAGTGCTTCCAATATATGGTCACTCTGCATTGCCAAGTCCAATCCATTCTTGTCCAAAGAGTGGACCTTTGTTATAATTTATGGGTAAGGGCAGCATCAGGGCCGGGGGCCATGCTCTCAGGGGAACCCCGAAACCGCTGGACCATCAGTTGAGGTCTTTTAGTGGAGATCTCAGGGGGCACCCCTTTTTATTCTTGTGTTGTCAGTGAGACTCAACCTAGTGAGCTCCATCGTGGCTATCACTCGTGGTGGCCAGGCACCATCTGGTTCTTCCGGTCCCAAGTCGATGAAGGCACCCACTCTTGCGGGTCTCTCTGTCTTCTAGGTTGTCTTTACCACATGTCATTTTGGTCCTCGGTGAGCATCTGTTCCTGCTGAGTTGGGACAATTTGCTGTGTCCTCGGATGGCAGCTTGGCAGCTTTTAAGACCCCAGACACCACTCACCAACGTGGGGTGCAGACAGCTCTCTTAGCAAAACGCTAGTTGTGCCAATTGGCCTCAACTTCACTTAAGAGCATGGTCCCCTGCCCCCTGCCCCAGCTACTCTATCCTTGCAATATTGGATTAAGATGGAAGGAGTACTCAAGTTATGCTGAAGTCCACTTAATGCTGTTCTTGTTTCTAATGTGTGCTATCACCGCTTTCTCCCAACCAGATTTCTAGCAACTATCTAAACTAAGCCCTCCCCCCTCACCTTCCTCCCTCCCCTCCCTTGCAGCTGTCAAAAAGTCTTTTCTTCTATATACAAGTCTGTTTTTGAGATCTTATCGTAGAAGTCTCATACAGTATTTGTCCCTTTGTCGCTGACTACTTTCACTCAACATAATGTCTTCCAGTTGAAACCAGGTTAGGAGATATTTCCTGTAATCATCGTTATTCTTTATCATTGCGTAGTGCTCCACTGAGTATATGTACCATAGTTTACCTATCCATTCTTCTGTTGTTGGGCATCTGGGTTGATTCCATCATTTGCTATCGTGGACTGTGCTGCGATAAACATTCTGGTGCATGTGTCCATTGGTGTGAAAGGCCTTGATTCTGTAGGATATATTCCAAGTAGTGGAATTACTGAGTCAAATGGTATATCGATGTCCATTTTTTTAAGGAAGCGCTGGATTGCTTTCCAAAGAGGCTGGACCATTTTGCAACCCTACCAAAAGTGTAGGAGGGTTCCTCTTTCTCCACAGCCTCTCCAGCATTTGTTGTTTTGTGTTTTCTGGATCATGGCCAATCTTGTTGGGGTAAGATGGTGTTTTAGTCAGCTAGTGCCGCTCTAACAGAAATACCACAGAGTGGATAGCTTTAACAAACGAAGGTTTATTCTTACACAGTCCAGTAGGTTGCAAGTCCATATTCAGGGTGACTGCTCCAGGGGAAGGCTTTCCCCTTGTCAGCTCTGGAGAAAAGTCCGGTATTGCATCAGTCTTTGTCCAAGGAGTGTCCCGGCGCAGGAACCTCAGGTCTCAAGGACTCCTCTTCTCCCGGTGCACATTTCTTGATGGCGCAAGTCTCCCAAATTGTCCTTTGTTTCTCTTTCCTTTTTATCTGAAAGCATTAAGGGTGGGGCAAGCCACACTCCGGGGAAACTCCCCCTACAGCCAGGCAGGGAAGTAATCCTATACAGGGATCCACAACTCCACCCTAATCCTTTAACATACAGTTTAGTGAAACCACACAACGGAGGACAGTCCCAAGACACCGGGAATCATATCCCAGCCACGTGGCTGCACATATTTTGGGGGGACACAATTCAACATGACAGATGGTATCTCATTGTCGTCTTGATTTGAATTTCTTTAACAACTAAAGATAGTGAACATGTCCGCATGTGTTTTTTGGCTGCCTGGATCTCCTCTTTAGTGAAATGTCTGTCCATCTCCTTTGCCCATCACTTAATTGGATGGTTTATCTTCTCCTTATTGATATTTTGTAGTATCTTATAGATTATGGAGATCAGACGTCAGTCTAACATAGAGTTGCCAAACATTTTTTCCCATTCTGTGGGTGTTCTTTTAATTCTGTTAATAAAGTCATGAAGAGAAATTTTATTGTCACCATCTGGTAAGCCACAAATCCATTCATAAGTTACAAGCCCCTTCAATAGCAGTCGGATAGGCTGAGCCCAAATTCAGTGAGAGTATCTTGGCACAGGAACCAAAGGACATGCTCTACTCTCACTGTTGCTTTCTTGGTGGTATGAGGTTCCTAACTTACTCTGCTCACCTCTCTCCTTTACATCCCACAAGGTGGTAGCATGAGTCCTGCCTCACCAACACAACTGCAACTCATTCTCCCTAATCACAGAGGCAAGATTCACAACACATGGGAGGAATTGCACCATATTGAAATTCATAGCTGAGTCAAATCAATACATACATTTGGGGGGGGACCCAATGCAATCCATGACAGTGACCTTGATTAAGTCCCAGCTACTAACAGCCGGGGACTTAAGAATCAGGGAAGTTACTCCTAGCAGAGGTTGGTGAGTGTAAAATGTACCTTCTGTCCTAAACACCCAGCGGGAAGGGGGGGTCAACATTGCTCTTAAATGTGAATCACAAGTGGGTAGTCAGCTGCAGGTCCCCCTCAAACTGTTTCCATCCCACCCTGCACCTGACACATCTCTACCTCCACCACTGTATTTCAGGATCCTCTGACCCCTCCCTGAGGCTGCCTCTTCACCCACTCCCATCAGCAAACCGTAGACAGGTCCTGAAGCCCGAACCAGATGCCCAGTGCTCACCCCAGTGTCACAACCCATCTCTATGTCCTCACTTTGCCCCTCTCAATCCTCAGCCCCCTCAGATTCCCAGCCTCTTCCCACTCCAGTGCCCACTCAGACCCTTTGAGCTCCAGCTTCCTGCTCCTTCAGTGCCCTCCCCGCCTGTCCAGAACCCTCAGCTATCTCAGGGGTTCTTCCTAATACTGAGAAAACATGATGATTCTACTGAAAACATATCCAACATTCTCTGTCCTCAGCAAGGATTCTGTAAAAGTTTGTCAAGTGTCATGGATTGTCTTATGTTCCCCCCAAAAAAAATCTTTGTAGAATTTAGCTAGGCCGTGATTCCTGGTATTGTGTCCTCCATGTTGTAAACTCTGCCTCTATGATGTTAACAAGGGCGGATGGCCGACAGTTGTGTTGGTGGGACAGGACTCAGTGTATAAGATTGTTTTGTGCCTTCAGGCAGTCTGTGAGACAAAAAGGAAAGAAGCTATTAGAGAGATCTGGGAACTTCAAAGCACCAAGAAACAGTACCAGAAGCTCAGCTTTTGGAAGCTTGAGCCTGTCCTTTGGGAAGGACCAGGGTCCCTATGCCTTAGAAGCTTCCAGTCTAATGGAAGATTGATGACAAAGACCTTCCCCAGAGCCAGTAAAGAAAGCCTTCCCCAGGAGCTGACATTTTGCATTTGAACTTTAACCTATTGGACTGTGACAAAATAAAATTTGTCTTTCTAAAAACTCCACTTGTGGCAATTCTGTTAAAGCAGCACTAGATGACTAAGACAGAATTTGGTACTGAAAAAATGGGGTACTGCTCTGATAGATACATAAAATGTGGAAACAGTTTTAAAACTGTGAATGGGTAGAAGACTCAGAAAGAGTCAAGGAAAACTGTTACCACTGAAGGTGCAGATGGTGAGAATCAAGCAGCAGAGAACCAACTGCAGCAGCAATGGACAAGAAGCAGCTGAACCAGGCCAGCACAAGACAGCACTGGAGCCAAACTACAGAGCCAAAGAGCAGAGTGCCCATGCACAGAGTTTTCCTGGCAGAGTGGGGTGCCTCTGGGCACTTGAATGGGTGGAGCTTGGCTTGCTGACACACAGAGCAAGACAGCTGAGTGTCTGTGTGCAGGATACTTCTTGGCAGAGTGGGGTCCCTCTGGCACTTGAACTGATGGAACTACAAAGCTTTGGAACACTTGCCCCCTGTAGGCAGATGCAGGCCTGAGGCCTTGGCCATGAGGACACAGGGGAGCAGAAATTGAAGAGACAAAGGGCAAGAAAAACGGAGCTTTCTCAGTCTCAAAAGGTTTGGCCACACCCACAGGGGTTTAAAAGGTAGATTAATGGCTTCCTGTGGTTCTAAGGGTTGAATTGCCACTCAGTCAGGCTTGGCTGCCCATAAAGCCAAGGGAACAGAGTTGCTGTCCCAGTAGAGCTGGAAGGTGGAGCTGTAGCACAGGGCCAAAGGGTCTCCACTCAGAATCCAGAGAGTATAGCCAATACCCAGAGTCTGGAGGGCAGGGCTATTGTGTAAAATATCTCAGGAAATTGAAGACTATTTTCAAAGCTTTAAAGGCTGACATAATGTGTTCTGCTGACTTGTATCTTGCCTGTTTTGCCTTGTCTCCCATTTGTAACAGCAACGTCTTGCTTGTGCCTGCCTGTTCTGCCACTGAATTTTGGAAACAGATAACTTTTGTTCTAGATTTCACAACTTCAGAGAAATTTCTGGATTTTGGACTTGGACCTGAGACTTTTTCTATGATGGGATGGATATGTTTTTACATGCTGGAAGGATGTGATTTCCTGGGAACAAAGAGTGGAATGTCATGAATTGAATTGTATCCCCTCCCCCGAGTAAACATTTGTGTAGCAATTTAAGTAGGCCATGATTCCTGGTGTTGTGTGACATTCCTTCATGCTGTAAATTCTGCCTCTATGATATTAATGAAGGAGGATGGGCAGCAGGGTGAGGATGTGTGAAATTTAAGAAGATGAGGAGGCACCCATTCTGGGTATAAAGGGAGCTGCTCTCAGTCCCACCTAGATATCAGCCTAGCACCTCCTCCCAGGGCTCCAGGCTGGGCTTTTTAGAAATAAATACTGTAGGCTTACCCAGGCCATTCATGAGAGAAGATCAGCACTTGTTTAGGAAATAATAGTGAACCATTAACTCCCTGTCCTTTAGCATAAAGAGTGTGACCCAGCTCGAGCTGGACTCACGGGGACACAGCAGCTGGGCCCTGAAAAATGAAGACAATAGTTAGGACAGTCTTAGACAGTATCTTTTAGGGAAACTTCCACCTAAACAAATCATAAAACAGAACACAAGAGAGTTTCCTTTCTTATCTTTTTTCTATTAGCATTCAGTGAGCAGAAAAATTTGTTGGGCCAGTGAAGACCCTCCTGACTGTCATTACTGCAACCTGTACCAATGATGATTAAGAAAGATAATTCAAAATGTAGGATCATGATTTCTAGCCAATCTGCGAAAAAGTGAAGCTCTTACAGTTTGTAATGTTAATATACACTGATATATACTGATGACTCTCTAGTGTTCCTCAGACTACTGGGGCAGACATGCCTCCAGCAGCGTGCTTGTCTGTTCTCCCATTCTTGCTTATTCTGTACTATTCTTTGTACTAGGGCAGACATGGCTTCAGCAGCCTGTTTGTTCATTTCTTGCTTTCATCTTTTGGAATACATGCAGGATTAAGTTTCCTTTTTGCTTTACTAAACTTTGTGATGTTTTTGCCCTACAACAGCATACCAATGTGGTCAGCTTCAGAGCCATGGTCCAGAATTCCAGCATCTCCTAACCAACACCCTCCCTCCATAAGCCTGGAGCAGACACTGGAGCCCAGTGTCACAAGTTCCCAAAATATCTAAGAACCAAGAACCCAGGCAAAGCTTCTCCTGGCTACAATGGTCATCTGGGGCAGAGACCCAGGGAAGTTGAGAGACAGATATGGAGACATGAGTCCATGCAAGTCAATCTTGAGGGCATGAGGAAGGCAACAAGTCTGATACATGAAACTCCAATCAGTTGCCATGTAGTTGATTCTGACTCATGACAATTCCTCACATTTTAGGGTTTTCTATAACTGATTTTTTCAGAGGCAGATCACCAGGCCTTTCTAGCAAAGGACCTGTAGGTGGACTCAAACCTCCAATCTTTTACTTAGCAGCCAAATACATTAACCATTTGGACCGCCCAAAGACTCCTACCGAATGCCAGTACCCTGGAAGGAGGTCATTCAAGAAACATTAAAGGGAATATAATATCCTCCTTAGGTTATGCCTTAGTCTTCATATGCATGTGAAAACTGGACAATGAATAGGGAAGACAGAAGAAGAACTGATACCTTTAAATTGTGGTTTTGGAGAACAATATTGAATGTACCACAGACTGCCAAAAGAACCAGCAGATCTGTTATGGAAGAAGTACAACCAGAGTGCTCCTTGGAAGCAAAGATGGTGAAACTGTGTCTTACATGTTTTGGACATAATGTCAGGAAGGATCAGTCCCTGGAGAAGGACATCATGCTTGGTAGAGTGAAGGGTCAGTGAAAAAGAGGAAGACCCTCAACAAGATGGGTTGACACAAGGGCTACAACAATGGGCTTAAGCACAAAAACAATTGTGCGCATGGTACAGGACTGAACAGTGTTTTCTTCTGTTGTATATAGGGTTGCTATGAGTCAGAACCAACTCCATGGCAACTAATAACAACAACAGTGTCCTCCTAATAAAAAGGAAAAATCCTGATAGTATTCATAAAATTTACCATTTGTTGACTGTTTGTTATGGGCCAGATTCTATACATAACCATTTAAAAAAAAAGAAATCACTGCCATCAAGTCAATTCCAACTCATAGGAACCCTATAGGACAGAGTAGAACTGCCCCATTGGGTTTCCAAGGAGCACCTGATAGATTCAAACTACCGGTCTTTTGGTTAGTAGCCATAACACTTAACCACTATACCACCAGGGTTTCTACTACCTCATGTAATTCTCACATAATTCCTGTACATTAGATTATTATCTTTTATTTACAGATAAGAAAGCAGACTAAGATTCAGAGAAGTTAGCTAATACGACCAACATCATAAGCCATTCAGGGATAGGGACCAAAAGTCAAACCAAATCCAATGTCATGGAGTCATTTTCAACACATAGAGTCACAGAGTAGGGTTGCCTCATAGGGTTTCCAATAAGTGACTGGTGGATTCAAACTACCAACGTTTTGGTTAGCAGCTATAGCTCTTAACCACTACACCACCAGAGTTTCCTGTCATGGGGAAGGTGGGAAAGAAACACTAAGGAGAACGATCCGTCATTCGGTGAAGGCTCAAGAATTGAGGCAGGACAGTCCTGATCTGTCTCTACGCCTGCTTTGCCTTTAGATTCTTCAAGTACAACTGACTTACAGACAGGACACTGGACACTGGTCTGTGTCACCTTGGATAGGTCATTTCTCTCTGGGCTTCAGTGAAAGAAAGAATTACAAATCAGGCCAGGGGAGTAGTTTCCAAGCTATATTCCCCAGAATACTAGATTTCATAGAAACTTCTCCAAGACGCACTGGATCGGGGTCCCAGAAGGAACCAAACTCAACAAGAGCACCCACCCTGTATCTCTTTTCTATCATGGGATTCCAGATATAATTTTGATGGACACAACTCCTCTACATCTGATGTGATGTAAAGAAAAATAAAAGTTTGAAAAACCACAGGAAGGCCATCACTAAGATTTCTTGCTGATGCAAAGTCCTTTGATTCCACAGGTAATTCTGAAGTGACCACCACCTCTCACCACCCTGAGAGCACTTTTTACCTTGACCTTTTTTCACAAGGTCACCAGGCATCTGCACAGGATGAAGCTTTCTGTGAGAAATAGCCAGAGAACTTAAAGATAGAACAATAGAAATTACCTAATCTGAACAATAGACAAAAAATAGACCCAAGGGAAAAAATGAACAGGCTGAGAGATGTATGAGACTGTAACAAAAGATCTAGTATTCTTGTCATCAGAGTCCTAGGAGAAGAGAAGAAGGTGGGGCTAAAAATTGGATTCAAAAAAATAATGACTGAAAAGTTTCCAAAATTGGAA
This sequence comes from Heterohyrax brucei, assembly GCA_028571685.1. Taxonomy (NCBI): domain Eukaryota; kingdom Metazoa; phylum Chordata; class Mammalia; order Hyracoidea; family Procaviidae; genus Heterohyrax; species Heterohyrax brucei. Next base: position 50,267,618 of record CM053144.1, on the reverse strand, counting down.
AAAGACACAAGCTTACGTTAAGAAGCTGAAAAAACCCCAAACAGTATAAACCAAAAGAAATCCATGTCAAGACATAGCATAATCAAACTTTCAAAAACTAAAGATCTTGAAATCAGCAAGAAAGAAACAATACCATAACTACTGTCTTAGTAATCTAGTGCTGCTATAACAGAAATACCACAAAAGAGCAGATTTAACAAACAGAAGTTTATTTTCTTACAGTTTAGAAGGTCAGAAGTCCAAATTGAGGGTGTTGGCTCTAGAGGAACGCTTTCTTTCTCTGTCCTTGTATTTTAGCTTCTGCTCCTGGATGATCTTCATGTGGCTTAGCATCTTTCCTCCCTCCCTCCTCCGCTTGTTTGTTTAATCTCTTTTATGTCACAAAAAAATTGACTTCAAACACATCCTATGCTAATCTTGTCTCACTGATATAACAAAGGCATAAGATTATAACCACATGGCTAGAGATTAGGATTTACAGCACACATTTTGGAGGGAACACAATTCAATCCATAAAGTGAGAGCAGATTTCTCATCTGAAACCATAGAGGCCAGAAGGAAATAACACATTTTTCAAGGACTGAAAGAAAAGAACTGTCAACCTAGAATTCTACATCCAGTGAATGTGTTGCCTGCAGGCCTATCTTAAAAGAATAGCCAAAAGAAGTTCTTCCAACAGAGGAAATGTTTAAAGCAGGACTCTCAGAGCATCGGAAAGCAAGAAAAAGTTATGAAACAAGAGCAAATACGAGTAAACGCAGTAGACTTTCTCCTCCTGAACTTTATAACATACAACTGATGGTTGAAGCAAAAATTATATCATTGTGTGATGTGGTTCTCGATGTATGTAGAATACGTATTAAAGATAATTATAAACAAGAAAGGGTAAAGCCCGTCTTTTAAAGCAAGATAAGAGTTCTACATAGGTCCCTAGGTGGTACAGATGGTATGCCTTGATTGCTAACCTAACAGTTTACAGTTTCAACCCATCTAGGGATACCAAGAAATTAAAAAAACTGGCAATCTACTTCCTTTAAGATTACAACCAAAAAAATCCTACCCATGGAATCATCAAGGCCACTAACAACAAGGTTTCTCTGCTTTGCTGGAAACTGATGAAAAGTCCACACCAGCAGACTGTGAGTAGTTCTGTGAACATAATACTTACAGCAACCACTAAAAAAGTGACACAAAGAGATACACTAAAAAGTACAATACCGAAAAAACTAAACCCGTTGCTATTGACTCATAGCTACTCTATAAGACAGAGTAGAACTACCCCATAGAGTTTCCGAGGGGCACCTGCTGCATTTGAACTGACGACCTTTTGGTTAGCAGCTGTAGGACTTAGCTACTACACCACCAAGAAACTACTTTCCAAAGTGACTACATCATTTTACATTTCAACAAAAATGTGTAAGACTTTCAGTTTCTTCATTCTCCAACATTGGTAGTATCCATCTTTTTTGTTATTGCCAGTCTAGTGGACGTCAAATATAGCTTATTGTGGTTTCAGTTTTCACTTCTCAGTCAATTAACAATAATGTGCATTTTTTCATGTGCTTATTGGCCATTTCTGTATCTTTGGCAAAATGTCCACTCAAATCTTTCGCCTGCTTTTTAATTAAGTCATTATGTAGTTAAAATAATCTTCATGTATTCTAGATGCAAGTCATTTATAGGATAAATAATTTGCAAATATTTACTCCCAGTCTGTTGCTTGTCTTTTCACTTTTTTTTTTTTTTGGTGATGTTTTTTGGAGCACAAAATTTGTTAATTTTGATGATGTTCAATTTATCAGTATTTTCTTCTACTGCTAGTACATTTAGCACCATATTGTGGTGAAATAAGTGCCTTTATGTTGCCTGCTGCCTCTTTCTTGGGGAGAACAGCTTGAGAGAGCTTTCCCTGAAGGCTGAGAAGTTACCTTTGCCCTAGTTTTCTACCCCAGAGAGTTCTGTTACTTTTCTCCAATTTAATTGACATTTCCTAGTTAGTTGTAAACAACTTGAAGTTTGATATATTTTATCTGCCCCTGGGCTTCAGCCTGCCCTGTGATTGGTATGTACCTTGCAGGGACTGGACAATAAGCCAAGCCAAGCGCCGTGGAGTCAGTAGTGTTTACAAATAAAATATTTGCAGCCTACTATGCAAATGGAGTGTCTGTGGCCTACTGAAAGGGGACTGGTCGGTTTGTAGGCCTGATGGGAGGACCATGCCTTGAAATTTGATGAGGAGTTTGGGCTTGTGTGTACTTGTACAGCCCATAACACAGAGGTTTTCCAGACAGAAAAAAAGCAAGAAAAGAAGCAGAAGGATTAGAAAGAAGAGAGAAAAAGAGGAGGCAAGTAACCTCCTAAAAGAGCTGTAACACTGAAGATAGTGGGAGGCCCAGAAGGGTCCCAGCAGCAAAGCCAGTGGAGATGGGCCTAGAAAGGGCCCTGTGACAGAGTGGTGACAGATGGTGGGGCCAAGAGGAAAGTGTCCTAAGGGGGCTGAGAAGAGCCTATCCTCAGAAGGCTGAGAAGAATTATTTCTCAGGGGGTTGAGAGGAAGCCTGTACAACAAATAGGAGCTGAAAGCGCTATCCTGTGCTGAAGAAGGGAGACTTTGCATTCCTGCTGCCTTATCCTAATCCTGGGTTGTAGCCTGTTGATCCTGATTCTGAGTTGTACCCTGTTATCTCGTTAATAAGCCACTTAACCGTAAGTATGGTGTATGGTAGTGCCATGGTAGAGATAACTGGGGTCAGAATTGGTAAAAAGGTTGGAGATGGAAGCATATCTGACTTCTACCTCACAGGAATCAGCTTTGGACTGATCCTGGCCAGTTTCCCTTTAAATTTAAACAGGTTCTGATGCTACTACTGTCACCACAATTTCAGGGTTAGAACCACCTGCTGCAAGCAGTCAATTCTGAAGACGGGTGAGATGCGGAGCAAGATCTTTTTTATATACCAACACATAGAAGACAAGGAGGAGTGACCTCCTCCAAAAGCCTGTTTCCCTGAACGAAGGGCTGTGAAAAGTTTTACACTACATAAGAAAAGGAGAGTTACATATATTTGTTAAATTTCTGGGAAATAACATGCACGCTGGAAACTCTGGTGGGGTGATGCTTAAGTATTACAGCTACAGGCCAAAAAGTCAACAGTTTGAATCCACCAGGTGCTCCTCAGAAACTTTTTAGGGTAGTTTTACTCTGTCCTCCAGAGTTGCTACAAGTCAGAATTGACAACAATGGGTACAGATACAGTACATTAGCATGCATTTTAAAAACAGTCCAGGCTGAGACTTGACACAGAACCAGAGATCAAACACCTCACTCCCAAATCGGATCCAGCCCAGGGATGTGTGTCTGGTGTTTTCAGTTCTTTGACACAGATTTCTTAGTTCCTAGGCAGGACTCATTACAGGATGGAGTCCTTTGGTGATCATCCAAGCTTCTTGTTGGCGTAGTTCTGAACAGCTGACCTGAAAAGCAACTACAAACAGGAAGATGAGAGGAGAGTGGGATGAGGGGTTCTGCATTACGGACTCAGATCAATGTTATTTGCTCTCTACAGTGTGAAAGGACGTTAATCATTAGTAAAGATTTAACATAAAGGAGTAACTAAGCAACAGAATCAGGAATAGAAATTGAAGGAAAGAAAATGACGTAAGTTATACTTAGGATATAGCTTTGATTTCACTCTGCCTGTTCCACTACTACCCATGTCTTACATATATCTAAGAGACCACTGCTTAACTTAAAATCATGAAGATTTTCTTCCATGGTTTCTTCTAATAGTTTTATAGTTTTAGCTCTTACACTTAGCTCTGTAAATTAATTTTGAGTTAATTTTTGCACGTGGTATGAGACAGAGGTCCAAATTCAGTGTTGTGCTTGTAGAAAAACAATTATCCCAGTACAAACTGTTAAAAAGACCATTCTTTTCTTCTTCAATTGCTTGGCACCTTTGCTGAAAACCAGTTGACCATAAATGTAAGGGTTGTTATTAGATTCTCAACTCCACAGTATTAATCTGTATGTCCTTACCTGTCTGTCCTTACGTCAGTACCACAGTGTCTCAATTACTACAACTTTGTACTGAGTTTTGAAATCGGGAAGTGTAACTTCTTCCCTCTGTTCTTTTCCAAAGTTTTTTGGCCATTCTGGGTCTTTAGCATTTCCATATTAATTTTAAGATCAGCTTTCCAGTTTCTGAAAATATTAAAACAAGCCATCTGGGATTGTGATAAAAACTGAAACTGAGTCGATGCCAACTCATAGTGATCCCGTAGAACAGAGTCGAACTGCCCCACAGTTTCCACAGAGTGCCTGGTAGATTTCAACTGCTGACCAAAATTTTGGTTAGCAGTCGTAGCTCTCAGTCAACACACCTCCAGGGTTACCGAGGCTATAACAGAGATGGCATTCAGTCAACAGACTAGAACTATTGCCATCTTAATAAATGAAGTCGTCAGTCCAAGAACGTCAGATGTTGCTCTAATTATTTGGTGTATTTGAATAAATACATCAGTTTGTAATATGCTCTTTTATCAATTTCCAGAGACTTGAAATGGCTGAGAGTTTTTGTTTTGTATATGACAATTTTGCCCAGTTTTAGTAATTTTTTCAGAAGACAGAATTTGCCATCCTGGAAGTCCCACTCCACACACCCACGCTCTTTCTTTGAACTCACTCCAATCTTCTTCACCACTCTGCTGAAACTGCTCCTAACAAAGGTCACAAACAATCTCAATACTGCCAAATCTTATGGTAAAATCATCTTCTTCGTTGTTCTCAACTCTTACCAACGTTATGCTGTTCTCCCCTTGACCCGCTTTCCCCACCTGGATCCTAAGACACCGCACTACCTTGGTTTTCCTATCTCTGTTACTGTTTTTGCTTCACTAGCCTCTTTTATGAATCTTCCCCGTCTTCCAAGAAACTAAATGCTGGTTACTGGGGCTTGGCTATCATTCCTCTCCCATATCTGCATGTTTACACAGGCACAAGGCTTAAATCACAAATTTATCTCTGTCCTCACGTTTCCCATGAACAGTAGATTCACAAATCCTACTTCCTGCTCAACATCTCCATTTGAGTAGTACATCTTACACTTAACATGTCCAAAATAAAGTTCTTGATCCACAAACCTTTCTCCTCCCCTAGAATTCCCCATCTAAGTGACAACTCTATCCTACCAGTTGGTCAGGCCCAAACTCTAAGTTTCCCTGACTTCTGTCTTCCTCTCACACCTCTTTTAATGGATATTGTGATGCATCACCCAGGTTTTCCCCTTCAGAGCAGAAGATTTCTTCTCCTAGTTGCTGGCAGTGCTCCTGGAAGATGGCCTTCAGCATCAGCTCTCTTTGGGGACTGAAGAAAGCTGCTTCTTCATGGTCATATTTCCTTGCAGGGGCAACCCACATCCTCCAGATGCCGTGACTTACCAATATGGGAGCGTGTCTTAGTAATCTAATGCTGCTATAACAGAAATACCACAAGTGGGTATCTTTAATAGAGATTTATTCTCTCACCATTTAGGAGGCTAAAAGTTCAATTTCAGATTGCCAGCTCTAGAGGAAGACTTTCCCTCTGTGACAGTTGAGGAAAATTCTTGTCACCAACCTTCCTTTGGTCTAGAAGCTTCTCTGCATAGGAACCTCAGGTCAAAAGACACACTGTACTCCTGGCACTGCTTTCTTGGTAGTACGAAATCCCCAACTCTCTGCTCACTTCCCTTTCCTCTTACCTCTTATAAGATAAAAACTGATGCAAGTGCTGTGGTCTTAAAAGCCTGTGAGCAACCATCCAAGATACTCCATTGGTCTCACACCTTTGAGAACAAGGGAGAGTGAAGAAAACTAAAGACACAAGGGAAAGATTAGTCCAACATACGAATGGACCACTACCACGGCCTCCACCAGACTGAGTCTACTACAACTAGATGGTGCCCGCTACCACTGACTACTCTGACATGGATCACAAAAGAGGGTACTGGACAGAGCTGGAGAAAAATGTAGAACTAAATTCTAACTCCACAAGGAAGTCCAGACTTCCTGGTCTGACAGAGATTAGGGAAACCTCAAGATACGGCCCCAGAATAGATTTTTAGCTCAGTATAAAGTCACTCCTGAGGCTCACCCTTCAGCAAAAGATTAGATAGGCCCATGAAGCAAAATGAGACTTAATGTGGCACACCAGACCAGGCACAAGGACTAGAAGGTAGGAAGTGACAGGAAGCCTGGCAGTGGGGAACCCAAAGGCAAGAAGGGAGAGTATTGATACTCCTGGGGTTGCAGGCTACACCCCAGGGCAACTCCCTTTTCATTGAATCAGGTGTGTGGCCTGAGTAAAAGTGTTACATCCCATCATAATCTTCTTTAACATAATCTTGAGTCATTAATCACAGACAGAGGTTAGGATTTATGATACATAGGAAAATTACATCAATCACAAAACGGAAGACAACTACACAATACTGGGAATCATGGCCTAACCAAGCTGACACATATTTTTTTTGAGGACACAATTCAATTCATGCCAGGGAGTAAAGTCCCGTCTTCTTGACAAATTCAGGACATGTCTGAAGGGCTATTCCAGCTCCAGAATTCCCTGAGTTAGCTTTGTTGAGGCTGCATCGCAGTTCATTTGCTCTCTTTGAGGAATCTTGTGACTCTCCCCTCCATTCTAATGACAAGTGTCACTAGTAAGAGCAATGCATAAAAATTCCCAAGGGCATTCCAATATCATGTCCTGCCCACTAACCTCCATCTCGAAGTCTGTTTCCTGGAGACCCAACCCAAGCACCTCTTTTCTCAGTTTAGCAGCAAACTATGGCAGCTCTGTCTGCTTCACTCCATTCCCCTATCTCTTATTAGGAATACTGTAGCAGTATCCTATCCAGCTCCCTTGCTTCCAACTTTACCTCAATCCCTAGCACAGCCCATACTGCATAACAGTGATCAGTATGCTCCTTTTCACCGCTCTCCCTCTAGCTCACTGTTCTCGGAGACTCTGGCTTTCCTGATGTTCTTCAAACTTCTCTTGTCCGTTCTCATCTCAGGGACTTTGCACTGGCTATTCCCTTTACCTGAAATGTTCTTCCTTTAGATAGTCAGAGTGATTTGCTTCATTCATTCAAATTTCATCTCTTCAGAAAAGTATTTCCTGAACACCTAGTCTAAAAGAGCTCCAGAGCCATTTTCTCTTCCCTTACCCTGCCTTCCATATTTCTTATTTCTTACTCCTTACTTCACACTTCTTACCACTACCTGATGCTATATTTTATACTTATCTGACATCTGTCTGTTTTGTTCAGTAGGATACGTTCAAGGCCTAAAACAGTGCCCAGGATAAAGTATATGTTCAATAAATAATTATTGAATGAAAGACTAAGTGATATGCATCAAAGTTTACTGAAAGCTGCATTGAATGTCACTAAAGGCATAGAATACTGTCTGGATCTGTAATATTCTGGTGCAATCCTGAAAAAACTTGCTTCCCGTGTTATTTTTTTAAATAACAGAAAATATTCCCCATGAAGACACCTCCTGCTGAAAATAACATAGACTTAGAAGTAAGCAGCCTATATCTGAAACCCACTCCATAACTGTGACCTTGAGCAAGTTACTCAACTTCTCTGAGTTCTACACCTCACCTGTGAGTGGAGAAAATAGTGTCCACCTCCTGGGAGTATTTCGAATGGGAGTATATGGTTAACTGAGATCCTGTTTCACACTCTAGGGCATGATCAAGTGCAAAAGCAAGTAAACAAAACACAAAATCTCTCCTTTTGCACAGCTGACAGTCAGTAAGTAAGAGAAATATATGAAATATATATTAGTTAACCAAATCAGTTACCACTGAGTAGCCTCCACCTCATGGTGACCCCATGAGTAGAACTATGCTCCATTAGGTTTTCAGTGGCTGATTTTTTGGAAATAGATCACCAGGACTTCCTTCTGAGGTGCCACTGGATGGACTTGGGTCTCCAACTGTTAGTTAGCAGCCAGTGGTAATATATCATAAGGAGAAAAACCAAGGTGGTTAGAAGTGTTGGAAAGAGCTTCCAATCTGGAAACAGGGTAGACAGGAAAGGCCTCAGGGAGAATGTACCTTTTGAGGCAAGGGAGTAAGCTATTGCAGATAGCCAGGAAGGAAGTTATATGGGCAGGGGAAGAGCAAGTTAAAGACTCTAAGGCATGAACGTGTATATTTAAAAAACAGTGAAGAAGCTGTTGTGGCTGGAGTAGCAAAATCCAGTGAAGGAGTGATAGGAAATGAGGTCAAAATGCTAAAGATGTCAGGGCAAGAAGGAGTCTAGTGTAGAGCCTTACAGACCTCTAAAGAATTTAGCTTTACTTGGAATGAACTGAGAAGTAGAGTTTTCAGCAGAGAAGTAATGTGATGTAACTCACTTTAATAGACTTGCCCTGGCTGCCATATAGAGAAATGACTAAGGGATCAAAGGAGAGGCTAGAGATGACGCAGGCTTGGGCTTGGTTATTCGCAGTGGGGATGAGAAGTACTCAGATTCTGGGTATACTTTGAAGGTAGAGTCAGTAGAATTTAAGAGAGAATGGATATAGGGTATGAGGAAAAAGACAAATCAGCAATGTCTTCAACGATTTGAGTCTCAGCAAAAGAATTGTGTAGCCCAATTCCACTGAGAGAAAGAAGATTTAGAAGGGAAGATCAGACCAGTTCTGCACATGCTAAGTTTCAGATAATCATTAGCCATTGGCAATACGTATCTAAAGTTGAGGGAAGTGGTCTGAGCTAGAGACATAAATTTGGGGATCATGAGCACAAAGACAGTCTTCATGGATGGTATTTAAAGCTGGGAGGGGGATCTATGAGACCAGGTGAGACCACCTAGGGAGAGATAAAAATAGACACAGTGAGGAATTAAACCATGGGGCCTATAATTGTAAGAAGCTGGGGAAATAAGAAGTAACTAGCATTGGAGACTGAGGAAAGGCAAGGGAGGAATGAAGAAATCAGGAGCACAGTGATTTGGAAGCCAAAAAAAGTCTTAATGGGAGAATAATCACATTCGTTAAATGCTGCTGATGGTTCAAGTCATATGACGACTGACATTTGACCATTGGCTTAGCAATTGGAAGTCCTTAGACCACCAGAAGCGCGATTTCACTAAAACAATGAGGGTAAAAGCTTAATTGGAGTAGGTTGAAAGAAAACCGGAGAAAAAGAAATGAAACAAGCAACATAGACAACATCGTGCTGGAGGATATGACAAAGCTGAGGCATCAGGAGCCAGACACCCTGACTCAATGGAAGGGAGCAGAGAGGTGGGCCAGAGGAAGGAAAGAGTCCTATCAGCAGGCCAAGATGGAATGAAGCATGGGGGAGCGGGGCCAGCTCAACACAAGCTGTTTTCCAGACACTGTGTTCACCTTGTGCCCAGTATGGTGGTTCCATCTGGATCTAGGAAGGTCCTCAATAAAATATGAGAATATTCTTCCCCAGGCACTGAAAGTTTCCATAGTAAATTTAATTCTAACACATGCTGTGATATGAATGAATCTTGAAAACATATTGGATGGTAAAACTTGTGTATTAACTTGACTGGGTCATGATTCTCAGTGTTTTAAGAGTTATATTATGTTGTGATACCCCATGATAGAATCTGTCAAGTGGTACCAACAGGGGTGGAGCCTGTGGCAGCACATCACGGCCCTCAGCCTCCATCTCTCAATCTTTGCCACCTACTTTGTTCCTGTTCATCTTGACAAGGTTTTTTGGATCCAGAAGCTGCTTCTCTCTTGTCTCCTGATCTCCAGGGGTTCATCGATCTTCACAGCCTGCGATGTCTTGTTCCCTGACTTACCAATCTTGGGTTCACCAGCCCCTGTAGCTGCATGAATCAGGAGAAACCTTGCAATCTCACCAGTCATCTTGGGATTTGTGGACCTTCACAGCCTGTAACTGGGTACCCTGTTCCCTGATCTGTCAACCTTGGGTTCGCCAGCTTTTATAACCACATGAGGCTTGTATCCTGATCAAGGACTTTGGGACATTTCAACCTCTACAATTGTGTGAGCTGTTTCAGTTTAATAAATCTCTCTATATGTTTATGCACATTATTGATTCTGCTTCTCTAAGGAACACAGCCCAAGATACATACTGAGTGAAATGTCATTATGGTCATACTTACATGAAATATCTAGAAGAGGCAAATGTGTAGAGATCAAAGTTTTCTAGTGGTTACCAGAAGTGGGTGGGAATGAGAAAGGGGGAATTATTGCTTATGGGTCACTTAATTTCTATTAATGGTGAGGAAAAAAATTGAAAATGAATAGTGGTGATGGTTGCACATCATGGTGACTGTAATTAGTGTCACTGAATTGCACACGTAAAATTGGTTAAAATGCTATATGTTTTATAATACATATTTTATCATAACCTTTTTAAAAATTGAAGTAAAACTAAAGGAAAAAAAAACTTCCATCATTATATTGCCCAAGAGGGCTGCTCATGGTCTACCTGGCCCAGTGGTTAGTGGTCTTCTACCGGAAATTGCAAGAACACAGAGAAAATTGTAGGGCCTGGGAACAGAGGGCTGCAAGTCTCCTGAACTATGCCTTTACAAGTAACCTCTCAGGGTGGGTCACACTTGCATATTTCTACGTCTAAAAACCTCTGGCCTTCACATCAATTCTGACACACAGCAGCCCTATAGAGCACAGCAGAACTGTCCCATAGGGCTTCCAAGGAGCACCTGGTGGATTCAAACTGCCAACCTTTTGGTTAGCAACTATAGCTCTTAGACATTACATCACCAGCATTTCCTTTCTACATCTACAATGGGCTATTGTCTTCTTTGTGTTTGGTCACATGACCAGAGCCCACCTCAGAGCCTGATGCCCTTAAAGTGCAGTAGTCCCCATGACTAATATGGGGTCAGCCACCTTGGTGGATATATAGGCAGTCCCCTACTTAAGATGTATTCATGTTATTATAATGAAGCACACTTAAGACCTTCAGTGTATTTGGAATATTGCCTCCTCCTGGCAGGAAGTTACAGAAAAATGCATGCAGGGAATAGAGAAAAAGTTGCTTGAGGTATCTGATCAGTGAACACTTCCAGCATTTGATTAGGATGATAAAATGGAAGAGACTGATGGAAAAATTGTCCACATGGCAGAATGCTGAATTTAGAACTTAATATTGCCAATGTGGAATAGCTCATAGACCACAAAGGAAAACTGACAAATCAAGACTTCATGAATTTTGAAGAAGAAAGAAATAGTGAGAGGAAGAAAGAAGTTTAAAATTTTTTACAGTAAAAGTGTTATCTGTTACTATCGAGTTGATTCTGACTCATAACAACCCTACAGGACAGAGGAGAACCAACTGATAGAAATTCCAAGGAGAAGCAGGTGGATTCAAACTGTCGTCCTTTTGGTTAGCAGCCAAACTCTTAACCACTGCGCCACAAGGACTCCAGTGAAGGAATTAGCTGGAGTTTCTCCAGACTAAACCAGGGGCTTCAATTGCTTGAAAACAGGGAGCCAAACACTGGTTGCTTTGCTAAAGTCAATAGATAGTTTGGGGAAGCAGTGAGATAATACCACAAAATATATAAAGGGAAAAAAAAATGAAAGTACCATCCAAGGACTACCACTAAAGTTTGTGACCTCATGCTAGAAAAAAAGTACTACATTTTCATTGCTGAATATCAGTTGGCCAACATCATCCAACTCTTCATCATCAGACTAAATTTTTATGATTTGTATACTTTTTAATGTATGTATGTATATATTAAAATATATCTGTAAGTTTGTATGTAATGTTCCCAACTCCTAAAGACAAATAAAAATTAGATTTATAAAGTGTCTTATGCTAGGTTCTCTGGAGAAGTAAAACCAGTAAAGCATATAAATACATGTAGAATGAGGCTGAATGTCCCAAGTCCTGAGGTCAGCATATAGGCTTCTCCTGATTCGCACAGTCTTAGGGGCTGATGAGCCTAAGACTGGCAGGTTAGAGAACAGGACTCTTGCTAACAAGTTGCAAAGATCAATGAATTCCAAGGTTTCAAGGAAATTTATTGCAGCATAGTGTATCTTTTTTTTTTTTAAGTGAGACTCACCTAAGTATTCTAAAATAGGAAATTGTTTTAAATGAACTGAAGTTCACCAAATAGTAGAATATTAAGCAACGAGTAAGAGCGATGCTGGTTTATGCATCTCCTGATGCAGTGTAACATGGACACACCACTTACGCGGTGTTTCTGCTGTTACGGGTTGAATGATATCGCCAAAACATGTGTTACAGTCCTAAGCCTGGAATCTGTGAACAGTCTTTTGGTGGTGCAAATTGTTAAACATGAGGCCATAACCCAACGCTGGCAGTTTGAACCCACCCAGAGACACTGAGAAAGTCCTGATGATCTGCTTCAGAAAGGTCACAGCCATGAAAACCCTCACTGGGACTGACTCAACAGCAACTGGTTTGGTTGGTTTTAGTACCTATAAATATGATCCTGTTTGGAAATAGAGCTTTTCTTTTGTTATTTTAATGAGGTGATACCACAACAGGCTGGACCCTAAACCTAATCACTTCTGAGTTACAAAAAGAGCAGAATAGGTGGAGGCACACACAGGGGGGAAAAAAGACAGACTGCAAAGATGCATCTACTAGGCCAGGAGTGCCAAAGATCAAAGGCAGTTACCAGGAATGAAGAGAGACTCATAGAAGGGGTCAATACAAATGAAACCCTGATTTAGACATCTGGTCTCTAGACCTGTGAAAAAATAAATTTCTGTTTAAGAAATAAAGCCATCCACTTGTAGTATTTCTGTTATGGCAGCACTAACAAAACAAGACACCTGTCTTCACCCCACCCCCAAAATATGCATAGACTGAAGAAACATCAGACAAATCCAAATTTAGGAGTGGTTTTCAAAATAACTAACTTGTATTTGTCAGACATGTCAATGAAATGATAGTGAGATATAATGAAAAATGAAGAAAGGCTAAGGAGTTCTACACATATTAAACCCAAAAACCAAACCCACTGCCATCAAGTCAATTCCAGCTCATAGTGACCGTACAGACAGAGTAGAACTGCCCCATAGAGTTTCTAGGGAGCACCTGGTAGATTTGAACTCTTAACCTTCTGGTTAGCAGATGTAGCACTTAACCACTAAGCCACCAGGGTTTCCATACATATTAAAAGGAGACGCAAAAGACATGGCACCTAAATGTAATGCACGATCTTGGGTTGGATCCTAGACCAAGAAAAATGTAAAGGACATGGGGAATTGATGAAATCTGAATATGAACTAAAAATTAAATAATAGTATTACATCATACCTGATTTTGATCATTATTTATGATCACTGATTATGTAAAATATATATATATATATATAGTTAGGAAGTATATACTGATGTCTTGAGCTACAAAAAGACCCTTCTTTGCAACTTACTCTCAAATGACTACAAAAAAAAGTAGTGTATGTTTATAGGAGTCCTAGTAGTGCAAGGACTAAAGCGCTGACCTACTGACTGAAAGATCAGTGGTTTAAATGCACCAGCTGCTCCATGTGAGAAAGATGTAGCCATCTGGTTCTGTAAAGACTAAAAACCCAAACCAAACCCAGTGTCTTTGAGCCAATGCCAACTTATAGTGACTCTATCTTGAAAACCCTACTCTGTTGTAAAGGGTCACTATGGGTCAGAGTCAACTCTACAGCTTCCCATTTGGTTTAATTTTTGAATAAAGATTAAAGTAAATATGGCAACATGTTATCATTTAGTGAATCTATGTGAAGGGTATCCTGGAGTTCTTTTTGCTATTCTTATCCCTTTTGTGTGAGTTTAAAATTATTTCAAAATAAAAAATTTCAACAAGAAAAAGAAGGGGAAGGAGGTGGCTAGTGAAGACTTCCTTTTGCCTTGGAGAGGTGCTCATGTCCTGGAGCACTGGCTGTGGCTGGTGACATCTGGAACTGTCACTTCTCCATGCTTCTAGAGGAACTCAACGTGCAGCTGCTCCCAAAGCCTCCTGGGCTAACTCAAGAAGATAGGGTGAGATTCTTTCAGAGCAACGAATTCCCTTTGGTGATTTTATTTATTCCAATTCTATATTCCACCAGACTGGCATTCCCTGGCTCCCAGGGAACTCTGCAATAGGAGGAGGAAGAGATGAGAAAAAGGACAAAACCAGCCTGTCCATGTGCCAACTCTGAGTCACAGTGACTCCGTGTGTTAGAGTAGCGCTGTGCTCCTTAGGGCTTTCAATGGCTGTTTTTTTTCCCAGAAGCAGATCACCAGGCCTTTCTTTGAAGGCACCTCTGGGTAGACTCAATTAACAGCCAAACACATATGTACCACCCAGGGACTTGGGGAAAAGAAAAACCCCCAAAATTCAGTGTTTGCTATTGAGAATCCAGACGGCTGTACTAATCGACGGCACTTAGCTTCGGCTTGGCAATGACAATCTTTTGTGGCCACCTACCAAGGAAGACCAAAGTCTTCTCCAAAACAAGTGTAGCACCCTGTCCAGTCCCCTGCAGGAAAAAAAGAAAGTCCCTAGTGAAGTCTGACGTGAACTCCACAAGTTCCTTGAGTTCTCTCTGGCCAGACTGAGTGCTTTTAAATTATGGAAACTTGTGGGTTCTCTAAGAAACATTTGTCCTGAACTCACAAAAGAAGCATCCTCTCTTGGAAAGAGGAATATGGAAATCTCACCCCCTATACCACTGTTTCTAGGTCCAGGGGCATGGGACCACCACCTTGTAATTCCATCTCTGGATTGCACAAACAGAGACACTTGTCAGTCCTGCCCTTCTCGCACCTGCCCTCCAGTCACACTGTCCAACCTCCCCCACCTCCCCAGGGGCTGTCAGGGAGGCCCCTCCCTCATCCACCCCGTTCCTCCACACACCCCCCTCCACATAGCTAGGGTGTCCAGGACATTGTGTGACTCAGGAAACAGCTCAGACGTGAGGCTTGCAGCAGGCCGTGAAGGAGGAAGAAGGGGCAGTGGGAGCAGGGGAGGTGGCTCCTGTTTCAGGGAGGTTCTGAGGGTCCCTTCCTGAAGAAGGAGAGAGCACAGCTTGGTTCCAGGGCTCTGGAATGCAGCCCCCTTCACTGCTGCCGCTGATACTGCTGCCACCATGCTTCTTAATTGTCAAGACCAGAGGTGAGGCATGCGAGAGGTAGAAGAGGGTGCCCATCTCTCTTATAAGGATGTCTGGTGGGATCGGGGAGAGGATTGAACCCCAGGCTCTGAGAGAATCTACTAGAAGAAGATTCTTACCCTCCAATGAGGGTAGCCTGTGGGAGAGACAATTCTGCCGCTGGAGTTGTGTGGACCAAGGCCCAATGCCCAGGGTGGTGACTGTCAGGGGAATGGGCAAGAGGGTGCCCACACCCAGAGAAGACCCAGTTTGCCCTGGAGCTGAGAGACAGAGGACTCTTACAACTATGTTAGGAGGGAAACAAACTAACCACCTGCTAAGGACTGAGAGGGGACAGGAGATGGAGACTGGGGAAGGTCAAGGGCCTGCTAACTGCCTTTCCTGGTCCAGCTATCGCCACCCCCCGGATGGCTCAGTGCTGGGCCCTTCCGGGAGGAAATCCCTTCGATGTCTCAGCCATTCATCTCCCAGGAGCCCCCTTGGCCCCCCTCTCCTGATCCCTGTTGTCCTGAGGCTGGAATTGAAAGCTAAAGAATAAACAGGAAAGGGGGGGAGGTGGAGAGTAGAAACTAAGAGGCCTAAGTCCTAGAGAGCTGGGGTATGGGGACCACGTGGGGACCACGTGGGGTCTGGGAACAGGGTTTGAGAGATGATGGTTAGGAAAGCACATGAGCAGGGCTGCTTCCGGTAGGTCCCTAGAAGAAGAAACAGGGTGCACGGAGTCCCCCTTCCAGCTCACCCTCTGTGTCTATCCCTAGGGCTACTGTGTGAGAGTCTGCCAGAAGCCTGTGCCAACGGAGGCACCTGCCTGACCCTGTCTGAGGGGCAAGACACCTGCCAGTGAGTGTGCCTTGGGAGAGGGGGACACTGCAGAAAGGGAGAGCAGGGCTGGAAAAGATGGGGAAGGGGAAGAAAAGAGAAAGGGGAAAGTGAAGAAGAGGAAGGGAAACAAATGAAAGCAAAAAGGAAGAAATTGGGAGAACTGGGGAAGTGGGCCTGTGATGTGAGTGTTCCTCTCCTCCCTGCCCAGGTGCGCCCCTGGTTTCCTTGGTGAGACCTGCCAGTTCCCTGACCCCTGCCAGGATGCCCAGCTCTGCCAGAATGGGGGCAGCTGCCAAGCCCTGCTCCCTGCCCCCCCAGGTCCGCCTACCCTGCCCTCTCCCTTGACCCCCAGCATCTTCTGCACCTGCCCCCCTGGCTTCACTGGTGAGAGGTGCCAGGCCCGGCTTGAGGACCCTTGTTCTCCCTCCTTCTGTCACCAAAGGGGCCGCTGCCACATGCAGCCCTCAGGCCGCCCAAGGTGCAACTGCAGTTCTGGATGGACAGGTGAGTGCTGACGGAAGTAGAGAGGAGGGCGTGCGATGGGAAAGATGGAAAATGTGCGTAAAAGACTGTGAGCCCCTTGATAACAAAGTCCAGTTCTTAGTGACCCCCTTTCCCAAGAGTCATATTCACCAATATGAATTTCCAAACCAGTTACCTATCAAGTGGATTCTAACTCATGGTCAGAGTAGATGCGGCCTATAGAGTTTCCAAGAAGTGCCTGGTGGGTTCAAACTGCCAACCTTTTACTTGGCAGTTGAGAGCCGAGCTCTCAACCACTGTGCCACCAGGGCTCCAACATGGATGCGCTAATTATTAAAATGTTGAAACTTTTCCAAATTCATTGGGAAGTAACTGCTGCCATGAGCCCCTCAGTACACCACCCTCATCCCTCTTTTGACCCTCTCCGCCTTCCCTCAACCCAGCAGCTAAAGATTTAATCCCTGGCCCATCAGGGGATCTCCAGGACTCTGCATTCTGAGTGTCTGATGACCCCTATTCTGAGTGGTAGTTTCCACAGCATTACCTGGAAAGCTCACATGGGTGGGAGGTGGGATAGACCTGGCCCAGAGAAGGGAGTAGGGGCCCATCTCAGGAGGAATGTAACCCTAGAGCAAGGGAACTGGGCATGGGATGGGCACAATGGGCAGCCCTGAGAGAGTAATCAGAGATGTAGGGACAGAACTAAAAGGGCCCTGGAGAGGAAGAACCCATGGGATCCAGCCAGGACGGAAGGCACTGGGCCAGAAAGCAAAGGCCACATGGCTAAGAAAGTGCTAATGAATTGAGTACATTTGTGAGGGTGGATTAGGCTGCAAGTCTTCTGGAACTTGGCTGGACATGGCAGTCACCTAGGTAGCTTTAAAAATATGAGTGTGGCTTTCACTCAATCACAATAAATATATACATATATTACATATATGAGTGTGGCAAATCCAGAAAGTCAAATTTAGTCAGTCTGAACAGGGCTGATGTTCAAAGTTTCTGGGTGATTCTGAGATAAAACTTCAAGCAACGAAACCGGAGCCGAAACTAGGTGTGAAGAACCAGGAGTGGAGCATATACAGTGATATGATAATGATGTACAGTAACGACGTGAATGATGGCAGCACGACCCATCAAGCTCTGTGCTTCAGAGAGGAGCTCTGGGGCAGCCCCCTCGACCAAGTGCCAGCCCTGCCACCTTGCACAAGATAAACTTAAGCTCTCTGAGTCTCATTTGTCAGCTGACAAACTGGGATTTTAATGCTAACACTTTGCAAGTTGTTGTTGAGAGCAGAGCAGGGCATGATGTCATAGGTGCTTGTTCAGCTTAGTACCCGGTCATAGTAGGCATGCAATAAATGGAGTACTGTGAGTACACATGGTCTGTGAAGTTAGCATCATTATCACTGACCATGTCGTTAAACCCATCTAAAGATCAGGTCGAGTCCCTGAGTGGTGCAAACAGTTCACACACTCTGATGCTAACAGAAAGGTTGGAAGTTCTAGTCCACCCAGAGGCAAGAATCTACTTCCGAAAAATCAGCCATTGCAAACCTTATGGAGCACAGTTCTGCTCTGACACACTTCAGCTCACCATGAGTTGGAACTGACTTGATGGCAACTGGTAAACATTAGGAAATCAGAATCAGAGAGGCAAAGTGATTTGCCCGAGAGTGCACAGTAAGGATCCAAACTTATGTTTCCTGCCTGCAGATGTGGTCTACTTTTTGTCTTCACTACCAAAAGTCACCATTGCAGGGACCCCACACCCCAGATTTTCCCAGGCAGAGCCAACTTACAATATCTATACCATCAGACATATGTCTTATTTCAGTTTGAAAACTATAGCCACTCCAGATAGAACCCTCCCAAGGCATGGCAACATGGAGGCAAAGGGAGGTGGAACAGGGCCAAGAGGGTATAAGGGTAAAGGGAAGGAGATAATCTGGAGTGAGGGCTGGGTTTTCTTGGATCAGCTGGAAAGTGTGCAGGGTCAGAAACGCCTCCGTCTGCCTTTTGCTGCAGGCGAGCGCTGCCAGCTACGGGACTTCTGCTCAGCCAAACCCTGTATCAACGGAGGGGTGTGTCTGGCCACATACCCTCAGATCCAGTGCCGCTGTCCGCCTGGCTTCGAGGGCCATACCTGTGAACGTGATGTCAACGAGTGCTACCTGGACCCAAAACCCTGCCCCAAGGGCACCATCTGCCATAACCTCCAGGGCTCCTTCCAGTGTCTCTGCCCTGCTGGGCAAGAGGATTCACACTGTGGGCTCCAAGCAGGACCCTGTCCCCCTAATGGCTGTCCCAATGGGGGAAGCTGTCAGCTGGTGCCAGGAAGAGATTCCGCCTTCCACCTCTGCCTCTGTCCCCCAGGTGAGTCCTCACAGGGGCCTGCCTGCAGCCCCTCTCTCTGAGCAGGGAGGGTCATCTCCCTTGGGACCCCTGCCCCCTAGCTGATCCCAGGCTTGTGTCAGGTTTCACAGGCCCAAACTGTGAGATGAATCCAGACGACTGTGTTGGGCACCTGTGTCAGAACGGAGCTACTTGCCAGGATGGATTGAGCACCTACACCTGCCTCTGCCCAGAGACCTGGACAGGTTAGCAGTTTAAGCCAAGTCCATGCATCTGCGGCCAAGAAGGCTAGTGCCTGGCCTCCGCCTTCACCAGCTCCAAGCTCCAGCCCTTGTCCTCCCCTGACCCCTCTGCAGGCTGGGATTGCTCTGAAGATGTGGATGAATGTGAGGCCCAGGGTCCCTTGCGCTGCAAAAATGGGGGTACCTGCCAGAACTCAGCGGGCAGCTTCCACTGCGTGTGTGTCAGTGGCTGGGGAGGCACAGGCTGTGAGGAGAACCTGGATGACTGTGTCGCTGCCACCTGCGCCCCAGGATCTACCTGCATTGACCGTGTGGGATCCTTCTCCTGCCTCTGCCCACCTGGCCGCACAGGTGTGGGGGGCAGCAGAGAGTAGCAGGGAGGTGGGAGGTGGGAGATGGAGAGGGAGACAGTGGGAAGCTTACTGTGGCCTCTAAGAACCTCACCTCCTTCCCCACCCACCTCTCCAGGCCTCCTGTGCCACCTAGAGGACATGTGTCTGAGCCAGCCATGTCATGGAGAAGCCCAGTGCAGCACCAACCCCCTGACGGGCTCCACCCTCTGCCTGTGTCAGCCGGGCTACTCTGGGCCCACCTGCCACCAGGACTTGGATGAGTGTGAGATGGGTGAGGCCCCCACAGCAGATCTGCTCTGAGGCTCCAGACGGGCCTCTGCGCTCAAGACAGAAACCAGTCAATGAACATTTCTTTTTCCTGGATTTTTCCAGATTTAGTATTCTTTGCCAGTACTCGGCCCTTTTGTCTTCTTCCGTCTTAAAGGCAGCAGCACTGGCTTGGTCTCCTCTACCACCATCAAGCCCCCATCCTTTCCTGACTCCTGCTCTTTCCTCCTAGCCCAGCAAGGCCCCAGTCCCTGTGAACATGGTGGCTCCTGCCGCAACACCCCTGGGTCCTTCGAATGCCTCTGTACACCTGGCTACACAGGCTCCCGCTGCGAGGCCGATCACAACGAGTGCCTGTCCCAACCCTGCCACCCAGGCAGCACTTGCCTGGACCTGCTTGCCACCTTCCACTGCCTCTGCCCGCCAGGTACCAGCAGGACGGGGCCTTGAGTGATGGGGTGGACAGGGAGTTGATCCTGACCCAATGGGTACTCCCCCTCTGGAGCAAGAATAGCCTCTGGTCAGCAGGGGTCAGTTACCAAAGGCTCCTTCTCTTCTTCTTAACCCCTCCCCCAGATAAAAACTCCAGAATGCTATGACCTCTAGGAGAAGGGCTGCCACAAAGGGTAGTGGGGTTATACACCGCTCAACTCTAGGGGGAACCATTTATTTCATGGCCTGGCCAGCCACACACTGAGGCCCACAGAGAGAGGACAGAATGGAAGTTAATAAACTTTCCATGTTGCAGCCTCTCCATTCCTTCCACCCAACCATAGAAACACTTCTCAGTCAAGACCAAGTGTAAACTCTAAAACCCCCAAAGGACCTGCTGTTTTAACTTACTGCAACAGGAAAGGAGGCTGTGAGGCTGCACCCACCTCCAAACTAGTTTCAAGGGGAAGAAGCTTCCCAAGGGAGACAACAACAGACCCAATATCAGGGAGGTGGATGAAACCAGCAAAACAATAGCTTATCTTTTGACCAGTAGTGTTTGAGCACCTCACATGCATTCTCTCATCTCATCTTTACCATAAGGAGCCTGGAGGCAACAGTTAAGTGTATGGCTGATAACCAAAAGCCTGGTGATTTGAACCCACCCAGTGACTCCACGGAAACCCTTGGTGGCATGGTGGTTAAGTGCTGTGGCTGCTAACCAGAAGGTCAGCAGTTCAAATCTGCTAGGCTGTCCTTGCAAACTCTATGGGGCAGTTCCACTCTGTCCTATAGCATTGCTATGAGTTGGAATTGACTCAGTGGCAGTGGGTTTGGTGTGGTTTAGTGACTCCATGGGAGAAACACCTGGCAATCTGCTTCTGGAAAGATTACAGCCAAGAAAACCATAAGGCAGTTACTTAGTTGTACTTTGTTACATGGGGTCAGTGGGAGTCAGAATTGACTCAAAGGACTCGACAACAATCTTTACAACAACCTTATCGGGTCAGCATTGATACTGGGCCCATTTTATAAGTGAAGAAACTAAGGTACAGAGAGGCTAAGTCCCTTGTCCAGAATTACCCAGTTAGTAAGCACTAACCACTATACAACCTTGCCTTTCCAAGCTGTGTAGCAGCTGAGGATAAGTGGCTCATACACAGACAATGAGAGAACATTGCTGTGTTATCCAAGGGGCAAGGTCATAGATAACAAGGAACTTCAGAGGCACACTCCCTAGGTGAGAAGAGGGAGACAGACAAGCTTCAGAGGTTGATCCAATCTCAGGTTGCAGTCTTGTAGACCAGAAAGAGCCCCAAAGCAATGGGACAAATGGGAGCACAACACAGCTTCCCAAATGCTCTTTAAGTCCTCTCTTTGGGACTGCTGTTCTCCTTGGCAGGAAGCCTATCCAAGTAGAAAAGAGGAATGAATCACCCTCCGAATTGCTACATACTTGTGGAAACCCTGGAAACCCTGGTAGCATAGTTGGTTAAGTGCTACATCTGCTAAGGAAAAGGTTGGCAGTGCAAATCCACCAGGCGCTCCTTAGAAACTCTATGGGGCAATACTACTCTGACCTCTAGGGTTGCTATGATTTGGATCCAACTCAACAGCAGTGGGTGGGTAGAAAACCTGGTGGCATAGTAGTGAAGTGCCATGTCTGCTAACCAAAAGGTCAGCGGTTTGAATCTGCCAGGCACTCCTTGGAAACTATGGGGCAGTTCCGGCCTGTCCTGTAGGGTCGCTGTGAGTCAAAATCAACTGGATGGCAGTGGGTCAGTGTGTGTCTCACGTAGGAAACTCTGGTGGTGAAGTGGTTAAGTACGATAGCTGCTAACCAGAAGGTCAGCAGTTCAAGTCTTCACTCCTTGGAAACTCTATGTGACAGTTCTACTCTGTCAGTGTGGTTATTATGAATTGGAAACAACTCGATGCTTGGTTTGGTCTCATGTAAGGCTCTATAGGCTGATCAGCCACTTGGCGGAGCCTTACCGTCACACACACAGCATGGCCTCCAAAAGGCGTTGCTTGCAGGCCTGCACCCTGGGGCCCCAAGAGAGTGTCCTGCTCCCCAACCTTGCACACGTGGAAGAGGTGGAGGCACAGAATGCAGAGAAGGGCTTGGGGATCAACTCCTCCTTCCACAAGCCCAAAGCACCCATGGAGGTGCTGCCTGATGGGTGCAGGGCAGGCTCTAGAATGTGAGTCTCCTGGGGAGAAGGGGGCAGCCAAGGCAGGGCTGGCCTAGCCGAGCCTCATGCACTGTACACCCCCACGGCCCACACCCACCCCATGTCCTCAGGCTTGGAAGGACAGCTCTGTGAGGTGGAGACAGACGAGTGTGCCTCCACCCCTTGCCTGAACCATGCTGACTGTCAGGACCTGCGCAACAGCTTCCGGTGCATCTGCCCACCCGGTAGGCACAGCTCTACTCTAGCCCCTCAGCCCCCAGGACTCTGAACCTCCAGAGTTCAGGCCAGCAATCAGCCAAAGCCTTTTTTTTTTTAACATTTTATTGTATTTTAGGTGAAAGTTTACATGGCAAATTATGTTCCCCTTTAATTTTTACACAAATTTTTGTAAAATTTGTTCCATGACATTGATTACAATTTTCATAATGTGTCGGCATTCTCATTATTTCCACTCTGTTGATTCTGTTTCTATTGATCTAGCTTTCTTTCCCCTCCTTGCTTTCTCATCTTTGTTTTTGGGCAAGCGTTGTCCACTTGGTCTCATATTGTTTAAGATTATTTAAGAGAGCACATCACTCACGGGTTATGGTGTCTTTTATGAGCCAGTCTATTTGGCTGAAAGTAACCTCCAGGAGTAACTTTAATGCCAAGTTCAAAGGGTATCTTAGGACAATAGCTTCATGGATTCCTGTAATCTCTACTGGTCCAGTAGGCCCTGCCTATCTTACAAGTTTGAATTTTGCTCTACACTGATCTCTCACCCAAAGCCTTTTTCTCTCTCTAACCTGGCCGAAAAGTTCCCTCATTTCACCAGCCCCTTCTCTGCTCCCAAACTCTCCTCTGTTTCATCCCCCTAAATCTTCCCTTGCTTACCCACTTCCTCTCTGTTCCTGCCATCCCTCCCTTCCAGTCCTCCTGAGTCCTCTGTATACCTTCCCTGCATGTGGGGAGTTCCAGGGGGGTCTTGGCACTACTCACCTGAGATACAGGGAAGCTGCCCCAAGCTTTCTCCTCCAGTACCACCAAACAACTCTGTTTCCTGCTAGGGTAACAACTGACACCTGTTGTGGCTGGGCATTTAGCTATGTACTTTTCAGGCATTTTCTCATTTCATCCTTTCAACTGTACCATGAAATAGATGTTATTATTATTCCCCTTTACAGAGGAGGAAATGCAGCTCATGAGAGGTTGAACAACTGGCCCAAAGTCACACAGTTAGCAGGTGGCCAGGCTTCACCTTTTCTGCATCACCCTCCAGTCACCCACACCCCAAGAGTCTTCTCCAGAAGCCCTCTAGGTTCACCTTTCTCGGCAAAGGGAAGAGCTTTGCTGCATCACCCTCATCAATTTTTGCCTTCTTCCACCACCCACTCCCTGCCCTGCCAGGTTTCACTGGCACACGATGCGAGGAGGACATCGATGAATGTGAAAGCTCTCCCTGTGCCAATGGTGGGCAGTGCCAGGACCAGCCTGGAGCCTTCCATTGCAAGTGTCTCCCAGGTAAGTAGGGACTCAGACACTGGAGGGGGACATTAGGGCAGGCAGTAGACACCTGTGCAGGTCTCTGAGCTGCCTGCTATGCCACAGGCTTTGAAGGCCCACATTGCCAGACAGAAGTGGATGAGTGTCTGAGTGGCCCATGCCCTACTGGTGCCAGCTGCCTTGATCTCCCAGGAGCATTCTCTTGCCTCTGCCCCTCCAGCCTCACAGGTAAGCAGAAGAGGCATTGGAAATGACTGGTAGGATGCTTGAGTCCATTTGGGGTGGGAGAGGGATCACTAGTGTGTGTTTGAGAGTTGGAATATGAAACCAAAATGAGAATGATACCCCTTAGAGTTGTGCAACATGAAACATGCACAGCCAGACAACCGTGGGGACAGGGACGGTGTTTACTATAGCGCTCACATAGGGCCCAACATGAAAGGTGTGACCGGGGCTCAGGAGCAGAATATGGGGCTCAAGGGGAAGACATCCATTTGTTTATTTAACAAGCATTTGTTGAGTATCTACTATGTCAGACACCTGGGAGTGTAGCTTAGTGGCAGAGTGCACGCTTTGCATACATGAAGTCACGAGTTCAGTCCCTAACAGGAATGCTTCCCTGTTTTGGAGCCCTGGTTGCACAGTGGTTAAGAGCTTGGCTCCTAACCAAAAGGTCAACAGTTCAAATACACCAGCTGTTCTCAGGAAATCATATAGGGCAGTTCTCTCTGTCCTATATAGTTACTGTGAGTCGGAATCAACTCACTGTCAATGAGTTTGGGGTTTTGGTATATGTTAGACAAAGGAGTCACGGTAATGCAAAGGTTGAGCATGAAAAGGTCAGTGGTTCGAACCCACCAGGAGCTCTGTGGCAAAAAATACCTCTGGCAATCTGTTGTTATAAAGATTTCTACCTAGGAAACCCTATGGGGCAGTTCTACTCTGTCCTAGAGGGCTGCTATGAGTCTGAATCAATTTGACAGTACCTAACAATATGTCAAATGGAATAAACTCGGTAGCAATAGGTTTAGAGTGTCAGACAGTATACTGTGTTACAGAGGCAAATTTAAGATGAGAGACTCTCTTCAAGTGGTTTTGAATCTAGTAGGGAGACACCAATAAGTAAACCAATGACTATAACCCAGAGAGGTGCTCTGAAAGAGGAATGCACAGGATCCTATGGGAATGCAAAAGACCAGTTAACCCAGACTGAAGATGGGAAAGCTTCATAGAGGAGGAAATGACTGAGCTGAGTCTTGAAGGATGAGAAGGATTGTATCAAGGTAGAATGTAATACAGTGTTGTAGCTGGAGCGAACTGCACAAGCAAAGGGGAGAAAAGCACACTCTGTTCAAGGAACTGTAAGTTACCCAGAGCAAAAATGAGAAATGCAGCAGTTATGGAAAGGTCATGCCACGCAGGGCTGTCAGTGTCATTCCAGGGCATTCAGACAGTATCTTGAAAGCAGCAGGGAACTATGGAAGGCAGGCCCACAGGGAAGTAAGCAACTCATGCATCAGAAATAGCCTTTGGCCCAATCAAGGACATGGAAGGACTCTATTTTCTCTTTGACCCATCTCTCTTCACCCAGGCCAGTTTTGTGAGGTCTCCATATGCGCCCCCAGTCTATGCCAGCAAAAGCAAGACTGCCAGGATTGGGAGGACAAGGCTCACTGCCTCTGCCCTGATGGAAGCCCTGGCTGCGCCCCCACTGAGGACAACTGTACTTGCCACCATGGGCATTGCCAGAGGTAACACCTTCAAGGCCTTCCTCATCTGTCCCCTCCTCTCGGTCCTTCCTCAGCTTGGACAGCAGAAGACAGCCAGTGAAGAGAGAGTCTATGGGAAATGACCAATGACAAGCAGGGAGGGGATAACAAAGTTCTCAGGTCACAGCCAATGGGAGGACTCCACTGATAAATGAGAACTCATAAACCAGGGGGGAAACAGAGGACTTGGGGTCTGAGCAGAAAGAAGAGTACTAAGTCCCAGGGCCAATCCATCATTCATTAGACAATTCTTTTTAATTTATTTATTGTGATTGAGTGAAAGTATACAATCCACTTTAAATCTGCATGCCTGCTTATGTGCAGCTCCTACTGCTCTCCTTGCCCAGTGACAGCACACTCCTCCTTTCTATTCTGTACATGTCATATCCTCTTAACAATCTTCTGTCCCCTCTTCTCCACCCTCTCCACTTCCCTCTAGTAAGAGGCCAGTAGGACAACATCCTATAGATAAATAGAACCATAAAGTGAACACATGATGTGGTCACTCTGTGTCACCGAGTCCAATCCATTCCTGTCCAAGGAGTGGACCTCATAATGACTCAGCAGTGTCATTAGACAAACTCCAAGGAGTTGACCTCAGTAATGGACAGGGGCAGCCTCAGGTCTAGGGGCCATGCTCCCAGGGTAACCCCAAAGGCTTCAATTGCAGTCTTTTGGTGAAGTTCTCAGGGTGCACCCCTTTTTATTCTCATGTTGTCACTGAGACTCAACTTTGTGAGCCCCATCATGGCTGTGACTGGTGGTGACTGGGCACCATCTGGTTCTTCTGGTCACATGGTGATATAGTCACCCATTCACATGGGTCTGTCTGTCGTCTGGGTTCCCTTTCCCTCACATCATTTTGGTCCTTGGTGATCATCTGTTCCTGCTGAGTTGGGACCATTTGGTGTACCTCAGATGGCAGCTTGCCAGCTTTTAAGACCCCGGACACCACTCACCAGTATGAGGTGCAGAGGACTCTCCTAGCAATATGCTGATTGTGCCAATTTTCCTTGATGCCCCCTGAGAGCATGGTCCCCGTATCCCTGCCCCTGCTAGTCTGTCCTTTCAATATTGGGTTAAGATTGGAAGAGTATTCATGTTATGTTGAAGTCAGTTAAATCAATCTTCTTTGTAATGTGTACTGTCACTGATTTCATCCAGCTAAATTTCTATCAGCTATCTAATCTATAACCAGCCCTCTCCTTCCCTCCTTCCTCTCCCTTTTAGCTGTCAAAGAGCCTTTTCTTCTGTACATGAGTCTGTTTTTAAGTCCTTATAGTAGGGGTCTCATACAACATCTGTCCTTGTGCCACTGACTAATTTCACTCAACACAATGTCTTCCAACTGAAACCAAATTATGAGATGCTTCCTAAAATCATCATTGTTCTTTATCATTGCATAGCCTTTTCACTGAGTACATATACTGTAGTTTATCCACTTATCTTTTCCTGGGCATCTGGGTTGAGTCCATCTTTTTGCTATTGTGGACTGTGCTGCAATAAACATTTGTGTGCATATATCTCTTCATGTGAATGCCCCTGCATCTGTAGGATATATTCTAAGCATGGGATTACTGGGTCGAATGGGGTATCTATTTCCAGCTTTTTAAGGAAGTGACAGATTGCTTTCCAAAGAGGTTGTACCATTTTGCAATCCCACCAGCAGTGTAGGAGAGTTCCAATTTCTCCACAGCCTCTCCAGCATTTGTTGTTTTGTGTTTTTTGGATCACGGCCAACCTTGTTGGAATGAGATGATATCCCATCTTAGTTTTGATTTGAATTTCTTTAATAGCTAATGATTGTGAGCAATTCCGTATATGTCTTTTGGCTGCCTGGATATCCTCTTTAGAGAAGTGTCATTAGACAAAATTTTTATTGAGCGTCAACTGTATGTGGGTGCTATTACAGGCATTGGGAGAACAGTAGAGAACAAAAGATTTAAAGATTACTTCTCTCGTGGAGCTTTCATTCCAATGAAATAAGTAGTACAGGAAACATATGTAAATATATATAGCTGCAGAATATAAGGGATAATGCTGAGAACAAAGTCACTGAAGAAAGATACCAGAATCTCGAAACCAAGAAAAACAAATCAGTAAAGTCTGGCCAGTGGAGAAGGAAGGAGAAAGACTAGCAGAACAGAAAAACCTTCCTCTTTCTCTTTATGACCAGGTCCTCATGTGTGTGTGACATGGGCTGGACAGGCCCCGAGTGTGATGCAGAGCTTGGGGGCTGCATCTCCATGCCCTGTGCCCACGGGGGGACCTGCTCCCCCCAGCCCTCTGGCTACAACTGCACCTGCCCCGCAGGCTACACAGGTGAGGCCCTTTCTCAACCACACCCACCCTGGGCTGGTCACCCCTTAAGTCAAAGTCAAGGTCAGTGGAGACATATGTCCAAGGGCTCCAGGTCTCAGTCACCAGCAAGGAGAACTGGGCATGGATTGCCCTGGGCTTGAAGGCGGGCTTGAACACAGGTGATGTGTGGGAGGTGGGAAGGATGAGAAGTTAAATGGTGAGCGCAACAGAAATGGAGGTGAGGAAGATGGAGAAAAGAAAGAGGAGGTGGGTCAACAGAGAGGAGAGAAAGGAGATTCCCTGCATGAGGCCCCACTCGTCTCCTTCAGGGCCCACCTGCAGTGAGGAGGTGACAGCATGTCACTCAGGGCCCTGTCTCAACGGTGGCTCCTGTAGTCCCAGCCCTGGGGGCTACTCGTGCACCTGCCCACCAAGCCACACAGGACTCCGCTGCCAGACCAGCACTGACCACTGTGCCTCTGGTAGGTGCCTAACTTGTCCCGGGGCTCGGCCACAGGGGGCGGAAGGGCTCCCCAGGTGGGGCAGTGCCAAGTTAAAATTCATAGGATGGCAGTGAGCTTTTCTGATGTGGAGAGGGGGTGGGAGGAGTTGTATGCTCTGCATGGAGTATGACTAAGGTCACAGGCCAGGTTACAGGTAAAGAACCCAACCCCTCACAGCCTCCTCTCTCCAGCCCCGTGCCTCAATGATGGTACCTGTGTGAACAGGCCTGGGACCGCCTCCTGCCTCTGTGCCACGGGCTTCCAGGGCCCACGGTGTGAAAAAAGAATCCGCCCCAGCTGTGCGGACAGGTGAGACCCCCAGAGGAAGAGAAGGAGACTCTGCCTCCCTACCATTTCTCTCCATCTGCTCTTGGGCTCTAGGCTGTCTCCCATCCCACATCCTTGAATCTTTCACTTGACCTCTCCTCCGTCTTTCCCATCTCCCCCACAGTTGCCACTCTACCACATCACGCACTCCCTCTGCCTTGTTTCGCAGATCTTCCCCCTACTGTACCCTATCTCTGTCTTATCCAGCCCCTGTAGGAATTGGGCAACCTGCCAAGACGGCCCTCAGGGTCCCCAGTGCCTCTGTCCGCCTGGCTACACAGGAGGCAGCTGCCAGGTAAGGGGCATTCATTGAGCCATGTGTGTCAAGGTAACTGGAAATCTCTAGTGGAGAGAGCAACAGCTGGGAAGAGGTGTGCATGTGAAGGGAAGCAGGGAAGTCTAGGAGTTGGGATCTAGCCTGAGGTTTCTACTGAGTGAAAAAGAAAGGACTGAAAAGATTTCTGAACTTGAAGGCTGTTCCAGAAAGGAAACCAGGAAGGTTCTCCTAGTCTCAGACCACTCAGAAGAGAGTTTTAGAAGAAAAGGATTTTGAGGAGCTGGAGTTTAGCAGAGGACCATCTCTGAGCCCGGGAACCTGATGTTCTGTCCTGTCTGATGTTCCCACTACTAGACCCTGGTGGATTTATGCGCCCAGAAGCCCTGTCCACAGAATGCCCACTGCCTCCAGACTGGACCCTCCTTCCAGTGTCTGTGCCTCCAAGGATGGACTGGGCCTCTCTGTAACCTTCAACTGTCCTCCTGCCAGAGGGCTGCTCTGAGCCAAGGTACCAACCCAAAGATGGACTGAGGAGGAGACAGAGGAAGAAAGGGTTCTTCTTCCTCTACCCTGTCCCTAAGGGCATCTATACTCACCATTCAGCCAAAACAACCAAGACTCAAAACAACATAGACCATCCATAATTATTGATTCTACGGCTCAGCACCCAATTCAGCCTAACACAACTCAATTCCTGTACCCACATTCTATACAACTCCAGCAACACCAACCAGCCATGTCAGCAAGACTCCAGTTTAACACAACCACCATGGATATAACTCAACGTGGAGCAACTCAACTATGTCATTATCATGGTTACTCGAAGAAGGTCACATTTAACCCAACTACACTCTGCATTCTACCCTACCCCGTTCTTTTTGGTGTCATACCATCCCTCTTGTAGATAAATAGCCCTGTTATTCAAACAAGGTTTGATCTGAGAAGAGCTCGGGAAAGAGTTTATGGTGGGGTTAGGAGGTGGTTGATGGGAATCACAGTCAGGGAACATCAAAGAGGGTACAAAACTCGGGGGACAGACTGAAGCCACTAGTAAGCCACATGTCCCTACCTAGAGTTTTCCCCCAGTTCTTCTTACTTGAGACTTGTTTTAAGCCAAGAAAATAATCATTTATGACACCTTGATAGCCTTAGAAGTCAGCATTCTGGCTAAAAATAAAAGCCAGAGGAGGAATTTGATGTTTTGTCTCCTTTGGTATCAGGAGTTAACTAACTCCTCAGGCTCAGAGTGGCCTCCACCTACCTCAGGAATACTAACAGCCCCCAAGGTAAAGACTTCTGTTCAGTGTCTGGTGCCCCTGAGCACCATTCCACCCCATTTAGCTTTATCTATCCCTGTCTGTCTCTCCCCCCAGGCAGAGAAGTCTCCTCCCTGTGCCAGAATGGAGGTCTCTGCATCGACAGTGGCCCCTCCTATTTCTGCCACTGCCCCCCTGGATTCCAAGGCAGCGCATGCCAAGACAGGGCGAACCCATGTGAGTCCAGGCCCTGCCAGCACGGGGCCACCTGTGTGGCCCAGCCCAGTGGCTATCTCTGCCAGGTGAGAGGGTCTAGAAGGGAGTGGGAAGAGAAAGGTGGGCCGGAGGTGGGAGGCAGTAGTCACAGGGGGATCCCCAGGTGTCCGTTTCTTCTCCCTTTCTTTTATGTCACACATCCAACAAACCACCACATCATGCCATTTTACCTCCTAAATACTTCTCAGATTTGTCCATTCCCCTTCACCCTTCTTCCTACTGCCTTAGTTCAGGCCTCCACTTCATCCCACCTGGACACCTGCAGCAGTTTTCTAACTATCGCCCCTGCCTCTACACTTGCCAGAGCCACTGCCCTCAAGTCCATTCCCACTCATAGTGAACCTACAAGTGAGAGTATAATTGCCCTATAGAGTTTCCAAGGAGCACCTGGTAGATTTGAACTGCTGACCTTTCGGCTAGCAGATGTAGCCCTTAACCACTACACCACCAAGGTTTTCTGTACTCATATAGATTCAGTCTTTCTTGGCTTTTAAGAGGTTCTATTGAAAATGTTACACTAACCTGTCACTCTCCTGCTTAAACTCTTGAGTGGCTGCCCTCCTTTTTTAGAATAAAGCCCAAGGCCCTGCATGACCCAGCCCTGCCTCCTCCAGCTCATTCCTCCCCATCCCCACTCTCCTACTCTGCTCCAGAACCAAACCAAACCTGTTTGAGTGTTACACCAGCCCTCTTGTGGAAGAATAGCCCCCTTATTCAAACTAAGTTTGAGCTCAAGAAAGAGAGTATTGTGGGGCTAGAGGGTGATTGATAGGAATCACAGTGAGAGAACATCAAAAAATCCATTGTCATCAGGTTGATTCTGACTCGTAGCAACCCTGTAGGACAGAGTAGCAGTGACCCGTAGAGTTTCCAAAGAATGCCTGGTGGATTTAAACTGCTGACCTTCTGGTTTCAGCTATAGCACTTAACCACCACACAGCAGGGTTTCCAGAGAAGATCGAAGAGGATACAAAACTCAGGGGACAGTCTTAATCCACTATTTAAGGTATATGTCCCTACCTAGAGTTATGTCTCTGGCTCTTTCCTGCTGGAGACTTGCTTTAAGCCAAGAAAAGTCATTCTGAGTCATGATGAGCTCATGTTTACAGAGTAAAACTATTCCATAGGGTTTTCTTGGATGTAATCTTTACAGAAACAGATCACCAGGGCTTCATTCCACAGTACCACTGTGGAGTAGGAAGACACTGAAGATTGGGTTCCAATCAACAACCTTTAGATTAGTAAGTGAGAGCAAAATCGTTTGTGCCACCTACTAACACCCAGCCTCCCTCATAACTGGTACTGGTTCTTGCCTGTCACCATTTACCCCAGCTGTTGCCTCTGCCTAGATTACCCTTCCCTCTTTCTCTACCACTGGATGATGCCACTGATCTTCCTCAGGAAAATTTCCTAATTTTTCTCCAGGCTGGGTTAAGACTTTTTCTTGGTGCCCCAGGCCACTGAGCTGGGAGAGGTAGTGCTAGGGCCCAGATCTAGAAAGCCTGATTACTGTGACTGGACCCATGCTTTAGATAGAAGGCATGATATAGTTCTTCAATCTTCTTTAAGGTTTTTAATTTTATTTTTTAACTCTTTAATATGAACCTTTTTGAACACACATAAAAGAACTGATCAGTAATAAACCCCATATACCCACTAGCCCCCTTTCATGAATCTCCCTCTCCCAAAGCTTTCCAAGATACCACTCTCTCTAGCATCTCTCAGCTCTGTGGCAATTCCTTAGATACCTTTGTGAATCCCCTTTTCTCCCAAATAATCCAATGTCCTGTCTTTCTGAAGTCTTACTGATTCTCCTGTTGGCTGCTGTCTTCTTTCTTGCAACAATTCAACACATAGTACAGACCTGTTCAATGATCCGCATCTCACTAGAACAGTATAAAGCAACAGTTAAGAGCATTGGCTATGGAGTTGTATAGGAGCCCTGGTAGCACAGTGGTTAAGCACTAAAGCTGGCCATTTGAGCCCGCCAGCCGCTCTGCAGGAAATATGACAGTCTGCCTCCATAAAGACTACAGCCTTGGAAACATTATGGGGGAGGTGGGCCACAGATCAGCACTGAATCCAAGCTCTGCCACCCACCAGCTGGGTGACTTGCACAGTTCACTTAATCTTTCAGTGCCTCAGTTTCTTTACTTGTAGAGGATCAGAGGAGATGATCCACATAAAAATTTGTCTAAGAAAGTAATAGGAAATTATGCATATAAATCATGCAATAAATGTTAGCTGTCTCTCTCCTCTGGTTGACTGAGCTTCACAGAAGCAATAATAGGTTCTAATTTTCTGTGCACTCCTAGTGTCCAAAACAGTGCTTGGCACAAAGTAGGCATTCAATAAATTCTCGGAAATTAATTAGTAAAGTCTGGAAGAGACTAGTGGGTGTGTGGGTGAAGAGAGGGTGGTTTTGCCAGTAACAGAGCTGTCTTTAGTAGTAGTGTTTTAGAGATTGTTTGAGACTGGAGAGGGGTTATGTTATATGTTACTGAACAACTGTGTATTACAAGAAGTTGAGACTGAAGGGTTAAGCTACACATGATCCTGATGGATGGTGAGTTGAACTGGAAGGTAAGAAGCTAGACAGGCTTTATGGAGCTTGGGCCCCTGAAGCACTGGGCCATGAGGATCCACTGGATCTTCACCCAACTCTCTGTCTACAGTGCACTGCGGGCTACAGCGGACAGAACTGCTCAGAGGAACTCAACGCATGTCAATCCCAGCCCTGTCACAACCATGGGACCTGTACTCCCAAACCTGGAGGCTTCCAGTGCTCCTGCCCTCCTGGCTTTGTGGGCCTACGCTGCGAGGGGGATGTGGATGAGTGCCTGGACAGGCCCTGCCACCCCACGGGCACTGCGGCCTGCCACCCTCTGGCCAATGCCTTCTACTGCCAGTGTCTGCCTGGACATACAGGTGTGGCCTGGGGCTGTGGAGAGGGGTGTGAAGGCATCTCTGGGGCACGGCTGAGCAGGTCATAGAAACCTAGACAATCTCTACCCCCTAGTCCTCTGGTCCGTTCCCCTCCTACCTTCCTCTACCCCAGGGAAGCCACTCTAGGATCAACTTGGCTGCACAGTTAGTGCTGGGCCAGCTCCCAGGAATGAGCTAAGAGAGGTAGTGACTGAAGCAATGTGTGAGGTCTAGTCTCACCCATACCTCTCCACTCACCAGGCCAGTGGTGTGAAGTGGAGATAGACCCCTGCCAAAGCCAGCCCTGTTCCCATGGAGCATCCTGTGAGGCCACAGCAGGAACACCCCCAGGTTTCACTTGCCACTGCCCCATGGTGAGTAACCACAAAGACCCCTTCTCTGTTGTCCCCAGGCACTTATGTAATTAGAGAATACATGGACCAGAATCCTAAGGGAAGCCCAGGGAAGCTTGGGAGAAGGAATTATCACAGAAAGCTGCCCCAAGTTCACAGTGATGAGTAGTTCCCAGAAGCAGTCACGGGAGAAGGAAGCGTCATGGAGTAGCATGAATAGAATTTTCCAGAATCACAGGCACTGCCTAAGGGAAGGCAAAAAGCTCTCCAATGTCAAGCTGAGTGGCCTTGGATAAGTTTTTCTTAACTCCATGTGTGTGTGTGTATTCATGTGTGTGTGTGTGTGTGTTCGTGTATTCAAAACTCATTGCCATCAAGTTGATTCCAACTCATAGTGACCCCATAAGACAGAGTAGAATTGTCTCATAGGGTTTCCATGGAGTGAATGGTTGATTCAAAATGTGGACTGCCAGCCTTTTAGTCAGTAGCCTGAGCTTCTCACCAACATACCACCAGAGCTCCATGTATGTATTCATGAAAATATGTCTGATTTTTAATTTATTATGAATGTTATTGTTAAATCCCATCCAGTTTCAACTCATTTGACTCTGTGACAGAGTAGAACTAACTGCCCTGTATGGTTTTCTTGGCTGTAATCTTTCCACACAGGGTGCCAGTCTTTTCCTGGGGAGCTGACCTTTCAATTAGCTGCCCAGCACTTAACCATTGCGCTACTAAGGCTCCTTCCTGAATATATACACATATGGAGCAGTGGTTCAAGTGCTGGGCTACTAACTAAAAGATCAGTCATTCAAATCTACCAGCTGCTCCATGGAGAAAGATGTGCCAGTCTGCTTTCATAATGATAGCTTTGGAAACCATATGGGGCAGCTCTACCCTGTCCTGTAGGATTGCTATGCGTCAGAATTGACTTGATGCCAGTCAGTGGGTTTGAGTTATATACATATATATGTGTGTATATACTTATGAAAGGGTTCCTTTTCAACAACTTCATCATAAGTGGGTTCTGATGTAAGTTGAACACCTCAATTTCTTTTAGTTTCCATTATTACTTTTATTATCAGTATTTTTATAAATCTAATCTTAGTCTTTGGGGGTTGAAAACATTACATATAAACATATGTGAGTGAACATCTGAGAATGATAACATTAGCAAATTACACACTGCAACAATGTATGTACTACTAACAGTAAGATGTACCAAAAAAAAAAAAAGAACTCAAATACTCATAAATCAGGGACTACCCGTATATATCTTAAATAATAGTGGTTTATTTTTAACCTTATTAACAGTTTCAAGTGTTTTGTAGTCTGCTAAGACTCACAATACAATGATACAATTCATCCAGGTTGTTACACACAGCTATGGTTCATCCATTTTCATTTACTATGAAATATGTCATTGCATGAAATTACCATGATGCGTGGTTTTAGCATTTGTAAAATGAACTTGGTGATCTCTGAGGCCCCTTCCAGACAGGGCCCTCTGATCTAAGATAGCCCAGGAGTTTCCTTGAGAGAGGGAGTAATAAAAGGTACTTCCCCAACATTTCTCCTCCTCTCTGCAGGGTTTTGAAGGCCCCACCTGCAGCCACAGAGCCCCCTCCTGTGGCCTCCATCACTGTCACCATGGTGGCCTGTGCCTGCCCTCCCCCAAGCCTGGCTTCCCACCCCGCTGTGCCTGCCTCAGTGGCTACGGAGGTCCTGACTGCCTGACCCCTCCGGCTCCTCAAGGCTGTGGTCCCCCTTCCCCATGTCTGCACAATGGCAGCTGTTCAGAGACACCAGGGTTGGGGGGCCTGGGTTTTCGATGCTCTTGCCCTCCCAGCTCTCCAGGGCCCCGATGTCAGAGGCCAGGAGCCAAAGGATGTGAGGGCAGAGGTGGGGATGGGGCCTGTGATGCTGGTTGCAGTGGCCCAGGGGGAAACTGGGATGGGGGTGACTGCTCCTTGGGGATCCCGGACCCCTGGAAAGGCTGCCCCTCCCACTCCCAGTGTTGGCTGCTCTTCCGAGATGGGCAGTGCCACCCACAGTGTGACTCTGAAGAGTGTCTGTTTGATGGCTATGACTGTGAGACCCCTCCAGTCTGCAGGTGAGCCTGAAATCCTGACTGGAGTGAGGGTGGGAGGAAGGATATAGACACCTCTGAGTTACTATGGCCAAAGCCTGCTGCCAGGGAGTTATCCACTCTAATAACTACTGCTATTTAGGGGTAGAAGGCCCTGGAGTACAACCTAGAGAATGGTGGGGGGCATGAATATTTAATGTGGGGACCAAGAAAGAGAGCACAGCCTCTAAGCCCCTGTCTGAGAGTTGTGAGAATGCAGTCCTTAAGCATCCCTTCCTCAGCCCTTTTGCCATGCAATAGCAAACCAGAGCCCCTGAGGGGTATGAGTCTGGACCCTCATTCAAGGGAGAGTCTCCTAGGGAACCAGGGGAGCATGGGAAAGTGGGATGGCAGGGAGCCAGAAAGCATGGGAGACAAAGTGAATGATAATGTTAGGAAACAAGCATGTCAGTAGACATTCAGGTGTCTATACTGCTATCAGGGCCTGACTAAGCCCAGTGCTGCACCTGAGCCCCAGAGGCAGAGATATCAGGAACTCTCTCTGAGAAGAGAAGGGAGTCAGGCTTCTTTGGAGTCCTGAGTGCCGCTCTCCTTGCACCACAGCCCAGCCTATGACCAGTACTGCCACGACCACTTCCACAATGGCCACTGTGAGAAAGGCTGCAACACTGCCGAGTGTGGCTGGGATGGGGGCGACTGCAGACCTGAAGCTGGGGACGCGCGGTGGGGGCCCTCCCTGGCCCTACTGGTGGTGCTGAGCCCCCAGGCTCTGGACCAGCAGCTGCTTGCCCTGGCCCGAGTGCTGTCCCTGATCCTGAGGGTGGGGCTCTGGGTGAGGAAGGACAGTGATGGCATGGACATGGTGTATCCCTATCCTGGGCCTCAGGCTGAAGAGGAGCTGGGAGGAACCCAGGACTCCTCTCAGCAGCAGGCCCCTCCAACACTTCCCCTGGGCAAGGAGAAAGATTCTCTCAGCACTGGGTAAGGATGGCAGAGGGGAAGGCCAGACACTAGTTTAATGACAAGAGGGAAGGAAACCAGGGACCAACACAAGGCCTCTGAGATATCTCCCCCACAGGGTCGTGGTGGTGATGGGAGTGGATTTGTCCCACTGTGGCCCTGAGCACCCTGCATCCCAATGTCCCCGGGACCCTGGGCTCCTGCTCCGCTTCCTTGCTGCCATGGCTGCAGTGGGGGCTCTGGAACCCCTGCTACCTGGACCCCTCCTGGCTGCCCACCCTCGTGAAGAAGGCACGGGTACGTAGCCCCCTGCCCTTTGCTCCCAGGTCAGCTCTCCTGCCAGCAACGGGCAATAGAAGTAAAACGTTCCTCATGTGGCCTCACTCTCATTGACTGCTCTTTCTCTAACAGGATCTTCTCACCGCCCATTTCTTCTGCTGTCTCTTTCTTCACTTCCCTAAGCATTTTATCCTAACCTCATTCAGCCAACCCACAGAATTTGGGCGATGGTTTAGCTAGATGGTGTCCAATCATTTGTGTATCAAACGACAGGATACATGAAAGAATTTAACAACCAGTACTTACACTGTGCTTACTATGTGCCATGCCCAAGTGCTTTTTACATCATTCAGTCATCCCAATAACCCCATGAGGCAGTACTATTATCATCCCCATTTTACAGATGAGGAACTTAAGGCAAAGAGAGGTTACTGCCCTTGCCCACAGGTTCCACAGTAATAACCAACCTCACCAGGAATGGCCTCTGTTCTTGACTATGTCTCTCCCACCAGCGCCCCCAGCCAACCAGCTCCCCTGGCCTGTACTGTGCTCTCCAGTGGCTGGGGTGCTTCTCCTGGCCCTTGGGGCTCTTCTTGTTCTCCAGCTTATCCGGCGTCGACGCCGAGAACACGGGGCTCTGTGGCTGCCCCCTGGTTTTACGCGAAGGCCGCGAACTCAGAAGGCCCCCTGTGGACGCCGGCCCCCCTTGGGCGAGGATAGCATTGGCCTCAAGTGAGAGTGAGGAGGAATTGGGGACTGGGGAAGGGAGTCTTTCCTATGGAGATATTTATGATCAGAAACAATAACAGACGTTACTGCAAAAGTCAAAGACCAGAAGTAGGGAGGAAGGCTGCTGGGAATCTCAGAGACTATGATGTTTATAACCCCACGTAACCACTCCTCATCCACATCTGTCCAGGACTCTGAAGCCAGAGGCAGAAGTTGATGAGAATGGAGTTGTGATGTGCTCAGGCCCTGAGGAGGCAGAGGAGGTGGGCCAGGTGAACGGGCTGGGACAGGTACGGGTGACAGAGAGGAAGGAGAATGAGTCAATCACCTTCACTGTTTCATGCTTTGATTCTCAAGGTTGAAGAAAGGAGCCCGCCTTCCAAGTGCCAGCTCTGGACTCTGAGTGCAGACTGTGGAGAACTCCCTCAGACAGCCATGCTGACTCCCCCACAAGAGTCTGAGTTAGAGACCCTGGATGTGGACACCTGTGGACCTGGTATGTGAACCTGCACAAAAGCAAGAAAAGGAACCTCTCCTTTGACCTTTTTTAGAATCAGAAGGTCCTTTAATGTCAGAACTGGAGGAATTAATGTTATTGCCTTAGAATCAGTTCTCAAAGTGTTGAACCTGGACCAGCAGAATCAGCATCACCTGGGAATTTGTTAGAAACGCCAATTCTTGGGCTCCACCCGAGATACTGATTCTGAAATTTAAGATGATAAGCCCAGCTTGTTTTTACAAGCCCTCCTAAAACGTTAGAGAATTAACACCTGCTGGCTCCTTTTACCAATGAAGAATCTAAAGCCCAGAGAAAAACAGAAGTTGCTTGACTAAAGCCATGCAAAATCAAGAACCAAAGCTGGCCCTTCTGAAGCCTCCAGCTGTGATTCTCCTTTCTGAGCCTCTATTTTCTCTCTTATCCCTAATTATTACTTTTGATTGACCTGCCCCTCATTCCCTATGTCTCTCACTCACAGATGGGGTGACACCTTTGATGTCAGCAGTTTGCTGTGGGGGCGTGGAGTCTAAGACCTTCCAAGGGGCATGGTTGGGAGGCCCTGAGCCATGGGAACCTCTGCTGGGTGGAGGGGCCAGTCCCCAGGCTCACACTGTGGGCACTGGGGAGACTCCCCTGCACCTGGCCGCCCGATTCTGCCGGCCAACCGCTGCCCGTCGCTTACTTGAGGCTGGAGCCAATCCCAATCAACCAGACCGGGCAGGGCGCACCCCCCTTCATGCTGCTGTGGCTGCTGATGCTCGGGAGGTCTGCCAGGTCAGCAAACACTGGAGTCCATGACAGGAATAAGGGGACAGCTTTCAAGTAAAGCTAGGAAAAGGTATTCCCTGGGGCTTGGCTAAGAAGTTGATGGGAGCTCGAGGACCTGAGAGAAAAAGAACAGACCGCTGGATATGGATTACCCAGTTGCCTCAAACCAATTCCAACTCATGGTGACCCCATGTGTGTCAGAGTAGCACTGTGCTCCATAAAGTTTTAAATGGTTTATTTTTTTCTTTTGGAAGCGAATAGCTAGGTCTTTCTTCTGAAGTGCCTCTGGGTGGACTCAAACTGCCAATGTTTCAGTTAGCAACCAAGTACTTAACTGTGTGCTACCTAGAGAACTCACAAATATGTACTGGCAGCGGGTTAAAAATGTGTGAGACCTAAGCTAGCAGTCCAGGGTACCCCTAGGGTCATTTGCCCTCTCTGGCCTCCCAGCTCCTGCTCCGGAGTAGACAGACTGCCGTGGATGCGCGGACAGAGGATGGAACCACACCCCTGATGCTGGCAGCCAGGCTAGCTGTTGAGGACTTGGTCGAAGAACTGATTGCAGCCAGAGCCGACGTCGGGGCCAGAGACAAGTGGGGTATGGATCTGGAGAGGATGATGTTGTCTCTAGAGAAGTTGCGCAGATAGGATGTGAGGTGAGGTGCCAAAAAGAGAAGGAGCAGAGGAACAGACTGGAGGATGGGGCATTCCCTCCCATCCTAAGTCTGTAGCACATTGGCAGTAATGGAACCCGAGGGTCTCTCCCCCTCCCCCACCTTCTTCAACAACGCACACGTACACTACTAAACACAATACTTTAGCTCACAGAGATTTGGGATGAGAAGCTTTTGTGGAAACACGGGGTGTGAGGTGTAAGGGGAGATGGTCTCCCGGTCCCACCGACCCCAGAACAATGCCCTATTGTCCCCCGTGCGCCAGTGACGTCATCAGAGGCAACGCTTCCTGCCGGCCGGCGGTTGCCAGGGAAACGTTTCCCGCCTTTGAGGGACGAGGCTGACCCTAGTAGCCTACCCTCAAGGCCAGAATCCGTGGGAAACCGGAACCCGGGTATCGGTCCCTGCCCTGGAGTAACAACTTCCCACGTCGTTCTACAGGAAAAACCGCGCTGCACTGGGCTGCCGCCGTGAACAACGCCCGGGCCGCCCGCTCACTTCTGCAGGCCGGAGCTGATAAAGACGCCCAGGACACCAGGGTTAGCCTGAGACAGCTACAAAAAAGTGGGCGAGGGAGGTGGAAGGCGCAGGGACCGTACCAAACGTGGAGGGGGCGGGGCGGGGGCGAAATAGGTGGAGCTACGAAGAGCCAGTCCTGTCAGCGGTAAACTCCCCCCGCCCCGCCCACTCGGCTGTTTTTCCCACGCAGGAGCAAACACCACTGTTCCTGGCGGCCCGAGAAGGTGCGGTGGAGGTAGCCCAGCTGCTGCTGCGAGTGGGAGCTACCCGAGGGCTGCGGGACCAGGCCGGCCTAGCGCCCGCGGATATCGCCCGCCAACGCAACCATTGGGATCTGATGACGCTACTCGAAGGGGCAGGAGCACCGGAGACGCGTCACAAAACCACGCCGGGCCAGGGAGGCGGTGCACTTTTGTGCGCACGGAGCGCCTCAAGGAGTGTGCCACCGTGTGGAGGCGGGGCTCTGCCTCGCAATCGGACGCTATCCGCGGGAGCAGGCCCCCGAGGGGGCGGGGCTAGTCTTCAAGCCAGGACTTTGTCCGTTGACTGGGCGGCGCACGGGGGCGGGGCCTATTCACACTGCCGGAGTCCAGCGGGAAGAGGAACAGGAGGAGTCTCGCCCCCCCGCTGTAGTCGATTTTCTGCAGGCTTGCGCGGACCTCGGTCCAACCCTGCTATAGTACGGGGAACGTCCGGAATCGCGGCCCGACGCGGGGGTGGGCCCTCGGCGAATGACTGGCCCTGTGATTGGGTAGCTCTGGGAGCCTGTGGCCCCGCCCTCAACGCTACGAACCCGCCTCCTTGCCTTACTCCGTCCCCGGAGCGGGGATCCCCCTCAAGCAACCTGGGGTTCTCAAGTCCTTAATCCCGACGGCGATGGCCAAAAATAGGAGGCTACGTGGTGAGAAGGGGAGTGTCAGTCGGAAGGTCCTACAGATTTTGAGGTTCTGCAGCCCCAAAACGCAAGGTCGAGTTTAGTTTCCCTCCCGAAATGAAAGTGTGCTCACCAGAGCAGATACCGTCTTCCACGTGGAGAAGCCGCAGCTTTGAAAGGGGGGTAGGGTGCTGGGATGAGGACTTAGCCGCTCTCCCAGAAAAATAAAGGATAGGGGCTACAGGAGGGTAGAATGGAGCGGAAGGCTTAGGAACCAAGAATTGCAGGAAGATATGTATAAGATATTCTTTGCTATATATGGTTCCCCGCTGCCCACAAAGTGGCTGGCGCCTATCACGTGCCAGGCACTCTAGATGCAAAAGAGGGCCCAGAGGGCAACTCCAGCTGATGACTCCTTGCATTCTCCCCATTTCCCAAAAAACTCCACCGTCCACCACAGGGATGAAGCATCACTCTCTTAGCCATCACTGTCTATATAACACCCCTCAAGTCTGTCATTCCTCAATAAAGCTCATTTGAAGTGTGACCTTTTTTGGAAGGGTTGGGAGCAAAAGGAGAAAGTTTGTGTCCTAGTTTCAACGTTTTGAATGAGAGCTTTAAATATAGATAAAAGCTTAACTAAGTAGATTTGGGAAACCCTGGTGTGGAGTGGTTCAGTGCTACGGTTGCTAACCAAAAAGCCAGCAGTTCAAATCCTCCAGGCCCTCCCTGGAAGTTCTATGAGGCAGGCAGTTCTCTGTCCTGTAGGGTCACTGAGTTGGAATCAGCTCAGCACTAGGTTTGTTTTTTGGTTTCTGTTAATTTACTCACAGAGGGTCACTATGCATGCAAATTGACCCCATGGCAATGGGTTTGTTTTTTTAATGTTAATTTAGGATACCAGCTAGAAGAGTCTCTAGTAGCCCTGAGAGACCCCCCACACACACTAGGACCTACCCACTCTTTGTCCTTCAGCCAAAGGTATTTAGTGATGACCACTTCGATTCTTAAGACCTCAAATTAAATAAAGGGAGATGGAGAGGGTATCTTAAAGAAAATTTATCCATCTTTCAGCAACGTGGTTACACCTCTAATAGCCATGGGCCTAACTAAGGCCTAGAAGTGTAAGCCATTTGAAATAATAGCTACCATTTACTGAGCACTCACTATGGCCCAAGCACTTTATCACATTTAAT
The DNA here is from genome assembly GCA_028571685.1 of Heterohyrax brucei. Taxonomy (NCBI): domain Eukaryota; kingdom Metazoa; phylum Chordata; class Mammalia; order Hyracoidea; family Procaviidae; genus Heterohyrax; species Heterohyrax brucei. The sequence goes on along the minus strand of CM053144.1, from coordinate 50,225,249 downwards.
CGTCACATCAACTCTGTAAGGTTGAAGCTATTAAAACCCCATTTTCCACTTGTAGAAACTGAGGATGCACACACACACAAACCTAGGAACCCACTGCTGTCAGCTGACCCCAACTCCTAGAAATCCTATAGGTCAGAGTAAAACTGCTCCATAGAGTTTCCAAGGAGTGCCTGGGGATTTGAACTGCTGACCTTTTGGTTAGCAGATGTAGCACTTAACCACTACACCATCAGGACTCTGTTTAGAAGCCCCAGTGTCTGTACTTCTGCCTTGGTGACAGCCACCTTTCCCAGCATTAATCAAGGATGGGGCAGAAAGGTGGTCTCCTTTTCTACATCCCTCAATCATGACCAGGGAGAGTTTCCCCTGCTCCTCATCTATGCTAAACTGTTATTTGTCAGGACTTCATCCCACTTTCTCATATTTGGTGCACATCTTGTCCCCTACAAGCACATGGAGGGCAGGGATAATTATTCAGCACTTTTATTACTTAGTAAATAATATTTACTGAATATTCAGCATGCACTGCACCGGATGGCAGAAATGTTTTATATATATGCTTGAGGGCAGAACATTGCAGGATCTGTGTTCTTTGCTTCTCGCTGGGGCAGCACATCTAGTCCCAAGGTCTGAGGATGCGTGGTAAGGGCCAAATCCTACATCAGGGTCTAAATTGGAAAGGACCAGGTGGAGGGGAGGGGCTGGGGGGTTTTGAGGAGTGAAACCACTTCCTGTGTAGCTAGTTCCTGTGTTGACAGAAAGAGCTCAAGGGGAGGTAAGGGTGGAGGAAACAAAACCGGGGTCTATGGGGGTGCTGAGGCTATGAGGATAAGGCCAGGAGCCCTTCCCCACCCTGAGCCCCTCTCCAACTCCTGCAGCTGGAGGAGGTTTCCCTGGTCTCTGTGCTCCCCTGGGGCTAGAGAGGTCAGCAAACTGGGTGGGAAAAGAGAACTGGAGGAAGTTGACAGGGATGGGCGGGGCTCAGTGGGGGGGCTGACCAGGAACCTAGCTTCCTGCTCAGAACCCAGGCATCTGGCCCCCAGCTGGCCCCCACCCCTTCCAGCCCCCACTCTCCTTTGGAACCCAAGGTTCCAGCCCTCTTCCCAAACCCCAGCCACCCTCCCCCATAGGTTTTTCCCCTCCAGGGGATGGAGGCCGAAAGAGCCCAGAAAGAAGAAGATGGTGAGCAGGTGAGCCGGGCACCGAGCGGGGGGCTGACACTGAGAGAAAGCGAAGGGAGAGGATCTGGGCAGAGACCCAGCAATGGAGAGCTCAGGAGACGTAAAAGGGCTTGGGCACACTGAGGCAGGAAGGGAGACAGAGAGGAAGCAGGCTGCTCGCCTAGCCCCCTGCCCATTCCACATTCTACCCACCCCTGATTGACTGGAAAGGACATCTCCCGGCATCAGGGCCTTTCCCAGGATGAACAGGGCTGGCCCCCTCTGAACACCACCACTCGGCCTTGGCGATCTGCTCCTCCATCCCCTCCTCCAGGGAACCGCCACACAGGTACCACACTACCGGCCCAGGCAGCTCCCTACCCTGGTGTCCCTTTTTCCTGAATGCATTACCAAAACCGTTGTGGACCCTCCCCCACCTCCTCCAGATTCCCCATCACACAGCGAACCCCGACTCCCTCTTCACCTCACCTTTATTCCTATCTGCCAACTTCTCTGTGTGTGTGAGCCCTCCTCCTCCTCTCCCCAGCCCTGGGGCCCCGCTCGGCCTCCCTGCTCTCCTTGCAGACAGAACGCCTTCTAGACCTAGTGGCAGAAGCCCAGTCCCGCCGCCTGGAGGAGCAGAGGGCTGCCTTCTGTGTCCCCCAGATCCCCCTAAACCGACCCCCAGCCACACCTCGGCCTCTTGAGGACAGAGAACAGCTCTACAGCACCATCCTCAGTCACCAGGTGAGACACCCCCAGGAGACAAGAGTCAGACCTCTGCCTGGCCCCTGGGTCCCTGTTCTCTTTCAGGCCCTACCCCTCTTCTCCCAAGGCCACTGCCCATTGCCAGCCTTGTAGGCCTCCATCCACATCATAGGTATCCTGCATCCCCACAGTAGCCCTGGCTCTTCTCAAGTGCCCCCTCCCTCAGGACCTCACCAACACCTTTCTTCTCTCTCTACTCTTTCAGTGCCAGCGGATGGAAGCCCAGCGGTCAGAGCCTCCCCTCCCCCCAGGAGGACAGGAGCTCTTGGAGTTGTTGCTGAGGGTTCAGGGTGGGGGACGAATGGAGGAGCAAAGGTCCAGACCTCCCACACACACTTGCTGAGACCTGACCTCCTAACCAGCCCCTCAGTGCTCCTGGGGCTCAAAGCCGGGCAGCCCACTGCCTGCCCTCAACCCAAATTGGCAGGGGCAGCAGAGACTGGAAGACCCACAAGAAATCTCAATGTTCATCCCCCTTGACCAGCTCCCACGGGAAATGGAGGGGGTGAAGGTCCTCAAACCCTGAGAATAGGAAAAAGGCAAGGTAGGATGGGAATTTGAGGCAGTGAGAGGATCCTAGCCACCGAAAGCCACCGACTCCTCAGATCTCAGCGAATGGCTGGGAGTCGCCAGCATGAGCTGTAGAAGTGAAGCCACTAGGCAGAGTGTAGCCTCCACCTTGCAAGAAGAGGCAAATCTCCCAAGGTTGTGAACTTGGAGAGGCCGCCCACCTTCTTCCCAGTTAAAAGAAAGAAGGGTAGTTGGGCAAGAAGAGAGATTAAGACTGCCTGCAGACGCCCACCACGGCACTTCCCCACCCCAGGACTGAAGGGCCCAGAGGCTGGGAACCGACGACTAGCCCTGCCCATCCGCCCTCTCCACTGCTGCTGCTGCTGCTGCTGCTCCTGCTCCTGCTGTTCCTCCGAGTCAGCCTGGTGTTTTGGTTGTGCGAATAAATGTAATTCCCTCCGGACTGAAGGCTAGTGTCTGGGTGGCAGGGTGGAGGGTGGGAAGGTGAGGCTGAGGCCGCCTCTCTCCCTATCTGGCCAGAGGCCAGCTTCCCTTCCTGGCTGGTTAATTACTGGCTCATTAAGCAGCGGCTGGAGACCTTCCTAATTATCCCCCCCCCAGTCCCCCTCTCCTGGTTTTAATTAAGTAGAACTAGGAGGGGAGTCATTAGGACAAGAAATATGAGCTGAGCTGTCTGTGAACCCAGGCATTCCAGCGCCTCAGAGTCTACATCGCCCCATCCCTGACGCAGAACTCAGGTGGCTGCTCCCCGCCAACCCAAACACGCCCCCTCCAGGACCACAGAGGTCCAGCCCTGGGGCCTTCCCGTATTTCCTCCCCTAGCTCCCGCGTCCTGACCCCTCCTCCACTCTTCTCAGTTCCTCTGTTTCTCTCTCTCTCCGCCCCCAGCTCCTCCCTGTTCCTCCTCCCTTCTCCCCTCCTCTTCCTCCCCGGCTCCCCTCCCCCTCGCCTCCCTCCCTCCCCCCCTTCTCCCTCCTCCCGCTCTCTCACACACCCCCGCTTGGGCCTCCTCTCTCTCTCTCTCCGGCTCCATTTTCTCCGCCGCCGGGGGCCAGGGTCTCCTGTGGGGGGCCCAGGCGGTACCCGGTCTCCCTTTAGGGCCGGGGTGAACCCCCGGGGGAGCCGAGAGGGAAGAGACGGGCGGGGGTGGGGGCGGAGGGAGCAGCGGCCCCAGCGAGTTTGGGGGGGAAGTAACCAGGCGGGGGGAGGGGCGGAGCAAGAAGGGGGCCCCAGGGCCCCCCCAGCTATGGACGAGCGGCTGCTGGGGCCGCCCCCTCCAGGTGGGGGCCGGGGGGGTCTGGGATTGGTGAGTGGGGAGCCTGGGGGCCCTGGCGAGCCTCCCGGTGGCGGAGACCCGGGTGGGGGCAGCGGGGGGGTCCCGGGAGGCCGAGGGAAGCAAGACATCGGGGACATTCTGCAGCAGATAATGACCATCACCGACCAGAGCCTCGACGAGGCCCAGGCCAAGTGAGTGCCCCCACCCCGGGACCCCACACAGACCTGGCAGAACCCCATTCACAATTCTGAATCTTCTGGGACCCCTGGAACTCCAGAACCCTTTCTGGAATCCTTCAGCTCTCCTCTCCTTACTCCTGGGACCCTTGAGATATCTGATCTGTCTCATACTTCCTTTTACCCTCAGGCCCTGAAACCTTCACAGAGGGGACCCCAGGTGGTCTCATTCCTCCTACCCCCCCTTCCTAACCTCTCGCTGACCCCCACACTCCCTTGGAACGTCCTTCCATCTCCGGAGCCCCCTTCTGGCTTCCAGACTAAAGAACTATTTTCAGGCTTTGCTGTCCTATTTTCTTAACTCTACAGACCTAGGGGCCCCTGCACCCCATCCCCAGAACTCCCAGCACTGCTTACCCATCTTTCACCTCAGTTGAGCCAGATACTCAGTGCATCACATCCTCCACCCTCTTCAGTCCTGGACACTCCGACATGCACATCTATACTGGACTCCCCACTTGGGCTCAGCACCCCCAAATCTTTTCTGGTACCGTTGGACTCACTCTTTCCCACTCTGGCCTCCTCTTTTCCTCTGAAATTTACTGAGTCGCCCTTATTTCTCCAGTGACCACCTCCTTACCCCCCCCAAACTCTCATCTTCCATACTGTGCCCACACCATTCCCCAAAATCCCCAGCTCCCCATGGCTTCTTGGGCATCTTCCTGCAGTCTTTCTGAAACCAAGCATCTTTCCCACATCTGTTGTTCTGTGGGAGCTGGCCCTTTCCAGGATCTCCCAAATCTGTTCAGCCCCCAATCCCACACTCTTACTTCCATTCCCCTCCCACAGACTTCCCTTCCTCTTCCCTGGTTTTCAGGCTCTCTTTTCCCAGCCTCTGCTCCATTTCTTTGGCTCCTCAACTTTTATCTCTCTTTCCCCAATCCCACCCTTCTGAAGGAAACACGCCCTCAATTGCCACCGCATGAAGCCTGCTCTCTTTAGCGTCCTGTGTGAAATCAAGGAGAAAACTGGTATGTGCCCCCCCCCCATTTGTCCGCTCTGGGAATGGAACTCTGTTCACTACAGGACTTGGGCTAAGAGTTTTTGACATTTTGGGCCGTGAGGAATCAGGGAGGTTTTTGAGAGGGTTGGGGAAGAAACCATAGTTGGAAAACTTGGGGCTCTAAGAGGCGCTAGGAATAATGAGAGCTGGGTGTGGGGGACCCTGGGTCCCTGAGTCCACTTGCCTGCACACTAGGCCTCAGCATCCGAAGCTCCCAAGAGGAGGAGCCAGTGGACCCGCAGCTGATGCGCTTGGACAACATGCTTCTGGCAGAGGGTGTGGCTGGACCTGAGAAAGGAGGGGGCTCAGCAGCAGCGGCTGCAGCCGCTGCAGCCTCTGGGGGTGGTGTATCCCCTGACAACTCCATCGAGCACTCAGACTATCGCAGCAAACTTGCCCAGATTCGCCACATCTATCACTCAGAGCTGGAGAAGTATGAGCAGGTGAGGAGACAAGGTTGGGGTGAGTGGAGGGAGAGGCTCTTAGGGGCCAAAGGACTCCACACTGATCCATGGGTCCCCATGCAGGCGTGTAATGAGTTCACAACCCACGTCATGAATCTGTTGAGGGAGCAGAGCCGTACACGGCCCGTGGCACCCAAGGAGATGGAGCGCATGGTGAGCATCATTCATCGGAAGTTCAGCGCTATCCAGATGCAGCTCAAGCAGAGCACCTGTGAAGCTGTCATGATCTTGCGTTCCCGCTTCCTGGATGCCAGGTGCGGGCCAGGGGCTCCTTCCCATTCCTTTCTAGCCCCCAAGCCACTATGTTGTACAATTGGGTACCCTGTGACAGTGATGCCCTCTGGGGTCATGGAACCTGGTGGCCTTTTTAAAACACCATCACCACCTTTCTGCCTCCCCTGTAGGCGAAAACGTCGAAACTTCAGCAAACAGGCCACTGAGGTCCTAAATGAGTATTTCTACTCCCACCTGAGTAACCCCTATCCCAGCGAGGAGGCTAAAGAGGAGCTTGCCAAGAAGTGTGGCATTACTGTCTCTCAGGTATGGCTTGGTGAGAAGAAGCCTTTAGGCAGAAAGTTCTCAGCTCCCTTTAAATAAGGGGCTTTGAAGGGACAGGTTTCCTTCTGACCCGCTTTTCTGCCCAATACCCCACAGGTCTCCAACTGGTTTGGCAACAAACGGATTCGCTATAAGAAAAATATTGGAAAATTCCAAGAGGAGGCGAACATCTATGCCGTTAAGACTGCTGTGTCAGTCACTCAGGGGGGCCACAGCCGTACCAGCTCCCCGACACCCCCTTCTTCTGCAGGTGGATGCCATCACTACTCTGCGTGGCTATTTTGTATACTTCCTACTTTTGTCACTACTTCCTGTCTAGGCAGGATCATAGCAGAGAGGGTATTTTGGGGTGAGAGGGACCAAGCTGAGATAAGGTGGAAATGTCAGGATTCAGAGGTCACTTCCGTGTAGTTACTTCTGCTTTTTTTCCAGCGGGTGGCCAGAGGTGGCTTTGGAAACAGCCTGTTCTTTCTGAGTGGTAGATGTTGTGTTGTAGATAGTTTGGGAATAGTAGCACACCCCCACAGAGCTAGTGCAGAAAGATTTTTGGAAACAGATTTGTGGTGTGTCACCCGTCTGTCCTTTCGGCCTCTGCTGCACTTTCCCTAATTCCTTTTCTGCTCCCACAAGGCTCTGGCGGCTCTTTCAATCTCTCAGGATCTGGAGACATGTTTCTGGGAATGCCTGGGCTCAACGGAGATTCCTATTCTGCTTCCCAGGTCAGATGCCCCACATCCTTTGAAGTAGGCCCTTCTCAAACCCTATTCCCATCCCTTTTTTTTCTGCAGTGTCCTCTCACTGTTCATACCATCCTCTGCTGCCTGCAGGTGGAATCACTTCGGCACTCAATGGGGCCAGGGGGCTACGGAGAGAACCTTGGGGGAGGCCAGATGTACAGCCCTCGGGAAATGAGGGTAAGTGCGCACTGGAAGTCCCTGTTTCTCCAGCTCTTAGCAGGACAGGAGGGCCTTCTCCTCAGTAGCATTATCCCCAATGTAGGGCTTCTTAGCGCCCTCCCCTAACTCTCTGTCATTTTCCAGACAAATGGTGGCTGGCAGGAGGCTGTAACTCCATCCTCAGTGACATCCCCAACAGAGGGACCAGGGAGCGTTCACTCGGACACTTCCAACTGATCTCGCCCCTCAGGGCCACAGGGGCTGGCGCTCATAAGGCGACTGTTGAAGAAGATGGAGACATCCAGAGGATACACCCCAGACACAGAAGAAGCACAAGACAGAAGGGCAAACGGGGTCTTCCCGTCCTAGACTGGACGCTCAGTGCTGGGGGTGGTAACCACAAGGCAGAGAAAATGAGGTCCCCTAAGGGGACAGTGGGGTCTGTCTCCCCCTTTTTTCCTCTCTTTAAGCCTTTCTCTCCCCATTTCTGTCTTAACACAGAAACACACACTCCCAGAAACCTGTTTTACAGACCTCTAACACACACAGCTATTCTGTTTTTCTGTCTCTGGCCTCCCTCTCCCTTCCCTCCCTCCCCACTTATCTACTCTGGAATCTGTGGAGACGCTAGCCCTGCCCAACCAGAGATGCCAAAAATGGGGACACAACTTCTGAACAGAGGACATGGGCTGTGCCCCCAGAGCATCCCCACCCCCTGCTCCTCCAGACGGCTTTATTACCTCATACGCAGCTCATCTTAAACCAATAGAATCGCTCGGTGGACGAGAGTGTCTGACTCAGATATCTACCTCGGAGGGACTTTCTGCTACTTTAGGGAATTGTTGACTGGGCTTTAGGGTTCAACTTTTTTTTTTTTTCCCAAGGAAAAGAAAGAAACCCTGGGATCTGTCTGTATTTGTGGGGAGGATGGTTGTTTTTGGTTCTTGATTTTTAATTTAGGTTGGGGAAGTAGACATTTTATAAATCTTTTTTTTTTTAAACTTGATTTCTTTCCCATGTTAGGCGTGATAGCCAAAGGGGTCCTGTTAAGAGAAACAAACAAATAGAAACTGGTGAAGAGGGTCACCTAGCCCCAGTCCTGTCCATCGAAAGTGAATTTTGTGAGGCACCAATCCTTCACCCATAAAGTGGCTGAGGTGTTCTTTGCTTGTGCAGGCAGCTAGATGCTGCATTTGGTATGGGGCCCGTGCAAGGTGTGCCTTGCTGGCTTTCTGTCCCCTGCTTCCTACAACTCTTAGTTAGGGATGGACTCAGTAATGTTGAGGAAATCGGGTGCTACCTTCCCCTATGAGTGATTTGTGTGTGTGTGTTTTTTTTGTTTTTTTTTTTTTAATATTTTCAGATTAGAGGGAGAAGGATTGGGAGGGGGATTATTGCCAAATATATTAAATATGGGTCGGGGTGCTTGTATAGGTCTTTTCCTCAGTTTCCCCATAAAGGAGGTATCTTTGTTTCTCATGCCAAAATTAAGACCTTAGAAAGGAGGGAGGTTGCAAAAAGCCAACTGTGGGGAAAAGTAAAACCAACACCATCCTGTCCTCAGCCTTGAGCCCTGCCACATGAACCCCTCAAACGTCCTCAGGATTTAACAGGACTGTCTGAGTGGGGAACTCCTGCCATCGAGGATGTGGGCAGAATTAGGGGGCAGGTTGGGAGTGTGATTGGTGTGGGTGGGAGGCACGGTTCAGGGGCAGTTCTCTCCTCACTTGTAAACTTGTAGTTTCACAGAACAAATTGCAGTTTTAAATAAAGAAACTTCTTTTTTCCCTGGGTTTAGTTGAGAATTTTTTTCGAAAACATGAGAAAACCCAGAAATTTTTTTTTTCCTCTTACAAAGCCTCAGATCAATTTCTCCCGAAGTTCCCCTATGTGTCCTCCCAGTGTTGCCCCCACTACCCAACTCCGCAGTTCACCCTTATCTCCCTACCATGGAGAACAACAGCCTGGCCTGAACCCAGTTGCCTAGCAACCTTGTCTAGGCAAGATGGGGTCTCCAGTCATATACTAGGCAGGTCTCCACAGACAATGATGGAATACAAATATGGTGGTGGGTCCCAAAGATTGGGGGCTGTGAGGGGATGAGAGATTCTAGAAGGTCCACCTTCCCACCCCCATAGGTGTGGCTGTCCTCACAGGCTGCTAGTACCCAGGGGTGGGGTGATCATAATAGTTTCTCCTAGTACTTGAAGGACTCTTCAGAGAAGCATGAATTCCTAGCATTCCCTGTGACTGAACAGGATGGGGAGTTGGGGGCAGGGGTAGGGTGCCAGCCTCCCCTAGGGCGGTGGCCACAGCAGTGCAAGGGGCAGACAGCGCCTGGAGCCTGGGAAAGAAGCAGGATGGCAGCAGCTGGAGCCTGGATGCTGGTCCTCAGTCTGTGGGGTGAGCTGTTACCCTCCTCAACCAATCCTCCCTGCAGAGAGCACTCTTGTCACCCACCCCACATCTCCCTAGAACTTGCTAGGAACCTAGCCTCTGCTTTCTAAACACACCCACTCTGTCCTAATTTCATGAGCCCCCAGCTCCCTTGCTGCCCTTCACTACAGTGCTGTCTCCCAGGAGCAGTAGTAGGCAGTCAGAACATCACAGCCAGGATTGGAAAGCCACTGGTACTGAACTGTAAGGGGGCCCCCAAGAAACCACCCCAGCAGCTGGAATGGAAACTGGTAAGCAGGGCTTCTGTTCAGCCACCTAACTTACAGAGAGACCAAGGATGGTTTGCATCCCCACCTCCCTGTCTCATCAGCCCTGCCCCAAAGGACTTATACCATTTAGGCTCTTCTCTGTCCCCAGAACACGGGCCGCACAGAAGCTTGGAAAGTCTTGTCCACCCAGGGAGACTCCTGGGATAGTGTAGCTCACATCCTCCCCAACGCCTCCCTCCTCCTTCCTGCTGTTGGGATCCAGGATGAGGGGACATTCCGGTGCCGGGCCATGAGCCGGAAAGGAAAGGAGGCAAAATCCAACTACCGTGTCCAAGTCTACAGTAAGAGTTCCAGGGCCTTGTCCAGGGCCCACTTGTTGTCTAAGGAAAAGGCATCAACCCCAGCCCCTGACTCCTCAGCCCTTGTGTATGAGAACCTGACTTCCACTGCCTTCATCTGCACACCTGGGGTATGAAAACCTTCAATGCTACAGCAGTCTGATTGGATTTTTCCTCCTCCAGAGAATCCTGGGAAGCCAGAAATTGTAGATCCTGCTTCTGAACTCACGGCTGGTGTCCCCAGTAAGGTAGTAGAAGAAAAAGAAACAGAAGACCTTGTGAATAGGAGAGTGTGGCTGTGTTTGTGTTTGTGTGTGTTAATGAAGTTTCTATTTTCAGAGGATGAGGCAATCACTCTTTCCACAGGTGGGGACCTGTGTGTCAGAGGGGGGCTACCCTGCAGGGACTCTTCGCTGGCACCTGGATGGGAAACCCCTGATAGCCGATGGGAAAGGTGAGTGCCAAGGTCCACACTCTGAGCTATCTTCTCTGACACTCCTTGTATACCCATCCTTGCATGTCTCATTTTGTCTTTCTGCCACCCCAGGAGTATCTGTGAAGGAAGAGACCAGGAGACACCCTGAGACAGGGCTTTTCACAATCCAATCAGAGCTGGTGGTGACCCCAGCCCTCGGGGGAGCTCCCCACCACACTCTCTCTTGTAGTTTCAGCCTTGGCCTGCCCCGGCACCGAGCTCTGCATGCAGCCCCGATCCAGCTTAGTGTCTGGGGTGAGTGCAGAGGTGGGCCCTGAGCTCAGTGAGCACATTCTGGACACACAGCTCTCAAGAAGACAGGGGACAGGCCTATCTCCACAGAACTCATATGTCTCTCAACCTCATGCCCTTCCCTGGCCCCAGAGCCTGTACCCCTGGAGAAGGTCCAATTAGTGGTTGAGCCAGAAGGTGGAATAGTAGCTCCTGGTGGAACTGTGACTCTGACTTGTGAAGCCCCTGGACAGCCACCACCTCAGATTCACTGGATCAAGGATGTGAGTGGCCTGGGTGGTTGGGAGGTAGAGAGATACATCATCAGCAAGTGGAGGACAGACATGGGTTAATGAAAGGAGAGGCAGGCAAAGAACCGTAGGGGAAAACAGAGCATCTGAGGGTGTGATACAGGAGAATGGGATGTGTGGACAGGGTTTTCATAATAGCCTCTTGTCCTGTCCCCCGGATCAGGGCATGCCCCTGCTTCAGCCCTCCAGCCCCAGGCTGCTCCTTCCTGAGGTAGGGCCTCAGGACCAGGGAACCTACAGCTGCGTGGCCACCTATTCCACCCATGGGCCCCAGGAAAGCTCTGCTGTCAGCATCAGCATCATCGGTGAGGAGACCACCCCCAAATCCAAGGGATCCTGGGGCTAGGGTGAGTGATTCTGCAGCATCCTATTCCCTACCCTATTTTAGGCACCATCCCAGTGCCCTGCCATCCCTTCCCTGGTCCAGCACATCCAGGCCCCCTCTGCCCCACCCAAACCCTGCCAAGAGAACACCCAGCCTTAAAGGAGCCTCCCCACCTCCCTCACTCTCCCCATCTCCCATCACTGCACTGAATAAAGGGAAAGACACTTCACTAGGGCCCCAAAAACAGTCCTCTCCCAAACTGGAGACCTCCCTTCTAATTTAATCTTTGTCTTCCAGAAACAGGCCAGGAAGGGCCAGTCGCAGGTGAGGGGTTTCAAAAGGCCAGAGAAGAAAGAACCAGACATGTCCCAAGACATGTGACTGGCGGGGTACTACAGCCAGCAAGAAAGGAAGAGAGAGTGGTGACTATGCCTTCAGTTCTCCTCTCCCTACAGGCTCTGTTGGGGGGCCAGGGCTGGGAACTCTAGCCCTGGCCCTGGGGATCCTTGGAGTCCTGGGGACAGCTGCCCTGCTCATTGGAATCATTGTGTGGCAGAGGCAAAAACACCGAGGAGAGCAGAGGTGAGCTGAGACAGCAAGACATCTCAGACTGGGGTTTTCTGGCAGCAAGTGAGGGGCTTAGAGTAGAAGAGCGGAGTGCTGGGCATCATGTGCAGGATTCTCCTCAATGCTCCTCCCCAGAAAAGCCCCAGAAAGCCAGGAAGAGGAGGAGGAACGCACAGAGCTGCGTCAGACTGAGGAGACCGAGGTGACCGAGGGCAGTGCAGGAGGGCCTTAAGGAGTCCATGGTCAGACCTCAGCTGTCACCTCCCTTTTCTATTTCTTTCTTGCTATTCTGGCCTCAGCCCAGCTCTCCTTGTACAGTGTCTACCCCAACTCACCTCCCCATCCAGGGCCCCCCACAAACAGTGACAAGTAAACACCTGACACATCTTGCCCTATGTGCCATGTATGTGTGTGTGTTTGTGTTTGTGGGCAACCTTACCCCATGCAGGCCTGAAAGCCTTGCGGGGCTGTCCCATATCACCCTAAACATCTACTCAAGTTGGGGAGATACTCTTGTCCTGGAAGGTAGAGGGAAGGAAGACACTGGGAAGAGTTCCCACCAATACATTTCACTTTATTATTATTAGTGGTAGCAGTAGTATTTACTTGACTTTGTAATAAAGGAGGTTGTTGAATGGGAGGAAACAATTTGAGTCAGAACCCACATTAGACCCTGGGGAGAGAAAAATCAAATCAACAAGTGGGGAGTGGGAGGAGTCAGAAGGAAACTTGCCTACCTTTAACATCAAATCTAGAAATCTGAGGGAAAGCAGAAGGTAGGAGAGGAGAGACAGACATTCTCTTCAGTCTGTCCTCCTCCCTCAGGGCTAGAAGTCAGGATAAGTGAGCACGTCAGAGGATAAGTGAGCCGTTAGAGCAGAAAGCTCTCTCATCCTATGTCCAGGTATGACTTCTCCTCCCCAGGCCCTCCTCAAGAGTGGCTGGTTGGGCCTTAGCCAACAGAAGTGGACAGAATAGGGGAGGGAGGTCCTGAAGTAAGGAGGGTCAAGAGAGACACCAATACTGATTCTCCTCTGGCTGGAGGTAGGCAGGAAGGAGACACAGCTCAAATACTGAGCAGCCAGATGAAGAATAAGATAGCAAGAAACAGGAACAGGGAATCCTGCCAGCTGGAGGCCGTGTGGCCCTGTCCCAGATCCACACCTGTGGGAGAGACAAGAGCTGTAGAGGATGCACCCACTTCCATGGCAGGGAGGGGACCTGAGGGGATTTAAAGGGCTCCCCAGTAGGAGCTGAGGGATGGCTCTTACCTGTGCCTCGACGGAAGGGCTCGTGGGTATTGAAGACGGTGGTGAAAAAGCCAAACGGAAAAGCACCAACACCAAATGAGAAGTGAAAGCCCCCAATGTCACCAAAAGGCTGGAATCCCTAGGAAGGTGGAGAAAGTCAAAAGAGAAGCAGACAAGTCTTCGGGAAGGAAGAAAAACAGTAGGGCTAGAAGACTCACCCCTCTACTCTCTGGAGCCGGTCGCTGGCCCTGGGGGCGGGGTGGAGTTTTTAATCTGTGAGAAGGAAAGGGAGTATCAACAGGAACGTTCTCCTCTTCCACACATACCACCACCACCCCCACCCCCGAGAGCAAACAGCCTTTGATGCTCCCTCAATACCAGCAACTCTTGTACCTGGGATCCTGGGGCTTCTGGCTCCCTCGTCCATAAAGTGGGACAACCTTCTCTCTGCTGATCCCAGCTTTACACACTGGGCACTCTTGCCGCTCCGGCCGTGTTTCCAGCCACTGGGGAGAAAAAAAATGAAGCGGTTTCCAGTAGGGCCTTCCAGCTCCTCAGAACTCCCCATTTCCCTCTTCATCTCTTCTGAGTACGCACCTGATGAAGACACGGCCAACTGTATGGAGGGAGGCAAAAAAAAAAAAAGGTCAAACTATAATAAGGGGCAGACTCACACTTTACAGATACCCATTTCACTCCTCTTCCCAAGGATTTGTGCTGTTTCATCTTTTCCGGGATCTCTACCACCGCAGCCAACCTGGTTTTCGTGCTTCTCTGAAGTTCAACCACCTAAAGCTCCACCTATCCTCAACACACTCAGTCCTCTTGTTCCCCAGCATGCACACACATACATTCTCAACCCCTCTGCCTGTACACTTAATATCTGGTTAATCCTCAGCCCAGCCCCATTACCCTCAAGCCAAACCTACTAACGTTATCTCTCCCTTACTCCTTTCCACTCACTCTCAGGCCCAATAAAGTATTTCCAGGACCCTTTAATATCTCAAGGCTGCCCCTCCGCAGTGTCCTTATTCCTAGATTTGTCATACCAGCCCCTCCCAGACTTCACCTGAATCCTACCATTCCCTGGGTCTTCCACACTCAACGAATGCATGCCTTCTTTAACCTTTGGGTCTCATCTGTTTCCACCTGTACAGCTAAGACCACTGTAAGGTAGTCTTAGGGGACACACCTTACAGAGTGTCCCTCCCGTCCCGCGCGCTCTTAACATACCCCATGCCCCAGGTCTTAATTCCCATCACCCCTTATTTTACACAGATCTATTTTTACAGACGTGACACTCCCACCCACACATATCTAAAAAGACGTGTGCCCTCACCTATGCACACGTACACACCCTCTGATTATCTGTATGACTGTGTGGTCCGCCACCACTAGACTCTACGGTACAGAGGTGAGCCCCTCCTCCCTCCCGGTGTTCCCGGTTCTCACCAGTACAGGTGGCCACACACACTGACCACAGCTTCCCGAGCAGTCTCCAGACAGATATTACATTCGAAGGTCGCGCCTGTCCCACCCCGCTCACGGTTTGGCCCTTCGGGGCCCCCATCTTCCTGCTCTGCTGCTGCCATGGCCGATTCTGTCACCCCCGCGTACCCTCTCTGTACACCCAAACACACATACACATACCCCAACGAACGAGAAACCGTTTGTTGGGCAGGCCCTAAAGCCTTGTAGTCACCATTGGCCTGAGCGCCTGCCAATCACATGGAGTTCAAAGGAAATAATTCGCAGAAAGTGTAAGGGCGGATAGAGGCTGGCGCCGTCTGGCCCTTGCACAATGACTATTGGTTGGTACAGTGGGAGTCAGTATGTAGAGCCGTGAGATTCGTGAATAACTAGGTAGTCCCCGCCCACGCACGGACGGTTTTATTCGTCTGAGTAGCTGCCTGTCATAACTAAAGACCAGAAGCAATTGGTTCGACCCTATATAGCCCTCGCCCACCGTAGACCCTTTTCTTTCCTTCACTTCCTCTGTCAGAGAAAGTCTAGGCTCCTATTGGACTTTGTAGTGTGCGATTACAAAGCAATTGATTGGTTAGAATTTGGCAGGAAAATGGAGATTTTATACAATGCGCTTGCGCAGCACGGGCTCGCCGGGCTGGCCCAATCCTGAGAGGGTTGAGCTTCCTCTGGTCCCACCCCCTCACCTCTACTCTTGTCTCCATGGCGACTGCTCTACAATTGGCCGGGCTTGAGGTTCAAGGGCTTCAGTATGGCTTCATCCGGGTCCTCTAGCTGTGGCTTCTCTCGGCTGATTGGGCTATTTCCTTGTCCCTGACTGGCCAAGATCTGGAAAGGCAGCTAAGAGCTGGGAAAAGAGGGCAAATACTAGGGCTGCAGGGTTGAAAATGGCTCCGGCCTCCCTCAGTGACGTAGAGAGCCGAATTTGGGCCCGCCCCTCCCTTTTAGTGAAGAATGGAGTAGAACTGGGATTATCCCGACATTTGGAAGGTGCGAGTATCTACCTGCAGCGTTGGTGTTAACCCACTTCCCTCAGCTGGACCGCTCAGCGTGCCCCACTTTAGGTGATATACAAATCAGAACTGAGCTAAAATCCCTTGCCCATTTTAACGTGGCACGCAAAAGTTGGTCTCCACTCCATTTTAAACCTAGAAGCAGCAAAGGTCTGGCTCCTCCCCTTTGTGCGTGCCTGTAGATGGGCAAGGCCCGCCCCTTTGGGGGTAACACGCGGCGGAATGGGATTAGGCCCGCCCCTTCTCAGCATAGGTTCCGTAAAACTGGGGTCTTCCTGCAGGCTTGGATCCCTAAGACTTGGGCAAGCTGCTTCAGAATTTAAGCTTTCCTCAGTGACCCTAACTCTGCCAAGGAGCAGAACTAGGTACCAGTTCTGTCACTGCCAGTGTTCTTTACATCCTCATCCCCAAGGTGTGTAAACTCATTCGAGGAAAAAGTGCGTCTAGGGGCGGGAGGCAGGCGCTGTCTAAAGGCTACAGAGCAACACCTGATAAAAAGTCACGTGACTCGAGTGGGGCGAGGTGAGAAGTTGGCAGATTCCTAGAAGACGGGAGTAGAGAGTTCAGGAGGCCTGAGGCTGTTTAGGAAAGAAGGAATTAAAAGAAGGAGAGGTGAAGCCCTAGGAAGGAGGAGTGATGGAATGATCCTGGTAAAGGGACATGAGCAATCCTAGGGTATGGGGAAGAGGGGAGTAGGGTTGGAAAGGGTGCAAGATGAGGAGGCTTGCTCGCTCCAGAGGAATCAGTATTCTTACCCACTTTTTTCTTTCTTTCAAGGAACCCTCTGGAAGAAAAGATGCAGCCACATTCTGTGTTGGGGTGGGCAGGGTTGGCTCAGCTTGAGTAAGGAGGCTAGCAGGAAGAACTAGGAAAGAAAAATTGCTGAAGCAACTAAAACAACGGGAATGGGAAAGACGAAAGCTAGAGAATGTTCCTTAACCTTTGAAGGCCAGAGAGGGTCGGGGAGGAAGTCGGGGTCGGGGGTCGGGGGTGGGGGGAACTCTCCAAGGAGACTAGACCATACCATAGGACTGGAGAGTGAAGTGAGGCGAGATGGAACCCTGGCGAGAAAAGAGGTAAAGAATGCAATGCCTGGCATAATAAATGTTTGAAACGGAATCGAAGACAGGAGAGGCGGTCTTAGAGAAGAGTTGCAGCCGGAGAGAATAAGCATCAGATAGGGGAGTTAAGGAGCAAGGGAGAAACCAGTAAGAGACTAACCAAGGAAAAGGCAGCAAGTAGAGTGCAGGTAGACAATGAGGGGAGGAATGGGCTGAGGAAATCTGTGTGCTGACAGGGTGTCAGAGGAAAAAATTAACATGCAGCCGGACCCCAAGAAGGAAACAGGCAGAGCCCGGCTGAGCTCTTGTGGGAAGGTGGTAGCAAGCGACTGCTGGAGGATGAGGGGAGGGGATGCCTGGGTCCCTGGGAAGTGATTGGTAAAACAGGCCGCCCATCACCGCCCCCCACTTCCTGGCCGGCCCCGGAAACCAGCAGGCGGTGGGGAGGGGTGGCAGGGGAGATAGCGGCAGCAGCAACCCCAGCCCTCAGAGAGAGACAGCAGGGAGGGAGAGAGGGAGGGAGGGAGGGAGCTTGGGGGACAACCCCCCATCATTCCTACCGCTATGGGCCCAGCCTCCCATTCTCACCTCCCCTCCATCGGCCGGGGCTAGAACACCCTCCCCAATCCCGTCGCCCCCTTGGCACCGACACCCCGACAGAGGCAGAGACACAGCCAGCCGCCACCACCGCTGCCGCAGCCTGGCTGGGGAGGGGGCCAGCCCCCCAGGCCCCCCACCCCACTGAGGTGGGGGCGGGAAAGGGAAGGGAGGAGGAGGGAGGGGGATGCTGAAAGGGATGTGGATGAGGGGATGGGGAGAGATTGGGTCTGGGAGGGCCGACTAGAGAGAGGGTTGCAGGGGAAGGGAGAGGGGGCCTGAGGGAGAAGGGGTAAAACTGGAGAGGGAGGAGAGATGGAGACCCTGTGAATTAGGGACTGGGGGTGTGGGCAGGGAATCTGGAATCATGAATAAGGCATTCCTTACACCTTCCCCAAAACCTCTTCCCGGTCTTTGGCCCCACATGACTCTTGAACGAGGGAGGGGGAGGGAAGAAGGCATTTGGATTGCCCTTCTCCTCCCCCAGCAGAATTTGCTTCCTAGGAATGTCCTCAGACACCTCTCTATTTCCCTCCAGGCACAGGCCTTCTGGTTTCACGGGGGCTTTCCACACTGCTAACCTTTGCTGACACAGATGCCTTGTGTGGGGCTGTGTTTTCTACATTGAGCCTGTGTGCTTTTGACATGCTTAATGGCTTTGAGTGTGCCTCAGGTTGTCCCTGTGTTGTCCATGGGCGATGGAGAAGTGATGTGTTATCTTCCCTCAGAATTACTCATTTTCATAGTTTGGGTCCCATGTATCCCGTCCAATTTTGACATGTTTAAGTACCACTTAGGTGTTTTCATGGATCGCATCTACTTTGTGGTTTCATGGTACTGGCATGTTTTATATTTTTGCATGCTTCCTTCAGTGGGTAGAGGTTATACTTCAGTTTGTCTTGGCTCACATGTCCATGGTCCATGCCAGAATCTTCACATGTAGAATCCTGTGATTTGACTAGTGCACACTCTTGTTGTGATGGATTGGCCTGTTTGCCACATGTGTTTTCACACTGTACATGTATGTGTGTGTTCCTTCTCAGGACACACTGATGTGGCATGTGATAGGTGTGCTCCTGATTACATGTACTCTTTCATAATTTTATTGGCAATATCTTTTGTAAGCTTTTTGCTTCTTAACCCATTTGGCCCTCCCATGTGTTTCTAAATCCTTGGACTCATGCCCCTGAGAAGGTCAGTGACTTACTATCCCATATTAAGAGGATGGTAACTAGGCCTCCAAGTCCCCAAAGAACCATCCGATAGCCCTTACTTGGCTGACCTTGTGGCTTGTGACTCTTTACTCACATTATTTAGACAGTGGCTGTGGAGCGTCTGGGGGACTCACCAGTGTGTGTCACAGGGTTCAGCCCTGCCTTGACACTGGCCCCCACCAGCATCGTCTGCATTTGTGAACATCATCAGTCACCACACTGTTTACACTCTTGGCATGTATTCGATGGCAGCAGCGTGCTCTTTACCCTGTGACATGAAGGCCCCCATTTTGTATGTTTCTTGTGTGTGAGCTGACACCATTCATCTTTGTGATTGTTACCACTCTGTCTTCACCATGCCCACATATTGTTTGTGTGTATTCAGAGTAGATTACTGTTAGACTTGGTGCGTTGTTCTCTTGGTGCCTTTTCTTTTCATGATTAATATTCTCTGAGAGGTATAGCCATCTGATTCATGATCAGAACGGTCTCCTTTTAATTGTGGTTGTGTGGTACAGCCCTACAATCCATTCAGCAAATGTTTATTGAGTGTCAACTCTACCTCCTATCCAGGACATTGGGATAAGGCACTCCCTGTCCCAAGCTGCTTAGAGCTAAGGAAAGGACATGAAAATACCAGTAAACAGAAACAGTGTGGTGTCAAGATCAGTGGTCGTCAAACTTGTGTGCATATCAGTAAGTCTGGAGTGAGGTCCAAGAATTTGTATTTCCATCATTCCCTGGTGATTTTGATACCACACTTTGAGAACCACTGATCAAAATAAAAGTGTAACAACAACACAGGCCTGGAGGGTTCAAGAAGCCCTCTAGAAAGTGACACTGATTTGTGTGAGGCAGGTGACTAAGGGGGAAGCACATTCCAGCCAAAGGGAATAGCTTGTTCAAGGCACAAAACCATGGAAGCCAGTTGTGTGTCTGAGGAACTGAAGTAAATTGGCTTGACTGGTGCAAAAATGGCAGTTTGGGGGATGTGGCCAAAGACATAACTAGAAGTGAACTTGGCAAGACAGGCCTTTAGGCAAGACAAGGACATATTCAAGTTTGTGCTGCAGAAAACTCAGTGGTTGCCATGTGGAAGGTGGATGAGAGGGAAAACAGGAGCCTACTACAGATAGCCCAGGGTCGAGGCAAGAATCCCATCTGGTCTGAGTGGCAGAGGCAGCAGGGGTTGGGCAGCGCAGAACAGTTACCTGTGTATAACTACCCCACTTTAGAGCTGGCAGGAGCTCATGTTTCCTCTGTTGCCTCTTAACCTTCACCCTTGGCAAAGAGCTTACCTTTAAGTAGAGTTGTCCTGTCATTGGAAGGAAGTGCCTGTGGCCTTAATGGGAGAATGACAGGTGTTGTCCTGAATACCCTCTTTGTGAGATGTGACCCTCCCCCAGCAGTGGGCAGAGTGGAGGAAGGAGGAAGAACTACAAGGAGAAGGGAGGTGCTTCATGCCTGGGCGTCTTCTTCCTGAATACTTGCCTTTCCTGGGGCAGGTGGTATGATGCTCATTTCATTCTCTGCCCTTTCGCCACTTGGTGAGGCCTTTGACGCTGCAGCTGCCAGGCCTGTTGCCTTCGGGGTTGTTGGAAGAGAGGGAAGGGCATGATAGGATTTGCTTGCCTGTCTTTGTATGTAGCAATTCCCAGTTTGTTTCGAAGCTTTAGGTTTGCTGGGAATACTTTTTATCTGGGAATGGTGGGGGGAGGGTGGAAGGCTTACTAGGTAGGGAGGGATTTTTTAGGAATACCTTTGAATTCCTTATCTGGCTTGTGCAGTGGTTAAAGCTATTGACCACTGCCCTAAAGGTTGGTAATTCAAAACCATTAACAACTCCATGGAGAAAGATGTGGCAGTCTGCTTTTGTAGAGATTTGTAGCCTTGGAAACCCTATGAGGTTGCTGTGAGTTAAAATCAACTCTGTGGCTGGCTGGTATCAGTCACTGGGTGTGTTTGTAAATTGTGTGTATGTGTGTCTGCATTAGTGACATGACCCTTTACTCATGTCATTTAGCCCTTGAGTGTGTGTCTGTAGGTGTTCTGTCACTATCACTCAGCTGTATGTTGTGTATACATGTGTATTGTGTATACATGCAGACAGCAGCATAACCAAGTAATTAGTGCAAGATGGTGGTATTTAATGTAGGAGCTGCCTCTTAGTAACTGTATGACTGTAGGTAAGTCATTTAATCTCTCTGGGTCTATCTCCTATAAAATGTATGTAACAGTAGTACGTCATAGGTTATTGTGTGGATTATACTTAAAAGTTATCACAGTGTATGGGCCAGCACTGTATAATGTGAGCCATCTTTGTAATTCCTAATTTTTGAGTAGGCACATTGAAAAAGGCAAAAAGAGACAGGTGAATTTTGTTTTCATACTGTCCATTATTTATCCTATATAGCCAAAAGATTATCATTTCAGCATGTAATTAATATAAAAATTTATTAGTGGGATATTCTAGTCTATTTGTCAAGTCTTTGAAAGCTAATGTGTATTTGACACAGCACATCTCGGTTTGGACTAGCCACATTTCAAGTGCTCACTAGCCACCTGTGGCTAGTGGCTACCATAGAGGGCCGCACAAGTATAGATTATTATGAAACCCTCACAAGCTGTAAGTGTTAGCTATCATTGTTATTACTGTCCTCTTATTATGCCTATGAATTGTGGTTCGTCTCCCTTGTCTCTGTGAGTGTGTCTGGGGCCTGCAAGGAACAGTCTTGAGATTCTCCATCCCAACTGCCCCCATCCTGGAGTGGCTACCTGACAATGTTTCAGTGTCCAGTGGAAGCCATGACCCTGATAGTCCCCCACCCCACCCTCTGTGCCTTGCCCACTCTGTTCCCCTCCAGGAACCAGGCCCACTGTCCCTTGCCCTGTTCCCTGTAGGTGGCTAGAATGGAGCTGTGGCCAGGGGCATGGACGGTGCTGCTGTTGCTCTTCCTGCTGCTGCTCTTCCTGCTGCCCACCCTGTGGTTCTGCAGCCCCAGTGCCAAGTACTTCTTCAAGATGGCCTTCTACAATGGCTGGATCCTCTTCCTGGCTGTGCTCGCCATCCCTGTGTGTGCTGTGCGAGGACGCAACGTTGAGAACATGAAGTGAGGGGGGAGGGGAGGCGGGTGATGAGGGACCCTTAGGGTCAGGAGTAAGCAGTGGAAGGGGAGGGCATGGGGTATGTGGGAGAGGCTGAGATGTCCAGACCAAGGAAGGAGGAGAGGGGCTGCAAAGATGCCTAGAAAGACAGTGGGGCTGAGGCAAGCAGGATGTCAATGGATCCCACTGGAACCCCTTGCTGTGACCCCACAGGATCTTGCGTCTGATGCTGCTCCACATCAAATACCTGTATGGAATCCGGGTGGAGGTGCGAGGGGCCCATCACTTCCCTCCCTCACAGCCTTACGTCGTTGTCTCCAATCACCAGAGCTCCCTCGACCTACTTGGTGAGATCCCTCCACTGGGTACACCTCACCCAACCATGTCGTTCCTTCTGGGACTTTGCTCAGAATTCTCTGCCTTGGAATTCCCTGATTCCCCTCCTCTGGGCTCTTCCTCCTTGTTCCCTAGTACCTTTCCCTAAGGTAGAGCTGACCTTATAGGCAGGATACATACACCTGTACTCCTCTCTCCTCTACCTGGAGTTCCTGCCCCACTCCCAGTGTCTCCCTTCCTTTATTTCCAGTTCCTAGAAATGTGGGCGATGACCTAGGTGAGGTGGTTGCCTCCTCGCTGATCCTTATCCCCACCCTCCCTCTGCCCAAGGGATGATGGAGGTGCTGCCTGGCCGCTGTGTGCCCATTGCCAAGCGCGAGCTGCTCTGGGCCGGCTCTGCAGGGCTGGCCTGCTGGCTAGCAGGAGTCATCTTCATTGACCGGAAGCGCACAGGGGATGCCATCAATGTCATGTCTGAGGTGGCCCAGACCCTGCTTACCCAGGATGTGAGTCAAACTGGGGAAATGGGAGTTCAGAGGCTGTGGAGTAGAATAGTTGTAAATAAACTGGTATGCAGGGTCAGAAGGGCCCCAGAGGTTCCATCCGTAGCATCAGACCCACTTTCTGACTCTTCCATATGTGTGTTTTTCTTGACCTTTTCTTTCTCCCAGGTGCGGGTCTGGGTTTTTCCTGAGGGAACAAGAAACCACAATGGCTCTATGCTGCCCTTCAAACGTGGCGCCTTCCACCTGGCAGTCCAGGCCCAGGTGATTAGTACTTCCCCTTCCTACTGTTTAACTCCTCAGCCCCCCACCATCCCTTCTTTGGCCAGGGGCTTACCGTGAGGGTCTCAGAAGGATGCTCTTGGCTTGTTCCCTTTTCCTTTCCACCAGGTTCCCATTGTCCCTATAGTCATGTCCTCCTACCAAGACTTTTACTGCAAAAAGGAGCGCCGCTTCACCTCGGGTAAGGGATCTGGGCAGGGCTGGGAGTGGGGTGGGGGTGCTGGAAAGGGCATGAAGTGGCTTGGAGGATATTCCCATCAGACATGAGGACCCATCTGTGGAATGTCAGAGCTGGGAGGAATCCATGGTGGTAGTTAGCTTGACCCTACAGCATTCAGAAAATTCCGGCAGTCCCTGGGTTATGAACATCTTTTACTTAAGAACAGACTGCCATGAAACGTATTATATTAAAAATTGAGTCAAATACAATGGTTCATAATAATGAATGAGTACAGTATTTTGTGATGTTCATGTGCAGTTGTGAAGTATTTTGTACAAGGACTGCCAATTAAGTTCACAAACCACTAGAAAAAGTGCTGTGTACCTCATTGCTGAATAGCACTGCAGTCATCTTGAAGTGCTGCCCTTGGGAAGCTACGTACTGACGCCAGCACCGAGTCCACCCTTCGAAGCACTTCTGGAGCTCTTTCTGGAGTGGCCATCAGAGCTGTCTTCATAATACCCTTGATGTCCTGAATGTCATCAAAATGTCTTCCTTTCAATATTTTGTGTATCTTGAGGTAAAGAAAAAGTCATTGGGGGCCAGATCAGGTGAGTAAGGAGGGTGTTCCAATGCAGTTATTTGTTTACTAGCTAAAAACTCTTTCATGGATTTAAGTTCACAAACATGCCACTGTGCTCAATGGCCATTCCAGAAGGAGTTCGAAAATTGCTCTGAAGGGTGGACTAGGTGCTGGTGTTGGTGCATAGCTTCCCAAGGGGAGTACTTCGAAGGTGACTGTAGTGATAATCAGCAAGGAGGTATATAGCACGTAGAACAATTAAGTTCACAGACATAATTGTCGGACTTTGTATGTACTGTATACCAAGACAAATGTTTGACTAACTGATGCTGAGAACCATTTGTACGTATTCTGACTTATCTATAAATTCACCTTAAAGACAGTTAGGAATGGATCTTGTTTGTAACCTGGGAACTGCCTGTATTCATCATTCATGTGTAAAGTGTACCCTGCTGAGTGGCTAATACTTAGTCAGAGGGGCTGTTACCTAGTGGGAAAGACAAAACCTGGGTATGCAAAACAGTAGTGAATAGCACACTGCATACTGAGGAGGTGTCTGGACTAGGTTATTGGAAAGGCTCCATGTAGTGGGGCCTCAGGATGGGTTCCACTAGCAAGCAAAAGGATGATTACCCAAGGGAGTAGGGAGAGAACTCAAAGTCCCAGATGGGAGTAGCAGGGGAGCTGAGGAGGAGCTAGGTCCCCCCTGAAGGCAGATGCCTGGGTGGAGGCCTTGACAGTTTCCCTCCCGATTCCCAGGGCGATGTCAGGTACGAGTGCTGCCCCCGGTGCCCACAGAAGGGCTGATACCAGATGACGTCCCAGCGCTGGCTGACAGAGTCCGGCACTCCATGCTCACAGTTTTCCGGGAAATCTCCGCTGATGGCCGGGGTGGTGGTGACTATCTGAAGAAGCCTGGGGGTGTGGCTGAGGCCCAGCTGTGAGCTCCCT
Organism: Heterohyrax brucei; assembly: GCA_028571685.1. Lineage (NCBI taxonomy): Eukaryota > Metazoa > Chordata > Mammalia > Hyracoidea > Procaviidae > Heterohyrax > Heterohyrax brucei. The sequence continues at coordinate 50,200,904 of CM053144.1, read as the reverse complement.
TCCCACCTACCTTATCTTCCCCCACCTGCCAACCCAGTGAGCCCTGGAGCAGGGCCCAGCCCTTTCCCTCATTTCCCCTCTCCCCACCTGTTCATCTCTTTGGAGTCTTCAACTTCGGAAGTGAATGTGGATGTAGCTCCGCTCCCTGCCCCTTCCCAGCCCCACCTGTGGGCACTCTTGCCTTGGTGCAGTCTCCACTATGACACCCCCCCTACCATTTTGTCTGTGGAACAGCTGGCTCCTCCCATCTCAAGTGGCTCAACCTACACAAGGGTGGGGAACCCTCCATCCTGTCCCCAGTGGACATTCTTCCTCTGTGGTCTTCTCTCCCTGTCCACTCCACATTGGCCAGTGGACTCATCCACTCCATGAACAGTTCCCTTCCACCCCGAGTCCATGGATTGAGTGGACTCATCGGTTTGTGGGGACTGCTAACCCTGTGGCTGGAAGCTGATCTTTCCAGCTGCTCCTGGAACAATCCTCCCAGGCTCATCCTGGAACCTCACCCCCACCCCACGGAGTCTTCTGTCAGTGGGGGCTGGACTCTTGTAACTCAGAGGTCTCATCCCTGCCTGTGCCCAGGTGCCCAGGATCACGTACACTCCTGGACACACATGACCAGTTTCGTTTCCACACATTTTTCTCGGCTTCCCCCGTCCATTGCACCTGTGGTACAGTTCTTCGGTGGTCCTGGACTCACCCAGTTCCCTGCAGCCTCGATGTACTACTATTCCATCCAGACACAAGGGAAAGAGGCAGACACCAGGTGCTGCGCTCACTTCTGCTCCCAGGGAGCTGGGGAAGAAACTGAACCCTGGCTGGAGGGGATAGGAGGGCTTTTAATTTATTTTTCTTTCTTTTGAGGCTTTCCCTTTCTGGGCCAATTTTCATTTCCTTGCTGTGGCATTAACCACTCCCTGCCTCCCACCCCAGATGCGTGCCCACAATCAGAGAGGTGGGCTGGGAGCAAAAGGAGAGGGTGGGACACGGTTTTTGTGTGAGTGATTTTTATTAATTATCTGGTTAATAGCAAGATACCAAGAATAAAGAGAGAAAGAGAACTGGGTGCTTTCTGGCTGTGTTACGGGTTGAAGACTCAGGGGGCAGACTGAGGCAGGTTGCTTCTTCCTTTCTCCCTCAGCTCTTGGCAGTTTCCTTTGCTTATATGTAGCCAGACAGCCTTATCACAGTTCCCTAGCCAGCCAAGCCCAGAAGATTAGGGATTCCAGTTTCTGTATAAATCAGAAGGCAGAGTGGCTGCAGAGGCTCCTTATCAGTGGTTGAGGCCAGGTCCTAGGGTGTTGTCCTCACAGGAGCCTGGTTAATGACAAGGAGATATAAATGTCAGCTGTGCCCTGTGGGAGCTGCCTCCAGCCTGGAGTGGAGCAGTGGGTGGTCGAGGAACCATCACTCACCCCCAACAATTGCTAGAACCACTGGGCTTAGGCCAGGCTCCCAGAAAGAGGGGTGGTGAAGTGGGCACATCCAGAAAGAGGTGGGGAGTGGCGGGGAGGAATTCTGGGAAAGAGGAAACAGGAGATGGGGAAGAGCCTTAAAGAATTAAGGGAGGCAGATGGGGGACAGGAGTTCCCTAGTAGTGAAGACTCACAAGTGCCTAGCTTCTCCTCCAGCAGCAGCATCTGGTCGCTGAGAGAGTCGATCCTGTCACCTCGGCCCCAAAGCTCCGCCACCTGTTCAGGCTGCAGTTCTTCAGGTGGCATGGGCAGCACAGCTCTGACCCAGGCCCCAGCCTGGCCAGCCCACTGCCAAGAAAGAGACACATCTGGAGACTGGGGCAGCACCTTGGGGCTCTGAAGGCTCCAGTGCCTCTGCTCACCTTCTCCAGTTGCTCCAGGCGCCCTCGCAGCTCCTTTATCTCCTGCCTTAGGGTGTGCTCCTCATGTTCTGCCTCCCGAACTGAGACAGAGAGCAGCGCTATTGCTGGGGCCCTACTGCTGACCCTGGGCCCTCCCTGTGGCCCCTACCTCCGCCACTCACTGGCCATGCTGAGGATGCTGGCACTGGTTGGGGACTCCTGAGAACCCTCCACACAGGTGTGCCTATCTGGGCCTAGTACCAGGCCATGGGGGCAGCTGCATGTGAAACTGCCAACTGTGTTGTGGCAGTGGTGTGAGCAGAGCTTGACCCTGGTCCTGCATTCATCCACATCTGGTTAAGGAAAAGGGGGGCTGAAGGGATGGGGTCAGTTTGGGCACCAGGATGGGCAGGGAGGTCCCCAGTGCCACAGTCGGGGGCAGGGAGGTAAGCAGACACACCCACGTGACAGTGCTTGCCCCCCCAGCCAGGAGCACACTCGCACTGGTCAGGCTGCACACAGATGCCTCCATTCTGGCAGGGTTTGGTGCAGATGGCTGTGGAGAGGAGAAATAATCCTGACAGGCAATCCCAGCCCCACAGGGCAGGCTTCCCCCGAGACATGGGGAGAACCAGCCTCACCTTCACAGGTGAGTGCCCCTGGATGCCGCTTCTTCCATCCCTGACAGCACACAGTGTGTGCCTGCTGTACCTCCCGCTTCACCTCTCTCCATGCCACGTGGTATGTAGTCCTGGAACATGGGGTCAGCTTAGGACACTGAGATGTGGTTCCCAATCGGGGCTCTTGGGATTCCTCATAAGAGACCTCCAGAGTCCCAACTCCCCATCTCTCACCTGTAGGTGCTGCAGACACGCCGTCCGCTGCACAGCGTCAGGTAGGGCTTGTATGTGGGTTGGCTGTAGGACTCATTGTAGCGGAGAGGAACCACCAGCGTCTGCTTGGAGCAGACACCATGACTGTACCCACACCAGAGGAGTTGGGGAGACATTGAGTGGGCCAGGGCCTGGGAAAGCCCCACTTTTCTCCAGGCTCCACTGGGGCCCCTGACCTCCCTCCAGGTGAGTGACCCTCGCCCCATTCTAAATTTCCACCCCCAACAGACATCCTGTAACTGCCTCACCCCCAGCCCAGCCCCCTCTGTTGTCACCTCTCTTTGAGGGATCCACCCTTGGCCCCCTCGCCTGGCAATAGTAGCAGGACGAATGAGAGTCTGCTTAAGAGAGTGCACAGCTCAATCCCAGACCCCATGATTCTCCTTGACACCAGGCTGTAGGATGCAGGCAGGAAGAGGTTAATGGAGGCCCTTCTCTCCTCTCTTCTTCAGGCCCAGTTCCACCAAGGACAGTCCGCTGGTGCCCTCCTAAGGTGCTCAGGAGACTCACTTACACAGTAACACTAGACATCAGGAATGTCTACACCTGTGTGTATATTCAACCAGCAACCCCCACTTCCTTTGGCACAGCATGGCCCATGCAGCACCATCCATACAGGCTTACACTGTATACACACCCTCCACCACCCCAACCTAGCCAAGCCTGGCCTCTACACAAACCTGAGGAACCCTCCTACTGCAGACCTGCCCTTGATCATCATACTTCAAGACCCCAGATGTACACTGTTTCCTCTTCACCATCCTCTAAATCCCCTCACACCTCACAAACACACAAACCCACCTAACTGGAAGGTCCACACCTTACATACCTTTTTACTACCCTAATACTCCACACTATCACATACACTGTGGACACCTAGACCCTTCACTCAGACAACACCCCTGAACTCACAGCCACTGTAGGGTCCTGTCTGAGTGACCAGCACTCCCTCCCCGTTGACATTTCCCACCTGCATCCCCTCTTCCCATTCCCACCTGGTCTCTCCTCTCTCCCCAGAGACTTCAGGCAGACCAGCTTCAGTAGCAGGAGCGCAGACTGATGGGCCGGCTAGGCAGGCTGGGAAGGAGGAGGGTCTGGGCCAGAGTCCTCCCACCTCTGCCCCCTCCCACAAACCTCCTTCTTAGCTCTTGCCAGGGTCAGCTCTGAGGAGTCCAAGTACCACTCCCTTTGAGAAAGCTTCCCCTCGAAGTTCCCACGTAACTCGCTGAGGTCCCCTTTTTGAACCCCCTCCCAAATTAGCAGAAGCAACTGAAACCTATGCTGTCACCATCACCCTCCTCCACCCTCACCTTCAATCCAGACTAGAGAATAGCTGGGGCGGGGGGCAGGGGGCAGAGAGGGAGACAGAGCTGAGGAAATGATACAGAATCAGGTCATGGGAGAAGAACAGCTGAGGAAAGAAAAAACGGCAAGTTGTTGAAAAATAGGAGTTGGACAACGGGGCAACCCAAGGCACCAAGAGGAGAATTACTCCCATCTCTTGATGACATTTGCTAGGGTGGGGTGGGGGGCACAGGACTGAGTCAGCCACCACCCCCGATACCAGAGCAAACAGGGCCCTATTGTCTCAGCCAAAATTCCTTCTTTCAGGGAAGAGGAGGCTCATTGTCCAGCCCCTAACCCAACTCTGGCCTCCAAAGGTCAAGAAGGGGCACAACAAATGCCCACCCTGACCCTCAGCCTCCTCGTCTAGCCTGGGGGTGGCAGGCACATTCCACCCCATGGGGCTGGGGCTCAAGCCACTAGAGCCCCTGGCTCAGCCCCCCAATCTTAGGCTGAGACAGGAAGAGAATTGTCCTCAGCAGGAAAGAACCCACAGAGAACCAGGAACCCACACAGAATGGGCATTGAGAGAACGGAAACACCAGTGGGGTCCCCACCCCAAACTAAGCATCCGGGTACCTAGGCTTCAGGCTCTCCATCCCCACCCTCCTTGGGGAGCCAGGTTCCCCTCAACTGGAAATAAGCCAAGCTACACTGAGGAAATGGAACTTTATTTCCATAAATACAGGAGAAATACCCTATTCAAAGGTAGCTAAAAGAGGGAATGGGGCCTCAGAAGAAACTAGGCTCCCACAGGGTACCCCAACACTGAACATAGGGACTGGGGGATCCCAAACCTGAGATGGGCCTTGCAGGCCACAGATATTCCCCAACACTGACACTTCAAGAATGGAACTGTCCCCACAGGGGATCCTCAGAACCCCACTCTTAGAGACAGTCCTTCCCAGGGGTCGGGATGGCTAACAACTGGGCATTCAGAGAAAAAGAGGACATGGGGAAAAGAGAAGCTAAAAATGTCCTGAGTGGCCTGGAAGGAGACCCCCATGGTTGGCAGGGGCTGGGTTCCCCTCCTGTATAGCCAGATTCAGAGGAGCAGCAGCAGCAGGAGCAGCCACAGGTTAAACACCTGGTTTCCCACTTCCCAACCTTGGCTGTAGGAGAGAGGGAGATCACAGAGAAGACCCCCAAATAGAGGACACGGCGGGAAGACCAGGATTTGTCATTCATGGAGGAGCAGAGGTTCTGGGAGCCCTGGTTGTTGGGGGCAGTGTGGGAGCAATGAGGTGATCACAGGCACAGCAGAGCTTGATGTCTGCTTTCCAAGGCTTCCATGGGTCTCTGGGCTGGGAGGGTTCCTGAGGGGCCCCTGCATATGTCCTCAGGAGAGCCATGGTTCAATGCAGGTCTCATAAAGGGTGCGGTTGGAATGCCAAGCTGTGTGGGGGATCCCAGCCACTGGACACCTCACTATGGCCCCCCGGGCCAAAAGAGTCTTCAGTCCAAAAGAATCCCGTAGATAAACCTTCAAGGTCGGTGAAAGGTCATGGAAGCATGGAAGAAAGACACAAAAAGAAACAAAGTCAGTGACTACCATCATTTCAGGCCCCTATCCTGCCAGGCCCCCTTCCCACAGAGTGAACCCTTCAGACCTGGGGTCAGTGACAGAAAATGTGCCAAAATTAGGTGAGACAGTGCATGCAGAGAAGGGACATCATTCTGGGAGTCTCACCAGTTGTTCTTCCATCTCTAAGACTGTCTCATTTGCATCGTAGAAACCAAAGAAGCTACAAAGAGATTTGAGGGAAAGTTATCAGCAAAGCTGGAGAAAACAAAGGTAGGCGAATGTGCTGCAGTAAATCCTTGCCTGCTGAGGAGGCAAACACCAGAGACGATGCTCAAGATAACTGGCTATAATGAGTTGGAATAGACTCAATGGCAGTGGGTTTCGTTTTTCAGGTTTAATGTATCTCATGAAGTAATGCATGGAGAGTACATGAGGATGTAGCATCGGTGTGTCAGAGTTCCCACCAAAAATGCATAACCTGAATCGAATTGTGAGGAAACATCCAACAAACCCAAACTAAGGGATGTTCTACAAAAGAGCAGGCCCATATGCTTCGAAAATATCAATGACATAAAAGACAAAAGATTGAGGAAGTGTTCCAAATTGAGAGACAAACAAAGGCAATATGTGATCCTAGATTGTACCTTGCACTGCATTTTTTTTTCCCCTTTAAGAACAACTGGAAAACTAAATGAAATCTGTAGGTTTCAGCATCAGTTAATTTCTTGATTTTGATAATTATATTGAGGGTATGTGGAGTCCCTCCATGATGCAGATGCCATACTTGACTGCTAACTGAAAGCTTGCAGGGTTGAGTCCACTCATAAGTGCCTTGGTAAAAAGGCCTGGTGATCTCCTTCCGAAAAATCAGCATTGAAAACCCTGTGGAGCATGGTTCTGTTCTGCACACATGGGGTCATCATGAGTCAGAATTCACTGAGCAACTGTGTGTGTGTGTGTGTGTGTGTGTTGTTACTGTTTTATTATAGAGATGCAAGAGAATGTCCTATTTATAGGAAACATACACTGAGGTATTTAGGAGTAAAGGGACAGCATGTCTGCGACCTACTCTCAAATGGTAGAGAAACAGAATGCTAATCTGTTCCTATCAATGCTGGTAATAGTTCATATTATGGGGCAATTTTTTTATCTAAAGGTACTGTTCTAAGTACTTTTCATATATTACCTAATTTAATCCTCAAAACAACCCCACAGGGTAATAACTATTATCTCCGTTTGACATATGAGGAGACTATGTGCACAGAGATTAAATGACTTGCCTAAGTTCAGAGTTAGTAAGCCATGAAGTCAGGCTGTCTGGCTATCAACCACAGTGTTTTACTGCTTCTCTATGAAGGATGTGTTGTATATAATTAACTAAATAGCTGGGTGGGTAGATGGATGGATGATTGGTAGACAGACAGATAGATAACAGGAACTCAGATGTGATAAAATACTAGAAACTTGGTAAACTAGGAGAAGAGCATATAGGAATTAGCTGTACTATTTTGGTAACTGGAATAGAAACTTCAAAATAAAACGATTTGCCATGTTTTAAAATTATGAATATTTAACTGGCATGGGCACTGAGTAAACAATGGCCATGAATAAGTAGAGAAATGCTAATGGTGATAAACCCAGGGGAACTGTGGAAGCAGAGGGGAGAGGAACCTACCCTAGCCTTAGACCATCAACAAAGATGGTCCAGCAATGACCCTGGGGAAGGCTGTCCCCCACAGAGAGAAAAGTGAGAGCAGAGGCACAGAGGTGAGGAACAGCTGGGTACCTGGAGGAGCTGGTTGGGGCCTGAAGGCCAGTTTGAGAGGCTGGATTTCATAAGGACTAGGAAACCTATTTCTGAATATCTGCCAGTGAAATTCTATGAATCACAAAGGTCTACAGTTGCCATGAGTAAGGGACAACTGAGCAGCTGCTAACAACAAAGTAAACAGCTCTGCCATATGCTCTCCCCACTGTGTGTTTGAGACAGTTACTTAAACTCTTGGTTCTATATAAGAATACCTCCCTCATAAAGAGGTAGTAAAACACTGTGCTTAAGAGCCAGACAGCCTGACTTCACCACTTACTATGAATTTAAGTGAGTTATTTAATCTTTCTGCACCTCACTCTCCTCATGTATCAAATGTGGATAATAGTCACTACTCTGTAGAGCTGCTGTGAGAATTAAGTGAACTAATGCATGAAAAATACTTAAACAGTGCTTTGCAGCAATTGTTTAAAGAAAGCTATATAGCCATGAAGGAGACTGGTGACAAAGTGGTTAAACATGTAGCTGCTAGCTGAAAGGTTGGCAGTTCAAACCCACCAGACATCCCTCAGGAGAAAGGTGCGGCAGTCTGTTTCCATAAAGATGTAAAGCCTTGGAAACCATATGGGGCAGTTCTACTCCGTCCTACAGGGTCACTATAAGTTGCAATCAACTTACTTGGCAGCAGAGGGTTCGGTTTGGTTTGATATATAAACATGAGCCGTTACTATTGTTCATAAGGCTGTTATAAATGTGGAATGAGATAGTGCATGTAAAATTCACCCCTTGATAAGGGATATCATTCTTTCATTTAAAACCCTCCAATGGGGGCAGAGCCAAAATGACAGGAGCACCATGCCATCCCTCTGCAGTGAAGACCCCCCCAAAACCAAGTAAAACAGATATAAATGTCAATCTTGGAACTCTAAACATCAAATGAAGGAATAAACAACTCAATCAAGCAGGCAGAGACAAGATGGATGAGGAGAAAAACACTTCCCATGACATCTCTCTAACAACAGAGACCCAGAAGAACAAATGAATCCAGCACATGTGACATCCTAGGAGCCCTGACCATCAAAGAACAAGTTAAGAAACTGGACTGAGCAGCAAGGAAGGGAGAGTAGTGCCAGAAGAACATAGGATTCCACAAACCTGACCTGCTGGAATGGCTGCAGCCACCATGTGGAAAGAGAACAATATCTTGCTCCAAAGTGACTGAGTTATAAAAGAAATCAGGGATGGAATAAAGAAATTTGTAGAATCAAATGAGAATGAAAACAGATCCTACTCACATCTATGGGGCACAGCAAAAGCAGTACTCATAGGTCAATTTATGTCAGTAAACACATACATCCAAAAAAAGAAATGGCCAGATCAAATGATTGACCCTACAACTCAAACAAGTAGAAAGAGCAACAAAAGCACCCCTCGGGCACCAGAAGAAAGCAAATAATAAAACTGAGAGTCTAACTAAATGAACTAGGGAACAGAAAAACAACTGAATCAACAAAATCATTTTAGGGAAGGCTTCAAAGTCAATCACAGCTTTGATACAGAAAGAAGCAATCCAGTGATCATCATGAAAACTATGGTGTCATCATAATAAAAAGAGGGATGTACTACAGTTGTTACAGTCCTTCCAGATGGAGAGGAAGATGACAAGACTGGTAGTAATTAAAATTGGGTTTATATATAGTTTATTAAGGGGGGATCATAGGGGCAGCTGTAAAGCACAACAAAGATGTATCATACCATTTCAAGAAATGTAACACAGGAGTCTCAACAGCTACAATACCAGCTCTGAAAAAGGTGAAAAATCAACTCACAAAAAAGAATGTCCCAGAACAGACTAATAAGAACAACAGAGAAAACATCAACATAAAAATAAACATATCACAATGGCAGCAGTGAACACATACCTATCAATAATTACATTGAATGTGAATGGACTGAACGCTCCAGTAAAGAGACACCAAGTGTCATCTTGGATCAAAAGACATGACCCATCCACATGTTGTCTACAAGAAACTCACTTGAGACCTAAAGATAGGAACAAACTGAAAATTAAAGGATGGAAGAATATATATCAAGCTAACAATGAACAAAGAAGAGCAGAGGTGGCAATTCCAATTTCAGACAAAATCAATTTTAATGTCAAATCCACCATCGTGGACAAAGATGGACACTATTTATTGCTGAAAGGTTCAGTACACAAGCAAAACTTAACTATATTAAATATTTATGCACGTAATATCAGAGCACCTAAATACGTCGAAGAAACACTGACTATGCACAAAAGAGAGTTAGATGACTCCACAATAATAGTGGGAGACTTCAACACTCCACTCTCATTACTAGACAGATCATCTAGAAAAAAGCTCAGTAAAGATACAGAAGACCTCATTGCCACAATTAACCAACTAAACCTCACTGATATATACAGAACTTTCCACCCATCAGCAGACAACTACACCTTCTTCTCCAGTGCACATGGAACATTCTCCAGAATTGACCATGTGATAGGCCATAATGCAATGCTCAACAAAATCCATAGCATTGAATTACTGCAAAGCATCTTCTCAGATCATAAAGCGATCAAAGTTGAAATCAGTAGCAGAAAAAACATAGATAGAAAGTGGAACTCTTGGAAACTGAACAACATCTTGCTAAAAAAAACGGGTTATAGAAGAAATCAAGGATGAAATAAAGAAATTCATGGCTTCCAATGAGAACAACAAAATCAAAAGCTAGTTTTTTTGAACAGATCAACAAAATTAATAAACCATTGGCAAACTGACAAAACAAAAATAGGAGAAGTAAATATCTCAAATAAGAAATGAAATGGGCAACATCACAACAGACTCAACTGAAATTAAAAGACTCATAACCGTATACTATGAAAAACTGTACTCTAATAATTCAAAAACCTAGAAGAAATAGATGAACTTCTAGAAACATATCACCTACCAAAACTAGCACAAACAGAAACAGAGCAACTAAATAAACCCTTCACAAAAGAAAAGACTGGAAAGGTAATTTAAAAATTCCCAGCTGAAAAAAGCCCTGGCCTAGATGGCTTCACTGAAAAATTTTACCAAACTTTTAGAGAAGAGTTAACACTACTATTACTAAAGGTATTCCAGAGCACAGAAAAGGATGGAATACTCCCAGATTCATTACATGAAGCCAGCATAACCCTGATGGCAAAACCAGGTAAAGACAGCACAAAAAAGGAAAATTACAGACCAATATCTCTCATGCACTTAGATGCAAAAATCCTCAACAAAATTCTAGCCAATAGAATTCAATAACATGTCAAAAAAATAATTCACCATAACCAAGTTCATACTAGGAATGTTTGGGAAGTTCAAAATTAGAAAAACAGTTAACACAATCAATCACAAAGAACCACTTGATTTTATCAATTGATACAGAAGAGGCATCTGTCATGATGCAACAGCCATTCATGTTAAAAACGCTCAGCAAAACAGGAATAGAATGGAAATCCCTCAACATAACATGAGGCATGTAGAGAAAGCCAATACAACATCATCCTAAATAGACTCTGAAACCATTTCCCTTGAGAACAGGAACCAGACAAGGATGTCCATTGTCACGACTCTTAGTCAACATTGTCCTGGAGGTTCTAGTCAGAGAAATCAGGCAAGATAAAGAAATGAAGGCATCCAAATTAGTATGGAAGAAGTTAAAGTATCTCCATTTGCAGATGATAATGGTCTTACACATAGAAAACCCTAAAGAATCCACACACAAAAAAACTACTGGGGCCAATAGAAGAGTTTAATAAAGTATCAGGATACAAGATAAATATACATGAATCAGTTGCATTCCTTAACACCAACAAAAAGACTATCAAAGAGGAAATCACCAAGTCAATACCGTTTACAACAGCCTCCAAGAAGACAAAATACCTACAAATAAATCTAACCAGAGACATGAAAGACCTATACAAAGAAAATTACAAGACTCTACTGCAAGAAACAAAAAAAGAGACCTACATAAGTGGAGAAAACTACCTAGACAGGAAGACTTAACATCGTGAAAATGTCTCTTCTACCCAAAGCTATCCAGAGATACTGTGCAATCTCAATATAAATTTCAATGACATTTTTTAATGAGATGGAAAAACAAATCACCAACTTCATATAGAAGAGGAACAAGCTTCACATAAGTAAAGTATTACATGGGAGGCCTGACACTACTTGACTTTAGAACCTATTACACTGCCGTGGTAGTCAGAACAGCCTGGTACAGGTATAAAAACAGATACACATCAGTGGAACAGAACTGAGAATCCAGATATAAAATTATCCACCTATGAGCAGCTAGTACTTGACAAAGGTCCCAAGTCTGTAAATTAGGAAAAGATAGTCTCTTTAACAAATGGTGTTGGCATAACTGGATATCCATCTGCAAAAAAATGAAACGAACCATATCTTATACCATGCACAAAAGCTAACTCAAAATGGATCAAAGACATAAAATCTAAAACAATAAAGATCATTGAAGAAAAAATAGGGACAACACTGGGAGACCTAATACACAGCATAAGCAGAGTAAAAAAACATTTCTAACAATGTACGAACACCAGAGGAGAAAACAGGTAACTGGGAACTCCTAAAAATCAAACATTTATGCTAACTCAAAGACTTCAACAAAAGGGTGAAAAAACTATTGGGAAAGAATTTTTGGCAAGCACAAATCTGACTGAGATCTAGTAGCACGGACAGGAGTCTGGATACCATGGTTTCAGGGGACATTAGGCTAATGGGCATATCTAAATTATTATTATTATTATTTTATTATGACTGAGTGAAAATGTACTTTCCCGCATAAATTCATATGCCCACTGTTCTCCCTGCCCAGTGACAGCACACTTTTCCTCTCTGCTCCATACATGTCTCATCTTCCCAACAGCCTCCTTTCCCCTCCTCTCACCCACTCTCCTTCCTCCAGCCAGAGGTCAGCAGGATGATATCCTATAGATGCATAGAACCATAAAGTGCATCCAGTATATGGTCACTCTGCATTGCCAAGTCCAATCCATTCATGTCCAAAGACTGGACCTTTGTTATGATTTACGGGCAAGGGCAACATCAGCACCAGGGGCCATGCTCCCAGGGGAACCCCGAAACTGCTGGACCATCAATTGAGGTCTTTTAGCGGAGATCTCAGGGGGCACCCCTTTTTATTCTTGTGTTGCCAGTGAGACTCAACTTAGTGAGCTCCATCGCGGCTATCACTGGTGGTGGCCGGGCACCATCCGGTTGTTCTGGTCCCAAGTCAATGCAGGCACCCACTCATGTGGGTCTCTCTATCTTCTGGGTTGTCTTTACAACATGTCATTTTGGTCCTCGGTGAGCATCCGTTCCTGCTGAGTTGGGACCATTTGCTGTGCCCTCGGATGGCAGCTTGGCAGCTTGGCAGCTTTTAAGACCCCAGACGCCACTCACCAATGTGGGGTGCAGAGAGCCCTCTTAGCAAAACGCTAGTTGTGCCAATTGGCCTGGATTTCGCCTAAGAGCATGGTCCCCTGCCCCCTACCCCAGCTACTCTGTCCTTGCAATATTGGGTTAAGATGGAAGGAGTATTCAAGTTATGCTGAAGTCCACTTAATATTGTTCTTGTTTCTAATGTGTGCTATCACCGATTTCACCCAACCAGATTTCTGGCAACTATCTAATCTAAACCCTCCCCCCCCTCGCTCTCCCTCTCTCTCCTCCTGTGCAGCTGTCAAAGAGTATTTTCTTCTATACATAAGTCTGTTTTTGAGATCTTATCGTAGGGGTCTCATACAATATTTGTCCTTTTCTCACTGACTACTTTCACTCAACATAATGTCTTCCAGTTGAAACCAGGTTAAGAGATGTTTCCTGGAATCATCATTATTCTTTATCATTGCGTAGTGCTCCATTGAGTATATATACCATAGTTTACCTATCCATTCCTCTGTTGTTGGGCATCTGGGTTGATTCCATCTTTTTGCTATCTTGGACTGTGCTGTGATAAACATTCTGGTACATGTGTCTGTTGGTGTGAAAGGCCTTGATTCTGTAGGACATATTCCAAGTAGTGGAATTACTGGGTCAAATGGTATGTTATATCCATTTTGTTAAGGAAGTGCCAGATTGCTTTCCAAAGAGGCTGGACCATTTTGCAACTCCACCAGCAGTGTAGAAGAGTTCCACTTTCTCCACAGCCTCTCCAGCATTTGTTGTTTTGTGTTTTTTGGATTATGGCCAACCTTGTTGGGTGAGATGGCATCTCATTGTAGTCTTGATATGAATTTCTTTAATAACTAAAGATCATGAACATGACCGCATGTGTTTTTTGGCTGCCTAGATCTCCTCGTTAAAGAAATGTCTGTCCATCTCCTTTGCCCATCGCTTAATTGCATGATTTATCTTCTTGTTATTAATATTTTGTAGTATCTTATAGATTATGGAGATGAGGCATCATTCTGACATAGAGTTGCCAAATATTTTTTCCCATTCTGTAGGTGGCCTTTTAATTCTATTACTAAAGTGTTTGGATGAGCAAAAGTGTTTGATTCTTAATAGTTCCCATTTATCTATTTTTTCTGTTGATTGTGGTTTGTTTGACAGATTTTGAAGTCTGTCCACATTGTGTATTAAAACTTCCATTGTTGTTCCTATCTTTTCTTGGATGAGCTTTATCGTTTTAGGTTTGATATTTACATCTTTTATCCACTTTGAGTTTATTTTTGTATGAGGTGCAAGATACAGATCTTGTTTCAATTTATTGCAGATGGATACCCAGTTTTGCCAGCACCATTTGTTGAAGAGGTGGTTTTTACCCCAGGTGAATGTCTTAGGGCCTTGTCGAATATCAACTGTTCATAGGCAGATGGTGTCATCTCTGGGGTCTCAATTCTGTTCCATTGATCAATCTGTCCGTTCTTGTACCAGTACCAGGCTGTTTTGACCATTGTGGTAGTGTAGTATGTTGTAAGGTCGGGTAATGAGAGGCCTTCCAGTGTGTTCTTCTTCTTCAGTAGTACCTTACTTATCCGGAGTTTCTTCCCTTTCCAAACAAATTTGGTGATTTGTTTCTCCATCTCATTAAAAATGACACTGGAACTTGTATTGGGATTGCATTGTATAAGTAGGTTGCTTTGGGTAAAATAGACATTTTCACAATGTTAAGTCTTCCTATGCATGAGCAGGGTAGGTTTTTCCATTTAGCTAAGTCTCTCTTCATTTCTTGTAGTAAGAGCTTGTAGTTCTCTTTGTAAAGATCTGTTATTTCTCTCGTTAGATTAATTCTTAAGTACTTTCTCTTCTTAGGGGCTATAGTAAATGGTATTGATTTGATGATTTCTTCATTAACAGTCTCGTTGTTGGTATAAAGGAATCCTACTGATTTACTTATGTTTATCTTGCATCCTGAGACTTTGCTGAAGTCTTCTATCAGTTCGAGTAGTTCACTTATAGAGTCTTTGGGATTCTCTGCATATACAATCATATCGTATGCAAACAGGGAGATTTTGCCTTCTTCCTTGTCAATGCAGATGCCCTTTATTTCTTGGTCTTGTCTAATTGCTCTGGCTAGAACTTCTAGTACAATGTTGAATAGAAGAGGAAAGAGTGGGCATCCTTGTCTAGTTCCTGTTCTCAAGGGAAAGTCTTTCAGTCTCTCTCCGTTCAGGATGACGTAGGCAGTTGGCTTTGTATAAATGGCCCTTATTGCGTTGAGGAATTTTCCATCTATGCCTATTTTGCTAAGAGTTTTTAGCATGAATGAGTGTTGGACTTTATCAAATGCCTTTTTGGCATCAATGGACAAAATCAGGTGATTCTTGTCTTTTGTGTTATTTATGTGGTTAATCACATTAATTGTTTTCTGATATTGAACCAGCCTTGTATCTGTGGTATGAATCCAACTTGGTCAAGATGGATTATTTTTTGGATATGTTGTTGTATTCTATTGGCAAGAATTTTGTTGAAGATTTCTGCCTCTAGATTCATGAGTGATATCGGTCTGTAGTTCTCTTTTTTGGTTGGGTCTTTCCCTGGCTTTGGTATCAGGGTTATGCTGGCTTCATAGAATGAGTCTGGGAGTACTCCATCCCTTTCTATACTGTGAAATAGTCTCAGTAGTGTTGGAGATAACTCTTCTCTAAAAGCTTGGTAGAATTCTGGATTGAAGCCATCTGGGCCCGGGCTTTTTTTGGTTGGCAGTGTTTTGATGACATTTTCAGTCCCTTCCTTTGTGATGGGTTTATTAAGTTGTTCTGGTTCACGTTGTGATAATTTGAGTAGATGGTATGAATCAAGGAATTTGTCCATTTCCTCTAGGTTGTTAGTGTACAGTCTTTCATAGCATTCTGTTATGATATTTTTTATTCCTGTTCGATCTGTTGTGAGAACTCCCCACTCATTTCTAATTTGGGTTATTTGTTTCCTTTTCTGCTTTTCTGTAGTAAGTTTAGCCAATGGTTTGTCAATTTTGTTGATCTTTTCAAAAAACCAGCTTTTGTTCTTTTCAATTTTTTCAATTGTTTTTCTATTCTCTAATTCATTTAACTCTGCTCTAATCTTTATGATCTGGTTTCTTCTGGTGCCTGAGGGGTTCCTCTGTTGTTCTCTGTCTACTTGTTCAAGCTGTAGGGTTAGTTCCTTGATTTTGTTTCTTTCTTCTTTCCAGATGTGTGCATTTATGGATATAAACCAACCTCTGAGCACTGCTTTGGCTGTATCCCATAGGTTCTGGTAGGAAGTGTTTTCATTCTCATTAGAATCCATGAATTTATTTCATCCTTGATTTCTTCTATAACCCATGCTTTTTTGAGCAAAATGTTCTTCAGTTTCCAAGAGTTCCACTTTCTATGTTTTTTCTAATGATTTCAACTTTTATAGGTTTATGATCTGAGAAGATGCTTTGCAGTAATTCAGTGGTATGAATTTTGTTGAGAATTGCATTATGTCCTAACACATGATTAATTCTGGAGAATGTTTCATGTGTACTGGGAAGAAGGTGTAGTTGTCTGCTGATGGGTGGAAAGTTCTGTATATATCAATGAGGTTTAGTTCATTAATTCTGGCAATGAGGTCTTCTGTATCTTTACTGAGCTTTTTTTCTAGATGATCTGTCCAGTATTGAGAGTGGAGTGTTGAAGTCTCCCACTATTATTGTGGAGTCATCTAACTCTTTTTTGAGTGTAGTCAGTGTTTCTTCAACGTATTTAGGTGCTCTGATATTAGGTACATAAATATTTAATACAGTTAAGTCTTGCCTGTGTACTGAAACTTTCAGCAATAAATAGTGTCCATCTTTGTCCACGATGGTGGATTTGACATTAAAATTGATTTTGTCTGAGATTAGAACTGCCACCCCTGCTCTTCTTTGTTCATTGTTAGCTTGATATACATTCTTCCATCCTTTAATTTTTAGTTTGTTCCTATCTTTAGGTCTCAAGTGAGTTTCTTGTAGACAACATGTGGATGGGTCATGTCTTTTGATCCAAGATGACACTTGGTGTCTCTTTACTGGAGCATTCAGTCCATTCACATTCAATGTAATTACTGATAGGTATGTGTTCACTGCTGCCATTGTGATATGTTTATTTTTATGTTGATGTTTTCTCTGTTGTTCTTATTAGTCTGTTCTGGGACATTCTTTTTTGTGAGTTGATTTTTCACCTTATTCAGAGTTGGTTTTCTAGTTGTTGAGACTCGTGTGTTACAATTATTGAAATGGTATGATGCATCTTTGTTGTGCTTTACAGCTGCCCCTATGATCCCCCTCAATAAACTATATGTAAACCCAATTTTAATTACTGCCAGTCTCGTCATCTTCCTCTCCATCTGGAATGACTATAACGACTATAGTACATCCCTCTTTTTAATATGATGGCACCACAGTTTTCATGATAATCACTGGATTGCTTCTTTCAGTATTAAAGCTGTGATTGACTTTGGAGCCTTCCCTAACTGAGTAGAGTTCTGAGTAATGTGTCATTCTAAAATATAAAGTTAGTGGTTTTGTTCTTCTAATCTAAAGCCAAGAACTTCTTTCAGTATTTCTTGTAGTTTTGGTTTGGTTTTTACAAAGTCTCTGAGTTTCTGTTTATCTGGTAATGTATTAATTTCATTTTTGTATTTGAAAGATAGTTTTGCACGACATATAATTCTTAGTTGGAAGTTCTTCTCCTTAAAGGCTTTGAATGAGTCATGCCACTGTCTCCATGCCAGCATGGTTTCTGCTGAGAAATCTGATGAAAGCCTACAGGGTTTCCCTCTGAATGTTAGCTTTGCTTTGAGTCTTGCTGCCTTTAAGAGTTGCTGCTTGTTTTTCATTTTGTTAAGCTTGATTATAATGTGTCTTGGAGTCTTTCTTTTGAGATCCATATTGGGTGGTGTATGGCATGCATCTGAGATGTCTATATTCTCTTCCTTCATGATTTCTGGGAAGTTTTCTGTCAGCAGTTCAGCAAAGATCCTCTCTGTCTTCTGATGTGTCTCATCCTGTTCAGGGACTCCAGTTAATTGAAGGTTGTACCTCTTAATAGAGTCCCACATGTTTCTTAATGCTTCTTCATTTTTCTTACTTCTTTTTTCTGATTTCTGCTCATAGATGGTGGCATTAGTAGCTCTGTCTTCCAAGTCAGAATTTGTTTTTTTCCATTTGTTCCATTCTGTCTTCTTGGCTTTGAATGGAAGTTTCTATGTCTTTGATTTTGTTCTTGACCTGTTGGATTTCAGAGTACTGGTGTTCCCTCAGCTCAAACAGCTTGTTTAATTTTTCCTTTTGTTCTGCTGCATTTTGTATAAGGTCTAGAAAGGCTCTGTATATAATCATTTTGTATTCACTTTCTGATGATTTGATAAAAGTTTCTTCATCTGGAAAACTCCTTAGTTGTTTTGTTTCGGAGCCTTCTGAAGCCATGGGTGATTTCTTGTATGCCACAAGTGTCTGTTGCTGTTTGGGTCCCATGTGAGTAAGTAGAGGCTGGAAGAGATACTGTGAGAATGGATTGCAGATGTTTCTCTAGGCTGTCTTAAAATGTAAAGCAAAGGTATCTGAACACTTCCCAAGTCAGTCAGGTTTTCAGGTGTAGAGGTCCCTCTTCCCAACTGGCAAAGTAAACACCTCTGTATCCAACCCCAGATGATACAAGCTAGATCAGAATACAGCAATGCTACTGCCCTGTTGGCCTCTGCTGACAGGGCCCAGCCTTAGGCGACACTGTGTAAACTACTTCTTTTCTGGTAGAAAAGTGCTCTCCTGTGGGCAGGCTCTGGCTCCCAAGCTAAGAAATAGGTTCAGCTGTGGCCACCATATCCAAGATGGCGCCCTCTACACAAGCAGCAGATAGAGAGGCTAAAGGTGCCAAGAGGTAGTGATTCCTCTGCCTCTGTTGCCAGGCCCCCACTGTAGTCAACACTGTGTAAACTACTGCTTTTCTGTCGGAGAAGCACTGTCCTGTTTGCAGGCACTGGCTCTCAGGCTAAGAATTAGGTCCCGCTAAAATCTCCATATCCAACATGGCGTCCCAGACACTGGCAGTGATAAAAAGACAGGCCCAAAGTGGCTAGATTAACAGAGTCCTAAGCCTGGCTCTCAAAATATGGGAATTTCATCTGCCTATCCCCCCTGCAGTGCATCTGAGTCTAGCCACTAGGCAAGACCCAGCTCCGCCCACCGGCCAAGACAGAGGAAAAAAAAGTCAAAATGGTGCATTTACCTTCAGTCCGTGAGAGCCAGGGCCAGCCAGGAGCAGGAGTCAGTGAAAGAGAGGACGTTTTTCGCTCAGTGGTATGAAGTCCAAATTAACAGCCCTGTGCCGTGTCCTGGAGGCTCACTAGGTGACCAGAAGGGTCCGTTTGATTATCAGTTCAGGTCTTGGTTTCCAGAGGGATCTAAGGAAACGTGTGCCTAGTCTGCCATCTTGAGTCTCCCCCTATTATTTTTTTTTAAAGAAAATGTTCTCTATACCACTTTGGTGACTGGCATCTGGAGTCTTAAAAGCTGGCAAGCAGCCATCTAAGTAACATCAATTGGGCCCAATATACCTGGGCCATAGGGGAATGAAGGACATCAAAGACATTAGGAAAATATGAGTCCAGGAGACAGAAAGTATGATATGATCCAAAGACTACATTAGCATGAGACCAGAAGAACTGGATGGTGCACAGTTAGTACTAATGACTGCCCTTACAGGAAACACAATGCAATCTATAAAATACTGCAAAGTGTCATCAAGAAAAGAGCAAATAATCCAAGAAAACAATGGGCAAAGGAGTGGGGTGCTGCTCTAGCAAATACCTAAAATGTAAATGGATAAAAGATTCAGACGGAACAAAGAAGGCGCAGATGGTGAGAAACAACAGAGGACTGGTGGCAGCGGCAGCAACAGAACCAGAGACAGCGCTGGAGCTGACCCATAGTGCAAGAGAGCTAAATGCCTGTGCACAGTTTTCTCTGCGGAATGGGGTGCCTCCAGGCACTTAAATCGGTGGAGCTAGCCTTGCTGACTTAGGAAGTGAGATAGCTGGGTACCTTTGTGCACAATGCTTTCTAGCAAGAGTTGGGTGCCTCCAGGCACTTGAATCAGTGGGCTACAGAGCTATGGAACACTTGCCCCAGCAGGGTAGATGTGGGCCTGAGGCCCTGGCCATGCGGCCACAGGAAGCAGAAGCTGAAGAAACAAACAGCGTGAGAAGCTGAGCTGCCTCAGTCTCAAAAGGTATGCCCATGACCTCAGGGGTCTGAAAGGGTAGAACCATGGCGTCCTGTGTGTAAGGGTGGAATTGCCACTCAGTTGGGCTTAGGGAACACTTAAAGCCAATGGGGCAGAGTTTCTGTCCAAGTAGGCCTTGAAGGCAGAGTTGTAGTACAGGGCTGGGGGTCTCCACTCAGGATCTAGAGAGTGTGGCCAATACCTAGAGTCTGGAGGACAGGGCCATTGTGTAGTATGTCTCAGAAAATGTAAGAGTATTTTCAGAGCTTTGAGGGCTAATGAGTTCTGCTGACTTGCCTGTTGCCTGTTAATGCCTTCTTTCCCTGAAATTTCTCCCATTTATAATGAAATGTCTAACTTGTGCCTGTTCTGCCATTGTATCTTTAAAAACAGATAGCTTACATTCTAGGTTTCATAGATGTAAAAAAAAAAAAAAATTAATTTTAGACTTGGAACTGATTTAAGACTTCTATCATATGAAATAGACATGACTGCTATGATGGGATAAATGTGCTCCATGTTTCAATGATGTGATTTTTGAGGTGCCAAAGGGTGGGATGTCATGAATTGAATTGTGTCCCCCCCAAAATAAGTATAGCCCTGTGGCTGGGCCATGATTCCCTGTATTCTATGATGGTCCTCCACTTTGTGATTTTGCTGTGTTGTATGTTAAAGGATTAGGGTGGGGCTGTAAATCCCTTCAGAAGATCACTTCCCTGCTCCACTGTAAAGGGAGTTTCACTGGAGTGTGGCTTGCCCCACCCTTAATCCTTTCATCCTGTAAGAGATAAAAGGAAAGAGAAACAGGCAGAGAATTGGGAACCTCACACCATCAAGCAAATAGCACCGGAGGACAGCAGTCCTTCAGACCTGAGCTTCCTGTGCCAAGATGCTCCCTAGACAAAGACTAATACAATACTGGACTTTCCTCCAGAGCCCACAAGGGGGAAAGCCTTCCCCTTGAGCAGACATCCTAAATTTGGACTTGTAGCCTACTGGACTGTGAATAAACTTTCATTTGTTAAAGCCATCCACTGTGTGGTATTTCTGTTAGAGCAGCACTAGCTGACTAAAACAGATATGAATGGGTACTTTACTGATGACGACATCTAGGACACTAACAGACGCATGAGGAAATGCTCACAGTCATTAGCAATTAGGAAAATCCAGATCAAAACTATAATGAGATACTATTTCACCCCAAAAAGGATGGCAATAATAAAAAAAAAACACAAAATAATAAATATTAGAGAAGTTGTGGAGACACTGCAACACTTATACACTGACAGTGGGAATGTAAAATGGGACAACCACTTTGGAAATTCATTTGGTCACTTTCACAAAAGCTAGAAATAAAAATAGCATATGATCCAGCAGTCCCACTACTTAGAATATATCCTAGAGAAATAAGGACTCTCACACAAAGAGATAAATGCACACAAATGTTTACTGCAGCACTGTCCACAATAGCAAAAAGATGGAATCAACCTAGGTGCCTATCAATGGATGAATGGATAAACTGTGGTATATTCATGCAGTGGAGTATTATGCAATGATAAAGAACAATGATCTTAGGAAATATAACATGCAATCATTTGGAAGACCTTATGCTGAGTGAAATGAGTCAGCTGCAAAGGGACAAATATTGTATGAGACCACTACTAAAAGGACTTAAAGGGTTTAAACACAAAAGAAAATAATCTTTGATGGTTACAAGAGAGGGGAGGGATGGAAAGAGGTGTACATAGATTAGATAGTAGATAGGAACTGGGTTAGGTGAAGGGACTGGCAGCACACAGTAAGAGGGAGGTTAGCACAACTGGACTACATCAAAAGCTAAAATGTTTTCTGGATACAGCCCAACATTTTGAAGGACACAGTAGCACGGACAGGAGTCTGGAGACCATTGTTCCAGGGGACATCCAGGCTAACAGGCATAGCTAATTTTTTTTTTTTAAGAAAATGTTCTCTATACCACTTTGGTGAGTGGCATGTGGGGTCTTAAAAGCTGGCAAACAGCCATCTAAGCAGCATCAATTGGGTCCAATCCACCTGGGCCATAGGAAAATGAAGGACATCAAAGACAAGGAAAATATGAGGCCAGGAGACAGAAGATGTGATATGATCCAAAGACTACATCAGCATGAGACCAGTTACTGCCAGTGACTGCCCTTACAGGAGACACAATGTAAAGTCCCTAATGTAGCAAAAGAAAATGAGTGTGCAGAACTAGAATTCTTAATTAACCAGTCTTGACAATCTGTCAGACTAGAAGGTCCCCTGGGGACATGGTCCCCAGAACCGAAACCAGTGCTGAAGCCAAATCTTCAAAAACTATGCGGGTCTATAAGACACAGAGTGATGCTCAAACAGCATATGCTTCTTTGGTTAAATACATACATGAGGCTGTCTGAGCAGCTCTTGTCCAGAGGTGAGATGAGAGGGTGCAGGGGCATAAGAGTTGGTTGAATGGATGTGGGAAGTACAGGTGGAAAGGAGGAGTGTGCTGTCAGGGCAGGGGGTGGGGGTGGTGTTAGAAAACAATTATAGTTGTACAGCAGTGTGTGTACATAGTTTTACATGGCAAATTGATCTGGATTGTAAGGATTGTAACTTCTACTTAAATCATAATAAAATATTTTTTTAAAACTTCAGTCAAGCACCTGATGGAATGAGAAACTAACAGAGAACAGAGAACCAGAAGAGCTACAGAGTGGAGGTCCCCTACTAGCTAATATGGCAGGGATTCACCATCTTGGACCTCAGCCACCAAGAAGGGTAAACTGGGAGTACAGGAAGGCAACTTCGTGGAGCTCGCAACAGGTGACAGAGTACCTGGTAACCAGGATACACAGTTTCCACCCTCCTTCCTTCTATGCAGCCTCTGCCATTTTCCAAAGGGCCACAGTCTCTCAGCTAGAGACACCAGCCCGGTCTGCCCTGCTCCTGCTGGTCAGCTCCTCGGGTACCATTTTTTTAAATTTGTTATTGTGTTTTAGCCTTTTGTTTGTGTCTTCTCTCACACTTCTTTCCTTTCTCCCACCCACTTAGCCCCATGTGCCATCGTACCACTTCTTGATGGGATGTGCCATACTACTTGCCTAGCCAGTCACTGGCACATGACCTCTCTGGGCCGACACCACTGGCAGGCTCTCTTAGCACCATCTTTTTCTTTTTTGTTGTAGTCCCGTCTCTTTCTCCTTTTCTTTTCCTTCTCTCACCTTCCTAGCCCTGTGCATTGCCTCCTTCCCCTACTTCTCAAGGGGCTGTGCTATATACTACTCAGATGGACAGCCTTTGGCACATGGCCTCTCTGGGTCTGTGCCACTCCCACAGGCCAGCTATCTCAATAACATAATTTTTACTTTTATTAATCTTTCCCCTTCTCCTTTTTCCTTCTCCCTTTTCTTCTCCTTCCCATCTAGGCCCTGAGCTGCCTCTACTCCTTCCTGACGGGCAGTGCATCAGCTTTCTACCACCCCAAACTCAACCCCTCCTCCAAAAGCTGGCTACTCCAGCACCTTCTGTTGTTGTCTTTGGTTTGGTTATTGTTTCTTGTCTCTCTTCCCTCTTTCCTTTTCCTGTCCACCTAGCCCCGTGTGCAGCCCATGCCATTTCTTGGCAGGCTAAGCCATGCCACTGAGCTACAGACAGATAGGCACATGGCTTCACTGGGTTTCCCCTACTCCCATCCACTGGATCCTACCACATTGCTATTTTATTTGCTTCTCCCCTTTTCTTTTTTCCCTTTTATCTTATTTTTTTTATTTATATATCTTTTGCTCTTCTTTCTCTTCTTTCTCTCACCTATTTAAAACCATGTATCACTTTCTCTTCCTTCCTTCCTGCTTGTCTGCACTGGGTTCCAAGTGCTATGCCCCTGAGAAGCACCAACACGGACCACTGGACCCTGTCCTGCACTGTCCCCAGTCCTGTTTCATTGACCCTGGTATGTGCCACAAATGACCTACGCCCACCCTCACCCACCAACCCACTGGACCCACCCTGCTGCACCACAGCTGAGCAACTGGCCCTACTCACTTGGGTAAGGTAGTGACAAGTATTGTTCCCACAGATGAACAAGCAACAAAATATGCCCACCCTGCTTGCTCAGACATAACCAAATAACACAAAAAAGTCAGATGAAACAAACAAATCTACAGTCAATAAACAAAAATGATTCCTGACTGCCCCAAAGACAGCAGAAAATATCAAAACATATTTTTTTCTTAAAAAAAAAAGGACAGGATGGCTCCAGTAAATAACAAAAAATAAAACACCAGATGACATTCTGGTAGGAGAAAAGGCGTTGTAACTGCCTGGCTGGGAATTGAAAACATTAATATTCAGGGGTCTCTTAGAGATGAAGGAGAATGCATACAAAAACAAGCAAAAAAATGACAAAATCATGAAAAATACAGCAAAATCAGGGAAAACAGAGACAAACCAATGGAGGAGTTCAGGAAAATAAAGTAATAAAATGTCAAAATAAACAACCAACTAGAACTCTTAAAGAAACAGCAAGTAGAAGTCCAAAAGATAAGCAGCAAAATTCCAGAAGTGGACAGTGCCAATAGAAAGTTTTAGAACCAAACTTGAAACAAAGAAAGACAAAATCAGGAAAATTGAAGACAAATCCTTGGAAACCACTTCGTTTGAGGAAAAATCAGAGAAAATGAAAAAAAAGTCTGAGAAAGATATAGGATACAATCAAGAATAAAGATCTGCACATGATTGGAGTTCTAGAACATGGTGAGAAAATGGAAAACAGAGAGGATCACTGAAAATTTGCTGACAGAAAACTTTCCTAATGTCATAAAAGACGAAAAGTTGATCATCTAAGATGCTCAACAATTTCCACATGGGATAGACCCTAAAAGAAAATCACTAAGACATACCATAATCACACTTGTTAAACCAGACAAAGAAAGAACCCTGAGGGCACGCTGAGAAAAATGAAATCACATATAAAAAGGAAACAGTAAGTCTAAGCTCTGGTTACTCAGCAGAAACCATGTAGTCAAGAAACCAACAAGATAATATATATAAAACCATTAAAAACAAAAAAGTAGCCATGCAAGAGTAACATTATTCTGCAAAACTCATGTTCAAATTTGCTGGCAAAATTAGGACATCTACAGGTAAATAGGAATTACAGGAATATATAAAAAACAAACTAAACTTACAAGAATTATTAAACAGAGTCCTTCAGTTAGAGAACCACCGACATCAGACAACAACCTGAATCTAGGACACAGGACAGCACTAGCCAGATACAAACCTAGGTAATAAACTCTCAATGATAAAACTAAAAGATTTATAACGGGGAACCAGATAGGTCAATCTGTAAATTACAGGAATGTCGAAACAAAAAAAGAGGAAATAAATGATATAAGTATAAAACTTTCAAATGCAGATGAACTAAGGTGATATCAACTAATAAAAGACAGGTTTAAGTGTAGCAAGATGGGAGTCAATTTCAAGGTAACCATAAAGAAAGTTAATGAACATACTCATCAAAATAAAGAATAAAAATATGAAGTCTCAGTAAATACAAAATCTACAAAAATGAAGCAAACAAACAAAAATCCAAAAACAAAAGGAATTCAGCACAAGAGAGTAAGAGGAACAAAGAAAACATCAGCACCAACAAAAACACTCACTACACAATGACAGCAATAAACTCACACCCATCAATAATCACACTGAATATAATGGCTTAAATGCACCCATAAAGAGACAGAGAGTGAATGAATGGATTTAAAAAACAAAACAAAAAACCAGGATCCAGCAATATGCTGTATACAAAAGACGCACCTTAGAAGCAAACACAAAAATATATTAAAAATTAAAGGCTGGGGGGGAAAAAGTATCATGCAAACAGCAGCCAAAAAACAGCATGGGTGGCAATACTAATCTGGTAAAATGAACTTTAAAAGAAAATTCACCATAAAAGACAAGGAAGAAAATTATATAATGATTAAAGGGAAAATCCACCATGAGGACATAACCATAATAAACATCTATGCACCCAATGACAAGGCTCCAAAATATATAAAATGAACTCTAACAGCACTGAAAAGAGAAAGTGACAGCTCCACAATAATTGGAGGAGACTTCTAGAATACAAAATTGTCATGGTTTGAATTGTGTCCCCCCAAAAATGGGTGCAGCCACGTGGCTGGGATATGGTTCCCAGTATCTTGGGACTGTCCTCCATTGTGTGGCTTTGCTAACCTGTATGTTAAAGGATTTGGGTGGGGCTGTAAATTCCTGCTGTAGGGGGAGTTTCCCTGGAGTATGGCTTGCCCCACCCTTAATGCTTTTAGCTTGCAAGGAATAAAAGGAAAAAGAAACAAAGGACAATTTGAGAACCTCACTACCATCAAGCAAGCAGCACCGGGACCACAGCACGTCCTTCAGACCAGAGGTTCTTGCGTGAGGACGCTCCCTGGACAAAGACTAATGCAATACTAGACTTTCCTCCAGAGCCGACAAGGGGAAAGCCTTCCCCTGTAGCGGACACCCTGAATATGGACTTGCAACCTACCGGACTGTGTAAGAATAAATCTTTCTTTGTTAAAGCCATCCACTCTGTGGTATTTCTGTTAGAGCAGCTCCAGCTGACTAAAACAGAATTGGTACCGTGGGAGTGGGGTGCTGCTCTAGCAAATACCTAAAATGTGGAAGCCACTTTGAAACTGCGAATGGATAGAAGATTCAGAAGGAACGAAGAAGGTGCAGATGGTGAGAAACAACAGAGGACTGGCAGCAACAGCAGCAGAACCAGAGGCAGCGCTGGAGCCGACCCGTGGAGCGAGAGAGGTCAGTGTCTGCGCAGAGTTTTCCTCGTGGAACGGGGTGCCTCTGGGCACTTGAATCGGTGGAGCTGGCCTTGCTGACCAGTGAAAGAGTTGAGTGCCTTTGGGCAGGACGCTTTCCAGCAAGAGTGGGGTGCCTCCAGGCACTTAAACCCGTGGAGCTACAGAGCTTTGGAACACTTGCCCGGCAGGGCAGATGTGGGCCTGAGGCCCAGGCCATGCAGCCATAGGAAGCTGAAGCTGAAGAGACAAATAGCGTGAGAAGCTGAGCTGCCTCAGTCTGAAGAGGTATGGCCATGACCTCAGGGGTTTGAAAGGGTGGAACCATGGCGTGCTGTGTTCGTAAGGGTGGAATTGCCACTCAGTTGGGCTTAGGGTGCTCCTAAAGCCAATGGGACAGAGTTTCTGTCCAGGTGGGCCTTGAAGACAGAGTTGTAGCACAGGGCTGGAGGTCTCCACTCAGAAACCAGAGAGTGTGGCCGATACCTAGAGTCTGGAGAGCACTGCTGTTGTGTAGAATGTCTCAGAAAATGGAAGAGTATTTCCAAAGCTTTGAGGGCTAATGTAATGTGTTCTGTTGACTTGCCTGTTGCCTGTTAATGCCTTCTAAGTTTCACAGATGTAGAAGAGTTTTTGTATTTTGGACTTGGAACTGATTTAAGACTTCTGTTACATGGATGGACATAATTTTGCTATGGTAAGATGAATGTGTTAAATGTTTTTGTGATGTGATTTTTGGGCTGTCAAAGGGTGGGATGTCATGGTTTGAATTGTGTCCCCCCAAAAATGGGTGCAGCCACGTGGCTGGGATACGGTTCCCAGTATCTTGGGACTGTCCTCCATTGTGTGGCTTTGCTAACCTGCATGTTAAAGGATTAGGGTGGGGCTGTGAATTCCTGCTGTAGGGGGAGTTTCCCTGGAGTATGGCTTGCCCCACCCTTAATGCTTTTAGCTTGCAAGGAATAAAAGGAAAAAGAAACAAAGGACAATTTGAGAACCTCGCTACCATCAAGCAAGCAGCACCGGGAGCAGAGCGTGTCCTTCAGACCAGAGGTTCTTGCGTGAGGACGCTCCCTGGACAAAGACTGATGCAATACCGGACTTTCCTCCAGAGCTGACAAGGGGAAAGCCTTCCCCTGTAGCGGACACCCTGAATATGGACTTGCAACCTACCGGACTGTGTAAGAATAAATCTTTCTTTGTTAAAGCCATCCACTCTGTGGTATTTCTGTTAGAGCAGCCCCAGCTGACTAAAACAGAAAACATAAGTAAATTAGTAGGATTCCTTGATACCAACAACGAGATTATTAAGGAAGAAATCACCAAATCAATACCACTTACTATAGCCCCTAAGAAGATAAAGTACCTAGGAATAAATCTAACCAGAGAAATAACAGACCTTTACAAAGAGAACTACAAGCCCTTACTACAAGAAACTAAGAGAGATTTACATAAATGGAAAAACCTACCCTGCTCATGGATTGGAAGACTTAACATTGTGAAAATGTCTATTTTGCCCAAAGAAATCTACCTATATAGTGCAATCCCAATACAAATTCCAGTAACTTTTTTTAATGAGATGGAGAAACAAATTACCAACTGTTTTAGTCAGCTAGGGCTGCTCTAACAGAAATCCCACAGAGTGAATGGCTTTAACAAAGGAAGGTTTATTCTTACACAGTCTGGTAGGCTACAAGTCTATATTCAGGGTGTCCACTTCAGGGAAAGGCTTTCCTATTGTTGGCTCTGGAGGAAAGTCCAGTATTGCATCAGTCTTTGTCCAGGGAGCGTCTTGGCGCAGGACCTCTTCTCCCGGTGCTGGTAACGAGGTTCCCGATTCTTAGCCTGCTTCTCTGCCCTTTTATCTCTCACAGGATGAAAGGATTAAGGGCGGGGCAAGCCATACTCCAGGGAAACTCCCTTTACTGCAGGGCAGGGAAGTATCCTATGAAGGAATTTACAGCCCCACCCTAATCCTTTAACATACAGTTTATGGAAACCACAAAATGGAGGACAGTCACAAGATACTGGGAATCATGTCCCAGCCACATGGCTACACATATTTTTGGGGGGACACAATTCAACTCATGACACCAACTTTGTCTGGAAAGGGAAGAAACTCCGGATAAGTAAAACACTACTGAAGAAGAAGAAAACACTGGGAGCCCCCTCACTACCTGACTTTAGAACTTACTACATTGCTACAGTAGTCAAAACAGCCTGGTACTAGTACCAAAAGAAACAGAGAGATCAATAGAACAGAACTGAGCCCCCAGAAATGACACCATCTTCCTATGAACAGTTGATATTCGACAAAGGCCCTAAGACATTAAACTGGGGTAAAAGCCATCTCTCCAACAAATGATGCTGGCAAAATTGGATATCCATCTGCAATAAATTGAAATAAGACCCGTATCTTACACCTTATACAAAAACCAACTCAAACTGGATAAAAGACCTAAATGTCAAATCTAAAACAACAAAGCTCATCCAAGAAAAAGTAGGAACAATGGAAGTTTTAATACACAATTTAGAAAGACTTCAAAATCTGTCAAACAAACCACAAACAACAGAAGAGAAAATAGATAAATGGGAACTATTAAGAATCAAACACTTTTTTGCTTATCCAAAGACTTTATTAATAGAATTAAAAAGCCACCTACAGAATAGGAAAAAATATTTGGCAACTCTGTGTCAGACCGATGCCTGATCTCCATAATCTATAAGGTACTACAAAATATTAATAAGAAAAAGATAAATCATGCAATTAATCAATGGGCAAAGGAGATGGACAGACACTTCTCTAAAGATGAGATACAGGCAGCCAAAAAAAACATGCAGATATGCTTACAATCATTAGCTATTAAAGAAATTCAAATCAAAACGACAATGAGATACCATCTCACCCCAACAAGGTTGGCCATGATCCAAAAAACACAAAATAACAAATGCTGGAGAGGCTGTGGAGAAATTAGAACTCTCCTACACTGTTGGTGAGATTGCAAAATGGTGCAACCTCTTTGGAAAGCAATCTTGCTCGTCCTTAAAAAGCTGGATATAGATATACCATTTGACCCAGTAATTCCACTGTTTAAAATATATCCTACAGAATCAAGGCCTTTCACATCAACTGATACATGCACACAAATGTTCATCACAGCACAGTCCATGACAGCAAAAAGATGGAATCAACCCAGATGCCCAACAACAGAGGAATGGATAAGTAAACTATGGTATATATACTCAATGGAACACTATGCAATGATAAAGAACAACGATAATTGCAGGAAACATCTCATAACCTGGTTTCAATTGGAGAACATTATGTTGAGTGAAAGTAGTCAGCAATGAAGGACAAATATTGTATGAAACCCCCACGATAAGAACTTAAAAACAGACTCATGCATAGAAGAAAAGACTCTTTGATGTCTGCAAGGGTGGGGAAAAAGGGAGGACAAGGGAGGGGAGGGTTTAGATAGTTGATAGAAATTTGGTTGGGTGAAATCTGTGATAGCACACATTAGAAAGAAGATCAGCATTAACTGGACTTCAACATAAACATGATTACTCCTCCCATCTTAACCCAATATTGCAAGGACAGAGTAGCTGGGGCGAGGGACAGGGGACCATGCTCTCAGGGGAAATTGAGGCCAACTGGCACAACCACCATTTTGCTGAGAGCCCTCTGCACCCCACATTGGTGAGTGGCATCTGGGGTCTTAAAAGCTGCCAAGCTGCCAAGCTGCCATCTGAGGGTACAGCAGATGGTCCCAACTCAACAGAAATGGATGATCACCAAGAACAAGAACAACATGGGGAAAAGAGAACCCAGAAGACAGATAGACCCATGTGAGTGGGTCTCTACATCGACTCATGAACAGAAGAACCAGATGGTGCCTGGTCACCACCAGTGATAGTCACAATGGAGCTCACAAAGTGGAGTCTCACTGGCAACAAGAGAATAAATAGGGGTGTACCCTGAGATCCCCAATAAAAGATCGCAACTGACGGTCCAGGGGCTTCGGAGTTCCCCTGGGAGCATGGCCGCTGGCCCTGATGATGCCCCTGTCCATAAATCATAATGAAGGTCAACTTTTCCGCCAGCAATGGATTGGACTTGGCGACGCAGAATGACCATATGTTGTGGGAATTTTATGGTTCTATGCATCTATAGGATGTCATCCTGCTGACCTCTTCTTGCTGGAGGAAGGGGAGTGGGTGGAGTGGAGGGGACAGGAGACTGTTGGGAGGATAGGACATGTATGGAGCAGAGAGGAAGGGTGCGCTGTCACCAGGCAGGGAGAGCAGTGGGAGCTACATATAGGTGAGCATGTGAATTTATATGGAAACGTACATTTTCATTCAATCATAATTAAAACAAAAAGAATTATAACAGAGTACTAGGAAATATTATATTCCAACAAATTTGAAAACCTGGAGGAAAAGGACAAACATCTATAAATACACTACCTAAACAAACACAAACTGAGGTAGGAAATCTGAATAAGAAGAGAAAAGATTGAAAATTAAAAAAAGAAAACAAAAACTCCCAATAACAACAAAAAAGCCCGGGCCCAGATGGCTTCATTGGAGAATTCAACCAAACATTCAAAGAAGAGCTTATGCCAGTACTACTCACACTATTTCAGAACATAGAAAAGGAAAGGATATTAACAAATTCATTCTATGACATAAGCGTAACCCTGATACCAAAACCAGGAAAAGATATCACAAAAATAAGAAAATTACAGACCGATCTCTCCCGTGCATACAGATGCAAAAGTTCTCACCAGAATTATAGCCAATAAAATTCAGCATCATAGCAAAAAAATAATACACCCCAACCAAGTAAGATTCGTACCAGGTATGCAAGGAAGTTTCAGCATTAGAAAATCAATCAACATAAAGAAAACAGAAGGGAAAAAATCACATGATCATCTTAGTGCAGAAAAGGCATTCAACAAAGCCCAACCCACATTCTTGATAAAAACTCTCAATAAATATAGTGTTGTTGCTGGGTGCCACGGAGTTGCTTCTGACTTACAGTGACCCTGTGTAAAACACAACCATGTCCACAATCATTTTTACACTTAAATCTATTGTTGCGGCCACTGTGTCAATCCATCTCATTGAGGGTCTTCCTCTTTTTCACTGACCTTCCAGTAGTGTTTCAAATCACCTTCACTTTGGCAAATCAGGTGGTGTCATTTGGGTAACGCAGGTTGTTAATGAATCGTCCTCCAATCCTGATACCTCGTTCTTCTTCGTATAATCTAGTTTCTTGGATTATCTGCTCGGCACAAAGATTGAAACGGTGTAGTAGAAGGACACAATCCTGATGCACACCTTTCCTAACTTTAAACCATGCAGTGTCCCCTTGTTATGTTTGCACTACTGCCTCTTGTTCATATACAGATTCCTTGAAAGCACAATTAAGTGCTTCAGAATTCCCATTCTCTGCAATGTTAACCATAATTTGTTATGATCCACACAGTTGGATGCCTTTGCATAGTCAATAAAACACAGGTAAACATCTTTCTGGTATTCCCTGTTTTAAGCCAAGATCCATCTGACATCAGCAGTGATATCCCATGTTCCACATCCTATTCTAAATCTAGCTTGAATTTCTGGCAGTTCCTTGTCAGTATACTGTTGCAGTTGCTTTTGAAGGAGCTTCAGCAAAATTTTACTTGCATATGATATTAATGATATTATTCCATAATTTCCACATTGAGTTGGATCACCTGTCTTTGGAACAGGCATAAATATGGATCTCTTCCAGTCAGTTGGCCAAGTAGCTGTCCTCCAAATTTCTTGGCATAGACAAGTGAGGACTTCCAGTGCTGCATCTGTTTGATGAAATACCTTAATTGATATTCCATCAATTCCTGGAGGCTTGTTTTTTACCAGTGCCTTCAGTGCAGCTTCAACTTTTTCCTTCAGTATCATTGGTTCCTGATCATATGCTTCCTCTTCAGATGGCTGAACGTTGACCAGTTCTTTCTGGTATAATGCCTCTGTGTTTTCCTTCCATCTTCTTTTGATGTTCCTTGAGTCATTTAATATTTTCCCTGTAGAATCCTTCACTATTGCAACTTGAGGCTTGAATTTTGTCCTTCAGTTCTTTCAGCCTGAGAAACGCAGAACATGTTCTTCCCTTCTGGTTTTCCATTTCCAGTTCTTTGTACATGTCATTATAATACTTGGTATCTCGAGCTGTTCTTTGAAATCTTCTGTTCAGGTCTTTTACTTCACCATCCCTTCAGCTGCTTGACGTTTGAGAGTAAGTTTCAGAGTCTCTTCTGACATCCAGTTTGGTCTTTCTTTCCTTCCTGTTTTTTTAATGACCTCTTGCTTTCTTCATGTATGATGCTTTGATGTCATTCCACAATTCACCTGGTCTTTGGTCATTCGTGGTCACATCATGTCTGTTCTTGAGATGGTCTTTGAACTCAGCAGGGATATACTCAAGGTCATCCTTTGGCTCTTGTGGACTTGTTCTAATTTTCTTCAGTTTAAACTTAAATTTGCATATGAGCAATTGATGATCTGTACCAGTCAGCACCTGCTCTTGTTCTGACTGCTGATATGGAGCTTTTCCATTGTCTTTTTCCAGAGATGTAGTCAATTTGGTTCCTGTGTATTCCATCTGGTGAGGTCTGTGTGTACAGTTGCTATTTCTGTTGGTATTTGCAATGAAGAAGCTGTTAGTCTTAGAAAATTCTATCATGCGATCTCTGGCATTATTTCTATCACCAAGGCTGTATTTTCCACTACTGATGTTTCTTCTTTGTTTCCAACTTTTGCATTCCAGTCACCAGTAATTATCAATGCATCCTGATTGCATAGTCAGTCAATTTCAGACTGCAGAAGCTAGTAAAAATCTCCAATCTCTTCATCTTTGGCCTTAGAGGTTGGTGTGTAAATGTGAATAATGGTCATATTAACTGGCCTTCCTTGTAGGTGTGTGGATATTACTCTACCACTGACAGCATTGTACTTCAGAACAGATATTGAAATGTTCTTTTTGATGATGAATGCAACACCAATCCTCTTCAAGTTTGCATTCCCAGCATAGTAGAATTGCTGTTTTTGTTGGTTAAAAAAGATATTTGCAATGAAGGTACAGGTATGGAAGGGAAATTTCTCAACATAATAAAAGACATCTATACAAATACAATAATTAATATCATTCGTAATGGAGAGAGGCTGAAAACATTCCCCTTGAGAACAGGAACAAGACAAGGATGCCCTTTATCACTACTCCTATTTAACACTGTGCTAGAATTGCTAGCTAGAGTAATAAGGCAAGAAAAATAAAATAAAGGGCATCCAGATTGATAAGGAAAAACTAAAACTATCCCTATTTGTGGATGATATTATACTACATATAGAGAACTCAAAGAACTCCACAAAACAACTCCTGGAAGTAGAAGAAAGATTCAGCAGAGTTGCAGGATACAAAGATAAACATACAAAAACCAGCTGGATTCCTATACACCACTAAAGAGAACTGCAAAAAGGAAATTAGTAAAATAATACTATTTATAATAGCCTCTAAAAAAAGTACTTACAAATAAATCTAACAAGGGATGTAAATGACCTATACAAAGAAAACTACAAACTACTACTGCAGGAAACAAAAAGATACCTACATAAATGGAAATACTATGCTTATGAAAAGGTAGACTCAATGCTGTGAAAATGTCAGTTCTACCCAAAGCAATCTATAAATACAATGTTATCTTGACTCAAATATCAACAGCATTCTTTAGCAAGATGGAAAAACTAATCATTTACTTGGAATGAAGCCCCAGATAAACACTACTGAAGAAAAAGGATAAAGTAGGAAGACTAATACTACCTAACCTTGGAATCTACTACACAGCTATGGTACTTAAAAAGAGCCTGGTACTGGTATAACAACAGACACATTGACAATGGAACAGAATCAAGAACCCAGATGTAAATCTATCTACCTATGGTCACCTGATCTTCAGCAAAGTTCTAAAGTCCATTAAATGGGGAAAGACAGTTGTTTTAACAAATGGTACTGGCAAAACCGAATGTCCATCTGTAAAAAAATATGAAAAATATCTTACATTAAACACAAAAACTAATTCAAAATGAATCAAAGACCTAAATATAAAACCCAAAACTATCAAGACCATAGAAGAAAAAATAGCCAATGCTAGAGACCCTAACAGACAGCATAAATAGCATACAAACCATAATTAGCAATATACAACAACAGAAAATAAGTTAAATAACTGGAATCTTCTGAAAATTAAGCACTTAAGTACATCAAAAGACTTTACCAAAAGACAACCTACAGACTGGGGAGAAAAAATTGGCTATAACAAATCCAACCAAGGTTGAATCTCTAAACTTGATAGGAAAATTCAACACTTCTACAACAAAAAGACAAATCATCCAATTAAACAATGGGCAAAGGTTATGAACAGACACTTCACCAAAGAAGACATTCAGGCAGTAACAAACACATAAAGAAATGCTCATTAGAGAAAGGCAAATCAAAACTTCAATGAAATACCATCTTGCCCCAATGTTAGTGGCATGAACCAAACCAAACAAAAAAGAAACAGAAAATAACAAATGCTGGAGAGGCTGAGGAGAGTGAAGAGACTGGAACTCTTCTGTACTGTTGGTGGGAATGCAAAATGGTATAAACATTTTAGAAAACCAATACGGTGCTTCCTTCAAAAACTAGAAATAGAAATATACACATATGATCCAGCTATCCCAGTCGTAGAAATTTATCCTAGAGAAAAGAACTGTCACATGAACAGATGTATACACACTCAATTTATACTAGAGAAAAGAAGAACTGTCACATGAACAGATGTATACACACTCATGTTCACTGCAGCATTATTCATAATAGCAAAAAGATGAAAGAAACAACCTAAATGTGTATCAGTAGATGAGTGGATAAACAAACTATGGTATATAAACACAATGAAATACTATGCACTGATAGAGAACAACGATGAATCTGTGAAACATCTTAACATGGATGACTCTGAAGAGTATTATGCTAAGTCAATCAAGAAAGAGCAAATGTTGTATGAGATCACTGTTATTAAAAAACTCATAAAAAGACTTACACAGAAAGAAACAATCTTTGGGCAACAGGGATGAGGAAAGAAAAACACTAACTAGAAAGGAGACAGTACTTTTATTTATTGTACTTTAGATGAAGATTTGCAGAACAAACTGGTTTATCATTAAACAGCACACATACTGTTTTATGACACTGGTTAACAACCCCACAACATGTCAACACTCTCCCTTCTTGACCCTGGGTTCTCTATTACCAGCTTTCCTATCTCCTACTGCCTTCTAGTCCTTGCCCTTGAGCTGGTGTGTCCCTTTAGTCTCATTTTGTTTTATGAATCTGTGTGGTCTATGACTGAAAGGTGAACCTCAGGAGTGACTTCATTGCTGAACTGAAAGGTATCCAGGAGACACACTCTCAGAGTTTCTCCAGTCTCTGCCAGACCAGTAAGTCTGATAGATAAATAGTAACTTTGGTGAAGGGTAAGACAGTTCACAGTACTGGGGAAATCAGCACAACTTGACCAAGTCAGGAGCAGAGAATCTTCACAGACAAAACCCAGCTCCTTGAGGGACTGAATAACTAGGCTGAGGGCTAGGGACCATGGTCTGAGGAGACATCCAGCATAGCTGATGTAACATAGTTTATAAAGAAAATGTTCTGCATCCTACTTTGGTGAGTAGTGTCTGAGGTCTTAAAAGCTTGTGAGCAGCCATCTAAGACACTCTGCTGGTTCCACACCACCCAGAGCAAAGATGAGCGAAGAAAAACAAAAACACAAGGGCAAAACACAACTACCACAGCCTCCACCAGACTGAATTCAGAACAACTAGGTGGTACCCAGCTACCATCACCAACTACTCTAACTGGGATCACAATAGTGGGTCCCAGACACAGCTGGAGCAAAATGAAGAACAAAATTGTAACTCACAAAAAAAGACCAGATCTACTGGTCTCACAGGAACTGGAGAAACTATGAAAGTATGCTCCCAGACACCTTTTAACTCAGTAATGAAGTCCTCCCTTAGGTTCACCCTTCAGCCAAAAATTAGACAGGCCCATAAAACAGATGGAGACTAGATGGGCACTAGAGGGGCAAGAACAAGGGAGCCAGAAGGGACAGGAAAGCTGATGATGGGGAACCCAGTGTCAAGAAAGAGAGGTTTTTGACTTGTCAGGGAGTTAATCAATGTCACAAAATAGTATGTGTATTAACTGTTTAATGAAAAACTAATTTTCTCTGTAAACTTTCATCTAAATTTCAACTACAAATGAAACAAAAACCTCCAATGGATTCTCATCTTTCTCAGGGCAAAAAAATCAAGGTTCTTACTTTAGCTTTTCACTTCCTCTCCCATCACTCTCCCTGGCTCCAACTACCATAGCCATATTGTCCTCTGTGTTCCTGATACCTGCCCCAGGACCTGTGCAGGTGCTGCCCTTCTCCTTGAGTCACTCCTTCCTGACAGCTGCACATTTCCCTCCCTCACTTCCTTTAGTCTCTGTTCAAATGGCACCTCTTCCAGGAGGACTTCTCTGGTACTATCTAAAATTGATCCCATCAACATTTAATCACTTCCTCCACCTTATTTTATCACCATCTGACATATATAGTTACATTTATTATCTGTCTCCCCAACTAGAAATGTAAGCTACCTGACAGCAGGGACTTCTCTTTCATTCACTGCATCTCCAGGGCCCAGAATAGTGGCCCGCTATATAGCAAACCAAAACTAAAGCCATTGCCATTGAATTGATTCTGACTCATAGTGATTCCATTTGTTACAAAGTAGGTGCTCCATGGGGTTTTTGTAGCTGTAATCTTTATGGAAGCAGATCTCTAGACCTTTCTGCCATGATGCCCGTGGTGGGTTTGAACCACTGACCTTTGGGTTAGCAGTCAAATGCAAAATATTTGTACCATCTAGCGAGGGCACCTAGTGATGTTCAATAATCGAGTAACTAGAGTAGATCAGATCACTTGTGATCTGTAATAGAGGCAACACATACCTAGTGTCCTGGAGCCACAGACTTCCTGGTGGAAGGGATGGAGGGGACTAGGCTAGAAGCAGGGAGCCAGACGGAGGCTGCTACAGTGGTCCAGGTAAGTAAAACAAATGGTAGGAAATGTGCATGGAAGTACTACACACACGTCATACCAGTGTCAATTTCCTAATTTTGACACTGTGCTTAGTTATATAAGATATCATCATGGCAGAAACTGGCAGAAGGGTCATGGGTCCTCTCTGTACTATCTTTGCAACATCCTGTGAGTCTATTTCAAAATAAAGTTTTTACAAAGATAGGGCAGGAGGGATAGAGAGGAGGTAGAGTCACTTACTGACTTAGGGACTAGGACTCAGTAACTTAGCTAGACAAAGGTTTTGGTCTTGGGTGACAAGATGTATAGGAAGGTATTAATTAAAGAGTGGGAGAAGTAGGCCAGTTTTAAGCATGAGTTGGAAGCTGCCTCTGAATAGAGATGTATAGCAGACATTTGGATAAAAACACTGAAAGCTCAAAGCTAGAAATAAACATTGGTGGGAGTGAGTGGGAAGTGCTCAGCCAATCTTAAGACCACATAGCCTCTTCTTACCTGGACTGCCAAGGGGTGATAACCCCATCATCAGGGCCCCCAATCAGCACCAGGTGACCCACACGGAGAAAGTTCTTCCGCCATGCTGCAGGGTGGGAAAAAGAGAGCGTGGGTCAGCTGCAGGGGTCAGGCCAGGTTGGGGGAGGGAAATACAAGGGAGTCAAAGAAGCAGAAATCAGGTGGGAGTTTGGAGTCTCACCAGTGGCATTGGGATGATCTCTTTCCCCATTGATCAGGGCCAGAAAGCTGCTGGCATTGAGGTACAAGTCATCATGGTGAGGGTCTGGGTACAAAGAGCAGTTAGAAAGACAGTCAAAGGAGACCGGAGGCTGAAAGATCAATCAGGAGGTTGCAATAATAGTCAAGGTGCATAGTCATATAATAACTGCAATAATAGTATAAATGTTTTAAAAATAATCTTTTTTCTACTGTCTATTATGTGCCAGATACTGTACAAAGTATACTGTATTCATTAACTTATTTAATTCTCACAACTGCCCTGTGCTATATCACTTTATAGATGAGGAAGACTGAGTCATAGATACAAAGTTGTATCACTTTATAGATGAGGAAGACTGAGTCATAGATACAAAGTTAACTTGCCCAAAGTCATCCAGCAAGGTCAGGTTTCAAATCCACATAACCCGGCCCCAGCATCAAGGGTCTTATATACTACTAAAGGGGGTTGGCAAACTATGACTCATGGGATAAATCTAGCTTGCCACTTGTTTTTGTAAATAAAGGTTTATTGGAAAAGTCAGTCATGCACATTCATTTACCTGTTGCCTAAGGCTGCTTTCACACTACAATGGCAAAGTTAAGTACTTCTGATAGAGACTGTGGTCTGCAAAGCTAAAAATATTTACTGAAAAGTTTGCTGACCCCTGTACTAGGCTATACACTCTGAGACAAGGTAATACACATCAAACATTTTGAATAGTGCCTGGCACACAGTACGTGCTCAATAAATGTATGTTATCATCATTGTCATCATCACTACTGGTTACAGTAGAAGCAAGAGCAGAAGGCTCTACCCTCCAAGTGCCCTCTCCCATGGAGACTCCAGTTCAACACCTCCACTCACCGTGCCAGTAGTTGCAGATGGAGAATTCCTGGCCCCAGGGACTATAGCAGATCCGGTAAAGGTTAGAACGCATGGAGGTGGGAAATAGCCACTTCAGATAGTCTGTGTCTGGCAAGAGAATAGCAGTGCCAAGTGCTCCAAACCTCTGTGCTCCCCCCAAACTTGGGGCCCTCTATGGAACCCACAGTGAGTGCCCACTCACCTCCATACTGTCCCATCTGTGGAGAAGAGAGGGAGATGAAAGAGTCCACATTGTGATCATCCATGACAGAGAGTAGTGCCCGGCACACAAGGCCTCCTGTAGGCAGAACACCACAGCACACAGAAAGTTAGGGACAGCCAAGCCAACAGCCCGTAGCTTCCCCCTACCACACTATCACACAAAGGAGACTGAGGCTTAGAGAAGGCAGGCAACACACTATGCCAAAGGGCATGTAAGTGGCAGAACCAGAATTAGATTTCAGGCCCCTTGACTCTCTAACTCCAGGATGCTCTTCACTGCTCAGTTATCCTTAAAGTCAAAGGGTGTCAAAAACCCCAGAAACAGGGAAAGAGGAAAGTGAACAGCACCTTAGGGAACGCATTCCCATTCAGAAGACAGAGACAAGAACCAGGGGTGAGAGAAGTCAAAACAGAAGGGCTCAGCTGTCAGGGCTGTGACTGTGGAGGTGTTCCCGAGATAGGCTTCAAGCCTCCGACAGGGTTCAGGAGCTGGGGGGTCGGGTACTTACCCTGTGAGTAGCAGATGAGATGTACTCCTTCAGGGGCCTTAGCCATGATGGGGGCCACAGCCTCTCGAAATCCCTGCACCTGTTCCCACAGGGGCCGCAAGCTCTCTCTCCCATCGAAGAGATCAAGCACTGTCACCACAGTCCCGGGGTGTGTCTGAGGAGAAAGAGCAATGCAGCCTCTTACTAGGAAAAAACGAATATCGCCCACCCTGGCCCCTGGCTAGAGTCTACATGTCTGTGCCCTGCTAGAACCACGGATCCCGTCCTCTAGCTCTCCCTACTCCAACAGCAGTTCTTCAAGGAAGTGGACAAGACCAGAGGGGCGGCTTTCGGTTTCTCCCTGCGACTCCCCAGTCATTTTACAAGCCTCCAATGTCCTCCACTGGGACACCTCTAGCCAGACCTGGTTGATGTATTCCAGCAGGTGGCGGAAGTTGTACGAGCTGTCAAAGAGCCCGTGCACCACGATGACCGGCTTGTAGGTGGCACGGTGAGGTGCTGGGGTCGCGGGCAATAGCAGCAGTGGCAGAAGCGGCAACAGGAACAGGACTCCCCCCGGGGGAAGCCACGGCCACCGGAGCCCCAGCATGCTCCCGCCTAAGAAGAGAACGATGCGAAGGCCTGAAGGAAATGACAGTATCTCCTCCCCTTGGAACGGACCCCCAGCAACCACGCCACCCCTGTTCCCACCAGGACCTTGTCACTGAATAACCTACTTTTAACCTACTCGGATCCTCCCCACCCTCCTCACACACCCCGCCTACTACGTAGACGCACCAAAGCACTATCGAAGCTCCGCCTCCAGCTCGGCACTTGGGAGATCTGTCCCTAGGCCCAGGATCTTCCTAGGGCGCCAAGCCGAACTCGAGGTGTTACAAGGTCCCTGAGTAGCAGCCCAGGCCCCATGCAGAGTGCAAACTCCCTCCTGGCCTGGGTCTTCGGGCCTCGGTCAGCCCGCTGTTTACTTCTCCCCAGTCAGGCACCCAAGGGGGAGGGGAAGGATGCGTGCGGGAGCGCGCACAGGAATGACGGATGGGAGGGGGAGGCTGCTCGGGGTCGCGCACAGCCGTCACGTCCGGGGCTTTCTCTGGCAACCATGGAAGCGTCCCTAGCAACAAAGGCCCAAGACCGGAGGGGCAATGGAACAGTCTATTGTGCCCAAGGGGCGGGGGAGGAAATAGGTGGAGCCATCCATCTAAAAGAGTGGGGAGAGAAAGAGCCAGCAAGTCTGTCCTGAGAATAGAGAGGCGGCCTCTCCAGACCCCGCTACACCAAGCGACCCAAGAGTCCGATGTCCCTATCTTCATTCTCCCCTATTTTGCAATCTAGGGGTCCGGCTCCGAAGCGGAATGTGGTGTTTTCCTTTGGCGGGGGCGGCGGGGAGGGAAGAGGGAAGGAGACAGAATGGGCTGGGGAAAGTTGTCTATATTTTAGTAAGGG
This sequence comes from Heterohyrax brucei, assembly GCA_028571685.1. Taxonomy (NCBI): domain Eukaryota; kingdom Metazoa; phylum Chordata; class Mammalia; order Hyracoidea; family Procaviidae; genus Heterohyrax; species Heterohyrax brucei. The sequence goes on along the minus strand of CM053144.1, from coordinate 50,159,080 downwards.
ACCGAATGGCCTAATGGGTTGAAGCCAACCTGAGCGAACCCCTGCTCTCCATTTGACTGCCCGACCGCTCGGCCTCCCCGGGTCGCAGTCTTACAACTCCTTATTCTGGAGTGCGTATAGGGCCCTTGTCTACAGACACGCTGAGTGTCCTCGAGGCCTCTTTAGTTAAGTGCCGTCTGGCTAGGTTTCTCCGGTCCTGCTCTGTTCCATTCTCCAAGTACACCCCACCCTCGAGGGGCGGAGGGCCCCTGGGGCCATACTGACTCACACCCGCTTGGTTTCAACCGGGAGACCCTCACAGTCGCAGCCTTCAGAACTTCCCGTGGGCGGTACTCAGCTCAGATTTCTGGGCTCCAAGCGTCACCGACCTCAGCACCTGTCGGTGACTCTCCTCCCCGACACCTAGGCGCCTGGGTTAGGGCTTTCAAACAGCTTTTACGGACATTTCCCTTGAGAAAAGGAAAATGTCTCTAAATGTTGAATGCGCTCACCGGGGACGGGAGAAGGGGAAGTTGGTGATTTCGCCATCCGTCTGAGCCCTTCCCTCTGTGTTCTAAAGGGCTCTGCTGGGTCTAAACTCGCCTCGCCCAATAAAACCAATTTTCGCTGAGTTGTGCTGAATGGGGGTGCTGTTGGGGTAGAGAATGAGAGTTCAAGCGAATGTCTGAGACACCAGAACGACCGGTCCGGGGCCGTGATTTAAATCTCAGGCCTGGTATCGGCCCACGCCAGAGTCTCGGTACAGCTCCGTAGTCTCTGCTTGACCCGGGCCCGGAGGGGGAGACAGACTGCCTGAGGCTGGGGCTGGGAAGTACTAATCTGAATAGGGGTGAAGGAGGGAGATAATAATGTTTTTCCGGCTCTGTTTTCGCAAAAAGCCCAACTTGTGTAAGTCTCGGTAGACCACCCACGCGCTCCCAAGATGTAATAAATACTGCAATAACGCTGCGCCCCACGTCTACTCAGGAGGTGATGCAGCGTCTCGCCGGGCGTGGGGTAGGGGACGGGAGGGGGAACTTAGGGAATGGATCTGAATATTGACCGGCTCAGGGACTCTAAGCTGCGCAGGAAGCAAAGAGGGAAAAGGGAAGGAAGCACGCATGCCAAAACTGAGGTGTCAGGACTGAACGATTAATCCATCGCTTTCCTCTCCCAAAACGCTTCCAGTTCCTTGGTCTCGGACAAGGAAGGTATCGAAGCATCCTCAAGCCACTGCCCCCACAGGCCAGGCCACTACCAGACTATAGACCAGGGCCTTCTTCCGCTGTACCTTCTGATTCACCCCAGCTCCGATAAAAGGCCGTAACCCTGCTAACTTTTCAGGCCATCGCAGGTCTCCACTCTGCACGTAGTCCTCTCTTACACACAATTTTCTCTCTGTTAAAGAGGGGTAAGCTAGGGCAATGGTTTGGGAGAAAATTCCCGTTTCTGGGAGCCCTGAGGAACGCTGAGGAGGGGGCACCTGACGAGTTAGCCGGGTTCCGAGGGAACTGGGTATGCAGTTCATTGAGCACCTGCTGGCTTACTCCCACAGTGTAATCATTCTAGCGGGTCTTGGAGGGGAGAGACTCTAGAGAGTTCTCTCTCCTTCCTTCCCTTAGTCCCACCCGCCTTGCTGGGTCTGGCCTCCCTGTTTCCATGACAACTCCAAGGGAACCCAAACTGAGGGTTTGAATACCGGGGTGAGAGGAGGAGAGAGGTGGTCTAGGAGCCTAGAGAGACGGACGTCTGCAGCGCTCCCCCTCCCTCGTCTCGGTCCCTTTAAGCTCCCCCCCTCCCGGCTCTCCCTCCGCCCCCCGCCGCCGTCTCCATCTCTCCATCTCTGCGCTGTTCGCTGGCTGCGCCATCCACGCACCCAGACCCAGGCGCGGGTCAGAGACCCCAACTCCAGCTGCAGGGACCCTGTCCCAGAGAGAACGCAGGAATGTCATCCGAAAAGTCAGGTAAAAACAAAAACACCTCTCTGCTCCCTCTACCGTTTCCTCATTTCCCCCCTCTACTTTGACCCCAGCCCCTTCCCCCCACCTCCTCAACCCCCGACGGCGGTTCTTTTCACTCCCCTTCTCTCCAGCTTCCAGTCCCTCTCCGCTCTCTCCCCTTCCCTTCTCTGCCTTTCCTCCTTCCAACCTCTGCGCCTTGCCAGCAACATGGGGAGGGTGGCAGGTTGAGGGGGTGCGGGAAGCACAGAGTGGCTTAGCGTCAGCCAGGTACATAGCATCCTTGGGAGTGACAGATGGGCATTCACCAGCTCGCATGGAGATTTCCAGTGGGGCAAGATGGAGACACGATCAGATGGGTTTGGCAGGGAAAGTAAAATCCAAAGGACTCTTGTGATCTGCCTTAAAAGGTCCTGAGATTCCCAGAGAGGGCTAGGGTACCCCCTCCCCACGGAAGGAGCAGCAGAGCAGAACATGCCTTACCACATGTGTTCACACAACTGTTGAATCAAGCACATGTTAACAGTCAGTGTGTGGCATATCTCCACAAATGCACACGAAGAACTAGCTCAGAGAGGCCAGCTTTCAGTGCAAGGAAGACAGCAGATCGTTCTGAGAGCTGTGTGCAAGTTCCTGAAGGAGAAAGGAAAGGAGCACAGAATTCTGACCTCAAAACTAGATTGAAAGAAAGAAGGGAGGCCAAGTGGCCTAGATATAACCCCTCTCCTGCCCCAGGAATGAGACATCGCGTCTGACATGTCTCTCTCTGTCTGTGTCTGTCTCTCCCATTTTCTTTCTCCATCTCTGACCGGCTGTGTTTCCCTGTGCCTCTCCTTATCTCTGTCTTCTGTCTCTCCCTGCCCTCTCCCCGGTTGACGGCCCCCAGGTCTCCCAGACTCCGTCCCTCACACCTCTCCCCCCCCGTATAATGCCCCTCAGCCCCCGGCGGACCCCCCCGCCCCGCCCCCGCAGTCCGCTACCTCCTCACACCATCACCACCACCACCACTACCACCAGTCGGGCACCGCCACCCTCCCGCGCTTAGGGGCTGGCGGCCTGGCTGCTTCTGCGGCCAGCGCTCAGCGCGGTCCCTCGGCCTCCGCCACTCTGCCGCGGCCCCCGCACCATGCCCCGCCGGGTGGGGCCGCCGGGGCGCCCCCACCCGGCTGTGCTACGTTGCCCCGCATGCCACCCGACCCTTACCTGCAGGAGACTCGTTTCGAGGGTTCGCTGCCCCCGCCGCCGCCCGCCGCCGCCGCTCCGCCCCCGCCGGCGCCCTCCCAGACTGCCCAGGCCCCGGGCTTCGTGGTGCCCACGCACACGGGGGCAGTGGGCACGCTGCCACTTGGGGGCTACGTGGCCCCTGGCTACCCCCTACAGCTGCAGCCCTGCACTGCCTACGTGCCGGTCTACCCTGTGGGCACGGTGAGTGCTGGGCAGACAGAGGCCTGGGAGTAAGAGGGTGCTAAGGAGTGAGACCTTCGATTGGGGACACATTGAGGCGTGGTGGGATACACAGAGGGCCTGGGCGCCAGGAGGTGTCTAGGTCAAGGCCAATACAGGAGAGCCTGATGACGAGGAGGGAGTAGAGCCAGGCCTGGGAGTGTCGGCTGGGGTCAGAGAGGTCCCAGGAGAGCAAAGCCTGGAGGTTGGATAGATATCCCTAAGAAACCTCTGTACTAGGGGCACCTAGCCTAGTGATCTGATGGGGTCAGAAATCAGGACACGCAGGGGGAACAACCTGGAGGTCCAGAGTTAGTCTGAATCAAAGAAACAGGAAGAGGACCAATTGGAATTTGGGCATCAAAGAGCAGAGGCCAGGTAGGTGTGTCTGGAGGGTAACACAAGGTAAAAAGGAGAGGGCCTTTGGGAGGGAGGGCCTGGGGCAATACAGAAGGCACCAGTTTGGGGGAGACTACTGAGATGGGGATATCGCTGGTGGGGCCATGTGCTGGGAAAGAAAGGTTCAGGGAAACCTGAAGGAATACGAGGTTAATGAGGCAATGAAAGGAGACCTAGACGGGAATTTATGTGTGTCCTGGAAGGGTCGAAGGCCATTAGGTTCTTTGAGGACCTCCTGGCAAAAACAGTGCTTTAAAAACCACTCTGCCAGCTAGTAGGATTACACCCTCTCCGCTCAATCTTCCTTCCACAGCCCTACGCGGGCGGGGCCCCGGGGGGAGCAGGGGTGACCTCCACGCTTCCCCCGCCGCCACAGGGTCCAGGACTGGCCCTGCTGGAGCCGAGGCGCCCACCGCACGACTACATGCCCATAGCGGTGCTGACCACCATCTGCTGTTTCTGGCCTACAGGCATCATTGCCATCTTCAAGGCGGTGCAGGTGTGTGCAGGGAGGGGCAGGGGACGGTGTATGGGTGTGAGTTTACTCGGTGTTTCTTATTCCCTGGGAGGGCTACACGTTCTGAGGAGCGTCTCAGGGGGTGGCTGAGGCTTGGAAGCAGGGCAGCGGTCCTCTGACCCGCTTCCCCCACGATTCCCCTGCAGGTGCGCACGGCCTTGGCCCGCGGAGACATGGTGTCGGCCGAGATCGCCTCACGCGAGGCCCGGAACTTCTCTTTCATCTCCCTGGCCGTGGGCATCGCGGCCATGGTGCTCTGCACCATCCTCACCGTGGTCATCATCATCGCCGCGCAGCATCACGAGAACTACTGGGATCCCTAGGGACGCCCACAGTACCTTCCCACCCTGCAGCCCTCGACCTCCCAAGGGTGTTCAGCAGTCAAGCCGCGGACCCACTGGGCAGCCTGCACACCTGCCTCCGGAGCCATCAGAAGCGGATTCATCCTAAACTCGGCCTCCACGAAACCTCTCGCCTAGCGAGCACGCTCCAAATCCAGTTCCTCAGGAACTCTCCCACAGCCCACTGCCCCAAGGACGCTGCTTTGTGGAATCCCCGCCAGATGCCAGGCTCTCAGTCCCTCCAGACCCTCACCCTCTTTAAGTGCAGGCTTTCCAGCCCTACTCCCTTGGCCCCGGCTGCCCATCCTGGAGACTGGTCCTCAATGCCCCGACTGCATTGGGCTCCGCCCCGTATTAACAAAACCCCGCCTCCAGGCTGTCAGGCTCCGCCTTCTGCTCCTCCTGCGGGGTGATTCACTCTGGTGATTGGGTTTGTGGCTCCAGGCCCCGCCCCATGCCTAAAGACTTCTCCACTTCGCCCTGTGACTGCGGCGCCCCGGGTTGCTAATCCGCTGGCGCGCACCCTATTTTTTTGGCTAGTACCCACCTCCACCCCGGTACCTGTTTTCTTGCTAATCCCAGAATATCTACTTTTGTTGTTTTTGGAGTGAAATTAGGAGGATTTCTGATTTAGGATCCTTCACCTTGGGATGTAAAGGGTGTCCCAGTTATCTCTGTAAATATTCCCTCGCACCCATCCCAGCCCCTGGGTGGCCAGGAGGATGGGATTCCAGGCTATGGACTTCCCAGCCCTGGGGCTCCCCACCACCACCCCTCCCCCGACCGCAGTCCCTGCCTCGTTCTGGTCTGTGTGCGGTGTGTGTGTGTGAATTTCTGAAAGACAATATTAAAGAGACCACGTGAATTTACCACCCACAATTCAGAGATTGCGCCCACAAGGACCTTGCCCCTTTCTTGGCTCCTCCTCTCACCTCCCTCATCTCCCATTCCGGGGCAAAAAAGAAAAATGTCTAAGAAAAAAGTGTGAGGAGACATTCACAGGCTGCCAGAGAGACAGGCACAAAAAAAAGGAACATCAACAGGGCGCTTCACCAGGAACTCACCTGGGAAGACTTTACGGTCCATACTTAATAGGGCTTTCTTTCCTCAGTGCCCCGTTTTCCACGGTTAAAGGCTTTGGAGAACGGAGTTTGCTAGAAGACCCAGGGATTATGTCCAGAACACCAGAAAGATGGGAGAATAAAAGGACAGGCCACTCAAGTGAGTCAGGGATGGGGTGGCAAGAGCAAAGAAAAGATGCCAGCTGCCCACAGCTGTTCTGTTATACCTGAGACCTGTTTGTTATAGTGTAGAGGATACAGAGAAGGCAATGGTGACAGAGAGAAAGAGTGAGAATAGACTCTCAAATACAGCTGGCCCTCTTCTACCCTGAGGTAACCAAGAGGCCTGGGGGGTGGGAGGGGCAGGCAAAAGCAGTGGGCTTTTGTGTCTGGGGTTGTGCACCTGCCTAGCAGAGTCCTAAAAAGCTGTTCCTGGATTTGTACACTCAGACTACATACAGCCACAGTGAGGGTGCTGGTGAAACAGCAGCCCAGATGTGACCCCTGACCTCATGGTGCTTACAGTCTAGAAGAGAAACCATGCACTGATACAGAGGACACAGGAGAAGCATGGGGTGGAGTGTGGAAATCACAGGTTGTCTTTTGGACATCTTGGGTTTAATGTGCCTTCCTCACCAAACTACTTGAAAATGGAATTCATATTTGCAGCACTCACTTCCTCACCACCTACTCATTTCTTCTTCTTAAATAGGGGAGTATTGTTTCATCACAGATGTGTCTGTTGCTGTCTTTTCTTTCATACTTACAATGTATTAACCCCCTGAGATCTGTTCCCACTCCCAACTTTACTGGAACCCTTCACTCAAATGGTACCCAATGACCATTAAGTTACAGGAAGCCAAAATCAATGACATTTTCACAGTATTCTGCCTCCCTGAATCCTCCTATGCTTGTAACTACTCCCTGGGATTCAGGAACAAGTTAACTCCACCAAACCAGTTGCTGTCAAGTCCACTCCATGTCATGGTGACCCCTGTGTGTCAGAGTAGAGCTGTGACCCACAGAGTTTTCAATGGCTGATTTTTCAGAAGTAGATCTCTGGGGCTTTTCTTCCAAGTTATATCTGGGTGGACTTGAACCTCTAAATTGCAGCTTTGAAACCCAATTGCAGCTTTGTGCTGCCTGTCACCACCAAGCCAGATGTAGACACTAGAGACAAGGAGGGATTGTGCTTTATTCAAATGGGCAGCTATCTGAGAAGATGGTGGGTTAGTTAGAACCATCTTAACATTTCATCTCAAGTCAGAGGGTTTTACAGGAAAGAGGAAAAAGAGTTAGAGAAGGTGGTATAATCCAGGTGCCCAGGTGTGGGGGTTGTTGATATGAGTTTGCAGAAGTGAGTCACATAGTGGGTCATCAGAAGAGTGAGATACGTCTCCTCCAGAAATTGTGATGTTATCCAGGAGGTGGTCTGCAGCTTTCAGTTCAGTGGTTGAGAAGAACAGTCTTAGATTCCTGGGCAAAGTCTGAGAAAAACAATCTCACAATCTCCAGGTCGGTTATTGTAATTTCCTAGTTCATCATCAGCCTTTGAGATCAAAATAAGAGCTTTAATCAACACTTCTACAATTATTAACCCTATCATGTGTACCAGTCAGAAGGGAGGTTACAATTTTCTTTAAGTGCTCCCAGTGGGGGAGATGGAAGAAGGGGTTTAAGAATTAAGAAAGAAGCTAGATAGGAATTTTTATACAGCTATTAATCCTTTCACAACCATCTGGTTAGTGGTCTAGTATGCTAAGCATTTGCAGCATTCAGGGACTCCTCCTTCTCACAAACTTTTAATTGTCCCTCCTTCCCCTCACCCTTTCTTTTATTTTATTTGACTTTCTTTCTCTCCCTAAGTGTCTATCTCTAGACTTAATTTTTTCTCTTAGACTTTTCCTTGAAAAACTTACCCACTCCAAACTCAGCCATCATTTCTAACCAAATGTTTCTCTTACTTATATATTCACATGCAGACATTCTGGCAATCCCTGAAGAACATGGCCACATGGACTATCCGGCTGGTCTTTCAAATTCAGCATGTTGCAAATCAAACTGGCGAAAAGTTATCATCAACAACCCGCTTCTCTGTCTCCATTAATGGCCTCATTTCCCCAGTCATTCTTATCTGAAAACTCAATGCCTTCACCATCTCTCTCCTGCTCTACTTTTGGTGTGCTATTAACCCAGTCCATTTTAACTGCCACAATATTTTTTGAATCTGTAACTTTCTATTCACTCCTCAGCCCTTGCCAGAATAGTGACCTCATCTAGGAGTATTGCAACAGCTCTGCAGCAAGTCTCTCTGCTTCCTACCTCCCTTTATCCTACGTTTCCCTCAACACTGCTGTCAGACTATCCTTCGGAAACGTCTTATATAACCCCTCTGCAAAAGTCCCTGAAGACTCCTTATTGCTTACTAAATTATTTACACAATTCCAATCTGACCTTCAACCCTTCTGAAATTTAAAATCAGTCAGCTTTCTCTCTTCAACCTAATCTCCAGGCAGACTGAATTGCTCACCATTCCCGCCTCCATGTCTTTGCTCAAACTGTTTCCATATCTTAGATCTGTTTTCCACACCTCTGTTTCTATAAGTCATTTACTACTCGTCAGGTGCCTCAGACCACTGCCAGGCTTTTGCTCACCATCTTTGTATCTGCCTCCCTCTTGGCCAAATTTTACCTGTCTTTCAAGGCCTTGCTCCAGCAAAAAGGAATCTCCCTCTCCACTGGGTTAGGCTAAAGCAATGAGTTTCTAAAGAGAAATTCAGACATTCCTTGGAGCAATGGTGTCAACCCTGACTACACACTAGAGTCACCTGGGGAGCTTTTAAAAGTCCCAAAGCCAGGCACATCCTAGACCAATTAAATGAGATTCTCTGGGGGTGGGGCTCAGGTATCAGAATTTTTCAAGGCTCCCAGGTGATTCCAAAGGACAGCCAAGACTGGTAATTACCAGTTCATTGAGGTTACCTCAGGGATCACCAAGGGAGAGAAGATAAAAAAGAGGAGAAAGATAATTGGTCTCTATTTGCCTACAGTAACAGAGGAAGAAGAAACATGAGCAACAGAAGGAGGAAACAGAATGTGTGGCCAATTGCCTCCATGAATAACAGCCTCCTTTGCCACAAGACCAGAAGAGCTGGATGGTGCCAGGCTACCATTACTGAACATTTTGATCAAAGATTCTATAGAAGAGTCCTGATCAAAAGGGGGAAATGTAGAACAGAATTTAAAATCCTCATGGTCTCAGACTTCCTGAAGCCACGAAGGTCACATCAACTCCTGAAATTATTTCCTAAGATAATCTTTAAACCTTAAACCAAAAATATATCCCTAAGTTTTCTTAACAGCAAACAACAGTTTAGCTTAGCCAGCAAGAAAGATCTCCTTTGAGCATTAAGCTCTTTTAAAAACTATATGAGATCAAATGGTCAACAGCAATTGAAAGATTAGACAGAAATCCTAGGGATAGTGAATTTATCTTAATGGGGGAGGAACAACCATGAAAAGCGGGGTGAGAACGATTGCACAACGTGAAAAATGTCATCAGTGTTACTGAACAGTACACATAGAAAGTTGACTGGGTGTATATTTTGCTGTGCATATTCTCAACACCAATAACAAAATAAAGTTTAAAAAAGTTTTCATCTAGCTGACTCTGTCTCATGGTGACCCCATGTGTGTCGGAGTAGAACTGTACTCCAAACAATTTTCAGTGGCTGATATTTTGGAAGCAGATCACAAGGCCTGTCTTCCAAGACACCTCTGGGTGGACTTGAACTTTCAATCTTTTGGTTAGCAGCCAAGTGCATTAACCATTTGCATCACCTAGAAAGTCTATAGAGGGGAAGATAAGTGGCCAAAAGACATAGCTTCAGCCAGAGCAATTTTCTTTAGGAAAAAGGATCTAACTCTAAACCTACTGTTCACTTTACCTGAATTTTTTTTCATTTCTCCCCAGAGTTCAGTGTCATAATGTAAATTCCGTAGATCAATGCTATAATCACCCCTCAGTCTTCACCCTATACTCTGTTGACTCATCTGCTTTCTATACACTTTGAGGGTGGTAGGTGCTGGTGTTGGCGGTGGTTGCTATCAAGTTGATTCCTACTTGTGGCAAACCCCATGGGTGCAGAGTAGAACAGCTTCATAGGATCTTCAAGGTTGTGATCCTTCAGAAGCAGATCACCAGGCTTATCTTCTGAGGTGCCTCTGGGCAGGTCTGAACCATCAATCTTTCAGCTAGTAATAGCTTAAGAGCTTATAGCACCTCACAGTTGGTGTCACCCAGATGTCCCTGATACACTTTAACTCTGGTCAGATCCAGCGCTGCCTGCTCCAATAACTGAATGTGCCTGGGGAAAAACCCACAGTCGTATTGATTGGTTTTACTTACAGTGGGTCTGCAAGCCCACATTTTCTTAGTCAGTTCGCTTCCCCCAAATCAGAGACTACAGTTTCACAAGATGATGACCTTTCTTCCCATTTCAGTGAGAAAACAGCTTTCAGAAGACAACTTCCTCATGGTCCAGTCCCAGATCCTCTGCCATAGTCCCTGCCTTCCTCCATCAACACAAAGAAAGTAACCTGTCCTTCTCCACCCCCCAGTCTGTGCACTGGGGCCCATTCCTTCTCACCTGCTAAGAGACGTAGCTTCTGAAATTATCTCCCATCTCTCCTGAATGACTGTTTTTTCCTGTTTCTGAAATATTCCCATCATCAATAAATAAGCTAAAATATGCTTCATCTTTGAGGGAAAAAAAAACCTCTTTGATATTTATCTATGTATTAAAAGCACAATATTCAAAATAGTGATTACCTCTTGATGAGACAGGAGATCTAATTGGGGAGGGACATGCAGGGATCAGTGATACTACGGGTATTTTATTTCTTAAGTTGCATTATGTTCCATTTAATTATCTTTCTAATATATATGTATATTATATATTCATGTATAAGGAGTCTGGGTGGTAAGATGGTACAGTGCTCAGCTGCTAATCCAAAGGTTGGCAGTTGTAACCCACACAGTAGCTCCACGGGAGAAAGATCTGGCAATCTGCTCCTGGCGATCTGCCTCCATAAAGAGTACAGCCAAGAAATCCCTATGGGGCAGTTTTACTCTGTCACATAGAATCACTGGCACACACAGCAACCACACTGGTTGATACAGAGGAGACCTTCAATAAAGATTTGTTGAATGACTCAATGAGTAAGTAACTCTTCGAGCTGTGTGAGAAGATGAGATAAAATATATGAGACACTTGGCAATACGCCTGGCACGTGCTGAGTGTTCAGTGAAGAGCAGCTCTTATCATTAAACACTGGCTTCCGCAAAGTCGCCCTTTTGCTGCCTCTGAAAACCCTGCTTGTAAGAGGAGCACAAGCAAAATGTTTCAGGAGCAAAGAGGAGGGAGGAACAATTTTGACACAAATCCCAGCAGAACTAAAAACCACAGAAACCACCAAAGCTAAACAGAAGGGGAAATGTATTTAGCCTTTGGAAGACTAGAGTTTTTGTGTCACACTTGATGATAAATGGCAGAAAACAAGTGTGGCATATGGTTCCATGTGGTGAGTATGGAATGCAGGGAAATGTGAGGGTGTAAAAACTTCCAACCAGCTTGATGCCTGGTAAACAGTACCACAAACGAATATTCTGGGAAAGCTGAGATTGACAGAAATGAATAATGCTGAGTGTAAAGCAGCTGGGCTTTCTTTATCTTTCCTGCTTCATGCTGGTTCCTCCACCTGGAAAAAAAAAAAATCCTTTCAATGCCTTCAACCTCTGCATGGCAAAATCACAGCCATCCTTCAAAGCTCAACTCTCCAAACTCCTTCATGACACTTTTTCAGATCACCCGCTGTTGGAAATATCTTCCCTGTCACTTGTTTCTTTTGCCCTTGTACCTGATGCGTTTGTTAATTATGACCCTTTATCCATTTTAGACTGCTGGTAAGGATCCTGTTGTATCTCATTGATGAATTCCAGGCATTCATTAAAAATTACCGAATGAGTAAAAAGACTCCTACTACCCCTATTTAAAGGACAAGTGTCCTGTATGTGCAGGGGCAACACCAACAAGCACCACCTCACAAACTACCTTGCACCAGCTTTTGAACCTCTCCTTGGGCTCTGCCTTGAGTTTAGATTATTATCATTATTTTTAATACACAAAAGATGTAGCTTTTTTTTAAATGAGGGTACCTATGTAACTCTGACCTTTTTTATTGTGGTCACATACATATAACAGAACATTTACCATTTCAAATTTTTTTACATAATCAATTGAGTGACTTTAATTCTGTTTATGTGATTCAGCCATTATCCATTTCCAAATTTTTCCACCACCTTAACAGAAACTCAATGACACCTAAGCAATGACTCACCCTCTTCCTCTCCCACCCGCTCCTGGCAATCACTAATAAACTGTGGTCTCTAGAAACCAAACCAAACCAAACAAAACCCACTGCAGTTGAGTCGATTCTGACTCATAGCGACCCTACAGGACAGAGTAGAACTGCCCCATAGACTATCCAAGGAGTACCTGGTAGTTTCAAACTGCAAACCTTTTTGTTAGCAGCTGTAGCACTTAACTATTATGCCACCAGGGTCTCTGTACACTTGCCTATTCTAGATATTTCGTGTAAGTGAGGTCATACAGTATTTGTCCTTTTGTGACTGACCTATTTCACTCAGCATGTTTTCAAAGTTTGCTCATGTCATAGCATGTATCAGGGCCTCACTTCTCTTTATAACTGGATAAGATTTCATTGCATATTTTGTTTATCCATTCACCTACTAATGGGCATTCAAGTTGTTTCCACCTTTTGGCTATCATGAAAAGTGCTTCAACGGACATGACTGTACAGGTTTTTGTTTGCATTTATGCTTCCAATTCTTTTTGCTATACAGCTAAGAGTGAAATTATTGGGTCCTATGGTAGATCTTCACATTTTTGAGGAACCTCCTGACAGTTTTCCACAGTGCCTGCATGATTTTACAACCCCACTAGCAAAAGATGAAGACTCAAATTCTCTGCATCTTCACCAACATCTGTTGTACTACATTTTATTTTAATTGTTAGCCCTCCTATTGGGGCAGGAGGTGTTTTATTTTGTTGTTGTTGTTTCATATTTCTCTAATGACTAATGATGCTGAGGACTTTTTCCAGTGTTTATTGGCTACTTGTGTATCTCTTTAAGTGAAATGTTTACTCAGGTCCCTTTGCCCATCTTTTTATTGGTTTGCCATTTTGTTGTCAAGTTGTAGGAATCTGTAATATATTCTGGATATCAGGTTAGATAGTGGAGGCAAAACTGTGCCCTTGTTGGGTAAGGCAAAGAAAGGAGCAGAATCTGACCAGATCGTGTGAGTCATTGCCATGGATTGAATGGTGTCCCCCCCCCCCCCAAATATGTGTAGTCGTGTGGCTGGGCCATGATTCCCTGTATTCTGTGATTGTCCTTCATTTTGTTATTTTGCTGTGTTGTATGTTAAAGGATTAGGGTGGGACTGTGAATCCCTTCAGAAAATAACCTCCCTGCTTCACTGTAAAGGGAGCTACCCTGGAGTGTGGCTTGCACCACCCTTTAATCCTTTCATCCTGCAAGAGATAAAAGGAAAGAGAAGCAGGCAGAGAACTGGGAACCTCACACCATTGAGAAAGCAGCACCAGGAGAAGAGCGTGTCCTTCAGACTTTAGGTTCCTGTGCCAAGACGCTCCCTGGACAAAGACTAACACAATACTGGACTTTCCTCCAGAACCGACAAGGGGGAAAGCATTCCCCTGGAGCAGGCATCCTGAATTTGGACTTGTAGCTTACCAAACTGTGTAAGAATAAATCTTCCTTTGTTAAAGTCATCCACTCTGTGGTATTTCTGTTAGAACAGCACTAGCTGACTAAAACAGCCATCTTGTAAGGAGGAGCCTCAGAAAGAAGGAAGGGACTCCAGGTGGGTTGTAAATACATTTATAAATAGTGTTTTATTCTCCCGTAGGATGCTAGGTGTCATTGTGGTTTGCAATCATCTTCCAACTGATAGGCTGGCATTCAAACCCACCTAGTGGCTCTGCAGAAGAAAGATCTCGTGGTCTGCTTCAGTAAAGATTACAGCCAAGAAAACCCCACGAAACAGTTCTATTCAGTAACACATGGGGTTACTATGGGTAAGGGGTTGACTAAACAGCAGCTAACAACAATTGTCCACGTAGGAGTCCTGGATGGTGCAAATAGTTCAACTACTAACCAAGAGTTTGGCAGTTCAAACCTACCCAGTGGTATCTCAGAAGAAAAGCCTGGTGATCTGCTTCTGAAAGGGCACAGCTTGAAAATTCTATGGAGCTTAGTTTCACTCTACACACATGGGGTCACCATGAATCAGAACTGACCTCATGGCATCTGGTTTTTGCTTTGGTATTCTCCAGGTAAATCTTCAGAAACTTGTCAGATACCAATTTCCCCTCGAAGAAGGCATCAACTGTCCCCTCTAGTCAGGAGGGGAAAATTTATCAGCTTGAGACTCCCTTTTCTCAATCACAGAGGGCAGAATCAATACCTCTACCCCAAATCCCTTTCTCTCAGATGTCTCTTTGACTTTCTTAAGCCAGAGGCTCTTATAATTTCCAGAGGTGCCAGTGTGCTCCTCCCTCCAGGTTAAGCCCTGCAACACCAAAGGAAGAGAGGGGGCAGTAGGACATCTGTATTGAGAAAAAGGGATTGGGTTTAGTCCTCCGGGGAATGCTGAGAATTCTTTTCATCTTTCACCCTCATGTCTGCTCTTCTTCCATTTTGTCCTCAAATCTTTAGATCTTTAGGGGAAAAGAAATAGATGTTGCTTCTACTCATTCCCAAATCCAAGCAGCTTTTCATTTGTCATTTTCTTCTTGTGTCTTTCTCAGACCCCATGTTCTCTAGCAAGGCTGGGGGATGCAATCCTTTTGACTTGCTTTTGGTCTCCTTTCTGAGTCCTTGGTGGCTCTCTCCAGAGTTGAGTTGAGCTCTGGCCTAAAGAAGAGTTCAGGGACAAGAAGTTGGGGGGTTCAGGGACAGGAAGTTGGGGGAGTTCAGGGACAGAAAGCTGGGAGAGAGCAGGCAATGCAAGCCACTCAAGATTCACACAAAACACCAGAGCTCCTATACTGTTCTTCATTTTGGAATCTTCACACAGTGGCCCCTTTCTAGTCCTGTTTTTTTCAAGCTGAGTCCTGGGGGGAACCTGCAGATTCACAGATATCTTCTCTGGGGACCCCTGTGTCCTCTTCTAAAGCTTTAAAAGTTTGTGTTTTCATTTTGATGGGTCACCTTGTAAAAAATCAAAATATTTGCATTTTGGATGGTTTGGATTACTCTTTCAGGTATTTCAGTGTCTGTTTGTATTGGCATTTACAATCCCAATGGTGTTAAGGGATCACCTAAAGAGACAAAGCTGACCATTTTAACTCAGTGTTTCTCAATCTGAGATCCACGGGTATGGCTCCAACTCCTTCTTTAGATGGTATCAAAAATATCACCAAGTCAAGGAATGTTCCTTCATTGCCATTATTCACATTCATAGAACCAAACATGTCTTCCTACTACTTCACTTACTAACTCTCTTTGGCGGATCTGTGTCTGTCTCATTCACTTGTGTATTCCCACTTCCTAGCATGCTGTCTGGCACATAGCAGGTGTTCAATAAACATCTGTTGAATGAATAAGGAAAAAAGTAAAACACAAAAGAAATAGGAAACAAGATTCTTGTCCGGTGGAGTCTACTGAACCAAAAAGTAACACACAAAAACCCACCAGAGAACATTAGAAAGCAACACATTTGTAACAGAGTACAGTTTCTTTTAATACAGAGAAGTTGATCATTGAAGGGCCATTGGGTGACTCAGTTAAGACACACATAATACACATTAGCAATTAGCAATCTTTGTTAAGCGATTGGGGTATAATCAAACTTATTGTGACTCATTCTAGACTGCTAGCCTTTCCCTGAAATGGAAAGGAGAAAGTGGAGAGAAAAAAGGTGGATTAATTTTCATTAGAAGCCCAAAGATGTGGTGATCCAGTCTGTATAGGGCCATGAACTAGCAAGGCTGAATCACAAAAGGGAGGAGGAGAACCAGTTGTTCATTACATTTACAGGTTCAAAATGTAGAACAAAATAAAGGGGCACAGGACAACAAGTGAAGAGAATGGGATGAAATTATCGTAGAATCTTGGTCGCCATGAGTCGGATCCGACTTGACGGCACTTGGCTGGCTGTTATTGAAAGTATGATGCATGCACTAGCAGCAGCACTATCCTTTGGAAGCTTGTTAAGCATGCAGAGTCGCAGGTCCCACCTCAGATATCCTATATCATAATCCAGGAGTTAACAAGTTCCCGCCATGCATACTAAAGTTTGAGAAGCACTGTCTAAAATTTCGTGACGTAGGAGAGCTTGAAAAGCCGCAACGCATATGACAGAAAAGGTAAAGAGAAGCCTCAGGTGGCTCTCTAAGGGAATAGGGATATTAGGCAGAAAGAGATTCGAGGGTTAATCTTGGAGCATCCTAGGACTGAACAGTTTAAGGACCAGACAGGGGATGACCATGGCTGGCAGCTCTGGTGCTGCAGCGGTTAGTTAAAACTCAACTACCAACCAAAAAAGTCCACCAGCAGCTCTTGGAAACTCTGTGGGGCAGTTCTACTCTGTCCTACAGGGTTGCTATGAATCTAAATGGATTCCATAGTCACGGTTTTTGCGGGGGTGGGGTGGGATGGGGGTTAATATGGGAATAACAATAGCTCAGGTGGTTCTGAGGTCGGGCAGAAAAAAAAAAAAAGACTGGCATGCCACGACTATCATTCACCTCCACTCATGCATCTCTTGTTCCATCTTCATTCATCCAAGTCTCCCAGTTCAGGACAGAGACTCAGAACAACCTGGAGGGTCAGAATCCCGGCCTAGAGAAGTTGCTACGGCCTGGAGCTTCCCCGTTGATGGGGAAGTGATGTCACCCTAAGTGGGCGGGGTAACCAGACTCCTCCCTCTTCCCTATTGGCTGCCAAGAGTTTGAGTTGATTCGCCGTCTTGCGGCCTCCAGCGTTCTCTGCCGGCTGCTCTCTGACTTGCCTTTGGTTTCGCAGGGAGTCCTCTCCACCCGGGGCAAGACTCTGAGGACCCTACTCACTGAGCACTTAGCTTAGGAAGGAAAGGTAATTTAAATGGCTTGACTATTGCCCGCAAAATAGTGGCTTCGGCCTCTCGGGTATTGTTTGACCCGATTGCGTTTCCGTAATTGGGGCGGTTACTTGAACCACGCGAGGAATTGTGGAATTTATAGTTTTAGATTAGATCGCGGTGCAACAGAGGTTCCACTAGGGCAGGGAATTGGGGGGTCAGTGAGTTGGGGACTTTCAGCACCGGGGACCTGATTCTCAGAGAGATGCACGACAGAGGAGTCTAAGTAAGAATCCTGCAGTTAGCATTGTTTTGATTTTCTTTTCAGCTGCTGACCTGAATCTTGTGCCTCCGTCTCGGTCCAAAACTACCCGTCCATGGTGGACGGGACAAGACAGCCAAATGGAGATGCTACTGGGCAGTCCGAAGGGAGAGAAGGACATCTCAGAATCGCAACAACAATGGAAGAAGAACTCCCAGGAGAATCTCGATTCGGCTAAGATTAGGCAGCAGCCCAGAGATCCTGCTACTGAAATCATTGAGCTGGACGGAAACCCATATCCAATCAGTCAAATTCTAGAGAATCCTCAAGGGACTGGAAAACTGGCCACTGAACTTGAAGGAGACTCTGATAAGTCTCATGGATCAGCCAGTGAGCTGCGAGAGCCGCTTCAAGCTTCTAATCTCTGGTATTGTCCAGATGGGAGCTTTGTCAAGAAGATAGTAATCAGTGGCCAAGGGTTGGATAAACCCAAACTGGGCTCTCGCTGCCGGGTACTGGTTTGGGGATTTCCTTGTGGGTCAGGACTGCCAGAGGGCTGGACAGAACTGACTTTGGGGATAGGATCGTGGAGAGAGGACACATGGGGAGAGCTCTTAGAGAAATGTTTGGAGTCCATGTGTCAAGGTGAGGAAGCAGAACTGCAGCTGCCTGGGCACTCTGGACCACCTGTCAGGCTTACATTGGCCTCTTTCACTCAGGGCCGGGACTCTTGGGAGCTGGAGTCCAGCGAGAAGGAGGCCCTGGCCAGGGAAGAACGTGCTCAAGGCACAGAATTATTTCGGGCTGGGAACCCTGAAGGGGCTGCCCGATGTTATGGAAGAGCTCTTCGGCTACTGCTGACTTTACCCCCACCTGGCCCTCAGGAACGCACTACCCTTCATGCCAATTTAGCTGCCTGTCAGCTGCTGCTAGGGCAGCCCCACTTGGCAGTCCAGAGCTGTGACAGGGTGCTGGAGCGAGAGCCTGGCCATTTGAAGGCCTTGTACCGAAGAGGGGTTGCCCAAGCAGCCCTTGGGAACCTGGAAAAAGCAACTGATGACCTCAAGAAGGTGCTGGCGTTAGACCCAAAGAACCGGGCAGCTCAAGAGGAGCTGGGGAAGGTGGTCATTCAGGGGAAGAAACAAGATGCCGGGCTGGCTCAGGGTCTGCGGAAGATGTTTGCCTGATTAAAGGTTCAACCTTAAAAGAGACAGAAGTCTGTGGCTTGTGGTCTGTGGTATGGACTTTTCAGGGGCTTAGAGGGAGGGTTTCACCTCATATCCCATTGACAGCTTGTCTTCCTAAAGAAGACAGCAGTGGTCTCGTTGCACGTCCTTTCCTTTTCTAAGTTTTTATATGGTTACGTGTGTTTCATGTGGGGGGGGGGGGCTTATCCATTTCCGAAGTCTAAACAGATGTCTGAACTTTAAAATTTAGGAATGGCTGAGGGAGATGGCCGAGCTTTAAATCCTGGGAACTACGTATCCCAAGGAGCCTTTTATCGCGGTATCTGCTTGGCGCATGCGCTGATTTGTAGCCGGGCACTGAGGAACCGCTCACCCACCTCCTGCCGTGCTCCTATTGGCCGGGGTTGCACAGCCTCCTCGTCTATTGAGCCATGTGCTCAGCATCCCATTCTCTTACTGGTCAGTAGAGCTTCCGAGACACCCCTTTTTTTCACCAAGAGTCAACTGATTAGTTGACGAAGGGAAAGGCGGGCCTTAGGAACCGGCTCAAGGTTGGGGGGCGGGGGGAAAGATGGCGGAGCTGATGCTTCTCGGCGAGATTGCTGACCCGACGCGTTTCTTCACAGACAACCTGCTGGGCCCGGAGGACTGGGGTCTGCTAATCGAGGAGGGCTTCGGGAAGGGAGGGGGCTGCAGCATCCTGTGCCCCTGAGGCACATGGGAAGGAAGCGCGGGAGCCCAAAGAGGACGGCTGGGCAAATAGGGAATCCACCATCTGAGGGGTGGTTGGAACAGGGGGCCTCGCTGTGCATTCCCGGCTGTGGGAGTCGGGAAAGACCATTCGCTACTGGATCATCGAGTTCCGGGGCTGGGAAAGGAGGAGCAGAAGCTCTTTGGGCTGTATCACTTTTCAAGTGGGCGGGTGGTGGGTCTGGCCTGGCTGAGCCAATGAAGGATGGCACAGGGGATTGTGTACGGGTTTGTAGGCTGGGTCACCCGACAACCCACCCTCACTCCTCATCTTTTGCAGACTGTACCTTGTATACTGGCCTGGATGAAGTGGCCGAGGAACAGACTCAGCTCTTCCGTTGTCTGGAACAAGATGTCCCGGTATTGTTCCTCTAGCCTTGTCGCTAACCCTTGGTGGGTGGGAATGGTCCTAGAACCAGGACTCTTCCCCAGTCTAGAGCTCATCTGGAAATCCGGAATCCCTTCTTCCTTTTCACATTTCTTCCCACTGATTCCCTCCCTTACTCAGTTTGACAGCAGCTCCCTGGATGTGGGGATGGATGCCAGCCCCCCTGAGCCCCCATGGGACACAGTACCTATCTTCCCAGGTAAGACATCTTCATCCTTCCTAAAACTCTCTTCTTCTCACTGTTACCCAGAAACTCTGAAATATTATGACTCTGTATCCTCACAGAAACCTTAGTTGCGTAGTGGTTAAGTCTGCTAACCAAAAGGTCCGCAGTTCTAATCCGCCAGGGGCTCCTTAGAAGCTGTATCGACAGTTCTCCTTTGACTTGTAAGGTCGTTATGAGTTGGAATCCACTGGACAGCAGTGGATTTGGCTTCTTGGCTGTATCCTTATATTACCTTTGTGTAATTGCTTTTGCACTCTTCTCCCTTTTAATCCTTTAGGTTTGTTCCTTGCCCGTTTTCCTAGTCAGGGAATTGCCACCCCCATGCCCTTGGGCACTTTTTGAACACTTCTCAGATTCTGCTTCCTGGTTATTGCGTAACCCCTCTTCCAGATCTCCAGGTGAAGTCTGAGCCATCCTCCCCCTGCTCTTCCTCCTCCCTCAGTTCTGAATCATCACGTCTCTCCACAGAACACTCCAGCCAGGTAAAAGATCCCTGTCTTTGCACGTTATCTGTGGTGGCAGGGACTCCCCTCCATACCCTTCACTCATAGATGCTGATGAAATGATTTGTGTGCTGTTAGTCTTGTGCAAAGAGAAAGTGCCCTTCTTTGCTTTTGCTATTTCTTTGATGCCCTCACCTTCACATCTACATTCTATCTGAAAGTGTAGACAGAGTCTTTTTGATATACAGAAGTTAGTAGTGGTGGGGGTGGAAAGAAGAGAGTTGTTTATTGCTGAGAATTCTGAAACTGCTTCTTCACAGGCTGCCAACTCTCAGGCGATAATTGAAATTTTGAGACTTCAGGCCTTACACAAGTAAAATAGAGAACAAGGAGCTAGAGGGAGCTTAGGGTGATGCTTGGAACAGTTCAAACCAGTATGTCAGATAATTGGTGGATTGTAAGCACCAAGATTTTGTTCTTGCTCTTAACTCGAAACACATCTTGTATTTTGTTTTTTCCTTTCTTTCTGCTTCCTGCCTCACTCCCATTCTCAACCAGGTCCCTGGTATAGGGGAGGTGCTGGATGTGAAGACAGAGTCCTTAGCACCCCCATTCTGCCTCTTGGGAGATGGTCCAACATCCCCATTTGGAACCGTCCAGATCGATGTGGGCCCTACCTCTGATGATCCCTCAGGTAGTAACATCTACCAAGATACTCTGTCTTGGCCAACATGGAGTGTGTGTGTATGTGTGTGGATAGGGGAGGCAGCAGAACAGAGACAAAAAAAGTAGGGGGGTGGAAATGGCAGATAACCAAAGAAGGCCAGGAGGGAGAGGGAGAAACAGGAAACCACAGCAAGGGCAGTGTTGAGGAGACAGAGATGATTTTTTCTTTTTCTCTTTCCTGGTATCTTATTCAGTGATTTAACTGCCTATGACTAGGTGTTTAAAAGAAATCTTATGGACAGTTGAGGGCATTTCACTTATATTGAAATGTTCTAACATTTTATAAAAATTTCCAACCATACTGAAGAGTTGGAATACTATATACTTAACTCATAGATTCCACAGATAACTTTACTTGTACTGTTTGTAAAAGTGTTCTCAAGTTTATTTACTCTTGTGTCAGTAAACACAGATTGAGCATCTCCTCCATGCCAGGCACTGACAGGGTGCTGGCGGTGCAAAGGTAAACAAGAAGTGACACCATGCTGACCTGAATCCTGCAGGGATTCAGCTGAAGGGAGAAGGACAAGTACCAGTCAATACAAGTGTGATCCCTTTAGGATAGAGTTCATCAGGGAGTGGTCAGCAAAGCTTATAAAAGGGCATGTATTAGTTTCCTAGTGCTGCTGTAACAGAAATACCACAAGTGGGTGGCTTTAAAAAACAGAAATTGATTTTCTCAGAGTTTGGTGGTGGTGTTGTTAGGTGTTGTCGAGTCGATTCTGACTCATTGTGAGCCTGTGCACAACAGAAGGAAACACTGTCTGGTCCTGTGCCATGCCCACAATTGTTTGTATGCTTAAGCCCATTGTTGTACCCACCTTTTCAATCCCTCTTGTTGAGGGTCTTCCTCTTTTTGCTGACCCTCCACTCTAACAAGCATGATAGCCTTTTCCAGGGACTGATCTCTCCTGACAATGCATCCAAAGTATGTAAGATGCAGTCTCACCATCTTTGCTTCCAAGGGGCACTCTGTACTTCTTCCAGAACAGATCTGTTTGTTCTTTTGGCAGTCCATGGTACATTCAGTATTCTTCTCCAATACCATAATTCAAAGGTGTCAGTTCTTCTGTTTTCCTTATTCAGTATCATCTTTGGCATGCATATGATGCAATTGAAAATACCGTGGCTTGGGTCAGGCGTACCTTAGTCTTCAAGATAATGCCTGTGCTTTCCAATACTTTAAAGAGGGCCTATGCAGCTGATTTTCCCAGTGCAAGGCATAATGCGTCTTTTGATTTCTTGACTACTGCCTCCAGGGAAGTTGATTGTGAAGCCAAGTGAAATGAAATCCTTGACAATCTCAAACCTTTCTCCATTTATCAAGATGTTGCTTACTGTTCCAGTTGTGAGAATTTTTGTGTTCTTGATGTTGAGGTATGATCCATACTGAAGGCAGTGATCTTTGATCTTTATCAGTAAGTGTTTCAGATCCTCTTCATGTCCAGCAAGTAGGATTATGTCATGTGCATAACACAGGTTGTTAATGAGCCTTCCTCCAATCCTGATGCCTTGTTGTTTAGTCCAGCTTCTCATTTGGTTGGCATACAGATTGGAAAGGTATAGTGAAAGGATACAACCCTGATGTATACCTTTCCTGACTTTAAACCATGCAGTGTCCCCTTGTTCTGGTTGCACAACTACCTCTTGATCCACATACAGATTCCTTAAGAGCAAAATTAAGTGTTCTGGAATTCCCATTCTCCACAGTGTTACCCATGATTTCTTATGATTTACACAGTTGAATGCCTTTGCATAGTCACTGAAACATAGATAAACATCTTTCTGGTATTCTCTGCTTTCACCCAGGATCTATGTGACATCAACAGTGATATCCCTGGTTCCACATCCTTATGTATGTCCCACCTGAGTTTACAGACAATGTCAAAAACAGATGGGATGTATTGAACACTAATGACCGCAGACCAGACAAATTGTGGAATGACATCAAAGACATCCGTGAAGAAATCAAGAGGTCCTTAAAAAGACAAGAAAGAAAGAAAAGACCAAACTGGGTGTCAGAAGAAACTCTGAAACTTGCTCTCAATCATCAGGCAGGTAAAGCAAAAGGAAGAAATGACATGTGCCAAGAGCTGGAAATAGAAAACTGAAAGGGAAGAACACACTGCATTTCTCAAAAACTGAAGAAAAAAGTTCAAGCCTCATACTGCAATAGTGAAGGATTCTACAGGAAAAATGTTAATGAATCAGGAAGCATAAAAAGAAGATGGAAGGAATACACAGAGTCATCATACCAGAAAGAAGTGGTTGATGTTCTACTATTTCAAGAGGTAACATGTAATCAGGAATTGATTATACCGATGATACCAGTGATACTGAAGGAAGAAGTTGAAGTTGAAGCTGCACTCAAGGCAGTGGTAACAAACAGTGCTCCAGGAACTGATGGAGGTGCTCACTCATCTATGCCAAGAATTGGAGGACAGCTGCCTGGCCAACTGACTGGAAGAGATACATATTTATACCCATTCCAAAGAAAAGTGATCCAACAGAATGTGGAAATTACTGAACAATATCATTAATATCACATGCAACTAAAGTTTTGTTAAAGATCATTTAAAAGCAACTGCAACAGTATATTGATAGGGAACTGCCAGAAATTCAAGCTGGATTCAGAGGAGGATGTGGAACCAGGGATCTCAGAGTTTAAGAGGCTAGAAGTCTGACTTTAGGGCCCCAGCTCTAGGGGAAGGTATTGTCTCCCAGTCAGCTTTGGAGGAAGATCCTTGTCTGTTCCATCATTCCTCAGTTCCTTCATGGTCTTTACATGGCGGGGCATTTGTCTTTATCTGTTTGTGCTTACCTGTCTGTGTCTGTGCTGCTTCCTGTAACTCAGAAGCGATTAGGTTCAGGACATACTGTACCCTGATATGGCCTCATAAACATAAGAAAGACAAGCCTGTTTTCAAATAGGATTATATCCATAAGTATAGGAGTTAGGATTCCAACACATGTTTGGAGTGTGGGACACAATTCAGTCCATAACAGAGAGTATCTCACCTATATGGAAGCCAGGCTGCCACGTCCTTCTCCCATGGAGTAGCAGGTGAGTTCAAACCAGCAGCCTTTAACCACTATGACACCAGAGCTCCTAGAACATAGGAGTAGAAAAGTATAATAAACTCACCCATTGATACTGCAGAAGAAAAGGCCTGGTGATCTGCTTTCATTAAAATTGCAGCCAAGAAGACCCTATGGAGCAGTTCCTCCAAGTGACACATGGGGTCACCATGAGTCAGAATCATCTTGACTACAACTAACAACAATTTAGATTCTTTTTGAGGTTCTGTATCACTTTGTTAGATGTGAAGCATGAGACATAATCCTTGCCCTTGGGGAGCCTTGGGGTAATAATGCATTATGGTTAAATAGTTCTAGTAGTGGCCACCTCAGGAGGGAAATGGGTGGCTGGGGAACAGGGAAAAGAAGAAGGTTTGTTTTTCACTGAATTCTGTTTTGCACCTTTGGAATTTTGTATTGTCTGACTATGTTACCCGTTCAGAAATATAAACTGAATTGAAATAAAAAAGTAACAATAGTAGTTGATCATATAATTACCAAAATGGGTAGTATACACCAGGGTGGTGACTGGTGACCATTGGGCTGAATCTGGCTCTTACATGGTTTTATTTCACCCACATGGAGTATAACATTGGATTCCTGGAGCAATCAGTAAGTCTTAAGGTCATCTGAATGGAGACTGTATGCGTTCTGAGGTGACTTGGTTTTGAAATTAGGTGCCTGGGAGAATGACAGGGTAAGCAGTCCAGGACAGAGTGGGTGTTAACAGCACTAGGAAGGTGTCTCCATGTCCTAGCTATACCATGACAGAATTTACAAAGTTGGCGGCTTTCAGGAACAGAAACTCATTTTGTCGTAGTTCTGGAGGCTAGAAGTCCAGATCACTTTCAGCTGTTTGAATTCTTTCTGTGGGCCTGGGCTGTGGCAATCTTTCATTCCTTTGCTACTTATAGATGCAACTGCCTTGTGTCACGTGCCATTCATATTCTCTCTCTTTGGAAAACATCACTCAGAAGAAATTGGGACTAAGACAATTTGTTCTTTTTCTTTTTTTCACCATGTCCTTGTAGTACCTCTTTTTTTTTTATGATTGAGTCCTAATGTACATTCCTGTATAAATTTGCATGTCCACCTATGTGCAGCTCCCACTGCTCTCCCTGATCAGTGACAGCACACTCTTCCTCTCCATCCTATACATGTCATATCCTCCTAACAATCTCCTATCCCCTCCTCTCCACCCTCTCCCATAGCTCAGTAAGAGGTCAGGAAGACAACATCCTAGAGATGCAGAGAACCGTAAAGTGCACACATGATATGATCACTGTGTGTCACCAAATCCAATCCATTCCTGTCTGAAGAGTTGACCTCCATTATGATTTATGGACAGGGGCAGCATCAGGGTTGGGGGCCATGCTTCCAGGTGAATGTAGAGGCCCCAGACCATCAATTGCAGACTCTCAATTGCCAGCAGCTCCATGTCTTCTCCTGGATTGCCTGCCTTAGGCCAGAATAGGTTTATCTTGGAGATTTAAACTCCTTTATTGTGGAGGAGAAGAATAGGAGAAATGACTGTGTCTCCTATTTTCCCATCTTAATCCTCTTGCCCTTCAGCTTTATCTGACATCCGGTTGTTTGTCTTATGCCTCCACACCCCATCCCGGCCCATTATCTGCAGATGTACAGACCAAGATAGAGCCTGTCTCTCCCTCCTCCATCAACTCCGAGGCTTCCGTGCTCTCAGCAGAGTCTCCCAACCAGGTGAGTATCAACTTCCTTTCCTCCCTTCCAGACACTCCAGTGAGCTCCTCTGCCTCTCAAGGAGAGAGCTTTCTTTTCTTAAGCTCCTTCTCCTTGCCACTCTTGACTGACATGTCTGGAATGCCCCACATAGGCCCTCACAGGAGAGGAGGTACTGGAAGTGAAGACTGAGTCCCCATCCCCTCCAGGATGCCTCCTGCAAGATGTCCCGTCTCCTGCATTTGGAGCTGTCCAGATCAGCATGGGCCCGTCCCCTGATGGCCCCTCAGGTAATGGAGCCTCCTGACATCCAGAGTCCCTGAAAAGAGGCTTGTAGTATTGGTAATCCTTCTTTCTTTCCTCTTACTTTCCTATAGGCAAAGCCCTGCCCACAAGGAAGCCACCACTGCAGCCCAAACCTGTGATGATAACCACCGTCCCTTTGCCACCCAGAGCTGTGCCTCCTAGCACCACTGTCCTTCTGCAGCACCTCGTCCAGCCACCCCCAGGTACTGAAGGAGGACAAAAGGAGATAGGCTAGATGGGTCTTCTCAGGGAGCTCACAGCTTCTAAGGCTTTCAACCCTTAAGTGCTCCCACGTGGGTGTGGACAAAGAGCCCTACCTGACTTACCACTCTCTGACCTCTCTTTCCGGCTCTGTTTCTCCAGTGTCCCCAGTTGTCCTTATCCAGGGTGCTATTCGAGTCCAGCCTGAGGGCCCAAACCCTCCTGCTCCACGACCTGAGAGGAAGAGCATTGTCCCAGCTCCTATGCCTGGAAATTCCTGCCCACCTGAAGTGGATGTAAGTATTGGGGTGTAGAAGAGGGAGGTCTGTCATGGGAGAGAACTGTAGAAAAAGTCAGCTGAGAACTAAGAACAAGAAGGGAAGAAGTAGACCTAGAACATGTAGACCCTGTTTATGTATGAATGTGAAGTCTGACAGTTAAGTTCATGAACTTGCCACTATGTGCTTACATTGGCAGCACTGTACAAATAACTCAGTAAGGTTTCATAACCTTGCTATATCAGTGTCTCACAGCTGTGTTTGTGTTGACATGTGGTAGTGTCTTGCTGAGTGGCACTCATTATTGTGTGTTTTTGTGTGCTGTAGCAAGAATGTCAGAGCTTGAATTAGAGCAGTGAACAAACATTAAATTTCTTGTTAAACTTGGCAAGAGTGGAAGTAAAATCAGGGACACGTTAGTCCAAGTTTATGGGAATAATGCCGTGAAGAAAACGGCAGTGTACAAATGCATTAAACATTTTTCTGAGGGTAGAGAAACCATCACTGATAAAGAGAGGCTAGGGTAGCCAGTGACGAGCAGAATGGATGAAAACATTGCAAAAAGTCGTTGAATTATGTGTCAAAATCATTGACTGCAAAAAGTACAGCAGACCAAGTAAATGTTGATAGAGAAACAGGAGAAAAAAAAATTTTTTTTTTATTGTGATTGTGTGAGAATGTACAGTCCAATTTAAATTTGCATGCCCACCTATCTGTAGTTCCCTCTGCTCTCCTTGCCTGGTGGCAGCACACTCCTCCCTTCCATTCTATACATGTCATAACCTCTTGGCAGTCTCCTGTCCCTTCCTCTCTGTCCTCTCCACCCCACTCTAGTAAGAGGCCAGTAGGACGGCATCCTGTAGATGCATAGAACTATAAAGTACACACATGATATGGTCACTGTGTGTCCCCGAGTCCAGTCCAGTCCTGTCCAAAGAGTTGACCTCAGTAATGATTTATGATCAGAGGCAGCATGGTCTAGGGGCCATGCTCCCAGGAGAACCCCCAGGCCTTCAGACCATCAGTTGTGGTCTGTTAGTGGAGGAGAAACAAGAAAATCTTAACTGAAAATCTTGGCATAAGAAAGTTGTGTACAAAAATGGTCCTGAAGTAACTCACTGATGAAGCAAAAGCAAAGGGAGAGTTGAAATTTGCCAAGACCTTTTGGAGAGGCAAGGCAATGTTTTGGGCCATATTGTCACTGATGAAACATGGGTGTACTGATATGACCCTGAAACAGTGTCAAAGTGCACATTGGAAGTCAGCCAGTTCTCCATGATCAAAAAGGTCCCATCAGTCCAAATCAAGAGTCACAATGTTTCTAACCATTTTTGACGTCAGAGGGATTGTTCATTATGAATTTGTACTAACTGGATAGTTAACCACGTTTACTACTGGAAAGTGCTGAAAAGGCTGTGTGAAAAAGTTAGATGAAGAGGCCCTGAACTTTTCACCAACAATGCATGGCTCTTGCATCACGACAGTGAACCACCTCATACAGCACTGTCTGTGAGGGAGTTTTTAGCCAGTAAACCCTCTCTACTCAACCTGATCTGGCCTCTAATGACTTTTTTCTTTACCTGAAGATAAAGGAAATACTGAAAGGAAGACATTTTGATGACATTCAGGACATTAAGCATAATATGATGCCAGTTTTGATGGCCATTCCAGGAAAAAAGTTTCAAAATTGCTTTGAAGGGTGTACTGGGTGCTGGTCAGTGCATACCTTTCCAAGGGGAATGCTTCAAAAGTGAATGTAGTGATACTCAGCAGTGAAGTATATAAGCACGTTTTCTAGGATGAGTTTGCAAACTTAATTGTCAGACCTCGTACCAACCCCATGAAGTTTTATTAGAGTTCTTATGTTTGCTGTCATTGCAGATGGCAAAATGAGGGTGGTCCTCAGTAAAGCAAAGGCAGGGAAGCCACACTGTTAAACGGTTGAGGCAATAGTTGGAGGGAGAGAAAAGCTGCCTCCCGAAAGAAAAACCAGGTAAAGGATTCTTTAATTATAAACCCGAAACCCACTGCTGTGGAGTCGATTCTGACTCATAGCAATCCTTTAGGACATAGTAGAACTGCTTCATAGAATTTCCGAGGAATACCTGGTGGATACAAATTGCCAAATTTTGGACTAGCTTGGCTGGCTTGGCAGGCATGAATTGTAGCAAGGTTAAACTTTGGATCTTAAAAAGGAAGTGTCAGAAGAAGTAACCTACCAAGGAAAGGAACCAAGGTTCTACCAGGATAGAGGAAGTTCTTCTGTAGTCTAACTTCTCCTAGCTTTGAGGAACAGGAGCAGGGAGTGGTTGAGAGGACTCCTTCTCTGGAATGCTTTAAAAGAGGAAAAACCCCTCTCTAGGTGTGTAGGTAGGGATTGGTAAGGCAGGGGAATGGCCCTTGTTAGCTTTTGGTGGCCAGTCTCTGAAACTGGGGACATGGTCCCTCTCTCCCACTCATCATTCATTCTCTTTCTGACCCCTGGGTGTCTAGGCAAAGCTGTTGAAGCGGCAGCAGCGGATGATTAAGAACCGGGAGTCGGCCTGCCAGTCCCGCAGGAAGAAGAAGGAGTATCTGCAGGGGCTGGAGGCAAGGCTGCAGGCGGTGCTGGCCGACAACCAGCAGCTGCGCCGGGAGAATGCTGCCCTCCGCCGGCAGCTCGAAGTCCTACTGGCTAAGGTAAGGCCGGTCTGTCCGTGTGGGGCCAGCAGCAATATGGGCTCCATGGGATGCCTCACCTTTTTTTTTTCTTTGTTTGCACCTTAGAACAGTGAGCTCAAGTTAGGGTCTGGAAACAGGAAGGTGGTCTGCATCATGGTCTTCCTCCTCTTTATTGCCTTCAACTTTGGACCTGTCAGGTGAGACCCTACCTGCCGCCCCAGAACCTTCTGTAGCAGAACCACCTTTGTAGCACCCATTTGCCTGCTTTGGCAAATCACTCTCATTTCACATGCACACAGACAGTTTCGGTTGCCTTGGCACCTGTGGTGTCTCCAGCCAGCCCTTTCGTGCTTCATCATTTCTGTCATAAATGGTACATCCGGGAGGAGATGTTGGTGCTGCTGTTGATAGTGACAGTTAAGTGCTTGAGTTCTGGGCTTGAGTACTTTCCTTTTCTCTTGTGTCCTGGCCCTATGAGGTAGGTACTGTTCTCATTTCCATGTTATAGGTGAAAGACAGGCTTGCAGAGCAGATTGGGATCCAGGCAGTCCAGGCATTCTGCATGCAGAGCTCGTATTCTTACCCAGGTCCTCACTACAGTGGATGTTCATCCTCACACTCTGTCCTTCCTTCACAGCATTAGTGACCCTTCTTCGGCTCCAGTCTCACCACGAGTGAGTGGAGAGGAACCTCGACCCCGGCGGCACCTGCTGGAGTTCTCAGAGCAAGAGCCGGCTGGTGGAGTCGCACCCCTCCAGGGCTCCTCCCAGGGGCCCAAGGAGCCCCAGCCCAGCCCCACAGGCCGACCCAGTTTTAGGTGAGGAGATTTGGGGTATCCTTTCTTTCTGGGGAGAGCCAGGGCTGTTCTCTTGCCATTGTTTTCTCTGTCATTGTGTGAGTGCTGGCAATCTCTGATCACTGCTTTCTCTTGGCCTCACTCCAGGAACCTGACGGCCTTCCCTGGGGGTGCCAAGGAGCTGCTACTGAGAGACTTGGACCAGCTCTTTCTCTCCTCTGATTGCCGTCACTTTAACCGAACAGAGTCCCTGAGGTGTGGAGAATTTATGGCTGGGGGCTGAACACTTTCGCCTCTGCCCTCCCTGCCTACTTCCTTCCCTTTTCAAGGCCTCTCCACAGATGGCCTTGCTGTCCTTGTGCGCTGAAGTGCTAGCTCTCCTTGCCCCCTTGCCTCACTCTAGTGCGTGGGCAGGGAAGTGGGAGTCTTGTCCTGGCATAGTGGTGTGAACCCTCCTCTGTTCCCCAGGCTTGCAGATGAATTGAGTGGCTGGGTCCAGCGCCACCAGAGAGGCCGGCGGAAGACCCCTCAAAGGGCCCAGGAAAGACAGGTAGGAGGGGTGGAACTGGTTCAAGGACAGCCACATGAAGACAAGGTCTAAGTGTCCTAGGGATTTGGAGTGGGTATCTTCTTGTGGAGGTGTGAGGGGGTGTTTGGGGGAAATGGTGAGGTGGATATGAGATGTCATCAGCTTCCAGGGTCCGTCTGTCTCTTTCCCTTCTCCTTCACCCTCTCCAAATCCTTAGATACCTCTCCTTCCAGAAGCCTCAGCTACGGAAGAAGTCGCCTCCAGTTAAGGCAGTCCCTACCCGACCCCCAGGACCCCCAGAAAGGTAAATACAGAAAGGGGGTGCTTATTTTCTTTTTTACAAAGGATATTTATTAAATTTGTTTTTACTGTGATCAATTGAAAGTATACAATCTAAATCAGTTTTGCATGCCCACCTATCTACAGCTCCCTCTGCTCTCCCCACCTGGTGACAGCACACTACTCCTTTTCACTCTTTATATCTAGTATCCTCTTAATAAGCATCTGTCCCCTCCTCCCCACCCTCCTCTCTCCCATCTAGAAAGAGCTTAATAGGACAACCTCCTGTAAATGCGTAGAATCATAAAATACGAACACCATATGGTCACACTGTGTCCCTGAGTTCAGTCAGTCCATTCTTGTCATAAGAGTTGACTTATTACAGGTTTCCAGTCAGGGACAGCAGCAGGTGTAGGGACCGTGTTCCCAGGGGATCCTCCAGGCCACGGGACCATCAGTTCAGGTCTTTTAGTGGACTTCTTGAGCTACACACAGAGGGGTGCTTAGTGGTTAACTGAGTATCCAGTCTAAATAGCTTTACCCCTAGGAGCTGTCCTGTGCTTCTTTCCATTGTGTCACCCTTGGGAGTATGTTCCCTTATCCTCTGGGGGTTTACCATCTGTTTTTCTCTCATCCTCTTTCCCCTGCTCCTAGTGAGAACTGGGACTTGGGCTAAGGTCTTCCCCAACCCTGTCTTCTACCTCCGTAGGGGTTCTGTGAGCCAACTGCAGCTGTATCGCCACCCAGACCGTTCCCAGCCAGAGTTCCTAGATGCAATTGACCGGCGGGAAGACACATTTTATGTTGTCTCCTTTCGACGGGTGAGTCTTCTTCCCTGCCCAGTCTCCATCTTCCTGGGCTGCCCAGCACTCTGTCATCAGAGGGGTGGTGTAGAGAAGGGCCAGGGAACCTGTGGGTATCTTTCCACTCTCTTGGCCTGCCCCTCTATTTCCCAGGACCACTTGCTGCTCCCAGCCATCAGTCACAATAAGACCTCCCGGCCTAAGATGTCCCTGGTGATGCCCGCCATGGCCCCCAATGGTAATCCTTCCCTGTGAGATATGGGAGTGGTCCTCAGATTGATGACAGAGGAAGTCCTTGGTGAGGAGATGCAGCATGGGGAGCTGAGGGGGCGATTAGGGAGAGGAGCTGAACGTCCCAGAGAAGTGGTAGATGCATAGGTGAGAAGAAGCAGGAGATGGGTGGAGAGATAAACAATTTAGGAGACTTTGATGGGAAGAGGGTGAGGGCGCTGGTATTCCTTTGCCCAGGGTGCATGGGTAGGGGTTGGGGAGGATGGGCTTGGAACCAGCCAGATTCTCACTTTCTGTTTTCATCTTGACTTTTTTACCTGTATGACCCCACTCCCAATTTTCTCTCTTTCTCACGTCACCAAACTCCGTCCCTGCTGTCCCCTTCAACTCCCAACTTGGAGCTGCTTCCTCTTTACCCTTTCCTCCCTGCTCACCTCTATTCTCCTGGTCCCTTCTCTACATGCCTCCCCTCCTCTCCCTTGACTTTCCACTTCTCACAGAGACCCTGTCGGGCCGGGGTGCCCCTGGGGACTATGAGGAGATGATGCAGATCGAGTGCGAGGTCATGGACACCAGGGTGATTCACATCAAGACCTCCACGGTGCCCCCCTCACTCCGAAAGCAGCCATCCCCCACCCCTGGCAATGCCACAGGGGGCCCTTTGCCAGCTCCTGCAGCCAGTCAGGCCCACCAGGCCTCCCACCAACCCCTCTACCTCAATCACCCCTGACCTTGGCAACTCACACTGACTTCAAATTGGGGAGTGGGGGCTAGGGGTGACCAAGCAGGAATGTTGCCTATTTCCCTGCTTCCTGGGCTTGGGGCAATCAGTTAAGGAAAGACAGGGTGTAGGGTCAAGCACTTACTTGGAAGTGGGGAAATTCACCTTTCCTCTCATCCTCTCTTGAGACATACGGCTCCACTCATTTCCGTGGACCGTTAGTCCCTGCTTCCTCCTTTGAGGGCATTAGTAAGCTTAAGTTTGAGGGTAGGTTCCTGCATACTGTTTACCCTTTTATTTGTTCGTTTGAGGGGTGGAAAGTGAGTCCTCAGGTGGGACAAGGAAAGTGTTACATTTCAGAGTTAGTTACTGGAAGTTAAGGAGGGATGGCGGGGGGAGATCAGGTTTATATGTGTGCAAATCTTCTTTTTTATTATTAAATAAACATTTGGAGGGCGTTGAAGGAATGGTGGCTGCCTTCCTAACTGGGGGGAGTTTGGGGGAAGGTGGTTTTGATAGGGACCAGCATCAAGAACCAAGGACTGAAGACACAGCTGGCTTAGGGATGGGGTGGTTGTGGGATCACAGACCTCGTGTCATCCCCTTGTCCCTGCCCCTGCAGTACGGGTATGTCTGTGTCTAGTATGTCTGATCACAGTCCAGGCAGGGGGCTGTCTCACAGTTTGATATATGAGGAGAAAGAGATCTCTGGAATGTGTCTGAGTAAACAGGAAGGACAGGGGGCCCCACACCCTTCAGGGTGAACAGCTTCTCTGTTCAGGGGTGAACACTCCCCTGATCTAGAACAGGTTCCCCTCCCTCCCCGTGCTTTCCAGGATGGACAGCTCATACAATGGGAGCTGGGGCCAAAG
The DNA here is from genome assembly GCA_028571685.1 of Heterohyrax brucei. Taxonomy (NCBI): domain Eukaryota; kingdom Metazoa; phylum Chordata; class Mammalia; order Hyracoidea; family Procaviidae; genus Heterohyrax; species Heterohyrax brucei. The sequence continues at coordinate 50,125,783 of CM053144.1, read as the reverse complement.
GGCCCTGAGCCCAGCAGGATGGGGGACAACAGTGGAGAGTGGAGTGGTATTTGGGAGGGAAGGGGGATGTTGGGGGCACCCTCTTAGCCCTGCACTGGAGGAGACTTGAGAGGCCAGGCCAAAGCAAAGAACGTGAACGGGTCTGGTGGGAAAGACTGTACATTCTGATTACTGGGAAGGGGCACAGGAAAGGGGTGAGGGACCAAGTGTCAGCCCCAACCTGCGGCGGAGATGCCTGGCCAACAGTACCTCTGGCCTGACCCTGCAGGAGTGTCCTGGGTCAGCTCGAGGGTGTTGGCTGAGCCTGGGCTCCATGCCCAGATGACTGGACAGGGGCCGCCCGGGCCACAAGCCCAGCCTGAAGGACCTCACATGTCCAGCCAGGCTCTCCCCCAGCTCAGTACTGTGTTTGGGGTGAAAACAGAGTGAGTCACTATGGTAACCTGGAACAGGGGCTCCCAGGAACTAGATTTCTTCTCCCTCAAGAGGGCAGCCCTAGCTGCTTAACCCACGTTTCCTGTCCCAGGGTCCCTAGAGCTGATCCCAGCCTTATCCAGGCAGTGTAATGGAAGAACAAGGATTTTGGAGACAGATCACCTGAATTGGGTTCCTTGCTTTGCCTTTTATTGGTGAATGTTCTGGAAATGTAACTAACAGTGTGAGTCTTAATTTCCTCATCTGTGAAATGGGAAACTCTAGCCTACTCAGGGCAAATAATGAGGATAAATAAGATGATGTTCCCAAAGTCTGGTCCACAGTAAACATGCCTTTTCCTTATGCCTTATTCCTTTCTCTCCCCATTTACAGTGCTCTTTCTTCCTCTCTCCAGATTCGATCCTGTCTGGGTCCTGTTGCTTTCTCTTCCTTGACCTCAGCTCAGGAAAATGATTGAAGGGATGGCATCTCAGGCTGGAGGCTCTGGGGTGTGGTGGGTTGTACCTCTGCTGAGTGGCAAGGGGCAGCTGGCATGTGGGTGTCAATGAGGAGCCAGGCCTCTCTTGGCTGAGGGAGTGGGGTGGTAGGAAGGAAGCATGCAGGGCGGGTGTACATGTGGGTTTCCACTGCTCAGGCCACACACCCTGCAAAACCACCTCGGCATGCCAGACCAGTGCCCTGGGCCTCATCAACTCTTTGTGCCCTGGGTCCTTTTGCCTTTTTTTGTTGTCCTGCTTTCCTTGTGCCACCATCTCTGGTTTTCGGGCTTAGGCCCCCTGCCATCAGTTTCTCTGTCATCCCTGACCCTGTTGTCCCTCCCTCCCTCTTCTCTCTGCCTCTAAACGTCTCTCCTGCCTTCCTTTCTAGCCACATCATGAGTAACCATCTTCTCTCTTTGACCCTTTATTCTTTGTTCAAGAAGCCCTGGTGGTGCAGTGGTCAAACACTCAGCTGCTAACCAAAAAGTCAGCGATTCAAACCCACCAGCTGCTGTATAGGAGAAAGATGGGGCAGCCTCCTTCCTTATGGCCTTGAGAACCCTATGGGGCATTTCTACTCTGTCCTGTAGGGTCACTGTGAGTTGATACCTTCAACTTGACAGTAGTAGGTTTTGTTTGGATTCTTTATGTTGATTTCTTGCTGCTTTTGTATTCCCTTTCTCCTCCTCTGCTTCACTGTCTATTTTTTCCTCTAAGTCTCATCTCTGGCTGGTGACCCAGGGCTTGCCCCCTCTCTCTCATGCCGCTCCCCCTCTTTGCCTTTCCACTCTTTATCCACATTCCTTGTCCCTTTCTGCTACTTCCTCTCCTCTCCTGTGCTGCTACAGTCCTCTGCTCCTCCTCCCCCAACTCCCCACTCCAGTCCTCTGTCCTCTTCCCAGCTGTGGGGGCCAGGACTGGGGAGCCTAGCGTTTGCCTCATCGTTATGCTATGGCTTCTGGATAAAGCACATCTGGATTCCGGGGCCCAGATGTGTGGTTGCCACAGCGACCTGGGTCCCTCTGGTAAATACGGGCGCCCACCCACCCCAGAGCAGAGAACAAAACAATTGTGTGACTTTCTTTTGTCACGAGATAGAAATGTCCTCCCTCCTCCTTTCTCCCACACACCCATGTCTCCACGCAAAGGAAGTTTTAAGGGTCTAAACCCTTCTTTCCATGACTCTCTTGCCTCACCCCCCCTTCAGCCTTCTCTCTTAGTTTCCTTCCATCTTGATCTCAGGTTCAGTCCTTTATCTCCATGTTCCCCTTCCCTGCGTACCCTCCATTCTCAATAATATGTGTTGATCCCTTGTCTCATACTTGGTGGTTTCTTCTAACTGAACCTATGTAGTGACTGGATGCAAAAAGAAGATTCAAAAATCTGAGTTCTGCACCCTTCCTTCTCAAACAAGTCCTTCCAGAAGCCACTTCATGTGTTTCTGTACCAAGTCATCAATCCTGTCCTTTCCCAGGGCTGTTGCTGGGTGACGGAACAGACTTTGGAATCAAAAAACCTTGTTGAGGCCCATCTTCTCTACCTCTAGCAAAGTCCCTTGGACAAGCCACTTGAGTTCAATAACGTGTTTCCTCAGCCACAAAGTGGGAGCTAATAAAAGGCTGCACTGTTAAGGAAAGTACTGTGTAAACAGAAGCTCAGTACAAATGCTTCTTATTTTTCTCCTCTCTGGGACTGCTTCCTTGGGTCTCAGTCTCTGGCCTCTCTTCATCCCCCTCTCTATGCTTCAGGCCTTTGCCCTGAACTGCCCTTACTCTTCTAGGACTTGCCTTCCTTTCTTCCTATCTTTCTTTTCTCTGTCTTTTATTCATAATTCTCCTAAATTTAGGACAGAAACCTGGAGGGTCATGCAAGGATGGAAGCTCAGAACTGAGGACACTGGACTCAGGCTTCAGTGTACAGCCAGTGCACACCGTTCTTGAAAATACCCTGACCTTCCTGTTGCCCACCGAGGACAGGGCAGTGATGCCCACCTAGCTGTGACCACAGGGATTCCCCCAATCCTTTTCATACAGTCCTTTCCCAGTTGAGTATTGACAGATATTTATTAGGTACCTATGCTTTGGAAACCCTGGTGTCATAAGTGGTTAAGTGGTTAAGTGCTTTGACTGCTAACCAAAAGGTCAGCAGTCCAAATCCACGAGGTGCACCTTGGGAACTCTATGGGCAGTTCTACTCTGTCCTATAGGGTCACTGTGAGTGGGAGTCAGCTCGACAGCAGTAGGTTTGGTATTTTTATGTTCTGCAAGCCCTGGTGCTTTCCTGAGATACGAACATGTATCAGACATGAGGTCTTGCAAGAACAGGAAATCCAGGGAGTAAATCACATTTTAGACAGTGTTTGTCTCAGAACCTGGAATTATGACCATCAAGCTAGTGGCTTCACTCTTGCCATGTAAGCTGTAAACATCTGGAATCATGCACTCCCCCTCTGAGATTCCAGCACCCAGTCCTTAGCAGCAGGCTTCCAAAATACCCCAGGGCTGTGTTTCCAGTCCTTGCTCCCTTCCAGGGTCGCGTGTTCACTCTCTGGGCCAAGTATACTTATGGTGGCATACACTAAATAATAAAATAAAGAAATAGGATCAGGATAAAAGATCATGGTACATATTTATTGAAATCAGAGAAATTCCCCACATGCTGTACAGTCTTCTCTTCCCATGCAATGCAGTTCAAGACCCTCCCTCATCATTTCGTCTGCTGTCCCCTCCTCCCACCTAGAGATCCTAGGGGAGCTGCTACCTACCCTTGGCTGTGGGGCTTCAAGCCAAGACAGAGGAAGGAAGCTAAGCCCAGCTCTGTCCAAGACGCTGACTTCATCCTCCTATCAAAGCCAGGAAAAAAACAGCCAGACACACGGACACACAACAGGGACACCCATGAGAGCTGATGAATGCTTTGCCCTCAGTCACAATGAGCTAACTGGGCATCTGGCCACAGCCACATACTGTGCTAGCATGCTGTGACCCAGAAACACCAGCACACCTGCAAACCGAGGAGTCTGACATGGACACAGACAGCTGTGCCCCAGCCTATACGTTAGAATCAGGCACATGTAGGCTCCTTTCACTAGTGACCATTACCTGGTCAATGACGAGATTTGCAGGGGAATAGAACACTCCTCAATGTGAAGTCTAGGGAGGGGTCCCTTAGCCCAAATATTTCTCCTTGGTGACAGTAGTGTCCTTTTCTGCCCCTCGTCTGGGAAGTATGTGGGGAAGTGAGACCAGAGAAATGCCCGGTGAACCAAGGGAAGGTGTGTCTGCCTCTCCATCCTACCGTCCCCTGGTTGCCTGTCTTCCTGTCCTGCCTGGAGACCAAGGTGTCCTTTTCCTCCAGCTGCTAGCTAGCTCTGTCCCCACCCCATGCTTCCTGTTCTGCAGCTCCCAAGCTTTAGCTTCCTCCTGCTTTCCATAGTTTAACCCTTCTCCATACACCTCACCCCCAATTTTGCCTCTTGCCCCAGCTGTAGATAGGTCTGCAGAAATTCCTCCTAACCCTCCAGCTTCCCATCCCTGTTTTCCCCCAACCCTGACTTTATTCCCAAGTGTTATCTCTCCTGGAGTTCAGGCAAGCCTTTGCCCAACCTCACCTGCCATTTTTCTGGGTAGTTGGCTGAGAGAGGAGAGTGAGAAGCAGGCAGTGATCCAACTTGAGAACAGGACAAAAACTGGACGTAACAGGGATGGGTTGATGCAACTCAAGGATGGGTCATGCTGAGGAAATAAGAGAGAAAGAGGCAGGCACAGGTGGAAGCCTTGAGGCTGGAGGTATGACAGAGATGAGGACACAGAGTCCCTGATATGGTCGTGGTGGGAGGGATTCTGACTTGGGAGGGGATTTCTTCCTGATCTTGCTCTACCTCTGCCCTCTACCTGAACTGGCAGGGGAGAATTGGATGGGAGATGAAGGAGCCAGCTCTGGGAAACAGATGGGGGAGGCTGAAGCTGAAATATTGATGGCTGGGAACTGACAGAAGGGAGGCGGTGGAGGGAGGGAGGGAGAGTGGCTGTCCACGGGGAAGGGTGCTAGTAGAGAGGTAAAAATGGTTCAGAGAGAAGGGGCAACAGGTGGGGACATGGTGGGGAAAAGAGGAGAAGAGGGGTGAGGGATTTTAGGGTGAGCAAACATTAGGGTGAGGAGGAGGAGTAAAAGTGGGGTGGGGAAAAAGACGCTGGAGGTATGTATGACCAAGGATGGAGGGAGGACATGAAGGTATGGTGGGACTCATGATCCCAGACAGGGAGGAGGCTGGGGTGCCTGTGGGGGAAAGGAGGGGGTGGCATGTGATGACGCTGGAGGCCTGGCAGGCGGGAGGAATGGGAGGACCTGCCCTATCTCCGCTCCCCTCCCTGACCTCACACTGGTCCTCCCCGTCTCCTCCCCCTGCTCGCTGCAGGCGCCCTCCTTCCCGCTGCCGCCACCGAGATCGACGGTTGCAGCTGGCTGAAACCAACGGTGGTGGCTTAGTTAGTCCTTGCTGCAGGGCACAACTAAGGGGACCTCTGGGGAGCCCAGGGCTTCTAAGAGAAGCTTACCCTGTCCTACCTTGAGACCTCATCCTCCCCTGCCCTGGGGTTGAGGACAGAGCAGGTGCAGAACTGCTACAGCTACCCAGTAACCCAGGTAAGGAACAGCGCTCCTAGACGACCCTGATGGAAGGCCAGGGGGCGTCTATCCTACCCCTACCCCCAGTGAAGGGTAGAACATTTCAGGAGCACCTCCTAGGGTAGGGGCTTTATGTCAGAGGACTAGGCACTGGGGACCAGACTCCCTGTGGAGGGTGTGTCTGGGGGGACGGAGTGGTATGTTTGCTGGGCAGAGTGGGAATGCAAGGGTTTAGACTGGATGCAGGCACTTGAGAGGGTCCGGGGACAAGGCAAAGGGCACATTGGTCAGGTAGTGGCACCAGGTGGCAGTTATCTGCAAGGCCGGCTGATGGACCCCGAGAATGCTGAGACGGGGGCAACACTGATGGTCAGCTGAGGCGCAGGAGAAAGTGCTAATGACTGAGCAGTGAGCCCGGCTCAGGAGGTGCTACAGGGGGCTTCTGTGGGCGTCCAAATGGGGACTCCTCAGGTGGCAGTGTGTGGATTGCAGCGCTTGGGAGAAAAGTCTGGGGGTTTATGTCTTTAAGAAATGCTGAAATGGGGAGAGTCGGGGAGCCCAGGTGTGGGAAGAACACGAAGCCTGCAGAGAAGATCCTGAAACTTACTTTTGGTTGAGAGCTCTGCACCCATGACTCACGGTTTAGCAGGGCTGGGCGGCTCAGAGATGCCCCCAGGGCACAGGGGCTCTCTCCATCTCCTTGCCAGGCTTCCCTGCTTCTGTCGGTTTGAAACTCCCCCCCTCCCCCGGGCACGTGACACGCCCCGGGTGGGGCGGGCGGGCCCCTTATCTTGCCTGGAAAGAATTTAATGGCTTGGAAACAGCTGGAAGCGGAACTGAGGGGAACTACTGGGAAGCAACTCGGAAACACTGCAGCTGCCTATCGGCCGCTTCCAGGTCCCGCCCCCGCTTCCCGGATCCCCTGGCCCCGCCTCCAGGTCCCTGGGGACCTAGCACCTCAATTCCCTAAACTACTGATTTTTCACTGCTCCCGATCCTTTTCTCTTGGAAGTGTGGAATTTTTTTCTCTTAATTTCTCCATTCGTCTGGCTTATTAGCGCCCCAGAATAAGGGACTTCTGGATCCCTCCACTCTCCCCTCCCTGACACCTCTTCCCACCTGCTGCCTCTCAGTATCTGGAACCTACCCCCCAGGACCACTACCCTCTCACATTACCGTTCCAGGAATACTTCTACCTCCAGCCCTCATTTCCAGATTTAGCTGGATTGTGGCCAGAGCACTTGGGGGAACCGAGGGTTTGGGGATAGAACCTGGTTTCTGAAACATTCTTTGTGTACGCCAACCCCTCTCTCCACCCCTTGGGACCTACAGTCCCTGATGAGCGAAGTGTTAAAGTTGGCCACAACAGTGAATACCCGGGACACTCAATCACACGGCTTGGGAAGATGCCCCTCGTCACCAGTCCTCCAACTGTAGGAAGGGTGTCAGGAGGGTAAGGCCGCACCACCCCTCCACCGCAGAAGAGCACACGGGACACAGCCTGGGGATGTGCCACTAGCGGTGAAGTGGAGACAAGAGAGGGATCCTCATTCTTTGCTTTCCCAGTACTGAGCGAAGAGCGGATTTCTTCCACCAGTTGCCTGTAGGAGCTGGGGTGGGACTGCGCGAATCAAGGCAGGGCAGGTGAGGGGTTTGAAAAGGAGGCTTTAAGGGTGTGATCTGCGGAGCCACCCCTCTTTTCTCACACCCGCCTCACCAGCTTACCAGCAAGGCTGCTTGGCTCCCTTCTGTCCTTCAGGTAACTCCCTGCCCACCCCCCAACTGGAAAAGAATGCAGGATCTCCTTGTGGGGAGGAGAGAGAACTAGACATTTCCCAAAGGCCTCTAGGGACAACAGAAAATACAGGGACACCTTGTAGGCAGCCCCAACTTGGGAGAGGAAACCTAGTGCCATCGAGTCGATTCCGCGACCCTATAGCGCAGAGTAAAACTGCTCCATAGAGTTTCCAAGGATGTCCTGTTTGTTTAATTCTCTTCACTCCAACCGGGTTCTTGGACTGGCACAGCTGCCCCCATCTGATCCCATGAAAAATCAGCTTTATTGGGCATCTCCCAGTGACCGGGTGTAGAGGAAAATGGGGAGGGGAGATTCCGTGTGTGTGTGCACACGCATGTGAAAATGCAGGCTTATTTGAATGTGTGTGTATGTGTACAGGTGGCTTCGTATATGTATATGTAGATAAATCAAAAAACAAAACAAAGTGAAACTCTACCATGGAGTCTATTCCAATTCATGATGACCCCAGGTGTTACAGAGTAGAACTGCACCATGGCTGTAATCTTGAAGGAAGCAGATTGCCAGGCCTTTCTTCTGAGGTACTGCTGGGTGGGTTTGAACCGTTACCCTTTAGTACTCCAGTGGAAACTATTTTCAACACCTAGAAACCTTATGTGGATGAACACATCGCACGTTATTTGTATGTGTACATGTGTACCTGTGTTTGTGTATGCACACATCCCTATGGTTGATGTGAGGCAATTTGCATTGCTGTGGACAGAGGGTGACAGGATTTGACAGTAGGTCAGAGCCCACCTCTTACCCAGCCTACACCCCAAGCTGAGAGAAGGGATGAAGGTCACAGGAGAGAGCAGGTCTCCTCATGCCAAGCCTCTCTGCCTGGGCTCTTTCTCAAGTTGGGCTGCATCTCAGTATGGAAACACTCTGTGCCTGATGCCTAATTCCCTTCCTTCTCTCATTGGCTGGCAGCCTTGGAAGCTCCCTTTTCTCTGACTCAAAGAGGCTGAGGAGTAGGAAGCCAGGAAATGTATGTGGATATCTCTCTCTCTGTGTGTCTGTTTGCTTGCATGCATATGCCTGTGCATATGTCCGGGGGATTGCTGTCCCCTCCCTCCTTACCATCAGTCATCCTCACTGTCCTGTCTCTCTAGCCTCTCTGGTCTCAAAGAGCTGGGCACCTGCTCACATCTCTCCTCAACCCTTTGCCTGAACTGAATCCTGACCTGCTCCCCTCCACACTCTTTTGTTCATGGCAGCACCCTCTCCTGTCATACCCTGGGCAGCCCACCGCCTTTTCTGTCTAACCCTCATCTCTCTATCCTCCCTAGTCCTTGCCTCAGTCAGTGAATTCTATAAATGAACACAGCTGGATAACCAGCACCTAGATTTTAAAAAAAAAAAAAAAGCAAAACGTTCTCAGAATCCCCACCCCCACATCCCTATTCCCTTTCTGTTCACAAACTCTCAGAAGTAATCACTCCTGATTGGAACACTATAGAGTAATGCTGTCTCTCCTCGGAGCTTACATAAATAGACTTATGCAGCATGTACTCTGTTATGTCTGGCTGCTTGTGCTCAGCCTCACATTAGCAAAATCATCCATGCTGTTACAGACAGTTGCAGCTCATTCTCATTGCTGCATTTTATTCCACTGTGTGAATAAACCACGATTTATATATCCATTCTGCTGATGTGAGACGTTTGGGTAGTTTCCAGTCTGGGGCCATAACAAGTAGTTCTGTTATGTCGGGCATATTCCTAGGAATGGAATTGCCAGGTCATAGGTTTGCATATGTTCATCTTTAATAGATTTGCTAGATTCTGCCAAACCGTTTTCCAAAGTGCCTGTACCATTCTGGTCCTGCCAGGTTCTGCCCCTGGCCTGGTCTCTGGCTCTGGGTTTGCCCTGGCTGCTGTTTCTAACCAACTTCCAGTCCCAGACACTGTCCGTGGTCCTAGCTCTGACCTTGGTCCTGTCCTTGATTTCAGCCCTGATGCTTGTCCTGGGCTGAAATTGATCTTTTCATTCATTCATATATTTAATACATATTTGTTGAGAACTTACTATGTACCAGATGTAAAGATACAATAATTAAGAAAAAACAGATGTCATGCCTGCCCCATGAGCCATATAGTCTAGTGGCAAGAAAGTACCATTTATTAGTAAATTAATAAATATAATTATTCCTTAAATAAATATGCAATTACAAATTGTTATAAATGCTGCAAATGAGAGTTACATGATGCTGTGATACCACATGATACAGGACCTTACCTGGTTTGGAAAGGCTTCACTGAGGAAGTGATGTGGAGCTGAGGCCTGATGGCTGAAGAACTCAAGTGAGAAAGAAGAGAGTTCTCTGTGGAGGGAACAGCATTTGTAAAGGTTTCAGGTTGGAAAGGAACATGAATTGTATGAAAGTATATGAAAACACTGATAGATGGACAAGTATAAAGGACAACTACCTACCTAATAACAAAAACGGTAAATGCTGTACTCCACAATTTTGTAACAACAATAATAATAACAAAGAAAAAAATACATGAGTGTATTATGTAAGTAGCTTTCTATGGAAAACTGTATGGGAGTATATGCATATGTAGGTGTTTTTGTGGCCACAGGAAACCCTGGTGGAGTAGTCGTTAAATGCTACATCTGCTAACCAAAGGGTTAGCAGTTCAAATCTGCCAGGTGCTCCTTGGAAACCCTATGGGGCTGTTCTACTCTGACCTATAGGGTAGCTATGAGTTGGAATCGACTTGACTCAACAGTAGTGGGCTTGGTTTAGTTTTTTGTGGCCATGTATATGTACAAGTCTGTGTGTGCTGCACATATGTTCATATGTACAGTAAAGCACATGGGGGCACAATTATGGATACTCCCTAGACATATCCAAATACCTTGTGGACTTGATTTGCTGAGTCTGAAGGCTCAGGACCGCAGTCTCATGGGACAACTAGGCCAACTGGCATAACTTAGTTCATAAAGATAATGTTCTACATCCTAGCTTGGTGAGTAGCATCAGGGGTCTGAAAAGCTTTTGAACGGCCATGTGAGATGCAACTGTTCGTCTCTTCCCCATCTGAAGCACAGGAGAGTAAAGGAAACCAAAGGCTCCAGAAAGAAATTATAGGACTAATGCCTCCCCACCCACAAACCACAGCTTCTTCTAGCCTGAGACCAGAATAACTAGATGGTGCCCTTCTACCACTACTGACTGTTGTGACCAGAAACATGATATAAAGTTCTGGTTAGGATGGGATTAAAATGTTGAACAAAACTCAAATTCATAGAAAAGACCAGACTTTCTGGACTGAGAGAGACTAGAGGAGACCCCTAGATGTCTCACTAAGATATTCTTTTAATTTGGAACTGAAGCCACTTCTGGATGTCTCCTTCCATCTAAATAATAGATCGGTCTATAAAGTAAACAGCAATATAGTGAGGAATGTGCTCCTTAAAACAATCAACTATAAGAGACCGAAAGGTCAACATTTACCCAAAAGCGAAGATGAGAAAGCAGGGTGGGGTAGGAAACTGGAGGGGTGGGGCGGGTGAGTGGAAACGGGGAGAGCGCTGACACAGGGCTGGAAACGTTCCCAACGTCACAGAATAATTTGTGTGAATCATTAAATGGGAATCTAATTTGCTATGTAAACTTCTACCTAAAGCACAATTAAAAAGAGAGAGAGAGAGAGTATGAGAAACTTAAAAGAGGGCCAGTGGGGTTGGAGTGGACAGAGGGAGGAAAACATGGAAAATGAGGTTGGAGAGGTCAGCAGGGGCCAGATGGTGCAGGGCTATTTGCCAGTGTCTAAGGGAATTTGGAAGACACTTGAGAGTTTTAAGGAGGAGAGGGACATTCTAGTTGCTTTTTGAAAAGATTAGTCTGACTGCTGTGCAGTGTAGGAGCCAAGAGTGGAAGCACAGGGACCAGCTAGGAGGCAATTGCTTTTGTCAGGCAAGAGACGAATGGTAGCTTGAACTTTGACAGTAAGAAGTAAATGAATTAAAGAGATGTTGACGAGGAAATACAGGTAAATGCAGTGACACTGAGGGATTTTGAAGCACATTAGTAGGTTTCTGGCTTCTAAAGCCAGAGAGGACTGGGTACAGGAAGGACAATCACGAGTTCAGTTTCAGCTGTGTTGAATTTGAGTTTCCCAAGGGGAGATGCCAAGCAGGCAGCTGAATATATTGCTACAGAGTTGAAATGACTAGGCTGGTTTTATAAACTGGTGTATAGTTTATAAACTAAAGTTATGAGTCCAGATTAAATGACCAAGTCACGTGACTAGAGCAGTAAATCTCAACTCTGGCAGCATGTTACAATCACCTGGGGAGCTTTAAGAAATATATAGAATAAACATTCAGTTTCTACTCACATTTTTGAGTTTTCAAGAGCCATAATAGTGCTGATAGTCCACAGTGTTCAGTGATTTTTGAGAGAGATCACATAAGATGAAGACAAATCTTCCTTAGACTCTGTGAGACTGAGATAATTGGCAGACCTTAGGGACAGTTGTTTAGTAGGTTGATGAGGGCTGAAGGTGCCAGACGGGAGTAGACTGAAGCATTTATGAGGGTGGTGAAATGGAAACAATTAGTACAGATAAATGTTTTTACCACTGTGGCTATGAGGTATGGGAGAGAAATATGTAACTGGAAGATGTGAGCCTTTTTTATTTTTAATGTGTGTGGATTTTTTAAATTATACTTTAGATGACAGTTTACAGACCAAACTAGTTTCTCATTAAACACTTAGTACACATATTGTCTTGTGACATTGGTTAATAACCCCATGGCATGTCAACACTCTCCCTTCTCAAACTTGAGTTCCCTATTACCAGCTTCTCTGTACCCTCATGCCTTATAGTTCTTGCCACTGGACTGGTGTGCCTCTTCAGTCTTGTTTTGTTTTATGGGTGTGTCCAATCTGTGGCTGAAGGGTGAACCTCAGGAGTGACTTCATTACCGAGGTAGAAATATGTCCGGGGGCCATACTCCAGAGTTTCTCCACTCTCAGGCCAGCAAGTCTAGTCTTTCATTTTGAGTTAGAATTTTGTTCTACCTTTTCCTCCAGCTCTGTCTAAGACTCTCTATTGTGATCCCTGTCAGAGTAGTCAGTGGTGGTAGCTGGGCACCATCTAGTTGTACCAGACTCAGTTTGGTAGAGGCCGTGATTGATGTGTTCCATGAGTCCTATGGACTAATCTTTTCCTTGTAACTTTAGTTTTCTTCATTCTTGCTTGCTCCTGAAAGAGCGAGACCAGTGGAGCATCCTACATGGCTGCTCACAGGCTTTTAGGACCCCACCCACTACTCATTCTTTATAAACTGTGTTACGTCAGTTGAACTAGAGGTTCCCAAAACCATGGTCCCCACAGCCCTCAGTCTAGAAATTTGGTCCCTCAGGGAGTGTGAATGTGTCTATGGAGTTTCTAAGACCTTACACTGTACGGTTTGTGCTGGCTTCCCCAGGCTTGTGTACTGCCTTAACCTCCCCCAAAATTACCACTTATCTATTGTTTATTAAGTTTTCTCTATCCTCATCCTTCCCCTCCTTTGTAACTAGCAAAGACTGTTTAGTTTTTGTGTGCGTGTAAGCCTTTTTATGAGTTTTTATAGTATTGTAGTCAAAAACAGTCTGGAACTAGCACAATGACAAATACATGGACCAATGGAACTGAACAGAGAACCCAGACGTGAATCTATCCAGATGTGGTCACGCCATCTTCAACAAGGGCCTTAAGTCCATCAGATGAGGAAAAGACAGTCTTTTTAACAAATGGTGCTGGCAAAACTGGATGTTCATCTGCAAAAAGGAAAAGAAATAGGACCCACACCTCACACCCTCTACAAAAACTAATTCAAAATGGATCAAGACCTACATATAAATCCCAAAACTACATACAATACTTGTCCTTTTGTAACTGACTTACGTCATTAAGCATAATGTCCTCCAGATCATCCATGTTATGAGATACTTCACAGATTCATCATTATTATTTATTGCTGCACAATACTCCATTGTGTGTATGTACCACAGTTTATCCATCTGTTGATGGACATCTAGGTTGTTTTCTTCTTTGTGCTATTGTGAACAATGCCACAGTGAACACATGTGTGTATATGTCTGTGCATGTGCCAACACTTAGGTCTCTAGGATATATTTCTAGCAGTAAGAGTGCTGGACTGTATGGTATTTCTATTTCTAGCTATCTATGGAAGTGCCTTCTTGTTTTCCAAAATCATTGTATCATTCCCACCAGCAGTGTATACGAGTGCCAATCTCACTGCAACCTCTCTAACATTTGTTATTCCTTTATTTATTTATTCCGGTAGTGCCAGGGTAGGATGGCATCTCATTGTAATTATGATTTGCGTTTGTCTAATGGCTAGTGGTCGTGAGCATTTCCTCATGTGTCTGTCAGCTGCTTGAATGTCTTCTTTGGTGAAGTGTCTGTTCACTTCCTTCGCCCATTTTTTAACCAGATTATTTGCCTTTTTGTTGTAGAGGTGTTGAATTCTCTTATAGATTTTATAGATTAGACCTTTGTCTGATTTGTAATAGTCAAAATTTTTTTTCTAGTCTGTAGGTTCTCTTTTTACTCTTTTGGTGAAGTATTTTTTATGAACATAAGTGTTTAATTTTTAGAAGATTCAAGTTATCTAGCATATCTGGTGGAGTTTTTGTGTTGTTGGGTATGGTTTGTACCTTGTTAATGCAATGCAATAGAGCCTCTGGTATTGCCCATATTTTTTCTTCTATGAACTTTATAGCTTTGGGATTTATATTTAGTTCTTGATCCATTTTGAATTAGTTTTTATAGAGGGTGTGAGGCATGAGTCCTGTTTCTTTTCTTTTTCTTTTTGCAGATGAACATCCAGTTTTGCCAGCACCGTTTGTTAAAAAGACTGTCGTTTCCTCATTTGATGGGTTTTGAGCCCTTGTTGAGGATTGCATGACCACATGTGAATAGATGCACATCTGGGTTCTCAATTCACTTCCACTGGTCAATGTATTTGTCATTGTACTAGTTCCAGACTGTTTTTGACTGCTGTAGCTCTAGAGTAGTTTCTAAGGTCAGATAGTGTGAATCATCCTACTTTATTCTCCTTCTTCAGTAATGCTTTACTTATCTAGAGCTTCTTCCCTTCCCATATAAAGTTAATAATAAGTTTTACCATCTCTTTGAAGAATGTGATTGGTATTTGGATAGGTGTTGCATTGTATTTGTAAATTGCTTTGGGTAGAATTGTCATTTTTACAATGTTGAGGCACCTATCCATGAGCATGTATGTTTTTCTATTTAAGTAGCTCTCTTTTGGTTTCTGGAAGTTGTGTTTTATGGTTTTCTTTGTATAGGTCTTTTACATTCCTGGTTAGATGTATTTCTGTGTTATATTTATTTATTTATAGGAGCTACTAAGAATGGTGTGATTTTCCTGATTTACTTTTCATCATTCTCTTTATTAGTATAGAAATTCAACCGATTTTTGTATGTTAATCTTGTATCCTGCAACTGTGCTGAATCTATTAGTTCCCACAGTGTTTTCATGGAGTCTTTGGGTTTTCTATGTATAGTATCATATCATCTGCAAATAGGTACCAGTTTAACTTATTCATTATGAGTTTGGATGTTCTGTACTTCTTTTTCTCACCTTATTGCTCTAGCTAGGACTTACAGCACAATATTAAATATGAATGGTGATAAAGGGTATCCTTGTGTTTTTCCTGTTCTCAAGGAGAATGTTTACAGCCTCTCTCCATTAAGAGTGATGTTGGCTGTTGGTTTTGCATAGATGCCATTTATTATGTTGAGAAATTTCCCTTCTATATCTATTTTATTAAGAGTTTTTATCAGGAATGGATGCTGGACTTTGTTGAATGCTCTTTCTGCATTGACTGAGATGGTTGTGTGATTCTTTCCTTGTATTTGTGTGGTGGATTACATTGATTGATTTTCTAACCTTGAATCACCCTTACATACCTGATATGAATCCTACTTGATTATGGTGTATTACTTTTTTTATATGATGCTGAATTCTGTTGAGAATTTTTGCATCTATATGCATGAGAGGTATCAGTCTATAATTTTATTTATTTGTGGTATCATCTCTTGGTCTTGGTATCAGGGTTATGCTGCCTTCATAGAATGAATTCAGAAGGATTGCTTCCTCTTCTGTGTTCTGAAATAGTTTGAGTAGTACTGGTCTAAGTTCTTCTCTGAATGATAGAACATTCCAGTGAAGCCATCTGGACCAGGGCTTTTTTGTTGTTGTTGGGAGTTCTTTTTATTACCTTTTCACTCTTTTCTCTTGTTATGGGTCTATTCAGATTTTCAACATCATTTTGTGTTAGTTTAGGTAGTATGGTTCTAGAAATTGTCCATTTCCTCTAGGTTTTCAAATTTGTTGGAGTATAGTTTTTCATTACACTCTGCTAAGATCCTTTTTGTTTCATTTGGGTTAACTTGAAATTTATCCTTATCTTCCTAGGCTTTAACCAGTCTATTATTACTTGGTGTCCCTTGCCTTCCTCTCCTTTAGAAAGTTCTATACCCACATTGTTCGTTCCCTCTTTTATTGTTCTGATGTTGTTGTCATTTACAGATTAACTTCTCTTGTTCTCTCTTATAATTCTTTTGGCTTTGGACAGTCCCTTTAATGATTCTTGTAAATTTGGCTTGATTTTCACATATTCTCTTAATTTCTATCTCTCTGGAAATGTCCTAATTTTGCTATCATATGTGAATGTGAATTTTGCAGGATATATGATTCTTGGTTGGCATTTTTTTTTCTTTCAAGGTTTTATATATGCCATCCATTTTCCTTCTTGCCTGCATGCTTTCTGCTGAATAATCAGAGCTCAGTTTTATTGTTTCTCCTCTGTACATGCCGTTTTAAATTTTTTCTTGAGCTGCTGCTAGGATTTTTTTCATTTTGTTTGATTTTAGTGACTGTGATTATGATATGTCTTGGTGATTTTCTTTTGGGGCCTATCCTATGTGAGTTTTGTTGAGCTTCATGGATGGTCAGATTTTTATCTTTCAGAATATAGAAGAAGTTTTTTCTTAGCAATTCTTCAGTGATCCTCTCTGTGTTTTTCATTTTCACCCCATCTTCTGGAACTCAGACCACTCATAGACTTTTGCTTTTGATTATATCCTACCTCATTCTCAGATTTGCTTCTATTGTTTCCTCTGATTTTTCTTTAGAGTTGTATTCAAGTGTTTGTCTTCAATTTCACTGGTCTTGTCTTCCATCATTTCAAGCCTGTGCCTCAGCCATTCTATGATACTATCCATCTCTGAAATCTTGTTGTTTATCTTTTGGATTTCTAATTGTTGTTTTTGTATGATTTCTAGTTATGAATTTATTTTAGCATTTTGTTCCTGTATTATTTTCTTGAATTCTTACATTTTTTGCCTGTATTTTCCATGAATTTGTCATTTTTTTTTCTCATTTTTGTCTGCATTTTGCTTTAGCTCTTATATAGCTCTGAATATTAGAGATTTGAATTCCCTTTCAAGTAGTTGTAGTGCCTTTTCTTCTTCCACAAAGTCATCTGGTGTTTTATTTTTGTACACCTACTGGAACCATCTTTTTATTTTTTAAGAAAATGCGTTTTGATGTCATCTTCTGCCTTCAGGACATTTAGCAGTTATTTTCTCTATTGATTCTAGATCTGTTTGTTGCACCCTGCATTTTTGTTTTATTTAGTTACATCTGAGCAGATTGGTATGTGTTCTTTGTTGTTTGCTTGTCTGTGGTCGCAGTAGTCTTTATCTCCTTGTACATTGGATGGAGCTAGTGGCTGAGCTATGGTGCAGTGGGGTGGGTCCAGCTGTAGGGGTGGGGCCTGGAAGGGTTGTCTGTGGCATGTCCTAGAGTGACAGGGAATCAGTGCTGTGTAGGTTCCTGTAGGCCTTGTCTGTGCTGCTTCAGGGTGTGTGCTGTTCAGCACACAATACAGATAGGCAATAAGGAGGGCGGGAGGTTGTGATGTGTGATGCTAAGAGGAGAGAGAAACAGTAACAAAAGCAAACAAACAAGAAAGAGTGCTAAGGGAGCTTGCTGTTGGAGTGAAGAAATAAGAAACTGAGAAATGTAGAAAAATAAGAAAAAGGGAGAAAGAAAATACAATAATTCAATATAATTTGGAAAAGAAAGAAAAAAAATGACCCCAGGGATCTCATCTGTGCAACTATGAAAACCAGGAAAGTGATTCTCAGGCTACACAGTATAGCCTGGCTAGCAGGGGAATAGATGGCACACAGCACTGTATATTCAGGAGACAGAGAAAGAAGGTAAGTATAGAGAAATGAGAACTGAGAAAAGAAGAAAAAGAGAGAGAGAGAGAGAGAGAGAAAGAAAGAAAGGGAAAAGGAGAGAGAAAGGAAAACAAAATGCCTCCAGAGAGCCCACTGATGTTGCTACACAGACTAGTGAAGAGGCTTCTAAGCTGGGAAAAGTAAAAAAAAAAAAAAAAAAAAAAAAAGTCCCAGGGTTCCTACTAGCATGGTGTCACAGTCCAAGGGACTTGTTTCATAGTCAAGCAGCGCTTCACAGCCTTTCAAGAAGCAGCAAAGATGGCACGTGAAGCCAGGTGTTTGAGAGAAATGAGGGGGAGGTAGTGGGAGAGACACAGAAGAAACCAGCAGAAATGAAAAAAAGCAACATCAGCAACAGACAAGTGGCATCCAGGGAGCCAGCCACTGTGGGTAAGGTAAATTCAAGTGGGCCAGACCAGAAACAAGCAAGAGACTGTGGCTGGTGGGAAGCGGAGAAGGGGCAGTGGAGAAGAAGGGAGGAGCAGGGTTAGGAAAGCTTATATTGCTGGCTGACAGGCGCTATGTCTCTTGCTGGGAGCTTCATGAAGCTGCTTTCTTGTATTTCCTGTCCACCAGTCTCCAGTGTTGATGCGGTGAAGACAAGTGGCATACACTGCACTTCCCAGCCAAGCCACTATAGCCAGTGAGGAATCCACAGGTGTTGGTCAGCTGGGGGATATGTGGGGCTGGGAAAATATGTATAGTTTGTTACCAAGTGTTCTATCTCCTGCCGGAAGCTCCATAGATGTGCTTTCCAATGCTCCCTGTCTGGCCATCTGTGACAGGAATACAAGACGGTATAAACCTCCTTTAGATCTCTCTTCTCTGTCAGTTTACTACTCCATTTGGTGGTTGGCTGGACTCTTTATCTCTTCATTGACATTTCAAAGTTTGAGATTGATGTTTGTCTTTGTTTTCCTTAATTTTTCACGTCTTTTCTGTAGAGGGACAGCATAGTGCTTTTATCTGTGGCACCATGTTGGCCAGATATCTGAGATTTATTTTTTAATGTAAATTTCCATACAGTAAAATGCACAAATCTTAAGTTACAGTTGAATGAATTTTTGAATATTTACACATTTGTTCAGCTACTACCCAGACAAAACCACAAAACATTTCCAGAAATCCCCACTTGTAACCCCTTCTAGTCAATGCCACCCTAAAGGTAATATTATGCTATCTTAAGGGCACAGTTTACTTCTGCTGTTTTTTGTTTTGTTTTGTTTTTTGAGTCACATATGCATTATCTCATCATCAGAATGTTTGCTTTTTGTGTCTGGTTTGTTTTGTTCAGTATGATATGTGTGAAACTCATCTATTTTGTTACAAGCAGCAATAGGGTGGTCTTTTTCATGGTAGTACAGTATTCTACTGTATGAGGACAACTTACTTATCCATTCTAGTATTAATGGACACTTGACTTTCTTTGCCAGTTTCTGCTTATAGGAGTAAATTAATTTGTTTTTGTACATGCCTTTTGAAGGATATATATATGAGAACTTCCAATTAAGTCCACAAACTCATCCCAGAAAAAGTGCTGCATACCTCATTGCTGAATATCACTATGGTCACCTTCCAAGTACTCCCCTTGAGAAGCTATGCACCAGTGCCAACACCTAGTCCACCCTTCAAAGGAATTTTGGAACTCTTTCTGGAATGGCCATCAGAGCTATCATCATATTACCCTTGATGTCCTGAATGTCATCAAAATGTCTTCCTTTCAATATTTCCTTTATCTTCAGGTAAAGAAAAAAGTCATTGGGGGCCAGATCAGGGAGTAGGGAGGGTGTTTCAGTACAGTTATTTGTTTACCGACTAAAAACTCCCTCACAGGCAACTATACAATTAAGCACATGAACTTGCCACCATGCCACTGTGTGCAATGGCCATTCCAGAAAGAGTTCCAAAATTGCTTAGAAGGGTGGACTAGGTACTGATATCAGTGCATGTCTTCCCAAAGGGAGTACTTTGAAGGTGATTATAGTAATATTCAGCAATGAGGTATGTAGGACTCAGAATCATTAAGTCCATGGACTTAATTGTCAGACTTCCTATTCATTTCAAGGAGTGGAATTGCTGGGTTATAGGCTACAGGCTTTAGTACTTTACTAGAGACTGCCAAACAGTGTTCCAAATGGTTGAATACATGTGCCTGCAGAGATGGAGAAGAACTCCAGTTGCTTCACTTTCTTGCCAGTATCAGGCAATAATAATCCTTTTTAGTCATTCTGATGGATGTTTACAGCATCTCACTGTGGGTTTAACTTATATTTCCGTGATGACCTTTTCATATCTTTGTTGTCCTGTTATTGGTGATGGTTGCTGTTGAGTTAACTCTAACTCTTGGCAACCTGTCATGAATTGAATTGTATCCCCCCAAAACGTGTGTCAACTTGGCTAGGCCATGATTCCTAGTATTATTGTCCACCGTTTTGTCATCTGAAGTGATTCCTATGTGCTATAAATGCTACCTCTATGATGGTAATGAAGTGAAATTATCACCAGTTTTGTTAATGAGGCAGTACTTAATCCTAGATTGTGTCTTACACTAATCTCTTTTGCGACATAAAAGAGAGAAGTGAGCAGAGAGGCATACTATAAAAAAAGTAGTGCTGAGAGAACAATGTGTCCTGTGGACTCAGGATCTCTGTGCTCAGAAGCTTCTAGTCTATGAGAAGACCGATGACACAGACCTTCCCTGCAAGCCAACAGAGAAAGCCTTGCCCTAGAGCTGATGCCCGGAATTTGACCTTCAGTCTACTGGACTATGAGAGAATAAACTTCTCTTTGTTAAAGTCATCCACTTGTGGTATTTCTGTTGGATGAGCACTAGATGACTAAGACACAGCCCTGTCTACAACAAAATGAAACATTGCCTGGTCTTGTGTCATCTTAGTGATTTTGCCTGAGTCCATTGTTGTAGGCACTGTGTATTCTGAATGCCTTCTCCCTGAAGGGGCTCATCTTCCAACATTTATCAATGGACAGTGTTCTCTTATAATCCATAGGGTTTTCACTGGCTAATTTTCTGGCATAGATGGCCAGACCTTTCTTCCTAGGCTGTCATTGTCTGACAGTTCTGCAAATCTAGTCCATTATGGCTGACCTTGATAGCATTTGAAATACTGGTGACATAGCTTTCAGAATTATAGCAACATGCAAGCCACCACAGTGTGACAGACAGGTGGACAGTGGATCAGTTCTTTAGGCAGATTCTTTTGTGAAGTACCTGTTTAAGTCTTTAGCCAATTAAAAAATTGGACTGCCTACCTTTAGTGTGTTGTTTGTTTTGTAGCAGTTCTTTATTCTGAATTTTAATCCTTCACCAGCTTATTTTCTAACATGTTTCCCTTATTTCTCACAAAGCTCTCCTCAGTGTGGCTTGACTTTTATTTCTCAGTGGTGTCTTTTGAGAAATGTAAGTTATCAGTTCTAATGAACTCCTGTGTATCATTCTGTTCACTCTGTCTTTGCCCCAGTTCCCCATGGCCTTATTTACTGTCTTGACAGCTGGTCATGGAAAAGGGTTTTGCTTTGTCTGTTTTTTGGGGGTGCATTTGTGCTGTGGGAGAGATACCAGCTCATATCAAGTTTCTAGGTGGTGCAAACAGTTTGCACTCAGCTACTAACCAGATTGTTGGTAGTTTGAATCCATCTAGCAGTGCTGTGGGAGAAAGGCCTGGCAATCTTCTTGCATAAGATTACAGCCCCCGAAAACCCCATAGAGAGTGATTCTACTCTGAAAAACATGGGGTCACCATCAGTACAAATTGATGGCAACTTTTTTTTTTTTTTTAACAGAATCAGCTCACATAAAGGTGACAGGAAGGATCCAGTAGAGAGTAAGGTGCTGAATAAGAAAGTGGAGGATGACTTACATTTAAAATTTTTGAGAAGCTAGTAGAAGCTGGTGAAAGGACTGGCCTTAGGGGCTCGTCCACTAGTTCATTCAGCATAAATTTGGTAGACAACCTGGTGTGTCAGGCACAGGAATACAGCAGTGCCAGGACAGACGAGGTCCCTGTGCTCACAGAGCAATTACCTAGTAGTGGGAGAAAGGTAGCAAACAAGCAAAGCAGTGAATACTGTGAAAAACATAAGGAGGCTACTGTGATAGTGATGGAAGACTGCTTCCGTCGGTGGACCAACATCAGAGCTGATGACATCTGTGTTAAGACTTAAACAAGAAGAAGCTAATCTTTGGAAGCTGAGGAAAGAGTGTTTCAGACAGAGGAAACATCCAGTGCAAAGACCCAATGCCAAAGGAAGAATCAGAGGGTGGCACAAATGGTTAAATGCTCAATTACTAGCCACAAAGTGTACAGTTTGAACCCACACAGAGGTGCCTCATAAGACAGGTATAGCTCTCTGCTTCTGAAAGAGCAGAGCCTTGAAAACTCTATGGAGCAGTTCTACTTTGCACATGTGGAGTCATCCTGAGTTGGCATAGACTACATGGCAACTAACAACAGGGTAAAAATGATATACCACAGAGGCAGAGACCAGATCTGCATAGGGAGCTACCCCTTAAGGTCGGGCTGAATGTGTTTATAGACATGTGAGTTGAATGGGTTAGTTGTTGTGGGTGGTGGGACGGTGGGTGTGGGTGTGGAGGGTTCCATCTTGCCTTTTTGCCAAGCTGCTCTCACACTTGTCTTCTCTCCCTGTAGCCTCCTGAATGATGCCAGCCCAATGTCCCCTGACCTCCAGCCTGGCCCTCCTGGTGCTTCTGGGCACAGCCCAAGCAGGGCCCTTCTCTCCACGGTCCAATGTGACACTCCCAGCCCCGCGGCCCCCTCCCCAGCCAGGGGGCCGCACAGCTGTGACAGGGAGGGGAAGCCCTTCCTCTCAGCTTTATGAACATACGGTGGAGGGAGGGGAGAAGCAGGTGGTGTTCACCCACAGAATTAACCTGCCCCCTTCAGCTGGCTGTGGCTGTCCCCCGGGCACAGAGCCCCCAGTCCCGGCTTCAGAGGTACAGGCCCTGAGGATCCGGCTGGAGATCCTGGAGGAGCTGGTGAAAGGGCTCAAGGAACAGTGCACAGGGGGATGTTGTCCTGCAGCTGCCCAGGCTGGTACAGGTAAGCAGGTGATCTCAGGAGAGGGCACAGAAGGAGAGGAAGATGGAGAGGCAGGTGAGGGAGGGCTGAGCATCCTGACCCTTAGGGGCCTTGTTATAAAGTAGAAAAACTACCCCTTCCTTGCCTTGAAAACCCTGGTGGCATAGTGGTTAAGGGCTACAACTGCTAAAAAGGTCAGTAGTTCAAATCCACAGGAAGCTCCTTGGAAACTCTGTGGGGCAGTTCTACTCTGTCCTGTAGGGTCACTGTGAGTTGACCTCGACTTGATGGCAGTGGGTTTGGTTTGGTTCAGGTTTTCCTTGCCCTAGGGTGGGGGTGCAGCCTTATTTTAAGGCTGTGCCAAGACACAAACCTGGGGAGAACAGAGGGGCTAGATGTGAGCCCCTCCCCACAAGCATATGCTGGGGCCCTGGAAAGTCACACAGATTTACAAGAAGAAGTTCAGAACTGCAATGGGCTTAGGAAATGATGATATCCCTGCTGGACCCCTCCCCAAAGACTGACACCCTCGTCACCCTCCTGCTCCAGGCCAAACAGATGTGCGTAGCCTCTGCAGTCTACACGGTGTGTTTGACCTGAGCCGTTGTGCCTGTTCCTGTGAGCCAGGCTGGGCTGGGCCCACCTGCTCGGATCCTGCGGACTCCTCCTCCATGCCTCCCTCCTCCTCGCCCTCAGCCTCTGAATCCTGCCCCGACGACTGCAATGATCAGGGTCGCTGTATCCGCGGCCGCTGCGTGTGCTTTCCTGGCTACAGTGGTCCTAGCTGCAGTTGGCCCTCCTGTCCCGGGGACTGCCAAGGCCGTGGGCGCTGCGTGAAAGGGGTGTGCGTGTGCCGTATGGGCTTCTCGGGCGACGACTGCAGCCAGCGCACCTGCCCGCGAGGCTGCAACCAGCGGGGCCACTGTGAAGATGGGCGCTGCGTGTGTGACCCCGGCTACACCGGCGAGGACTGCGGGAAGCGCAGCTGCGCTTGGGACTGTGGTGAGGGCGGGCGCTGCGTGGACGGCCATTGCGTGTGCTGGCCAGGATATGCCGGCGAAGACTGCAGCTCGCGCACATGCCCCCGCGACTGCCAGGGCCGCGGGCGCTGTGAGGACGGCGAGTGCATCTGCGACGCGGGCTACAGCGGAGATGACTGCGGCGTGCGCAGTTGCCCTGGGGACTGCAACCAAAGAGGCCGCTGTGAGGACGGCCGCTGTGTGTGCTGGCCCGGGTACACTGGGCCTGACTGCGGCGCGCGCGCTTGCCCGCGCGACTGTCGGGGCCGCGGGCGCTGCGAGAACGGCGTGTGCGTGTGCAACACGGGATACAGCGGCGAAGACTGCGGTGTGCGAAGCTGCCCCGGGGACTGTCGAGGCCGGGGCCGGTGCGAGAACGGCCGCTGCGTCTGCTGGCCCGGGTACACTGGCCGCGATTGCGGCACGCGCACGTGCCCCGGCGACTGTCGCGGGCGCGGCCGCTGCGTCGACGGCCGCTGCGTGTGCAACTCGGGCTTCACTGGTGAGGACTGCGGTAGCCTTCGGTGTCCCTCAGACTGCCGCGGTCGCGGCCGCTGCGAAAATGGTGTGTGCGTGTGCAACGCTGGCTACGAAGGCGAGGACTGCGGTGCTCTCAGCTGCCCCGGGGGCTGCCGAGGCCGCGGCCAGTGCCAGGACGGGCGTTGCGTGTGCCACGAAGGCTACGAGGGCGAAGACTGTGGCGTGAGGCAGTGCCCGCGCGACTGCAGCCAGCGAGGCGTGTGTCAGGACGGCGTGTGCGCCTGCTGGGAGGGCTACGCGGGCGAGGACTGCAGCCTCCGCACCTGCCCAGCCAATTGCCACCGGCGGGGCCGCTGTGAAGATGGGCGCTGTGTGTGCGACCCAGGCTACGCTGGTCCCACCTGTGCCACTCGCACCTGCCCCGCCGACTGCCGGGGCCGTGGGCGCTGTGTGCAGGGAGTGTGCCTGTGCCACGCGGGCTACAGCGGCGAGGACTGTGGGCAGGAAGAGCCCCCATCCAGTGCCTGTCCCGGGGGCTGCGGGCCACGGGCGCTGTGCAGCAACGGCCAGTGTGTGTGCGTGGAGGGCTTCCGCGGCCCCGACTGCGCCATCCAGACGTGCCCAGGAGACTGCCGCGGCCGGGGAGAGTGCCGTGAGGGTAGATGTGTTTGCCAAGATGGCTATGCGGGGGAGGACTGCGGGGAAGGTGAGCCAGCAGCCAAAATTTTCCAATGTGCTCTGCGCCTTAGGGAACTGGGCTTCTGGGAACAGGAGTTGGTGGGAGAGTCCAGCCTGGGGTTAGGGGCCCATGGACCCCAAGGAAGTATTCAGGGAGGTCTATATTGCCGGCTGGGGTGGAGGTGCAGGTGAGGGGGGCAGCCAGAGGACCCAAAATGATCAGGGGCAATAAAATCATGGGGCAGGCTAGCAGGCTAGACCAGCCTTCAGGTGCCTCATGAGGGAGTCTCAGCCCCTTCAACTGCCTTGATAGAGACTGTTCTTGAGTGAAAGAAGGCCCTGTAGTGCCAGGGTTGCAATTAGCTACTGTCCCTGCTCAGGCCTCTGCCTGCTTTACCCCACCCCAGAGAGTAGGAGTCCTGATGGGCCTCTTGATATTGCCCTGGGGTGATGGTGGCATGGAGGGTGGCTGCTTTCCACTAACCAGCTTCTACCTCTTCTTCTGAGCAGAAGTTCCAGCCATTGAAGGCATGAGGGTGCACCTCCTGGAGGAGACGACTGTGCGAACAGAGTGGACCCGGGCTGCTGGCCCTGTGGATGCCTATGAAATTCAGTTCACCCCCACAGTGAGTAGGACACCAAACTCCAGGAGGGGGCTGAGTGGAAGGATCTGTTGTGGGCGTAGGAGGCTCTCCCAGTGCAGGGCATTGCAGATAATTAGTCTTTGAGTCCAGATGACTGGATTCCAGAAGCTGCTGTGAAGGCCTTCTCATCCTGCCCTACACTGGGCACAGAAAGCCTCTGCAGCAAGCCCTGGCCCACTGCTGGGATACCTCAGTGATGGTGAGCTCACTACATTCTGAGGCTGTCCAGTACCTTGCATAGCATCACTGCCAAACAGTTCTTTTTACTGCTGTTGAATCCAAATCTGTCCTACCCTAATGTCGGTCCACTGTCCCTAGCTGTGCCCTCCCTAGCAGCTGGACTGTCCGTCTGCTTTCCCTTCTATACCGCACACCTTCAGACATTAGGAGACATCAGCCATCATCTCAACCTTCAGCTTTCTCTCAAGGAAAACCCACTAGTTCCTTCATCCTTTCCTCCTAAGACCATCCTCTAAATCCTTCACCTTCCTGGGTTGCCTCCTGTAGTTTCTCTTGATTTTTGCATGTGACTTCCAAAATGTGGGGGGCAGAAAGCTGTCCAGACTGTTGCCTGGATGACTGTGAATACAATGGCTCTTTTCTCAGAAAAAAATTCATTGCCTTTGGTAGCAATCCTACAGGACAGAGTAGAACTACCCCACAGAGTTTCCAAGGAGCACCTGGTGGATTTGAACTGCTGAGCTTCTGGATAGCTATAGCACTTAACCCACTGTGCCACCAGGGTTCCTAGTCTTCTCAGAGTTGACATATATTGACTTGTGGTCACACAAATTGTCAGCTATTTTGTTCTTGCTTTTTTTTAAGAATAACTTTTTATTATAGAAGTTGTGTTTAGACCCATTGTCAAAATTTTAGAAAATATAGATGAGCAAGGAAAAAGACAGTTGGAAGGAAGGAAAGAAGAACAAAAACAACCTTTAAGTACGTACACTTTTTTTTTTTTTTTTAACTGAAGCCTAAATATAGGACTTTGTGTTTAGCTCTGTTAAATGTTACCTTTTTTTGTTTGGGCCAGGCTGTCTTGTTGTTGCAATAATTCTGAGTCTGTGAACTGGTTCCCCTCCTCCATGCCATCAGTGTGCTGCAAAGCATCCTTTCTTTGTTGGCCTCCAAATTGCTCTTAAAACATTTTGGGAGTGCCCTAACAGCAAAATCTGTGGCCTCTCATTACGGGGCTTTTAGGATATGGCTGTTCTTCTGGCTCTAAAACATCTGACATTTCTACCATCCAACTCATGTTTTCCTGAAAAAACCCACAAGTGCTAGACGAATGGACCACGTCACTTTCCTCTTTAGAGGAGGACTCTGGAAAAGTAAATAATTTCCTGGGCCCTGAGCCTTAGAAGGGACAGCTCAGAGATGCTGGCTGTCACCCCTGCTCCAGCCCTGCATAACAAACAAACCCAAACCCACTGCTGTAGAGTCAATTTCAACTCATGGTGACCCTATAGATAGAATAGAACTGCCCCATAGACTTCCCGAGGAGTGCCTGATGGTTTGAACAGAACTGCCTCACAGAGTTTCCAAGAAGCAGCTGGTGGATTTGAACTGCCCACCTTTTGGTTAGCAGACATGGCACTTAACCCACTATGCCACCAAGGTTTCCAGCCCTGTATAGTCATCTTAATTCTTTTCACTATAACCCCTGGCTGCCCCCACCATACTCGTTCTCTCCTCACTCTTCCAGTAGAGGTAAAAATTCTTATTTTGTGGTGCAGTGAAGATAATGTGATTTTTTTCCTGCTGTTTGAAACTGAGTGTGGTTTTTTGGTTATAAAAGTAATTTAGTCACGAGACAAGAATTTGGCAATGAGAGATAAGAGAAACAATTCTTGACTGCTTCACACTCAGACAGTCACTGTTAACATTAAGCATTTCTTCCACTCTTTTCTGTGTGTGTATTATTTACATAGTTCTAATCTTGAAAGGAACTTCCCTAAGAAATGGCAAGGAAAGGAGAATTAAAATAAACACCACGGTAGGAGGAGCCTGCAAGCCAGCACTCTGCCTGTAGCTCTGAGTAACTACAGGTCCATCGCTGGGTTTTCTCAAGGGATCAGCTTCCCAGGCCAGAGCCCTGAGCCTCACCCTCCACCCCTGTCTCCTCATAGCTGAGTAGAGGGCCACCGAGCTGGCCTGTGTCAGACTTGGCCTTGCTCTGAGTTCATCTGCCATGCTCTAGGTCCGGGTCCTCTCTCAGCATGGGTGTAGGAGACACTTTTGTATATCTGGTCCCTGGAGGCCTCTCTTGAATGCCACGTTAGCCCGCACTCTCCGTGGCTGGTCCCCTGGAACTGTGCCTTTTGCCTTGGCTAGTACTTTGTCTTCATTTCTGTTGGCATGGAGTATATTCAGCAGCTGGCTCTCATCTAGCCGCTGCCATCTTCCTGGAAGCCTGTCTGTACTGTACTTCACCCCCTTTCCAGAAGCCCTTCTCTCTCAAAGCCCAAGCTCTGCTATTCCTAAGAAGGGACATATCTAGTTAACGGTATTATTCTCAGAACAAAGACAAGGAATGTTCTCCCTGTCTGCATATGTGGCATTATTACTCTGACTCAGTGGTTCTCTAAGTGTGTTCCCAGACTGGAGCATCACCACCGCCTTGGGAATTCGTTAGAAATGCAAATTCTCAGACTTGCCCGCCAGATCTACTGAGTAGAGTCCAGTAGTCTGTGTTGTGATGAGCCCTCCATCTGATCTGGATACTCCTCTATGAATGTGAGAGAATGTATGGGAAAACTGAAGGAGGGGAGTCCCTGAACCACAAAGAGGCTTGCGTATTCCCCATCTGGGTATATTTTGCAGCCTGGAATCCAGGGCTGTTGCCAAGTTTTCACTGAGATCCAAGAACTTGCAGCCTCAGGAGAGTTTTTGTTTGGGTCTTGTCTGAGAAGGGAGAAGGGAGAAGGGGATGAGGTAAGCTCCAGGGACCAGCCAAGGTAAAGTCTTCCATCTAGGGCCATAAGGTTGATGTTAAGAAAAGAGTTAGGGAAGTCTTTTAAGAACATGTTCGGCATCCCACTTTGGTGAGTGGTGTCTGGGGTCTTAAAAGCTAGCAAGTGGCCATCTAAGAAGCATCAATTGGTCTCAGTGCACTTAGAGCAAAGGATAAAGAAGAGAGCATCAAAGACACAAAGAAAATGTGAGCCCAAGAGAAAGAAAGGGCCACATGTACCAGAGACTACATCAACATGAGACCAAAAGAACTAGATGGTGCCTGGCCACCACCAAAGACTGCCCTTACAGGGAACTCAACAAAGAGTGCCTGATAGAGTGAGAGAAATGTGGGGTACAGAACTCAAACTCAGAATTGATTGTCGGATAGACCGGAGGGTGGGTGACCAGAAGACATGGTTCCAGACTCTCTACTAGCCCAGAACTGAAACCATTCCAGATGCCAATTCCTCAGACAAAGACTGAACTAGCATATAAGACATAAAGTGATACTGGTGAATAGTGTGCTTCTTGTCTTGGGTACATACAGGAGACTAACTGGGCAACTCGTGTTCGAAGGCGAGAGGAGATGACAGGGGGACAAGAGTTGGTTAAATGGACATGGGAAATACGGGGTGGAGGGTAGGTATGTACTGTCAGTGTGAGGAGAGCAGCTAGGGTCACATGGCAAAGTGTGTGTAAGTTTTTGTATGAGAAACTGAATGGAATTAGAAACTCTCACTTAGAACACAATGAAAAAATAAAAATATAAAAGGAAAAACAACATCTTTGATAAAAAAAAGCATTTAAAATGTTAAAGAGAGAATATGATTAGAAATTCACCAGGAACAATGGGTGAAACAGCCAAGCTTTGCCCAAGGGTAGAGCCAGTTGCCAGCATCTGACTAGAGAAGCCCACCTCAGACCAGTCAGATGGTACTGGAAGACAGGCGTTGTGCTGATAATAGGGCTTTCAGAGCCTGTCCCTGAGTGGGTCTCAGGAGGGACCACGAAGGGATCAGAGGGTTCTTGTAGGTTGGTCGGAAGGAAGATGGAGAACTCTGCAGAGTGGCTTGTCTCCCGAAAGGACCAGATTCATTAGGGAGCTCCCATGATGTGTGTGTGTGTGTGTGTGTGTGTGTGTGTGTGTGTGTTACAGAGAATTATTGAGGGAAAGGAGAGAGTGAGAACAAGCAAGTTGGTGCATACTTCTGGAAAGGAAAAGGATTTTGTGGGTCATGAGTTGAGGTCAACCAAAGGCTTCTTTAGGCTCAGGGTGAGGAGCACTGGAGAGAGGGGATGCTATGTGCCCAAGAAACCTTTTCATCCAAGAAAACTCTGGCAAAGCTTTATTTCATCATCAGCCCAGAAATCTCTATGTGGACTTCTCATCTGGTTTTATACTTTGGTAGTTACCGTGTTGATTTCCCCTCAGTTCTTTTGGTTTCAGAGTACCTTTTGAAATTTCCAATCCTACTTGGCTTAATGGAAGTTTCCCCATCACAGCCAACATAGCTAAGCAGAACAGGGCGTCCTTAGCAGCTCTCAGAGCTGGAAAGCCCAATAAAATGTGGGCTGTTAGAATGCTAGCAAATGCCCAGTTCCTTTTCTTCCCCCATAGGCTGGCACTCCAGGAAACCTTGCCAGGAGCAGGAGTCCCACAGATTTCCTACAGGTCACCCTACATAATCTCAACACGCTAAATGTTCATTCAGAGAATGGTTATTCTCTCACAGGGGTTTATTATATAGAGAGATTTGTGTCGTGAGGCTGTCCATTGTGCCTCACAGTGACCCTATATGACAGAATAGAACCGGCAAGCAGGGTTTCCCTAGATGGTTATCTTTAGGAGTAGTAGCCCTGGTGGTGCAGTGGTTAAGCACTCAGCTGCTAACTTAAAGGTCAGCAGGTTGGATCTGCCCACAGAATCTACTCTGCAGGAGAGATGCAGCAGTCTGCTTTTGTAAAGATTGTTGTTTTGGAAACCCTGTGAAGTGGTTCCGCTTTGTCCTATAGGTCACTACGAGTCAGAATCAACTCAGTTGCACACGACAACAAAATCTTTACAAGAGCAGCACCTCTTTTCTTCTGCTGAGAGCCTGGTGGTTCATTCAGCTGGCAGCTGAGTGCTTAACCGTTTCACCACCAGGGTGCTATAGAGATTTGTGTCACCGGTTGCTGTTGACTCGATTATGGGTCTAATAAAATACAAGACATGACCATAAATTAAGCTGCCAGAGTATGAGCTACCTAAGGACAGGGACTTATCCTTTCTTTCTTTTCTTTTCTTTTTTCTTTGGTGGTGGGGGGAATGTTTTTTGTGTGGTAAATACTCACATAACAGAACACTTGTCATTTCAATAAGGACCATTTCTTTTATGTCTGTGTGTCCAGTACCCGGCACAATGTCAAGTACAAAATCAGCAAACGGGAAACATATTTGTGGAACTTTGAGCAGGTGGGCCTTGATTTTGATGGGCCTACAACTCAGATGTAGAAACAAGTCTCTAATGGGAAATGTTGTAATGTTAGTCACACCCAAGACATACAGCCAGCAACAGGCATCTGCTGCGAAGCTTGGGCTGGGGCAGACACTTGAGGGAGGAAGTGAGACTTGGGGGGACATTTCCAGTCTGCTTCATCTTTTTTGACAGGGACAGGCCATGGGGCAGTTTCCCCGTGCCCAGGTAGTCAGGGTTGCCAAGGGAAAGCCAAGGGGAGTATCTTGCGTGTGTTGGGTGGAATTCTGGCAGAAGGACAACGAACTGGCTAAGAACAGAGTGAAAGGGGACTCTGAAGGTCACATTGTTGTTAGCTGTCACTGAGTTGATTCTGACTCATGGCAACCCCATGCATTACAGGATAGAATTGTTCCATAGGGTTTTCTAGGTTGTGATCTTAACAGAAACAGAAGGTCAGGGCTCCTCTTCCCGCAGCATGGCTGAGTGGGTTAGCAGCAGTCAAGTACAAAATGTTTGTGCCACCCAGGGACCTTGAGGTCACATTGCCTGGTTTTAAATCTCTGCCACTGTCTTGGTGATGGTGACCTTAAGCCATCTTATCCTTCAGTGCCTCAGTCTCCTCAACTGTAAAATGGGAATAATAGAGTTTACCTCATAAATTATCATTTAGACTAATTGAGTTCATGCATATAAGTTGCCTACCACAGTACCTGGCACAGAGTGAGTGCTGTAGACATTTTTGTCATCACCACACATCCTCCCCCGTTTGTACAGGGCCAAGTTCTTCCCAGTCCCTGTGCTGACTCTGCTTGAAAGTGAAGAACAGATAAGGGAAACTGAGCAGCAGGGGTGACAGTGCCAATCTCTGATCATCTGGGGCTCTCTCTTTTGCAGACAGAAGGGGCGAGTCCTCCGTTCACAGCACGGGTGCCCAGCTCTGCCTCGGCCTATGACCAGAGAGGACTGGCCCCAGGCCAGGAGTACCAGGTCACTGTCCGTGCCCTTCGAGGGACCAGTTGGGGCCCTCCTACCTCCAAGACTATTACCACCAGTGAGAACTGAAGCTGTGGGCCAGGGTCCTGGGTGGGGATCTGGAACTGAAAGGGCAGAGAGGGTCTGGGTGGGGAAAGCTGATGACCGCAGTCAGACTCCTGCCTGAGACTTTCTCTTTGCAACCCGGCTAGTGATCGATGGCCCGCAGGACCTCCGTGTGGTGGCTGTGACACCAACAACATTGGAGCTTAGCTGGCTGCGCCCCCTGGCTGAGGTGGATCGATTTGTGGTGTCCTACGTCAGTGCTGGCAACCAGAGGGTGCGACTGGAAGTGCCCCCTGAGGCGGATGGGACAGTGCTGACAGACTTGATGCCAGGCGTGGAATATGTTGTGACTGTCACCGCAGAGAGGGGCCGGGCAGTCAGCTACCCAACTTCTGTCAGGGCCAATACAGGTATGGCTGGCCAGGGGATAGAGAAGGACCCCAGTGTCAGAAGGCAGGAACCACCTCTTTGGGATCCCAGGTCTAGGGCCCACAGGCCCCTCTGTATGGACTTTGTGGAGTATATGGCAGTCCCAAAGCACCTGCAGGGAGCTTTACTTGGGACAGAGGGCACTGGGGAAGCAGAACCCTCAGGTATTTGGAAACCAGTAGGAAGGCTGCAGGTTAGACTATGGGAAGAACTGCCCCATAGACACAAGTAGTGGACACCCACCCGGTTGAGATGGACTCTGACCTACTCAGATGGGGGAGGTTTTACGCAAACTTAGGTGCAGGGGCGGGGCTTGTGCTGACAGCCATCAGGTCTTGCGGGGACTGATACTGGGCAGGATCTAATGCGGTTAGCCGAGTCTCACAGAAGTCGTTTTTCACTAACCAGCAAGGTTTCTTAGCAGATGCCCGGATTTTTCTTTTCTTTCACCGCCTTGACAGGGGAACGCCCACCTCACTGTGGCTTGCATCCTGTCCTCAATTCCCTTTTCTCTCCTTCAGACCCAGGGCTCCACCCGCTGATTTCTCTCTTCTTTCTAGGGCACCAACAGTGGCAGGTTTAGGGGTTGGTGGGGCCCCGGGACACTGACTCCTTTCTCTTCGTTTTCTTTACAGGTGGGGCTGGGGCAGAGGGAAGACGCCTTTGGCTCCAACGGGAAGGATGGAGAGGGGAGGGATTGCCGTGGGGAGGAAGGCGGGGCGCTGCCACTGACCTGCTCTTTTTCTTCCCCTTTTTTCCGCCCGCCCCGCACCCCTGGCAGCGCCAGGCCACTACGATTACCCGGAGGTGCGCCCTCCCGCCCCGCCCCCAAGGCCTCGCCCCCGGCCAACCCCGCGGCCCCCGAAGCCCCCGCAGCCCGCCAAGGAGAAGGAGTCCCGGCCGAGGGTGAGCCTGTCCCAGCCCCCGCGGCGGGCGTGGGACAACCTGACGGCCGAGCTGGGCCGCTACGGCGGCACGGTGGAGGACGTGGAGCGCCACCTGCGGGCGCACCGCTACCCGCTGCCAGCCAACCAGACTTACGCGTCGGTGGCGCGCTACATCCACGCTTACTTGCAGCGGCATCGCGCCGCCGCCTCCCCTGTCGGCTCCCCTGCCGCCCAGGCCCACCGCCCCGACCCCACCGCCAGCCCCGACCCGGGGACCTGGAAGCGGGACTCCAACCGGAGCATCTACAGTCCCTCGCCGGAAGGAGTCGACCGGGTGGCAGTGCCCCGTCACCCCAAGCCTGAGGTGCTGGGCACTTCAGCCGACGGTGCGCTTCTAGTGTCCCTCGACGGTCTCCGCGGCCAGTTC
The DNA here is from genome assembly GCA_028571685.1 of Heterohyrax brucei. NCBI lineage: Eukaryota > Metazoa > Chordata > Mammalia > Hyracoidea > Procaviidae > Heterohyrax > Heterohyrax brucei. The sequence continues at coordinate 50,092,067 of CM053144.1, read as the reverse complement.
GAGCGCGTGGTGATTCGCTGGCGACCCCAGCCCCCCGCGGCGGGCCCTGGCGGGGAGCTAACTGTGCCTGGCAGCACGCGCGCTGTCAGCCTCCCAGACCTCAGGCCGGGCACCACCTACCACGTGGAGGTCCACGGGGTGCGGGCGGGGCAGACTTCCAAGTCCTACGCCTTCACCACCACTACAGGTAGTGTGGGCTGCGGCTGCGCGACCACCCACCCCTGCCCGGCTTCACCTACCGTAGAAGTCCGCATCTTTGAGTCTTGCCCGCTGCCTCGCTGCTCAGACTGTCACCCCTCACCACATCCTTTGCCTTCAGCTCCCTCCTGGCACAGGCCTCAAGGACTTTTCAACAACGCACGCTCTCCCATGTTCCTAGAAGCCGTCCTCTACCCTCCACCCTCTCACCCCTCACCTAAGTCCTGGCATCATCCTGTGGATGGATACTCGAGGCCAAGGAGACCAAGTCCTTGGGGTTCCTTGATGCTCATTAGGGTTCCCAGGGCACTTGCACCCGGATTACTGTTCTAGGCAGTAGAAGCTCATTTACCACTGGGGTGGAGGTGGTTCACAAAGGTTCCCTGGAACAATTTGGGTGGGCTGGGGTGTGAAACCAGTGGTTCCCCACTCTGACTAACGGTGGTGAGAGTGGCTGAAGATTGTGGTTAGTGGTTACCATTTTCCACAATTTGGCCTTGACCTCAAAAGGACTCATCGGAACTACTTGAGGGTGGCCTTGAAACCACCAGACAGCATAAGTATGTTGGGGGGGTGGGTGGCTGGAGGGTGAAGAAACCACTGCTTCTTTCCAGACTTCCTGGCTCACTTCACAAGCATCTCTCCCACAGGAATGATCTCGGGCTGGGTTGGGGAGGAGGAGCTGCTCTCTGGCTGTGTGGGGAGGGTTGTGGGGCTATTCTTCCCCTACAGGGTCCAGATGCCACCTGAGCTGGAGGTCCATTCCTCCCCTCTCTCCACGGCCTCTTTCCTCTCTTCTCAATAACCTTTCTTCTCTTGCATCTGCCTACCCTAACACCACTGTATCCTCCTTTCTTCCAGGCTTCTCACTGCAGACTAATGGAAGCTACAATCAGCACCCACTGGGGTGGGGAATGTGTGTGGGGTGGGACATGGAGGTCTCTGCTATTGGAGGTCACAGAAGCATTATGGGGGAGGGTGAGAATGCCTTTATTACCTGCCCTAAGCAAAGGCCTATGTGCTCTGGATGGGCATGCTTGGATGACTCGGCAGGCTTTGGGAGGATGGAATGACCAGGTGGCAGGCCCCAAAGGGTCTCCAGGCTCTTAGAGACTGCAGGACAGAACGTGGGGCTGGAGATGCATTTTCAGCTCTCACATTCGCCTTTCCTGTTTTTCTCACCCCATCCCTTCCCAGGATCCTCTCCCTCAGGCCTCTTGGAGGCCACTGATGAGCCTCCCCCCTCAGGCCCCTCCACGACCCAAGGGGTCCGGGCTCCTGGGCTGCAGCAGCGCCCTCAGGAACTGGCAGAATTGAGGGTGCTCGGCAGAGATGAGACAGGGCGCCTCCGCGTGGCCTGGACCGCCCAGCCTGACATCTTTGATCACTTCCAACTGCGCCTGCGTGTGCCCCAGCGGCTGGAGGATCATGAGGAGCTGCTACCAGGGGACTCCCGCCAGGCGCTGGTGCCTCTACCTCCACCTGGAGCCCCCTACGAGCTGTTGCTTCATGGGATCCATCCCGAGGGCCAGCCCTCTGCCCCGCTCATCTACCAAGGCATTATGGGTATATCATGGACTCTACTCTGACCGGGGTCCTAGGGTTGGAGGCGGCGCCAGGGCCGCAGACTTGTGGGCTTCAGAGGTAGATTGGAACTTGCGGGACCAATGAAGGGCAGGCTGATACTGGTCTGAGTGAAGAAAACAAGGAAAGAAAAAGGGCTGAGGGTTCAGAGGAAAGAGGGCTGGAAGGGATTTAAGAACAAAAGATAGGGAGGGGAGTACCCCAGAAGGACAGATGTCAGACGGCGGAGGGATCCAAACAGGGAGGCTGTAGGCCCTTACCCTGCCACCTGTAACGTGCTCTCAGTTCCTTGTCTCTCCCCACCCTGCCTGCCCCAATAGACTTCTGATGGTGGCAGCGGGAAGGCGTCTGACCTTGAGGACACTGATCCTCAGCCACTACCCACACTGTCTCCACAGTCCTTGCCACCTGCACTGGACGGGCTATGATGGTGGCTCTGTTCCCCCACCCCAGGAGCCTGGCCTGCAGTGAATGGCACCCATGGCCCCCTCAACCAGTTTCTGTAGGGGATAGGGTAGGGTGCTCCACTGCCATCAAGACTTCAGAAATGGATGTGATTTGGGGGACCAGAACCTGGGATGCCTGGCTCACATCGACTCCTGGTCCCCCTCCGTAAGGTTCAGGGGTTTTGCTCCCCTCAACTCCAGCTCAGGTTTAGCCCCAGGGGAGAGAGAAGAAGGGAGAGAAGCACAGGTGGACTGAGGAGCCTTAGGGCTGTGCTGCTGCGGCCGCGGGGAGTCTTGAAACCCTGACAGAACCAGGGGGAATTGAAACTCCCTAAAGATATCAGTGTTGAATGGGACTGAAACCTTTGTGAAGGTTGGGAAAGCTGTTGGAAGGGAAAGGGTAAAGCCTCCAACTGTGAAAAGAGATTGAAGGGGAAAAGCACCCCTCCCCACGAGGTCCCAGGGGGTAAGGGAAATGCAGGCTTGTAGGGAGGGAGCAGAGACCTGGCGGCACAGTGGTTAGGTGTTTACTTACTTACCAAAAGATCGGCAGTTCAAGTCCACCAGCCGCTCCTAGGAAACCATGTGAAGCAGTTCTACTCTCTCCTTCACTATGAGTCAGAATCAACTTGATGATAACAGATTTTTTTAGGTGGGGAGCTGTCCAGGGTGGACTGAGCTAGTGGACTCTCTAGGAAGAAGGAGAAAAGGGTTGCATTCACAGTGCTTTGCTTTTGTCCCTCGCACCTCAGACAGAGATGGAGAGAAACCTGAGCCATCCTTGGTCCCGCCACGCCTGGGAGAGCTGACAGTGACAGATGTGACCCCAGACTCCCTGCTCCTGCACTGGACAGTCCCCGAGGGCACATTTGAATCCTTTGCGATCCAGTACAAGGACAGGGATGGGCCACAGGTGGTGCGTGTGGAGGGGCCACAGCGCTCATCCCTCATCACTTCCCTGGATCCAGGACGCAAGTACAAGTTTGTCTTGTATGGCCTTGTTGGCAAGAAGCGGTATGGCCCACTGGTCACTGAGGCCAAGACTGGTGAGTGGCTTTTCCCTCTGTGCCATACCAAAGGAGGTTTTCCTAGTTCTCTGAGAAGCCATTTAGGAATTCTAGGAAGGCTTCCTGGAGGAGGTGACATTTGAACTAAATCCTGAAGGGAAAAATAGTGGTCAGGCAGACAGAGAGGTTGAAGAGAGCAATGCAGACAGACGGAGCTGTGAAAGGCAAGGCAGAAGAAAGCAGGGCCCTTAGGAGGCCAACCATGTGTTGTCTTTGGCTGTAGAGCAGGGAGCAGGGCCCTTGGGGAGCAGAGGGACGGAGTCTCAGGGCCTGTGAGGCTGAGATCTCGTTGAGGGCCCTAGGGGAACTCTGAAGGATTTCAAGTAGAAGAATAATGTGAAAAGATATTTATTTTGTAAGCAGCACTGAGAATGCCTGGAGAAGTGAGTTAAGGGCCAGTGAGAAATGATGAAGGCCTCACTGAGATAGTGGCAGTCAGACTGGATAGGGGAGAGGAAAAAGAGTGAGCAAGGAGACCCAGGCAGCCCCCAGGTTTATGGTATAGACAGTCCTTTTTCCTGAGGCAGGGAACAGCAGAGGTGGGATAGTTTGAGGGGCCTGGGAAACACTTAGATAAACATTTTTGAGTGTTCAGTGTCAAAAGCATTCAAGATGTTCCAAGTGTGTTGTGGAAACCCTGGTGATACAATGGTTAGGTGCTAGGTTTGGTAGCCAGAAGATCGGCAGTTTGCATCCACCAGGTACTTCCTGGAAACCCTATGGAGCAGTTCTAATCTGTCCTATATGGTCCTATGAGTCCGAATTGATTTGATGGCAGTGGGTTTTGTTTACTTTTTTGGTAAGTGTATCATCACACTTAATCCGGACAGCCCAACAGCCAGTCTGTTGAAGCATTCTTGTTTTATAGGTGAGCAAAATTGAGCACAGAGAGGGCAAGATGATAGAAAGTATCTAGGCCATGAAGCTATACTGCTACTGTGGGTCTGGAGTCCAGAGAGGAGGCCTGCAGATAAGGGTGTGGATGTCATGAGTGTGGATGGACGCCAGGAGTGGACTTGGGGCCCAGTGTGAGAGTACTGAGGGCAGGAGAGGCAGGGCCTCTGGACCCCTTGGGATCATCAGTACTCCAGGCAGAGCAGAGGAAGAGGAGCCTATAGGGCAGCCTGGGGGGTGACCTGGGGAGAGTCAGAGCCAGGGGAGTGGTGTCCTGGATGCCAAGACAGAGGGTGCGGTCAGATATGTCAGATTCCGTAAGGGTGATTCAAAGGCTGTAGAGTGTCCACAAGGCTTAGCAATGGCCAGGTCACCGTCAACCCCACTGAGAGCAGTCTCGGTGGAGGGGTGTGGCAGGAGGCCCAGCGGCAGCAGGGCTGAGGCGGATGAGCCGTGTCCAGCTCATGTAGACATGGCTTTCGGGAATCTGGCCTGGGGATAGACAGCAAAGGGAGCGCTGGAGGAGTTGCATGGAGTAAAGGAAGGGAGACAGGAGCAGGTTTCAGTGATGACGGCACAGCCCACAGAAAGTGGAGGGTTGGTGATGCTGGTGGGAGGTCCATGTGCAGAGGTTCTGGAGGAGAAGGAGGAGAAGGAGCCCAGATGTGGAAGGCTCTTCTTCCAAGTTAAGACTCAAGGAAAGCCATCTCCATTCTTGGAGAGGAGACTAGCTAGTAGTTGAGCCTGGAAGCACAGAGGTTGTCCTGGAAGATTTCCCTGGCTGGGGAGATGTGGAAAGACCTAGTTAAACATCTCCTTCCTACTAGTCCTCACAGTGCTTGTGTGCCATTTAGTAGAAGGCATCCCTCCTGGGCACATGTAGTGTGTCAAGCACAGTGCCAGCTGGACTTCAGTCCCCGCACGCTCCTTTGGCTAAATACCTTTGTGCGGTCAACAGCCTGCACCACTTCAGACAGCATCCCTGTAGGGGAGTAGAGTCCCCCTTCCCCTATGACCTGTGTCTCCATCTTCTCTTTACCTTGTAGTGCCTAGGAGTGACCCGAGCCCAGGTCCCCTTCCTCGCCTGGGAAAGCTGTGGGTGACAGACCCCACCCCAGACTCACTGTGGCTCTCCTGGACTGTCCCTGAAGGCCAGTTTGACTCCTTCATGGTCCAGTACAGGAACAAAGACGGCCAGCCCCAGGTGGTACCAGTGGAAGGACCTGAGCGCTCAGTCATCATCCACTCCCTGGATCCTGACCACAAGTACAAGTTCATTCTCTTTGGGATTGCCAACAAGAAGCGTCACGGCCCCCTCACAGCTGATGGCACCACTGGTGAGTGGCAGCTTACCAGTATGTCCCCACTCCTGGCCCTGGACACACTTGCCCTCAGCCAGATACACCCACAGCTTTCCCAGCCAGATACCTCCCAGTGGGACTGCCAACCCCAATGTCGCTCTGAGCTAGGGGGCCACCAGCTTCTCCCACCTGCTGGCCCCATTCCATCCCATCAGCCACCCCCCAAGGCCTGGAAGGTGTGTCACACCCTGGCTGTGCCAGACAGACTGCCCAGGACTTAGCACCCATAGGATCAAATAGTGACTCCCTAGGTATGCTGCCCTGTCCAAACCCAAGCCCCAATCCAGGCCACTGTGACCCTGGCTGGATTCATTTTTACAGCCCCAGAGAGGAAAGAGGAGTCCCCCCAGCCTGAGTCCCCAGTGCAGCCCCTCCTGGGGGAGCTGACAGTGACCGGAGTGACTCCCGACTCCCTGCACCTGTCCTGGACGGTGGCCCAGGGCCCCTTCGACTCCTTCGTGGTCCAATACAAGGATGCGCAGGGGCATCCCCAGGCGGTCCCTGTCGGGAGGGATGAGAACGAGGTCACCATCCCTGGCCTGGAGTCTCAGCGAAAGTATAAGATGAACCTCTATGGGCTTCAAGGCAGTCAGCGTGTGGGGCCTGTGTCTGTGGTGGCTACAACGGGTGAGTCTGGCCCTCAGGGCCACCCCTGTGGGCCCTCAGTCCTCTGAGCAGGCCCAGGTATCCTTGTCCTCCTCCACTCTGATTTAGCCAAAGCACCTGTGTTTTTCTCTCTTACTGCTCCATTTTCCATGCCCAGGCCTCCTCGACCAGCCTCCAGCCCACCTCCAATCCTTTCTCCACCCTGCTTCTCCATCTCTTGGGGAGTCTTCCCCCCACCGCAAACTGTCCACCCGGCAGATGTCCTCACAGTTCAGCAACGATCTTCTCTCCCTGTAGTTTTCGCTGGGCTCCTTCCTTAACACGGTCATTGCTGAACTTCTGTGACTTGCTTATCATACCCTCCTGCCATTGCTGCTCTGTTCAGAGCTGGTGGATTCTAGGGACAAGAGCGCCATTTCCCCACACCTCTTTCCGGGTTCAAGAGGACTCCTCCTGCTACCTGCTTCCCTGCCTGTCTCCCTGCCAGCTTGAAGCCAGGCAAAGAGCTCAGCCAGCCCCTCGCAAGCTGCTCACTTCTAGTCCAACACTCAATCCCATTCCTCCACATCCCCACCTCTTCCTGCCCTGTGTCATGTTCATGGCACACGGGGCCTTTCCTTACCCAGGGGAAATGTAGCACGGTGGTTGAGAGCACTCTCTGAGGCTACCCTGTACCTTGCTGGCTATGCGACCTGTGCAAGCTCTTTAACTGCTCTGTGGCTCAGCTTTCTCATCTGTCAAATGGGGATAATAATGGTAAGCTATTTCATGGAGTTTCTAGGATTAGATGAGTGAGTCTATGCGTAGCGCTTAGAACAGCATCCGGCACATGGCAACGTTGTTTATGTAGAACCTGCTGTTGCTCCTTTCTTCTTTCACTCCCCTGTAACCCTTTTTCTCCTCACCTCCTTACCTTTCCCATCCCCTGGGTTACGGTTCTCACTGCTCTCCTTCTCAGTCTCCCCTACCCATGGACAGGGGAATGGGTCACAGAAGGGCTCTTTCTTGTGCACTGTAGTCCCTGCACCCCATGCGATCCCAGATCCCCAAGAGCAGAGACCCAGCAGTGGGGAGTGGGGGGCGGGGAGTGGGAGGGGTGATAGGGATGGTGGCTGGTACCCTTGAGGTGTGATCCAGGGAGTCAGTGGAGGGAGAACAGGGTCCTCCCCAGTCCCACCTCCCCCTAAATCTTTCTCTCACACTGGTGCCAGAAACCCTGCCTTAGCCATTCATTCTGTAAGGTTAAAGGGGACGTAGGGTAGGGCTGGCCGCAGCTGGAGGCCTTAGCAGGACCACATTCCACTGTCCTGACCTGGTAAGAGGGATGGAGCAGCTGAAAACTTTGAGAAAGAGCAGGATCCAGAAGAGAGGAGCACCAGGTGGGGAAACCAGCTCTGATCCCCACCCTGCCCCTCAGCCCTGACCTCCAGTGCCTGAGAATACAGTGCAGGAAAATTCCTCAAATGTTTCTTCTCTGCCCATCTCAGCTTCCTTCTCAGACATGAGTGAAGAAACGCCTGCCTCCACAGAAGAGACTGAGCCCCTGACCCCCATGGAGCCCTCCACAGTGGCCCCAGAGGAGCCGCTCCTGGGGGACCTGACAGTGACAGGATCCACCCCTGACTCGCTGAGCCTCTCCTGGACTGTCCCCCAGGGCCACTTTGATGCCTTCACCATACAGTACAAGGACAGGGATGGCCGGCCCCAGGTGGTGCGTGTGCGGGGTGAGGAGCGTGAGGTCACCGTGCAGGGCCTGCAGCCTGGGTGCAAGTACAGGATGCACCTCTATGGCCTCCATGGGGGGCAGCGCATGGGCCCCGTATCCACCTTGGGGCTTACAGGTGAGTGAGGGGACACCTGGGTCTGATTCACCTGTGGCCCCCAGCCTCCAATGGAACCACAAGGCTTTATGTGCTTGGGGCTACACCATCTAGCTGTGTGACCTTGAGTGAATTCTATGCTTTCTGAGCCTCTCTTTCCTCATCTGTAAAATGGGGATGATAACACTCACCGCATAGGGCTACTGAGAGGGTTACATGAGGTGAAAGCTGTAAAGCACTAAGAACATACCTGGCACAGAGTAAACCCGCTAGCAGTGTTTGCCACTTTACTCTGCGTGGACTCTGTCCCCGTCACCCATTTAGTTGATCAGAATGTGCGTGAGACATTGACCTCGTCCTCAGTGCAGCCCTAAAGTTTCTTCACAGCAAAGAGGAATAGCCCTGTCATGTGTCTTGCGGGCCTGGTCACAGGGCCATTTCAGCCACCACAAAAGGCCTTGCTTGGGCACCTCCTCCCGATTTGGAGTCTGACAAACTGAGTTCCATTCCTGGACTCCCCCAGTTCTTAGTGGGGGTAGTTTTGAAAAAGTTACTTCCTCTTTCTGCACCTCAACCTCCTCGTCTTCAAGATGGAGTGAATGAACCCACCTTACTCTAAGGGCTAGAAGTGATGGCATGAAACGCTCAGTGCGTTTGTTTCGACTTTGTACTCAAAACTGCCAGTGGAGAGATCACTGTACAGTCATGTCCAAATAACAAATGTTTTAAGACACATGTTTTAGATGTGCTGGATCAAATTAAAGTGGCCCTTTAAGAGAGAACCAAGCACCCCTGTGCTTTTGCAGGGCAGTCAGGTGATGCTGACTGCGGGGCCTGCCTGGTGTGCAACATGTGCTGGACTGCTCCCAGGAGCTCAGATGCATGGAGCTAGTTAGAAACACTTCTAAACTGGAGAAGGGTTATCCTGAACACGGCACGGGGACTGTCAGACTCTTGGGTGATTCTGATCTCACCTTTCCAAGTTAAGCCAAATCACCAATGATGAAGGTTTGGTAATGAGAAAGTTTCTCTCCCTCGTAAAAGAAAGCGTGTTGTTGTTGTTACCTGCTTTTGAGTTGGCTTTGACTCATGGTGACCTTATGTATAATAGAATGAAACGTTGACTGGTCCTGTGCTGTTTTCGTGATTATGTTGGAGGGAACTGCAGCTGTGCGTCAGTTCATCTCATTGAGGGTCTTCCTTGCCTTTGCTGGCCCTTCACTTTATCAAACATGATGTCCTTCTCTAGGAATCAGTCCCTCCTGATGACACATCTTGGATAATATTCTGTGATCCATAACATTTTCATTGGCTGATTTTCAGAAGTAGATCACCAGGACTTTCTTCCTAGTCTGTCTTAGTCTGGAAGCTCCACTGAAACCTGTCCATCATGGGTGACCCTGCTGGTCTTTGCAATACCGGTGACATAGCTTCCAGCATCTCAGGAACATGCAAGCCATCTCAGTACAACAAACTGACAGATGAGTGGTGGGGAAGGAAATACAGAGGGCAAAAATGAGAAAGAAGTGGAAGCTATAGAACTAGTAAAGCTGAAAGGCAAATGAATGGGAAAAAAAAAAAGCCTGGCCTGGTACCTAGCACATAATAGATGCTCCATAAAACCAAAAATCAGACCTGTTGCTATTAAGTCCATTCCAACTTATGGCCACCTATATGTCCCTGTATGGCGCAAAAGTTTTGCCCTTGACCCTTAACCTGAGGTTAGCAGGTCAAACCCACCTAGCTGCACTCAGGAAGGAAGGTCTGGCTATCTGCTTTTGTCAAGATTACAACCAAGAAAGCCCTATGTAGCAATTATATTCAGTCACACCTGGAGTTGCCAGGGGATGCCGAGTGCACATGATGGTTAATCTAGTCTTTCCTGTCCCCCTTCAGCTGTCACCATGGCGTCTTCCCTCCGTGCTTACCTCGCCTAGACTCATTTCTGTCTGCCTGAGGTCTCACCAGAGCCCGCTGGCACAGTAGTTAAGAGCTGTAGGGAGCTACAGCTGCTAACCAGAATGTTGGCAGTTCAAATCTACCAGCTGCTCCTTAGAAAACCTAGGAGGCAGTTCTACTCTGCCCTGTAGGCTCGCTATCAGTCAGGATCAACCTGATGGCAGTGGGCTTGGTTGGCGGTTCTTGCAAGCCTCATCACCAGTTCATTGTTTTTTTCTTTTGTTTTTCACCAGTCTGTTTTTAAGCAGGTTTTATCTCCCTAGGCCTAATCTTGCCTTCCCTCAGGAACAAGAGAAGCAAGTTGCTGGGAGTCAAATCCACCCAGCCCCTCCACCAGTGTGCCTTTTGGGACCACTTTCCAGATTCCATCACTGATGAGAGATGCCTCCTAGCCTCAGTTTATTCCAGGATGGTAGGGGCTGGCCGTCCTGAGCTCAGCCTCCTCCAACCCAGATCTGCAGACCACTCACTATTATTAAAATTTATTTTATTTTGTTGTTGATGAGGATATACACAGCAGAACATATACCAATTCAATAATTTCTACATGTACAGTTCAAGGAAATTCTTCAAATTCTACAGCCACTCTCATTCTCGTTTCTCAAATTGTTCCTCCCCCATTGGCATAAACTCACCATTCTCGGAGACTGCTCCCTAATGTAACACACTTTTGGAGCATCTTCTGTGTAGACAAGGCTGAGGGCTCGCATTCTAGTGAAGGGAGATGGACAGCAGGGTGTGTCCACCTGTCAGTGGGGCTGCAGTGAAAGCACTGAGCACTGGAGAGAGAAACAACTCCCAGCAGGTGAGATGGTGAGTCTGAGCAAGGCAGCAGGGAGAGGGGCCTCGCTGAGAGGGCAAAGTCTGAGGGAAGACCTGACCAGAAGTGAGATGACAAGTTGCCCAGGTATCTGGGAGAAGATCATCCTAGGCAGAAGGAAGAGCAAAGGTGGCCCACAGGGAAGTGACTGTGGAACACAGCAGGCGGAGTGGAGGGGAGGATGAGAGAGACTGACGCGTGAGACCTTGTAGGCCGTAGCAAGGGCCAGGCTTTTACTCTGAGGGAGACGGAGCGGCTGCCCACCCCTGTGGCTGCTGCTCAGGGAACAGACTAAAGAGGAGTGAGGGTGGAGGAGGGAGGCGACTTAGGAGGCTGTTGGGACAGTCCATCAAGAGGTGGTGGTCCCTGGAGGTAGGGCGACGAAGGCTGTCAGGAGTTAGATCCTGAAGGTAGTGCTAACAGCCGGATGTGAGTGACCAAATGAGTGAGCGAGTGAGTAAGTACTTAGAGGTGACTTGGGTGTTCTGGCCTGAGCAGCTGGAAGATGAAGTTGTTATTTTTCTAAGCTGGGGAAGGCCGCAGGGGGACAGGGTGAGTAGACAGCTCATGAGTCAGTTTTGGACTTGCTGACTTTGAGACACATGTTAGGCATCCAGGGAAGACGGTGAGCAGCACGAATCTGGGGTTCAGGGAAGAGATCTGGAAGAGGAGGTGTGAATTTGGACTGATACACATACAGGTGGAATTTCACCCACTTCACCTGGTGTCTCTGTGACAGCTGACACCCTCCTCCCACCCAGCACAGCCCCAGGCACCTGGAGGGGATTTCAGGAAAGATTGTTGGCCAGACAGGTGAGCTGACAGTGTAGTTTTACAGTGTCAAAGCTGCCTCCTGGGTACCACAAGAACATCTACGTAATCACTGCCCAGGGAACAGAGTGCCACTTGTAACGCTCCCCTATCTCTGTCCCAGCCCCACAACAGGCAGAAGAGGCTCCTCCAGCCACCGAGCCTCCCCAGGAGCCCCACCTGGGGGAGCTGACAGTGACAGACGTGACCCCAACCTCTGTGGGCCTCTCTTGGACGGTCGCCAAGGGTGAATTCGACTCCTTCGTGGTCCAGTACAAGAACACAGAAGGGCAGCCCCAGGCAGTGCCTGTGGCCCCAGACCAGCATGAAGCCACCATCTCTAGCTTAGAGCCTTCCAGAAAGTACAAGATCAACCTCTACGGGATACACGATGGACATCGTGTGGGTCCCCTCTCTGTGGTAGCCGTGACAGGTGAGTGAGGGTGGGGAGGCAATCCTATCAGGAGATGCCTCTCCTAGCCCTGCCTGAGTACCACCATTCCTTCCCGGAGGGGCTGGGCCTCTTCAGGCCTCACCTCAGTGGCCCTGCAGGCCCCTTCAGGGGTCACAGACAACTTATTCTCTGGCCACAAACCCTTGGCTCCTCCTTCATGCTGGAACCTTCCCCGCCATCCAGTCCCTTCTCCACCTCCTCCTGCCCCCTCCCCGAGTGGGAGTGTCTCCCTTCCATCTGACCTGCATCAACCAGCAGACTCTCTGATTGTCAACAGCTGTTTCCTCCTCTTCTCTTTACAACGCTGTGTTGACTTGGACACAGCTGCCACCACCCCCACTGCTCTTTTTTTACTGAGGTTAAATGACACAGCTTAGACTCTTTTTCTCAGAAGCCGGCTGCCTAGACTGGGCTCCATTTCCCTCAACAATGCCGTAGTCCGTGTCCCTCTGGGAAGCAGACCTCTGCTGGATTGTCCTTTCTGCCCCTGATGTCTTCCCTGGCGTGGGAGTTCCACGATCTAGGGGCCGTGTGTGTGCAGAAGTCATGGACCCCCTCAGAGCAATGTTTGTAAATCTATAAAGTAAAATACATAGGCTGACCAAGGAAGCCAATTATGTTGATAGGCCATCATCAAAATACTTTATAAAACTCAAATTTATAATTTAATAACATGCAGACTTCTTTCTTAAAGAGCCTGAGTGGTGCAAGCAGCTTGTACTCAACTGCTAACCTAAGCGTTGGTGGTTCAAACCTGCTCAGCTGCACTGAGGAAGGCCTGGCAATCTTCCTCTGTAAAGATTATAGCCCAGAAAACCCTATGGAGTGGTTCTACTCTGTAACACACAGGGTCACCAGGAATCAGAACTGACCTGACAACAACAGATTTGGGTTTTTGGCTTGGAGTTCTTCATTGATTCGTTAAATAAGATTTGTCAACAAGTTTAAGAACCATCCACATTTAGCAGAAGCAATGAGTATAAGCAATACTCTGAAGTTTTTGCAGTCAGTCTAAGGTGGTGTGAAAATACCTGTGGTTTCTCTTGGTGACAGTCACAGGTACTGCACATACCACTGAGTGGATTCTTGCCTTCCTGTTGAAGGAATGCTACATTTCAAGCGGAGGTCCCTGAAAGCCAGGATGTAACTCTCTCCCGTATGGCTTCGTGGACTTCCTGAGGCCCATGGAGCCTAGGAGCCCTGGGAGAGGAAGTTCTACCCTCAGAAACCTCAGCCACTTTCTTTGTCTTCTGGATCCTAGCTCCCCTCCCTCCAGCCTCAGCCACAGAGGCTCCTGAACGCCCCAAGGAGCCTCGTCTAGGGGAGCTGGCGGTGACAGATGTGACCTCAAATTCTGTGGGCCTGACCTGGACAGTCCCCGAGGGCAAGTTTGACTCCTTCGTGGTCCAGTACAAGGACAGGGACGGGCAGCCCCAGGCAGTGCCTGTAGCCGCAGACCAGCGTGAGGTCACGGTGCCTGACCTGGAGTCCTCCCGAAAGTACAAGTTCTTGATCTTTGGGATCCAGGATGGGAAACGACGAGGCCCACTCTCTGTGGAGGCAAAGACGGGTGAGAACCCCCCATGTGGCCTTCCAGCCCCGCTTCACGAGGCTGAGTGCCCCTCCCGCTGCCAGAGCCTCCCTTGTCTACCTCTCTTTCACTTGGAAAGTCACTCTGCCTGCCCTGGTGTAAGGCAGACAAGGATGGGAAACCAGAGCCAGTCCCTGTGCTCTCCCCTGCGGCCTTTCCTCTCGTCTCATAATTTCCACTTCCACTGGGTGGGGGAAACACTTCACCCCCTTCCTGGAAGATCATCTGGGAGGCTGGGACCACTGGAAGAAGGGCCAAGAGTAGCCAGGAGCCCTTCCTGCCTCTTGGGGTCTCAGGGGCCTCAACTCTGAGGGTTTTTCTGCCTCCTCTCTGGCTCCCCACCAGAGTCCCTCACCCAGGTAGTTACCCCCCAGCTGAGTCCCACACAGTCCCATGTTGGCCTCCCCCAGAGCTCCTTTCCCATCGGCCCTCCTCCTGGGACCTCAGAAGCTGGAACCAGGGAAGCCCTGGGCTAGCTGCCCAGCCCAGCCTGCCAGCCCAGCCCAGCTCAGCTATGCCCCTTTCCTAGGGTTCAGTCCAGGCCCTCCCTTGCCCCTGGGGGCTCCTTTTTGCCAGAAAACTCTCAAAATAACAATGCCGTCAGAGTCTTTGCTGTCCAGGAAGGCAGCAGGCCAGCTCCTTCCCAGGCCCCCATGGCTCCTTGGGCAGACACCAAATCCTTTCCTAATCTGAGCTCCTGACTTCTACCGCCAGCCCCACCCGCAGGCAGCCCCCATTCCCCCACTGGGCCCTGTGGGAATGCCACAGGAGAAAGGGACAGGGGTGAGGCCAGGATCAGCTCCATCATAACTCCTGTCTCTACCACCCCACCTGCCCTCTGCCCCCATCGGGGATCCTGGGCCCCCACTGACCTCCCTTGGGCCCTCACATCACCCCCAAACCCATAAACACATTACTGTTATGTTGATTCCAACTCAATAGTGACCCTGTAGGACAGAGTAGAACTACCCCATATAGTTTCCAAGGAGTGTCTGGCTGATTTGAACTGCCAACCTTTTGGTTAGCAGTGGTAGCACTTAATCACTCTGCCACCAGGGTTTCCCAAACCTCCCTAGGAGCCAGCCACATCCCAAAGTGTGGACTTCTGGGTAAAAGAAAACAGAGACCAAGTGCTATTACAAGCTGTACCTGCTGGGAAACTGGTTTCCAATAGACAGAGGCTGGACAGAGAGGGAAGCTAGGGGTCTCTGTTCCCAGAGATGTCTTAGGGCAGAAGACCCGTCCCCACAAATGGTCAAGTGAGGAGAGGCCGGGGCCTGTTGGGGCTGGTGGCAGGGACAGGAGAGCAGTGGAAACATTTGGGGAAGGCAGTGACCATTTGGGCAGTTCTGAGTTTTTCCTACCCCATCAGGAGGCAGTCAAGAAGTCATCTGGAAAAAAATAAACACAAGAACCTTTTCTCTCTGTCAGCTGCCAGAGATGCCGACAGTTCAGGAACCCCGCCCCGCCTCGGGGAACTGTGGGTGACCGACCCCACCCTAGACTCCCTGCGCCTCTCCTGGACGGTCCCCGAGGGCAACTTTGACTCTTTTACGGTCCAGTTCAAGGACAGGGATGGGCCCAGGGTGGTGTCTGTGGAGGGCGACCAGCGCTCAGTCACCATCACCCCACTGGAGGCTGGCCGAAAGTACAGATTCCTCCTCTATGGCCTCCTGGACAAGAAGCGCCATGGCCCCCTGACCGCTGATGGCACAACTGGTGAGTGGGGTCCCCCACAGGCCCCACTTTGCTCCCAAGCCCTGCTCCCCAGAGAAAGTGCCCAGCACCCTGTTAGGCCACTCGTCACTTGTGGTAGCCGCCATAGTAGCTGTGATTTGGCCCCAGCCTCAGATCTAGCTGCCCTGACACTTGCACCAGCTCAGTACAGCAGCCCTGCAGGAGCTCAGCCACATCTAAACCCTGCCTCCAGGGCTCTCAAGCCTGTCCTCAGAGGTCACCCACTCTTCCAAAAACAGCTCAGGCATTCACTACCTGTGTCTCTGTCTCAGAGACCCGGAGAGCTGTGGAAGAGACTATAACAAAGCGTCCCCAAAAACCCCGTCTGGGAGAGGAGCTGCAGGTGACCAGTGTGACCCAAGACTCTGTGAGCCTCTCGTGGACGGTCCCTGAGGGCGAGTTCAACTCCTTTGTGGTCCAATACAAGGACAAAGATGGGCAGCCACAGGTGGTGTCCGTGGAGGGCAGCCTCAGGGAAGTCACTGTCCTGGGCCTGGACCCCGCCCGCAGGTACAAGCTCCTGCTCTACGGCCTGCACGGTGAGCGCCGTGTAGGTCCCATCTCCACTACTGCTGTGACTGGTGAGTAGGCTGAGGCCGGAACACCCCATACCTCTTTCTCCACTTCGGCTTCCTGCTCTTGTTGAGGGTACCCCATTTCTGAACTTACCATCTCTCTTCTTTTGGGGAAGGGATAGGTTTTATTTTTATTTTTTATTGTGGTGAAAATTTATGTAACACGTTATTTGCCAACTCATAATTTTTTAAATTGTGGCAAGAGTACACACAGCAAAACATACCAACAACTTGTACATGTACAATGTGGTGACACTGGTTACATTCCTCAAGTTGTGCAGCTGATCTCACTATCCTTACTCAGATTATCTTATCATCATTACTGTAAACTCACTGCCCCCGTGCCAGAATTCTTTTTCCCCCACTTTTTTTTTTATTGTGATTGAGTGCAAGTATACAATCCAGATTAAGTTTGCATGCCCGCCTATCTGCAGCTCCTTCTGCTCTCCTTGCCTGGTGACAGCACACTCCTCCTTTCCATTCTATACATGTCGTATCCTCTTAACAATCTTCTGTCCCTCTTCTCCACACTCTCCTCTCCCTTCTAGTAAGAAGCCGGTAAGACAGCATCCTATAGATTCATAGAACCATAAAGTATACACACCATATGGTCATATCGTGTCCCAGGGTCCAATCCATTCCTGTCTGAAGAGTTGATCTCAATAATGTTTACTGGTCAGGGGCAGCAGCAGGTCTAGGAGCCATGCTCCCAGGGGCACCCCCGGGCCTTCAGACCATCAATTGCAGTCTTTTAGTGGAGTTTCTGAGGTGCCTTTTTTTCCCCTTTTCTCCCACATCTGATAACCACTGATAATTTTGGGGTCAATGGTAAAGAGGAAGACCCTCAAAGAGATGGACTGGCACAGTGACTGCAATAAATGACCAGGCAATGATTTATTCTGCTATTCATAGGGTCGCTGAGTCAGAACTGACTCAACAGAACCTAACAACAACATATATTTGCTTGGAAACCCTGTGATGTAGTGGTTAAGAGCTACAGCTGCTAACTAAAAGGTCAGCTGGTTCCACCAGGCACTCCTTGGAATCTCTATGAGACAGTCCTGCTCTGTCCTGTAGGGTTGCCATCAGATGAAATCGACTCAACAGGAACAGGTTTGGTTTTTTGGTTGGTATATATTTGCTTATTTCATACAAGTGAGTTCATACAGTGTTTGCTCTTTTGTGACTGATTTATTTTGCTCATGATGGTGGTTTCAGTGTTCATTTATACTGTGACGTGCTTCAGGACTGCATTCCTGTTGATGGCTGAGTAGTATTGCACTGTACGTATAGAACGCCTTTTGTTTATCCATTCATCTGTTGATGGATATTTCCATTGTGTCCGCCTTTTGGTTATTGTGAATAGTGCGGCAGTGAACCCTGGTGTGTGTATCCATACAATTCAACGTTTTTACATTGCAATTCAGCGACACCAATTACCTCAACCATCATCAGTCTTCACTGCTAGTTTTTCCATAGCATTAACACTCAACTTTATTAAGACATCATTTACACATGATAAAATTCATCCATTTTAATTCAAAAATTGGGTGAGTTTTGGCAAATGAAACCACAATTGAGATATGAAACATTTCCCTCAACCCAAAGAGTTTCGTTATGCTCCTTTGCAGTCCAGTCCCCCAGCCCCAGAGTCTGGCAGCCACTCAATCTGCTTTCTATCATGATAGCTTTAAGGCCTTTCTAAATACGCCATCTAATACAACCATAGGATAGGTAGTCATTTGTGTCTGTTTCTTGCATTTTAAAATCCGTAGGCGGCACAAAGAGTTTGCACCCACTGCTAACCGAGTTTGGCAGTTCAGACACACTCAGCAGCACTGTGGAAAAAAAAATTGGCAAACTGCTTCCATACATATTACAGCCAAAAAAACCCTATGGAGCAGCTACAGCTCCTGCTCCATAATACACAAGGTCACCATGAGTCAGAGTCAGCTTGTCAGCAATGGGTTTAGTTTGGTTTTGGTTTCTTGCATTTTGCATGGTGCTTATGAAATTCATCCATGTAGTTCAGTAGTTGGCCCTTTTGTTGCTAACGGCTTTCCCTCACTGCCTTCCCACTTCCCCTCTTTCCTGATGCTGCGGCAGCAGACCCATGATCCCTGTATACTGTCTCTGAGTCAGCCCCCAGGGAAGAAGACAGAGCTGTGACCACAGCCGAAGCCCCTACAGCAGCAGAGCCCTACCTGGGGACGCTCACCCTGGAGAAGGCCACATCACATACCCTGCATCTCTCCTGGAAGGCAACTGAGGGAGAATTCGACTCTTTTGTGGTCCAATACACAGACAAGGATGGACTACTCCAGGTGGTCAGTTTAGAGGGCAACCAGAATGATGTCACCATCTCTGACCTGCGATCTGACCACAGATACCTGGTGGACCTGTATGGCTTCCATGATGGTCAGCGGGTTGGCCCTGCCCACATCGAGGCCCTGACAGGTGAGCAAGAAGAGCTCTGGGTGCTCTGCCAGCTTCCACGTGGCTGGGGGGCCCAGAGGAGAGCAGAGCACATGGGCACACTGCTATTGCTCAGGTCGTTGTCTCCCTGTGTCCCTGTCAGTCCCACAGGAGGCTGAACCTTCAGAACCACCCACGGTAGCCAGTGAGCCCCTAAAAAAACCACGCCTGGGGGAGCTGACTGTAACTGATGCCACCCCTGACTCAGTGCACCTGTCCTGGATGGTCCCCGAGGGCCACTTTGACCACTTCCTGGTCCAGTACAGGAATGGGGATGGGCAACCCAAGGCAGTGCGGATGCCGGGGAATGAGGATGAGGTCACCATCTCGGGCCTGGAGCCAGACCACAAGTACAAGATAAACTTGTATGGCTTCCACAGCGGCCAGCGTGTGGGCCCTGTCTCTGCTGTCGCAGTGACTGGTGAGTACAGGATGGAGGCTTTGAGAGGTACCCAGCAGGAGGGCCACCTTCTCTCTGGTGATGGTGGCCATGGTACTTTCATGTCTTTTCCCTGTGGCTTTCCAATGTCTATTTCGCCTGGGCAGAGAAGGGTGACTATGAGCCATGGTGATGACTGCCATCTGTTCCCCCAACCTGACCTGGGGCTCTGGGCACATTTGTGAGGTGTTGACCCAGCAGGACCACCCAACCCCAAAATAGGCTTCTCTAAACTGACTTCTGGTCCCGGCTGAGACCACAGCATCTCTGTCTTTGTCCCTGAGGACCCAAGGACATCTCAGAGGGCCCCTGCCTCATACGCTCTTTGTCTTCCTTGTCAGCTCCAGAGGAAGAGACCCCTACCTCCAGAGAGATGGAAGAGACCCCCTCACCCACAGAGGCGGACGAGACTCCAGCCCCCACAGAGCCCTCCACAGAGGCCCCAGAGTACCCTGAGGAGCCACTCCTGGGAGAGCTGACGGTGACAGGGTCCACCCCGGACTCTCTGAGCCTCTCCTGGACTGTCCCCCAGGGTCAATTTGATGCTTTCACCATACAGTACAAAGACAGGGATGGCCGGCCCCAGGTGGTGCGTGTGAGGGGTGAGGAGCATGAAGTCACCGTGCAGGGTCTGGAACCCGGGCGCAAGTACAGGATGAACCTGTACGGCCTCCACAAAGGACAGCGTGTGGGCCCTGTGTCCACCTCAGGCCTGACAGGTGAGACAGGGGTAAAGTACACCTGAGTTGGGGCTTGGGAAAGGTTTCATTCACAGAACCTCCAAAGCCTCCAGGGAGAACCAGGGCCCTGGAGCCTCCAAACCCAACCCCCTGACCACCAACACCTCAGATAGGTATGATCTGGGGAAGGGAGAGCAACTCCCAGAGAAGCTTCTAGGTGTCTGGGAGAGGCCACCAGAAAGGGGGCCTCCAAGGCTGGTAGTTCATAGCTGGTCTACGGCACTCTGTCTGCGCACTCGAGAGGAGTCCTTTTGGTGGACCTGGGAAAATTGTCATGAATATGCATTCACTCAGGGCATTTTATACAAATGTCAAACATCTAAACAAAGAGAACAGGTAGTACAAGGAACACTATATACCTGTCATGCTGCTTCAGCTAGTTGTCAACTCCTGGCCGGTCTGGCTGATCTATATATACCCCACCAGCTTCTCACCCTTCCCCACTAGAATTTTTTTTATTAACAGCTATACTGAGGTATAAAACTTACACACCATGAAACACCTGTTTTAGATGTACAATTCCTTGATTTTTAGTATATTTAAAGAACTGTGCAATCATCACCACAGTCTAATTTTAGAACTTTTCCGTCACCCCAGAAAGAAACTTCATGTCCAAGCCTGTTCCCACCCTAGCCCTAGGCAGCCACTAATCCACTTTCTGTCTCTGTAGATCTGCCTGTTTGGACATTCCACATAAACAGAGTCGTATAATACATGTTCTTTGATGCCAGGCTTCTTTCACAGAGCCTAATGTGTTGAGGTTCATCCATGTTGTGGCCTGCGTCAGTACTTTGTTCCTTTGTATTGTTAAATAGGGTTCCATTGTATGAATATGTCACTGGAATATTTTAAAACTTATCATCAGTGGCATGTAGTTTCATCAGAAAAGGAGGGTGGAGTGGAGAACTTTTTAAAAATAACCGCCGTCTAATTAACATGCCTTTACAAATGAGTACTCATTCCTTAAATATCATTAGGTATCTAAGCAGTGCTATAGTCTCTTGCATCTCATAATCGTTGTTAGGCAACTTGTTGCTGGAATCAGATCCAAATACGAAAGAGACACTGCAGTTGAGGAATTGGAAGTTTAAATAAGGAAGGCATCAGGGAAAAAGTAATATTTGAACAAGGACTTAAAGGAAATGTGAATAGAAGCAATGCTTATCTAGAGAGAGAAATTTCAGGTGAAGGGAGGGTCAGTGCAAAGGCCCTGGGGTAGGAGGCAGCCTAGTATGAGGCCAGTGTGGCTGCCACACAAAGATGGATGATCATAATCAGAAATGGGTCTTAAAGGAGAGCTCAGATTTCAACAGTAACTGCCAGCAACAGAAAAGATTGTTTTTACATCTTTTCCTAGCCGCTAAAGAGGAGCCAATTCCTGCGACCTTACCTCCCATCACTGCCCCCGACTTTCCAAAGCCGCACCTGGGGGAGCTGACCGTGACCGATGCCACCCCTGACTCCCTGCACCTGTCCTGGACGGTCCCCGAGGGTCACTTTGACCACTTCCTGGTCCAGTATAAGAACGGGGACGGGCAGCCCAAGGCAGTGCGGGTGCCAGGGCATGAGGCCGAGGTCACCATCGCAGGCCTGGAGCCAGACCATAAGTACAAGATGACCTTGTACGGCTTCCACAGTGGCCAGCGCGTGGGCCCCGTCTCTGCCATTGGCTTAACTGGTGAGTGTGAAGTAGGCCCTGGGCCCTCCCCAAGCTGGTCTACATTTCCCTTTTATTGTTAGCATCCAGATACCTTTATCCCACTTTCCCCATGACCAAGCCTCTGGAGCTCCTGGGAGTGAGTCTGCTCATGTCTTCTCTCTGACCTTTTGATGTCAACCAGCACCGAGTAGGATTTTGGGTTCCTTGAAGAGGCAGGGAAACCCTGGTGGCACAGTGGTGAAATGCTACAGCTGCCAACTGTGGTGGTTCAAATCCACTTGGTCCTCCTTGGAAACTCTATGGGAGTGTCCACTCTGTCCTATAGGATTGTAATGAGTGAGAATCAACTCAACAGCTCCAAGAACCTGGCAGACCTCTGACCCAACCTCCTGTCCACCAAAGCCTCAGCCAGGCATCATCAGGGGGAGTGAAGAGAGTGAATCCTAGAGAAGTTCTAGGCCTTTCTAGGAGAGGCCATTGGGGACTGAGGCCTCCAGGCTAGCAATTTCCTCTAAGGCAGGGAGATAACACAGGCTTAGGCAGACCTACCTCAGCCGATCCAAGCTGTGTGACTTCAAAAAAGTCAGTTAACCTCTCTGTGCCTCCCTGTCCTCATCTGTGAAGAAGGAATAGCCACAGCTGCCTTGCAGGGAGGGCATGAGTATGGCTCACTTGCAGGGAACAGTAACTACAGTCTTACCCTCCTGAGGGAGGTAATTTGTCCCTGAAAACTTCTTAGGGTAAGTTCTTGTAATTATCGCAGATTTCAGCGGGAAAAATTGTTGTATGTACCCTGAGCCCCCAAACCGATGCTAAAGTAAAGCAGTGCTGAAGTCTGTTAACAGGGGTACTGTTACTTCCGTGGTTAACATTAGTTATACACATACCATAACGAGGTCTTTTCCCTTTATTAATGAGCACACCCATTTGCTGCTTTCATTAATCTCTTTTGTAGCTCTTAGCCCCTAGACACCAAGACCCAGTTCTTAAACATAATAGATGCATGAGATGTGGTGATTTTCTAATTCAACCATTAAGGCATAATAAAACCTTACACAGAACAGAAAGAATAAAAGAAATCAGGAAAAACAAAGCAAATGATTTCACACATGGCACTGGAGCTGGCCCCACAGGAACACCGTGCTGGACGATTCCGTCCCCTAGTTAGCAAGACAGAAGGAATCTAAGACCCAGCCATGGCCTAGGTACAAAGGGTGATCCACTGGGGACTCGTCTCTGCCCTCTGCTATGAAATCCAAATTGGCTTCTGTAAATGCTCAGAAAAACTTAGTTATCTAGTGCTCCTGTAACAGAAATCAATCACATTGGTGGCTTTAAAGGACAGAAATTTATTTTCTCTTAGTTACAAAAAAAAAAACAACGACGCTGTTTGAGTCAATTTTGACCCATAGTGACCCTGTAGGACAGCATAGAACTGTCTAATACAGTTTCCAAGGTGCAGCTGGTGGGTTTGAATTCCTGACCTTCTGGTTAACATCTGGGACTCTTAACCACTGCACCACTGCACCACCGGGGCTGTTTCTCACAGTGAGGAGACTGTAAGTCTGAATTCAAGGCACTGGCTCTAGGGTAAGACTCTCGCTATTGGCTGTGGGAGAAAATCCTAGTCTTCACTTCTCTAGCCAGCCATTCTTGGCCTTGTAGGCCAGTCTACCTCTGTTGTCTAGTGATAGTATCAGTTTCCCCCTGTGTCTGCTTTCTTTTGTGCCTAATCTACTTTTTTGTATCTCAGAAGTGATTGCTTTAAGACACTCTGTACACTGTTATGGTCTTGTTAACACAACAAAGAAGGTCCCCAAAACAAACAAACAACAACAACAACAAAAAGAAGTGCTGTTGAGTCATTTCTGACTCATAGGGACACTATAGGACAGAGTAGAACTGCCCCATACAGTTTCCAAGGTGTGCCTGGTGGATTTGAACTGCTAATCTTTTGGTTAGCAGATGCAGCACTTAACCATTATGCCACCAGTGTTTAAGGGATTAGGATTTATAGTAAATATGTGGGGAGAACACAATTCAACCTGTAACATCTTTGAAACCAAAGGAGTATTAAAGGAAACACTGCAAAGTAGGATTCTCGACCCCTGAATGGATGTATCTCCTGATGTAACTTTCCCGATGTGTTTGGTGTTATGATAAAGCGTTCCTTCTATGCTGCTAATCACCCCACTCTCTGGGGGGTTTAGTGTACACCGGTCACTGGGTCCCGGCCCCACTGATCATTCAGACTGAGGAAATGGTGCTTTATCCTGAGGCAGGGCATCCAGGGTGTGGGATCCTCGTGTGTTTGGAAAAAGTGCCAGGACCCCTGACCAGAGGGCCCCCATGAACACAACCACTCATCCTCTGTATCTCCCAATCCAGCCCCAGGAAAGGAGGAGGAAATGACTCCAGCAACAACAGTCCCCTCTACTGGGGTGCCTGAGCTGCCCTTCAAGCCACGCCTGGGGGAGCTGACCGTGACCGACGCCACTCCCGACTCCCTGCACCTGTCCTGGACAGTCCCCGAGGGCCACTTTGACCACTTTCTGGTCCAGTATAGGAATGGGGACGGGCAGCCCAAGGCAGTCCGGGTGCCAGGGTATGAGGACAAGGTCACCATCTCGGGCCTGGAGCCAGACCACAAGTACAAGATGAACTTGTACGGGTTCCATGAAGGCCAGCGTGTGGGCCCCGTCTCTGCCACTGGGGTAACCAGTGAGTAGACACTCTCGGGGGTGCCCAGTGGGTGGGTCACCCTCTTTCTGGTCTTTTGTGTCTTTACCCTGTGGCCTCCAAGATCTGAGTGTTTCTGCTAGTCAGAGAAGGGTGGCTATGACCCGGGCTGGTGGGTGCCACCTGCTCCCTCTACCTGACCTGGGGCTCTGGGCATATTTGTGAAGTGTTGACCCAGCAAGACTATCCAGCCTGAGAACAGGCTTGTCTGAACTGACCTCGGGACCCCAGTCATGGTCGGGGCCTCTCCGTCCTCATCCCTAAGGACCACTCATAGGGCTTTTCCTCATCTTCTCTGTGTTTCTCTTCTCAGCTTCAGAGGAAGAGACCCCGTCAGCCACGGAGGTGGACGAGACTCCAACCCCCACAGAGCCCTCATCAGAGTCCTCCGAGCTCCCTGAGGAGCCACTCCTAGGGGAGCTGACAGTAACAGGCTCCACTTCAGACTCACTGAGCCTCTCCTGGACCGTCCCCCAGGGCCACTTTGACACTTTCACCATCCAGTACAAGGACAGCGATGGGCGGCCCCAGGCGGTGCGTGTGAGGGGTGAGGAGCGCCACGTCACCATGCAGGGCCTAGAACCCGGGCGCAAGTACAAGATGCACCTGTACGGCCTCCATGGGGGACAGCGTGTGGGCCCCGTGTCTGCTGTGGGCCTCACGGGTAAGTGGGGACCGGGGCAGGGGACTTCAGGAGAACCCATTTCCCTGGTGGGGAAGGCCTGAGAGTCCAGGCCTTGCTTCTATCTCCTTTCTCCCTCCGTGGCCACTGTGGCTCATGCCTAGTGGTTTGTCCTTTGCCACTCTGCATTCTCATCGTCCCTTCTAGTGCAGCCTCCCTGTGACAATCAGGCCCCCTCCAAGGGTGAAATGTGCCAGGTGGAGGCCAAGACTACTTACCAGAATTTTCCTTTCTTGCTGTCTTAATCACATCATTTTTAGTTATAACCACAAAAAAGAAAAACAGCCTAACATCCAACCACATTGGAATGATTAAATAATAATTTAGGCAACATCTATAAAATGAACTAATACGCCACCATGGAAATGTTCTAACATAAGTCGATGACTTTATAACATTACACAGAGAAGAGAGAGCACTTGTTCTTTGTAAGAATGCTAATGACAGCACTTGGACAGACCAAGCAGCAAGAAGGGTGGGAGGAAACATTCCGCCGGATCAGGAGGCCCCGTCTGTGGGACAGGGTGTTCAAGCACTTTGCGTTGCCTGTTGTAGTCTATTCTCTGTTGACAAGACTTTCCTAAATGGCAAGCATTTCTTTTATCATCAGGAAAAAGAGAAAAATAAAATGTCTTCTCTTCCCTTCAACTTCTCCACCCCAGTCCCGCCCCCTTCTATCCCCACCCTCACCCGCGCAATTTATTCATTTTGAATTACCGAAAGTTAAGATTTCTATTCCATAAGCAAATTGGTGTGTGTGTGTAGGGGGCAAAAATCACAAGGCAAACTCGATTTCGAAAGCACAATCCATCAGGCCTGCCTTTCCTAAACTGTTCTTTGTCTGATTCTTACACCTGTTCAGGGTATTTTGGGACAGTTTTTGTCGATCTTCAAGAAGCCTTTCCTCTGAGAACCATTATTTTAGAGGACACATAGCTGACCCTAGGACACAATTGAAGGTCCCTGGATGGCCCAAATGGTTTGCTGTCAACCACTCACCTAAAGGTTGGCAGTTCAATGCCTCCAGCAGTACCATGGAAGAAAGGCCTGGCAATCTGCTTTCATAATGGTTATAATTAAGAAAACCCTTTGGAGTTGTTCTCTCTAACATATGGGTTCACCATTAGCTGAAATCAACTCAATGGCAACAGATCATCTATATGGCAGTAGATTACCAGTGCTTTCTTAGGAGGTGCCAACAGGTGGGTTCAAACCGCCCAACTTCCGTAGTCAGGTGGGAACTCTGCACCATACAAAGAGAGCAGAATAACAGACAGACGTCCCCTGTCCTTCCTGTTCCATCTCTACCATACCTCACTCCCTGCCTTCCCCCCGTTATTAGGTCTTTCTCATCAGGAATTTTTTTAAGCCCATAGTTTTGCTAGTTGTGAAAAGAAATAACAACATTATGGAAACTTTGAAAAATAGGAAAAAAAACTTTCATCATTGTATTCTGAAGCAACACCCACCACTGGTAACCATGTGCGTAACTCATACTTCCATTCTGTGCTTTCCATGCAACGTGTGTTTTACAGTGGCCTTCAGCACATTCATGTAATTCTCAGGTCTTACTCCCGTGTACACTAGTTACATCATAAGCGTTTCCCCTCTGACTACACAAGCTGCGTCTGTCACCGTCGTCACGGCTGTCTGATGCTTCCCGGGGAATGCTCCATACTTGAATTAATCATCTTCCATGGCTCATTTGTGTTTCCGACACATTTTGCTGTCATGAATAATCCCTTAATGAACTCTTCCATGCTATAACTTTTTCCTTCTTTTTTAATAATTATTTTAGGATAAGCGCCCAGAAATGGTATTATTGGGTCAAAGGAAATGAGCATTATTTTGGCTCCTGATACATGTATCCAAACTGCTTTCCAAAGGTTTGAAACTGCAGTCCAGCCAGCAGTTCACAACTGGCAGTGGGCCCGTCTCAGAGCCTTGGCCACCCCATTGATACAAAGGTTCCAGGGCCCTCGAAGCCTATAGTTGTTGGAAGAACTTTCAGGATGTGTTTGGTTGATGTCACCAACAGAGAACGTTGTACGTTAAGCCTGGTTTCTCCATCTCTCTCCTCTCAGACCCTCACAAGGTCGTGGAAGAGACCCCCAACCCCACAGAACCCACCACTGAGGCTCCAGAGCCCCCTGGGGAGCCACTTCTGGGGGAGCTGACAGTGACAGGATCCACCTCGGATTCACTGAGCCTCTCCTGGACCGTCTCCCAGGGCCACTTCGACACCTTCACCATACAGTACAAGGACAGGGACGGGCGGCCCCAGTTGGTGCGTATGAGGGGTGAGGAACGCGAAGTCACGGTGCAGGGCCTGGAACCCGGGCGCAAGTACAAGATGAACCTGTACGGCCTCCAAGGGGGACGGCGCGTGGGCCCCGTGTCCATGGTGGGCTTCACAGGTGAGTGGGGCTGGGGGCAAGGCAGAGTGTGGAGGACAGGCCTGGGAGAGTTTTCCCTATCATAGAAACAGAAGTCTTCTCCACACACAGCTGGGCCTGCCTTCAAACTTAAGTGCACGCCTAAATCACCTGAGGGACCTTGTTGACAGACAGATCTGGTTGATCAGGTTTGGGCTGAGGCTGGAAGTTCTGCATTTTGAGCAAGACCTCCTGTGGTGTTGATGTTTCTGGTCCCTGAGTAGCAAGCTTCTGCACGACAAAGAATTTATGTATTTAACTTCCATCAGTGATTCCTGCAGACTGGGACAGGATGGGAGATGACAGGGGTTGCCTTACATTGCATCATGACAGTAACACCCAAAACCTCCGTGTTGAAGTATTAACAGCATTTTTATTCCACTGGGTCAAGTTGTTTATTCAGCAAAGACTTGCACATCTTGGCCCGAGGTGCCAATGACTTCCAGCAGAAGACCTCTGGGAGCACGCTCATGCTTCATGCAGTGAGGCAGAAGGCATGCCTGGGAAGTTGTGAGCACCTCAGAGAGGGTGTCAGGAAAGACTTGTGAGAATACTGAGGCTTGTGAGAGGTGATTCTGGGGAAAGAGCAGGAGTTCCTGGGCAGTGCAGTTATTCTGACTGCTAGTCGACAGGTGGATGTTGGAGTCCACCCAGAGGTGCCTCCAAAGAAAGACCTGGCAATCTACTTTCCAAAAATCAGCCATGGGAGCGCAGTTCTACTCTGACACAGCTGGGGTTGCCATGGGTCAGAACTGACTGGACAGCAGTTGGTTTTAGGCTGGTTTAAGGAGCAGGACTTCACTCTGGACTGGATGTTGTCAGGAAGAACGGTGATCCTATGATTGTATCTCTTCATAAATCTTATCCACGGAGAGGGCAGACAAGAGTGAGGTGATATTTGTAATTGATACGGAAGCAGCAGTTAGTCCAGTGAGCCAGGAGAAGGACAGATTTGGTCACTCCTGTGGCTGGGCAGTGTTCAAGTTTTGTCTGTGTTTGCACTGGTTACAGAGCAGCCCCCTAGTCCATGAAGGTCACAGGTAGCCTGGTCTGATGTTGACATTCCCCCAAATTGCCCACATTCATCAGGAGAACTCTAGGCTTCACAGCACCAAGCCAGCTCCTAGCAGCTGCAGACTGAGCAGGTGGTCCAGGAGACTCTCACATGTTAGAGCTGCTTTATCGCCTTCTCTGGGGTGAAGCTTTGAAAGTCCCACACCAGTTTTTACCCTAAAAGGGTGCACAGTCACGGGGAACCCACAAATATAACAAAGGGGAGGACAGTAGGACAGACAGCCCAAAAGCGAGACCAAGACAAGGCAGGGACCCTTTAGCCTGTTCATAGAGACCTTCAAGAACTGAGACCTGCTTGGTGAAGCATTAGAGAAAAGAGAGGGTGTCAGATACCATCCCAGCAGGTGCACAGGCCCAGGGGATACAGCATGGTGCATGCAGGGACTGAGGCTTTTGTAGCGTATTTTTTGAGGGGAGGAGACAGCCTTGACGTGTCTGGAGGGGAAGGGTCAGCTCACGGAGTGTGAGATTCCTTCAGGAAGTAAAGAGGGCGGTTGTACAGTTTTAAGCTGAAGACCAACACCATTGGACTTGCATTTTTAAAAAACTCATTCTGGCTGTCGGGTGAAAAATGGATGTGGGGGGTGGGGACAAGCCTAGAGTCAGGAGACCAGTGGGAAGGCAGCAACCCAGACGAGAGGGGATGGGGGCTGAGGTAGGGGAGTGGGGCCCAGGAGGAACCTAGAAAGGAGAGCTGAGACACTCTGACCCTGTGACTGCTGGCAGGAGCACAGGACACGTCTTGCTTTCTGGTTGAGCAGTGGGTGTTCAGAGCTGCCTTTAACAAAGCAAGGACTCAACAGAGGAGCAAAGACATTGTCAGATCGACAGCGAGAGACCAGCCTGACCCTAGTGGAGGGGTCAGCCCAAGCGCATTTGGGCTGGACTCCGAAGAGAGGCCGGCGCTGGATCAGCAGAGGGATCACGGGGTAGTAGTGAAGAGCGGTGACAGCACGGGCACGTGGCGGGGAGGGGGCAGCACACCGACAGTGAAGGTTCCAGAAAGGAGACATGGGCTAGAACAGCCACGGTGGGCATCTTTCCTACTGTTTGTCATCGCGTGTTGTCCCTGACCCCACACATGCTGAAGTGAGGAGGGAGGGGCCTCACCTGTCCCCTCTGTCTTTGTCCACCTCCAGAGGATGCAGTCAGGATGACCACGGCCACCCCCACAGCCACCCCTGAGCCTCCCTTCAAGCCTCGCCTCGGGGAGCTGACTGTGACCGAGGCCACTCCCGACTCCCTGCACCTGTCCTGGACAGTCCCCGAGGGTCGCTTTGACCACTTCCTGGTCCAGTACAGGAATGGGGACAGGCAGCCCAAGACAGTGCAAGTGCCAGGGCATGAGGACGAGGTCACCATCTCAGGCTTGGAGCCAGACCACAAGTACAAGGTGAACTTGTACGGCTTTCACAGCGGCCAGCGTGTGGGCCCCGTCTCTGCCATCGGGGTGACTGGTGAGTGGAGGGTTCAGGCTCCTCGGGGGAGCAGTCAGGTCACCCTCTTTCTGGTGATGGTAGCAATCGTACTCTTGTGTCTTCTCCCTGTGGCTTCCCAAGGTCTAACTGTCCTCCTGGGCAGAGAAGGGTGGCTGTGAGCCGCGCTGTCGCTTGTTCCCACCTGATGTGGGGCTCTGGGAATGTTTGTGAGGCAATGACCCAGCGTGACCACCCTGCCCAAGAACAGGCTTTTCTGAACTGAGTTCAGGATCCCAGTCATGGCCAGGGCTTCTCTGTGCTTCTCGCTGAGGACGTCCCGCAGGTCCTCTCCTCACCCATTCTGTGTCTCCCATCTCAGATCCACAGGAAGAGACCCCTACCTCCAGAGAGATGGATGAGACCCCAGCCCCCACAGAGCCCTCCACAGAGGCCCCAGAGTACCCTGAGGAGCCCCTCCTGGGGGAGCTGACAGTGACAGGATCCACCCCCAACTCTCTGAGCCTCTCCTGGACCGTCCCCCAGGGTGACTTAGACGCCTTCACCATACAGTACAAGGACAGGGATGGACGGCCCCAGGTGGTACGTGTGAGGGGCGAGGAGCGTGAGGTCACGGTGCAGGGCCTGGAGCCCGGGCGCAAGTACAAGATGAACCTGTACGGCCTCCACAGGGGACGGCGCGTGGGCCCTGTGTCCACCGTGGGCCTCACAGGTGAGAGGGGGCCAGGGCCAGGGCAGGGTGTGGGGCACGGGCCTAAGAGGGTTTGACTTTTCTACTAGCTTCCTGGAAGCAGAAATATGCTGCACAGCAGGGCCTCCCTTCAAAATTTAATTTGTATTCAAACACTAAGGTAGATTGAGCAGAACAGTTTGGGCTCCATTTCTAAGAGGATTCTCTGTGATGCTCATGCTCCTGTTCCGGAGTCCTCTCTTGAGCAGGAAACCTCTTATGAACCTGGACCTTGTCTTAGAACTTGTTGAAAATGAGGCCTAGTCACTGTCTGGCTCACGGGGCAGAATGGGAGATGGGAGGTGTCAGGCTGCAGCGAGTCCTGATGGTGAGCATGGAGCCCGCTGGCTCGGTTTCCACAGATCTGTTGATTTCAGTGGGTGAGCCTGCACCAGACAGACATGATGGGAGGCCACTGGGCAGCCTCTGACATGATGAACACCCCCTTTCCTGTCCTAGTGGGGTACACAGCCTAGGGCAGAGGCAAAAACAAAAACCCACGGCCATCGAGTCGGTTCCAACTCACTCCCTCACTGAGCAAAGGCAGTGAACCCACAAACCCAGCAAAAGATGAGGAGAATGGGAGTGTGAGCTCAGAGTCAGGCCAGGACAAGGTAGGGATCCATTAGCCTGCCCATGGGACACTGAAGAGCTGACACCTGCCTGGTGACAGTCTTAGCAGAAGGAGGAAGAGAGTGTCAGATTAGATCACTGTCACAGCAGGTGCAGAGACCCAGGGGCTGGACACAGCTTGGGCATGCAGGGACTGAGAGACTGTTGTAGCATGTCTTCTGAGGTGCGGAGAAAGCCTTGACATGTGTCTGGAGGAGGGGGTGGCTCCTGCAGTGTGAGATTCCTTGAGGAAATAAGGAGATGATTGTACAGTTTTAAGCTGAAGACCAGTGTCATCATATCTGCATTTTTAAAAACTCATTCTGGCTGTTGGGTGAAGAATGGATGTGGGGGGTAGGGCAGGTAAGCCTAAAAAGGGAGGCAGTAACCCCGGCGAGAGGAGATGGTGGCCCAAACAAGGAGTGGAGAGGTGGTGGGGGACACAGGGCTCCAGGAGGAACCTCGGAAGGAGAGCTGAGCACCTTGCAGTCTGGTGATACCTGGGACAGGAAGGTGCCCAGGACACTCCCAGGTTGCTGGTTGGGCGGTGAGTATTTTGAGCTTGTCTGAGTACAAAGACATCATCCGGTGGACAAGGAGACACTAACCTGACCCCTGCTGGAGGGAGGTCCGAGGTACACTGACCACATAGGCCTGGGCCCAGAAGAGAGGCTGGGTGCTGGGACAACAGAGAGATGACGGGGCTGTGAATGGCTGATGGTGACAGCACAGGGGCATGAGGGTCAGGGGATAGGACACCAACAGTGGAGGTTCCAGAAAAGAAGACATGGGTTAGAACAACCACAGAAGACATCTTTCTCAGTGTTTGTCGTCTTCTTCTGTACTTCACTCTTCACATGTGAAATGAGGAATGAGAGACCTCACCTGTCTCCTCCGTCTTTGTCTATCTCCAGAGGATGAAGTTAAAACGACCCCAGCCCTGCCCACAGCCAGTGAACCTTCCTTCAAGCCACACCTTGGGCAGCTGACCGTGACAGACGCCACCCCCGACTCCCTGCGTCTGTCTTGGACAGTCCCCGAGGGCCACTTTGACCACTTCCTGGTCCAATACAGGAATGGGGACGGGCAACCCAAGGCAGTCCGGGTGCCGGGGTATGAGGATGAGGTCACCATCTCAGGCCTGGAGCCAGACCACAAGTACAAGATGAACTTGTACGGCTTCCACAGTGGCCAGCGTGTAGGCCCCGTCTCTGCCATTGGGGTGACTGGTGAGTGGAGGGTAGAGGCTCCCGGGGAGGACCCAGCAGGAGGACCACCTTTGCTATGGTGCTGGTGGTCATGGTACCTTTGTGCCTTCTTCCTGAGGCTCTCTGAAGTTTGACTGTTCCTCCTGGGCAGAGAAAGGCGGCTGTAAGCCATGCTGGTGGCTGTCACCTGTTTCCACACCTGACCTGGGCTCTGGGAACATTTGTGAGATGTTGAGCCAGCAAGACCACCCAGCCTAAGAAAACCTTCCCTGAACTAATCACAGGACCCCAGTCATAGCCACAGCTTAGCTGTGCTTCTCCCTGAGGCCATCTCTTTGCATCCCTCTTCACCCTCTCTGTGTCTCTCTTCCTAGCTCCAGAGGAAGAGACCCCCTCACCCACAGAGATGGATGAGACCCCAGCCCCTACAGAACCCACCACCGAGGCTCCAGAGCCCCCTGAGGAGCCCCTCCTGGGGGAGCTGACAGTGACGGGATCCACCTTGGACTCGCTGAGCCTCTCCTGGACTGTCCCCCAGGGCCACTTTGACGCCTTCACCATACAGTACAAGGACAGGGATGGACGGCCCCAGGTGGTGCGTGTGAAGGGTGAGGAGCGCGAAGTCACCGTGCAGGGCCTGCAGCCTGGGCGCAAGTATAAGATGCACCTCTATGGCCTCCATGGGGGTCAGCGTGTGGGCCCTGTGTCCACCGTGGGCCTCACAGGTGAGTGGACCGGGGACAGGGCAGGGTGTGCAGGGTGGGCCTGGGAGGGTTTTCCTTTTCTACTAGCTTCCTGGAACCAGGAATCTTCTCCATAGAAAGGCTTCTCTACAAATTTAGAGCACATCCAAACATGCATGAGGCATCTTGTTAAAGGGACACTCGCTTCATTCAGCATGTTGAGAACTGACTTCCCTGTGGTGCTGATGTTTCTGCTCCATGAACCTCAGTTTCAACAGTAAACCTTCTCAGAACCAAGGAACATGGAGCTTCCCTTAGAATTCATTGAAAATTATATAACCTGCACCCATGATTCCTCCCGCGGCCCAGCAGCTCTCTAGCTGACCAGGCTATGATGGGACATGGCTGGAGTCAAGCTGCAATCAGGCTGGAGTCAGTCCTGACTCTAATACCTGGGACTTTCTGTTTTGGTTTTCACAGATTTGTTGATTTAATGGATGAGCCCTGAGCTGGGCCCTGAACTGGGATGTCCCTGGGCAGCCACTGACATGACAGACGCCCATGTTTCTGTCCTAAGGGGGTACAGAGTCATGGGGACAGGCAGTCAACCTGCAAACACAGCAGAGGGAGAGGAGCGTGGGACAGGGAGCCCAGAGTCAGGGCAAGCTCAGGCAGGAACCACTAAGCCTTCGCGTGGAAAGGAAGATTAAAGACCTGCTTGGTGACAGTGTTAGAGAAGGAAGGTGTCAGACTACTGTCACAGCAGGTGCAAAGGCCCAGGGGCTGGATAGAGCATGTTACATGCAGAGGCTAAGATACTTTTGTAACATATTTTTTGAAATGGGGAGACAGCCTTGACATGTGTCTGGAGGAGAAAGGTTGGCTCATGAAGTGTGGAATTCCTTCAGGAAGTTAGGAGGGTGATTGTACAGTTTTAAGCTGAAGACCAACACCATTGGACTTGCATTTTTAAAAACTCATTCTGGCTGTTGGGTGAAGAATGGATGTGGGGGATGGGGATAAGCCTACAGTCAGGAGACCAGTGGGAAGACAGTAACCCAGGTGAGAGGAGATGGGGGCTGAGGTAGAGGTAGGGGGGCCCCAGGGGCAACCTAGGAAGGAGAGCTGAGACACTCTGACCCTGGGACAGCTGGGAGGAGCACAGGATACTCCTTGCTTTCTGGTTGGGCAGTGGGTGTTCAGAGCTGCCTTTAACAAGGCCAGGACCCGACAGAGGGGCATGTTTGAGAGCAAAACAACAATAATAATAATAACAGTACCATCAAGTCAATTCCAACTCGTAGTGACCCTAGAGGACAGAGCAGAACTGCTCCCATAGAGTTTTCAAGGAGCACCTGGCAGATTGAATTGGCTACCTTCTGGATAGCAGCCATAGCACTTTACCGCTACACCACCGAGGTTTCCTGTTTGAGAGCAAAGACATCATCAAATGGACAGTGAGAGGACAGTGGAGGGGGACCCTGAGGACAGTGACCATGTAGGCTGGGCTCAGAAGGGAGACTGGTGCTGGATCCAAAGAGGGGTCACGGGGATGCTAGTGGATGGTGGTGACAGTACAGGGACATGAAGGTGAGGGGACAGCACACTGACATGAAGATTTCAGGAAGGATTCATAGGTTAGAACAACCACAGGCTGTTCCTGTTCCAGGAAAGATTCATAGGTTAGAAGCCTTCTTTCTTACGGTTTATCACCATGCTTGTGTCCCTCACCCCTACAACATGCTGAAGTGACTAATGAGGGACCTCGCCTGTCCCCTCCGTCTTTGTCCATCTCCAGAAGATGACTTCAGGACAACCCCAGCCACACCCACAGCCACCCCTGAGTCTCCCTTCAAGCCGCGCCTGGGAGAGCTGACCGTGACTGATGCCACCCCTGAATCTCTGCACCTGTCCTGGACGGTCCCCGAGGGCCATTTCGACCACTTTCTGGTCCAGTACAGGAATGGGGACAGGCAGCCCAAGGCGGTGCGGGTGCCGGGGCACGAGGATGAGGTCACCGTCACAGGCCTGGAGCCAGATCACAAGTACCAAATGAACTTATACGGCTTCCACGGCGACCAGCGTGTGGGCCCCATCTCTGCGATCGGCGTGACTGGTGAGTGGAGGGTAGAGCCTCCTGGGGAGGAGACCCAGCCAGAGGTTCGCACACTTCCTCTTTGGTGGCAGGTGAGCTGGGTTTTTTGAGTGGGGCTTGTGGCCAAGGCTGTGGTGCTTTGGCGCTTTCCTCACAGTTGACTGCTCCTCCTGGGCAGAGGGCCCACTGAGAGCTTTGCTGTGTGGGTGACTGCCACCTGCTTCCCTGGGGCTCCAGGCATGTTTTGTGAGGTGATGACCCAGCAGGCCCACCCAGCCTAAGAGTGGGCTCCTCTGAACTGACCTCAGGTCCCAGTCATGGGCATAGCTTCTCTGCTTCTCCTAGAAGACCTGAGGACATCTCACAGGGCCCTCCCCACTCTCTGTGTCTCCCTCCTCAGCTCCAGAGAAAGAGATCCCCACCCCTCCAGAAATGGATGAGACCTTAGCCCCCACAGAACCCACCACCGAGGCTCTAGAACCCCCTGAAGAGCCACTCCTCGGGGAGCTGACAGTGACAGGATCCACCCCAGACTCGCTGAGCCTCTCCTGGACCGTCCCCAAGGGACACTTTGATGCCTTCA
Organism: Heterohyrax brucei; assembly: GCA_028571685.1. Classification (NCBI taxonomy): domain Eukaryota; kingdom Metazoa; phylum Chordata; class Mammalia; order Hyracoidea; family Procaviidae; genus Heterohyrax; species Heterohyrax brucei. Next base: position 50,056,554 of record CM053144.1, on the reverse strand, counting down.
CCATACAGTACAAGGACAGGGACGGGCGACCCCAGTTGGTGCGTGTTGGGGGTGAGGAGCGCGAGGTCACCTTGCAGGGCCTGGAGCCCAGGCGCAAGTATAAGATGAACCTGTACGGCCTCCATGGGGGACGGCGTGTGGGCCCGGTGTCCACTGTGGGCCTCACAGGTGAGCGGGGGCTGTGGACAGGGCAGGGTGCGGAGCTAGACTAGGGAGGCTTTCCCTTTTCTACTAACTTCCTGGAAATAGAAATGTTCTCCACACGCAGAAGGATGTTCCTTCAAACCCAGGTGCACATCTAAGTCACCTGGGGGACCTTGTTAAAAGACAGACTTGGTTGATCAGGTTTAGGCTGAGGCTTGAACTGCTGCATTTTAAGCAAGAACTCCCGTGGTGCTGATGTTTTTGGCCCACAGACCTTGCTTTGAGTAGCAAGCACCTTCACAACAAAGGAGTATGGACTTTTCCTTAGAATTTTTTGAGAAGTATTTAACCAGCATCATGACTCTCCACGAAGGCCGGACTGCTCTCTGGCTGACCAGGGCTGGGGCAGAGATGACAGGGGATAGACTGCAGTGCATCCTGAGGGTATCACCCAGAGTGTTTAGTGCTTTACAGATTTATTGATCCACTGAGTCAACAAAGACTTCCGGGCCCAGAGTTGGGCACTGAGTGCTGTGGGAAATCACTGGGGCAGTCTTTGACACGACAGACATATCAGTTGTTGCCCTTATGGGATCACCAGCATGGGGTCAGGCAGTGAGCAAAGGGACAGGAACACAGGACATAATAGGCCAGGACAGATAGGGCAGGGCCTCCACGGCCACCTCAGTGGGGACCCCTGAGAGCTGGGGCCTGAAGACTGGGCAATGGTGAGCCCAACAACTGCAGTGGAAGTAGAGGAAGAGGGTGTCAGGTCACTGTCCCAGCAGGGCGAAGGCCTGGGGCCTCGAAGCAGCATGGTGCTCGGAGGAGCTGGGATGCTTTGGCAGGATATCCTTTGGGCAGGAAGCTAGCCTTGAGATGTGTCTGGAGGTGAGGGGACTCATGGAGTCTGGGATTCCTTTCAGGGGTAAGGAAAGCGGTGGTATAGTCTTAAGCTGAAGACTGCCGTCACTGTACCTGAAGTTTTGGAAAGCTCATTCTAGCTGCTGGGTGAAAACTGGGAGGGGCAACAAACTTGGAGTAGAGGGATCAGTGGGAAGGCGATAACCCAGGAGAGTGGGGTGGGGTGGGGACGGGCAGGGCTCCAGGAGAACCTAGGAGCAGAACTGGCCCTGGAGCCACTATGAGGAGGAGTCCGGGACACTCCCAGATCTGCTGGAGAGTAAATTCTGAGCCGACATCACCAAGGCAGGGACCCAGCATCTTTCCTTTCTGTCTCTGTCCATCTCCAGTAGATGACTTGAGGACAACCCCAGCCACACCCATGGCCACCCCTAAGCCTCCCTTCAAGCCACGCCTAGGGGAGCTGACCGTGACCGAGGCCACCCCCGACTCCCTGCACCTGTCCTGGACGGTCCCCGAGGGCCACTTTGACCACTTCCTGGTCCAGTATAGGAACGGGGACGGGCAGCCCAAGGTGGTGCGAGTGCCGGGGTATGAGGACGAGGTCACCATCTCAGGCCTGGAGTCAGACCACAAGTACAAGATAAACTTGTATGGCTTCCATGGAGGGCAGCGTGTGGGCCCTGTCTCTGCTGTTGGGGTGACTGGTGAGTACAGTGTGGAGGCTCCGGGCAGGGGGAGGTACGTGGTGGTAGAGTCACCGTCTCTCTGATGATGGTGGCTGGGGTACCTTTCTACCTTTTTCTGCAACTCCCCAAGGTCCAGCTGTTTCTCCTGGACAGAGAGGGGCAGCTGTAAGCCATGCTGGTGACTGCCACTTGTTTGCCCACCTGATCTCAGGCTGTGGCCACGTCGGTGGGGTACTGACCCAGCAGGACCACCCAGCCCAAAAGTGGGCCTCTCTGAACTGACCTCAGGCCCCAGTTGAGACCATGGCATCTCTGCCTTTGTCCCTGAGGACCCAAGGACATCTCACAGGGTCCCTGCTTCATGCTCTCTTTGTCATCTTTCTCAGCTCCAGAGGAAGAGACCCCTACCTCCAAAGAGATGGAAGAGACCCCCTCACCCACAGAGGTGGACGAGACCCAAACCCCCACAGAGCCCTCCACAGAGGCCCCAGAGTACCCTGAGGAGCCACTCCTCGGGGAGCTGACAGTGACAGGATCCACCCCAGACTCGCTGAGCCTCTCCTGGACCGTCCCCAAGGGCGAGTTTGATGCCTTCACCATACAGTACAAGGACAGGGATGGGCAGCCCCAGACGGTGCATGTGAGGGGTGAGGAGCACGCAGCCACTGTGCAGGGCCTGGAACCCAGGCACAAGTACAAAATGCACCTGTACGGCCTCCACGAGGGACGGCGCGTGGGCCCTGTGTCCACCGTGGGCCTCACAGGTGAGAGGGGGCCAAGCCCTTGTGCCTGCATTTCTCTGTTGTTCTTGTTGTTTTTCGTATCTCTGCTCTCCTCACACACGAGCACTGATTTTCTTTTTTCAAATGCTGCTAATGATCCTGCCTTAGTCCTTGAATTGTGTGAGGTTTAATGAAGTTTGTATGGAGTTTGAGAACCCTAGTGGCAAATGGTTAAGCATTATGGCTGCTAACCAAAAGCGCAGCAGTTTGAATCCACCAGGCTCTTCTTGGAAACTCCATGGGGCAGGTCTACTCTGTCATATAGGATTGCTATGAGTTCAGAATTGACTAGTGGCAGTGGGTTTGGTTTTGGGGTCTAGGTACTGAGTCTTTTGGGCCCATAGTTATGCTTCATGATTGCTAGCTCTTCTTCCTGTAATCACCATCAGAGACCTCAGACTTGCTCTGTTGTTGAAATGTGGCTTTCTCACTGGGTAATAAATTTCCTCAGACCATAGCTCTAGAATAAATGTCCTGTGTCTGAATCCTGCCCGCAAACATCCTATGTGATTTTGTGGCACTCTTTTAACCTCTCCATGCCTCCCATCCTTGCAAAATGGGGATAAAAAGTATATGCTTACGATAACAACTCCCGTTCCGCCTGCTGTGTGAGGCACACACTGTGGACAAACTGCACACAACGCCTGGCATGCAGTAATCGCTGGGACCTGTCTGTGGACCCTCAGCCTCCCTGCTTTCTTCCAGCCCCTCTGCCCACCGAGCCTCTGAAGGAGCCCCGCCTGGGCGAGCTGTCTGTGGACGCCGTGACCTCGGACACGGTTCGCCTCTCCTGGACGGTGGCCCAGGGCCCCTTCGACTCCTTCCTGGTGCAGTACAAGGATGCTCTGGGGCAACTCCAGGCAGTACCCGTGGGCGGAGAGCTCCACGACGTCACCGTGTTTGGCCTGGAAGCAGCCCGCAAGTACAAGTTCCTCCTCTTCGGGGTCCAGGATGGAAAGCGACGGGGCCCAGTGTCTGCGGAGGCGAAGACCGGTGAGTGAGGACCGCGTGGTGCTTGCCGGTGGGAACTTCGTGGCCGTCCTTTGCCCCCTTGTGGCGACAAGTGGAATCTCATGTTCCTGTGCCTTTTCACTGCGCGGCTTCGGGGCCTTGAAGTCATTTATTTACTGGATCCATTGACTTCCAGGCCCTGGGCTCCCTTCCTTCCCTCCACTCCCATCCTTCCTTCTACCCTTCCTACAGGCCGAGAGCCACTTGCTTCATTTTCTTGCTCTTCTTCCATCCTTCCCGTCTGCCTCCCCACTTCCTCCCAGCCCTCAGGAACCTCCATTCCTGACCACCAGCTCACAGGGCCCCAGCACCCAGAGGAAGCTGGGCAGTCTCCCCGCTTCTGGCAACATTTCTGTCACTTTTCATACACACCACTCTCTCTTTTCCAGTTCCAGATGTGAAACCCTCTCCCCGTCTAGGGGAGCTGACAGTGACAGATGTGACCCCTGACTCTGTGGGCCTCTCGTGGACAGTCCCTGAGGGCAAATTCGACTCCTTTATAATCCAGTACAAGGACAAGGATGGGCAACCCAAGATGGTGACTGTGGCCTCAGACCAGCGAGAGGTCACCATTGCCGGCCTGGAGCCCAACAGGAGGTACAAGTTCCTGCTCTATGGACTGGCAGGCAGGAAGCGGCTGGGGCCTGTCTCTGCCGATGGCACCACTGGTGAGCAACCACGCTACCTCCCACCAGTTCCAAACCCGCCTCAGCCGAACCCCCAGAGCTGGCCTCTGCTGTCCGATAAAATCTGTTCTCCCGTGTTCTGCCTAGGCATAAAAATCAGACCAACAAAAACATTTACTGAGCCCTAGCTGTGTGCCATGATTCCCTGGGTGGTGCACATGGTTCAGTGCTTGGCTACTTACTGAAAGTTTGTAGTTTGAATCTGCCCAGAGGCCCCAAGGAAGAAAGGCCTGGCAATCACAGCCATTGACAACCCTGTGAAGCACATTTATACTCTGAAACACATGGTATTGCCATGAATCACAATCGACTTGATGGCAACTAGTTTGTTTTTTTGTTTTTCCCTCTGGTTCCTGTGTGCCAGGCACTGCTCTGAGCATTTTACATGGATTAATTCCTGTATTCATTGATGGCTGGTGTAATAAGAACAACAGAGCCTTTGGCACCAAGCAGACCTGTGCTCAAATTGCAGTCCTAACCTTGGCCAGCTGTGTATACCAGCTGTGTGCCCTTCTCATTCTGAGCTTCAGTTTCCTTACCTGCATAGTGATTATGAATAATACCCACTGGTGCTCAGTAAATGATCACATCCTCCTCCCTGTGGCCCATCTCTGAGGTGAGAGATGGAAAATACAGGAGGACTTGGCTGCAAAAAGACTGTGGAAAAATCCAATGTCGTTGTTCCGTGACTCAGCTCCCCTCCACTGGGAGGGGTGCAGTAGGTCCCTGACCCTTGCCCCATTCCCAGGACCGTGAGTCACTCTGGCTAGACAAGGATGGGGCATGTGGTCTCAGGCCCCATAATTCTCCTCCCTTAGTCCTTGTCACAGGGGCTCCCATCAGTCAACACCCAACCCTACTGGTTCCTCCGGCCTCCTCGCTGGCCCGCCTGGCTTCCCTGGTCTGTAGTATTTATACAAAGCTGAGGAGTGGGTGGAAAGGAAGGCCACGGCCCTGGGTGATGGAAGCCCATGACATGACCCTCACCAACTGCCTCCCTGTCTGAGGTATCTCCCTGACAAGCTAATATCTACTCTGGGAGTCTTTCTCAGCTCTGGCTGCACCCTGGTCATGGGGCTAGGGGTCAGAGCAACCCAAGGCTGTGAGAAGTGAGGGGTTGCTCAGCCTCACCATTCACCCCTCTTTATGTGACATGTGCTACGCCTTTCATCAAAGCAGGGAAGAAGGCTGCAGTCATCAGTCCTTATTCCTGTAGGGCTGGACAAGAGTGGGCCTCTCTCCTTAGGTGGATTTCCGAGACCACCCAGCAGGGACATCTCCCCAGACCCTCACTCCTCCTAGAAGTGGCAATGGCCAAGGTGAAGGCTGCTCTTGACTGAGAGTTTTCCTCCCCCCATCCCAGCTCCCCTGAAGGAAGAGCCCCAACCTCGTCTCGGGGAGCTGACAGTGACTGATGAGACCCCAGACTCCCTGCGTCTTTTGTGGACAGTGGCCCAAGGCTCCTTCGACTCCTTCGTGATCCAGTACAGGGACACGGACGGGCAGCCCCAGGCAGTGCCCGTAGCTGGAGACCAACGTGAGGTCACTGTTGAGGGCCTGAGGCCAGGCAGGAAATACAAGTTCCTGCTCTATGGGCTCCTTGGAAGAAAGCGCCTGGGTCCTGTGTCTGTCCTGGGAATGACAGGTGAGTAGGTGCTGTCCTTCTTGGGTTTGGCCAACTATTGGTTTGGCAGTCTTGGCACGGCTGGCCTGAGGTGGTTTCCTTGTGCCTTTGGGCTGAAGAGGAAAGGACGGGCAAAGTAGGCAGATGACAAAAAGGGAGGACTGTGCAGAGCAGAGAAGGAAGTAAGACGGCTTCCTGAGGTGTCTGTCAGTGCTGACTTTTACCTGGGGAGCACTCAAGCCCAGGAGCCAGGACAAGTGGGAAGGTAAGGCCCCCCCGGTGGTGCCCAGGCCTGTTCTCTGCGCCACTGCTGCCTGTTGCTCCTAATACTTGGTTAGGGCAGCTGTCATCTGCCAGCAGGGTGGCCTTGACGGAGAACTGCAAACCCCTCTCCCCTGGACAAGTCTGGGACATTTTCTCCAGTGGAAAATTACTGGACACAAACATACAAAAACCCATTGCTATCAAGTCAGCTATTCTATAAGACAGAGGGGGGATAGTGAGAATCCATGGTGGTAGTGACCCTTAGGGAGCAGGCTCCTCTGCTGGCCCCAGAGACCTGACCTGCCTGGCCACACGATTTGCCCCAGCGACAGTCCCCAGCCAGTCTCCTGTCTCTCACCCTCAGCTCTTCTAAACTGCAGCTTGCACATGGCCTGAGCTCAGGAGTGGCCAAGAAGTTTCTAGCTTGGGCAATGAACACGGGCTTCCCAGGTGGGGGCATAGCTTGTGTAAACATCCAGAGGTGAATCTGATAGGATGTAGGGGTGCAGAAGGGGACAGCAAGTGGCTGATTCAGACACAGCAAAGGAACCCCACAAAGGAGCCACCATCACCTCCTGAGCAGCAGTTGGGGCTCAGAGAACCTAGGGGTGGTAGAAGTTAGTGCTAAAGCAGGGACCTGGAAAGTGCAGGAGAAGGAAGATACTAGAACAGCCTTGGTCCCTCCATTCTCTCCACCTGGCTGCCATGGGCAAGATTTGTCCAGTCCCACCTCAGCCTTGGACCAACCCTGAAATGCCCTCTCTGGGGAAAAAGCTGAAAAGGAGACAGTCTTGGGGCCCTCTGCTCAGCTGTCCCCATGGGCTTCTCCTATTCATCCCCAGAAGTGGACACACCAGCTACCTTGCACCCTGCCACAGAGGCCCCTGAACGCCCTGAAAAGCCCCGCCTGGGGGCACTGGCAGTGAGTGATGTGACCCCAGACTCCCTGCACCTCTCATGGACGGTGGCCCAGGGCCCCTTTGACTCCTTCGTGGTCCAGTATCAGGACGCAGACGGGCGGCCCCAGGCTTTGCTGGTGAGCGACAACCAGCACAGGGTCCCGATCTCGGGTCTGCAGCCCAGCACCTCCTACACGTTCTTCCTCTACGGCCTCCACGAAGGGACACGCCTGGGACCCATCTCAGCCGAGGCCACCACCGGTACTGTTCGGGAAGGCCAGCTGCCTTGCCTCCCCCGCCTCTATCTAGTCTGGGCCTGGGAAGGATGAAGGGGTGCCTACAAGTGGTGATAGCAGGGAACGAGCATGAGGGGGGCACCATGGCAGGAGAAGGGGCGCGCTGTGTCTGAGCAGCTCTCAGCGCTCCACAAACATGTCCCCGTTAGGGCTCCTACCTAGGGCTGCGAGCCCCTCCTTAGCTCCATTTTGCAGACAAGAAAGTAAGGGCCAAGGATAGGGCGGCAGAAGGGACCTGCCCAGGTCACTGAGCCAGTGTGCTTCCATCCCCAAACCCTTCTTCCCCACTTGTTCCATTCAGGGCCGGCTCCTGCTGGGCAGACCCCAGGGGAGCCAGGGCCACGCCTGTCCCAGCTGTGGGTGACTGATGTGACCACCAGTTCCCTGCGACTCAACTGGGACGCCCCGCCCGAGGCCTTTGACTCCTTCCTGCTCCGCTTTGGCGTCCCATCACCGAGCACACTGGAGCCACCCTCGCGACCGCTGCTGCAGCAACGGGAGCAGGTGGTGCCCGGGGCACTGCGCTCAGCCGTGCTCCGGGACCTGCGACCCGGCACCCTGTACACCCTTACTCTATATGGGCTGCGCGGGCCCCACAAGGCCGACAGCATCCAGGGCACCGCGCGCACCCTCAACCCAGGCAAGGCCCCATGCGGGGCACGTACACTGCCCAAAACGGAGATCTCTGTACTCTGTGGTGGGACTTAGAGTTGGCACAAATGGCTAAGCACTGGACTCTAACCGAAAGGTTGGTGATTCACACCTACCCAGAGGTGCCTCAGAAGACAGGCTTGGTGATCTGCTTCCAAGAGGTAACAGCCTTGACAACCCCGTGGAGCAGTTCTATTCTGCACATCTGGGGTCACCATGAGTTGGCATCAACTCTGTGGCAAGTAACAACAACGTGGTGAGACCTAGTGCTTCAGTCAGGAGGACACTAGTGGTTGCTGGAGGGCTTGGAAAGTTCTACGGCAACTTCCATTTCTCCGGTCTAGAGGAAAAGGGTGGAGGCGGCACATCCAGGGAGAAAAAAGGAGGGAAGGGATCCTGGCCCGCCCTGCCCCGCACCCTCATCATCATTCCTTGGCCCTCTGCCAGTTCTGGAGAGCCCCCATGACCTCCAATTCAGTGACGTCGGGGAGACCTCGGCCATGATCAACTGGAAGCCCCCACCATCCAGGGTGGACAGCTTCAAAGTCTCCTACCAGCTGGCAGATGGAGGTGACAGCCTTTGCCCCGGTTACCCTTCACTTTTATTTCTTCTGGCCCGCTGCCATGTGTCTACCCTCCAGCCCCTCTCAGGTTCCCTGGGTTTCAGGGTTTCAATCTGCTTTCAGGGGAGCCACAGAGCATGCAGGTGGATGGCAGGGCCCGGACCCAGAAACTCCAGGGGCTGATCCCAGGTGCCCGCTATGAGGTGACTGTGGTCTCCGTCCGAGGCTTTGAGGAGAGCGAGCCTCTCACAGGCTTCCTCAGCACAGGTGAGAGGGAAAGGGACCCAGGGTGGGAGGCAGGAGGACGAGAAGAGAGAACCCAGGTAGAGGCTGACAGTCAACAAGATGAGGGAAGGGAGGTGTCGGAGGCTCCAGTTTCAGACCTGAGGCCCAGCGGAGTATTGAGCAGAAGGGGGTAGGCAACAGGGAACAGCTCTAAGACCCCCGTTCTCCCAGTTCCTGATGGCCCCACCCGGCTTCGTGCACTGAACTTGACGGAGGGATCTGCCCTGCTGCATTGGATGCCTCCCCGCGCCCCTGTGGACAAATACAATGTCCAAGTCACAGCCTCAGGGGGTAAGTGGGGATGGAAGCCTCTGGAGGGGCTCATCCAGGATGATGAGAATGGGCTGGACTTGGCAGGGCCTGGAGGGCAGCAGCTGACACCTGCCCCCTCCCAGCCCCATCTCTACAGGGCTCTGCCCCAGGGAGTGCTGTGGACTACCCTCTGCACGACCTTGAGCTCCACACCAACTACACCGCCACTGTGCGTGGTCTTCGGGGCCCCAACTTCACCTCCCCAGCCAGCATCACCTTCACCACAGGTACAGTGTGGGGAATGGGGGGCCAGACAAAGGGGTGAGGGAATCAAGATGGGATCCTTCATCTTCTCTTCCCACCTTCCCCTCCCAGGCTTGGAGCCCCCCCAGGACTTGAAGGCCAAGGAAGTGACCCCCCGCACAGCCCTGCTCACTTGGACTGAACCCCAAGTCCCACCCACAAGCTACCTGCTGAGCTTTGACACCCCTGGGGGACAGACCCAGGTGATCCACCCCAGCGCTATTCTCATCCCTGGCTCTGGTCCAGAGGGTGCTGCCTCTGTTTGTCCTGGGGGGGGGGGCAGTCTTCCCTCCCCTGACTTGCCCCTGTCTGTCCTGCAGGAGATACTGCTTCCTGGAGGCATCACTTCTCATTGGCTTCAAGGCCTCTTTCCCTCCACTCCCTACAGCGCCCAGCTCCGGGCTGTGTGGGACCAGAGCTTCTCTCCACCCATCTCCACCACCTTCACCACTGGTGCTGGGACCTGGGGACTGAGGTGGGGCTAGTGGGGTGCAAGGTTGGAGGACTTGAAAAGAGGACTGACCCCTCCCCTACCTCTCCCAGGTGGACTGCAGATCCCCTTCCCCCGGGACTGCGGGGAGGAGATGGAGAACGGGCCTAGCACCTCAAGGACCACCACTATCTTCCTCAACGGCAACCGCGAGCGGCCCCTCAATGTGTTTTGTGACATGGAGACAGATGGGGGCGGCTGGCTGGTGAGTAGAGGGAAGCCTGGAGGTCTGCCCAGGGCAGGAGTTGCTACCCAGGAGTCAGAGGCTGATGGTGTCCCCACCTGCCTTCCAGGTGTTCCAGCGCCGCATGGACGGAAAAACAGACTTCTGGAGGGACTGGGAGGACTATGCCCACGGCTTTGGGAATACCTCTGGAGAGTTCTGGCTGGGTCAGTGCTTCACAGGGACTGAGAGACCAGGGAGAGGGTGGGGATCCCGTGGACACCCAGACCTTGATGAAGGCCTGTTCCACTCCATCCCCAGGCAATGAGGCCTTGCACAGCCTGACCCAAGCTGGTGACTATTCCATGCGTGTGGACCTGCGGGCTGGGGATGAGGCCGCATTTGCCCAGTACGACTCCTTCCAAGTAGACTCTGCTGCTGAGTACTACCGCCTCCACCTGGAGGGCTACCATGGCACCGCAGGTAGTGGGGGGCCACGGGGGGTGGGGATGAGGCAGGACCCAGAGGGAAGGCCCTGACTGCTCCTTCCCGTCCCCACCCAGGAGACTCCATGAGCTACCACAGTGGCAGTGTCTTTTCCACCCGTGACCGAGACCCCAACAACTTGCTCATCTCTTGTGCTGTCTCCTACCGCGGGGCCTGGTGGTACAGAAACTGCCACTATGCCAACCTCAACGGGCTGTATGGGAGCACAGTGGACCACCAGGTGAGGGGCCAGGGAGGCAGGGCAGCTGGGGACCCGCCTGCCTGGGTTTAGACCCGGCAGTGTGACAGCATCCCTGAGTTACTGAGAGCTACTGAGCCACTGGGTGCCTCAGGGCCTTCATCTGTGAAATAGAGGAATAATACCAATTTCTCAGTAAGGAGATGATTTATTGGATGCCAAGGGCCAGTTCAGGATTCAGCCTCCGTCCTCTGCAGCTGAGGGTGATAAAGGAGGCAGGAAGGGAGCTGCTGAAGGATTGAGAAGCTTCCCTGGCAAATGGGACATCTGGCTTTGACTATCTCTCTACAACCCCCTTCTCAGGGAGTCAGCTGGTACCACTGGAAGGGCTTTGACTTCTCTGTGCCCTTCACGGAAATGAAGCTGAGACCTAGAAGCTACCGGTCCCCGGCCCGGGGAGGCTGAGTCGATGCCCACCTCTCTCGGCCCCAGCACGACTGCCGAGCACTGAGGGGTCGCACCGAGAGAAGAGCCAGGGGCCGCCTTCACCATCTAGCCACCGGAGGGCGCCTTCTCCGCCAGCGATCTCACAGCACTATGTTTACAGGAGGGGGTGGGGGGAGGGATTTGTATGGGAACAATAAAAGGAGAAACTGAGGCAAGCGGCCGGCAGTCATTGGCTCTCTCCCAGGCCGCGGGGCTGCAGCCGCACCTGCAAAGGCGGCACTTGGAGGAAGATGCCGCCTTTTGGCATGGGCTGCAGTGAGGGCAGGGGGCCGGGGGGAGGCAGCAGCGTGAAGGCCTGGAGCAGCTGCATCAACACCTCGAAGATCTCAAGGCGCGCCAGCGGCTCGCCCAGGCACACGCGCGCACCGCAACCGAAGGGCAGCACGCTGGGGTGCTGGCCCGGCTCCAGGAAGCGCTCTGCGGGTGGGCGACAGACTGGGCTCAGAGCAGTCCAGACCTATCTCCGCCAGGGCAGCCGGCTTGGCCCTCTACCCCTACTTCTACCTACCGGGCCAGAACTCATGCGGCCGCTCCCAAACCGTCTCATCCAAGTGGGCGCCGACGAAGTTAGGGATGACAAGGGTGCCCTCGGGGATGTCATAGCCCAAAATGCTGGAGGAAGGGCAGAATTAGAGACAGGCCAGGACCCCGTTTGGGCCTTCCCCACACATCCCTACCCCCTCTGGAGCCACCTGCTGGGCCTCGTGGCACGGTGGGGCAAGCCCAAGGGCACAGTGGGCCGCAGACGCAGCACCTCGGTGATGGTGGCGTTGAGCAGAGGAAGCCGCGCGCGATCCTTGTACTCAATCCAGGAGCTTGAGGCACTGGGGCCCAGTTCGCGATCCAGCTCCTCCTGTATTCGCTGCTGAACCTGGAAAGCGGGGCAGATCTGGCATCTGGTGTCCCAACTCTGCCTTGTCGGGGCTGTCTGGCGCTGGCCGTGCCCTAGCACCCCGCCCGGCAGCTGAGTCCCAGTTCTGGTTAGGAAACGGCGCCTCCTCTGGCCGAACGCAGCCGGCAGAGGGCGCACTGCTGTGAGCAAAAGCTGGCTGGGTCCCCGTCCGCCTTGAGCAGGCAGCGAGGAGCTTGTACGCCTGCCCCTGGGCACACCTCAGGGTGGTGAAGCAAGAACACCACTGCCCAGGAGAGGGTGTTCGCTGTGGTCTCCGTGCCACCGATGAACAGGTCCACCATAGCCATGTGCACGTGCCCTTCTACCAGCTGCCCCACGCCGCCCTCTTTTGTGCTCTGCTTCTTCAGTCCTTGCAGCATGTAGTCTGTCATATCCCTGCACTGGCTGGCCGCCACCATGCCCTCCTGGGGAAAGGAGAGAAAGCAGAGCTGGGAGGGGCTGAGGGTCGCAGCAGGCAGGACAAGGGCTGCGGAGAGTCCAGAGAACCTGCCTCGCCCTGTGCAGTGGTACCGCGGTAGGAGAGCCTCGGGGGAAGTTCCCACCTTATGTCGCCTCAGCTGCTCCTTCACCATCCGGTCCCTCCTCTCTACGGCCTGCTTCATCCTCCGCAGACCTGGGGTGGGGAAGAACTAGGGCGGGAAGAAAGAGCAATGGCACTGTTGGGAAGGAAAGCTGCTCCCGTATCATCAACCCCCCACACCACCCTCATGCTGAGATTTGGGGTGTCTGGGCTCTACCTCCTCACCCTGAAAAAGGGAACAATGTCCAAAATTTGGGTGGACCAGTGGTGCCAGGCGCTCGTCAAGTCCTGGACCGAGTTGTGAAAGGCTTCCACTAGGGAGGCCTCCTGCCAGAAAAGGAAGAAGCTTTCTGATTGGGCCCAGGAACGGGTCAGGGAGGAGCTGGGGATGGGGCAGCAGAGTCTGCACCTTGTCTCCAAAGGTCAGGTAACAGATGATGCTGCAGGTAAGCAAGGAGAACTCCCTATAGATGGCCACCGGGGCACCAGCCTGGGCTCTCATGCGCTGTGGAGAAGGGACACGTGCCTTAAGGAGGCTGAGGGCTGCTGTGAGAGGTGAGGCTAACATGGGGTGGCTGAAGGAGGCCAGACTCACTGTGCAGAACTCCTGGATCATTTCCTGCATGAGGGGCTCCATGGAGTTTCGGACACTCAGCAACAGGGCTGAGCTGACGAGCTTCTTATGGGCCCTCCAGAGTGGGGAGTAGTCCGCTAGTGACACATCCTGGTAGTCCTGAGACACCAGCTTGTCTTTGGAGAGGGAAGAGGACAAGTATTGACTCAGGAAGCCAGGGGCCTGGTGTTCGCCTCTGGGCCTCACACTCAGGCCCTCTGCCTCCTCCAGTCCCATCTCTTCCCTCAAGAAATGCCCCTGCTACTTACAGGATGGTAAGTGGGGTCTGCCGGCAAAATCTATCTGCTTCTTCACCATGGCATCCTCGATGGCTCTCTTAGAGTTCAACACAACCACCTCTGGGAAAGAGCCAGAGCAGACTGTCAACAGGAGGGGACCCACCAGCCCACTCCCATGGGAGGGAGGAGGCACTCACCTTGCAGCCCCAGGCGGAGCCTGTAGACAGGCCCAAGTTTCTGAGTCAGGCCAAACATGTAGAAGGGGAGATTGGGCTGCAGCAGGTGCAGGAAGCCCGGGAACAGAGGTGGGAGGTGGAGGGGCCTGAGCATCCATCGGCCCCACAGCAGGTGGGCAGCAGCGAGCAGGGGCAGCAGCAGCAGCAGCCCTAGGAGCAGCATGGCTGTGACCCACGCGGTGGCCCCCGTGCAGCCACTTATAGCACTTGAACCCCTGACAGCTAACTTGGGCTGTTTGGGGACCTCGTTGATCCCTCCCCTCAGATTCCTTCTCACTGTCCTGCCCACAGAGTGACACATTCCTGAAATGACACAAATTCTCGGCCTTGGGGAGTCCCATTTCAAAGCCCTTACCATCCATCAGAAGAAAGGAAGGGAAAGACAGCCATGACCTTGCTCCTGCAACAGGAATCTGCCTTCTGGCTCCACACCAACCAAGCTGACCGATGTGTCTACCCCCACCCCCATCCTGGAGCCTCTTTCCCACCCCTCCTTCCCGTCACCCTGCCTTGGGCCAGTTTATAGCTACAAATTTTGTCTCAGAGAGATAGTATGCCGTTTCTAGTATGTCTTTCATGACTACCTGAAGAACGGAATGAGAGGAGTGACTTGTGTGATTTTTTTTTTTTTTTAAAAAGAGCGACTGTGTGACTTGGATTGCCTGGGGCATCCCAGTGTACACCTGTAGTGCCTCCTTTTCACTCTCAGCCTTGTCCAGGAGAGGAAGAATTGCATGGTCCCCTATTTGGGACTACTTAGCACATACAAGACACCGGGCTTCGCCTACATGAACCAGGCTGTGGGGTCAACGCTACTGTGAGTGGCCTGCACATGAATACACAGCTAGAAAGTGGCCCAGCCAGCGTTCAGCCTTTGCACTCAGGCTGCAGCACCTGTGCCCGTAACTGTTAGGAGCACCTCCCTTTGTTTGCAAGGAAAAGAGACCAACTCGAGGTGGCCTGAGCCAAAAGCAAATATTGTTTATGGCTACAGGCTTGTCTCCCAGGATTTAAGAATAGGAAAATGGGAGGGGACCTCAATGGCATTGGAAAGCCAGGGAAGGAAGACTGAAAAACCTCTAGAGCTGGAGTAGTTTCATCATTCTGTCCTTCCTTTCCTCCCTTTCCTTTTCCCCCTCCCCTCCCTCCTTTTCTTTCTCAACATTCCTGTTTCTTCTGCCTCCCCTCTTTACCCCTCAGTGCAGAATGACCTTCAGGGCCCCTGGTCAGAGGGCTCATCCTACCTGCCCCCTTGAGGACAGCCTGCAGGGCCTGTGGTCAGAGGATACATTCCCCTGCTCTGTGGAGGATGACCTTCAGGGCTGTGATCACCAGATAGATGCCCAGCTTCAGAAAGTGTGAATTATTCCAGACAAGAGACTATCCAGGGACCACTTTGTGGGTAAGGAGGCAGTTAAGGGGCTTAGAGGTGAGGCCTGGGGACAGGTCATGCCAGGTAGGGACGGCAGGTCTCAGTGAAGGTTTGAAGGTGACCTGATGCCCAGGCCTCAGGTGACAGCCTGTTCACACCATCCCTGACCCAGCTGAGTATCAGATCCAAGCGTCCACAGGTGGGAGGTCCTTCTCCCCTTGAAGCTTTACCCAGAGCACACAGGCTGTTGGAAAGCAGCAGCTGACATCCCGGCTGTGCTGCTTGCCAGCCTGACTGGTTAACTGCTGGAACGCCCCCCCCCCAAGTAGAGTTACAGGCTCTGCCTGATTCCAGGCCCAGGATGGGAGGGAGAAAAGAGGGCTGGGCTCTCTGGTCTGGGCAGCAACAGCTGCCTGTTTCCTCAGAGCTGACTGCTTAGACTCTGGCCACATCTTGCCACAGCTGCAGCCAAATCCTCAGATCTGGTAAACAGGTTTCCACCACCATTCTGGTGACTGGCTTTGGGAGATCTGACAGGCGACCACTGGGCCACATAAAGCAACAGCCCAGGAACATGGAGGACACACGCCTTTATAAATGGAGTCTGCTTAACTCACCAGGCCCATGTCTTCCACCCCAATTCCAAATCTAAATTCCAGACACAGTGAACTCCATGCAGTGTTCCAAGTGTGCTCTGTCCCGGTCCTGGCCTCTGTCTCTTCTCCTCCCTTTGCTCTTCTAGCTCCACTCTCTCTGTCTGGCTCCTCGGCCTTCAGAACCCAACTTAGATGCCACCTCCTCCAGGAAGCCTTCCTTGCTCCTCCTGACTGGGTTAGATGCCCCTACTTTGTGCCCCTCAGGACCACAGGGCTCCCCTACTTGCCAGCTTTCACAGAAGACAGGTACTGCACCCCTGCCGGTCTGTTTCTCCTAACAGTGAAATGATTTCATAGCTGTATCTCTGGTACCAAATACAGGGCATGGGACAGAGGCATGAATTTCTATTGAATATTGGGTTGCTGAACTATCTCAGTTTTCATTGTAAATAACCTTGAATAAACTCCTTTAGACATTTCTGGGTTGCCCCTGACTATCCCAGTGATGCTGTCAAAGTAGAGGGGAGACAAGGCAAGCAGGCTGGGGAGAGTTAACCCCAACTGAGCAGCAGTTTTCTGAGTATGACCAAACCCATCCAAGGTCAGCCTTTTGGCTGATTTAGAGTCAGGGACCGAAATGACAGCGTGATTGGATCTAAGGATTGCACAACTCTCGGGAAATTACCTAATTCCACTGATAACAGGATCAAGTTTCAACAGGCTTTTAGCTGACTAAGTCTCAACTAAATTCAACAGACCCCAAACTGTCAACTTCACGAGGACAGAGGGCCATGTATGGCTGGACAGCAGCTTCTATGGCCAAACAGTTGAGGTGTTAGCTGCCCCACAAGCCCAGCCTGAGGTGGCGACACGAGCAGGGTGGACTCTGGGGACTCAAGGGTGCAGGCTGTGAGTCACTGCTCTGCTCAGGAGACCCCATGATGCACTGAGCCCCTAACGAGTCAAGTGAGAAGGTTCAGAGAGAGCTGGACACCCCAAGAGTCACCAGACTCTGAGAGTCCAATACGATGTCAGCCCTGGCCCGGGCCTGCCAGAACCGAGAGTGGGATGGGTGCGAACACTGTTCTTAGTCTTGGAGACAAACACTGAGGCTTTGCTACCAAAGGGCTTTATTGTGCCACAGCACCTCCTCTGGGGAGGGGGCGAGCCACCTCACACCTGGCAGCCCTGCATGCCGTACTCCTGAATGAAGGCTCTGAGCTGGGCGCAGGCTGCCCGCTGGCGGGTGCTCCGGCACAGACGCTCTGAGGGCATTTCTTCAATCCAGCTATTTGAGTCCAGCAGGTACTGAGGGCTGCAGGTGACAAAGGCGGCAGTCAGCAGGGGCCAGGAAGATGTGCAGACAGGGGAGGAGAGCACACGTGACTTAGCTTCTGAAGGGGGCCTGGGTGCCGGGGACCTGCTCCTTAAGGAAGGTCGTAAGGCAGAAGAGACCTGGGGACCCAGGGCACTCACTCTCCCTTGAGGTCATAAGTGACCCCATCCAGGCCCATGATCAAATACTCTTTCTCAGGCTCCAAGTGAAGGCGGCAAGAGTCTCGAACCAGGAAGTTTCGGGTCTGACCAGCAGTGGCTTTGGCATCCTTGGCTGCGGAGATGACGAACACAAGAGACATGAGGCGGGAAGAGAAGGCCTCAGTGAACCCTCACCATGCCCCCACCAGAGAGACTGACTGCTCTTCTGGTTATGGGCAAGTCCTGAGTCCTGAGAGGCAGAGGCGTTTGAACTCGGACTCATCTCAGTCTTTACACCATCCAGGGCACCAGGCTCTCCTGAGAGCGGGGAAGTCAGGCCCCAAGCCCAGACCTCAGCTCCCCTCCAGCCCAGCCCTGTCCGCCTTGCCCATGATGCCCTTCATACTGAAGTGCAGGACTTGGGTGATCCTGGTCTCAAAGAGGCGGAAAGCAGTTCTGCTATCTTCGCGGAGAACCTTTGCCTGGAAGCCTAAAGGGGTTAAAAAGGAGGGAAGGTGAGTTCCCGGCGGCCCCAAGGGCTAGAAGCTGGGGACTGAGCAAAGAGGCTGCCTGTGGGCCTGTGAGAGGGGCAGGCATAACCGGCAGCACCAGAGAGACAGTCCCCACGGCCAGGAGGGCAGACTCACCGTAATCCACACGAGGGTAGTAACAGGCAAATTTCATCCTGTAACCGTCCTCATCCTGCAGGCCCCGCTCCAGGGCACGGCGCTGGCGAGGGCACTTCCCTGAAGTCAGGGTCCCAGAGGAAACATCTGTAGGCCCCAACGGCTCCGTGGGCCCACCTCTTCCCCCAGGTCCAGGGACTCACCCTCAGCACACTGGCAGACATCACCAGAGCACAATTTGGACAGGAATTTGCTCTTACTTGGTGCTCCATAAAATATGGAACATTTGTGCTCTGGAGAAAAGCAGAGGGGTGGGGTCAGGACACAGGGCATGTCCTCTGTGCCTCCTGGTCACCCAGTCCCACAGAGACCCAGGATTCCTCTTCTTCCTTCACTGCCCAAGTTCCCGATGGCCCACATGGTGGCACTGTCCCAAACCTTCCCTGAACACCAGGCTGTCACACTGCTCTGCGTCCTAGGCACCCCGAGCTCACCGGGGTTGTAGTAGTCATACAGGGCCGCGCTGGCTGGCTGCACCAGTCCCACAGGCATCTCCTGCACAGCACCAAAGCCCACACATTCCTTCGAGGTAGGCACCTGTCAGGATGGGGAAAGAGGTCAGGACCCACTCTCTGGGCCTGGCAGGCCTCCAGGCTACATCTCCTTGACCTGTTCCCGTTGCTGTTATCTCCAGTGCCCTTTGCGTACTGTTACCATCCTGCTACCGGAGCTCTAAAAACTGCTCCCAAGGTCTCTGATGACTCCATGCCCAGCTGGTGACCTTCTCCCAGCCTTCAGTGTCCTGACCTACTACAAAGCTGCCCATCTTGGGACTTCCGCCATGAGCCTCTCTGTCCTCTTAGCTACTGGACCATCTTTGCTTTGCTTCTAACCTAATCGTTTCTCACGTTCCCTTCTTCCTTCCCAGCGGCACAGAGCCTGCACCGGCTCTTCCTTTCCTCTGTTCTCCCCTGTGGAGGGCTCAGCTATTCTCTGACTGTCCCCAAGCCCCTCCAGGCTGACAAGTCCCAAGCTGAACTTCCAGCCTTATTCTGTCATTAGGATTTGGGCAGGACGGATAAATTCACCATATCTACTCTGCAGACCCCTGAAACTTGCTCACCCTCCTGACAACCTTGTCTTGTCACTGATACTTTGAGATGGCTGGGCCTCTTCCATCTGCTGACACACCGTGCTTCCACTTCACCTACTCTCTGGGCCCATCTCCATCTGCCATCACAGGGCCTGTCTCACCCAGGAGAGCCTCAGTGGGAGACCCGCGCAGAAGTCTGCTCCATACTGGGTGGGGGTCTTCCTTCCCTGGCCCACAAGCACCCAGCTAATATAGTCACCACATCTTTCTCACATATTCTCCCAAATGTCACAGTCAAGGTTCAGAATAATTTTCAAGGCCACTGAAGGGCTGATGGGTCTTTGTTTAAAGGCAGTAAAAACAATGAAAACAGCTGTCATCTATGACCATAACTTCAAAAAAGAAAATGCTTTTTAATGTCAAATCTGCAAGACAGCAAAAATACTGGTACCCTTCTTTCAAGTCTTTCAATGCTCTTTGATGTGCATGTGTTACTTAACAGTAAAAATTAATTTTAAAGAAATTTTTTTATTATAAAATATAACAACCATTTGAAAACAAAAAACTAGGAAGGCTGAAAGCAAAACCAAATCCAAAACTACTGCCGTTGAGTCAATTCCAACTCATGGCAACCCTATAGGACCGAGCAGAACTGCCCCATAAGGTCCCCAAGGAGTGCCTGGTAGATTTGAACTGCTGATCTTTTGGTTAGCAGCCATAGCACTTAACCACTACACTCCCAGGGTTTCCAGGAAGGCTGTAATCTCTGCAAATCCCAGAAGCAAACTGTCTTTGCGTAGATTCTGACACTAGGTGACCCCGTGTGTTAAGACTAGAACTGCTCTAGAGGGTTTTCTTGACTATAATCTTTACAGAAGCAGATTGCTAAGACTTTCTTCTGTGGAGCTGCTAGGTGGGTTTGAACCACCAACCCTGAGATTGTTGGATAAGAGAAAGCCACTTGCACTACCCAGGGACCTCTAAAGCAGAATGCAACCAGTCCTGTGAAAGGCTTGCCTGAAAGTGCTGACTTGCCCTTCCCTGCTGCCCATACTGGCCTCCAGCCTGCGCCAGGGGCCCCAACCCACCTCCTACGGGGCCCACCTGTGGTCTGGCTGTCCACTGCTGACTCAGTCTGTCCTGCCAGACTGCTTACACTGAAAGTCCTCAAGAGCACTGGCTGTGGACACCTGTGCATCCCAAGAAACCACATAACGTCTACTCAGTAAACAAAGGTCGCTGGTTCCCTCCTGGGTTACCTCTCCTCACTCACCGAGTCAAAGTAGAGCAGGATGTGGGGTCCCTCAGTCTCAAAGTGACTCACGTAACGGTCAGAGAGGGAGGTCAGCTGCAGGGAGGAGGAGATGGTGACAGGGAGGTGCACCTGGCAGGGTGCAGCCTCTGGGAGTGCTGCGGGGATGCAGTGGGACTGCTGAGGGCACACAGTCCTGCTGTGCAGCTACCATACCTTCTCCAGGTCAGCCCGCAGAGCGTGGAAGCCACTCAGGAGGGCGATGTCCGCGATGGCCATGCCAGAGAGCCCCACTTTGCCTTTCCGCCTGCAGAGAGACATAACCTCCTGTCCAGGCTCCACCTGCTGCCAGAAGTCAGACACCGGAGCCCACCTGGTCTTGCCCTCTGTCACCTAGCCCAGCAGCCACCCCCAGCACCCCCAGTGCAGCCCGGCACTCACCAGATACACACAGTGTACTGCACCCGGGACTCCTGCTCCTCCGTTGCCTTGGGTGCCTCCCTCCTGCGACGGTTCCTCCGCCCCTCAAACAGCTGCAGGGGTGTCACAGGCTGCAAATGGGTGTCCGGGTCGTCTCTGGATGGAAGCTCGTCATACTCATAGTCCTCGTAGTCCTCATTCGCTTCCACTGGCCGGGGGTGGCGCAGTGAGGAGGAACTTGGTCAGCCACTTGGCCTCTGACAGTCACCCCCCCACCCCCAGGAGGGCCCCCCATACTCACTCATGTACTCAACATAGCCTGTGACTGTCACTTCGATCTGAAGATCTTGGCAGCTTGTGTTCTTTGTGTCCAGGACATTGTAGGTTCGAAGGAGCTGGCTCACCGAGGAGGTGGGGAGAGGACATAGAATATGTGGGGCCACAGACCTCTCTCCAAGCCATAGTTAAGGCATCTGCCTGGACCGAGAGGTGAGGCCGCCAGCCGTTCGTGGCCTCCTCATAAACAGCCCGTAAATAGAATAGGCACCAAATCGGGCATAAGCATTGGGTAAGCTGGAGGGGTGGAGAGACGAGAAGGCGTGGGGGGCCCAGAGGAGGCTCACAGGTGAGGATGTGCTTGTCCCACAGGAGAAGCAGCAGTGGAGACAAGTTCAAGGAGGGGTCTGTGAGATGAGTGGGTCTGGCTGGCTAAGGCCTAACAGCATGAGCCTGTGGAGGAGTGTGACCTATGCCCCCAGCTCAGTCTCACTGTGGTGAGAACAGGGACCCAAGTGGGGGAGAGTGAGGGCAGCAAGAAGTTAGCAGACCACCTTAGCACAGAGTTCAGGACATAGTGACAGGACCATGGCAGCAGGGGAGCAAAGGAAGAGTGATGGGACAATAAGGACGGACTTAGAAAAGGGAGGCACTGAGGCGGCCTCCAGAGCAGTAGCTGGGCACCTCATGCCAGGGACTCCCATCAGCCTGAGGAGGGGATAAGGCAGGAAGAACGGTTGGGTACATGTTGTGTCCAAGGTGCTGTGGGGCTTGTGGTTCACTACAAGCCCTGGGAGTAAGGGCTATGACAGTGGTCCAGAGGCAGTGGAGACCAGAGTGAGGAAGGAAATGCCCAGGATGGAAACACAGGTGACACACTAAGCCTGTGTGACTTCCTCCTTCACTTCTGCACCCCAGCTCTGAGCACAGATCTCCCTCGGGACCCCATCTGGCCCCTGCCCTCCCCGCCCAACCCGCTTGTTTCCAGGACCCAGGAGTCCACTACTGCTGCTCTCACCTTTAAGGTTCCTTTGCTGTTTCCTGTCACCTGTACCTTTATCTTGCTGTCCAAGAAAAACTTCCAGGAACAGAAAAGAGAAAGAAGTCAGAGGGCCCAGGAAAATGTGTTCACTGCTCCACCTTCTCCCCAAAACCAGCCCCTTTCTCCCCACATTCCATTTCCCACAGCTGACACCTTCACTTGCATGACCTCGTCTCAGCCTCCCAGAACTCTGCTGTGCAGACTCTGCAGATACTGTCTGGCAGCTGAGAGAAAGGAAGCTCTGGGACTAGGTAACTCTCCCAGGGTCACGTGGCAGTCAGCTCCCCCAAGGGTCTCAGGAAGAAGCGCCCTGGGGAGCCCACAGGGCGGGAGAGTGGAATGGCTTCTGGCTGATGGCCACAGATCCAGACGGAGCGGCAACCCAGGAGAGGGAGTGGGTCACCTGCAGCTCCTCCTCCACGCCCTTGATTTGGTGGTTGTTCAGATGGAACACGTGGGACTTGAAGCCACTGCGGCCCACAGAGCTGAGGGTCACGTTGACTGAGCTGTCCCCAGTGGTGTGGGAGGCGATCCAGTATTTAGACAGGGCATCTAGGGTGATGACTGTGTCCTGGGGAGCGGGGACCAGAACTCAGCACTGGGTCTTGCGATCAACCCCTAGGCCCTGGGGCAGCCCCTACCTGGGTGCTGCGGAAGCCCCTCTGGAAGCCAGCCTGGTGAGTGAGCCAGGCTGCAGCCTGGTCGGCCATCTCGGCCTTGCCCTCCCGAAGCAGCAGGTGCAGCAGGCCGTAGGCCGTGGTTTCAATCCACAGGGCTGGGGCCTGCGGCACTGGGTCTGACGGACTATGAGGAGCCAGGGTGGGCGACACAACATTCTGAGACCCAGCAACTGGACCCCAGTACAGGTAATCTGCAGTGAAGGGAGACCACATGTGGATGGGAGCAGCCAGAGAGTACCCTAGCTGCCCACCAGCTCACCTGGCTTTACCCTAAGCACCCCTGCCTATGCTTTGAATTCCTCCCCAGGCTCTTCATTCAACCTCTCCCTTTGGGGACACTCAAGGGTCCCAAGGTCCCCCAAGTTCCAGGCCCACTGCTATGACCCCCTGTTGCTCACTGCTAGTCTCCTGGGCCATGGCCATGAGGTTGTTGTGGGCCACAGTCTGCAGGTCCTTGGGGGCCTTGGACAACGTCAAGGCATAGGCTGTGATGGCGGCCGCATGGGACCCCAGGAGCCCAGCGCTCGCTTGCTTCTCCAAGAATAAGTTTGCATTTGAGATGGAGGTTTCCTAGGAGATAAAAGAAGGGAAGGAGTTCTGTAGGCTTGCAGCTGGGTTTCTCGGGACAAAGGGCCGTGGTGGCGGACAGGAGGCCTATGAAAGAGCAGCCACTGGTGTCTTTACCACGCTCTTCTTCAAATCCTCGGCACTGTTGTCCTGGAAGGCAGCCAGCCCGTGCTGAAGGGCGATGACCACAAAGGCCGTGAGCGCTGTAGTCTCATCATCCCCCACCAAGCCCCCCTGGAGCAGAGAGGAAAGATGTCAGCCAGGGGGGAAGGGCCAAGAGGATATCCCCACCAGGGCTCCTCAGCCCTGCCTTCCCACTCCGCACCTGCATGAACCTGTGGATCACAGGACAGGAGTCCTGGAAGGAACCATCAGCCTGCTGCTGGGTCAGCAGCCACCTAGCTGTCTCCTGCAGCTTGTCAAGTGAGCCACCCATCTGCTCCTGGGCCAAACTCAGTACCTTCAGCACAAAGGCAGTGAGCCTAGAGAAGGAGGAAGGGGAAGTAGAATAAGGACTGGTCCTTGGAGGGGGCACATCCCTGCTTCCCCAGGCACCTCCACTTGTTCTTCCATCCCAGTGGACCTGGCTCTGCCCCGGCAGCCTGTACCCCTCTCGGAACCACTCTTCCAGCCTCACCAGGTACTGCTGTCCCGGTGTTTCCAAGCTGCGTACGAACCATCTGATTTCCGGAACTCCTGGATCCGCGTGTAGCCTGGAAAGGTGGGCAGCTGCTCAGGTGAAAACCACTCTCCTCTGACTTGGGCCCGAAAACACATTCCTCGTTTCCATCAGGTGCTGCTGCTTCTTGTCTCCATCCTCCTGGGCCTCCCGCCTTCCGCCAATTGCCCTCTAGCCCCATCCTCTCTTTGTTCCCCACCCAGAACCTTTCTGAATTAGATCCACAGCATGGTCCTTAGTCTCTGGTGGCAGTCTACTCCACTGCTCCGTCTTGTCCAGGTAGCTGGAAGCGGCCAGTGTGGGAGCCAAGAGGATCATGGTTTGCTCTGCGCAGCCCTGCGGCAGCCTCAAGAGGGAGGCCAGGCCTCCTGGGGACAAGGCCCCCTCAGAGCCCAAAGTGTCCAGTGCATCTGACACTAGAAGGAAAAAGGGTAAGGAAAAAGACTAGGTCTGCAGACCCAAGGCCAGGGGTTTGTGGGAGGTAACAGAGGTTCACAGATCTCACATGAATCTGAGGGAGACCCTGGGAAGGCGCAGAAGACATTCTACCTGTGATCCTGGCAAAGCTGCTGGACTCTCCCTCAGGGATAATGTTGGGATCAGAGTTGCCAGGAATTTCCAAGGTGCGGCCTTGGTACCCTGGGAAGATGGGAAGTTGGCAGCCTGTCATGTTGTCCACGTCCCCTGCTACCCTCACCCCTTAAGAAAGTGCTCTGCAGTGAGGGGTGGTTGGAGTCACTCACCCTGGGGATCGAGATCATAGACAACTTCTTCCCTGTAGGTGGTCCCTTCTTTCTGTCTCAGGAAAAACAGATCACGCAGGACTCAGAGCCTGCCCCGTCCAAGTGCAGGCTTTCCAAGACTCTGGGTTTGAGCTTCAGGGACCAAGTTGGGGTCAAACACTGGGTTTGGGTGTTGTGCTCTTGGTCTGGTTAGCACTAAGGGTGCTGTGGAGGGGAGGTCAAATTTGGGAGTTGGGGGACCTGGGGATACAGTGTCAGGGATACTGTATTCACCTGAATTTGAAGAATCTTAGACACTATGTCCCCAACAGGGATCTCAAGGGACCCTCGAGCCACCACCTTCAGGGACACATCAGCGGCTGCTGTGGGCACCATAGAGAAAGCCACAGGCCTGGCAGAGCCGGCAGGCACCAGCACCTGCTGGGCCAGCCCTCCACCCCCAGCCAGGCACAGCCCTTCCACTGGAGCCACGTGGACGCTCACCTGGAGGCAAGAAGAAGCACGGAGGGTGGCCAGAGTTCCAACCAGAGTAGGCTCCCCACTGCTCCCCTGCCCCCAGGCTCCCATCCCGACAGCCCTCTGCGCTCAGGCACCCGGGGGCCCTCACAGTCAGATCTTCATTCAGGTAGTTGTACAGCACAGGGCGCAGCTCGAGCTGCTCAAAGCGGTGGATGGAGGTGGGCAGGCGGAGGTGTAGGTGGAAGTCTCGGAACACCCGCAGTTGGGCTGGCACAGCCACACACAGTCCTGACAGGAGGACAGATGGAAGCTCAGAGGTCTAGGGGCACCGTGGCCACAGAATCCTGGGAGGGAGAGGCAAGGAGGGGCCTAGCACTCTCCCCTCCACCACTGTAGGGCTGCTCACCAGCCTCCCAGCCCAGGTGGTGTTTGGTGGAGACTTGGCCAGCTCCCGGACCCCTCCTTACACTAACAGTAAAAGGGCCAAGCAGGGAGCCAGGCTCAAGGAGAGATGGGGGGGACGACCTCACCTTTGCTCTGGGATAGGCTCACGCCATGGATCTCCCATGTGGTCAGCGAGTCGGGGATCACCAGTTTCAATCTGTGGCAGGAAAGATAGAGAAGCCCATCACATCCAGGGTGGCTCCACACACAGCTGAGAGGTGAGACCAAGTCCCCCCATGCCCTCACGTCTTGGAGCGGTCCACTGTCTCCACTCTCCACAGCCAGTTCTGAGGGAAGTAGCTGCGTACAGGGATTTCATCTTCCTCTATCAGTTCCTCCTCCTGCAGCACCTGCATGGCTGGGGGACCAAGCAAGAGAAGTGAGGAAGGAGCCGCCTGCCCCACCGGGTATCACCCCCATCCCCAGCCTACTCAGCCCCTCACCTCGGGCAAGACCCCCCCGGCCCTTGGACCGGTGATACTTCTTGCGTAGGTCCTCAGCAAACTCGCAGCAGGACAGAAAGTGCACTCGGCAGTCCGGCTTGGGAACGCGGGCCACCCGCTCTTCACAGGAGCGCCGCATGGGCAGCCGGGTCAGCCCATCTAGGCAGCAGCGCCTGGCTAGTGGGGAAGTATACTGGCCCACTGCAGGGCCAGGCTGAGTATCAACATCGGGGACAAGAAGGAGACATAGCTCGTACCCCACCCAACCCTGAATCCATACAGGACTTGCCCCTGAGAGAGGCCAGGGGAGGGAACCACCCACTTGTTCACCCTCAAGCCCAGAACTCGGCTCTCTGGCCCCAAATACAACACACAGGTGGCATGAGGAATCAAGGGGCCAAAGGCTGATCCAAGCTGACCCCTGGCTGTAAATAAAGAGCTTAATCTGGCTCTCAGGGGTCTACAACTCACGCTTCTCACTAAGGGCCTTTTGGAAGTTTGCGTTTCTCTTTTTCCGGGTTTTCTCCTGGAGGCAGCTCAGACCTGGTAGAGGGTAGAACCATGGCCAAGCCATAGGGTGTATAGCCTCCCACCTCCCCTTCCTGCTCTCCTGCCCCTGCCCAGCCCTTCCCACCCCTGTCTTCCTGTGTAACCCCAACCCAGGCCTGGCCTCCTTGCTTACTCCCCATCCACCCCTTTCCTCCTCTGCTCTCACTCTCTCTGGTTGAAGTCAAGTGTTCTCCGTCAGAAAAGGCCAGACCCGCGGCCTGAAACACCTGAAGAGCAGTGTCCCCACCACCAGGGCCACAGCCCAGGTCATAGGTGCTCATAACTTGGAAAACCTGGCAAGAAAAGGAAGGCATGTTGTGGAGACAGGAGTGGCCACGGGGCCACAGTGGTGGGTGAGAAGGGAGGATATGAACAAACATGAGAGGGATGTGGAAACTGGGAAACCAGGGCCGATGGGATGAGAGAAGCCGCAAAGAGGCCCAAGGCTGGAAGGAGAACTATGAGGAGTCTGTGGGAAGTGGGAGGCTCTGGATACCTGGCTCAGACCCAGAGCACAGGACAGTAGGCGGGTGTGGGGGGGGCAGGGGATGTGAAATGAGGCATCAAAGGGAGGGGACTGGAGAGAGGTCTTGACACACCTTGCCCATGTTGAGAGGTTTGTGCAACCTGCCACCCACAGCATATAGGGCCATGTCCACAGCTCCTAGCGCCACCAGGGACAAGGAGTCTGTTTTCAGCTGGAACTTGACAGTTTCCCCAGGATTATACTCCTTGGCACCATCCACATTCAGCTCCAGCTGGCAGAGTTGGGGTGGGGGGCAGTCAGAGAGGAGAGAACTGCTTTTGATCCTCTGCATTCTCAGTGCACCCCAAATTAAATCCATGCCCTGTGTGCAGTCATCCTGCAGCCCCCTGTTAGGAAGTGATTTGTGTCTCTCCCAAAACATGTGTTGGAATCCTGACCCCCTATATAGCAATGGAAGTAATCTAACTGGGTAACAGGGTTTCCTTTGTGGTATAGTAAGGTGGTCATTTTAAGCCGTAAAGAGCAGCATAGAAACACAGACAAGCAAAACAGAAGGCAGACAGATAGGTACCACCTGGAGATTGCCAACAAAGTGAAGAGTGTGGGGCCTAGAACAGCTGTAACAAGGATTTCCCCCAAAGTGGACAGAAAGAGAGACTTCCCCTACAGCCGGTGCCCTGAACTCAGATTTGTAGCCTCCTAAACTGTGAGAAAATTAATTTCTGCTCCTTAAAGCCACCATCTAGTGGCATAGTAGTTAACTGCCATGACTGCTAATCAGAAGGCTAGAGTTCAAATCCACCAGGCACTCCTTGGAAGGCTCTATAGGGCAGTTCTACTCTGTCCTGTAGGGCTGCTATGAGTCAGAATCAACTTGACAGCAATGTGTTTGGGTTTTGGGGAGTTTAAAGCCACCATTTGTGGTACTTCTGTTAACAGCAACACTAACAAACTAAAACATTCCCCTGACACACACATACCCCAACTCTCCTTTTACCTTGCCTTCGCAGGCATCAGCCTGGACATCTACTCGCAGGGAGTTGGCAATTGGCTGGTCTCTGTGGTAGAAGAAGGCCACAAAATGGAAGGACGGTGCCAGACGTTGGTCCACAAACACGGAGACTGAGGTCAAGGGACTTTGGGGCACTTGGTGCATGGACACGATCTCACCACGGGACAGGATCTGGGCCAAGAGTGGTCTCTTTCCATTGCACATCCTCAACCCTGCAGCCATGCCCCTGCCAGAGGGCTCCTTCCTGCCAGAGATCCTCCCTGCAGCCCAGCCCTCCTCTCTCCTCTCCCCTACACACCATGTAGTAGTAATGAGAGAAGTCTGCATTGACACCCAGGGCTCGCAAGTTCAGGCTGAGAGTGTCTCCGACACGAGGAGGCCGAAGATACAGCCGCTCAATAGACAGAAACATGGAGCTTTGTGAGGCTGGGGCTGTCACAGTCAGCCTCGTCACATCTGGATGTGGGGAGCCTGCAGACACCTAGAGCGAGGGTAAAGGTGGGCGTAGGGTCAGTGGCAAAGACCCAGGACCTAGTTCTCCCCCACTGGGGGCCATGGATCCCCAGGAACTCAGATCACCCTTCTTTCCTTCCCCACCCTCTCCCATGGAGCTGAAGAGCTGGGTGGGGGAATCTCACCAGGAGCTGCAGTTCTCGGGTACTCTGAGGGATGTTGATGAGAATGTTGGCTTGGCCACTGTCATCTGTGTTCTGCTGGAAGTCCTGAGTTTTAGAAGCAGACCCGGGAGAAGACAACTCGGCAGAAATTTTCACAGGAATGTCAGCAGCTGGGGAGCCCAATATGTCATGGACCCGAGCCTACATGGTTGGAGAAGCCATTGAGAAGGGAAGCAACAGACAATGAGAGGACTTCCCTCTTTCTTCCCGGGCTCTGCCCTCTAACACGACCCCAGCCCCACACTCTCATCCTGGCCCTCCAAGAGAAACCTGCAGCAGAAAGGGGGCCCCCGGCACAAGATGGCGCTTGGTATGGCTAAGATCCAAGGAAAAGGGAGATGACACGAAACGCCAGGATGTCAGCTCAGCCTCCTCCAGCTCCCCGCCTGCAAGACATGACAACAGAGAGGTAGAGGACAGAGTCCCAGGGAAAGAGGAACAGGCGTATGATAGTTGTGGAGACAGAGACCCCCTCAGGGGCACAGGCCAGCTCAGTCCATCTGTCTGTGTCCCAAGGCCCAACATAGACTCTTAGGAGACCCTGGTGCCACCATGGTTAACTGCTTGGCTACTAAGCTGAAAGGCTGGCAGTTCAAATACCCTGCCTGGCTGCGTCACAGGAGAAAGACCTGACAATCTGCTCCTGTCAAGATTACAGCTTAGGACACCTTATGGGACAGTTGTGCTATGTCACATGAGGTTGCTATGAGTTGCAATCAACTCGACAGCACCTTACCAACAACAACAGGACCCAGCACACAGATGGTCCCAACATACGTCTGTTGAATTAATTTATTTAAAAATGAGTAAATGAACGAGCCAAAAACATGGAGACAGGGGATTACCCAGAGACAGAGCTAGGTTGAGACTGAGTCTCCAGAGTCTTTCCTGGCTTTGGGCCGAAGCAGAAGGTGGAAACTGTGTGTATGGGTGTGAGGGGAGACACAGGTGTTGACACTCGAGAACACAGAGTCAGCACAGAGGTCAGAGGCACGTCTCAGCTAATGACGAGTGGAAGCCACCCACCTGGAGACTCAATGATGGCTGCTGCAACATAAAGACGCAGCCCCAGAAGGTCAGTGACACCGATATTAAGCTTTTCCAGGGCCCCCCGGACCTCGGTCTCCGTGAGGGAAATGTGGCTCTGGCCATCCACCAGCTGGCACAGAAAGGCAACGGGACATGAAGTGAGACTTGAACCTCTGACCTCACTCCCTTTCCCTCTCTCATCTCCCGCACCTCCCTTGCCTCCCTTTCTACCTTGGTCTGACTCTCCAGCCCCCGAAGGAACTTCTTCTCACCATCCTCACCCAGGAGCCCAAAGCGCACATATGCCAAACCCTGTACCGGCTTTCCATAGAGGTACCTGTGGCCAAGGGCAGATTGCAAAGGGGATGGGCCAAGGGGCCGCAGGATATAACGAAACGGTCTGGGAGGGACATAGAGGTGGGCCTGGGGTAAGGCAGGTGTCCCTGGCATGTTCACACCGACTGGAGAGCTCCAGGCGGCCTGGGTGGGTTGGAGGGCAGTTACCTGGCTTGGATGTCTAACTGGATTTCATCAAGGAACCCAGGCACCGTCAGGATGTATGGCTTTCCAGGGATGATCTTCACCTCAAAGTTGGGAAGAACTTATCCAGGGTAAAGGGGAAGCAGGTCAGGTTCTTGTGAAAGGACCCTTCAAAGACTTACCTCCCCTCCAGGATGCAGCACCCATGACTCCCTGGCTTTGCTGGGCCACTACCCTCTCACTTTAAACCCTTGTGTGTGTCCCTCAGGAAGGGACAGGACTGACCCTTGTGTCTCCAGTTCTCACCGTATGTCTTCACCTCAAACTGGGTGCTGCTGTTGGATTCTGGGGCACCTGAGAATTGGGCTGAGATCTTCCAAATCCCTGGCCTGAGGACAGACACAGAGGGGACTCAGCTTGCTTGGGCTAAGGAGTGGAGGAGAGGGAATGACCACGCTGCCTAGAAACAGAACTGCAGGTAAAGCCACGGCTTAAGGCTCAGGGAGCTCGGGGATGTTCTCTGTGTGTGTCACAGGCAACAAGAGGGATGGGCAGCCCCAGGTGGAAGAGCACTCACTCTGAGATGTCTGGGATCACAAAGTCTTCCTGGTAGATGGAGGTGGCCGAGAATATCTGTCTCTTCCGCACTAGGAGGCCCTGAGAGTTCTGCAGGGGGAGGAGAAGCAGCCAGGAAAGGGTGGATAGGTATGGACTCAAATCAGTGGTCAGGATCAGGAGGTCAGAGGTTGGGGTCTCACCTCCACAGTGACCGTGAGGGAATCTGTGGACGGACGCATCTTTTGATCCAATGCAAAGACCCGGTAACGGACTAGGGGGTGAGGTGGCAAGAGGTTAGGAGGAGCTGAGGGGCAAAGGGAGGGTGGACTCTGACTCCCCCATTCCAGGAGTGAAAAGGAAGGGAACACACATTTGCTAAGTACCCCCTTTTGTGGCAGGCACTTTACTTGTCTCACCTAAGAAGCACGACATGTGTCCCGAGTAGGCCGGGAGGGAGTTAAAGGTAGGGCCCTGAGGTTGCACGTGCAACTCACCGCGCTGGCCAGGATTGTAAACTGGCTGGTCGGTCTGCAGAAATAGGTGTCCTCGGCGAGAAGAGAAGAGCAGGTTGACACCCTGAGTGTCCACCTTCTTGGACAGAGAGTCCTTCAGCCATGATGACTTGGCCACCAGCTGTACCACAGGGCTTTTGTGGAGGCCTCTGAGGCCACAGTTCTCAGTATTTTTCAGGGGGGTCTGTCAGGGCAGAGAGAGGGAGTCATCAGAGATGGGAAGAGCGGGACAGGACTGAGGCAGAGAGCCAGAAGACTAGCTGGGGTGGGAGGAGAGAAGAGTACAGGCGCCGATGAGGAAAGACAGACTTTTGCATAAGACAGAGAGAAGCAGGGTGGGAAGCCCCAGGAAGCAGCAGTGGGGTTTGGTTACCTCGAGGCTGAGTACTATGAAGTCTTTTTCTGAGGTGAGGGTAAAGTCCACCTCCGGGGTGCAGCGGTTATTGACATTAGGGTCGCTTGGGTTTCTCAGATACACTGATCCTTTCACTACCTGGCCCCGGGGAACACCCTGGAGCTGGACCCCCACTGATAGGGGGACTCCCAGGTGAACCACGTTAGGAGAAAACAGGAGCAATCTGGAGACAACAGGGGAGAGTCAGCGGGTGGACTTCATGCTGGCCCTTCCACTTGCGCTCCCCGACCCTTGAACCCCATCTCTTAGCCTGTAGCCAGCCCTGCCCCAACTCAAGGACCCAGCATCCTGCCTTCAGGACCTGGATTTCTGCAGAGACAAGGTGAAGAAGCTGGAGGCCCAGATCAGCCCCCAGAGGAACCTCATGGCTAGCAGATCCACGACGGGTCAGCTCGGTCTGTCCGTCTGCTCCCTTCTGGTCAGCTTAGGGCTTCGGGCAGAGTCAACTCTGGATCTTGCTCCTCCCCTGGCCCAACTAAGCCGAGAAACCATGTGACAGCCAAGAAACGCAACTGGCCCTAGGCCCGGTGGGGGGCAGGGGGGGCGGTGCCGGACACCTGGGTCTTTAAGGGAATCTTGGCCCAGAGATAAAGCCTGTCCTTCTGCATTAACCCTTCACATTCCACCCCCTAGGCACTTCCCCCTACCGGGTATATCTCTGTGTGTGTATGTCTCTACACGTTTGTGTATGTATGGCCCAGATGTGCAGAAGCAAAGAGTGTAACAAAATGAGAATGGGCCTATAAAACACTTGTCTCTTGATTTCACCCCCACAGAAAATAGAACTACACTCGGCTTTTGCTTGTTGTTGGTCTTAACAGAAGTTCTGTGGCTCAAGAGATCAGGCATGCCCTCACTGCAGCCCAGGGAGCACAAACCTGAACATTGATGTTAATGCTTCTTCTGCCTGAACAATGAGGCAAAGCTTAGGCCTAACCTTGGCTTTACCTCTACCCCCTTAAGAGACCCAGAAGGTGCACAGTACGCTAAACAAAGGACATCCGGTAAACCTCACAGGCAGAAGTACTTTATTTGGCTGTTTCAACACCAATGTGACGGAGAGAATCCTACCCTCTCCCCCAACTACCCCCCCAAATCCCACCTCCCTGTCTCAAAAAAGTAACCAATACTTTTTTGCATGAAAGGCAGCAGCCCCAGCCTTGTCCCAGTTTCAGGCTTCACTGCTGTGGAAGGGCACCGAAGCATTACCCAAACCCTACCACTGGGGTCAGAGCCCATGTAAACAGCAGCAGGCACATCTGACCCTTTCCCTGGACATGAGTCTAACACTGATCTGGCTCCCGAGCTTTTCCAAGGTCACCCTATCTCAGCCACTAGGGGCTATACTCCTGGGCCCCGCTTGCTCATGCTGAGAGGTCAGAATCTTCAGGTCTCTGGCAGACGGAGGAGGGTTCCAGAAGTGGTAGAGACACTGCAAGAGAAAGACAAGGCTGGAGTCGGATGTCCAGGCCTAAGGTTAGGTGAGAACTCAGAATCTGGCAGGGAACGTGCCCAGTATTCAGGGAAAAATGAGAAAGGAGCTGGGCTTGTCCAGTGGCTTAAACGTGAGCAAGAAGAAACCCAACTTTGGGTCACTGCTCTGTATCATCTGGCCAGGGGCTGAGGGCAACTCACCAGTCTACCAGCTGGGCTCCAATGAGGTCATGCACATGGTAGGAGAGGCCAAGCCGGACGCTGACAGGCGCCCGCCGGCCCAGAAGTTCTGACAGGAGCAGCTCCCGGTACTTGGCCTTCCGGACCATGCCAAGGACGGCCTGGCGCCCTGGAGGAAACAGTACAGGGGAGCAGAAAGGTGAGCAGAGCCTGAAGGCCTAAGGAGCCACCAAAGAAATGTGTCTTCGAGAGGCTGAGGGCTTGAGCACACCAGGGCTACCTTTAACAAAATATTTGATGAATTTTCCAGCTCCAGGCACGGCTAGCCACCAGCTCCCAGCATCACGGACAGTGAGGACCCCGGCATTTACCAGCTGCCTAAGGACAGTAAGAAGCCAAGAAGTAAACATTGGCTCTGACAACCATCTCTCCTCCTCACTTCATCCCCATTCATTAAATACTGGACACTAAGTTCCAGAAACAGCAACAGCCACGCAAGAAGGTATGGATAAGAAAACACCAGCCAAGGCAGCTCTCTGTATGCTTGCACTTCCTCCACCTGGACTTCTCTCCCTCAACTCTTCTCCGGTCCCTGCTACTCGTCCATTAAACAGTCCCTCCCCTCAGAAGCCCTCCCTGACAACTACCCTGACACACACTCACTCCCGCTGCCAAGGGAGGTTCTCCTCTGAGCAGTCCTACCACGGCCGTGCACACCTACCATGGCTCCCACCAATCTCACTGAAAGTATACAATCGCAGGTCCGTTTCCCACTTGACATCAGTACTTTAGTTTATTTTCACATACGCCATGGGGTACAAAGTAGGAACCAAATACAGCCAGATATAACCAAATCAAACCCATTGCTGTCAAGTCGATTCGGATTTACAGCAACCCTGTAGGACAGAGAAGAACTGCCCCATAGGGTTTCCAAAGGGCGCCTGGTGGATTCAAACTGCCAACCTTTTGAATTGCAGATATAACACTTACAACTAATCTCCCAGGGTTTCCAAGCCAGATATGGGTTCCCAAAATTACATTTCTGTTTACCCTTTGCCTGTTCCCATCCCTTATCCTCAGACCCAGTGTGACTCACGGCAGGCATTTATGGTTCCTTGCCAAGCCCGTGGAAACACTGGATTAGCCATCCAGATCTCTGGAAGTCTACTCCAGGGCTTCTTCTGAGGCCCAAGGTAAAACAGGCCTCCTCTCTTAGGTAGAGAAAAACAAACGTGCGTCACTTTACTAAAGAAAAGCATCACTGGCAGCTCCACTAGAAGGAAAAGGGCCAGGAGGAAGAAGATGGGCCAGATGCTTGAGTCTGCTGGTCCCCAAGTCTCACGTGATTTCTGAGTCCCTGAAGCCAAAGGTCTGTGTCATCTGGTCCTGCTGGAAGCTAAGGTCCCCACAGGCTGGAATCACTAAAGCCAGAAACTTCTGCACAGCTCCAGCATATGGTCGGCCATTGCTGGCCTTGAGGACCTGGAACCAGAGACAAGAGATTTGGTCTGGCCCCATCTCAGCCTCTGCCAAGCTCCATCCCCAGACCTACACTGCTCTTCCAACCTTTTCCCCTCTTGGTCATGTTCTTCCCTGTCTCATTTCTTCCTTCTCCTCCTCTCTCTCCTTCTCATACTGTCACTTACCAGAGCCCTGTGCCCCTCTGTGGGGTGGGGGAATTGTCTCTTTATACTTGTTGCCTAACTTCCTTCTCCCTCCACCCCCCAATATGCACAGTATGCACAAACAGTCACACGCACTTTGGTCTTGTAGTCCTCGGTGAAGATAATCCCATGGGCATCCACATCGAAGCCCAGCTGG
The DNA here is from genome assembly GCA_028571685.1 of Heterohyrax brucei. Classification (NCBI taxonomy): domain Eukaryota; kingdom Metazoa; phylum Chordata; class Mammalia; order Hyracoidea; family Procaviidae; genus Heterohyrax; species Heterohyrax brucei. The sequence goes on along the minus strand of CM053144.1, from coordinate 50,021,553 downwards.
ATGACTCTGATCTCCCCCTGCTCTTGAAGTTCCTTCTATCTCCACAGCAATGGGGGGTAAAAAGAAAGAAGGGTGTTAGAGAAAGATGCGTTGCTAAACTTCTGGGCACTTTGGGGCATGGAAATTGTGTTTGCCTGTATTTGAGTTTTTCCTCTTAGTAAAAGAAAAACTATGTGGGGAAAACAACCAGAGTGACCCTTAAAAGGACTTTTCTAACTAGTTACCCACCTTTTCATCCCCCTGCCTCATCAAATACCTACCAATCAATGTGTATTTTCTAATACCAATCATATGCCAGGCACTGAGATAAAATAGTGATTAAGACATAGGTCCTGCCCTTAAGAGACTAACAGTCTAAATGTTTGTTGGGGTTACATGGGAAGGAGTATACAATAAAATGTTTAAAACACTGCTAGTGAAGTGGCCATCTAAGCAGCATCTAAGGAGCAAAAGAGAATGAAAGACATCAAAGACATGATCCCAAGAGACAGAAAGGACCACATAATCCAAAGACTACACCAGCATGAGACCAGAAGAACTAGATGGTGCCTGGCCACTACCAATGAGTCCCTGACATAGCAGGAGAAAAATGGGTGTGCAGAACTAGAATGTTATTATAAAAACCAGATTTGATGGTCTGACAGACTGGAGGGTCCCTGGAAAACATGGCCCCTGGACTCTCTGTTAGCCCAGAACTGAAATTATTCCCAAGCCAACTCTTCAGACAATACTTGAACTGGACTAGAAGACATAAAATGATAACTGGCAAAGAACGTGCTTCTTGGCTTACGTATATACATGACATTAACTGGGAAGCTGTTGTCCAGAAGCAAGATGACAAGGCAGAGGGGGACAGGAGTTACTTCACAGACACAGGAAATATACAACAGAAAGGAAGAGTGTGCTGTCACAGGGTAGGGAGAGCAGCTAGAGTTATATAGCAGTGCATGCATGTTTTGTTTGAAAAATTGATGGATTGTAAACTTTCACTTAAAGCACAATAAAATTAAAACAAAAAAAATTGCTAGTGGCCATCACAGGCATAACTATTGTTATCTACTCCTCTGGAGTAAAAGACAAAGAAAGAAGCCAATTGGAAAGAAAGAAGAAATTGGTCTAAGGACTAATAGCCTGCATGAACTATGCTTTCATCTATCCTAAGACCAAAAGAACTAGATAGTGTCTTCTGACCAGGGACACAGTAGATGGTTCCAGATAGAATGGAAGAAATATGGAAAACAAAAAGTCTTAAAGGTCATGGTTAATGTACCAGTAGAGACTATAGGGACCCCCAAGACTATCACCCTAAGATACTCTTTAAGCTTTATACTAATTCCACACTTGGATGTAATCTTTCAGCTAAGTAACAGATTAGTTCATAAAAGAAACAATTTCACCTCTGAGTACTGTGCTCCTTTAAAAAAAAAAAAATTTCATCTACATAAGACCAAATGGTCAACATTCACCCTAAAGCAAAGATGAGAAAAGGAGGGCATGGAAGTTAGAATAATGGAAACAGGAATGGAAATAACGAAAATGTTAGCACACTGTGAAAAAATGTAACCAGTGTCACTGGATAATATGTACAGAAAATGTTAAATGGGAACTTACTTTCCTGTTTAAACTTTTATCAGAAACACAATAAAATACTGTAATTAGAAACATCTAAAAAAAAAAAGGAAAGTAGGATCTCTGTTTCCCAGGACAGGGCAAGAACCGACTCACCCAATGAAAATGAATAAAAGTGTCAGCTAAAACATTTTTTTTTTATCAAGCATTCCATTAGTGAATCCACAAGATAGAATACAGAGTTATCAGACTAATACATAACTAAATGAAAATAAGAAATCATAGAGGTATCTATAGCATAGAAGACATTTGTTGATCTGGGTAAATCTTTCCAGCACACAGTCAAAAATAACTAGGCACCTGAGGAAACAAAACCCATAAGCAAGCACCAGAAGAAACACAACAGAAACAGACCCAAAAGGACATCTAATATTAGAATTATCAAAAACAGACTATTAAAAAAAACAAAAACCTACGATTACAATGCTTAAATAAATAAAAACTAAGATGGAAAATTTCAAGATCTCAGCTACATCCTAGTAACTTGCTATTCTATATCACTATCTTAGTTCTCTCCAAATTTTCATACACAACTGTCTACTACATTGTCTCAGTTATCTAGACAGTGCTGCTATAACAGAAATATCACAAGTGAATGATTTTAACAAAGAGAAATTTATTCTTTCACAGTTTAGGGGAACAGAAGTCCAAAGTCAAGGCACCAGCTCTAGGAGAAAACTTTCTCTCTGTGCTGGCTCTGGAAGATGGCCCATTTCACTTTCTCTGGTCCAGTTTCTCAATGTAGGGACCCCCAAGTCCAAAGGATGTCTTCTGTTCCTGACTCTTCCTTCTTGGTGGTAGGAGGTCCCTATCCTCTATACTGATCTCTCTTTTACATTTCAAGAGACTGACTCAAGATAACAATCTAATTCTGCAGTGTGCCCTGCTTTTAATGAAGCAATTATCCAAACAGGATCATAATCACAGGCATAAAGGCTGGCTTTACAACACAAAGAATAATTATGTTAGATCACAAAACGGAGGACAGTGACACAAAATGAAGTACAGGGAATCAAGCCTACCCAAGACTACATACACTTTTTGCCTCGGGATGCCCTACAAGTACCTCCAATTCAGCTTGTACAAAACTGAACCCATGATCTCCCTGCAACAACTCAGTCTGCTCCTGCTCTAGGGGGAAAAATGGAAAGTTATCCTGAAGTCCTCCACTTCTCTCTCTCCCTCATCCTCACCCTCATCCATCTTCTCCCTCCCTACTGCCCATTACTGCTGAGTGGGTTCAGACTCATAGCAGCCTTCTCTATTACTTTGCCACAATTTAGGTCTTCCCAAATTCTCAGCTACATCTTCCCAGTTAATCTCCCTGCCTCATCTTATTATTTCTAACCCACCCAATTCCCTCTGCTTATACTCTGTACCAGCTCACGGCCTTCAGAGTAATAGTGCAACAATATTGAAGTACAAGGCTTGTCAGGATATAATGCAGCCTATATTCCCAGCTCTTAACGCTTCAACTATGCCCAGTGATTCGGCTTCCCCCAAAGCCTAGCTTTTCCACCTCCCTAACTTGTCACGATAAGCCAGTTCTACCATGCCCTCTAGGGGTGCTATGAATCGGACCGACTCCACGACAGTGGGTTAACTTGTCGTGTTTTCTACTGTCATGTTTTCTTAACAAGGTCTGTCACATTCTTGGAAACCCTGGTGTCATAATGGTTAAGTGCTCCATCTGCTAACCAAAAGGTCACCAGTCGCTCCTTGGAAACTCGATGGGTCAGTTCTACTCTGACCTAGAAATAGGGTAGCTTAAATCGCAATCGACTCTTGGAAGTGGGATTTTTCGGTTTGCGTCGCATTCTCAGTGATATAGAAGAGCCTGGCATAGTTCTTGCCCCAGAAAAGTCTAACGTTGCTGAATGGCTGGCGGACCAACTGAGTGTCTGGATGATGGGGGAGCCTCCGGAGGGACAGCGAGGCCGGAGGGAGTCCTCGGTCGGTCACTCCGACACCCCTCACCAGCTGCCGGTCGGCCACCGTGCGGTCCGGCACAAGGCTGTACACCTGGCTCCTTAGCGCGATGGGCGGGAGCGCATCCTCAAACAGGCCTCGTGGGAACAGCTTCATCAGCTCCCCGAGAGCCTCGCGCGCCGACCCTGGGGACAGACCGGACACAGCGCTGTGCACCCTGTGGAGCAGGCGACCGCACCTCAGGGGGCGCGGTTTCCTCCAGTATCCATGGTTACTGGAAGCGAGCCCCACCCGCCGGGGTCTTTAGCCCCGCCCCGGGTTGCCATGATTACCTGACTCTGCCCTCAGAAGATCCGCTTCTCCATTAGCACGCTCCCGCCGCCTCTTCAGCCCAAAGGTCTCTGAGACCAGGCGATGCCTCTTCCGGCTCATATCCCGGGTCTTCCAGCTTTACAGTGCTGTGGAAGGGGCAGGGACCGAGAGCCGGGAGCGTTAAAGCAGGGTCTTCCGGCGCAGAGAAAATGACATCAGGCTTACTGGCCGTACCTCCTTGGAGACCGGGAGGCGGAGAGTGAGAACGACTACGTGATGACCAAAAGCCGTCCCCTTGCCGTCAATCTCTCGGCCCCTTGTGGGAGAGGCGGTGCCAAGGCGAATACCGCAGCCCCGCTCTGCCGCTGATTGGCTCCCTCCATGAGCACCCACGTCCAGGCCGCGTGATCGGGGCGGGGCGAGGCGCCGAGGTGCAGCGCTGGGACCAGCCTCCAGGTGCAAAGCACAGCCATTCATCGATTTGCCCGCCACTGTCGCTGAATGAGCGCGTCACCTAAAGCAGGAGAACTACCTTTGAATCCTCTGCGGCTTCCTAAATTCCTGACATAACTTCATATCCCTGAGGCGGTGCAAGTTGAGGTTGGGAGACTTTGAGGTAACCAGATCTTGTTTTTGAACCCAAACTTCCTAACATTATTGCGTTTGGACGAAGGTGTCCCGGGAATGGGAATAGAGGCCATGGGAGACGCGGGGTGTGTGCCTGGCTGCAGTTGTTTGAGCTGCTGGAATCTATTTGTTTCAAGACCAGAACCTGGCATTTGGGAGGCCCACCTAGTCTTGATAGAGAGTCACCTTTCTCCGTAACGTGTTCAGTAAAATGGGAACTGTTTCCCCCTCTCAGAATTACATGGAGCCCAGAAGGACCAAGAAAAGAGCTGGGGTACCAGAAGTAGCTGAGCCTCCGAACAAACTCCCCCACCCGGCACCCTCACTGCCCACAGACCCTGCCCTCTACTCTGGGCCTTTTCCTTTCTACCGGCGCCCTTCTGAACTGGGCTGCTTCTCCTTGGATTCACAACGCCAGTACCACGGAGATGCCCGAGCTCTACGCTACTACAGCCCACCCCCTATCAATGGTCCGGGCCCCAACTTTGACCTCAGAGACGGGTACCCTGATCGGTACCAGCCCCGGGATGAGGAGATTCGAGAGGGTCTGGACCACCTGCTACGCTGGCTTCTGGAACATCGAGGCCAGCTGGAGGGGTGAGCGAAATCTCTTACACAGGGAGAACCAGAGATATGCACTCCCTACTTAAAACTGTTGTTATTCAGTGGGTCCTAGAATGGCTGAGTTGATTCTGACCCATAGTGACCCCATGGGAACTGCCTCACAGTTTTATGGGCCGTAATCTTGACACAAGCAGATTGCCTGCTCTTTTTCCCAGAGAGTGCTTGCTGGGTGGGTTCAAACCACCAACTTGTTGGTTAGCAGCTGAGAGCTTAACTATTGCACCACCATGGTTCCATCCCTTTAAAATTAAGAGGGTTAAACCTGGAGTGAGAATCAGTCTTCGGAAGGAACTTAGGCTATTCTCTGGGGGAGCAAGCCCAAGCTAATGCTTGTCAGCCCTCCAGCCTCTAACTCCTCCCTCTCAGCGGTCCAGGCTGGCTGGCAGCAGCCACAGTGACATGGCGGGGACACCTGACAAAACTGCTGACGACACCATATGAACGGCAAGAGGGCTGGCAGCTGGCAGCCTCCCGGTTCCAGGGGACCCTGTACCTGAGTGAGGTGGAAACGCCAGCTGCTCGAGCTCAGAGGCTTGCTCGGCCACCCCTCCTCCGAGAGCTTATGTACATGGGGTACAAATTTGAGCAGTACATGTGTGCAGGTGAGGGTTGGCCCTCTCTGTAGCTTCATCCACTTTCCCCAGAGTTTGAGTCCCCTCCCCTCCCATCACTTCTCTCCTTGCACAGACACGCCTGGAGGCTCCCCAGACCCTTCTGGGGAGGTCAACACCAACGTGGCCTTCTGCTCTGTGCTACGCAGCCGCCTGGGGAACCACCCTCTGCTCTTCTCAGGGGAAGTAGACTGCACAGACCCCCAGGCCTCTTCCACCCAGCCCCCCGCCTGCTATGTGGAGCTCAAGACCTCCAAGGAGATGCACAGCCCTGGCCAGTGGAAGAGTTTCTACAGGTTCATGGTGGGGGTAGGCAGAGTGACAACTGGGAAAGGGACCTGGAGTGGTGAAGGACATTTATGAGGGAGGGCAAAATGCTGGGAAGAGGTTCCACTGACCCCTTGTCGTTCCTGACAGGCACAAGCTCCTGAAATGGTGGGCTCAGTCATTCCTGCCTGGGGTCCCAAAGGTAGTTGCCGGCTTCCGTAACCCGGAGGGTTTCATCTCTTCCCTGAAGACCTTTTCTACCATGGAGATGTTTGAAAATGTCAGAGTAAGGCAATGGTGTTGCAGCACCCACGTGTTATCACTCAACTCCAAAACTGAAGCACTCATGTCCAGGCTTGCCTTCCCCTTCTCCCACCCCTCCCTCCCTGCCAGTCTTCTGCCTCTTCCCCTGCCCACTCCAGAATGACCGTGACGGCTGGAACCCCTCCGTGTGCATGAACTTCTGTGCCGCCTTCCTAGGCTTTGCCCACAGCACGGTTGTCCAAGATGACCCCAGGTGAGGTGCTCAGCTCTGCCCCTTCCTACTTGGTCCTAGAGCTGGGCCTCTAGCCCTCACCCCTGCCTCCCACTGCCTCCAGGCTTGTCTACCTTTTCTCCTGGGAGCCCACTGGCCCGGTCACCGTGTCGATACATCGAGATGCACCGTATGCCTTCCTGCCCACATGGTACGTGGAAGCCATGAATCAGGACTCTCCATCACCCCCCAAGACTCCCTCCCCCAAGCACTGATGCTTCAGAGGGGCTGGTCCCGTCTGTGCACAGATAATAAAAGCATATTTCTCTAAGTGGTTCACTCTGCTGTTTTCAAGCACGTATGGGTGGCTTGCTGTTTTATTACATTTTTACACAGGGCTTGTTCCCCAGGCAGCTCACTGGGTATACAGGCTGGCTGCAAAGACGATGTCCCGCCGTAGTAGCGTAGCTGCTGTCTCCATCTTGGCACCTAGCACAGGTTCACCCACCAGACGGGCCGCCCCCCGCAGAGAGCGACACATCTCAGCCAGGCGCTGGATGCAGCGGACCACCAGGCCCTCGGGGGTCCCCGAGAGCCCTGCCAACTCGGAGAAGGGCTGTGGGGAGAGCAGAGAGTGAGGGCAAATGCTGTAGGCCTGGGCACACTCCCCAATCAGCCGTGTGCATTACTCTAAGCCCCCATCACTTACCATGCCCCGGGCCCACTCGTACACAACCTCAACCAGCCCAAAGTTCAGCTCCCCAACAAATTCCTCCACTGACTGGTTCAGGCCACAGGCCACCTGGACCTCGCCGATCCGCTTAGCCACAGCCCGGACCCGCTCCACACCCTGCAGATGGGAAGGAAGGGTTCAAGCCTGCTTCCTGCCCCAGGACAGGGAGGCCCAGAGCAAGAAGCCTTTGCCACTCTTAGGGGCACTTTACAACCTGATGGCTGATGGTACTTGTGTGGGGTGGGATACAGAGCCAGCATATGGGAGGTAGGAATCCCCTACCTCCTTGAGGGTGCTCGGGAGCTGATTCCCAGGGTCCCCAGAACTCTGGCAGACGAGGCCAGAAAGCAGGGCTGCGATCTCCTCAGGCCGCAGGGCGCTCAGTGCATTGTCAAACATGAGCTCAGTGAGGAGCAGCTCATGGCTGCTCATGGCACAAGCCACCCGCCCTGCCAGCTTCACAGTGCCTCCCTCGTCCACATAGCCCAGGGTCCGGAGCACCTGAAGAAAGAGGAGAGACCATGGGGAGTCTGTGTCTTCTCCCACAGCAGTCTCCCACCCCTGTCCCTCTGCCCCTCCCACCTCTACACGCTGGTGGTACTCGGGGAGCAGCAGCAGTGACTGGTCTGACAGCAGGAAGCGCAGCTGCTCCATCTCCTTCTGGATCTGCACTCGCTCCCGTAGCTTTAGGTACTGCAGAGAGCCCGGCAGGCGCCCATCAGCCCTCCCCTCACCTCTCAGCAGGGCAGTACCAAGGGCTGAGCTGGAGGCAGCTGTGTACATGAGGCCAGAGAGGAAAAGCACATGCCTCCCAGCCTGAGGGCTGGCACTGGGAGCCCCACCTGGGCAGGGAAACGGGGGCTGTGCACACACTGAGCTCCCTGGATGAGCTCTTCCAGCTTGTGGGCCCGGAGACCACCCTCCACCACTGACACATCCTTGAGCTGCAGATCGTTGACAGGGTCGAGGATGGGGGGTCCTGCTGGGTAGGCTTGAGCCAGGCGCAGCAGTTCCTGGACAGCAGTGCTCACAGCTGCAAGGGGAGGATCCTTCCTGAGGAGGGAACAGGTCTTGAGAGGAAGTGGCTTCTCTCCCATGGAAGTCCTCTCAGGTTGGGCCCCCCTCAGGCTGGAGAAGCCCCCTCAGCATACCCACCCCTAACCCCTGCAATATGGCCCCTCCACAAAAGGCCTCCCCAGCATCTCTGACTTGAATTTTGGTTGCTGCCTCTTGCTGAAGTCCTCTAAGATCTTCTCCCCATTCACCCGGAGCACCTTCGTGGTGATAGCGGCCAGGTCTCCTGGCTGGAGCTTGGCCACAACGTGATCACAGGGTCCTGCGGATACAGGGAAAGAGGTCAGGCCCTCCCCATGGACCCAGGCATCCCCCCACATGGCTGTCAGAACCAGGCACCTGCTTCACTCTCACCTTCAGGCAGGAACAGCTTGAATCCCACGAGGTCATCTGGAAAGGGCACCTCTGGGGTAGCCATCCCCTTGTCCTGTGGGTCCTCGGACATAGGCTTGTCACACAAGATCAGAGTGGTGAATACTCTGCTGGTGGAGTTTGAGGAGACCTGGGGAGCAGGAAGGTCAGGGTAGGGTGTGAGGAGTAAACATCAAAGGTGGAGACCAAATCCCCACCCTTGCGGAGGCAGCCATGTTAGAGTCCACCAGTATAGAGGGATGACCAAATCAAATAATCAGGGCAGAGTTTGCGGGGACAGAGAGGTGGAAGGAAAAGAAGGGAGAGGGAGAACAAGAACACGGTGTGGCTACAACCTTCCCCAGCTTCTGGGCTCCTGGTCCCCATCCCCTTCACCTGCAGGATCACCCCCAAGGCGTTGTGATGCTCCTGATTCTTCACGACCACCACCCTTCCAGCTGAGAGAGATTTCAGCCCGTTCACAGACTCCATGATGCGCCGCTGAAGAGCAGAGGAGTGCACGGAGGGTAAAGGAGGAGGGGTCGTGAGGGACAGTGGGACCGGGTGCAGGGTCCCCATTATCCCCTCAGCACTTACATACTCACCTGGATCAGGCTGCGCGTCTCTGTCAGTTCCTCCCCCCAGCTGTAATACTCAGGCAGGTCGACCAGCTGGCCAGTCACGTCAGGCTCCTCCAAGGCCTCCAGTCTCTTGGTCAGCTCAGCCAGAGACTGTTCACGGGCCTGAGGGGCAGGGGTTGTCACAGGAGTGTCTCAGGCCTAGCCTACCACTGCCTGCCTCACCCTCGCCTGGCCTCTATATGGCCATCTCTTCCCAGCCTGGCTTTTCCTGCCTGGTACACTGGTCACCCAACTCCCCCACCTTGCTGTCCTTGCGGGACGGAAACTCTGAGAAGCTCCTCTTCATCATGTCCTCCACCCTGAGGGCATCCACACGCAGCAGGTTGAGGATCATGGTGTATGTGAGGCGGAACTGGGACTGCAGCTGAGATGGCTTCCCCTGAGGCCAGGTCAGAAAAGTCAGGATGATCCAGGGCACAAGCTAACCCCCTCTTCCCCAGCTACAACCTAGTCCTCTGGGAACTCCTTCTAGTCCCAGCTCTGCAATCATGAGGCCCTAGGGCAACTGCTTGCCCCTCTACTCCGTAAAACAAGGGAGCTAGACTATATCATAAGCAAACTCTAGAAGGCCCCATCAAGCTCCATGATTCACAGTAGGGAAACACTACAGGAAATGGGATCTCTTGGCTCCAATCTCATCCCCAGACTTGTTCACTCAGCTTGGCTTCAGCGAGCTGCGGCTGCACAATGGTTATGACTGAAAGGTTGATGGTGGGAACCCATCGAGCAGCTCTGCAAGAGAGGGACTTGGCCATCTGCTCCTGTAATGATAGTCCGGAAAACCAGACAGGGTGGTTCTACTCTGCCAGGTGAGGTCATGAAGACACCTAACAACAACAGCTTGCCTTTTCCCAGGCAAAAGAAAAAAGAAGGAAAAGAGGAGAAAGGAAAGCAAGCTGGAAAAAAGAGAAGCCAGCAGGCTCCCCAGAGCTGGGGTGTGCCGGGTGGCCTCCTGTGCCTGCTCACCATCATCATGCGGTGCAGGTCTGCCATCTCAGGCACGCGGCCCTTACAGAGCAGGATGACAGTGCCTGTGGGGTCCAGGCCCCGCCGCCCAGCCCGGCCTGCCATCTGCACATACTCCCCGGGGAGCAGGTCCCGGAAGGTGGAGCCATCGTGCTTGCGCATGGAGTCGAACACCACTGTTCGGGCCGGCATGTTGACACCCATGGCGAAGGTCTCTGTGGCAAACAAGACCTGGGAAGGAAGGGGAAAGGATATGCAAAGGGGCTGGCCACACATCCTGCCCCTGCCCAAACCCACCTCACTTTGTAGCCAAGCCTAAGTAGGCACCTGGCACAGAACCCAGGCTAACTCAAGGGATTTCAGTGAATTCTCCAAGCGAATCTGCGGGCAAGTACTATCCTTACCCTTATTTTATTTATGTACTCAGGAACCTGTTTCTTACCTTGCACACCCACATCCCACTCCTGTCGCCCCACTGGCAACCACTGCTGTATGTTAACCACTTTCCACTGAGTTGGCGCCAACTTACAGTGACCCCACGTGTGTCAGTAAAGCTGTCCTTCATAGGGTTTTCAATGGCTGACTCTTCAGACATAGATCGCCAGGCCTTTCTTACAAGGCACACCTGGGTGGATTCCAACCTCCAACCTTTCAGCTAGCGGCCAGACACCTTTTCTACTTGTACCATCCAGGAACTCCTTCAACGTATTTAATGGGTATGGTTTTTTTTTGTTTTTTGTTTTTGTATTTTTTGAGAGTGGCACAAGTGCAAATAACCTTTATTTTTTATTGTGCTTTAGGTGAAAGTTTACAGCTCAAGCTAACTTCTCGTACAAAAATTCATACACACATTGTTATGTGATACTAAATGCAGTCCTACAATGTGACAACACACTCCTTTCCACTCCACATTCCCCATGTCCATCTAATCGTTCCTGTCCCTCCCTGTCTTCTCACCCTGCCTCTGGACATGGAATCACCCTTTTGGTCTCATGTATCTGTTTAAACTAAGAAGCACGCTCTCCATGTGTATTTATGTTTTATACTTCAGTCTAATCTTTGTCTGAAGAGTGGGCCTCAGGAATAGTTTTAGTTCTGGGTTAACAGCGCATCTGGGGGCCACAGTTTCAGGGGTCCTTCTCAGTCAGACCATTAAGTCTGGTCTTTTCACATGAATATGAGTTCTGCCTCACACTTTTTTGTCCTTCCATTAGCAACTCTATTGTGTTCCCCGTCAGGGCAATTAATGGTGGTAGCTGGAAACAATCTAGCTCTGGTCTCCCGCCGATGGAGTTCCTGGTTTATGTGGTCTTTTGTCTCCTGGGACACTATTTTCCTCATGTATTTGGTGTCCTTCACTCTCCTTTGTTCCAAGTAGGTTGGGACCAACTGACACATCTTAGATAGCAGCTCTTTTAAGACCCCAGACGCTACTTAACCAAAGTGGCATGGAGAACACTTTCTTAATAAGCTTTGTTATGCCAATTAACCTAGATGACCTCCACAACTTAAAGAGCTATCTTTTTGTTTGGTTGTGTTCTTGCAGAGTGTGTCTTGTTTTCTGTGCATGTAATTTATAACTTACATAACAGACACTGTTGTATATCTCCCTTTGTTTTACTTCTTTTTCTCCACAGTGTTTCCAGCATCCACCTATGTTCCTGTGGTTCTGTCTAATCTGTGGCTTCTAGCTGCAGGTGAGCACTTTGTATTCTGTCTACTCCCCGTATTTTACCTACCCAGGGAAGGACAGGCTGATACCACCAATGTGCCACCACCACAAAGACAATTATACAGTAAACAAAGTAAGAGCATGTGCACTGTCTTGTGGCCTAGGCTGAGAGTTTCTTTGCAGACTCATACAATCAAAGACTGTACCACTGTTATTTTGTCTAAAGAGTGCCAAAGTGCACTCAGAACTGGTTACACCCACCCACAGTGTATGAGTTTCTATCATCCTGGGTCTCTTTGAATACCTGGCATTAGCCAGCTTAACTTTTGCTATAAAGTCTCATTGCTATAAAGTCCTCTGTACTAAGTATTTCAATTTGCAGTTCTTTGATTACTAACAACCAATGCTTGCCAGCTTTTTGGTTTTCTTTTCTGAAAACTGCCTGTTTCTGTCTTATGTGTCCCCATTTTAATGTGAGGAATGTAAAGTCATTGCCATGGTCACTTAACTAGTAAATGGTACAGTTGGGTTCAAACCCAGACAGGAGGGATCCAGAGCCTAAGCTCTTCACCACTGCACTGCCCTGCTTCAGCATCCACCCTTCCACCCCCTGAGCAGCCCCGAAGGGGGTGAGCATGCCGGGGAGACCCTCTCTGCCCCCACCACCCTATATACCTTGACCAGGCCACGGCTGAAGAGCATTTCCACGATCTCCTTGAGGATGGGCAGGATGCCACTGTGGTGCACACCCAGGCCACGCTGCAGGAGCTCTGACATGTGCAGGACCTGCAGGAGACTGAGGCCATGGTCAGGGACGGGGTCACAGAGCACCACCCCTCTGGTCTCCCAAGGTCCCCTCTGTACCTGGGGCAGCTGGCGATCCGAGCCACGGAGGCGGGTGAGGCAGCGCTGCAGGAAGAGGTGAATCTCACTCTTCTCTGAACTTGTGGTGAGGTCGAGGGAGGTGAGGCCTGCGGCCTGTTCATCACAGCGGCCCCGGGAGAAGGTGAACACCACAACTGGCAGCTGGGCACGAGTACGGAGGGAGGCCAGGAGGGACAGGTACACACCACGGTCCTGGTGAAGGGGCAGGGGTTGGGTCTCTGAGCCAGCAGAGCTAAGAAGGGGGATGCAAGGATGTGTCAAGCCAGAGAGGATGGAGAGTTCAAGTCCAGGGAGAAGAAGCAGTTTCAGGTACTAACCCTCTCAGTCTCACCTGGGCAGGACCCCCATGGTGTGTGGGCTGCTTGGCACCAAACGTCTGGGCGTGCTTGCTCATCCTCTCCTTCTTGGCCTCCACTGCTGCGTAGTAGCTGGGACAGGGAGGGATGGCGGTCATGCCCAGCTGGGACCCATCCCTTATCCCTCCCCGTCTCTGGGCTTACCCTTTGGTGTGGAAGGCTCCTCGGGAGTCCAGCAGCAGGAAGAGCTCCCCCTGGGTCTTGGAGCTATTCCCTGTAAAGAGGTAATGCTCCAGGGGCACAGGGCGGGCAACAGTGCTGATCACATAGATCTGGCGACGCTTCAGTCGCCTGGGTGAGAGGGCAGTAGGTCAGGGGTGGGAGAGTGAGAGGGAAGCACACCCCCACACCCTTCCCTGTCCCCTCTGACTTCACCTAGTCTCTCCCAGAAACCAGGTTAGAGGTTGCTCCCCCACCATCCCATCTCTCCACACAGAAAGTGTCCTGGGCCCAAATGGGATCTCTCACTGGCCAAGTCAGACAGGCTGTCCTGATGCTCTCTCCTCCTCCCCCTTGAGTCATCAAGGCCTGACCAGTCTCTTTGCTGGGGTAGTCTTAATGCCCACCAAACAAAGAATGCTTCATCCCCCCAAGAACCCCAGGACCACACAGCTTACCCAATCCAGTCAGCAAATTCCAGGGCGTTTGGGACAGTGGCACTCAGAAGGATGATAGAGACATGGTCAGGAAGCATGATAAGCACCTCCTCCCACACGACCCCACGCTGGACACAGAGAGGGAAAATGGGTCATGGGGCATTCAGAAGGCTGCCCCTTTGCTCCCAGAGAGGTGACACGGGGTTCCATTTGGAGGAAAAGAAGGCAGTAAGGTCCACAGGTTTACAGAGCAGAGGGGTCACCAAACTGCTCCTGTAGGAGAGGGCTGCCAGGGGGACGGGGGTCCCATGCTCCTCACCTCAGCATCATTGATATAGTGAACCTCATCAAAGATGACCCACTCCAGGTCTCGGATGACATCTGAGCCACTGTACAGCATAGAGCTGGGGAGAAGAGGCTGAGGCTGACTCTGCGGCAGGTCCGCTCTGCCCTCTCCTCAGCCAACCCCACCCACCCACAAGTCCACCCCTGCTGAGTGCCACCTCTCACCGAAGGATCTCTGTGGTCATGATGAGGCAGGAGGCCTCTGGGTGCAGCTGCACATCCCCAGTGAGCAACCCCACGTCCCCAAATGTGTTGCGGAAGTCTCGGAACTTCTGGTTACTCAGGGCCTTGATAGGTGAAGTGTAGATGGTGCTAGAGAGAGCCACAGAATTAGCCAGTCCCTCCACAGAGACCTGCAGTCAGAGATTCCATGCCCAGCTGAGCCCACCTGGAAGCATGCCCCAGAGCTCAGGTGCCCCCTTCTTCACCCCAGCTGCCCTCACCATCTCTTTCATAATGTGATCTTGGAGTCATTCTATCCCCCAGCTTCTTGCTAAATGAACACAGGTCATTCTTCTAACCTCTTTTCCCATCCACACTCTTCCATCTCTCTGGGCCTGTCTCAGTCTCCCTATCCACCCCTAGACCTCTCATTTAACGGACAAGGTGGAGAAGTGGGGAGAAAATGATAGCTAGAAAGGATGCAGGAGGAAACAGGGCTGGAAGGTGAAGTGGGAGTTGCATGGGGACCTGTACCGCGTCATGTGTTTCTGTGCCAGAGCAATGGCATATTCAGCCACAACTGTCTTCCCCGCAGATGTATGAGCTGCAACAAACACAGAGTCATGCCGCTCCAAGTGCAGGATGGCCTGTTTCTGAAACACATCTGGCTCAAATGCCCACTGTGGGAAAGAGAGAGACGTGGGAGCTAAAGAAGGGAAGGGGGACTTCCTGCCTCCCGCTCATGGGGTGTGTGGGGCAGTGAAAGAAGGACAGAGTGAGGACAGCTAGGACCTGAAGTCCAAGCCTGTCCAGCAGGTGGGGAAAGCAGACAAGGAGATGGGCTGGGAGGATGTCCTCTGGGAGGACGATCATGTGAGGACTGGAGCCACACTACCTGGAAGGCTGGCTGGGGAATGAGGCGGTAGAAATCCCCAACAGGAGAGGTGACATCCACAGGAATGGCCCACTGCTCCTGAGGTGGGGGTTTGGAGACTTCTGGGGAGGGCACAGCTGTGGATGCTTCCTGGAAAATCCCAGAATGCGTGATAATGATGCAACCATTCTCACTCCTCCCCAGAGATATTCCATACTGCCCCTGAGACTCACCCAAGCCGGCCCACCCTCACCATGGCACCTCCTTTCCAACCAGAACCACCAACCTTCAACACTAAGTCGTCTAAGCTGCTTGCTCGGACTAGGGGAGTACTGCAGGGCGATGCTGTAACAGTGTCCCCCCTGGTATCTCCTGGCCATCCTGCTACTTCACTCTCATCCTCATCACCCCCACCCAAATCCAAGGGCTCCAACAGATGGCTGAGGCTGAGCAACCCAGGAGCTGGAGCTGGGTGACCTGGGGACCAACGAAAAAGGAAGACTGTCATTTCCACCTCCATTCCAAGTCAGAAGGGTGTCACTTTTCCTATGCTCCCATCTCCAAACTAAAACTCACTCTTTGGTGCAAAGTCTACGCCTTTCTTGAAGCCAGGTGGAACAGTAAGGAGATCTGGAGGATAGGAGGAAAGGGACAGAATCAGGGCCGCTGTACACTGTTGTGCAAGTTGCACACTGCACAAACCTAAGGGACACTATCTACAGCATAGATGTTATCAGTAGCAATATCTGTCATAACAGTTTCCCAACACAGATGAGGGAGGTTGTTACAGAAGAGGCACCTTTCCCTAATTTGTTCAGAGGCATAGAAGGGCTACCAGTAGTTCACTGACAAGCCTGGAGCCCTCCTCCTCAGAGCACAGACTAGGAGCCCCACCTCCCAAGGGTGAATCCTGGCACCACCTTACCTTTCTCAAAGTCGATCTCTTCCTCAGCCTCCTCCCGAATGCTAAAATCTGTTATTGTGGGCTCATCCATTCCAGCTGGGGACAGCATGGACAGATAGGAATTCATGGGGTGGAGATGACCGGCAATGGGTAGAGAACCCCTCCCAGGAAACTAAGGACCCCTCTCCTACTGTCCTGTTCCCACAAGAGTCACCTGGCCAGAAAGGGTACTGTGTTGGATTCCCCCACAGGGCCTGTGAGAGGGGCCCTGGGGGCCGGCGAAGAGACAACGAGGTTGTGGCTGATAGGTTTGTGTTCTCCAGCAGGACCTGTAGCAAGACACCAGAGCCCCAGGGAGGCTGAGCTTGCTATTGACCTCTGCGTTTCTCCCAACTTTGCTTCTGTGGCCCCTGATCTTTTACCTCTTTGTAGCTCAGTATTTGGCCTGTAGTCGGGTGTCTTTGGGCTTGTAGATCAGAGGGGACTGGGGCCCCCGGGGCAGACAGGAGAGACCAGGGATCTGTCTTCCTCTGCCATTTCCTGGAAAGAAGGAAAGTCATTTTTAGATCTTCTTTCCTGCGGAGACTCATCTCCCTAGTGCTGGCCCATCCAGATCCCTTACCGAGCTGAGTGTTCCACACCATGGAGAGGCAGCCAGGCTGGGGATGACAGAAACAACTGTTCTGCTTCTTGCTGTAAATCTGGAGCACAGGGAGGGAGCCCATGGGGAAGCTGGAACAAGTGTGAGAAAGCACAGACAAAAAAGAAGGTGATGGGATTCTTGTTTAGATCATCAACAATGGTAGATGTCCCAGAAAACTGAGACAATGAGACTAAAGTGATACTTTCCAAAGGTTGTTCAAAAACTATCTGCTACTAAATTACCTCTGGTGCTAGTCAACAATGCAGACTTTACATTTCAGAATCTCTGGGGAGGACATGGGTATTTGAATTTTTAAAAAGTTTCCCCAGTACAGGCCTCTCATTACCCGACTTTAGAACCTATTACACTTCCACAGTAGTCAAAACAGCCTGGTACTGGTACAAAAATAGACAGATAGATCAATGGAACAGAATCAAGACCCCAGAGATGACACCATCTGCCTATGAACAGTTGATATTCGACAAAGGCCCTAAGACATTAAACTGGGGTAAAAACAATCTCTTCAACAAATGGTGCTGGCAAAATTGGATATCCATCTGCAATAAATTGAAACAAGATCCATATCTTACACCTTATACAAAAACCAACTCAAACTGGATAAAAGACCTAAATATCAAATCTAAAATGATAAAGTTCATCCAAGAAAAAGTAGGAACAACAATGGAAGTTTTAATACACAATGTACACAGACTTCAAAATCTGTCAAACCACAATCAACTAAAAGAAAATAGATAAATGGGAACTACTAAGAATCAAACACTTTTGCTCATCCAAAGACTTTATTAATAGAATTAAAAGGCCACCTACAGAATGGGAAAAATTATTCGGCAACTTTATGTCAGACCAACACCTGATCTCCACAATCTATAAGGTACTACAAAATATCTATAAGAAGATAAATCATCCAATTAAGTGATGGGCAAAGGAGATAGACAGACACTTCTCTAAAGAGGAGATCCAGGCAGCCAAAAAACACCTGCAGACATGCTCATGATCTTTAAGTATTAAAGAAATTCAAATCAAAACTACAATGAAATATCATCTCACCCCAACAAGGTTGGCCATGATCCAAAAAATGCAAAACAACAAATGCTGGAGAGGCTGTGCAGAAAGTGGAACTCTCCTACACTGTTGGTGGGATTGCAAAATGGTCCAACCTCTTTGGAAAGCAATATGGCACTCCCTTCAAAAGATGGGTATAGATATACCAATTGACACAGTAATTCCACTGCTTGGAATATATCCTACAAAAGCAAGGCCATTCACACCAACTGATACATACACACAAATGTTTATTGCAGCACAGGCCACAACAGCAAAAAGACGGAATCAACCCAGATGCCCAATAACAGAGAAATGGATAGGTAAACTACGGTATATATACTCAGTAGAACACTATGCAATGATAAAGAACAACGATGATTTCAGGAAACATCTCATAACCTGGTTTCAATTGGAGGACATTATGTTGAGTGAAAGTAGTCAGTGACAAAAGGACAAATGTTGTATGAGACCCCTATGATAAGAACTCAAAAGCAGACTTATACATACAAGAAAAGACTCTTTGATGGCTGCAAGGGAGGGGAGGGAGGGAGGGCGAGCAGGGGAGGGTTTAGATTAGTTGACAGAAATTTGCGTGAGTGAAATCGGTGACAGCACACATTAGAAAGAAGAACAATATTAAGTGGTCTTCCACATAACTTCAGTACTCCTTCCATCTTAACCCAATATTGCAAGGATAGAGTAGCTGGGGCGGGGGGCGGGGGACCATGCTCTTAGGCGAAAGCGAGGCCAATTGGCACAACTAGCGTTTTGCTAAGAGAGCTCTCTGCACCCCACGTTGGTGAGTGGCGTCTGGGGTCTTAAAAGCTGCCAAGCTGCCATCTGAGGGTAGAGCAAATGGTCCCAACACAGCAGGAATAGATGATCACCAAGGACCAAAATGACATGGGGGAAAGAGGACCCGGAAGACAGACAGACCCACATGAGTGGGTGACTACATCGACTTGTGACTGGAAGAACCACGTGGTGCCTGGTCACCACGAGTGATAGCCATGATGGACCTCACAAAGTTGAGTCTCACTGGCAACACAAGAATAAAAAGGGGTGCACCCTGAGATTTCCACTAGAAGACCACAATTGATGGTCCGGGGCCTCAGAGTTCCCCTGGAAGCATGGCCCCTGGCCCTGATGCTGTTCCTGCCCATAAATCATAATGAAGGTTCACTCTTCGGACAGGAATGGATTGGACCTGGCAATGCAGAGTGACCATGTCTTGGGTGCACTTTATGGTTGCATCTATAGGATATCACCCTGCTGAACTCTAACCAGAGGAAGGGGTGTGGGTGGAGAGGAGGGGAAAGGAGATGGTTGGGAGGATGAGACATGTATGGAGCAGAGAGGAAGAGTGTGCTGTCACCAGGCAGGGAGAGCGGTGGAAGCTGCATATAGGTGGGCACGCAAATTTATATGGGAATGTACATTTTCATTTAACCAAAAAAGAAAGCTTCCCCAGTAATCATGAGGCACACTTAAATTTCAGAGTTATTAGTTTCAGACAAAGAAGTCCTAGAGCTAAAGATGAAAAGCCAGGGCCTCAGAACTAGCATCTCAGTCATCAATTGTCCTGGTGCTTGGAAATGGAAAAAGGGGACTCCAAGAAGGGAAAAAAAAAAAAAAAAAAACGAAACCCACTGCCGTCGAGCCGGACTCATAACGACCCTAAAGATCAGAGTAGAACTGCCCCATAGAGTTTCCAAGAAGGGTCTAGCGGATTTGAACTGCCGACCTTCTGGTTAGCAGACGTAGCACTTAACCCACTAGCTACCAGGGTTTCCCAAAAGACAAATTGGAAAGAGACTTCAGAGCTAAGGTTCCTCCGATGCTCCCTGCGCTGTCCTCACATGGGTTCTGATCACCACAGGCCCACTCGGTTGGGGTATGTCCGGCACGACATGCGGGCCCGGGTGACAGGTGCCCAGGGACAAGAAAGCGATGTCAGGTTAGATCCTACTGTGATAGACTGGAGGTGGCTTTCTCAGTGCAAGATCAAAAATCACTCACGGTGCTCTCCGGAGGCCCAGGCACGTTCAGTATCTCCCAACGACCGGTGCATCCCAGCTCCACGGCCCGAAGGGGCAAATCCAGGGGACCTGGGGGAGGTAACACTACAAAAAAAAGGAGCAGAGGTCAGGGGTCAAGTGGCATTCCCTCTCTACTTCTCCGTTTCACGCCCTCCTCCTCACCAAGTCGCTCCGTCTCCAACATTTTGGTGACACTGCAGCTGCCAGGCAGCCAAAAGTGCTGCGAAGAGTCCTGGAGTAAGTCCCTCCCCGCAACGGGCGGAAGAGAATATGACTTCCGGCACACCCACCTCCGGGGGCGTGGACGAACGTTACTAAAGGGTAAACCTGAAACAGTTGAAGGCCGGGCGGAAGTGTCTGCGTCTTGGGCCGCCTTGGTTACCGCGTTCTCCGCCCCCTTGTACGTCATCGCTCTGAGCCCGCTACCCGCGGCCCGCGCGGGCGCTGCCAAGGATCGTGGGTCCTTTGGTTGCCGCCCCCTCAGGTAAAGCTTTCGTCTCTTCGTCTTTCTCCATGTATTTCTGAGCCCTTTCTCTCGTCGTCCCCTATTCGTTTTTCGGAGAGTGCCGGTTCCATCTTCTCTGCCGTTCACATGCCGCAGTTGCCATACTAACCCCAGCGGTGGTAGGGATAAGGTCGAGTGCCACAGTCTAGGCGACAAGAGGGGTGTTTCTACCTCCTCGGGCCACATGGCGCCCCCAAGTCTCAGGTGTCTGTGATCCTTGAGGAAAGGAGGGAATGCTGGTTGATACCGACGAGCGGGAGCTTGGACGGCAGCAGGTTTTAGGCAAGGGGTAGAGAGAGGCCGAAGAGAGGAATGGCAGGTCCAGAGGGGTGGGCTTGGGTCCGGTGTGGTGTGAACCCTGGGCTGTGGTTCTGAAAAAAATGATGTCTTCAAACCTGTCCCTAAACCAGGAGCCACCATGTTGGTGATACCCCCCGGACTGAGCGAGGAGGAGGAGGCTCTGCAGAAGAAATTCAACAAACTCAAGAAAAAGGTGAGACAGTATATGGGCATGGCCTAAACCTTTCACAGCCTGCACTCTAAAACACCAGAACCTAGTGTGAGGGGGTGAGGGCTGCTTCTGGCTCATACCTGGAGACCAACACCTCTCAGTGTAGCTCCATGAGGTGGGCTTTCCTAAGTGTACGTTTTCTCTTCTTTGTAATCTGCCATGAGTTTGTCTTCCTTTCCCATGGCTTTTAGCACTGCCTGAGAGCTGTTCGGAAGGCCTGTGGTTAAGAGCATACCGGTTAAGTGCTACATCTGCTAACCAAAAGGTCAGCAGTTCCAATCCACCAGGTGCCCCTAAGAAACTGGTGCAGTTCTACTATGTCATACAACGTTGCTACAAGTTGGAATCAACCTAGTGGCTGGGTTTTTTAAGAGCTGGTCATACCCAAGCTTGGTTTTTCCAGTTCCATCCCAGTGTCTTCCTAATAACTCTTGGATACCTACAATTGAAGATATTGTCTTCTCATCTGTCCTGATATAGTTCCTTTTCTTGACCTTCAAGCTAAGACTAACTGCAGTCAGTTCTTAGGTCTATGTGGGCTCCAGATGTCGTCTCTGACTTCTCTCATATATGCACAGCCAAGCATTTGCCAAGTGTGCTTGAGTCTTCCCTTGACGTAATCTCTGCCATTTATTTATTTATTTATCACTCAAGAAAAAGGTGAGACAGTATATGGGCATGGCCTAAACCTTTCACAGCCTGCACTCTAAAACACCAGAACCTAGTGTGAGGGGGTGAGGGCTGCTTCTGGCTCATACCTGGAGACCAACACCTCTCAGTGCAGCTCCATGAGGTATTTCGTGTGTATTCCATACAGTCAGTCTTGATCAACTCTCACCTGGGTGCTTGTGGTGATCCCTCAACAAGTTTCTTAGTCTTTTTTTTTTTTTACAAACATCTTTACTTCTACCCGATGATCCATTGAAAACACAAAACTCTGCCCTCCTCCCTTTTTTTTTCCTAGAAATCTGTAGTGGCTTCATGTCTGTGGAACATAACCATGAAGCCTTGGCTTAACATCCCTCTCTAATCAAGCAGAGTTATTTAATAATACCCAAACGTGTGTCCCCAAAACCTAAGCTCTACATCTTTGCTACTCAGTTTTCTTTGTCTAAAATAGTCTCTTCTTTATCTCTGTCATGTATATTGTTCCTAGGGCCCAGTTTAATAGCCATCAGGCATCAGAAAACCTTACTTGCTCTCAGCCACAAGTGATCTGCACTACTTAGGGGCCTTCCTCCCAACTTTGTCAAGTCACTGTGTTCTCAGACTGTAAGTTTCTTGAGAGGGGTCACAGCTTATACAGTTGTATAGCCATGTTTAAGAGTGTTAAGAGTAGACTTTCATTAAATATATGGGGAATAAACAAAGCCCCCAAGAAGGGCACATAGGCTTATACACATTTATTGTTTATATCATAGGGCTCCAATCAGTGAATGAACTCCTTGTTCCCAGCTTCAAAACTGTGAGATTTTGGGAAGCCCTTGGATAATGTGGCTTGGACAAATTAGGTGTTATTGGCTTTGTGAATGATCTGGGGGGCCACATGTGAAAGGCAAGCCTGCCTCAGTACACCACTGTAGAGGACACCATTTGCATTATGTCTTCCAAAAAGGGTATCCCCAGGAGCAATGTGCACAGGGACTTTGTGAGAGGACCTGGTTTGGGAATGGCTTTCTCTAATTCCTCTCTTAATCTTGTTCCCAGAAAAAGGCATTGCTGGCTCTGAAGAAGCAAAGTAGCAGCAGCACAGCCAGCCAAGGCGGTGTGAAGCGCTGTGAGTGATGGGGACATGGGGATGGACTGGAAGCAGTGGGCAGCATGGGGCTGACCTCTGTCACAGCCTCACCAACATAATGCTGCCTTCCGCCCCTGCTCCAGCACTGTCTGAGCAGCCTGTGGTGGACACAGCTACAGCAACAGAGCAAGCAAAACAGCTGGTAAAATCAGGAGCCATCAGTGCCATCAAGGCCGAGACCAAGAACTCAGGCTTCAAACGTTCTCGGACTCTGGAGGGGAAGTTAAAGGTGAGTACAAGCAGAGAGGTTGTTCAGGAGACCCTTGACTTCAGAGGGGATGCCTGTAAGTTGGTATGGAAGTGAGTGTAGGGGAGAATTAATGTGTAATCATTTATGCTGATGTCACTGTACCATTCTAAACTTTGGGTTCCTTATGTAAAAAACGGAAGAAACTGGATGACCCTTAAATTCCCCTTCATTTTACCCATTCTGTGGCTCTAATCCGCCATAAGTGGACAGTAACTCTTGGGATATGTTGCTCTGAGGGCCTGAGCAAGCTGAAAAGGTCATCAGATTCAAGAAAGGTTTATTTGTATACTAAAGACCATGGTTATATATTGCATCATTTAGAAAACTTGTACATGATGGAGTAAACACATAGCAGAATTAAAAACTAAAAAAGAGGGGGCCAAGAAGAAGGAGAGGGATAGAAGAGAAACCACTCTGTCCCATGACTGGGTAGTCACCTGCTCCAGCTGAGGTGGGTCTCTACTACCTCCTCAGGACCCTGAGAAGGGGCCAGTCCCTACTTTCCAGCCGTTCCAGAGGAGCGTATCTGCTGATGACGATCTGCAGGAGGTAATTGTTCCCAGTCAGTCGTTTATCCCGGACAGGGTAGCAGAGGGGCGGGCCGGGGTGGGGACTGAAGAAGAAGAGAGACAAATGCTAGCAACTATGAGTCATCTTGTTTTTTTATGTTTTATTGAGCTTTAAGTGGAAGTTTATAATCCAAGTCAATTTGCCTAACAAAAACTTAGACACACATACGCGCACACACACAGCTGTGTAACTCTGGCTGCTCTCCCGACCCTGTGACAGCACACTCCTCCCTTCCATCCCATATTTCCTTTTCCCATTCAACAGTTGCTGTCCCCACTTGCTCTCTCAACTCACCTCTGGACAGGAACTGCTCAGTTAGCCTCATGCATCTGCTTAAGCCAAGAAGCTTACTCTTTGCCAGTATCGTTTTATGTCATGTAAACTAGTCTAATCTTTGTCTGAAAAGTTGGCTTTGGGAGTTGTTTCAATTCTGGCCTAGCAGAGAGTCCAGGGGCCGTGTCTTCCAGGGACTCTCCAGTCTGTCAGACCATCAAGTCTGGCAGAGTCTGAGTTCTGCACACTCATTTTTCTCCCACTATATCGGGGACTGTCTGTTGTGTTCCATGTCAGGGTAGTCACTGGTGATAGCCAGGCACCATCTGGTTTTGGTCTCTTGGTGATATAGTCACTCAGAATCATCTTAACTTTTCTTCGTCTTTTTCAGTCATCCAGACGTCCGCAGAGGAAATCTCTGTATGAGAGGTTAGAGAATATGGTCTTGCTTAGCAAGGGGTAGGCAGCGGGGGAGTTGCCTGGGTTCTTGGGAGGTGTGGGCTGGAATGAAAGGAGCTAGTGCTTTAGCGTCACCAGAAGGCTTGGGAGGAGGTAAAGGTGCCCTTAGATCCTCACTGTCTGCCTCTCGCCAGCTTTGTGTCTTCCAGTGACCGGCTTCGGGAACTGGGGCCAGATGGGGAAGAGTCAGAGGGCCCAGGGACTGGTGATGGCCCTCCTCGGAGCTTTGACTGGGGCTATGAAGAGCATGGAGGTGCCCACTCCTCAGCCTCCCCTCCCCGGAGCCGCAGCCGGGACCGTAGTCGTGAGCGGAATCGGGACCGAGACAGAGAGCGGGACCGGGAGCGGGATCGAGACAGAGATCGAGACAGGGAGCGGGATCGAGATCGGGACCGGGATCGGGATCGAGACCGGGATCGGGAACGAGAACGAGACAGGGATCGAGAACGAGAAGGCCCTTTCCGCAGTGAGTGATGTTGACTGGTGGAAAAGATTAGGTGGATTCTACTGAGGCAGACTTTTGAAGTGGAGGGTGGGATGGCTTATGTCTTCTGACTATGATTCCTGATTCCATAGGGTCAGACTCATTCCCTGAACGCCGGGCCCCTCGCAAGGGTAACACTCTCTATGTGTACGGAGAAGACATGACGCCCACCCTCCTCCGTGGAGCCTTCTCTCCCTTTGGGAACATCATTGACCTCTCCATGGACCCACCCAGAAAGTAAGGATAGTGTGGGGAAGGTGATGAGTCCAGGGGGAGGAAGCCAGCTCTTCTGCAGTAGCTAATGAGCACTCAGTTTTTTGGATCAAAAGAAGCCACAGGCTCTCTACTGACTCTCTTCTCTCTCATCCCAGCTGTGCCTTCGTCACCTATGAAAAGATGGAGTCAGCAGATCAGGCTGTTGCTGAGGTTGGGACTTCCCGGATCTGTTCTTGCCACTCCTCCTGCCATTTTCATGTTTCCTTAAAATACTGGGAGCCGAGGGGAAGTTGGTCCCTCTGGACCAAGAAGGCCCTTTCCTGTTCACACAGGAAATGTAGTTTCAGACCACTTTCTCAGTCTACTCCCAGGATAGCAATCCCTGGAAGCCCTGCTTGGTTTGTTTGTAATATTTTCTCTATCCCCTTCCCTCTTCTGCCCCAGCTTAATGGAACCCAGGTGGAGTCTGTACAGCTGAAAGTCAACATTGCCCGCAAACAGCCTATGCTGGACGCCGCCACTGGCAAGTCTGTGTGGGGCTCCCTCGGTAAGGCAGGATTCTTCCTTCCTCATCCTCTCTCTTTCCCACAGTTCACCCTTTCTTTTTGTTCCCCTCCATATCCCAGGGTTCCCTAGAGGTGAAAGGGCTCTGGATTTGTGTGGAGGCAGTGGGAATGGGAAGGAGAATTGCCAGGCCCTCTGTTGGTTAGAGGTGGGGGAAGGAGAGAAGAAGATTGCAGGTGGCTCCTGAGGGGGTGACAGAACGGGGAAGAAGGTGGGAGCCAGAGTTGGGCTAGTGAGGAGGCGTGACCTCGTGTGTGGTTTTGTTCATTTTGAGATGCAGGACAGTGATTTCCTAAGCATTTGAAACTAGGGATCAAGGTTGATGTGAAAGTCTCAGGCATGAGCAGAAGGCAGCTGCCATTTGTGGCCTTTGCACACATCCACTACACCCCAGCTGATCACACCAACCTGGAGAGAGGCGAGCAGAGCGCCACGAGTTATTGAGTAGCATTACTTTGTGACCCCAGGAAGCATGGCTACTTCTGAGTACTCCTGAGCTGACCTGAAATAATGAGACTAGGAAAACAGCTTAGTCCCATCCTTCCTAACACACGCAGGGCAGACCCACAGTTATAAGATGAAGAATGAAAATCTAAGAATTGTCTGTATGAAGTGGTGGCTGCAAAATGGTCGTGTTAATAAGCAGGCAGATTTTGGAGAAAAAGATGGCCCAGAACTGGGCTTGCAGTGCTCCTGGGAATGGTGGTGGCATAGTGGTTAAGTGTTGCGGCTGCTAACCCAAAGATGAGCTGTTTAAATCTACCAGGTGCTCCTTGAAAGCTCTGTGGGACAGTTCTCCTCTGTCTTACAGGGTTTCTGTGAGTCAGAAATGACTCAACAGCAATGGGTTGGGTTGGGTTTGGGCACTCCTCGTACCTCACATGTCCCCAGCCTATTGGGCCTTTTAGGCTGAAGTTGAAATGTAGGAAAGGAGACAAAAGGAAGGGTCAGAGGGCCAGACTGAGAGCAGCACCAGAGGGCCCTGGGCCACTGAAGCTAAGGAACACAGCTCTGAGGAGGTACGAAGACCCCAGAGTACAAACTAGGCCTGGGAGGAGGGTGGGCAGGAGGGCTCACTGTAGCCCTGGGGTAGTGGGGATGAGGTGACGAGGAGGGCATGTTGGGTGTTAAGAAAGAAGCAGAGGCAAAGCAGCTAGAGAGTCGAGGGAGAATGTCTAGAGCCAGAGCTACACCCCAAATGACTTACTCTCATGGGACCAGGGGCACTTTTGGGGGTACAGCAGACCAGCAGGGCCTTTTTCACTGAAAATGGATTGTTCCTAAGGGAGTAGGCAGAAAGAGATGACTCTCCAGATGAAAGGACCAGAATTGACCAAGCATATCAACAAAGGGCTACCAAGGTTTTCAGGTTTTTAATTTTTCACATATCAACTAAAACCAGGGGATAAGCATCATTCACATGTCACGATGGTCACATTTGGAGTTTTAAAAAAATAGCATTCATCACGGTAAACACAGTACTACAGTAACATCTCTCACGGCTAGCTCAAGAGGGCGCATAGGCAGCGCTGGCCACCAGAGGGCAGCATGAAAACTGGTCTTCCAAGGGTCGGTGGCAAGGAAGCCAGGCTCTGGACCTCGGGTCTGACTGATGATTTACTTCTGACCATAACTGTCCCTCTCCTCCTTCCCTAGCTGTCCAGAACAGCCCTAAGGGTTGCCACCGGGACAAGAGGACCCAGATTGTCTACAGTGATGACGTCTACAAGGAGAACCTTGTGGATGGCTTCTAAGGAGCGGAGCTGGATTCTTTGTGCCTCATATACTCCCAATGCTGGTCTCAGTAAACACTGAGGTGGACGTTCCCTCAGCCTCTGGTTTGTCACCACTTGGGATGGGGGATTAGCCTTTAAAAACGGCTGTCAGATTTCATTTCAACTGTAGCAACACAGCTAGTACACATTCACCCTCCCTTACCCCAAAGGATCTGGAACACAGACATTGTCAGAGCTGTTTTAATTGGATCCCATGCCCCTTTCCAGCAGGAAACCCTCATATAAAACTCAGGTTCTCGTCTTTGAGCTTCTCCTTGAGCCAGGGCAGCACTTGGAAGAGGTTGATGTGAAAGTCTCGGGCATGAGCAGGAGGCAGCTGCCGTTTGTGGCCTTTGCACACATCCACTACACCCCAGCTGATCACACCAACCTGGAGAGAGGCGAGCAGAGCGCCACGAGTTACTGAGTAACATTACTTTGTGACCCCAGGAAGCGTGGCTACTTCTGAGTACTCCTGAGCTGACCTGAAATGATGAGACTAAGAAAACAGCTCAGTCCCGTCCTTCCTAACACATGCAGGGCAGACCCATGGCTACGAAGCCGCCAGTCCAAGGCCTGGTCCTGATGGGAGGGAAGCACTGCTCTCCCCACTTCCCACCCATTCCAAGTAGTGACCTTTACTGTTGAGAGGCCTGTGATGATTACTTAGCTTCTCCCTACAGATAGGAGAGAGATGCTTACTTGAATGAAGCGACTCTTCTTGTGAATAATCAGGGGGCCACCGGAATCGCCTGCAGGGAAAAGAGAGGCTGTAGGGAGAAGAACACTTGGGCCTCAGTCCCTTGGAGCATAACCAAAGAGCCTTCTCTCACCTTTGCAAGTGTTGGGGTCAGCGTAGGGATCCGCCCCTCCAGTGCAAAGGAACCTGGAGGTAACTACCTGAGAGACATCCTTGACCTTCTCATAACCTTTGGCATTTAGAGCATCTCTCTCACAGCTGCCTTTCTGTAGTGGTGGGAGGGATGGAGGAGAGAGGTGATAAGCAGAGTGGGGCTTAGAAAAGGATTGGGGCCTAGAGGACCTCCTCAGAATCCCACACTCACCTTATCCCCATTCTTGATGTAGACCTCCCTCCGAAGCAGCGCTGCCTTCTCCTCAGATATAAACAGTGCTTTGACATCTTTCACAGGGAGCAGCTCCTCCTCTGGACAAGTGAACACCGGTCACTTCAAGCCCCTTCCCCTTGCTATTTTCACATTGCTTTTGCCACTCAGCAGATGTCTCTCAAGAAATCCTTATAAGCTAGAGACTGACTGTGTACCAGCCGCTAATGCTGCAGCTGCTGTTTGCCCCCCTTATGTCTCAGCATCTCATTCTCATGCCCCTGTCCCTGAACAAGCCTTACTGTGTCGCTGGCATGTAGCCGACTGGGGGAGCCTCAGAGCGCGAGTCGTTTCCTCAGTGCAGGGTAGACAGATGGGCCTGTTAGGGAGAGAGGAGCAGTCTCGTGGTGCTGGCCCGAGGCTGGCCACCTCCAGCCCCATGCTGCCCAGCCTGTTCTCCTTAGGAATCTTGGTGCTCTCACCTGAGAGTCTGGCTATACGTCAGCTTCTTCTTGAGCTTGATCAGGGCCACATCGTAGTCATAAAATTCAGGAATTCCTTCAGCTTTTTTTCCATTTATGTTGTAGTTGGGGTGAAATAGGACTTCTTCTACCTCATTTTCCTGCCACTTTCCATGTCCTCCTGGTAGGAGGAAAGTGGGTACCCCTGGATCATGCACTTGTCTGGATATTCTCCTGCCTCTGGCCCCCTTTCACCCGTACTGTTGCAGGGTACAAGGAGGGCGGTGGCTGTATTAGGGTGGGCAGGCTGCAGGATGTTGAGGTCATGGCTGGAGCCCAAGCATTCATTGCATTCTTACTTGCATCTTTAGCCACGCTGACCTTGATAGAGTGCGTCTCGTCTTCCACAGTGAAGCAGTGTGCTGCTGTCAGCACAAAGTACTCAGACACCACAGCCCCCATACAGCTCTCAAGTCCCTTTCCAGGGCGCTGGGGACAAACAATGGAAGGGGAAAACTCAACTTCTGCAAACACCATGTTCTGATCAAAACATTCTGCCCTGTGCCTTCCCTTGTCTTATGCCCGTTTCATCCAGACATCACCTCCCACAAGTCCCTGCACTGGGATGCTGTGCTTACAATGATAGAAATCTTGGCCTGCCATGGTTGCTTATGAGAGTCGGTAGCATCCTTGTGCTCCCAAACCATGCCACAGAGGCTCAGAGACTTGCTTTCATCTGGCAGAAAAGGAGAAAAGGTTGAAAGGACACTTCATTCCCAAATGGTAGCAGCCTTTTGAGGAGGACACATTGATTCCCATGGGGAGGGAACTCGGGGACATTTTGTTGCTTCATGTTGGGAGACAAGGAACCACTGTGGTGTGAAAAAGAACTTCGGACTAAAAGATCAGAGGCCTGGCTGCTAGTCAGGCCCAGCTCGGTCACTAGTTTGCTGTCCCTTGACGTCTCAGCCTCAGTTTCCACATCTCTCCAATGAGGGTCTAGGGAAAGATCCCTGAAGTTGCCCAGAGCACTGTGATTCTGAGAACAGAGAGTGGGAAGTGCCACAAAACAAGTGACTCTGAGGAAGGGAATGCAGGATGAGAAAGGCCTAGAACCTTAGGGGCAGAGGAGAAATGAGTGGCCTTAGAGGACCTGAGGAGAGCTGAGTTTCCTGATAGTCATTTGCCTTTCTGCTATCTCCCTACCAATCATTTGGTAGAAAACATTCTCAAGGTTTTCCATGTCCGAGACTTTGAATACATGTTGCTCTTTATCCTTCTTGGAAGCCAAAGCGTTGTTGTTTGCTTGATCGACCAGTGGCCCGATTCCAAACACATAGACATCTGGAGGAGGAAAAAAAAAACATTGTCATCAAGTTGATTCTGACTCTTAAGAGACCCTGTAGGACAGAGTAGAGCTG
This sequence comes from Heterohyrax brucei, assembly GCA_028571685.1. Classification (NCBI taxonomy): domain Eukaryota; kingdom Metazoa; phylum Chordata; class Mammalia; order Hyracoidea; family Procaviidae; genus Heterohyrax; species Heterohyrax brucei. The sequence goes on along the minus strand of CM053144.1, from coordinate 49,991,422 downwards.
TAGCTTCCAGGGAGTGCCTGGTGAATTCGAACTGTCAACCTTTTGGCTAGCAACCAGACTCTTAACCACCACTCCACCAGCATAGGAGAGTGAGGAATAAATGAAATAATCCATGAGGGAGGAAGAAAGGCAGCTGAAGGTGAGATATCAGGGGGCAGGAGCTGAGGAAGCAGGGTGCTGGGTTCTAGATAGGTCACTCACCCAGATAATCTTCCCTTGGGTTTTTTCGGTCCCTGCCAATGTCCAGTAAGCTTCGGATCTCACCGATGACTGAGACTGGGTCCCCGCCCATGTTGTACAAGCCTGCGGAAAAGACAGGACCATGGTGGTGAGAGGAGAGGAAGGAAGAGGATCCAAGGAGGCTAGTAGGCTCAGGCGGTGACATGCTGGGCTAGGTGGGTGGAGGAGAGGATGGAGGGGACAGATCACAGAGGCCTTCGGGGAAGAGAGCTTTCTTACAAAGGGCTACAGGAGAACTCAACAACCAAATACAAGTAGCACCCACAGCCCCAACCACAATTCTAGTGTAGGGACATGAGCATGTAGACTTAAGGGCAACATACTGGAGTCAGAAAGTGGGAAGTCTAGGGCAGGAGAGGGGTCCCATCTAACCATCAGTCATGAGGATGATGACATGGCGGATAAGGTTCCAGCCTGGAGGAGGGGTGTCCCCTGGATAGCTCATCATGTTGTACACTGCCTGGAGGGCCCTCTTGGTATTGGTCCCCGCCTTCAACTTGTGATCTGTGGAGAGGGATAAGGCCACCACCTCACTTAATCTTCCAAGTGCTTCTTGAGCCCCAGAGGCCTATGAGCTCCTAGAATCCCACGTCTTTAAACTTTTTGAGTTTGTTGGCACCCCACATGACTTTGACCACACAGGGGTGCTCTCAGCCCCTGAGAGATTCCCACGAACTCCCATTCCCCTACTCAGCCTACTGTCCTTTTGCCTACAGAAGGGCCCTCCCTACCCCCCACCACATGGGCACACTACCCATCCTCACTGTACTTCTGAGCCCCCTAACCTCTGGGACCCCAAAGTGGGCCTCCCCTCATTCTTATCCCTAATGTCTGACCGTCGTAGCTGATTCTGTTGAGCTGCTCCGTGACCCAGTCTGCATCACTGCTCTTTTCATCAGACACTCTGACCAAGACATTGGGCTCTGTGGCATACGTCACTATAGCATATTTTGGCTTCACCCCATAACTTGCCACCTGTGGGCGAGGGTTGCAAGGGATCATGGACATTGAAATGAGAATACCGTGACTGGAAGGAATCAGCAACTGTTGCAATAGGGAAGGTCATAGCAAGCGGATCAAGGGCTCGCTGGTCACCCTGAGGTTCACAGAGGAGTCTGTTAAAGGTCAAGAAACTGTTTCAAGGAGAAAAGAAAGAGAGTAGGATAGCTCTTGAGGATTTTCTGTAGTTCAGACAGGCTGGAGGCACCAAGGAGCTAGCTCTGAAAGGATAGTGAGGCCCTTTCAGGATTACCACTCAGAAAAAAGACCTAGCAATCTCCTTCCAAAAAATGGCCACTGAAAATCCTATGAGGCACAGGTCTCTGATACACAAGGTCACCGTGAGTCAGAGTTGACTGGGTGGCAAATGGTTACTGATGGCACAAAGGAGAAAGAGCTCCACCTTTTCAATGAGGCTGCTGAGACATCTCTTGGCCCCTGTGAAGTTGCTGGTTCCAATGCTGTCTGATCCATCCAGCACCAGATAGATATTCATAGAGCCTGAAGGATCCAGGATAATCTTCCGCTTCTGTTGCTCTCCTAGGTGCCCCCAGAGAGTCAGGCTCAGCAGGGCTAGTTCTCCTGCCTCTTCTCCATCTTCCCCCAGTTCCCAGCCCTGCCTCCCCTCTGCCTTCAAACCTGGACTGTGCCCATCCTCTGCTTCAGTTCCTTCTATGGTCTCTGTGAGGGAAGATAGGAAGGCCTCAGCCACCTCTTCAGGGGTGTCATACATGAAGGAATCTGAGGAGAGGTCACACATCACGTCAAATGTCTGGGAAGGTCAGGGACCTAGTGGTCACAAGAGAGACAGAGGATGGTAGCTTTCTAGGGTAAGAAATGCTCAGCAGTGAGAACAGCTCTACAGGGCACTTTGGAAGAAGTGAGGAAGTAGCTGATTTGAGGTAAGGGAAGAAGACAATATCCTGGCATGGGGACATTAGAACAACAGAATCTGACATAGGGACAAGAGTCAAGGGTCACCTTGGCAGGAAGGTTCAGTTCCACTCCAAGAGCCACCTTCCAGGCACGTTCGCTGCTGGGATCCACGCAAGGTGAGCCCCCGGTTGCATTGGTAGGTGACCGTGTCTTCAAGGCGATACTGGCTGCCCACCTTCCTTGTGCCAATGGGGATGCCTGGGTTGGGGCAGTACCCCGCTGCAGAAGGACAAGACATGGGGGGTGAGGGCCAAAGCCTGAGGCCTGGAGGGCAAGCATTTGGGTGCCAGTTCCTCAGGCTGGATGGGTACCAAGGAGAGGGTAATATGGGACAAGGGAACCCTTCTCACCTCCATTGTCACAGATGGCTGTTTGCCCATCCCAACGGCCAGTCACTTGGCAGGTGCGATTGGCAGAGCCCCGGAGAGTGTAGCCGTCATAGCATTGGAAGGTAATCTTATCACTCAAGTTGTAGTAGGGGGCCCGGGGCCAGAACTCCCCATTTTCAAAGCCCTGTGGTCTTGGGCAACGAATTGCTTTGGGGAGGGAAGCAAGTAGAAGTCATTGAGACAGAAGGGTTGCCCTTTCAGGTGTCCTTCCTAGTCTCAAGATCCCTGTCCCTGAGAAACAGTGCCTTTGATCCATCAGAAGAAGCATCAAACATGCCCACACCCACTGGGGGGATACATCTGCTCCTCTATTCCCATTTCTGGATAGTCCTTTAACTGCAAGGGTTGCCTGGCACATGGTAAATGCTTAGCAAATGTTTGCTCTTCTTCCTCCTTTCCCACCTCTCCTAAAACAACTCTTAGGCCTGCTCAATCCAGCTTGTCAGTCAGCCTGGTCTCAACACAATTCTGATCCCATCCAGGCCCAGTCTTGGTCGCCCCTTGCCCCATTCCTCCCCAGCCCACGGCCACTCTCATGTTCTCTGACCTCTGCATTCTGCCTTCTTGACAGTCTTTTCGCTGTCTTGGATCTTCAGAGAGCTCCAGGACCCTGCGGACCTGCAGACCCGAGTCTGTACAGGGTATGCGTAGAAGCCAGAGGGACACAGGTACTCCACTGCCTGACCGTTCTTCAGGAGTCGGAAGGAGCCTCCCGTGATCTCTATCCCCTTGAGGGAGCAGTTTCTGGGCTGGGCCTCAGGCAGCGGAGTTGTGCTCACATCTGAAGAGAAAGGAGGATTTCATCTGGCCCCCCAGGACCAAGGCCAAGGCTGAGAAGGGTTGCTAGAGCAGCTAGAAGGGGAGGTGATACTCACTTACCTCCAGACAAGAGACCCAGGACCAAGGGAACCAGGCAGAGTAGGGACCTGAGATTTCTCACCATGGTAATGGAAGACAGGAGAAGAATGGGCTGAGGCTAGGTAGCCTATCCAGGCCCAACCTGTGCTGTAGATCTGTTCTCTGAGAGTCCAAGTTGAAATTTTAGCTTTGGACCTGGGCACACTCCTTTGCCTCCCCACCAGCCCCCAGCCTTTTATGCAATATCTCTTTGGCACCTACAGCTTACCCTGCCTGCCCCACCCACTTCACTTTCCGGAAGGTCCAAGCGGGAAGGCCCCAGTGATCAGCCAGCCAAGGAAATAGAAACTGTGCAAACCCCACCCTTTGCTGCCCAAGCACCAGAGTTCACTCACTGACACTTCCCATACCCACTGCTCCTCTCCAACAAACTCAGACCACCCCTTGAGGGACCAGACATAAACTCCCTACCCCCCAGTGCACTCTTCCCCGTGGCCTGAGTGGACTGGGGCAGAGTCCAGGGGCTGTTTGTCCTGCCGGATCTCTGACCTGCCTTTCCAAGGTTACTGGAATCATCCTGGCCCCCTGCCCACCCCCCCACCCAAGCCTGCCTGACCCCCAGGCAGAGAACAGGTGGATGTGGAAATAACAGAATTTATTACTTTCATAACTGGGAAATTCCACGTGAAAATGAAAGGAGAAGGGAGCCTCTTACATAGGCAGGGGTGCGCTTTCCGCAAGCCAGGATGGGACCCCTGGGGATTCCCCAGCTCAGCTGTTCTGCCTGCCAGGATCCTGGAGGATGGATGCAGAGCTGAGAGTGACCCCGGGTCACAGGGTTAAGGGAGGAAGTTCAGGGGTAGGAGATGAGCGGGATGGCGGATCCTGGCAGGAAGGCCAAGGGGTCGCTGGCCATGTTTAGAGGGGCAAAAATTGTAGGACCCCCTCTAGGTGATCCCTCAACCACGGCTGCAGGCGGAAGAGACTGATGTGGAAGTCCCTCGGCGGTGGAATCCTGTTTTGGGGGGCCTTTTTGCGGACGTTTTTGTCGGAGTTAACACAAGGGTTGTAGAGACCCCAGCTCACCAGGCCCACCTGGAGGAAGCCAGATCACAGGGTGAACGGCAGCCCAGCCCCAGTTCCAATCTCCGTGCTTCCCCTGGAGGCCACCACCTTCCGCCACCAAGACCAAGATCCTGTAACCCAATCCCTCAAGTTCATCCACCTTCCCACTTACCTGAAAAAACCTGTATTTCCTCTCAAGGAACACTGCTCCCCCAGATTCTCCTGCCAGAAAGGAAGGAGAGGAGAAAATGTTATCTTTGACTCTTACCCAGCCCCACTAACATGGGGGCCATGCAGAGATATCCCGATTACAAACACTGGCCACAGAGGGTCTGTCAGGACACAAGCAGGGAGGAAGGAAGGAGACTCACCCTTGCAGGAGTTGTCTTCACCAGTCTTAGTCCCACTGCACAGGAACTGATCTGTCACCACCTCACTGACATCTGTCAGGTTGGGGAACGTGATTTTGTCTTCAGAGACTGCCCTGATACAGAGTGACCGCTGCAAGAGGGTGGAGCAGAAAAAAGGGATGGAATGCGCAGACCCAGGTAACACATGGCAGGCAAGCTAGGCCTGGGAGCAGGGTGACCCTGGACCAGACGGAGATGGCAGCTAGAGCTGGAGGAGGGAGAGAGATGTCTCAGGAGCTGCTACCGGAGGAGGGGGGAACCTCACTGCCACAGCACCCTGGACCTGGCAGCCTCACCTCTGTTCCCATTTTTAGGTGGATGTTCAGTTTGCTTCCATTCAAGGCAACGAAATGTGCAGGAACACTCAGTTTGTCCAGAAGTTTGTTCTCTGCAGCCCAGAAAAGGCGGTGTTGGTGCTCGTGCATTTTCTAGAATCTGAACTTCCACTAGGGTACTCCAGTTCCAAGCCAGGTTATCCCCCACACCTGGGCCCAGCTCTGTACACCACTCACCGTGGTCCCGGCAGGTGCTGTTTCGTGGTCCTCGAAGAGCCAGATTGGCCTCCACTGTGCATGGAAGGCAGATGGGCCTGTGGAGAGGGGCAAGGGTCTCGTAGGTCATTCTCAGTGTCCCCTCCTCTTGGTATCCCCAAAGGACTCACCCCCAAGGGGTGCCCTCCAAGACTCCTGGAACCTGGCATGGGTTGACATCTCCACTTTCTTCGCCAGCTTCAGCAGGGCAATGTCATCACCATAGAACTCCGGGATCCCCTGTTTCTTCTTGGCAAAGACATCAAACTTCGAGGAGATCACCACCTTCTCAATATGGAATTCTTTGCCCCAATGGGAATTGGGGTCCCCTGGGAATAATATGGGAGATCAGGCTAGACCTGAGTTCCTGTAGGGCAGGGACTGGAGAACCTAAGGCGAAGAAGTCTGAGTCTTACCCACAATGACTCTCCACAGGGAGTGTTCCTCAGTATTGCGGAAGCAGTGAGCAGCTGTCAGGACCCACTGGTCGGAGATGAGGGCCCCCCGACAGGTATCCTGGCTCTTGGGCTGCAGAGGAACAGGTGTTCTTCAGGATCTGCTATGTTCCTGGGCCATGGTCACCTTCATCTGCAGGATCCCAAACCCCCCCTCCTTCCCGGTACCTTAATTGTGACATGCCATGGTGTCCTCTCCTGGTCTGAAGCATTGGCTGACATGTTCCCCACACCACAGATGGTGTCTGTGAGCTGGGAGACATCTGTCAGTGTGAGGAGCAGATAGAGGAAGAGGCAGGTAAGCGGCCCTGTCTCCAAGTTCCTAACCTGGGTCCAAGCTGGCTGCTGCCCACCTGGCCTGCTCTTGAGATGGTGGATCTCACTCACCCAGCATGTGCTCAAAGACCTGGTGTAGAGCGTTTGTGTCCTGCAGGATGAATGCATGCCGCTCTCCATCCTTTTTGGACCCCAACTCATTCAGTTCTTTCCAGTCCACATCCAGCTTGCCCACCCCAATAGCGTAGATGTCTGATAGGAAGGAGAGAAAACACACAGTCCTGTGACTGAAGGACTACCTATCAGACAGCAGGCTGTGATTTGGAACTTGCTATGGAGCCCTCATGGCACAGTGGTTAAGAGCTATGGCTGCTAATCAAAAGATCACCAGTTTGAATCCATCAACTGCTCCTTGGAAAAACTCTATGGGACAGTTCTATTCTGTCCTATGAAGTTGCTGAATCAGAATCAACTCAAAGGCAATGGGTTAGAATTCTTTTTCTAACAGAGCTCTGGTGGTGCAGTCGTTAAGAGCTCAGCTGCTAACCAAGAGGTCAATAGCTTGAATTCACAACCTCTTCCCTGGGAACTCTATGGGGCACATCTACTCTGTCTTACAGGATCACTATGAGGTGGAATTGACTTGACAGCAATGATTAGGGTGTTTTGTTTTGTTTTTTGTATATCCTACAGAGCTTTAGATGAGTTGGACATCCTTCTGACCTGCTGCCTATTCGGCCTCATTCCCACCATTCCTCACCCTTCATTCTTTTCCAGCCAAATAGCCTCCTTTAAGCTTCTCAAGTTCATGTGCATGCTCTTGGCTCAGGCCCTTTGCACAGCCGAGCCACTGCCCAATTCACTCTTCCTCTAGCTCCCACATGACCCACTCTCTTGCCATTTTTTTTCTTTTACTTTGTATGGTGAAAATATATACCACAAAATTTTCTCCAACAATTTCTACATCAACGACATTGATTACATTCTTTAAATCATGCAATCCTTCTCACTACGCTTTTCTGAACCATTCTACCACCACTGACATAAACTCAACGTCCCTTAAGCAAAGACTACCCCCTTCCCCCTTTCTCCTATCCCCAGTAATCACTAATAATCTTTGGTTTCTATGTATTTGCTTATTTCATATAAATGAGAATCATACAACATTTGTCCTTTTGTGACTGACTCATTTCACTCAGCATATTTTCAAGGTTCATCCATGTTGATGCATCCGTGTGTCAGCACTTCATTTCTCTTTACACCTGCCTAATATTCCATGATGTTATATATACTACATTTTGTTCATCCATCATCTGTTGATGGGTGTTTCAATTGTTTCCATATTATCTGACCTTCTTAAGTCTAAAACTGCAGTGGTCTAGGTGCGTCCATTCCTCTCCCCACTTTATTTTATACTTTAGCATATCATTCTCTGTGTGCTGTAAGACTCCCTCAAGTGTCAAGTGTTTGCCCTCCGTGGGGCAGGCCTTTTAGTCTGTTCACAGCTGCATCCTGGGGCCTGGGCCAGGAGAGGTCCTCTGTAGGTATTTTTAACTGACTGAAGGGATAAAGAGAACTCCAAGATACATAACATGGTGACAGATCTGGTCTTCATTCAATATGCACAGTCTGGAAGAGGGACCTAAAGCCATCTCTCCCAATGAAGAACCTGGACGCATACCAGTATCCATCCCTGGTTTCCAAGCATGGGTACATACTGGCAGAATCACACTCAAGTGGCCCCCAGAGTCCATTTTGCTCCCACGCTTTGTACCCCTTCCTGATTCACTTTTGCACCACAGAGGCCTGTGTTGTGTGGAAGGAAGGAAGTGCTCAGATGGACTGTGACGGAAGCAACCCAGCAGCAGCCGGGGATCATGTCCTGGTTTTGGTTTTTGTTTCTTACTACTTCCCGTCAGTTTCTCATATGGCAGAGTGGTTAAGAGCTATGACTGCTAACGGTTAGCAGTCGGAATCTACCAGCTGCTCCTTGGAAACCCTATGGGGCAGTTGTACTCTGTCCTATAGGCTTGCTATGAGTTGGAATCAACTCAATTACAATGTATTTTTTTTATTGGTGTGTTTTTAATTGTGGTAAATATGTGTGTAACAAAACATTTGCCATTTCAACAAACTTTGTGTGTGGAGTTCAGTGACATCATGTTTATCATGTCATTCAACAGTTATCCTTTCGGTTCCCGAGTTTTTCTGTCACCTGTAACAGAAAATCAGCCATAAGTTGATCCTCCCTTCCTCCTTGCTTCCTCTTTCTGCTGGTAACCACTAATAAACTTCAGCCTCTATATACTTACCTAGTCTAGCTACTTCATATAAGTAGAATTGTATAACATCTGTCCTTTTGTGACTGACTTACAATACTAGCATATTTTCAAGGTTCCTCCATGTTGTGGCGTATGTCAAGATTTCATTTTTCTTAAGGGATGAGTAATTCCTTGCTTGCTAAAAGTGAAGAGGACATGGAGCATTTACTGATGAAGATCAAAGACCACAGCCTTCAGTATGGCCTACACCTCAACATCAAGAAAACAAAAATTCCCACAACTGGACCAGTTTAGAAACATCATGATAAACAGAGAAAAGACAGAAGTTGTCAGGGAGTTCATTTTACTTGGATCCACAATCAACATCCATGGAAGCACGAGTCGTGAAATCAAAAGACACACTGCATTGGATAAATCTGCTGTAAAAGACCTCTTTAAAATGTTGAAAAGTGAAGATGTCACCTCAGAGACTGAGGTGCACCTGACCCAAGCCTTGATATTTTCAATCACTTCAAATGCATGTGAAAGCTGGAGGGTGCATAAATAAGACTGAAGAAGGGTTGATGACTGTGAATTGTGATGTTGGTGAAGAACATTGAATATGCCAGAGACTGCCAAAAGGATGAACACATCTGCTTTCGAAGAAGTACGAGAATGCTCCTTAGAGGCAAGGATGGAGACACTGTCTTGCTCTTCGTATAGATCAGTGTAAATATGCTTTGTGATCAATAAAAAGAAAAAGAGGAGACCCAAGGGGAAGGTGAAACTTGGCATTTGAAACCAGCTACCCTCCCCATCTGGAGAGCTCTCTCAAAGATTGTTTTCTGGTCAGAGGTCAGTGGCAATTTGCTTTTAGTTTGTTGCTGGGTGCTATTGAATGGGTTGCAACTCACAGTGATCCTAGAGAACAGAAGAGAACTGCCCCATAGGGTTTCCAAGGAGCAACTGGTAGATTTGAACTGCTGATCTTTTGCTTAGGAGCTGAACTCTTAACCTCTATGCCACCAGGGCTACTGCATTTAGTTTGGACCTGACTAGCTGTTCCTTTAGAGGCTGCAACTGCCCAAGCCTTAGTTAGTCATCTCTATTACTAAAAAGGGAAATTTGAGAGGTAGACTCTACAAGAAATCCAGGACACTTTCGACTGGGCAATTTCAGGAATATGAGATGATGGTGGTGGCCACAGTGGCTGCCAACGTACAGTGTTTCTCTGTGCCTAAGCAACGTTTTTCTGAATATTTTCCTCCATTGGCTTGTGAAGTAAGTCTTAGCACTGTGATCCTCTTACAGATGAAGAAACTGTCCAAGGTCACAACTAATCAAAGATGAAATTAAGGTCAAAAATCTGATGTTGCACCCTTCAATACAACACTCGGTTGCCCCACACAGATGACACAGCTTGTGGTCTCACTAGGAATAAAACTGTTTAGCTCTGTACCAGAGCCAAGGTGCTGGAACCCCTGGCTGAGGACCTAGACTCTCTACGGGGAAAGTACAGATGGGTGAGATGTGGAGACTCACCCAGATGGTCATTCCTCTTCTGGTTGATGTTCAGGATGTCTTTGATATTGTCAACAGCTGGCTTGGGAGAGCCTCCCATGTTGGACTTTCCTAGGAGGGTAAGGCAAGAAAATCATTCACCTGGATGGATGCCAAGATTCCACAGAGCCTTGGAAGAATGAAAAAGCCTCCATTTGGGACCTGAAACCCTTACACTTCCTGTGTTAATTTTAAAATATGCCATTTACTGAAATATTCTACATTCCAGGCATTGAGCCTGGAGCTTCATATACTTTATCTCATTTAATTTTCACGATTAACCTAGGAAGTCTGGTTATCCTTATTTTAGAGAAAAGAAAACTGAGTCTAGAAAAGCAACTTACACAAAATCAAAAGAAAAATGACAGAACTCAGATGAACTACCCAGACTGCTCCTTCCATCTACACACCTCAACATCCAGTCATGTCTTCCCATCTACCTATAGGTTACTTCCCAGCACATTTATACTAACTGCTTAAATTGTTCCTCATAAAAATGCTGCAAGGAAAGGAAGGCAGCTATCATCATTGTCATTGTCATCATCAACATTATTTCTATCATATAAGAAACTAAGGAAAATCAGAATTCAAGTATTCTGCCCCACACTAGTGCTCCTCCCACTATGCTAGACTCATTCACAGAAACAATTCTCACCATCTGTCAAAAGAATGATAGCATGTCGGATCTCCTCCCAGGCCGTTATGGTCATACCGGAACGGTGCATTTGGTTGTTCATCATGATATAGACACTATTTAGGGCCTCATAGATGTTAGTCCCAGTTCCATTTTCATGATCTAGAATATGCCAAGAAGGACTCTCTTAGAAACTTCCTGCCTATCGCCCCAGGGAAGGAACTGCCTCTGTCTCCCGGCCACTGGAAACGTTTTTATTATTTGCTTTGATAAACTCAGACCTTTGCCATCCAGGTAGAGAGTTAGCATTATTGTCTGTTCAAATATTAAAAGTGTTTCAACCTTAGGAACACTCCAATAATGACACTCTGAAATCCCAAGATCCAAAAACGGGGTTTCCAAAGAATGTGTATTTTTTTATTTTCATCCATTTGCTGTCTAACACTCAGGTAGTTCTATACACTGCGCAGGCGAATGATGTGGGGAGACTATAGGTTAAGCCATGAAAATCAGAACTACTACTAAGGACACTCAGCACCACGTGGTTCTGGCTTCAAGAAGGAACTGAAGACCTGTATGATGCCTTTGGACTTGTGACACCCCAAACTCATGAGTTGGTGGGATTTGGAACTTCTCCACCAAGACGTTGGATTTGGAACCAAAGCCGCGGAGCTCAGGCACTTGGACACCACTGAGAGGCCTCCCTCTCTGACTTACCCAGAATCTGTCTGCAGGCACAGGGTCACCTCCTCCCCTCCTATGACCTCATTTAATGACCCTCATACCTTTGTAGTTGGCATTTTGCAGACTGTAGGTCACTTCACTGGCATCCTGGGACATTTCATCCAAGACAGACATGATGATTTGTGGCTTTGAGGCAAAGGTGATGATGGCAACTCTAACCTTGATGTCAAAGCTGAAGAGCTATGAAAGGCAAGTGAGGGGTGGTGTGAGTGGCCTTACAGCCTCAGGAGAGAGATAAGAGAACAAGCAAAGGGCAGGAAAGGAGGCAAAGAACCTGGACCAAGACTGACGGATGCACAGCCCATGAGTAGGCACTCACTAAGAAACAGCTACCCAGACATGAATGTGAGCATCTGTTCTCTTGCCTGGCTCATTCCGCAGTTAATCCTCACATCAACTCTATGAGGATGACATGATGGCCACTACTGTATAGATGGGTGAACTGAAACTGGTTACCCTGCCCCAGATCACACCACAAGAGGTAGAGGTGGGATCTGAACTCCACCTGTGCACCTCTGAGGCCACATCTCTGATGGCTACATTTTGCATCCTCATGACCTAGTGAGTGACTCTACTGTATGTCCTAAGAGACACTCTAAGGAGGGCAAACACTGCCTTCACGAAAACATTGTGGTGTTGTTCGTTTCTGTCAAATCAACTACCACTCATGGCAACCTGATGTGTTATGATGGTAGAACTGCTCAGTAGGGTTTTATTGGTTGTGCAGAAGCAGATCACCAGGCCAATCTTTTGTGGTGCCTCTAAAATATAGCTGGGAAGAAAAACATACAGCTACATAAATAATTGCAAAACTATAATCACAAAGCAAAGTGTCAGCAAGAAATCTAAACCAGTGACTTCCGAACTCTGCTGTTTGCGCATCTCATTGATAGAAACATTTTGAACGCACACCTGAACAGAAGCATACTTATGATAAATGGTGTAAGTAGGTCACTATTCAAATACCATTGCAGCCACTGTTGCTGCAAAAATGGGCTCAAGCATAGCAACGATCTTGAGGATGGCACAGGACTGGCCATGTTTCACTCTTGTAAATAGCATCGCTATGAATTAGGTCCAACTTGACAGCACCTAACAGCAACATTCAAGTGTAGGCACTTTAAAACACACACAAAATGTTAACATTTTTAAAGTAAGAGTTCAAAAAAATATTCTTTAAATATTCTTGTTCTTTTTCTGCAACACCCCAGTAGATTATCTTGTGTCCAGACCACTCTTCTAGACAATGAATTTCTGGAAAGGAAGACCTCAGTCTTGCTCATCTTTGGTGTATCGCAGCACCCAAAGCAACCAACAAGTTGCTTGCAAGCCAATTCCAAGTCACGGTGACCCCATCTGTATGTCAGAGTAGAGCTGTGTTCCATAGGGTTTTCATGGCTGCAATCTTTTGGAAGTAGGTCATCAGGCCTTTCTTCCGAATACCTCTGGGTGGGTTGGAATCACCAACTTTTCAGTCAAGCACATTAGCCACTTGTGCCACCCAAGGGATTCACCCCCACACTCAGTAAATTGGCCAACACATAGCAGGAACTCTGATAGTGCATGCAGAGTGAAAAATACAGTCATGTAACTTAAATCTATGATTCCTACATGGGATGGGAATAATCTGGAACGAGGAGGTGGGCTAGGTAGACTACAGAGGTAGAGAAGGAGACAAAGAGAGAGAGATAGTGAGTACAGGAAGGCCTCCCATGCATGCAGGCTCCTAATTCCTGACCCTGTCCACCATGATGAGAGCACAGTCCTTGAAGATGCTGAAGTCTTCTTCCTTTACACTCTGAGAGGCATCCAGGAGCAGGTAGATGTTCAGTTGACCAGAACGCTGGATTTGGATTCTGCGGCCCTTATTTACTGAGAGAAATTTAGAGGACAGGACTTCAGATCTCCACCTCCCAGCTGCACTCTGGCCACCCCTCCACAGTCAGTTCAGCCTTTGCAGAGCCCACCCGAGGCTCCCCCGTCTCCAGGAAGCTCTTTCCCTCCCGTGAGCCTTGCTGGCTCTTCCGCAAGTGCTCACCAGTCTTCTTCTGGATGGGATTGGTGGCTCCTACTATGTGGGTCAAAGAGGCTCCCAGAGCAGGGGCCACATCTTCAGGGAAATCGTAAGAGTAGGGTTCTGTGGGAAGAACCACAAGGAGGTCAGCTGCTGCAGGATTGGCAGGGATGCTCAGGAGTCTCAGGAGAGGCAGGGCGACTACTCACGGCGGCAGATGGGCTCCGCCCCACTCCAGGCCCCGTTATCCTGGCACTCCCGTTCCTTGGACCCCGTCAACACCAGGTTTGAGGAGCAGTGGTAACTGACCTTGTCCCCCAGGTCAAAGCGGGAGCCTGTCCTCACAGCACCCAGTGAAATACCCGGGTTCGAGCAGTGGCCAGCTGTGAGTGAATGAAAGAAGATAGAGGTAAGCAGGCCACTCCAGCCTCCCCTGGCCCCACAACCCTGCTCACCACCTTCTCCCTCCAGGTTTTTCCTCTTCTCCAGACCCTCAGAGTTCTAACAGGCCCTTTGCCTCACCCTGGGAGACACTAGAACTGTGCTTTCCAGGGGAGTAAATGGAAATCTTTCATACAGCAAAAAGTCTAGAATTCAGTGGCTTAAGTTGTCAGCTGCAGCACCTTGATCTCGGCCCCAACCCCAGAGTAGTCTGTGTCCCAGAGCTGCAGGAAATATCTCAACTGATAAGCCTCATACCTCTTCCAAAAATACTTGTAGTTCATAAAACCACAATGAGGCATCACTACAAACCCACCAGAACAGCTAAAACTAAAAAGATAGTTAATTCCAAATGTTGGAGAGGCTGTGGCCCAACCAGAACTCTGTTACATTTCTGGGGTGTCAGTTGGTGAAAATATTTGCCAGGCTAAAACTAAGCATATGTCAACCTGTGACCCATCAATTCCACTTCTAGATAGCTACTGAACAGAAACAAGTACATATGTATACCAAAAGACACATACAAGAATGTTCACAGAGCTTTATTTTTAATAGCTCAAAACTGAAAATGAGCCAAGTGCCCACCAAGAGGAGAATGGATAAATGAATTGTGGTATATTCGTATAGTAGAATACTACACAGCCCTAAAACAAGAACTACTGCACTGATACACACAACAACATAGATGAATGCCACAGATGTCATGCTGACTGGAAGAAGTCAGAAGAAAATGTTTTGTGTTGTTTCATTTATATAAAGTACAAGAATAACTTTACCTAAGCTATGGAGTTAGAAGTCAGAAGACCGGTTACTTTTAGGGAGGGCATGTACTGGGTAGGAATAGGTGGGAGCTTCCTGGGATATTGGAAATGTTCACTATCTTGGGTGGTGACTACATAGGTAGAACAGCAATGAGAAAACCCATGGCCATCAAGGCTGTTCTGATTCACAGTGACCCCACAGGATGGAGCAGAGCTGCCCAATAAGGTGTCCAAAGAGTGCCTGGTGAATGTGAACCACCAACTTTCTGGTTAGCAGCGGGATTCTTCAGAACTATACCACTGGGGTTTCCTAGTGTACATATGTAAAAAGCCATCAAGCTGGAATTTAAGATTTGTACAATTCAAAGCAGGTAGATTATACTTCAGTTTAAAATAAATTATATTTCTGTTTGAACAGATGGTTATTTGGGAAAAAGTCAAGGGTGTGAGGAGGGTGCAGTTAGTAGGGCTGCTGGGTGAGGGTACAGTTCTTCCATCTGGAGGACTCTGTGTTTTTTGCATTGTGTTCATAATATGATCCTGGAAGCACACAAAGCCCACAAGCAAATGTGGCTCTGGGGGTTCCCAGGAGCCCCACTTCTGTCAAGCAGAGTCCTCACTGCTCACAGTGGCAGGGATAGTCATGACAAAAGTGTATGTGGCACCTCCCTGACTCGAGGGGCTGTTCTAGATGCTTCCTAATACTGACTCACCTAATCCACGTAGCAACCCCAGGAGGTCACCCTGTTACCATCTGTCCTACAGATGCAAAGACTGAGGCATAAAGAGGTTAAATAATCGGCCCAAAGGCAGTAAAGGGTAGAGCTAGGCTTTGAACCTAAACCTGACTCCATAGGTAGGGCACTTAGGCACATTATTCAACTCTTCCAATATACCTCCCTAGAATAATCCATGGAGCCTGGATACCAAGTCTTGCTTTCAGGCATTTAGAAGAGCAGGGCAGAGCCTTTCAAGCATGTAAGCTGAACCTGAAGCACACCACAAATGGCAAACCAGTGAGTGTGTGACCTGCAGACCTCCACTGATCAAAATCCAGGAATATTACTGGACACATGGGGAATGCCAAGTCTCTATTTCACCCAGTCCCCTCAGCCAGGGTGCTCACCGCCACTGTCACACACGGCCGTCTCTCCATCCCACATGCCATTGGGGAGACAACGTCGCACAGGTGAGCCCCGCAGTGTGAAGCCGTCCTCACACTGAAAGCTAACGTTGCCACCCACAGGGTGGGACCCCAGGCGTGGGGTGTATATACCATTCTCAAAGGCAACAGGAGCTGGACAGCGAACAGCTGGAAGGAGAGAAGAGAGCAGCGGGTGTTGGAGGGAAAGTTCAGCGTTGAATGGTTAAGGAGGGAGCTCAGCATCAAGTGGGTGATGCTCAGCAGAGATCCATGGAAACAGTTACCTGATTGTCAAACTACTGAATTGCTGAGACTCATAAAATTGCCACTTTTGGCAGGAGGTTGAATATTGGCAATTTCACCTAGTTCAACACTGAACCTCTCTCAACACCCTGAGGGTCACAGACTCCCCAACCCCTCTGCTAGGGTCTTTTAAATATCCCCATGACTGGGTAACTTAAGAAGAAACAGCTGACACAACAGTGGGGTTCCAGGACATCTCCCCAACGGTATTCATTCTAAATTATCAATATTGCCCAGTCACTGTTAAGTATTTAAAAAAATTTCCCCTGACTTTAGTTCTCCACAATCTCCTTTAGAGTTTGCCCCTAACTCCTTGCTGTGGACAACTGACATTTCCAAGCATTCTGACAGAGAGAGAGAGGGGGGAAAAAAATGCCACCAAGCTTATTCTGACTCATGGTAACCCCCTATATTATAGAGCAGAACTGCCCCATAGGGTTTTCTTAGCTGTTATCATCATCGAAGCAGACAGCCAGGTCTTTCTTCTGCAGCACCTCTGGGCAGATTTGAACAACCAAACTTTAAGTTACTAGCCTATCAAAAACCACCTGGTCCACCCAAAGACTTCTTTGCAAAAGCAACTTTGCCATCCCTCCCACCTACTCTAGCCAGGTCCAAGCCTGACCCTGAACAACTCCTTAATAGAAGTTCTGGTGGGATGCACTGAACAAAGCCTGAGGAAGCCTCACATTTGCAGACTGCCTTTATCTTCCTGGTGGCTCCAGGGGCCTGCCACCGTCCACTGCTCTTGCACAACATCGATGCAGGGGACGGGTACCGGCCCAGGGGGCAGGAGTAGACGAGGAGGCTCCCAGGGGCCCAGCCACGACTGAGGGTAAAAGTGCCTCCAGAGATATTCACGTTCTGAGGGCAGGACGGAGTGACTGCAGCCAGGACTGTGGGCATGGGCACAGTGAGGCAAAATAGAAGAAAGAAAAAAGACCCTGATGAGAAAAGAGAAGTAAAAGATCATCCATTTCACACGTGGGACCCCAACCTGGCCTGGCCTGCAGAACCCCAACACCACCCCTCCCCTGCTTCCTACCTGGGAACAGGGGCAGCAGGCAAAGGAGAGCCACCCGAGGGTCCATAGTGTCCACCTAGGGGCAGAGAGAGGCAGATACCGGGAAGGGAAGGGTCATCTGACTTCCCGAAAACCAAGGCTGGCTCAGCAGGCGCTTCATTTGCTGCCAGAGAAGAGAGAGTGGGGAGTGGCAAGGGGAAAGTTCCCTTGTCAGGGGAAAACTAACCAGGGGCTGGGGACCAAGGTGAGGAGGTGAGGCCTTTGCTCTGTCCCCTTAATCCAATATATCCATGCAGTCAGTTGAACTGTACCACAGGTTTGAGTATGGTCTCCAACCTAAACACACACACACACACACACACACGGATTAACAGTCTAAAACACACACACACAGTAATCATCCAAGATGTTGCAAAACACTGTGAGTAAAGTTTCGATTTTCTTTGAGGTTTTGTTTGCCAAGTAGATTTCACTTCCTGAAAGTACCAGACAGTGCTGCTGTCTCGAACACGAGGGGCTGAGACCAATGTTCTTAGAGTTCTTTGACGATCTGTGTCTTCTCTGAAGCCCTTCCTAGCAGAGGATTGACTGATGAAGACGAAGTCAGCACTTAGTTTTGGAGACAGTTTAGAACTTTTTACCAAAGTCCACCTGATAAAACTCCCAGCTTACAAAATAGATCAATTTGGAATTGGTTAGTCATGCTGCAAAAATATGTTAGGGTGGAAAATTTGGGAATAAGTAAGGATGCTGGTTGAACAACACGATAAACACAATTAATGTCACTGAAGCACAAGTGAAGATGTTGAAAAGGCAAATGTTTTATTACATACATTTACCATAATAAAAAAATAAAAATAAAAAAAATTGGGGGTTTTTGGGGTTTGGAGTGTGCCTTTAAAGTCCAGCCTGCCACACATACATGAGGCTAACTGGGCAGCTTCCATCCAGAGATGAGGTGAGGGGGCAGGAAGGACATGAGCTAGTTGAATGGATACAGGAAATACAGGGTGGAAAGGAGGAGTGTGCTGTCACAGTGTGGGAAGAGTAACTAGAGTAACATAACAATATGTGTGTAAAAGGTTTTGTGTGACAAATTGTCTTAGATTGTAAACTTTCACTTAAAGCACAATAAAATATTTTTTAAATGAAAAATAAGTAAGTACAAACTACCCTCATATAAAAGATAGGAAGCAAAGAAACCTGAATCTAATCTGCTAACCTGCTTACTCCATGGAAGTCTCCTTAAGAATTTTCAGAACAATGTAGGATATAAGTGAATACAATCAATCAAAAAGGAAGACGCAACATTTCTTAAATGATCATTTAAGGTCGTGAAAACTTTTCTGATTTACAGATAACTCCTTGGGAACACAACTACATAAAGTGGACTTCACCTTGTACAGGACAGAGTATTCTGAAGATGATGACACTCCTGGACCTTGGGGGGGTCTCCAAGATGCTGCTGTGACAGAACTGCTTGTACCAATCTCCCCTGATACCTGTTCTCCTTTCTTTTATGGTCACTCAGCTAAAGACCACACTTCCCAGCCTCCTCCCAGCTAGGTGTGGCCCGGCGACTTGGTTCTGACCAGCTTGCAGTAAGATGCATCAGTTTTACATGGCCTTCCTCACCATGGTCTTGCAACTCCCACCAAACGGCTGGGTTGGGACTATGCAAATGAGGAGCATATGGGCCATAAATGTACTGGATAGCTTGCTAATACTGCAAATAAGGTGAATGACACCCTTGCAGAGGTGGGGTCACACAAATAAGGTGTATAGAACCCTAACAACAGGATTGGTCAGTTCTGCCATCCTGGGAGGTTTAAAGCGAGCCATCCCAGACCAGGGAGCTCACTACCACCGTGGAGGAAGAGCAAGCAGTGGAGTGTATCCTCTGGACCCGGGATCCCCGCACTGAGAACCTACTACACCCAGGAGGTAGACAGAGAAAGCTGTGATACTGAAGACAGCAAAAGACAGTGAACGGCAACAACAGAGAAACTGCAGCAGCAGAGGCAGCCGAGCCAGGAGACAAACCAGAGAGAGTGCTGTGGGCTTCCTAGCTCCCAGAGTCAGAAAGTTGAGCACCTTCAGGCAAGAGACATCCTGGTGAGGTGGGGTGCCTCCAGGCATTTGTCCACAAAACTAGGCTTGCTAACCAACAGAGCTAAAAAGCTGGGCTTCTTTGGACAGAGGCTTACTAGCAGAGTCCGGTGTCCCTGAGCACTTATCACCGGAGCTAAAGAGCTTTGTAACACTTGCCTGAGCAGGACAGAGGGCAGGCTGGCCAGAGGACTGAAAGGTCGAAAGGTCAAAGGGTCAAGGGCCAGAAAGAAGCCTACCTGCAGACTGTTCTGATAGAAGGACTGTATCCTGAGTCACTTCTGATCCTGAGCTGTAACCTCTCACTTCCCTAATAAACCCCATAAAAGTGAGTATGCTCTGTGAGCTCTGTGTGGCCACTGCAGTGAATTACTGAACCCAGCAGAGGAGCAGAGACTGTTGTGGGAGCGAAAGCCGGTGCCAGAACCTGTCAAAAGTCTGGTGAGCGGAGGTATGTCTGACCTCTGCTTCATAGGAATTAGTCTTGGGCCGACACTGAGGGTGATTCTCCCTCTTGTGAAGTTAGAAGCACATAAAATGCCACAGCCACACTATTCTTACAGAGTGGAACTGATGTTCGAACCTCCTCGCTATGCCCCTAAAATAAAAAAAAGCATGCCCTGCCCTTCCCGTGGGCTGGACTAGAAAGCAGTTGGTGATCCAGCATCTATCAGGAAGATGAGAGCAACATTCTGGTGACAACAGAGTAACCAAATGCAGGGGCCTGGGACCCTCGCACTGTCTTAATGTTGATTTATGGAATAGTATTGGAGCTATGAGGTTCAACAATTAAGTCTGCGAACTTAATTGTTCTAAGTGCTACACACCTCATTGCTGAATATCACTATGGTCACCTTCAAAGTACTCCCCTTGGGAAGCTAGGCACCAATGCCAGCACCTAGTCCACTCTTCAAAACAATTTTGGAACTCCTGCTGGGACGGCCATTGAACACAGTGGCAGGGTGGCAAATTCACAGACTTAACTGTGTAGCTGTTTGTGAGGGAGTTTTTAGTCAGCAAACAAACAATTGTGTTGGAACACCCTCCCTACTCACCTGATCTGGCCCCCAGTGACTTTTTTCCTTACCTGAAGATAAGGGAAATGTTGAAAGGAAGGTATTTTGATGACATTCAGGACATCAAGGATAATATGCTGACAGCTCTGATGGTCTTTACAGAAAAGGAGTTCCAAAATTGCTTGGCAGGGTGGACTTGGTACTTGCATGGGTATATAAATTTAGTAATGAGATATGTAGCACTTTTACTAAAAAGAGTTTGCGAACTTAATTGTCAGACCTCGTATTAATCCCTGTCCTGAAACGTGAGCCAGCTAGTGCTGGACTCCCAGGGACACATCAGCTGAGCCCTGAGGTATAAAGGCAATGGCTAGGACAGTCTTGGAAAACATCTTGTAGGGAAACCTTCACATAAACAACTAATAAAACACAGCATGAAAGACCCATATCCTTTCCACCCTGAGCCTTTCCAACGAGCATTTAGTGAATAGTCTGGAAAGCCTGGTGGTGCCGTGGTTAAGTGCTATGTCTGCTAACCAAGAGGTCAGCAGTTCGAATCCGCCAGGCACTCCTTGGAAACTGTATGGGGCAGTTCTACTCTGTCCTGTCGGGTCGCTGTGAGTCAGAATCAACTTGACAGCAGTGGGTTTGGTTTGGTTTTTAAGATTTGCTGGACCAAGGAAGATACTCTCGACCTTAGTTACTGAAACCTGTACCAACGGTTGTTAAGAAAGACAATTCAAAGTGTAGGATTATGGTGATTTACAGTCTCTAGCCGATCTATGAAAAGAGTAAGCCTTCAATAGTTTTGCCCATTTGTAACATCAATATATACTGATGAATCTGTGGCATTCTTTGGACTTTAGCAGACCTGGCTGTGGCAGCACGGCTGGCTGTTTTCCATTCTCGACTATTCCGTAATCCTGGGATTCAGGTAGCTTTGGTTCTGGCCGCACGCTTGTCCATTTCCTTCTTCTGCCTCTCTGAATGTATTCCAAATAAAACTTTCTGTTCATTTTTACTAAACTTTATGATGTTTTCATCCTAGAGTAATGTCATGCCAGCCTGGCCCCTCCAGCTCAGATGATCCACAAGGGAGAAGTAAGTCGCCTGAAGTGTGGTAGGCAGTAGGGCCATTGACATTCTGCCTTTGTTTTCTTCTGGGCGCTGTGATAGGACTGAGCTTCCCCAATGCTTTGGCTGATGAAATGTGCACGCGCGAATAATGCCTAGCCTTAAAAGCCAATGCAGACTTCACTAAACTTTGTATGGCAATGTTTGTGATGAAGACTGCTCTATCAGCCTAGATCCTTAGGTAACCCTATAGCAGAAGCCCCTTTTGTCTCATATAAGATCTACAATGTGAGCCAAAACTAACCCTTGGTTATTTTAATTCACTGCATTACTATTGCAGCTGAGCCCTGGCAGCACAATGGTTAAGAACTTGGCTGCTAACCAAAAGGTCAGCAGTTCAAATCCACCAGCCACTCCCTAGGAACCCTACAGAGCAGTTCTAGTCCATCCTATAGGATCGACTTGATAGCATCAGGTAGGTCACTACTGCTGCAAGGGGTAAAAAATACTATCCAAATTTTTTTAAAAAAACACAGCAGAGTCACTTCTGACGCATGGCAATACCATGTGTTTCAGAGTAGAACTGTGCTCCATATGATTTTCAGTGGCTGCAATCTTTCAGAAATAGATCACTAGGTTTTGCTTCTGAGGCACCTGTGGGTAGATCTGAACTACCAACCTTTCCACTCATAATAATAACAAAAAATGATTGCTGTCAAGACACTTCCAACTTACAGCAACACCTCATATTGCAGAGTAGGATTGCACTCCATAGGGCTTTAGAGGCTGTGATTTTTCAGAAGCAGATGGTCTGATCTGAAACAGATTGCAAAGTGCATCTGGGTTGATCTGAACCACCAACCATTCAATTAGAAGTCAAGCACATAATGGTTTACGACACCCAGGATCTTAACCTTCGCTGCCCAGGGACTCCTATCTAAAACTTAGAGGCTTAAAAACCCACGATCCATTCAATCTCGTGATGGTGTGAGTTGGCTGGTCTCATCTGTGCTGGCTCATGCAATTGCAATAGCTGGGGACTAAATTCAGTGGGAAGAGCAGGACAGCTGGACCTCTCTTTCCCTGTAATCCTTCCTCCCTGACTCCCTGTGGCCTGACAGTCACAGTATCCCAAGAGACTTGAAGTGAAAAATGAAAGGTCTCTTGAGGCTTATGCTCAACAGTCACATGACATCACTTCCACTGTTTCTGTTGGTCAAAGCAAGTCACAAGGCCAGCCCTGGTTTGCAGGTTGGGGAAACGCACACTGGTAAGGGGCATGCACACCAAACAGGAGAAGTTCCTGGCCATATTTCCCAACTGCTGCAGCAACCAAGAGTTGGGGTTTGTTTGTTACCAAAGCATAATGAATCCCATCCTGACTAAATACTTAAGCCACTGAATGGGGGGAGGTGGGGGGCAGGCCTTGATATATTGTCAGGCTCACACCTAACAACTGCTGTTAAAAGGAATGGCCTTGACTCATCTCTCTCTCCGTGGACTGCTTCCAGTATTTGTAGAGTTGTATGAACTCAGCAGAATGTATCAGAATCTGTTTTTCTGTCCTTAAGTAATACAACTCTCAAGTTTTTCGGCAGGCCCATGGAGTGTGCCATCAGAGGGTTATTCTCTAACATTCTTTCTCCCCTTCCAATAGGTCCTAGCCACACTGACAGATTGGCAAATTTCTTCTCGTCAGTTCAAAGTATCTAGTATTTGTTCCCAGGGGACCAATTCTAAAGAGAAGAAATCAACACCTCTGTATTCTTCACCTGGTCCCCTGTTTACAGGTTAAAAAAGGGAAATGATGGTGTGATATCCTCACAACAAGTCTTATTGCTCCCCTGGAGAGCTCAGCACCTCAGCAGCTGAAAATGACTAACAGATAACATAGGTGGGGCCACTGTAATGTCATCTCTGTTTGGCCACAGCTTATTCCCTGTCCAGTCTAAACACTCCAACATATATTTTCCTAATATTCTAGAATCTTCCACAGCAACTGCAGTGCCAAGTCCTATTCCTTGAGCAAAGTCTAATCTAGGAAACTAAGCTGACCTTCCCTGGTTCATAGCCATACCGTGTGGTTTTAGAGATTCAGTAGTACTCAACAACCCTCTTGAAGATTATAATAGATGCTGATATTTCCCCACCCATATCTCTCTGGACATCTTTCTTGGGTGTGCCACCAAGCTCCAATAATAGCATCTCTATCTCTTTGCCTGAGGGTTTTCTCTGGCATCCTGCTCCACCTGTGCATAGAAAGCTGGAAGTGCCAGAGAATTAACATGCACTGAAAGCAGACCTCAGCCAATGAATGAGTAGAATAGCTGCATAAGTACCATGGGACAATTCTAAAGTGTCCAGCGCAGGTTTCCTCAGCAAGATTAATCTCTACTCTCCCACAATGGGGAAACCCTGGTGGTGTAGTAGTTAAGTACTATGACTGCTAACCAGAAGGTCCGTGGTTCAAATACACCAGGCTGCCCTTGGAAACCACGGGGCAGTTCTACTCTGTCGATAGGGTCGCTATGGGTCGGAATCAACTTGACAGCAGTGAGTTTGGTTTGAGTCTCCCACAATGGTAAAGTGCTTGATATTTGAATTCAGGTAGTCTCTGCAGCTGCAGAGAGGGAAGGATCAACAGCATAAGACTAACGCGGATCCTGTGAGACAGAAGTCAGACATATTTCCATTCTCCAACCTCTGCCAGTTTGACACCAGCCATCCCTCCCACAGTACTCTCTACTTCTTTGTTGAGTTCAATAATTCATTGCAGTGGCCACACAGAACTCTCAGACTGTACTCACAATTTATGGAGTTTATTAAGGAAGTAACAGATTACAATTCAGGATGAGCATCAACTTGGGACAACTCATTACAGGATGCAGTTCATCAGTCAGGACAGCTTCCAACAGAGATCACTAGCTTCTTCTTGTCTGAGCCTGCAGGCAGCTCTCATTCTCAACCTCTACCACCAGGCCCACTTATGCCTACTGCTGCCAGAACCACTTCGGCCTACACTCTGCCCAATTTGGGCAAGTGTTAGAGCTCAGTAGCTCCTCCAACAAGTGCCTGGAGGCACCTCGACTCTACCAGTAAGCCTCTTACTCAAAGACACTCAGCTTTCTGGCTTCATAGGTTGATGAGCCCACTGCAGCCATCTGCCAGTCCCAAGCCATCTGCCAGTCCCAAGCCATCTGCCAGTCCCAAGTCATCTGTCAGTCCCAAGCCATCTGCCAGTCCCAAACCAGTCCCAAGTTATCTGTTAGTCCCAAGCCATCTGCCAGTCCCAAGCCATCTGCTGGTCTCAAGGCATCTGCCGGTCTCAAACGGTCTCCTGGACTCAAGCCATTTGCAAATCTCATGCCACTACCATCTCCAGTACAAGTTTCTCCATCCCCTAGGTCTAGGAGGTTCTCAACCCAGGGACCCCAGATTGAAATGGTTTGCTCTACTCCCAGCTATTCTCAATGGTAGTGAAGTTCCCCTCAACCTCTGCAGTATTATCTCTTTGAATCTAGTAGGATAGCAAAACTGAATATAAGAACATTATTTGCCTAGTCACTGTTCAACCCCAGCAAGTCTTACACACCTTACTTGTATATCATAGCCATTTTGTGAGAATTACAAGACCATGGCTAGAAAGCCCATATAAAAGCAATTCACTGCACTGCAGTAACACACCTCTTGATTGACTGCCTTCTCTTCTCTGTCCAATCTCCCTATCCTCTACCCACAATTCCTGGAACCAACACCCAAGTTCACTACTTGTACTTGAATCCTCCATTGTCTAGAAATAACATTTTCTTTGTCATGTAATGAGGCTGCATCAGTGTAAGGTGTGTCTTAAACCTAATAACTTCTGAGCTGTATAAAGATACACACAGACTCGGGCACATACTGGCAAAGACAGGTGCCACGTGAGAATCACTAAGAACCAAGGAACACTCAGGCTACCAACAAGGAAAAGATCAATACAGTTGCTCAAATAATTTCAAGTATAAGAAACAGCTTCAGCTTTTTCCTTCAGTACCATGGAAGCAATAGTCAAGAAATCAAAAGACATATTGCATTGGGAAAATTTGCTGTAATGGATCTCTTTAAAGTATTGAAAAGTAAAGTCATCATCTTGAAGACTACAGTGCTCCTGACCCAAACCATGGTAATTTCAACTGTATCACATGCACACAAAAGCTGGACAACCAAGAAAGAAGACTGAAGAAGAAGTGATGCCTTTGAACTGTGGTATTGGAGAAGAATGTTGAATGTCCCATGGACCGCCAAAGCACAAACAGATCTGTTCTGCAAAAATGCAACCAGAGTGCTCCTTGGAAACAAAGATGGAATGACTGTGTCTTACACACTTTGGACGTGTTGTCAGGAAGGATCAGTTCCTGGAGAAGGACATCATGCTTGGTAGCATCAAGAATCAGGAAAAAAGAGGAAGACCCTCAACAAGAAGGATTAACACAGTGGCTGCAACGATGCACTTAAGCATAAAAACAGTTGTGGACATGGCACAAGACTGGGCAGTGTTTTGTTCTGTTTTATGTAGGGTCACTATGAGTCAGAACTGACTCAACAGCATCTAACAACAACAATATAAGAATCAGCACAAAACCAATTTCTTGGAGAAGATCAAATATATCCCCCAGTCCCACATTCTCTAAGCTGCTATACCACTCCAGCTCTGAAACTAAACACTTTCCCTCCCCTCCATGCTCGTCTCTCCCCTATTTGGGTTCAGCAATTCATGTCAATGTGTCACAGAAATCACAAACCATACTTACAGCTGAGTGGTTTATGAAGGTGCAGGGTACAACTTCAGATCAGGATCTCAATGCTTCATGATATTCTGATGGACATAGAAGGGCCAGATTAAGCAAGCTAGTAAACTCCTGATAATTGTTGAAGCTGGGGGATGAGTACATGAGGATCCGGTTTACCATTCTTCCTATTACTTTTGAAAGTTTCCATAATGAAAAGTACATATAGGAAACCCTGGTAGCATAGTGGGTAAGAGCTACAGTTGCTAATAAAAAGACCAGCAGTTCAAATCCACCAGGCACCCCTTGGAAACTCTGTTGGGCAGTTCTATTCTATCTATGGGGTCACTGTGAGTCGGAATCGGCTTGACAGAAGTGGGACTATATATATGTGTGCGTGTATATATGTATGTGTATATATATATACACACACACACACACACCTTAGGAGGAAAGGACACAAGCAATACAAGGTGGAAAAGAGAAGTGTGCTGTCACAGGGTAGAAAGAGCAGCTAGAGTTACATATTAGTTTGTGCGTAAGTTTTTGTACGACAAACTGACTTGGATTGTAAACTTTCACCTAAAGCATAATAAAACATATATTTTTTAATTCATCTACATGAGACCAAATGGTGAAAAATTACTTTAAAGCAAAGATGAGAGGGTAAATGGACAGGAAAACCAGATTACTGAAAATGGAATAGGTAGAATGGAAATAATGAGAATGTTGACACACTGCGAAGAGCATAACCAATGCCATCTAACAATTTGTGTGAAAACTGTTGAATGGGAACCAAATTTACTGTGTAAATTTTCACTGAAAGGATAACAAAGTACTATTTTTTTACAAATCTCTCTGTCTCACACACACACACAAAAGAAGTGTGACAATTAAGTTCACAAACTCATCTTAGAAAAAATGTTACATACCTCACTGCTGAATATCACTTAAGTCACCTTTGAAGTACTCCCCTTGGGAAACTATGCACCAACACCAGTGCCTAGTCCACACTTCAAAGCAATTTTGGAACTCTTTCTGGAGTGGCCAGCAGAGCTATTCCGCCACGAGGTATGTAGCACTTTTTCTAGGATGACTTCATGAACTTCTCAGACCGTATGTGTGTGCGTGTGTGTGTGTATGTGTGTGTGTTTTGACCCCTTTGATCAGGTGACTGAAATTAAAAAACAAAAAGCCCAGACAAAACACTGAATCTGGCACACAATGCCAAGCCAAGAGACACTATTAAAAAAAATTCTAATGAATGAATGAAAAAGCTTGAGAAACATTAAGTATCAAACTGTCTTGAAAACTATATCTTCTACTGATATTAATCAATAGACAGTTGATGTGTTAGCCTGTCATGAGTTGTTTGTTGTTATTTTTAGCATGAGTCAGTTCCTAGGAGTTCAGTCACAGCGACGTGGTGGAACAGGTATACTTGCTACCTTCTGGAAGGGGGAGTTCTGAGAGCTAGGGTCTCTGCACTAAGATAACAGTCTGCTGGAGCTTTAGATTTCAGAGTGGATGAAGTTCCAGATGCTGATCATCACCAGAACATGATCCTGGGAAGGAAGTGGATGAAATGGAGTCAAGATAATAAAAGTTCTTGGAAGGACCGATGTATACCAGTGTCCACTGGAGCACTTTTCACAGCAGCTGAAAGGTGGAAACAGCCTAAACATCCATCAGCAATCAAATAAACAAAATGTGGTACATGCATACAATGAAGCAATGGGGAAAGGAGATGGGCATACACTTCACCAAGGAAGATATCCAGATAGCCAAAAGACATATGAGGAAACGCTCACGATCATTAGCTATTAGAGAAATCCAAGTCAAAACTATAATGAGGTACCATCTCACCCCAAGAAGGTTGGCCATAATCTAAAAAACACAAACCAACAAATGCTGGAGAGGCTGTAGAGAGATCAGAACTCTCCTACACTGCTGGTGGAATTGCAAAATGGTACAACATCTTTGGAAAGCAATTTGGTGCTTCCTTGAAAAGCTAGAAATACCATTTGATCCCGTAATCCTGCTGCTCAGAATCTATCCTACAGAAATAAAGGCAGTCACATGAACAAACAGATAGATGCACACTAATGTTCATTGCAGCACTGTCCACAACAGCAAAAAGATGGACTCAACCTAGATGCCCATTAACAGATGAATGGATAAACAAATTATGATACATATACTCAGTGGAACACTATGCAATGATAAAGAACAATGATGATTTCAGGAAGCATTTCACAACCTAGTTTCAATTGGAAGACATGCTGAGTGAAAACAGCCGGGGGTAAAAGGACAAATATTGAATAATACTCCCACTATAAGGACTTAAAAATAAACTTAGACACAGAAGAAAAGACTCTTGAATGGCTACAAGGGTGGGGAGGGAGAGAGAGGGCTGGGCATAGATTAGGTAGTCGACAGAAATTTGGTTAGGTGAAAGCAGT
Organism: Heterohyrax brucei; assembly: GCA_028571685.1. NCBI lineage: Eukaryota > Metazoa > Chordata > Mammalia > Hyracoidea > Procaviidae > Heterohyrax > Heterohyrax brucei. Next base: position 49,962,951 of record CM053144.1, on the reverse strand, counting down.
GACAGCACACAGTAAAGAACAGATCAACTTAACTGGACTCGTCCATAAACTGAAAGGTTTTCTAAACTCAACCTAGTATTTCAAAGGATAGAGGAGCAGGGACGGGGGTCTGGGGACCATGTATTCAGGAGACACTGAGACTAACTGGCATAACTAGTCTATTGCTAAGAGAATATTCTGCACCCTATATTAGTGAGTGACGTCCGGGGTCTTAAAACCTAGCAAGCTGCCATCTGAGGTACACCAAATGGTCCCAACTCATCCAGAACAGATGATCACTGAGAGCAACAAAGATATGAGGAAAAAAGAGCCCAGGAGACAGAAGGACTCATACGAATGGGAGACTGTATCAACATGAGACCAGAAGGACCAGATGGTGCCTGGTCACCACCAAAGACAGTAGTGACAGGGGACAGAATGTAGAGTCCCTGAGTCAACACGAGAAAAAGAGGTTGCTGCTGCCCAAAAACTCTACTAAAAGACCTGAATTGATGGTCTGACAGCCTGGAGGGACCCCTGGGAACATGGCCTCTAGACCTGCTGCTGTCCCTGACTAGAAACCACTAATAAGTCAGCTCTTCAGACAAGAATGGACTGAACTCAGGGACACAGTAGACCACATGGTGTGCATACTTTATGGTTCTGTGCATTCAGAGGAGGCTGTCCTACTAGTCTCTTTCTAGATGGGAGAGAAGAGGGTGGAGAGGAACGGACAGGTGCTTGTTAAGAGGATATTAGATATACAGAGTGAAAAGTAGGGGTGCCATCACTGGGTGGGGAGAGCAGAGGGAGCTACAGGTATGTGGGCATGCAAAACTGATTTGGACTGTATACTTTCATTTAATCACAGCCTAAAAAATTTTTTTGAGGTAATAAATGAGTATTAGAACTAAAAAAAAAAAAAACTGTTGAATTGGCTAATGCTATATTGTACATGTATTTTACAACAGAAAGAGTAAAATGTGAATAGTAGAATCCAGGCAGCGGAGATACAGATGTTTGTGATGCTATTCTTTCAGCTTTGCACCATGTTTGAAATTTTTCATGATAAAACATTGAGAATAAAAGTATATTGAAACGAAGTCAAAAAGCTTGAAAGAACCCTCTAATTTTAGTTACTGAAGGGCAGAGGAACTGGATGGGGTAGAAGGGAGGCCCTTTACTATGTACCCTTTTATTCTTCTTGAACTTTGAAATGAACAAATGATCGTACTAAGGAAAAAATAAAGTTTTTTAAAGCTAGAGTGTGTGCTGCAGCATCTTCCTGGACATCAGAGCACCCAAGCCAGGCCCCACAGGCCTGGAAGTCAGTTGCTCAGGGCAAGAAGGAGAGGCCCTGGTGGCAGGACAGGACTCCAGGAAGCTTGAGAGAAAAGATGTTCGACAGAAGGTGAAAGAGTCCTGTTCCGCCTGGGGCTGGCAAGGAGCTAGGAGAATCCATCATTCTTTCCTCCCACTTAGAGCCGCGTCTGCTAGGGGAGGGTGTATGCTGCCTCCCTAGGAGGGCTTGGAAGAGGGGGAAGGTGGTGGTTCCGGGAAAAACTCAACTCCAGCCAAGGTAGTGAGGGAGGGGAGCGTGTGCTGCAAGCCGGAGGATGGCAGGGGCTTTCCGAGAGCTCAGGAGAGGGAGCCCGGGGGAAGGAGGAGGAGGCTGCAGCGAAGAGTGAGATACAGAGCAGGAGGTGGACAGGGAGTGCCGGAATGTGACTGTAAACGGGCGAAGTGGCACAGGCCCTTGGCTTTCGTGTAGTGTCTTAAGTGGTAAGCCCCTTCCTCGGTTGCCGGAACTGTTGTCGTGTTTCCCGGGCTTCCGGCAGTGAGGACAGAGCTGAGAGTGGGGCAAAGGAAAGAGAAGTCGGAGGTTTTGTGGAAACACAGGCAAGTTTTATCAGTCTCTTGTTACTGTTAGTTACTGCCCAGTCGATTTCAACTTACGTTGACCCATGTGTGCGGCATACAACTGCTCCCTGAGATTTTCAAGGCTGTGACATTTCAGAACAGATCACCAAGCCTGTCTTCCAAGCCATGTCTGGGTGGGTTTGAATCCTCAGCTTTCTGGCTAGTAGTCTTGCACTTAAGCATTTGTGCCACCCAGCAACTTGTTTATCAGCTTGTGGATTAAAAAGTGCAAGCGGCTGAATTCTCTCCCCTTTTTCCTGTTGGCTGCTCAGCGAAGATAGTTTCCTTCCAGTTTGGGCTGGGCAGAATTGTAAAGGTAAAACAATCATCAAAAACATTCTGAATGTTTCCAAAATGCCTGACTTTTTTTACCATGTGGATTATGAGGACTGCCAATTAAGTTCGCCATCTCTTTCTAGAAAAAGTGCTCCATACCTCATTTCTGAATATCACTGCAGTCACCTTGGAAGTACTGCTCTTGGGAAGCTATGCGCTGATACCAGCACCTTCAAAGCAATTTTGGAATTCTTTTTCTGGAATGGCCATCAGACCTGTCGTCATATTACCCTTGATGTCCTTTATCTTCGGTACAGGAAAAAGTCTTTAGGGGCCAAATCAGGTGAGTAGAGAGGGTGTTCCAACACAGCTACTTGTTTACTGCCTAAAAACCCCCTCATAGACCACTATACATTAAGTTCATGAAATTACCACCTTGCCACCATATGCAATGGCCATTCCAGAAAGAATTCCAAAATTGCTTTGAAGGGTGGACTAGGCACTGGCGTCGGTGACTGTAGGGATATTCAGCAACGAGGTACGTAGCACTTAGAACAGTTAAGCTCACAGATTTAATTGCCAGACCTCGATGTGGGCCGCTGCTCACCACATTCGTTACCAAGAATGGTATTCTGGAGTAATACATCCGGGTCTAAGCCATAAGCTAATACAAGTCCCCTTTCAGACTGATATGCTTGTATGGACTTCTGGGACTGAAAAAAAATTCTGAGGGCAATATTTCCATTTTATCGAAGAGAAAATAGAAAACTTTGGGGCCTGGGTGATTTCAAACCTGGACTGGAAGCTAGACTTCCTGTCTCACAGGCGTTCCTTATATTTTTGGTCAGATTCTCTTTCTAAAACCCATTAAGAATCCTAACTTTATCTGTCCTTGGCGTTACCCCAAAGCATTTGGTATTATAAACCAAGAAGATGCAAGACCCCTTTTCTTACACTGGCAGAAATCGGGAACCAAGTGACAAGGGTCTAGGTTATTCTAGACCCCCTCTGTGGGTGTGTATGTGGTAAAACAGTCCCATGACATCTCCACACAAGAGGACTACACAAAAGACAGTCCTGTGCAACTACTATTTGTTTCTATGTAAATCTGTAGCTGGGGTAGGGGGACACTTGTAGAATTCATTCGCTCTCAAGTCCACCTGTCACCAAGGACTGCCTGTCTTAAACTATTTTTAAAAATTTTTTTTACAGTTACTATCAAGTGGACTCTATGGTGACCCTATGTGTATCAAAGTAGAATTGTGCTCCACAGGAATTCCAATGGTTGATTTTTTTTCAGAAGTAAATTGCCAGGCCTTTCTTCTGAGGTACCTCTGAATGGACTCCAATCTATCTCTTAGCAGCTGAACAAATTAACCATTGCACTATCCAGGGATTCCATCTTAACTATAGGCTAGGATTAGAGTCCATGCCACCCACGCTCCCCCAGCAGACAGAAGTCGCAAAGATAGGATGCCATCTAAGACTTTTTCAAACGATTAGCTGGGCAGTTTTTTGTGTTTCTCCCCTTACTTGAGTGTGAACTCCTCTTCTGAGACATTTTGCAGTGAAGAAAAGAGGTAGGATGTGCAAACAGATTTTTTTTTTTAATAAATTATTTTGAAATTTTCATAACCTGCCCCCCAGTTAGTCAAAGAGAAAGGTAGCTCATTTAAACCTAACATTAGCTTTAATTCAAAAACAGAGATGATGTGACTCAGAGAACTAAGTGACTTTGCCCACGGCTCTTGCGTAGTGAGTAATGGAATATGACTTTGAGCTTAGGTGTGTCTAACACAAAAGCCTATGTACTCCATCTAGTCCACAGTGCTTGACTACAAAGGAGAAAAAAGGAAAGGGCCTTTGAGAGCACAGAAAAACAAGCAGGGGCATTAGAAGTCAGTGAATTTATAAAGGAAAAACAGGGAGTCAAGCACCGCCTAAGCACTGCCTAGGCCCTTCTCCCAAAGCACATCCCTTCAGCTTGGGGATTAGAAAGTGTGTTCAGTATCTCTCTCCTCCTTAGACTGTAAAGTTCTTTCTATTTTTTCAGATTGTAAACCTCTTGATTGTGGAATTATGTCATGGGGTTTAGGTCAGAAATAAACTTTTTATGATACTAGCTGAGCCCAAGAGGAATGACTTCAACAGTCAGCTATTTATTGCATGATTTTTATTTGCAAAACATAACCCCATGACATAATTCTACAATCAAGAGGTTTACAATCTGAAAAAATAGAAAGAACTTTACAGTCTAAGGAGGAGAGAGATACTGAACACACTTTCTAATAATCAGCTTCATCAGAAATGATGTGTAAGGAAACTAGGCTCCTGGAGGACATAACACATTTAACTGGTTAAAAACAAACAAACAGACAAAACAGTGGCATCTCTATCTGGACTTGGATGGGTGAAATGAGTGCAGGTTTGAGGAGTGCAACGAAGAGGCAGGAAGGGGGCAATCTTTGTTGCCCAACACCCATTAAGCTCTGGTTGTGTAACTATGGAACTTACTTTGGGCATGACAGAGAAGGCCGACCAGTCCAGTCGTTTTGTCTAGGGCTTGCAGCCCTTCCTGTCGCTCTAGGTGGTGTCTCAGGGAGCGGTACACTAAAAAGACCTAAAGATAATACAGTCATACTAATACAATCATGTAACTAAAAGAACCTGCACTAGGGCTAAGTATGCAGCCGAAATGTAATGGGCAAGGTCCTCTACAGTATAAGTGGAGGGCGTTTGCCTTGGCTTGAAGTTACAATCTGTTCTGAGAACGGAAGGGTCTGCTTTTAAATGATTGTGAGATGGACAGGAGGAAAACCGAGGTCACTGGATTTGTTGAGCTTCATGTAGGATGCCATCTTTTAGGCCAGGAGGGGTAAGGTGGTTACTAGCTTCCATGAGTGAGAAAAGTCTGCAAGTGTGTGGAGGTACAGGGAACACACTCTACAGGGGATGCAGGCATGGAAGGAGCGCCCCACCAAGATAGAGGTCGGGTTGTCTGGGACCCCAGAACGGGCGGTGCCTGCACCCAGGACCTCATTCAGCACAGCTGGGTCAGGGCCGCACCACCTTCGGAAGCACGTAGTAGTGCCACCAGGGAAGAATCACAGCACACAAGAGGCCAAAACCGCGCGTTTGCGCAGGGCGAGGAAGGCGCGCGGGCGCAAATTAAGCAGCGCTGTGGGCCGCCGGGAGCGGGAGGCGGGCTTAGCAAGCTGGCCTCCGCGCGACGCTAGCACGCACGCGCAGACGGGCCGCGGTCCCGGAGGCACAGAGGAGGGGGAACAAGAAAGAGGGGGGAGAGGAATGTATTTCCGCTCTGGCGGACAAATAATCCTGGCCAAAGGGGAGGCAAGGCCGTGTGGCCCCTTTAACCGCGTGGGGAGGCTGGAGAAGAAAGGGGGGTCGGGAAGGGGGGATCCTGCTCCTTTAATTCCCTCCCCTCTTCCTCCTCCCCAAGTCCCCGCCAACGCCGCTGTGCGCGGGGCCTGGGACACACAGCACGAGCCGCCCCCGCCCCTTCCCCCTTACGCCCACGCGGAGCCGGCCCCGCGCGCGCGCCCCGCGCAACCCCGCGCCTGCGCGCTGCCCAGGATCTGCCCGTGTGTGTTGGGGGGCGCCACCAGCCCTGAGGGGGGGTGGGGAAAATAGGGGGGGAAAAAAAACAGCGCGCGGAACCGGGCCAGGTGAGAAGCGCGTGCACTCAGGGTTTTGGGGCTGGGGGGGCGTGCCACGGAGCTCAGAGCGGCGTGGGGGGGGCGTGCACGACGCGTGCTAGCGGGCGGTGGGGGTGGACGTGAAAGGCGCATGCAAACGTGCAAAGGGGGGGCGGAGGAATGAGGCGGCGGGTAAAGGGGGCGGGGTGGGAATCAACTGCAACTCTGGCAGCCTTGGAGCCTCGGGCCTCTTCTCCCCCTCCCTCTGTCCCTCCCCCTTGGGCCCCATCCTCGCCGGCCGCAAGTCATGGGGGAGGGGGGTGTGCCGCTGCCCCGCCCCCGGGAACCACGCCTCCTTCTCTTCTGAGGGACCGTGACTCCCAGGGGGCTTGGGAAACTGAGGAAGAACCCTGAAGACTGGGAGATCTGATGTTGGGGGGCCGGGCAAGAATGGGAGCAAGGGGCCCGGATCGTTGGTTTCGGAGAGCCAGAGACCTTTGTCTCTGACCAGTTTCCTTCTCAACCAGGGTGGCCCACCCCTTCCACAATGGCTTCTGGGGTAGAAGTCCTACGTTTCCAGTTGCCTGGCCACGAGGCCGCTACGCTGCGAAACATGAACCAGCTCCGTGCAGAGGAGCGGTTCTGCGACGTGACCATTGTGGCTGACAGCCTCAAGTTCCGTGGCCACAAGGTCATCCTGGCTGCCTGCTCACCATTTTTGCGGGACCAGTTCCTGCTGAACCCCAGCTCTGAGTTGCAAGTTTCACTGATGCATAGTGCACGCATCGTGGCAGACCTGCTGTTGTCGTGCTACACGGGCGCTCTGGAATTCGCTGTCAGGGACATTGTCAACTATCTGACTGCCGCGTCCTATCTGCAGATGGAGCACGTGGTGGAGAAATGCCGGAATGCCCTCAGTCAGTTCATCGAGCCCAAGATAGGCCTCAAAGAAGATGGGGTCAGCGAGGCCAGCCTCGTGAGCGGGGTCAGCACCACCAAGTCCCTCCTCCCTCCTGCCAGGACCCCAAAACCAGCTCCCAAGCCGCCTCCCCCACCTCCTCTGCCCCCTCCACTCCTGCGGCCAGTAAAGCTGGAGTTTCCTCTGGATGAGGATCTAGAGCTAAAGGCTGAGGAGGAGGATGAGGAGGAGGATGAGGATGTGTCTGACATCTGCATAGTCAAGGTGGAGTCTGCCCTGGAGGTGGCACACCGGCTCAAACCCCCAGGAGGCCTGGGAGGAGGCTTGGGCATTGGGGGTTCTGTGGGCAGCCATCTCGGGGAACTGGCTCAGAGCAGTGTGCCTCCCAGCACTGTGGCCCCTCCACAGGGTGTGGTGAAGGCTTGCTATAGCTTGTCTGAGGACGCAGAAGGGGAGGGCTTGCTGTTGATTCCTGGGGGCCGGGCAAGTGTGGGGGCCACCTCTGGTCTTGTGGAGGCAGCAGCGGCGGCCATGGCTGCCCGGGGGGCGGGGGGCAGCCTGGGGGCAGGGGGTAGTCGAGGCCCCCTGCCTGGGGGCTTCTCAAGTGGGAACCCCCTGAAGAACATCAAGTGCACCAAGTGCCCAGAAGTGTTCCAGGGCGTGGAGAAGCTGGTCTTCCACATGCGGGCACAGCATTTCATCTTCATGTGCCCACGCTGCGGCAAGCAGTTCAACCACAGCAGCAACCTCAACCGCCACATGAATGTGCACCGCGGTGTCAAGTCGCACTCATGTGGCATTTGCGGCAAGTGCTTCACGCAGAAGTCGACACTGCACGACCACCTCAACCTGCACTCAGGAGCGCGGCCCTATCGCTGCTCCTACTGCGACGTGCGCTTCGCCCACAAGCCTGCCATCAGGCGACACCTCAAGGAGCAGCACGGCAAGACCACAGCCGAGAACGTGCTGGAGGCCAGTGTGGCTGAGATCAACGTCCTCATCCGCTAGTGGGGCAGGTGCCCGGGCAGGAGGCTGGAGTCACAGGGCTGGGTGGAAAGGTGCCTCCGGTGGCCTCAGAGAACAGGGAGTGGGGGGAGATCTGGAGCAGGAAGGAAGGTACAGTGGGGAACCTGAGCAGACACACATTGGAGGGAGGGAGAGAAGATTCATTGGTGAGAAGACCCAGCCTCTTCAGAGCTGAAGAAAAGGACAGAGATGAAGAGAGAGTTGACAAGGCCAAGAGAATGTGGGGTCCCAGGGAAAGGTTTTCTTAGAGGTGCATGGATATGTGGAGGGAGGGCAAGGGTCCTGTAGAAAGAATAGAAAACAGACTGGAAAAATGTTCTATTCTGGGTTAAGCCTGCCCAGGGGGAGGTTCTGACATTTCTTGAGGTAGGGCTTGGGTGGGGGAGGGGGGGACTTGGGAGGGAATTTGGCAAGAGCAGTATACATGCTCCTGTTTAGACTAGTTCCTTGGGAGAGGGCATGGTAGAGGGAAGACAGTACTGAATCTCAGAAAAGGAAGCTCTTGCATGCTGGGGGAAAGGGGTACAATTTGTAGGGAGAACAAAGTAAGGTGCCAGGTAAGAAAACATGGAGGTGAGCATCCTGGGTAGATGAAGGAGGTGGGCATTGGCAGGGAGGGCACTTAGAAGAAAGGACACCAGAAGGGCTGTTAGGGAGGGAAAGAAGTAGAGACTTATACAGTATTTTTTAAGAAAACAAAACATATTTTTTAGGATTTTTTTCTGGAGTTTGGGGTTTTAGTTTTTTCTGCTTTTATTTTCCACAAAATAAAAAAAAAAGTTTTTTTCTTTATACTCTGGCAACCGTGTGTGTGAGTGACCCTTCTTTCCTCCACTAGTTTTATCAGTATCCCACCCTAGACAGCTCCACTGTGAAGCTGTGTGCCCGTAACACGGGTCAGAATTCATGTAGACCTGATTGGCTGAAAGAGCCCAACCTCTGGAGCAAGGGACTTCTTTGGCCAGGGACGCTCAGTCTTGTAACTTCAACACAAGTGTGCTGTAGTTGTTGGGCAGTGGTGATGATACACTGAGGAATTTTCCATTAGGGCTAGGGATGGGCAGCGGGTAATCACTGCTTCCATTGATGCTGCAAGCCAAATTTTGTGTTGAAAAAAATTTTTTTTTTGGTCCAGAGAAAGGGTCCATATTCAGTGGGAAAGTTAATCACCACTGTGTTTGGGCTAGGGTGCAGAGAAGACTACAAGTCCCAGAAAGCTCTGGAATAGTTTTTAACCAAAGAGTACTACAGTTCCCAGAAGGCTGTGAAATGGACTCTAGTGCCCCATGTCCTAACCACCTGCCAGGATCAAATGCCGCATGTGAAATCACAGATACTTCCAAACTTTGGCCAGAACGCAATACCTAAAGAGATGGTACTCTAAATACTACCAATGTTACATTTTTGGTATGATACACATTAACTTCTACTGATGGTTAGACTACGTACGACCCATAGAGTGTCTGATTTTGCTTGGGAAGTGTCTAGTAAAAAAAGATTACTTACTGCAGTGTCACCAGGCCGTTAGGGGCTTATCTGGATTCCCAGTGGCATGTGATGCCTTAACACGCCTGGAATGAATGGGAGAGACTAGTCTCAGGTTTTTCAAAGGGACGCTGCTCCAAGCAGCATGTCAGAACCAGCCAGGAGTTAAGGTGTCTTCCGCGCGGCCCTGTTGCCCTTTCGTACTGGTTACAGAAACGCGGCCGAGCCTTCTACCTGGTGACCCAGAAATTAGAAAGAGAGCAAAGCAACCAGAGACGGGAGACCCAAGAGCCGCAAGAAAATAAAGGCGCTGTCGACAGCCAAGAGGCTCAGACACTGCTAGCAGGTGGGAGTGAAGAAGCCACACCTGAACCCAGGCGTGCCTCGCCCTCGGTCCCTTCAGGAGCTAAAGTGAGGAATGGCAGGAATTGACGTCTGTGGCCCCCAGCTTCGGCCAGTTACCGCCATTTCCAGTGCTGCTCCTGGGGAAAAAAATGACCAGAAAGCGCGTCGCGGCTCCTTTAAGGCTCCTCCTCGCTTTCCCTCCCCCGCTCACGTGACCCGGGGCGGCCACGCGCCGGCTCAGCCCCCCGCGCGAGCGGCGATGGCGGCGGCGGCGGGAGCTGCAGCGGCGGCGGCCGCCGAGGTGCGGAAGGGGAGGGGGAGAGGCGGGTGCATGCCCGCGCGCGCGCCCGGGGGAAGCGCGCACCCGTGCAATGCTCCGGGGGTGCAACGGGGCCGGGGGGCCCGGACGGGACTTGCAGCAATCCGAGGGGCCAGCACCGGGGGCGGATGAGGGGACCAGGGGGTGGGAGGTGGGGGGAGTGGGCACGGAGGCGCTCATGCTGCCGCCGGCTGCCCCCGAGTGGGCGGCGGGCACCGCGGCCCCAGCGGCACGCGCGAGGGGCACCAGGGGCCGTCCGCCGGGCTGGGGGGCAGCGGGAGCCGGAGGGGTTGGTGCCAGGGGTCCCCGGGGCCTGGGGGACAAAGGGGGAGCGGCGCGTGCAGCCGGGAGGAGGGGGCGGGGCCGGGGCGCTGAGGCCCCGCCCCCTCCCCCTCCTCTCCTCCCGGCCCCGGAGATGCGGGGTCTACCGAGAGGGAGGGGGCTGATGCGGGCCCGGGGCAGGGGTCGTGCGGCTCCTCCGGGCAGCCGAGGCCGCGGAAGGGGAGGCCACCACAGGGGAAGAGGTAGGCCTCGGAGCCTACTCTCTCTTCCCAGGGCCCAGGCGTCTTGGGCCCCACAACTCCCTACCGGGCTGACCAGCCCGCCGGTGTCTTGTCTCCCCTCCCAGGGGGAGGCCCCCGCTGAGATGGGGGCGCTGCTGCTGGAAAAAGAGCCTAGAGGAGCCGCCGAGAGAGGTGAGTGTGAGACACAAACGGCCCAGTTGGACCTTCACCTTCTCCGACACAGGATACCCTGAGTCTTTAGCCCTCAACTTTTCCTCTTCCTCTTCAGTTCATGGTTCTTTGGGGGACACCCCTCGTAGTGAGGAGACCCTGCCCAAGGTCAACTCCGACCCCCTGGAGCCGGCTGGCCCGTCTTCTCCAGCTTCTGTCACTGTCACCGTCGGCGATGAAGGGGCTGACACCCCCATGGGAGCCACACCACTAATTGGGGATGAGCCTGAGAGCCTTGAGGGAGATGGGGACCTCCATGGGGGGCGCATCCTGTTGGGTAAGAGGGTGGGGAACCTGAGGGGGCAGCATGGGCGGGGGGTTTTCAGACCCTTTCTTCCTATCTTACTTTCTGTTTGTGTGCCCGTCTGTTTTGCAGGCCACGCAACAAAGTCATTCCCTTCTTCCCCCAGCAAGGGGAGTGGGGGCGCATGTCCCAGCCGGGCCAAGATGTCAATGACAGGGGCTGGGAAGTCACCCCCCTCTGTACAGAGCTTGGCTATGAGGCTGCTGAGTATGCCAGGGGCCCAGGGGGGAGCAGCACCAGGGCCCGAAGCCCCTCCAGCCACCACCAGTCCGGAGGGGCAGCCCAAGGTCCACCGAGCCAGGAAAACTATGTCCAAACCCGGAAATGGACAGGTGAGGTTGGGGGCAGGGAGCAAGTAACTAGACTAATGGACTACAAAGCTCTTAGGATGTTTTTTTTTTTTTAATTTCGAGCGAGTTCTTGTCTGGTTCGTTTAAATATTCACAGCTGTTGTCTGTCAAATAACGGGCTGGGGCTTAGTCTGTGAACACTGTTCCTGTTTTCCTGTAGTTTACCTTTTTGGAGAGGAGGGGGAGAAGCGACAGACCTTAAAGAGTTAATTACATACTTACTGTCTTAATTACTCTTATGGTAATGACTGTGTAAAGGAACTTTAAACCAGTCTTGTTTTCTACCTCAAAGCAAGCCCCCAGGGGAATGTTCCCTTTTCTTTGAAACCTGTTCCTGCTGCGTTTTAAGGTTTTCTTGGTGATTCCCAATGGGAAAGAAAGTGAGGGCCACAGAAATGTTAAAGGAGATAAATCATAAAGGCCTCAGAATCTTGGCATGTTTTCTAAGGGCTTTCGGTATGGTCTGACCTGGATGTAGAAAGCGCTGGTGGCACAATGCTTAAGTGCTCAGCCACTAACCAAAAGGTTGTTGGCTGAACCCCCTAGCAGCTCTGTGGGAGAAAGATGTGGCAGTCTGCTCCGGTAAAAGTGTACAGCCTCAGAAGCTCTGTGAGGCAGTTCTCTGTCCTACAGGGTTGTCGTGAGTGGGTTTGGTCCTGAGTGTGGTTTCAGCCATATCTGTAAAGTCTAGCTGTACTGTCTTTTCTCATCTGTAAAGTGGGGATAAACATCAATGACAATAATTGATTGGAGAGATGAGTGTTAGGTACAGATGCTCACAACCTTGTTATTGTTATGTTCTGGTTCCTGAAGCTCCAGATGGCATTTTTGAGGGTGTGACTCACTCACCTCACTGCCACGTGGGGCTGCAGGCTAATCAGCAGAACTGTAGGTGTACGCTGATCCAAAATGCCCCCTCTCCCAGCCCCCAGTGCCTGAGAAGCGGCCCCCTGAAGTGCAGCATTTCCGGATGAGTGACGACATGCACTCACTGGGGAAGGTGACCTCAGGTCAGTTATACCTCCTACCCACCAATGGTCTGATGCGGCCTGTCTTGAAGCAACAGGACACAGGCCTCACCCCTTTCTCTCCTTCCAGATATGGTGAAAAGAAGGAAGTTGAACTCAGGAGGTGGTCTGGTGAGTCTGGAGAGGCAGGGAGCAAGGCCTTCCCACCTCGGAGGGGGAGGGCTGCTCCAAGGGTGCTGAGGCTTTGTGGTCACACCCTGGGTCCCCAAAGGAAGTGGGGGTTGATGGGAGTGGTTGTCAACACTCTCAATCTTTCTGATATTTTTGTAGTCGGACGACTTGAGTTCTGCCCGTGGCTCCGGAGAAGTAACCCTGCAAAAGGGAGACCCTGGGTCCCTGGAGGAGTGGGAGACAGTGGTGGGGGATGATTTTAGTCTCTATTATGACTCCTACTCAGTGGATGAACGCGTGGACTCTGACAGCAAGGTGAGGTCCACCGGCATGCCCTCCTCTGCCAGCATTCCCTCAGGTCCAGAGCTTTCTTGCCAGTGTTTGGTTGTTGATTGGTTTTCTGTCTGAGTATTTTTTATTCCTTTGCTCTGTAATGCTCCCACCCAACGCATAAAACTATTGGGTTATTTTAAAGCAAATCTCAGATGCCGTATTGTTCTATCTGTTGGTGTTTTCACATGTGTCTGTTAAGCATAAGGAGCCCTGGTAGCACAGTGGTTAAGCGTTCAGCTGCTAGACCAGAATGTCGGCAGATCAAACCCAGCACTCTGTGAGACAAAGATGTGGCCATCTGCTTCCATAAAGATTTACAGCCTTGGAAACCCGTAGGGCAGTTCTCCTCTGCCCTGCAGGGTCACTCTGAGCTGAAATCAACTCAGCAGTAATGGGTTTGGTGTATTTTTTTCTTTTTTAATGGGTCTGTAAGTACGAGGCTTTTTATAGTTGACAGTACTGTTGCTATTTTCAAATACAAGAAATTTGCCACTCTTTTTTTTTATTGCTATCTAGCATCTAACCAGTTTTTGTGTTTCCTCAGTTGATTCGTAAATGATCTTGTTTGTCAAGATCCAAATGAGGGAGGTCCATATATTAATTTGATTTGACATTTTCATAGGTTGCTCTTTTGTCTTGGTGTGTAGTTTCCATGTGTCTTCTAAAAGTTGTTTTTCTCACTGTTGATTTGTTGAAGGAGCCAGGTCAGTTGTGTGTAGCAGTTGATAGTTTTTTCTACTCATGAACTTTGTGGAAAGGGTTTTATACCGTAGTATTTGTCTTCTAAAACTTTAAAAAGATAAAATTAAACATTAGTGTTATGTTGTAAGACAAAGTTACACTGCTACATCGTGTGACTATGGCACTTTTTCACTGCTGTTTAGTAGGTCATGCCTTTCTTTGTCCAGACTTTTCTCTTCTCTCCTGTCCACCCTCCCCTTCAGGGAGCAGCCATTCCTGGTTTTTGCGGTTATTGGTTTTTTTCTTCCACCTCATTGTCTGAGTCCTAAGCCTGAATACTTCCTGCTCTGTCTCTCAGGAAATCATGGTGGCATAGTAGTTACATGGTACATCTGGTAATGATTTAAGGGTTGGCGGTTTGAATCTGCAAGGTTCTTTTTGGAAACTCTATGGAGCAGTTCTGTTCTGTCCTGTAGGGTCACTACCAGCTGGAATCACATTGCCTCGATGGCAGTGGGCTTGGTTTGTGCCTATCTCAAGCCCCCCCACCCCAGGAGAGTGCTGTGGCTTGGGAGTCATTGTTCGCCCAACCCCGTTTTGTCTCTCTCCCAGTCTGAAGTTGAAGCTCTTGCTGAACAGTTGAGTGAAGAAGAGGAGGAAGAGGAGGAGGAAGAAGAGGAAGAAGAAGAAGAGGAAGAGGAGGAGGAAGAAGAAGAGGAAGATGAGGAGTCAGGCAATCAGTCAGACAGGGTAAAAGGGCCAGAAGTTGGCTTCCCCACAGGAGATGGGCACTGGAGGCTGGGGTCCCTGACTCTCCTGCTCCTCTCTAGAGCGGTTCCAGCGGCCGGCGCAAGGCAAAGAAAAAATGGCGAAAGGATAGCCCATGGGTGAAGCCAACCCGGAAGCGACGGAAACGGGAGCCGGCACGGGCCAAGGAACCGCGAGGTGAGGGGCCTGCTCTGTGGGTACCCTCTTCCCGCCCGCAGAGAGCACGCGCATATTGATACACTCACGCGTGCACACCTGCATGTATGCACACCCACGCACCTGTGAGCTCGCACTCTCACTCTCTCTGTCTCTGTGTCAGGAGTGAATGGTGTGGGCTCCTCAGGCCCCAGTGAGTACATGGAGGTCCCTCTGGGGTCCCTGGAGCTGCCCAGCGAGGGGACCCTCTCCCCCAACCACGCTGGTAATTGCCAATTGCCGGGACAGGGAGCCACTAGAGGGCGCCAGTAGGGCCGGAGGGAATGGGGAAGGAGGGAGACCTGCTGGAGCTGGGGCATCCACAGCCAGGCTTTTGGGGGTTCTAGAGCATGGAGGGAGAGGTGGCAGAGGGTGCAGAAGCAGCCATCAGGGGTCCCAGTAAATGAGGGAGTGTGGCTCTCCTCAGCTCCTTTTTCTGTTTCATCCAAGGGGTGTCTAATGACACGTCTTCACTGGAGACGGAGCGTGGGTTTGAGGAGCTTCCCCTATGCAGCTGCCGCATGGAGGCGCCCAAGATTGACCGCATCAGCGAGAGGGCAGGGCACAAATGCATGGCCACCGAGAGTGTGGACGGAGAGGTGGGCCACTGGCTGCTGGGAGAGGTGACAGAGCCTGCTCTGAGCCCTGACCTCACTGTCTCTCCTTGGTGTTCTCGCTGCCCCCAGCTGTCAGGCTGCAATGCCGCCATCCTCAAGCGCGAGACCATGAGGCCCTCCAGCCGTGTGGCCCTGATGGTGCTCTGTGAGACCCACCGTGCCCGCATGGTCAAACATCACTGCTGCCCGGGATGTGGCTACTTCTGCACAGCAGTGAGTGCTGGCCGGGCAGGCTGGCTGGCCAGGCAGGGGAGGGGATCCCAGGCCCTGACCTTGTTTCGCTGCCCCCAGGGCACCTTCCTGGAGTGCCACCCTGACTTCCGAGTGGCCCATCGCTTCCACAAGGCCTGTGTGTCCCAACTGAATGGAATGGTCTTCTGTCCACACTGTGGGGAGGATGCCTCTGAGGCGCAGGAGGTGACCATTCCCCGGGGGGATGGGATGACCCCACCAGCAGGTGCTGCAGCACCTGCCCCACCACCCCTGGCCCAGGATGCCCCCGGGAGAGCAGACACATCCCAGCCCAGGTACTGGCCTCCCCTGTCCCTACTTTCTGTCCCTACCCTTCCCTGTCACCCAGACATCAGCACCTTTTCCTTTAGTGCCCGAATGCGAGGGCATGGAGAGCCCCGACGTCCCCCCTGTGACCCCCTGGCAGACACCATTGACAGCTCAGGGCCCTCCCTTACTCTGCCCAATGGGGGCTGCCTCTCAGCTGTGGGCTTGCCCCCTGGACCTGGCCGGGAAGCCCTGGAAAAGGCCCTGGTCATCCAAGAGTCGGAGAGGTGAGTGGGGTTTGGGCTAGGGCAGGAGGAACAGTGTGTCCGCAGGTCTGGAGGCTGGCACTTAAGTCCCAGGAGCTGACTTGCTCCTCCCTCACTGTGGCAGGCGGAAGAAGCTTCGTTTTCACCCACGACAGCTGTACCTGTCCGTGAAGCAGGGGGAGCTACAGAAAGTGATCCTGATGCTTTGTGAGTGTTCCTCCACTGTCATTCAGCAAAGCTGTCCGGAGTCCTGGCTGTGGGCCAGGCACTGAGCCCAGGACCAAGAGGACAGGGATGAAGGGTGTAGTCCTCACCTTGAAGGACTTGGTGTGGTGGGGAAAACACACAGGTAACCCAGGGTGGCAGTGACAGTGAGAGCACATTCGTGCTGAGTGACGGCTGCGTGCTTTTGTGTGTCACCTCATGTGAGCCTTCCTGGGATGCAGGCACGGAGAGGTTGGGTACCTTGTCCCATGGCATAGTAAGAACTGTGGTGGAGGTAAGCGCAGAAGATGCCTGAGGAGGTGCTGCTCACTCACCGCTTGTCCCCTTCCTCTCCCGTTGTGATGGGCTTTCCCCGCAGTGGACAACCTGGACCCAAACTTCCAGAGTGACCAGCAGAGCAAGCGCACACCCCTGCATGCGGCTGCCCAGAAGGGATCTGTGGAGATCTGCCACGTGTTGCTTCAGGTCAGCATTGCCAGCCCTTTACCTGGGTGACCAGGCCTTGGACACCCTCTCCCCAGCCCCGTTCCTCCGTGGTGCCAGCCCGAGTCCTGCGTTCCCACAGGCTGGAGCCAACATCAATGCAGTGGACAAGCAGCAGCGCACGCCACTGATGGAGGCCGTGGTGAACAACCACCTGGAGGTGGCACGTTACATGGTGCAGCGCGGCGGCTGCGTCTACAGCAAGGTGCAGTCAGGGCATGGGTCCAGGGGGACAGGGCTTGGTTTGCAGTGTCAGCCAGAATCTTCATCTGCCCATGTCTCCCTCAGGAAGAGGACGGCTCCACCTGCCTCCACCATGCAGCCAAAATCGGGAACCTGGAGATGGTCAACTTGCTGCTCAGCACGGGGCAGGTCGATGTCAATGCCCAGGTCAGTGGCCCGCAGGCTGCTGTCCAGCCTCCCCTCCTCTGGGTGTGCTGCCTGGTTCTTTGTCTTAGCATGGGGCTCTGATTGTTTTACTCACTCCCACCCCTCATGCCTGTCTCCATCTCCTTTTTCACGTTTACTTATATTTCTCTTGACTTTTTTCCCTTTTTGTTGCTTATTTTCATGTATGAATTTCAGAATAATGAGTTGCTGCCTGGATCTCTTGAGACTGACCAGTATATTTTCGTATGTCGTCTTCAGTTGTGTCTGTTAGCCAAACCAGTCCCTATCAACCCAGACTCTTGGAGACCCCGTGTGTATCTCAGTGGAGCCGTGCTCCATAGGGTTTTCAGTGGCTGATTTTTTTGAAGTAGGTTGCCATTCCCTTTTTCCACAGTGCTTCTGGGTAAACTCAAACCTCCAAACTTTTGGCCAGCACCTGAGCGTGTAACCTTTTGTACCACCCAGACACACCGTCAGTCTTTTAGTGTCATTCTTTTTTATCTTAGAATCATCCCATGTTTAACCAGGGGGAGCCCTTAATTGGGCTGCTGTGGCTTTTGACATGACTCAGAAGCTTTGAGTGTGTCCTGGCATTAGTACAGCATGTCCTGCTCCAAACTCAGAATCTGCCATTAAAGGGGCAATCTGTTTTAGAAAACACAGTCTGTGTCTAGGGGTGTTTGTTACTCCTGGGTTGTTGGTTCTGGGACTTTTCAGTAGGCACACTTCGGAAACGTTTTTATAGAAACAAAAATGACTCATTTAGTTCTCAGCTGCCCTGGCCAATAGTCACTATAAGTTTTATAGATGAGAAAACTGGGTTCCAGAGAAGTTAAGTGACTTGCCCAAGGGCCCATAGCATGTGAGTGGTCTAAGTGGGATTTGCAGTCAGCCTGGCTCCAGAGTATGTGCTACTGACCATTGGGCTGGAGCCTGCTGTGGGACCAGGGAGGAGCTGGCCTCAGCCTGACCCTCCGCGTTCTCTCCTCACCCACACACAGGACAGTGGGGGCTGGACACCCATCATCTGGGCTGCAGAGCACAAGCACATTGAAGTGATACGCATGCTGCTGACACGGGGCGCTGATGTCACCCTCACTGACAATGTGAGTGGGATTTGGGTCAGTGTGGAGGAGGTGAGGACAGCCCCAGGCCCTGAGCAAAGTGGAGGTGTGGTTCAAGGGCTTGGCTTCAAGGGCTTGGCTGCCTGTGTCCATGCCTTCCCCTTGGGTCACCACAGGAGGAGAACATCTGCTTGCACTGGGCCTCCTTCACGGGCAGTGCTGCCATCGCTGAGGTCCTCCTGAATGCCCGCTGTGACCTGCATGCTGTCAACTATCATGGGGACACACCCCTGCACAT
The DNA here is from genome assembly GCA_028571685.1 of Heterohyrax brucei. Taxonomy (NCBI): domain Eukaryota; kingdom Metazoa; phylum Chordata; class Mammalia; order Hyracoidea; family Procaviidae; genus Heterohyrax; species Heterohyrax brucei. Next base: position 49,944,681 of record CM053144.1, on the reverse strand, counting down.
TGCAGCCCGGGAGAGCTACCACGACTGTGTCATGTGAGCTCTGCCCAGCCCTATCCCTCCTCCCCTTCCCCACTTCTCACAGCCCCAGACCCGACAAGTTCCTTGTCTCCTCTCTCCAGGTTGTTCCTATCACGTGGGGCGAACCCAGAGCTGCGGAACAAGGAGGGGGACACAGCATGGGACCTGACCCCTGAGCGCTCAGATGTGTGGTTTGCGCTCCAGCTAAACCGCAAACTGCGGCTTGGCGTGGGAAACCGGGCCATCCGCACAGAGAAAATCATCTGTCGGTGAGCCCAGGCCCCTGTCTGGGCCCCATCAACCCCTCAGAACATCCTCTGGGCCCCAGTGGGTCCCCAGAACTGGCCCCATTTGCCTCTAACCTACAGTTGCCAGATTTAACAAATAAAAGTGGAAGACACCAGTTGAATTTGAATTCCAGATCAAAGTGAATACTTTTAGGGGATACCAAGTGTTTTAGTCAGCTGATTCTGCTCTGATAGAAATACCAGAGTAGATGGCTTCAAAAAGAGAAATGTTTCTTCTTACATGGTCCGGTAGACTACAACTCTAAATTCAGGGCATGCATTCCAGAGGAAGGTTTTCCCTCTCTTGGCTCTGGAAGACACTCCTATGTTGCATAAGTCTTTGGTCAGGGAGCATCTTGGCGCAGGAACTTCAGGTCTGGAAAACATGCTCTTCTTCTGGTGCTGCTTTCTTGATGCTGTGAGGTTCCCAGCTCTGCTTGTTTTCCTTTCTTCTGTCTCATAGGATGGGAGAATAAAGTGTGGTACAAGCCACACTCCAGGGAAACTCTCTTAGCAAGGTTGTTGTAGTCTCACCCTAATCATCTTTTAACATAATCATTCTATCTATTAGCCACAGGCAGAGAATCAGATGTATAACATAGGAAAATCATGAAATATTGGGAATGATGGCCCAGCCAAATGGCTGCACACATTTTTGGGGGGACACAGTTCAATCCATGACATTGAGCTTTGTTGCTTATGTTACAAGTGGTGGGAAAATTTGGGAACAGTTAGTGGGATGGTTGAACAACGTGATAGTGTAATGTCTCCAAATTGTAAACGTAAGTAATGTGGGAATGAGAAATGTTCTCTTACTTAAATGTATTTATTGAACTTTGGAAACAAGAAAGATGTCTCAGAGGACACTAGGAACATAACTGTCGTAAAAGGTTCTTTGTGTGTATGTCTAAAATTCGCATTTAGCTGGGGTCTTAGATTTTATCTGGCAACTCCTTGTGCCGGAGTGACTTCCTTAGAACCACCTCCCCCCGACCCATCCCAAGCCTTCCCCCACGGCCCAGTGAACCGGGCACAATTCCCAGTTCTATCCCACACCCCAGTGAGTTCACAGAGCCTCCCCAGCCCCTCCTTGCCCCTGGGTGAATCGCTGACCGCTGCTCTAGCCCTCCAGCCCCATCTGCTCCTCTGCTTCCAGGGATGTGGCTCGGGGCTATGAGAATGTGCCCATCCCTTGTGTCAACGGTGTGGACGGGGAGCCCTGTCCTGAGGACTACAAGTACATCTCGGAGAACTGTGAGACGTCCACCATGAATATCGACCGCAACATCACACACTTGCAGGTGAGCAGGTGGCCGGGGACTCTTACAGGTGGCCCATACGGCCACCAAGTACTCTGGCAAAGGATGGATGCTGGTGTGCAACTGCACCCACTCAGAGAAAGGGCTCCTGTTTCTAGACCACAGAAAAGACCCAGGCAGCCCCTGAGATGCTTCACCCTACAATATCATGATTCTGCTTCACCCTGTGACCCTAACCACCACTCCCCTAAAACATGGACCCCAGAGAAGATAGGGGTTAAGGGGTGAGGGACATCTGGAGGTTGAGCCTACCCTCATCTCCTTTGCCCAGCACTGCACCTGTGTGGATGACTGCTCCAGCTCCAACTGCCTGTGTGGCCAGCTCAGCATCCGATGCTGGTATGACAAGGTGCGTCTTGTCCTTGGACACTCTGACCTGAACAGTGCCTACTCCCTGGGCCCTTGTCCCTCACCACCTGCTGTGACAGGGAGGTGGCCAGGAGGGTGGGGCAGCCCCTGGGGCACCACCAGGACAGAGGTGGCCTTGCCCAGGTATATGCAAATCAAGGGTGGCAGCCATGTGCTTCCTGTTCTTGGTCTCAGAGCCTGTGTGGCCTCCCACAGTCCTCCCCCATCTGGGGTGGGCCAACAGTGCATGCTTACATAGGGTCTTGGGGATCCGGGCCAGCCGAAGTGGGCAGCACCCAGACCATTGTCCTCCCCTCTCTGGGTACCAGGATGGGCGGCTGCTCCAGGAGTTCAACAAGATTGAGCCCCCCCTGATTTTTGAGTGTAACCAGGCCTGCTCCTGCTGGAGAAACTGCAAGAACCGAGTGGTGCAGAGCGGCATCAAGTGAGGCCATGCCCTGCAGCCCATCCACACCTGCCTCACCCCCCTTCTCAGCAGAGCGTGGGGCGCCCCTTCCCCCATTCTGGGGCTTTTCTAGATCTACCCAACATTATCCTTCCTTCTGCCCCCAGGGTACGTCTGCAGCTCTACCGCACAGCCAAGATGGGCTGGGGGGTCCGTGCCCTGCAGACCATCCCTCAGGGGACCTTCATCTGCGAGTGAGTCTGCTGGGGCATGTTGACAACCACGGGGTGATGGGTGGACACACAGCCACTGCCCGGGCCTCCCTCTCTGCCCACCCTCCAGCCAGCCTCCTGTTTTCCCTTCCTACAATCAAGGACCAGGCCTTTACTCAGCCCCTGACCCAGAGACTTCCGTCTCCATGCAACCATCTTCCTCCCACTTCATCTCCACATGTCTCTGAGCCTTGCTTACCCACTCTCCTGCTGTCTGAACTGGTAGAAGTGCTTATCTAAGTTTTGGCCCATCTGACATTGTATCCTTGACCAAGTTACTGAACCTCCTTCAGCCTTACTCTTCTTGTCTATGAAATAAGGTAACAGCTGCTTTTCAGTTTTCCTTTTCAGGGGCCTTGTCCCTTATCCATCTGTTCTCTGCCCAGCCTCTATAGTCGTTCATTCTGCCCTGGTTCTTACCCCACAGCCTTCAGACTTACCTGGGTCTTCCTGTAGCTAGCCCTTCTTGCCTAGTCAGGAGTCCCTTAAAGCTAACCAAAAGTTTGATAGTTCGAGTCCACCCAGAGGTACCTCAGAAGGAAGACCTGGCATCTACCTTTGACAAATCAGCCATTGAAAACACAGAGCACAGCTCTCTGACACATGTGGGGTCACCATGAGTTGGAACCAACTTGGTGGCAACTGCTGGTGATAGCTTGCCTGTTGGAGGAACTTTCAGTGTTTCTCCTTTGCGCTTACCCTCCATGGACGCTGCCTCTGAGCATACCTGTTCTCCTGAAACCTGTCCCACCCCCTCAGACAACTCTGGCTTACAGGACCCTGACATGACCTCTCTGACTCATACATTCTACACCAGCTCCTTTCCTTTTGCTGTCCCAGTGTGCTGTTCTCATGCCAGCTCCTTTCCAGAGTTCCTTCTGGCTCCTGTGGCTCTGGCCCTTCCATCCTTCAGTCCTACGGCACCTATCACATGCTGGGTGGTTTATATACACAAAGCTCTCTGTCTTAACTACACCCAAGCCACCAAGCCAACCACTAGCAAATACCATCCCCTGTAACCACAGAGGCTGGGCATCTCCAGGCTCACTGGAATCTTCCATCAGTGAGTCTCAAACTGTACCTTTAACTTTCCTGTCATAGCTTCTCCATGTCATCCCTGGCCCACTTGTCTCAGGCTTCCCTCACACCTGCCAGTCCTTTCTGTTGTAGCAGTTCTTCAGTGGGGAGCTGGCATCTTATGTCCTGTGTTGTCCGTCACATGCTTTTGTCCCCATGCTCTTCCTAAGTACCCCTCCAAGGGTTACCTGCCTACCTTCCAGATGATGTCCAGCCTCCTTTCTGAGTCTTCCTACCAGTCTTAGCCTGATGGACTGTGGGACTTGTAGGTCCGCAAGTAGTGGAAGGGGGTTCCATGAGATTCAGAGGAGAGGTTGGGCCTGGAGCAGCCTTCCTCCTCCCCCTGCTCACCTTCAGAACCACCACTTCCTGCCCAACAGGTATGTCGGAGAGCTGATCTCTGATGCTGAGGCCGATGTGAGAGAGGATGATTCTTATCTCTTTGACTTAGACAACAAGGTGGGCAGGACCCCACTCCATCTCTGACCCCATCCCACCCCCGCATTCCTAGTGGCTGGGCTAACGGGATTCCCTGGGAAGTCAGTCGATAGAAACCTGGGAAGAGGGGTTGGGTGGTTACTGGCAGTTGGCTGGACAGGTGGAGGTGGGACGGGAGATCTGAAAAGTAACTTGCCTCTACCCTAAGGATGGCGAGGTGTATTGCATTGATGCCCGTTACTATGGCAACATCAGCCGTTTCATCAACCACCTGTGCGACCCCAACATCATCCCCGTCCGAGTTTTTATGCTGCACCAGGACCTGCGGTTTCCACGCATCGCCTTCTTCAGTTCCCGAGACATCCGGACTGGGGAGGAGCTAGGGTGAGGCGTCCCAGGGCCCTGCCTGGTATGGGAGATGGCAGCAAGCCTGGGACCAGATTCCGAAGGATGGAGAGCCCTGGCTTCCAAGAGTGGGTTATACCAAACCACTCAGCCTTCACTGTAGAGAGTGCCGCCTGGAAGCTTTGTTAAAACCCATTCTCAGGCCTCAGCAAGAGATTCTGATCCAGGTGGTCAAGGATGAGACCTGGGATTCTGCATTTCTTACAAGCTCCCAAGTGATCCTGATGCTGTAGATCCAGGGCAACATGCAAGGGCCTAGTGCTCATCAGGGGAAGATTGGGGTGGGAGCCTGAGTTTCCCCTGGGGCGCAGGCTCATCAGAGGCCTTGGGGTGGGCTAGGGGCAGCTGGGCATGGGTCCTGAACCCTGTGTGCTTCTCTGGCAGGTTTGACTATGGTGACCGCTTCTGGGACATCAAAAGCAAATACTTCACCTGCCAGTGTGGCTCTGAGAAGTGCAAGCACTCAGCTGAGGCCATTGCCCTGGAGCAGAGCCGCCTGGCCCGCCTGGACCCCCACCCTGAGCTGCTGCCTGAGCTCAGCTCCCTGCCCCCTGTCAACCCCTGAGAATGGACCGCACTCACCCTCCCACCCCGCGCCACCTGCTGCTCCCCCTGGGAGCACTGCTGACTTCTCCCTTCCCAGCTCTTGACACATTCCTCAACCAGAGACCCCAGCCAGGCCCTGGAGGTCTGACATCCCCTCTCCCAGAGCTGGTTCCTCCCTGGGAGTGTGATTTCAGGGCTGGCCACCCCTCTGTTCCCCATACTCAGCCGATATTGGATGAAATGAAATTAGGTTTTTTTGCCAACTGGTTTGTTTTGTTCTTAATAAATGTTAGGTTTGGTAACAGACTATCTGGATAATTGACCATGGGCATGGGCTACTCATGGCAGCAGGCATGTGAGTCCAAGGGGCAGAGTAGATGGGAAGAAGGGTAGATAGGTGTTGCTGCTGTGGACAGCTGCCCAGATGGAGGGCAGGGTGTTGGGGTCTAGTCAAGGACTAAAAGACAAATCTCAGTACTGAATGTTTGGATGGGTAGCAACCATAATTGAGACCCTTTGCGAAACTGGGAGGGTTTCTCCTCGGGATGTGCCAGGTCCTACCTGCCATGGACTGTGGGGCCCCTGGCAGCCAGCCCTTGTACCTCTTACAGGCTCAGCCTTCCCGACCTGCTGAGGTGAGAAGGAGGAACTAGAGTGTGTCGGGGACCACAAGCAGGGGTGGGGCTGTGACGTGGCCAGGGGGTGGGGCGGGCAGCAGGTGAGACTGCAGGTCTCCCTGGCCCCAATCACTTTGGAGACTGAACCATGGGGCAGCGCAACAGAGAGGAGGCCAACGGTGAGGCCAGAGGTAGAGGCTGTGACCAGGCAGAGAGGAGGGAGGGAGAGTCGGGCCGGGCCACTGCTGGGAACAGTGGCTGCATGGCTCCCAGGGAGAGGAGCTGAGGAGAGCTCTGGGTCCCCGAGGAGAGGATCCAGGAAACAAGCAGCAATGGAGGCTCAGGGCTAGGAGCTCTTGCGGCTGCTTTTGGAGAGAGAGGGAATTTGGGTCTGGCTTTCCATGAGAAGTTGAGGCTGGGGTCCAGGGGAGAAGGAAGAAAAATTTCAGACCTGGGCTTGGGGTGCCCAAAGAGAGGGCCCAGGAAACAAAGCCTGGCTAGAAGAGGGCAGAATCTGGATCCAGAGCCCAGGATGGAACTGAGAGGCTGGGACTGTCACGCTGTGGCCCCTTTAAGGGCAGAGGCTGGGGCCGGGTCCCTGTGAAGAGGAGTTTCAGCCTAGACTACAGGTATCTTGAGGAAAAAGGTGCTAGAGACCTCTGCTTACTGAGCAATCTGGGAGTGGCTGGGACGGCACCCCAAGCGAACTGGGGGCCTGCCTGCAAGAATCTGTTACAAGGGCTGGTAAGTAGTGGCAGGTGCCTGAGTAGGGAGGAAGGTTCTGCTGCCAGTAACTCCGAGGAGCTGGGGTAAGGGTTTTCGCAGAGAAGGAGGTGGGGGCCTTTCCTCCAGGGTCTCTGTAAACAGAGTGAGAACTGGTCTCAGGGTACTGGAAGAATAGGAGCATGGATCCTGGGGTTCTTGTGACAGGTAGGAGCCCTGTGGAGCAGTGGTTAGGCATTCAGCTGCTAGTGAAAAGGTTAGCTATTTGAATTCACCAATGTCTCCTTGGAAACCTTATGAGGCAGTTCTACTCTGCCCTGTAGAGTCACCATGAGTCAGAACCAACTCTATAGCAATAGATTTTGTTTTGTTTGTTTTGTGAAGGGTAAGAGTGGGGCAGATGGAGGGAGCAGGGCCTGTCTCCAGAGTCTGAGGAATGAAGGCTGAAAGTCTGTCCAGGCATCTGGGGAATAAGCACTGAGGGTCTGAGGGGAGAGGAAACTTGGAACCTACCTCAGGGAGCCCTGTGAGCAGCAAGGGCTGAGGCCTGCCTGCAGGGTCCCAGGGGACTGGGAGTCTAAGCTCTCAGACCGGAGGAGAGGCAATCCTGATGGAGGGACCTCCCCAAGGCAGGGCTCTGATCTGTTAGGTCCTAGGAAAAGGGATGGTAAAGAGTCCCTAGTAGACTTCCTGGGTCAGCTTTGAGTCAATCATTGACCTTAAGTCCCTCGGTGTCATAGGAGAGAGTCCAAAGCACCTGGGGAAACAGATCTTACCTCTTTCCAGCCTCTCGCCCAGCTCCCTCCTCCCTAGACAGGGGACCCTGGCTGTCTGGCCCCACCTCCTCCCTTGTGTACTAAAGGAGGACCGGGAACTGGAGGAGTCCACAATCTCAACCACTGCTGGGCTCAGATGTCACCATGACTTCCAGTAACAGCATGGTGGTGGTGGTGGTGGCGGTGGTGCGGCGGTGGCGGTGGTAGCCTGGGGAATGAGGTCCCTTGGGGACTGGGGTCTGCAAGGGGCCCTTCCGATTCCAGGCCTCACAGGAGTTAAAGCCACTTGGCTCCAGTTTCTTTCCTCTGGCCTCGGGCCAGTAGGTGGAAGAAGGCCCTGGGGCAAATATGATAAGGAACTGTGACCTCCTAGAGGGGGCTCAGATTTGTGTGGTCCCTGGGTGGGGTATGCAGGGAGGAGAGGGGTGAGGAGGAGGGTGTGAGAGCCACCTAGTCATCTGACACACAGTCCCACATCCCAGCTGGAGAGAGACTTTAGAGAAATGGCCAGGGTGGGGGCAGGGGCTGACAGCCGTTTGCCAGGCTGGCATGACTGGCCTTGAGGTGCGAGCTGGAAACTGCCCATAAAGGCCCCCCTTCCCCGTCCTGCCCAGAAACCCTGGTGGCGAAGTGGTTAAGTGCTATGTCTGCTAACCAAAACGTTGGCAGTGTGAATCCACCAGGTGCTCCTTGGAAACTAGAGCAGTTCTACTCTGTCCTGTAGGGTCACTCTGAGTCAGAATTGACTCAGTGGCGCTGGGCACTGGGTTGCCCCTCCTGCCAAGGCTGCCCTGGTGGGGTTCACGGTGGTTCACCGCAACAGCCTGAGCTGCTGATCGCATTTTGACCGTACTTTTCCTGCTGTCCGTAGCCACAAACTCTTGGTTTGGGAAAGATCTAGGGGTGCAGGAAGTGGGAAGAGAGAGTCCTTTCAATGCTTCATTCTCCACACTCCCCATTCCCCTCAGGGAAACCAGTCAAATATGACCCCTCCTTCCGAGGCCCTATCAAGAACAGGTGAGTTCTAAACACCTGGTGGGTAGGAAAGGGATGGGTCTGGTTTTTGCTGAAATATTGGTAAGGAACTGGTTGGAAAAACAGGTAAGGAGAGCAGTACTTTTGTGGAGATCATTGTGTCTGGGAGGGTGCCTCGGAGGGGTGTTTGGGACCTTGGCTGGCATGGGTGCTTCATGTGCGCTTAGTGAAAATTCATCCAGCTGAGCACTACAAAATTACCACTTTTGTGTATTATACCTCAGATAAAACACCCCCAAAAGCTGGCTTAAAAATTGTTTTGATCTCCACTCTCCAGCACTCCCCAACTCTCCAATTCTGACGCCTCCCCCCGATATCCCACCCCCACGTCTCCTGCTCAGGCTCCCATTTCTCTCTCAGGGGCTGTACAGATGTCATCTGCTGTGTCCTTTTCCTGGTCTTCATTTTGGGTTATATCGTGGTGGGGATCGTGGGTAAGTTTCCAGGTACCCCAGGTTGGGGCAGTAGGTGGCAGGGAGGGGCGCACTTAAGTACGCCGACACTGGTGATTCGTCGCTGTGTTTCTGCCTCTAGCCTGGGTGTATGGAGACCCCCGGCAAGTCCTCTACCCCAGGAACTCTACTGGAGCCTACTGTGGGCTGGGCGATAACAAGTGAGTATGAAGAAAGGGGGGGCAGTTAAGGGGGGCACCAGCGGGAGATGCCTTCACCACCACCCCAATCTCCAGACTCAATCCGTGTTAGAACTAGGAGGTAATATGCAGTCCTGAGGAGTCCTTGGGTGGCACAAATGGTTAAGCAAACACTTGACTACCAACCAAAAAGTTGGCAGTTCAAACCCATGTAGAGTCACTTTGGAAGACAGGCCTGGCAGTCAGCCTCTGAAAGGTCATAGACTTGAAAAGCTGATGGAGGAATTCTGCTCTGCACACATAGCATTGCCATGAGTTGAAATCAACTTCCAGCAACTGGCTTATAGCATCATGGTCACATGCATCAATTTGAGAGTTTGGAGATTGGTGCTCAAACCCCAGAGAAGCTATGTTCTGGTTGTATGGCCTTACGTAAGTTACTTAACCTCTCTGAGCTTTGATTTCCTTATCTGAAATACAAAGGTGATTCCAGAAGTGATACTGTCAGTTCCCGGCATGCAGGAAATAGTCACTTTAATAGACAATAAAACCTCTAACATTTATGTAGTGCCTACTGTATTCCAGGTAGGCAATGTACTTTCACACACTAGCAAATTTACACATGACCAGATAGCTCCTATTATACATGATAGACAGAGGTACTGAAAGGTCAGGTGACTTGCCCAAGGTCATATAGCTGGTGAATGGTGACTTGGCTCCAGAGTTCACAGCTGTTGCAATGCTCAGTTACTCTGGGGAAATCTTGGTGTCTCCCCTACCCTCCACAGCGGGACTGAGCTTCCTGAGGCTAGCAGGAGAGGGGTATGGCATGTCTGGGCCATGCTGGGCCCACTGTACCATCAAGGCAGGTCTGCCGTAGTGCACTGCCTGTGCTCCCAGGCCTGAGCAGGCCCTGATGTGCTGTGCCCTCCCCTCCCACAGAGACAAACCATATCTACTGTACTTCAACATCTTCAGCTGCATCCTGACCACCAACCTCATCTCAGCCGCCACAAATAGCCTGCAGTGCCCCACGCCCCAGGTCAGAGCTGGGTCCTGCCTCTGCCCCAGATCTCCTCCAGTGTCCTGGGCACCAGCCCCTTAGCACAGTCTCTGCCCCCCAGGTGTGTGTGTCCTCTTGCCCAGTGCACTCATGGGCTGTGCAAGAAGACCAGTTCAGCCAGACAGTCGAGGAGGTTTTCTATGCTTCAAATAGGAACTTTTGTCTGCCTGGGGTGCCTGGGAACATGGTGAGTATTGCCCCCACTTATGGAAAAGGCTCATCAGGGGAGGGGTAGGAGGAGGGAGGACCCCCAGGACCTCTCTCCTATAGAGGGTAGGGCAGGCTGAGACTGACAGTGGCCAGTGTGGGGAGGGGGACAGAGAACTTCACTATTCCTTCTGCTGCCTGGGCGTCTTTTATCTTTTACTCTGTATCTGTGTCTGTCTCTCTCCCTCCTGCTTAGTCGGTGCTCAACAGCCTGAAGGAGGAGCTCTGCCCTGGTTTCCTCCTCCCCTCCAGTCCAGGTGAGATGTATGAATTCTTCCTCAGGGATCATCTAGTCCAATATTTCTATTGTTCAAATGAGGAAGCCGGGCCCAGAGAAGATGAAGTCACACGCTTTATTAGTGGCAAAATTGAAATTTGTACCAGGCCTCCATTTCTCTCTGCTGCGCCACCCTGAGGTCAGATCATCAGTGTTTACTGGGCACCTCAAGTATGCCAAGGAATCCCTGCATGGCACAAATGGTTAGCACTTGACTGCCAACCTAAAGGTTGGTGATTCGGACCCACCACGAGGCATCTCAGAAGAAAGGCCTGGCAATCTGCTTCTAAATGATCACAGCCATGAACACCTATAGAGCCTAGCTCTCATCTACCCTGTAACAATGGGGTCACCATGAGTTGGAATTGACATAATGGTAGATGGCTCGGTTTGGATACCATGTGCCAGGCACTGGTGAGAGATGCAGGGAAGATGAAAACTGTTTCCTGCCTGGAGCTACATTCTAGGCAGAGAGATCAGAGATGCTGATAGAGTGCTGATAGAGGATCCCATGAAAACATACATGGGTAAATGTGTACATGCATATATATGATATCTGACAAGTTCGTGAGCTCATACTAGAAAAAGTGCTGCGTATCTCATTGCTGAATATCACTACCATCACCTTTAAAGTACTCCCCTGGGGAAGCTATGCACTGATACCAGCGCCTAATTCATGCTTCAAAGCAATTTTGGAACTCTTTCTGGAATGGCCATCAGAGCTGTTGTGGTATCACCCTCAATGTCCTGAATGTCATCAGAATGTCTTCCTTTTGGTATTTCTTTTATCTCTGGGTAAAGAAAAAAGTCATTGGGGGCTAGATCAGGTGAGTAGGAAGGGTGTTCCAATACAGTTATTTGTTTACTGGCTAAAAACTCCCTTACAGACAACTACACAATTAAGTTTGTGAACTTGACACCATGCCACTACGCACAATGGCCATTCCAGAAAGAGTTCCAAAATTGCTTTGAAGGGTAGACCAGGTGCTGGCGTCTGTGCACAGCTTCCCAAGGGGAGTACTTCAAAGGTGACCATAGTGATATTCAGCAATGAGGTGTGTAGCACTTAGAACAATTAAGTTCACAGACTTAATTGTTGGAAATCATATATGTGTGTGGGGAAAAAAAGATGAGAAAGATGCTTATCCAAATGTTACAAGTGAGGGTTGCTGGGTGGTAGGATCACATTTGATTTATTTTTCCCCCTATGCTATTTTTTTCTTTCCAACAGTAAATGTTATCTTCTACAGAAAAAAAATTAATTAAAACGTGAGAAAACATATTCAGTTCTTAGCTGTGTCTCAAATGAATGCTTCAGAGTCAGACAGATCCAGATTTCAATTCCAGAACTTTCTAGCTGTGTGATCTTGGGCCAGTTACTCAACTTCTCTGTGCCTCATTTCCTCATCTTCAGAACGCAAATGATAAAAGTTGATCTGCTAGACAACGATGTTGTGATAAATGGCTCTGCAGACACAGAGTAGGCAACACAGGAAATGGAGGAGGGGTGAGAACTCTTGGGGGGGCAGGAAATGGAGCTGAGCAGGGAACAATGGGTGGGTATTTCTGAGGAGAGCACTCAGAGATGGGGATAAAGAAGCAACAAAGGCGTAGAGGTGAGAGGAAAGTGGACTGGGCCTTGAAGCCTGGCCAGCGAGTATGGACAGTCTCCAGGACAGCCTCTGGAGCTTTCTAAGCAGCAATGTGACCCAGAGTTTAGCAGTGAGGACCATGCTGTGGCGAGGTCCCCCTGGCACTCAGGAGGAGGTCAGATTGAAGACTGGTTCCTGTTCCAGGCCACAGAGGATGAAGGTCTGGCTGAGGGCTAGAAGAGAGGAGGCAGCGCAAGGGGCAGAGGCGCAGACAGGCATGCTGAGACAGGAAGGAAGAGGACACTGAGCTGAGCAGGGCTGGAGCTGCTGCCCCTCTCCCTCCCAGCTGAGGAACAGAACCCATCACTCCTCACTCCCCCGAGGGCTCTGTGGACGGGGGGCAGGGGCTGAGTCCTGCACCCCACCCACTCTGCATCCCCATCTTCCCTCTGCAGCTCTGCAGCGCTGTATTCCATGGCTCAACAGTACTCCGCCTGAGCTCCCTGGGGACAACATCTCCACCGGCAACATCTCCCAGGGGATCAGGTGGGCATCACTGTCCCACACATCTCTCCCCCACACTCCTTTCCTCCCTTCCTCTCCAGGACCCCATCTGACCCTGTCTTCTCCCAGCAGCGGTATTTTTGACACGCTCAATGCCCGGGACATCAGCGTTAAGATCTTTGAGGATTTTGCCCAGTCCTGGTATTGGATTCTTGTGTGAGTCACCAGAATCTGCCATCCTACTGTCCTGCTCCCCTCTATGATCCTCTATCCTCTAGCCCAGTGATTGAAATAGATGCAGATTTTGGATGAGCCAGAGGTCAGGATGGACCCCAAGCCCAGGGGATTTAGAAGGGAAATGTCTGATCTGGGGATGTTAGGGGTGTGAAGAAAGGCATTTGGGGGATCTGTGAAAGGGGAAAGACTTGAGGGACCAGATACGACCCTCCTCTACCTCACCCTGCCTGCAGTGCCCTCGCTGTGGCTCTGGTCCTGAGCCTACTGTTTATCCTGCTTCTGCGCCTGGTGGCTGGGCCGCTGGTGCTGGTGCTGATCCTGGGGGTGTTAGGTGTGCTGGCATACGGCATCTACCACTGCTGGACTGAGTATCGAGTGCTCCGGGACAAGGATGCCTCCATCACCCAGCTGGGCTTCACCAACCTCAGTGCCTATGGCAGTGTACAGGAGACCTGGCTAGCTGCCGGTGAGTGCACCACTCATACCCAGTCACCGGTTGTGCCCTGGGCCACAGTAGACTCCAGCTCTGACCCAGGCTTCACTGCCCCTGTCTTCCCACAGTGATTGTGCTGGCTGTGCTTGAAGGCATCCTGCTGCTGATGCTCATTTTTCTGCGGCAACGGATTCGAATTGCCATCGCTCTCCTGACAGAAGCCAGCAAGTCAGAGCCTGTCTCCAGGGAGATGGGGCTGCGGGGAGGGATTCAGGCCTGGATGAGGGAGCTGACGAGATAGCAAGGAGCCCTTAAGGAGAAGAGCAGAACAGCACAGAAGTTAACACTGCTATGTGACTTAGCCTCTCTGGGTCTCATTTTACTTCTCTGTGAAATGGGCTAATCATGAGGCTCCATGAGAGTTGCCAAGATCAGTGCCTGGCACATAGCAAGCCCTCTAAAAGAGTTAGTGGCAGTGGTAGTTGTCATCGTGGGGAGGTTGTTGATGGGTAGGATGGGCATGGTTCCAGACAGGGAGGAAAAGCAGCACCTTGCTCCCAACCAGAACCTATCACACCCATCATCAGACTGTACAGACTGTTTGAGAATGCCCTTCCTTTTCTCTCTCTAAAACTGCTTCTCTGTGACCACGGTCTCTGAGGTTTCCTTGAACATGATTTGTTCAGTTTGGTTCATCCAGTGAGCATCTGCTGTGTAGTCTGCCCACACAGGCACAGGATACAGATGAGAAAGACCAGGTAGCTCTGCAGCTGCTCCAGCCTGGGAGGAGTGAAGTTGCCTTGATAAGGGTGGAGTGGGGTCTTTGCTAGGGGCCATGGCTGTGCTGCTGAGCTTTCTTATCTCCTTGCAGGGCTGTGGGACACATGATGTCTACCATGTTCTACCCGCTGGTCACCTTTGTCCTCCTGCTCATCTGCATTGCCTACTGGGCCATGACTGCTCTGTATCCTTTGCCCACAAGCTGGGCCCTTCTGGGGTCCTCATGGAGTAGCGGTAGGTCGTTGATGCCATTGGAGAAAGGCACATGCTGGTGTCAGCCCCCTCTTTGCAGGGAACATTTGGGTCCCTGAGTGGCACAAATGGTTTGTAACTCAACTACTAACCTAAAAGTGGCTGTTTAAACCTACCCAGTGGTTCCACAGAAGAAAGGCTTGGCAATCTGCTTCCACAAAGATTGGAGCTAAGAAAACTCTATGGGGCATTTCTTCTCTGTGACACACAGGCCATCATCATGAGTCAGACTTGATGGCACCAGGTTTGGTTTGCAGGGGACAAGCACATGGCAGCCCTGGGAAGGGGACCTGCAGAGACTCCTTATGACCATGCTTTCCTTGACTCCCTTCTGGGTACTTGGCCACATCGGGGCAACCCGAGTATGCCTGGTGGGCACCCAATACAAGCGAGCCTGGCTGTGAGAAAGTGACAGTGAATGAGACATGCGACCCCATGGTGAGAGGTGATGGGACGGGCATAGAGGAGGTACCAATAGGGCAGAAGTCTTAGTCATCTAGTGCTGCTATAACAGAAAGTCTGCATGTGGTGGTTTAACAAAGAGAAGTTTATGTGCTCACAGTATAGGACACTAGAAGTCTGAATTCAGGGTGCTGGCTCAAGGTGAAGGCTTTCTGCCTCTCTTGGCTCTGGAGGAAGCTTCATGTCTTTTTTTTGGTTTGTTTCTTTGGTGATCCTCAGGTCACACCATCTATCTTCCCACATCTCTGCTTGCTTACTTAATCTGTTCTTTTATATCTCAGATTGATGTAAAACATACCCTCCACTAATACTGCTTCATTAATATAACAATGAAAACAGTTCCCAGTTGAGATTATAACCCACAGGTATCCCATCAAGTTCATTCTGACTCATAGTGACCCCGCGACTAGAAGAGACGCCAGAACAGAACTGCCCCATAGGGTTTCCAAGGCCGTTATCTTTACAGAAATAGAATGCCACATCTTGTGAGGAGTGGCTGGTGGATTTGGAACCGCTGACCTTGGGGTTAGTGGCCGAGCACTTAACCACTGTCACTAGGGATCCCTCCCAAAGGTATAGAAGTTAGGATTTACAATATATATTTTTGTGGGACACAATGTAATCCATAACAGGGGCCTACTAGTCCAAATCTCTTACTGTACACAGAAGATGACGCCCCGAGAGGGTAAGGGGTCCACTCAAGGTCACACAGCCACCCTTAACAGAACCAAAAAGGGAGTACCACTGACTCTTGATCTAGTATTCCTAAGCTCACTCATTGTACAGAGAAGGAAACTGAGGCTACAAGAAGCACAGGTGAGCCCAAGGCCACCACCAGGCCCTGGGGAAACTGAGACCAGTATTTATTCTTCCCATCCCTGGAACATTCCCCACCTTGAGGACCACCTTGTTCCTCTGCCTTCTGAGTCTTAGTCTATTCATCTATAAAACAGAGATCATTATAACATCTGTCCCACAGGGCAGCCAAGAAACTGAAGTGACCCATGAAACACATAGTGTTTAGTACAAAGCCTGGCACCAGATAAGAGTCTGATAGCTCACGGTTGAGTCTGTTTAAGTCTTTCTCTCTGGAAACACAGTCTCCAGTGGCCCAGACAATACACATATGGGCAGTCCCAGGAGTGAAGCTGCTTCTAGAAATGCTGCTCTGTGAGGTGCCCAGGGCATCATCCAGAACTCTGGCCTGCTGGGAATTTACTGTCCTCTGAGCCTGTTTTGAGCGACACCAGGGGCTGAGCCAGCATGCATCAATCCTGCACTACATAAAAGAACAGAGAAGCTTGGTTACATTGACAGAGAACCTACTATGTGCCAGTCTTAGGGTATGCACAGCCCAACATGGCCTGGTTCTTGTTTCCAGTTTACTCACAATACAGCAATGGGTACAAATCCAAACATGCATGCAAAATAGAAAGTAGTTTTTTTTATTATAAAGTTTTAAACATACATACTGTGATTTTTGTCATATTTGCCAGAAAGAATTGTTTTCTATCTGTGTGTCTTGACTTTTTATTACGGAAATTTTCCAGCACACACAAAACTAGAGAGGATAGTACAATGAATCCCTGTACCCATCACCAAGATTCCACATTCAAGTTCTCGAATTCTTGTTTCCTCTCTCTCCCTGCTCTCCACTTGCAATTTTTTTTTCCCTGGAGTTTTCTCAAGCAAATTCTGGACATCATGCCATTTTCCCTATAAATACATCAGAGTGGATCTCAACAGAGAAGGACATTTTAAAAACAACCACTAAACCATTAAGTGCTTGGCTACTAATGAAAAGTTGGCGGTTTGAATCCACACAGAGGCACCTCGGAAAAAAGACCTGGCAATCTGAAAGATCGAAGCCATTGAAACACATGGGTCACCTTGATTTGGAATCCCCTAGACAGCAAAATTAACGATAATTGCTCAACATCGTCTATCACCCAGTTGGCTCAGTTTTGTTAGAAGGTGTTTTGGTTGAAGTTGCAGTCAGCCAAGGCTGGAGGTCTCTGAGGGCTTCTGGAAGGGACAAGCTGAGTGAGGGCAAGGCGGGGGAGAGTACTGGTCCCAGACTACTTTGCCACACTGCCTTCACACTCACCATTACCCCTTTGCCCAGATGGCCTTGGAGCTGTCATGCCAATCAGGAGACTGAAGGAAGTTAACTACGCTTACATGATAGGAACCCAGAGATAGACACTTCTGGCTCCCCCAGCTTAGAGGGGCTGCTACTTCCCTCCATGGGAGGGACAGGAGCTGGCTGGGAATAGGCAGAGGCCACAACTCTACTCCAGGATCTCTAAAGGCTACTCTGTAACCCCAGGCCCAGCAGAACTTCTCCTGTCCAGGGCTGACGTGTGCCTTCCAGGGCTACTCATCCACAGGCCAGGTACAGCGTACCCTCTTCAACCTGCAAATCTACGGAGTCCTGGGGCTCTTCTGGACTGTCAACTGGGTACTGGCCCTGGGCCAGTGCGTCCTGGCCGGGGCCTTTGCCTCCTTCTATTGGGCCTTCAACAAGCCCCGGGACATCCCTGCTTTCCCCCTGAGTGCTGCCTTCATCCGTACACTCCAGTAAGCCTGGGGTAGGGAGCCTGGGAATTGTGAAAATGGGGGTCTCAGGACATCCCCAAGGCTGCCTCTGACCACCCAACTCCCTCTGCAGTTACCACACTGGGTCTCTGGCCTTCGGAGCCCTCATCCTGACCCTCGTGCAGTTAGCCCGGGTTGTTCTGGAATACATTGACCACAAACTGAGAGGTGAGTTGGGGAAGGCCAGGTTGAGCAGATAGATTCTCAGACAGAGTCTCTCAGAGGCTTGGAGCCAAATACAGGCCTCCCTTGCCCTCAGATGTCCAGAACCCTGTGGCCCGCTGTGTCATGTGTTGCTTCAAGTGCTGCCTCTGGTGTCTGGAGAAATTTATCAAGTTCCTGAACCGCAACGCATACATCATGGTGAGCCACAGTGTGAGAACGACCCCTTGCTGTGGTGCCTTTGGTGGCCCAGGCCTGGACCCCAGCCCAAGCAGGCTCACCTTGGGTAACTCTGACCTTCCCACTTCACCCAGATTGCTATCTACGGGAAGAACTTCTGCATCTCGGCCAAAAATGCCTTCATGCTGCTTATGCGGAACATCCTCAGGTCAGGTTGCACCCCCATGTGGTGCCCTCTTGAGCTCCCCACCCAAGCCAGACTCAGGGGTATTCAATTGTGCACCTCAGATGGGCCCTGGGCTTAGTTTAATATCTTATGGTGTGCATCTTGAAACCTGAGCAATTTTCCTTTTTCACTGCCCCAAATTATGGAGTGGGTTCTGCTGCTACCTCTGCCATATTTCTCACCCCTAACTTCCCCTAATCTCGGTACAGAGTGGTCGTCCTGGATAAAGTCACAGACCTGTTGCTGTTCTTTGGGAAGCTGCTGGTGGTTGGAGGAGTTGGTGAGGGCCAGAGCCAAGGGTTCTGGGGACAGAGGACAGGGTACTGGGCAGAGGGCAGGGTGCTGGGCAACTGACATGGGGACTTTGGAAGAGCAGCGCTGACCTCCAGGCCTCTCCCACAGGGATCCTGTCCTTTTTCTTTTTCTCTGGTCGCATTCAGGGGTTGGGTAAGGACTTCGAGAACCCCCGCCTCAACTACTACTGGCTGCCCATCATGGTGAGTGATTCCCCCTCTCTGCCTCACCCCTCACCTCCCCCAAGAAAACCAGCAGCCCCAACAGGCCTTGTGTCTTCCAGACCTCCATCGCTGGGGCCTATGTCATCGCCAGTGGCTTCTTCAGTGTTTTTAGCATGTGTGTGGACACGCTTTTCCTCTGTTTCTGTGAGTGACTCCCCAACCACCTCCTCCCACCCTCAAGGTGTGGGACTACTCAGGCTTTTATGGGGACTTGGTGCTTCTAAGGAAACCCTGCTGGCGTAATGGTTAAGTGCTATGGCTGCTAACCAGAAAGTCAACAGTTCAAATTCACCAGCAATTCAAATTCACTCCTTGGAAACCCTGTGGGGTAGTTCTACTCTGTCTGTAGGTTCACTGTGAGTCAGAATCCATTCAACAGGAGCAGGTTTGGTTTTGGTGCCTCTAAACATTGTGGCATTATCAGTTAAAAAGGCCAGAGAGAACCTCTTCTGATATTCTCGGGACACAGGATTGGGGAAGAAAAGAGGGAATGAGCCCCAGGTTGGTGGGCTAGCCCAGGAAAGAGCATTCCAGAAGAGATGTGTCTTCTTCCTTCTCCTGGAAAAACGACGCTGGAAGTTAACAATAAGAGAGCCTTCCCAGCTGTGGGAGGGTTATGTCTTACCCAATTGTGTGCATTCAGGTCCATGGGTAGTAGTTTGTATTAGATCAGTAACAGAAAGACTGGTGATTTGAAACCATCCACCAGTGCTGTGGAAAACAGATCCGCTGTCTGCTTCCATAAAAATTACTGTTGTCATACCAGTTGCCGTTGAGCAGATTCTAATTCACAGCAACCCAGTGTGTGCAGAATAGAACTGCTCTTTAGGGTTTTTAAGGCTGTGATCTTTCAGAAGCAGATTGCCAGGCTGTCACACTAGGTGCCCTGGGTGAGTTCAAACTACCAACCCCATGGCTAGCAGGTTGAGTGCTTAACCATTTATGCCAAACAGGGACTGCCTGTATAATGTACAGCCAAGAAAACGCTATGGAGCTCAGTTCTACTCTGTAACACATGGGGTCACCATGAGTCAGAATCCATTCCAGGGCAATGGGCTTGGTGTTTTTGGTGTGTTCATTTATTGAGGGCCTGGTATGTACAGGCTCTGAGCAACTGAGAGGCATTTCCCCTCTTAATCTTTATCATTACTTTAAAACACCCTTTGCCAGAATGAAGCTGCTTCTGACTCATAGCGACACTATAGGACAAAGACGAACTGCCCTATAGGGTCTCCAGAAGTGCCCAGTGGATCTGAACTGCCAACCTTTTGGTTAGCAACTTAACCATTATGCCACCAGGGTTTCCACTAGGAAGACTAGTACGGTATTATTGATCTGACTTTAGAGATAAGGAACGGCGTTACAAAATGTGCCCTCAAAAACCCAGTCAGTGATAACGAAGCCTGGACTCAGCACCCAGACTTCTTATCCCTGATTTCCTTGGGGTGGGGATGGCACTTGGGGGTGTGATGGTGGTCGGCTTTGACCGGTTTCTGTCCCGGTTCAGTGGAAGACCTGGAGCGGAACGACGGCTCTCTGGACCGACCCTACTACATGTCCAAGGGTCTTCTGCAGATTCTGGGCAAGAAGAATAAGGTGCCCCCGGGGGACAAGAAGAGGAAGAAGTGAGAGACCCGGCCCTGCCCTGACCCAGGGCTACATTCCTCCTGACAGCCGCCCAGCCCCACTCCAACTTCCAGATTGCAGTTTTGTAGCAAGAAGATTTTATTAAAGATTGATATTTTGTTTTTTCAATCAGTCTGAGACTTATTTTCTCTACTGTGATGTGCTGCCTTTTGTCCCCCGCCTGGCTCTTTAAAGCAGGCCACGCCCCAACTACGTCCTAGGCGCTAAGAGCAATGAAAAGGCTTCTGCGGAGGGACGCCTCTTTACCTCCGCCAATCAGCTTCCCGTCCGGGTCACGCGCTCCGAGCTTCAAGGGGACCAATTGGGAATCGAGCTCGGAGGCTTCGGCGGGTCACGTGAGGGCCTGAAGCAAGTGAGGCCAATTAGAGTCAAGGAAGTGGGGCCGAGGCTGGCGGGAGTGGCGGTCTCGGTGAATGACAGTCTCCGGTTTAAAGAGCCGGGTCAGCCCAGCTGCTCCACCTCTGTCCAGGTCGGGGCCGGTGCCGCGGCTGCCGAGCGAGAGCAATGACGGTGGGGCGATGGAGCACTGCATTCCTAGGCAGAGCCGGGGGGCCGCGAATGCTGGGGATCTGCAGGGACCATGCTGCTCAGGTGTTTGCCGCCGCCGTGCTGCTGCTGTCGTCTCTGGCGGGATTTGGAGCCAGGGCAAAGGAAGACTTCAGTCTTGTGAGGCACCCCTCTCTCCCCACGCCGGCAGTCTATGCCCAGTGCCCCTCGGAACGCGAGCGGTCGAGCCCCCTCTCTGCTCTGAGCCACTCCCGCTTTCCTCTCCCTCCCAGCCCCACTTCCCTCTTTTCGGTCCCCTCTCTGGGAACTCCTTACCTCCTCACCCCTCCCCGCCCCGCAACCTAGCTTCGTCTCATACTCTTCATTAGGTTACCGCTAGGTCACCCATTCTTGTTTGGGATTTCCCCTCAACTTCCCCACTCGAAATACCCATCACCATACTGTCCCTGGCAAACCTGAGTCTGAGACACAGTCCATCCGTCCCCATATCCCAAGTTTAAAAGTCTGTCGGTGCTGACAGACTCTTTTCAGCACAGGTGCGGCCATTGGTGACCATGGAACAGCTGCTATGGGTGAGCGGGAAAGAGATCGGCTCTGTGGACACGTTCCGCATCCCCCTCATCACCGTCACTCCTCGGGGTACTCTCCTCGCCTTCTCTGAAGCCCGAAAAATGTCCGCGTCAGATCTGGGGGCCAAGTTCATCGCTCTGCGGAGGTCCACTGACCAGGGTATAACGATGCCTGGGTGGCAAGAAGGGGTGTAGGTTGCATAGGTGGGAGCCTGTAGTTTGTAAGGGCCCTTAAGATAGGGGAACTTGCAGAGTTGGAGACCTAGGTCCCCAGGAGGTAAGAGGACCTTAAGGAGAGCAGGTACCTAGGGCAGGGATCTGAACATTATGATTACCAAGGAGCTGAGTATTTGAGGAATGCAAAGGACCTCAGGGTGTAGTGATAAGGAGACTTCCCTGGGTGGCACAAATGGTTAAATGCTGAGCTGCTATGAAAGACTGGTAGTTTGAACACACCCAAAGGTGCCTGGAAAGAAAGGCCCAGTGATCTGTGTCCAAAAGGTCATCGCTGTGAAAACCCAGTGGAGCACACTTTTAACCTGTACACAAAGGGTTGTAATGAATCAGAACTGACTCGATAGCAATGATTTTGGGGTGGGAAGGATATCTTCCAAGTGCTCATCCTGGGTGTCTCTGTTTTTTACTTCAGGCAACACATGGTCCCCAACAGAGTTCATCATAGATGATGGGGAGACCCCTGATGGACTGAACCTGGGGGCAGTGGTGAGCGATGCTGAAACAGGAGTGGTGTTCCTTTTCTACTCCCTCTGTGCTCACAAGTTCGGCTGCCAGGTGGCCTCTACCATGTTAGTATGGAGCAAGGACGATGGCTTTTCCTGGAGCAAACCTCAGAACCTCTCCCTGGACATCGGCACTGAGATGTTTGCCCCTGGACCAGGTTCTGGCATTCAGGTGCCTGTTCTGGGAGATGGGTAGAGGCACTGCTTTGTGGAGAGTCTGGGGGATGCCCTAAAATAGGCTGACTTCCTCCTTCTGCAAAACAAAAACAAAAACAAAAACGGACTCCTTCCCAAGGAGAAGATCCTGTGGCATCAGATTTTTCATCTTGTGTGGGTTTCCATGGAAAAGGGGGTGTCCTAGAAGGAACGGCCTACCAGGAAAAGATGGAATGTTACCACTGTCTTTCCATTTGGGGCTTGTCACTGGGGCTGCACCAGGCTTTGTGGGATCAGTTAGAAGACAGTACCCCTTTCTTTGGGGAGACATAAGGTTATGCTAAGAAGCTTGGCAAGAAGAAAAGGTCGGGTTTAAGATCCCATGTACTCCCTTGCCTAAAGTCCCATTATGCTCTGTACAACACCATGGATTTCCTAAAGGCGTTTATTTTGGAAAAGAGCCTCTTAATTCAGGCAGTAGGTGTTTGTGGGTTCCTCCTGGGACCCTCAGTGAGCAAGGCAGAACTGAAAGGGACCAGACGTGGGAGGTGGTGTGTTCCATGTGACATGGGCACCCCTTCTCTGCCTTAGCCCCTGCAGTGTCTCCCTCTCTGACACCCAATTCCCCTTCCCACAGAAACAGCGGGAGCCGCGGAAGGGCCGGCTCATCGTATGTGGCCATGGAACAATAGAGCGGGATGGTGTCTTCTGCCTTCTCAGTGATGACCACGGTGCCTCCTGGCGTTATGGGAGTGGGGTCACTGGCATTCCCTATGGCCAGCCCAAGCAGGAACATGACTTCAATCCCGATGAATGCCAGGTCAGCTGTCTACGGCGCATCCCATCCACTATTCCTGCTGTGGCTTCCAGAGCACCATTTCTACCCCAGACATGACCTGGCTGCCCAGCTGTGTCCTGCCTAGCCTTGTTCCCCTTGGGGACGAGGCATTTGCTCTTTCTCTTCCTGTGAGTCTCCCCTGAGGCCCTGGTCTCTCCCCTCAGCCCTACGAGCTCCCCGATGGCTCCGTTGTCATCAATGCCCGGAACCAGAACAGCTATCACTGCCGCTGCCGAATGATCCTCCGCAGCTATGATGCCTGCGATACCCTGCGACCTCGTGATGTGACCTTTGACCAGGAGCTTGTGGACCCTGTGGTCGCCGCAGGAGCTCTAGCCACCAGCAACGGCATTATCTTCTTCTCCAACCCCGCCCATCAAGAGTTTCGTGAGTGCCAGATGAATGGGGTTGGCTGGCAGAGCCTCCATGGCCAGAAAGCATCTAGGCAGAGGCCCTCTTTTCCCTGACCCTGCTGTCTCCCCAGGAGTGAACCTGACCCTCCGCTGGAGCTTCAGCAATGGTACCTCATGGCAGAAAGAGAGGCTCCAGTTATGGCCAGGGCCCAGCGGCTACTCTTCACTGGCAGTCCTGGAGGGCAGCATGAGTGGAGAGGGCCAGGCTCCTCAACTCTACGTAGTGTATGAGAAAGGCCGGAACGAGTGCACAGAGAGCATCTCCCTGGTCAGGGTCAGCATCTATGGGGTTTTATGAGCTGTACCCCTGCCGCAGGGGTAGGAGGCCCTGGACTCAGCCTTGAAAACCATGGGTCTGTGGAGGGATCTGTTAGTGGTACCTGAAAGGTAGTCTTGTCTTCCTTTAGACTCTTTCCTGTGGCAAAGTCAGCTCTCTCTGACAGGGAAATGACTATTAAAATGAAAGCCTG
Source organism: Heterohyrax brucei (assembly GCA_028571685.1). Classification (NCBI taxonomy): domain Eukaryota; kingdom Metazoa; phylum Chordata; class Mammalia; order Hyracoidea; family Procaviidae; genus Heterohyrax; species Heterohyrax brucei. Next base: position 49,920,991 of record CM053144.1, on the reverse strand, counting down.
ACTTTCCCTCTCACACAAGAAGTCTCACTTCTACCAAGGTGCACTTCCTTTCCACAGCCCTGCATGTGGCCCCTGTACTCTCTCTGCCCTCTTAGAACAGTGATTGGTCCTTTTCTTGGGCAAAGTAGAAGCGGGGCCTAGGTGGCCTGTAGAGTCGAACAAGTGTGACCTCAGAATTGAGTAGGCAGAGCTTCCTCTCTAGGGGTGGAGGAAGAGACTCCTGTTTGGTGAAGGGAGTCCCAGAAGCTCAGGGTAAGGAACTCATTGTTACCCCTCCACCGTTATTATTTATGAATCAATCTTTATAAGTTAGAACTCTTAATGAAAGAGAACGAACATTTGCAGAGGCTCTGCGGTTCTGTTGGTGCACGTCGTCGTGTTTATTTTCCTGAAATACACCTGTGAGAGTGGGAATGAGTGTGGGGATGGAGCTGGTGTGCTGACTAAGGCTGTGGAACATGCTGCCAAGGAAAAGCTGGCTTTGGCAGAGCAAATCCTCCTTTCCTTTTGTGGTTCCTTATCACAGAAACTCAGATTGATCTCCATAAATGTCATCAGGAGGTGGAAGGGGAACTCCATGAGAGGTTCAGAATCCTGCTCAGCAATGTCCATCAAAATTCCAACAGCTATCTTTGTAGAAATGGAAGAGCGAATCTTCAAATTGATGCGGGGTCCCAAATAGCCAACCCAAAAAAGAACAAAGTAAAAGGACTTGAAACATATTATTGAAATTTCTGAACTTGAAACATATTACACAGCATCAGTAAGCAGTACCAGACAGTTAAGTACTGGTATAATGATAGACATACAGACCAATGAGATAGTATTGAGTCTAGAAATAAACCCACACATCTGTGGTCAGTCAAGTTTTCAGTTAGGGTGCCAGGTGCTTCTGATGGGAAGAATCCCTTCAATAAATGCTGTTGGGACACCTGGCTATCCACAAGCAAATAATGAAGTGGGACCCATATCTTGCATCATATAGAAAGCTAACTCATTATGATCCTAAAATGGGCAAAGGAGTTAAATAGACATTTCACCAAAGAGGGATATACAAATGGCCAAAAAAGCACACATAAAGATGCTCACCATCATAAATCATTAGGGAGATGCCAATCAAAATGACAATGAGATACGCTGTATACCTGCTGGGAGCAGGTCCCAACACTTTACAGGGTCCCGCACGGAGGGAGGGAAGACGCTGCGGGAAATGAACAAAGGAGACAGGAAAGACTTTTCTGGTTTAAGGCAGCCCGACCCAGAGAGCAAGAGAAGAGAGAGGCTGTCCATCTTTATTGTTTTTAAAGAAGAGGTGACATAGTGTTCACCCGATTTTCTTCATCATATAAACTATTGGTTAACAAGAACTGACCCATCATTATTGGCTAACAAGAAAGTGACCCCTCGTGGTCTTCTTCTAATTCATTGCCAAGGCTTTTTGGATAATGGTTTGAACCAGGTGTTAAATGTCAGTGAACACAATTAGTGGTTTTACTCGTAACTCAAAGTGGAAGGTGCGGAGGGGTAAACTTCTCAAGGCTTCACCATTTGGCTGTCTCCATTTGCTTCTCTAAGTTCTTATTTATATTTTCCTGTGCAGATAGTAAGAGCCTGCCATTCCCTAATTAAGCCAGCTGCACTAAGAAAGATGTTTCTTTAGTGTTAGCAGTTTGCCATACCAACTATAAAGAACCTAAAAGTTTATTCTTCCTGTAGCAGGAAGAAAGATGCTTGTGTAGTTTTAATGGCTATGTGGAGAATTGTCCTTGAGAACTTTTTAAGGGTTAGCTTGCAAACCTGTGTGTGTGAAGAAAAGGGAGGGGGGAATGCAATTAGGGGGAAGCCAGTGAAGCCGGGCAGGCCTCAGTGCTATTAGGCATGCTGCATTGAAATCCATTTCTCTGATCTCTATTCCTCAGAAGTTCCTGGTCAGATTGTCCCAATATAATCTCATAAACCGAGGGGTTGTGAAGCCCCTCTCAGAAGGCACCTCCTTGATCTTCATCTCGGGAGAGGGGGGCCCGCTCCCGGCATATACCCACTAAGAAGGCTGTGATTTAAAAAAACAAAACAGGTGGTGAGGATGTGGAAAGATGGAAACTCTCATCCATTTGTGGTGGGATTTTAAAATAACGCAGCTACTGTAGAAAACAACTTGGTAGTTTCTCAAAAAGACTCAAATTGCCATATGATCCAGCAATTCTGCTCCTAGATATGTACCCAAGTAAACTGAAAGCAAGAACACAGGTGTTTGTACACCGGTATTCACTGCAGCACCGTTCACCAGAGCCAAAAGGTGGAAACTATAAATGTCCACCAACAAATGAAGGCATAAACAAAGTGTGGTACATAGAAACAATAGAATGTTACTTAGCCATAAAGACGAAATTCTAATACATGCTACAATATTTGCAATACCTTACTTAGCATAATGTTTTCAAGATAGTGAAAGCACCCAAAAGCACAAATTTTGTATTATCCCACTTACATGAACTATCTACAGTTGGCAAGAGTGTTGAGTCAAAAGTGTGTTAGAGACCACCAGGGACAAACAGGAGGAAGGGGAAATTCATTGCTTAAGAAACACTGAGCTTCTGTTTATGGGTGATGAAAAAATGTGGACACATAATGACGGTGGTTGCACAGCATAGAAACTGTCACCGAATGGAACTTGCAGAATGCTGAAATGGCAAATGTTGTCACATGTATATTTACATGGTATAATTTTACACTGGTTTTTCGAGAATGGTCAATAATGTAATACTTAATTTCTGTTATTAGAGACAGTTGAAAAAATGCAGAAATAAATAGTATAATGAACCTCATGTACCCAACACCCACCTTCAGTAGTTATCAAGATGTTGCCACATTTTATATCCACTGTTCCTCTTTTTCCTTTGAGTATTTTAAAACAAATCCCAGGTCTCGTGACACTACACCCCCAACAGTCTTAAGCATGTATTTCTTTAAAAAAAAAAAAAATCACCTCATAAAACTTAAAAGCTTTGGTTCATCAAAGACGTGACCAAAAAAAGGAAAAGACAAGTTACTAACAGTATCTTCAGAAACCACACATCCAGCAAGATGTGGATATATAACTGATATGTATGAACCTTTGGTAACAAACAAAAAGACAAATAATCCAATCATAAACAAAAAAACAAAACCCACTGCCATCAAGTCAGTTCTGACTCACAGTGACACTATAGGACAGAGTAGAGTGGCCCCACAGTTTCCAGGGAGCGCCTGGTGGATTTGAACTGAAGATTAGCAGACATAGCACCTAACCACTACACCACAAGGGTTTCCAAAATGAGAAAAGGACTTGAGTAAACATTTCACCAAAGAACACATTCAGATGACCAGCAAACACAAAAAGATGCTCAGTGTCATTATTCACCAGAGGGAAGCAAATCTAAAAAACCACAATGAGCTATATTTTGCCATTTCTGTCCCAGTAGAACGGCTAAAGAGCCATGGTGGCACACTGGTTAAGCTCAACTACTAAACAAAAGGTCTGCAATTAATCCATCAACTGCTCCTTGGAAACACTACAGGGCAGTTCTCCTTTGCCCTATAGGGTCACTGTAAATTGGAACTGACAACAGATTTGATTTTTTTGTAGTTTTAGGAGACTGAGATATTAACAACAACAACAAAAATCCACAGAAAATAATAAATGTCAAGGATGTGGGAAAATTGAAACCCTTGTCCACTGCTGATGGAGGTGCAAAGTGGTACAGCCATTGTAGAAAATAGTGTGGTGGTTTCTCAAAAAACTAAAATAGAACTACCATATGATGCAGCAATCCCATGCCTAGGTGTATATCCAAAAGACTTGAAAACAGAGACTCAAAAAGAGACTTGTACATCAGTGTTCACTGCAGCACTATCTTCAACAGCCAAAAGATGGAAATGACCTAATGCCCATCAACAGATGAGTAGATAAACAAAATGTGGTACAATGAAATACTACTCAGCCAGTAGGAGAGATGAAGTCTTGATACACACCACAGTGTGAAGGAAGGTTGAAGACATTATGCTGAGCAATCATAAAAGCACAAATGCTGAATGACTTCACTCATATAAAAAGACGAGAAACAGTACATGTAGACCAATGTTCATTTGTGGCTACCAGGGGCAGGAGGGAGGAGGAAGTGTGTGGTTAACATGTTGATTAAGGGTAGAGTTGCACAGCCAACTATGACAGTTGTCAATAAGTTGCACATCTGTAAAAAACTGAACTGTTAAAAGTTGTGTAACAGATATATTTACAACAATTAAAAAAAAAAAGAGTAGCTACTGAGTCTGCTTATTATGTACAACCAAAAACCTCATGGGATTTGGTTCCTTAGTTCTGAGGTTTTAGGGTCATGGTTTCATGGGACACTGAACTGGCCTAATAACATGTTTAGTGCTTCTGTTCTACCTCATACTTCATTGTATAGTGCCTGGAGTCTTAAAAGCTTGCAGGCAGCCATCCAAGGCACAACAGTTGGTCTCCACTCATCTGAAACAACAGAAGAAAGAGAGCCAGGAAGAGGATATAGAATGTGTGGTTCATTATCTCCAGGAAGAACTACCTCTTTTGCCCTGACACCAGAAGAACTGGATGGTGTCCAGCAACCATTACTGAACATTTTGATCAAAGAGTTATTAGGAAAATCCTGATCAAAAGGGGCAAAATGTAGAACAGAATTTTCAATTTTGATGGACTCTAGACTTTCTGGAGCCGTGGAAGGTGGATAACACCTGAAACTACTGCCCTGAGATAATCTTGAAACCTTAAACCAAAAATATCTCCATGAAGTCATCCTACAACCAAACAATAGTTTAGCTTAACTAATAATAAAAGGTCTAGCTTGAGAATTATGCTCTTTTGAGAACTATCTATACAGGATCAAGCTGATAGCAGCAACTTGGAAGACTGGATGGGAACCTTACAGTGCAATGTGTTTATATTAATAAGGGAGAAACAACTCAGAAAGGGAGAATGAAAATGCTTGTCTGATTCAAAACATGTAATCAGTCACTAAACTGCACAGGTAGAAGTTGCTGAATTGGTGTATGTTTTGCTGTATATGTTCTCAACAATGACAACAAAATAAAATTTAGGGAAAAAACTATTGATTTAGTTTAACTATAATATAAAAATATTATAATAAAAAAATAACCATGATGCCATGCACACATTTAAAATTAGCAATAATTCTGTGGTATCTAATACCCAGCTAATACTTAAAGTTTACCAAATATCTCAAAAATATTTACAGTTTTGATTTGTTCAAATCAGGATCCAAAGAAAATCTACATATTGCATTGTGATGTCTCTCAAATCTCTTAATCTATAGAAATTTTACCTCCTCTTTTTATTTCTTCCTTTTTTAAAATGTCATTTATTCAGAAACAAGGCCATTTGTCCTATGAAATGTTCCTCTCTCTGGTTTTGTCTGTTTGCTTCCTTGGAGTGTCAATGAACTTTTCCCTCCATTCTTTGTTTTTCCAGTTATCAAACTCTAAAGGTCTGATTGGACTCAGATTGCTTTGGGGGGATAATATTCCTTCACAGATATCACGTGCTTCCTGTTGTTCCCCAAATGGAAGACACATACTGTCCCCTCTTGTCCCTCTCTGAGTAAACCTGAGCATGAACAATGGGTTCAACAGCCAGTCTGATAGATGATGTTTGCCTAAATAAATTATTTCTCCAGCAGTACAAAATGGTGATTTTAAAATTCTATCATTTCCTCTTCATTTGCTGGCTAGGATTCCTCTGAAAAGAAAATATTTCTTTCATCAAGACTGTTTGGTTACCCAAAACAACAAATGCTGGAGAGGCTGTGGAGAAAGTGGAACCCTCCTACACTGTTGGTGGGGTTGCAAAATGGTCCAGCCTCTTTGGAAGGCAATCTGGCACTTCCTTAAAAAAATGGATATTGACCCAGTAATTCCACTACTTGGAATATATCCTACAGATTCAAGGCCTTTCACACCAACGGACACATGCACCAGAATGTTTATCGCAGCACAGTCCACAATAGCAAAAAGATGGAATCAACCCAGATGCCCAACAATAGAAGAATGGATAGGTAAACTGTGGTACATATACTCAATGGAGCACTACGCAATGATAAAGAATAACAATGATTCCAGGAAACATCTCCTAACCTGGTTTCAACTGGAAGACATTATGTTGAGTGAAAGAAGTCAGCGACAGAGGGACAAATACTGTATGAGACCTCTATGATAAGATCTCAAAAACAGACTTGTGTATAGAAGAAAAGACTCTTTGACAGCTGCAAGGGAGGGGAGAGAGGGAGGGCGAGGGGGGGAGGGTTTAGTTTAGATAGTTACTAGAAATCTAGTTGGGAGAAAGCAGTGACAGCACACATTAGGAACAAGAACAACATGAAGTGGACTTCAGCATAACTTGAGTACTCCTTCCATCTTAACTCAATACTGCAAGGATAGAGTAGCTGGGGCGGGGGGCAGGGGACCATGCTCTTAGGCGAATTCCAGGCCAATTGGCACAACTAGCGTTTTGCTAAGAGAGCTCTCTGCAACCCACATTGGTGAGTGGCTTCTGGGGTCTTAAAAGCTGCCGAGCTGCCATCCGAGGACACAGCAAATGGTCCCAACTCAGCAGGAACGGATGCTCACCGAGGGCCAAAATGGCATGCGGTAAAGACAACCGAGAAGACAGAGAGACCCGCAAGAGTGGGTGCCTACATCGACTTGGAACCGGAAGAACTGGATGGTGCCCGGCCACCACCAGTGATAGCCATGACGGAGCTCACAGAGAGGAGCCTCACTGGCAACACAAGAATAAAAAGAGATGCACCATGAGATCTCCACTAAAAGACCTCAATTGATGGTCCAGCGGTTTTGGGGTTCCTCTGAGAGCATGGCCCCCTGCCGTGATGCTGCCCTTTCCCATAAATTATAACAAAGGTCCACTCTTTGGACAGGAATGGACTGGACTTGGCAATGCAGAGTAACCATATATTGGAAGCACTTTATGGTTCTATACATCTATAGGATATCATCTTGCTGACCTCTGGCTGGAGGAAGGGGAGTGGACGGAGAGGAGGGGAAAGGAGACTGTTGGGAGGATGAGACATGTATGGAGCAGAGAGGAATAGTGTGCAGTCACCGGACAGGGAGAGCAGTGGAAGCTGCATATAGGGGGGCATGTAAATTTATATGTGAATGTACATTTTCACTCAGTTATGTTAAGTAAAAATAAAAATTTAAAAAAAAAAACTGGTTGCCTTGAAACACAGTTTGTAAAGGAAAGGCAGAACAAATGCTTATTTCCTCCTTACGCTGTCAGTTCTCAGAGTAAGATGATATACTGAACTTTGGTCAATAAAGTACATAGTTACTACACAGGAGACACCTTGGAGGGCAAAACCCATCCACCTGAAGGAGAAGCAGGGGCAGAAGAGCTGAGGGAAGATGAATGGGAAATACAAGGGCTGAGACTATGGGGGTCTTCTAAGATCTCTAGATAGACACAAAGCAAGGGAGAATGGTTAGGGGTGGGGTGGGGTCTTCAGTGACTGGGATATTTACTGCCTGTTTGATACCACTACAGGTTACATATCTGACAAATTCTTGCTGATGATTTTATCAGAAATGGAAGAAAAAAGAATTCCTGGGTGGTTACGTGCTTGACTACTAGCTGAAAGGTTAGCAGTTCAAACTCATCCAGAGGCCCCTCAGGACAGGCCTGGTCATCGGCTGCCAAATCTTGAAAACCCCATAGAGCATTTCTACTCTGCATACAGGAGGTTACCACAAGTTGGAACCAACTTGACAACTAAAAGCAACAAGTAGAAGAAAGACGGTAAATGACACCACGGACATCTTCTGTCTGCCTGGTTGAAGTAGAGGTGGCAGGAGATTTGTAAGAAAGTGACCTTGCTCCTTCTTCAGAGACAAGAACCCTGTGCTTAGAGAGACTGAAAAGGGAAAGGTAAGTATTTAGAGGAACCCCCAGTGGGGTAACGGTTAAGGGGCTGCTAACCAAAAGGTCAGCAGTTCAAACTCACCAGGCATCTTTAGAAACTCTACGGGGCAGTTCTACTCTGTCCTATGGGGTTGCTATGAGTCAGAATCAACTCAATGGTTTGGGTTTGGTTAATCATTAAGGAAGCAGACTGCCACATCTTTCTCCTACAGAGCAGATGGTGGGTTTGAACTGTCAACTTTTCAGTTAGCAGTCAAGCACCTAATCACTATGCCACTCTGGCTCATTCTTGTAAAGATTTTTTAACAAAGGCACTGCCCTCGAGTTGATTTTAACTTACAGTGACCCTGTAAGATCAGAGTAAAACTACCCCATAGAGTTTCCAGAAGCACCTACAGATTTGAACTACCAACCTGTTGGTCAGCAGACATAGCCTCAACCACTACGCCACCAGGGTTTTCCAGACTCTCTTTAGGACTGTGGAAAAACAAGCGATCTAAAAACTCAAAAAGAAAAACAAAGAAATCTGCCGGGAACTTATGTGATAGCCAGGCTACCTCCAGGCCTAAAACACCAGTTAAGATATCAACACATCTGGAAGTAATTATTGTGACCACCTAAAGAAGGTTAACATTCTATAAAATAAAATAAAATAAAATAAAATAAAATACTTTTTCCCTTTTCCTATGAAACTTGCAGCTAGTCTCCCTTTCAAAGAGGCAGAATTTGGAGGAATCAATCCCCTTTGTCTCCTTGCCCACCGGTACACAAAAATGTCCTGCTGTTCATCTCACCTGTCTCAATGATTGACAGTCTGTTTGGCAGTGAGAACTCCCTTAGGTTTGCAGTAACAGTAATATTGACCCAGCAGCAACACCTGGGACCAGGCACCACATGCATGAATCAACTAATGTAGCCCTCAGAACCAAAAGTCATTATCAAATTGAGAAATGGAGTTTAATTCTTCTGAAATCCAACTTTCTGGGCTTCAGGAAACTAAAGAGACACACCCAGGCCATTGCCTAAGAGCTTCTTTGAACATTCAGCCTTGAGAAAACCATATTTTCCAACTACCAATCCTTCTTCTCCCTTTCTAACTTTTTGCATTCCAATCACCAGTAACTATCAATGCATTCTGATTGCATGTTTGATCGCTGTCAGACTGCAGAAGCTGGTAAAAATCTTCAATGTCTTCATCTTTGGCCTTAATGGTTACTGTATAAAATTGAATAATAGTCATATTAACTGGTCTTCCTTGTAGGCGTTCCTGAAATGTTCTTTTGATGATGAATGTAACATCATTCCTATTCAAGTTATCATTTCCAGCAAAGTAGACCATATGAATATCTGACTCAAAATGCCCAATACCACTCCATTTCCGCTCACTAATGCCTAGGATGTCAATGTTTATGCATTCCGTTTCATTTTTGACAATTGCCAATTTTCCTAGATTCATATTTTGTACATTCCACGCTCCAATTATTAAGGAATGTTTGCAGCTGTTTCTTTTTATTTTGAGTCATGACACATCAGCAAATGAAGGTCTCAAAAGCTTAACTCTATCTGTGTTATTAAAGCTGACTCACTTTGAAAAGGCAGCTCTTCCCAAGTCATCTTTTGAGTGCCTTCTAACCTAACAGGCTCATCTTCTGGTACTGTGTCTGACAACGTTCTGCTGCTGTTCCTAAGGTTTTCACTGGCTAATTCTTTTCAGAAGTACACTGCTGGGTCCTTCCTCCTGGTCTGTCTTAGTCTAGAAGTCCAGCTGACATCTGTCTGCCCTGCTGGTATCTGAATACTGGTGGCATAGCTGCCAATATCATGGCAACATGCAAGCCCCTGCAGTACAACAAAGTGACAGACATGTAGGGGCTGGTTTCCCTAGAGAAGTAAAATCAATAAAACATGTAAGTATATAGAGCTATTTGTATAAAGGAAACGGCTGATATAGTTGTAGAGCCTGGAACATGGGTCAGGCTGGAGGCTTCTCTTGATTCACATAGCCAAGGGACCCAAGATTGGCAAGTTGGATAATAGGGTTCTGGCTCACAGACTGTGAAGATCAATGAACCCAAGATAAGCAGACAGGTAGACTGTTAGCTTAAATCCCAAGAACCAGAGGTCAGATGAACAGGGCCAGCTGCATGATCCAGAGCAAGCAAAAGCCCAAGAGCCTTGCAGGTCACATCCCAAAGAAAACGTCCCTTTCAACTGACTGACTACTCTCCGCTGGACCCCAGATGCCTACCTCTGGATAGACCTTCCCAGTTCTCACTGCATGTCTCCTCACCTAATGTCTACCCTTAGCTACTCAATATTAAGCCTCCAGCCTGACTGGAGAAGGTAGGCCGGCTCTGAGGACCCGAATTCACCTTGTCCCTTGCATGCCGGCATGGAATAAACCTCTTGGTCATTTACTTTACCTGTCTTAGTGTTGGCTTTGAGCCTTGAGAAAACTAGTTTCCTTGCTTCATTGTCAAGGGAGCTTCCCTGGAGCTTACACTACTTTTTATCCTTTCATCCTGCAAGAGAGAAAATGAAACGGAAGCAAGCAGACAATTGTCTTTTGGTAACGTCACAGCCCAGCCAAGCTAACACACAACCTTAATGATCACAGCCAATTTAGCAGCTCTTACAGGTACATTTCAGTGACATCGATTACATTCTGAAAGTTGCATACATTCTGAAATTTGCATACATTCTTACTCTTGTTTTCCAATTTGTTCCTCCCCCATCCCCATGAACTCACTACTGAAATTTCCAATCTAACATTTTGAATTGCTGTTCAGTTTGATCCCATATAGATAGTTCTGCAAAACAGCACAGTACTCAAGGTAGAAATTTACACTTATTTTTGACAAAAAAAAAAATATATGTATTCAAATTGCTACAACAAAAGGACAGAGCCTCTCCTGATATTCTGGATTGAATACTTTTAAGAACACAGTGCAAGGCTAAGCCAGCAGGAAAGTAAAGGAAATTCTTGAAGACCATAAATAATAGCAAGAATCTAGAAGAACATGTGAGCTTGGAGCTGGCATTTGCTCTGAGAGCACTGGCCTATATGAGGGTTTCAATGGATCACATGTTTGCTGATCAGGAGACAAAGTGAGGGGCCTGAGAAGGGTGGAAGTTGAATCAGAGCCCTCCCTACTCTCCACAGAGTAGGACTTGAGAGAGCCACTTCCCTAGGGCACAAAAATTCATGAATTAAGATAAATAATTCTTTAATGCAATGTTAAAAAAATAAAATAAAACTGAAAACTACAACCTGCAGGCTGGCTGCCTCTTTTTGTAAAACCCATTTCCGTTGAGTCAATTTCAACTCATAGGGACCCTACGGGACAGAGTAGAACAGCCCCATATATTTCTAAGAAGCTCCTGGTACACCTCTTAACCACTATACCACCAGAGAGGTGGTGAACACAATTATTACATACACTTTTAGACTTCACGACAAATACAAGAAATAAATAAATAAATGGAAACTTCTTGATAACTTGGCAAATACAGAGCAACAAAGAAAGTGGTCCCCAGAGCAAAGGATCCCACATAAGTTTAGGAGAAGGTAAAGTTGGAGGGAGAAGTAAGGATATATAATCGGTATCTTAAGCCCAGCTAACTTCACTATGTTCCCATCAGTTTATAGGGGACATGCACTGTTTGACCTCTGACAAGCTTGATGCTTGTACTTTGGAATCTGTGGAAATGTTGAGATGCTCACAGGTAGGATCCCAGTACAGAGCAATACCAGGGAACCAACATGACTTCACTAAGGATGGCATTCCAACCCCAATGTCATTTCCTTGGCCAAGGTTCTAGAAGAGGAACCAGAGGAAATACACTGTCTCAGCATGTCTGGATCTCAGCAAGGTATTTAACAAGATCAGAAGGACTATGAGAGCATTTCCTAGACCCCATTGGAGAAGATTTTATACCACTCATTACACAGAATATCAAAAATAAAGGGGAAAGATCCATAAAACACAAAACAACAAATGCTGGAGAGGCTGTGGAGAAAGTGGAACTCTCCTACACTGTTGGTGCGGTTGCAAAATGGTTCAGCCTCTTTGGAAAGCTATCTGGCGCCTCCTTAAAAAAATGGATATAGATATACCATTTGACCCACTAATTCCACTACTTGGAATATATCCTACAGAATCAAGGCATTGACACCAACGGATACATGCACAAGAATGTTTATCACAACACAGTCCACAATAGTAAAAAGATGGCATTTTAGTCAGCTAGGGCTGCTCTAACAGAAATACCACAGAGTGGATGGCTTTAACAAAGGAAGGTTTATTCTTACACAGTCCGGTAGGTTGCAAGTCTATATTCAGGGTGTCTGCTCCCAGGGAAGACTTTCCTCTTGTAGGCTCGGGAGGAAACTCCGGTATTGCACCAGTCTTTGTCAAGGAAGCGTCTTGGCGCAGGACCCTCAGGTCTGAAGGAAGCACTCTTCTCCCGGTGCTTCTTTCTTGATGATAACGAGGTTCCCAATTCTCCTTGCTTCTCTTTCCTTTTACCTCTTGCAGGCTGAAAGGATTAAGGGTGGGGTAAGCCATACTCCAGGGAAACTCCCCCTACAGCAGAGCAGGGAAGTAATCCTATGCAGGAATTTAGAGCCCCACCCTAATCCTTTAACACACAGTTTAGCGAAACCACAAAATGAAGGACAGTCCCAAGATACTGGGAATCATATCCCAGCCACATGCTACACATATATTTGGGGGGACACAATTCAACCCGTGACAGATGGAATCAACCCAGATGCCCAACAACAGAGGAATGGATAGGTAAACTATGGTATATATACTCAAAGGAGCACTACGCAATGATAAAGAATAATGATGATTCCAAGAAACATCTCATAACCTGGTTTCAACTGGAAGACATTATGTTGAGTGAAAGTAGTCAGTGACAAAAGGACAAATATTGTATGAGACCCCTACAATTAGAAATCAAAAACAGACTTATACATAGAACAAAAGACTCTTTGACGGCTGCAAGGGAGGGTGAGGGAAGGAGGGTTTAGATTAGATAGTTGGTAGAAATTTGGTTGAGTGAAATCGGTGACAGCACACATTAGAAACAAGAACAATATTAAGTGGACTTCAACATAACTTGAGTACTCCTTCCATCTTAACCCAATAATGCAACAACAGAGTAGCTGGGGTGGGGGGCAGAGGACCATGCTATTAGGTGAAATCGAGACCAACTGGCACAACTAGCATTTTGCTAAGAGGGCTCTCTGCACCCTACGTTGGTGAGTGGCATCTGGGGCCTTAAAAGCTGCCAAGCTGTCATCTGAGGGCACAGCAAATGGTCCCAACTCAGCAGGAGCAGATGCTCACCGAGGACCAAAACAACAACCCAGAAGACAGAGAAACCCACATGAGTGGGTGTCTACAATGACTTGGGACAGGAAGAACCAGATGGTGCCTGGCCACCGCCAGTGATAGCCGCAATGGAGCTCACAAAGTTGAGCCTCACTGGCAACACAAGAATAAAAAGGAGTTCATCCTGAGATCTCCACTAAGAGACCACAATTGATGGTCCAGCAGCTTCAGGATTCCCCTGAGAGCATGGTCCCTGGCCCTGATGCTGCCCTTGCCCATGGATCATAACGAAGGTCCACTCTTTGAACAGCAATGGATTGGACTTGGCGACGCAAAGTGACTATATATTGGTTGCACTTTATGGTTCTATGCATCTATAGGATATCATCCTGCTGACCTCTGGCTGGAGTAAGGGGAGTGGGTGGAGAGGAGGGGAAAGGAGACTGTTGGGAGGATGAGACATGTATGGAGCAGAGAGGGAATGTACATTTTCACTCAGTCATAATAGAAACAAACAAAACAACTAATGCAACACAAGGATATTCCTCCAGAGCTGACAGAGATAGAGTGCATTCCCTGGAGCCAGCACTCTGAATGCCTACTTCTGGCCTTGTGGACTGTGTTAAGAATAAACTTTTCTTTGACAAAAAAATAAAATAAAGGGGAAAAATGAATCATTTACCACGTCTTTGCAATAGGAACAGTAGTAGTTCAGGTGAAATAATCATCTGCATCAGTAGATGAGATGATTTACTTGTTATTTCTTTTACAGAGAATGTCAGCTAAACAGTATAATCAGATTAGAAAGACATCATTTTGCAAACTCAGATGAAATAACTGACTCAGACAAAGATTATTAACGGATGTTAAAATCATTAGGTGAAATGTTGATGGTACCAAAGAATTATCCTCATTTTGCCAGTCCCAAAAGGTGACAAAGACCTCTACAATGGGGAGATCTGAGGCTACCACTTAACCCAATGATCAGACTGGCACTAGAAGTAGTAGGAAAAGTAGACATCAAGATCCCTCTAGTTGGCAAAGAATATTGAACATACCCATACCAAAAAAAAAAAAAAACACTTCTATTGAGTCAAATCCAACTTATAGCAACCCTATAGGCAGAGTAGAACTGACCCATAAAGTTTCCAAGAAGTGCCTGGTGGATTTGAATTGTTGACCTTCTGGTTAGCAGATGTAGCACTTAATCACTACACCACCAGTGTTTCCAAACATACCCATGGACTACCAAAAAAACAAAAATCTGTTTTGGAAAAAGTACAATTGGAATGTTCCTTAGAAGCAAGGATGTCAAGACTATATCACATACACTTTGGACAGGAAGGATCAGTCCCTGGAGAAAGACATCATGTTCAGTAAAGCAGAGGGCCAATGAAAAATAGGATACCTTCAATGAGATGGATTGATACCGCGGCTGCAACAATGGGTTTAAGTCTAAGAACAATTGTTAGGATGGCACAGGACCAGGCAGTGTTTTGTTCTGTTGTACGTAGGGTCACTGAGTGAGAGGCAACTTGATGGCACCACCACCAACAGTGAGGAGCCCTGGTGGTATAGTGGTTAGGAGCTAGGCTGCTAACTGCCCCCTACCCCTCAAAAAGTCAGCAGTTCAAATCCACTGGGTGTTCTTGGAAACCCTACGGGGCAGTTCTGCTGTGTTCCATATGGTCACTATGAGCTTGAACTGACTAGCAACAAACAGTGAGAGGCCATGTGAAATACACAATGTAAAATAGACTGAAAAATGTGCTTCCCCAAAATTCATCTTCATTCTAATCCCTGGAACCTGCAAATATTACCTTATATAGCCAGAAAAAGGAGGAGAGGTTGCAGCTGTGATTAAATAAGCATTTTGAGATGGGGAGATTATCTGGGCAGATCCTAAATGCAATCACACATATCCTTATTGGAGGGAAGCAGAGGAAGATCTGACACACAGACAGAGGAGGAGGCAGTGTGACCACAGAGGCAGCAGTTGGAGTGATGTGGCCACAAGTCAAGAAATACTGGCATTTAAGTAGAGCTGGTTGTGCAATGATGAAGAATTAGGCTGCTAACAGAAAGGTAAACACCTACTGGTAGTTGGGACAAGGGGACACCTAGTGATTTGCTCCTGGAAAGGTTACCTTATTTTGCGCAGATAACACACGCATTATGTATTTTCCCACTCCCTCATGCATTATTTTCATAAGGACGATGTGTGTTACTTATGAGGGCCTGTTATTTGTGAAAACTATGGTACAGCCTAGGAGACCCTAAGGGGTAGTTCCACTGCGTCCTATCGGGTAATTGTGACCCTAAATTGACTCAGTGACACTGAAAAACAACAGCAACCAGAAATTGGAAGAGCAAGAAAGTTTCTCCCCTAGAACTGCTAGACAGTTAGGCCCTGCCAATACTTTGATCTCAGTTTGTCTTTCCGAACTGTGAGGGAACACATTTCTGTTCATTTAAACCACTACAGTTTCAATAATTTGTTACATCAGACACAGGAAACTAATACAGAGCACCATTCATGAAGTACTGAAAACACTGTTGCCCAAATTTGCCCCGACAGTGTAATCAGAATCAAACCAGGCCCTTAGATCTAACTTCCAGTTTAAAGAAAGTGCAAAAGATTGAGAAACAAGAACACAAGAATTCATAGATAAATCCAACATGTGGAATTTGTCTAGTCTCCTCAGAGGGTTAGTATCATGGAAAAATAAGAAAAGAGGAAGGTTCTAGATTTTAAAAGACTTATAAGAGGTAATAGTCAAACTCAGTGCTTGATCCTTGATAGGATACAGGCTCTCTGAAAAAAAAGGAAACCATGAAAGACATTTTGAAGACATTTGAAGAAATGTTAATATTGCTTAAATACTAGGTAACACTAGGAAATTACCATTCATTTTTTAGTCATGGCACTAGCATTTGGATATATAAGTGAATACTTTATTTTTTGAAGGTGCATGTTGAAGTATTTAGGGTAAAATATCATGATCTTTATACTTTATTTTGAAATAATCCCAGTAATATACTACTGTACACACATGCACACAAGCACACTGATGTGTCAGAGTGCTGGTGGCAAAGTGGTTAAGCATTCAGCTGCTAACCAAAAGGCCGGCAGTTCAAACCCACCAGCTGCTCCTTGGAAACACTATGAGTCAATTCTCTGCCTCATAGTGTCACTATGTTTCTGAATTGACTCCATGGCAATGGGCTTATAAGTATAGTGACACACTGGTGTCCCAGCATGTTGCAAAGAATTAATGTGCTCAGTTGATAACCAAAAAACTGGAGGTTCAAGACCACTCAGGTGCCTCAGAAGGAAAGCCTGGCTATCTGATTCCCAAAATGCAGCCACTGCAAACCACATGGAGCACAGTTCTATTCAGACACCAGTTAAGCCACTGTGAGTCATAATCAACTCCAGAGCAACTGGTAAAACACACACACACATAATTTAATATATATTTTTGACAACCTTTCAAATCTGAAAAAGTGTTAACAATTGTTGGATTTAGGTGGCAGACATATATGTGTATGTTCTTTATATTATTCTTCCTACTGTTTTGAAAGTTTCATAATAAAAAGTTTAAAAATTGTTTTTATAATGGTTGCCCAGCCTCCTTCAAGAGAAATCATTATAAACATGGCACACAGTGATCCCAGGTGTGGCGCTGGGGAATGGGAAGGCTCCCTGAGCCAGGGTGGTACCTGCCACTGCTGTAAGATGCTTTAGAGATGGTTCCTACTTCCATGTTTATTACCAACCAAAATCAAACAATCAAACAAACAAACAAACAAACCCATCACCATCCAGTTGATTCTGACTCACAGCAACCCTATAGAGCAGAGTAGAACTGTCCCATAATGAAATTTCCAAGCAGTGCCTACTGGGTTCAAACTGCAGACCTTCTGTTTAGCAGCTGTATCACCTAATCACTATGTCACAAGTGTTTCCTTATTACCAACATCAGCATACAGTTAGGGATTATTGGCTGACATATTTATCTTTATTACATTTTTAGAATTTAATGATTTAATGACTGGCAATAGCTAGCCTAGAATTGACCCGTTTTTGTCTGTGACTCATTGGACTGGAAGCAATAAAATTTAACATTTTAAAAGCCAGCAGGTACTTTAACCCTTATAATAATCTCTATTTCCTTATTCTTCAGTAAACAACACAACAATCAAAAGACAGTTGTGGGCAAGTGGGATGTTGATGACAAGGAAATCATTGTAATAAACAGAGGGGCCTGAGCTGCTGTAAGTCAGACTCTTCCCATCTGCCAAAGGTACAGAGCTAAAGATGGCACCTGAGGTTGCTCTTCACTGCAGCATCATAAATAACCAGCATGGAGATGACATCTTTAAAGGAGCCATTCCTGACAGCTGGAGCATCTCGTTCCATCCTTCATGTTTCATCATCTTCTTTTCCTATTACTTATCGCTAATTTCTTAGCTCCATACCCACTGCCCACTGCCATTGAGTCAACTCCAACTCATAGTTGCATAGTATGGGTGATTTCTTCTTCCAACTTACTAATTCTCTATTCAGTTGTGTCTTGTCTGTTGTCTAACCTGTGTGAACATGCAATAAACATGAATTTATGTTTTTATTTCAACTCTAGAATTTTTTCCTGTTTCTTTTTCAGATTTACTGGGTTTTGTTTCATATTTTTTAATAATGCCATGTTCCTGCATTATGGATTAAATTCTTTCCTTTGTTTCTTTGGACACCTTCCTCCCTACTCTATTTGCTCTTGGAGGGTGCTCTGTTATCTGAATTTCTTAGCTGTAAAGTCACTTGTTATGTCTACTGGCTTGCTCACATAGGGGTGAATTTGCCTGTGTTTTTGAATCTGACTCACCATCTAAACAGTTGTCATCCCAGGGAGGCACAAGCATAAGTTTCAGAATACGGAAATGTCCCCAGTGGGTAGTTTAGCTTTTGCTTTCACTCAGCCCTTTGGGATTCACAGGTCCCAAGCCATGTTTTTAAGCTATTAACAAACATTTCAGGCATACAAAAAATATGACAAATTATATGAGTTTTCACGTATTCACAAGCCAACCTAGGAAATAAATTATCCTACAACAAGTATAAAATGAAGAGGAGTGTGCTGTCACAGGGCAAGCAGAGCAGAAGAGCTGTAGATAGGTGGGCACACAAAACTAATTTGGATTGTCTACTTTCACCTAGTCAACAATAATTTAAAAAAAGAAATTATCCTTAAAGTGGGAGTTCCCAGATACCCTCTCTGACTGTATACCTCTCCCTTCCCACCCTTTTGTCCCAGGCCAAGTAACTACTTTCTTGAATTTAGTACTGAGCAATTCTATGCACGTTTCTATTGTTACTCTATAATATATTGTTTAAGGTTAAGTATAATAGTTACTATATTATAATATATTGTATATATAATATATTGTATATATTATAATATATTGTTTAAGGTTAAGTATAATATAGTATAACAATATATTTTAAGTATAACAATATATTTTGTAGTGAATGTTTCAGAACATTATGGGCTAATGCATGTAATTTTCTGTGACTTGTCTTTTTTAACATTCTTTGTGGGATTGGTCTATGGTGGTATAGTAATCCTGTCACTGCTGTAGTTAGCATGTCACAAAATAATATATTTTGTGAATATAACACAATTCCTCCATTTTTGTTTTGAGGAATACTTAGGTGGTTTCCTTTGTCTTTGTGCTACTACAAACTATACTCCCAATGACTTCCTTGTTCATTAAATCCTTGTGTATCTGTGTGAGTTTCTTTGGGATGTATTACCAAACTGGGAATGCTGGGCTGAAGGGTATGTGCCTCATCAAGGTTACAGGTAGTTCCAGACTTATGACAAGGTTCTGTCAAGTATTATTTTTTCTTTTAATTTTCATTATTACTTGTCTTTTATTGTAAGTATCTTTACAAGTCCAATCTTTGTCTTTGGGGTTGGACTATTACATTTAAACTTACAGACATTTTAAAACATACATAAAAAATACATAAATCATAAACATCTCCAACAGTGATGAAAAGTTTGACGATGTTGACATTTTACCAGTTGCTAATAATCTCACATGTTGAAAGTTATGAATCATCTGGATTATCCTTGGAAGTGGGGATGGTGTTTCTGGTTGAAAAATTAGTGAGAGTTGTCTGTATGGTTGTTTTATTTTTTTTTTTTAATTACGGTTTTAATTATGATCCAAGTCAATTTTGCATGTCTGCCTTTCTACATACCTATCTCCTCTCCTCTCCTCACCCTGTGACAGCACACTCCTCTTTTTCACTTTTTACTTCTAGTATCCTCTTAATGAACACCTGTCCCCTCTGCTCCACCCTCACGTTTCCCTTCTAGAAAGAAACTAGTAGGATGGCCTCCTAAAGATGTATAAAACCATAAGGTATACACACCACATGCACACTCTGTGTCCTCTAGTTCAGTCCATTCTTAGTCTGAAGTGTTGACCTCAGTATTGGCTTCAGGTCTGGACCAGCAGCAAGTCTGGGAGCCATCCTCCCAGGGGAGCCCCCAGGTTGTCAGACTATCAATTCTGGTCTTTTATTAGAGTTCTCAATCTGCATGCCTCTTTTTCTTGTTGGTCATCTTCTGCTTTTGTTCATATATTTTATATAACATCTCATTGCTTCGTGAATCTTCCTATTGACTTTAGCAAAGTGATCAGTACTTGGGGACATGTCTTCAAGTAAGTGAAGCCCCTGATTTAGTTTAGGAAAAAAAATCCAGCTAATTCTTTCACTGTAAGATTTTTGACAACTTCTCTCCTTCCCCTTCATTGTTTCTTCTACAGTATATGTTTCCTTTTCAAAGGCCATTAAGTCCTGATCTGTCAATTCCCCATCTATGTGATCTATGAGTTGTGCCATATCAACAATATCAAGTTCTAAACTCAGCATTCTTGCCATATAGATGACTTTTCATAGATCTCTCCCATCATATCATCCTGATCAAACGTTTGGTGTGTTCACATACCTTAGCAATTTTTTCTATATCTCCTGCATGTTACTCTCCCAGAAAGATGTAATGCTCCAGATATACTGGTGACCATAAGTGTGGTTTGCAGTAACTAGAATACAGTGTAAGTTTGGGAATATCTGTAGTAAACATTTCCAAATTGTTCTTCAAAAGGATTATATAGAGTTACATTCCCACAGGCAATGTCCAAAGCAGTTTGTAATAGTATTAATGAATATCCCTGTACCTGTCACTCAGCTTCAGTAATTATCATCATTGGACAATCACATTCATCTATTTCTATAAACCTATTTTTATTGTTACACTTTTGACTGTATATTTTAGGGCAAATGCCAATATTTGTATCATGTCATTCATAACTTCTTCACTATTCAATCATTTTTTAAAATAAAAAAGAACAGAATATATCAAAATGCTCTGTAATACTAAAGATACACTGCTTAATGAAACCTATTAAACTCATAAGCTAAGCCAGTGCTACATAGATGTCAGCAAGTTGAGAAAATGGAGCACGTCTGTGCGTGCGTGTGTGTGTTTGTGTACAGAGCATCACAAGGGGGATGGAACCAGAAGGGAAAAAGGCAACACCTACAGGAGCCAGTGCCCAGAAGAAAGCAAAATCTTCCTCTCCAACCACTGGATAAAACTACTTTAGGACAACGGGGGGTCCTGAGAGACCCATTCCAGAAGACACAGGCCCTGTGGCACTGTGGCTGCAGTGCAATCAGTGAATTACTTCATATGGCCCTTCTAGCCATAGTCTTTATGACTTCCATCAACTGAGTGCAACCATACAAATAATGCGCTTATGGTCCACCAGGGGGATTAAATAATGTAAAGCTTTTTAACAATGTAAATAATTAGAATAATAATTCTAATTATTAGAATTTCTAATAATGTAAGTAAGGTGCATGGTGCCCTTTTGGCAGTAGGATCATGCAAATATGGTGTATGGGATCCTAACAAAAGGATTGGTTTATTTAGCCATCCTGCTAGGCTTATAACGAACCATTCCAGAGGCAGAAAGGGGGTACCTCTCCACTATGAAGAAGAAAGGCTGGGAACAGAGTACATTTTTTGGATCAAGAGTCCCTGCACCAAGAACCTCCCAGAGAGAGAGAGAGAGAGAGAGAGACCTATAACACTGGAGACAAGTAGCAGCAGAGAAACTGCAGCAGCAGAAACAGTAGAACTAGGAAATCAGTAGGAAAAGACCATGGGCTTCCCTGCCCAGGGAGCCAGAAAACCGAGTGCCTTTGGGCAGGAGCCTTGCTGGTAAAGTGCTCTAAGCACTTGGCAAAGCTAGTCTCGCAGACCCATGAAACAAGAGTTGAAGGTCTTCAAACAAGTGGCTTGCTGGCAGAGTAGGGTGTCTCTGGGCACTTACAGACAGAGCCAACCCATTCAGTGAGAAAGCTAAGCACCTTTGGGCCAAGGTGTACTGGTGGAGTGTGTGTGTGTGTGTGGTGTGGAGAAGGTGACTCTGGACACTTACTAGCAGAGCTCAAGGAGCTTTGTAACACTTGCCTGAACAGGGCAGAGGCCAGGCTGACAGGCCAAAGGTCAGAGAGCACAGCTGAGACTATTCTGACGGAAGAACTATATTCTGAGTTGTTTCTTGATCCTGAATTGTAACCTGTTACTTCCCCAATAAATTCCATAACTGTTATTACTGTCTGTGAGTTGTGAGCAATGAATTATCGAAGCTGGCAGAGAAGTAGAGTGCTGTAAGAGGGCTGGTTGGTGTCAGAATTCCTCCACCTCACAGGAATTAGCCTTGGAAGGTTGATGCTGTTGGTTTTGGTTCTCCTCTCCTCAGGATAAGTTAGAGTAGGTCATATGGCCTCTGTCATGCCATTTTTTACAGTGTTTGATGGAGGAGGGGTTGCCAGTCATGCCAAATCACAGGACAAAAGTCCACACAGGAGGAATGCTCTCCCCAGTCTCCCTCTTCCTCCTATCTCATACAGAAAAACATCACAAATCACATGTTTTTGGTCTGTTTATTGCCACGTATGGGGATAGGGCCACATGAGTGAGGAGAAAAAAATAGTGTTTGGGGCTGGAGGTCTTATCGAATCACCGTCACCCCTGCAAGGGAAGGCTGTGTGACTCACGGATGGGGAGGAAAGTTGGTCAGTGATCTCCACGTCTAGAAAACAAAACTTTACATGATCATCCTCACCTTGGCTGTAGCTTAATCTTTCATCTCAAACCTGTGGCTGGCACCAGGAAGGAGGGTCTCATGTCTAGAAGAGGACCTGGACCACTCAAAGAACAAGAAGAAAACAGGTCCTCAGTTGAGACCATTAACCATAGGCACAAGAAACGAAGTTGACCATCTAATAAAGATGCTGAGGATTAAAAAACTCTGGGTAAATGCTTATACATAAAGATTACATCCAAGATAACCATGTACGATAGTTCTATGCTGTTATGTGAGGTCGCTATGAATCAGAATTTACTTGACAGGACCAACAGCAGTAACAAGGTACCGGCAGGCTATGTAGGTCAACAATAATTAATACTTGAAATAATATTATACATAGACTTTAACTATGTACTATGCACTGTTTTAAGTACATTTACATTTAATTAATCTCAACAACTCTTACGAGGTTGTTGTTGTTGTTGTTAGGTGCCAGTGAGTCAGTTCCAACTCACAGAGACCCTATACACAACA
The DNA here is from genome assembly GCA_028571685.1 of Heterohyrax brucei. Lineage (NCBI taxonomy): Eukaryota > Metazoa > Chordata > Mammalia > Hyracoidea > Procaviidae > Heterohyrax > Heterohyrax brucei. Next base: position 49,897,972 of record CM053144.1, on the reverse strand, counting down.
GAACGAAAAACTGCCTGATCTTGTGCCATGTGCACAATCATTTTTATGCTTAAGCCTGTTGTTGCAGCCACTGTGTCAATTTATCTCATAGATGGTCTTCCTCTTTTTCACTGACCCTTTGCTCTACCAAGCATGATGTCTTCTCCAGGGACTGATCCTTCCTGACAACATGTCCAAAATATGTAAGATGCAGTAGTGCAATCTTTGCTTCCAAGCAGCACTCTGGTTGGTCTTCTTCTAGGACACATCTGTTCGTTCTTTTGATGGTCCATGGTACACTCAATATTCTTCTCCAGCACCACAACTCAAAGGCATCAATTCTTCTTCTGTCTTCTATGTTCATTGTCCAGCTTTTGCATGCATGTGATGCAGTGAAAATACCACAGCTTGGGTCAGGCGCACTTTAGTCTTCAAAGTGACATCTTTACTTTTCAACACTTGGAAGAGATTCTTTGCAGCAGATTTTCCCAGTGCAATGCATCTTTTGATTTCTTTGACTGCTGCTTCCATGGGCATTGACTGTGGACCCAAATAAAATGAAATCCTGGACAACTTCAGTCCTTTCTCCATTTATGATGATGTTGCTTCCTGGTCCAGTTCTGAGGATTTTTGTTTTCTTGATGTTGAGGTACAATCCTACTGAAGGCTGTGATCCTTGATCTTCATCAGTGTTTCAAATCTTCTTCACTTCCAGAAAGTAAGGTAGTGTCATCTGTGTAACGCAGATTGTTAATGAGTTGTCCTCCAATCCTGACGCCTCGTTCTTCTTCGTATAATCCAGCTTCTTGGATCGTTTGCTCAGCATACAGACTGAAAAGGTATGGTGAAAGGATATAACCTTGACACACACCTTTCCTGACTTTAAATCATGCAGTGTCCCCTTGTTCTGTTCACATGACTGCCTCCTGATCTATATACAGATTCTTAAGGAGCACAATTAAGTATTCTGGAATTCTCACTTTATGCAATGTTAGCCATACTTTGTTATGATCCACACATTCGAATGTCTCTGCATAGTCAATGCAACACAGGTAAATGTCTTTCTCGTATTCTCTGCTTTCAGCCAAGATCCATCTGACATCAACAATGATATCCCTGGTTTCACGTCCTCTTCTGAGTCTAGCTTGAATTTCTGTAAGTTCCTTGTCAAAATACTGTTGCAGTCACTTTTCAACGATCTTGAGCAAAATTTTATTTGTGTGTGGTATTAATGATATTGTTCAGTAATTTCTGCATTCGGTTGGATCACCTTTCTTTGGAACGGGCATAAATGTGGATATTTTCTAGTCAGTTGGCCAGGTAGCTATCCTCCAAATTTCTTGGCATAGATGAGTGAGCACTTCCACCACTGTGTCTGTTTGCTGAAATATCTCAATTGATATTCCATCAATTCCTGGTGCCTTGTTTTTTGCCAATGCCTTCACTGCAGCTTCGACTTCTTCCTTCAGTACCATTGGTTCTTGATCATATGCTACTGACATCAACCAGTTCTTTCTGGTATACTGACTCTGTATTCCTTCCATCTTCTTTTGATGCTCCTTAAGTCATTTAATATTTTCCCTGTAGAATCCTTCACTACTGCAATGTGAGGCTTGAATTTTTTCCTCAGTTCTTTCAGCTTGAGAAATGCAGAATGTTGTTCTTCCCTACTGGTTTTCCATTTCCAGCTCTTTGCACATGTCATTACAATATTTTGTCTTCTTGAGCTGCCCTTTGAAATCTTCTGTTTAGTCTTTTACTTCACCATTCCTTTTGCTTTAGCTGCTTAGCTAAACTTGCAAAAGCAAGTTTTAGTCTCTATCCAATTTGTCTTTTTCTTTCTTTTTTTCCTGTCTTTAATGACCTCTTGCCCTCTTCATGGGTGATGTCTTTGATTACATTCCACAATTGATCTGGTCTTGTTACTAGCAGTCAACACATCAAATCTGTTCTTGAGATGGTCTTTAAACTCAAGAGGGATATACTCAAGGTCATACTCAAGGTCATACTTTGGCTCTTGTAGACTTGTCCTAATTTTCTTCAGTTTCAATTTGAATTGGCATACGAGCAATTGACGATCTGTGCTGCAGTCAGCACCTGGTCTTGTTCTGATCATGTGATATGGAGCTTTTCCATTGTCTTTTTCCACAGATGTAGTCACTTTGATTCCTGCGTATTCCATCTGGTAAGGTCCAGGTGTACAGTCACTGTCTGTGTTGGTTAAGAAAGGTATTTGCAATGAAAAAGCCATTAGTCTTGCAAAATTCTAGCATGGGATCTCTGGCATTATTTCTATCACCAAGGCTATATTTTCCAACTACCAATCCTTCTTTGTTTCCAGCTTTTGCATTCCAGTAACTAGTAATTATCAATGCATCCTGATTGCATCTTAGATCAATTTCAGACTGCAGAAGCTGGTAAGAATCTTCAGTCTTTTCATCTTTGGCCTTAGCGGCTGGTGTGTTAAGTATTAACTGGCCTTCCTTGTAGGCATATGGATATTATCCAATCACTGATAGCATTGTACTTCAGGACAGATCTTGAAATGTTCTTTTTGAAGATGAATGCAACACTGTTCCTCTTTAAGTTTTCATTCCCAGCATAGTAGACCATATGATTGTTGGATTCAAAATGGCCAATACCAGTCCATTTTAGCTTACTAATGACTAGGATATCAATGCTTATGCATTCCATTTTTCACGATTTCCAATTTTCCTAGATGCCTACTTTGTACATTCCATGTTCCAATTATTAACGGATGCTTGCAGCTGTTTCTTCTCATTTTGAGTCATGCCACATCAACAAATGAAGATCCAGAAGGCTTTACTCCATCCACATCAAGGTCAACTCTGCTTTGAGGAGGTAGCTCTTCCCCAGCTGTCTTCTGAGTGCCTTCCAACCTGTGGGGCTCATTTTCCAGCACTATATCTGACAGTGTTCCACTGCTATTTCTAAGGTTTTCCCTGGCTAATTCTTTTCAGAAGTAGACTGCCGGGTCCTTCTTCCTAGTCTGTCTTAGTCTGGAAGCTCAGCTGAAACCTGTCTACCATAGGTGACTCTGCTTGTACCTAAATACCAGTGACATACCTTCCAGCATCACAGCAACAAGCAAGCCTCACTGACAGACAAGTGAGGGCTGCTAACTCTGTCCTTACTCCTCCTATAAGCTGAGACCCAACCAATGCATTCAGTCCAGAACTCCACAGTGCAGAGCAGTCTCCTACCAGCCAGGACACCCCATCAATGCAATCAGTCTATAAGGTAGGTACCTTTAACTGTTGCTTAGCACATGAGGAAACTAACACACAGTGGCTAAGTAACTTAAGCAAGGTCACACAGCTAGAAAACGTTTAGTCTGGCTCCAGAATCTTAACTAGTCCCTAACACTTCCTTCTGGGATAGTCATCCTAGAAAAATCCACTTGACAGATTGCAGTGATATACAAATCATATACAGTTAGTTCCTGACTTACAACAAGGTTCTATTCTAAAGATTCTATCGTAAGTATGTTCTGACATAAGCCAAATAACTCTTTCTTTAGTTTTAATTATTACCTTCTATACTGTAGTGTTTTGAACAGTAAATCATGGCATCGAACATCTGCCAAGTTAACATCTGAGAATGATAACATCAGCAAATGACACACTGCAACACTGTATGCAGTACATACTACTATTCAAAAAAAAACTGCCATTGACTCAATTCTGACTCATAGTGACCCTATAAGACAAAACAGAACTGGCTTATAGTGTTTCCAAGGGGCACCTGGCAGATTCGAACGGCTGACCTTTGGTTTAGCAGATGTAGCACTTAACCACTATGCCACCATTTTACTACAAGATGTACAAAAAAAAAGGCAGTCATAAGGTCAGTTCATCATAAGCTGGGGACTGCTTGTATACTACTCAGAGACATCCATCAACCTAAAGAAATACAAAGTGTTAAAAGTTCAAAATAGAAATGAACAGAAATGTATATGGAGGAGTAGAATCTAAATTAACTACAGGAAAATACATGAACAAGAAAGTAAGTTGCAGAACACATAAGAAATTAACTCATTTTTATGAGATTCAAAAACTGGAAAACTAAACAATGTATTGTTTAGGGATGCATTCACAAAGCAAACTATAAATTCAAGGCAGGGGATGACACAGCCACAATTTAGCTTGGTGGATTCCACTGAGTGGAAGAAAATGGAAGATAGAATCAGAGGCATGGTTTGCATCTGTTGTTGTTAGTTAGGTGCCATGGAGTCGGTTTCAACTTATAGCAATCCCACACATAACAGAACGAAACACTGCCCAGTGCTCTGCCATCCTCACAATTGCTGTTATGCTTGAGTCCATTGTTTCAGCCACTGTGTCAATCCATCTCGTTGAGAGCCTTCCTCTTTTTCAATGACCCTCTACTTTACCAAGCATGATGTCCTCTCCAGGAATGTATATACATATGTGTATATATATATACACACAGAGAACCCTGGCGGTGTACTCGTTAACTGTTTGGCTGCTAACCAAAATGTTAGCAGTTAGAACCTACCAGCTACTCAGCTGGAGAAAGATGTGGCAGTCTGCTTCCATAAAAATTACAGTCTTAGAAACTATATGGGGCAGTTCCCTGTCCTATATTCTGACTCACTATGAGTCAGAATTGGATGATAGCAATGGATTACTCTTAACTCTTGACCACATAAATATATGTGGTCCAACATAAACATATGTGCCCACACACACACACACTCTCATTCATATCTGATTAAGAGTTATGGCTGCTAACCAACAGGTTGGCAGTTCAACTCCACCAGGCACTCCTTGAAACCCTTTGTGGAAGTTCTACTCTGTCTCATAGGGTCTCTGTAACTTGGAATTAACTCAACAGCAATAAGCTTTATACATACATTCAGAAAGAAATCAATTTGAATCCTGCCTCTACCCCTAATAGCGCCTCTCTCTGTAAACAAATTATTTAACCTGCCTAAGCCTTTGTTTCCTCACCTGTAACATGAGATAGAAAAGCCTAGCATAGGTCTGATGTGCTCTAATTACTAAATACATGGTAGCTACTACAATGATGATAATAATTGTAATAATACCAAGTGACACTTGAGAACCAAAAAGAATTATGTGCTTGGAACCTTCTGTCATTAAGTAGCACATCCTCAATGGTAATAATTCAAGGACAGAGATTCAAGTCTTCTCCTACTACCACCCATTCCTAGTTCTAATCTCCTCTGCAGTAGTATCCAAGTGATGTGTCTATGCAATAGGAAGTCTTTATCAAGCTCTCATTCTGGTGCTATGACCCTGGTGGGGAAGTGGTTAAGCATCTGACTGCTAACCAAAAACACTGGCAGTTTGAATTCACCAGCTGCCCTTTGGAAATCCTATGGGGCAGTTTTACTCTGTCCTTTAGGGTCACTATGAGTAGAAATCAATTCAATAGCCAAAGATTTGGTTGGTTTTGGTATTCTGGTGCCAGACACTGTGACAGGAGCTAGGTTATAAGGATACTATATGATAAAGATGTGAACTTGCCCTCAACTCCAAGTCTAATGGGAGAAACAGACATGCAAACTAGTAATTGAATTACAGTGGGGTAAGTGTTGTAGTAGATACTATAACAGAGGTAAAACTCAACTAGACCATACTGGGGGAGGTAGGAAAGAGTTTACAGTTTAGATCACCTGTGGCTCTATGGCACCAACACATAAGCCTAGCTTTCTTCAGAGACCCATTTCTGCCCTTTGATGAGATTTCCAAATGGGAAACTTTTCTTTTTTGAGGGAAAGGGATGTTATAGTTATGGAGTAATTTTCAGACGGGGGTAGTGAGTACCTGGAACATTAACAAAAATCAAATTCACTGCCGTCAGGTTGATTCTGACTCACAGAAACCACAGGACAGAGGAAAACTGCCCCCAGATTTTCCAAGGAGTGGGTGGTGGATCGAAACTACCTTTTGGTTGGCAGCCCAACACGTAACCACTTTGCCACCAGAGCTCCAGATCCTGAACAGATGAAGTATGGTTCTGTAAAATTGTGTACAAACACCCACTGATAGATTCCTAGGTCATGGGAGAAGAGGAGCTAAGAATTAAACAATTTTTCCCCGCTAAAGATTATAAGCTAGACAATCCAACAAATAATTTAAATACAGTAATTTACTAAGCAATGATAAAAGTACGTCTAGTGCACTACAGAAAACTAGTCAAAGGAGTGGTACCCAGGGAAATATTATTCAAAGAGGAGGAGGATAGCGCTCCAGCTGAAGGTTCCACTATCTAGGAGGCATATGGCAGTTGCAGCTTCAAGGATTCTCTCTAGTGAATTCTGCCCAGAGTGCCAATTATGTAAACCAGTCCAAGGAAACTAAGATCATCTACTCTGACACCAAATTATGCTCTCAGGGCTCACTCTAGTAAATCCCATCCTTGTCACCAATTTTGTGAACCAGTCCAGGGAGGCTAAAATCATCCATTTCTCACACCAAATTGTGCAGTGGATAAAATACCACTCCACACACCAGGTGCATTCTGTGGAAATCTCAGCTTCCCTTCCCTGTTCAGGTCACACCCAGCTGTCCATGCAGGCCTTCTCTCTCACCCCTGGCCACCAGGGCTGAGTCGACAGGCATATGCTGCAAGCTCAGGAGTATACATGACTCCCACTTCAGATCAGCCAGTTATTTCTTAACCTCAGAGCTTTTATCAGCCTCACCATATGGCCATGATAAATTACATCACGCCTCCTGAGGCTTAGCATCAAGCCCCTGGGTTAGCCGCCATCCTCTGGGACCTGCAGTAGGAGAAACACTGGATCCAGTATATTTGGAACACAGTGTTTAAATGGAGTTGAGACTGGAGAGAGGCCTAAAACCAAATTTTGCATAGCTTCCAGCAAAGGGATTTAATTCTAAAGATTAATTTAAGGGAGAAAGCAAAGGAAATGACCTGATCTGGTTTGCCATATTAGTCTGCCTTCACCATAACGGCTACAGTTGATGAGGGACAAAACCAAGGTGGTGGTACCCGGGATGGAGGCAAAATGAAATATACAAACAACACGCAAGGGGTAAAATTAACAGACCTTAGTTGAACTTCAGCCAGGGAAGTTGAGATGGGGACACTGGAAGCCATGGACGAGCTATGATGTTCAGTTTTCCAGCTTGGAGGGCCATGTAGCTGGTGAAAAGGAGCCAGTACGAGGCAGAACAGACTAGGGGATGGTTTGGAATATGTTTAATTCAAAGACATCTTTGTGATATCCCTGATGGTATAATGGTTACGAGCTACAGCTGCTAACCAACAGATTGAAAGTTCGAATCCACCAAGCACTCCTTGGAAACCAATGGGCAGTTTGGACTCTGTCCTATGGGCTCACTGAGTCAGAATTGACTTGATGGCAATGAGTTTGATTTTGGCTGTGATATCCAGGTTGAGATGCCTAGCAAACACGTTTGCGTGAAATGGAAATTGAGGGCAAGGACAAGGTGGGAAGCACTGGTCTTGGTATCAAGTAAACTGTGACAGGTCACCTGGGGAAGAGCAAGTGGCGTGCAAAGAGGATGAAGACTGTTAATTTCACCGTATAAGGGACAGGGGAAGCCATGAAAGGAGCCCATAAAGTAGAATGGATAGGAATGGTCTTAAGCAGAAGGATCAAGAGACAAAAGCATCATGGGAGCTAAAGGAGGAGTTTCAGTGTGAAAGTGTTCAAGAGTCTCACCAAGTCCAGTAAGCTGGAGACTGAAATCTGTCCATTAGATTTGGCCACATCAAAGGGTGCTAGCGGGCTTGATGGAAACAAGTTCCAAGGAATGGTGGGGAGGGTTGGAACCAGATGGCATCAGACAGAAGAATGACCACAAAGTCTATCACCTACTCTTTTAAGAAGTCCAGATGAGGCTAGAAGAGGAAGCTGGGTGCCAAGTCAAGGGAGGATCTTCCCTCCTCCCTCCCCGGAATTAGAGGCTGGAATCTCTATGGTGGAAAGGCTAAAAACACAGGGAAGGGAATTACAGTTAAGTGAGGGTTCAAGTGATAGCAAGGAGCCCTGGTGGCACAACAGTAAAGTGCCTGGCTGTTAATCATGTTAGCCATCTGAATCTCCCCAGCCACTCCACAGGAGAAAGACCTGGTCCTGTATAGTCTAGAAAGCCCTACGGGGCAGTTCTACCCTCACACAGAGTGGCTGACCTGAAAATCCACCTAACAAAAAGACCAAGCAGGTCCCTGGATGGTACAAATGGCTTGCCCTTGACTGCTAAAGGTTGAAGGCTTGAATCCACTCACTAGCTCCACAGAAGAAAGGGCTTGCCATCTGCAGCTAAGAAAATCCTACTAAGCAGCTCTAGCCTGTAACATACAGGTGTGCCACGAGTCAGAACCAACCTGACAACCACAGGTTTGGCTTCTTCTTCGTGGTGGTTTCTTGGTTTAAAGGTCCTAGCATAGGTGGAAGGTGACAGAATCAAGAGCACTGGAAGGATGACTGACTCCGATACCAAAGGAAAATGCTGTGGAATGTTGGAAAGGTTCACACCCAGCTGCCTCACTTGCTTTAGTGAAGATGAGCAGGGGAGGGGAGCTAGGGCAAGGTGTAACTGCTCCTGCAGGGTAGCAGAGGGAGAGTGCAAGGACTCCCTACAGCACAAGCAAAGCAGCTGAGGTGGTAAGATGGGGACACTGGGGGGAGGATGACAGAATGAAGAGAGCAGAAACAGGAAGCAATAGCCTCCACAGGGACCCAGGAGATCAAAGGGCTATGTGCTGGGATTTGACAGAGATAGACAGATACCATCAGTGGGGACAGATTGTGCAACCCCTGGACAAAACCACTGTGAGAAGTTTCATCTGACAGGGAAATTTTCTCCCATATTACACTATGCTTCCACAAGCTGACACAACACAGATATCTTGCCCTGGATACCTATCAGGTGGTAACTCATGTAAATTAGTCAGGAGACCCTGAGGAGGCTGCTGCACCTGTCCAAGGAAAAGTAAGGTCCTAAGTCAACGCCATGGGTATAAAGGCAGAGAGAATGAAGATGGAGACAGTCACAGATTATTCCAAAGAGCTTGGCCCAGTAGTACAGGTAATAATACTGACACCCTAAGAATTTTTAAACAAGTGTACCACCTTCCACAAGAATCTCAATTGGAGGTACTGTGCAGCACACACACCAAAAACCAAACCCACTGTTGTCAATTCCAATACACAGCTGCCCTACTGCAGGAGAGTGATACATCTCCAAGGAGCAGCTGCTGGACTCCAACTGCCAATCTTCCCATTAGCAGCAAAACGCTGAACCACTGCACCACCAGAGCTCCTAGGAGAGTCCTAATCTATGCTTGGGAGGAATGTCTTCCTAGAAGGAAATCGGAAAGATAAATCAGCTATCCTCAAGTGAAAAAGAGGAATGCATGAGGGCCTTGGGTATAACAATCAGCATTAAAATACTTCTGAGGAACTGCACTTTGAATGACTGGGTACACGCAGAGTAGAAATGAGAACAGTGAAGGGCTACGTACAAGGTGCTAAGCATAGGCTGGGCCAGAATGCACAAAATCTCTACTAACTATGTTTAAATCCTGTCCTAAGAACCCTAGGGAGCCAGTGAAAGATTTTAAATTCTTAATACTATCTTTTTTTAAGCTGTCGTGTTTTAGACTTCCTCTTAAACTAGGTCTAAAGTTGGGATCAAGGACTGAAATTCAGTGAATGCTTGATCAAGAGAACAGCAGCAAAAGCAGCAGACCCTGTCCTCTAGCAACACTGCCAACACGACAATTTCAAGGAGGGAAACTGATCCTAAGTGGTTACTATTAAGGGGGAGAACTTTGGTGAGGAGGTAAAGTGGTAGAGATCACAATGAAAATGTTCAACACAAATACAGATACAGAAGAAACACACCTTTGCCACTGTGGCTGTGAAAGCAGCAATGTCAATAGTTCAATTTCATAAACAAATGGATACACATGCTGGTGCTGGACTGGTGCTAGTGAGGTAGCAGGAATATAACCTCTGCAGATACACTATGAGTTTTAATTTTAAATATTTATATATCTTGACTAAAATTCTGCTTCTGGAATTTTACAAATTTGTACATTTACAAAACTGTAAATTTTGGATAAAGAAAAACATCAGTGGGGGACAGATCAGGTGAGTAGGGAGAGTGTTCCAATAGTTATTTACTGGCTAAAAAACTCCCACAAAGACAACTGTCCAATTAAGTGTGCAAACTCGCCACCTTACGCAATAGCCATTCAAGTTCCCAAACTGCTTCAAAGGATAGACTAGACGCTAGTGTCAGTGCTTTCCTTCCCCAGGGCACTTCAAACATGACCCTACAGATACTCAGCAATGAAGTATGTAGCACTTGGAACAATTTAGTTTGCAGACTTAACTGCCAGACCTTGTACTTTCAACAGACTCATCAAAAAGTAAATTCAGAACCTGTGGTAATGCTGTTAATCATTATAAAAAACCTCAAATGTTAAGTCAGTAGGCCATTATCTTTCACTTCCCTAAATCTTTTTATATCACGTTTTGAATGAGACCAAGAAAACGTTATTCATTTACAATACTTTATTGGAACACATTTTACAGGGGGAAAAAAGCATTTTCCTGTTTCTGTCTCAATGTTTACTCAGTCTGCTATACTTTTCAGTCAGCCGATGATTTGGGCTGCCCTGACCTCTCATCACTGACTCTTTCTCTCCCCTCAGAAAAACGTTTAATCCATTTGTACATTTCCATTTTCTTCATGGCATTATCCCCATAAACTTGGACTAACATGTCCCTGATTTCACTTCTGCTCTTGCCAAGTTTAACAAGAAATTTAATATTTGTTCGCTGCTCTAATTCAACCTCTGACATTCTCACAACAGCACACAAAAACAATGAATGCCACTCAGCAAGACACAACCACACACTGACACCAACACAGCTGTAAGACACTGATATACCAAGGTTATGACACCTTACCGAGTTTGTACAGTGCTGCCAAGCACACGATGGCAAGTTCGTGAACTTAACTGTCAGACCTCATAAAACAAAGTAAAAATTGTCTCCTTGTCACCAAGTGACCCAAAATTTCTAAACAAATTCTTTCTGTCTTAACAAGTTGTCAGCTGCTCATACAAGGAATACAGGAAAGAAGACATGCCAAGTTCCTAGGATCCGTGCAGCAGCAGGTAGTTGACATTCTCTGTGCCAGCAAAATCCTGTAACTTCACAAAAGGAACACATCTTAGAACCAAGTAGGCAACCAACAATAAAAACAAAGCAGGCGGGCAACTGAGGTTCCACAGAGGGTTGAGGAAGAGTGGGCCAGGTGGTTTCAAACACCCTCAGAGTAAAGCTCAGAGACTCTAGTCCAACCAGGTCATCATTCCCACCCTTGGACTGGTTGCCAAGCTGGAGAACACTCACCACTGCAGGCACAGAGAAGCATGGACTTCTCATCACAGCCCGTGAACTAGGTGTCAGGAACCACCGCCACTGAGCTTGTCAATCATCTGACTGCAAGTCTCTAAAGGGGTAGGTTCCAATCCTTACGTTTTCTGTCATCAAATTAATGCAGATACTCCAGGAAGGGCAATGCCCTCTGCTGAGCCCCCAATGCTCTCACACTAGAAAAAAGGTAGACAGAAGAACCAATGAGGAGACGGATAAGCATTGAGGGTTAAAATCCCTGCTGGCCCTTTTCAGAGACCCAAGTACCCAGTTCCCCGAATGAGTCAGAACTTGTTTTTGACATCACGACCAGTGTCAGAGACTCTAGTCTGAGAAATCATCATTCCCAATTCAGGAATTGGGAGACTTGGATCAACAGAAGCCATTCCAGAAAGAGACCTAGCACACCCAAGGCAAACAGCCTCAGTAATTACAAACATTTAGCAATGGTGAGTTCAGAGATACCAAGTTGAAGTGAGAGGAGTAGGAAATACTGAACAATACTCACAGGGGTGTCAATACATACTTACGCAAAAAAGGTCAACACAAAGATACAGAAGTTTACAAACGGTTAAAAAAAAGCGAAGGTTTTGGGTAATAAATGAAAAATAAACCAATAAATACGATTTTTGCATCATGGCACACACTCACTAGAATATACAGCTTATCGATAAGAGATAGCTTGGGGACAATTCATCTGTACAGGCACCTGGATTAAGGATACTCACCTTCGTCCGAAGACGACAACTTGGTGCACGACTTAAAAACCCCTAAAAAATAAGAAATGAGACACTGGAATAAACGATTACTTAAACTTCTTTCGACGTCGGCTTCCCCCTAAGCCTAAGCACCAGGGCTCCCGGCCCGGGGTTTGGGATGTCAGCGCGCTGCGGTGATGGCGTCAGCGAGACACTCAGAATCACCTGGGATCATCAGTCACCCCTGTCCCCCCACCGACGACCACCACTCCACCTCGCACATCACACTTACCCTCGTGGCGATGCAGGACCCTCCTGCGGGGCTCAGGAGCCTGGGAAGAAACCACTGAGTCAGGAGAAGCCGAAGCGACTCCAGCCAAATTCCCCTTGCCCGGGCTGGGTCAGTTCCGAGCGGTGACTTCACGGAAACATCAGAAACTCTAGTCTGTGAAGGTACTTCATCCTTCCCAGCCCGGGACTACGTCCCCACAGCTAACAGAGCCCAGCGGTACCTGCACGCGGCAATGCGCAAAGGTGGCGCGGGGCGCCGTGGCCAGCCACCTTCCTCTCGTTCAGGGGCAGCTTCTGCGGCCTGCGCTGAGCACCGGGGTGACGAACGACACTCCACATCCAGTCAGCAGACACTTTTCCACACGAGAGAAAAAGGGTCGTAATGGCCGTGCCAAGGCTATTTAAGATGGCGCGAAGCCGGGGGCCTGACGCTCATGGCTGTCTTCTCAAGTGCCTGACTTGACCTGAGGAATTTTTTCCATCGTTCATTCAAATAGAAATTTTAAAAAGTGAAAGAGAGGTTATGGAAGTATATTTCATCCTCTTCTGAGCAAATATTCAGAGGTGCTTTGTGAATCTTGAAAACCGAAAGACAGTAGGCCTAGCTAGCCAGGCAGGAGAAAGCGCCCGGTGTTGCGGACGCGCGCGCGCGCGCGCTGGCGCTCTGCCGCCCCCTCCCGGGTTGTCGAGCTCTCTTGGCTACGGGGAGTCTTGTGGCGGGAGTGTCCTTCGTCCTTCGGGGCCATTGTGACCCAAAGACGCTTTCCTAGTCCTCACCCGTCCCACCTTGAGGTCAAATCACCCTGGAGGACAGTCACTTCCCTCCCTCCAGCCCGAAAAAATCAACAAATCTTGTCAGGCTTATTAAGCTTCTAGAGCGTGGCCCGGGAGTTGGCCGGAGGCACTGGGATGTGTTCACTACTCTCTGAATAGCAGCTTCTGTCACAGAGGGAATGACAGATTTGGAGTGGGATTTTTGCCAGATCCTATTCTTAGTCCCTTGCTCCTGGCACTTAATTCATTTATTTATATATTATCCCAAGTCCCAACTTCCTAGCTTGTTCCTTACCTCCCTTGTTTGCGAATGCATATGTTTGGAGATACACATTGGCATGTTTCTTTTTCATGTTTTGTGAGAATGCTACATGTAATATGGTGATCTGGGGACTACAAACCATGCAAAACCCATCTCCTTTTTGAGTTATAATTTAGGTGCAGTGGGCATGCAAGTAAAATTTGGAAGGATGCTAGTTGTGGGTGCAGAAAATAAAGGAATTTTCACAAATAATACACACAGATAACGGCCCAACATAATAAAGCTCATTTGTGAAAATACCGAGGGAGGTTGCTGTGATAGTCTAAATACAGGATATCCTTTTACTTTCTCCCCTGATTTTTTTCCTCAAAGTTTTGGCTTTCCATCAAAACCTTTTCCAAGAATCCTATTATATTCACTTGTTTGACACATTTTCAGATTCTAGGAGCTGAGTTCCAGTTGTGACTGATGCTACAAAGTGATTGCTTTATGTTCCAAGATCTGTATAGGTAGGCAATGACTTCTATTCTGATGTTGCTTCCTTAATAACCCATTTCCCTGGAAGCTCTGGTGTATGGTGGTTAAGTGCTACATCTGCTAGCAAAAAGGTCAGCAGTTGGGATCAGCCAGGGCTCCTTGGAAACTCTGTGGGGCAGGTCTATAAGGTTGCTATGAGTTGCCTGTAGTGGGTTTGTTTGGTTTACTCCCTGGCAGTTAAAAAAAGAGGCAAGAGCTTCCAATTACTGCCACTACAGCAGTTAAACTGCATTGTGCTGCAATCAGACGCTGTGGTATTACAGTATTCAAGGTTCAACTATCTTACAAGTAAAATAGGCCTTTGAGACCTAGCCCAGAAACCAAAGGCATTCTTATTATGGTGTATTTAATTTACATGCTTTCAAGGAGAGGCTTCCTGTTATGTTATTCTCTAAGATGTTTTATTTTCTCAGAAGGCAAAGACTTAGTGAAAACTTTCAGGTGGCCCTTTAATCTGATTGATTTTGGAGTATCTATTTCCAGGCTCAGTTATGGGGAGGAAAGAAGTTGTGGTCCTCACAGGCTAGAGGAGATGCTAAGTAGGAAGAGTACTGTACACAGGCTGGGTGGGAAGGAAGCTCATGACCTTGATCTTCCTAGTTCTATGCTGTGCAGCTTTTCTCTCCCTCTTCTCATAATTCAATTTGCAATTGTTTTAAAGACTGCTTTTGTTTTTGAAACACAGGCCCTTGCTTGCCTCTCCTGTGCTGCCAGGGGCTCAAGCCCTCAGCTTCTCACTCAAGACTCACTTGGATAATTGTAGCTGGCATGGCCACAGCTGGAGGAATCATTGCTTATTCCATGTTTCTGCTCAACATGATTTTAAACCATTGGCAGTGAGGCCACTCAGGGGAAATGCTTTATTTTAAAAGGAGGCTAAGTAATTGGCAGTTGGTAACAGCTGGAATTTACAGAGCCAGGGTGTTTTATCCACTCCATAACCTGTATGCTCAATAAAAGCCTTGAAGAAGTACAAGTGAGGAGAAATGAAGCTCCAGGGCTCCACAGACATAAAGTGCAGGGATGAGACCAAAGAGCCAAAAATTACCCTTCACACTACTTCCCCCTTCCTGTGCAGTCAACCCACACCTTCTCCCTTTTGTGGGGCCCATCCCTAATTTTCCCAGAAACTAACTCTATAAAAATGTGCATCTGTAATCTTTTTGCCTTCTCCCTAACCAAGACGTCACTTCCTACAGTAAGTCAATGAAAGTTTACTACAGCTTTTGATAACTATAAACTAACTATGAACGTTGGCAGTTCAAATCCACCAGGCACTCCTTAGAAACTATGGAGCAGTTCCCCTCTGCCCTATAGGGTCACTGTTGAGTCAGAATCCACAGCAATACGTTTTTGGTTTTGTCTTGCTATATATGTCCTCCCTCAGAAGCACTGTCCCTTCTCCGTCCATGGAATTCAAACATACTTTCAAGGCCTTTAAACCAATCGCCAAGTTAATTCCAGTTCATGGCAACCCAGTCTGTTTTAGAACAACCCGCCACAGGGTTTTCAAGCTGATATTTCAGGAAATAGACCACCAGGTATTTCTCCCCAGACTTCTGAGTGAACTCAAATCTCCAACCTTTTGGTTAGAAACCCGGCACCACCCGGGGGCTGAAGGCCCACTCTCTGGCTCCAAGTAAACAGAGAACAAATTAACACGTTTTGTATTTTATTTTAAGTAAACCAATTATAAAAATAAACCGTTCTCTAACTTTGACATGCTTTGCACAGCAAGAAATCGGACAGAAGGTGGCAGTGTTGACTCAGACTGAGAGGAAAAAAACGGCAAATTTATACAGTACCAAGTTACATAAAATGCAAACATTTTCAATACACATTAGTTATACCACACAAAAATTAGAAAACAAAAGTTATTAAGTCACAGCTTGACTACAGAATACAGAAAAATACAGAGCCAGAACAAATATAGGCAATGCAAGGTACTTGGATTGCAACCATTTCAAAGAACAAGGGCAAACCTGCACAAGGACCTAATCCACCTCCTCAATAGTGGGGCCAGATGCAGAGGTGCCCCGGGGAGCCTGAGCTCCAAAGCTACCTGCTCCAGGGCCACCCGCCCCTTGGTAGAGTCCAGTAATGATGGGGTTACACACCTGTTCCAGCTCCTTTCTCTTGTGCTCAAACTCATCCTTCTCAGCCAGGGTGTTGGCGTCCAACCAGGAGATCACCTCCTGGCACTTGTCCAGCACCTTCTTCTTGTCAGCCTCGCTGATCTTGCCCTTGAGCCCCTCATCCTCCACTGCACTCTTCATGTTGAACGCATAGGACTCCAGGGCGTTCTTGGCAGACACCCTCTCACGCTGCACGTCGTCCTCAGCTTTGTACTTCTCGGCCTCCTGCACCATGCGCTCGATCTCCTCCTTGCTCAGACGGCCCTTGTCATTGGTGATGGTGATCTTGTTGGCCTTGCCCGTGCTCTTGTCGGTAGCAGTGACGTTCAGGATGCCATTGGCGTCGATGTCAAAGGTCACCTCGATCTGGGGCACACCCCTGGGCGCCGGAGGGATGCCGCTCAGCTCGAATCGACCCAGCAGGTTGTTGTCGCGAGTCATGGCCCTCTCACCCTCGTACACCTGGATCAGCACCCCGGGCTGGTTGTCGGAGTAGGTGGTAAAGATCTGCGTCTGCTTGGTGGGGATGGTGGAGTTGCGCTTGATCAGGGCAGTCATCACGCCTCCCGCTGTCTCCAGACCCAGCGACAGCGGAGCCACGTCCAGCAGCAGCAGGTCCTGCACGTTCTCGGATTTGTCCCCCATGAGGATGGCCGCCTGCACCGCCGCCCCATAGGCCACCGCCTCGTCGGGGTTGATGCTCTTGTTGAGGTCACGCCCATTGAAGAAGTCCTGCAGCAGCTTCTGCACCTTGGGGATGCGTGTGGAGCCCCCCACCAGGACCAGGTCGTGGATCTGTGCCTTGTCCAGCTTGGCATCGCGCAGAGCTTTCTCCACAGGCTCCAGGGTGCTGCGGAACAGGTCTGAGCACAGCTCCTCGAAGCGCGCCCTGGTGATGGACGTGTAGAAGTCAATGCCCTCAAACAGGGAGTCGATCTCCAGGCTGGCCTGGGTGCTGGAAGACAGGGTCCTCTTGGCCCTCTCGCAGGCAGTGCGCAGCCGCCTGACAGCCCGCTTGTTCTGGCTGATGTCTTTCTTGTGCTTCCTCTTGAACTCCTCCACGAAGTGGCTCACCAGCCTGTTGTCAAAGTCCTCCCCACCCAGGTGGGTGTCCCCGGCCGTGGCCTTCACCTCGAAGATGCCATCGTCTATCGTCAGGATGGACACGTCGAACGTGCCGCCGCCCAGATCAAAGATGAGCACGTTGCGCTCCCCCTTGCCCGTCCGGTCCAGGCCATAGGCGATGGCGGCCGCCGTGGGCTCGTTGATGATCCTCAGCACGTTCAGCCCCGCGATCACCCCCGCATCTTTGGTGGCCTGGCGCTGCGAGTCGTTGAAGTAGGCCGGCACGGTGATCACCGCGTTCGTCACCGGGTAGCCCAGGTACGCCTCGGCGATCTCCTTCATCTTCGTCAGCACCATGGACGAGATCTCCTCGGGGTAGAACGCCTTCGTCTCCCCCTTGTAGCTCACCTGCACCTTGGGCTTGTCGCCGTCGTTGACCACGCGGAAGGGCCAGTGCTTCATGTCTGACTGCACCACCGGGTCGCCGAACTTGCGGCCGATCAGACGCTTCGCGTCGAACACCGTGTTCTGCGGGTTCAGCGCCACCTGGTTCTTGGCCGCATCCCCGATCAGCCGCTCGGTGTCGGTGAAGGCCACGTAGCTGGGGGTGGTGCGGTTGCCCTGGTCGTTGGCGATGATCTCCACCTTGCCGTGCTGGAACACCCCCACACACGAGTAGGTGGTGCCCAGGTCGATGCCGATGGCCGTGTTTTTAGCCATGTCGGACCTCTGCTGTCGCCCCGCACCGAGGTTCAGGCCTGGAAACGGCGAGCGGAAGCCGCGACGAAGAGCGCAGTCTCTTCGGAAAGTCGGAGCCTGGAGGAACGCGCCTGAGCCTCTGAGCCGCTGTCGGAGGTCGTGGGTCCGCTGGTATCGCGCTCACGGAAAACTCCACAGCTCTTCAGAAGAAGAATCTACTCAAGTAGCTGTTTTCTCCGCAGGCGCTGTCTTTCGGTTTTTAAGCATCTCCACTAAGCCCCGCCTTGTCTCTCCCGAACCAATCACCGCGCTGGGCAGCGCTACAGGTCGGGAATATTCCAGGAGCTTCTCCGAGCGTCCTGCCCCCAGGCTCTCAGGGACCAATCAGCGTCCAGAGATCGCCCCTCCTCAGAAGGCTCCAGACTCTTCTGGGGCTAGCTGGGCCCGCTGAGTCCAGGGGAAAGGGGGTGGAACCGGGTTGGTGGTAAACGTACGTGTTGTCGCCATGGTGTTTGATTGTTCTAGGGCCAATCAGCGTCCAGGGACCGCCCCTCCCCAGAACGCTCCAGATTATTCTTGGCTTCAGTGAAGCGGCGCTGGTAGCGTAGGCTGTGCGTAGGCTGTTTGCTACCCCGCCCACCCGGTGTCTGGTTCGCCGGGAAGGCGGGCGTTAGCCACTTAGCCAATTTAGAATTGAATGGAAGAGCAAGCATTTGGCATGTAGTTTCAGGGCAGTGTTAGGTTCGTAGGACTCTTACTAGTTTCGTAATTTAAAGTAGAATTAAGGGGTACACTGCGACCACCAAGCATGCACACACCCTGAAGGCAAAAAGTTTGTTTTTAGAAAGAGGCGGGACATGCGTTGGCCAGAGAAACTGATTGGGCCGTGGGGGGGGGGCGGTGAGGCTGCCTTCCGGTCGCGCGGGGGTAGGACCCTGCAGGCCAGGGCTGCCAGAGGAATGTGTGGGTCATCTGGTGAGTTTTTTCCATGTTAGGTTTCAAAAGGGACGTTAGAAGGAAAGAGATAATGCAATACATTTTTTTTAACTGCCGCAAGGATTTATGTAGTAAAACATTTCGCAAAGGTGGCGTTTGTACTTGTACAATTCAGTGACATTAATTTTATGTTATGCAACCATTACCACTATCCATTTCCAAATTTGTCTTCACCATTAACGGATCTTGTGCCCTCTGTTCAGTGACGTCCTTTTCCCCCTTCCTGCCCACACCTGGCAATCACTAATATTTAAGTCTGTGTGTTTGCCCATTCTAGATATTTCATGAAAGTGCAATCACATAGTGTTGTTCTTTTGTGCCTGATTTATTTCACTCAGCATGTTTTTAAAGTTTTTTTATGTAGTATCATGTATCAGGAGCAATACAGGTTTTGATATTATCTTTAACCTATACAGGCGGAAGATGTGGGCCTGGCGAAGATGTGAGTTTTCAGCTGAAGAGCTAGCAGGTAAACAGGCTAAAAGACAAGATCCCATTGCCAGAGAAACGAACAAGCTCACTCGGGCGAGAAGGGCATGGCTGCGTTCTCCGCGCCCTGCCCCACCCTGAGCGGCTCCCCTTTGCCTCGGGCTCAACCAGAGAAAATTTTTCCACAGTAAGCAGGAAGTCATGAAAATCTTTTTGGATTTCTTTTCTCTCGCCTTCCCAGCCCAGGGGTCGCTTCCCCACCCTCTATGCAGTCTCCCCCTAGATTCTGGACTCAGTCACTCCCGGATGGGCGGGGCCAAGGCCCACTTGGAAGTCTGAATTCAACTTTGGGCCACAGCCCCAGGCTGTCCGATCAAATATAATGGGACAGTGGGACTCCAAGGGAGGGACAGAGATGTGCATTGCCCCTTGAAAGGACACATGCCACAGAGGATCAAAAGGTGGCACGTTTGAGACAAACCGTGTTGAGGTTAGGCTGTAAGGCCGAGGTGTTGGCCTGACCCACGGTTTTAGTTCTCTGAAGTCGTGGGTTATTAATCATAAAATTAATCAATACACTTAGTCTTTTAACCTAAATTCCACCTTCCATCGCATTTCACTCTTTCGTGTTTTAAATACAGTTTGGTAATTTGGCCTTTTGTCTTTATTTTTCTGTGGGAATGTCAGATCCATTGTTTGGTGCCAGAGATGAAAATGTGAGGGGCAAGAAAACAATCATATTGGTTTCACAAGCCACAAAAATATAGATACGTTACTATAGGCACATGCTTTGTGCACAGTAAATGTAAGAGTGCAAGGTAGGGGGAGGCAGTGATGGATGAAGGGAGGAAATCCTGCCTTTAACACTTGACACGCTTTGCATTCTTTTACACACAACTATGCAACTATGCACTATGAAAACATCTCTTTCCGGAATCCAAAGGTATTCAGCGGTTTTGTTACATAATTTGCTCAGCCTGATCTAAACTGATGTTGCAGAATAATTGCTTTAACAATCTTGGGCATGTTTGTGTGTGCAGATAGACAATATTGTTTACATTCAAATGTGGGACCCTGATGAGTCACTCCCTGATCCAGATAAAGCGATCAAACTTCAGAAATTTTCCATTTCTCTCTACCCAGTATCTTGCTGGCTACTGCCCAAATTTCCATCCTTGGCTGCCTGCTGTATCAAAACTTCCAGAGACTTTTGACCTCACACTCTTTCTCTGGAAGGCCCCTCACCACCACCTGCTGTCGGTGGGAGTCCCGCATTCATTCCTCCTGTCCCTCTAAATCTGCAATTCTCCGTACAGGAGCCACTGGCTTGCAGCTAAGGGAGTCACTGCCTCTCTTCTGCTGGCAGGTGAAGGTGGTGATTGGGACCCAAATTCTGCTGCATCAGCAGGTAGCCAAAAAATATCCACGGATAATGCTTTTTTTCATGAATCAGCTACAGATTGTGGTCAGAATCTACGGTGCTGCAGTTGACCAACCTTTTAGGTTAAATCTTGCGTTGTAGATTGGCTTAAGCATCTTCTATATTCCTTTTCCATTTCTTAATAAGAGAGTTACCTGAAATTTATCTTTTCTTTGAGACTAGGTGCTCCCCCAAGGCAGAAACCCAGTCACAGGTTTAATTGGTGTCTAAAATGATTATAAATACCCCGAGATCAGGTATTCACAGCCATGACAAGTATATAACAAGAAAATCTGTGTTCAGATCCAAAGAGGTACAAGCCATATTGCAGAGGGGATGAATATAATCTCATGAAATCCCAGGTGACACAAAGTGAAATAGCATCTTTAGCAGAGATTGCTAGAAACTACTGGTAAGCAGTTTCTAATGCAAAGATACAATTTGCAATACATTTTAACAGAGTAGTCTCTAAAGCCAGAGGCAGAAGCATGACTTTATTATCTGAAGATCAGTTGTTGGCCTCTTTCTTAAGAAAAAAATATAAAAACCTGCGTAAAGTGAAAGGCTCTCTTCAAGATACGTACTTCCCTTGGCCAACGCAAATCCCCAGAGGTAATCACTGTTAACAGTTTGTTGTATGTTCTTTCAGACTTTTTTTCAGCAGCATATGCAATAATTTTAAAAATATGTAGGCATGTATACACGTTACCAAAAAGGGCAAAGGGAGGTCATATTATATAAACTGTTCTACAATATATTTTTTTGTTTTGTCTTGAACATCTTTCAGTTGAGGTCCACTCTGTGTCGCTGATTCTAAGATAGACATTTTAGAGTCTTCCCTACATTTTAATACTGATGAAACTGAAATGTTGCTTCTAATCTGTGATGCCTTACTGTTACCAGTCAGGTAACAGTATGATGTAATTGTGTAAAAACCTTCCATCTTTCTGTTAAAACAAAGAAAACACCAGCATAAAAATGTCTTAGAAATACAGTTATCATTCTTTTTGTCATCTGCATAGTCCACTGCAGAATGTACATATTGTATCTAATTCTCCACTGTAGGCTAAATTCCGTGAAGAATTGCTGGTTTAAAAGGTAAGCACATAAAAAATGTTACTAGGTATTGCCAAAGTCTAATAATTTATGCTCCCAATAGTGAGTAGAAGTACCCATTTTCAACAACAACAAACAGAAACCCAAGAGCTTTCCTAGAGTTTTAATTTGATTAATTTTGGAATTAGATTTTGATGGAAGAATCAGGGCTCAATTTCCCCAAGGTAGAAGAGCTTTATCCACTGCCATAAAGTTGATTCCGACTCATAGTAACCCTGTAGGACAGAACTGACCCATAGAGTTTCCAAGGAACGCTTGGTGGATTTGTGTTGCCAACTGTTGGCTAGCAGCCATAGCTCTTAACCATTATACCACTGGGATTCCACAGAAGAGCTTTAAGATTCTTTTAAATGGGAGAGGAAGGGCACAAGAAAGAGTATCAACAATGCTAATAGCTACAGCAGAAAGGAATTAAGAGTGGGGCTGCCCTTCTTACTAAGGTTGTAGGATCTTTTTTCTTCCCCCTCCTCATTTTTTTTTTCCAAATAGTTCTATTTTCTCCTCAATTCTTTTGGTTTAAGATGGTGTAATTCTTAAATTTATACAGGAGAAAGTAAGAGATTGTGACTGTAGAACCTAGAATCTGGCATTTTTAACAAATAGCAAAAGTTCCAGTGATATGGAAACCATTAGAATTTCTAGTATGAGGAATAAACTTGGCCCGACTTCTTCATTGAGACACTTTTTTCTTTTTTTTTTTTTCTTTTATTTTAAGCTATGAAGTACTGTTAGGATTAATAGACATAGGAAAATTCTTAGCTAGCTTCTTTCTTCCTTAGGAATGCAGACACATTAAATAAACTGTAACACTCCTCTCTGACTTGTACTGACAAAGATTTTAAGTTTGTTTTCCCAGCCTGTTCTTGACTGATAACAGGACAGAGTAATGCCAGTTTGCAGCCCACCATTCAGATAAAAACACTGTTCCTGAGAGAAAATAACAGCCCCACAGATATCAAGGACAGCTCGTTTTAAAGAAGAGTCTTCAGCCTTGCCTCCTCTGAACACTTGCATGACTACACTCCATTGCCTATCGACCTTGCCTTCCCTAAACCTTTTTATAAAACTTGCCACCCTGAACTGAGCTGTTAAGTTGGGTTTTATGATACTAACCCACCATCTTCTCAGGTTGCTGGCAATCTGAATGAGGTGCTTTTAAGGAATTCAATCCCTGTCTCCGCACAGTGGCTTAGTAGTGACAGGCAGCACAAGTCTGCAACCAGAATTTTTCCAGTAATATTTTTGGCAACCATGGCAGGGCATCATCAGGACTCTCTAGTGACTCTCCAGTAAGTTCAGAGTTCTTATCGGAGAGCCCTGGTTGTTGCCTGGACTGAGGAGCCCCAAGGGGTAAAACCTGACCACTCTAAGCAGCTCCTGAGCCATTTTTGCCCAAGAACTGGTTTTTGTGTCACTTTTTGGTGTTGCCAGTTGTCCCCTGCTGTCTCACTAAAGAAACTGAATCAGACAACATCTGGTCTGCACTAAAGAAACTGAATCAAGCAATATCTGGTCTGCAGACCCTGTGAGGGGCCATATCTGGTTTGCGATCACTGCAACCACATGAGGGGGTGCATTTGGTCTGCAGACCCAGTGATGGGCTGTGTCTGGTATGTGGACCCCATGAGGGGCTGTATTTTGTCTGTGGGCCTCATGAAGAGCTGCATCTGGTAGGTACATCATTTAGTCTCTGACTCTGTAAGATGCTGCATGGTTAAATTGTGATTAAGGTGACAGCCGAGATGGGTCACACAATGTTGAATCGCAGTGGTAACATGAGAAAAAAAGGGGTGCACCCTAAGAGCTCCACTAAAAGACCACAATTGATGGTCGAAGGCCTGGGAGCTCGCCTGGGACCATAGCCCCTAGACCTGATGCTGCCCCAGATCATAGATCATTTACTGAGGTCAACTCTTCAGATAGGATTGGAATGGACTGTGGGACACAGAGTGACTTACCTTGTGTGTACTTTATGGTCTTATGCATCTACAGGAATTCATCCTAATGGGCTCCTACTAGAGGGGAATGGAGAGGGTGGAGAGGAGGGGACAGGAGATTGCTAAAAGGATGTGACATGTATAGAACAGGAAGGAGGAGTGTGCTGTCACAGGCAAGGAGAGCAGAAGGAGCTGCAGATAGGCAGGCACGCAAATTTGAATTGTAAACTTTCACTCAATCACAATTTAAAAAAAAAAATTGTGATTAAAGGGACTGCAGCCCCATTTCTATCTGCTTGGCCTTTCACACTGGTCTGTGTCCAGCAATCTGTTTTTCAACTTCTCATTATTTTTGTGAAGTGTGTGTTCATTTGTAGGGACCCCAAGTCTGTAATTTTCTGTGAAAAGCTTCTGAGATATGCTATTTCTGTGGGCAGACTGTTTACTATATGTGTAAAACTTCAAAAGTTTGATGTTCAGCCATAAATTTGGTGAATTCAAACTTGGAATTGTTTTTTTCTGTTATTGTCTTATTGACCATCTGTTTTATAAAGAAATATTTGCCTGCTAAATGTTTCTTTTGTGTCTGAGCCTTACACATCCTGTCTAGACTTCCCTGTCTTGTCAAGTCATTGCCAGTGGAGACTGTACTGGTTTGAAGGAACCCCCTGCTCAGTCCCAATTTTAGAATATTTCTGGTTTAAATTGTTTGAGACAGGATACCCCCCAAAAACCTACTGCCATTGAGTTGATTCTGACTCATAGCAACCCCATAGGTCAGAGTAGAAAATTATACCCTAGAGTTTCCATGGAGCTGGCTGATTTGAACTGTTGACCTGCTGGTTAGCAGGTGTAGCACTTAATCAGTACGTTACCAGGGTTTCCAAGACAGGACAGGTGGTCAGAAAACAGGAAAATCTGGGACACTCTTGCCCACCAGCCCTAAGTTTGGGAACAACAGATGATGGAATGGTGAATAACAGAAAGACCTTGGAGAAAACTTATTCCAGAGCCATCTTCTGTCTGTAATAACTAAATGTGATTCCTTAGGGCTGTTTTTCAGATAACTAGTGCACACATCTGTTCTGAGAACTATCTGCCCTAACCCTTGACCACCTCCGCAGAAGTGACAGTGAACTGTCAAGCCTGAACAAGATACCAGAGTGTGGTGATACTGATAAGCGGAGAGCCAAAGGTTCCCTCCAAAACTTAAAGATGTTTACTCTGTTTATGTCTGGTGCCTTAAGCCTTGGAGTGCTGTCCACCTGGTCACTGGCCAGCCACACAGCACTTCTCTGCACTGTGCTTCTCTTTCTCCCAGTGAGCGCAATTGTCTTTCAGATTCTCTTGCCACCTCCTCTTGAAATTCTTTTCTAGTCAAAGGTAAGAAATTGTAGTTATCCAGTAACAGATTTTGGCCAGGGAGCCAGGAGATGCATCTGATGAGACTCAACCTCAGCTCAAGTGATCCAGCAGGGCACACATTTCTTTCTTGAGACCAGGCAGAGAGACTGCTAGAGAGATTTTTCTCTCAGCCTACTCTCAAAGTAGCTCTGCTGAGTGGAGGACTTGAAGTGCCTTTGTTGGCTTTTCTCTTTCTCTTTCCCTTAAAATGTCTTATGTCTTGATTATTAGTGTTTGTCTCATGTTGTGAGAGTTCCCTTTCAGTTCTGGTAATCTGGTTATGGAATGATCTGGTTACAGAATTGCACAGCGTTCTCCTGTCTGCCCTGTCTCTGCTTTTTAACTTCCAAGGCTCCCCACTGTGTTTGTGCCACTCCAACCAGTTATCTCAATTTAACTCCTTCTGTTCTGGTGATCAGCAGCTACATTTCATTCTGTGGACTAGAGACCTGCTGGTTATTCTGTTAAGCCCTAGGGAAAGGTCTCGTAACTCCTAGGCCCTGGGTCACCCATAGGAGGGGTGACTTCTGTTCTGTTCTACTAGAGGGAAGGCTGACTGATTGGGCTGACACATCACTCATGGTGGAGGGAGACCTCTGTACTGCTTACGTTCAAAATTCTTTTTCAAATACTGTTAATCAACTGTTCCCTGGCCCTCCTTCTCATTTCTAAAAAGACATTTCTTTCTCTGTGTAAGTCCCCCTACCCCAGCTGTTTCTGCAAGCAAACCTATTTTCTTGACCCCAACTCCTATCCTGGGAGTCTTTTCCACACCCTCTCCTGTCTGGTGGAACACCTAGCACTGTGTCATAGTACATGGAAAGAAGAGTCTCTTGTCATCTGTCTGTTCAGGAACCCTGGTGAGGTGCTCTGAGACCCAGGGAATTAGTGGCCATTTGAGCAGCCATCTATCTGGGGGACTAATTGCCCCATCTGGTAGGCCTGAGGGTATCTGGGAGATTGAGGCAACCAAGGTTACCTCTGTAAAGTTTGTGTTATTGTCTGGGAGGTTGAAGCAGCCAAGATTACTTTGTTCTGCTGGGGTTTTCAGTCCTTCTTCCCCTGCACCATCATATTTCCAATCTGCCTTATTGTTCCTCAAGCACTATTTTTCCTTCTTGTGTATGTAACTTTTGAGAGAAGATGTCTAAAAATATGGTGTCATACATGTAGACAAAGATTATATTGCCTGTGTGAGCCCCCAAAATGTTGAGCCCTAGATATAAAACCTTAGATCCCCAGAGATTCACCTCTGGGCTGCTTACTAAACAAGTGGTCATCTTTTTGCCCGAATGGATTAAAGAAAAAGAAGTTTATTTTTTAAAAAAAATTTAACATGGTCAAAAGTTTTGTCTGACAAAAGTTTAATAATTTAATTTATGAGGTTTTTAAGAATTTAATGTTAGCTAAATGAAAAAATTGGTGTTTTAATGTTAAAATAACACAACTCTTTTTGATTTGTTAATGTGTTCTTTATCTGCCTCAATGACAGTTTAACCCCTTATTAAAGTAAGCTTCCTGAGCCAAAAACCAAGTTACAGGTTAAAAAAAAGGCTAAGAATTTTAAGATCATTAAATAAATTATTACTGCTTTTTAACCTGTAAATAAACTCCTGACAACTGTGAAAATTCATGGTAAGCCACAAATATCTTTCTATAAAGAAAAAGTGTTAAAACATTTTATTTAATAACTTACATGACAAAGATTAAAAAGCAAGAGAAATGCCTGAGTTTCAGTGGGTTAAGGTTTGTGTTAGCAACGAGGACTGCCAGTCCAGATTGCAAACTCATCCCAGAAAAAGTGCCATGTACCCCACTGCTGAACATCACTACAGTCACCTTTGAAGTACTTCCTTTGGAAAGCTATGCACCAATGCCAGTGCCTAGGCCACCCCTCAAAGCAATTCTAGAACTCTCTTTTTTTGGAATGACCATCAGAGCTGTCCTTGATGTCCTGAATGTCATCAAAATGTCTTCCTTTCAATATTTCCTTTATCTTCAGGTAAAGAAAAATGTCACTTGGGGGCCAGATCAGGTGAATGGGGAGGGTGTTCCCATACAGTTATTTGTTTACTGGCTAAAAATTTCCTCACAGACAACTATACAGTTCAGTTCACACACTTGCCACTGCCAGTGTGTGCAATGGCCATTCCATAAAAAGTTCCAAAATTGCTTTGTAGGGTAGATTAGGTGCTGGCGTTAGTGCATAATTTCCCAAGGAGAGTACTTTAGAGGTGACCTGAGTGATACTCAGCATTGAGGTATACAGAACTTACAACAATTAAGTTTCATGACTGTCATGGATTGTTGTATCCCCTTAAAAAAATGTGTAGTAATTTAGCTGGGCTGGGATTCCCTGTATTCTGTGATTGCCCTCCATTTTGTGATTTTCTTATGCTGTATATCCTAATCTCTGCCATGTGGTAAACAGAGTGGATTATTTTAGAGAACATTAGTGTGGGAGTGCAAAACCCTTGCTAAGAGAACTTCCCCAGAGTGTGGCTTGCACCACTCTTTGTCTTTTCATCCTACAAGAGATAAAAGGCAAGGGAAGCAAACAGAGCAGGGAAACTGACACCATCAAGAAAGCAGCACTGTGAGTATAGCGTGTCCCTCATACCTGAGATTCCTGAGCCAAGATGCTCCCTAACCACAGATTGATGCAACACAGGACTTCCCTTCAGAGTTGACAGAGGGAAAGCCTTCCCCTGGAGCAGACATCCTGAATTCAGACTTGTAGCCTACTGGACTGTGTAAGAATAAACTTTTGTTTGTTAAAGCCTTCCACTTGTGGTATTTCTTTTAGAGCAGTACCAGATGACTAAAACACAGACTTAATTATCTGACCTCATATTTCGTCTTATGTTTTTACATAATATTATATAACAGATACAAAATGTTATATCATAATTTTATTATTTCATAATTACTAATTTAACAGTAACTTGATTTTTTTGAATTCAGCATTGAAGCCAAAGCTTTGAGGAATTCAAGTTACTTACCTATGAAGTTATTTTTATACTATTCAGGTGTTCAATGACTTGATAATCTTGGTATACTCTGACTATGTGATTTTATACCTCAAGATTATTATAGATGATGTCTGAAGTTCTTTAAAAATATGGTTAGTGGTTATATTTACAAATATTATTGTCTAAAGCTTTCCAACAGATTGGATTTTATTTTACCTTTACATTTTGCTTGTTACTAAATTCTATCATGTCTTTTCACTATTAAGAATATTTATTTTTATAAGGGCTGTCACATGATCAGAGACATGGACATGAATGTTTACTGTAGCACTGTGCATGACAGCCAAAAACTGGAATCAACCTAGGTGCCCATCAACAGATGAATGGATAAACTATGGTATATTTACACAATGGAAAACTATGCAATGATAAAGAACAACAATGATTTTATGAAACATCTCATAACCTGGAATCATCTGGAAGACATTATGCTGAGTGAAATCAGCTGCAAAAGGACAAGTATTGTATGAGGCCACTACTATAAGGAATTAAGAAAAGGCTTATGCACACAAGAAAATACTCTTTTATGGCTACAAGTTGGGGATCAAGGGAGAGGGTTATTCATAAATTAGATAGTCCTTAGGAATTAGGTGGAGGGAGTGACAGCACTTGGTGGAAGGCAAGTCAGCACAACTGGACTATACAATAAAATAAAAGGTTTTCTAAATACAACCCAGCATTTTAAAGAACAGAGTAACAGGGACAAGGGTTTGGGGACCATGTTTTCAGGGAACATTGAGGTCAAATGACACAACTAGTGTTTTTTCTAGTAAGTTCTGCATCCCATGTTGGTGAGTGGTGCCTCAGGTTGTAAAAGCCATCAAGCTGCCATCTAAGAAACATCAATTGTTCCCAACCTACCTGGAGCAGATGAAAACCAAGAGCATCAGAGACATGAGGAAAATATAAGCCCAAGAGACAGAGGGTCCATATGATGGGGAGAATACATTAGCATCAGACCAGAAGAACTAGGTGGTGCACAGCTACAGGAGACACAATATAGAGTTCCTAACAAAGATGAGAAAAAAGAGAGTGCAGATCCAGAGATCTATTACCAGACCAGACTTGATGGTCTCACAGCCTGGAAGTTCCCCTGACAATATGGCCCTTGGACTTGCTGCTAGCCCAGAGCTAAAACGAGTACTGAAGTCAACTCTTCAGGCAAAGATTGGACTGGACTATGGGACAGAGTGATACAAATAGTGTGTGTACATTTTGGTTTAATACATATATGAGGCTTTCCAACTGATTCCTCTCTAGAGAGGAGAGGACAGGGTGTGAAAGAGAGGACAAGGGTTGGGTGAGTGGATACTGGAAGTAGAGGGTGGAAAGGAAGAATGTTCTGTTACGTGGTTAGGAATGCTAATAGAGTTGGATAGAGGTGGGTGTTTGGAGTTTTATGTGGCAAATTGACATGGATTGTAACGTTTCACTTAATCACAATAAAGTAAAATTAAAAAAGGAATGTTCAGATTGAATAATTTCTAAAAAAATAATATATTTTTATAAATTAATCATGGTTATATGAGTTGGAATCAACTCAACAATACTGGGTTGGGTTTCGGTTTTTCCTAGTTCACTGTATGGTGCCTGAGATCTTTAAAAACAAAAAACAGAAAAACCTGATGGTATTCAATTACCATTTATTAAACAATTTTGATCAAAGGTTCTATAGTAAAATCATGGCCCAAAAGAGGAAACCATAAAAGATATATATGATTCTTCTGAAATCTAAATTTCTGACTTGTACGGTGATTAACATAACCCACACAGGTTACTACCTTTGGATAGCCCTTAAACTATGAACTTTAGAAAAAAACTGGTACCTAAAGTCACTTTGAGTCAAATGAACTATTCTGGCCCTTTTTACTCTAGGTATTCTGTTATGCAAACATAAAGACAAATGGAAAATTCCCCTATGTACAGACTTTTATAGCCCTCTGTTGGGGTAATCTTTCTTATTAAAATCAGAAGAAAGTAAAAAATTCTCTCAAAACCCCTTTTCTAACCAGGGGTCTAAAGAGAACTCAACTGTCTTTCTCACTAGATTCGCTAAATCCTTCAAAAAATATACCAGTACTAACATAGAGTTTCAGGTGTGGCTTGAGAATAAGAGGTGTGCAGATCAATAACTCTATCACAAGACAAGAACTAATAATTCCACAGCCTGGAGGATCCCCTCTGAACATGGACCCCAGACTTGCTGCTAGCCCAGACCTGAAACCAGTACTGAAGGCAAAAATTTACACAGAGATTGGACTGGACTTGGGGACACAGAGTGATGCATGTGGTGTGTGTCCTTTATGGTGTGTCCTACTGATTTCTTTCTACAAGGGAGAGGAGAGGGTAGAGAGGAGAGGACAAGTGTTGGTTGAGTGGATATTGAAAGTAAAGAGTGGAAAAGAAGAGTGTGCTGTTACAGGGTGAGCAGAACAGATAAAGTTGCAGAGAGGCAGGTATGGCAAATTGACTTGGATTGTAAACTTTCACTTAATCAAAATTAACAAATTAAAAAGTATAGAAAAGGATATATTTAGCAGTACTAATCCTGAGAATAAAAAAAAGGGAGGGAAAGCCATCATGGCCATACATTTTATATTCTAGTCCACATCAGACATACAACAAAATTACAAAAGCATGAAACGAAACTTCAGACCCCACTCTCCCAATTGGGAAAGGAGACATTTTAAAGTGTTTAATAACAGTAATTTGACAGCAGGGAAAAAGAAAGCCCAGTTGTTGGCTTTAACTCTCTGAGGCCCACCATGAGGTAGCCCAGTTGACCCCCAAAGATCAGGACTTGGATCTCTTCACTGACCAGTGAGTATGGACCCCAATCAGTGTAGGTACTGTCAAAAATAAGACCACTGAAAGCAAACTGTCCTTAGTGCCCTAAAACAGGATGCTCAGTTGACTTCCTGAAAGGCCTAGATGAACAGGCCCTCCAGGAAGGATGAAGTCTCTTTCAGAAGAGGGGTCTGAAGAGACCAACCACTGATGGAACCCTGAGACCCACCTGGTTCTCAGTCACACAAATGAAGTCTCTGTGGGTAAACTAAGGATTACACTCAACATGGAAGGTAAGGAAACTGAATTCGTCTTAGACACAAGACTATGTTTTCTACCTTGAATTACCCAGTGAGCTCACTCTCCGAGCAAGACTGTAATTACTGGCTTGGATTGAAAATACAAAGTGAAAAAAGTATACTCTTATGTCTGATGGGGTCACAATGGCAAGACATTCCTTTCTGTATGTCCCCAAATACCCTGTTAAGTTGCTGGGGTAAAAATTACTAAGCAAATTTGGGACACAAATACATTTAAAAACTCAACTAGTCCACTCTTCAGATAGGAATGGAATGGACTCAGGGACATAGAGTGACCATATTGTGTGTGCACTTGATGGTTCTATACATCTATAGCATGTCGTCTTACTGGCTTCTTACTAGAGGAAAGTGGAGAGGGTGGAGAGGAGGGGACAGGAGATTGTTGAGAGGATATGACATGTATGGAACAGTAAGGAGGAGTATGCTGTCACCAAGCAAGGAGAGCTGAGGGGACTGCAGATAGGCAGGCGTGCAAATCTGAATTGTAAACTTCCACCCAATCACGATTAAAAAAAAATACAAAATGATGATTTAGGATCGCTTACATTGTTGGTCGGCCATGAGTCAGATCCAACTCAACGGCACTTGGCTTTGGCTGGCATACTGTTGGTTAATGTATTAAAAACTAAAGATCCCAAAGGACATATAACCAAAAATTCTTAGTCAAGTTCTGTAAGTTTAGGACGCTACCATGCCAGAGAAAACTATGCTATTATAAACCAGAATAGTATCATTGAAATTGAAACACTACCTGCAGGCTAATTACCTTAACACAAGCTCTCCACTTAGGAAACCTTATCCTTTATGCACCTACAGCTATTTAAAAAGAGAGAGAAATGGAGAGTGGAAAATGGAGAAGGGAAAAAAGAGGCAGAATAACAAGAGAAGGAAAAAGAGTAAGTGAAAGAAGTTAAAGAGGAAGTAGAAAAAGAGAAGACTGAGAGATAACTCCAGCCCACACTGCCCTGGGTTTCCAAAATAAACCTAAATGTAAACATATTTATTCTGTTACTGTAAAGAACCAACTCTGTACCACCCTCTGAAGGTTTGGTCTTATCCTGTCACTCTACATAGTCTGTCTCAGTAACTTCATTTATAGTTAAGACTGAAGAGACTCAAGATTTGTATCTTCCAGGTTGCAACAATTCCAAATAAAATTAATGATATTCCGTGGGTCCTAACTGATATGTAGTAATAGTCACTCTAGCCCTTATAAATCATTAACCATGTAAGGGAGGGATTTCTACTCCAACAGGCAGGCCTACATCCCTCCCTATTCAGCATGAAGCAGATACAGAGAGACCTCCATCTATGTTCCCCTAAAAATTATGAGTATGCAATCTCTCAGGAGGAAGATGAGACAGACAAAATAGTCTGTGAAAGAAACATGCTAAAGACCAGGACAATTGCTTTCACAATAAACTAATCTCACAGATACAGTTCTGACAGTGTGGACTAACAGGGTTAATAGCTATAGAAAAAAATCTTCCTTAGCTTCTTTCTTAATACTTAAATGCCTTTCTCCCTTAGCAATGCTGACACATAAAGAAAACCATTAACACTCCTCTGACTGGTCCTGACAAAGATTTTGTTTTTCCAAGCTACTTTTGACTGATAACCAGACAGAGTAATGCCAATTTGCAGCCCACCATTCAGATAAGAACAGTTCCTGAAAGAAAGTAACAAGCCTGCAGACCTCAAGGACAACTTGTCTAAAAACAAAGAAACTGTATTTCTTCATCAAGTTGGCCTCCTCTGAACACCTGCCTGCCTGCACCCTTCACCTACTCTCCTTCTTTTCCTTAAACCCTTCTATACAACTTGGCAGCCTGAACTGAGCTGTTAGGATGGTCTGTAGAGTGTTAACTATCTTTTCAGGTTGCCAGCAATCTGAATAAAGTGCTTTTAAGAAATCCTATCCCTGTCTCCTCACATTGGCTTAGCAGTGACAGGCAGCATAAGTCTGCAACTGGGATTCTTCTGGTAACAGTACTTGCAAGGTACCGAAATTATGTAAATCCCTCTGTATTTCTGAAATAGAATTAACGATGTATATTTCATACGATGTTGGCATCAAGGATTAGTATGTTAACATTTAGAAAGTCTTAGTTCAGTGCCATCAGAGAGTCGGTATCAGATATCAAGTTTTCTCTCTTTCCCTTCTTTTATTGGGATCCTATACTCTCTGGCATACTCTCAGGTCTGACCTCTCCGTCATTCTTATTACCAAGTCCAGGATCATTACCAGTACCGTGGCATTACTTCTAGTTTATTTTAGAAACTGTCCCAAGATCTTCGGGCAGAGACTATTCAACCAAACCCCTCTATTTTCAAAGATCTGCACAAAGAATTAGCACAGTTGCATGACTTGGCATGTACACCCGGACAGGTAATTACAGAGCTAGTAAGGTAACCTACTTGTTCTCACACTCTCTGTTTTGGATTTCTTCCGACAGATACTGGCATCGACCCAATCATTTTATTCCTATAAAAAGGGAGATGGACAGAGGAGTGAAGAGTCCTGTCAGGGCTCTGTGAACATTACGGGCACTGTGGAGTCAGCAACCAGAACTCCCCTCCAGGCAGACGCTCCCCACCTCTGGCTCCCTACCATTCTCCCAACCAAGCTCTACCCTCCGGCACCCTCCCATCTTCTCCCAACACCCGTTCAAGGAGGCGGAGCCCCAGTTACAGGACAAAGCTGGCCTGTATGTCACGGAATCTTCTGGAAATTCGAGTGCTGAACCCTGACTGGGCTTGATGTGCCAGTGTGGGGCGGGGCTGGGGAGCAGGGAGACTTGGGTGGGGCAGTCTGTTTGTCAAAAGCGTTCTTATGAGTCACAACAGGACGACTCAGCTTTCGGGCCCAGAAAACTCGAGAAAGTTCTTGGAATTGACACAGACCGAGGGAGCGGCCTGGGCCAGACGGACTCGGATAGGCCCGGGCCTGAGGGGGCGGGACCCCAGGGCCGCCCTTGGGGGCCTGACGGCGGGCTGCCCAGCGAATTGCCTGGCCCGGTGCCTGCACTTTGCCATTGTTTTTTCTCAACACGGTTAGAGGACAAAAAAGGAGAGACCTTCCTAGTTTGTCTCACGCTAGCTGATTTATGAGGCGGGAAAACAGAGACGTTTTATAACTCTTTGGAAACAAAGATACGTGGATTAGGGCCCGACGCGTTAAGCGAGGGGCCTACAAGCGCGGGGGCGACGGGCCGGGGGCGATGGGCTCTGCTGGCTTGTCTAGGCAGTGGGGCCCAGTGGGGACGTTTGGACGGTTAAAAAGATGGAAAACCCTCGGAAGTGAATCTCAATTTCTGGACTCCTCTTGTCTTTCCGACTTGTGAACCTGCCACCCCTTTGGAGTTCTATCCTCCGCTCTCATTATTGACTGTGATGGACCCGGGCCGGCAGGAGGGGGAGGGGCTGGTTCCTCTTTCGTCTAGAATTTGCCGCTGTTCCCCCATCCCCAAACCTGACTAGTCTATCTGTCTACCGTGTTCAGCCTAAACGTTTAATTAGTGGTGCTAGGGGAGAGTGATGGGCGGAGGGGTCGCTCGCTCGGTCCCTGGAAACTGCACTGGCTATCCTGGGGGACCACAGAGAGGGAACTGTTGTTAGGTGCCGTCCAGTAGGTTCCGACTCAGCGACCATATAGGTCAGAGTAGAACTGCCCATAGAGTTTCCATGGAGTGACTGGTGGGATATGAACTGCCGACCTATTGGTTAGCAGCCCAGCAGTAGCATTTTATTACTACACCACCAGGGTTTCCAGAGACGGATATACGGTGACCAATTAATGAGAGGAATGATGGCAGTCACCGTTTCTCGTTCCTATCAAATTAGGAGCACCTCCTCAGATAACATTAGCCTCTCCGTTGATGTACCTGTTCTCTCATTTAGCCCAAAGCCCACATTACTGCCCACTTAACGTTTACAAGTCAGTTAAATTTTGGTGGTTGTCTTTTTCCATCATTGTTTGATGACAGAACCCTGGTTAAATCCAAGAATAACTAACCCCAAACCCACTGTGTATATTACTAATAAAGCAATATCCTAGATTCCAAAACCATACAAAATCAGTACCCTCACTACCTGCCTGCTGAGACTTGGCATAAGATGACAGGAAGTGAGACTGGAATCAGGAAAGATACAATTTTTAAAATTCTGTGCTCAGTTCTTTTGCCAAGTCACCCCCACCAAAAAAAAAAAAAAAAAGTCTCCTACCCCAAACACCACTTCCAGAGAAGGTACTGTATTCTCTTGCTAATTCTACAATTCCCTCAGCCAGATCTGGAAGTTAGAAAGTGACTATTTTCTAAGTATTTGGTTGGGGGACATAGAGGCAAGCATGCAGGCAATAATTTATCTTCAACTGAACTCTTGGTGTAGTGTGTTAAGTGCTGTATGCTAACCAAAAGGTCTGCAGTTCAAATCTTCTAGGTGCTCCTTGGAAACTATGGGACAGTACACTCTGACCTCTAAGGTCGCTATGAGTCAGACACAACTGGACAGCAGTGGGTTTAGTTTTTTGGCTTTATTGAATTCTTAATAAGACACTATCAATAACTAGCCTTGACTGATCTAGCCTTGGGAACTTTACTCCATTCAAGGCTCTTTCTAGAGATTTCCCTAACCTTTCTCTCTCAGTAGAGATGTTTGGTAGATTCTTACCAATCATCACCCATATGCCACCATTCTTCACACTGGTTTAGTCACTGTGGAAGATGACAGTCACAAATGTTACCACAGCTATGAGGAGGAAAGGAGGTTTTATAGCAAATGCATATTACCATGAAGATGGGTTTATATTGTGGCCAGGGTTCATAGTGCTACAGTTTTCCTGCTGAGTGTTAGATGTGCCTTTATAGGAGGGCCTGGAAAACTAGTCCACTGCTATCAGGTTGACTCTCACTCATTGTGACCCTGTAAGAGACCGGAATTGCCCCATAGGGTTTTCCTGGAGCAGCTGGTGGATTCAAACTACCAACCTTTTAGTTAGCAGCTAGGCTCTTAACCACTGTGGCACCTGGGATCCAGAAGCCTAAGCATCTCTTTAAAATTTTTCCATTTCTGAATTTCCAAGGCAAGGTATACCTGTATGTGCTATGTTCACAATACTGGAATTTCTTCGAAAGCAAATATTTAGTGAAAGGTATGATGGACCGTGAAACACACATGAAGCTCACAAAGAGGACTTTTATGAAATATCGGTATGGTATCTTTAGTATTTTTTAAAAGCAAAATTCACATAACAAAATTAACCATTTTAAAGTGTACAGGTCAGTGGGATTTAATGCATCCAAATGATGTGCAGCCATCACCTCCAAATTTTTTAAAATGAGGTTAATTCCCCAAGCCTGGAGCACTGTTGGCAGGTCCTTCCAACAAAAAGGCTGTGGAGATAATTACTTCTAAGACACCGGCAGCTAAGCTAGGGCATGAGGAACCGCACAGGGAAGGAAGTGCATGGGAAGGATACCAGTCATCTAGGTCTTCGTTACGCAGGGCTGCAGGTTTTTCTCCTCTTTTAAACAAAAACTAAACCATCAAAAATTCCTTTTATTTGGCATAATTATTTAGGCTTAGAAAAAGTAGAGACAGGAGTTAACTGTGCAACCTAGGATAAAAATAGAACCTTGAACCAGGCATGCAGACACCATAGTCCCGTGGACTCAGGGCAGCATGGCAAAACAAGCAACCCTAAGTGACTTTTTTCTTAATCATTAGGTAGCTTTAGTTATGTAACTTAAGTTTCTCCATAGGTTCACCAGTGAAAGAACATTACCTAATTCAGTGTGGTAGGTAAGAGAATAAGCAACACATAAGTGGCCCTGCTACACAGTGACTGGTCTAAGAGACTCTCAAATGTTGGGTCCCTTCTGCTTTGTGGCCCCACACTAAATTGACAGCGCTCTAAAGCGCTTGATGATGTACTTAAAATGAGGCCTCGGACCAAAACCTTTCATTGTAAAACATGAAAATGTAGAAATCAGTGGTTAAGGCATCTGTGCATAATTAATTCAATAAGCCAGTGCTTAAACCCACATCTCCTCACTGCCCATTTACAACTCTTTTTTTGCTTTAATGTTGAATCCTGACATACCAGGGCTCTGATTATATCAGGTGCACTTGCAGTGAGCAGCCACAGTCCTCCCATTTACCATTCACTCTTCTTCTCCAGAAATTCTACCCCTCACCCCTTACTAAGGCCACCCTTACTCAGCGTCTGTCCTCTTGCCCACTTTGAGGTCACCATGTCACAAGCACTTAGATTTTTCTTGGCCCAGAGACCCAAGCCACTCAAAATAAATACTTGTTTTTATTCTCCCAAGGATATCATTTACCTAACCCAAATGGCTCACAATGCACCATAGCCATGTTTCCCCAAATCACCACCCTTACCTGAAACACAAACTGCCATTCAATTTGAGACAATGTAAGAAACATAACCTATGCAGATCTTTCTTAAGTAGCAATAAAAGGCAAAGACACACAACACACTTGATATTTTGATTTTTTTTACTTTAAAGTAAGGAGAAAAAAAAGCTTGAGTTTGGATATGCGTATTACAAAAAGTGAAACAGACAAAAGGTGGCAATATAAATTCAGCTTTACACTTACAAACTTTTTTAAAAAAGCACTTTCATCATGTCAAACAAATACAATTCAACTTTGCAACTAACATGAAGTTGAGAGCTGAAAAAGGAGAAAATATAAGGCTATGCAGTCTTGAATCCTAACCGTCTCAAAAGACACACTGGAACAAGTGAAAGAAAAGTCCTTAATCCACCTCCTCAATAGTGGGGCCAGACGTAGATCCCCCCTGGGGAGCCTGAGCCCCAAAGCCACCGGCCCTGGAGCCACCCGCCCCCTGGTACAGTCCAGTAATGATGGGGTTACACACCTGTTCCAGCTCCTTTCTCTTGTGCTCAAACTCATCCTTCTCAGCCAGGGTGTTGGCGTCCAACCAGGAGATCACCTCCTGGCACTTGTCCAGCACCTTCTTCTTGTCAGCCTCGCTGATCTTGCCCTTGAGCCCCTCATCCTCCACTGCGCTCTTCATGTTGAACGCATAGGACTCCAGGGCGTTCTTGGCAGACACCCTCTCACGCTGCACGTCGTCCTCAGCTTTGTACTTCTCGGCCTCCTGCACCATGCGCTCGATCTCCTCCTTGCTCAGACGGCCCTTGTCATTGGTGATGGTGATCTTGTTGGCCTTGCCCGTGCTCTTGTCGGTGGCAGTGACGTTCAGGATGCCATTGGCGTCGATGTCAAAGGTCACCTCGATCTGGGGCACACCCCTGGGCGCCGGAGGGATGCCGCTCAGCTCGAATCGACCCAGCAGGTTGTTGTCGCGAGTCATGGCCCTCTCGCCCTCGTACACCTGGATCAGCACCCCGGGCTGGTTGTCGGAGTAGGTGGTGAAGATCTGCGTCTGCTTGGTGGGGATGGTGGAGTTGCGCTTGATCAGGGCAGTCATCACGCCTCCCGCTGTCTCCAGACCCAGCGACAGCGGAGCCACGTCCAGCAGCAGCAGGTCCTGCACGTTCTCGGATTTGTCCCCCATGAGGATGGCCGCCTGCACCGCCGCCCCATAGGCCACCGCCTCGTCGGGGTTGATGCTCTTGTTGAGGTCACGCCCATTGAAGAAGTCCTGCAGCAGCTTCTGCACCTTGGGGATGCGTGTGGAGCCCCCCACCAGGACCAGGTCGTGGATCTGTGCCTTGTCCAGCTTGGCATCGCGCAGAGCTTTCTCCACAGGCTCCAGGGTGCTGCGGAACAGGTCTGAGCACAGCTCCTCGAAGCGCGCCCTGGTGATGGACGTGTAGAAGTCAATGCCCTCAAACAGGGAGTCGATCTCCAGGCTGGCCTGGGTGCTGGAAGACAGGGTCCTCTTGGCCCTCTCGCAGGCAGTGCGCAGCCGCCTGACAGCCCGCTTGTTCTGGCTGATGTCTTTCTTGTGCTTCCTCTTGAACTCCTCCACGAAGTGGCTCACCAGCCTGTTGTCAAAGTCCTCCCCACCCAGGTGGGTGTCCCCGGCCGTGGCCTTCACCTCGAAGATGCCATCGTCGATCGTCAGGATGGACACGTCGAACGTGCCGCCGCCCAGATCAAAGATGAGCACGTTGCGCTCCCCCTTGCCCGTCCGGTCCAGGCCATAGGCG
Organism: Heterohyrax brucei; assembly: GCA_028571685.1. Classification (NCBI taxonomy): domain Eukaryota; kingdom Metazoa; phylum Chordata; class Mammalia; order Hyracoidea; family Procaviidae; genus Heterohyrax; species Heterohyrax brucei. The sequence goes on along the minus strand of CM053144.1, from coordinate 49,858,471 downwards.
ATGGCGGCCGCCGTGGGCTCGTTGATGATCCTCAGCACGTTCAGCCCCGCGATCACCCCCGCATCTTTGGTGGCCTGGCGCTGCGAGTCGTTGAAGTAGGCCGGCACGGTGATCACCGCGTTCGTCACCGGGTAGCCCAGGTACGCCTCGGCGATCTCCTTCATCTTCGTCAGCACCATGGACGAGATCTCCTCGGGGTAGAACGCCTTCGTCTCCCCCTTGTAGCTCACCTGCACCTTGGGCTTGTCGCCGTCGTTGATCACGCGGAAGGGCCAGTGCTTCATGTCTGACTGCACCACCGGGTCGCCGAACTTGCGGCCGATCAGACGCTTCGCGTCGAACACCGTGTTCTGCGGGTTCAGCGCCACCTGGTTCTTGGCCGCATCCCCGATCAGCCGCTCGGTGTCGGTGAAGGCCACGTAGCTGGGGGTGGTGCGGTTGCCCTGGTCGTTGGCGATGATCTCCACCTTGCCGTGCTGGAACACCCCCACACACGAGTAGGTGGTGCCCAGGTCGATGCCGATGGCCGTGTTTTTAGCCATGTCGGACCTCTGCTGTCGCCCCGCACCGAGGTTCAGGCCTGGAAACGGCGAGCGGAAGCCGCGACGAAGAGCGCAGTCTCTTCGGAAAGTCGGAGCCTGGAGGAACGCGCCGGAGCCTCTGAGCCGCTGTCGGAGGTCGTGGGTCCGCTGGAATCGCGCTCACGGAACACTCGAGAGCTCCACAGACAGTTATACCGAAGTAGCTGCTGTTCCTCCACAGTCCCTCCCTCTCGGTTTTTATGAGTCTCCATGAAGCCCCGCCTTGTCTCTCCTGAGCCAATCACCCCGCTGAGCGGGGATACAGGTCGGGAATATTCCAGGAGCTTCTCCGAGCGTCCTGCCCCCAGGCTTCCAAGCACCAATCAGCGTCCAGGGATCGCCCCTCCCCAGAAGGCCCCAGAGTCTTCTGGGGCTAGCTGGACTGGCGTAGTCCCAGAAGTGGGGGCGGGAGGGTGGGGTGGGGGGGCGGTGTCTGTGTTGACGCCGTGCCTGTACAGGCGCGTTACAATGGGTATGCTGCCTCTGACCTCATCGGCCGGTTTAGAATCTGAATGACACGACAGCTCCTAGCTCAAAGTTGTGGGACAGGGCAGGGAGGGGGGAGGGGGGACACCCGCTTCGCAGTTTGGCTGTTGAGGGAGACCTCACGTGAAGGGTCTCTGCAATCCGAAATAGTTCCAAACTGGAGCGGAAGCGGCAGGGAAATAGGTGAGACTTGGCAGGCGGGGGAAGGGTGTTCTGATCGGAATAAGGTAGGAGTGAGCACGACAGTGGATACTTGTTTGACTGAGAATGTGCTGGAAATTTCCCTAGTTGGTTTAGATCTGAAGTATTGAGCTCTAAGATGACCAAGTTTGGTCAGAGCTGTGGAAGAGACCCGTGAGCTGACTAGGGTAGGAATTCGGGGCAGAAAGTACCAGAAACTCCTCTTTGGTTGTCACTGGCTCCTGAGAATAGTTTTTTTTTTCAGGAGCAGAGTAGAGGAGGAGACTAACTGGAGGACCCTTCCTCCCCTGAGGAGGAAACTTAAAGGGGCTTGATTAGATTCCTAGAAGCCGACTAGAGCCTAGACAAACCCAAATTGGAGGTTAATGTCTTTTGAGGAGATCAGAAAATAACCTAATCTTAGCTCAGCAAGAGAGAGGTACAATCCCACAGTAAAACATGTTACGGATAGGTTTACAAGATAGTTTTAATTAGGTCCTATGAGAAACTGGAAACAGTGCGCACGCATAGACACACACAGAGATACACACTGCCCCACCTCCTTCAAGTTACCTGAGACTCTTGTTTACCCTGTCCTAAAACACTCTGCTAAAACCCTCTCTCATTAATTCACCACAGGCCGAGGAAAACCATGGCTGCTACTAAAGGAATGGCCATCGGCATCGACCTGGGCACCACCTACTCGTGTGTGGGGGTGTTCCAGCACGGCAAGGTGGAGATCATCGCCAACGACCAGGGCAACCGCACCACCCCCAGCTACGTGGCCTTCACCGACACTGAACGACTCATAGGGGATGCAGCCAAGAACCAGGTAGCCATGAATCCCCAGAATACTGTCTTTGATGCCAAACGTTTGATCGGAAGGAAATTTAATGATCCTGTGGTGCAGTCAGATATGAAACTTTGGCCTTTTCAAGTGATTAATGAGGGGGGCAAGCCCAAGGTGTTGGTGTCCTATAAAGGAGAAAATAAAGCCTTCTATCCTGAGGAAATCTCTTCTATGGTGCTGACTAAGATGAAGGAGACTGCTGAGGCTTTTTTGGGGCACACTGTTACCAATGCTGTGATCACAGTGCCAGCCTATTTCAATGACTCTCAACGCCAGGCCACCAAGGATGCAGGTGTTATTGCAGGACTCAATGTGCTAAGAATCATCAATGAACCCACAGCTGCTGCCATTGCCTACGGTTTAGATAAAGGAGGTCATGGAGAGCGACACGTCCTGATCTTTGATCTAGGTGGAGGTACGTTTGATGTGTCCATTCTAACTATAGATGATGGTATTTTTGAGGTGAAAGCCACTGCCGGGGACACCCACCTGGGTGGGGAGGACTTTGACAACAGGTTGGTGAGCCACTTCGTGGAGGAGTTCAAGAGGAAGCACAAGAAAGACATCAGCCAGAACAAGCGGGCTGTCAGGCGGCTGCGCACTGCCTGCGAGAGGGCCAAGAGGACCCTGTCATCCAGCACCCAGGCCAACCTGGAGATCGACTCCCTGTTTGAGGGCATTGACTTCTATACATCCATTACCAGAGCTCGGTTTGAAGAGTTGTGTGCAGACTTGTTTAGGGGTACCTTGGAGCCTGTGGAGAAGGCTCTGCGTGATGCTAAGATGGATAAAGCTAAAATCCATGACATTGTTTTGGTAGGGGGCTCCACCCGTATCCCCAAGGTACAGAGACTACTGCAGGACTACTTTAATGGTCGTGAGCTCAACAAGAGCATCAACCCTGATGAGGCAGTAGCCTATGGGGCTGCAGTACAGGCAGCGATTTTGATGGGTGACAAGTCTGAAAAGGTTCAGGACCTGCTTTTGTTGGACGTGGCTCCCTTGTCCCTAGGTTTGGAAACAGCTGGGGGCGTGATGACTGTCCTGATCAAACGTAATTCTACCATCCCCACCAAACAGACACAGATCTTTACCACCTACTCAGATAACCAGCCTGGGGTCCTGATCCAGGTATATGAGGGTGAGAGGGCCATGACCCGAGACAACAATTTGCTGGGGCGCTTTGACCTGACTGGAATCCCTCCTGCACCCAGGGGAGTTCCTCAGATTGAGGTGACTTTTGACATCGATGCCAACGGCATCCTGAATGTCACGGCCACCGATAAGAGCACTGGCAAAGCCAACAAGATCACCATCACCAATGACAAGGGCCGCCTGAGCAAGGAGGAGATTGAGCGCATGGTTCTGGATGCTGAGAAATATAAAGCTGAGGATGAGGTCCAGAGAGAGAAAATCGCTGCCAAAAATGCGTTAGAATCCTATGCTTTTAACATGAAGAGTGCTGTGAGTGATGAAGGCTTGAAAGGCAAGATTAGTGAGTCTGATAAAAAGAAAATACTAGATAAATGCAATGAAGTCCTTTCATGGCTGGAGGCCAATCAACTGGCTGACAAAGATGAGTTTGATCACAAAAGAAAAGATTTGGAGCAGGTGTGTAACCCAGTGATTACAAAACTGTACCAGGCAGGATGCACTGGGCCTGCTTGTGGAACAGGGTATCCATCTGGAAGGGCTACCACAGGCCCCACCATTGAAGAAGTAGACTAATTTCATCTGGAACTAGAGAGTTCTAGAGTGCCTGTAGGGTGAATTTTGTTCCCTTCATCTTCAAACATGTAACAATTCTTGAATTGACTGGATCTGAACCTAAGTTTACCATCTTACCATCTGTCTGGAATTCTGATGGAGTTTTGTATAACATCTTTTCACAAGAAGGCCCTTTTTTATGACTATGGAAAGAGACTCTTAGGAAAACTAGACCTGTCTTTGAACCATTTAATGAATTTGAGTATCTGGTATTTATTTCTTGCCAGCCCCAACTTTCTCCTTCCTGTATGGATGGTTGTCAGTCATTAAATTTGTTTCTAAAGCAAATTATTTCTCGTATCTTTAGGCTTTGGTGTATCTTGAAAAACTGAAAAGAGCTTGTAGAAACAGTATGTCTCCCCTGATGGTAAGCTCACTGTAGTAAGGGTAAAGTTTTTGAGTTTTCATGAGCTAATAATTCCAAACAGGCAAATAATTTTTATCCATCAGGCACCTTTAACTCTCGGCTACAGCAGTTGCCGACTGTAGTTACTGCTTATATGCAGTGATGGGCTGGGTTAAGTGTTTAGGGTTCATCTGGGAGAGGCAAATTTGTGCGTGATATCCTGAGGTTATTTACAAGTTGGATCCAGGAGATCCAGCATATGTGTACTCAGAGTCTAGTTTTACATCTGCAGAAACAATTTCTACAGCAAGTTCCTGACTTAATGGTATTTTGTGTCAAGGAAAAAGTGAGAATGGTTTAGTAGACGTAATCCATGAAAACAAAAATCTCTAGTGTCATGATATCAAGTGTTATGTATGCCCTGGGGGACACAAGTGTAAAAGTACATCTAACTGCATTTGTTTTGTGTTTGGGGGCAATATTAAAAAATAAAATATTGGAGTGGATGTCTCTAAGAAATATGAACACAGAGATTGGGTCGTTGAGAAAAATATTGGGAACCTTTGATAAAATCAAGAGTCCTGGTGGCTCACTAGTTAAGAGCTACTGGCTGCTAATCAGCCGCTCTTTGTGGCAGTTGTACTCCATCCTATAGGGTCTCTGAATCGCGTATGTACTCCAGACAAAAGATTTTGATAAAATCATGATTTTTGCCCCAGTTCCTCTTGTTCTCAGGGACTCAACAATTTTTAAAACTTTTCATCCAAGTGTACCCGCTGCCGTCGAGTCGGTCCGACTCATGGCGACCCTCGAGGTCAGAGCAGAACTGCCCCGTAACACATACATACAAGTGTACAAATTGCAATAAGTCATCACAACTCCCCCAATAACTTTCAGTAGGAAGCTTCTGTATGTACATCATGCTGTTGAAGCCCCTAACAAACCCGCTGCGTTGTGACTCATGGTGATCCTATTGTACAGAGTAGATTTGCCATATAGCGTTCCCAAGAATCGCCCGGTGCATCTGAACTGCCAACCTTTTGGTTAGCAGTGGTAGCACTTAATCACTACACTACCAAGTGTTTCTCAATTTGTTCTGCACATAATCCTTTGAGGAGAGTCTAGGACCCTTTCCAGCATTTCACGACCCACGCCTGCGCAGTGGGAGCCAGATGCTCAGGGAGGAAGTCGGCAGGCAGGAAGTTCCGCCCCTTTTACTGCTTTATCTTCCCCTGGGCTCTATCTTGCCGGCCAAGTTTTCCTAGCCACCGGCGGGTTGAATTTTCCCCTTGCTTCGGTCTAAGCTTTCTGCGGCCCCTCCTGCTGCGTCTTTGCGACCCCTGCTCGCTCCACGCGTGGGTTCCGGCTACACTTGCCGCCCGGCATTGGTGCCTCTCCTTTCCGGCCTGCAGCCCGCGGCGCGAGCATCATGGTAGGTACCGTGACGTCACAAGGGGGCGCCCTCGGGAAGCCTGGACCGTTGAGCGTGTTGGGAGCTGGCTGTGGGTCCGGGCTTTGCCTGTGTGGGGTGGCGTTCGGACCAGCTTTAGTTCGTGCGCCTCGACTTCTTTGAGAAGGCACATGGAACAATTTTTTTTTTTCTTCTCCTTATGAGAAAAAAGAGTAAGACGAGAGAGCAGAAAAGGGAAAAGCTAGGTCTCAAGAAGTATTTCCCAGCCGGAGACCAGGCTTTGGGAGGGTGGGTAGGATGCCTTCAACAGTTAACTAGAAGTTCCCAGGAGACCCGGAAGAGGTCAACTAGGAGAGCGGGTCCGGAACACCGAATAGCGCAGCTGCCCTCTGATCCTTCAAGTATGGGGCTCTGTTGAACCTGTACAATCATTTCGGCTCAAACCTTTTCACCTGTCAACTGTGTATTTTTTTTGCTGTGAAGTTTTGAGAACTGCCAGGGATGTGGTGAGGATCCCAATACCAGTATGTGAGAAAAATGACAGGGGAATACTCTGCCCTATCATGTTTCTGTCCACATGATGTTTTATTTCCCCTGTCTATATAGCTCTTCTACTCCTTTTTCAAGTCCCTTGTTGGAAAGGATGTGGTTGTGGAACTAAAAAATGACCTGAGGTAGGTACCTATTTGAACAAATCTGTAGTGGGTAGGTGTTCCCAGGTCCCTGGAACCTTTTTATTTTGATCAGTATAAGATGTCAGAGCAAAGTGGATACAGAAGAAATAATGACCCGACCTGTGCCTTGAAGCTGGGAAGTTAGGTCGTGTCTAGGAAAACAATACGAAGCAATGTATAACCTAAACGGTAAATGCCAAGGTGGAGATAATAAAATTTTTCCTAAATGAACATAGTTTTAGTTTTTGTTGTTAAATTATATATTCCTTTGATCCAAATTAAAGAAATTTAAGAATCAGCTACACAACATACATTTACAGAGATGCTTGTAGCTTTGTGCCGTAGCCAAAAGTTGGGAACACTGTCAGCAGGGAGTTGGTTTATGAAACTGTATTTCCATGCTACACAGTTGTTCCATAGAAATGAGATGTACTGATAAGGAAAGTTGTTGCAGAATAGTATGTGTGCCAGAATATCCCTTTTGTTATAGAAAATGTAGAGGCATTTTAAGACCAGTGCAGTGTCTTTATTCTGTTTATAAATCCTTTATGTCCTTGTATCATTAGCTCTGAATCATCTTTCAAGACTCAGTTAAATGTTCTGCCTTGGACAAACTTCCTGGTCCTGCTAGTAAAGTAGGCCCCTCTATCATTGAGTCTTTTCTTCATAGCGGGTGCTTCTCAAAGTGTAATTTCATGGAAATATATTTACTGTTTAGGGCCTGTCCTCCCTGCAGGACCAGGACCACATTTAGCTCACCACTGTGTACATACCAAGCATAAAGCTGGTGTGTATTTACAAAAAAAAAGAAACCTACTGCTGTCAAGTTGATTCCAACTCATAGTGACCCCAGAGAACAGGGTAGAACTGCTCCTATAGAGTTTCTAAGAAGTGCCTGGCAGATTCAAACTGCTGTTAACATTTTTAATACCACCCTCCAAAATAAATAAATGAAGCACAATTAAAGAGCATTTCTTTTTAGAAAAAAACTATCAGCTACCCTAAACACAAGACACCCACATTCTGTATAGTCTTATGCTTCTTGAAACGTTCATGCACACATGACTGAGAACCATAATTCTAAGGAATTTGAGTTCGATGGTGATGTGCAGGATGGTTAAGATCTGGGTGCCTGATGCTTGGAATAACGTGGAAGAGAGAATGGAGGTATTGCTAGCGAAGGCTGGTAAAGATAGATAATGCTCACGTGGGAGTCAACATTTGTGTGTCTCCATAATAAGAAAACTGTATTTGGTGTACAAATTTGAATATAGTAAAATACAAATTAAATATAAAACCTTAAAATCATTGAAAAAAAACCAGGTTGGAGGTTGGCCTGAATTGAAATACAAAATAATAAGACCTGGGTTTGTAGAAGTCAAACTAGAAAAGGAAAGGCAGAAACGTTAGAAGTTGGCAGAAGACGGAGCTTCATAGGACATAGAGTGAAGAAATATAATTCAGGGTTTGAAGCTACGAGACTAAATTTTTGAAGCCACTGATAGAAATTAAGTTGGGAGAAGGGTAGCATAACTTGGAGCACTGTCGTTTATACAGCATTCCTCATCAATATTTTAGGGGACTGGGGACAGGAGTGGTTGGTAGAATTTTTTTCTTTCTGTGTACAAGACCTCGGTTCAGTTCCCAGCCAGTGCATTTCATGTGCAACCATCACACATCTGTCACTGGAGGCTTTTGTGTTGATGTGATGCTGAACATGTTTCAGTGGAACTACCAGGCCAAGATGGACTAAAAAGAAGAAAGGCCTGGTGATCTCCCAAAAATTGGCCAGTGGAAACCCATATAGATGACAGCAGTTTGGTCTGCAAAGCATCATGGAGATGGCGCAGGAGAACTGGCCAGAATTTCGTTCTGTTGTGCATAAGGTGGCTATATGAGTCACGGGCCAACTTGACAGCAGCTCGCAAGAACACAGATTGGGAGAGCAGATGGCCCCTTATTTCTGCATTTTCAAGAGTAATGCTAGCTACCTTTTTCATATGTAGGGCTTCTGGTTCCAAAGTAATAAATGTTTGAGCATTAGACCTGAAATCCCAGCTTATTTCTTTTAAAGTCAGGAAAGTTAGACAGTCTCTCTGAGCCCCACATGGTGGTAGCTACCTTGTAAGATGATTGTAAAGATTACAAATACTATATGGAATATAGGTCTAATGTTTAACAGTTGTTTAATGGTAGCTATTAAGAGTGGGTTAGTTTAGAGAAGGACAATGTGGGGTCTAAAATGATGCACCATTCTTGAAGCTTTGTCTTTTTTACTCTAGGGCTTAGAAATGTCCCTTTTGATCCATCTTTGGATCATGTTTTTAGTACTTTTCCCAACCGTGTCCTCCTCTTAGCTCTGAAGTCACCTCATGTTTATTGACTTTGTTGTAAACAAATTTGTCCTTTTCCCTCCCTCTGCCCCTAACAGCATCTGTGGAACGCTCCATTCTGTGGATCAGGTGAGATACAGCAAGTGCCCAGAATTGGGTCTTGGGGAAGGAGAGGAGAGAGCCTGAGGGCTGGATGTTTGCATCTGGTGTCAAGGGTTAATGATGATATTCTATCTTTTTTTAGTATCTCAACATCAAACTAACTGACATCAGTGTCACAGACCCTGAGAAATACCCTCACATGGTAAGTTGGGGAGGTGAAGAAGGAACATTTTCAAAAGTAGGAGGCCTTTGGGTGGGTAGAGTATATTTTTCAAGGTGTTTTCATGTTAATCAATCTTTGTCTAGTTATCAGTGAAGAACTGCTTCATCCGGGGCTCAGTGGTTCGCTATGTGCAGCTGCCAGCAGATGAAGTCGACACACAGTTGCTCCAGGATGCAGCAAGGAAGGAGGCCCTGCAGCAGAAACAGTGATGTTTCCTGCTCTACTTCCCCTCCCTTTTACACTGGTGACCCATAACCTGTATCCCAGCCCTGGGCCCGTCTCAGCCATAGGGCTGTATTTTTTTTGGTTGGTTGATTTTTAATAGTGAAGCCTTATTCTTTTTTATTAAGGATGAGTGGATGAGAGAAGTAACAGTGGGGAGCAAGTATCCTCTGTTGAGAAAGGCAGGATAAGTAGGGTGGGAACTGCAAAGCCATCCCAGTCCCCAACACCTGCTCACTCCCTACCCTGGAAATTGTAGGAGAGCCTCATTGATCTCTCCAGGGCAGGATGTGCTTCTTTGGGGGATGGAAGGAATCTGTCCCGCATCGGGAATAAAATTTATGATGCAAATTTGAGTTGTAGTTTTGTGGTATGTCTTTTTGGGTAGGAACCGTTGGGGTGGGAACAGGGAGCTGATGCTGGATTCATTCAAGCCCTGTTACCCTCCATTCCTACAGCGAAGAATGCAACCCAGCTACACAGCATTATCTGCCACTGCTCCCCTTTGTATAAACCATATCATACCTGGACCACATACCATGTTGCCCGAACATGCTCCTCCTACATACTCCTCCTGGCCTTTTACTTACAGTATATGTATAACTGGAGAGCTTTGCCACTGTAGTGTCATACCAGTCAATAGTGTAACCCAAAGCCAAACCAAACCCACTGCCATGGAGTCAATTCTGACTCACAGCATCTCTATAGGACAGAGTAGAACTGCCCTTAAAGTTTCCGAGGAGTGTGTGGCAGATTCAAACCACTAACCCCCTTGGTTAGCAGACATAGCACTTAACCACTACACCACCAGAGTGGGTAACAAATCCCAGGCTACATGCAGCTTCATCTTAGGGGAATCTCCACTCCTTTCACTGGTCTGTTCGGACCCCAGCTGTTCCATGTTGCCTTTGCCTCTTCCCCAGTGACCAGGACTAGCTCAGTGCCTACAGGCCTCTTCTGTTTCTACTGCCATCCAGGTGATTCCAACTTATAGTGACCATATACCAAAGAAACCAAACCCACTGCTGTCGAGTCGGGGTCCGACTCAGTGACTCTAGAGGTCAGAGTAGAACTGCCCCATAGAGTTTACAAGGAGCAACTGGCAGATTGGAACTGCCAAACATTCGGTTAGCAGACACAGCACTTATCCGCCATGCCACCAGGGCTTCTCTTGTTTCGTGGGTCTGTTAATTCTTTACACCTCACAAACTGCAGGGAAGAGCTATCTTTAATCCAGCAGAAAAAAGACAAATACCAAGGGCGGGACCCAGGAAGTCTCAAGAAACTCCAGTGAACCTCCATATTAAAAGGCCTTTTACTGCCCTCACGACATGGCGATGACAGACTGCATGGTGCCTGCAGAGGGTCCTTCTGGGCAGCACCACCTCTCTGCTTCAGGTGTGCCCAGGCTCTCAGAAACCAGGACCAAAGGCCAACCTGTGTACTGCAATTGCGTTCCATAGCTTCGGAGTGCCCTTCCACTTAAGTGACAGTTAATGCTATGAGACACGCAGTCTGTGAGATGTTTTGGGTTTCTTCCTCAACTCAGCCAAACCGGCAGTCTTTCTGATTAAGAAGGTAAACAGAAACACCTGACCTAGCTTGCATTGGGTAGTTACAACTAGAAACTAGAATATTCATGAAGCAAATGAGTTCCCGCCACAGGCAGAAAATTCACCCCAAAGGAAGGACCACAAAGGCCACCTAGTAAACAAGTAAGGCTCAGGAAGGAGGCTGGACTCCCGTGTCCCTGGCAAAGCGGACCTCTCCCTCCCCAGCAGGGCTGCAGAAGCCAGCTTCGGCCAGCACAGTGCCTGCGGCTTTACAAGTCACCCACTGGGCGCCGCCCTCCCCGAACCGCCCGGCAACGCGCTGCTTCCGGCCGGCCCGGAGGTCCCGTGCGGGGTGCCCGCGGCGGCGCCTGACTGCTGCGTTGTCCCGGGGACTCCCTCTCCTGCCTGTGCCTGCGCCCCGCGCCGTTCTTCTCGACCGCGGCCTCCAACGGCGGCTCGTCCCCGAGGCAGTGCCGCTCCGGAGCAGGGGCCACACATGCAGGCGGGACGCGCGGCCGCCCGCGTCAGGACCCGCGGGCCCGGAAACGCTCGCTGTCATAAAGGTTGCGGGGGGACACGTGGGAGCCGGGAGTCCGGAAGGCGGTCGCAGAAAGCAAATTCGCCCGAAAGACCGCCACCACCACCACCTCCTCCCCCATCTGTCGGACTCCGTGGTCTGGGCCGTCTGGCCCAGCCCGCCGCGGCCCAGCCCGGCCTAACCACCTCCCTGTAGTACGTACAACGAGGCCTCTACGTGCGTCCCACCGGACGCCGAAAGCCCCCCAACACTCCGGAAGACCGTGGGCTGGGAATGCCGCCCGCCTCTGCCTCAGGCGCTCGGTAGCAGAGCCCACGGTTCCTGAGGCCGTGTCAGACCCCTCACCCTGGGGATCTCGGGCGCCTCAGGCAGAGGAGTACCTATGAGAGGGCCTTTTCCTCTAATAGGACCCCTCTGGATCCCTCATCTTATCCTGTCTGTCTCTCTCTAGGTTTTTCCACCTCGTTCGGAGCCCCTGAATAGCCATGTCCGTCCTATACGTCTCCCCTCACCCAGATGCTTTCCCCAGCCTCCGAGCCCTTATAGCTGCGCGCTATGGGGAGGCTGGAGAAGGTCCTGGATGGCGGGGTGCCCGTCCCCGCATCTGTCTTCAGCCGCCTCCAACCAGCAGGACACCCTTTCCCCCACCTCGCCTGCCTGCACTGGAACAAGGGCCTGGCGGACTCTGGGTGTGGGGGGCCACAGCGGTGGCCCAGCTGCTGTGGCCAGCAGGCCTGGGGGGCCCTGGAGGTAGCCGAGCAGCTGTCCTGGTCCAACAGTGGGTCAGTTATGCCGACACAGAGCTCATACCAGCTGCCTGTGGGGCAACACTGCCAGCCCTAGGACTCCGAAGCTCTGCCCAGGACCCCCAGGTGAGTGCAGAGAAAGAAATGGAGGTTCAGAGAAAAGGATTGAAGTGGATAATGAGAAGGAAAATATTCTCTCACATGCGGAAAAACTTACAGTAACCCTGAGCACGTTTGTTACACGCCCCAGCCTTACTTTCCCCGATGTCTGCGAAAGGAAAGTGATGTAATGATCTGCCTCACTGAGTAGCTGAGAAGATGGAAGGATGCATAGCCTAGTGCCTTGCTCTTTAAAGGCTAAGAAAGAAATGTTCGATGTGTCGGAAACTACCAGGGATTATGAGGCTTACTCTGAAATGGGGGGAAAGACTGCATTAGGGAGAGGTGATTTAGATGTGGGCAGTGTGGGAAGAGGTGACAGTTGCTAGGAGAACACGAATGAGAAAAATGGGTAAGAAACGAGATAACTTGAATGGATCACTCCCCTGCACTGTAAATGTTTCTGCAGCCTGAGTGTTTTTGTAGCTACTAGCAGATCATTAAGCATGTGGTAGATATTTTAGTATTTCAACTGAATAGATAGCCCTGTAGTGTAGACCCTGGCTTGCTCCTTGAAATCCTGGTCACCATGTTTAAAAAAGAGAGCCACCGTCTCCCAGAACACTCTGCCCTCTCACCCTGCTGTTTTTCTCCATAGTAATTAAGGAAAAAAAAATACGGTATTACGTTATATATTCACTCATCCTGTTGTGTCGTCTACTAAAAAGGCAAGGGCTTGGTCTAATTGGTACGGTTCTTTCCTCACTTTGAAGCAGTGTCTGGCATTGCTGTGGTGTTAGTGCTGGCTTGTGGCGACCCCATGTGTGTCAGATTAGAATTGCTCCACAGAGTTTACTTTTTTTTTGATTTATTAGTTGTTTCTCCTCCAGGAGAAACTATTTATTAGCCCACATAGTCGTGTTGCATAATCGAGAAACACAGGTGAGTGACAACTTCTATAACTATCCAAAGAATTCTTTATGTTCCAGTATTAGTACTCTAAAACACCCAGCTTTCCTTATCTCTCAGAATTTTTCATGGAATTATAACTTCTGCAGAAATCCATATATTCTGGTTTTTTTTTTTTTTTTTGGTGCAGCTATTACAAATTTACAGAGAGCTGCAATCCCCAGGAACATAAGAGGTGCTCCAGCAATATGAATGTGCAGACGCTTGGCCAGACGGCCTTGCATCTTAGGGTTCATCAGTATGCTGTAAGACATGATAGTTCTTCTCTCTCAGCACCAGTGTCCTTCCTGACTGACAGAAAATCCATGGGGTTTTCAGTGGTTGAGTTTTTAGGAATAGATCAGCAGCCCTTTCTTCTGAGGCACCTCTGGGTGGACTTGAACTGCCAGTCTTTTGGTTAGCAGCTGAGCGTGTTAACCATTTTCACCTTCCTGGGACACCTGTTGAAACCCTAGTGGCGTAGTGGTTAAGTGCTACAGCTACTGACCAAAACGTTCACATTTCAAATCCACTGGGCATTCCGTGGAAACTCGGTGAGGAAGTTCTACTCTGTCCTGTAGGGTCACTATGAGTCAGGATCAACTTGAGAGCAATAGGTTTGGTTTTGGGGGGTGACCCCTGTCAGGCACATTACCAAAAACTAAACCTGTTGCCGTAAAGTAGGTTTCAACTCACAGCAGTGCTGTAGGGCAGAGCAGAAGTACTACTGTAGGGTTTCCAAGGCTGTAATGTTTATGGAAGCAAACCAACTCATCTTTCTTCTGTGGAGCAGCTGGTGAGTTACAGCTGCTGACCCTTAGGTTAGCAGCAGAACTCTTAACCACTGTGCTGCCAAGCTTGTAGTAGGTGCTTAATTAGTATTTGTGGAAGCAGTTAACTTGTTGCATCAGCTACTGATGTGTTCCTGATAGCATCTGGTAGGTAATAAGTAGGGGTTTGTTAAATGAAATGGAGAGGGAACATTTTTGTTATGACCACTTGAGAGGCAACTGGCCTCAGGGGTTTGTAGGATTAGAGGGAGGCCAAGTAGATGAGTTTCCAAGGGCCAGATGGGGATTGAAGTGGATCAGGCTTGTCTTACACCCCTTCTTCTTCCTGACAGGCTGCAGTGGGGGCCCTGGGCCGGGCCCTGAGCCCCTTGGAGGAGTGGCTTCGGCTGCATACGTACCTGGCTGGGGAGGCCCCCACACTGGCTGACTTGGCAGCCGTCACAGCCTTGCTGCTGCCTTTCCGATACGTGAGTCACCGGGGCCTGAAGAAGAATGAGGGCAGCTCCCCTTGGGCTTCACTGTGACTAAGGGTGGCTCATTTCTTTTCCTTGTCCCAGGTCCTGGACCCGTCAGCCCGCCGGATCTGGGGTAATGTGACTCGATGGTTTACCACTTGTGTCCAGCAGCCAGAATTCCGGGCCGTGCTGGGAGAGGTGGTTCTGTATTCAGGGGCCAGACCCCTCTCCCAACAACCAGGTGAGGAATGGTGAGGGTAGAAGGAGTGAGATTCTCTGGGGCCTTCATGCAGCTCACTACATCTTTTGTCTCAGGAATGGCAGAATTGCCGGGGCAGGGGCTTAGAGAGGGTATGATGGAAGCATCAGTATGGAGGAACCCTCAGGCGACTGGAAAAGCCCATCTGAAACATAGCGACATCTTCCTGGAGGGTCCCTAGCAGACTCCAGCTGAGTCTGCCTTTCTGTGCCACTCTCCAGGCCCTGAGGTCCCAGCACCCCCAAAGACAGCTGCTCAGCTCAAGAAAGAGGCCAAGAAACGGGAGAAGATAGAGAAATTCCAGCAAAAGCAGAAGATTCAGCAACAGCAACCACCTTCAGGAGAGGTGAGAGACTGAGGGTGGAGCTGACAAGAAGGCTGGGGCCTCGGGTGGGGTGGCTACTGTCTGGGACCCTGTCTTTTTGCCCCCAAGCAGAAGAAACCCAAACCAGAGAAGAAGGAGAAACGGGATCCTGGGGTCATTACCTATGATATCCCAACACTTCCTGGGGAAAAAAAAGGTACTGGGATGGGGAAGGGATAGCTAACCTTCACCTCAATTTTTCTTTGTCGCTTCTCCCAAACTTTTGTCCCTTCTTGCTTCATCCTTACTCCCACCTCTTTGCTTGGTGAGGTCTCAGATTCCTCAGACACCCAGTGCTGCCTTATAATGTGAGCGAGAGGCTCAGAGCTGCCTCTGCTGGCCTGCCTCCTTCCCAGCTCCTCCCAGTCTTGGCACTGATCCCACCTCCCCTGTTCCCCAGATGTCAGTGGCACCATGCCCGACTCCTACAGCCCTCAGTATGTGGAGGCTGCCTGGTACCCTTGGTGGGAGCAGCAGGGCTTCTTCAAGCCAGAGTATGGGGTGAGTGGGCACTGCTACCCAGGCCTAGAGGGGACAGAGGAGGGAAGGGCAGGCTGAAGGACACATCACTTGGGAGGAGGTGGGGCAAGGCAACGTGAGGCCTTAGTGTGTATCCCATCCCTCCACCATCACCAGCGTTCCAGCGTCTCAGCACCAAATCCCCAAGGCGTCTTCATGATGTGCATTCCACCCCCCAATGTGACAGGCTCCCTGCACCTGGGCCATGCACTCACCAACGCCATCCAGGACTCTCTGACCCGATGGTGAGCTCCTGTCCTTTCTCTGAGCTGAGCTAGTCCTTTCTGTCTTCTCTCCCAACTCCTGTGGCTCCCTTTCTTCCTGACTGGTGCCCTCTCTCTGTCAACTTTATTTTATTTTAGTAATTTATTTTTGTTATTGTTGAGAACATATGTGGGAAAATACATGACAGTTCAACAGTTACTATATATACAATTTAGTGACATTAATTACTCTTTTCAAGCTGTGTAACCATTCTCAGCCTCCTCTTCTGAGTTGTTCCTCCAGCGCTAACATAAACTGTCTCCTGGGTTCCTATCTGATCTTTGGAGTTGCTGTTGTCAGTTTGATCCTCTGTAGATAGTTTTTGAAAGAGCATAATGCCCAAGGCAGACATTTTTTAGTCAGATTAAACTATTGTTTGGTTTTTAGACTTCAGGGAATATTTGTATTTTTTTTTAATTGTATTTTAATTGAAAGTTTATAATTCAAGTCTGTTTCTCATCCAAAAACTTACACACATTATGTGTCTCTACCTACTCTCCCCATCCTGTGACAGCACACTGCTCCCCTCCACCCCTTATTTCCTGTGTCCATTCAACCAGCTCTGGTCCTCTTCTGTTCTCGTCTCATCTCCAGACAGGAGCTGCCTGGTTAGCCTCCTGGATTTAGTTAAGCCAATAAGCACACTGTTGTATTCTTTTATGACTTACAGACCAATCTTTGCTGAGAAGTTGGTTTCTAGAATGATTTCACTTCTAGGCTAACAGAGAGCCCATGGGTTATGTCTTCAAGGGACCATCCAATCCATCAGATACCAATTCCGGTCTTTTTTTTTTTTTTTTTTTTTACAACAGTTCAGGTTCTGTATCCCACATTTCTCTTGTTCCATCAGGGACTCTGTTGAGTTCCTGGAAGAGGAGTCATTGGTGGTAGCCAGGCACATCTAGATCTTCCAGTCTCATGTTGAGGTTGTTTCTGGTTTGTGTAGCCCTTTCTGTCTCTTGGGCTCATATTTTCCTTGTCTTTGATAGTCTTCATTCTCTCTTGTTGCGGGTAGGTTGAGAACAATTTATGCTTCTTAGATAACTGCTTGTTAGCTTGTAAGACTCCATACATTACTCTCAGAGTAGGATGCAGAACATTTTCTTAATACTGGTAATGCTAACTGACCAGGGTATACCCTGCAACCATGGTCTCTTGAAGTGTTTGGTTGTATTGAGAACCCTTCTTAGCTTTTGGTTTCATCCATTTGTGCTGATTTCTCCTCTCCTGTGTGTTCTCCCTTCTTTCCCTAAAAAAATTCTTAAGTAATGTCAAATAAATAAATTCCCCTCTTTCTCCCTCCTCACCCTTACAACCATCAAAGACTGACATTTTTCTGTGTTTAAACTTTGTCTAGAATCTTCAGGGGGTATTTTTGGTGTAAGGTTTAAAGATCATCTCGGGGCAGTAGTTTCAGGGGTTCTTCCACCATTCATGGCTCTAGAAAATCTAGAGTCCATGAGAATTTGAAATTCCGTTCTGCGTTTTCCCCATTTTGATCAGTATTCTTCTGTAGGCAGACTTGGAACAGGATTCTGTTCTGAATGACTGTTTTAAGTTGATAGTGATGTAAGTGAAATACTTTTTTAAAAAAGTTTCAATTGTTACCTAGTTATTGTTAACTTAGTATCTTTATAAATCTGATTTTTGTTTTTCTTTGGGAGTTGGAAGCATTGCATGCCAGCATTTGCAAGTGAACATCTGAAAATTTAACATCAGCAAACCACATGCTGCAACAATGTACCCGCCCCGCCAAAAAGGTCATAAATGCAGTAGGTCATAAGTGGAATATGTCATAAGTCAGGGACTGTCTGTATAGATAGAATCACTGGTCACAATATTCAGTAGTTGTAGTCAAGCACTATCCAGTTTTAGTCTCATGGCAAAAGAGGCAGATTGCTTGTGGAGGCATTTAACCACCCATTTCATTTACTTCTGCTATTCCTGATTCTCCTTTTCCCTCTTTTGCTAGGAGAACAGGAACAGAGAAACACTAGAAATATATTAGTAGGCCAGTTAATTTGGGATGTCCCATGAAATCATGATCCTAAACTTCCAAATCAAGGACCCAAATCTCTTGAGGTATTAGAGTGTACATAACCAGCCTCAGCAGCCAGTGTTGGTGGTGGTGGTGGTTGTAAATATCTATCAAACAGCTTTGGCCAGTTCTAATTTTTACAGGTGTACAATGTATTGATAACAGTTACTGTAATCAGCTGTGCCATCCCTTCTCCTCTAACGGCCGTCAGCTCTGCCCCCTGGTGGCGATACGCCTCTCTTTCTTGGTCCTTCCCCTCTGATCCATAGCTTCTTCCTTTGGTCAAGTAACCCCATCCAGCACTCTGCCTTGTGGGCTCTTTCCTTCTTTACTTTTTACTGAAAATTGTGTTATTATGACTCAAACAAGAAATGTTTTAATGCAGTATCGTAAGAATTGTGAAGTCTTAAGTTTCTTTGATAACTGAGTTTCTTAGTGCAGCAATAATGGAAATAAAAGTGGGTGGTGTTAATAAACAGAAGTTTGTTTCCTCACTGTCTATCATTGTTGTGTGCTGTGGAGTCATTTCCAATTCATAAAAAAAAACAAACACTGCCATCAAGTTAGTTTTAACTCATAGCGACCCTATAGGATAGTAGAACTGCCCCATAGAGTTTCCAAGGAGAGCCTGATGGATTCAGACTGCATACCCTTTGGTTAGCTGCTGTAGCACTTACCCAGTGTGCCGCCAGGGTTTCCTATGACCAAATAAAACAGCCCTTAGGCTGTGCTAGGCTGTAGTCCTTACAGGCACAGATGGCAAGGTCTTTTATCCCATGGAGCCACTGGCGGTTCAAACTGCCAGCTTTTTTGGTTAGCAGAAGAGTGCTTAACCTCTGTGCTACAAGGGCTCCTTGTTCTCTCAGAGTAAGATGCTGGAAGTCCAAATTCAGCACACTGGCTTTATGGGAAGACTTCGTGTCACATCTACTAGCTAGGTTATCCGTCCTCACCAACCAGATGTGCCACTGTTAACAAAGATCACATCTGCCTGGGTCTGTTTCTGGTCCCCCTTTTGTTCCCATCACTATTCCTTTGTTTTTCTGTGCTGGCTTAGTTTTAATAATCATAAATCTTTCCTTGATCTGCTGTACAGTGGGACCAGAACAACCTCTTGTTCTCCTTTTTTTAAATCACCTCAGGTGTTCCTGCACATCTTTCTGACAAATTTTTAGAACCAGGAGGGGTTTAAATTTTACACGCTCTTCCTTACAGTCTATTCCATTGAGTCCCTGCCCACAAGCACCTTCACCCTTTGGGCCTCACCCTTCACCCTTTGGGACTCACCCACAGGCTCAGCCTGTGAGTGAACCTGGTCCTCCACCTGCCTCCCGTAGGCACCGCATGCGCGGGGAGACCACCCTGTGGAACCCTGGCTGTGACCACGCGGGCATTGCCACCCAGGTGGTGGTGGAAAAGAAACTGTGGCGTGAGCAGGGGATGAGCCGACACCAGCTGGGCCGCCAGGCCTTTCTGCAGGAGGTCTGGAAGTGGAAGGAGGAGTGAGTATGTAGCA
Organism: Heterohyrax brucei; assembly: GCA_028571685.1. Lineage (NCBI taxonomy): Eukaryota > Metazoa > Chordata > Mammalia > Hyracoidea > Procaviidae > Heterohyrax > Heterohyrax brucei. The sequence continues at coordinate 49,839,206 of CM053144.1, read as the reverse complement.
TCTGTGTGAGCATCGCAGCCCTGCCTCCTTCCCCATCCCAGAAAAGACATCAGTCACCTGGGGCAACTCCTGGCTGTAGGAGGCAGAGCCCTTCACAGAGGCTGAGGGTCAGTTGGCTCCCAAGCTGAAATCAAGTCACAAGAATGAATGGCCCACATGCTGCCATGTCAGCGCTCCTGTCTCCCTCCAGCCCAGGACTCCTTGTTGATCCTGGCCTGTCTGGCTGTCCACTTCCAGGAAAGGGGACCGAATTTACCACCAGCTGAAGAAGCTTGGCAGCTCCTTGGACTGGGATCGAGCCTGTTTCACCATGGATCCTGTGAGTGGAAGGTGTCTTGGGCAGGGGCAGTGGGCAGAACCTACCTGCTGCACCCAGGAGGGGAGCCACTCAGGAAAGCACTGAGGCCCCACTGCAGTTGTCACATCACTCCCAGCCCTCATTGTGGCTCCTCTGTGAACTAGACCCTCTAGCCATGCACAAGGCTCCATGACCAGGTCTCCTGCTCCCATGGAGCCTGAGCTTTCATGATTGTCCGCACCAGCACTGTCCCCTGCTGTTACCAGCATCACCACACTTGTTCCCTGCCCTGTGTTCGCCTTATTCCCTCTACCCCTCCAGAAAAGGGCTCCTCCCCTCCAGCCCACAAAGGGGTCTGTGTGCTAGGAGGCAGGTCTTGAGCCTTGTTCCGGTCTGGCCAGGGCTCTCTGGAGCTTGCTGCCTTGCTGTCCAGGCCTGTGGACCCCATGGCTCATTTCTCTGACTCCCTTCCACTCCACCCAGAAACTCTCAACGGCTGTGACAGAGGCCTTTGTCCGGCTCCACGAGGAAGGAGTCATCTATCGCAGCACCCGCCTTGTCAACTGGTCCTGCACCCTCAATTCTGCCATCTCTGACATCGAGGTATAGCCCTCCTTTCCCAGACCCTCCCCATCTCCGCTCAGCCCTAGCCCCTGGGCCACTTGTATTAATACCTGTCCCCCAGGTGGATAAGAAAGAGCTGTCGGGCCGCACCCTGCTCTCCGTGCCTGGCTACAAGGAGAAGGTGGAGTTTGGGGTCCTTGTGTCCTTTGCCTACAAGGTCCAAGGCTCAGGTGGGAGCCTGGGCACCAGGATTCTGGGGTGAGTGGAGTGGGGGCATGAGAAGGGGCCAGGCTGAGACCGCAAGGCTGCTTGTTACCCCAGACGATGGTGAGGAGGTAGTGGTGGCGACGACGCGAATCGAGACAATGCTGGGTGATGTGGCTGTGGCGGTGCATCCCAAAGATCCCAGATACCAGGTTGGTGGGGACACTGCCCACAGGTGGAGGTGGGTTAGGGCGGGGACTGAAACCCCTGGAAGAAGATGAAAAAGGATAAACTGTCTCCTAGCCCCTTTCCTGACCCGGAAGATAGAACCCTCAGTGCCCATTTGAGGGGTTTGAGTGTTGGGATAGCCAGAGCCATGAGTAGGTGGGATTCTGGCCCAGCCCTTAGTACATTTTTGACATTGGCTGTCCCCAGCACCTGAAGGGGAAGAGTGTCATCCACCCATTCCTGTCTCGGAGCCTCCCCGTTGTCTTTGATGATTTTGTGGACATGGAGTTTGGCACAGGTGAGCAAGGGGCTGGTCCTGTGGGAAGCAGAAGAGTGGAGCCCATGTGGCACTGCCAGCTATCTATCCATCCTCTCTTAAAGAAAAAAGAAACTGAGCTTCAACTGCATAGGCTGAACTTGGGCTGGGTCTCTGGGAACTGTATCAGGGAATTAGTAGGGAGGCTGAGGGCAGCCTGGGAGCACAGCTTTCAGCAAAAGCAAGGCAATATGGAGGGGACGCTGCCTAGGACCCCATGTGCTCCCCCAGGTGCGGTGAAGATCACCCCTGCACACGACCAGAATGACTATGAGGTTGGGCAACGCCATGGGCTGGAGGCCATCAGCATCATGGACTCACACGGGGCCCTCATCAATGTGCCCCCGCCTTTCCTGGTGAGGCTGCTGGGGCCTGGGGCCTAGGCTGGGGAGGAGGGAGGGGTGTCTCCGCACAGCCTTGACAAGCCCTCTCCCACCCAGGGCTTGCCCAGGTTTGAGGCCAGGAAGGCAGTCCTGGCAGCACTGAAGGAGCAGGGACTGTTCCGTGACATAAAAGACAACCCCATGGTGGTGCCACTTTGCAAGTAAGGCTGGGGCAGGGCAGGAGTGGGAGGGGCCGCTCGCTCTTGAGGGCGCTGACCACCCGGTGTGCACCCTAGCCGTTCCAAGGATGTGGTGGAGCCTCTTCTTAGGCCACAGTGGTACGTGCGCTGTGGGGAGATGGCCCAGGCTGCCAGTGCTGCAGTGACAAGGGGTGACCTCCGCATCGTGCCCGAGGCACATCAGCGGACGTGGCACACCTGGATGGACAACATTCGGTGCGTAGAAACTCAGAGTTGGGGGAACTGGGTGAGGGGTGAGCAGAGCCCAGGCCAGGGCACCGGCCTGTCCTCCCTGACCCTTTTACTCCCACCCAATCCCACCATCTGCAGGGACTGGTGTATCTCCCGGCAGCTGTGGTGGGGCCATCGCATCCCAGCGTACTTCATCACCATTGACGACCCCACGGTGCCCCCTGGGGAGGTAAAGCTGGAGCCATGGCTGGGCACTGTAACATCTGGGGTAGCTGTGCATTCCTTGGGGACTTGGTTTTGGTAGGGGTCAGGGCTTTAAGGGTTCAGGGACCAAGATAGAGGCACCCCTGTGGGTGCTTATCCCACCCTTGCAGGACCCTGATGAGAGGTATTGGGTGAGTGGGCGCAGTGAGGCCGAGGCCCGGGAGAAGGCAGCCAAGGAATTTGGAGTATCTGCTGACAAGATCAGCCTCCAGCAAGGTAAGGCAAGCCCTGGGAGTCAGGGCAGAGTTGGGGCTCTGACTCTGATCCTCCCTCACCCCCTCTGACCTCTGACTTTTGGTCTCCTTCAGATGAGGATGTTTTGGACACTTGGTTCTCCTCTGGCCTCTTCCCTTTCTCCATCCTGGGCTGGCCAAACCCGGTGGGTTCTCTGGTTAGGGTAAGGGTGGCGGGGGGACTTGGAGGTGGGTACTTGACTACCTATCATGCCTTTCTCTGCCCTCAGTCAGAAGACCTGAGTGTATTCTACCCGGGGACACTGCTGGAGACAGGCCATGACATCCTATTCTTCTGGGTGGCCCGGATGGTCATGCTTGGCCTGAAGCTCACCGGCAGGCTGCCTTTCCAAGAGGTGTTAAGACTTCCCAGACCCTTCTCGTAGTCCACCGGTCTTAGCATGGCTAGGGCTTGAGGCAGAGCTTCTGTAGAGGACAGCGGGACGGCATGGGGGTATTCAGACTCACAGGCCTTCTTGCCACCTGCCCCATAGGTCTACCTCCATGCCATTGTCCGAGATGCCCACGGCCGGAAGATGAGCAAATCTCTAGGCAATGTCATTGATCCCCTGGACGTCATCTATGGAGTCTCCCTACAGGTGCGCCTGGGTGATGGGCTAGGCCATGAGGGGCTGTGGAGCTGCAGTCATGGCCATTAACACTCCCATCTCTACCCTCAGGGCCTCCACGACCAGTTACTGAACAGCAACCTGGATCCCAGCGAGGTGGAGAAGGCTAAAGAAGGGCAGGTATGAAAAAAGGTGGAAACAACCTAAATGTCCATTGATGGATACCAGGAACCAAACTCACTGCCTTTGTGTCCCTTCTGACTCACAGTGACCCTGTAGGACAGTATAACTGACCCCATAGGATTTCCAAGGAGCAGCTGGTTGATTCAGACTGCTGGCCCTTTGACTAGCAGCCAGTCTGTTAATCAGTGTGCCACCAGGACTGTGCTGAATGGATAAGCAAATGTGTTACATACACACGATGGAACACTCCCCAGCCATGGAGAGAATGGAGTTATGATGCGTGCAACAACATGAATCAGCCTTGAAAATAGTATGCTGAGTGAGCTAACTGGGTCACTGAAGGACAAACACATGATCCCACTCATATGAAATAACCTAGAGTAGGCAAATACTGAGCAACCAAAGTTTATTAGTGGTTCTGAGGTGGGGGTGGGAATGGGGAGAGAGGGCGTCACTGCTTCCGGGACACTGTGATTCTGTTAAGGATGATGGAGAAATCTGAGAAGACTAATGGTGGGGGTTGTGGAACACGATGAACGTAACTGTTGTCACTGTATATGTATAAAGTGTGAAAAAAAAAAGAATGTTGTAGTGGTAAATGTTTTATTTTTACCCCAATTAAACAATAAACAGGCAGATATGGAGGTGGGGCTGGCTGAGGATGTCACCTCTCTGTCTCCTCCCTGTAGAAGGCCGACTTCCCGATGGGGATTCCTGAGTGTGGCACTGACGCTCTCCGGTTTGGACTTTGCGCCTACACATCCCAGGGTATGGCCCCACAGCCTCTCGGTCAGCTGTCTCCTTCCTCCTCCTCTGAGGCTCAGCCCTCTCCTTCTCCATAGTAGCTCTTGATGGGGTCGGGTTGGGGAGTGATTTGGTGAGGACCTCACACTTCACCACCACCCAGGCCGGGACATCAACCTGGATGTGAACCGGATATTGGGTTACCGACACTTCTGCAACAAGCTCTGGAACGCCACCAAGTTTGCCCTCCGCGGCCTTGGAAAGGACTTCGTGCCATCACCTACCTCTGAGGTGAGGGCCTGGTTTGTGGGGAGGCAGGCTATACCCCATCACTCCATCATCAAGCCCATGTTGTGGCATGATCACAGCCAGCCCTCACCCCAGAGGAGCCTCCATACATTTAAGGGGACAGGTGGACACAGGGACACACTGGTTACAGGGAAAGCTTAAGGGTTGGGGGCACTCTCTAGAAGTGGCTGAGGCCTGTCCCAGATACTAGGCGTGTGTTTGGTTGCTTTTGACCCCATTTGACTCCCATCTTCCTGGGTTAAGAGCCCCCATCTCCGTGGGTTAAGAGCCCCCATCTCCGTGGGTTAAGAGCCCCCAGTTCTGTTCCCTGCCGTATGGAGCCCCCTGGATAATATGTCCACTTCTTTCCTAAGCCTGGAGGCCACGAGAGCCTGGTGGACCGCTGGATCCGCAGCCGGCTGACCGAAGCCGTGAGGCTCAGCAACCAAGGTTTCCAGGCCTATGATTTCCCAGCTGTCACCACCGCCCAGTACAGCTTTTGGCTGTATGAGCTCTGTGATGTCTACCTGGTGAGAAGGAGAAAGTGGGGCTTGCAAAAAGGGCAGAGGTATGGGGAACAGCAGAGCCCAGGGCCCAGCTTTGCCACTAGTGAGCCATGAGACCTGAGCTATCCTTTCTCCCACCCTGACCTCCTGTACCCTAGGAGTGCCTGAAGCCTGTGCTGAATGGGGTGGACCAGGTGGCAGCTGAGTGTGCCCGCCAGACCCTCTACACTTGCCTGGATGTTGGCCTGCGGCTGCTGTCACCCTTCATGCCCTTTGTGACAGAGGAGCTATTCCAGAGGCTGCCCCGGCGGACTGCAGAAGCTCCCCCTAGCCTTTGTGTTACTCCCTACCCAGAGCCCTCAGAGGTATGGGGTGTGGCCTAGACGGGGGTCTCCGGCCTTTACTGTCAGCCTCCCTCACCCCCTCCTCTGCCCCACAGTGCTCCTGGAAGGACCCCGAGGCAGAAGCCACCCTTGAACTGGCACTAAGCATCACAAGAGCTGTGCGCTCCCTGCGTGCGGACTACAACCTCACCCGCACCAGGCCTGACTGTGAGCCTCAGGCCCCATGCTCACCCCATCCCACAGGCCCTGACACCCACTCTGGTGACCCTGTATCAGGCTGCAGCTGCCAGTCAGCACCTTCTCTCCCGGCAGGTTTCCTGGAAGTAGCTGACGAGACCACAGGCGCCCAGGCCTCAGCTGTGTCGGTCTATGTGCAGGCGCTGGCTAGTGCAGGCGTAGTGGCTGTCCTGGCCCTGGGGGCTTCTGCACCACAGGGCTGTGCTGTGGCCCTGGCCTCTGACCGCTGCTCCGTCCACCTGCAGCTGCAGGGGCTGGTGGACCCAGCCCGAGAGCTGGCCAAGCTGCAGGCCAAGCGTGGGGAGGTGCAGCGGCAAGCCCAACGTCTGCGTGAGCGCCAGGCTGCCCCTGGCTACCCAGCCAAGGTGCCCCGCAATGTTCAGGAGGCAGACACTACCAAGGTGTGTGGTGGGGAGTGCCCTTGATGTTTGTTTCCCCAGCAAGTCCATTTATCACCAAGCCCAGGCCAAGAGGCTGGCCTCTTCCTGGGGAAATGTGGAGGGACCACATAGCCCAGGCCTGTGAGCATGTGTAGGATCTGTGTGCAGGTGGTCGTGGAATCCCTCTTACAGTGCCTGGAGGGCATAGCCTAGGACTAAACAGGAAGTAGAGGTGGAGGGTGGAGGCCAGCTTAGAACTGAGCATCCCGCCCACAGTAGGCCCCTTAACATCCCCACTGCTATCCTGAAGATGGAATCTTACAGACCCAGGGCAGGGCTCAGGACCCCATATGCAGTCAATGATCTCCAGGTCTACTTCAGAGCACACTGGGTGTGCCCCTCCTGCACAACAACTGCCTCCTGGCCCTTCCTGAGAGGAGCAGGGGGTAAACCATAGTGACGCAGAAGAAACAGTAATGGCAGTTAACCCATGTGGAGGCACTGAGGCCTCACTGTCTGTGGGGATGGACCACTCTGAGAAAAGGCAGACCCAAGAGAGAAAGGGTGCTGGCCAGGGGTGTGAGAGACCAGCCAGCCAAGTACACACCCCCTGAGCTACCCCTCCCATGGTCCTCATCCATCTTGCCAACTTTGTTCCCTCCTGTCATGCGGGTGTTTGGGGTCTGCCGTCTTGGGCCTGGGTCCTTAGCACCCACCCACCACCCCCTTGTTCCACCCCCAGCTCCAACAGACGGAAGCAGAGCTGAGGAAGGTAGATGAAGCCATCACCCTCTTCGAGAAGATGCTGTGATACCCTCAGCTCCAACCCTCGTAGCCCCCAGTGGCTTGCCATGAGGATAGCAGCAATAAACTATTTTGCCACAAAACCATTTCTTGTCTGTGTCTGGCAGGGAGGGGCCCCAGAGGCAGTGTGAGCGGCAGAAGGTCTGCAGGCTGGAGCAGGGCACTGGGTCCCGGTGGGCACAGGGTGTGTCTCTCTGGGTCTGTCCCTGGCACTATGCCAGGGCTGAGTCACGCTGCTCACAGCTCCCTTCCTCCTCCTGGCTCTTCACTCACCTCTGCACTGCAGCTGAGGGTGGCTCTGCCCTGGTATCAGCGGCTTCTCCGGCTTTGAGCAGACATGAGAAGAGGGACCAGGGACCATCCATCCTGCCCTGACTCAACCCCACACAGGCCTCCCTCCTCCTCCACTGAGTCTGGGTTAATTATAACTCTGACCTAAGTGCCCTGTGATGCCACACCCCAGCCAGCCCTGCCCAGGAGACCCAGCAGCCAGGTAGGGGAGAGGCCTAAGAAGAGAGACTTCCGGTGTGTGGGGTGTCCCTGCAGTGGGCCAGGGACCTCAGCCTGGGGCTGGTGAGAGGGGGGTCTGGAGAAGGGACCTTGGACCACTCTTCTGGCAGGTGTCTGTCCTGCTGGCCTGACAAGACCTTCAGGTTGTCTGGGTGGCTGAGGAAAGGGTGGGGAAGCTGGACTGGAACAGACCAGGTACTTGAGGCAAAGCAGAAGAGGAAACTCAGCAGGTGCCTGTGGTGATAAATAGCTGGGCCTGCCCTGAATTGGCTGCTTTCTCCCCCTTGAGAGCCTTCTGTCCCCCAGGTCCATGTCTCGGCCATGCGCCCTGCAGAGGTGTGCCCATCCTACCTGGGCCCTGCAGCACTGCTTCTGCTGCAGCTGCTGCTGTCCCCCACATCTGCCTTCTTCCCCAATTTCTGGAGCCTCCTGGCTGCCCCCGGCTCCATCACCCACCAGGACCTGACAGAGGAAGCAGCACTCAATGTCACTCTGCAGCTCTTCCTGGAACAGCCACCGCCCAGCCGGCCACCCCTTCGTCTGGAAGACTTCCTAGTGAGCATCCTAGACCCAATCACATCCCAGCCAGTTACCCCAATTCCCTGGGACCTCTGTTTCAGGGACCTGGTTGCCAAGAGAAGGGAGGCTTCCCAACCCTTAGCAAAAATACCCTAGGAAGCCTGGCACTGGAAATCAGGATTCTTCCCTCCTTAGAAAGGCCAGGCTTGCCCTGCTCTGATAGGGCCCACATGACCCTCAGTTCCCTCCACACACAGTGCTGACTGCTGGTTGCTGAGGTAAAGAAGGCAAGAGTCCAACCCAAAGGGCTCCCACTGGAGCTGCTGTCTTCTACCACTGTCCCCAGGGCCGCACCCTTCTTGCTGATGACCTCTTTGCCGCTTACTTTGGACCTGGATTTCCTTCCCGGCGGTTCCGAGCAGCATTAGGGGAGGTGTCTCGTGCCAATGCAGCCCAGGACTTCCTGCCGACTTCCAAGAATGACCCTGACCTGCACTTTGATGCTGAGCGGCTGACCCAGGGGCGCACACGCCTGGTGACAGCTCTAAGGGAGACCCTGGTGGCAGCCAGAGCTCTTGACCACACCCTGTCCCGCCAGCGCCTTGGTGCTGCTCTTCATGCCTTGCAGGTGAGGAAAGAGCTGTAGGTGAGATAATAGTAAGAGGGGTCATCACTTTCCATCTTTCTGACTCACAGATGGAGAACTTTCCGATAGTGCCGTCTTCATCATACCTCCCCCTGTTCTAGAAGGGACTGGGGCACTGCCTGCCAGTGCCCTGAGGCTGTTTCCTAATTCCCGCCCCCTAAAATGGCAGCACTTCCTGTGGAAACAACAAGGAGGACAATGTGGCTAAAGACAATGAGAGGGAGGGAGCCAGGTGGTGAGGTCGGAGAGGTGAGGGGGAGCAGCACGCCATGTAGGGGACCTTGTAGGCCACTGAAAAGCATCTCAGAGTGAGACGGAAGGAAACATTGAGGGAGTTCCCACTTTGGGTAAAACTTGAAATAAATGAATTAATGAACAATTCATTTATTCTGGGCAGTAGGGGGAGACCATCAGAGGGAGACTCCCGGGTATCAGGCTGAACTGCGGTGGGGGTGGGAGGCTTTCTGGGTGGGGAACTCGTAGCAGGAGTGGCATGTTAGGGCAGAAGATATGAGAGCTGTCTGACTAGACTAGTGCCTCCTCTTCTTCCATCCCCCACCAGGATTTCTACAGCCACAGCAACTGGGTCGAACTGGGGGAGGAGCAGCCACACCCTCACCTCCTGTGGCCAAGGCCGGAGCTTGGGAGCCTGGCACAAGGTACAGACATGACCCAGGTGGTAGGTAGGAGCCCACTGAACCACTTCCTTTCTGTCTGCTCAGCCACAGTATCACATGATGTGACATGTGGCATCACTTCATCTCTGGAGGGACTTGTAAGCCACTCTAATCCAGCCAAGAGCTTGGTCAATTACATGGCTTTCCCAAGGTCACATAGGGAAAAACAGAGCCAAGGCCAGGTTTTTAGACCTCAGTCAAGGATTTGTGTTTCATCAGACTTTCTCGTCATACTGGGTCAACACAGTGTTTTCTCACGGTTCCTTCATCTTCCCAGGTAGTCTCAGAACCAGACGCTACTTCCTGTCCACTGCTCACAAAGGGAGTAATGTCCCAGAGGGTGGGCTTTCAAACAGCTCAGGTTTTATAGCACAGTTACAGCCTGAAACAGTGTCACTCCCAGTTTACGAACTTCATGTTTTAGTTCTGACAGTCTAGTTAGGGTACCTACTGGCTTCTCACTTTGCCCCAGATGGGAACTAAAGCCAAAGAAGTTCAGATGGACAGGGAATAAAAGACTGGGGAGAATCTTGGGTTCTAGCCCCTTGTCCTCTCTTCCCAGAAAGTGACCCTACCTGTTCCGATTGTGAGCAGTTGAGCTGCCTTGGGAATTTGCTGGACTTCCAACTCCTCACTTCTGGCTACTTTGGAACACATCCCCCCAAACCTCCAGGTACTAGACACTAAAGCCTCTCAGAAACAAGGGAAGGAAGTCCTTTCCTTTCTGCTGACCCTTTCCCGTGAGCCCTCAGTGCTGAAGGCCCTTGTCTCATTTCCCATGGCATCACCTCCGGGAAGGAGGAGAGGATGCTAGCTATGGGGTAGGTGGATGAAGGCCTATTGAGGTAAACATGACCACTGGGGTGGGGGGAAGCTTCTTGCCTAGCTAGTAGGACTTCTCCATTGCCCATGGCAGCTTCTGGGGGGCAGGTGACTGGAGGGATCAGGGGTCTACTCCGTGCCATGGTGACTGCCCCCCTCTACGTTTACTCTCCATTTCCTGCCGATCCCTTGCAGAGGTAAGAGAGGATCAGGCCAGGTCAGAAGGGACATCTTTTTCTTAGAAAGCAGTGGATTTTTGACCTGTGTCCCCTAGGATCACTTTTCCCTCCCAGGGAAATGCAGCCACGGGGGCCATTTTGACCAGAGCAGTTCCCAGCCACCCCGGGGAGGCATCAACAAGGATAGCACATCCCCAGGCTTCTCCCCCCACCACAAACTGCACCTCCAGGCTGCAAAGCTGGCCCTTCTAGCCTCCATCCAGGCCTTGAGCCTCCTGCGAAGTCGCCTGGGAGACAGGGGTTTCTCCAGGTGAGTGGCGTCCTGGAGCTGTGCTCCCTGGTGGATAAGTGCTCCTGGGGGAGCTGAGGAACCCAGGATTGGGAATAGGTGTGTGGACCCTTCACTGAATCTTTTGCCTACTCCCCAGGCTGCTAGACATCACCCCAGCCTCCAGTCTGAGCTTTGTTCTGGACACTACAGGCAGTATGGGTGAAGAGATCAATGCTGCCAAAATCCAGGCTCGCCACATTGTGGAACAGAGGCGGGGTGGCCCCATGGAACCTGCCCACTATGTCCTTGTGCCTTTCCATGACCCAGGTAACCATGGTCGAGGCAGGAGAGTCAGGAGAGGGAAAGTCCAGGGTGAGGGGTGAGTACCCCTAGTGGGAAAATGAACCTTGTAGCTTTAATTCTTCACCAAAGTGAGGGAACACCCTATGGTCTTGAACAGTCCTTTACTGGGTATATCTGTGTGTGTATAGGAAACGATTGGTTCTTTCATCCACTATTTCCAAAATGGCAGCATTTTCCCTGAGGTTTTTTTTCTTTCAATTGATACTGTGTTTTAATGCTATTGGTTTAACTTTTTTTTTAACTATGGTGAATATATGGTAACACTTGCCATTTCTACAGTCTTCCCACACAGTTCAGTGTTCTGTATAACTTTAAAGCATGATCTATACTTAGGCAGATGGCCTCTGCTTTCTTAAGCCTCCATGCTAATAAATCATGTTCAGTTCTCTCTATCTCCTGTAGCCAGAGAGTGGGATGAAAGTTGGGGGCTGGTTGGTCCATGCTTCTACAAAGTAAGACAACAAATTACTTCAAATTTCTTTCACTGCAGAATTGGAAGCCAAAAGATCTGGTATGAGTTGATTAGTCTTACTGTATGTTTGCCTCAATTTTGTCATCCATAAAATGGGCCAGTATTCCTGCCTTATAAGGAGGAGGCCTGGTTGCACAGTGGTTTCAGCCCACCAGCCACTCCTCAGGAGAAAGATGTGGCAGTCTGCTTCCATAAAGAGTACAGTCTTCAAAACCCTATGGGGTAGTTTTGCTCTGTCCTATAGGGTCTGATTTATCTATACAAGTCGCATGTTGGCTAGCACTTAATAGGGACTCATTACATTTTTGCTGACATATGAATGAGTGAATAATTAGGAATTTAGCACTTACTATTTGTCAAAGCCCTATTCTAAGATTTACAAAATCAACTCATACAGTTCTCCCAATAACTGTGAGATACTATTATCTTCTCTGAGTTTTCTGATGAGGAAACTGAGGCCCCAGTTGCTTTCTTTTACACACACATACCTAATAAAGTCCCACTCAAGTACATGGGAAGTGCCACCACTTTGCTAAGAGAGTGGAGTCATGAGGCCCACTTCTCACCAAGCCTGATGCCTACCCTGCCTTGTACTAACAACTATATATACACATTGCTATCAAGTTGATTTCAACTCATAGCAAGCCTATAGGACAGCAGAGCTGCCCCATAGGGTTTCAAGCAGCAGCTGGTGGATTCAAATGGCTGATTTTTTGGTCAGCAGCCCCTTAACCACTGAACCACCATAAATATAAGGAAATGTTATGATTTCAATATTTGTTCACTCCAGGAGCACAGTAGGCCTCTCAACTGGGGAGGAGTCCATGGGTGGGAATGAGGGGAGCCCTCTCCTCACTCCTGTCAAACTCCTTTCCCCCTCTGCCTCTCAGGGTTTGGCCCTGTCTTTTCAACCAGTGACCCAGACAGCTTCTGGCAACAACTCAATGAGATTCACGCCTTGGGAGGTGGAGACGAGCCTGAGATGTGCCTGTCAGCCTTGGAGGTCTAGCCCATTCCTTCTTCTCTTATCCCTTTCTTCCCAGCCCCTACCACCAACAGAAGCTAGAACCTCCCTGGGACACCCCTCATTTTCCCTATTCCAACACTGCAGGTCCACATTTCCTTCCACTCTGCCCTTCCTTGCATTTCCTCTCTCTTGCCACTGCCATTTTTAACATGAGCCCTTTCTTACCGTGTCAGCTGGCTCTGTTGCACACACCTCCACTCTCAGACATCTTTGTCTTCACTGATGCCTCCCCCAAGGATGTCCACCTCACCAACCGTGTGGAATCTCTGGCTCAGGAGCGACACTGCAGAGTGAGCATAGCTGGTGGGAGACAACGTTGGCTACTCAGTGATGTGGGAGACCCTGTGGCAACAGTCTCATAACATGTCATGCCACTGTATGATGGTGGAGCAGCCTTGGCATGGGTTGGGGAGAAGCAGGCAGTTAATATCACACTTCCCGACACTTTTAAAAATGCTCAAAAGTGTAAAGCTCTACCCTTACTGATGTTGAATTCATATTTGAAGCTGCTCCAATAAACCATCTGAAGAACTGGAGGTAGTTACCAAAAATCTACTGTAAAATATTACACTGACAGTTGCAAGGGGTGACCAACTGTTAACTGAAGGTCAGGGGTTTGTGTCTTTGGAGACCCCACAGTAGCAGCCATGGTAGACAGAGACCTTATCAGCAATCATCAGCTCCATAGAAAGCTTCAGCGCAGGAGACTCCTCATTCAGGATAGTAGATGGCACTTGGACACCACAAGTACTAGGCTTTCTTCTGGCCATAGGTAACATTCCTAGTGACTGAAGACCCATCGAGGGTTCAGATTCGCACCCGGCGTGAGCTCTCGTCCCCTCTGCGTTTTGAGCCATATGAGGCAGTGGCCTTAGCCTCAGGAGGAGAAGTGATCTTCACCAAAGACCAGCACATTCAGGATGTGGCGGCCGTAGTTGGGGAGAGCGTGGATGACCTGGTAAGTGTGGGCGCAAGAGAGGCCAGTGTCCTGAGCCCAGAACTAAGGGGATGAGTGACACTGTGTCTTTCTTCCTTGCAGTCCAAAGGGAAATAGATCCCATTGCTGTATTGTCATTCTAATTAAAAGGGTGTAAAAGAAGCTTCCTTCCCTCTGAGACTTGTGGCTACCCACCTTCCATATTCGTACCACTTTCCATCTTTGTCTACAGTATTCTGCCCTCCAGGCTGGCACAGGAAGTTCTGCCATCTTTAAAGGGGGGACAGGAATTGAACACCTCACCCTTAATCCCTTGCCCCCAAATTTGCCATTGACTATAATAATCTCACCCCAACCCTGTGCCCTTCTTTCACTGGTATCCCTTCTCCATGTGTGACTTAATTTCTCTGTCTTTCTCCTTTCCTTTTTCCCACCTCATTCCATACCTTATCTTCCCTCCTATATTTTTGTTCCTGCCCATATCCCAAGGTGACACTTCCCCTGGAACCTCCTGTCATGGTTCCTGGGAGGCCACTTACATTCAGTGTGGATGAGCTGCTGCAGAAGATTACAGTTCGGATCCATGGGGAGATCAGCAGCTTCTGGATCAGGAATCCTGCAGGTACCTCTGTGTTTGTGTCCAGGGAGGGAGAAGGGAGACTGGAGACTGAGGGGAATGGGAGAGGGAACTTCAGTTCTGGGACTTGGAGGAAAGAGAGAAAAGGAATTGCCTCATGTGGCCATATCTTGTCTCTTCCTCTCAGGGGTCTTCCAGGGCCAGGAGGAAGGTAAGGGTCCTTTAGGTCATACTCGACACTTTGGGCAGTTCTGGATGGTGACCATGTATGACCCTCCACAGACAGGGACCTGGGAGGTCCACATCACAGCTGAGGGTACCACGCGGGTGAGAGTGCAAGGTAAGGGGGGAGGTACTCCTATGAAGAAGAAGGGGAGACAACAGACCTCAGAATGCTAGGTTAGTCACAGTTGTCTCTGGAAGGCCCCTGACTGCCTTTGTCCTCCCCCAGCCCAGACCTCCCTGGACTTCCTCTTTCACTTTGGGATTTCGGTGGAGGATGGGCCCCATCCTGGCCTCTACCCCTTGACTCAGCCAGTTGCAGGTACACCTGTTACCCACCACTCCCATTTTGGTCATTAATCCTCTTAAAATATTTTTTACACTTTTGTGTTATAAGTTACATATAGTATAGTGCACTAAGGAGCCCTGGTGTCACAGTGGTTAAGCACTTGGCTGGTAGCTGAAAGACATCAGCCAGGAGAGAGATGTAAAGTCTTGGAAACCCTAGGGGGTGGTTCTGCTTTGTACTACAGGGTCACTATGAGTCATAATTGGCTGGCAACAGGCATTTGGGTGGGCGTTGGGGGTTAAAATACGCTTTAGTATGTAGCTTCATGAATTTCATAAACCTCTGTAATCATCAACTAGTTTAATATAGAAAACATTTTCAACAACCCAGAACTCCCTCTTGGCCTTGCCCTTCAGTATCTTTCAGAGGTAACCCGTTTTCTCCATCTATACTCCCCTATTAACCCTTATTCCGAAGGCTGTTCAGTTTCACCCCTGTCACTGAAGCTCACACAGACCACTCTTCTCCCTGCCCTGTCCCAGGTCTCCAGACCCAACTGCTGGTCGAAGTGACAGGGCTTGGCTCTGGAGGAAGCTCTAGGGATCATGGGCCACATTTCTCCCACGTCGTCATTCGAGGGGTTCCAGATGGCACCGAGCTGGGACGGGTGCCCTTGGAGCCCACAGGACCCCCGGAGCGAGGTCTCCTTGCAGCCTCGCTCCCGCCCACCCTATTGTCCACACTTGGACTCTTCTCTATGGAACTGATTGGCCAGGACAGAGCGGGGCGGGTCCTGCACAGGGCAGCCCCCCAACCCTGCACTGTGGTTCCTGTGCTTCTGGAGGTGAGGCCCCCGGAGCGGGTGTCCCCGGGGCTGCAGCGAGTTGGGTTGGATCATCCTCTGATCTGTCCGCTTCCTCAGCTTACTGGCCCCCCTGGTTTCCTGGCCCCGGGCAGCAAGGCGCTGCTCAGCCTTCATATCGCCAGTTTCTTGGGCCCTCAGGATATCGACCTTAGGACATCGGTCAACCCCAGCTTCGTCCTCATTTCTAATCTCTCCAGGTGACAACCTTGAACACTCAGCCTCCCTTCTGTCCCACCAGCTTCACGGGTTGGAACTGCGGTGTTTATTAGTTAAGCCCCGCCTCCCGCCCCCTCTGATTGGTGCTCACAGTCCTCCCCTGCCTCCCCCCTCCCCCCGCTGCACTTGGCTCCGCCCCTGCCCCTTGACTCCTGATTCCGCCAGTTGCCAGTATTCCCTCTCCAGGGTTCGTCTGGGGCAGAATGAGTCAGCCTGGGGGCGCCTGTGGCTGGAGGTCCCAGACTCAGCCTCCCCAGACTCGGTGGTGATGGTGACAGTGACTGCAGCGGGTCAGAAAGCCAACTCCATGCCCCCGACCCACGCCTTCCTCCGGCTCCTAGTGCTGGCCCCTGCGCCGGCCCCGCAGGTGAGCCCGTTCCCTTTCCTTCAGAGGGGAGGGCAAGGCCGTGTGGGCTGTATTTGGCAGCCCCAGCCTTGCCCTGACAGTCCCTTCTTCTGCCCCCTAGGACAGCCTCGTCGCCGTCACTCACTCAGCCGGCCCTGTCCTCACCACTGCCAGCCCTGCCTTTTACCTCTCCACCCCTATGACTCAGGGCAGCGCAGGGGGAGGGATGGTGGGCAGCTGCTGCTGGGGTACAATTGGAGGGCTGCTGCTCCTGCGTGGCCTGGCCTCCTGGTAACAGGGTTCCCCTTAGAGGGATGGGTCTCGAGCACTCTTTTCACTCCGTGCCACTGTGACAATGGAATATGGGCCTGGGGACTCACCTCTCTAAGCTGGTTACCTTCTCATGCACTTTATCCCTTCTCTTTCTTCAAAACCATTTGGGGCAGAGGGCGATGCATTTTCCCCCAGTGCACTTTCTCTCCCAACCCTTTGGGAAGCAAACAAGACATTTTTGGAGAAAGGTGCATTCTATGTATTTCTCTGTAGCATCTTCATTCTACTACCTAGTCATGCTCATCCAGACTCAGGCTGAGAAGGTGTATACATATATATTGGGGGAGAGACTAAGGATAGGAGCAGTGTAGGAGGTACCAGGAAGTGTTATTTATAGAATTTTTTTTTTTTTAATTTGAAACTCCAGAGTGGCTTCTATTTTATTTTCATATTTAAAGCTGAAGGACAGGTTCAATGAACATAACTTCTCCTCAGAGGAATTTCAAAGAAAGATCATTTTTGCACATCATATAGGGGAAAGTGAGGACATGAGGCACCAAAAAGATGAAATGGAAGTTTTCAGGAGCAGAAGAGAAACTACACCAAGGTGTCTGAACTTCAGCTGCCCTACCACCTAATCCATTCAGTGGTTGGATTAAGAAGGAGATGGCCTCTTCTCTCACCCCACTGAGGGGAATGGGAAGGGGCCTCAGACACGGGTAGGGCCCCTCCGACCCTTGGGCTCAGTCATCTCCTCCTCTGGCTGGTTGACTCCTCTCTGCTGCCTTGAGGACTCCTGGGGATGAGAGAAACAGCCTGGGCATCAGAGCCCCTCCCTATGCCACCAGATGAGAGCTTTGTGCCCCCCATGCCCCTACAGTTTACCTGTTGCTGCCTCAAGTTCTGTTTCCTCGGCCTTTCCTTCCAATCCTCAGTGGTATAGGAACTAACCTTGTTCAGTGGATGTGGGCAGAACTGGGGGGAAATGAGCTGTGTTTTCTCTTAAACCAGCACTGACCCCAACAACTTCCCTCTGTCGCTATTTCCCAAAAGTCTAAACTAAAAACAATAAACTCACCTTCCCCTGAATCAGATTCTGCAAACAGATGTTCACCTTTTGAATCTGGGATAACTTGGGGCCACAAGACTCTGAGTGTAAATCTGTTAGAAAATTCTAAAGAAGGGAGAATTAGAGGCTGACAACATAGGGAGAAACTGGAGTCCAGCTGCCACCACTCTTCTATCCCCACAAGGCATTCCTTTCCACAGGGACCACCTCAGCCCAGCAGGTAGAAACACCCAATAATTTGTACCTCCATCTCTTCAACATTCTAGTTCCTCCATCCCCTCCAATAGCACAACACCCCCTTTCTCTGTTCTTCATGGATCCTCCCTGTCACTCTCTTGTCTCATTGGAATAATCCAGGCCACTCCCCACCTCAGTGGAATGATCCAAATCATGTCCCTCTGAATGGAATACAAACCAACTCACCCCATCTCCAACAATGGATACCACCTAGCACTCGGTGGCATCGTGTCATTACAATGCTGCTTCTAATTCATGATTCCTGCCCATTAACTCTCCCCTTTCCGGGAAGGTCTCAGGCTGTGTCCACACATTCCCTGCCCACCCCACACACATACGGGGGCAGCCTCATACCTCACCAAGGGCCCCCAGATGGAGCTGCTGCCTCTGTGCCTCCCTCAGATGGCCCCCAAACCAGGCCTGGCAGTGTTCTAGCAGCTCCAGCCCCTGCCACAGGGCATCCTGTTGTCGCTCCAGAGCCTGCATCCTCTGAAGCTGCAAAAGGCAGGAAGCAGAAGTTGACTCTGGGTCACTGCCCTTCCTCTCAACCCCTGGCTGGGTTCATTGTCTGGTCACTGAGTATGAGCCCAGACTGGCCACTGAGGACTTGGAGGGGAGGGAAAGGGACAAGACTTGCCTCTTTAAAACTGAGTGGAAATACAGAGAGGTGGGGGGACAGATCAAGGGAGAGGGGCTTCCCTTGTCTAACACTCACCCAGAGAAAGAAGCTCCGGGCTCCTGGGTCTTGGAGGCTTGTCTCCAGTGGTAGCAGGAGGACTGTGTAGGGGGTCTGTGCCAGGGGCAGGCCACTAGAAGCCCTGCTCCCCATGGCTGTGAGGGGAAGGGTGGAGCCACTCCCACTGGTGCAGCTGGGCGGGTCCCTGCCCTCAGCCCCTGCTTTGCACCCAACCTGCTTGTCTTTCAGCCTCTCAGAGCCTTCCCTGCTGTATCTGTCTGAGGTCGGTGTGTTCCCACTTAGGGGACAACTCTGTCTTCCTTGTGATCTGTTTTTGTAGGGCCTCCGTGAAGTGCTCAGATCCTGGGTAGGATCCGAGGGTCTCCCTGTGGCAGTGTCTCTGTTTTTAATGAGACGGGGCAGGTCCCTCTGTGTACTCTCACCTGGTACTTCAGCTCTTGCCTGTTCTCTTGTTTCACTTTGACTGGTCTAAAGAAACAATAGCTCTATCCAAAACAAACTTTATTTCTCATATGGAACAAAACGTTCCAGAAAACAGAGGACTCTGGGTCTGAAAGAGGTAAGGAAACAAAGAGGGCACAGAGTGTACCACTGGGTTCTTGGGACATTGCAGAGGGCTGAGGAAGAGCTCTCAGAGGATAGAGGCAGCTGCAGGCAGCACTTCCTGACTCATGAAAACGTCCAAGTCTAGGTTGGGATCTTCCAAATCCAGTTTCAGAAACTTATCCACTAAGGTCTGACAACTGAAAGGGAGAGAGAATCGTAAGATTTATGAGGGAAGAGATACGTGAGTTTCTGAGCACAGAGAGGTGAAAGGCTGCAGCACAGAAAACTTGGGACCTTGAAGATACAGGGACTTCGGAAAGAAAAAGTGGGTCTCTGAAGGGTAAAGTGCTGGGGGAAGGCTGAGTGCCAGAGGAGATGCTCAAGAGGACAAGGACGCTGGGCCACACACTCACTTTTCCATTTGAGTCTTTTTTAGCAATGCATTAACAGGCTTGATGGGTTTTCCTCTGCGGATTAAGTCTGAAACCTAGGGCCAACAGGAAGGAAGTGAGGAGAGGAGGTCAGGTAAAAGAGAAAGTAAGGGTCAATCTTGTGGGCCCAGAAACCCAGGTCCCTGAGAGGACGGGAATAATGGGAAGAAGCCCAGGCAGGGAGGCAACTGGATGTTTGGATAGCATCACCTCCTTGCCACGAGCAATGAGTTTGTCAGGAAGTCCAGCCTGGGCCGCCGTGTGGGAGGCATGGCTGGCACTCGCAATGCCTTCACAAATCTGGTAGAAAAAGACAAGCTCATCCCCATCCTCACAAGTCTCCATGGTCTTCAAAGAGAACAAAAGGGGACAGTGCGTTAGCCATCATCCTGCATCTTGTGCTGAAACCTTGGCCAGTCCTGGTGAGGAGGGAAGGGACATGGTTCCTGTGCTCAGGGAGCCCCTTTTCTGTTAGCGGGGCTGATCTCCTCTTGGGAAATGCCAGTCTAAGGAACCCTAGGGGGTACGGTAGTTTCCTCACCAAATACTTAATGAGGGGTCCTTGTGGCAGCAGCTTTAACTGAACAAGGCTTAGGAAGTTGGTGGCCACAAAGATCTGTGGGCACTTGGGTCCAAGTGCCAGCCAGTGTCGGAGCACTGCAGCCAAAAGCGCCAGCCCATCCACCTGTGTGGCAGACAGGGCTGAAGGTATAGTGGTGGGCAGCCCATGTGCCCTCGCCCCTGTCCTGGCTTTCCCCACCTCCCACTCTGTTTCTCTTCCGCCCACACATTCCTATTCCTTCCCCCAGGCTCAGCCTCACCGCACAGGCCGTCTGCTTCCATTTCCCCTCCTTAGTTTCTGACCATTTCTCCCCTCACCGTGTTGGTTCCCTTTCCAAATTCATCAATAAGGACCAGAGACTGCTCAGTGGCATTGTTCACTGCTTTCGCCACCTGGTGGACAAAAGAGACTAGTTAGCATCCAAGAGGCTTGTGACACACTGACCACAGTACACCTGTAAATAAAGCTGTTTGTCTATTTGTCCACTCTATTGGACTATGGGTTCTTTCATGGCCAGGCACATGTTTTGTTCACACCTTTACTGACAACAGAAAGCCTGGTGGCATAGTGGCTAAGTGCTACAGCTGCTAACTGAAAGGTCAGCAGTGCATATCCACCAGGCACTCCTTGGAAACTCTATGGGGCAGTTCTACTCTGTTCTATAGGGTGGCTGAGTCAGAATCGACTCAGTGGTACTGGGTTTGGTTTGGTTTTTATTGCCAACAGTGCCTTGTATGAAGCAAGGGTTCCATAAATGCTTCTGGTATTGATTCTGCAAGTCTGCACTGGATGTTCTCTGCCTCTGGTGTAGAGGGCACACAAGCAAAGAAAACAGTTTGTGTGCTCTGAGCATTTTTCAGGGTGGAGTTTCTTTCCCACCTAACCACCCTCTTTTCTCCAGTTCTACCTCCCTTTGCACCCTTTGACCTGGTTGAGGTCGATCATGAAGGTGGAGAGGCCAAGGGAGATGGATTCGCAGCTGTGGATTCGGGTGAAGATGGCATCTATTGACCCAATTTCAGCCTCCTCTGCTGGCACAAAGCTGCCCACCAGAGCCATGAATGTGATCAAGCCTACCTGGACAGGAGAGGAGACAGGGCCTGGGGTCTGATGTGTGGTCTGAGGTAAGGCTAAACTGAGTGCGTGGATGAAGAGATGTGGACACAGTTTAGTAGGAGGAAAAGGTAACAGGCCACATTGTTCCTTTCCTCTCACAATCCTGATCCCCGTTCCTTAAGCTCACTTTAGAGTGAGCAGAGGCATACTTGAAAATGGAATGTTCCTATTCAGAGGTGGGTGAAGGGAATTCAGGCCATGGAAAGATCTGTTGGGTCTACTACAGATGAAAACATGTGAGGTAGAGCAGAATAGGGGTGTGGCTATGGTCTTCTCATGACAAGTGGGGTCAGAATAGAGGGGAGAAGAGCTGGAGGGATCTGGGTGGGCTAGCAGGTGAGGGGTGAAGAAGGTAGAGAAGATGCCAGAGGCCCAGGCTATAGAGGTTCTCCTTACCTGTTTGAGGTATATGCTCTTCCCTGAGGAGTTGGGCCCAGTAATGACTTTGACCCTCCCTTTTTCCCCACCACATTCTGCAGAGTTGGGCACAAAGGTTCGGGCACAGAGTTCCATGAGAGGATGCCTGTAGTGGGTGGAAAGGCACTTCACGCTGCAGTTCCAGGTGTATGAATTCTTCACGAAATAGGGCCTTTGCCTCCACCTACTCTGCCCTCACCTGCCATTCTGGATTCGTACTCCAAGGAGTCTGGGGGAGTAGTGGGGCCTTGAGTAGCCATAGTCCCGAGCAGCACTAGCAAGAGCCAACAGGACATCCAGGCGGGAGGCAAGGTCCAACACCCGGGTCAAGACAGCTGCCCGAGTGAGCACCTGACACTGCAGCTGGTACATCAACAGGGTCTCCTGGTCTGGGAGCAGGTGAGTGAGGGAGCTGGGGGTCAGGGTCAGGGAAAAATGAAGGAGAGACAAAGAGACCAACAGAGGGCCCTGGAAACAGGCTTGAAGATACAGTTTGAGATCCCAAGAGACATTCAGAGGAGAAGACACAGAGTCAGAGTGAGAGAGACAGAAGGAAAAAGGAGCTTGTGAGGGTAATTTCCAGGCTCCACGCCTCCCCAGCCCTTTGTTTTTTCTCACCCCGGATTTCACAGTGCAGGTCCCCCAGCAATGTATCCAGCTCCTTAGTTCGAGCACTACGATAGTGCAGCTTTTCCTCTGAGAGAAACTGGACACAAAGGTTCAAAGCTGTAGGCTTTGCTCCTGTTGGTCTTCCTCTCCCTTTCCTCCTTTCTAACCCTACCTCCAGCCTCCCACCCTGAAATCTCCTTCCACTGTCTTAAAGCTGATAAAAGTTAAAACAGAACTACAGAGGAGAGTCCATACTGAATAGCACTGATGGCGTGAGGCCTTTTATCACCCCCTACACAGATCAACAGTCTCACCATGAAGTCCAGCCCCTCGATCTCAAAGTCGCTGGCTTCCACCATGGAAGGCAGGCGGGGAATGGAAAGAAGGAAGCCAATCTGGGGAGAGTACAGAGGAGTAACTGACTGGGCTTCTCTCCCTAGAGTAAACCTACAGGCCCCTGAATGTCCCTAAGGAGGCTAAAGCCACCAAAAAATGTTCATATTCTTCAGACTTGCCCAGAAGTTTACTTATCTGCCAGTGTTTCTGTCACAAGCATAAACCGTCCCCTAAAAGACTTCTGGAGATTACACCCACACTCCTGCCCTCACCAGAGGGATGTAGATGACACTGCATGAAGGAATACGCGAGTCCAGAGTCTCCAGCTCCTTCCGAGCGACCTCTGTGAGGAAACTGGGAAGTCCCATCAGCCTACGTTTTTCTAGGAGGAGTGAAGACACAGAAAGAAGGCTGACTCCTCCTACTGCTCTGGTTGCTGTGATGATCCCAGTTACGGTGAATGCCTGATGACGGTACCCCATCATCAACCCCGTGTCAGGGCTCCTCTGCAACCCAGCACTTACTCTCGTCAATATCAGGATCTATGTTGGGGAGGACAGTGAAGCGGTTTTCAGCAAGGCTGCCCTCAAAGTCCACCTGAGGAGATAAGAAGTCCTGTTTCTCTTCACCCCAGCACCATTGCTCAGTCCTTCCCTCAGCTCTCCTTGGGCCCCAAGTCTGTCTGCATAGTCCCTGATTCAACCCTAACCTTCCAGGCATATCCTGATATTCTTCCCTTCCCATCCCATGCTTCTGTCACCTAACTGACCTCAGACTCACCCATGCTTCCTCATCTCACACGTTCCCCAAACCACGGCCCATTCTCCCACCCCACTTCTCTTTCCTTCCTCCCGGTGCTCAGCCTGTTACCTTCCACTTACCACTTTCCCAATGAGGCTAGCGATATGGTGCAGGTCATCAGAGAACTCCTGGGCAATGTCCCGAAAGAGCTGGATGGACTGGGGCAGGGAGCGGCAGGCATCCCTCAGGCCCAGGGCACTGTACACAGTCTGGGGAAAAATGGACAGAGAAAAGTGGTCCACATCCAGGCCAGGCTGAAGCAAATGGGACAGGGATGGACTGAGATGAACAAAGACCAACAGGAACAAAGACAATAGAGATTTCAAAGGCAAATAGAAATAGATACTGAGAAAGGAAATAGCATCTGTTAAACTCTGTGCCAGGTACTGTTCAGAGAACGCTGAAGTTACAAAGACAAATGAGGCACAGTCCCTCTCCCAGAGGAGCTTCCAGTTTAGTGAGTGAGACAGAAATACACTGAGAGCAGTGGGAAGAGAAAAATACTAAATAGACAATGGGTAAGTGGTAAATTTGGTGAAGGGTAAGACAATATACAATACTGGGGATTAAGGAACTGAATTTCTGGACTGAGGGCTATAGGGGACCATAGTCTTAGGGAACTTCTAGCTCAACTGGCATAACATAGTTTATAAAGAAAACATGTTGCATTCTACTTTGATGAGTAGCATTTGGGGTCTTAAAAACCTGTGAGCAGCAGTCTAGGATACTCTACTTGTCTTACCCCTTCAAAAGCGAGTACAAATGAAGAAAACTAAAGATACAAGGAAAAGCTCATCTAAAGGGCTAATGGATCACATCTACATCTGCTTCCATCAGACTGAGTCCAATACAACTAGATGGTGACCAGCTACCACTACTGACTGGGATCATAAATGGGGGTCCTAGACAGAGCTGGAGAAAAATGTAGAACAAAATTGTATCTCAGAAAAAAAAGACCAGACTTGGCTGGCCTGAGAGACACTTAAGGAACCCTTAGAGTATGGCCCCTAGACACTCAATGATCAATTAAATCCCCAGGTTCACCTCTCAGCCAAAGATTAGACAGTCGCATACAACAAATGGAGACTAAAGAGGTGGCAAGAACTAGAAGGCCGGAAGGGACAGGAAAACTGGTAATAGGAAACCAAGTTTGAAAACGGAGAGTGTTGACATGTTGTGGGGTTGTTAACTATTGTCATAGAACAACAAGTGTACTGTTTAATGAGAAACTAGTTCTGTAACTCTTCATCTAAAGTATAATAAAAGAAAAAAGACATATACTCAGAAGATTTAAAAATGGGTTAGGATTGTAAACTTTTACTTAATGCACAATAAAAAAATGATAATTAAAAAAAGGTTGTAAATGCTTTGTTAGGGGTTTGCCTAAATTCCCAAAAGAACATAAAGGAGGGAGAAAGATAAACAGGAATATAAAAGGGAAGGAGGAAAGACAATGACAGTACTGGGGTAAGAAAGAACAGAAAGAGACAAAGGGTGGGAATTCTTGGGAGTTAATTCCCCAGAATAAATGTCAGTGGCCTGAGGCGGCTGATCTCATCAGGGATTAGGTTGAATGAACAGACTCAATCCATCAGATGGTTACTGAGCCTTACTGTGTGGTTGTGGTGGTGGTAGAGATGGATAAAGTATATACATCAAAAGGTTTATAATCGAGCCATGACAGAAACAAACAGCAACAACAATGATTATCTGCAATTGAGTAAATTGTGGAATTTACCAAGGAAAGTTACAGAATAAGGCTAATATGGGCTAAAATAGTTGGGGAGGTCTTAGCAGAGAAAAGAAAATAAGTTGGGTCTTGAATAAGGCCATTTAAAAAGAAGGAGGTATTCTGGGTGAGAGAAAGAGCCTGGGCAGCTGCACTGAGGCAAGAATAAGAGCTAACATTAACTGAACACTTACTATATTCCAAGCAATATTCTGAACTTTTCACATGTGTTCATTTCATTCATCCCTCAAAAAAATCCTGAGGTACATACTAGCATTATCTCCATTTTATAGCTGAGCAACCTGAAGCACAAAGTATTAGCATAATTCACTCAAGGTCTCACAAAGAATAAATAGAAGAGCTGAGGTCTGAACCCAGGCAGTCTGGGTTTCAACCACAAACCTATACTGAAAACAATACAGAGCTTGGTTTAGCTGAAGCAGAAAATAAATGTTAAAAAGCAACGGAAAAGAGAAATACAGTCATACAGTTCTGCTCATATTAAAAAAAGCTGTGTTAAGTAAATAACTGTAGCTAATGAGAACCAGGTTTCTCAGTCTCAGAGAAAGAGGTGATAAATGACGTAAGGATAGAAGTCTAAAGTGAACTCCATGGTATTAGATTAGAATCAAAGGTACCAGTATGAACTCATGGGTTCTTCAAATGATATGTAGGAAGGTAAATAGGTAGCAGACAGACAGAGTAATATAGGTGTGTAGGCATGGGTCAGTGTATTTCCTAGCTCTATCCATGGTGAGAGCCTAGAAGTGACAGCCACCCTAGTAGCAACAAGCACACCTAACATCCAGATCTGTGCCATTCTGAAAAAAAGGTAGCTAAAGCTCCTTGAAGAAGTGGTAGATTCCAGGGCTGGAGCAAGGAAAACACAAGATGAGCCTGGAGCATCTTACAGTGCTAGAAAGTTAGGAGGTATTCACAAAAGGATGAGAACCAAGTCAAAAGGGCATATGAAAAGCAAACTTGAAAGTGCTTCCAATAACTAAAGTAAGGAAATTATCAACAAAAATACACAGTGACAGCGTTGCATTATAACCCACAAAATAAATATTGATGAGATTACACTGTTGCTACAGAAAATGTTAGCATTCAAGGAAGGTGGGTGAAAGGTGTACATCTCTGTACTGTATTTTGTATTTTTCTTTAAGTCTTATTTCAAAATTAAAAAGCTATAAGAGCAGTAGATGTGGAATTATTGCTTAAAGAGTATTGAGTTTCTGTTTGCAATGATGAAAACAGAACTTCTGTAAATAGTGGTGATGGCTGAACAACATAAATTTATATAGTTAATGTCACTGAATTATATACTTAACTATAATTGAAGTGATAAATTTTTGTTACATATATTTTACCACAATATTTAAAAATAAAAAGAAAGATTCTAAAATTTAAAAAAATAAGGCCATCTATAGGTAGAGAGAAAGAATATAGTGGTGGGAACAGGGATGGAAGCTACAGTTAGTTACTAACTATACCTGGTTTGGGAGATCCGGTTTTGTGTAAGTATTTAATATAATTAAAAAGTTTTAAAACAATTTCTAAAAAAAAAAAAAAAAAAGACTGAAATAAATGAAAATGTATACACAGAAAGTGGCGTAACAACACAGAGAGGAACTATTCCCAGAGACTAAAACACAGTAATTTGTGTATCCCTAGTGAGGACAAAAAGAACTACTCCCTCAAAAAGCTTAACCAGTTTTCAATAATCATCTAGTTGGTAGTAATGCTGGAATTACTAAATGAAGAAAGCACTGAAGTTGTCAAGGATTTCATTTTACATGGATCCACAATCAACACTCATGGAAGCAGTAGTCAAGAAATCAAATGACACATTGCATTGGGCAAATCGGATGCAAAAGATTTCTTTAAAGTGTTAAAAAAGAAAGGTGTCACTCTGAGGGCTAAGGTGAACCTGATCCAAGCCATGGTGTTTCAGTCACCTCATATGTATACAAAAGCTGCACAAAGAAAACCAAAGTAGAACTGATGTCTTTGACTTACAGTGTTGGTAAAGAAAACTGAATATACTATGCACTGCCAGAAGAATGAACAAATCTGTCTTGGAAGAAGTACAGTCAGAATGTTCCTTAGAAGCAAGGATGGTGAGACTTTCTCTCAGGTACTTTGGACATGTTATCAGGAAGAACCAGTTCCTGGAGAAGGATACCATGCTTGGTAGAGAGGATCAGTGAAAGAGAGGAAGGCCCTCAACAAGATAGACTGACACAGTGGCTACAACAATGGGTTTGAACATAGCAACAACAGGGAGGATGGTGCAGGACCAGGCAGGGTATTTTTTCTGTTGTTCATAGGGTTGCTGTGAGTTGTAGTTGATACGACAGTAGCTAACAACAGTGTCATTGAAAGCAAGCCTGGTGGCACAGTGATTAAGCCCTTGGCTGGGCTGCTAACCAAAAGATAGCCACACTGAAGGAGAAAGATGTGGTAGTTTGCTTCTGTAGAGATTATAGCCTTGGAAACCTGATGGGGTATTCTACTCTGTGCTGTAGGGTTGCCATGAGCTGGAACTGACTCAACAGCAACAAGTTTGGTTTGGAGTTTGGTTAGTGTCATTGAGAACCAGAACTTCCAGTGTGGAAGAAAGGAAATATTGAAGAAGATAAATAAAGAAATAGAGGGTAAATGAAAACCCTGTGGTTCTGGATTTATATTAGTAGTATGAATTGACATTTATACTTTTTAAAAAAGTTCCTACATTTGTCCACAGAACAGGTCTAAAAGCAATGAGCAAAATATGTTGAGCTTCCTCCAGCATCCAGACTGTGGTACTGAAATGTCATTTCCCACTAAAAGAAACCAAAGTTTCTTGGAGAAATGGCTGATTCCAGTTCAGAACCAGGAGGTGTCAGAGATAAAGCTGGCACATCTTGTCAAAACAGAAAGCAAGGAAGCTCTCCAAGTCTACTCTGATCCTGTTTAAAGGATGTGGAAGCCAATAAGAAGAGGCTTCCACTGGTAAAAGATGAAATCATTTGAACATGTATAAAGATTAAAAGTCCAGTGGATTCAAGCACATGTATGAACACATGAATTTGTAATAATGCTAAAAGAACAACAACAAAAACAAATTAAAAATTTTATTGGCTACCTTGGAGGGTATCAGAAAACTAATTTACTATTTTGGTAACTGGTAAATAAGGCAAAAATAAAATCAAGCAATTTTCTGTATAAACTGTATCACTGGGCAAACAAATAGTAGATAGGAGGAAGTTTCTCTTTACAGAAGTGTTCTGGCTAGTAAAAGAAGAAGGAATGACAGTTAGAATAACACAACTTTGCAATCCCTAAAGAAGTAATGAATCTGATATTGAACATCAAAGGCTACTAACATAATGAAAAGAGAGACAATCAGACATTATGTTCTTCCACTTATGAAACTGTCTTGGAGGAAAAAAAAGAATCAACACTGAAGCTAATCAAGTTTCTAGATTCAATTATTAATTTGCAGAAACATAGGGGAGAGAGAAATGTACCGAGGCCCGTCACACACAGAAGCCCCTGTGAGCAAAGCTACACGGCTATGTGATGGTGGGCAGAGGCATCTCACCCTTGGCATATTTTTGGCTGTACCTGATAATATTTTGAATCCTAATTAAACCTTCCTCAAAAGTACCCTCTCATCTCCCGGCACAAGGATTAAGGAAGATGCCTCCTGAGAAGGGCTTTACAACCCCCTCAGCTTAATGAATCCTGACACAGCACGCCCAGCCCGGGAACGCCAAGGCCGGCCAGGCCCCGCTGGCTTCCCCCAACTGCACATCCCCCTCCACATGTGAAATACAAGATTGCAGGGAGGCACTGGGAAGCTCCTCAGGGACAGTCCCCCCCCCCCCCCGCACAGCCCTTAGATATAGACATCCCACTCCCTGCATCAGGAAGATGGATAGGCTCCCAAGTTTATTATAATTGGAATGGCAAATGAGTAAATACTAAAGAAATACCCTTCTTAGAACAGCTTAAGAGAGACATAAGGTGGGGGACGGTAGGCGCTTACTGTCCCCACAGGAAGAGATAAAATAAGAACAAAGAAGGAACAAATAGAGACAGCCAGATAATAACCTTTAGATGAGCCTACCCCTCTTCCTGCACCTTTAACCTCGAGGCATAGATACAGCTGATTGAGCTCAAGGCATAATTTTGTTTTCACTGTTAATTATCACCACAATATACTTGTCTCGGGCCATTACCTAGAGGGCCCTAATAATTAACATGAAAAGAGACCACTGTCTCAGGCCATTATCTAGAAGACCCTAATGATTAACATGAAAAGAGACCATGAGGTATCAGGTCCTTACTAGCCAACAGCTTACATGGTCATAGAGCAGGGTGAAAATCACATCACCTCATTGATTATATAAAGACAGGCCTTAACAGGCTGCTGACCTCCAGATTCCTGGTTGTCTGAGTCTCATTTCTTCGCCGATGCCACCCATCCCTTCGTGATCCCAGATGCTATCGAGGCTGGCCCCCGGCAAAAATGTATCAAAAACACTTAGGGAATATAACCCAGACTAAGAAACTCTAAAGGATAAATAATCCAGTTTATGCAATATGTAAATTGCAGTGGGGTGGGGTAGAGAAGACAAACGGGGAAAGAGTCCACAGATTTAAAGAGACATCATCCCACTGCCATATTCTGGATCCTAATTCACGTAAACCATAATAAAGAAAATCATGACATTTAATAAATGAGTGGAAATTTAAACATCAGATATTAGATGATACTACTGTTGATTTTTAAGTAAGATAATGGTATTGTAATTCTTTTAAAAATAGATCTTTTTTTAGAATTTATTTTGAAATATTTATAGATGAAATGATATGATGGCTGGGATTTCCTTCAAAATAATCCAAGAAGACCACTGAGGCTGGATAAACCCCTGCCCTAAGATAATCTTTAAATCTGAAATCAAAAATATCCCCTAGAGTATTCTTTAAACCAAATAATAGTTTAGCTTAATTAGTAAAGAATATCTGCCTTGAGCATTATGCTCTTTAATAACACAATTGGATCAAACTGACAACGGCAGCTCAAAAGCTCAAACAGGAACCTTAAGAGATGGTGAGTTTATCCTAAATGATGGAAGGCCAATTTGGAAAAGGAGGGTAAGAATGACTGTACAACTTGAAGAATGCAATCAGTCTCACTGAATTGTACATGTAGAAATTGTTGGTGTATGTTCTATGTATATTCTCAACAACAACCACCAAATTTTAAAAATCCAGGAAAGGTAAAGACACAGACTAAATAAGATTGGCATGAGTTAAGTGTTGAAGCTACATGGTGGATACATGAGATTCATTATATTATTCTAATATGTTTGAAATTTCCCATAAAACAAACTTTACAAAAAATGTGTTAAAAAAAATGTGTCGGGTAAAGTTGGACAGGGAAAGTAGAGAACAGAGTCTGATGTACAGTCTGAGGAGCTAAACCTGGGCTGCTGGGAGTCAGGAAGGAAGGCCTTACCTTGTAGAGAACCTGCCAGTCGCTGACCTTGGTGTGGGACAACTTCATGCGTTTCAGTATCAGCTATAGTCAGACAACAGAACAGCCACTGCTTTCCCTCCTGGACTCGAACTTCCCTGAAGATGCCCCATGCCCTGTACCAGCCTTGGACTTCCTCCCTGATGCCCCTCACCCCAGGCAGGAAGGCCCCCCTCCTCACAGGCACGTTCTTGATGTGACCCAGCAGCCGATGAAGCATCTGAGCCATGTCCAGATTCTGGGGTAGCAGGAAAAATTGAATGACATCCAGACGGGAATTTAGTTCCCCCAGGTCCTGCGTTGGACGTGTGAACCACAACCTGGAAGAGGATGGGGGTAAAAATTGTATCTGTTGCCATAGCTGTCCTGATCTCAGTTTGCTACCCTATTGTGTGGAGTCTCTGGGAATTATGGTAATCTGTATCAGACATGGTACAGGAATATACTGGCAAGTGCTGTGTTCTTATCCGTGCGATGTGTTTTCATGTAGCTACTGAAAATCACAGGGAGTGAGCATGCCTGTTTCTGTATATTAATTTCAATGGGCATGAGCATGTGTTGTTCCATGTGGATGTGTGATGGAGCGTGTCAATATTTGCAGTGAAGAGCAGTGTGTTGAGGTATTTCTGTGCCAACACTCCGACTCTCTCTGTGGCTGAGTAGGAGGGGGTGAATCAGTATGCATTTGTTCATTTATTTTAGCTGTCAAAGTGTCTCTGGGTGTAATAGCACCAAAATTAGTCTTTTTGTGTTCTTCCTGTGAAAGTGTATAGTCACCTCCCATGAAATAATAAACCTTCAATTCATTATAATGTTCACAACTGCAAGAAAGAGAGAAGGATGGAGGATGAAGGAGGGACACTTAGGGGAAGTTTGTAACATTAATACATAGACCTTTTTGTGTGTCTAAAGTATTTAATAATTGTATACAGAAATAGATACCTCATCTGTGCTTGTCTAATCTTGGTGCCCCTATCTCCCTGTGGCTCTGTATCTCAGAATCTGTCAGGATTTGCGAACCCAGGGATTCCTGACTACATTAGAGTAAGCTATTAGGCATGCCATTTCGTATCAGGGCCCACATGTGTAGATACTGGGGCTTGAGGATGTGTACCTCACACTGGAGTGTGTGACCAGTTACCCTGGACCAAAATACCCCAGGTTAGAATGAAACAGGGGTCCCAAATGGATTTCAGGGTTGGTTTTAGGCACCTCTGCTCTTGGAGCTCTGGTGGCACAATAGTTAAGAGCTCAGCTGACAATCAAAAGGTCGGCAGTTCAAATCCTTCTTGGAAATGCTATGGGACAGTTCTACTCTATCCTGTAGGTTTCTAGGAGTTGAAATCGACCCAATAGCAATGGGCTTGGTTTGATTTTGGCTCTTGGCCACAGAGGTGTCCAGCCAAAGCAGGATATGACAGTTTGTGAATACACAGCCCCATTTTGGACAGCACAGAAGCCTCACCAAGCCAACTCTTTTGTAAAAACCTGGGTATCTCTGACTCATGTAATGCTAGTGCCAAAAGACATGTTAGTGGTCACCTAGTCAAGCCAAACTCCCTAACATTATAGCGAAGGAAATGAGCCCCATAGAGAAAAACCAACTTGTCAGAAGTCATACTGCTGCTAAGTAGCACAGCTGGGTGTGTCAAACTCGGGTCTCCAGATTGCTAGGACAGCACTCTTTAGGGCATACTGTGACATTCAGTTTACCTTCCCAGTGTTCTGTGCAGTTTTAGATATCTGGGGCCTTAGTGCATCACTGGGGCTATGATTCAATGTCTCACCAGATCCTATCTGGGGAATCTGATCTCCTCCCCAACGTTTAACTCAGTTATATTCTCTACTAAGAACGCTCCTCTCCCACCCCTGCCTGAGATTAGACAGCTGCATATGAAGCACTGACAAATGTATAAGTAATTAAATTACCCCACCAATTACCTGGAGATGACTTCAGATATTATTCTAAATTGACATAAGCCTTCTGCTCTGAGCTTTTTGAGATGAAATAACCAGTCCACTTGTGTTCATGTACTGTGTTCACTCACCAAGTGCTACCAAGTACAAGGCCAGGTGCCAGGCACTGAGGTAACAGGAATGGTGATTGCACACTGTGAGGGCAAGCAGATTCACACACGGTCTGCTAATTATAACCTGAAGTGATAGTGCAACCAGAAAAACATAACACACACTCAGTGAGCACCCAGGAAGGGGCATGCCAGTCTCCTTACAGATGCCTGTGAAAGCTTTACAGAAAAGGTATTTATTAGTTAGATTGCACCTTGAAGAGAAAGTAAGACTTTGACAGGCAGACAACAGGAGAAAGACTTCCCTGAGGGGACAGGCATGGCATTTCCATAATGGCAAGAGACCCTAAATGACTGAAATACACAGTGAGCCCAGTAGGAAATGGTTTGGGGAAGAGAGCCTAGGAATTAAAATTGGTGTGAATGGCAGAGGCCTTGACCATCATACTACTAAGGATGCTAATAGTCATCCTGCAAAGAATGGAGAGGCCTCCTGAGATATGTATGTGTGTGTGTATATGTATGTACGTGTGTGTGTATGTATGTATGTATATGTGTGTGTATGTATGT
The DNA here is from genome assembly GCA_028571685.1 of Heterohyrax brucei. Taxonomy (NCBI): domain Eukaryota; kingdom Metazoa; phylum Chordata; class Mammalia; order Hyracoidea; family Procaviidae; genus Heterohyrax; species Heterohyrax brucei. The sequence continues at coordinate 49,806,405 of CM053144.1, read as the reverse complement.
ATGTGTGTGTGTATATATATTCTATTTAAGACTTAAAAACAGTGGCACAACATGCTGAGATCTAATTTGGAATGTTAGCTAGTTCAGAGTAAAAGATTGGTTGGAAAAAGAAGAGATTAGACCCAGAGAGACCAATTTAGTAGCAAATAAAATACTCTGCTACCACTGTCTATCTGTTTGTTGTACTGGGGTGGCTTGCATGTTGCTGTGATGCTGGAACTATACCACCAGTATTTCAAATACCAGCAGGATCACCCATGCGGGACAAGTTTCACCTGCCATATGCAGATGACATACAACCTTGCTTGCTGAAAGCAAAGAGGACTTGGAGCACTTACTGATGAAGATAAAAGTTTTCAGAATGGCTTACACCTCAACATAAAGAAAAAAAATCCTCACAACTGAATCAATAAGCAACATCATAATGAACAGAGAAAAGAATGAAGCTGTCAAGGATTTCACTTTACTTAAATTGCACAATCAACACTCACGGAAGCAGTAGTCAAAAAGTCAAATGACATTGCATTGGGAAAATCTGCTGCAAAAGACCTCTCTGAAGTGTTAAAACACAAATGTGTCACTCTGAAGACTAAGGTGCACCTGACCCAAGCCATGGTGTTTCAATTACCTCATATGAGTACGAAAGCTGGACAATGAATAAGGAAGACAAGAAGAACTGATGCCTCTGAATTATGGTGCTGGTGAAGAATACTGAATATACCATGGACTGCCAGGAGAATGAACAAGTCTGTCTTGGAAGAAGTACAGCCAGAATCTCCTTAGAAGTAAGGATGACAACATTTTGTCTCACATACTTTGGACATGTTATCAAAAGAAAGTAGTCCCTAGAGAAGGAAATCATGCTTGGTAGAATAGAGAGAGTCAGTGAAAGAGAAGACCCTCAATGAGATGGACTGGTAACAGCGGCTGCAACAATGAGCTCAAACACAGCAACGACTGTGTGGATGGCACAGGGCTACTGTTTCCCTCTGTTGTACACAGGGCCACTATGAGTTGGAATTGACTCAATGGCACCTAACAATAGCAAAATGATGATAGTCAGAATTACAGCACTGGATGCAAGAGGCATTTCAGGGCAAAATCAATAGGCCTTGGTGAATAATTAAATACAGAGGGTAAGGAGAAACCATCAGTGCAAGACTCATAGCTTAAGAAACCGTGTTGCCAGCTAACCAAGGTGGGGAATGCAGGAAGGAAGGCAGTCTTGTCAGCATCAGATTTGCATGCTCTGAGTTTGAGCTGCCTATGGAAATTGCAGGTGTTGCTGATAGGCAATTAGCCTTCCACACACAGAGTTTGGAACTAGAGACATATTTGAGAGTTATCAGAGACTAGCTCAAATGTGAAGTTGTTTTAGATATTGCAGTATATATACGGAGACCCCGCTAGTGTAGTGGTTAAGTACAATGGCTGCTAACCAAAAGGTCAGCAGTTCAAATCCACCAGGCACTCCTTGGAAACTCTATAGAGCTGTTCTACTGTACCATACAGGGTTGCTATGAGTCGGAATTGACTTGATGGTAGTGGGTTTCACTTGGGGGTTATACTGGTGTTTTATGGATGTGTTTCTATTTCTTGTATATGTTCAAGTCTGTGTATCATCAATGGGTATATGTGTATCTGCATTGACAACATAAAATGAGGATAATACTAGCTACCTCATGGGGTTGTTACAAGGATTAAATGCATTTAGCTAACACCAAGTAAAGGACAGTTGTTATTACTGTTAGATGCAGGGATGGAGTATGTGAGGTTCTGTATATAGCTATTAGTAGGCATTAGTATGTGGCATGCACATGTAACTCATGCATTAGTGTGTAGTCTGTGTATGAGAGTCACCCACCTGAGCAGCTTTTCTCCCCACTTACAGCGGCATCTGTTGAGGATTCCTGTGGGTGTGGGGACAGGGAGTGAGTTTGTTAGAGGCAGAAGCCTGGAAAGGAATGTGTGTGCATGTAAGCCAAAGCATCTGTGTCAGGCACATGGGTATTGGTCAGACCAGCCAGGAGGCATTCCCCAGATATAGGGCACAAAGGTAGTCAAAGCTGGGGCCTGGCTAGAAGCCTGAGCTGGGATTACTGCACTAGGAGACAGGACACAGGCTGGGCACTAGCAGGAACACTTAGGCAGAAAAATACACAGAACAGGCAGAGTTAGCCTCACAAAGAACCCAATGCATGTATGTAAATATTAGACACAACCCATCCACTGAAATATGTATAGTGAAACCATGTGGCTACTTGGGCAAGGCCCTCATATACTCTAAAGCCAGAGATATCTAATAAAGACTATGCAAATCAAAGATAAGTAATTACATACTTCTTTAAACATAGGGCCTTCCCAAAGTCTTTAGAGAGGTGCATGTAGTAGAAACATTCATATAAGCCCAGAGAATGAGCATCCATTCAGTAAAGTAACAGCTGATATGCAAACAACAATGTACAACTACAGGACGAGGGGAGAGAGATGCCCAAGCTCAGAGAGGGTAAAGAAGGGGAAAAAGGCTGAATGGAGTGGAAGAAACACCTGGTAATGGGGGTAAAGTGGGAAAGGAGGGCTGGGACACAGCTTCAGAGGCAACTACTTTTCTGGCAGATTTTCATAGTGTGGGATGAAGCAACCTACCAAAAAGGCTGAGTCCCTCCTTCAGTCCAGTGGCTACTTTGTACACTGAGGGGTGAGATTCACTCTTAAATATCTGCAAAACACTGTTGGAGAAATGGAGGAGTCTTGGATAACTGATGGCTTGAGTATTTTTTTAATGGGAGCTGGGGACTGAAAAAAGGGTATATATAACACATCCTCCTGAGATCAAGTCTTGATGTGAGGTTTGCCCCTCATTTCTCTGCACCTCAGTTTCTCCCTCTAGGAAAGAAGAATGACAGGTCTGTGCCTTTCCTATCTCTTTTCCTTATGCCTCCTCCCACCTCTATCTTCTCTTTCTTTCAGGGAAAGAGATTTTAATAGCCCAGGATTAGGGAAACTGGAGCCTCAATTAGCATTATTAGAAGCATTAAGCTTAATCCTTCTTCCTCCCCAGAGACGGCAGCCTGCCTCCTCCTCCTTACCTGTATGTGTCTTGATCTATGCTTACCAGATGGGTCCTGTGAACAGAAAACAAACAGAAGAGAAGGTGGCTGGGATACAACAAGCACGAGTTTATTCCAAAGCTTGGCTGCCCCCACCTTCATCCTTGAATACGGCCTCCATCATCTCCCCAAAGCACCACAACCCTCAGGTTCTTCTGTGTGCCCTAGAGCACCTGACCTGCTGGGGCCCTGCCCCTCCCTGCACTCTTGTTTTACTTTTCAGGCCTCCCAATCCCACCTTTACTTTGGTTGAGGTTAAGCTGAATCACCTACAATACAAATTTCTTAAAGCCCAGGATGGGGATGCTGACATTCGAGTCTTCCAGTTCAATCCCAATTCTTCTTCGACCCAGGAACTTGATCAGCCCTCCAAGTGCTCGAACCTAGAAAGGGATCAGTAGTAGAGTCAGGGTAAATGCCAATGTGCTGGGGCCTGGACAACACCAGGGAAGACTGTATTTTCCAAGGCTTGTCTAATACTTCTTAGAATTCCACTCTAGGACTGAGGTGCTTGTGCCTTTCTCCAGCCCTCATCATCCCAGCCTGTATTCCCCAGGCCCCATCTCACCGTCAGCAGGCAGTCAAATGGGATAATGGAGGAGAGGAAGAGGATTTTCTCGGTGGCAGTCATGGAGTCTGGGATGAAGGAATAGTTTGCAGAGAGAAGGCGCTGTTTGCTTATCTCCAGACCTACTTGAGGGGAAGGCAAGAAGATAGAAGAGGGGAGGGTAAAGGCATAGAATAGAATCAAGTCTAGAACTTTAGAACTAGATGGGACTAGAGGCCTTCTAGCCTAGTTTTTTCATCCCATTTTAAGAAGGAGGCAATAGAAGCAAAAGGGATGATGTGACTTGCCTGAGCTCATACAGGCAATTAATGAAAAGCTATAGCAAGAACCAGGTTTTCAGACACTTAGTCTAATTCTCTTTTCATTCCACACATCAGATAAGCTGTCTGGCTAAAAGCACAACCTAAGATAAATGGCTGAGGAGAGTAAGACATCTGTCTGGAATTAGAAATTTTTGACCAAAGAGACTTGTATTCATAGAGGAACTAATAACATGAATGCTCTAAAATCTAATTAGGATCGAACATTCCCTGTCCTTTTTGCAAACCTGGGAAGGTAACAGAAGTGCCTTAAGGATACAAGGTCACTTAGGCAGTGCTTTTTTCTTTTTTTTTTAAAGGGATAACTAGCTTTGCCTTAAAGGGAAAAATCGCAACCATCAGAGCTGTCCGAGCATCACTGCTCCCTTTTGGGAAAGGGGGCGCATCTCAGGACATGCTTGAGTGGATGACTGTAGCTTATGAAAGGGCAGGGGACAGGAAAATCTTGGAGAAACTAGACATGGGGCATGGAGAGCACAAAGTTTAGGATGGGAATAAGCCTTAGGAGAGATCTCTGCTGATAAAGGTGAAACTAAGAGAAGGGGTTGGGAAACTGAGGTGGGTGGCTGGGCAAAGCAAAAGGAAGGAAATACCGAAATCCACACTAGGCAAAAATACGACTTCAGGTCTCCTAGGCTCTGCGTTTTCCCGGGAAGCTGTTAAGGAGAGGCAAAAGAAGAGAGGCCATCATCTGAATATCTAAGCTCTTCTGCCTCTCCCCCACCTTCCCTGCTGCCTTCTAGCTTCTGGCTCTAGCTCCCTCCAAACCCTTGTTTCCTAGAACATTCTATATCTTAGTTCTCTTTCTCTTGCCCAGTCCTTACCAAGCCTCCCCAGAAACTGAGTCATAGTCTCATCCTGTTTGGCGCTTGTAACAATGGACCGGGGATTGACTTCATCTAGAACTTAGGAAGAGAACAGAGACCTAATGAGTTAGGAGATCTTTACCCTTTGACTAAGTGGGAACTCATTAAGCTCTGCTAACAACTACCTCTTCCCTCAAAAATGCATTTCCTCCCTGTAAGAGCAGGGTGGGCTCTACTCCTTGGGAGCATAGACAGGAGTCAGGAATAAGATTCAGGGAAGGAAAGAGTAGTGAGACTGGCTAGGAGATAGGAGGAAAGAAGTATGCCCTGGAGATTGTCACTAGACTAATAACCCCTGGATGAAAGGCACAACTAATTTGCTAAGTACTATATCTCCATCAGAACCCTCACGGTACAGTGTGGATGAGTTCAGAGGCTAACCAAAAAAGTCAGCAGTTTGAATCTACCTGCTACTCCTCAGAAACTCTATAAAGTTTTACTGTCCTACAGGGTTGTTAGGAAGCCCTGGTGGCGTAGTGGTTAAGTGCTGTGGTTGCTAATGAACAGGTCAGCAGTTTAAATTTGCCAGGTGCTTCCTGGAAACTCTATGGGGCAGTTCTACTCTGTCCTGTAGGGTGACTATGAGTCAGAATCAACCTGACGGCACTGGGTTTGTTTTGTTTTGTTTTTTATACAGTTGTTATGAGTCAGGATCCACTCCAAGAAATCATATTCTCCAGCACCTGATATATAGTAAGCACCTAATGAGTACTGAATTGTGAAATGAATTCCTAAGAATAAAAGAGAAAGTCTCTGGGAGTCAACTAATAAAATGTTATGATTGAGTCAGGTAAAGACAAAAGAGACACACTCCCAGTCTCAGAGAATACGGTAACTCACGGTTCTGTCCCTACCTCTCTGGAGAAGCTTGAGGGTCTCATGGTCTGGGGCATCTGGCATGAAATGAATGATGGAGTCACTAGTGTCATAGTAGGCAATGCCAAGGTATCCTGAATTCCACAGCACACACAGATGGATCTGTCCGATGAGGAAGAAAGTAAATCAATATTTAAATTACTCATAAGTACAGGATGACCAGTTGTTTTTTTAGTCAATTCTGACTCTTGGTGACCCCATGTGGTACCGACTAGAACTGCTCCATAGGGTTTTCTTGGCTGTATGTAATCTTTAGGGAAGAAGCCCTAGTGATGTAACAGTTAAATACTCAGCTGCTAAACAAAAGGCCAGTGGTTCTAACCCGTCTAGCAGTTCTGTGGAGAAAGACCTGGCAATCTGCTCTCTGGCAATCTCCTCCTGTAAACGTCACAGCCTAGAAAACTCTATCAGACAGTTCTACCATATCACAGGGGGTCACTCTCAGCCAAAATCAAATCCATAGCACCTAACCACAATCTTTACAAAAGCAGTTTTCCAGGCCTTTCTTCCACTGTGCCACTGTGTTCAAACTGGCAACCTCTAAGTTAGCAGCCCACTGCAAACTGTGCCACCTAAGCTACTAAAAACCCACGGCCCTCGAGTCGATTCCAACTCATAACGACCCTATAGGGCAGGATAGAACTGCCCCATAGAGTTTCCAAGGAGCACCTGGTAGATTTGAACTGCCCACCGTTTTATTGGCAGCCATAGCACTTAACCACTACACCACGAGGCTCCTGAGACAAGAGAAAAAACCCATTGACATCGAGTGGATGCCGACCCACAGCGCCCCTAGAGGACAGAGTAGAACTGCCCCATGTGGCTTCTAAGCCGCTGCTGGGGGATTTGAACTGCAGACTTTTTGGTTCGCAGCAGTATCATTTAACCACTGAGGGATAGTGCCATACATTATTTAGCTTTAATAATTTTTCCAGATCTTTGATAGAGTCATTATCAGTCCCATTCAGAGTATGTGAAACAGACCCTCAGCGGGTATGACTCGCCCAGCTCTATCTAACCCTTTTTATCGTAAAATTCCTATCACTCCCAGCTCGCTTCATTCGAGCCCTTCGGCGACATCGCTGACCCCCAGAGACCTCTCCCGGCTCTTCCTCGTCGTCGTCCGCTTCCCTTGGGACCTGCCCTGGGGCCGGGATGGGGAAGCCAGCCGAGGCTGCCTCAGGTTCCGTTCTCTGCGGCGTCCTGCCTGGGCTCGCTCCTAAGGAGGCCATGGTTTCAGGCTCTGCAGATGCAGAAAATTAAGGCGATTCAGAATCGGTGTTTGACCTGAGAGGGAGCTGGGGTAGGCTGGCGCACAGAAACCCAAGTCCACTGAGCACTTCTGGGAAAGAACTGAGGCGCAGGGCTGAGAGAAGCGCTGATAACTGTAGGTACCGGTATGAGGGACTCTGAGGGGTCTGTTTCTCAGGTGTTTCACTAAAGTGCGGACAATGGAAAACTCCTACGCCCACCTTCGTTTCTCTAACACTCAGGTTTCCCTCTGTAAGAGGGTAGTCCGCGGTCCCAAAGGGGCGAGTTGTACACACCTCCTCACAATCACTGTCCCTCCCTCTGGACTTCCCCACCCTAGCGGTAGCCAATCTCAGCGTTTTCCTGGCTTTCCAGTCACAGAAATTGCTACCAGCTCACAGTGTCGAGGCACCGGGCGATACGGTGGGATGCGCGCGCATACGCCCCGCCCTCTTAGCCACTGTTGGCGGGAGGTAACCAGGATTCCGCCTAGAAATCCAGCAGGGCAAAAGAGAGAAGTGGACAGTAGGTGCAAGGAAGTCAGACGCTGATTGGTCTATTTGCAGGAGGGGCGGTGCCAGAAAGTTCAAACTTCCCGCTCTTTGCCGCGCTTAGCAGCGCTCAGCCCGAGGCCCACGGGGGCTTCTGGGTTTTGATTGACGTCGGGTGGAGCCAGCCGGAAGGTCTGGAGTTGAGCTTCGGAACCCACCTTTTGGTAGGGGCTGGAGGCACTAGGAAGTTGTGGGAAGGAGGCCATCCTTAAAGGGCCAGAGTTACGTTCTTTCTGGAGAGCGGCGACACCAAAAATCAAACAAAACCCACCGCCTTCGAGTCGATTTCGACTGATAGCGACCCTATAGAGTAGAACTGCCCCATAGAGTTTCCAAGAAGGACCTGACAGATTCCAACTGCTGACTTTTTGGTTATCCGCCATAGCGCTTAACCATTAGGCCACCAGAGTTTCCAGGAGAGTGGCGATAAGCAATATTAATTCAACTTGTGCCAACAGCTCAAAGTTAATATTTGTATCCTTTGAGTTAATATTTATAAAGAGCTTAGAACAGTGCCTGGCAAATATAGTAAAATCTACATGAGTGTTAAGTGGAAATAAGTCTACTCCTATTCCAGCCCACCTTAGCCTGTTTCTTGGGGGCAACAGTAACTAAGTACAACCACCCTCAAAGGACACCTCAGGGCCTCATTTAGGATTTTCACCCCCTAGTTACACCAAATTCCAGCAGAGAGAAGTGTGATAAGTCCACCTGTACCCCTCAGGGGAAACCCTGGTGGTGTAGTGGCTTAAGTACTACTTCTGCTAACCAAAAAGTCTGCTAACCAAAAAGTCAGCAGTTCAAATACGCCAGGCACTCCTTGGAAACTCTATAGAGCTGATCTACTCTGATCTCTAGGGTCACCATGAGTCAGAACACCTCGATGGCAGTGAGTTTGGTTTTGGTTTTTATACCCCTTAGGAACAGTCCCATATCCCTAACCCCACGCACGTTCCTCTTCAAAACAGAAGTGTGGTTCATTCACTCACTAACAATTTATTTAATGCCTACTCTGGCCCTGGCGCAAACCTTAATGGCATAGTTGTTATAGGTGCCATGACTGCTAACCAGAAGCTCAGCAGTTCGAATCCATCAGGTGCTCCTTGGAAACTCTATGGGGCAGTTCTATTGTGTCATATAAGCTCGTTATGAGTTGGAATTGACTCAATGGCAGTGTATTTGGTTTTGGTTTTCCCGGCCCAGGTGATGGACTTAAAGCAGTGAATCAAATTAAGTCCTTGTGGAAGAGATGGGTGTGATGGAGACAGAAGTAAATAAATACATACTTAATTAATAAATGACATCCCTTAAATAGATCTTTGTTCCTGCAACTCTGAGATCCCCCTCACCCAATAGGTTACAAAGGTGATGGGAGGTGAGATGACCTGTCTGTGTTGATCAGCAACTGGACAACTCCCTGCAGAGAGAAAAGTCGAGATCCAAATGAGGGCTGGGTTAATGGTTACCCTGGCAAATTATTGAGCAATGGAGCTATGGAAACCAGGAGGAGGCTGCTGACAGTTCTGGGGAGTGTCAGGGAGGGCCACACCTTCCATTCTAGGGTGGGAAGAGATTAGGGACTGGTTTACCAAGCTGAGGAAGGTGAGGGCGTGGAAAGACAAGCTTGGAGAAGGAAAGAGATAAGATAGACAGGAAAGGAGAAAACTTCTCTGATGCAGGATTTAGGAATGTAGCCTTGAGCCTCAAATTCGTGACCCTTTTGGATGGCCCTAAGGAGAGGGCAGCGTTGTCATCTAGTGAATTAAGGCAAGATATCTTTTTTTTTAAATCTTGTTGGTACACATGCCAGCCAGTCAAGGTTAATACTGATGATCAAAGCAGCTGCAGTTGTAACACTGTAGGAGAGAAAAGAGAGACAGGTGAGAGGTTACCAAACCTGTTTGTTCCCGGGGAAGGTCTATGTATGACACTGACCAGCTAGAGCAAGAAAGGACCCTGGAAAGTAGGGCTGCTTTGACCCTCCCTGTAAAAAGGGAGGGGTCCTGTCTGCAGATTTTGAGTGTCATTCATGGGGGAGATTCTTCCCTCTCCTCCTGAACCATTCTACATTCTTGTTTGTTGGGTACCTTGGCATAGTAGTTAAGAACTATGGCTATGAACCAAAAGTTTGAATCCTCCAGGTGCTCCTAGGAAACTACATGGGGGCGGAATCGACTTGATGACAGAGGGTTTTGTTTGTTTTTTTCTCAAGTTGATTTCAGCTCATAGTGGCCCCATGGGACAGAGAAGAATTGCCCTATAGTTCTAAGGACAGACCACCAGGTCTTCATCCCTCAGAGCAGGTGCATGGGCTTGAACTGCCAACCTTTCAGTGAGCAGCTGAGTACTTAACTGTTGTGACACAACTCTTTCTACATTCTTATAGTGTGTTACACTGTAAAGGGATAAACACCAAATATATCCCTTCTTTTTGAGAAGAGAGACAAGCCTTCCTACAGAAGAAGAAGCACAAGAGGAAACCACCAACTGCTGGTTTCTAGCAACATGCTGCATCACTCCATCCCGTTCTTCTTCCAAATCTATTTCTTTAAGTCGCCAGTCTTTTATTTATTTGTTTCTATGGCCTTGCATGTTTTTCTAGAACTGTGGGTCTTTTGTTGGACAGAGACAGATGGGGTAGGGTGGGGGGAGAGGATAAATTTAAGATGTGGGAGAAACTGTATTTACCTAGTTTGGAAAGATCCCTCATGGTGCAGTGGTTAAGAGTGCAGCTGCTAACCAAAAAGTCAGCAGTTCAAACCCACCAGCTGCTCCTCAGAAGCAGGATATTGCAGTCTACTTCCATAAAGATCTGCAGCCTTGGAAACTCTATGGGGCAGTTCTACTCTGCTCTATAGGGCCAATGTGAGTTGGAATGGACTTGATGGGCTTTGGGGTTTTTTGTTTGTTTTTTCATCCAGTTTAGAGAACATATTCTGGGGCTGTCTTTCAGCAGGTCATACGCTTTATATTCTGATTTTGTTTTTTTCCTTTTGGCAGGTCCAGCTACCACCACCCCGTGGGAGAAGTGCAGCTCTATCCCCCAGGTCACAATAATAGCAGGACATCTCCAAAGCAACGTGTCAGTGAGAAAAGGGCAAGGGGCACAGAAGAGGCCCAGTTTTAGAGAGCAGAAGTGAAAGCGTTAAAGTTGACCAGGCGGTTGCAAGGGTACCTCCCCACTGATGAGGCCCCCTAGCTCAGCTTCCTGTTTCCTAGCACAAGCTTTAGTGTCTGGCTTCCCAGTCTCTTCTTGACCCTTCGCCACACCCTGCCCCTTTCCTGGCTTCCACTTCTGATTTGTCTTCCCAGTTCACAGTTCTGAGAATTTGGATTGCAATCTAGAAGCCACACGGAAGGCGGAATAAAGGACTACTCTTTCAGTTCTAACATCTTTTCTCTGGGCCCTATAGAGTGTGCCCAAGTCTTTGGTGTCAAGTTTCACGTGTAAGGGTGGTGTACTGTTTGTCCTCTGATTAATGAAGCAGGGAAACTGAGACAGAAACAAAGTTCCGTGTCCCGGAGACAGCTGGAGAAACAAGAAGATTCCGAGAATTCCCTCTCCTTAACACCCCCAGACCCAATCCTCTGGGAGACTTGAGTACCTCCCCTCTTTGGCCCACTCCCTAGACCCATGGGTCCCACCCACCCTCCTGTCCTCTCTCCAGGTTCAGGGCGGGGCCGGGTGAGTCAGCGGCTCCCTGATTCAGCCCGGGAAGGGACGAGCTCCTTTGAAGGAGCTGGGTGTGGGGTACGCTGGGCTGGTGGACTATCTGAAGCGAGTGAGTCTGGTCGGGTTTGTGTGGCACTGAAGGGACAGCTGTAAATCCAGGGAAAAGACTCCCTTTCTGTGAGATCCGCCTTCCCTGGCCCCGGCCCCTCCCATTTCCCCAGGGGACAGCCGCTTCCTGGTCCCCGTCTCAACCATGGCTGAAGAACAACCACAGGTCGAGTTGTTCGTGAAGGTAAGGGCACCCTCTCCTTCCTTGGCTACCCTCCAAATTTCTGGAAGCCAACTTTCTCACCTTCTCTAATCTTCAACCTTAACTCCCCAACCCCATACCTCCTTAACCCCTACCCCGAGCCCTTCAGCTGTCTTTTAGGAGGGGTGGGGTGCTTATGGCAGGGAAAGACAGTTGACTTGTGAACAGGGAAGGAGAGTTCTAGGCTTGATACCGAAAACCGTGTAAATGTGCAAGTTTCCTGCAGCCTGAGGGAGGGGAATGTAGGGAAAAGGAAAGTTTCTAGGAGATGAGTGATTGAGGTGGAGGGTGGAGGCAAGTTGGTAGGACTGGAGAGAAAGGGGCAGCAGGGGTCCACCAGGGAGGAACACTGATTAAGGCATGTGGCCCTAAAATTGCAGAGACTGGGGACTTCGGGTGTAGTGGAGGAGACTTGGAAAAGAGATTGGGCGTGGGGGAGCAAGGTTACAAGGAAGAAGATGTGTTGTGGGAGGCCTGTGTGTGGGAGGAAGTAAATCGGGAAGAACTGTGGGATGGAAGGAAAGGGAGAGGAGAGTGGGAGGAAAATCAGGAAGCTGGGCTGGAAGGGTGGTGGGATGGTAGATCCCAGGGACTTGGGAAACCATGAGAGTGGGAGGCAGCAAGAGGATGGGAGTTTAGCCTTAGTTACAACGAGGATACTTGGGGAAAGAGATCGCGGGGGGGGGGGGGGAAGGGGAGCGGAGGTACTGTGTTGAAAGGTTGAGAGGCTAGAGCCAGGAGAAGACCTGCCCCTAGCTCTCTGCTCTCATCGCTGTTGGGTATCAAACGTTTCTGCTTGCTCCCCTCATGACTGGCAGCCGCTCCCCGCCTCCCCGCCTGCATTTCCAGGTCCCAGAACCTCAGCTTTGTGCCCTTTCCTCTCCTTTGGTGTCCTCTCCTCTGCCCAACCGTTCTCTCAGCCTTCCCTTTCCAGTCGCCTCCCTCCTCTTTCCCCTTTTGTTGGGCTTGTCTTTGTGTGTTCCTGCCCATCTCTGCCTCTCCCTTATGCTTGGCTTCCTCAGGCGGCCATTCCCTCTGGTTGTGCCCAGTGAAGACCAGGCAGTCTGGGCCCGCCCCCCTTAGGTGTGGTCCCCACCTCACTCTCACACTGGCCTCAGGGGCTATTTTCACTCCTGGGCGAGGCTGTGCTGCAGAAGCCCTGGCCCTCTGAGGAGAATCTAGAGCTACAGGACTGACTCTTTGCACTGGAAGAGCGCTGAGAGGTGGCCTTAGCTACCCAAGCTGAAGCTTCACAAGTCCCAGCCCCCCACTTCCTTGCCAGGAAGGAAGCTGCTGGGGCCTGAAACACAAGAGAGATGATTCACCCTCAGCATAGGGGGAGGTTTGGGTCTTTGGGGGGATGAGGTCATCACTTGCCAATTAGAGAGCAGCCCCCATCTGCAAGGCCCTCCACGCCTCTAGGGAAAGGCTTAGGACCCCCTGATTTCCCCACTCGGAAACAGCTTGGGTGGAAGTGTGAAAAACCGGAACTCTGGCTTCTAAACCCGCTGTACCTCCGGTCCTGCCCTCAGGTCCTGAACCATTCAGTAACTGGGAATCTGGACATCTAGCAGCAACTGCCTCGTGAAAGTTCCCAGCCCCCTTCTCTCTTTAAGGTCCACGTTGTCCAAGACCCCTTCCCTCTACCTACTTCCTACCTGTCATCAACTTTCTGAGGAGCCAGAAGCATGTCTTTGCAGAAGATTTCCCCATTGACCCAGCTTGAGGGTGGATAGCTGAGATCTGCCGTAGCTTTTACTCGTAGTATAGTATATGTATCATGACTAGGCAGAAAATGGCTAAGTCTGGGAACAGGAGATGCAGAAAATGGTCTGGGGAATGGATGGGGTACATCAGGCCTAACCTTGGGGTGGGGGATTGCTTTTCAGGCTGGCAGTGATGGGGCCAAGATTGGGAACTGCCCTTTCTCCCAGAGACTGTTCATGGTTCTCTGGCTCAAGGGAGTCACCTTCAACGTCACCACTGTTGACACCAAGAGGTGGGCCTGCTTCTGTTCCTTTAAATACCCCTTATATGTACACACACACATACCACACGCGTGTCACACACAAATACCCACCCAAGTCCTTCCGTCTGGAACCTTTTTCCTCCGCTACCCAGAGCCCTTTTATCTCCCCTTCATCCCTCCATCTCCCCCTCGTCCCTCCATCTCCCCCTCGTCCCTCCATCTCCCCCTCGTCCCTCCATCTCCTCCTCGTCCCTCCATCTCCCCCTCATCCCTCTATCTCCCCTTTCTGGTTCTCCTTGCGCCCTTTTGCTGGCCTGATGCCTGGCCTCTCCCACCAGGCGGACAGAGACAGTGCAGAAGCTGTGCCCAGGAGGGCAGCTCCCATTCCTGTTATATGGCACTGAAGTGCACACAGATACCAACAAGATTGAGGAGTTTCTGGAGGCCGTGTTGTGCCCTCCCAGGTAAAGAGGCACTCTTAAATGGGAGAGGGGAAGCTGGAAGATTCTGGAAAAGAGAGGTTGAAGGAATAGAAGGTAGAGATGGTGGTGGGGCTAGGGCAGGAGAGCTAAGGGAAAATATCTTACCCTGTTTCTCCCATTGGCCTTCAGGTACCCCAAGCTGGCAGCTCTGAACCCTGAATCCAACACAGCTGGGCTGGATGTATTTGCCAAGTTTTCTGCCTACATCAAGAATTCAAACCCAGCGCTCAATGACAGTGAGTCCCATGGGTCAGGGACTTGGGTCCTAAGATGAATGGGGGTATTCCAGGGGGTCCAGAGGTGTAGTGTCATTTAGAATTTCAGATATCAGGAAAGTAGAGCAGATGCTGACAAACCTCTTCTTATTTTTGCTTGACCCTTATATTTCCCTGCATTCTCACTTGCATGACTTTTAAATGCTTGTTTGTTTCCTAGCCTCTGTGGCCTGTTGAGTGACATTAATTGGCTACTGGATTGCTTTCTGATAGAATGGGGTTATGCTTAAAAACAGTGACTCTCAATCCAGACTACCTAAATTCAAATCCAACTAGCTGTGTGACCTTGGCAAGTCATTTAATTTTCTGTAAGTCTAATTCCAGATCTATAAAATGAGGCTAACAATAGCTACTTTCTTAGGTTATTGTGAGAATTAGATGAGTTTTTATATGTAAAATGCTTAGAGTAGCTTAGAAAACTAGCTACACTCATGTTCATTATTATTTTGGGCTGACTTCATGAACATTATTTGTGCCCCATTGACCTTCTTGAACTGTCTAGGGAAGGCTTATATCCCCAGTGTTCTAATCAGTTCTTCTCTTTGAAGATCTGGAGAAGGGGCTCTTGAAAGCCCTGAAGGTGTTGGACAATTACTTGATATCCCCCCTCCCAGAAGAAGTAGATGAGACCAGTGCTGAGGATGAGGGCATCTCGCAGAGGAAGTTTCTGGATGGCAATGAGCTTACCCTGGCTGACTGTAACCTGTTACCAAAGCTCCATATTGTGCAGGTGGGTGCTCAGTGACAGGAGAGGATGACCCTTTAAGGAACTCCCACATGGGCTTTCCATGACAACACTCCAAAGGTGGCTTCTTCACAGGGTGGATTCTACTAATGGCAGACTCCACCGACTCCTCCTTGGCAGCACTGCTGGCAAACGCATTTCTCAAGAGTTTTATTTTTCACAATATAAGCTATAAGTGCAAAACAGACTGTATCCCACTTTTACTTTCAAGAATGCTCTTCTTGCCTCTATGTCAGTGCCAAATCCCTAGATCAGAGAGCAGGGTTTTCCTGAAGTCAGAGCTTTACCTCCCTTTAGAGCTTCAGTCTGTACTTCCTCATGTAGAAAATGAAAACTACCGGTTCTCATGTTTCTTTTATAGCCTCTAAGCTGTGGTTTAGTTTTTGGAACATGGACTCAGTGTTACTGTTTCACACAACTATGTCTTGAACATCTAGAAGGCACCGGAAGATTAAAAAATGTGATAATTGGACCTTGCCCTCAAGGTGTTTAAAATCTAGCTAAAACATTCAATTAAAAGTTAATAATACATGATTCAAAGCCAAATAAAAAAAGAGAGAAAAATATCACTGGAAATTCAAGGGAAGAATTTTATGGCATGTGAATAGTATCTCAATTAAAAAAAAAAAAAATCAAGAGGATTAAAAATAGCCCCTGAAACAGGGTGGTCTGGAAAGGAGCTGGCTGTAAATGACTAGAGTTTCAGTAAGTAGAAAGGGTGAAGACACTGCACCACAGTGAGAAGTCCAGAAAGACAGTTGAAGAGGGTGTTTCAGGTAGATGAGAATGAAGAGGAAGAGAAGTCGGATGGTGGAGGTTCTTGAGTGTCTGGGCAAGAAGGCTGAATTTTATCTTTGTAGGCTCTGGAAGAAGGGGAAGGCTACCAACATGACAGCCAGTGTGGCTACTCTGGGCTAACCTGGTCCCTCTTCTGTCGCATCTCTAGGTTGTATGTAAGAAGTACCGGGGATTCTCCATCCCGGAGCAGTTAAAGGGAGTGCATCGGTACTTGCGCAATGCATATGCTCGCGAAGAATTCTCCTCTACTTGCCCAGATGATGAGGAGATTGAGCTGGCGTATGAGCAAGTGGCCAAAGCCCTCAAATAAGCCCCTCTGGGGATTCCCTCGCCTCCCTCCATTTTCTCCACAAAGGCCCTGGGTGGTTTCCACATGGCTACCCAAAGGACACACTCCAAAACGGCCAGTGGGCAGGGAATCTTGGAGCACTTGAGCAGGGTTGTCTGGCGGGAATGAAGGGAAAGGATGGGAGGTCTGGGTGAGATTTTTATTGCAGGGTGGGGTGGGTAGGACAATGTATTTGAGTAATAAAATGCAGAATGAAAATCTAGTGGTGTTTTTATACAAATGGGACTTGGAAGTATGGGTGATTTAGAATGAGGGGTGGGCAGAGGTTGTGGTAGGACTGCCATTTTTAGTATGAGAGGGGAAAGCGGGATTCTGTTCCGTCCCCCCAGAGCAGCCTAGTGATCCGTGCCGTGTTTGCAGCCTCGCCATCGGGGTGGGCCCAGGCTGCGCTCTTGGGGCGGGGCTGAAGTATAGAAAAGGGGGGCCCAGTCTGAGACGACTGGGAGCGGCTTAGCAGGGTGGGGTGGGCGTGGTCTCTGGTAGCCCTGCCCCGTCCCGCTTAGACAATGCCCCGGAGCCGCCAGACCGTCGCCCCCCACTCGATCTTGTACATCAGCTCTATTACCTCAGGACCCCCCCAAAAGCCAGAGCTTCCAATCCCCAAGGCTTGAAGATTAAGACTCCTATCTCTACCAACTCTGCCTTAGGGAGGGAGGGGCCCAAGCCGAGAATCAGCACGGCAAGAGTGGGGGTGTCCGCTGGAGGTGAGTCTAGGGTGAGGGGTATCCCCTAGACCATATAGGGACCACAGTTTGTTTCGGGAGGGATGCTGGGCCAGTGACTGCATCCGACGACAGTGCACAGGAGGAGCATTGTATGTGGAGCTTTGCGGGTGGACTTTGGGGAAGATAGACGTAGAACGGCTCTTGGAACCTTGAGTGGCACCTTGTCCCCTGAGCCACGCCCCCCACTCCTCCACCCGCCCCATTTCCTTTGGACCTCTCCTAGTCCCCCGGGGCTTGGTCTGGTTTCTACTGGGTCGAGCTAGGGGCAGTACGAGCCTCTAGGGTGGAGAGAAGGTGTTTAACTCCTTACAGGCTATTTTTCTTCCCAGCCCCTCCCTCCCTTCCTTGCTCAGGGATCTGGGACTTCATCCCCTCAGGCCCTAACTCTCCCTAGCTGTCTCCTCCGGTGGCATTACCCCTGTTAAGTCTCTGGCTGGACTTCAGGTCCCTCTGGCAGCAAGCAGTTGAGGGTTAAGGGGGCGGGGCCGCCGCATTTTTGGGGAGTGAGCGCATCCTAGCGGATGCCAAAAGGGGCTCCCCACAGGAACCTCACGAAGGCCCAGAGCAAGGGCAACAGGTGTTTTGGAGATTAGGGACCCAGGTCCTGTTCATCAGACTCCCCCTAATGCAGCAGTATCCCCGGAATGCCGGGTAGAGGGCGTTCGCCACAAGGAGGAGGTCTAGAATGGGTGGGGCGAGTGGGAGGGGCGCCCGGAGATGGCACGAAAAAGAACTGGGCGTTTTTAACCAGCCCCCATGCCCTTTTCTGCATGTCTTTCTCTATTCCCCCCTTTCTGTCTCTTCTCCCAGACAGGTGAAGTAAAAAGAAAGAACTAAGCAATCAGCGCTTCTAGAGGAGGCATTTGTGTGGATGGGATGGGGACGCCGGGAGAGGGGCTGGGCCGCTGCTCCCATGCCCTGATCCGAGGGGTCCCGGAGAGCTTAGGGTTGGGGGAGGGTTCAGCAGCTGGTCTCCCGACACTGGACCTGGCTAAAGCTCAGCGGGAGCACGGAGTGCTGGGGGGTAAACTGAGACAGCGCCTGGGACTGCAGCTGCTAGAACTGCCTCCTGAGGAGTCACTGCCGCTAGGACCGCTGCTTGGTGACACTGCCGTGATCCAGGGGGACACAGCTTTAATCACGCGGCCCTGGAGCCTCGCCCGCAGGCCGGAGGTGAGCCCCAGATGCCAGGCACAGACCTGAGGGTGAGGGCAGGAGAAGCTAGAATCCCAGGCTTTAGGGAAGAAATGGGTGAGGGGGCGTTTCTCACCTCGAACCCTCCTCTTCTCCTGCCCCAAGGTCGATGGAGTGCGCAAAGCCCTTCAGGACCTGGGACTCCGAATTGTGGAGATGGGGGACGAGAGCGCGACGTTGGATGGCACCGATGTTCTCTTCACCGGTGAGGCAGGGGTACTGGCACACCGGGCTCTGACACAGGGAAGCAAAGTGGGAGACTGGGCTATCTCAGGCCTGGTTTCAAACTTAGTCTCCCCATTAAACTTCCGTGGCCTCCTTGGCTCAGGCCGGGAGTTTTTCGTAGGCCTCTCCAAATGGACCAATCACCGAGGAGCTGAGATAGTGGCAGACACATTCCGCGTAAGGAGCTGGCCCAGGCTTGGGCGGAGGAGGGGACCCACGGAGAACCGGGAGGCTGAGAGCAACCTTTTTTGGAGGTCATCCCCTCACACCTTCCGTGCCCCTAAATACTTTATTCTCCCTAGGACTTTGCCGTCTCCACAGTTCCCGTCTCTGGTTCTTCCCACCTGCGTGGCCTCTGCGGCATGGGAGGACCCCGCACTGTAGTGGCCGGTAGCAGTGAGGCTGCCCAAAAGGCTGTCAGGGTGAGGGTGGTGGGGCTGTGGTCGGGCGAGGCTCTGTGATGGGGCGTGGCTCCAGGCTGGGGAGGCGGGAGCTAGACACGCTGAGAAAATTAGACCCAACCTGGCCCTCGGGGAGCCCACCGAGACCTTCGGGTGCTAAACAATTAATTACAATAGGAGAAAGAGAGCCAGGAGGTTACAGAAGGAGGCAATTAACTGCCTCTTCTGGAGTTTCAAAGTTAACATCTAAGACTTGAAGGATGAGTCGGATAGGGAGTTTCAAGGTGGAGAAAGAAAGAGGAAGGGTTGCATGTGAATTCGAGGTGCTGGCTGTGTTACTGTCAAGTCAATTCCGATTCATGGTGACCCTACAGGACAGAATAGAAGGGTTTCCTAGGCTGTACTCATTAGGACAGTCGCTGGTGGGTTCAGAGCCCAGACCTTTCATGGCTCAGCATGTTAACCATTTCACCACTAGGGCTTCTTGAATTCGAAGTAGAAATTAGTAAATGTAACTAACATGCTCACCACAGTGCCTGGCAATAGTAAGTGGCATGTGCGTGTTGTCTTTATTATTCCATAAATGTAACTGTTCTCAGCCCTTAGTGGTGGTCAAGCAGACCAATTCAGTTGCAGAGAGGTTCTGAGATTTGAAAGCTTCCTCTTTTCTTTCCACCCATCTCTCTCTCAGGCAATGGCAGTGCTGACTGATCACCCCTATGCCTCTCTGACCCTCCCAGACGACGCAGCTGCTGACTGTCTCTTTCTGCGTCCAGGGTTACCCAGTGCATCTCCTTTCCTCCTGCACCGTGGAGGCGGGGACCTGCCCAACAGCCAAGAGGTGAGGGACAGCAAGATCCCCACTGGCACCACCACCAAGCATGCAGGAGCCACAGGCCTTCCTAGAGGGAGGACAGAAAGTGGGGTGCCTTCTCTAGAAGCCTGGGTGGGACTTTTCTGAGCTGGTTGGAAGTAGGGCCTGGTTCTGGTCTTGGAATCTTATCTTTCCTCCACTGTCCCCTCCCTACAGGCCCTGCAGAAGCTCACTGATGTCACCCTGGTACCTGTGTCCTGCTCAGAACTGGAGAAGGCGGGTGCTGGGCTCAGTTCCCTCTGCTTGGTGCTCAGCACACGCCCCCACAGCTGAGGCTTGGCCCTGAATCTTGGCTGGTTATGGGTAGGGTAGCAGAGGGAACAGAAGGAGAGGCGAGTTAGATAGAAGACGATTGGTAGGCAGTAGTGGGGACAGGCCCCAAGATGGGGGGAGGGCATAGAGTGGGAAGAAGATAGGGGCCACTGGGTGAGTGCGCTCCCCCAGAACCAATAAAATAGAACTGACCTTTTAGACTGAGCTGTGGCTAATGTCTTACTGAGCCAGAGGGACAACGGCAGGGCTGAAATGAGATTGGGGTTTGTGCTCAGAGAAAAGCCTCTCATTAAACAAACCTTCATTAAGTACTTAGTCATTGCCCAGCCCTGTCATGGGTGCATGGGGGGTACAAGATGGACAAGAGAGAACTTCTACTGTGGGAAGTGTATCCCGAGCAGAAAAGGGAGAGTGTGGGTGGATCCCTCTCTGGGTTTATCTAAATGTCAGATGATTCAGAAAAGGGTAAATTACCAGCCCACCCCAATGTGATAGACAGGAAGAAATGATACATCCAAGGACATTCTTTTTCATTCACTAATTTACTGAGGCATGGCAGTGATAAAAAGGGTCAGTCCCCTGATGTCAGGGAAATCAGTTGCAAATGGAAATACAGGTTTTAATGGAACAATTCACAGGAGGCTGTTGCTATGAGAAAAATAAGGGGGCTCCCTAAGGCATCAGTGTATGCAAGCACAGGGCAAGGAGAGTCAGAAAAGGTTTTCCAGAAAGTTACATTTGAACTATGTCCTTAAGATGGATTAGGCAAGTCATGGGAAGGAGGGGAAAGGGTGTTCCAGGAAGAAGGAACTGGACAGGCAAAGCCATATCTTGGGGCGGTGGGGAATGTCACTAAGGCTGGCATGTTGTATGCATGTGAAGTAGTGACAGGGATGAGCCTGGAAAATGGACAGTCCTATAGCACCTTTTACTGAAAACCAAGGACCATGGGCTTAGAGCTGAAAGCTAACTAGAGAAATCCTGCAGTTCTGAAATAAGGACTGTTGGGAGTAGGTTAGCTTTTGGGGAGGATTTCTGGCTACAGAGCAGTGGCCCAGGGCTGGGGTGAGGTGTGGCTGTGGGCAGTGCAGTCAGGAAATGAGAATACATTCAGGCAGCAACACTGGGCATGGAGAAGGTATGGGTTTGGCAGCATTCAGACAGAGAACTTGGTAACCTATTGTGTGAGGGTAGGAAGAGAGAGATGTGCATGACTCCCAGTTCCTGGCTTGGGCAACTGGGTTGAACAAGAGAGAATCCAGAAGACTGAGTGGGTGGCATGGGAAATAACAATGAGTTGGATTTTGGGCATGCTCTGTGTATGATGACTAGGGCTAGCCAGGCAGGAATGTCTCAGAAACAGTTTTGGAAATTCCAGATCTGAGATGTGAGCCCAAGAGACATCTGGCTGTCATATGCAGAGGCAGGGACTCAGTGCTTTGCTGGATATGAGACCTTCTCAACAACAGATAAGTGGAAGAAAGAATAAGACAAACCTAGAATGACTGGGAATGCTGCGGATGTGGAGAACACGAGGAGTCCAGAAGGAAGTCAATGAAAAGTTTAAGGAACCCAGTAGGCAAAAACCAACCAGATGGAAGACCAACAGTGTTTCCTGGGTGTGGTCACTGAGATATTAGCATCTTATGGAGAGCCGAGGAGCATTTTCAGCAGACAAGCAGCGAGATTTGAAAATGAAAAGAGAATGGAAGAAGCAAGTGTAGGTCACTTGTTCACAAAGCTTCGCTGTGAAAGGAAAGGAAGAGAGCGCAAGTGAAAATTGTTGATGTCTTAAAGTGGGAGACAGCACTTGATCGGGTTTAGCAGTTAGGAGAGGGTCTCAGTGATGGAGAGATGGGAGCAACTGAATGAGACAGGACAGTGGCAGAGATAGCCTGGAACCCATCCAGTCTAGTGCTCATTTCTATTGCACGGTGCTCGCCTTTTTCAGGTGAGCAGGCGATGGAACCTATAGAGAGCTATGAGCCTCAAACTGTGAGGTCTGGAAGTAAGAGTTTCTATTCAAACTACAACTGCATAGATGGTGGAGGCGTCAGCAGAGATTGGTGTGGATAGCCGGCGGGGGCTTCTCAGGGCCGTATGGTCCAACTCTGCATAGAGCGGGCTCTGAAAGGTGGGAAGGAAGGCAGGATGGAACTAGCAGGCTGATGCTGTCAGCATCGAAGCCTGTCTTTCCCAGCACACTTCCCTCAGGGATTCTGGCCAGTTCCCCTCCGTCTCTACACCCTTACCGCTCCTGGTCCGTGTCCCGTGGGAGCTTGGACTCCTCTTTCATTAGTGGCCTCTGCGGGTAGGCTTTCAGGAACGGAGCTTTGTGAGGGGAACAGAGCTAAGGGATGAAGAGCCGGTGACCAGCTGCTAGCCACAAGGGCTCAGACACAGGAACTCAGGAGTAGGGGATGTGCGGATAGGAAAATGGGGTGGAGTTAGTCTCACCAAATCTGGAGAGTGGTCGAGGC
Source organism: Heterohyrax brucei (assembly GCA_028571685.1). Lineage (NCBI taxonomy): Eukaryota > Metazoa > Chordata > Mammalia > Hyracoidea > Procaviidae > Heterohyrax > Heterohyrax brucei. Next base: position 49,784,090 of record CM053144.1, on the reverse strand, counting down.
TGGTGTGGGGAAGAGGGCCTGAAAGGCAAGTGTAGAAGTCTTCCAGAGCCACCAATCTTTTCTTGCTCGTTCCTCTGGGCCCCAGGCCCCACCGCAGACAACTCAGGGACTTGCAGGCTTGGAAGCACACACAACCGCGGAGATTCCACCCACACATAAAACCCCACCTGCTGTGCCATCCTCTTTTCCCTCTAGTGGTTTCCACATCCATCAGGACTCCACCCACCAGGCCTTTGGCCTCGCCCCCAAGTTCTGACCTCCCCGCCTTCTCCAAACCACACCCCGGAGCTCCAGATCCGGATCGTGTCCCTAGTTGGCTCCTGGCCCCGCCCCTCCCACCTCTGGTCACGCCCACCAAGCCAGGCCCAGCTCCGCGCACTCACCTGCGCAACCACCAGGCCACGCCCAACAATCCCAGGCCCAGGGCGAAACCTGCGGTTAACAGCGGGATCAGGAACTGCGGGTTCTCAGGTCCTACAGGGAATAAACATGTCATGGTACCGAGATCACAAGTGCCAAGATAGCTTTTTCTTCCTCCCAGGAGCTTCCAGCCAAGTCCCCTCTCCCGCCCTAGGGTGTGTGTCACAGACCAGATCTCTTGTGAGGGGTGATGTCGACTTACCTCCGGGAAGTTCCGGGGCCCTACAGTCGGGCCCGTCCTGCAGCACACGAAGCAAAGTACGGCTCTCGTTCTTTTGGTGACCTTTGCAAAAAAACATGCCCGAATCTCCCGCGCTCAGGAGCAGCTCCAGGTGCCGGATGTCAGGGTCCAGGGCCCGTAGGCGGCCAGCAAAGAGCTGGGAAGGAGGCACCGTGGAGGTCCCGCTCGAAGAGGCCCATAGGATCGGACGGCGTCCTTTGGACAAGCCCTTACAGGCTGGGAATGTAGGTGCCCAGGCCCAGCGGATGGGGTGCGAGACTCCTACGCAGGAGAGATTCACCAGGTCCCCAGGGCGGCCCTCCAGGACAGCTAGGAGAGCCAGGGGCAGTGGTTAGGGCGGTTACAGACCACGATACTATCCCCTTCCCAATCTTCTCTCTCCTGGGCATCTGACCTTGAATCATGGAGCCATCTAGGGTCTAACTTGATCCCCTTCAAGCACTTTGCCTCCGTCTTTATTCGCGTACCTCCACTTCCCTAGACATTGCTTACCCTCCGGGTGCCCTTGAGTTCCTGAGAGCAGCAGCAGCAGAACCAGGGCCATGTTTGGGATGTGGTGGAAGAGGGAACAGTGAATCAGCAGGGAAGACCGGAGGGAAGTGGGGAGCAGGGGGCTTAGATAACAGTAGGGCAGGGCCAGCAGCTACTTAGATCCCTTCGAAATAGGATTCTTGAGGGGCGACTGTTGGGATCAAAGAGTGCTCACTTAAAATTCATCGTCTCACTGTTTACACAAGCACTTTTCTGCATACCTAAACTCTTGCAGTTGAGTAGTGTCGGTAAGCAGCCACCAATTTGGAGGCCTGGCTAAGTTCAAGTCCAGTCATTTCCATCTACTAACTGTATGATGTGAGCCTGCTTTCTTATTGTAAAATGAAGATAATAGCTGTTACTTCACAGGGCATTGCTGTGAGGACTAAGTAAATTAACACATGTAAAACGCCTGAAACAGTGGCTCACATGGAAAGGCTACTTAAGTGCCTACCATTATTATTACTAATAACCTACCAACCCATTCTGACTCAGAGTAATCTCATGTATGTCAGAGAATTGTGCTCTATAGGGTTTCCAATGGCTAATTTTTGAAAGTAAATCATTGCCAGGCCTTTCTTCTGTGTTTCTTCTGAGTAGACTGGAACCTCCAGGAGGCCAAGTTGGTTAATCTTCAGTTAACCACCCGGTTAACTAAAGTCTATTATTAACCATGTCTATTATTACCTCCATTATTAGCATTCTTATTTTAGCTTCTACCTCATCTCTCCATGGCTATACTGCCCCTCCCAGCAGAGGTGCCCTGCCCAAGCTGGCACACTTTGGTTGGGCAGGCAGGCTTTGGAGTAGGGATACACATACCACATCCTGGAGTTTGGCAGCCCTCATTGGAGTCAAGTGACTGAGGCCAGGCCAACAGCAAGTAGAGTCAGGGTGGGGTCCCAAGAACCTTCAGGGCACCTGAGGTAGCTGCCCTTAGCAGGCAGATCTCCTAGATCTGTGGCCTCAGGCCCCGATTCTGCTGCTATGAGGTCGTGGAAATCCTCCCTGAAGTCACAAACTTTGCTTCTTCATCCTGTGGCATCCACCAGAGGGGCTGGGAAGATCAAGTGGAGCAGAATTGAAATTAATTCAGCTCGTCCTATCCTCGATTTTTATTTGCTGCTGCATGCTCCCACAAGTCCCCTCCAGGGACCCAGCTAGGAACCAAATTTAGGAGCTAATTTGGACTTACCCTACTGTCCACTTCCCAGGAACTGGCAGAAGTCACCACCATGGCCACTTAACATCATAAATGCTTTTGGTGACTTTGGCAACAGGGCACTTCAGAAGTCCTCAGATGGGAGCCAGGAGGGCCACTGGCCTGAAGCCAAGAGTGAAAATGGAGTCAACACTTGTTTTCCCCCTTACTCTCCCCTCGTCCCCACCTAAGCCTGTATCAGCTCTCCCTACCCCCTTGTTTTTCCGTCTGGTAAGGTGTGTATAAGTGGAGAGGGAGGGGCTACCACAGGCAGGGAAGGGAGGGGCCTTTGAGAATATAAACTCACAAAAGGCCACTCAACACCCAGAGTTGGATTCCTGAAACACTATTGCCTTCTGCTGCGGCAGCTGCCATCTCAGGATCTTCACCATGAGAGGCCTCCTGCTGCTCGCCCTGTCTGCTCTGCTCTGCTGGGTCTCAGGTGAGCATCTGGGGGATGCAAGGACCTGGTTCACCTGGCTAAGACGTTCACACCCTTCTCTACCTGCTGCCATGTACCACCTACTACTGAAGGTCCCAAGCATCCCAGCCCCAGCTGGCTCAGTGGTCCTAGGCCTCCAAGATCAGGCTTCCCTGCTGCAGGGTCTGTGTCCCACTTCTCAGGGGCCCAGGCCTCCATTTTCAGACTCTTTGCTGCCTCTAAGACCCCCTTTTCTCTCCTGTCAGAGCTCCCATCCTCCTTTCTGCTACCACCAAAAGCCTCTCTCTCAGAAATTCAGTTATGCAGGCTCCTACTTCCATGCCCACCTCTCCAGAATTCAGCTCACTTACCTTCTTCTCTCTTCTCCCCTGCTCAGCAGGGTATCCTCTCAGAAACCCAGGTGTCCAGGCCCAGTCCTTTTTCCCCCCAACCTCTCACCTCTTACGTTAGGAACTAGGTGCTTAGTCCCTCAGCTGAGATTTTTCCTAGTCCCTCCTGCTCCCTCCTGGTTCACATAGCCACTACCCTATGAGGGAAACAAGCCCCCCATCCTTCTGAAGACTTCAATGACTTTCTGGATGATTCTTTACCCAGGTAACTTTTTAGAACCTCCCAGGGAACCAGAGAGAGTCTGTGAGCCTTCTAAGGTAGGGGTGCCATGGCAGGCTCATACCCAGAGTAGAATGGGCTTCATTGAAGTACATTCACAGGGTTCCTCCACCTCTGGCCTGAATGAATCCTTCCTTCCCCAAACTTTGCATGTCCAAACCTTGAAATAGCGGAGGCAGGAACTTGGGGGGCACCACCTTTTGCACCCACCCTTTCTATCTTGGTAAGGGGCTAGGATAGAGCATGAAGATGTATTTCTGCTAGGGAGATGCTTCCGTGAAAGGATCCCAGTCAGGTGTGGCTCCCCTTTCCACACTCTTGGCTACCCCAGCAGTTCAAGAGTAAGTGTCCAAAGCAGGACACCCATGACCTTGCCTCCAGCTTCAAGTTCCTTGACTTCGTTGCCAGTGTTGTAACCCCCATGGTTTCTATTTTTAGTAATGTTTTCCCCATTTCAAGTTTCCATCTGTGACTATTTCTGAATTCCTTTATCTTCTCCCTCCCCTCCCCTCAGTCCTTCCACTTGGTATCCCCACTTTCCATTCTATTCCCAGTCCCCAGGTCTTGTCGGGAGCTCTGCCCCTTTTGACTCACGCCCAAATAGTGTGGAGTGGTGTAAGGTATTTAGGGTGTTGGCCTTTCAGAAAGCAATTACTCCACCCCCACTTGATGTCCACTCTACTTTTGCTGCATCAGTCACCTGCTCTGTCCTGACCAGCTCAGCTACCCCTGAGTGAGCCAGACACTCCATCTTCTCAGCTCAACTTGTTTCTCCCTAGCTGACATTAGCTGTCACTCTTGCTACAAGCTCCCTGTGTTGGGCTGTGTCGACCGGAAGTCCTGCCTCCTGGAGCCAAAACAGCAATGCATAACAACCAAAGTGTACCTCGGTAATAGCCCCTTCTGCAGTGGGGATAAGGGACAAGTGGGCAACTCCGTGGAAGGGACTGAGGCCCAACTAAGATAAAGACTAGACGGAATAGAGAATAACAGTGATGGTATTTGGCCAAGGGCTATTATGTGCCAAGCACTGCTGTAAGTCTTTACATGCATTGTTCCAATTCATGTTCACAACAGCCCTGTGATGTGGGTGCTATTGTTATACCAAGGATCCTGAGCTCTCATAGAGATAGTAACATGCCTGAGGCCTCAGAGCCAGGAAGTGATGGAACCAGAATTGTCAAGTGGGTGGGGGTAAACCGAAAAAAAAAAAAAAAAAAAAAACAAAAAACAGTGCTGTCAAGTCAATTCCAACTCATAGTAACCCTATAGAACAGAGAAGAGCTGCTCTATAGTTTCCAAGGAGCTCCTGGTGGATTTGAACTATTGACCTTTTGGTTACCTTTTGGTTAGTGCTTAACAACTATGCCACCAGGGTTTCTGGGAGGGTGTAAGGATGTAGAAAAGGAAGACTAGACTGAGAAGAGATAAAGAAGGGGAAGGCCAAGGGCAGGGTTGGGAAGGAAAGAAAGCTGGGTAGATGTGTGGGGTGAAGAGGGGGACACAGGCCTGCCAGGCACCCATCCTGACTGATCCCTTGCCCATCCCTACCCCCAGGTAAAATGTGGCTTTTCTCAGACCTGCGTTGTGGCACATCAAAAGAGCCCTGTCAAGAGGCCTTCAACCAAACCACCAGCAAGCTGGGCCTGACCTATAACACCACCTGCTGCAATAAGGACAGGTGCAACAGCCCAGCACCCCGGCCCACACCAGCCCTGGCCCTTGTCCTCCTCACCTCCCTGGCTGGTGCTGGCCTCTGGCTGCTGCACTGAGACTCACTTACTTGGTGGCTGCCCCGCATCCCACCTGCCTCAGCCTGAGCCTCTCTTCCTATGTCTCCATTTCTCCTGGATCCCCAGTATGGTCTCTTCCTATCTTCCTTTGCTCTGTGAAGGTTTCCCCGGTCCCTTCCTGTTTCTTTTGTTAGACACTCCCCCAGAGTAGTCTCCGTATTCTTCTCTCTGCCCCTCTATTCTACTTTTACCCAGTGCCTTCACATTTCCCTTCTAAACCACTCCAGATCCTTCAGTGCCCCCTTGAAAGGCTCTCTGTTTTGCCTCCTGTGCCTTACCCTACCCCACTAGGGGAGAAATTGGGACCTGGGCCTGAAATGGAGCCTGTTTCCAGAGAAGGCTCCCAGAAAGGACTGTGTGAGGCTGATTCCTCAAACTGTGGCTCCCTACATGTGCCCCATCCCCATGCTCATCTCCTTCCAGTTGAATAATAAATGTCTATGTATGATAAACTGTGCATTTATTGTCGGTAGACCCATCAGTACTTAAGTGCTATGTCTGCAAACCAAAAGTCCGGCAGTTCAAATCTGCCAGGCGGTCCTTGGAAATTACAGAGGCTACTCAATGGCAGTGGGTGGGTGGGTAGACCTGTCAGGCACCCTCCCTGACATAACCCACCCTGATTATGATACTCTAGTTCCCTGTTGTTCACCCAAGAATCCTGCACCCAAGAATTCTTCAGGGAGTTTCCAGAAGGGTGAGGAAGCTGAGGTGGGGTGGCTGGAGAAACAGGTTTTACAGGCCTCTGTCTTCCCTTCCAGTATACTGGAAGACATATAGGACTCAGTGTTTGGAGAAACAATGCTTATCCCGAATTTGGGCCACATCTCTGCTGTGCGCAGAGAGAAAGGATAGGAGAGCTGGATGGAGATGGGGTCTAGGACTCTCTTCCCAGCCTTTGGTTGCTCAGGTTGGAGCCAGAGGCCTAACTTGGCCTGGTTACAAAGTGGGACACCAAGCAACTCTCCTATCAGAGCACTCACATTTCCTTTCTCAATTCCAAATGGTCACACTGGGAGCCAGTTGTAAACAGGGATTGGGGTAGGGTGAGACAGGCAAACACAGTCGGCCAGGCTTATGTGTCCTAATAATCTCCACTCAGCTAGAGACAACTCCCTCTGTGATTCTCATTTGCTAAGGAAGACTGTTTTCTAGTGACAGGATGCAGGAGTCACTTAGGGCAGATTCGCCATTGTCCTTTGGGCTTTAGTTGGTTGAGAAGCACATGTACTCATGTAATAAAGTTCAGGGAAGTTTGATAACCCCCAAACTGGAACCCGGATGCCTCCATATTACCACTTCAGCCCTCCCATCAACAATGACACACACACACAAAAAAAACTGCGCTCTAGGGTTTCAAAGGAGTGGCTGGTGGATCTGAACTGCTGACCTTTTATTTCGTAGTCGGGCTCTTAACCACTAGCCACCGTGGCTCCTCCCATTAACAAAACCCCAAAACCAAACCCATTGCCCTCAAGTCAATTCCAACTTATAGTGACGCTATAAAGGTAGATGCAATTTTCCAATCAGCTGTAGAGAGGTTGGTAGGTTTTAATGGCTTATAGAAGAGCATTTGTCTTCTCACCTTGGAGGTTCAGACCTACTTCACACCCTCACTCCCTTCCCTACCACCATCCTCTCCACAGCCCTGGCAAAAGCCAGGCCAGGGCAGTGGCTGCGGCAGTCGAGACAGATGCTGGGACAGCAGTGCTTGCCGCAGCACTGTTGCATAAGTCTCCAGAGCAGCAGTCCCTCTGGGTTGTGTCAGTCATGTCTCCCACCAGCTCGATTTTCTCTTGATTGCAATAACAGGCATCCACGCAGGCTGACTGTTGATGAATCACGCTCTCTGAGGCTGAGGGAGAGAATAAGTGTTGGACCCAGGCTTGAGGACTCTCTTTCTAGAGCAGAACAGATGTTAATTCTGGGAGCCCCAAGGGATTCTCTGCCCCTTCAAAAAACACCTTCCAGGAACCAAGTGATCAAAATCAGTACCGACATTGTGAACCTCCTGACACAGTGCACCGAGAAGGATGCACCATCACTCCTGTGGAACTCCTGCAAAAATGCGTGACCTCAGTTTAATCATGAGAAAATATCAGATACACCCATATTGAGAGACATTCTATAAAATAGCTCATCAAGACCCTTCTAAACTGCCAAGGTCATTGAAGACAGAGAAAGAACTGTCACAGACTGGAAGAGACTAAGAAGGCATGATAACAGAATGCAGCTTGGAATCCTGGACCAGAAAAAGGATATTAGTGGAACAACTGGCTAATATTGGTAGCATTGTACTAATGTTAATTTCTGGCTTTGATAATTGTAGAAACCCGGTGGTGTAGTGGTTAAGTGCTATGTCTGGTAACCGAAAGGTCAGCAGTTCAAATCTACCAGGCGCTCCTTGGAAACACTATGGGGAAGTTCTACCCTGTCCTATAGGGTCACTGTGAGTCGGAATCAATTTGATAGCAATGGGTTGGTTTTTAGGTTTTGATCATTGTACTGTGGTGATGGAAACCTGCATGATGCAGACAGCTGACAGGCTTGGTTGCTAACCAAAAGAATGGAGGTTTGGGTCCACCCAGAGGCGTGGTACTCTCCTTCCAAAACGTCAGCCCACTTAAAAACTTGTGAAACACAGTTCTACTCTGATACTCATGGGATTGCCATGAACTGAAATTTATTTAATGACAACCAATGTGGCTTGGTTTTGGTGGCACAATGACTAAACACTCAACTGCTAACTGAAAGGTCAGAGGTACCAATCCACCAACCTCTCCTCAGGAGAAAGATGTGGCAGTCTGCTCCTGTAAGATTACAGCCTGGGAAATCTTATGGGACAGTTCCACTCTGTCTTGTAGGGTCTCCATAAGTCTGAATTGACTCAGTGTCATCCAGTTAACATGGTTATATAAAATGCTGATATGAGGGGAAGATAAAGTAAAAACCAAACCCACTGCTGTCGAGTTGGATCCGACTCATAGTGACCCTATAGGACAGAGTAGAACTGCTCCAGAGAGTTTACAAGGAGCGCCTGGAGGATCTGAACTGCTGACCTCATGGTTAGCAGACATAGCACTTAACCACTATGCCACCAGCTTGAAGGATATATACCCAAACCCACCGCCGTCAAGTGGGATCTGACTCATAGCGACCCTAGAGGTCAGAGTAGAACTGCCCCATAGAGTTTCCAAGGAGAATCTGGAGGATTGAACTGCTGAGCTTTTGGTTAGCAGAGGTAGCACTTAAGACACTATGCCACCAGGGTTTCCAAAGGATATATAGAAACTCTGTGTTCTTTTTGCAGCTTTCTGATCCTTTCAAATTATTTCAAAATAAAACATACTTATCTCCCTGTGCCTTAGCCAATGCCTGAAAGTCAGAAGTTTGGTTTAATATTTGGTCCCTGCCTTCAAGAGACAGCTTTTTTTGGTCATTTGTATCCAAGTGAATGGGCCTACAAGTTCTTTCTAGAGAGGAAAGAGGAGGGAGGAGAAGCACAAGCACCCTGGGCTTCTGAGGGCTCAGTGCCAGCAGCCAGAAGGAGCTACAGGCTGCTCTCCTCTGACAGCTTCCCATCTGCCCAGAGGCAGACTGAGCCTGGAAGATTTGGAAAGCCAGAAGGATTGGAAGGAAATGGGAGCTGGAGGCAGGAAAGAGCTGGGGAAGAAGGAGAAACTGAGGACTCACGATTCCCAGAAAGTTTCATCTGTTCCAAACCTGAGTGGGGTTTGTGCTCCTGGAAGCCACAGCTTTCATGCTCACCGCAGGTGGTCACAGTCTCTTTGCAGGAGCTGTCAGGGCTTCTGCAGTCAAAGTATCTCATTCGATTTCCTGGCAGAAAAGAAGAGATGCTGGATGGGGCCACCTGGACCCTCAGGAGGCCTAGCTGGCGGACTGGAGGATAGGCTGGATGAGAGGTGCCTGACCACCTCCTTACCCAAGGCCGCCCCCAGCAAGGTGACTAGCAGGATCCCGGCTAGTTGGGGATTCATCTCATCAGCCTGTGTCTGTGGCGGCTCTCCCTCCCACCCACCCACTCCCTGGCTCTGTTTGACAGCTTTATATCCCCCTGCCTTGGGCTTTATAGGGCAATAAAATATAAAAAGGGGAGGGAAGAGTTGGTGTCAATCCTAGGTTTAGAATTGGAGTGAGGGGGGAAGCCTCAAAGCGGACGGACTCCCCACAGGACAAAGAGCTTTCAGTAGCATGTAGAGCCCCCCTAGAGTCTCCAGTCTTCTGAGTCTCCAGCTCCTTCTGAAACTCTGACCTAAAAACTCCTAACCCATGAATCCATTGCTGTTAGATTCGTGGCAAAGTAGAATTGTGTGTGCTCCCTAATGTTTTCTTGGCTGTAATTCCCATGGAAGCAGATGCCCAGGTTTTTCTTCCAAGGTGCCAGCAGGTGGGTTTGAACTGTCAATCTCTAGGTTAGCAGCCAAGTACAAACCATTTGCTACCCAGGGACCTCCAAGGATCCCTGTTGTTGCTAGGTACCACTGAGCCAGTTCCTACACACAGTGACCGTACAGGACTGAGGAGAACTGTTCCATAGGGTTTCCAAGGTGTGGCTAGCAGATTTGAACTGCCCACCTTAACCACTATGCCGTAATGACGCCTGGGTCAAAACCAAACCCACTGCTGTCCAGTAGATTTTGAGTCATAGAGACAATGTATGCAGAGTGGAACTGCCCCATGGAGTTTCCAAGGAGCACCTGGAGGATTTAAACTGCTGACCTTTTGGTTGGCTGCTGTACCACTGTACCACTTAACTACTACACTGCCAGGGTTTTCACAAGGACCCCCTAGGAGTTCCTAGAAATGTTTTGAAGGATCCTGGAGTGTCTTCCTTTTCCAACTGCACATCTGTGTGAGGCCAGATTTCCTTTACATACTTCAACCAGAACGTATGCCAACAGATTGAAAATAGAAGCAGATGTAAAAACCCAGCCAACTTTTATTAACCCTGACAATTAAGGAGATTTGTGAAAATGTAAAGCAGTTTTACAGTTCTCGTGATGTTCTCAGGAAATTTTCATGAAAATATGTTAACATGTAATAGGCTTCTTATTTTTACCTTCAAATGAATGTATAGATTCTATCTAAATGTTTTCTGTCTTAATTTCTAATATGGTAAATGCCAATATGACCCATAGAAAGTAAAGCTCTGCAAGGTCTTTTGTGATTTTTTTAAGAGTGTAGTGAGGTCTTTAGATCCAAAAGAAAAATGTGTGTATGATTTTTTGCAACCAAAAACTTTTTTGAAAACGGCTGGTCTACAGAACCTGCGTCTCCCCAATTCCACTCACCCCCCTCTCCAGTTTTAATCTTCCTGGCACTTGCCTGCCCTCATTTTCTGAAAGTAGCTTGCCTCTTCTTTCCAACTCTTAAACTCTGGTCTTCCAGAGTCCATCACTATCACAACACCTCCCTCTCCCTAGAGTATCCAATTTTCTTTAGCAGTCCTCTGGACCACCAAACTTCCCACCCACCAGTGCAAATGCATCTGTCCTTTCTGTGCACCCATGATTAAGCCTTCCTCCAAGGTAGTAAAGCTGGGAGGGATAATTACGGGATGGCAATGTTGAGGCTTGGGGGAATCAAAGGGCTTTGGAGCTAGGTGAGGTCCTCACTCACACAGCTGGGCTTTGGCGTGGGGTGGGGGGGTGCAGTTTGCTGTTGATTCCTCACTCACAAATCCCTCAAATCTGGGAGGAGGCTGTTTAGCTCAGTGACCTTGGAAGACACAAACACACTGAGGGGAAGAGACAGAAAACAAAATCACTGAGACAGAGCTGAGAGAGCAGAGAACAGCTTGAGAGGAGGGGAGGGAGAGAGAGGAGCAGAAGGGAAGGGGGCAGACGCACCCCAGAGCCGAGCGGCAGACGGCGCTAAGGGTAACAGACACGCTGAGAAAACTGAGAAGACCCTCCAGGGCTGGGAGTTCTCAGCTGGGGCAGGGGGGAGGTGAGAAATGTGGGGTGGCAGGAGAGGAGGGCAGGGGCTTCTGGGTCAGGCTAGTGAGTCTGGTCTGGGTTTTACCCTGGCAGAGTCACTCCCTAGGTGTTTCTTTCCTGTTTCCTGCCTGTCTTGGGCTCCTGCTGTCGCTTTCCAGGATCTCAGGGTGCAGAGCATCTTCACCCAGACCTCTGCTCTCCAAAGCCAGCCATGGGCACCCCCACTATCTTCCTCTGCCTCCTGTACTTCTGTGGGGCGCTTGGTAAGGGTGGGCTCTGGGAATCTTTATGGCCAGAGAGCTGGGGAAAGAGGCTTACTGGGGAGCCTGAGAACTGGGGAGGGGGTGTCTGGAGGAGGCTGAGATGAGAATTGTGAGCACTTTAGAAAGCACTACCAGGAATAGTGTCAGGTCAGCCTGCAGGGTGTAAGAGGGAAAAGCTGTGGGGAGAAAAGTTTTCTTTCAAAGGTGTTTGAGAATGTTTTTTCCTTGCTGTGTCTTTGACTCTTTGACCTGCCTCTGTCCCCTTTGTCCCTCAACTCGTATTTTGCTTCTTTGCTGGACCTCTGCCTGCCGGTTTCTATTTCCCCATCTGTTTCTGGAACCATCTGCTCAATGTCTTCACTTCCCTCATCTGATTTTTTGTGTCACTGTCTGTTCAGCTGTGATTCTCTTGGCTTCCTTTCATGTCTGTGTCATGTCTTCAGTCTTTCGGCCTCGCCTTTGTTTTTTTTCCTGCTTGATGTCCCTTCCCTTCACCTCTGTTTCTGCTCCTGTCTGCCCTTCTCCGTCCCCCTTTCCCATGGCCTCACCTCTCCCTTCTGCCCATCTTCGCTGCCCTCATAGGTCTCAGTACTTCCCCTGCCTCAAGACCGCTTCACTGTTACGCCTGCAGCTTTGCTAAACCCTGCAACCCTGTTCCTACCGAGTGTCAGCATGATGAAGCGTGTGGCGTCAGTACTGGCACCTCAGGTAGGACCGTGGTCCAATGGCCCTTCTCTAAGTCAGTCACCACTTCCACCTCCATCCATCGTCCTGTCCTCCCTGCCACCCCATGATCCTTTGCCTTCTTCCAACTCCCTGCCTCAAGATTTCCCTTTGTTCTACAGAGCAGGGTGAAAGCATTGAACGGAGAGGCTGCCTCCCGAAGTACCAGTGTGCCCTGCGGGGCCATGTCACCTATGGGTTACACTCCTACACTCTGCAGCACCACTGCTGCGAGCAAGACCTGTGCAACATGGCCACAGCCCTGCGGGGGCTCCCCGGCCCCCTCCTCCTCACCATCCCCCTCGTCCTCACTGCCAGCTTCGTCTGAGGAAGCCCCCTGCTCTAATAGCTATGCAGATCTGCAGCTCCCAACCTAGGGGGTCTCCACCATCACCATGGCCTTGGAAACACCTGTGCAGAAACTTTTAGATATACCCAAGAACCTGACTTTGTATGGAGACCTCAGATCCCTGAACCCAACACCTCTCTGAAGACCTGATTCCTATGGGCATGCTCCAGCCTCTACAGAGCCTCATAAAGAGTACCTGTTGTATATCCTTTCAGATGTTTATTGCTGATGCCCCCACCTAATCCCAGGTGTCTAGCAAGGTAGGTGTTTTGATGGGGCTCTAGGTCCCAGGCAAGGGGACAGAAAGGGCACCAGGTACGGAGAGGAGGAGGTTCTTACTAGGAAAGATCAGTTTGGTAGGTCAGAAATTTTGGAAGGAGGACCTGGGGAGTACATTTAATTTAATAAAAAGGGCTATCTGATTCCAGTAACACTGTGTGTGTGTGTGTGTGTGTGTGTGTGCGTGTGTGTGTGTGTTTGTACACTCTGTGTGTGTGTTTCTGTGCTATAATGATGGGTTAGGCTGGGGTGCTGAAACTCGAACCAGAACTTTCATAGCATTCTCCTTCTGCATCATTCACATCCTCTTTCTTGCCAATAGCTTAGCTTAAGCTACAGCAGCATACAGGCATTAGGTGAGACTTCCAAGAAGGCTTTTCTCTAGTGAGGCCTGAGCTCCAGCAGACACAGGGGACCTGGTAGACTGGCTTGTGAAGGTGTGGCTAGGAGTCCAGCTCATTTCTGCCAGAGACCTGGGGCAGTGGGTAGGGCTAGGCTGCTGGCTGAGTTGGGAACATCAGTGCTCCTTCCTGTTTCACCAGCCCAGACTTGCCCACAGCTTGTGGTGACAGGTGACAGTGAGCACCTGGGCTGGACAGCAGGCCCCAGCTGGAGTGCCACAGAGGAATCCTGCATGCCAGCTGGCCCCAGAGACACTCCCTCCACCCTGGAGGAGCAGGGAGACAGGACTCTGAGCCTGCCTCAGAACAGCAATAAGCTGCTCACATGCTTCAGATGTCACAGTGGAGCTCCACCAAGGAATGTGGGTGCTTGGGATAAGGAGGGTTCGCTGAGAGGGTGGCCAAGCACAGGCTACCCCACCCTGATTCAGCTGTCTCTCCTCTTCTGTTTGAGGAAGGCTGGGACCTGATCACAGACTCTTGTTTCCTCTCTCAACTTCCTCCTTACTTTGCAGGAGTGAGCAAATGTCTGGCTTAATTTGGGGGCAAATTGAGTTTTCTTTCTGCTCTGTCTGTCCTTCAGCCTTCCGACTTTCTGTCCTATTTTTCTCATCTCTTTGTGTATTTCTTTTCTCTGGCTCTAAGCTCTTTCCTTCTTTCTCAGTTTCCTCTATTTGTCCTTTGGTTCCCCCATGACTCATTCTTGCCCAAGATTCCTTTGTCAACTCTCTGTCCACTCCCATCCCTTCCCACCCCCACTACCTCTCCTAAATTCCCCTCAGTCACCACACTGGCGGTTCCCGGGCATCCTCCACCTGCTGCTGGAAGACAGAAGACTACACCTTTTCACAGACATCACAGGGTAATGCTCCTCCCTTCCTTCAGCCCTTTCCCCTTCCACCATGGTTGACAGCTGGAGACCAACTGAACTGAGAAGTCAATACACAGCCCCGCCCCTCACAAGTTCAAGTTTGTGTGGAGTCCTTCGAATGGCCAGGGAAACAGCAGATCACACTTTCCAGCGGGAGATAGCACTGAGATCACCTGGTCTTGGGGGCAGGTGGGCTGCGGAATTTGTCAAACAGAAACACAGATTAAGTACACCTCCAGTCTCATCTATAGAGGAATCCTGATCAAAAGGGGAAAATACAGAACAGAATTTCAAATTTTCATTGTACTCGGAACTTCTGGAGCCATGGAGGCTGGATGAATCAACAAGATTATTGCCCTGAGATAATCTTAAAACATTAAACCAAAAATGTTCCCTGAAGCCTACTTAAAACCAAATAATAGTTTAGCTTAACTAGGACAAAAGGTCGGCCTTGAGCATCATGCTTTTTTAAGAATTACCGATATGGCATCAAGTTAACAACAGCAACTTGAAAGATTAGATAGGAACTTTAGGAAGCAGTGAGTTCTTGTTAATTGGAGAGGACCAATTAGAAAAAGGAGGGTGAGAATGGCTGCACAATTTGAAGAATGTAAGCAACATCACTGAGTTGTACTGGTAGAAACAGTTGACTTGGTTGTATGTTCTGCTGTGTATTTTTTTCAACGACAACATAAAATTGATTTTTTTAAAAAAGAATACTTCCATTTTCACCTCCTCAAGAACCATGGCCCCCACCACCACCCCCAGTTTCCTCTTCAGTCCTCAACACCCTCTGGGCAGACCTGGCTCTGCACTCTAGTTTTTCCTCACCGCAGATAGGCCAAATGGAAGTTTTCATAGATCTGGACTTCAGGATTGAACTGAGGAATCGAGGCATCTGGGAAGAAGGAGCCTTACAGGGTGGGAAGAGAAGAGAAGTCACCAGAAAACTCAGCTCTGTGTTTTTTGCTACCCCCTCCCCCAGGAAAGAGGCTACAGGGGTGAGATGTGAGGGCCCGCACCCACACTCTGTTCTTCCCTCGGGGGAGGAGGGACCCACTTTTGCACAAAGCTCTGTGAACCCTGTGCTTCCAGAACACAACGCTGAGTGTCGAGATGATGACTCCCTGACCTGCCGTGAGCAGCTGCATCAGGATCCAGGGCATATCTCAGGCTGTGGAGGAGTCACAAAGGGCGGGAGAGGTGTCCGTGGAAGCTGCAGTACAGATAAGACAAGAGGGGGAGGGAGGGAGACAGTGAGGGGGGCTGTCTCTCTGCCTCAAACCAAGGCTTCCCCCATTGTCTAATGGGCTCTCTGAACAGATTACTCATGAGCTCCCCAGCCCCCAGTGCTTCCCACCCACTTTGTCCCTTTCGAGGTCTCTCACCTGATCCCATGAGCCACCACTCCTGGAGAATGGCATTGTCCTCCTGACCCATACAGACAACTAACTCCGGAAGAGACCACAGACAACATAACTCTGCATTTTTCCCTCGTCCCTTTATAATAAATTATCCTTTCAGATAATAATAAAGAGTCTTCAACTTATTCTCTCTTCCGTTCATTCAGTCCACGAATATTTGCTGAGCATCCATCTCATGCCAGGAACCGGTGCTGAGCGTAAAGAGGTAAATGAGACCCGTTACTGCCCATTCGTTGGGTTTTGCTTAATGAAATAAAGGCCATTTACTTCTCTCTCCTGCTTTATAAATGGATTATTCTGCATCCAACAGCATTCCGTCTCTGTATAATGGACCTTTATTGTAAAACAATTATATATTTTTTTCTCCTTTTTTCACTAACAATGGGCCATCATAATGTCAGTGCATATATCCTTTCTTGGAAAAACAGCTCCTCCAGCAATAATTCTTAGCTTCTTCTTGGCTATGGGATAGTGGGGGAAAAAAGATCGACAGTCACCTTAGAGGGACTTCCTGTAGGCAATGGTCTGTTCCATTAGAATTCACTCTCTGACCTGGCCCGTGATAGACTGGCCTTTTGTCTAGCTTTCTAGCCAGCAGGCATGGAATTTGTTCCTCATCCCTTCCCACCTTCCCATCTCCTCCTTCAGCTTACCTCCCAAGCTGAAGCTGACCCTTTTGCTGTGAGGCATGAGGCAGTGGATGATTCTTGATCTGTGGCACCTGGTCTCAGGAAGCCCTTCCCCAGGGTACACCAAAAGCAGGGCAGCTCCTTTACCCCAGAAGTACTGTACCCGGCCCCTCACAGTACCCTTCCCCTCCAGCCAAGTCACAGAGTCCAGACGTCTAGGGGGGATCACAGAGCACAGGAGGACAGAGCAGGGGGACCCATCTTCAGTCTTGGCAGATAACTGGGAGCCTTTGGAAAAAGAAGAGACCCTTCAGTACTTTACCTGTGCCCGCTCTCCCCAGATCCAGTGGCCCTGGTTTGCTTGCATCCACTTACCTCTGAGAACAGAGATGTCATACCCCCTCCAGTTGTGGTACTTGTAGTGCTGACCCAGCACTGTGCACCAGTACCACCCAGCATCTCCCTCCTTTGTTCCCTCCAGCCACAGAGAGTAGTTCCCCAGTAGTTTGAACCTGGACTCCCTTCTAAGCTTCTCAGGATCTGGGCGGGTGGCGGGGGGGCCTCGGCTAGCCACTGGGGCTTGGGCCACCAGAATGGTAGAAGAGTTTGCTGCAGAGCTATGGGACCAGAACAAGTGTTCATCCCCATGCAGGGTGGGTGGTGAGGGACATGACAGCTCCGTCGCCTCGCCCAAAGCCAGATAGATGGTCTGGATGTTCGCTGTGAGGAGACGGTTGTGTAGATCAGACACCTCCACAAGGTCAACAAACCCCCACCTAATCCCCAACTCCGGTTTCCTCCCCTGTTAGGGTGCCTCTACATTAGTCTGGCTGGTAAGCACATTTCTCAAATAACAGCTACAAAAAAAGGAGTGGAGAGAAGAAGGTAAAGACGTTCTTCCCCTTTTCTCAGCTGGTGAGGATAAGAAAGAAAAGCCAGGAATAGTTGGCAAGTGCCTGCCTCTCTTCTTCTCATTTCTTCTTCCTATCTTTTATTTTTTAAAGGAAATTATGTGACCTGGACCCTCACTCTCTCTGGGACTTCCCTAGCACTAGAATCTAGGGGAGGTCCAGCCACATCAGCCACTGCCAATGAGTCGATTCCAACTCATAATAACCCTACAGGTCAGAGCATATCTGCCCCATAGAATTGCCAAGAAGCACCTGGAAGATCTGAACTGCCAACTTTTTGGTTAGCAGAAGTAGTGCTGCTCTATGCCACCAGTGTTTCCAAGGGGATGTCAGTTGCGGTAAATCTGTCTTCTTGGGTCTGGACCTTCTCTTCTGAGAAGAAAGAGTAGCAGTCTCCCAGCAGTCTTTGGAATAGCCAAGGAATTCCCCTGCCCCCTACTGCTTACCTGCTGTGACCTGGGACAGCTGGCATAGGAACAGAAGGAGGAGGAATAAGACTGCCATGGGGGAGAGCCTGCCAAGTTCTTTTGCCCTAAGAGGGAACAGTCTAGATAAAGGCCCACAGTCCTTGGACTAGAACGACGTGGGCCTCTGGTGGGAGTGAAAATGCTGGGGAGATAAAGTGTAGCTGCCTGTCCTTTAGGGAAAAAGCAACCACTACCTTTTGGTCCTGAGGGGGAAGAAGAAGAGTACCCAGGCTAGGTTGCTCTGAAAATGACCTCCTAACCCCTCTGACTCCTTCTCAGCTGAGGGACTCTGATCAAAGACTCCACATTAAGCTTGCGCAGAAGGGGTCGCGGCTGTCCACCTCTCTTTAGACTGCAGGTACATTTTGTGGTCTCTCTTCCACCCCTAGAAGACACCACCATGACCAAAAGAGTTGAGTCATCATGTTGGTCTACATGAGATGCAGCACACGGTGGGACACTGAATTGAAACCAAAAACCAAACCCACCACCACTGAGTCAATTCTCAGTCCTAGCAACCCTATAGGTCAGAGTTGAACTACCTCGTAGAGTTTCCAAGGACCACAAATCGAATTTCAACTGCCAATCTTTTGGTTAGCAGAGGTAACACTTAACCACTACCGCTACACCACCAGGGTTTCCACCCAGTTAGCACCTCATAAATGATTTGGGATGACTTGTCCTGTGATCTCCTGGCACATCACAGATCTCTCCTGAAGCTGTGATGAGTGATAAAGGTATTATTTAAGGAAAAAGATAGTAGGGGCCTGGAAGTGTCACTGACTCATCACCCTGCCCTAGACAGAACTCTCTCAAGGCAGATCTTCATCCAGTTCTAATACTTTACAAAGTATGAGTTATTTTTAAAGTCAACTTACTTATTTTAAAAATGATTCTTGACAAAATGTTCCATACATACAAAAGATGTGATGCTTTGAAAACATTTTGCCGAATAAAGTCAGGGCAAATATTGCGTGATTCCACTTATGTGAAATATCTAGAATAGGCAAGTATACAGAGATCAAAGTTAATTAGTGTTACCAAAAGCAGACAAAAGGGAGGGGGAAAGGAAGACGTAAGACTTAGGGGACTCTGATTTTCTGTTAAGAAAAGCTGGTGTGAAAATTTGGATAGAGAGAATGATGAAGGCTGAACAACATGAGGAGTGTATTTAATGTCACTGAATATACGAAGGTTGCTGAAACAGCAAAAGTTGTTTGGCCCATTATATATTTACCACAATTTAAAAAGTGTTTTTTAAAAGGGATATGTCAGAGTAGGAGAAAAATGGGGTGCAGAGCTAGAAACCTATTAAAAAGACCATACTGGATGATCTGACAGACTGGAGGGTCCTTGGAAGACATGGCCCTTGGGACTCTCTGTTAGCCCAGCTTTGAAACCATTCTCGAAGCCAACTCTTCAGACAAGGATTGTACTGGATACAGGACATAAAACGATACTGGTGAAGAGTGTGCTTTTGGGCTGAAGTACATACATGAGACTAACTGGGCAGTTCCCGTGCAGGGGTGAGATCAGAGGGCAGAGTGAGGACAGGAGCTAGTTGAATGGACACAAGAAATACAGGGTGGAAAGGAGGAGTGTGCTGACACAGTTTGGGGAGAGCAGCTGGGGTTAAGTATGCAAGTTTTTGTACAACGAATTGACTTGGGTTGTAAACTTTCACTTAAAGCATAATAATTTTTTTCTAATTTTTTTATTGTGATTAAGTAAAAGTTTACAGTCCAAGTCAATTTTCAGTATAAAATCCTGAGCACCTGCTTCCCTGAGACTCTATCTGCTCTCCTCACCCTGTGACAGCACACTCTTCCCATCAACTCTCTACTTTGAATATCCACTCAACCAACACATGTTCCCTCCTCTCCATCCTCTCCACCCTCTCTGCCCTCTCCTCTCCTCTCCAAAAAGAAACCAATAAGACAGCTTCATATTATATTAAACCTTAAGGTACACACACCATTTGCATCACTCTGTGTCCCCAAGTCCAGGCCATTCTTTGTCTGAAATGTTGGCTTCAGTACTGGTTTTAATTCTAGGCTAGCAGCAAGTCTTGGGGCCATGTTCTCAGGGGACACTCCAGGTTGTTGGGCCATCGAGTCTGGTCTTTTAATAGAGCTCTTGATCTGCACATCCTTTTTTCTCATGCTATGTCAGGGACTCTGCATTGTGTTCCCTGTCAAGGCTGTCTTTTGTGGTGGTGGGCACCATCTAGTTCTTCTGTTCTCCTGCTGATGTAGTCTCCCAATCATATGGGTCCTTCTGTCTCCTGGGCTCATTTTTCCTTGTTTCTTTGATGTTCTCAACTATCATCTGCTCCAGGTAGGTTCCTCAGATGGCAGCTTGCTGGCTTTTAAGACCCCAGGTGCCATTTACCAACATGGGGTGCAGAACACTCTTAGAAAAAGACTAGTTATGCCAGTTGACCTCGATGTCCCCTGAAAACATGGTCCCCATACCCTGCCCCTGCTACTCTGTCTTTTGAAATGTTGGGTTGGATTTGGAAAACCTTTTAGCTTATGGTGCAGTCAAGTTATGCTGACCTGCCTTCCACTGTGATAACAAAACAAAATATTTTTTAAAAAGACATGATGTACAACTGTGTAATGGATACATACACAGCAGTGAGTCTGCACAAACCATCAAGGCACACAACAAGGTTGAATTGCACGTAATGAAAATAAATAAAGACGTAAATAGTATATTTTATGCAAAGTACAAAAAAATGTTATTAGATACCATCCCACTGAGTTTATTACAAAGAGAAGCCCTTTGTACAAGAGAACAAAACACTGTGCCCGCTGCTGTGCTTTCCTCAAGATCACTGTTATGCTTAAGCCTGTTGCTGCATCCACTGTGTCAATCCATCTCATTGAGAGTCTTCCTCTTTTTCACTGACTCTCTACTTTACTAAGCATGATGTCCTTCTCTGGAGACTGATCACTCTTGACATGTTCAAAGCATATGACACATAGTCTCCCCATCCTTCTAAAGGGTATTCTTGTTGTACTTCTCCCCAAAATAGACAAATCTATGGAGTTAGAAGTAAGGATAGTTAGTTCTTTTTAGGGGTGGGGGTAGTGGGGCCTTCTGGATGCTGATAATGATCTACTCATGATTTGGGTGTTGATTACATGGAAATATTTAATTGGTGCATTTCTCTGTATATGAGCTTATGCCAAAAAAAAAAAAAGGAAAAAGCTAAAGAGATGATACATTAAGCAGGTGTACAGTCCTTGGATGGCACAAACCATTTATACCTTACCCATTGTGGTTAAATTGATGCCAACTCTTGGGGAACCCCTGTGTTTCAGAGTAGAGCTACACTCGATTACTAATAGATTGCCTATTTGAATCCCCAGCAAGTCCCATGGAAGAAAGTCCTGGCAATGTACTTCCTTGAAAACCTTACGGAGCACAGTTCTACTGTGAAACACAGGGGTTTGCCGTAAGTTGGAATCAGTTCAGTGGCAATTAGTAAGGTACTAAGAAAAATAAAACAAACCTGTGTATGTATTCAGAAGCAGAATTTCAAAGAACCTGTACGCTGTGTAACCACTTTTTAAACTAGCTTCACCTTTCTCATTTTGTTTTTGAATTTTAAGCAAACGGTGTGGTGTATGTATTCTATGGCTTCTTTTCCACTCTGATTTGAGATTTAGTCTGATTTGAGATTTACCCGTGATAATGAGTGTTAATTCACTCATTTTCTTTTTACAAATATTCCACGCATCTTTACAACACTGTCTTCCTATTCATGACCATAGTGTTGTGGTTGTGAGGTGGGTGGAGTTGATTTCCAACTCAAAGGGCCCACATTTGACAGAGTAAAACTGCCCTGTAGGGTTTTCTTGGCTGTAATCTTTACAGAAGCAGATCACCAGGTTTTCCACCACTGAGCCACGGCTAACCTGTTAGCAGCACAGCAATTAACCATTGCCACTCTAGGGTACCTGGACCATGGTGTGGTTCTCCATTAATTTAGGCTGCCTTCTACCTCTTACAACAACTTTTTATAATTTTCTTCATAAATTTTTTGCATTTCTTTTACTAGATTTATTCTTAGACATTTTTTTATTGCTCTCGTCAAATGCTTCTAATTTTACCCCTCGTTTCCACTCTCGCTGGAGAGTGTGCCAAGTATTAAGGCACAGAGGAGAAATGATAAACCATGCCAAATAATTTTCTAACTCGCCGCGTTCCAAATGCCTAGCAACTAGTTTCAGACCACTGCCGCACTAGTAGGTCCAGCCGCGCGAAGCCCTCCAAAGGCAGGAAAATGTTCTAACTGGCCGCGAGGCGGAGCCAGTACGCGCTGACGTCAAGGGTACGCAATACCTCAACGATTGGGGGAGGGCGGGGTCGGCAGGGGGGCCTGCTGCCGAAAGAGCAGCGGCCCGAGCCGGGGCCATGGCGAAGCTGCTGAGCTGCGTCCTAGGCCCCCGGCTTTACAAAATCTACCGAGAAAGGGACTCAGAAAGGAGCCCGTCCGGCGTCCCTGAGACTCCAACTACAGTCACCAACCCCTCTTCCAGCTCCTGGGTGAGTCGACTTCCCCCCTGGTGAGAAACATGGTACTGCCCAAACGTGTTTGCGGCCTTTGCTCCCCAGAAGTGCCCATGATTGGAAATAGGGGGAGGCTGTCAAGCCAGTTGTCCTCAAAGTCTGAGCTGTTTGTGCTTCCTGAGTTAAAAGTCACACCTGTGAGCTGGCTGCCTCCTTTCTTGATAGCTGTTTGTGTACTGCTTTCTCATTCCGACCACTGCTTCTGTTTTTCTTCCTCTCCGCCATCCCCCCCATCCTGTCAGTTGTAGTAGTTCCGACCGTTCCTAATTGATTCTTAAACCCTAGAAGAGACCCTGCGCCGTTTGGGAAGCTGGCAGATTTTTTCCTTAAAAACCCTCAATTTCTTCGTCAGGGCTTCTTGGATTCTCCCCCAGGACCGTTTATCTTTCTGGCCTTGAATTTCAAAATGACTTCTTCAACATATCATGTACCCGCCCCCTCCCCCCTTACTTTAACCTAAAGACTCCAGTCATTGCGTTAAGGGAAGCTTCGGGGTGTGGTAGGCTGTGCCCTTAAATGTTTTTTCCTTTTTATCAGTAGTCCCAAATTATGTTTGCTGCTTTTTATAAACTGCCACAGTTGTCTTCGCCGTCTATCTCTTCCATAATAAACGCACCCTATAGCTGATGCGCTTCTTTCCCACTTAAAGTTGTCATGTGTTTTTTCCTTCTTCGCTAGTCTCTCTATATAGATATGTTCACAATCCATTTGAAATTGTGTTATGACAAAGGAGCAAAAGTCCCTCCTTAGTGGTTTCACTTTTGCTTCCAAGTCCAGCTTCCTGTGCCTGTTATTTGGATCCAGGGTAGGAAGTCACCTAGGGTTGCGAATGCGGAAGAAGGGGGCCAAGTGAGGGGTGTCCCAGGAGGGATTGCTTAGGAGCCAGAACCAGAGGACACACCTCTGGGCTTCTGAAAGGGAAAAAGACGTGCCAGTGGATAGGGTCCTTAATGAGCCCGTCTGTTTTGGCAGGATACATACTATCAGCCCCGTGCCTTGGAGAAACATGCTGACAGCATCCTGGCGCTGGTACGTCTGCCCTGGCTTCCCGGCTCACTGCATCTTTTCACACCCAGCAGTGCTCTTGAACTTAGCCTTCCCCAGACTGGAAGAAGGTAGTGCCCAGGGATGGGTGATGCTCTGGACTCTGCAGCAGAACTCTCCAGCACATATACATGCTTTCCAGGGTATATACTTGGTACTTTCCTTTGGCATGGAGCACTGCTTTCTCCGAGACAGCCTGAACCATGAGGAAAACATCTTTTCTCTCGAGACCGTTTGCAGGTTATAAGTCTTGCAGTCCCCAGTGACCTGTCCTCCCTGGCAACTAACCTCTTTGGCTGCAGAGACAGCTGTTCTCTCTGGCTGGGTTCCTATGGTGACGTTCATGCATCTCTTGGGGACCAGGCCAGGGCTCTCCTGAGCAGGGCCAATTGAGAAAGCTTGATTAGCTTGAGTAGAAGGAGGGGCTCACCTTTAAATGTGATGGAATTATGTCCAGAGGTGATTTGTGGAAAAAAAAAGAAGAATCCAGTTTCCCCAGCCTCTGTTATGCGCTGCCACACTGCCTTTCAACAAATATCTAGCACCTACCGTGTGCTGGATATTACTTACAGACCAGGTACTTGATAAGATATCCCTCAGTTGACCCACCTTGCTCAGAGCCTGGGCCTGGAAATGGCAGAACTGTGTGTTATATGTGCGTGCATGCATGTGTGTGTGTATATTGACTGCCTGTCCCCATCTCTCTGCTGCAGGCTTCAGTCTTCTGGTCCATCTCTTATTACTCCTCTCCCTTCGCCTTCTTCTACTTGTACAGGAAAGGTCAGTGTGGTTTCAAAGGTGGTGGGCAGGAAGCGGGCAGGTTGTTGGCAGATGAGCCAGCCTCTTAAAGAGGAAAAGGGCCCTTTGAGGATGGTTTGACTTCCCTCTTTCATCAGGCATCTTCTTCCTCTGAGGATGTAGCTGTCCTAAAGAGAGGGTGTGGGTTGGAGGCTGGAGCTGAATTAGGAAGAGCTGAGGGGCAGTGGGGAGAGAGTCTCATGTGTTCCCTCTTCCCTCCCCAGGTTACTTGAGTTTGTCCAAAGTGGTGCCGTTCTCTCACTATGCTGGGACATTGCTACTACTGCTGGCAGGTGTGGCCTGCCTCCGAGGTACGTGGAGGGGGAACATGGTTTGGAGCTGTCCATCACTGGTAAATATTTATTAAGTACCTTCTGCAAATACAGTTTGATGCTAGCTCCTGAGGAGAAATGACAGACTAGTCTAGGGCATAACCATTTCTTTAAAGGGCTTTAGTCATAAATATGAAAAAATAATAAGCAGAAAAGTGTGCCATTGTCTTGAAAAGGTTCACTTATCCTACCATCCAATAATTGTACTCCTAGGTATATACTAGACAAACTCCTGTATGTGTATAAATAATGTATGTGTGTGTATACAACATATAGCATTGTTTACAGTAATCCTGAGCTATAAATTGGAAATCCTGGTGGTGTAGTGGTTAAGTGCTATTGCTGCTAACCAAAAGGTCAGCAGTTTAGATCCATCAGGGGTGCTTCTTGGAAATTTTATAGGGCAGTTCTACTCTGTCCTGTAGGATCAGTATCAGTTAGAATAAACTCACTAGCAGTGGGTTTGGTTCTTAGTTTGAAACTGCAAACCACTCTGTTGGGCACAAATTGGTGTTGTTGTTGTGTGCCGTTGAGTTGGTTCTGACTCTTAGTGACCCAGTGCACAAAAGAACAAAGCACTGCCCAGTCCTGTACCATGCCCACAATTGTTTTTATGCTTAAGCCAATAGTTGCAGCCACTGTGTCAGTCTATCTTTTTTGCTCACCCTCCACTCTATCAAGCGTGATATCCTTCTCCAGGAATTGAACCCTTTGACAACATATCCTAAGTATGTAAGATGCGGTCTCATGAGCCTTGCTTCCAAGGAGCACTCTGGTTGTACTTCTTCCAGGACAGGGCACAAATTGTGGCATGGATAAATACATTTTGCTGGACAGTCAGTACAACAGAACACTGTATAACAATGCAAATAAATGAACTATTGGCTGTACCTGACTTACTCAGATAATTTTTTATTATTATTATTGTACTTTAGATGTAGGATTATAGAATAAACTAGCTTCTCTTTTAACAATTATTATGTATACAGTTTTGTGACATTGTCAACACTGTCTCCTTTTCAACCTTGGGCTCCCTGTTAGCAGCTTTCCTGTGCCCTCATGCCTTCTTGTCCTTCCTGGCCTCTGGGCTAGTGTGCCCATTTAGTCTCGTCTTGTTTTATGAGCCTGTCTAATCTTTGGCTGAAGGGTGACTCAGGAGTGACTGCAGTTGGGGCACGTGTGGGGTAGGGGCTGTCTGTCTGTGGTGTCAGACCCTGCGTCTCTGCTGGGAGGGGCTTCCTTCTCAGAGAGGCTTCAAAAAGCAGCTCTCATTGTTCAGTTTTATCGTAATGTTTTATTTCCTTTAGTTTAGAAAAAAGAAATACGAATCCAGAAGAATCAAGAGAATAAAATATCCAAAAGAACCAAAATAATAATGTTTTGTGACATTTGTTTCAACTGCTTTTTTTGTTTCAGTCAAGTTATTACCAGTAGACTTGGAATTCCCATTCGATTCCTACCCAGTCCCATGTTCCTCTTGTTCCAGAAATAACCGTTGTTGTGGGTTTTTAAAAATACTTTTATGTATAAAATTTTTATACTTTTATAAAGTGTATATCTTATTTCATCAAATTTAGCCAAGAGCCAAGTGCCGTTGAGTCGGATCCGAATTTAAGCTGCCATTAATTGTAAAATGCATCCTGATTTCAGAGTTTTCAAATGTGAAAAAAATGTGTCTTAATCAATGAGATACAGTGTCTGTAAACAACATGGAGAATTATTTTGTGCATTTCACATTTTTGGCATAGATGGCGGCAATCCATACAAAGCATCCTAGAGCTTATGTATTCTGTATTGGTTTGGAGCGTACCCTTGGTGATACGTTCATTCTAGTTTTGTTTATAGCACTTATCCTTCTCTGAAATTGCCTTATTTACTTGTTTATTATAATCAGTCAAAGATACAAGCTACTCTGATGGCCATGAATTTTCAGATGGATAAACATATTTTGTATTATCCACAAATACACTATGTGCTACCCACCCCCAACCCAAATAGCAGCTCTGTGAGGGCCTCAGGCTTGGCTCTCATTTCTTGCTGTGTCTCCCACGTGTAGAACAGTGACTGGATCAGGGTTTGGGACTCTTCAGCAGGGTAGGACAACTGGACTAGATCACTGAGGGTGTCAGGGCAGGGAGAAAAGAGCTAGATGTTGAGACTTACTCACATTTGTGACAGGGAAACAGAAAGGAGGCAGAGTGAGAACAATCTAGGAATTGGCAGGAGGCTGAGGATGGGCCCAGGAAGCAAAGAAGGAAGGACTTTAAGGGACAGGCAGGCAGCACATGGAATGGTGCAGTTGATGAGAAGTGATGAAGAGCAATCAAGTTCAGTGAGGAAGTGAGTATGGGACAAGAGTGAGAGACTGTGAAGGGAGGTTGCAGGGGATTAAGGAACAGTGGAACATACAGAAAGGGGACAGAAAGCAAGCAGGCACTGGAGAAAAGTGGCAGTGAGAGAAGGGAAAATCGATGTTAGCAAGGTTACATGACACTATTTTAAGACTGAGGAGAATGAACATTCTAGAAGGTACAAGCTTGATAGTGTACAAAGAAAGAAAATGAAGAAGCCAGGGTGGTGAGGAATCCTCTGAGCCAGTTGCTGAATGCAGAGGATGATCTGTTTCTCTAGATCCCAAGCCCTCAGCTCCTTTTACTCTTCTCCTAGGGCCTTTTCCTTGCCCATACACAGCTGTTTTCCTAAAACGTGAGCATCCTGTTTCCCAGTTTTCCCAATACTGTTTTCTGTCGCCCTCTACCAGGCATTGGTCGCTGGACCAACCCCCAGTACCGGCAGTTCATCACCATTTTGGAAGCAACACATAGGAACCAATCTGCAGAAAACAAGGTGAGGGGTTCTGGGAAAGGCAGGAAACAGCTGCCCCAACAGCCGCTTCCTCAGCTACCTCCTTGGAGAACTGGGTGCCGGCTTCTGCCAAGAGCAGAACATGTTTTGCCATCTACCACACAGGGTGTCTCCTTGTATATTTCTCCCCTTTCTAAGTGAACTGTCCCCCTGAGGAGTTCTTTCTCCGTACCCCATCCATGAAATTTTCTGCTAGAAGAGTTCTCAATTCCTCCACTCCCCATCTGCAAGAGGTTCCCAAATGTAGAGTGTGGAATGTTGATTAGAAGGGAGTTTTCTATCACAGTAGCTCAGCTCTCTAAATGTTTGCTTATTTTTGCAGTGTGAATTAAATGTCATGCTCGATTTGTTTGGGGATGGGACAGAGTGGACAGGTATGTCCACTCTTGTGCCTGGGAGCGCAGTGTGGTGCCAGGAAGGAGAAAAGCCAGGGCACAGTGTCCTTGGAGCCACGCCAGCCCAGCTGGTGCTGGAGTGTGATTATCTTTGAGAGGAGGCTTTGGGGCCCCATAAAGCTCTTTGTTAATATGAGGGGGTTCCTGGGATCAAACATTTATGATCACCATGATCATATTACTGGTTACTCCACGCTGCCATTTATGGAGCTGTGTGATGCAGCTCTGTTCCATGCCACTGTCTGAGGTGTTTGTTAGCCACCCTTTCTAATCCTCACAACAGCCGTGCGAGGTGGCATTATTATCCTCCTTTACACATGGGAGGAAGAATGGCAAGCAGGTTAAGTGGCCCATCCGGAGTCATAGGGCAAGGAAACAGCCAAGCTGGATTCCAGTCCCAGCCTGTGCAGAGCCTTCCTGCAGTGGGCTCATCTTCATTTTGTTTTCTGTTGTCATCTATATTTTTGTACAATTTTTCTGTCACTCTCTCTTACTCAAGTTATTTTTGAAAATGTCACACACAAAAAAACTCCCTGGCAGAAAATAAAAGCCACCCTCCAAATAGCATGCAGGGAGCTCTGAGGGTGGGAGAAGGAACACAGCACTATAAGGCCCAGCTCCCACTGTCCTCTCAAAGCATGTGGACTCAGTGGTGTCACCGGAGGTACAGATGGTCTGTGTGGCAGCCATGGCCCATGGCTGCAGGAGCTGAGGCAGGGGAGGTGGCCTTGAAGATAGAGCACTGAGAGAAAGCTTTATATAAGAGGTGGCTCTGGATGCAGAGGAACCCCCTGTGGGCGTGACTTCCCTGCCTTCTCTTTCCCTCTTTGGCACAGTTTGATCCCCCGGGGATTTCTGAGTCTCCAGGGTAGCTACAGGTAAAAGACTCAGGTTGGGAAAGGAAGGTGACCAGCCAGCAGCCACTCCCCAACCTCCAGCCACCCCTCTCAGGGGTGAGTCAGCCTTAGAGTTCTAGAAGAGGTAAGAGTGTTAGCTTTCCTTAGCTGGAAGAGGCCACACGGGCCAATCCTGGTATGTACTAAGATATTCTCCCTTACCTGGTTTCTCAGGCCATGTCAGAGCCTTCTGTCTGAGAACTGGGAGGGTGTTGACCTCTGCTTGGTCACCCAGTGATATGTGGGGCCAGTCTCTGGAAGACGATGAAGGGTGTTGAGGCTGGGTGGTAGCCTTCTCAGTTCTCAGCTTCCCTTTGCTCACCTCCTCTTTCCCCCTCCTCACCACAGAGGCAGCTCGCCAACTACAACTTCGACTTTAGGAGTTGGCCAGTTGACTTCCACTGGGAAGAGCCCAGCAGCCGGTAAGGCCCCAGTTGCTTTGCTTTCTGTCCTTCCCCTTAGAACCATTCCAGATAATCCTATTCCTGCCCTGGTCCCCACCGCCCCAACCTCCATCCACCTCTTGGGCTCCAGTGCCCACCTTCCAGTACTATCTCCTCATTCCTAGACCCCACCATCCTCCGGACCTCAGACGTCCAGATTGCTGCACCTGACCCCATCCTTCCCTGCATCTTTTCCTCTCTCAGGAAGGAGTCCCGGGGGGGTCCTTCCCGCCGGGGTGTGGCCCTACTTCGCCCAGAGCCCCTGCACCGGGGGACAGCAGACAGCTTCCTCAACCAGGTCAAGAAGCTACCTTGTCAGATAACCAGGTGGGAAAGGGCACAGAGGAGAGGTCAGCTGGGGTGGAGTGGATACAGGGTGAGGGCTCCAGGGACCAGGCACTGTGTTGTAACATAGCTGTCAATTTGTTAGCCTAGTGCTGTGTGCTTTATGTGTTATTTGTGGCAAAGTAGGTTTTAATCCACATTTGTGTGTAAAGAAAAGAGACTCAGAGAGAGGTCCAAAGTCACACAGGTAGTGAATGAAGAGGTGGGATGCTTCCACTCTTCTCTCTGATACAAAGGCTCTTTTTGGTAAGGCACAGGAAGGCATGAGGTTGGGAGTGGGGAAGGGACACAGCGCCTGTACCTGGAGCAAAGTCTAGTGTGCAGTGGTGTGCCCTGCTGGCCTCGCTGCTCCTGGGTTATCCTCCCTCTCAGTGAGCTCTGTGGTCTCTCTCTGCTCTATTTCTGCATCCCTGAATAGCCTGCCTCACAAGGTTGTCAAGGAGCTTCAGTGTGGGTACCTATTCTGCAGGGCTGCCACCTTGCCTAGAGGCCTGACACCCATAGTAAAGCTCAAATGGACTGCAGTTGTGGGGACTGATGGTGACCGAAGAAACAACAGGAACCATGTGTGGCTTACAGTGGAGCAGTGTCTTAGTTATCTAGTGCTGCTGTGGCAGAAGTCCCATAAATAGGTGGCTTTAGCAAACAGAAATTTATTTTCTCATAGTTTAGGAGGATAGAAGCCTGAAATCAGGGTGCTAGTTCTGGGGGAAGGCATTCTCTCTGTTAGCTCTGGAGGAAAATCCTTGCCTCCTGAAGTTTCTGCTGCTGGATGATCTTTGTATTGTTTGGCTTCATTCTTCCTCCCATCTTTGCTTCCTTTATTGTTTTTTATAGCTCAAAAGAAATTGGTTGCAGACACACCTGTATACTAAGCCTGCCTCATTAACGTAAGAAAGACAACCCATTCCCAAATGGGATTATAACCACAGGCATTAAAAAAAAAAAAAACCTTTGTCATTGACTGGATTCCAATTCATAGAGACCCTATAGGACAGAGTAAAACTGCCCCCACAGAGTTTCCAAGGAGCACCTGGTGGATTTGAACTAATGACCTTTTTGTTAGCAGCCATAGCACTTAACCACTGTGCCAACAGGTTTCCAACCACAGCCATAGGAGTTAGGATTTACAACACAAATTTTAGGAGGCACACAGTTCAGTCCATAATAAGCGGATACAGTTTGTCTGTTGCTGTAAGTTAGGAGGCAGCTTCTAGAATACTAAGGAAGGAAGGAGATAGACACAGTGGTTGTTGAAAGGACTGACTGGTTAAAGGGATGAGCCAGATTTGGGGTTTAGAGGGGGATGCTTTACAAGATTGTACAGTTTTGTTCTGGGGCAGGTGGTACCTCAGGATTAAGCAGGAGTGGTTGATCCTCTCAAAAGAGTGGCTACCATGTGTTCTTTGTCTAGATTCCTATTTACTCAGCAAATGTTTATTAAGCTCCCAGTCTGCACCAGACTCCAGGTACCTACTTGATGGCAGATATTGGGGATCTCTCATTGAACAAAACAGCCAGGTCCTTGCCCCAGTGGAGCTGTCGGTCTAGTTTGGTATTTATCAAACTAAGGATCTTGACCTATTAGTGAATCTTGAAATCAGTTGAGGGAATTGTGACCATCAGTTTTTAAAAGTATTGTTTATATGAGGATTTTCATTAAGCTGTATATACACATCAACAAGGAGACCCTAGGTAGCCAACAGTTAACATGCTTGGCTGCTAACCAGAAGGTTGGTCTTGGAGTCCATCCAGTGGTACCTCAGAAGAAAGTCCTGGCAATCTAACTGTGGGAAAGCAGCTACTAAAAACCCTATGGGATACACATAGGGTCACCGTAAGTCAGAATCAACTTAATGGCAACTGGTAAATAAATTAACAAAATTATATTTGATAATAAATTTGTTTTTATTTACACAGATTACTGAGTTGCTTCTGACTTGTAAACACCTCACAGGACAGAGTAGAACAGCCCCATAGGGTTTCCAAAGCTGTAATCCTTGTGGCAGCTGATTGCCACATCTTTCTCCCATAGAGCAGCTGGATTTGAACCACCAACTCTTCAGTAAACAGCCAAGGGCTTTAATCATTGTACCACCAGGCTCCTTTTATTATATATTGAAAGTATTATCTCATAAACTCTCCTTTTGGGATTATACATGCATATCTATGTACTGGGGTGACAATGTAATATTTGTATCTTACAAGAGTTGCTGTAAAAAATAGATTGAAAAACACCACACTGGCACATGTATTATTTTATTAAGTTCTGAAAGAAGAATGCAAAGCTGTGAAGGTCAAGGGTGCAGCAAGTCCCAGAGTCTGTGAGTTGGCATGTCCCCAGGATGGTTCCTGGGCCTTACTGGGATTGGGGTCATTAACCTCATGTTTCCTGTAGCTACCTGGTGGCACACACCCTAGGGCGCCGGATGCTGTACCCAGGCTCCGTGTACCTGCTCCAGAAGGCCCTCATGCCTGTGCTGCTGCAGGGCCAAGCCCGGCTGGTGGAGGAGGTGAGGCTCCCCCGCCTCTCCTGTCCCGCCAGCCCTTCCCCTCCCCCCCACCGCAGGGATGTGTGTCTCCTGTCCCTCACAGCCTGCCATTGTGTCTTCCCCACCCAGTATAATGGGCGCCGGGCAAAGCTGCTGGCCTGTGATGGCAATGAGATTGATACCATGTTTGTAGACCGGCGGGGGACAGCTGAACCTCAGGGACAGAAGCTGGTAAGTGGGAACAGGAAGCCCAAAGGTGGAATGTGGGGAGGGCAGTAGAGGTTCTGCAATCCAATTCTGCAGCAGCCCTAGGAAAGCTGACCAGGCATAACTCATCTGCCATCTCCACCCCAAAGACTACTTCATGTAGATAAACCTTGTGATGGGGAAACAGATGAAGAAGTAGAAGATGACATTCAAGGATCAGCAAGTAACAATCATAACAGCAGAAATTTAACACAGCACTTACCTCATACAAGGCATGTGTTTAATTTTCATAACAATCCTGTGAGGTAGGTACTGTTTACTTTAGCCCATTTTACAGATGATAAAACTGAGGCACAGGATAACTTTACCATCATCACACAGCTAATAAGTAGTGGCACCTGGCTTCAAAGTCTCCTGCCTCTCTGGAATAGCCCTGGAAAGAGCACTGAGTCAGGAGCCCAGGGAACTGGGTTCCAGTGCTGGCTCTGCTCAACTGCTGTGAGAATCTGTGTACGTCCCACCTCTCTGGCCCTCACCTTGGGAATTAGTGAGTTTGTGTGGCTGTAAAGCTGGAGTCCAGAGGAGGAGAGAGAATTTGTCTGTATACCACACAACAGACATACATAAAAATGCTACAGAAAAAAAAAGATGCAAAAACTATAAAGGGAAAAAAAAAATCCATTATCTCTTAGATCCACTTCATGGTCCTCCAAGGAGAAGCAGGCTCCTTGCTAGACGGTTTAGCAGTTCCAACCATTTATCTTCCTCTGAGGGCCAATGTTGCTGAACCTCTGCATCTACTTTGCTTCTCATTTGCATGGACGCTGGCCTGAGAAGTGTCTTTTCTCCTTGGAGAGTATACAAATCCACTGTCCTCTCCCTGTGAAGCATTCAGTGGCCACCTTCCATGCTGGGGGGTATTTTCAGTCCCAGCTTGGTTCCTTGCCAGCCTGTCTTGCAACTTTGTTCCCACAGGTCATCTGCTGTGAGGGGAACGCAGGGTTCTACGAAGTGGGCTGTGTCTCCACCCCTCTGGAAGGTAGGCCCTGGCTCCGCCCTCTTGTCTCTGCCCCTTGGAATACAATGTCCCCACCTTTCCACGCTGACCTCCCTGGAATCTGACCTCCACTTTCTCTGGGTGAGGTGTGAATTCCTCACTTCTGGAGAATTCAGTCGATTCCTTGACTGTGACAGCTCTCCATCTGTCCCCTTGGGCTCTGCCCTTAACTGTGTCACACTCTTTCCTACCCCAACATATACACACATTGCTGCATACAATCACACCTCCCTCTTCTCTGCTGCCTCACAGCCTTTAGTGTGATGCCCCAGTTCTGGAAAGGTATAGAGTCATTTGCCTCTGGGGTTGGGAGTGTTTAGAGCTTCTGGTCCTTCTCCTTCCCCCAAGGCAGGAGACAAGGGCATGAGCTGAGGTCTGAGTCTCTCCTCCTTCTGTGTTGTAGCTGGATATTCAGTCCTGGGCTGGAATCATCCAGGCTTTGCTGGAAGCACAGTGAGATGCCCCCCTCTGGAATCCCTTCTTTTCCCTGAAATATAGTTTTTCTCCCTCTGGAGAGAACATCCCCCTTTCTCTTCTGGAGAGAGAAGGGAAGAGGATTGTATATTTCTGTGGGACCTCCTACTCCCTGTGACCTGGGTGCCTAGGGCAGGGAGGCTGGGAAGGCAGCAGTGGGAGGACGAGGTGGATCTCCTTGTAAACAACTGTCTTCTGGGAGGAACTGCCCCCGCCACCATCCTTGTCTTCTATATTTTCTCATCTATGGCCAGGTGGCTGCAGGAAGGGTCCATGTGGTTGCGAGGGTGCTGGTGGTGGTTGAGCCAGCCTTTGATGCTGATAGGCTCCTGCCTTTGCCCTTCCTCCTGCAGGGGGTGCCATTCCCACAGAACGAGGCCAACGCCATGGATGCAGTGGTCCAGTTTGCCATCCACCGCCTGGGCTTCCAGCCCCAGGACATCATCATCTATGCCTGGTCCATTGGTGGCTTCACAGGTACCACCCTCCCTCCCCTGCCACTGCTGTAGGCCTTTCCTTCCCACTGTCTTACCCCAGGAAGGTGGGCAAGTACCCAAGGTAGCGCAGGGCTCAAGGAAGACAGGGAGGAAGGCGGGATCTCCAGGTGGGCCTGGCAGAGGCTGTCATACTTGTACATGCTTCACATTTCCTTTCACCCTTATACCCAGTTATTAAAAGATGGAGAAATAAACCAGAGCCCTGGGGTGGGGAGGTCAAAGAAACTGAACGTTTTTTCTGCCTGTTGTTTTTGATGTATTTCCAAGAATGGTCCGTTCATGCTCTGGCCTCTCCAGGTGGTTCCCTGGCTGACTGAAGTGAGTGAGGATTTAAAGAGAGACTAGGGGTAACACAGTAGGGAGGAAGGGGTTAGTTGTAGGGTTAGTGGGATAAGGGCAGGGTGGTGGCAGGAGGCCCCCTCAGCTCTCACCCTTCCCTGTCCTGAAACCAGCCACGTGGGCAGCCATGTCCTACCCAGACGTTAGTGCTGTGATCCTGGATGCTTCCTTTGATGACCTGGTGCCCTTGGCCTTGAAGGTCATGCCTGACAGCTGGAGTGAGTGTAGCTGCCATGCCTGCCCTTCCTGGGAAGGGGTGGGTTGGAACGGGTAGCCGTTCTTAGTGGGGATGGTTCCCTTTGTCATGGGTGAGAACCAAGGTACCCTGTGTGAGGGCCTCAGTCTTCTTGCTCCATGAACATGGAGACCTTTATGCTGGGCAGTGGTTTTATCTCTGCCATCCCTTCCCCTTTGTCTTACTTTAGGGGGGCTGGTGACCAGGACTGTGCGGCAGCACCTCAATCTGAACAATGCAGAGCAGCTGTGCAGGTAAGTGCAGCCAGCAGCTAGCATGCACACCCTACGTGGCTCTGCTGGGCAGGCAGACACTGAAAGGAGTGCTAAGGTGCATGGTGAGAAAGGCTTACTATTCCCTGCACAGAGCCCTAGTGGCACACTGGTTAAGAGCCATGGCTGTTAACCCAAAGGTTGGCAGTTCAAAACTACCAGCCACTCTGGAAATCCTGTGGAGCAGTTCTACTGTGTCTAATAAGGTCACTATCAGTGAGAATCAGTGATGGCAGTGGCAGTGGTTTTGATTATTCCCCCAGAATGATCTTGCCACCACCCTAGCTTGTGTAAACCTTCCCCTGGCCTCCTGGGACCCTGGATTGCCTCATGACCTGGCAACCCAAGGGCTAAAGCCTTGCACACTGGGGGATGCCCCAGTCAGGGCAGATTTGATCTAAGCAATTCCCGTTCTTAAATTATCAGGTGAAGGGCTGGCCATAGGGTTTGCTTTAGGGGAAAGCAAAATGTAGCCAGTGTATGGGCAGGGGTGGGCCTACTGTTGCCTGTGCCTGAATTCGGCCTCCCCATTGCTCTGTCCTTGCTGCAGGTACCAGGGCCCGGTGCTGCTGATCCGGCGAACCAAGGATGAGATCATCACCACCACGTGAGTGCCTGGGAGCCTCTCCCCTCTCTGATCCCCAAGAGAGCTAGGAGGTTGCTCCCCTGTCTCACCTACCAGCAACTCTGGTATCCAGACCTTCGCTTCCCAACCTCCAGAGCTCTCCAGTGGGCCTTCTTGTCACCCTCAGGGTTCCTGAGGACATCATGTCCAACCGAGGAAATGACCTCCTGCTGAAACTTCTGCAGCACCGGTGAGAACCAGGGTGTGTGTGCACACATGCGTGTGTGTGTATGTGTTTGTGTCCCCAGAACAGGGAATGGCAGGAAGGAACCTCTGCAGATGAAGACAGAAGAGCACTGGGTCCTGACCGCCTCTCCTGGGTCCCTTTCTAGGTATCCCCGTGTAATGGCCGAGGAGGGCCTGCAAGTGGTGAGGCAGTGGCTGGAGGCCTCCTCACAGCTGGAGGAAGGTGAGAACAGATCTGGCAAGGCCTTTGGGTGGGGACCTGGCAAAGCCAGGTTACTGATGGGTCCCCCTCTCTCTGTCTCTGACCAGCCTCAATTTATAGCCGGTGGGAAGTAGAAGAGGACTGGTGTCTGTCTGTCCTCCGCTCCTACCAAGCAGAACACGGGCCTGAATTCCCCTGGAGTGTGGGTAAGGAGGTCCTGGGGCAGGAGAGGAGGAAAGGGTGAGTGACTACCCAGATGGGTGGCTGGTGACTGAGTACCTCCTCTCCACAGGGGAAGACATGAGTGCAGAGGGACGGCGGCAACTGGCTTTGTTTCTGGTGAGTTCAGGGATGAGAAGCTAGAAGGAGGTGCTGGAATGGCAGCTTGGATGGAGTGGGTGGTGTGCTCAGAGGGCAGGGGCTAGGCAGGGTATCTGTGCTGCTGCTGACTACAGTGCTCTGTACCTCTCCCACCCTGACTGACCCCTTTCCTCAGGCTCGGAAGCATCTGCACAACTTCGAGGCCACACACTGCTCCCCACTTCCGGCCCAGAACTTCCAGACACCCTGGCACCTCTAGGGACCATGCGGGCACTCATTCTGGAAGATCGGGATGGCAGGAGGCATCAGGAAGGACCCACTTATTTGTGATTCTGCGTTCATGTTGCTGTTCATAGTTTGTGAAAGTGGAGGACCATCCCCCTTCTCACTGTTCCTCTTGCACGTTTCTCCATTCCACCTAGCAGTACCCACCCCTCCCTGTACACTAATGAGTGGATTATTGCTAAGGATTAATAAAAAGGTATTTTTTCTACTGGCTGGCTGATTGCATCATTTCCTGAATGTTCGGGAGCCAGCGCGGTAGTAGGGACAGCTAAGACCTCAAAAGTAGGGCACCCTACTCCAGGGTGGCCCAGTGTAACCCTCCCCATCCACTGGACCCTGAGGCCGTCAGCCTCTACCATGAGCTGTCCTCTTGCCTTACCCTTCCCTGTGTGCCTAATAGAGGTCTGACAAGTTCATGAACTCATCCTAGGAAAAGGATTACATATCTAATTGTTGAATATCACTAAGGTCACCTTCAAAGTACTCCTCTTGGGAGTACATCAGCATCTAGGCCGCCTTCAAAGCAGTTTTGAAACTCTTTCTAGAATGGCCATCAGAGCCATCGTCATATTACCCTTGCTGTCCTGAAATGTCATCAAGATGTCTTCCTTTCAATATTTCCCTTTATCCTTCATTAAAGAAAAAAGGCATTGGGGGCCACATCAGGTGAGTAGGGAGGATGTTCCAATACAGTTGTTTGTTTACTGGCTAAAAACTCCCTCACAGACAACTATAAAATTAAGTTTGCAAACTTGCCACTGTGCTACCACATGCAATGGCCATTCCAGAAAGTGTTCCAAAATTGCTTTGAAGGGTTGACTAGGTGCTGGGATCAGTGCATAGCTTCCCAAGGGAAATACTCTGAGGGTGACTGTAGTGATAGCAAAGAGGCATGTAGCACTTAGAACCATTAAGTTCATGGACTTAATTGTCGGACCTCATATTCTTAACCACAGTGCAGCCTTCACTGTAGCCTACTTGGCCACTGTCCCATTCCTCAGTCAGTCCTGTGTACAACTTCCCCTACAGTAGCCCATGACTGCCTCCAGTGGCTTATAAGGTTTGTTACAAAGCTGAGGAGCCCTCGTGACACAGCGGTTTAAGTGTTCAGCTGCTATTCGGAAGGTTGGTAGTATGAACCCACTAACTGCTATGCAAGAGAAAGATGTGGCAGTTGGCTTCCATAAAGACGTATAGCCTTGGAAACCCAAGGGGGCAGTTTTACTAAATCCTATAGGATCACTGTGAGTTGGAATCAACTTGACAGTATTGTGTTTCCTAGCACCTGATTTCACCTCCTCACCTCTGTTGATTTCCAAGTCCAGCCTACATAATTTCATCATCAGTACTGTGATTCTCCTTGCTCAGCTTATCCCCTGGGAGTGAGAGGCAGCCTGCTCCCCATGTCGTACCCAGCAAATTCTGCACACCTTCCTGCCTGTATCATCATGTCTCTCTCCTCACATCCTTTTTGCAATTCAACAAACATAGGGTCTGCCAAGGACCAAGGGCCAGGTGCCAAGGACTTGTCCTCCCAGAACTGTACTTTGCATTTTTTGACAGCACTATTAGAAGAAAATACTTAGGTTGGAACTGAGGAAATTGGTTCCCCTGTAAGCTTTTACCCTATTTCTAATCTTTGGACCTCTTAGAACAGAATGAATCCCTCTTTCAGCCACCAGCGTGTTCCCTGGGTAGCTTCTTCCTATGAAACCTTCTTTTCCAGGTGAAACACCCCAGACTTACAACCCTGGGTCCTCTGTTTTGAAGAAGATACTGAATGGGTAACAATGTTCCGAGAGATTCATTCTTCGGCTCATTTCTGTGTCTCCTCAAATCCCAGTGCAGGAAGCTTCTCTGTCATCCAGAGCCCCAGCTGGTCAGTTCCGGAAGGCAGATGGTGGGGACCTGAGACTTGCCAGGTCATCTGATGCTGAAGTTTGGGGTCAAGAGGGGTGGTAGCCACAGCTCCAGAAAGCTCTACCTTCAGCAAACAGCAGGTAGAGAGCTGATAGTGGCACCCCTGTCCTCTAGTTCCTTCCCAAGGGGCAGACAGAGTGGGAGGCGTGGAGTGTGGAGCAGTAGGTCAAGCCACAAGGTTCTGAATCCCACTCTCCCTGCCTGATGCAACACAGCAGTTAATTGCCTGGAAACCAAGTCTTTATTCAGCCAAGGGAACCTCCTTAAATGTAAACGGGGGCACCCAGCCCCACCTCTCATCCCTGAAGACCCAGGACTCCCTCTCCTGGGCCATTAAGGGTTCTGCTGACCTGCTGCTATCTCTACATTTCCCCTCCTTCCTGAACATACTACGGAGTCTCTAGATCATAAAGGGACTCTTGGATACCTCCATTGGGGGTCAAAGGGAGGCTCAACACATGGATCCTGGACAGCCCCACCTCGGCACCTCAGTCTGTCTTCTTATACTACTCTCTACCTGCTAAGGCTCGGAGCAGATGAAAAACTACTCCCTTCCTGAGGTGGGACCAGCTTCCCATTCGCTTCTCATTCTATAAAGCCAGATTCCAGCAGCTCCAGGGGAAAACCAGCTGAGATACTGACCCCACAGCCACTGGGGTTCCGGGCACTGCTGTACTGGGCAGGAGGTGAGGCCTGGAAGCCCAGGTGGGTTCAAGGAACTGGGAAAACTGGAGGAGAGGATGAGGATGGAGAAGAAGGGAGTTAGAACCTAGGTGGGAAGTATGGCCTGAGTCATCCCTTATTCTGCCCTATCTCATTGACCCAGGCTCCGAGCTGCACTGCTCCCTGTATAAGCTCTGGGCTGCCTGTGGTTGAACTCAGTATCTATCCCATGCCCCCAAGAGGGGCAAGTGTCTCCTGCACAGCTGTCCCAAGTGAGTGAGAGTCCTGAAGTGTGTGAGGCTCAAGAGTTAGGGATGGCCTTATCACTCATCCATCCATCCATGCACCCATCCAATCAAGTAACAAGCCATCACAGTGCCTTTAGGAGTCCAGTCAATATCATTGTTTCTTTATGTTCAGGATAAAGATCCCTCTCTAGTTCCCATGCAGACAGCAGTCCCCAGCGGTGCTCCCCAGCAGAAGCCAGTTCTCCCCAGCGCCGCTCATCTATGGCCGCGCCCCTTTGGCCCAGCTCGATTCCCTACTTGTAGCTTCTATTCTCAGGCCCGGCTTCCTTTGCTTCCTCACTCAAATGATCACCACCTGGTGTTCCTCAGCTGGAGGGGTGGGGGGAGAACTGGAGGGGATCCAGGAAAGCCTCCGCAGAGCCCATCACCCTGGTAATGAACTCTCAGGGTTGTGCATACAAACAGAAACATGGGTGGAATTTAACGACGCT
This sequence comes from Heterohyrax brucei, assembly GCA_028571685.1. NCBI lineage: Eukaryota > Metazoa > Chordata > Mammalia > Hyracoidea > Procaviidae > Heterohyrax > Heterohyrax brucei. Next base: position 49,744,363 of record CM053144.1, on the reverse strand, counting down.
GAGGTCACAACCCTTCAAAGAGGGCCAGGTCCCTGCCAGGTCCTGCTAATCCACAAAATACTAGCGAGGTCTACGCTCTCATGAGCCTGAGGGCCCACGGTCTCTGTAACTCCACAGCCTGTCCTCCGGGACCTCCCAAGGGGACACCCTTCTGGGAGCCCAGCCTCAGCAACCCCCAGCCCCCTTCCTAGTCCTTGCCCTTTAATCGTGGCTGTATTGGTTACCTTCGCCCCTTTGCTCGGAGGGTCCCTGCTCTCTGACTCCTATTGTCTACCATTAGGTTCACTCATTAATTCAACAAACATTTGTGCTCCTCGCCAGTTTTCCATTACTGACTTGTCTTTAATACAGTTTATTGGTTCATGTATTTCAGGATGGGGAAGGGAAGAAGGGGGATAGCTCAAGCTGCTTGCAATTGATTACTAAAGGTTGGCGATTTGAACCCACTCAACAGCTTCACAGAAGAAAAGCCTGGTGATCTGATTCTAAAGATTACAGCCGCCCCCTCCCAAAATCCTTTGGAACAGTCAGGCAATAGTTTTGAGTTCTTTTTTTTTTTTTTTTTACACATAGCGGCTTGTGTTTTCCTCTTTTTTCTTCCCGTTCATCTTTTTTGGCGTGTGTCTCTTTCTTTCCATTTATTTCCCACCCTGATACCAGATAACTCTTAGTTGCCCGGGCCCTAGCAGGGAACCCAACTCCAGGGCGCCACCCTGAAACTCCAGCCAGGAAATTGGGACAGGTGGTGTCATTCATTGACGCCAAACACCTCCATTACCCACCAGTCCTTAAAGTAAAAACTCTATGAGGCTCACCATAACATTCAACTGACCGAGATTCCTGGGGTTCAAGCGGAGGAAATGGACGGTGCCTGCGGGGGCGACCCACGCAACTCAGTGGTTGCAATGCCGCTTCTGGAGTTTCTGGAATCTCAGTCTGAAAGCGATAGTCGCGCCACAGCGCCTCCTTGCGGAATGATCGCGCCATGCGCTGGTATCTGTTGGGGCCCGACATCTAGGGTCTGGGTACTGACACAGAGCTGCGCTTCTCGGTTGTCTTTCCGCCTGGCAGAGAGCTGACCTTGGGCATGGCTGCCCCCATGTCCTCAGAGAAGCTCTGAGGTGCAGTCAGGTGCGGAGAGCGAACGCGCCGTGCCAGAACCTGTGGGCGTCAGAGATCAGACCCACGAACCCACAGCTTGTGTGGGGAGAGAAGAGTGCAGAGAAGGCACTGGTCTGGGCACCAGGCACCAGGGTGAGGAGACGGTTACTCCAGACCCATATGTCCTCGCCTTTGGATTTCTGAAAGTGCCACGGAGTTTCCATCTTGAAAGATGGTACCACCAACCACCTCCTGTGCAAGCCTGTTTGCCTTTCCTCTCCCCACCTCCAGTCTGACACCCAATCTGTCCAGTGTTCCTTCTAAATAAATCTTGGGTTCCTTCCCCAGCTTCCCTACAGCCCTTGTGCTAGGTCAGGTCGCCATCTTGTGACTGAACTCAGAAACAGCTTTCTAGCTGGTTTCCAGTCTCCACTCTTCCTCTTTTTAGTCTCCACAGCCTCAGTGGTCTTTACAAACAGAACTCTGATCAAAGTACTCCTCTGTTGAAATCCCCTTACTCAGTGGTTTCACTGCCCAGGTGCTCCTCTGGAAGCACTCTGACCTCCCCTCGCCATTGCTTGTTGACTTATCCTCCCCACTAGACTGTGTGCTTTGTAAGGGCAAGGCCTTTGTGCTCTGTCCTATTCCCAGCCCCAGAGGCAGTGATTCAATAAAGGGCTGCTGAATTAATAGGAAATCCCTCCTCCCGCTTCCCCCTTGCTGGGCTCCTGCCCTTAAGCCAGGATGTTAGAATATTAGACTCCCTGTGGGTGAGGACACCCTGTACCTTTAACTGTTCTGGCACAGATTCCACCCTAAACTAGCATTGCCTCTCTCCTTCCTCTTTGCCAATTGCTCTTCTACCAATATAAGCCCAAACTGGGGGTTGGTGGGCAGTCATGCATTTCATGGCAGGCCTTGCAGGTAGCTGGAGTCTGGGGCTCCGAGGCCTCCACAGCACTCCTCGAACGCTATGTGAGGTACTCTTACTGGTGCTGGTCATGAAGAGCCTGGTGTTGGGTAAGTGGCTTTGAGTCAGAGGGGTCTCCCGGCCTGCTGGACGGGAACACCCACAGACACCAGGTGATTGGGTTCATCTGCCCAGGACACTCAGGCAAGGTGGAAGATGGAATAGGGGAACGTGATAGGCAAGCGCCTGGGGACAATAATTGACTAGTGGTCACCCCAAGAAAGATTTCTAGTGACCAGCCAGGTCTCTGTCACTCGAGAACAGGAGCTTGGACATACTAAAGGGAACCTGTTCAAATCTGAGAGCAGATGCAGAATAGACAGGGTTGGAGAACATGCCAAGTGGCAGAAACAAGATCCACAGGGTAGAACAATGCCTCATCCAGAATGGCAGCTTCCTCAATTGGTTGCAAAGCACCATCTGCAAGAAACAAGATTCAAAGTGTTTGGTCAGCAGCTGCCTCAAAATAAGTGCTCTGCTGGGTCTGGGGACACTTTAACACTATGTGGCCTGGGCCAGCACCAGAGTGAGCAGGATATGCATATGCATGCAGTTTGGGGATGGGAAGCAGAGACTTGGGGTTTTGGTAGACTGAGTTTCATATAAGTCTATCCTGTGATAAAGCCACCAAAAACACAAAGAACACGGCCCTGGGCTGTTTGAAGTCTCCAGTAGACTGGAAGCAGGGTTTCTTTCTGCCCTGTAATGCACTCTTGTTTTCACTTCTGAACATAACAGATTAAGAAAACATGTTCAGGTGAGACTGACCAAGATGGTCAGGGAGACTGAGAAGCCAAGGCACAGGGTAAGCAGAGTGCTGCCTATGGACCGCTCCCCAACCTAACCTTTGAACTTAGACACTTACGGAGTGCCAGGCACTTGGTAGCCCCTCAAAGGCACTTTGAGTGAATGAATTCGGTTCTAGGAATCTCTTTGGGTTTTGGCCCAGGATAGGAGAAGTGATGATAAGTCTATGCGGAATGAAGAGATGAGAGGATTTGAGGTCTGGCCTGGGGATCTCCTCATCACCCGCAGCCTCTACTAGTAAGTGAGTAAGTGAGAACATTCCTCTTTTCTATATACCAAAGGAAAAAAAAAAGCCTAGTACCGTTGAGTCAATTCTGACTCCAAGTGAGCCTGTAGGACAGAGTAGAACTGCTCCACAGAATTTCCAAGGAGTGCCTGGCAGATTCAAACTGCTGACCTTTGCGTTAGCAGACATAGCACTTAACCACTACACCACTAGTGTCTCCCTTTTCTGTATGAGGACAAAAAACCAAAAAGATTTCAGTCAGGAATAGAGATGGACGGTTAAACAAGACGACTTTAAAGAACTGATGGTTTTATGGTTTTTCTGAGGTGAGGAGGTGAGGAAGGAAAAGTGGGGTCCAGCAGCCTGGAGGGTGGGTAGAAGCTTGGTGTCAATGCTTCCCTGTGTTCTAGGTGAGTTTGCTGTTGCCAATCGGGAAGCTCCTCCTCCACTTCAGTTCCCCAAATATCTGCGCTGCTATCGGTGCCTCTTTGAGACCAAGGAGTTGGGGTGTCTTCTGGGATCTGACACCTGTCTTGCTCCACGTGGTGGCAGCTGCATCACACTCCACCTGAAAAACAGTAAGCCGCCTTCCCTCATTGTAGACCCAGCGTTCTCCCATACAGTTTCATTCCCACAACTCTAAGATACTGTCCCATCACTGCCTCGCTTTCCTTTCCTTCAGAGACACTCCATATCTGCTCCCCTCTTTCCTTCCTGAGGTTCAGCTGATTTTCAACCTCCTCCCAGTGCTGAGCCATCAAGAGTATTCTTGAGATCTTCCTGTCTTCTGGCCTTTCGTCAGACTTCCTGCTTTTCTATCCATCTGCGGCAGTTGCTGCCAGCATCACTCTTCTCCTGCATCTTTGACTGCTTCTTCCCAGCTTCTGTCACTGGGACTGCCCCTAACTGCTTCGTGTTCCCCAAACTGCAGTCCTTAGCTGTCTTCTCATTTTATACACTCTCCCTGGGAAATTTTACCTGCTTCCTTGGTTTTGACCAGCAGCCCCGTTCTGCTTCCTTCTGAATCTGAATGTTCAGCTTCAACAGCTCTTCTCTGGTCAAGATTGTCTTCTGGATATCTCTGCCTCACTCTCAATTTGGCAAAAATTGACTTGTTCCTCATGCCTGCTCTTCAACTCAATCCCGCCTCTCTTTAACAAACATGTAACAGACAGTATGTGCCAGGCACTGTTCAAAGCACTATAACCCTGAGAGGTAGGCATGATAGAGGCTGAGCCAGATCTGTGGTGACTCTTAACAGCCACTGCACGAAGCTGCCTTAGTTCAAGTCCTTCTTCATTGCACTTTTTAAGTACCTGATGCCGGTGGCACACTGGTTAAGCGCTATTGAATCCACCAGGTGGCCCTTGGAAAAATCAGTGACCTAGTTCTACTCTGTCCTATAGGGTCACTATGAGTTTGAATCAACTCAATGGCAGTGAGTTTAGCTTTGTTATTTTTGTTGCAGGCTTAGTTCAAATATGGGAGTATACAGGAGTATCAGGAAAGTCTCCTTTGTACTTCTACCTCCAGTCCACCCAGCTGCCATGTATGAACTGCACATAGCCACTTTTTTCAGTTTCTTGACTATTCTTCCAGGATCTTTTGTGTATACCAGCCTTTAGAAATATGCTGCTTTTCTGTTTTTTCCTCACCCACCCCTCTAAACAGTAGCATGTGTTTTTTTTTAGACATGATGGTTTGTTAACAGCTTCCTTGCTGCATTAACCTGTTGCAGTGTACTCCATGGCATGGGAGTATCAGAGCCGTCTTAGCTATCCTGTCTGTGATGGGTGTTGGGGCTGTTTCTAATTTTTTATACTCTCAAACGAGGCAGTGGTGAACAACCCTGGGCTTGACTTCTTAGGACATGGGCACAAAGATTTTTTTTCCCCTTTAAGATATATTTCTAGAAACAGATAATCATGTTAGTCTTCTACTTTGGATCTATAAAATGAGTGACAAACTCTTCTTGTCATCAGTCTAACCGCCAACACGTTCTTGCAACTTTTTCTTAAATGGTCCCTCAGTGCTAGTTCTCCCCACTTTGCCCACAGTTCCCAACTTGTTCCCTCTAATCATTGTTGCATTTCTCTAATCCCTATCTCCCAGCTTTCCCTGGGTAAATTCTGGCAAGTTTATGGCTGGTAACTGACTGAGCACTCCCCATTCTGGCCTGATTCTAGAAGTCACTTCAGTTTATAGCTCAGGGTGGGGTTTGGGGGCAGTAAGTTGATGTGGAGTAAGGACTGAGGGGATATGGGGCCTTGTTAGAGACCTTCCCTGTCACTGGCACCTGTATCCTCTCCCACAGACAGTACTGACATCATGGTGAGTGACTGCCGCCGCAAGACGAATGATTGCGCATATTCTAAAACTTCTCCAGTGTTTGGCTTCTGGGTTTATTCTCGATGTTGCTTCATGGATTTCTGCAATGACCCTCACAGCAGACGAATCCTTAATCCTTAGAAGGGCTGCAGAGACCCTTGGATGAAAGTGCCCCATTTCCAGTCCCCCTGTCTACTCTCACCTGAGCTCAGCAAGGACAATTTGTGGCCCCTTGCTCCAGTTCTCCCTGCCTCCCTTGAGTCACCTGAGCCCAACCCTCACTCTCTTCCTTTTGGTGGTCACCTCTCAGCACCCCTTTGACTCTCCCTGAAGTTCCCTCTCCAACACTTCCTGGAGTTTTCCCATCATTTCCTTACAATCTAACATCTTTCCCATGACCTTCTTCTACCTCTGCCTCCAAGCTGATTCTCCTCCAGAATAAATTAATGTGCAAATTGTTTGACTGGTGGGTATCTCTTGGGGTTATGGGGGTGCTGAGGGAGGTGGTCCTGACTGCTCCATCATAGCTCCCAGCACTACTGAGCTCTGCTTCTGCCTTGGGCATCTCCTAAGTCAGCTCTAAGCTGAAAAAGGTGGAGAGGAACTGGAAGTCTGCTGGAAGCCAAAAAGACAGTGGGCATCTTTGGTATGGGGTTGAGGTGGGCCATGGGGGGTCATTGTTGATGAGAAGGGTCTGTGAGAGGCCCAGGCCCAGGCCCAGGGAGTAGACTGCACTGTGGAGATATTCAGCCAAGAAGAGCCCAGATCACCTTGATCTCCAGACCTGGCTTCCCTCTTCAAGGATCTTGGCAAGTTTCTAATTTGAGACCTTAAAGCCTCTTAGGCTGTCTTCCAGTGTGAACCTGAGTCTCTTATACTGAAGTTGAGGCCATGGGGAAAGGTAGGCCCAGCAAGAACAGTCAACACTGAGGCGCTGTACCTCCAACTGCCTCTTCACTTGAGCATGTTCAGTTTTGGTGCTTCCTGGCAGGGTATAGGCTATCAAAGAGCCACAGAAATAGTATGCACTGTATGATGCCATTTGTATAAAGTACACAAACAGGCAAACTCATCCAAGTTGCTAGAAGTCAGCATAGTGACTAGCCTTGAACTGAGCGATGTGCCTGGGAGAGGTGCAAAGACAGCTTTGAATTCTGGTCAAGACCTTTGGGCTCATCTGGTGTGTGCACATCACAAGAATCCACCTCACGGTATGTGCAAGCTCCTGCACGCCATCATAAAGGTTTAAATGGGCCACAAATTATTTCTAAGCACGCGTGGTTTTCAGGGGGTAAGATCCCAACCTTCCACCTGATGTGCAAACTTTTTGACAGTTAATGTGCGCTGAACCCTTCCTTTGTGCCAGGCCCCAGGTAAATACTCAATGTGCATTCTCAGTCCTGTACGGTAGTCTCTATTTTATAGCTGACTAGACTGAGGCTTGGAAAGCCTGGTGGCGTAGTCAGCACTTCAAATCCACCAGACAGTCCTTGGAAACTCTATGTGGCAGTACGACTCTGTACTATAAGGTCACGTGGTCAGAATTGACTTGACGGCAATAGGTCTGAGGTTCAGAGACCAATTTACTCCAGCGACAAAGCTGGGATCGGGCCTCCTAGCCACACAGACACAGTGCTTTTCAGGAAAGGCTTTTATATCTCAATGCCAGGCAGATTTTGGAAGGTGGGGGTGGACACCTTGCGGCATTCACCTGTTGAGTACAAGTGCCTAACACAGGGCCTAGCTCAGAGCAGGACATGCACATTTACTGAAAGTACGGGAAAGATTATGAGAACTCTTTATTGCTTTCTACATGCTTGCAATGCTCAAAGTACTACCAGAATGAGTGAAAATCCAACTACTACCACCGCTTCTGTGTACCCTGCCAGTCGGACTTCCAAGGCAGGGGGCTCCTGGGTAGCAGGATACTGGAAACAGGACAGGCAAGAAAGATTAGTCCCTAATACACCAGGTGACTCCGGGATGCAGGCTTATACCCTCACATTTGCTCCTGGGTCTTCCTGGTCTAAAGGAACTTTTCTCCTCTTCTTACAAAATAACCTGGCGCTCTCTGGGTTTAACTGAGTTTTGCAGGGTATGTTTAAGGTTGGCAGGAATCAACTATCTCCATGCTTTGGTTTCTAGCTGAACACGGGGTGGGACAGATGTGGACCCTTTGGAGCAGGTTGTGATAAAGCCAGAGGCAGGTGGTGTGGGCAAGGCTCTGCAATCCTGTTTGAATCCCACACAGCACTCTCTTTAACCTGTCTACACCTGCCCACACTCCTTAGCTAGCCCACAAACAATGTAACACAGACTTAACCCAGGCCCGGTTTATTGCAGAGGGAAATCAGATATGGAACCGATTCTCTCCTCTGCTCTCCCCAGGCACCTATGGAGCTGAGGGATGGGACTTAGTTGGGGGGGGGGGGTGAAGTGGCTGAGGAGTTCAAAGACTGCGATGAGAGATGCTGCAGGGAGGGTAGCTGACCAGGCCAGGAGTGGAAGCTGGGGAGACGAGTTAGGTAGTGACACCAGAGTCCCAAGTCAGAAGTCAGTACAAAAGTCTATTCCTCATCCTGGCTGCAACTTCAGGCTGGCACTCTGGTCTTAAGAGACAGGAACAGGACAGAGGACCAATCCAGAGCTGAGTTTGAATGAAAGTGGTATATGACCAGATAAAGAGGGCACTAGAAGGTGAGGGAGGATGATGGAACTCTGGTGGCCAGATAGGAACGAAGGAAGCCACTGCAGCTTTCCCCCAGTCAGCCTGGGCAGAATCTGTACTTGCAGTTCCTTCCCCAGAGGACAGAGCAGCACTAGCAGCAATGTCAAGCAGCTTCAGAACAGCTTAAACTGAAACCATATACACTTGTTGGAGGTACAAAAGAGGGGGGGTCCAAGAAATCACGGTAGTCAAATAACGGGGGTGTTTCCAAAGAGAACAGGCAAGACAGGGCATTAAGGGAGAGTTACTAAAACAGGTTGGATTCTGGAAGGAATACTGTGTTGGGGCCTAGCCTGAGGAAGAACCAAATGCCCTGACCTGTTGAGAAAAAGGTGTATGTGGTGCAGGTTGGCAATGGACAAGCCTAGGCTTAAGGGGAGGGTGGCCAGAGGGCCCAAGCCTTCAGGCTCCATCCCAGTATGGAAGCTGGGCAGGGGCAGGGAGTGGTTCAGGGCTTGTTAAAACCACTGTATCTAGGACACAGACAGGGCCAAGGCCAGGGGCCTGTCAGGGGGTTCAGACGGGAGGCTCTGGCGCTGGGGACTGGACCAGGAGTTGCAGTCATTGTACTGGCAGCACTGGGCATTGTACCAGCACATGGCGGAGTAGGTGCTACGCTGTTCTTGGCAGCGGTAGAAATTGTACTGTCCACAGGCTCAGATGATGAAGCGAGGCTTGACATCTGTAGAAAAGGGTAGTCAATAACCCTTGCTGCTCTCCACAGTCCCTGAATCCAGCACTCCACCAATGACTCTTTCCATCCTTCACCCTAATGTGACTTCCATCTTAGTCTCCTTCAAACCGTGCCAGAAAGACACTCAGCTGGCCCCCAGAATCTCAGGCCCCTCCTCCTCTGGGTTTTTCCTCTTTTCTTTTTTGTACCCCAGGCCCAAGCAGTCCAGCTATGAAAAGGGGAAACCAAACCCTTGGCTGTTCCACCCAGTCAACTCCTGGAACTTGACTCACCGTAACAGATGGTGATCACCATGCATGGGAACAAGCTGCTGATTGTGCACTTCTCTGAGCCTGAAATGCAACCCACAGCTGGGTCTTCTAGGAGGCAGAAGTGGCAAGTCCGAACTTCAGGAACAGGAACAGGAGCTAGGGGAGCTGGGGGAGCAGAAGATAGTAGGGGTGGGAGTCCTGGCTCACTCACCAGTTCCCTGGCATCCAACCCCACCTCCCTTCCTGGACTTAGTCACCCCTTCCTCCCTTCCCTTGGGCGCCACTTACCTTTTTCTGATGAGAAGCCCACCATGACCACCATGCCTATAAGCACACAGACCTTCATTAGGGGATTCTGGAGAGGTGCAGCCCCTGAGGAGCACCCTGATAGCCTACTTTTCTGTGACCACATGTCTTGATCCTAAGGTACAAGTAGTTTTGACAGGCAATCTGATTAAGGGCTGTAGGTGCAGAACTCTATTCCTACCTAGAGCAGGATCCTGGGCTACAAGGGGGACTTATTAACTTGGCAGAAAGGACATGTCCTCACCCACGAGGTCTGGTTCCTGAGTGTGGGAGAAATAGCCCAGACAGAGGTAATACCTGGGCCCCACTTGGCCCTTTATTCAACCAGTTTTGTTCTGCACATCCCTCAAAGCCGTATTTCCCATCCTGAGGAGCTATGAACTAGTATGTCTGCTTTTTGCCCACACGGAGAGACAGACTAAGGGTGCTGGAACAACCTTTGGCCAGCAAGCCCACATTCCTATCTTTCTGAAATAAGCCACCCGCCTACCTACCCACCCACTTACACACACACACCACTGAGCAGCAATTCTAGACTTTGTCCTTCCTCACTCTACTTCTTACAGTTCTGTTGATTTCAGGACCGTTTTCCCTTTAAAACCAAAACTGAAGGATGATATTATGTTCCTTTCAATATAAATAATTATTCATGCCCCCCCCAAAACAAGTATTTTTCTAGTTTTTGAAACTTGATTTTTTTGTGGGTCTTTCCCTTGTGAAATTGCACCTCACACTCAGCCCTAGTTCTGTTCTATTCTCCACTGAAAACATCACTCATGGGGCACAAATCTGGTTTCCAAGTTGGGGAGGGTAGGCCCTGAGGGCTCCAAAAGCTACCCTCCCATCCCCAACCCCAAGTACCAGCAGACTGGCTCACGGCCTTTTCTTCCACTTTTATTTCATATCCCCACCACAGTAATGACTCCTTTAATTTAAACTAAAAACCATAGAGGATTCCTGAAAGGAGGGGCAGCAAAGGAAGAAGGGTGTAAAAGAATGAGGAACAGGTGGGGTAGGGAATCAGCGAATCGTCTTGACTGGGCTCTTGAAGTTGCTGGCGGCTTGGAGCTGCAGCTGGTAGGCCATTGGGTGGATCTTGAAACCGTAGAGCCTGGGCCAGGCAGAAGTCAGAGAGGCAGTGGGGTGAGTGGCCTGCATTTTGGCCTCTCCACCTTTCTGCCTCTGTGGGCTTACTCAATGCTTAAGGGCACAAATCCCCAAATTTCTTCACTACTTTAGATGTGTTTTAGCCATCAATTAAAACTCAAATTCTATGATGTACCAGTTCTTGCTTGAATGTAAAACTGATCTTTTCTATAACTAGGGTAAAACTGATGCCCCAGGAAGGTAAATCACATTTATTAGCCTGGTAAAAGCTGAATACCCAAGGCAGTGATACAAATAACCAAAAACCAAACTAGCTGCTACTGACTAGATTCCATGGTGATCAGCATGTACAGAGTAGAACTGCTCTACTGGGTTTTCAACCACTGTGGCTTTTGGAAATGGACTGCTAGGCCTTTCTTCTCACTTCTGGGTTGGTTCAAACTGCCAACCTTTTGATTACATGAGTGCTTAATTGTTCATGCCACCCAAAAACTCGTGATGACATTAGCTAACCTTTAAATGATGTCCCAAGCACCGAACACTGTACTAAGCAATTTATGTGTTCGAAGTTAACTTAACTAGAAGAATGTCACCACCCCCATCGTACAAATAACAACACACAAGGCAATTAAACAATTTGTTCAATGTTACTCAGCAGAGAGAAGCCCTGGCCTGGGAGAATCACATCTCACGAAAGGGCAAAGCCTTGGCCTCCCTTATAACTAGAACTTGGGTCTTTTCTTCCACTTTTGGTGACTCTGCCCTTGCTCCCTACCTGGGCACAAACTGGTTGGCAGGCCGCTTAGGCCGGTACTCGGGGTGCACCATGAAGAGCATGTGAGGGAAACCGGTTCCGAAGTAAGCGCCATCCGTGTGGTGATGTCTCGATGACTTGGGTGTGTATACATCCATGCACTTGGGACAGTAGAGCTTCACCATGGCCTCGCCTGGGATGTCTGACAGGCCTGTGAGACAGCCAGACTCAGCTGACAGTGCATCTTCTAACCCTGTCCAACTTGCCAAGCCCTAACACATTTCCTGCCGTACATCATTTTCCCCTGTCCAGTACTCACCAATGGGAAGCATTGGCTGGTTCTCACAGTACACACGTGGACAATAGCCGAAGTCTCCCTGCTGGTACTTTTCCAACTGATGTAAATAAATGGAAGAGATTGGTAAATACGCATGAAAACATAACATGACCCACACAGTGCTAACTTCTTCTCTAGTCCAACCCACATCACTATGTTCCCTAATCCTCCTGCCTCTGTCCAAAGGCCCCTTTTCTGGCCCAGATGTGCCTTCCGACTCTGCTGCCTCCTTCCTTCTACTCAGGCAGGCTGCACACCAATCATTCACTGTTTGTTCCCTGAGGAAGAGCCAGTCTAGAAGAGCTCCCCATTCAGAATCATGTCTCCCTCCTGAAAAGATCCCCCTTAAGATGGCTTGAAATCAGGACTCAAATTTCAGGCCTAGGTTTTGAGATACTTCCCCTCTTCTCCTTGGCAAGGTTGAAATATATGACTTTTTGCTACAGGAACTTATTTCCCTTATTGCCTCAGAAGGAGTCAAGTGGGAGAAGAGGCCTCACCATCTGGGCGATGCCACGGTTGGTGAGGATGTAGCGGGCATGGATCAACCCATACAGCATCTCGGCCGCCTGCTCAATCAGGTCACTCTGGTTGGGGTTGTCTTCCAACTCTTCATCTGAAACATGGCCCAGCCCAAATACGACCAGTTGACATTCAGCCTTCCTGAAGGTGTTCCACCCACTCCAAGGCTGCTGCCTACCATCTTTTGAGTCTCACCCCATCCAGCACCTGTGTGTTCAACCCAGAAACCTGGGTCTCTGACCCTTCCACCAACTCAGGGCAGCTCTGCCTTCCCCTCCATGCCTCTTCAGCCTGTTCTCTTCTCCCCACCCAACTCCTTTCTCAATACAGAAATGCAAAATTGTCAATGGAAAAGGCAGAACTCTAGACTGGAAGGTGCAAAGCAGAAGAAGCAAAAAACAAGACACTCAGGGAAACTGGCATTATAGAATAAAGCTGAATTGACAGAATCAGAGAGCATGAGAACATGCATCACATGTCACTAAACCAGGCAAGAGCCAGGTGAGGAACCAAAATTACATAGGAGATTACGAGACAAGGGAGACAGAATCAAAAAGAAATTCTGAAATCCAAGACACAAGTGAACAGCAATCTGAAGAAAACAGAGGAAAAAAACGAAAGCAACTCTGAAGATGCCTCACCAGGCTCCAGGTCCAAGATCATGTCCAGAGCTTGTCGATAGTGTGGCACCTGCTCATTGAGCCCTGTGAGGTTGAACTTGTCTTGGATGTAATCTTCATCCACCTGTCAGGATGTTGAAGTAAAGGAGCAACCCATGAAGAAACTCCAGACTTTGGTACAGGCATGTTGCTTTAACTGATACCTTGTCCTCAACACAACTGCTTCTGTTCCCCACATACCCCATCCCAAACAGCAAAGGGATTTACACACTCTCTCCCCTGAAAACTTTGGCGTTTCTTTTCATATGACAGCTCCTCAAACAGATGTTCAAGTTCCCTATTCGTACTCCTGCACTCATCTCTAGGATCCAGTTTTGTCCTCTTTTAAAGGACAGCTGGCTCTCTGAGGAAGGTAGAGGCTGACAACTTGGGATTCTGAAAGCAGCTACAATCCCGTATGTTAACAAAGAGTTCTACATATTACAAAACACTTTAACAGGTAGAATTTCAATTCTCCTAACAGCCACCTGAAACATGTACCATTAGTATTATCCTAATAAGAACCAAAACACAGACTGACATTCCTTAAGTATTGTCGGAAAGCAGAAGACTTAGGACCTAATCATTTCACTACAGGTTAATCGGAGGTATTGAGAGAACCCTTCCTTGACAAGAAGACATTTCCACTGAAACATGTGAGAATAGTCTTGAGAAGGCAAAATAGGTGGGGGAACATCTGGAGCCAGCGTATGTGTGGAGATGTGCTGGCAAACAGGGAGACTGATGAGAACTCACTTCACAGAAGAATTCATTGCCACGGAGCCCACAGAACCACGAAATCCAGGACACCTCCTCTGAACTGCTCATCTTCACGTCAGCTGGAAAATTAAGGGTGTAAGTAAAGCCGGTGACCCAGAGCTTTTCCTCTGGTGTCCTCCCATCTCCCATTTTTGTCCTCCAACCACAGAAAAATTTAGGGTTAGTCTTTCTTAAACATGTACCTTGGTGGCCCAGCTGTTAAAAACTACAGAATAACAGGCTCCTAACCAAAAAAGTCGGCAATTTGATTCTACCAGCTGCTCCTTGGAAACCCTGTGGGGCAGTTCTATTCTGTCCTATAGGGTCGCTGTGAGCCGGTGTCAACTCGATAGCAACGGGTTTTTTTTCAACTGAGTTTCCTAAAGACTTCCAGACTCCAAGCACCTTTCACCAACTCTTTATTCACATCTCAGCCCCTTTTCTCTGCAGTTATAAATCCTGTGCTGTCCATGTGCGAGAAACCAAGAGATCTGATCCACCCAGTTCTGCCCACATCCCTGGAGCTCCCACATCCAAGCCCCTCCCTCTCCCATTTGTGTCAACTCCAGCAGGGCCCTCGACCCCTGCTCTCTACCACAATAGGGCTCTGCAAGTTTCGGGCACCTTTCCCAAAGATTCCGAAGTTTATCCTTCCCGGGCAAGAGCCCAGCCCCTTCTCTTCCCACAGCCTGGGGTGTCAGGTCCTTTCCACCCGAGCCCGCACATCCCACCTCTGCCTTACAGTACACCCCTCCTTCGTTCCCATAAGTGCAGGACCGGGTCACTTCCTTCCCCGCCCCCACATCGAGGCGCAGAGACCCCATGTGCAGCCCCAACAGAGTAGAAGGCTTGGAGCGGCGACGACCTCGGACTCACCTGCTAGACAGGGACCGGGACTGGGGCGGGGAGGGGAGCTGCTGCGTCCAAGGGGCGGCAGCGACAGCTACAACGAAGGCCGTAGACCCGACCGCGGCAGCCGAAGTGCGGTGGGGGGGTGGAAATTGGGAGGGTGGGGAAAAGGGCAACGCGCAAGCGCCAAGGGTCGGATGACGCGATGGACGCCGGGAAATAGAGTCTCCGTTAGGGAGAAACTGACGAAACGAGGGAGAAGTGAACTACGAATCCCAGGATGATCCGTACACGACCCTGGCTCGGGGACCCGCGAGGAATCCGCTTGGGGGCGGGGCGCAGCAAGGCCTGACCGGAAGCGGAAATCCAATACTGCATTCTGGTCCACAGAGCCTGGGAAATAGAGTCCTAAACGCCTAGGATTGAGGGGCCAAGAAGGGGCGGGGAAAGGAGTGCGTCACGCTGAAGTCCCTCCCTGCCGTTCTCACAGCTGGATCTCAGGTCCCGGGGTCTATTTCAAGTCCTAGTCTCGTCCAGGTTATCGAGTCTTTCTCGTCTGTTAGGTCCCTTGCCTTAGTCGGGCCCGCCCCTGTAATTTCCACTTTTACATAGGGCCCACGTTTCATCCTGGGCTCGGGTTTCCTGAGAAGTTGCAGCCCGGCTTCCTGCTGAGACACCTAGATGGGCTGGGCTGGGTTGAGTGCTGGTGAGAACCAATAGGGCACAATGTGCTAACCTGAGGTGGCACCAACCATCCTGGCATTTGTCCCCTTGCACTTTTCCATATGCTTTTAGGGCTTGAATAAGACCTTCGACTGCGGGCTCAAAGTGTGACCTTCGAGCCTTGGTCAGAGTGAGGGTGAGGGGTGGCGTGACGTCATGTCATGTCACAGCTTCTCGGTATTCCACTGATTTCCCTCCTCCTCAGTGCCTTTCTTAACCCAAAGAATAGTTTCCCAGGTCCAGAAAGTGGGCTCGGAGCAGGGGGCCTCCTCGAGGCAGGCAAAGGGCATTGTGGGGCGTTATGTAAAAGCAGGATCCCAACCGACAGATCTGGATCGTCGCGCTTCCTGGTCTTGGGGCTCTGCACGTTGGCTGTTCTAAGGATTCCAGGGCGGGAAACTGAACCGGGCCTTCTGCGCAAGACTGCGGTCTTACGTCAGGGGTATCTTTTTTTTTTTTTCTTTTTTCCTGCTACTCATGCGTTGTCAAGTCGGGTGACTATTTGATTTTATCATCTGTTTTGCTTAGAGTAGCGCCATTTTGCCGTACGGAAGCGATGAAGCATGCAGGCAGTCATTTTGCCGAAATCTGCTTCCGGAAAGGTTTCAAGATTGTTTTGTTTGAAAGACGGAACCCCAAAATAGCAGCAAAGAAGATTTAAAGAGCCAGGCTGATTTTTTTAATCTTAAAGGTATGTCATATGGTGTGGGAAAGTGCGTTCAGATAGAGGCTGTTACCAAGTTACTTTTATATGGGAGGTGGGTAGGACGGCGGACGTGGGACCTCCGAGCCACTCTCTGAAGCAGTTTTCTTTGTTGACATGTAACAAGGAGGAGGTTTGTTGTTGTAGGATTTCCTGTTTTTACATGTGAGTTATTACTCTAGCAGCCCTGGTGGCGAAGTGGTTAAGAGCTTGGCTGACAATGAAAAGGTTGGCAATGCGAATCCACCATTCACTTCCCCGAAACACTGTGGGGCTGCTCTGTTTTGTCCCGTGGGATTACTATGAGTGGGAATGGACTCTACGGCAAAGGGTTTGTTACAGTCCTTAATCCTTGTCGGGTCTCAGATTGTGGGGTCATTTTGGCGGCAGGAGGGGATCTTCAATTCTAAGGCACTTTTCCTCCTTTTGGCAGCTTCCTGGAGGGGGTTCTGGTCACTGCGGAGGCCCTTGTGCAACTGAATTGCTTGTCTCAGCCTTCCCTTGCCCAGTCTCATTTTCTCAGCTCTCCCAAAAGCCATGTCCAGGCACTCCCTCATCACCTTCACCCCAGCCAGCGATTCTAGCGACCTTTGGAAAGATGGGCAGCAACAGCAGCCACAGCCTGAGGAACTGGAGCCTGTCTTGGATGGGTCTGCAGTCCGTTCTTTCTATGAGTCACTGATTGGGAGCGAGAGCAGCCCTCCTGAACATCCGAGATTGGAGCCAGAGCCTGAGCCTGCCAGAGAGAGAAAGAGAAAGAAAAGAAGGCTGATGAGGGAAGCTGTAGCAGAAGCAACAGCACTGTCAGGGGGACATGAACAAGAGGGATCCCTTGAAGCAGAGAACAAGATGACCCAGCGGATACTGAGGGCAGCTCAGGAGGGGAACCTGGCAGAACTTCGAAAGCTGCTGGAACCCTGTGAGGCAGGAGGAGCTGGAGGGAATATCAACACCCACGATTCATACTGGTGGACTCCCCTGATGTGTGCTGCCCGAGCAGGCCAGGGAGCAGCTGTGCACTATCTCTTGGGCCGAGGGGCTGCCTGGGTGGGAGTTTGTGAGCTGGGTGGCCGGGATGCTGCCCAACTGGCTGAAGAAGCTGGCTTCCCCAAGGTGGCCAGCATGATCAGGGAGAGCCATGGAGAGACTAGGAGCCAAGAGAACCGGTGAGGAAGCCTTAGCCTACACACATCTTTCAGTGTGTTCTGGTCTTCCTAGTCACTGTGCACCAGAGGCCCCAAAATAGAGCCGAGGGTTCCCCTGCCCCAGTGTAGGTTGGCAAAGCAGTGTAATACCATGGTTACAGACATGAGCTCTCTGGGTTTGAAGCCTGACTTTGCTTGGGCAACCTAATAGCTGTGTCTGAGTTTCCTCACCTGAGAAATGGTGGGTAACAACTGCACCTTTCTTGTAGGGTTGTTAAGATTAAATGAGCCAATATTTGCCAGCTATTAGAACAGTGCTTGTCACATAGTCATTATTGTTGTTAGTTGCTATTGAGTCAGTTTCAACTCATGGTGACCCCGTATGTACAGAATAGAATGCTCCATGAGGTTTTCAAGGCTTTGACCATTTGGAAGTAAATTGCAGGCCTGTTTTCCTAGGTGCCTCTGGGTGGGTTTGAACTGCCTTCCTCTTGGTTAGTAGTGTAGCGCTTAAGCATTAGCATCACCCAGGGGCTCCTCTGTCACATGGTAAGCATTATATGGAAACCCTGGTACTGGAGCAGTTAAAAGATACAGCTGCTAACCAGAAGGTTGGCAGTTTGAATCCACTAGGCACTCCTTGGAAACTATGGCGCAGTTCTGCTGTGTCCTACAGGGTTGTTAGGAGTTGGCATTGACTTGATGGCGTAAATAGTAACTATAAAAACCCCAAAACCCACTGCCTTTGAGTCAGTTCTGATTCACAGTGACCCTGTAGGACAGTAGAACTGCTCCATAGAGTTTCCAAGGAGTGCCTGGCAGGTTGAAACTGTTAACCTTTTGGTGAGCAGACAGTACTTCATCACAACGCCGCCAGGGTTTCCAATAGTAACTATAGTCGTTATTTCTTCCTTCCCCCAAGAGCACTGGGAGGCCTAGTTAGCATCTGTTCTCCCAGCCATTCCCCTCTAGCTTCCTCAGTGCTAAGTGGGGAGGAAGGCAATTTGTTCCTTAGCAGAAGGGCTGAAAAGATGCTGCCCCACCCTGCCAGTCCTTGAAGCCTCTGTACCCTTCTTTTGACGTGTAACTCCCTCTCTTCTTCTGCAGGGCCCCCCAACGTTCCTCGCAGTATTGCGAGACCTGTGATGCCCACTTTGAAGATGCCAACCATCGCACATCCACTGCCCACTTGTTGTCACTGTCCCAGGATCCTCGACCCCCTAACCTTCCTCCTGGAGTGCCTGCTTCCAGCCCAGGCTTCAAGTTGCTGCTGAGGGAAGGCTGGGAGCCAGGGATGGGGTTGGGACCCAGAGGTGAGGGTCGAGCTAACCCTATCGCCACTGTCCTCAAGAGGGACCAGAAGGGTCTCGGCTACAAATCAGCACCTCAGCCCCGCATCACACATTTCCGGGCTTTGGATACCCGGGCTGTGGCTGGGAGGGAGCGAGTACCTCGGGTGACCACACTGAGCCGGAAAGAGGAGAGAAGACGAGAGGAGAAAAGCAGGACCTGGGAGCGGGATCTCAGGATATACATGAACCTTGAATTCTGACCTTGGCTGACCCTAGTTTGCTGCTAGAGTCAGAACGACAGCCCATGACTTGGACACTTTGGCCTTGACTCTCTGAGGTCTGTGTAGGTCCCAGGCCTTCAGGTGTTGGTCAGTGGGCCCTGCCTTTTGGGAAGGAGGAGCTGAGAGTTGAGAAATAAATCAATCGTCACCCTCTTTGGTGGCTTACTCATTTTTCTGGAAGCTGTTTTGGGGAAGCCAAGCTGAAGTTGGGGGCCTCATTCAGCAAAGCCCATTGGAGCCAGAGGAGCAGCTACTTTCTGATGGCATGATGTAGTCATCTCCCTGCCAGTCTGGTTCACTTTGAGGCCTAGCCCCAGCCAATATTACCACATCTGTTCTAGACCCCAGGAACCAGGAATCATTTGCAGCTCCGTGCATGTCTCATGACAATGCCAGTCAGTTCAATCACTGATTTCACAAACGTGTACAGTGTGCTAAGAATAAAAGACATCCCAACCTTAAAGCAACTCACAGCTGGAAGGGAAGATCTGAGACTAGATACTGTAATACATGTGTGGGGGGTGGGGTGGGGTGGGGTGGGGGTAAGGGAAGGTTTAGAAAAGAGGTCATGAGAGTGGGTTGTCATTAAGTCTTTGAAGTCTTCATTACAGTGAAGCGTCCACAGGCTTCAGGACAATCCAGCCTGTATGCCTCTAGCTGAGCTGCTAACAGAACACTGGCCTTCCCAACCAGAAGTCAAAATTTACTGCCCCCCAACTGATCTAAGCTCATTGGGATCCTACAGGACAGGGTAGAATTGTATCATGGGGTTCCCAAGGCTGTAAACCTTTACAGAAACAGACTGTCACATATTTCTCCTGTGGAGCTGCTGGTGGGTTTAAACAGCAGACCTTCTGGTTAGCAGCAGTGCGCTTAACCACTGCACCACAGGTTCCTTACCTTTAAGCTAGGTTCCATTTCACTATCTGAAACCTCTGGAGTGCAGGAAGCACATCCTACTTGTCTGTGTTCTCTTCCCCATCCACACCACACTTACATGTTTTACGCAGGCTAGGTGCCAGGCACTAGTAATCATTTCCAGGTAGTAAAATCTGTACATGGGATAAAAGAAAACAGGTACCCAAGTTCCAAGACTTCCCTTATCGGCTTTTCTTTCCGGAAAAGCCTTTCATGAAGTTGGGGACTGGAAGAGCGAATCTGCGAAAGGGAGGATTGAGGGTGTAGCAACGATCGGAAAGCAGAGGGGCGTTCGAGTTAAGGGACGCACTAGGCCTTCCGTGAGTCGGAAATGGAAGACTCGGTTTCTTTTCAGACTTGGACCTCGGAGGTTCTCCCTGCGCCGTGCGGTTGGGCCAAGCGCGCACGAATGGCGCGCAGACGGCGCTGGTTAAGGGGGGAGCGTGGGCGGTCGATCGTCCGGGTCCGCCCAGCGAGCTGCGGGCTCCGCTCTGCCTCTCCCAGGCGTAGGGCTGCTTCCGGGCTCCACGGCTCCCAGGGGCTCTGCCAGGCCGCGGCCGCTACGCTGGGCTGGGGAGGGGCCGCTGCGCGCTGCGCAGGGACACCTGGATCTTAAAGTAGGCCCGCGCTTTGCCTCCGCCACTGGACTCAACTGAGGACATCCCCAGTCTGACCTTGGGGAGGCCGCGTCTCGGTTGCTCGCTCGGGGATAGGTCAGGCCAGCTCATAGGATACAGTCCCCTACATCAAGAGCCAAACGCTGCTGGCTGGAGTTTGCTGGGCACCCCATCCCCCAACAAGGATCCTTCCTATTTCTTGAGATCCCTTAGGGCACGGGTTCAAGACATCCCAGATCCAGGAGTAGGACCTGAGGCCACTTTTCTTCCTCCTTGAATGGAGCATCGCCTCCCCAGTTTCTGGGGCACCTTGGGGCGTGGCTTGGTGAGTGAAACTTGGGGTGCTGCCTGCTGTGAAGGAAACTCAGAAACACAGGGAGGACAATTTGTGGGGGTGGCCCAGGCCTTGTCAGATCCTGAGACTCTGTGTGTGTGTGTGTGTATGCAGGGGGTGAATGAACTTGGGCGTGCCTGCCTTCTGTTAACTCCAAACTGAAAAGGAAGCTAGCCACCCCCTGGCACACTAAAGGCTGCATGACCACCTGGGGAAGTGAGGAGCCACTTCTGGATTCAGAGTAGGACGGCATCACCAAGCAGACATCTGTTGTTTTGACCCAACCTGAGTGTCTGAACAGTCCCTGGGAGGGAGGGTGCCCAGTGAGCACCACAGCCATGTTTCTCCGAAGACTGGGTGGCTGGCTACCTCACTCATGGGGTCGCCGGAAACCACTGAAGCCAAGCCCGTCTGCCCCAGAAACCAGACGGATGGACAGCTCCCCAGAAAATTCAGGGAGTGACTGGGACAGTGCTCCTGAAACAGTGGGAGATGCAAGGCCTCCCAAAGCTAAGGACTCAGGGACTCAGAAGAGCTCTGGTAGTGCTCCAGAACCAAGCAGGGGCCCCCAAGTTGCTCAGCTGGGGAGAAGAAGAACGGATTCTCTCAAGTTGGACAAGGCTGTCACTGGCGCTGAAGAGTCTGGGAGACTGGAGTCTGGAGGGGCTGTTGCCAAACTGGGACAGGATCCTGTAGACTCATGCAGTGCCAGGAAACCTGGGGTGCTCCCTGAAGGGGAACTGAGCCCCTCTGGGCCTGAAGCCCCAGTAGAGAAAACAGGTCGGCGTCAGAAGCTACTGGGCTGGCTGCAGGGTGAATCAGGTGGTGGCACAGGGGCTTCCCCACTGTACTTGGGGGACCCAGAGGAGCGTCTGCAGATCTCCACCAACCTGACCTTGCACCTGCTGGAGCTGCTGGCATCAGCCCTGCTAGGGCTGTGCTCGAGGCCGCTGCGGGCAGCCTTGGACGCACTGGGCCTGCGTGGGCCGCTGGGTCTCTGGCTGCATGGGCTGCTGTCCTTCCTGGCTGCCCTGCATGGGCTGCATGCCGTGCTCAGCCTCCTTACTGCCCATCCCCTGCACTTTGCCTGCCTCTTTGGCCTCCTGCAGGCCCTGGTGCTGGCTGTCAGTCTCCGGGAGCCCAGTGGGGATGAGGAGGCCACTGACTGGGAGCATGAGAGGTTGAGGAAGGAAGGCGAGGAGCAGAGGGGAGACCCAAGAAAGGGGCTGTGATCATGGTGGGATGTGACCCAGGACCCTGCCCTCAGTGGGATGGGAGAAAGCAGTGAAGACAGTGGGGCCTTTAGGAGGAGAGTTGGGGCCTTGACCCAGATCAGGAGCACAGGAACCTCAGGGATAAGGAAGAAAGCCCAGGGCATGAAGGCACAGAGCGTTCACACACAGGAGAGAACAGAGCTGCTTTAGGGTTTCTGTGTTCATGGATGGTGGGGTCATTGCTCTTGGATTCACCAGCTGTTGTCACTTTTTACTTTCACATTTTTTCCAGTTCCATTTAAAACAGGGAGAATGGGGATAAATACTAAAGGGTTCTCTTTATCTTTCCTAATTTCCCAAGGGCGGAGGAGGAGACCAGAAGCAGGAGAGACAGACCTCTGGGGTAAAACAATGGTTGGGACACTCAAGGGATCTCCTCCATTGTGGGATCTCAGCCATTTTAGAAGAGTAGGCTGCTAGGCCAGTGGACTTTGGGGTGTGGATGGGGGCCCATTAGGGACAGGGGGAGCAGGATACTGCAGACAGTTCATACAGGCAGCATAGTGGAGGCACTGAAGTTTGCAGAGCTGCTCAAGTTAGCAGTTGGCTCACTCAGCAATAAACTGTGTCATACCCAATCCTAAATATACCACTACAAAGTGAGAGTCACTACCACTCAGTGTCATTCCTGACGCCGTCCAGCTGGGGGTTTAGTGGGAGTGCGGAAATATAGTAAGGAGGAGTGATACCTGGGACAAACCCCAGAATGACAATTGGAAGATAATCTTTATTATTCTTGAAAGGGAGTGAGAAGTCTCTAGCTAGTCTCCTCCCACCCACCATCATCTCAGCTGCCACAGCATCCATCTGAGGGCACAGATGAAGCCATGGATCAGTTACTGGACAGCTCACAGGCCTCTGCCAGGAGAGAGAAGATGGAAAATTAGGGAGAGAAGCAAGGTTGGTGGTAACAAGGGGAGGAAGAATGCATTCCTTTACTCTGCCACATTTCTTCCTTTCAAAAAGGGATCTCTCACGGCCTTTTTCCTTCCATTTCTGACCCTTTACCCCTACAGACTCAGAAGACACTCCCCCCCCCCCCCAATTTCAGTAGCCCAGAGCCCAGTCTGGGTTCCTCAGGTGACATCATTGCTACTGGCCACTGATGCCATCATAGCTCATGACACAAGCGGAAGTGTCAACCTAGCCATTCTGATGTCAGCTTTGGCCATGTCCTCCTACAATGTCTGATGAGCCCCTTTTATCCAGTACTCCTAGAAGACTTGCTTAGTCCTTTCCCTCTAATAGTAAGACTTTAACCCTTCACCTTGATTCCTGGGCGTCAGTAAGAAAGCCTTGAAATCCATGCAGGAGGTCAGGGACTGGAATTCCTCCACACATTTCTCAGGAGGGTGTGGCGAGCGATCTAGAAGGGCAGAGTGGGGCCCAGGGTTGCTGAGTTCCTGCTCCTCAGCACAGCCCCTGGTAAGGGCTTCATGGAAGCACTCACCCCTCCCTGGGTGATGACACAGGACCCAGAATGAAGGCCCTCTTGCCCTCTCTCCCTCTGACCCTTCCTGCCTACTCCCCACTCACTATAGAGGAGGAAGCGTTGGTAACCCTGGCCAGTCTCTTTCAGCATGATTCCACCTGGGCATGAACTAGAGAAGAGCTTGGTCTTCATGTCAGGGCGGCCTGTGAAGGTGGGTTGGGGGAGGGGTTGAGAACAGAGATGCAAAACCAAGCAAACCTAGGGGGTTTGGGGAGGGTGACATCTGGAGGGAACCAACCTTCGGTTCTGAGATCAGTGCTTCCCTCAGTCAGTTGGTAGGTCCATTTCCGGGGCACACAGAGCCCATTTTTCCTGCAGGGGTGGTGGTGGCATGGACGAGAAACTGAGTGACACTCCAGCCACACAGCATCTCTATCTTACTCCTTGTAGCCTGGATCTCCTTGGCTTTCAGGATACCAAGGGATGGTTAGGCCATCTGTCTCTATCCAGAGGGAAACTAATAGAGCTTTTGAATCAAGTGGGCCAAGAACAGTGGAGTTTCAGCCAAGAGCATGGCTCTTGGTGGCAGGTGCTCACGCTTGGCTCACAAGCAGCACCCACTGGTGCCTCTGCCGCCTTACCACTCACATGCGGATGGTAGCACGAAGCTGGAGCAGCATAGGGGTAGAGCCAGCAGCCATGTTGAAGATGATGTTGTCCACAGGGTCAAAAGTTGTCATTTCTTCCATGGTGGGAGCGGCTCCTGCGATAAAGTACCACTGGCCCAGGTGGGGCTCTGGAAACTGGAGAGACAATGAGGGGAGCAAAAGAGAATGGGTCCAATCACAGGAACCATCCAACTTTTTTGTCAGCCAGCATTGGAAGATTTAGGAGTAGGGGTGTTGGCTACTTTCCTCTTTCCAGTTGAGGGATGGATCTATGACAGAGTCGTCAGTGACTTTTTCCTCTTTGCTGATCCCCAATCAACTTGGCTAACCAGCCCACTCCCAATTTGATCATGTCTCCACATTGGTGACTACAGACCTACTATTTTTCTTAATTGCTTCCATCATCCTAACATACCCTCGTCCTAGTCTCCTCTCCCAACACGGCTTCTAGTCATCCAAGCCCACCCATCTGTGTCCTGCAGAGCCTCTGCTATAGACATCCCTCATTCCCACAGGCCATACCTCTTTCCCCTCCATTCCTAGCGGTGTCAGTGGACTGTGCTCAGGGCACTGGTAGAGGGAGTTAAGGAGAATGCCATAGAGGTAGAGCAGAGCTGCCCAAATTTGGTGGAACATCATCAGGCAGGAGGGAGCCGATGCTGTGTGGGGTGGCTGGTGCCTTTACTGCTGTCTCCCCTGCTGGCTGCTCAGTCCACTCTGCTGCCAGCCCCCTTGCCTTGACCTTTGACCCTTTTAACTGCTAATGAGTAACTTCAAACTTGTTTCCCAACCCAAGCCTGGATTTGGACCTTCCTCCCCCTCCTCTAGATGCAACTACTCCACAGTATATCCTGGCTGTGTCCAGGGTCTCGCAGGAGTTATGAGAGGAGAGCTTTCCAATCCACATCTGAGCTGGATATCTGCTATGTTGTGCAGCATTGCATAGGGGTTGCCTGAGTCTTTCATTCCTTAGCAAACTGTTTTGAGTCCTAGTTGTTTGCCAGGAACTGGCGAAGTCCTGGGAATATAAGAATGAATAAGACATAGTCCCTGGCCTTGAAGAAGTCTAGAGGAAAACAAGCTATATAAACAAATCACACTTGCAGTACCACCTGATAAGTACTTGAGGGCAAATAGAAAATTTGGTGGCACAATGGTTAAGTGTTACAGCTGCCAACCAAAAGCCTGGCAATTAAAATCCACCGGACCCTAACTCTATGGGGCAGTTCTACTCTGTGCTATAGGGTCGTTATTAATCAGAATGGACTGGATGGCAATGGGTTTGGTTTTTTGGGGTATGAACAAGGTACTGAGGGATGATGGGCAGGAGGCTTTCTTTATGAGGGAATTTATAGTTGGGAAAACTATTCTTGGAAAAGTTTGCTGACAAAGTGAGTTTGTTCTTTTGAACTTTATCATTAAGAAGCTATATAATTTAATGGCTAAGAGGAGAGACTCTGTTAGGAGACCTGGGTTTAACCACCAATGCCGCTATTTATTAGTCCTTGAGCAACTTTATTTATCTCTGTGCCTGTTTCTTCCTCTGCAAAATGGGCAAATCAGTTTCACAGGGTTAAATGAGATACCTCAAGCGTCTTAAGTAACAGGAAGGAAACAATCTGTCAAGCAGCAGTAATTGGATAGTGCTAACTGGATGGAGCAGAGTTATGGACAGCTAGACTTCCCTATTTAAAACACAGGAGAAAAAAAAATGGCCTGAGAGGTGAGGCTTGCTCTAGGCTTGTGATTTAGTTAAAATACAAAACAAAAAGTTATCTGGGTGATGAGTAATCTGAGTGTGCATTATACTATACCTGGGTTGTGTCTGCAGTTTTTTATAGTAAAAAATACAACTTATTGGGGCAGCAAAGTAGAAGTGCTCAAGCCAGAGCTGGCATGCCTAGGACCGTCAGTTCTGCCACTTACGTTCACGTAGGTGTACTCTCTATAAAAACACACGTTATCTATCGCAGATTTTAAAAGGCTTAAATATGACCACGGTCCGTAAAATTTTAGTATACTGCCTGACACAAACCACATACTCACTAGACAGATGTTTATTATAACTTTGGTAGGCAAAAAAAGCTATGAATCTTGGAAAAGCACCCCCCGAGGCAAGCGCCTCGGCAGCGACAGGTGTAGCTGGGCGAGTGGTGGAGTCAAAACGGGCTGAGGATCTTGCCCTCGAAGAAGTGGGGAGAGGAGCAATAACTGCCAGCCTGGGCCTGCCCAAACCCCTTGGGTCAGAATGACTTCGGTCCAGAATGACTCCCTCTGCCACATTCCCAAACTTGGAAGAGCCGTTCTCCTGACAAAATTCGAGAAAGACAGCGTCTTGAGCTTGCCAAAAGCATGGCATGTCCACTTGGTCATGCACCCGACGGTAAGGAACATGGCGCCTGGACCCAACAAAACGTCCACCAAGTAGAATCAAATACCGACGAACAAGAACACTACACGCAAGACAACAGGCAATGGCACGAGTGTCCCCCAACCGCCTGCAGAAAGATGACTTCCGGCGGCGGCGACGAAAAGCCGCGGCGAGGGCTTCCCTAAGAGGAAGGCAGAGTTTTAGGTGGCTAGAGCAGTGCCGCCTGGAATTTCTTGACTGCCAGGACCTTAACATACATTAAAGGAGGCATAGTCTCAAATATACAAATCTCAAGAGCTATGTACCAGTCCAAAGCCCCTCTCCAGGTAGTCGTAGCTGTCCATCTATTAATTTATTTTCAGGCATTTATCGTGGACACCTTAAATTCCCTGCGCTCAAACGAACAAGCAGGCGAAGGGACGGGGGGGGGGTGGGTGGGATGTGCAGAGGTGTACGCATGCGTATTGCTACTCACGCAGGCGCAGTACGGTCCCCCGGGAAGCGGCGGCGGCGGCGGCGGCGGCGGCGGTGGCGGCTCCTCGGGGTGTTCGGCTCCCTCCCATCTAGGCCGGCCCCGGCCCGTCTCGCCCTCAAGGGTTCCTTCCGTTGGGGGCTGCAGACTTTCTCGTCGTGCCCCACAAAAGGAAAATTAGGGGACCTGAAGAGGAGCCGGAAGTACCGCCTTGTGATCCCCAAATACGATCAGGGAAACGGAAGTGGCCTTCGGTGGCAGGTTGCGGAGACCGGAAGTGACGGTACTGTGGGGAAGTCAGGGGTGGAGCTGCGGGGTAGTGTGTGTGTCTGTGTGTGTGTGTGTCTGTGTCTGTGAGAGAGAGAGAGAGAGACAGACAGACAGACAGAGTGTGTGTGTATGTGCGTGCGTGTTTGATTGTCTGTTGATTGCGCTTCTCTGCTGGATCACGAAGGGACGGCGGAAGAGGGGGGCAGTCAACTAGCCGGTTCCGCCCCCCTGTGAGTGTCAGCCGTCTGTCGTGACTTAGGCGGTTCGATGGGCGTGGCGCGCGTGCGCGAAGCCACTTTCTCCGCAGTGTCTGGCGTGACCCCTCGCTCTCAGTGTCCCAGGGTTTGCCGACCCCTGGGGCTCTTGTCCTGTTTCGACCGGTGATGGCACTGGTTTTGTGCTTTCTTCCTTGCTTCCTAATCCCATGGGGTCTCTCTTGTGATTGGCATCGTGGAGCCCCTCCCACCTCCCATCTTCTAGCTCCCTAAGCCGTCGAGCCCCTGCCCTTTGTGTTTCTCTGTGCCCCGGAATCAGAAGGGGGATGGGGGCGGGTGTGAGTGTATGCTTGTGTGGGAGAAACTTTTTAGATACTGGGGCGGGACTCAGGCTGGGGAGGCTTCCGGGTGTATAAAATCTGCTCTGGGCGACAGCGGACCTCCCTCCGTTCTTCCTTAGAGAGCTGTCGGCCATGGAACCCAATGATAGTACCAGTACCACTATGGAGGAGCCTGACAGCTTGGAGGTGCTGGTGAAGACCCTGGACTCTCAGACTCGGACCTTTATTGTGGGGCCCCAGGTGAGACCCCACAAGTCTTGAAAGACACCGATCAGCTTTTTCCATTGTAGTTTCATTGGAGCCTGAGGGAAGAGCCTGGTTTTCTGGCCTTCCAAATGTTCCGTTGTTGATTTGTTCAGATTCTATACAAAATGTTTCTGGTGTTTCTTGTTGAATGAAAAGATAAACGGTTTCTGATGAATGGGGCAGATTTTCTGCCTTCCTGTGTTTCTCTAGAACTTATTGCAGAGGAAAGTACAGAGGAAGGAGCAATCATTGTACCCCATCACTGTAGGTGGATATCATCCCAAAGGAACAGGCATGGATGGTTCTTATGTTTAGAAGAGATGCAACTCAGGGACCCAAAACACAAGTGTGTGTTAAAGACAAAAATTGGCCCGATGTATACCATGTTCTAAGGCTAGAAATCAGAATTTATGATGAAAGTAGAGCCCAGATAGACTACTGTGTTGAGCTGTGAATGGGGCATATTTTTAATTTTTCAAGTTTGAAGTCAGGGGTACAGTGTCAGTGTGTATACTTCTGTGACATTTGGAGACAGAATTGTGGACGGGTTGGTCCACGAGCTTTTCATACATGGCGTTGTTAACATGTATGTTAAACCAAGTAATTTTTTGAGATGTTATGTAGACATTGTGGTACTTTTTA
Source organism: Heterohyrax brucei (assembly GCA_028571685.1). NCBI lineage: Eukaryota > Metazoa > Chordata > Mammalia > Hyracoidea > Procaviidae > Heterohyrax > Heterohyrax brucei. Next base: position 49,716,021 of record CM053144.1, on the reverse strand, counting down.
AGAGTTGTTGTGAAAAATGTCATCTTTCTTGCTCTCTTCTTGCCTCCTTTTTGGTTGGTACTTCCTTAACCAGATTTCTTTTATTGCTTGTATTTTTGAGATTATAGGGTTGTCCAGTGGTAAATAAACTTGGTATCATTTTGTGTAACCCCCTCTGGCATCTTGGGAGCCAAGCATAAAAGGAGAGAGAAGAATGTCAGTTGGGTTTTTTATTTTTCAGCCCTGTGATTCTGTTCTGTACTGATAACTTGAGCGTCCGTAAATTTATTGTTTGTACTTTGACAGGTGTTTTCTCAAAAATTTGCGGTAAACACAAATGGATAATGACTTTATGATGGTTTTTACCCCTCACCCCCCACGAGTCAGTTGTCATTCCTCTGTTGTTCTTCCTCTTTCCATTCCCTGATTCCTGTTTTTGTCTTTTTCTCCTTGCAGATGAGTGTAAAAGAGTTTAAGGAGCACATTGCTGCCTCTGTCAGCATTCCTTCTGAAAAACAAAGGCTAATCTACCAGGGGCGTGTTCTGCAGGATGATAAGAAGCTCCAAGAATACAGTAAGGGGGTGGGGGCTGGCAGTTTGGAGGTTAAGGCTGTTGTGCACAGTGAAGGGCTGAGGTCATGTGTTTACCTGATACGTGTGTCTTTTTTTTTTTTCTTTTGCCCTGCAGATGTTGGTGGAAAGGTTATCCATCTGGTGGAACGGGCTCCTCCTCAGACTCAGCTCCCTTCTGGAGCATCTTCTGGAACAGGGTCTCCTTCAGCTACCCATGGTGGGGGACCCCCGCCTGGTACTCGGGGTCCTGGGGCCTCTGTTCATGACCGGAATGCTAACAGCTATGTCATGGTTGGAACCTTCAATCTTCCTGTAAGCTTGTGTTCCACATGGGAGGGTTTTTGTGGGTAAGGGTAGATTTGATTGTGGTAGTAGCAGGGAGCCTGCAAGAAAAGTGTGTTAGTCTACAGGTTGGGTTTGAAGGTTCCTGTGGTCTGATATTGGCCTCAGTCTTTGAGGAGAAAGGGAGCAGGGCTCCAGAGAATAAATTGAAAGTATGGAGGCCTTAGTATTTGGCTTCTCCCAGAGCAACTTCCCTTACCCTTTCCTCAGAGTGACGGCTCTGCTGTGGATGTTCACATCAACATGGAACAGGCCCCGATTCAGGTATCACGGGGCCTGGGAGGGTCAGGGAAGGGGATCTGGGAGAAGGAGGCCTTGAGGTGGGGTGGGCCTGTCTGAGGAGATGGCTGGGACCTGGTTAGTAGGTGGTGGGTGGCTTCATCTCAGACATTCTCTGATCTCTTTTCTTTCTCCATAGAGTGAGCCCCGAGTACGGCTGGTGATGGCTCAGCACATGATCAGGGATATACAGACCTTGCTATCCCGGATGGAGGTAGGCAGGCAGGGTTGGCTAGGGTCTATCTGTTTCTCTCTGTACTTTCCATCTCTCAACCCGGGGTAGGAGCATGACTGGCCATATTCACAGGAGTCTGCCTCCATGATCTGTTTTTTTCTGTATAGTGTTCATTCTTTCAGAAAGAAAAAGTGTTTGTGTGAGGCTATCTTGTTCTTGCCATCTTATTAGTGGCTGGTGTTTGGCAAGTTTGTTTCAGAGTTTTCAGATAATTTTAATGACATCATGTTTGTGCATCTTTTGTTTCCTGTAAAGGATATTTTGTTGTGTATTGTAACTTCTTACTTATGTTCAATGTAAGAACGTCCTGAATTTATTAGTTTATGTTGTAGCAGCGACAGGTTGCTTGTCTTTGTTCTCATGGAGGTTGAGAAACTACAGTGTGTACATTTTGCTAGTAATTTATTTAACAGTATTAGAGATATTTATCACGCAACTAATTTGTGCAAGTGTTTTATAAGCTGCTGGGGAATCAAAGGTATAGATGCAAAGCTCTGCCTTCAGGCAGCCTAGTGAGGACATGGTCTCCACTCAGGCTCTTTTGACCTGAGTGGTCTGCAGTGGTCTCATTCTTTCTTTGGTGTCCTGACTCTCTTCCACCTGCAGTGTCGAGGAGGGCCCCAAGCCCAGCACAGTCAGCTGCCCCCACAGACGCCGACTGCCACCCCAGAGGCAGTAGCCTTGAGCTCTCAGACATCAGAACCCGTTGAAAGTGAAGTTTCTTCTCGGGAGCCTATGGAGGCAGAAGAAGTAGAGGAGCGTGCCCCAGCTCAGAGCCCAGAGCTCACCCCTTCTGGTCCAGTTCCTGCAGGGCCAACACCTGCTCCAGAGACAAATGCACCCAAGTGAGAGACAGGGCATCCAGAAGGGGGTCCTAAATGAAGTATGAGAACTAAGAAGTCTGTGATGGAAGGGAAGGATTGCATGGAGGTCTTAGTGTGAGATCAGCTCTGAGGGGCAGGGGGCCTCTGGTTGTAGGCAAACAGGATGAGACTGGCAGTTGAATAGAGGCTCTGCTGTCCCTGCGGCAAGGAAATCCTAATGGTGCCACCTGAGCCTGTTCCAAACTCCCTACCTACCCTATCTCCCCGTGTGTTAACATAGGTACCTTTTCAGAATTAGTTTCTTGTAGGTACAGGAGTGTGCAATTGGGAGGGCGAGTACAGCTTTTTTTCTCTGTCCATCTTCCTCTGGGTTGGGGTAAAGCACAGATCTGTGTCAGTCCAGGAGGGGATTGGCTCATAGGTCTGTGAGGCAAAGTAGAGATGGGGCATGTGTGGTCCTTGTTGACTCAGGTTGGGAGCCCAAGGAAAGCCTTGGCTCACTGCCGCTTGGGGTTGCCCACAGCCATCCTTCGCCTGTGGAGTATGTGGAGGTGCTCCAGGAGCTGCAGCGGCTAGAGAACCGCCTCCAGCCCTTCCTGCACCGCTATTACGAGGTTCTGGGTGCTGCTGCCACCATGGACTATAACAACAATGTGAGTCCTCACACCTGCGCATCCCAGAACGCCTTGAACAGAGCAAGCTGGAAAACAGATAACCACTCTCTGCCTCCTCTCTTCCCTTAAAAGACCTAGTAGTTAAGTGACTTACCCTTAAATGTGTAGATCAGTCATTTTGTTCCCTTTTAAGAAAAGTGATCCTGTTTGTCTTCTAAGTTTCACAGGGAGTCTGTGAAGCAAGGGAAGTAAGTGGGTATTATTGATTCGTTGTCGGGTTTGTTTTAATAGGAAACTCTTTATGCATGTAAAGTATAGTTTATATGTAAAGATTCGGTCTACACACAAGCTCTGCAGCAGGTGACTGAAGATTTAGAGGCCTCGCATTCTGGAAGGCACTGACGCTTTTCTTGGCAAGGTACATTCTCCCTTGATGATCCCTGTCTTTCTGGTATGGCGATGCAGCACGAGGGCCGTGAGGAGGATCAGCGGTTGATCAACTTGGTGGGGGAAAGCCTACGGCTGCTGGGCAACACTTTCGTGGCACTGTCTGACTTGCGCTGCAACCTGGCCTGTGCACCACCACGGCACCTACATGTGGTTCGGCCCATGTCCCACTATACCACGCCCATGGTGCTCCAACAGGCGGCTATTCCCATCCAGGTGGGCTGCGGATCATGGCTAGAGAGACAGTAGAGGGTTGTTGGTAGGGTGACTCAGGGTAACCCTTGGGTTTGAAGGTTGCTAGAAGGGGAGGAGACTTTGGAAACAATGAGGAAGCATAGGGGAGGGTTTAGAGGTGTATCACGGAGTCCTCTGGGTTGGGCTGTAAGTTTTTCTACCTTCTGCCTTTCTGTCTTCTCCAGATCAATGTGGGGACCACTGTGACCATGACAGGGAATGGGACTCGGCCCCCCACGACTGCCAGTGCAGAGGCAACCACCCCTGGTCCTGGGCAGACCTCATCCCTGGCTCCCTCATCTACCACTGTTGAGTCCTCAACTGAGGGAGCACCCCCGCCAGGGCCAGCTCTCCCGCCCACCGCAAGCCACCCAAGGGTCATCCGCATTTCACATCAGAGCGTGGAACCAGTGGTCATGATGCATATGAACATTCAGGGTGAGTTGGGCTGTGGCAGGAAGAGCATCAGGAGGAGGGTGGGTGGGGGTTGGTGCTGTAGGATGAGAGAGCAAGGGTAGGGAAGGGACAGGCTGAGCTGAAATGTGTGTCGGAAGGCACAGGAGGGGACTGCTCTCTCCTGGGAAACTTGGTTTTGTGGCAAGGGCGAAAGGAGAGAATGGCAGGCTTTCTGATTGGAGGAGTGGGGTCTGGATGACAGCTGTTGTGGTCTTGGGAGGATGCTGGCAGGCCTTGCTTAGCTTATCTCAAGGTTGTAATCTCTCTTGTTTCCCTGCCTAGATTCTGGCACACAGCCTGGTGGAGTTCCAAGTGCTCCCACTGGCCCCCTAGGGCCCCCTGGTCACGGCCAAACCCTGGGTAAGAGTGAGGGCATCAGCAGGCTCAGTTCTGGGTAGAAAAGGGGCAGGGCCGAGTGGGTGGGTTGAAGGGGGTCCAGGTTCAAGGTTACATCAGACCCGCCCCCCAGGCTCCACCCTCATCCAGCTGCCCTCCCTGCCCCCTGAGTTCATGCACGCCGTCGCCCACCAGATCACTCATCAGGCCATGGTGGCAGCTGTTGCCTCTGCGGCCACAGGTAATGACCTGGAAGGGGCGGCCTGGGAGGTGGGGCATTGTCCAAGGTGGCGGGTGCTGTTGGCTGGTGGGCAGGGGCTGCGACCTCAGCCCTCTTTGGTTTCTCCCCTATGTCGCCCACAGGACAGCAGGTCCCAGGCTTTCCGACAGCTCCGACACGTGTGGTGATTGCCCGGCCAACCCCCCCACAGTCTCGTCCTTCCCATCCTGGGGGCCCCCCAGTCTCTGGGGCTCTGGTGAGTAGGTTGGGCAGGGTTCCAGTGGAGAAGATCCTGGGAAGGAAGCCTTTGTAGGAGACGGTAAGGACAGGACTGAGTCTCTTTTTTTCCTCTCCTCCCAGCAGGGTGCTGGCTTGGGCTCCAATGCCTCTCTGGCCCAAATGGTGAGCGGACTCGTTGGGCAGCTTCTTATGCAGCCTGTCCTTGTGGGTGAGTCTTGTTCTGCTCTACCTCAAACTCAGCAGGTTTCTATGGTTCTGAAGACTTGACAGTCCTCTGCAGCGTCCCCACTGGCACATCTCAGTTCTCTCTGTGTTATCTTTGTTTTTGCTTCTCCTACTGGAAAAACCATAAACAGGCCTGTTGTGGTGTCTTCTTTTTCTTCAGGTTTAAGCTTTCTCTCTTTGGTCCTTACAGCTCAGGGGACCCCAGGAATGGCTCCACCTCCAGCCCCTGCCACTGCTTCAGCCAGTGCCGGTACCACCAACACAGCTACTACTGCTGGCCCTGCACCTGGCGGGCCTGCCCAGCCGCCACCCCATCAGCCTTCCACAGCTGATCTTCAGATCTCTCAGCTTCTGGGGAATCTCCTAGGGCCAGCGGGACCAGGGGCTGGAGGGCCTGCTATGGCCTCCCCGACCATCACTGTGGCGATGCCTGGGGTTCCTGCTTTCTTCCAAGGCATGACTGACTTTTTGCAGGTGAGGACCAAGCTTAATCTTCACCTTGCACTTTCTGTTCACCAGTGTAGTCAGGCAGTAGTATCTTACTGTAATTATACAAGTACTGTGCTATGGTCTCCTGGTGGCATGTGAGAGTAAGACGGAACTCTTGAAATTAATTGACTCTAAGTACCCCAATTTGAAGAAGAGGAAACCAGATTCAGAGAAAGGACAGAATTTAGAGACAGGAGGGGAGAGGGAGTTGAGCATCTGCCTGTGAATGTTTGGCTTTGAGGAATAAAGATCAGACTGTAATTTCCAACTTTCCTAGACACCTATTGAGATGTGTCTTCCTGATGCCATTTTATGTCATTTTCCTCCTTCTCATCTTTTGTTCTTTATTGCTTCTCTGCTTGCCAGGCAACACAGACAGCCCCTCCACCCCCGCCACCACCCCCACCGCCACCCCCTGCCTCAGAACAGCAGGCCACACCCCCACCAGGGTCTCCCTCTGGAGGCACAGGAAGTCCTGGAAGCCTGGGTCCTGAAAGCCTTCCGCCGGAGTTTTTTACCTCAGTTGTGCAGGGTGTGCTGAGCTCCCTGCTGGGCTCCTTGGGGGCTCGGGCTGGCAGCAGTGAAAGCATCGCTGCCTTCATACAGCGCCTCAGTGGTTCCAGCAACATCTTTGAGCCTGGGGCTGATGGGGCCCTCGGTGAGCATAAAGGAGATGCCTTGGCCTTTGTTTAGGGGGTGTTGCCAAGGTGGGGTGAAGCTGATGGACTGATGGTGGGTGGGCAGGACAGTTGGTAAAGGCTATTGCTAACTTGTGCCCCTGCCCCTAGGATTCTTTGGGGCTCTGTTGTCTCTTTTGTGCCAGAATTTCTCCATGGTGGATGTGGTAATGCTGCTCCATGGGCATTTCCAGCCTCTGCAGCGACTCCAGCCCCAGCTGCGATCCTTTTTCCACCAGCACTATTTGGGTGGTCAGGAACCCACACCTGGTAACATCCGGGTAAATGAAGGCCGTGGGCCCCAGAACTCTTCCCTTTCTCACCCCCATTTCTTCATCCCTGAGTGCTTATCTGTCAGCTAAAGCTATGACACACCAGTCTAAACCATGAGGGTGGCAGCAGGGAAATGTCTTGAGGACTGGGCCTTGGGAGTAAACCTGTGTTGTTTCCCTTGTAGACGGCAACCCACACATTGATCACTGGGCTAGAAGAATATGTGCGGGAGAGTTTTGTGAGTAACCTTCCCCTTTCCCTCCTCTCCTGATCTGGCCAGGGCAGCTGCTATTCTGTACTCTCCTTGACTCCTGATCTCTCAGTAATCCTGACTCTGGAGTTTTTGTGTGTTTTGTCTCAGTCTTTGGTGCAGGTTCAGCCAGGTGTAGACATTATCCGGACAAACCTGGAATTTCTCCAAGAACAGTTCAACAGCATTGCTGCCCACGTCCTGCACTGCACAGGTCACCGGGCTGGGCTAAGGTGCATGGAATGCACTGGAGAGGCAGAGGTACAGAGTGCCAGCATTCACTCCTTCCTTTTGTCTTGCCCACAGACAGTGGATTTGGGGCCCGGTTGCTGGAGTTGTGTAACCAGGGCCTGTTTGAATGCCTGGCCCTGAATCTGCACTGCTTGGGGGGACAGCAGATGGAGCTTGCTGCTGTCATCAACGGCCGAATTGTAAGCACTGCCTAGCCCTGCCATGTGTTTCCTCAGGTGTTCTTTCTCTTCAGTATCTTGCAGCTTTCATTTTTCTCCTCCAAACTGCCATCCTGTACCCTGGATCTAGCTTTCAGAGGCTGCCTGGGCTTTTGTTTATGGTGCTGCCTGTTTGCTTTCCCTCAGCGCCGCATGTCTCGAGGGGTAAACCCATCCTTGGTGAGTTGGCTGACCACTATGATGGGACTGCGACTTCAGGTGGTACTGGAGCACATGCCTGTAGGCCCTGATGCCATCCTCAGATACATTCGCAGGGTTGGTGACCCTCCCCAGGTAAGAGACCTAGTAATGCTTGGTATGTGGGATCAGGATACTTGAGGGAACTGGAGAGACTGATAGGGCCTTCTGTGTTGTTCTCCCTCCAACTCCACAGGTGCTCCCTGAGGAGCCTATGGAAATTCAGGGAGCAGAGAGAACTTCCCCTGAGCCCCAGGTACCAGGGAGAGGTTGAAGGGACAGATAATATGGAGGGCTAGGGGATGATGTCTGGCAGCTGAGAATTCTGAAGAGAGGTTGAAGGGACAGATAATATGGAGGGCTAGGGGATGATGTCTGGCAGCTGAGAATTCTGAAGCGTGGATCTTCCTGCTGACTCCCAGCGGGAGAATGCTTCCCCAGCCCCAGGAACAACAGCAGAAGAGGCCATGTCCCGAGGTCCAGTCCCTGCTCCTGAGGAGGGCTCCCGAGATGAGCAGGATGGAGCTTCAGCTGAGACGGAACCGTGGGCAGCTGCAGTCCCCCCAGTAAGTGTCAGGAAGTGACCTGGGGGACTAAGGCAGCTGAGAGTTGTGGGAATCACTACTACTTCACCTTAATTTCCTCCCCAGGAATGGGTTCCTATTATCCAGCAGGACATTCAGAGCCAACGGAAGGTGAAACCGCAGCCCCCCCTGAGTGACGCCTACCTCAGCGGTATGCCTGCCAAGAGACGCAAGGTTGGTTTGCCTCTTTCATGAGGATTCCTTTTTATCCAGATTTCCCTGTCATGCTTAGACACAATTGTTTACAGCTTGAAGGAATGGTTTTTCCTCATTTCTGACTGATGAGGAAACCTTTTTGGGATTCTCAGATCTGTTCAAGGTTATTACATAACCACACAGAACTTCAGTTGGTTTTCTAGCAGTCCTGTTTTAGTCCCTGTTTCCTAATCCACAGGTGACTGAGCCCATTTTCCTTGAGGGCTTATTTTGTGGATTAGCGAACACTGAATTCTGGATGGCTTGGCCTGTCCTCTTCTTATAAAAGCAAGTTCAGCACATTGAGTCACTTTGTTTTGGGCAAGAGCCAAAAAGAATTAAACTTTGCTGTCCAAACCACCTGTGGGTTATCCCCTCCTCTCCACTAGCATGGAGACTGGATGGCTGACTCATGGAAAGGGTGAGCTGGGTGGTGGCATTGGATCTGATGTTGATCCTCTTTTCCCTCCCAACCCCCTGTCCCCCAGACTATGCAGGGTGAGGGCCCCCAGCTGCTTCTCTCAGAGGCCGTGAGCCGGGCAGCTAAGGCAGCCGGAGCTCGGCCCCTGACGAGCCCAGAGAGCCTGAGCCGGGACCTGGAGGCACCAGAGGTTCAGGAGAGCTACAGGCAGCAGGTGCCCCTGTTTGAAGCAGAATAGGGATGGTCTACTGGGAGGTGCTGGGCTAGGGTTTTTCTTCCCCTGTACTTTCAAAGATAAAACTGGTCTGAGATTACCAGTTGTTGCTACAAGTGTTTGTCTTAGTGGCATTGGGAAGGCCCAGTGATGCCTGTTGAGCTTTGATACTGGACTGGTGGGGAAAAGTGTTAGCTCCTGAGGGGTGGCCTTGTGTACTTGCTGGGACCAGGCACCCTCAGCCACTCTTCAATTTGACTGCTTTCTCTCTCCAGCTCCGGTCGGATATACAAAAGCGACTGCAGGAAGACCCCAACTACAGCCCCCAGCGTTTCCCCAATGCCCACCGGGCCTTTGCTGATGATCCATAACTCTTTGCTCTCTGGCCCTGCCTCATCAGGGGACCCGTTGCCCCCTCTTCCTTCTCAATATTTAAGAAATAAAGGTCGGATTTTCCTGGCTCTTTGAACTGTTTCAGGTAGTTGGAGCCCTTATACATGTTGCATGAACTTGTTTAAAAACTCTCTAGGAACCCAGCGTAGTGGCACAATGGTTGAGAGCTCAGCTGCTACTGAAAGGTCGGCTGTTCACCTGGTGATCCGCATCCACAGATGACAGCTTGAGGAAATCCTATGGGGCAGTTGTCACACACAGTCACTGAGACAGGAATCAGCAGCACATCAGGAACTCAGCAATACCAGGCAGCTTTTAGCATTTCCCCTTCAACATGTACGTACTACTGTTGCGTGTTCCTGTAGTGTTAACACTACATTTAAAGGTTGATAGCTAGACATTTGTGCAGAGCATCTTTGTCTGTAAATAAGACCTCAGTGTTGGGAGATGAAGAAACCTATTCCAGGTACATGCTAGAGTAAGCTACTCCAACTACCCGACAGTAAACCTTTCCATCTCCAAGCAGCTGCAGACTTGAAATAGTCTTAAGCATGAAACTCAACCAAGCCTGACAACACCAACTGGTCTAGAGCCAAGTTCAGAGTCCACTGGTCACGTGCTTCAGTGTTGAGGCAATGAGTATAATTTGTCACTGTGTACATAGTATATGGCTACAAATCATTGCTACTTTGAGAGGTTCCCTCCCTGTGTAGCAATGCTAGACAAGGCCAGGTCATAAGCTCTGCAGTTTCCACTCTGGCCTCTTGGAACACAAACCCAGAGGCAGTTAGGAAGGTCAGTGCTGGGAACACACTGACTGAAAGGCTATGGGGTAACACTGGCTGATAACTGGTTCAGTGTAGCTCCAACATCCTGGTATCTCAGCCAGCTAGGCCCCAAATGTCAATGAAGCCCTATGGGACCAGCCCAGCTGTTGAATGCAAACTGGACACCAGGTCACCACCTAGCTACACGTGCTGGCAGATGATGCAGAGCTCTACCCAAATGCCTACTCATAAAGTTGCAGGCTATAATAAAATGACTGTGGTTTCAATTTTAAGGTAGTTTGGAATCAGGAACAAGAGTTCTCTTGACGGAAACCAGTCTACAGATCACACTCAGCATTGTGCCAGGAAACAACAATGCAAACAACTGACCTATCCCCAGAGTGATTTTGGAAATATTTTTTTCATCCTTTTATTATTCTTTTTTAACAAACGCCCCAGGGATAGGGGACCAGGGGAAAGGAGAGGAGGTGAAGTGAGGCCCCAGCCCCACAACCCCTCCCCTCCTACCCCTTTCCCTCTTATATATTTATAATCTATATACAAGCCCCGGGGAGGGGGGGCAAGGGGAACACCCCATCAGCGGGGTGGGGGCAACCCAGGCTCCTTGTCCCCTCGGGACCCAGGTTCCTCTGCCCGTCGAGAAGGCCCTTCTCGAGAAGGTGGCCCTGACCGTTCCCAAGGCTTCGGCATCCAGCGCAGGGCATCCGGGGGAGAGGTCTGGAGGACAGGAACACAGCAACTGTAAATCACACCAGGAACACAGGGACAAGAACTTGGGCCAATTCTTGAGTCTAGATTCACCTGCTGGTAGAGGTCGATGCGCTGAGTACGGAAGACTCCGCTGTAGGTGGAAGGTGGGGCCTTGAGACGGGAACTGAGGCCAGAGAAGGTCCTAAGGTAAAAAGGATGTCTCAGGCATGTCCAGCACCTCGTTCCAAAGCGAAGAAAGCCCTTAGGGATAGAACCAGTATCCCCATTCCCTTCTCTTACCTTCCAGTTGGGGGAGTACGTGACGACCCAGGTCCCCCAAGGTTGCTGCTCAGTTTTCGATAATCCTGGAACGGCTTTAGTTCCACAGGGTGCAGCTGAAAGAAAAAACCTCATGAGCCTCTCCAGTCTCTCAGGCAGTGCATTTTTTAAATACCGAGTTCCTACGCCTAAATCTTGGTGAGCTCCCTATGCCTTAGTTCCTGTACCTTACCTCTGCTCGCCCCAAGCTAGGGGGGAAGGACCTGGCAGGTGAAGGCAGCACCCGAGTAGCAGGAGCAGGTGGGGGCCGCACAGCCAGGCTGGGGGGCTGCATAGCAGGGCCCACTGGTAACAGAGACAGGGGGGGTGGGGCAGGAGGTGGCGCCGGTGGCAGAGAGCCAAAATTCATCACAGGCAGCTGTGAGTCCACCATGGGTAGAAGCATCTGTTAACAAGAAATTTAAATAGGTGTGTTGGAGTGCAAGGGTGAGGACAATGTCAGAAATCCAGGGGCACACAGTCAAATCAACAACAAAAACTAAAAAAGCCAGAGGTGGAATGAGAATGATAGCACAAAGCAGAGGTAGAAAACAAAAGGTACCTGCTGAGCAGGAGCAGGTGCCCCTGAGGGGAGGAAGCCATTTTGACCACCAGGCTGCAGAGTGGAATAAAAATCCGAGGGGGATGGCAGATCCTGGCGTACCTGTCAGGAAACGGGGGACTTATCAACTTCCCCAAGAGCTCTCTACCCAACCGTCTCACTGCCTAACCCCAACACCTGCCCATCTCTCACCTGAAGCAAGGGTGGGTCTGGCAAAGGGCTTGGGCAAAAAGCTGGAGAGTAGAGAAAGGAAGGTGGAGGGTAAAGAACTCCTCCAGCCGGCAACTTCCCTAGTTCCGTTGCTTGCAGTGCAGAGAAATCCAAGAACTGGCCCTTGAGAGCTACCCCAGACAGCAGTGCTGAGGGAGGGGCTGGGCCTGGTGGTAGGTACAGGGGCTGTGACCTGAAAAGAAAGTGAGAGGGGATGCCTGTCAGGTGACAAACTGAGGATGCCAGAGCCACTTTCTCTTTAGCCCGAGTAATGTTTTTAAGTCCACTAGCCTTCAGTACCCTACAACTGTCCTCTCTTTTCTTCCCTGAAACATTCCCACTTGCTTCTGAATCCACAGACATACCATCCTTACCTGTAAGGGTGCATTGAGGGGGTTCCAGGGCGGAAGCCCCCACTGTTAGGATGTAACTGAGAGTCTATGGCGCCCCCAGAGACCTGTAAGAGAAGAGCAGGGCTAGAAGAGCTCTAGGTTTTTCTGGTCAGGAAAAGCTTACCTACCCTACTCACTGGAGTCAGGGAGGGAAAAAAAACAAAAAGCCCAACCCACCCACTGCTGTTGAGTCAGGTCTGACTCATAGTGACCCTAGAGATCACCCTACAGGTCAGAGTAGAACTGCCTCAGTTTCTCCAAGGAGGGCCTGGCAGATTTGAACAGCTGACCTCTTGGTTAGGAGACGTAGCACTTAACCTACCACGCCACCAAGTTTTCCAAAAAGCCCAAGAGGCGAGAACATGGAGTAACAAAAAGTGAAATGTTTTGAAGCCGTACAATTTGAAAATGCTTAGCTACGAAACAGGAAACAAGTGATTACTGTTCAAGGGTTCACGGGATGGGAAGCAGGGCCTACCTGAGAACTGGGAGGCCCAGGGCTGCCATAGAAGACCTCAGGGTACAGGCGCTGGCCTGAGGAGCTGGGTTCAGGGGCACAGTTCCCAGAGCCTAGGTTTTTGGATTGTGGCTCAGCAGAGGCAGAAGTACTGGGGAGCAACTCCCAATCTCGGGCTATGGGGATGGCCTGAGAAGAAGCAGTCTTGTCAAGAGGGTGTCAGCCCAGCTCATTCCCAGCAATCAAAGGCCTTTCCACCAACTGACCTCGGTGACTGACGCCGTTAGCTCCTTCTCGGCTTTTAAGCTGTCTGCTACCACTAGGCACAAATCTGAGTCCTGTGGTCATGACACAAGAGAGGTTGTCCAAGGAGGCAGACGTGTCTCCCATGTCCCACCTCTGCCCCTCCCTCTTACCCACCCTACCCAGGATACCCACAAATCCAATCTATGCAAACCTTGTCACTGGTGCCAAACTGGACTAGGGGCCCCGGCCGATGAGGTGGCCGAAGAGGGCCAGGCTCCGGGCCTCGATCTGTACTCTGTGATCGTTCAGTGCCAATGGGGCCAGGGGGCAGAGGTTGCTCCCGGGGCAGCTCCTGGGTTGGATGACACAGTAAGTGGAGTTGGGAAGAAAAATTCATGGCTGTCAAATTGATTCTGACACATAGCAACCCTACAGGACAGAGCAGAACTGTCCCACAGGGTTTCCAAAGAACGACTGGTGGATTCAAACTGCTGACCTCTTGGTTAGCAGCCCAACTTTGAACTACTAAGCTACCACTGCTTCTAGAGAAGCCAAAGTAAGGGGCTTCCCAGAACATGCAGGCAGAGGAAAGGAGAGAAAAAAGAAGGGCCCACGTCAGACTTCTGGAAACACTTCTCTTTTTTCTTGGTCTTTTACCTTTCGGTCCCCATCGTGGGGGGCAGGTGGCCGTCTCCTAGGAGGTTCAGAGGGTTCAGGGCCAGGTGGACCCTCACCAGAGACAGCATTCAGAGGTGAGGGGCCTCCGGGCCGCTTGGGGTGCCCCTCTGTTGCCCCCTTCAGTCCTCCATCGGGGGAACTTCGCTGGCTGCAGGGACCTGATGACACCTGCGAATCCCCACTCAGGTCTACTCCACTGTCAGACTGACTCATCTGAAAGGAGAGGAGAGAAGAAGACGTGATGTTAGAGCAGAAAGCACCCCAGTACCTACCAGATCCACACACACTATGTAGACGAGACAAACTAAAGAAATGACAGCCATGTGATGCCAGATTCCACCAAAACACATAAGGAAGAACGGTCAGCCCATCACAAAACCTCACTTCCACAGGACCAGACACTACCCTCCAGCCTCACCTCGGTGCCAGGCACGTCCTCAAAGGGGTTCAGGGGCTCCATCCACGGCTCCATGGAGCCAGGCTGGTAACTCTTTCGGCTAGTGGCTGGAGAAGGGAGCACCAAATAGAAGAGAAAATGAAAGACAGTCATGAAGCCCATTTCTTGCTCTTACCCCTCCAACTTCATTCTGCTCTGCTCTATACTCACCCGTATGTAAGCGATTCCAGATGTGAGGGGTCAGGGCCTCAGTGCCTGCATTTCTGGACTCTCCCTGAGGGCCTGGGACCTCAGGCTTAGGGCCCAAGAATCCAGAGCTATGAGAAGATGGCAAAGATTCCTGAAGATGAAAACACCAGAGTCAAACATGCCTTAAGTAGAAACTGGAGAATGCTGGTAGCAGGGACAAACAGTAAGGTATGAGAACAAGAAGAAACACGACACATAAGAAACAAGCAGTGACTAACAACAGTGAGGGCTCAGGGCATAAACACAGTAGGAAGAAAGTGAGGAAAAGCTAATCAGGGATGAAAATCAGTGAAGCACTATCTTGAGCCCCATCCCCATCCCTTACCTCCTGTAGCAGCTCTGGTTTTCTGGGAGGCCGTTCTCGCCGTTTCGGGGGGAAGGAATTAACCCCAGGAGAGTCTTGGGGAGGCCCACTCACCCCCCTCACCACTGGGCCTGGCTCTTCGAAGTGGGGGTCTGGGAAAATGGCAAGTTGTCAGCAACTACCTTGCTCTCTTCTTGACCCTCCTTTTCTCACCCTGTGCTGCCTCCTGACCCTCTCCTCCCCTCAAGTACCTGGCCTTCTCTAGAGGCAGAAACATCCCCACCCTTCCTTCTTTCTGCTTACCGGTACTGATACCACTGCTGGTGGCCCTCTGGGGGTCATATCGAGTTTGGGGCCGAGGGGAAGGACCCTGAGGGGTTTGGGGAGGCCCAGGCTTAGGCCTTTGGTGCCCCCCTGGTGCAGCTGTACTCCCTTGACGGTTGCTGAGCTGGGCCAGAGCCTGTTGGATGCCAGCAGGGTTGCTGTGGATCACTTGGTCCAGGCGAAAGACAGCAGAACTGCTAGGGGGAGGATGAGGCAGAGGAAGCCCCGGGGGCCGCTCCTCTGGAGGCCGGCTGAAGAGGAGAGAAACCGGCTCTGGTATTCCCTAATCATTACCCCTCCTCTGCAAATCAAATATTAAGTCTTCCTACTACTTTTTTCCCTTTCAACCTGTGCCACTGTTAAAAGTCAAAGTTGTGTTTTTCAATTCTTCTCAAATGCTATGTACACAGGTCCAAAGAATGGAAAGAAACACTGCAGGTGGAAGTTCCTGATGCTAGCAACTGATTACCTAGCCTGGAAATTCTAGTTCTTGCACTCCAAACCCCAGTGCCCAACCATATCCCCACTTTCACCCCCATCTCTCGCCTCCCATAATGTTTTAACCCCACGCATCATTTTAAGTCTTTCTCCACCCACCTTCGATTCTTGGGAGAGGGCCAGCTCCTCTTGTCCCCTCGTCCTGGGCCACTCCTCCCACCGGGTCCTCCACCACCTCCTCCACTGCCACCGCCACCAGTCTTGCCCCCGGGGCCCGGGCGTCGGTTCTGCCGCTCCATGCTTGGCCGCTGACTTGAGAAGCTCCGCTTGCTCAAATCCTTGGCCCTCTGGCTCAGGTCTCCACGGGGCACAGCTGAAACCCCGGGCCCAACTCCGCCTCCACCACCTCCAGGAGCTCCTCCCACAGCCTTGGTCGTCAGCAGCACTGCCGGTGGAGCCTCCTTGTCACCCCGACGCTCACTGGCAAAGTCACTACTCTCTGATGCAGTTTCCCATTCCTCATTAGCTTGGTCGGAGTTCTGGTTCGACAGATCAGGAGACTTTGCAGCTGCCCGGCGAGGCAATGGTGGCACTGCTACTGTTCCAAGGGCCTCCTCAGACCCCGGAGCAGAGGCTGGCAGGACCAGAGAAGAGGGCTTGCCCTCAGACCCTCTAGCAGCATTCTCCCGTTCCTGTTTCAGCCTCCGGAATCGGGGCGGTTTGTCCTGCTGCTGTGCCCTCCCGTGTCTCCTCCTTCGGGGCCGCTCACCATCTTCCACACCCATGCCCACACTGCTGCCTCCGCCACTGCCTCCCCGGGCCATAGGGGACAGAGGCCCTGGGATCAGCTTCTCTTTCAAAGGCTCTTTACTTGGTTGCAAAGGGCCTGCTGGAGGCTTCTTGGGTGCCAAGGACTTTGCTGGAGGGCTCCAGCCTGGGCAAACAGGAGGAGGGGGCCGCCCTCCCCCTCGACCCCGGCGTGATGGCACCCCTCTTGGAGTGAAGACTCGCCCACCCCGGCCAGTGGAGAAACGGGCTGGGGCTGGTGAAGGTGGGGCTCCTGGTGGTGGTGGAGCAAGAGGAGCTTGAGTGAGTGCTCCCTCCTTGGGTGGGGGGGCCTCCTTGTCTGAGGGTGCCAGGTCACTCTCATGGGTCTCACTGCCTGTTTCTGAGCCCCGCTGTCTGCGCCTCTTGGGGATTTCTTCATACTCAGAACCCTCACTTCTTGTCTCACTGGCAGTACGACCTCGGGGAGCAGGGGGATGGCTTGGCCCTGCTGTCCCACCTCCTCGCCCATCATCTCCTCGAAACTCTCGGTAACTGCGGAATTCTCGGCTTCGGGCTCCCCGACCCCGTCCTCCGTAGGTCCCCCGAAAACCCCTCCCTCGAGCAAAATACTCACCCCGACCCCGACCCCGGCAAGAAGCCGGCCCTACCCTTTCATAGGAGTAGTCCCTGCGAAGCCTTGGAGCAGGGGACAGATTCCCACTAGGTGGGGCCTCTTTGGGACCCCCCACCTTTCCTTTGGCCATCTTGAGTGCGTCTGGCTTTGGGACTTTGGGGGTTTCCTCCCCCTGTTCAAGGGGCTTGGGAGGCAGCTCTTCGACTTTTGTAGGTGGTGGAGGTTTCTTTATAGGCCCAGCTCGACGGGGAGGGCCCCCTGGCTCCTCCAGGGGGATGCCCCGGCGACTGCTGCCTGGACGAGGGCCCCATCGGGTTTCTGTGCGGCTTTCTCTGCGTAGTGGCGGGGGACCCTGGCCTCCTCCTGCAGCCCCACGGGCGGGCTTTCGTCCTGCTTCTGGCCCTGTCAACTGTGCATTCTCCTCCTTGGGAGGTTCCTTCTTGGGTGGTGGAGCTTGTATCTTGGCTGTCTCATCATTGCCTGGGGGCCAGGGGAGTGGACGAGGCCCTGGGGGAGCTGGTTCCTCCAGTGGGAAGCGAGGGATTGTTGGCCCAGGAGTTCCATTCTCAGGGAAGCCTGGATAGCTGGCCAAATAGGGTGGTGGGGCCGGTACTGGAGGAGTCTCACTCCTGAACAGACACAAAAGTGAAGGACGTTATCTATGGAGAAAGAAATTGGGACTAACCAGGTGGGGAGAGATCCCACTTCATAACCTAGACGCTCCTTTCCAGTTCACACCTACCATCTAACAGACAATCTGAAATACTCCCTTGGACCCTGTCCCTTCACCAAGTTCATGCTGTGTCACTACTCAGTCTTACCTCATTCCCTTATCACCTTCATCTGCAGCCTGGCGCAGGGGGGATGCCAGCGGGCGGGGGTCAGCTGATGTCGTGGCAAAGACATCTCCTACCCAGGCCAACTTTGGATCCACTGGTGGGGTGCCCCGTTCACGGAGCAGAGGGGGTGCGTGACGTTCAAACGGCTCTGAGCTTGAGCCCCCACTGTCTGAGCGCTCCCGGGGAACTAGGCCTGAGAAAACAAAGTATTTCAATAACCTTTTCTTCACAGGATCCCTTGCCCAAAAACGATCTCAGTTTACTTTATCCAACCAATTCTTACATCTTTTACTCCCGATAAACTTGTGTCTTGCCTGCTCTCATATATGTACACTGAATTACACACTACACTTCCATAAGAAAACAGTATCCTCATATACATGCCAGCCAGTAAAGAATCCCTGCTCACTTCTCTTCCTCGTAAGCCCATTCCTCCCAAAGCTAGCTCGTCTCAGCAGGATTAAACATATGCCCTTCCACCTCTTCACTGGTGGACCAACCTTCCCAGTGAGACCTCACCATCTACCTGATAGGTCTGAGGAATCCCTCTGCCCCTCCTGTGGCCCCTTACCAGAGGGATGCACACCAGGAGGGTAGAAGTCCAGAGGGGGCCGGCCCTGAAGAAGCCGGGGATCCACATAGGGAGGAATCATCATCCAACGGGGATCAAAGTTCATTGGGGGCATGGGTGGAGGCCGGCCCAGAGCACCTGGGTACAGAGCCTTGGGGGGTGGCGGTGGGGCCTGTGGAGCCGGCACAGCCCCCATGGTGACAGACTGTGGTGGTGATGGGGGCACTGGGGCAGGTGGGGCAGAACCCTGTTGGTGCTGCTGCCACTGCTGCTGCTGTTGCTGCTTCAGCAGCTGTTCCTGGGGAAAAGAACAAAATAGGGATGAGAGAAATGGCAAAGCTCCCCAAACAAGAGTCATTAAACAAAAACATGCAAATGTGAGAAAACCCTGGACTAGATGTCTAACTGATACAGCTGAGGTGGATCTGGGACGCAAAAGTTAACTTATGGACTGGACAAATGTTGCTGCAGCCAGAAGAGAAAGCTTTACAAAGGCAGTAACTGGACCTCACCTGCTGCTGCCGCTGGAAGCGAGGAGGCAATGACTTCTGGTATTTGGGGTAGCCCAAGCCCTGACAGGGGGGCTGCCGTGTGGGGCCAACCCCATCGCCTTTGGGTTCCACCTTTGGGGCTGGGGGTGTAGCTGGAGGAGGAACCTCTTCTGGTGGTTCAGGACCCTCTTTTGAGGGCGGTTGGGGTTCCACTACATGAAAAACAAAAAAGAAAATACTGGAGAGTGACCTAGTCCGTAATAGATATTCCATAATACTCTGAACACTTCAACCCTCATGTCTAGCAATCTGTAAGACTGAGGAACAGAAGCCCTGATTCCCAGTCACAAACCAGGAACACTTCCTGGTCCCTCAAGAGCCAATGTTGGTGGCAATAGCTTCCTATGAAGTCACCAAGAAAACAGACACTATCTGTCCCACTCTTAGGTTCACGGAAAGTATTTTTAGTGCATTACTTCCTCCAGAACCCAGGTACCAGAACCTTTCCTCTTTCCAATACTCATCTGTGTGGTGTGTTGTTCCAAAAACCAAAACAACCGCTCCCTCCATCTGCTCCTATCCTTACCACGCCTGTATCCTCAACCCTCGTGAAAAACAGATTTGACACTTGGTAGTGTCTATTCCAATGACACCTGGTAGTGTCTATTCCAATCTCCATACCTGGGCTGGCTTCAAAGCTGCCACTGCTGGTGCTACTGGTACTGCCACTACCACTCAGGAGGGTGGGAGCTGGAGCCACACCTGGAGTGGGGGTGGAGTGGGCAGGAGGGGCCTGTGCTGGCTCTTCAGGTTCTTTCTCTGGTGTCGGGGCTGGTGCCGGCGGTGGAGCTGGAGATGTGGAGGGTTCTTTGGGGACCACAGATGGTGGAGCTTGGGCAGGCGGGGTGGTGGGCGGGACAGCAGGCTCTGCCTTGAGCCGCTTGTCAGGTGCCCCAAACTTCTCATCGAGTCGCTTGAGCTTCTCAGCACAGGCTGCCCTGCGCTCCTCCTGCATGCGGCGCTCTTCCTCCTCTCGGCGTCGCCGGGCCCGCTCTACAGCCAGGGAGATCTCAGATGATGACTGCTTTCGCCGCTGTCGCCATGCCTCATCCTCGTCTTCTGGTGCAGGGGGCTTGCAAGGAGGGCCCCCACGATCCTGTCAACAGTAAGAGCAGACAGGGCCAGAGTATCAGCCATTTACCACCTACTTCGCAGACCAAACAACTGCTTCTATAGCTGTATTACGCAAGGACCAGGCCTCTGAGTTGGTGGCCTCTTTGGGCAAGGCCAAACACATCACCTGGATCTTCTCAGTTCCTCTTCTCCTTTCAGGTACCCAAAACACCTAGGCCTCCACATTCTTCCTCACTAATATTCCAACTTCTCTTTCTCTCTGCCCAGGCACCCTCTACCACCATGTTCTAAAATCTTTTCAGAGATGCTCTGTAGCCCCAAGAACAGACAGCCCACTCTCAGCTGTCCCTCCAGCTGCTTCTATTCCTACTGTTTCAGCTACACGGCTGACACTCATCTCCTGCCAACTGACCCTCTTGACCTTCGTTGTAGATACTCACTGGGTAGTCCCCAGGGGGGCCCCAGTTCCCAGCGGGGCCCCTGTGAGACGGGGGCGGGGGAGGCTTTGGGCCAGGAGGTCCCGCCTCTGTCTCTGAAGGCCGAGAGGTCTCTGCCCAGGCCGTCTTGGGAGGGGGCGGTTCATTGCCGGGGGAGTTGCCCTTTTTGCCATCTGCTTCAGGGGGCCGTTCCTCACCAGCAGCTGACTGAGAGTCCTTGCTGTGAGCAGACCAACAGTGGAATTAAAATCAGCTGAAGCCCAACTCCTCCAAGTATACATCATCACAAGAGAAACTGAGCACCCTCCTCTCCCCATATGATGTTAACTCACTGGCCCTCAGCTCCTTCCTCATCGGAGTCTCGCCCGTCTTCCTCATCGCTGAACTTGAGCTTTTCAGTGTAGTCGACCTCTTCATGGGCCCCTGAGGGGAAAAGTGGAGAACAGTAACCTAAGCACTTTTCTTCTTAATCTCTGCTATCTTCCTGGGATGAAACAGTCTAGAACTACAACATAATGTACCATCAATGCTTATATTCCCCTTTTTCTGAAGTCCAGGTCCACTCCTGAGTCTTACCAAGTACCCCATCCCAATTCTCACTTTTTTTTCAGGACTTGACTTTCTTCCAAGTATCTCCCCTGCTCTGTGTCATGTTCTCTTTCCTATTACGCACCCAATTTCAACTTTCAAGACCCAAACTCTTGGCCCTTGTTACCTACTCACCTGCCCAACCATCATCATTTTCCTGGTCCAACTGGTCAAACTCTTTGAGATTATCTTCTTTAAGAATGGAAGGCCGGCCCACAGGCTCTACCAAGCGCATTGGGGGCCCTGAGCCCCGGGGGCCTGCTACACGGGGGAAACGGCTACACAGAAAAGAAAATGTGAGAGAAAACGCTGTATGTAGTCTAACAACATACAGGACTGGATCTGCTGGGTAGAAAACCATCTCCTTCTCCAACAGGCCCACCCTGCCCCAACCACACCCACAGCTGGGCTGCTCACCTGGGCCCGTCAGGAGTCGGGTACCGGTAGGGCCCCTGGGGTCCATAGGGTGGAGGAAAAGGGAGATATGGGGGATACATCTGTAAAAGGAACCAACAGTAGCTCTGAGGAACAATCAAAGTCTGTCAGTTCCCTAAGCCTAACAGCATCCTTCCCACCTCATCCTACCCCTAAGACTCCTACTTCCCAACTATCCCCTCCTCCAAAGACTACATCCTGATTCCTAACTCCCCCATTTCTGGTGCAACCATACCAAAACAAGATATTCAAACTCACGAAGGGCGGCATCATTCCGCGGTAGGGAGGGAACTGGGGTGGGCCCGAAGGCTGCAGCCCTCCCCGGGGGTCATGGCCATGATGAAGTTTGGAGTCTGGGCCCTCCAGCTCATCAGGGCCACGCCCACCTCCGTCCCTCCAAGTTGTAGAATCTGTATTTTGGCAAAGACAAAAGACAGACCAATGATTTAGGATAAGGTGAATATAACTGAAAAGAATGAGAAAAAAAGTGAAAAAGCCAGCACTTGGCTCTGAAACGCAGTAAGGGAGTGTTCTGGCCAAAAGGTAACAGAATAGGTGAGTTTGAACTACAAATGAGGCCACTTACTTTGGGGGCGGAGGCTTGGTCCTGGCCCAGACGACTGTTCGGCAGACTCCCTTTCCTTGGCAGCCTTGTCCTGGTCGCCAGCCGCCTGCAGGGTCGGAAATTCCTCTCGAGAGAATCGTGACAGTAGGCTTGATGCCCTTCCACCTGTTGGGGTAGGTGTGCAGAACAGGAAAGAGAAGCGTGTCTACTCAGGACCCCTCACGCAAACAGAAGGCTCTGTGTTATGTACTAAGTCATCAGGTTCCTACCTTCAAACCCGCACCCTACAAATTTACCAGAAACAAGGTCCACTCTAGAACATCCCCCATCCACTTAAGAATGTGAGACTTAAATGTGCTCATGTGCCCCATGAAATGGAATATGGTATCTAAGATTTCGCCAAAGAGAAATAAGGACACATCACTTTGAGTGATAGACAGTGCAGGGCTCCTGCTCACCACTGTGCCTAGACAAAGCTTCCCAACAGCCCTACACTCACCATCTCCGTGTGCTCCATGGGTGACGCTGGCTTGTGCCCAAGACTTTACCCCGCTTGGAACCGAAGGAGTATTCTAGAGAGATGATGAACAGTGATGTGGGTGGTAGAACTACAAGCTCCCCCCAACCCTTTTCCGTAATAGCCAGTTCTCCAGGTACCTCGGGGGTTGCTGGGGGTCGTTTCGGCTGGTTCGAGGCAGGCGTCTGTGAAGCCGGCAGTGGCTGCGATTCCGGCGGCTGAGCAGTTGAGGCATCGGAACTGAGGGAACAGCAGAATGGAAAAGTTACCCAGACACTGAAATGTCTCTTTTACTTCTCCAACTGGTGGAAGGTGGGGATCTGAAACCAAGTGTGTCACTACCATTACATATACCCTAAAACAAAATGTAACAACCACGTCACCTTGTAACTAACACCTGAATTCTGCTTTTTCATGCTTTCTCTCCATCTGTGACAGAACACTAAAGGTACCATTCTTTAGCTATGTAACGAAAGATCCACAATAGTGTGGAGAAAATGCTCTCTGCTTTTTACGCAGGTAGGTTAGACCAAACCTCAACTCACTTGGAAGTCCCAAGTTAAAATACACATCACTCTAAGTATCCTAAGCCTCTGTCTACCTCTTGGGGTCGGACTGCTCCTGTTTGCTTGCCCATCCTGTCCCGTCTTTCGGCACTAGTGAGACGTTGGGGTCATTGCCTTTGTTCTCGGCTTTCAGGCTTGGAAGATTGGCTGGGGGTGGCATACGTCGGGCAATGGCAACTTTCCCAAGACTCTGCAGGCCATGGCGAGGGGCAACTGCAGAAAAAGGTGGAGGGGGTCACAAATGACTCACATGGAAAATGTGACAGCCTCCCACCCTATGTCCTGTTTGGATATCCTCGATGTCTCATTAATCACTCACTCCAGACTTCTTTTAGAAGCCCATACCTTTCCCGGCCAAGATGCCTACTGGGCAGGCTGAGATGCACTGCATTCAGTGTCGGATGGGTAAGCTTGAGCCTGCGAGAAGCAAGCCGGCTCCTGACTTTTCCAAGTCCACATTTCTTTGCCTCCAATTCTTACGTGTCCAAGGACAGGGAACCACAGACACGCCTTTGTAGGAGGATAACCAGCCTTCACCCAGAGCCCAGCATCCCCTACAGGAACCAAGGTAAAGTTGGGAAGTCTCTAGAACTCCTCTTGTCTTTCAGCATCGCTATCTTAATCCTGTTTCCCTTTAAAAGACCTCTAAAGTGTATGCTCTGTTTATGTCTATATCTACATTCTGACTCACAATGATCTTACAGGACAGAATAGTACTGCCCCATAGATTTCCAAGCAGTTGCCAGTGGATTCAAATCACTGACCTTTTAGTTAGCAGCTGAACCCTTAACCACTGCACCTCCAGGGCTCCTAGATTCAATGCCTAGACTCAACTTCTGACTAGACTCAAGTTATTAAGAGCATCTTTGTAAGGCCCTCACCAGTGGGTTTCTGGATCTCTAAGGACTTGCCCTTGTACGTATCAAACAGGTTGAGCGAGGAATACTTCTTTCCATCCTTCCCCTTGGCAGTCGGCCCCGAGCGATCGGACATTGCGCTGGAAGCTCATTGAGTACGTTGGGTCCTGCAGGCACCTCCCCCAAAACGTGCCGGAGCCTGTGAGTCAGACACCCAGTACTTCAGTCTCTGCCCCCTTCAGATTCCAACAGAAGCCTAAAGGCGCCCTTTCAACTTCACCAACTAATGACCCAGATACATGGCCCTCTGATGTCTTCTCTTACTCCTGCCTGTTCAAACTCCCCAGTTTCTTTAAGCAACCACATTTACTCAAAGTCCATAGTCCAAATGCCATGTTCCCTCTTTACCCCAGATAACTCTTACCAATGGAACATAAATAAAAATCTCTTGTCCTCCCAGTGTAAACACCCTTTCCTTAATGCTGGTCTACGAGGACCAGCAGCCTCTTCATTATCCCAAGTAATAACCTCTCTTCCCTCCATCTAAATGATCTCAGATCTGTAACAAAAACATAGTAAGAAAGTCTAAGTCCCTGAGAAAATCAGGAGGCAGACAACTCCACCATGCAAAGAAGTGAACTTTAAATCCCCTATTTATTAAATACTAACTCCTCACCACACCCCAGGGCCTTGTGCCCCAAGTGCATTCCCAGCAGCCTCCAGTCCTATCTGGGGAGGTTTATAGGAAGGATGTTGGGAGTTTAAGGATTTTATGAGCTTGCTCAGCTAGACTGGGAGCCAGTGTCAGAGAAATCCACATAGAACGGGGGCCTTACATACTCCCAAGGCCACAGAACCCTAAGTATTTGGAACACCACATTTTTTTCCCCCTAAACTTGCCACCCATTCCAGCTTCTAGAAAAGTCTGGTCTCCAGATGAAATAAATACTGGCAGCCACTGGCTTACCCTAAGTAGATCCGAGAAAAACAAATCGCCATGAAGCCACCCCTAGAGCACCACGTAACCATGAGGCCAAAGACAGAACCAACAGAAGCAACTTCCCTCTCAAGAATATCTGTACATCCATCATTCTTTTCCCTAAAGCTCTAGCCTCTGCTCCCCAACCAGGCCTTACTTTCCTGCTTCAGTCCGTTCCGGAGTGACCATGCATTAATTTATTCGGGGGTGGGGTGGGGTGGAGGTTGGAAGAGGGAGGCACTGTAACGCCAAGAGATGGTGGGGAGAAAGCAAGAAAATCCAGATGGAACTGGGTGAAGGCTAAAAATAAAAAACGAGAGAACTTTATGACAGGACAGAGATGAGACGATGGATACGCCTTTATAGATGTTTAAAAAGGCTTACCTCTAAAAATAAATTATGTGAAGGGAAAGAAGGCAGAAGAGTCATGGAGCGAAAAGGCTTATATAGAAGGTGGGAAATACACGGAAGCAGGAACGAGAGGGAAAGAATGGGGAGCAGAGAGCAAGGAGGCAGTGTTAGAGACACCCAGGGAGAAAAGGGGGGTTGGGACAGAAAGGAGAATGACAGGGAATACATAAAATGAAAAGCCAAAGCAGCAGAAATTGAAGAATGCAGAAAGCAAAGATGTAGGATAAAACGACAGTGGGAGTGACTCGACGTCTAGAGGGGCTTGGGGGGGGCACTAGAGTGCTGGGTGATGGGAGAGGGTCCAATATGGGGGAGCGAAGGCTCTAGTTGAGGAGGACCGACGGGGGCAGTTCACCCCAGGACGGCGAGGAAGGGGGTGCCCACAGAGGGGAGTGAGGGGACAGAAGCGCAGTGGAGAGTAAGGATTACGACCCCAGGAGCCGGGGTCGCCCCGTAAAGCAAGGAAGGTGGATGAGGAAGGAAAGACCAGGTTACAGACCCTCAGAGAGGGGCTAGGGGTACTGGCCCGTGGGTGGGGGCACTGGAGGGGGTGGGGCGAGCAGGCCCCGGCAGCAGGAGGACAAAATGGCGGCGGTTAATGGCAGCTTCTCCTCCCCCCGGCCGTCGCCGTCGCCGCCGCCACCGCCGCCACCGCCGCCACAGCTCCCGCGCCGGAAAAGGGCGTCAGTCATCGACTCGCCCAGACTCACCTGGCCGGGTGCGCGGGGGTCCGGGACCGGTGCCTAGGGGCTCCCCGGGAGGGGATGGAGGTGGGGCGGGGGCGGATGGCGGCGGATGGCGCCGGGTTCGGCTCCTCCCGTCTCCCTCGCTCACTCCGCGGCTGGGCTCCGACTAACGGCCCATCCGGGCAACCGCCGCCCCCGGGAGGGCCCCCCCCACCTCTCTCCGCGGACGGACACGCCCACCTATTTGCATAAAGGGCGGGGCGCCTTCTACCCGAGGCCCTTTACTTCCAGGGCTATCCTTATTTAAAAAAAAAGGCCGGGCTGCGGAGCATGCGGAGTGATTTGCATAAAGAGGAGGGACTTACAGATGCCAGGACACCAGTAGGTTGAGGAGGCGGGCCTCCGGCGTCGGCCGTTGATACGTGTAGAGGAGACGGGAATGCGGTGCCGACCCGGCGAGCGGTTGGGACGCAGAATTTACACGACGAATTGGGGCGAAAGAGGCGGAGCGTGCGTCGTATGTTAGTAGAAGGATGGGAGCGGAGAAACGTAGGGCGCCGAGAATGGAGGACAGGGATGCGAGATCCGTGTTGTTCTTACCGGAGAAGGAAAACAGAAGTTAGGCAAGGGAATGGTTAGCTGCTGGGGGGCGGAGCTTACGTGGGATGTGAAAGAGTCCTCATTTACACGTCCTATCTCCATGGGTGAAAGCCCTAGAGGGGCGGGGTTTACCTTTTATTAAATCATGTCATGCAAATGAGGTGGATAGAGAGGCTAATCCGAGGGTATAGGGTAGCGTGTCATCAGCACCGTACAGTGTAGGCATTCTTTGGGTAGCTCTTTTTATTTGTGTTATATATGCAAATTATTCAAACAAAGATGGGGTGGATATCCGTATTCACCAAAATATCAGTAGCCACTAAAATGAACATTTATAACCTGTCATTGTCGTGAGGATACTTGTGTATTTGATGTTATTAGCAATTTGTATTCACAATGGGTTTCGTTTTATAAAATGCAGTCGTACCGGTGTTTCCCTCGTTTGTCTGCTGTTACTCGGCTGTAGAACCCTCTGCTCCTGTCAGACCTACTACCATTCAACAGATATATTTGGAAGGCCCACTCGGCTCAGTGTTACCATGGAGACATCACAGAATGTTAAAGTAGTACAAAACCCAAACCTGAACCAGTTCCTGTGGAGCAGATTACCTGACCATGGCTGGTGAGGTTTAAAGATGCTTCTAGAATAACATGACTCAGTGTGAGCTATGAAGAATTAGTTAGAACTTAAGCCAAGTTTGAAGGGAGGGGTGCATTATCTCAAGCGCAATGAACAGGTAAATGAAGGCATGGGTTTGGCGACTCAGGCTGGTGTGGCTAAATAAAGGGACTGGTTTTCCATACTTGTAAATGAGGATAGAAAAGTTAGCAGGAATCAGATGTGATCTCCCCCCTCCCCCATGGCACACTAGGAAATCCTGGTGGCATAGTAGTTTAAGCGCTATGTCTGCTAACCAAAAGGTGGGCAGATCAAATCCGCCAGGTGCTCTTTGGAAACTCTGTGGGGCAGTTCTACTCTGACTGCTAGGGTCTCTGTGAGTCAGCCTGACTCCACAGCATTGGGTTTTGGGTTAGGGGTTGGTGGCACACTAAGATACTTAAGGTGGCATTAGTTCTCCAATTTCAGAATGATTCCATATCCCCTCTTTCTGGCCAGCTACTACCCCATTTCTTTGCTTCCCTTTGAAGCACAGCTTTTTGAAAAAGCTATACTGTCTCCAGTTTCCTCATACTTTCTCTTAAGCCCTCTCCTGTCGTACTGTCACCTCTACTTGCTGTCGAAACTGGATTGGTCAAGGACATCCAGTCTCATGGCTTGAAATAGGATTTTTGCTGCAAGGAATTCCAAAGATGTATCTTCCTCCCAGACCTCTGTCTGGAACTGTGGACTTGAATACACAGTTTTGTCCTTAACATCTCTTCTTGGGTATCTAACAGATTCCTTGACATTCAGAATATCCAAAACTCTGGTTTCCCAAAACCCATTCTATCCATAACCTTCACTATCTCAGCTGGTGGCAGTTTGAAAAAAATAGTTAAGCCAAAAACTTTGGAATCCTCGGCAACTCCTTTATCTCACTCTCCACTTTCAGCTGGACCGGAGGTCCTAGCCTGTGAAAATATCCAGAATCCACCCTCTTCACTTCCACAGATTCCACTTTAATGTGAGCCAACCTCATTGCTCACCTGTGTGGCAACTTACTGATTGACCTCTCTCATTCTACCACTGTTCCCACAGCCTGTTCTTTACACAGCAGCTAGGGTGGGCCTTTTCTTAAATAACTCCTTTGTTCAAAGCCCTGCAGTGGCTCCCCATTTCTCTCAGAACAAAAGTCAAAGTACACAGTAGCCTAAAAGGCCCTAGTGATGCAGTCCCAGTTATGTCTATGACTTTACCCTACCTGCTGCTAAGTGTGGTGTCACTTTGGGGTTTATCTGTTAACTTTTCCCTCTGCCCAGCTGACTCTTCCCAAGAAGTCCTTTACTCCAGTAACACCAGTTCTTAAATAATTCACTCATCCATTCGTTTGAATTTTCAACACTATTGAAGGTTTATGATATGTCAAGAACTACAACGTAAGTCATATTACCCTGATTTTCAGATGAAAGACTCATAGAGGCTGAGTAATTTGCCAAAGTCACAAAGCTTATAGTAGTGGAGAATGTTGACTGAAGGTTGGCTCACTTGCTCTTTGTGACACTGACCAATGACCTGGATGATACATATTTTTTCTGTGTGTACTTTCTCTTCACCTAAATTCCCTGAGGACAGGGCTGCCTGATACATCTGAAATCCAACTCCCTGCACAAAAACATGTACATTTACTAGTAGACACACTACGGGATTGTTGGTGGATTGTTCATATGGGCATGTCCTTGCTGCTCTTCTCTTGAAGGAACTTCCTCCTCCTCTAACCAGGGGAAAAAAAAAATCTCCCCCCTAAAGACCAAGCTGACAGAATCTGGAGGACAAGGGTAATTTATTCAATTTACACTCTGACTCTGGCTTACAACTGGGGACATTAAAAGGCACTTCAGGCCCACCTCATCCTCCAAATCAGGGCAACTCAGAGATAGCTTTCTTGGCTGGGGGACCAGTTGGCTTCTCCTGTTCTCTTGCTTTCTCCTCATACATCAGGATCCTGATTGGGATGGGAAGAGACACAGGGATCAGGGAGCATTCCTCTCAAGAGAATAATCTTAGTCGCCTTGGAAAATCCTGGATAGGGTGGGAATTGTGAGGGTAAGAGAAGGAGAGTAGTGGGAGATGGGAATGCTGGAGATGGGAATTCAGAACCCTGAATAGAGATGAGTGGGTCTATCTAAGGATGGAAGAAATGGAAGCTGAAGAATGTGTACCAGGTGAGCCTGGAAATAGGAAGGGGCAGGGAGAACAAGTATGGGGAAGGCTGAAATGGGATTCTCACATTTTTAGGATGGCAGATCTCTTGCCCAGCATCATCCTGAGGAAGTCAGGGTAGCTGAATGTCTCTCCAGAGCCACTGGAGACCTCCCGGATTAATTTCTTTAGCTCCAGATGGGTCTTGGGGGCCCCAAGTTTCTCCAGCATTCGCTTCAGGGACATGATATCTAGTGGCAGAAGATGAGGGAGGGGACAAGAAAGGCAGTCAGCCTCTCTTTCTGCCCTCATCTTCCTGCTCCCATTCCCCTTCCTCGTGCTCTGGCAGGTAGAATAGTTAGGCAAAGCCTCTCTCTTCCCAGGTCTGCACACTCCCCCAAATTACTCTTTTCTTACCAATATCTCCATTTCCGTTGAGGTCAAACTCCATGTATTTCTCTGGGTGAAAGAGAGAACAAGGAAGGTGGTGACTGGCTTGGAGGGCTCCAGGCTGTAGACAGAGGCTGGGCAGGGATTGAGGAGGCAGTTGCTGAGAGAGTGCTAGGTGCCGAGAGGAAACAGAACGACAAGGTAGGGCAGCCAAAGAAGTGGGGAATTGGGAGATTCGGGAGCTGAAGGCCATGTTAAGGTGTGGGGACCTAGACTGTAGACTGAGAAGGGCAAGCCAAGGGGAAAGACTGTACCCTGGGAGTAAAAGAGGCAGCCTCTCCTCTTCCCATCACAAAAGTAAATTTTATTGCTCAGCATCCCCTTTTCCCTTTCGTGGAAATCCTACTCCCTCCCCCTTCCCTTCCAATTCCTCCCCCTCACTCTTGAAGGCTTCCAGTTTGGAGGGCAGATCCTCATCACTGCTGTATTTAGGATCATCCAGGAATTGCTGTGTGTGTGTGGAGGGGGAGACAGTAAGGACCAGGGTGGACACACCCTCCCCCACCCTGTCTAGGGCTGCCATCCCCAGGTCTTGCCCATTTGGTTCTTCCCTTTTTCCTTTTACCTTGTTGATTTCTTCAAGTGTCTCTTCTTGTTGGGCCTTCAGAAGTCCAAAAGCTTTCCCCCCTGAGGGGGTACAAAGGTTCTTAGGCCTTTGTCGCAACCCTGCTTCTGCTTCTCACTCCCACACCCAGCCCAGTAGCATCCAGAGTTCCACTTTCTGAGGCCAATTAACCGCCTTCCCAAACCCCCAGCCCTTGGCTGTCCATCTCCTTGATGCCGTTTTATGCACCTTCCTGCTCTTGTCTCTCTTACCCTGTACGTCTCGGGTTTGACTCATGGCTGTACAGAGGCTGGCAGATAAGAGTAGCCTGAGGGAACTAGCTGACTGTCTTCTGCCAGCTCGTCTCTTCTACTGCTCTCCTCAGAGGCCTCTCTCCCAAACTTCCTCTTTCTTCTCATTCCCTTGTCTTCTACCTCCCAGGCCTCACTTCCGCATAAGCTTCTGCTGACACTAGCACCCAGGAAGAAGGGGGAGTCAGAGACAGAGTAGAGATGAGAAAATCACGTTCTTCCAGATGCCTGCTAATGAGAAGTATTTTGATATGCCACTGGAGGTGTTGGGGAAGGGGCAGTGAGAACCCCAAACCAAATCTATTGTCATCAAGTTGATTCCAAGTCATGGTCCTATGTGTTAGAGTTTTCTTGGCTGTAATCATTATGGAAGCAGATCGCCTTCTTACATGGTGTCACTGAGTGGTTTGAAACTGTCAATCTTTTTCTTTTAAATTGTGGTTTAGGTGAAAGTTTAAAGTTCAAGTTAATTTCTTATTCAAAAATTTATATGCATATTGTTTTGTGATGTTAGTTGCAGTCCCTACAATGTGACAACACACTTCCGCTTTCCATTCTAGATTCCCTGTGTCCATTTGACCAGTTCCTGTCTCTTCCTGTCTTCCCATCCTGTTTTTTGACAAGAGATGCTGTTTAACCTTGCGTATCTGATTGAACCTAGAAGCACATGCCTCATGTGTATTACTTTTGTTTTATGCTCCTGTCTAATCTTTGTCTGCAGAGTGGGCTTTAGGAATGATTTCAGTCCTCCAGTAACAGTGTGTACCAGGAACACAGTTTCAAGCATTTCTCCAGCCTCTGTCCAATTATTAAGT
The DNA here is from genome assembly GCA_028571685.1 of Heterohyrax brucei. NCBI lineage: Eukaryota > Metazoa > Chordata > Mammalia > Hyracoidea > Procaviidae > Heterohyrax > Heterohyrax brucei. Next base: position 49,684,823 of record CM053144.1, on the reverse strand, counting down.
CAAGTCTTTTTACATGTGTGTGAATTTTGTTCTATGTTTTTCTCCTGCTCTGCCTGGGACACTCTGTTGTGTTCCCTGTCAGAGAGGTGATTGGTGGTAGCTGGGCACCATCTAATTCTTCCAGTCTCAAGTAGATGGAGTCTCTGGTTCATGTAGTCTTTTAGTCCTTTCGGTAATACTTTCCTTGTGTCTTTGGTTTTCATTATCCTCCTTTGCTGCAAATGGGATGGAACCAACTGACATATCTTAGATGGCTGCTGCCAGCTTTTAAAACCCTAGATGCCACTCACCAAAGTGCACTGTAGAAAATTCTCTTAATAAACTTTGTTATGTCTGTTGACTTAGATGTCCCTTGAAACTGTGGTCTCCAGGCCCCAGCCTCAGCCACTGTGTCTCTCAAAGTGTTTGGATGTATCCAGAAAACTTCTTAGCTTTTGCTTTGTTCCAGTTGTGCTGACTTCTCCTGTATTGTATGTTGCCCTTCCCTTCACTGCAGTTGATTCTTGCCTGCTATCTAGTTAGTGATTTCCCTTCTTCCTGCCTCCCTAACCTTGTAACTGTCAAAGAATGCTTTTTTGTGTGTTCAAACTTTTTCTTAAGTTTTAATAGTTTTTAATAGTTTTTAGTAGTGGTGTCATACAATATTTGTCCTTTCGTCACTGACTGATTGCACCCGCATGATATCCTCTGGATTTATCCATGTTGTACGATGTTTCACAGATCCATCATTGTTCCTTATTGTTGCTAGTATTCCTTGTGTGTATACCATAATTTGAACCGTAATTTGTGTGATGGACATTTAGTTTGTTTCCATCTTTTTGCTATTGTGCATAGTCATAGTGCTGCAATGAATATGGATGTGCGTATGTCTGTTCACATGGTGGCTCTTTATTTCTCTCAGATATATTCTTGGGAGTCGGATTGCTGGATCATTTGGTAATTTTATTTCTAGTTTTTTAAGGAAGTGCCAAGTCATTTTCCAAAGTGGTTGTACCATTTTACATTCCCACTTGCGGTACATAAGAATTCCAGTCTCTGTAACTTCTCCAACTTTTGTTTTTTTGGACTATTGCTGGTGAGATGGTATCTCATTGTGGTTTTCATTTTCATTTGTCTAATAGGTTAATAATCATAAGGATTTCCTCATTTGTCATTTAGCCACCGTACTGACTGCTTTGGTGAAGTATCTGTTTATATCGTTTATTCATTTTTAATTTGTCTTTTTGTTGTTGAGATTTTGCAGTATCTTGTAGATTTTAGAGATTAGAGATCCTTATTGGATATGTCATAGCCAACACTTTTTTTCCTGTATGTAGTCAAACTTTTAGGTCAACCTTTAGGTTAGTAGCCCAGCACAAAACATTTGTGTCACCTAGGGACCAGTAAGACCCCAGAAGCATTCATTTTCAGGATCAAATGGTTTCCAAACAGATCCGTGGTTTACATAGCTAAGTGGTCCTTCATTGTATTGGTTTTCATGAATCTTGGCATACAGGTTTGAATAGGGAAATGAGGCAGGACTGGTTCTGTGGATGGGTAAAGAATCTGAAGTCATCTGGGCACTCTGGGAAGGGGGCAAGAAAGGTGTACGGTCTAGAGAGGGAAGGAAATCTCACTGCCAGCCCAGTAGCTCCCAAGAGGGACTTGGAAGTATGAAAATGCCTAATAAATGAGTTTTAATTTGTTTCCTGGAGGATGTGCAATGTAACGCCCTCATCTTACCTCCTTTGAAGTCTTTATTTTAGTGAAATCTGCAGAACACAGCAATGTGAGAGTATAAGTAGAGTCTTTGGGGAAAGTGGTGCTGGTTATTGTGGGTTCAACCAAGGGGGTAAGTAGCCTCTAATAAACAAAACCTTCCCTATACATAACCTTTATCCCCTTTGCTGCTCTGTTTATATCCGATTCTTCTAGATACGAGGACAGGACTTCCCCTGTCCCTGAGACCTCCTTGTCCAAACACCCAGCACAGAACTCCATTCAGCCTGTTCCAGCATTAGTGGAGACACTTTTCCTTCTTCCCTCCTCCCTAGTTTGTTTCCCCTTTGCAACTGAAAAGTTTTACTTCTTGCTGCCCTCCCCCTGGCCCATGCAGATAGTGAGAGAGAACAGGGTGGACTCTAACTTCTTGACTTCCCTTTATTGCATCTGCCTGCTTCCCGTGTAGAGTGAGCTGCAACTCTCACTCCTAATGGTTTCAGTGCTTCATGGGAATTTATGACTTTATTCCTGCATTCATTCAATGAATACTTACTGAATATTTACTATACACTAGCCTCAGGGACAGTCTTGTCAGGGGATGCAGACAGTGAGCAATAAATAAGTGTACTAGAGGTATTAGATGCCTATGGAAAAGAACAAAATTGGAAGGGGAAAGGAAGTGCTAGCAGGTGGCAGCAGTTTTAAATACGGTGGTCAGGAAAGCTTCCTTGAGAAGATGATATCTGAACAAAGATTTCAGGGGGGTGGGGGGAAAAACTGTGTGGACATCTGAGAGAAGACCATTTAAGGCAGAGGGAACAGCAAGTGCAAAGGCCATGAATTGACAATGTGTCTAGATATCAGAGACCTAGCAGTGAAGCTTGTGCAACTGGAGCTGAGGGCATGAGGGGAAAAGAAGGAGATAAAGAAAGTTAGATTATATAGGGCCTTATAGGTCGTTATAAAGACTCTGGCTTTTATTCTGTGTGAGATTGCCTGCCAGAGTGGTGTTCCCATCCAGGGTGGTTTGGCAGTTGACCATGGTGAGATGGAACTTACATGCTCAGAAAAAGTTCCTGGGATACAAAAGCTTGATGTCTGCTCTGACTGCAGGACAAAAGTGAAGACTTGAGGGTGACTAGAAGGGCAAGAAAGGGGCCCTGGTGGTGCAGTAGTTAAACATATGACTCCTAAATGGAAGGTCAGTGGTTCGAACCCACCAGCTGCTCCACAGAAGAAAAATGAGGCGATCTGCTTCCATAAAGATTAACCTTTGCTGTCAAGTTGATTGCAACTGATAGCAACCATATAGGGAAAACTAGAACTGGCCCATAGGGTTTATGGAAGCACATTGCCATATCTTTCCTGGAGTGGCTGGTGGGTTCTCTTGACCTTTCAAATATTAGAGTACTCAACTACTTTGCCACCAAGGCTCCTTGCATAAAGATCATCACCTTGGAAACCCTACTGTGTCCTATAGAGTTCCTGTGGGTCAGAATCAACTTGAAAACAATGGGTTTAACGGGTCTAGAAGGACAGGTTGTGGAAAAGGAAACCCAGGGCCTAAACACAGATATGAGGAAGGGCTATGGGGAACAGACATGTAAGAAGACACCCTATCCCACCCAAATTCACAAACCATAGAGAAGGCTAGCTTACAGTAGATAGGGTTGAAGAGGGGAAGGACTCCGGGCAGGAAGCTACAAGGGTGCATTGTGTGACTGCTGCAAGGAATCTACTGAGAACTTGGAAGTAATTCTGTCAGACTACGAAGTGCAAATCTGATCAGAGATAGGCAGAATCTCCTTAAAGCAATTTATGAAAAATGTTGATTTTGTGTTATGTAAAAGTTTATAGGGCAAATTAATTTTCTGTCATGTACTCTGGACATGAGATATTCCATAACATTGGTTTAATCAAAGCAGTGTTTTTTTTTTTTTATTTAACATAACTGAGTGAAAATGTACATTCACATATAAATTTACATGCCCCCCTATATGCAGCTTCCACTGCTCTCCCTGTCCGGTGACAGCACACTATTCCTCTCTGCTCCATACGTGTCTCATCCTCCCAACAGTCTCCTTCCACTCCCTTTCCTCCAGCCAGAGGTCAGCAAGATGATATCCTACAGATGTATAGAACCATAAAGTGCTTCCAATATATGGTCACTCTGCCTTGCCAAGTCCAATCCATTCCTGTCCAAAGAGTGGACCTTTGTTATAATTTATGGGAAAGGGCAGCATCAGGGCAGGGGGCCATGCTCTCAGGGGAACCCCAAAATGGCTGGACCATCAATTGAGGTCTTTTAGTGGAGATCTCATGATGCACCTCTTTATTCTTGTGTTGCCAGTGAGACTCCTCTCTGTGAGCTCCATCGTGGCTATCACTGGTGGTGGCTGGGCACCATCCGGTTCTTCCGGTCCCAAGTCGATGTAGGCGCCCAGTCTTGTGGTTCTCTCCGTCTTCTCAGTTGTCTTTACCACATGTCATTTTGGTCCTCAGTGAGCATCCATTCCTGTTGAGTTGGGACCATTTGCTGTGTCCTCGGATGGCAGCTTGGCAGCTTTTAAGACCCCAGACGCCACTCACCAATGTGGGGTGCAGAGAGCTCTCTTAGCAAAACGCTAGTTGTGCCAATTGGCCTGGAATTCGCCTAAGAGCATGGTCCCCCGCCCCCTGCCCCAGCTACTCTATCCTTGCAGTATTGAGTTAAGATGGAAGGAGTACTCAAGTTATGCTGAAGTCCACTTAATGTTGTTCTTGTTCCTAATGTGTCAAAGCAGTGTTTTGATTCTCAAAAGTGGTCTTTTGCTATGGTTTCAGGAGACATCTTGGTCAACTGGCATAACAAAGGTGATTAAGAAAATGTTCGTTATCACACTCTGGTGAGTTGCATCTGGGGTCTTAAAAAGCCAGCAAGCAGCCATCTAAGAAGGTTCAATTGGTCTAAACTCACCTGAAGCAAAGGAAAATGAAGGACATCAAAGACACAAGGAGAATATCAGCCCAAGAGACAGAAAGGGCTGCGTAAAATAGAGATTGCATGAACATGAAACCAGAAGAACTAGATGGTGCCCGGCAACTAGTAAATGCCCTCCCTTAAAGAGAACTCTAAAAAGAGCCCCTGATGGAACAGGGGAAATGTGGGATGCAGAACGTGAACTCTAGTAAAAAGACCAGACTTGATGGTCTAATAGATTGGAGGATCCCCGGAAGACATGATCCCTGGACGCTCTGTAGGCCTGGAACCGAAACCATTCTGGAAGCCAACTCCTCAGATAAAGACATGGTCTATGAGACATAAAATGATACTGGTGAAGATTCTGCTTCCTGGCTTAAGTACCCTCCCTGCCACCTCAGTGAGTCCCTGAGTGGTACAAATGGTTAATGTCCTGGGCTGCTAACACAAAGTTTGGAAATTCAAGTCCCCCCAGGGACACCTCAGAAAAAAGGCCTGATGATTTGCTTTTGAAAACATCAGCTATTGAAAACCCTGTGGAGCACAGTTCTACTCTGACACACATGGGGTGCCATGAGCTGGAATTGCCACTCCTGGTAACCACTAATAAGCTTTGGTTTCTATACATTTGCCTATTTGATATAAATGGAATCATAAAATATTTATTCTTTTGTGACTGACTGATTTCAGCATAATGTTTTCAAGATACATTCATATTACAGTATATATAAGTACTTTCTCTTCATGATTGATTAATATTCTAATGTGTGTTGTGTACCACTTTTTGTTTATCCCAGCCAATCTGCTTTAAACCAGCAGTTCAGGTTATTCTTGATGCACCCTTAAGTTTGAGAGCCACTACCCTGGGGAAATAAATAGTTCATAAGCCTGCAAAGCTTGGCTCAATTTTGACCAAATGAATTAATGTGGCTTAAGAATAGGATCAGTGGGTGGTGGGTTAGCCTTGGAGGCATGGGAAAGGAGAGGTCTCCAAGGCCAGCATTGTCAATGACCAGCCACAAGGTCAAGGAAATAATGCTGAGGTGGCTCAATAAATGGACCTGCTAGTACCTGTTGAGATCAGAGCCATTTGTGAAATTGGAAGCAACTGAGTTGCTAAGAGCCTTTGTTGTGACTCCCTGTTCTCCAGGGAATCCGCTGAGTAGAAACAGACCCCGTGGAATGTGCCTAGAAGAAGAGAATGCATTGGCCTGAAAGCTTGTCTGTGTGTGCACCCTGGATGTCTTCTGTTTACCCCTCCATTTCCCCTCTGCCACTCTGACCTCAGCCCCAGAACGCTAAGCTGTGCAGACCACATCAAAGAGTACCTCTAGTTTCCAGCTAGTTCATGGGCTTGAGAGGCCAGCAGGAAGATGTCAGGAGAGAGGATGCTGAGTTAGGGGCCTTCGTTTCCTTGGCTACCTTCCTGCGAGGTCACTGCTGGCTGGCTGAGACCTCCACTTGGGGGCAGTGTTCCTCTCCAAAAGACCTACTCTATGGGGCCGTCTTTCCCAGGTTTTGGTAGCCCCACTGATAGACTTCAGGTGGCCTGTGAACTTGGATGGGATATCTGAGGTGTAGTATGTTGCCTTTTCAAAGACTGCTTCACAGTTACAAGTTCTTAAAGCCAAATAACAATATCCTTTGTACTAATATGGCTTTATTAAAATTAACTTTGGCTTGCTTGTATTTTAAATGTATTATTATTGCAGTAATAAAGAAGCCCATAATTGATTCTATGACAATTTTTTACTCGTATTTTGGTAACTGGAAGTCAATATACTGTTTTATTTTGTTAATTTATTTTATGCTTCACTAGACATCAAAGGGATTTGTGACATAAAATAAGGGCTCCAGTTATAACTACTCCCTTCCAGTTATAACTGCTCCCTTCCATCAAAAATACCATGAGTGGATGGCTTTAAAAAGTGAAATTTTATTTGTCACAGTCCAGTAAGCTGAAAGTCAAAATTCAGGGTCTCAGCTCCAGGGGAAGGCTTTCTGTGCTTGGAGGAAGGTCCTTGTCAGTCTTCCCCTGGACTGGGAGCATGTGAGGCACAGGGACCCAGGTCCTCTACAAAGGACCGCTCAGTTCCCAGCACTGCTTCCTTGGTGGTGTGAGGTCCTCAGATCTCTCTGCTAGGTTTCTGATAAGAGACTGCCTCAAGGCACAAAACAATATTAATACACATGAGTCCTGCCCTACCAACACAACTGCAACCCATCCACTCTCATTAACATCATAAAGGCAGGATTTCCAACATGGAAGAACATCACACAATACCAGGAATGCTGGCCTAGCCAAATTTCTACACATATTTTTGGGGGGAACACAAATCAATCTATGACACTCCCCTCATGTCTTTGGTCCTGGGAAGGTAATGGCTCCTCTGCTTCTAATCCCAGGTTATAGTTCTACTCCTTGCGGTTCCCATTTACCCCCCACACCACTGTAAATAAATTGCCCTCCTCAAATGATCCTAATTTGAACGTGTTATCTGTTTCCTGTTGGGACCCTGACTGATAAAGTATTTGTACACGGGAGGTAGGGAGACTAGGGGAAAAGGGGTGGGCCCCTGCAACTAGCTCTGTTTTAGTTTGTAAATGAACAAAAGGGCATCATGGTATGCACCAGACTCCCAAGTTGGGTTGACAGGAGACTGACCCTAAAGAGGGAAAAGCAAATCAAGATTCTGAGCCTGCAAGGGTTAGTCCTATAGGGAGATAACTCACCAACACTGCTGTTTCTAGAAGCTTTTTTCTTTTCAAAAAAGCCTCTGTGTAGGACTCTGAAAAGAACAGGGCAGCAGCTTACTTTAAAATTGTCCCTCTTTTCTTCTGTAAACCGTACACCAATAAAGAGAATACGCACACACGCGTGCATGTGCACACACACATTCAGTGAAACTAGAAGACAGAGAAACCTACAAACTCCAAATTATGTGTATATATGACCAAGTGCCTAGCTGGGCAGGCAGTCTCCACAAGTGCCTTGGAAGAGCAGAGAAGGAGGAGGGATCCTGGTAACAGAAGTCAGAAGTCATTCCAGGAAGGAAAGTTCTCATCTGGAGAAGGAAATGCTGACAGCAAGACTGACAGAACAGATTCAAGGGCTGAGAAAAGTGGAGTATATTTTATTAAGTGCCTGAAGGGTTCTGTCATTACCCATTCGTTAGCTTGTGATACTGTGGTGGCTTTGCATGTTGCTGTACTACTGAAGACTATGTCAGTCACTAGTATTTCAAGTACCCACAGGATTACCAATGATGGAAAAGTTTCAGCAGATTAACACAGACCAGGAAGAAAAGGCTGGTGATCTACTTCTGAAAGTTAGTCAATGAAGAGCTTATGGATCACAAAAGAACGTCTTCCAACTTCCTTGTTTTAAATATGTCATTAGGAGGTATCAATCACTGGAAGATGTCATGTTTAATGAAGTAGATGGCCTGTGAGGACAAAGGAGGCCCTTGGTGAAATGATTGGCACAATAGCCACAACACTGGACTAAAACATGACAGTCATCAGTAGGGTGATGCAGGACTGAGCAGTGTTTTGTTCTGTTGTACGTAAGGTCCCCATGAGCTGGAGTCTACTCAAAGGCATCTATCTATATATTTATCATCTATCTACCAATCTGTCTGTCTCTGCATCTGTCTGTCTACCTGTGTATCTCTCTATCCATTTATTTATCCATCCATTTGTCATCCACCACCCACCCACCACCCATCCATCCGTCATCTGTCTGTGTATCTAAAAGGGTCTGGAGGTGGCAGATCTCAGAAAAGGTCAGCAAAATTCTCCATCTGATGAAGGTATCAACTTATTAAGTGCAGCCTATAAGGCCTCTTGTGGGGGCAGGGAGAATGCAAGGGAGCCCAAAGTTTGTAGTAGAAACTTTCTTGACCAGGAGGAGTTCTGAGAGGCAGAGAAGGTAGTGGCTACACAGAAGTCCCACATTTTAAGGAAATAATCCATATGACAGCAAAAGAGGACGATCCTTTGAGCTTGTAAGCCTGAGAAGCTATCACCCCTCCATAAGGTCCTCCTGCTAATAGTCCAGAAAAGTCCACCTCATCTAAATATTAGTAACAAAAAGAAATGACCAAAGCTTTACAATTCAAATACAGATAAAAGGAAGGAAAAAAAAAACATTCCAACAGATGATGATGATACACCAGAAATATATTGCTCAAAGAAGATGGAAATTGTAACCCAAAATTCCATTATGAACTGAAAAATAAAACTTGGTGTGACATTTCAGCAGTGAAGGAAAGGCACACACACAACAATGCAAATACACTAAGAAAGGATGGCGGATAATAGGAGGATATGAATGGCAACAGGAAGACAAGTATAAAATAATAATACAAAACTAAAAATGCTCCCACTGTTCTGTCAATTCACTGTAGTGTGTGGCTTGTGTGTTGCTGTGATGCTTGAAGCTATGCTACTAGTGTTCAAACACCAGCAGGGGCACCCATGGTGGACAGGTTGAGTCAACCTTAATGGCATGGATGGAGTCAAATTTTCAAGAACTTCATCTGCTAATGTGGTATGACTCAAAAGGAGAAGAAACAGCTGCAAACATCTGTTAATACCTGGAACACAGACTACATGAAATATGACTCTAGGAAAATTAGAAATCGTCAAAAATAAAACAAAACACATAAACATCGATATCTGAGGCATTAGTGAGTTGAAATAGACTGGTATTGGCCATTTTTGAATTGGATGGCCATATGGTCCAGTTACTATGCTGAGAATTACAACTTGTGGAGGAATGGCATTGCACTCATCAGAAAGAGCTATCCTGAAGTGCAGTGCTATCACTGACAGGATAATATCCACATACCTACAAGAAAGACCAGTTAATACAACTGTTATTCAAATTTATGCACCAACCACTAAGACCAAAGATGAAGAAATTCAAGATTTTAACCAACTTATGTGGTCTGAAACTGATTGAATATACAGTCAGGATTCATTGATACTGGTGATTGGAATGCAAAAGTTGGAAGCAAGGAGGATCAGTAGGTGGAAAATATGGCCTTAGTAATACAATGATGCTGGTGACACATAACAGATTTTTGCAAGATCAAAGACTTTTTCACTGCAAATGCCTTTTTTTTGCCCACATAGAAGGCAGTTATATACATAGATCTCAACAGATGGAATATACAGGAATAAAATTGATTACATCTGTGGAAAGATATGATGGAAAAGCTCAATATCATCAGTCAGAATGAGGCTAGGTGTTGACTACAGAACAAACCATCAATTGCTTACATTCAAGTTCAAGTGGAAACTGAAGAAAATTAGAGCAAGTCCATGAGAGCCAAGTACACCCGTGGGTACAGCCCACCCAAGTTTAGAGACCCTCTCATGAATAAATTTGACTCATTGAACACTAATACTGAAGACCAGATGAGTTGTGGAATGACATCAAGGACAACATACATGAAGGAAGCAAGAGGACATTGAAAAGACAGAAAAGAAAGAAAAGACCAAAATGAATGTCAGAAGAGATGTTGAAGCTTGCTGTTAAATGCTGAGTAGTTAAAGCCAAAAGAAGAAACAATGAAGTAAAAGAGCTGAACAGAAGGGCTCAATGGGTGACTCGAGAAGACAAAGTAAAATATTATAATGGCATGTGCAAAGAAACAAGATAAAAATCCAGCTTGTTTCTCAAGCTGAAAGAACTGAAGAAAATATTCAAGCCTCAAGTTGCAATATTGAAGGATTTTACAGGGAAATTATTAAAAGACTTGGGAAGCATCAAAAGAAGACAGGGGTGGGGAGAAGATGGAAGGAATACATAGAGTCACTATACTGAAAATAATTGGTTGACCTTCTACCATTTCAGGAGATAGCACATGATTGGCAACTGATAGTACTGAAGGAAGAAGTTCAAGCTGCACTGAAGGCGTTGGCCAAAAATAAGCCTCTAGGAACTGACAGAATATCAACTGAGATGTTTCAACAAATGGGTGGTGCCCTGGAAGTGCTCCCTTGTCTGAGACAAGAAATTGAAAAGACAGCTACCTGGCCAACCAACTGGAAAAGATCCATATTTATGCCTATTCCCAAGAAAGCTGATCCAACCAAATTCCTAAATTATCAAACAATATCTTTAACATCATAAGCAAGTAAAATTTTGTTGAAGACCAGCCAAAAGTAACTGAAGCAGTATGCCTATAGGGAACAGCCAGAAATTCAAGCTGGATTCGGAAGAGAATGTGGTACCACAGTATCACTGCTGACGTCAGATGGATCCTGCCTGAGAGCAGAGAATACCAGAAAGATGTTTGCTTATACTTTAGACTTCACAAAGGCATTTGTGTAGATCATAACAAATTTTGGATACATTGTGAAAAATGAGAATTCCAGAACACTTAATTGTGCTCACGGAGAACTTGTACATGGATCAAAAGGCAGTTATTTGAACAGGACAAGGGAATACTGCATGGTTTAATGTCAGGAAAAGTGTGCATCGTGGTTGTATCTTTTCGTCATACATATTTAGACTGTATGCTGAGCAAATAATCCAGGAAGCTGGATTTTATGAAGAACAGGGCATCAAGATTTGAATCTGCGTAACTTGCATTATGCAGGTGACATAACCTTGCTTGCTGAAAGTGAAGAGGACTTAAAACACTTACCGAGGAAGATTAAGGATTACAGTCTTCAGTAGAGATTACAATTCAACATAAAAAAAACAAAAATCCTAACAGCTGAACCAATAAGCACATCATGATAAATGAGGAAAAGATTGAAGTTGTCACTTAAAGCACAATAATATACATATATTTTTAAATAAGATTGAAGTTGTCAAGGGTTTCATTTTACTTGGATCCTTAGTCAACAACCCTGGAAGCAACAATCATGAAATCAAATGATGCATTGCACTGGGCAAGTCTGCTGCAAAAGAACTCTCTAAAAAGATGAAAAGCAAAGATGTCACCTTGAAGTCTAAGGTGAACCTGACCCAAGCCATGGTATTTTCAATTGCCTCTTATGTATGGGAAAGCTGGATGATGAATATGGAAGACCAAAGAGAAATTGACTCTTTTTTGTGGTTTTGGAGAAGATTATTGAATATGCCATGGACCACCAAAAGTACAAATCCATCTGTTTTTGAAGACGTGTGATGAGAATGTTCCTTAGAAGCAAGGATGGTGACACTAGGTCTCACATGCTTTGGATACGTTATCAGGAGGGATCAGTTCTTGCACAAGGACATCATGCTTGGTAAGACAGAAGGTCAATGAAAAAGAGGACTATGCAAAGGCATAGTCAAGAAAACATCGGTAAGAATTTTTCTGGCATTCTCTGCTTTCAGCCAAGATCCACAGGACATCAGCAATGATATCCTTTGTCCCATGTCCTCTTTTGCATCTGGCTTGAATTTCTGACGGTTGTCTTTAGATATACTGCTGCAGCTACTTTTGAATGATCTTCAGCAAAATTTTACTTGTGTGTGATATTAATGATATTTTTTCAGTAATTTCCACATTTGGTTGGGTCGCATTTCTTGAGAACAGACATAAATATGGATCTCTTCCAGTCGGCTGGTCAGGTAGCTATCATCCAAATTCTTGGCATAGAGGAGTGAACACTTCCAGTGCTGCATCTGTTTGTTGAAACAGATCAGTTGATATTTGTCAATTCCTGGAGCCTTGTGTCTTGACAATGCCTGCAATGTAGCTTTGACTTCTTCAGTACCATCAGTTGCCAATCATATGCTACCTCTTGAAATAGTTGAACGTCAATCAGTTCTTTTTGGTATAAAGACCTGTGTGTATTCCTTTTGTCTTCTTTTTGTGCTTCCTGTGTCATTTATTTTCCCTATAGAATTTTTACTTCTGCAACTCAAGGCTTGGATGTTTTTCTTCAGTTCTTTCAGCCTGAGAAATGCTAAGCATATTCTTCCTTTTCGGTTTTCTGTCTCCAGCTCTTCACACATGTTGTTATAATACTTCGTTTTCTCGAGCTGCCCTTTTAAATCTTCTGTTTAGTTCTTTCACTTCATCATGTCTTCCTTTTGCTTTAGCTAATCAATGTTCAAGAGCAAGTTTCAGAGTTTCTTCTGACACCCAATTAATTTTTTTTCTTTCTTGTCTTTTTAATGACCTCTCATTTTCTTCACATATGATGTCTTGCCACAACTTGTCTGTTCTTCAGTCATTTATGTTAAATGTGTTAAATCTATTCCAGTGCCGGCCTGTAAACTCCAGTGGGATTTACTGAAGGGCATACTTTGATTCTCAATCAGATAGTGTTCTGCTGCCATTCATGATGTTTCACTGATGAATTCTTTTCTGAAGTAGACTTTCTTAGTCCGGAAGTTCAGCTGAAACCTCTCTACCATGGTGACTCTCTCTGCTGGTATCTGAATATTGGTGACTTAGTTTCTAGTATTGCAGCACCATACAAGCCCCCACAGTATGACAAACTGACAGACAAGTAGGGGAGCCAAAGATTGGACGGTCTATAGAACAAACAATAACACTTGTGAGAAACATGCTTCTTAGTTTATCACGTGAGGTATATACGAGCAAACGGGCAACACCTGCCCAACAGCAACAACAAGAATGCAGGAGAGGACAAGAAAAACCAATGTATGGTAATGGGGAGTTGGTGCATGGAATGGGAGACTGTTGATGCATTGTGGAAATAGCAACCGACATCACAAAACAATTTGTGTATAAATTGTTGAATGATAAAATAATTTGTTCTATAAAGTTTCACCTAAAGCACAAGCCAGAAAAAAGAAATGAGAAAATTATAACAAATGAGCCCAAAATAAGGAACACTAAAAGAATGAAAGAGAAAATGATACAGACGACCAGCAAAGAAGATCCAACAAAGCACCGAGGAAGAGAAGGAAAATAAAGGAACACAAATACTTAAAACTATAATTATAATTCAGTTAGGTAAAGGGAGTGACAGCATGCAGTAGAAAACACGTTAGTGTAACTGACTATACTATAAGCTAAAAGATTTTCTAAATTTGACCCAACATTTCAAAAGACAGAGTAGCAGGGACAGGGGCTTGTGGACCGTGTTTTCAGGGGACATTCAGGTCAATAGGCATAGCTAATCTTTTTCTAAGAGAGTGTTCTGTACCTCAAGTTGGTGAATGGTGTCCAAGGTCTTAAAAGCCAGCAAGTTGGTATCTGAGGAACATCAACTTGTCCCAACCCACATCAAACAGATGACGGCTGAGAATATCAAAGACAAAGACATGAGCCCAGGAGACAGAAGAACCCATATGGCTGGGAGACTACATCAGCAGGAAATCAGGAGAACCAGATGGTGCCAGACCTAATAGGGAACACAATGCAGAGTCCCTGACATGGCATGAGAGAAAGGGGCATGCAGATCTAGAACTCTACTGAAAGACCAGTCTTGATGGTCCAACAACCTTGAGGATCCCCTGGGAACATGGCTACTATACTTGCCGCTAGCCCAGAGCTGCAACCAGTACTGAAGCCAACACTTTGGACAAAGAATAGACTGTACCTGGGGACAGAGTGATGCACGTGTTGTATGTACTTTATGGTTTAATATGTATATGAAGCTCGCCTACTGGTTTCTTTTTAAAGGAGAGAGGAAAGGGTGGAGAGGAGGCAACAAGTGTTGGTTGAGTGAGTACTGAAAGTGAAGAGTGGAAGAGTGTGCTGTCATCGGGTGAGGAGAGCAGATAGAGTTACAGAAAGGCAGGTGCTTGGGGTTTTATACAGCAAATTGACTTAGATTATAAACTCACAATCACGATAAGAAAACTATAATTATATGGTCAATGGTGAACATGATGAATGCATTCAATGTCACTGCACTGTACACATGAAGACTATTGAAATGGCAAATGTTTTGTTACTTGCATATTTACCACAATAAAAAAGTTGGAAAGATATAATCAAAACTTTCCTGAAATAAATGGAGACTTGAATTTACATACTGAAACCTCTTGACTTTATGTAATAAAACTATGTACTCTATTCATGGGGAAGTTGACCCCGAATGGTTGACTTCGAGATACAGTCTAGAAAATTATTGTTTAAGCATTATCATTAGCTCATGCAAGCATTAAAAAAGAAAATTCATTTTAAGGGAAAGAAAATCAGATTGTCTTGAGACCAATCCGTGGCAACATTCGATGCCAAGAAGAAGGGAAAGAACACCTACAAGATACATGAGGAAAGAAACTATGAGTCAAAGATTTGGTGAAGTGGTTAAAGCACTCAGCTGCTAACCTAAAAGCTGAAGGTTTAAATGCATAGCAGCTTTTCTGGAGAACTGTGTAGAGCCCTACTCTGGTAAAGATTTTTTTTAAAAAAACAAAAACAAAAACACCACTGCCATCAGGTTGACTGTGACTCACAATGACCCTACAGGACAGACTAGAACTGCCACATGAGATTTTGAAGACTATAATCTTGATGTAAGCAGACTGCCACATCTTTCTCTTGTGGAGTGGAGAGCCTTGGAAATCTTATGGAGCAGTTCCACTCTGTCTTATAGGGTCACTGTGAGTAGGACTGAACTTGATGGCAACAGGTTTGGTTTGGTTTTAATGCTGTCCTTCAAGTATGAAGGCTACGAATGGTTTAGAACATGAAACAGATCAATGTTGTCAACACTAGTTTTTGAAGGGGAAACTAACTAGTGGGTAATGAACTCCAGTTAATTAGGAGGTGAATGAGAAAACTGCAGAAAAGGATGAGGAGATAACGCCTCTAGAACAATACAGACTAGAAGGGATGATATCAAGGATCAATGTCCTGCTCTTGGTTTTAAAGAGAAATGCTTTTTGTGTTATATACACACACACAATGACATATGTGTATATATATATGTGTTAAATGTGTAATATTGCTATAACTTTAGGAAATAGGAGAGAAGTGGAAATGGAGGAGAAAGAGGATGAGAGGAACGAGATGGTGAGGAGATGTATAGAGGAAAAATGTGACGAAAGATGAGAGAGATGGGGAAGAGAAAGGAAAAAGATGCAGAACGATACTGTGCCAGGCACATGGGAGGTGTTCACTTTGTATTTGTTGAATGAATGAAAAAATGAAAGAGCAAATGTGCATGTCTATGTGTGTGTAGAGAAAGAGACAGTGAGACAGGGAGAGATGTGTATGTAGAGATGGGTAGAGAGATAATGGGCTGTGGGTAGAGAGATGGGGAAGAAACTAGTGGTATGAATAAGATAGTGATACAAAAAGAGATATGGAAAGAAACATGGAGGATATAAAAGAGAGATAAGGAAAGATGAAGACAGGGCATCTGACACACAGAGGACACTTGATGAAAGTGAGGTTGATTGGATGGATGAGACCTACTGTGCAGGGTGGAAGGGGTAGAATGGATATCGAGAAGAAATCACAAGATCCATCAAAAAAGCAATTGTACTCATTTCATCTTGAGATGATCAGGGCCTTCACTGGTAGGAATGAAGAGGTGAGAAAGATACCAGAGATATTTCAGAGAGAGAATGGTAAGGACTTGGAGATTGTTTTGATGGATGAATTGAGACAGAAATTAGAACTGGATGGATCCTAGGTGTTTGTATTAATCTACAAAGTGAATCATGTTTCCATTTAATAAAATAGGGTCTATTGGAAGTGACTGGGTTGGAAGGACAATAGTAATCTTGAGATGCCCATGAAACATTCAGAGGGTGATATCTTGAGGCAGTTTAGTTGGGTATTCTGAACCCAAATCTCAAGAAAGGGGTTTTGGGTAAAGATGAAGAGTGGAGAATCAACAGAGAATTATCTATTGCCATTGATTTGAATCTAACTCATAGCAACCCTATAGGACAGGGTAGAACTTCCCCACAGGTATCCAGGGCTGTGATCTTCAGGGAAGCAGACTGCCACTTCTTTTTCCTCTGCAGCCACTTGTGTGTTCAAACTGCCCACCTTTTGGTTAGCAGCCAAGCATTTAATTGCTGTGCCCCTAGGGCTCCTCAACAGCTAATGGCAGTTGTTAAAACTGCATGTGACAGGATCGTCCAGGTAAGCACATGGTAGATAACTTGAAATTTGTTGAAAGAAAGTGGGAGAAACGACCTAAAAGTCCTCCAACAGGAAAGTAGTGTGAAAATAACAGTGTAGGGTACAGCAGGCTGGAGGAGGGAAGATGGAGGACTCAGGCCTGATTGCATTTATTTTCCCTAAGAAAGAGGAATTAATGATTTCAAACTGAAACAGCTACCAGGATGACAAGATCCAAGGTGCTGGTCATACACAGTCAAGGTGAAGGCTGGAGTGGAAATGGTGAAGGAACCTTGAAATTAGGGTGTTGAAAAGTCATTTGTGAAACTTGTACAAGAATATTCATAGCAGATTCATTCATGATAGCCAAAAATTAGAAACAGTGTGAATCATCAGGTGAATGGAGAAGCAGGTTGTGATACATCTATACAGTGGAATACCACTTAGCAATAAAAAAGAACAAACTACTAATATATACAATGATATGCATGAATCTCACGTTAACACAGAGTAAAAGAAACCAGGAGCAAGAGTATACACTATATAATTTCATCTATATGAAGTTTAAAAACAGATAAAGCTAATCTGCTAGTTACCAGTTACCATCAAGTCTGTTCTGACTTGTCTCAGTGGAGATCCGCTCCATAGGCTTTTCAGTGACTACTTTTTCTAAAGTAGATTGCCAGGCCTTTCTTCCATGGTGCCTCTGAGTGTACTCTAGCTTCCAGTCTTTAGATTAGCAGCTGATCATGTTTGCATCACCTGGGGACTCCAGAGTTATTGATCACTTCCCCCAAACCAAACAAGCCAGTTGCCATCAAGATGATTCTGACTCATGGTGACCCCATGTGTTGCAGAGTAGAGCTGCACTCCATAGGGGTTTCATGGCTGTTACCTTCTGGAAGCAAATCACTAAGCTTTTCTTCTGGGGTGCCTCGGTGGGATTGAACAGCCAACCCTTCTGTTAGTAGCTCAGTGCTTAACCATTTGTACCACACAGGAACTCCAGAGTTATTGAAAACCCACCAAAACCAAACCAATTGCCATAGAGTCGATTTCAACTCATAGCAATCCTATCAGACAGGTAGAACTGCCCCATAGAGTTTTCACAGACTGCCTGGCAGATTGCAACTGCCAACCTTGATAGTTAGCAGCTGTAGCACTTAACTGCCTCGCAACTAGGGTTCCTGAATTATTGAAAGGGGTCATTAAATCCATATACATTTCAGGATTCATTCTAGAAAGACTAAGAAGATCTCCAACTACTATATATTCAGGATCCACAGCACTTTTGGATATTACTAATGGGGTTAGTTAGAACAAAGAGGTAGGGGAGAGCAAGTAGGAAAGTCTTGAGTCCAGCTGTGGCTATATAATCAGTCATGCTAGCCAAGGATGGGGAGGAACCGGGGCCTATCATACACTGAGTACCTGGTACAGTGGAGTTGGGAAGTTTCCTAGTGACAGTTTACTTGTGAGAAACCGTAAGTAGTGGAGCCCGAGCCCAGATAGACTGGTTTGACTTCTATACCACATTGCCCTGGGCCGTGGAATAGTCCCCATGGCTGAGTGCACCCCTGTCCAGGTACCAGGTTTTACCTTCAAGCCTGCTTCCCATTCTGCTTCCTCCTCCCTCCCAGTGGCAGTGGCCCCTCCTGTCTCTCCAAACCATGAGCTTCTCAAAGCTGAAGCAGAGGAGTCAACTTTCCTCACATTGACTCTCGAGTACAGACGGGGTGTCTCCAAAAAGAAACAGGGAGAGAGGAGAAGCTGAGGAAGGGCTGGAGTTACGACCTAGTTTGGGCAAGTTGCCTATGGGTGCCTCTAAACCGAAACCAAACCCACTCCTGTTAAATCGATTTTGACTCATCGGAACCCGATAGAACAGGATAGACCTTTCCCATAGATTTGCGAGGAGCGCTTGGTGGATTTGAACTGCTGAGCTTTTGGTTAGCAGTCATAGTACTTAACCACTACACCGCGAGGGTTTCCGTTGGTGCCTATGAAGACCCTCGTACCCTATGACCAGCAGGGGGCAGCCCATGCTTTGCTAGAGCACCTTGGTCTCACCCCCTGAAGTTTCAGGGTTCTGACAGCAGCCGCGGGGCTCACGTGTGTGTGTGTGTGTGCGTGTGTGTATGCGTGCGGGTGCGCATGTGTGCGTGTGGGGGGCGGCAGTTAACTCATTAATCCATTGCCATGCAGTCTATTCCGATTCATAGCGACCTTACAGGACAAACTACCTTATAGGGTTCCCAAGGCTGTAAATCTTTACGAAGCAAACTACTACATTTTTCTCCCCAGAACAGCTGATGGATTTGAACCGCTGATCCACCGGTTAGTGGGCAAGCACATTTAACCACTGCAGCCCCAGGGCTCCTGAGATGGTAGTTAGAGGGGGCCTTTGGCCCTGAGCGCAAGTCCAAAGGAGTCCCAGACAAGGCCGGTCGGCGAATCCCGTTAGCCCTTCCTTTGCCTCCCCCACGAGGTGAGGCCTGTTGGAGTGTGGGGTGCAAATTTAGAGAGTTGGATTGGGGGCTTGTTATCCGCGCTACGCCTCTGCCTGGGCTGGCTGAGCGAGAATGGCTGAGGATTAGGTGGCATGTTGTGGTTTTCTGGGTGGCTTGTTGTTAGGTGCCCGTCCAGTTGATACGTCTTCACAGCGACGGTATAGGACAGAGTTGAAGCTGCCCCATAGCGTTTCCTAGGTTGAAATATTTACACAAGCAGATCACCAAGTCCTTTCTCCTGTTGAGAGGCTAGGAGATTTCAGATTAGCAGTTGAGCGTTTAACCGTTGCGCCACCAAGGCTCCTTTTAGCTGACTTAAAAATAAAACCAAACCTGTTGTCGTGGAGTTGATTCCAACTCGTAATGACACTACAGGACAGGGTAGAACTGTCCCCATAGAGTTTCTAGTGAATGCCTCACGGATTTGAACTGCCTGCCTTTTGGTTAGCAGCCCCAGCACTTAACCACGATGTCACCAAGTTGCTTAGAAAGGTTAAATAATTTGTTCAATATCATAAAACTGAAATTTTTTTTTAAAAAAAGATTATATAACTAGTTACTGGGGAGTTTCAAACTAATGCAGCCTGAAAGGATGTATCATGAAACAATTAGAAGCACAGACACAAAGAAAAAAAAAAGTATTTCCATAAAGGGGTAAAAAAAGAAAGTGTGTGGCAAGGGCTGGCCACATGTCTCACTCACTGTATTACATGCGATTATTGTTTTCTATGTGTTGCATAAGTGGAAACCTTAGTTACGTAGTGGTTAGTGCTGTGGCTGCTAACCAAAAGGTAGGCAGTTTGAATCTACCAAGTGCTCCTTGGAAACTCGATGGACCAGTTCTACCCTGTCCTATAGGGTAGCTATGAGTAGGAATCAGCTCGAGATGACAGTGGGTTTCGGGTTTTTTATGTGTTGCATAACCTCAAGGAGGTGTGTGAATATGTGGTACACTCATGTGCTAATCCCTGTATTACCATGGAGTTACATGCAAGACATCTTTGTGCCTTTAACATTCACTACATTTCATGTAATGGGAAGTTAGTAGGTTCTCAATAAACGATAGTTAAATGGTGAATAAAATAATAAATGAATCAATTTCCCAATGGGTAATGTGTCCTTCTGGAATGCACTAGATAAAGCAGACTTCTGCTGGGGGTGTGTTCCTTTAACAGAGGTCTGAATATGAATCTGTACAAACTTCTCCATCATCTGCACTCATCTTGCCAAAACACCCGAGTCAACACAATCTATGTAAATACAGCTTCCAGACCAAGTTCCCAGCCACTTCCTCCACTGCCTCTTTAAGCCCAGTCAGCTTACTTCCCCTGCTCCCCTTCTCTATATGAATTCTGAAACAGCCCGGTAGAAGGGATGAACTTCAAGGAAATGGATGGGCAAACTTGGGCACCGATGGCCAGTGGGAAGGGGAAGTAAGGTTAGCTTCAGGGTCCAGAAGGGCTCCCGGAGGCTTATTCCGGGTAAAAGGCTGGCCTTCTTGGGCCTTCTTGAACCTCAGAAGAAGGGCAGAACTACATCAAAAGTGGGGAGGAACCACATCCTGGTCTCATCCCCCCCCCCCACTCTTGCCTTTCAACCCATCCACCCTTTCCTTACTGGGCATCTGAGCCCCACCCTGCCCCTCATACAGAAGAAACCTGCGGCTTGTGCCTCCCAGACACCCAGATATCTTCGTCAGCAGCACCTCTCTCCTCAGGGAGATGTGCCATACTGTTGCTGCTTGAGGTCCCGGGTGGTTGAGGTCCTTGGCGAGTGATGTGAGTGTTCTGTGTCATAGGAAGCTCCCCACCCCCATTGGTGACCAAAGATCTGGCCTCAAGTAGTGGGTTGCTCCTCCTCCACCCAGACCTCACTGCTGAGGTCGCCTTCACCAACCCAGCCACCCACTGACATGGCCTGGACGCTGATGCTCATCTTTGTCATGGTCCATCCAGGTGACAGGGCTTTGGAGGAGTGTGAAGCTGGGAGTGGGGGCAGGGAGGCTGGATACATTGATGCGCAAGGCTTGGGGGTTAGAGGCTGCTGAGCATTGAGCCCTGTGAGGATTGAATAGGAAAAGGGAGTGGAGGCTGATGGAGTCCTCTGTAAAGCTGACATCCGGGGGACACCCCCAGTTGACAGCTCCCTGCCTGCCTCACGCTGAATTTCTCTGTCTCCTGGCTGATAAAAAGAGTTATCTGCACTTTGCTCCCAGATCTATTTTCTTCTCAGCCTCCTTTCTGAAAAAGTTGTAAAGACCAGTAAAAACACATAAAGGAAGGAACCAGTTTTAATTTGATGAGTTTAATAAGCTAATTAGATGAGACTTACTAGCTAGGGTCTAGATATATAATCAGGAGTTTGGGAAATCTCATTAAAAGTAAAATAAGTTTCTTAATGATACTGATTTGAATTAATCAGAGAGACTTTAACTATCAGAAATATGAATTAACTAGGCTCAGTGCCTCTTGAAGTGTGACTTCAAATTAGCAGCTTCAGCATCACTTGGGACCCTTGCTAAAACCTCAGGGAATAGGGCCCAGGAAGCCAAACAAATCTTCCAGGTGATTGTGATACAAATTCAGGTTTCAGAGACATGGAAAAAGAAGAATGACTAGTGAATTTCACTAATGAGGGAATGTGATGAGTACTTTCAATCACTGGTCTAGTTTACCATTACGTGTGAATTCATTAGGGCTCTCAACCAATTACAGCCATGGGAGATTTAGTTTAATTAGTTAATACTCTTCAGCAAAGAGTATTAACCAAAAATCATATTGAGAAGTGTCATCAATACTAGACTAATACCTGAAGTAATGTAATTAATGATGTTAGTTAACAAGACAGTCCTTCATCAGTGAGGTTCAGTCTGACTGTGGCAGGTTAAGTTTCAGCAAGACAAGTTACTCCTGAATGTAGCTGGACAGTGATGGGGGGAGAGTGGGAATGGGATTTGGTAAGGAAAACAATTTGAGAAACTATTTACCAAGCTGGGTTAAAAAATTAGATTGGTAAAGAGGAGACTGTTGAATGAGGCAGGTTTATCATCCAAAGTGCTTGTCCTTGTGTGCCTGCTATGGTGGGACAATTAGATATTTGATTCCAAGCTGTCTCATCTTTTTCATGTTCATGTAACTGAAGAGGTATTTCTCTGGATCTTCTCTCTGCCCCGGAGGATCTTGTGTTCTCTGGGTGATTCAGCCTCCTGAGATCCGGACCAAGGAAGGCACCACCACCTCCCTGCCTTGCTTCTTCAATGCCAGCCAGGGGAAACCAGCCATTGGCTCTGTCATGTGGTACCGGGACAAGGTGGCCCCTGGGAAGGAGGTGACGAACACAACACCAGAGTTCCAGGGCCGCCTGGTCCCCCTCGGCTCCACCCGCTTCCTCTGTGACCACCAGGCTGAGTTGCTCATACGGGACATCCAAGCCAATGACTCTGGAGTCTATCTGTGCAGGGTGGAGGTGCTGGGCCTGGGCATCGGCACAGGGAATGGGACTCTGCTGGTGGTGGAGAAAGGTGAGGTGCTGGAAGGTGGACTTCTGTGGTTGGAGCTCATAGTTGGCAATGTCCCTGGAAGTAGAAAGTCCTTCCCAGAGGCCCCCTGCCCCTGCCAGAGCCTGTGCGTTACTCTTTCCCCCTTTACCAAGCCCTTTCCTCTCCACTACCCCACATTCAGGACTGTCTCAGCTGCAGGCCAGCACCATCCTCCACCTCCTCCTTCGGGCTGGATTCTATGCCTTCAGTTTGCTATGTGTGGCCATGGGCAGCACCATCTATTACCAAGGCAAACGTGAGTAATGGCAGCAGGGACAAAGGCAGAGGAGGTGAGAGGGACGGTAAGAGGACTGGGCAGAGGCAGAGGCCAAGAAGACCAAGAGGCTGTAGTGTTAAGGTGTACTCGTGGTCTCTCCCACCAGGCCCCCGTCCAATGAGAACAGCCTGCCACCCCCTGGATGGCCTCTGAGGAGTGAGTCCAGACCCATGATTCCCAGCCCTTTTGAAGGGACTCCAATAAATCCCTTTCTGCTCTACCAATGACTCCCCCTCTTCAGTCTCATCAGTTTTTCTCTCCAATCTCCAGGGCCACCACTATGTCCCTTTCCAGGGTGTCCAGGCTCTTATCTATTCCTTCCACCAAGTACAGAACATAAAGGCCCAAGAGGATGCTTCCCTAAGTTGGGCCCGAAGTCCCCTCAACATAGTAACTTTTCTGAGGTCTTGGGGGCTGAGGCAGATTCTCTTGAGGTGTGGCGATTATGGCATCTGTTATTCCTACTTGTGGACAACCTCAGTCTGGCCAGGTCCACAGAAAAACATTCTTTCATGGCCTTTAGGGGAGCTTGGTGTTTTAGTCAGCTAGGACCTCTCTAACAGAAATACCACAGACTGGATGGCTTTAACAAAGGAAGGTTTATTCTTACACAGTCTGGTAGGCTACAAGTCCATATTCAGGGTGTCCGCTCCAGGAGACTGCTTTCCCCTTGTCGGCTCAGGAAGAAAGTCCGGTGTTGCATCAGTCTTTGTCCAGGGAGCATCTTGGCACTAAACCTCAGATCTGAAGGACGGGCTCTTCTACCAGTGCTGCTTTCTTGATGGTACCAGGTTCCCAACTCTGTTTGCTCCTCTTTCTTTTACCTCTTGTAGGTTCAAAGAATTAAGGGTGGGGCAGGCCATACTCCAGGGAAACTCCCTTTTCAGTGGAGCAGGGAGGTGATCTTATGAAAGGATTTTCCATCCCACCCTAATCTTTTAACATACAGCATAGGAAAACCACAAAATGGAGGACAGTCACAAGATACTGGGAATTGTGGCCCAGCCACATGGCAACACATATTTTGGGGGGTACACAATTCAATCCATGACACTTGGGTTGTCGAATGCCCGCCTTGATCCAATAAATCACCACTTGGCTCCAGAGTAAGTGGGAATGTGGTGGTGTTAAGCCACTTAAGTTTTGACTGTGGTCCTTTTCAATGGGGGCTTGAGATGGGCAGAGAAGCCTGAGACAAGAAGGCGGGTAGACCACAGTCTTTATTGTGTAAACCACAAGATAAACCTGTCCACCCACTGAAGTTCAGGGAGGTGTCTGGGGATGCTCAGGTTGGTTTTTTTTTGGCAATGCAGGCATAGTCAGCACTGGGGTTTTCCTTGGCATCCTCCCCCTCTGGCTCGCCGTGGTGGGACCCTTCTGCACTGCTTGGCCCTGGCAGTCTCTGCAGAGATGCATAGTGGAGCTCCTCCTCTGAGGGCAGGGCCTGGGGTGACACAGAGGGGCTGACATGAGGACTAGGCACAGTGGGGCAGGCACAGGAAGGGGCCTCCCTCCCTTCCTTCCTGATGGGTTTCTGCCTCCCCTCCCTTGTCTTATCTCACTGAAAACTGGTCCACTTCCCCTGCTCTGATCTCTTCCTGCACACTCCTCTTTCCTCCCCTTCATCTGCCCCTTTAAGCCCTCCTTTTTCTCTCTTTGCCCTTTTTCCTTCAGTCTCTTTCCTTCTCTATTTTCTCCCTTTCTCATTTTTCTCTCTTTTCCTTTTTCTCTCCGTTTTTCTCTTTTAGTTTTCTGTTTCTCGCCTCGTTTGTCTGTTTGCACATCTCCCTTTTTTTCTTTCAGTTTGCTCTTGTGTTTACACCATTTCTTTACTCCTCCTCCTCTTATTTCTCTCTGCCTCTCTCTTTCCTTTTCTCTACCTCTCTCGTTCTCCTACTTGGCCTCTCTTGGCTCCCACCCCTCTGCTCAGCCATCAACCCCGCCTTGTCCTCCCATCACCCACTTGGGCTCCCCCTTGAGCTCCCCCTTGCCCTCCCACTTCCCTGCCCCAGACTCACCCCTCTCCTCTCCAGCCTCTTTACTGGAAGGAAAAGAAGAAGTTCAGCCTGTTGTTGTTAGGGGCTGTCCCAGACTTCCTACTCTGCGTTCCCTGACCCTCTCCTTTGGGGGTGTGTCTTTCAGGGGCCAAGTTCCCATCCCAGCACGGGGAGGCTGTGATCAGGTGGGTGTTTCCTCACCTGGCTTCCCTGTGGTTCCCATGAGTGAATTCTTTGCCTCTTTCTTTGGGCACTCTTCCCTCATCTCTCACACCCAACTCCCACCACCCTCTTTAACTAGGGCCTGTGTGGCCAGTGGAGACTGTATGGGAAAGGAGAAGGAAAGGTCTTGGGAGGGGATGTTGCTGTGAGGTGGTGAAAAGGGGAGGTGAGGGTGGGACTCACCTCTCCGATGGATCCAACACAGGCAGGTGGACAGAATGATGACGAGCAGCAGCAGGAGTAGGACCCCTCCCAGTGTCCCATATGTGTAAATACAGAGCTGCTGTGGGGGAAATGGGCAGGGGTGAGCCAGTTCTCTCTAGCTCGCCCATCCTCCTGGCTGGTCATAGATATCCCAGTCCCCTTCTCCAGCAGTTTTATAGGCAGAGTCTCCCCTGAGAGGTTCTTTACCCGAGACCACTTTCTCTCACCTTCTACCAGAGGTCCCATCCCTCATCCATACCTCGCCTTGAATTTGAGACTACCCACCCTCAGAGGCATCCTCTGCAGCCCCTGCTGTCTCTGAGCCCTCACTGGGAAGTCCCTTGGCTCCTGCACCAGCTGGTCCTGACCACTTCCCCGGACCACTGAACACCACTCTTCACTCATTGTTCCCTGTAATCCACAAACCTCCCTGTCCAGAAAGGGAGGGTGCCTCACCTCTGAGTCCTGTGAGCATCCCATCGTCTGCTCTCACTATGCTGAGAACTGAGGACTGGCCTGGAGGTCAGGAAATCTAGCCCCAGCTCTTAGGCAAGTCAGGTGCCTCAAGTTCCTCATCTGTAAAGTGAAAAGGCCGTCTGTTACAACTGCTTCCAGGCTGAGAAGCCTCGCCAGTGCCAGCTCTGAACTAGGCACTTTTTGTCTGTCACTGCTCATTTCTTCGATGCGTTAGGGGATCATGGTGCCCGTTTCCCAGCTGCGGAACCTAAGTGTTATGGTTTGAATGATGTTTCTCTAGAATATGTGTTCTAAATCTCAATCTCTATGCCTGTGGTTATAATCCCATATGAGAATGTGTTGCCTTTGTTATGTTAATGGTTAGGATTAGTATAGGATGTTTTTTGAGTCAAATCTCTTTTGAGATATAAATGAGATGAAACAAGAAAATAATTAAAAAAGAAAATAGAGAGAGATGGGGTTACACTGATGCCAAGACACATGAAGATCTCCAAGGAAGCAGGAAGAAGCGAAAGAGACAAGGACCTCACTCCAGAGCTGACATTAGAGACAAAGCCTTCCCCACAGAGATGGCCCTCTGGATTTGGGCTTCTAGCCTCTTGAACTGTGAAAAAATAAATTCTGTTTGTTAAAGCCATCTACCTCTGGCATTTTTGTTATAGCAGCACTAGATGACTAAGACACTAAGGCTCAAACCACTAATTTTTACAAAGACACCTAGGCCGGCAGTGGCAGAATGGGATGTGGTTCAAGGTCAGCTCTGTCTAGCTCCAGAGCCCACTCTTTTCCTTCTGCCCCAGGCTGACTGGGTGGTTTGAAAGGGTCTCTCCTGTGTTGGTTAGTTCTAGGCTTGGGGGAGGGGCTGACCAAGGAGGAACAGCCGGGGCCTGGAGTGGGTGTAGGAGCCAGCAGAAAAATAAAGAAGGCAGTTCCTTGCAGCTGAGGCTGCCTCCTCAGCCTCAGGGCAAGTGCAACTCACAGGGGGCGCTACTTGGCATGAGTGGAAAGCTGCTCCTCCTGGATAGACAGAGCTGGGGCTGAAGTGGGGCATGAGAGACCGTTTAGGGCCCCATAACTTCCCTTCAGGCATTTCCTGTCCTCCAACCACTGGTTTCTGTTTGAGAGCAAAGAGGGGGCTGTTGACTTCACCCCAGAGCCAGATGCACTGACCAAAGAGTCTAGAAACTGAGACCCTCCAGGGTTCAAGACGAATGCTTGGGGTGGTGGGTGGGTTGCAGAGGCAGGCAGAAGAAGCACAGCTGACAGGCAGAGCCAAAGGCAGACATGGGAAGTGGTGGGGACAACGGTAGGTTATTTCTAATCACTTTTGGGAGCAGAGACGCAGGGGCTAGAGAAAATTCCTTATTCTTGGACTCAAACCAGCAAACAAAGCCACTGCTGTTGAGTTGATTCCAACTCTTAGGGACCCTATAGATACAGTGGGACTGCTCCATAGAGTTTCCCAGGAGCATCTGGTAGATTTGGACTGCTGACCTTCTGGTTAGCAGCTGTAGCACTTAATTCCCACGGTTTCTCTCCCTACCCCCACCTAGCCTCACCTGACTCTGGGGCATGAGGGTCCTTCCTTGCACAGTCATTCTCCCACCACCAGCACTGGAGGCTGTGTATAGTCCCGGCTTACCCAAAGCCTGTGGCCAGCAGGATGGACAGACTCCAGAGTGACCAGAGCTTCCTGTGTGGAGAGAAGTTGCCGTCTCAGACATTCCTGCCCCTTCTCTGGCTTTAACTTCTTCCCCAACATTCTAAGAGAGGAACTCAAACTTTGAGGGTTAAGATTGCTACAACTTTCCTTTCAGACTTGTAAGACGTTAACTAGGTCTATAATTCCCCTCACTTCCTACCAGCCCAGCTGGTAAATATACACTTCCAGGAAGCCTTCCTTGGTTAACTTTTCA
The DNA here is from genome assembly GCA_028571685.1 of Heterohyrax brucei. Lineage (NCBI taxonomy): Eukaryota > Metazoa > Chordata > Mammalia > Hyracoidea > Procaviidae > Heterohyrax > Heterohyrax brucei. The sequence goes on along the minus strand of CM053144.1, from coordinate 49,657,017 downwards.
CAATTACCCAGTTAAAATAAAATTAATATTAAGCCTAAAATAGAAGTGGATTGAAGTTTACTTAATACACGATCTGCAAATCAGGGCAACATGTCTGACTGGAGAGTCAAAACGTCCCAGAGAGTCAAGATCCTTGACAGATTTTTACACTCCAACTTGTTACTAGTAGTTTTTATTCGTTGTCATGGAAACAGGGCTAGAACAAAGTATACAAAATAACTTGTGGACATGCAGGGTCCCATACAACATTTTCTCCACAAACAATTTAAGTAATTGATGACTGACCTTGAAACATAGCTTCTAGTATGATCTTTGGAACTGCTGTTATCAAATTGACTACACATAAATAAATTTTTTTCTTCAAATCAGATATATATATATTTTATTGTAATTGAGTGACAGTGTACAATCCAATTTAAATTTGCATGCCTGCCTATCTGTAGCTCCTTCTGCATTCCTTGCCCGGTGACAGCACACTCTTCCTTTCTGTTCTATACATGTCGAATCCTCTTAACAATCTCCTGTCCCCTCCTCTCCACCCTCTCCACTCCCCTCCAGTAAGAGGCCAGTAGGATGACATCGTATAGAGGCAGAGAACCATAAAGTGCACACATGATATGGTTACTCTGTGTCCCTGAGTCCAGCCCATTCCTGTCTGAAGAGTTGACCTCAGTAATAATTAATGATCAAAGGCAGCATCATGACATAGAGAATTTTTTGAAAGAACACAATGCTCAGGGCAAACATTCTTTATAAATTAAATTGAACTATTGTTTGGTTGGAAACCCTGGTGGAGTAGTGGTTAAGTGCTATAGCTGCTAACAAAAAGATTGGCAGTTTGAATCCAACAGGTGCTCATTGGAAACTCTATGGGGCAGTTCTACTCTGTCCCTTAGGATTGCTATGAGTCAGAATTCACAGCAATTTTTTTTTTATTGTTTGGTTTACTAGGTGACCTGGTGGCAGAATGGCTAAGCACTCAGCTGCTAAAGGAAAGATATGAATCCACTGGCTGCATCGTAGGGGGAATACATGGCCATCTGACTCTGTAAAGATTTACAGCCTTGGAAACCCTGTGGTGCATTGCAGTTCTGTTCTGTCCAACAGGGTCACTACGAGTTGAAATTGACTAGACATCAGTGGTTTTCTTCTTCTTTTTTTTAATGTTTGGCTTAAAGATGACTTTAAGGCAGCAGTTTTAGTTTAAAGTTTAAAGACCCTCTGAGGGTGATGTTTCGGGATACATCATTTTAACCTCATGGCTCCAGAAACAACTTGGGATTTCATGAGCATTTAGAATTCTGTTCCTCAACCCTTAAAATGCAAATACCAAGAATTCATAAACTTGGCACATGTATGTGGGTATATACATCCCAGATCTCACATCAGACTCGGAGTTCTGGCAGATTTGGGATAACTTGCCTGGTGTTGTGGGGCTATATGCAGCAGAGTGCTTGGCTAGCTGATTAACAAATAGAACACCCAAAGGCAGCAAAACTAGTTCTATATAAACACTGCTGATGGGCCTAGGACAGAAAGTTAACGAGTTGTTGCTTGGAAAAGACGAGAGGCAATCCAGGCGGAATCCTGATGGAGGCAGTGTTCTGATATCAGCGAGTAATAGCAGTGGTCTCAGGCTATCTGGTCAGAGACCTGTGTGAGGGTCTGTCAGTGGCCCTAACTAAGACAGGGAGGGCGCTGACTGCTAGAGGACTGCATACACAGTCCTTGAGGAGGGTGAAGACTTGGGAGGCCAAGGGAACAAAATGGGGAAGGAGATCTGGTGTCTGGGTCTACACAAATATTTTCTTCTTCAAATTCAGGAACTTTCTGTTGCTTTCCCAGCCCCACCCTCAATGTGCCTCTTGCAGAACAAGAGCACAGTACTCAAGATTTTTAAAAATTCACCATTAAAAAATTCAAAGATAAAGAGCACAGTACTCAAGGTTTTTAAAAATTCATCATTAAAAAATTCAAAGATACAGAAAAATTTAAAACATTGTACAGCGAACATCTCTCTGTCATCTGGAATCTATGATTAAGATTTTGCCATATTTGCTTTATCATCTATCTATCAAGTCATCTGATTTTTGGATACCTTTCAAAGTTGCAAGCATCGGTGCATTTCACCGCTAAACCCTCAGCTTGCTTATCACTGACTGGAGTTCAGTATTTGATTCCCTTTTTTGTTGGGGGCTGGGGAAGGCAAAATTTACATGTGTTCAAGTGCACAAATCTGAAGTCAGTACTCAGCTTTTAAACTGTCTTGTGGTCAAGGCTGGAGCTAGTCATTCTGGGTTGAAATTCTGGTTCTGTCCCTTACTGTGTGACCTTCCACAAGTTCTTTAACTTCTCTGTTTCCTAGCTTCCTGTTAGGATGTAAAGAATATTATATGTACAGTGTGTAGATAATGCCAGGAACATGTTAAGTGCCATTTGTATATTATTACTATTATTATCTTGAACACATAGAGACGACATCAAGGGGAGATGATCTGGGACTACCTCCAACTTCCATGGACCTGGTCATTTTTCCCTTCAGCTTCTCCTACAGTGCCTGTCTTCCTATTTGTTCATTTCATCCTTACTGCTTTGTTTTGCTTATTCATTCATTCACTCACTTAATCATAGACATTTAATGAGTACCTACAAGTAGATCCTTGACCAGAAGCTCCTTGAGGCAGGGGAGTGTCTCCTCTCTCTCCCCTCTGCACTCTGAGTTCAGCAGAAGTACTGCTTCGTCTCCATCCCTACCCAGTGAGTCAGTGGTGAGGCCAAGATCCCCTTCAGCAGACACTGCTGTGGATGGTTTAACTCTGCCTTTGCTACCATCAAGAGGGGCTAGGAGTGAGCAAGGTGATGGGAGGGAGAAGTCAGCATGGGGATATATTTTACTTGGAAACTGGGACATCCATCCCTCAAAATCCCTATTCTTGCCCACCTACCATAGCCCTTGACCTCAGAGATGAGGAGGCAGCCCTCCCTCCAACACCCACCTGGAGGGTGGGGCATGAAGAAGATTGCAGACTGCACCGGCAACCTAGGGTCCTGTGATCCCATTACAGCCTTGCCACCTGACTTTCTACAAGCTACTTTCTCTCCCTGGACCTTGATTTTCCGTGCTGCTGAGCCAGAAGGTCTCAAAGAACCCTGAAAGCCTGTATCTCTCTACTCCAACTCAGTCCCCAGTTCAGAGAACCCAGGCATCCAGCTGCTCTGCCCCAGCTCTGGGTAAACAGGAAGCTGGGTGAGGGGAGCAGGGGTGTGTGGAAAGTCCCAGCCAGGTGTGTGGGTCTATGGGGAGGGGGTGGCCCCACCTCTGGGGTATGAAAGCCCCCCCTGCCCTGGCACTGGCTCACAGTCTTCATGGAGGCACTGGGGCTGGAGGGCAGGGGTGGGAGGCCCAAGGGGAGGGGCTGCCTCCTGCTGGCAGTGGCTGGAGCCATTGTACTGGGGTCTGTGGTGCTGTCTGTGCCCATCACTGTCCTGACTGTGCTGGCCTTGGTGCCCCAGGAGCGGGGAGGACTGGTGAGTGGCTGCAAAAGGAGGGATGCACCCTACCAAGCTCACTCACCTTGGGCTATGCTTTCTGGACTCCTGTCTCAGCCTGCTCAGCTCTTTCTTCTGTCCCTGGTGCAAATGTCTTGCCTGTCTCTTTCCCTTGCTCCTATGATGCTGTTGTGTCCTGATGTCTCCAAGTTCCTTCCTGGTTGTCTGTCTCCCCTCTTCCATCCGAAGACACATCTCAGTCCCAAGGACACGCCTTGCTTGCGTTCCCTCCCAGACAGCTGTGAGCTGTGTGTTGGGAGTGGGCTAGGAGAATCCTCAGGCTAGGAGCGTGGGTTCGTATTGGGAGGGGTGGGATCGGCATCAGCTAAACTCTAGGTATTGTGACTCCGCCCACTCAGGTAACAGAGACCGCTGATCTGAGGGGACAGACCCAGCAACAACCTGGTAAGAGCACATCATCTCCGTTCCTCTTCTTGTCCCTTAGGGGACTCCCGGCTCTTGTTCTTGTCCCTATACCCCTTTCCTCCAGGAATTCAGGTACTCCATTGCTAAGCCCCAGTGCCCTGTCCTCGTAGGGGGACCATGCATGGCTGACCCTCCCCAAATCCTTAATCATGAGCTCTTTGCTCCTTCCAGAGTTCCAGAAGCTACCTGAGGAGAAAGTAGAAACAGATCCCAGCCTGCTCCCAGCTGCCCACCTCATAGGTAAGAACTTTGTCCAAGAAAACCAAACTCTCGTTGCCATAGAGTCAATTCCGACTTGCAGTGACCCTGTAAGATAAAGCAGAGCCACTGCCATAGATTTCCGAGGAGTGCCCAAGTGGATTCAAACCCCCACCTTCCGGTTAGCAGTGGTAGCTCTTAACCACTAGCCACAGGGTTTCCTGGGACTGTTTAGACCGGTGTAAATATTTACATAGCCCGAGAGAACCCTGCAGGGATCCAACGGGCTCAGCTCACTGTTTCTAGGGTGCAAGATGTGCTCGCTTGGTAGCGGGAGTTCCTTCGCCTTGCTAGTCCAACGCGGGGTTTTCCAACCTGCTGCATCATCCTTAGCCCCTAAAGTGTCCTCCTGTCTGCCAGTCCACCTGGTGTAGCTTCTGGTTTCCCTCCGGGAGCAGCAAAACCTGGTCTGTATCCCCCGCTAGAACTCTCCTCTGCACTCCACATCCAAGTTCCCTCAGCCCCCAGTGCACACTCATTCCAGAGGCAACACCATCACCCTACTCTTCTTGCCTACGGCTAGATTCTTGCAAGGGGACAAAAGCCTGCGTCCCACCCCCATGCCCACTCTCCCAGGAGAAGTCCCGGGTCTGGATGACTCTACTCAGCATTGGATTCTCGGAAAACCGAAGATCCTTTTACTCTGCAGGTTCTTGGAAGACTGGGCAGGGGCTAGACTGGGAGACGAAGAAAGAAGAGGCATTTCTGAGAAGCGGCACCCAGTTCTCGGGAGCCGAGGGGTTGGCTCTCCCACAAGACGGCCTCTATTACCTCTACTGCTATGTCGGCTATCGGGGGCGGGCGCCCCCTGCCGACCGGAGCCCCCTAGGTCGCTCGGTCACCCTGCGCAGCTCGCTGTACCGGGCAGGAGGCGCCTATGGGCCAGGGATTCCCCAGCTGCTGCTTGAGGGTGCTGAGACTGTGACGTCGGTTTTGGACCCGGCCAGGAATCAGGAATACGGACCCGTTTGGTTCACAAGTGTAGGGTTTGGGGGCCTGGTGCAGCTCCGGAGGGGCGAGAGGGTGTACGTCAACATCAGTCACCCTGATATGGTGGACTACAGGAGAGGGAAGACTTTCTTTGGGGCTGTGATGGTGGGGTGAGGGCCAGCTGCGTTAGAGGAAACACGACTGCCTGGTATGATTGTGTGAACTGGCCCGGATACTGGGGACGCAGATACCTGAAAGCCCATGGCAGTGTAAAACACATAGGTGACAGTTTGGAAACTCATTTTAAGCCTGATGAAAATAAAGAATAAAAAGCTTCAGTGCTGCCAATACAGTTACTGAAATGCCAACATGTCTTAGATCAGGGTGGGCACACAAATGGTTAAATTACTCTTTTTTTTTTTTTTTTTGGTAGAGGAAGGGTTGCTTGCAACAACTCTTAATACTGCTTAAGGTACTTAAGGTACTTCCCCCCAGTCCTCCAGCCCCCCAGTGGCCAGACCCCAGCATTAGGCCAGCAGGAGGGAAGAAGGAAGATCTTTCAAAACCCCAAAGCATCTCTAAGGGTGATTCTTGGACACACATGGTCCCAACCAGATACAGGCACTATATACTTTTTTCTTGAGTCCTTCCCAACAGCCAGAGAGCTCATTGCAGGAAAAAACAATCACCAGAGAAAAAGAGGCCCAGTGTAGAGTAGACACCTGATGTGGCTGAGGGAAGATGTTCCGAGGGGCCAGCCCTTATCCCTGCTGGCTGCCTGGAGGCCACTTCAGTCACTGCCCCATCCCCAACACTTCCCTCTGAGGAGCAATGAGCTCCTCACCAGATTCGAAGGGAGGGGACTGCTTAAGAAAGCTGGGGAGGATATTTGAGAAAGGGAAATTAGGTGGTGGGGAGGAAAAGATGTTGCCACACAGTCCTGTCCAGGATGGGATGGGAAGTCTTCACCCCTGATTCACACTTTAGGTTCTCCTCCCCATAAGAAGGCAAAAGTCAGAAGTCCCTGGCCCCTGGGGTGAATTAACTCCACTGCCCCTCCATGACTGATTTTTACTACCCCTCTGAAAGAGGCAGAGGAGGACCCAAGGTGTAATGTAGGTCACCCCCATGGGACACTTTACACTTGTGAGTGCACCGCAGGGCCGGAAGGAAAACCTCCTGAGCCCAGTCGAGGCTGTCACTCTAGGTCCCCAAATCTTAACTCTGCATTTGTCTTTTGACTCTGTCCCCAGGAAAGAGCTCCTCTTGGGTGTGGGGAGTTCTTTCTGGTTTGCTCACCTCACACTCTTTCCCTTAGCATTAGCCAAAAAATTGGTGAGACCAAAACTGGCATGTGGGCCCCTCACCCACATATTATTGGTCGAAAAATTGATGAGACCAAACAGTCATGTGGGTCCTTAACCTATATGCTATTACTTGTTTTTAATATTCTTTGGTTCAGTTTTGCTCGCTGAGAATAAAAGGGATAGATGGTTGGGGGCTGGATATCTGAGGAGCTGGATGAAGGAAGACAGCCTGGTTTAACAGAGTGCAGGCCCTGTTCCCAGGCTTGCTAGGTGCTGAGGTAGTTTATGCTTCTATTGCCACCGGACCACATAAGCAGGGGGCATTCCCATCTCAGCTTGGTAAGATTTAACCGACTGCTTGAGGCTGCAGTTAAGACGGGCCTGGAACAGGTGATTTGGAGCTCAGATGCCTGAATCTTTGGAAGTTCCTCGGCTGTGATTCAGGTGCCTGAGAATGTAGCTCCTCCCTCTCTGGTCACAGCAACAGCCGGAAATCATACCTGAGCTGCAGGACTTTCCAACAGGGGTTGGAATTCCCAGAGTTGGAAATTCCCATTCCCTGAGGGCCAAGTAATTGGATTGAGACTTGTATTGTCTGGGGGAAGAGGTTATTTGTCTGGGCTTTGTTTCTATAGGGTTTCTTGGACCCCAGGTGGTCTCAGATCTAAGGACTGGAGGCTGGATCCAAGGAATCTGAAGTCCTGTGTGGAGCAAGGCTTTCAGAAGGGAACCCCCATCTCCAAAGAGTGACAGCTACAGTATTAATTCCAAGAAACAGTTTTTCTCTGCAAACTTTATTTCTCGCCACTGACCCGTAGGGCGGTTACAGACAACTCCCCTGGGGAGCAGAGGTTCGGCTATATAGCGACAATCTGTCACCAAATCAGCATTATTCAGACAACTTGATCAGATTAATATTTTTTAAAAACACAAGCAAAGGGAGGCAGAGGCCAGGAGGCCAAATGGGAATAGCCTTATGGTTCAGCTGTTTTCACAGAAAACATGTCTGGGCAAAGGCATCCCTTGCATTTGGTTCCCCCAGTGTCCCCGACCTCCCAAATAAATACATTCTCATCAGCAAATAAATAAATAAATAAATAAATAAATAATCACAAGTGAAAACATAAATAGAGAGGCACCAATTTGTGCGGAGAGGCAGGGGCCCCATTTCTCAGGAAAGGGTCTGGAAACTTCTGGAGAGAGGACGATCCAAGTTCCAGTCACGTCAAGCTCAGTTAAGGTTTTCTCGGGATGTTCCGAAGTGTTCTGGATAGAATCAAAACTCTCTGGCTTCCGCAGCCCAGGCATCCCATTTCGCATTCGGGAGGCCAACGGGTTCTAGAAGCCTAAGTTTGGATTCTCGGTGGTGGGCAGAGCCCCATTGTCCAGTCATGCATCCTTGTGTCTCAGGATTCTAAGTGTTGTTGATGTTATAAACTTGCCTAAGTTATAAACTTGCCCTAAGCCCCCAATTTCCTTTCTAAGCCAGGAAGGGATGAAGGAATCTGAAGAAATGCATTATAAAGGTAGTGAGGTGGGTGAGGGGGGTTGGGGAGGGAAGGGTGTCCATTTTCCCCTCATAAAGCGACGATCCCAAAGTAGACCTGCCCGGACTCGGCAAGGTCAATATACTGAGTCAGATTGACCTCAGCACTGAGTTGGTCACCCTTCTCCAGCTGAAAGACTCCTCCCAGATAGATGGGCTCATACCAGGGCTTGGTCTCAGCCCCCTCCGGGGTCTCCCTACGGCAGGGGCTCTTGATGGCAGAGAGGAGGTTAATCTTGTTCTCGTAGGAAGTAGATATACGGCTGACCGCGTGGGTGAGGAGCAGCTGGGAGGTAGGGCAGCCTCGGCCCTTGAAGAGGACCTGGGAGTAGACGAGGTACAGCCCGTTGGAGGGCACCACCAGCTTGTTGTCTACCAGTTTCATACCATTGGCCAGGAGGGCATTGTCACGCCCGCTCACCCACTGTAGTTGCCCCATGTCTTGGAGGTTTGCTGCAGGAAGGGAGAAAGGGAGAGGTGAGTCAGTGTGACCCAGTCAGTTCCACTCTCCACATCCTGGCTGTTGATTTCTGACCCCCTCCTCTCACCCCACATCCGGTTCCTGTCTCCTGTCTTCCCACATCCCATCTGGCCGTGAGGTTCTGAGTGTCCCCCTTAAGATCTGTGCTGGTCCTCCACTGTCCCCTTAAGCTCACACTGTCTCCAGAGGTCTGTCTGCTCTCAGCTCTGTTTAGCATCCCTATTCGTATTCCTCCACGTCCCATCTGCTCCCTCATCTTAGCTCCCAAGACACATCCTCAGAATTCTTACCTACAAGGTGGGCTACAGGCTTGTCAGTTGGGTTTTGAGAAGATCCTAAGAAGGAAAAAAGACAAAAGTGAGACACTTTAAACTTTCTAGAACAGTGTCCTCTTATCTTGACCTCCATTCCTTCTTACCCAAAATCAAAACTCTGAAATGCCACCTTTCTGCCCCATACACTGTTTCTATCTTGGGACCAACTTACACCCCCAACATTAGGAGATTTTAGAGACACTTACTGAGTGTCTGAGCCAATGGCTTGATTGGAGAGAGGTCATCTGGTAACTTCTGAGGAGAAGAAGAGTTAGCATTAGAGAGAAGTCCTCACCAAGGGAGAAATAGCTGGGCTGCTTGTCTAGCTTGCTTTCTCTGTCCTGATGCCTCTGGTTTTCTTTCTCCATTCATCTGTCTAGTCTTCCATCCACCCTTCCATTCAACAGCTCTGTTATCAAGTACCTTCACTGTGCCAGATACCTTATCTTCATCTTTTCCTTCTTGTCTCCAACTTGTTCTACATCTCTTCCAGTTTCTCTTTTATTCATATCACTTGTTTCTTCTTCATCTCTCTACCCACACCCCATTTCATTCTGTCTCTTTTATGTGTATCCAATTGTTCTTTTGTTCATTGGTTTATTTATTCATTCCACAAATGATTTAATTCAACAAATGATTTAGTCAGCACCTTCCGTGTATGAAGTACCCTCTCTTTATATCTCTCTTCCCTTGTCTCTCTCCACATCTCTTTCTGACTCTCCGTCCTTTTCTGTTTTTCCTCCCCATCTGCATACCGGTACCCCTCTCTATCTCTTTTGCCTCAATTTCTGAATGAAGGCCGGTGAGACACTCACCTCTTCCCCCTGGGGACCGATCACCCCGAAATGCAGCAGACAGAAGAGGGTGGTGGCTGCTGCCACAAGCAGGAAGGAGAAGAGACTGAGGCCCAGGAAGCGTCTGGAGCCCTGGGAGGCCGCTGCCTTCTTGGAGACAGCCTCCTCGGCCAGCTCCACATCACGGATCATGGTTTCAGTGCTCATGGTGTCCTCTGCGGAGGGTCTCAAGTACAGCTGGGAGATGGTGCAGCCCTGGAGCAGTGTGTGTGAGAGAGAGAAAATTCCACCTGGCTGCTTGTCTGGGGGTGTGGCGTCTGTGGGGTTCTTTCCAGGGTGTCTGGAGTTGCTTCTCTCCCTCCTGGCTGGTCCCCTGGTATCCTCTCAGAGGGAGCTCTGCTGGCTGAGTGTGCTACAGGCTGCCTTTATACTCCCTGGGGCACAGGGGGGCGGGGAGTAGCTTTCATTCAACCAGTGGAAAACTTCCTTGGTGGAGAAACCCATGAGCTCATCTGGAGGAAGCGGTAGCGGGCCCTACACCTTCTGTCTTGGTTTCTTCTCCATTGTGGGGGTGGAGGTTTGGAAAGTTGGGGACACCCAGGCATCAAGGATATTTCACATCCTCCCCCATTTGGATTCTGAGGGCGGCTTCCTGGGCAAGTTACAGATGTGTGCTTAGGACCCTGAAGGCTGGACCCTACTTCCGCCTGCCCCTCAATTCTCATCTCCATTTCTTCTGCCGACCTGTTCTTTGAGGTCTTTCCCTTTGATTTCCCCATGGGATTCGCATGAGTGTAGAACTCCAAAGACAGATAGGAGGGCCTTCAGAAAGCTGAGTCCTTGATGGAGAGGAAGCTGGAAGCTAACACCTGTGACTGGGTCTTGAGGCCTGAGGTGTGTGGTTAGGATCCTTGGGAGAAAAAGGTGGGGAAAGAGGGGCTAGCCTGGGGAAAGAGGGGCCAGCCTGAGACTAGGGGTGTGGATAGGGTCTCTGGTGGGTATAGCAGGGATAAGCCTGGGACAGCCCCAGATGGAGTAAAAGTCAGCCCTGGGAATTCACAGACCTCATGGGCTAGATCTTCTCCTTTCATTCTGACCTTGGGACTCAAGCTGCTGGTTTCAGTCTTGACTTCTGAGGGAAGCTAAGATCTCTGATTTTTTCATGAAGCCCCCACGCATGGAGCCCCTGTATGCTTCCATGTCTCTTAGAGACCTTCTGTTTCCCCAAAGTCATAGACATTCCTGCCCTTAGAGCACCTGTCTTCCCAAAGAACTCATTTCCTTTGAATTCCTGAAGACATCCCTGTCCCTCAGAGCCTCTGCGTGTGCCCACATTTCTCCACATCTCTGCTGTATTTTACACCCTGCTAATGCTGGAGGCTCTCCCACTTCTCAGGGCCCTGTACACACCCTACCCCAGAGTCCTGGAGATTCTCCCTCTTTGATGTGGTTACTTCTTCTCAGACTCCTTCTGTATCCATGTTCCTCTGAGTCCCTACGTGTGGCCATACCTCCTAGGGGTTCCTGATCACCACCCTTCCAGTTCTTGGATCCCATTTCCCCTCTGTTGTCCAAGCATATCCCATAATTCTCCTGCAGCAGTGAGGCTGCCCATGTGAATCCACCACACAGCCCTGGAGCCCCTTGGGCCCTTTGTCTTCTTTTTCTCCTACAGCTCCTGGCCCCTTTGAGGCCTCTTTTTCTCTCTCCATTTTGCACAGAGACCTGGGAAATTTTCCCCTCCCAGAGAAACAGAGACAGACTGACAGGATTTAGGAGAAAAGAGGTTTTATTGGTCTTAATTGAGGGTGTAGATTTCACCTTAGTGGGGTCTACTTAAATAGTGGCTAGCTCTCAAGAACCTTCCACTTTCCTTATAGAACCCCTCAGAAACTTAGATCTACTTTATTTTTTCTGTCTAGGCCAGCCTATGCTGATGCCCTTTCATTCTTTATCTCTTGGATCCATTTATCTCTATCTCTTCTTATGTCCTTCTATAATTCTGCTCTCTCCATCTTCCATAAATAAATAATTTAAATTTCCCATCATAAATAATTACCCCTCCCCACCTCCAGGCATCCACTCAAGCTTCTCCACATTCCCACTTCTCCTTCATGTTCAGATCTAGGTTTTACCTAGATCAGAAGGACAGATAGCTCTGATTTGGGAATTTCTAGGCAGGCTTGAAATCCTTTGGAAGAGCACCCGGGGTGGTTCAGGAAGGTGTGGTCCCCCGGGGTGCCCCAAATTCCTTCTTGGATGCCCCAGGTGATTTGAGTAGGGGAAAACTTGAGACTGTTGAAATGGTCAAGGAAGAGGTGGTGGTAATCCTTGAAACTGTCAGAATGGAGGCTAAATCAGGAGTAGGCCTTAAAACCAATTTTTTTTCTTCTTTCTGGGTTTTTCCAAGTTCTACAGAGCAAATGCTCCAAAGAAGACACTACTGGGGCTGAGAAGTAGGTGGGAGCTCCCTACTGTGTGAGTGGATAGCTGGTCCCCCCGGGTGAGGAGGAACACAGCACCCTGATATACTGAGCGCACCCAAGGTCCCTGTGGCCCTGGACACACAGACTTCTGGGCACTAAGGAGAGGAACATGGGAAGGGTATCGGGAGGAAAAGAGCTGGACTTCATGGGCCAGGTAGAGAGGAGTGGCGCTGGCCTTGGGGGAGCAGCTTTCCCCCGAGAAGACCACCTGGGAGTAGACAAAGTAGAGGCCACTGGTGGGGACCAGGAGGGAATTGTTGCTCAAAGAGAAGCCATGGCGGAGGAAAGCATGATCCGTGTTTGCTCTCCAGCGCAGTGAGGTCTGGGTGCCAGGGTCTCCTAGGAAAAAACATAGGGGCAACTGTTAAGGGTCTGGGAGCTCTGTAGTCTCAGTCCCTGGGGAAACAGTAGCAGATAATTTAGTTCCTGGGATATGGTTGGGGGAGAGGTAGGGGCTGGACACCTCTGTTCTTGGGAGCTAGGGGAAGTTGGGGCAAAGATGGAATGGATGCTTGGGGTCTGGAGGTGCTGGAGGGTGGCAATTCATGTCTGGGCAGTTAGGTGGATGCTTACCAATGAGGTGAGCAGCAGGTTTGAGGGTATCTGAGGTAAAGTGCTTCTGAGGGTGCTTCTGGGCAGCCTGAGCAGCTGAAGGTGAGGGGCCAATCCCAGGGAGCCCCTAGGAGAGAACAGAGTTAGAAGGGGCTCTAGGACCCAAGGCTCAGCTGGGCTACCCCAGAAGCTCTCATTCTTCTTCTGCCTCACCTGGGTTTCAGATGGCAGGGCCAACAGCAGCCCCAGAAGGAGGAGGAGGAAAGGGTTGCCATGCACCCTCAGGAGGTAGAGGTGCCCAGGTCGTGTCATGTGGAGAACCTGCAGGCAGAGAGACAGTGAGCGGGGCGGGGCACGCTGCGGAAGAGGGCCTCCTGCCCGCGGAGAAAGCCACCCCGAGAGACAGGGCGATAGACAGAGAAGGGGGCAAGATGCAGTCAGGGGAACCCCAAGGTAAGTTGGAGGAGACAGACAGAAAGAGAAACAGAGGCGGGAAGGGAACAGAGAACAGAGGGGAACAGAGCAGCAGAAATGCAGAATGTGTGACCAAGACAGAAAAAGACAGACAGATGGAGAGTGGAAACAGGGAACAAACCAAAACCAAACCCACCAAAACCAAGCCCCAGGCAGGCTGGGGCCCAGACTGAGGAGCAGGAGGGGCCCGGCACAGGCCAACAGGCAGGACGTGGTAGCAGAAGTCCACTGCCAGGCAGCAAAGCAGATAGGGTGAGAGTCTCTCACCTGCTGTGCGGGCGCCCCTGGGCCCGGACGCCTGAGTCCCTTTATAGAGGAAGCGGCAGTGGCAGCGTAGCAGTCGGCGGGCGGTTCTAGGCCAGGGTTGGGGCCCGGGGAAGCCCCCAGGGCTTAGAAGATGCTGCTGTTTCAGTCGAAGGCAGGAAAGGCTGAGGCCTAGGAGAGAACCGCAGGCTGGGGGCTCAGGCGACTGAGTTCTGGGAAAAGGAGTGGGGTCAGGGGAACTTTGGGCTGGGAAGACCAGGGTGAGGGGTCAGGCTTAGGAGTTCCAGAGAAGGGGCAGTGAATTCAGGGAGAAAGAGGGGGAGCAACCGGGGTGTGGGCTGGAGGCCTGGTTCCCTGAAGAAGGTGTAGACTACCTTTGCATCCTTGGCAGATAAAAGGCTCTGTTCTGTCTCATTTCCTTCTTGTGTACCCCTTGCCCTTGCCCAACTCACCTAAGTCACACTTGTCCCAGTATGTGTACCTTCCACATCATCTAGTAGCTTTTATATCAATAAGTTCTTCTATATATCCCTTGTCTGGGACATCCTACTTGATGCCTATTGTCGTGGTAAAAATATGAATCCCTCTTTGTTCTAAAACTATCCTGGTTTGGAAGATACTTTATGGTTTGCTTACCCAGAGATGATGCCATGCACTCAGGTGATATGGGGTCTCATCTCATTCCTGAAGGATGCCTTCAACCTTGTGTTGACCTCAGGTGGCCTTCAGTGAACAGATTTAAAGAATCCAAGGCCAACGCAGCCTTCAGGCTCAAGAAATGCAGCAGACCGCTCCTGAGGTTCTCTGCAAGGAAAGTCTTGGGAATTCTACATAAGAAGGTGGGGACTTAGGATGAGATGGGGGACAGCTAAGGTGTTTTTGTTGTGTTGTTAGATGCTGTTGAGTTGGTTCTAACTCACAGAGGCTCTACGCACAACAGAGTTGTTTTGGTCAGCTAGGGCTGCTCTAACAGAAAATACCACAGAGTGGACAGCTTTAACAAAGGCAAGTTTATTCTTACACAGTCTGGTAAGCTACAAGTCCAAATACAGGATGTCTGCACCATAGGAATGTTTTCCTGCTTGTCAGCTCTGGATGAAAGTTTAGTATTGCATCAGTCTTTGTCCAGCAAGCATCTTGGTGCAGGAACCTCAGGTCTGAAGGACATGCTCTTCTCCTGGTGCTGCTTTCTTGATGGTGTGAGGTTCCCAATTATCTTCTTGCTTCCCTTCCCTTGTATCTTTTGTAGGATGAAAGGATTAAGGGTGGTACGAGCCATATTCCAGGGAAACTCCCTTTACAGTGGAGCAGAAAGGTAATCCTATGAAGGGATTTACAGTCCCACCCTAATCCTTTAACATACAGTGTAGGAAAATCACAAAGTGGAGGACAATCATAAAATATTGGGACTCATGGCCCAGCCACATGACTACACATATTTTTGGGGGGACGCAATTCAGTGCATGATATCCCACCTTTTGGAACCCCCAAATCACATCTTTGAAACATGTAACACAGTCATCCTATCATAGCAAAAGTCGTAGCAAAAACATATCCATTCCAAATGACAGAAGTCTTAAACCAGTTCTCAAGGAATGCAGCAGACAATTCCTGTGGTTCTCTGCAAGGAAAGGCTTCAGAATTCTACGTAAGAAGGTGGGAACTTAGGATGAGTCGGGGACAGCCTAAGGTGTTTTTGTTGTGTTGTTAGATGCCGTTGAGTTTGTTCTAACTCATAGCATCCCTACGTACAACAGAGTGAAACACTGTCTGGTCCTGCGCCATCCCCACTAATCGTTTTTATGCTTAAGCCTGTCATTGAAGCCACTGTGTCAATCCATCTTGTTGAGTGTCTTCCTGTTTTTCAACGACCCTTCGCTTTACCAAGTATGATGTCCTTTTCTAAGGATTGAACCCTCCTGACAACATGTCTAAGGTATGTAAACATACAAGATGCAGTCTCACCATCTTTGCTTTCAAGGAGCACTCTGGTTGTGCTTCTTCCAGAACAGACCTGTTTGTTCTCCAGCACTACAAGTCAAAGGCAGCAGCTAAGTGACTTGTCTTGAAATTGCATTTGTAGAGCCAGTACATGCTGGGATCTTTTTTAGACTTTTTGTTGTTGTTGTTGTTAATGTGTAACTTACATATAAAGAAGTACATGCATCTTAAGTTTACAGCTTGATTCACTTTTACACGCACATACAGCCACATAGCTGCTACCACCCAGTTCGTCAAGTTTTCAGGACCCTGGCAGGTTGCTTCATGCTCCCTTGCAGTTGATATCCTCCAAAGGAAACCAATAACTTTCCAACCTCTATGACTATACTTTTGAACATCATAGAAATGAAATCATTCAGAATGTACTAATTTGTGTTTGGTTTCTTCCCGTTAACCATGTGTTTGTGAAATTCATCCATGATGTCTAGTTTATCAGCATGTATATACTCTTAATTCATTCATCAGTTTTTCTGTTGACGGGCATTTTGTTGGTTTCCAGTTTGGTGCTAATATGAATAAAGTTGATAGGAACATGACCCAGTTTTTGCTTAGCTTGTAAGTTATAGATTAAAAAAAAAGTTTCTAGAGATGATTCATTTATTCACGATTCATAAAATTGAGAAAGCAACCTCATGATAAATGAAGAAAATATCAAAGTTGTTAAGGATTTCATTTTGCTTCAATCTGCAGTCAACACCCACAGAGCAACGGTCAAGAAATCCAAAGATGCATTACTTTGGGCAAATCTACAAATGATCTTTTGAAGTGTTAAAAAACAAAGAGGTCACCATGAGGACTAACGTGCACCTGATGGGAGCCATGGTATTTTCATATGTATGTGAAAGCTGGGCAATGAACAAGGAAGACTGAAGAAGAATTGATGTCTTCGCATTATGGTGCTGGTGAAGAAAACTGAATATACCATGGACTGCTAGAAGAACAAACAAATCTATCTTGGTAGAAATACAAGTAGAATGCTCCTTAGAAGCAAAGATGGTGACACTTTGTTGCATGTTCTTTGGATATGTTATCAGGAGGGACCAGTCCCTGAAGGACATCATGCTTGGTAAAGTGAAGAGTCAGTGGAAGAGAGGATCATCAACGTGAGGGATTGACACAACAGCTGCAGTAATAGGTGCCAACACAGCAATGGTGGTGAGGATGACATAGGACCAGTTGGTTGTACATGGGCTCACTGTGAGTTAGAAATGATTTGACGGCACCAAACAACAACAAACAGAACAAACATTGAGAAAATGTCAGTTGACCACCTCATATATTTTCGTGTCTATTACTGATGTTGTTATAATTTTATTTGGGTGGTCCTGGGTGGGCTGGTACTGGGGATGTAGGACATGGAGTTTAAAGCCCTACCACTGTTGCACCTGGAACTGCTGCTCTCTGCAGGTACAAATTTCCTGAACATTCTTGGTGCCCTGTGGTACATAAGTAACATACAGGGTACTCATAAGCTTTTTTCCCTCTGTCCTCCTTTCCCCTCCTCAAGGCCCTACAATGTGGCCTTTCATGTCTTACTACTTACTCTTCACTATTATTTCTTTTCTTTCTCATTCTACATATCTAGCTTCCTCTTTATTCCATAAAAGGAGCCCCAGTGATGCAAGGTTAAGTGCTTGGCTGCTAACCAAAAAGCAAGCGGTTCAAACCTATCAGACACTCTGTGGTAGCAGTCTGCTTCAGTAAAGATTTACAACCTTGGAAAACTCATGGGACAGTTTTGCTCTGTCCTACATGATCGCCGTGAGTCAGAACCTACGTGATGGCGGTGGAGTTTTTGGTCTATGTCATAAACACTTATGGAGCCCTTTGTACAAGGTAGACACCCTGGGTGGTACAACTGGTTAATGCACTAGGTGCTGACTAAAAGGTTGGAAGTCTGAGTCCACCCGGAAGTGCCTTGAAAGAAAGGCCTGGTGATCTACTATCAAAAAGCCACTGAAAACCCAACTGAGCACAGGCCTACTCTGACATATTTGAGGCCATCATAAGTTGGGTTGACAGCAACCATACAAGGCTCTGGAGATACAAATGTGAAAGACAGTCCCATGACCTCCAGGGCAGTGTGGAAGGTAGCCAAGTTATCAGATAATTATAACACAGTGTGGTAAATTCCAGGACAGAGAGGTTATGGCATCCCATAAAAGTGTCATCACACCTGGCCTGGGGGAGGCATTAACTACTGAGTTGTGATTTGGGTTGAAGTTGACTACTGAGGCAAAGAAGATGGAGAAGAGCATTCCAGATGGAAGGAATAGTATATGCAAAAACTGGAGGTAAGAGATAGCAGTAAGCATGCTGAAATTTGTAAATGGGTACAAATGGAAGCAAAAGAGACGAGGTTTAAGCAGTAAGCTGAACAGATATCATGCGGGGTTTAAAACCAAGCAAAGAAGTTTGGATTTCATTCTAAATATTATAGGGAGCCACCAAAAGTTTTGAGCAAGGGATGGGCCAACTCAGACTTGTGTATCAGAAAAATGAGCCTGGTAAGTAGCTGAAGGTTGGACTGGGGTATGGGACCTGAGGGACTAGAGGGGAAGCCAGAAGTATAAAGACCAGTTAGGGGGCTTCTGCAATAACCTAGAGGGGAGACCACCAGGGTCTGCACTTATACATCAAGGCAGCAGCAGGAGAACAGAAACAAGGAGAGAGTTTCCAAGTAAAATCTACAGGTCTTATTGACTGATCAGCTAGGATGGAAAAGAAGAGGTCAAGAATACCTGTTTTACATTTCTTGGTCTGTATCTTGGCTTCTTATTCTCTTAACTTTACCATGTTTTGTGTCCCAGTCAAATTCTCTTTTGGTCCCTGCTGCTTTCTTGATCTCTTTGGCAAGGTCTTTCTGTGTCACTCCTTGTTTGTAGGTCCCTTCTCCTTCCTATTGCCTCTTCCTGCCTTTTTAATGGTACGAGAGGATTGCTGAGGGATCCCAGGCAAGCTATATTGAAATATCAAAAGATGTTGCAATTAACAGGGAGAAACAGAGAGAAAGGAAGAAACTTAGGTCATTGAATACTGAGACACTGAGGAAAAAAAAGAGGAAGGGAAGGAAGTGTGATGAGGAGGCATGAGAGAAAGAGGGGAAGGAAGCGCAAGAACTGATCCGGAGACTTCGTGTCACGGGCATTTGCAACATGCTGAAGAATGCTGCCTTGAGATGGGTTC
This sequence comes from Heterohyrax brucei, assembly GCA_028571685.1. Classification (NCBI taxonomy): domain Eukaryota; kingdom Metazoa; phylum Chordata; class Mammalia; order Hyracoidea; family Procaviidae; genus Heterohyrax; species Heterohyrax brucei. Next base: position 49,638,449 of record CM053144.1, on the reverse strand, counting down.
ATCTTAGTTTCAATCTCAGTTTCAGAGGTTGTGTTAATTCAGTTTCTTTCTTGAGGAGGCCGGCAGTTGGTTTGGGGCTTTCCCTGAGTGGGAGGGGTGATGACTGGAGCCTTGTGCCCCAAACTCAGGGAAATACATCCTGTATAGTGGTCTCTGTGGAGACACTAACGAGATCTCTGAGGCCTCCAAATGAGGCTGAAATGACGTTTGCTTCAATTCTCAATTTAACCCCAAAACCTAAAATGGGATTCAGTATCAGCTTCGACCCTAGCCTCAACTCATATTACAACTCAAACCAACCTCAACTGTAACCATAACCTCAAATCTAAATGTTGCCTAATAAATAATCCCCCAAATAAAACTTATCTTCTAAATCAACCCAGCCTTGTTTGTATGGTTAATCTCGAAACCAACTCATCCCCACTCCTAACCTTAAACTCAAACCTGACTCTGAATGTAATCCCAATCTGAGCCACAAATCTAAAGTTAAGCTTTGTCCTGCTTGTTTTCCTTATCTAGGGCTGCTGAAACAGAAATAGTACAACTGGGTGGCTTTAGTGAATGAAAATTCATTTACTCACGGTTTAGTGAGCCGGATGTCTAAATTTAGGGCACTGGATCTAGGGAAATCCTCTGTCTGCTCTAGGGGAAAATCTTTCCTTCTGGTGTTCCTTGGAGCTCTCCATGTGACATCTGTCTTTCCCCCTTCATGCTTCCTTGCTCCTGTGCCTAATCTGCTCTATTTACATCTGAAAAATGCTTGGTTTAAGAACACCCTATACTTGGTCTCACTAACATAAAAAGAAAACTCTATTCCCAAATGGGATTGTATCCGTGAGTATAGGGATTAGGATTTATAGTATTTGGGAGCATATGTTCACTACATCACAATCTGCCCTTGGGTTCTGTCATGGATTGAATTGTGTTCCCCAGAAAATGGGTGTGGTGGTGTTTTAGTCAGCTAGTGCTGCTTTAACAGAAATACAACAAATGGATGGCTTTAAAAAGAGAAATTTTATTTTGTTACAGTCTAGTAAACTACAAATCCAAATTTAATATGAGAAAGTATCACAGTCCAGTAGGCTAAGAGTCCAAACTCAGTATGAGAGCAATCCTGGTGCAGGAACCTCAGGTCTAAAACACATGTTCTGCTCTAGGTGTGCTTTCTCGGTGGTATGATGTTCCCGAATATCAGCTTGTCTCCCTTTCCTTTATATCCAAGAGGCTGCCCCAAGTCAAATACAATTCCATACTTTAAAACCTTCCCCACCACCTCAACTGCAGCCCATCCACTCTCCTTAATATCATAGAGGCTGGAATTTCAACATGAAGGGACATCACACAACACCAGGAACCACGGCCCAGCCAAACTGCTACACAGATTTTTTGGGGGAACACAATTCATTCCATGACACGCGGTTTGGCCGGACCATGATTCCCGGTATTGTGTGACGTTCCTTTAAGTTGTAAACCCTTCCCTTATGGTGTTAGTGAGGGAGGATGGGTGGCAGCTGTGTTGGCGGAGCAGGATTCAATGTATGGGATTGTATTGTGCCTTGGGGCAGCTTCTTGAGATACAAAAGAAAGGGAGGCAAATGAAGATTTGGGGACCTCATGCCACCAAGAAGCTGTGCTGAGAGCTGAGCGAGTCCTTTGGAAAGGACTCAGCTCCCCACACCTCGAGCTTCCAGTCCAGGGGAAGACTGACAACAAGGATCTTCTTCCAGAGTGGCAGAGAAAGCCTTCACTTGGAGCAGATGCCTTGAATTTGGACTTTTAGCCTAATAGACTGTGACAAGGTATAATTTCTCACTTTAAAGCCATCCACTCGTGGTACCTCTGTTAAAGCAGAACCAGATGAGTAGGACAGCTCCTGTCCCACGTATAAAAGATACTCACCTGTTGCATCATCCCAAAAGTTTTAAATTAACACCAAATCTAAAATTGTATCTTCTGAATCATCTAAATAAAATACAGACATATTCCATCCTAGGGCAAAGTTCTACTCCATTAGTGGATGTGTGAAACCTAGAACATAAATTACCTGCTTCCAAAATACAGTGGTGGAACACAAAGGGTAGGCAGTTTCATTACAAATGGGAAAAATTGGAGGGAAAGAAGGATTCATGGGCCCTAAGCAAGTCTACAACCCAGCAGAGTAAATTTCATTAGCTCTCAAGGCTTGAACACAGTCCTTTGTTCTTTTAGATCATTTGGGCAATGATGACCCCATCTTCCAAACTCTGAGTGTTGGTCATGCACTCCAGATTCTGAGTGGAGATCCTGGGAGTCAGCCCTGCATTACAACCAGTTCCTTGGGCTTCCGGTGGCTCTGTTGTTGTAACTCTTGGGCCTGTGAGCCCCACCCCTTAACTCTGGGCGGCAACCCCATCCTCTCTGCTCACCTGAATGGCAGCCCCACCCTCCTCCTGACCTGAGGTGGTGGAGACCCGACTCTGAAACCTACTTGTTACTATAGAGTTAATTCTAACTCATAGCAACCATACATGACAGTGTAGAACTGTCCCATGTATGCGAGTTTGTAATCTCTAGGAAAGCAGGCTGCCCCATCTTTCAAAGCAGCAGGTGAGTCTCAACTGCCAACCTTTTGGTTAGCAGTTGAGCTGTTAACTAATACACCACCAAGGCTCCTTTCCTTTGAAACCTAGGAAGCAGTTTTTCCACCCTTTCAAACAAAGGCAGACTTGTCTGCCGTAGTCCTACCAATAGTTCTGCTGATCTTCTGTTTCAGGGATGGTGCCTTCCTTTTCCTGGAGGACAACAGAAGGTTGCAACCAATTTACTCCACTGACCAGTTTCCTGCCCGCAGAATTTCAGGAGAGAGGCGCGCACCTTTTCCTTAGTCTTATACTCTGTTCTTTTTAACCTAAACTGAACAGATCCATCAGTCACCGGTTTAATCTCTTTAACAGAAGACTGAGCAGCCACACCCTCAATGAAAGTTGTTTCAGGACATATTTCCTCAGTTGGTACAACAGTTTTCCAAATTTTAATAGAAGGAAGATATGGAATGTGTGTCTAATTGCCTCCAGGAATAACTACTGCCTTTGCTATGAGACTAGAAGAAGTGGATGGTACCTGGGGATCATTACTGAACATTTTGATCAAAGATTCTGTGGAAGAATCCTGATCAAAAGGGGAGAAACATAGAATTTAAAATTCTCCTGGACTCCAGACTTCTTGGAACCATGAATGTTGGATGAACCCCTGAAACTACTGCCCTGAGATAATCTTTAAACCTTAAACAAAAATATCCCCTGAAGTCTTCTTATAACCAAGCAACAGTTTAGAGTAGCTAGTAAAAAATGTCTGCCTTCAACATTGTGCTCTTTCAAGAACTAAGGACATGAAATCAAATTGGCAAAAGCAACTTGGAAGATTAGACAGGAATCTTAGGTGGAAGTGAGTTTATGCTAAGGTGGGAGGAACTACCTGGAAAAGAGGGTTGGAATGGTTGTACAACTCAGAGAATGTAATCAATGTCACTAAATGGTACATGTAGAAACTGTTGGATTGGTGTATGTTTTGCCGTGTATTTCTCAACAACAACAAAATACATGCTTTTTTAAAAAAAGAAAAAAATTTCCAATTCTTTCTGTTCTAGTTTTATTTGCCACAGTTTGTTTTTAAGTCTCTTTCATCTCATGTTTTTATAAACACCAAGGAGAATAACACAGCAACTTTAAGATCACCTCAGTGAAATATTCAAGTTCTACATTTCACCAAAAATATGAAAATAGTTCGACAAGTTTTTTTTTTTTTTGCCACCATGTGGAAAGCATCACTTTCCTCCCAATGTTCAATAACATGTTTATTCTACTAACATTCTGTTCATGACAATAGAAGCTTTCATCAAGTCTCTCAATTCTTTCCGAGCCCTCATCAGAGTCACCCTTAGCATCTATAATTCTAATAATACCAAAAACAAACAAAAAACCCACACCAGTTGCTATCAAGTTGATTCCAACTCATAGGGACCCTATAGGATGGAGTAGAATTGCAGCATAGGGTTTCCAAAGAGTGTCTGGTGGAGTCTAACTGCTGACCTTTTATTTAGCAGCCACAGTGTTTACCCACTATGCCAAGACAAAAACCCCAAACCAAACAAATCCATTGTTGTAGTCAATTCAGACTCATAGTGACCTTACAGAACAGAGTAGAATTGGCCCATAGGCTTCCCAAGGAGCACCTGAGGAATTTGTTCTGCCAGTCTCTTGTTTAGCAGCGACAGCACTTAACCACTACACCACCGCAGTTTTCATCACTATGCCACCAGAGTTTCATTGTACTAATAATCATGTGAAAGTACTGTTAACTTGCTTAAGGTCACTGATACAATGTAGCGGAATTACATCCAACTAATTACATCCAACAAACCTACATCCAAAACTCGTGTGCTTTCTACTTAAGCCCCAAAACTCCAATGTTGGGGAGAGGGTAGCCCATAACAGAAGCAGAGACACACCAGTCCAAGGGTCCAGTGAGGTTTATTCACAGAGAAAAAGAGTGAGGCCTGAGCCGAGAGTGCCTTAGCCCACCTCTCCCTAGTAGTGCAAGTTTTTTAGTTTTAAAGTTTCAGTGAGGTATTGGGGGGTGAGCGGGGTTATGGTTTGGTAAGGAAAGAAAGAAAGAGTGGTAGCAAGAAATTCTAGTTAGGGGATTTATGGTCTGAATAAGGAAGAAGTGTTTATTTGAAGAGGAAGGGCTGAGGTTTATTTATGGTCAAGATTTTGATAAGAGAAGAGCTTCCAAGTATGGTCAAGATTTTGATAAGGGAAGAGCTTTCAAACGAAGACAGGGATAAAGTTATTTACGGTTTTATGGTTATACCCGGTGAAGCCTACCGGGCTGTTTTCGGTCATCCCTGTGAGGCATGCATACCAAGCTGTTTTCAGCTAATGGTGAGGTCTGATCATCGGATAAGATGACCTTCCTGAATTCCAGGGGCAGAGTTCCCTCGTCCAAATGATGTTAAAGGAAGGAACAGATTTTATAAACTTTGAGAGTATAAATCATTTGGATGTAGTAACTAACTGAATGGCTGGAGAGGAGGAAGAGTACTCTTAGAGGGTGCCAAGTTTGGCTTTTAGGAGATTAGGAAAACAGCGATGCCCTAAACTATGAAAAGAAGAGCAAAGCTGAGAGGGAAAATAAGGAGTTCGGTTTCAGACATTCACTCAATAAGCTTTTATTTAGCATCTATTGGGAGCAGGGCACCCTACTGTTGGTGGGGAGAATGGCATGAAATGGGCAGAGAGACACCAGCTTGAGGGTCCAGTGAAGTTTATTCAAGGAGAAAGAAAATAGGGTCTGAATTGAGATGTGGCTCACTAAGCCCCCTGGCCAGTAGGGCAAGTTTTTATAGCTTAAAAGTTTCAATGAGGTAATGTAGAGTGAGGGGATTTATGATTTGATGACAGAAGACGGGTAGCAAGAAATCCTTGTTAGGGGATTTAAGGTCTAATAAGGAAGACCTGTTGATTAGAAGGGGGACGAGTGAGGTTTTTTTATGGTCAAGATTGATAAGGGAAGAACATTCAATTAGGAGGGTGGAAAAGACAGGCATAAAGTTGTTTATGATTTCATGATTGTATTAGGTGGGGTGTACCAGGCTGTTTTTTGTCATCTCTGTGGGGCTTACACACCAGGCTCTTTTCAGCTAATGGCAGGTCTGATCATTGGATAAGATGACCTCCCTGAATCTCAAGGACAGAGTTCCCTCAATGACCTCCTTGAACTTCAGGGACGGAGTTCCCTCAATGACCTCTTTGAACTTCAGGGACGGAGTTCCCTCATCTATTAGACAATGGTACAAATGAAACAGATTAGTTGCTGCCCTTATAGCACCTTACTGTGAAGCACATCAAAATTCTTCCGTGTTCTATTTGTTGCCCAGTTGCACAACCAGTTTCACATTTAGGTTAAAGCAGCACTCTGCTCTGTGGTACCAAATTCAGTTTTAGTTATCCAGTGCTGCTGTAACAAAAATATCACAAGTGGGTGGCTTTATTGAACAGAAGCTAATTTTCTCATAGTCTAGCAGAGCAGAAGTACAAATACAGAGCACAGGCTCCAGGAGAAATCTCTGCTTTGGGGAAAAATCCTTTCTTCTGATGTTTCTTGATTTCCACATGGCATCTATCTTTCCTGGGTAGTGCTTCCTTGCTCCTGTCCCTAACCTGCTCTTTTTATATCTCAGATGTGATTGGTTTAACACATGCTGTTGGCGAGACGGTAGTCTGAAACAGAAAGAAGCACATCAGTCGAAGGGTCCAGTGAAGTTTATTTGAAGAGAAAGAGAATGGGGTCTGGGCCCAGAGTGGCTCAGCCCACTTCTCCCCAGTAGGGCAACTGTTTTACAGTTTTATTTATTTATTTTAATTTAATATCACTGAGCAAAAGCGTACATTCCCGTGTAAATTTACATGCCCATCTATATGCAGCTTCCACTGCTCTCCCTGTCTGGTGACAGCACACTATTCTTCTCTGCTCCATACATGTCTCATCCTCCCAACAGTCTCCTTTCCCCTCCTCTCCACCCACTCTCCTTCCTCCAGCTAGACGTCAGCAGGATGATATCCTATAGATGTATAGAACCATAAAGTGCATCCAATATATGGTCACTCTGCATTGCCAAGTCCAATCCATTCATGTCTAAAGAGTGGACCTTCATTATGATTTATGGGCAAGGACAGCATCAGGGCCAGGGGCCATGCTCTCAGGGAAACCCCAAAACTGCTGGACCATCAGTTGAGGTCTTTTAGTGGGGATCTCAGGATGCACCCCTTTTTATTCTTGTGTTGCCAGTGAGACTCAACCTAGTGAGCTCCATCGTGGCTATCACTGGTGGTGGCCGGGCACCATCCGGTTCTTCCGATTCCAAGTCGATGTAGGCACCCACTCATGTGGGTCTCTCTATCTTCTAGGTTGTCTTTACCCCATGTCGTTTTGGACCTCAGTGAGCATCCGTTCCTGCTGAGTTGGGACCATTTGCTGTGTCCTCGGATGGCAGCTTGGCAGCTTTTAAGACCCCAGACACCACTAACCAATGTGGGGTGCAGAGAGCTCTCTTAGCAAAATGCTAGTTGTGCCAATTGGCCTCGATTTCACCTAAGAGCACGGTCCCCTGCCCCCTGCCCCAGCTACTCTATCCTTAAGAAGGAAGGAGTACTCAAGTTATGCTGAAGCCCACTTAATGTTGTTCTTGTTTCTAATGTGTGCTATCACCAATTTCTCCCAACCAGATTTCTAGCAACTATCTAATCTAAAGCCTCCCCTACCCCTTGCAGCCGTCAAAGAGTCTTTTCTTCTATACACAAGTCTGTTTTTGAGATCTTATTGTAGAGGTCTCATACAATATTTGTCCTTTTGCCGCTGACTACTTTCACTCAACATAATGTCTTCCAGTTGAAACCAGGTTATGAGGTGTTTCCTGGAATCATCATTATTCTTTATCATTGTGTAGTGCTCCATTGAGTATATGTACCATAGTTTGCCTATCCATTCTTCTGTTGTTGGGCATCTGGGTTGATTCCATCTTTTTGCTATTGTGGACTGTGCTGTGACAAACATTCTGGTGCATGTGTCCGTTGGTGTGAAACACCTTGATTCTGTAGGATATGTTCCAAGTAGTGGAATTACTGGATCAAATGGTATATCGATATCCATTTTTTTGAGGAAGCGCCAGATTGCTTTCCAAAGAGGCTGGACCATTTTGCACCCCCACCAACAGTATAGGAGGGTTCTACTTTCTCCACAGCCTCTCCAGCATTTGTTGTTTTGTGTTTTTTGGATCATGACCAATCTTGTTGGGGTGAGATCGTATCTCATTGCCATCTTGATTTGAATTTCTTTAATAACTAAAGATTGTGAACATGTCTGCATGTGTTTCTTGGCTGCCTGGATCTCGTCTTTAGTGAAATGGCTGTCCATCTCCTTTGCCCATTGCGTAATTGGATGATTTATCTTCTTCTTATTGATATTTTGTAGTGTCTTATAGATTATGGAGATCAGGTGTCGGTCTGACATAGAGTTGCCAAATATTTTTTCCCGTTTCCGTGGGTGTCCTTTTAATTCCATTAATAAAGTCTTTGGATGAGCAAAAGTGTTTGATTCTTAGTAGTTCCCATTTATCTATTTTCTCTTCTGTTGATTGTGGTTTCTTTAACAGATTTTGGAGTCTGTCCTCATTGTGTATTAAAACCTCCATTGTTGTTCCTACCTTTTCTTGGATGAGCTTTATCGTTTTAGGTTTGATATTTAGGTCTGTTATCCAGTTGGAGTTGGTTTTTGTATAAGATGTAAGATATGGATCTTGTTTCAGTTTATTGCAGATGGATATCCAATTTTGCCAGCACCATTTGTTGAAGATACTGTTTTTACCCCAGTTTAATGTCTTAGGGCCTTTGTCGAATATCAACTGTTCATAGACAGATGGTGTCATCTCTGGGCTCTCAGTTCTGTTCCAGTGATCCATCTGTCTGTTCTTGTACCAGTACCAGGCTGTTTTGACCACTGTGGTAGTGTAGTATGTTCTAAGGTCGGGTAATGAGAGGCCTCCCAGAGTGTTTTTCTTCTTTAGTAGTACCTTACTTATCCGGGGCTTCTTCCCTTTGCAAACAAAATTGGTGATTTGTTTCTCCATCTCATTAAAAAGTGACGCTGAAACTTGTACTGGGATTGCATCATATAAATAGATTGCTTTGGGTAAAATAGACATTTTCACAATGTTAAGTCTTCCTATCCATGAGCAGGTAGGTTTTCCATTTCTCTAAGTCTCTCTTAGTTTCTTGTAGTAAGGGCTTGTAATTCTCTTTGTAAAGGTCTGTTATTTCTCTGGTTAGATGAATTTCTAGGTACTTCATCCTCTTAGGGGCTATAGTAAGTGGTATTGATTTGATAATTTCTTCCTTAACAGTCTCATTGTTGATATAAAGGATTCCTACTGATTTACTTACATAAAGGATTCCTACTGATTTACTTACATAAAGGATTCCTACTGATTTACTTATGTCTATCTTGTATCCTGAGACTTTGCTGAACTCTTCTATCAGTTTGAGTAGTTTACTTATAGATTCCTTGGGATTCTCTGCATATACAATCATATAATCTGCAAACAGGGAGATTTTAACTTCCCCTTTGCTGATGCAGATGCCCTTTATTTCTTGGTCTTGTGTAATTTCTCTGGCTAAAACTTCTAGCACAATGTTGAATAGAAGATGGGAAAGTGGGCATCCTTGTCTAGTTCCTGATCTCAAGGGAAAGTCTTTCAGTCTCTCTCCATTCAGGATGACGAGGGCAATTGGCTTTGTATAAATGGCTCTTATTCTGTTGAGGAATTTGCCATCTATGCCCATTTTGGTAAGAGTTTTTAGCATGAATGGGTGTTGGACTTTATCAAATGCCTTTTCTGCATCAATGGACAAAATCAGGTGATTCTTGTCTTTTGTGTTATTTATGTGGTTAATCACACTGATTGTTTTTCTGATGTGGAACCAGCCTTGCCTCCCTGGTATGAATCCCACTTGGTCATGATGGATTATTTTCTTGATATGTTGTTGTATTCTACTGGCAAGAATTTTGTTGAAGATTTTTGCATCTAGATTCATGAATGATATCGGTCTGTAGTTCTCTTTCTTTGTTGGGTCTTTCCCTGGCTTAGGTATTAGGGTTATGCTGGCTTCATAGAATGAGTTTGGGAGTACTCCATCCCTTTCCGTATTGTGAAATAGTCTCAGTAGTATTGGAGTTAACTCTCCTGTAAATGCTTGGTAGAATTCTGCAGTGAAGGCATCTGGGCCCGGACTTTTTTTGGTTGGCAGTGTTTTGATGACCCTTCAATCTCTTCCTTTGTGATGGGTTTATTAAGTTGTTCTGCTTCACATGTGATAATTTGGATAGGTGGTATGAGTCAAGGAATTGGTCCATTTCCCCTAGGTTTTTGAATTTGTTAGAGTACAGTCTTTGATAGTATTCTGTTATGCTATTTTTGATTTCTGTTGGATCTATGGTGACAACTCCCGTCTCATTTCTAATTTGGGTTATTTGTTTCCTTTCTTGCTTTTCTAAGTAAGTTTAGCCAGTGGTTTGTCAATTTTGTTGATCTTTTCAAAAAACCAGCTTTTGTTCTTTTCAATTTTTTCAATTGTTTTTCTATTCTCTAATTCACTTAGCTCTGCTCTAATCTTTATGATCTGGTTTCTTCTGGTGACTGAGGGGTTCCTCTGTTGTTCTGTCTCGATTTGTTCAAGCTGTAGGTTTAGTTCCTTGATTTGGTTTCTTTCTTCCTTCCAGATGTGTGCATTTATGGAGATAAACAGACCTCTGAGCACTGCTTTGGCTGTAGCCCATAGGTTCTGGTAGGAAGTGTTTTCGTTCTCATTGGAATTCATGAATTTCTTTATTTCATCCTTGATTTCTTCTATAACCCATGTTTTTTTGAGAAAAATGTTGTTCAGTTTCCAAGAGTTCCACTTTCTATCTATGTTTTTTCTTTTTTACAGTTTTAAAGTTTCTGTGAGGTAGTGTGGGGTGAGGGGGTTTATGGTTTGATAAGGAAAGAAAGAGAAGAGATGAGGGGATTTATGGTCTGATAAGGAAGAAGTGTTGATTGGAAGGGTGAGGGCTAAGATTTGCTTATGGTCAAGATTTTGATAAGGGAAGGGAGAAGTTATTTATGGTTTGATAAGGGAAGGGAGAAGTTATTTATGGTTTTATGGTTATACCCCATAAGGCCTACCAGGCTGTTTTCCCTCATCCCTGTAGGGCATGCATACCGGGCTATTTTCAGCTAATGTGAGGTCTGATCGTTTGATAAGGGGAACTCTCTGAATTCCAGGGACAGAGACTTCTCAATGACCTCTCTGAATTTTGGGGACAGCATTCCCTCACATACCCTATGCTGGTATGGCCTCATTGACATAATAAAGAAAAGACTATTCCCAAGTGAGATTGCATCCACAAGTAAAGGTGTTAGGATTTACAGCACATGCTTTTGTGGGACACAAATCAATCTATGTCATGGATTGATTTATGTTACCCAAAAAATAGATGTAGAAATTTTGCTGGGCCAGGATCCCTGGTACCTTGATATTTCTCCAAGTTGGTTGGATCCCGCCTCTGTAAAGTTAATGAGGGTAGATGGGTGGCAGTTTTGTTGGTGGGGTAGGATTCAGCATGTGAGATTGTTTTGTGCTATAAGATATAAAGGAAAGAAGCTAGTGGAGAGGCTTGCGGACCTCAGACCACTAAGATGTGTGGGAAGCTAAGCACGTCCTTGGGAAAGGACCAGGGACTCTGTGCCTCAGAAGCTTCCAGTCCGGGAAAAGACTGACAATGAGAAACTTCTTCCAGATGCAGCAGAGAGAGCCTTCCCTTGGATACGACTCCCTGAATTTGTACTTTCAACCTACTAGACTGTGATGAAATACAATTTCTCTTTTTGAAGTCATCCACTTGTACCACCTCTGTGAGCACAGCACTAGCTGCCTAAAACATCTGTAACACAGCTTTACCTCATTATTCATCCGTCCCTCTGGCCAGTGTTTATTGAATGACCAGGGGTAGACTGGCCAACAAGGCAGAATGGAGCTTATCTTCTAGTTAACCCAAGCAAAAATGAAGTAAGCTGAAGAAATCAGTAAGTGCTTTGAGAAAATACAACAGAGTGATGTGATAACAGTAGCAGAGAATTGCTTTAGATGTTTGAGAAAGTCCATTGAGTAGATGACGTTTAAACTGAAAACCCAGTGTCAAGAAAAGTGACCAGGTAAAGGTTTGGGGAAAAGCATTCCAGGCTGCACTAATAAAAAACAGACAGCGGCAAACTCCATTTTTTTTTTTTTTGTAATTTAATATGACTGAGTGAAAATGTACATTCCCATATAAATTTACGTGCCCACCTATATGCAGCTTCCACTGCTCTCCCTGTCCGGTGACAGCACACTATTCCTCTCTGCTCCATACATGTCTCATCCTCCCAACAGTCTGCTTTCCCCTGCTCTCCAACCGCTCTCCTTTCTCCAACCAGAGGTCAGCAGGCTGATATCCTACAGATGTATAGAACCATAAAGTGCATCCAATATATGGTCAGTCTGCATCACCAAGTCCAACCCATTCGAGTCCAAAGAGTGGACCTTCATTATGATTTATGGGCAAGGGCATCATCTGGGCCAGGGGCCATGCTTCCAGGGGAACCTTGAAACTGCTGGACCATCAGTTGAGGTCTTTTAGTGGAGATCTCAGGATGCGCCCCTTTTTATTCTTGTGTTGCCAGTGAGACTCAATTAGTGAGCTCCATCGCGTCTATCACTGGTGTTGGCCGGGCACCATCTGGTTCTTCCGGTCCCAAGACGATGTAGGCACCCACTCACGTGGGTCTCTGTCTTCTGGGTTGTCTTTACCCCCATGTCATTTTGGTCCTCTTTGAGCATCCATTCCTACTGAGTTGGGACCATTTGCTGTGCCCTTGGATGGCAGCTTGGCAGCTTTTAAGACCCCAGACGCCACTCACCAATGTGGGGTGCAGAGAGCTCTCTTAGCAAAAGGCTAGTTGTGCCAATTGGCCTCGATTTCGCCTAAGAGCGTGGTCCCCTGCCCCCTGCCCCAGCTACTCTATCCTTGCAATAATGAGCTGAGATGGAAGGAGTACTCAAGTTATGCTGAAGCCCACTTAATGTTGTTCTTGTTTCTAATGTGTGCTATTACCGATTTCTCCCAACCAGATTTGTAGCAACTATCTAATCTAAACCCTCCCCACCTCGCTCTCCCCACCCCTTGCAGCTGTCAAAGAGTCTTTTCTTCTATACACAAGTCTGTTTTTGAGATCTAATTGTAGAGGTCTCATACAATATTTGTCCTTTTGTCGCTAACAAAATAATGTCTTCCAGTTGAAACCAGGTTATGAGGTGTTTCCTGGAATCATCATTAATTTTTATCATTGCGTAGTGCTCCATTGAGTATATGTATCGTAGTTTACCTATCCATTCTTCTGTTGTTGGGCATCTGGGTTGATTCCATCTTTTTGCTATCGTGGACTGTGCTGCGACAAACATTCTGGTGCACGTGTCCATTGGTGTCAAAGGCCTTGATTCTGTAGGATATGTTCCAAGTAGTGGAATTACTGGGTCAAATGGTATATCAATATCCGTTTTTTAAAGGAAGCTTCAGATTGCTTTCCAAAGAGGCTGGACCATTATGCAACCCCGCCAACAGTGTAGGAGGGTTCCACTTTCTCTACAGCCTCTCCAGCATTTGTTGTTTTGTGATTTTTGGACCATGGCTAATCTTACTGGAGTGAGATGGTATCTCATTGTTGTCTTAATTTGAATTTCTTTAATAACTAAAGATTGTGAACATGACCGCATGTGTTTCTTGGCTGCCTGGATCTCGTCTTTAGTGAAATGTCGGTCCATCTCCTTTGCCCATTGTGTAATTGGATGATTTATCTTCCTCTTATTGATATTTTGTAGTGTCTTATAGATTATGGAGATCAGGCGTTGGTCTGACATAGAGTTGCCAAATATTTTTTCCCGTTTCCGTGGGTGTTCTTTTAATTCTATTAATAAAGTCTTTGGATGAGCAAAAGTGTTTGATTCTTAGTAGTTCCCATTTATCTATTTTCTCTTCTGTTGATTGTGGTTTCTTTGACAGATTTTGGAGTCTGTCCTCATTGTGTATTAAAACCTCCATTGTTGTTCCTACCTTTTCTTGGATGAGCTTTATCGTTTTAGGTTTGATATTTAGGTCTGTTATCCAGTTGGAGTTGGTTTTTGTATAAGGTGTAAGATACGGATCTTGTTTCAGTTTATTGCAGATGGATATCCAATTTTGCCAGCACCGTTTGTTGAAGATACTGTTTTTACCCCAGTTTAATGTCTTAGGGCCTTTGTCGAATATCAACTGTTCATAGGCGGATGGTGTCATCTCTGGGCTCTCAGTTCTGTTCCAGTGATCCATCTGTCTGTTCTTGTACCAGTACCAGGCTGTTTTGACCACTGTGGTAGTGTAGTATGTTCTAAGGTCGGGTAATGAGAGGCCTCCCAGAGTGTTTTTCTTCTTTAGTAGTACCTTACTTATCCGGGGCTTCTTCCCTTTGCAAACAAAATTGGTGATTTGTTTCTCCATCTCATTAAAAAGTGATGCTGGAACTTGTACTGGGATTGCATCATATAAATAGATTGCTTTGGGTAAAATAGACATTTTCACAATGTTAAGTCTTCCTATCCATGAGCAGGTAGGTTTTCCATTTCTCTAAGTCTCTCTTAGTTTCTTGTAGTATGGGCTTGTAGTTCTCTTCATGAAGGTCTGTTATTTCTCTGGTTAGGTTAATTTCTAGGTACTTTATCCTCTTAGGGGCTATAGCAAGTGGTATTGATTTGATAATTTCTTCCTTAACAGTCTCGTTGTTGGTATAAAGGAATCCTACTGATTTACTTATGTCTATCTTGTATCCTGAGACTTTGCTGAACTCTTCTATCAGTCTGAGTAGTTTACTTACAGATTCCTTGGGATTCTGTGCATATACAATCATATAATCTGCAAACAGGGAGATTTTAACTTCCCCTTTGCTGATGCAGATGCCCTTTATTTCTTGGTCTTGTGTAATTTCTCTGGCTAGAACTTCTAGCACAATGTTGAATAGAAGAGGTGACAGTGGGCATCCTTGTCTGGTTCCTGTTGTCAAGGGAAAGTCTTTCAGTCTCTCTCCATTCAGAGTGATGTGGGCAATTGGCTTTGTATAAATGGCGCTTGTTGCATTGAGGAATTTGCCGTCTATGCTTATTTTGCTAAGAGTTTTTAGCATGAATGGGTGTTAGAGTTTATCAAATGCCTTTTCTGCATCAATGGACAAAATCAGGTGATTCTTGTCTTTTGTGTTATTTATGTGGTTTATCACATTGGTTGTTTTTCCGATGTTGAACCAGCCTTGCCTCCCTGGTACGAATCCCACTTGGTCATGATGGATTATTTTCTTGATATGTTGTTGTATTCTATTGGCAAGAATTTTGTTGAAGATTTTTGCATCCTGATTCATGAGTGATATTGGTCTGTAGTTCTCCTTTTTGGTTGAGTCTTTCCCTGGCTTAGGTATTAGGGTTATGCTGGCTTCATAGAATGAGTTTGGGAGTACTCCATCCCTTTCTATACTGTGAAATAGTCTCAGAAGTATTGGAGTTAACTCTTCTCTAAATGCTTGGTAGAATTCTGCAGTGAAGGCATCTGGGCCTGGGCTTTTTTGGTTGGCAGTGTTTTGATGACCTTTTGAATCTCTTCCTTTGTGATGGGTTTATTAAGTTGTTCTGCTTCACGTTGTAATAATTTGGGTAGGTGGTATGAGTCAAGGAATTGGTCCATTTCCTCTAGATTTTTGAATTTGTTAGAGTACAGTCTTTGATAGTATTCTGTTATGATATTTTTGATTTCTGTTCGATCTGTGGTGACAATTCCCCTCTCATTTCTAATTTGGGTTATTTGTTTCCTTTCCTGCTTTTCTTTAGTAAGTTTAGCCAGTGGTTTGTCAATTTTGTAGATCTTTTCAAGAAACCAGCTTTTGGTCTTTTCAATTGTTTTTCTATTCTCTAATTCATTTAACTCGCTCTTATCTTTATGATCTGGTTTCTTCTGGTGCCTGAGGAGTTCCTCTTGTTGTTCTGTCTCGACTTGTTCACGCTGTAGGTTTAGTTCCTTGATTTGGTTTCTGTCTTCCTTCCAGATGTGTGCATTTATGGAGATAAACAGACCTCTGAACACTGCTTTGGCTGTAGCCCATAGGTTCTGGTAGGAAGTATTTTTGTTCTCATTGGAATCCATGAATTTCTTTATTTCATCCTTGATTTCTTCTGTAATCCATGTTTTTTTGAGAAAAATGTTGTTCAGTTTCCAAGAATTCCACTTTTTATGTTTTTTTCTTCTATTGATTTTAACTTTCTGGCTTTATGATGTGAGAAGATGCTTTGCAGTAATTCAATGATATGGATTTTATTGAGAATTGCATTATGTCCTAACACATTGTCAATTCTGGAGAATGTTCCATGTGCACTGGAGAAGAAGGTGTAGTTGTCTGCTGATGGGTGGAAAGTTCTGTGTGTATCACTGAAGTTTAGTTGGTTAATTGTGGCAATGAGGTCTTCTTTATCCTCACTGAGCTTTTTTCTAGATGATCTGTCCAGTATTGAGAGTAGAGTGTTGAAGTCTCCCACTATTATTGTGGAGTCATCTAACACTTTTTTGAGTGTACTCAGTGTTTCTTTGATATACTTAGGTGCTTTGATATTACGTGCATAAGTATTTAATATAGTTAAGTCTTGCCTGTGTACTGAGCCTTTCAGCAATAAGTAGTGTCCATCTTTGTCCATGATGGTGGATTTTACATTAAAATTGATTTTGTCTGAGATTAGATTTGCCACACCTGCTCTTCTTTGTTCATTGTTAGCTTGACATATATTCTTCCATTCTTTAATTTTCAGCTTTTTCCTATCTTTAGGTCTCAAGTGAGTTTCTTGTAGACAACATATGGATGGGTCATGTCTTTTGATCCAAGATGTCACTCAATGTCTCTTTACTGGAGCATTCAGTCCATCGACATTCAATGTAATTATTGATAGGTATGTGTTCACTGCTGCCTTTGTGATGTTTATTTTTGTGTTGGTGTTTTCTCTGTTGCTCTTATTAGTCTGTTTTTGGACATTCTTTTTTGTGAGTTGATGTTTCACCTTTTTCAGAGCTTGTTTTGTAGTTGTTTAGACTCCTGTGGTACATTTCTTGAAATGGTATGATACATCTTTGTTTTGTTTTACCGCAGCCTCTATGATCCCCCTTAATGAACTATATATAAACTCAATTTTAATTACTACCAATCTTGTCATCTTCCTCTCCATCTGGAAGGACTATAACGACTGTAGTACATCCCTCTTTTTAATATGATGGCACCATGGTTTTCATGATAATCACTGGTCTGTTTCTTTCTGTATTAAAGCTGTGATTTACTTTGGAGCCTTCCTTAACTGAGTAGAGTTTTGAGTAGTGTGTCATTCTAAAATATGAAGCTAGTGGTTTTGTTCTTGTAAGCCAGAGTCAAGAACTTCTTTCAGTATTTCTTGTAGTTTTGGCTTGGTTTTTACAAAGGCTCTGAGTTTCTGTTTATCTGGGAATGTCTTAATTTCATTTTTGTATTTGAAAGATAGTTTTTCAGGATATATAATTCTTGGTTGGAAGTTCTTCTTCTTAAAGGCTTTCAGTGTGTCATGCCACTGTCTCCATGCCAGCATGGTTTCTGCTGAGAAATCTGATGAAAGCCTAGAGGGTTTCCCTCTGAATGTTAGCTTTGCTTTGAGTCTTGCTGCCTTTAAGAGTTGCTGCTTATATTTCCTTTTGTTGAGCTTGATTATAATATGTCTTGGAGTCTTTCTTTTGAGATCTATATTGGATGGCATATGATATACATCTGAGATGTCTATATTCTCTTCTTTCATGATTTCTGGGAAGTTTTCTGTCAGCAGCTCAGCAATGATACTCTCTGTGTTCTCAGATGTCTCGCCCTGTTCAGGGACCTCAATTAATCGAAGGTTGTTCCTCTTAATAGAGTCCCACATGCTTCTTAATACTTCTTCATTTTTCTTGTTTCTGTTTTCTGATTTCTGCTCATAGATGCTGGCATCAGTAGCTCTGTCTTCCAAGTGAGAAATTCTTTATTCCATTTGTTCCATTCTGTTTTCTTGGCTTTGCATTGAAATTTCTGTGTCTTTGATTTTGTTCTTGATCTGTTGGATTTCAGAGTACTGATGTTCCATCAGACGGAACAGCTTGTTTAATTTTTCCTTTTGTTCTGCTGCATTTTATATAAGGTCTAGAGGGGCTCTGTATATAATCATTTTGTATTCACTTTCTGATGCTTTCATAAAAGTTTCTTCATCTCGAAAACTTCTTGGTTGCTTTGTTTGGGAGCCTTCTGAAGCCAGGGGTGATTTCTTGTATGCCACAAGTGTCTGTTGCTTTTGGGGTCCCACGTGAGTAATTAGAGGCTGGAAGAGATACTGTGAGGATGGACTGCAGATGTTTCTCTAGGCTATTTTAAAATATAAAGCAAAAGGTATCTAACCACTTCCCAAGTCAGTCAGGTTTTCAGGTGTAGAGGTCCCTCTTCCCAACTGGCAAAGTAAGCACCTCTATGTCCAACCCCAGATGATATAAACTAGTTCAGAATACAGCAATGCTGCTGCCTTGTTGGCTTCTGCTGACAGGGCCCAGCCTTAGGCGACACTGTGTAGAGTTCTGCTTTTCTGATATAAAAGCTCTGCTGTGGGTAGGCTCTGGCTCCCAAGCTAAGAGTTAGGTCCAGCTGCGGCCACCTTATCCAAGATGGTGCCCACCACACAGGCAGCAGATAGAGGGGCTAAAGGTGCGTAGAGGTAGTGATTTCTCTGCTTCTGTTCCAGAGTCCCCACTGGAGGTGGCACTGTGTAAATCACTGCTTTTCTGTTGGACAAGCGCTGTCCTGTTTGCAGGCTCTGGCTCCCAGGCTAAGAATTAGGTCCCGCTAAAATCTCTGTACCCAACATGGCATCCTGCACAGTAGCAGTGGGAATCCGTACAAACCTCGCTGTGGCAGAGATAAAAAGACAGGCCCAAAGTAGCTAGATTAAGAGAGTCCTAAGCCTGGCTCTCAAAATATGGGAATCTCACCTTCCTATCCCCCCAGCAGCGCGTCTGAATCTAGCCCCTAGGCAAGACCCAGCTCCACCTGCTGGCCAAGACAGAGAAAAAAAAAGTCAAAATGGTGCGTTTACCTCCAGTCTGTGAGAGCCAGGGCTATCCACCAGCAGGAGTCAGCGAAAGAGAGGATGTTTTCTGCTCAGTGGTCTGAAGTCTAAATTAACAGCCCTGTGCCGTGTCCTGGGGCTGATTAGGTGATCAGAAGGCTCCGTTTGATTATCAATTCAGGTCTTGGTTTCCAGAGGGATATAAGGAGACGTGTGCTTAGTCCGCCATCTTGACTCTGCCCCCCCCCAAACTCTATTCTTAATACTAGCCACATGGCGAAGATCAGTATAAATTTCATTCCCATCTGGAAATGAATCCAGTTCTTACCTCCTTGTAGCTCTTTCTATGGGGAAGTGAGGGCAAGGATGTGAGGCAGGGTTGGGCAGTCTAGATTGTTTCTCCTGCACTCTTTGAAGCACAAAACAAAAACAAAACCAAACTGTCTTGGATTGAATCGTGTCCTCCCTAAAATGTGTACCAGTTTGCCTAGACCTTGATTCTTGGTATTGTGTGATGTTCCTGTATACCGAAAATCTTGCCTCTAAAAGTTGTTAATGAAGGAGGATGGGTGGTGGCTGTGTTAGTGAGACAGAACTCAATGTGAGAGATTGTATTGTGCCCAGAGGCAATCTCTTAGGAGGTAAAGAAAAAGGAAGCGAGCAAAGAGTTGGGGACCTCTTACCTTTTGAAAAGAAACAGTGCTGGTAGTTGAGTGCTTGCTTCCTTTGGAAGCTTCCAGTCCAAGGAGAGACTAATGAGAAGGACCTTCCTCCAGAGCTGGCAGGGAAACCCTTGCTGCCTTGAATTTGGACTTCCAGCCTGCTGGGTTGTGACAAAAGGTTTCTTTTTAAAGCCTTCAACTTGTGACATTTCTATTAAAGCAGTACTGGATGACTAAGGGAAACCCTGGTGGCATAGTGGTTAAGTGCTATGTCTGCTAACCAAAAGGTTGGCAGTTCAAATCTGCCAGGAGAACTTTGGATACTCTATGAGGCAGTTTTACCCTGAACTCTAGGGCTGTGTGAGTTGGAATCAACTTAAAGGCAGTGGTTTAGATGACTAAGATACAGACAAACAAAACCCCTTGCCTTCATTTCTGACTCATAGTGACCCTACAGGACAGAGTAGAACTGCCTCATTAGATTTTCAAGGGGTGGCCAGTGGATTTGAACTGCTAACCTTTTGGTTGGTCACCAAGTTCTCAACCACCACACCAGCAGAGCTGTTTGTTTTATAAGCCTGACTAACTTTGAAAAACGGGCTTCAGGGAGGTTTTCAGTTTGAGATTAGCAGAATGTCCAAGGGCCGTAGTCTCAAGGGTTCCTGCAGGCTCTGTCAGATCAGTAAGTCTCTTCTTTTTTTTTAAATTTGTGTTTTGTTCCACCTTTTTATCTTGCTCTGTCCAGGACTCTGTGTTGTGAACCAGGTGAGAGCAGTTGTTGGTGGCAGCTGGGGCATCATCTAGTTCTTCTGGACTCAGGCTGTTGGAAGTTCTGATCCATGTGGTCCTTTAGTTCTTTGGGCTGATATCGTCCTTGTGTCTTTGGTTTTCCTCATTCTTCTTTGCTCTGGATGAGATGGGACCAACAGATGTATCTCAGATGGCTTCTCGGAAGCTTTTAAGACCCTAGATTTTACTCACCTAAGTGTGATGTAGAATATTTTCTTTACGAACTACGTTGTCCCAGTTGACTTAGATGTCCTCTCTAAGACTATTGCTCCCAGGCCCCAAGCCCAGCAACTCAATCCTTCAAGGTGTTGGGATACGTTTAGGAAACTTCTAGGTCCTTGCATTGGCCAAGAAGTGCTGACTTGCCCTATGTTGTGTATTGTCTTTCACCAAAGTTGACACTTGTCTACTATGTAGCCTTCAGTTTTTTCCCCCCCTGTGGTAAAATAAATCTTTTCTTTAGTTCTTATAATGTGGTCTCAAACAATATTTCTTATTTTATGATTAACTTATTTCACTCAGTGTAATGCCTCTCAGATTCATCCATATTGTAAGATGTTTTGTGGATTCATCATTGTTCTTTATCACTGCATAGTAGTCCATTGTGCATATGTACCATAATTTGTTTGTCCATTCATCTACTGATGGCCACCTAGGTTGTTTCCATTTTTTTGTTATTGTCAATAAGCTACTATGAACATGGGTGTGCATATGTCTGTGTGTGTGATGGCTCTTACTTCTCTTGAGTATATTCATAAGAGTGCAATTGCTGGATTGTATGGTATTTCTATTTGTAGTTTTATAAGAAGGTGCTATATTGTTTTCCATAGTGATTGTGTCACTTTACATTCCTACCAGCAGTGCATAAGGGTTTCCATCTCCCTGCAACCTCTCTAGCATTTATTAAGTTGTTTTTTTCATTAGTGCCAGTATTGCTGAGGTGAGTTAGTACCTCACTGTAATTTTGATTTGCATTTCTCTAATAGCTAAATGTTTGCCAGCAATTTCTCCTGTGTCTATTAGCTGCCAGAGTGTCTTCTTTGGTGAAGTATTTGTGCATGTTCTTCACCAATTTTTTAATTGGATTATTCATTTTTGCTTTTTAATTTTTTTATTATGATTGAGTGAAAATGTACAGTCCTGTATAAGTTTGCATGCCTGCCTATGTGCAGCTCCTACTGCTCTCTCCCTGCCCGGTGACAGCACACTCCTCATCTCTGTTCTACACATGTCATATCCTCCTAACGGTCTCTTATCCCCTTTTCTCCACCCTCTCCACTCCCCTCTAGTAAGAGGTCAACAGGATGACATCCTATAGATGCATGAAATCATGAAGTGCACACATAATATGGTCACTCTGTGTCACCAAGTCCAACCCATTCCTGTCAGAAAAGTTGACCTTTACTATGATTTATGGATAGGGGCATCATCATGGCCAGAGGCCATGCTCCCAGGGGAACCCTGAGGCCCCTGGACCATCAATTGCGGTCTTTTAGTGGATATCTTAGGGTGCACCCCTTTTTATTCTTGTGTTGCCAGTGAGCCCTATCATGGCTATTAATTGTTTTTATATTATTCAACTGCTAACGTATTTTATGGATTTTAGAGATTAGTGTCTTATTGGATATGTCATAGATAATTTTACTTTCCCAGTCTGTAGATTCTTTTCACACTTGCAGTGAAGTCTTTTGATGAGCACAAGTGTTTACTTTTTAGGAGCTCCCAGTTATCTAGTTTCTCCCCCAGTCTCTGTACATTGCTGATTATGGTTTGTATACTATTTTTGCCGTGTGTTAGGGCATGTAGTGTCATCTCTACTTCTTCTTCTATGATATTTCTTTCTTTAGATTTTGTGTTTAGGGCTTTGATCCGCTTTGAGTTAGTTTTTGTGTATGGTGCAATGTATGGGCCCTGTTTCATTTTTTTCGCAGTTGGACACCGAGTTATGCCAGCACCATTTATTAAAGAGACTTTTCCTATTTAACACACATGGGCCTTTGTCAAATGTCAGCTGCTCATAGATGGATGGATTTATGTCTGAGTTCTCAATTCTGTTCCATTGGTCTATGTGTCTGTTGTACTAGGCTATTTTGACTACTATGGTTGCACAGTAGCTTCTAAGATCAGGTAACGTGAGGCCCCCGTTTTGTTCCTCTTCTTCAGTAATGATTTACTCGCACAGATTCTCTTCCCTTTCTATACAAAGTTGATTTGTTTTCCATCTTGTTCAAGAATGCTATTGGAATTTGGATTGTGATTGCATTTTATCTGTAGATTGCTTTGGGTAGTATTGGTATTTTCACAGAGTTGAGTCTTTCTATCTATGAGCAAGATATGTTTTTCCACTTATATAGGTGTGTTTTGGTTTCTTGTATAGTAGTGTTTTGTTTTTCCTTGTATGGTCTTTTGTATCTCTGGTTAGGTTTTTCCATAAGTATTTTTATCTTCTTGGAGGCTATTGTAAATAATATTGATTTATTGATTTCCTTTTTTGAAGTTCTATTTGTTGGTGTAGAGAAATTCAATTGATTTTTGTATGTTAATCTCATATCTTGGTACTTTGCTGAAATCTGTTAGTTCCAGTGGCTTTCTTGTGGATTCTTTGAGGTTTCCTGTGTATGAGATCACATCATCTGCAGATAGGGATAGTTTTACCTCTTTCGTACCTTCTTGGATGTCCTTTATTTTTCTTATCTCATTTTTCTAGCTAGGACTTTTAGCATGATGCTGCATAAATGTTGATAAAAGGCATACTTATCTACTTTCTGTTCTCAAGAAGAATGTCTTCAGTTTCTCTTCATTTAAAATTACATTGTCTGTTGGTTTTGTATAAATGTCCTTTGTTATGTTAAGAAATTTCCCTCTTTTTCTGTTTTGTTGAGACTGTTTATCAGGAATGAGTGTTGAACTTTATCAAATGACTTTTCTGTGTGGATTGACATGATTGTTTGACTCTTGCTTGTTTCATAAAGATTATCTTGATTGATTTCTACTGTTAAGGCTATAAATTTTTACAGAAGTAACTGCCACATCTTTCTCCCATGGAGTGACTGGTATTTTTGAACAACTGATCTTTGGATTAGCAGCCAAACACTGTGCCACCAGGGCTCCACTGAAGCACAAAAGGCCAGTAACAACTGAGCTCTATATCACTGTGCATCCATCAGCTTGTACTGTGGTGGCTTGTGTGTTACTGTGATGCTGGAAGCTATGCTGCTAGACAGATTTTGGTGGAGTTTTCAGGCTAGGACAGACCAGGAAGAAGAAGCCGGCAGTCTACTTCTGATAACACTGGGTAGTGAAAATCTTATGAATAATAGACTGAGAGGAGTTTCATTCTGTTGTACATAGGGTTGCTATGAGTCACAATTGACTCAATAGCACCTAAAAACAACAACAACAGTAATGGCAAACGGTACTGCAAATGGCTATGAGGGGACATCTAGCGTGGAGTAAGGGCCAGGAGGCCCTGTGCATAGCTAGCAAGTCAGACTGGTGCCGGTTGCCCCGGGAGGCTGCACTTTCTTTAGACTGGACTTTATTTATGCAGTGGTGGTGGCAGGTACTCAGTGTTCTACAAGACAGCCAGAACAGAAGATCCTGCATGTCCTTCCCAGACTAAGGGACAAGCTTTTATCCTCAGACTGAGTAATAATAAGCAATTCAAACACTGACTGTCTTAAACAGGGTGGACATAAAGAAATAAAAGGCTGAGTTATCCTCCATGAATGCATACTTACACTCAAAATGAGGTGGACAAGGCAAGATCCCCATCGAATAAATATCTTTGGTTTTCAAGTGGATCTGTAAAAGTGGTAGTGGGGGAGGGTGTTGATATGATTATACAGTCTTTTTCTATATCACTTGAACTACATCCTACCTGATGTAGTACTTCTGGAAACCCTGGTGGCATAGTAGACTGAGGGGGGGGCATATACTTGACTAGACCAGTACAGTGGCCAAACATAATGTTCTTTATGGGTTATACAGTGGAAGAAATCCAACATTATGTTAATACTTTGAAAGAGGCTCAGAACACGGGAGTAGTATTAGCTCTTAGCTCAGTTTTAACAGATGTCTGTGAAAGGGCAAAGCCAAGATGATGGCTGCTTTTGGAGCCTGTGGAAACTGGGAGACCAGATGGAGGCTCGCAGCATATCTTGGCCTAGGAGGAGTTTTTTGTAATGTGATGTGAATATAGATGGATTAACGGTTACTAGTTGATTGGGAGTCTAATAATATGCCATTATCTTTTGGTTCTTATTTTTTCAGCATATGGTATAGTAATGGCACTGTGAAATGCTGATATTCGTGGTTAAATACATAAACATACACATACCTCTCACAGCCAACAGTCAGGTGGTCAAGCGTGATACAAAGAACTCCATTTGGCCTCTGTCTCTGATTCTTGAAAGATGACACACATGGTCATCTCAAGTGAGCATCTACTTAATAAGTGGGTAATCAATTTCCAAGCTGGAAAAGGATTCTTCTGTCCCAGTTCAATGCACCCCTCAGACTTCTACAGGGCCATGCCCCACAGGGTATACCTTTAATAGGTCAGGTTCTCATCGCCCTTTTACCTGACTCCATAGCCAGGCCGTTGGCTGCTGACAATGAGCAGGAAATACATACACCTACACACACAGTACAACAGAGAAAAGCAAACACGCTGACTAATAGGACTTAGTCCGCAGGGCTGACTGTTTGCAGTCAATCTTTCTGTCTCCTGCTCTTAACAGCTCAGCCTTTGTGGTTGGGTGGGGATCACAGGTTTTTGGCATAAACCCCAGTCTACTCTCCACACAAGACTAAGTTAGATATGTTAGTTCCCCCTTTTAGCATGTACAATCAAAGCTGGCCTAAAGGTGGATATATGCACCTCTGACCACTAACCAGGTAGATACAATATTCTTTTCATAATACATTCAGATAGGCACAATCACTTCACATAAACTTTTGAAAATATTTTGGTGTTCATTCAGACCTCTCTTTTTCTTGCCCTCTGGTTATTGTATGAGAAGCCCTGGTGGTGTGGTGATTAAAGTTCTCATTTGCTAACTGGAAGGCTGACAGTTTGAACCCATCAGTTGCTCCGTGGGACAAAAGTGTAGTAGTCTGCTTCCTTGAAGTTTTATAGCCTTGGAAACCCTATATAGTCGCGCTCCTTGAATACTCTAGAGGGCAGTTCTACTCTGGCCTCTAGAGTCGCCATGAGTCAGATCCGACTCAACAGCACTTGGCTTTGGCTTTGCTATCCTGCAGGGTCACTATGAGTCAGAACCAACTTGATGGCAACAGGTTTTTTAAAAAAAAATTTTTTTGGTACATTGCAGGAAAGGAGCCCTGGTGGTGCAGTGGTTAAGCACTCACTAACCAAAAGGAATCCTCCAGCCACTCCATGGGAGAAAACATTGGTGTCTGCTTCCATAAAAATTTACAGCTGTTTTACTCTGTCCTATAGGGTCACTGTGAGTTGGATTGACTCCGTGAGACTCGATGGACAGCTTTTCTGTGGTCTTTCTAGCCATAGTCTTGTAACTCCCACCCAAATGGTCAGATAGAAGCATGTGATAGGATAATGGTGGCACGTCAAAGGGATTGGTCAGTTTTGCCACCCCGCTGGCCTTGAAATAAGCCACCCCAGAGGCAGAAAAGAGAGGATCCCACCACCAGGGAAAAACAGCCAGGAGCAAAGAATGAATCCTTTGAACCTGGGATTCCTGCACTAAGAAGATCCTGGAACCAGGAGACTGAGAGAGAGAGTGAGCTGTAACACCAAAGACAGCAAGACCTGGCAGCAGGAGACAACGTGGTAGGCTTCCTGGCCTATGAAGCAAGAAAGCTAAGTGCTTTTGGGGACAGGCTGAAGGACAGGGAGAGGCCTGCCTGTGAGCATGGCTGGAAAGAGGCTATCCTAATGAAAGAACTGTATCCCAAGTATTCCTGAGCTTGAATTGTACTATTACTTGCCTAGTAAACCCCATAACTGTAAGTACTGTCTGAGTTCTTTGTGGCTACTGCAACAAATTAATGGAACCCAGCAGAGAAGTAGAGAGTGCTACGGGGAGAATGGCTGGTATCAGAATTGGTGAAGGTGGCAGAGAGAAGAGTCATGCCTGACTTCCACCTCATGGGAACCAGTCTTGGGTTGTTGATCTCGATTCTCATTCTCTTTTGTGAAGTCACAGAAGGTCATACACTGCCTCCATACCATTTTTACATGCAGAAACCAAAGATAAAGGCCACACTGAGTTCTTGGTATCATAAAAAAGAAAGCTGGAGGTGTTGAGGAACAGATCAAAGGCCAGTGTAGACAAAGTGGAAAAGGGGTGGGAGATGAGGTCAGAGAGAAGGAACTGCCAAGATGGTGCAAGGCCTGCAATGAGGATAAAGCATCCAGGTTTTATTTAAACAAGGGAAGCCTTTGGTGGATGTGAGTGTGTAAGAGATAGACGGGCAGAAGAAGAGGGAATGAGGGAGAGGAGGAGGACAGGGAGAAGACTGGACTTAAACTCTTTTAAATGATCACTGCCGCTCCTGTGTTTAGACTAGATTGTGAGGGGCAAAAACAAAAAGAGAAACACGAGTTAGGAAGTGACTAGGGTCATCGCTACTACTGAGAAGACAGTGGCAGCTATGGAGATGGAGAGCAGTAGACAAACGTAGGGTGTATTCAGGGATAGAAATGACCAGAATTGATGATGGATTGGATGGGCAAGAGTGAGCCTGGAGGAAAGGCAGGATTTTGATGGGGTGGGAACACAAAGTTTTATTTGGGAAGCATGAGTCTAAATCTATTGGAAATCCAAGTGGCACTATTATTTGGTGGTTGAATATATGATTCTGGATTTCAGGAGCAAGGTCAGAGCTAGAGGGAAAAAACTGGGAGTTGTTAGCATGAAGATATTGTTCTGAGCTGGAAGAAAGACCTTATTTTGTGTATCCTCTTAAGACTTCTTAAAAGCTTTTATGTTTCTCTCTACAATAAATACAACACATCTCCCACTCTAAATTCCAGAAGCAGGAACCTCCTGCTCTCTGAAGTAAGATTTTGTCTTCTCTTGAATTTTCGCTGGGATTTGACCTTTCAAGATTCAATTCCCTACCCTACAAGGACTCTTCCACAATATTCTACAGAACACTTCTCTATTTGAATCCTCCATTTTATTCTTGATAAAGTGTCTTTCTCTGTCACCCTGTCTGAAACTTAGCTTTCTCGTAATAATGCTATTTCTGTCTTTGGTGAAGGCTACTCTTTCTCTCTTAAAAAAAAAAAATTTTTATTGTGCTTTAAAGTGGAAGTTTGCAGTTAAATCAATTTATCATACAAAAACAAGCTAGCTGCTGTCTCCATACTCTGACAACACATTCCTCCTTTACACTCTGTTATTATCTTTGTCCATTTAACCAGATCCTGTCCCCTCTGTCCTTTTATCTCACCTCCAGACAAGAGCTGCCAAGTTTGTCTCACATACTTAAGTTGAAAAGCACATTCTTTGCTAGTATCATTATATGTCTTATAGTCCAGTCCAGTCTTTGAAGAGTTGGCTTTGGGAATGGTTTTAGCTCTGGTCTAACAGAGTCTGGAAACCATGTCTTCCAAGTACTCTGCAGTCTGTCATAACATCAAATCTGGTCTTTTTAACAGAGTTCGAGTTCTGCACACCATTTTTCTCCTGCTACGGAAGGGACTGTTTTTGGTGTTCCCTGTCAGGGCAGTCATTGGTAGTTGCTGGGCATCATTTAGTTCTTCTGTTCTCATGCTGATGTAGGCTTTAGATATGTCTTTCATCCTATCTCTTGAGGGATGGGGTGGAAGTTGAGGATATGTCATTATTATTATTTTTTTATTCCTGAACCACCGAAATCATCTCCTCCCTTGAAGCCTGTGCCTTTTGCATTTGACATGCTGTCCCTATTCTTCATAGCATAATTTTCTCCACCAATTTCTTCTCCATCATCCTGTTAATAATTTGTGTATCTGGCTCAGTTTTTCCTTACCTTATCCCCCACCACTCTCTTTAAGTGACTTAAAAATCATGCAGATCAGATAAATCTTACATCTTAGCCTTTCAATTCTTCAGTTTTTTCAATTCCAATAATTTCAGCCTCTTTTTCTGCTCCACTTTAGCCACCCATGAGCAGGGTTGCACCCTGAACCTTAGTGTTGCTTGTTTCAAGGTCTTGAACTCTGTATTTTCTCTGTAATTACAACCACTTTTCAAATTTCCTACTCTCTCCCTCCCACTGAATCTGTTTGTCATTCTCACCAAGACTTCCAGTTTCCTCTTCTTCCCTTGTTTATTTAACTCGTGTTGCATAGTCAACAATTTCAACTACATTTTCATTATCACTTTAGGATGTTTTGCGGTATCTGATGTTCTAGTAAGCAGCGCTTGACAAACTCCAGATTGGAATAAACACAATAGTCTTGTATTCTCGGGTCTTTCTCTTAGGCTGAAAAGCATTACAGGAGCGTTACTTCGCCATGACAACAAGCCTACTACTAAGTCTTGCTGTCTTAGTTATGTGGTGCTCTATAACAAAAATACCACCAGTGGGGTGGCTTTAACAAACAGAAATTTATTTTCTCACAGCTTAGGAGGCTGGAACTACAAATTCAGGATGCAGGCTCTAAGGAAAGGCTTTCTATTTCTGTCAGCTCCAGAAGAAACTCTTTTTTTTTTTAGCTTTTCTTTCCTGCTTCCCAGAGTTCTCCACATGTCTTGGCATCTATCTCACTCCATCTCTGCTCTCTCACTTCTTGTTTAATCTCTTTTGTATCTCAAAAGAGACTGATTCAAGACACATTTTATACTAATCCTGTCTCATCAACAAAGACAACCCAAATGGGATTATAACCACAGATAAAGAGGTAAGATTTACAACACATTTTTTGGAGGCATAATTCAATCGACAGCATTCTACCCTCTGGCTCCCCAAATTTATGTCTTTGCCACATGCCAAACACATTTATCCCATCATATAATCCCCAAAATCTTAAATCCAATTTAAAAAAATCTCACTTTCCAAATCATCCAAATCAAGTATTGGTGAGTCTTTGGGTGCATTCCATCCTGGTAAAAAATTCTTCATCTTTGAACCTGTGAAATCTAGAATACAAATTCTCTATTGTCAAAGTACAATAATGGAATAGGTGCAGGTAGACGTTTCCATTACAAATTGGAAGCACTGGAGGCAAAGAGAAACCAGGCACCAAGCAAGTCTAAAACCCAGAAGAACAAATTATACTAGTTCTTGCCTTAGTTGTCTAGTGCTGCTATAAAAGAAATACCACAGGTTGATGGCTTTAACAGACACATTTATTCTCACGGTTTAGGAGGCTAGAAGTCTGAATTCAAGGCACCAGCTCCAGGGGAAGGCTTTCTCTCTGTTGGCTCTGGTGGAAGGTGCTGGTCATCCATCTTCCCCTGGTCTAGGAGCTTCTCAGTATAAGGACCCCAGGTCCAAAGGACCCACTCTACTCCTGGCTCTTCTTTCTTGGTGGTACCAACGTCACTTTCTTCTCGTCCCACTTATGTTTTATATCTCAAGAGAGATTGACTCAGTATCTAAGTTTATCCTGTAGATTGCTTGTCCTGTCTCATTAACGTAACAGACAGCTCACTCCCAAATAGGATTATAACCACAGGCATAGAAGCTAAGAATTACAGCACATAAGATAATTATGTCAGGTTGCAAAATAGAGGACAACCACACAATACTAGAAATCACAGCCTAGCCAAGCTAACACATTTTTGAGAAATACAATTCAATCCATGACAGCTTTCAAATCTTGAAAACAATCCTGTCTTCTCCAAGACAGTCTGGACAATGGCCACACCCTCCAGACTCTAAGTATTGGCTACATCCTCTGGATTCTAGGTGAAGACTTCTCAGCCTTAGCCTTCAGCTTCACCTTCCAAGCCCACCGCGATGACAACTCTGCTTCCTCTGCTGTGGGCTGCCCCATTCTCCTAGCTCATCTGAATGATAACTCCAACTTCTGGGCCTAGCAGACCCCATTCTTCTGCCCCTCAGGCATGGCAGCCCCACCCCCTCAGCTTTGGGTAGTATCCCCATTTGCTGGCATACCTTATCATCAACCTCATACTCCAGAACCAAGTTGACAAAGATCCAACTCTTTGAAACCTGGGAGGCTCTGACCTTACCCTTTCAGATCCAGGAGATCTCCAAGCCGCTCCAGGGACAGTCCTTTCCTCCTCTTGAAGGACAAGAAATGTAGCTTCTTTGGCCAGAGGCAGACAGTGTTGTTTCCTTTTGTTCTTTTCCTGTCCTCTTCAGTCAAATCTGATGGATTTTCTGGTGCAGTAGTTGGTTAGATTCATCAGTCGCAGAATAATTTCCTTAACAAAAGATTGTGTAGCTATGTCCTTGGTGAAAATTCTAGGACACATATCTTTAGTTTGTACAACGGAACTGTCCAAATCTTTAAGCTGTTTTCATTTTATATAGTTCATTTTAAGTCCATACCTCTCGCATTTTACTGTAAGCAGCAAGGAGAAACCACATGGCCCCTTTAAGATCTTGCTTAGAAATCTTATCAATCATATATCCAAGCTCATCATTTACAAGTTCTATGTTCCATCAAACATTAAAAATAATTCATTCTTACCACTGCATAAAAGTAATTGCCCTTCCTCCATTATCCATTCACATGTTCATCATTTTCTTTTAAAATCTCACCAGAGCATTTAATGTCCACAATTGAGCAACATTCTGTTACCAGCAGGCACCATACAAGTATGTATTCTGTAGTTTCTAAGCTGACAGATACTTTTTCTATAGTTTCTAACTTCCTTCAGAACGCTCATGAGAATTGCCTTTGATTTCCATAATTCTACCAATAGTCTCTTTAAGGAAATCTAGGCTTTAACTATTAGTCATCTCAAAACTCTTCCAGTCTCTACCCATTACCCAATTCCAAAACCACTTCCACATTTTAGGTATCTGTTACAGCAGCACTCCAACATCTTGGTACGGAATTCTTAGCTGTCTAGTGCTGCTGTAATGAAAATATCAAAAGCAGGTGGCTGTAACAAACAGAAATTAATTTTCTCACAGTTTCAGGAGGCTAAAACTCCAAAGTCAAGGTGCTGGCTCTAGAGGATGGCTTTCTCTTTCTGTTGGCTTAGGAGGAAGGTCCTTGTTTCTTAAGCTTTTGGTTCCTCGTTTCTTGGAGATCTTCCTGTGTTTTGACATCTATTTTAACCCATCTCTGCTCACTCTCTTGCTTGTTTAATCTCTTATAGACCTCAAATGAAACGTAGTTTTGAATGTACCAGACACTCGTTGGAAACACTATGAGGCAATTCTACTTTGTTCTGTAGGGTCACTGAGTTGGAATTGACTTGACAGCATTGGATTTGTTTTTTTGATTTATTCCTCAAGTGAGATCGATTCAAGACACATCTTATACTAATCCTGTCTCATTAACATAACAAAGGCAATCCATTCTCAAATGGGATTATAATAACCACATACACAAAGGTTAGGATTTACAACACAGACTTTGAGGGTATTGAATTCAGTTTGTAACACTTGCCATCTAACCTCAGAGAGCCCTGTTTCTTGATAAGTCTTTTTAATTGTTCTTCCTGATGACCTGTTCTAAACCTCCGTACCTCTTATTTTCTTCACCCTACATCTATTTTATTGAACTTAAGGCATCCAAGGCGGATTTCCTTATTTTCTACTTTCCTTTCACTTCGTGTGTCTACGTTTTTCCTTTCTTCTTGACTCAGAGAAGTATTTTTTCTCTAAGGCTGATCCTTTTAACTACATTCTTTATCCTTTGTCCTCTGTCTTTATTACATTCTTTTTCATCTTCTTTTTTATATTTCCAGTATCTTTGTCACTACATTTCACAAACTTAATTTCTTAAAAATAAAAAAGCCTTCTATGTACTGTCTTCCTCCTTCAGATAGCCATTCCATCTCTTACCATCCTTTTATGTCTGATGTCTCAAGAGACTAACCTCCTTGAGTAACCACTTTTTCAGGAACTGGTAAAATTTTCCTTATTTGTAAAATCTGTGGGTTGAATTGGAGATGATTCTTAATGTACATTCCTATTCACCATTCTCTGTCTTCACCCATTTTTGACTTTGTACCTACCACTCCCTTTCCTCACCTCCCACTCATTCCTCAACTTACATAGTTATTTCTGTCCTTCCATTAAATGGAAACTACTTTCTCAAAATTTGTAATCATCTACTTCTTGAACCCAAAGGATCTCACTTCTCACTACTAGACCTCCTTGAATATCTAAGCATGGCTGCTCAGCCTCTGCTTGACATGCTTCTTCTTTTGCCCTATTTCTCTGACTGCTCCCTTCACTTTTCTCCTTTATTGGTTCCTCTTCTGACAATCCTCAGAGCTCTTTCACTCACGGTTGACAAGGTGATCTTGTCCACTCAGCTCAGTAGCCACTGTGAAGGGAATGATGCCCAAATCTTTCCCCAGCCCAAACATCTGTCTTGACTCTAGCCCTGTTTATTGGAAAATTCTGCCTAAGTGTCAAGCTGGCAGCTCAAACTCAGCAGATGGTCTTTGACCACTTACTGCCTTGGTTTATTCTCTAAGCAGGTGGATCTCCCATTATCATGTGTGCTAATACTTACATAGAGCCTCACTAGATTGGGAGCTCTGTAAGGGCAGTGACTTGTCTATTTCATTTATACCATTGCCTATTATGGCACTCTGTGCCTAACATACACTTAAAAACTTACTGATTGAACTCTGTATTTCCTCTCAGCCCTGCTCCTCTTTTCTTGGTTTAGGGCACTGCCATTTTTCCAATCTCCCAGGTTCAAAATCTAGAGTCCTCTGAGACTCCTCTTCCCCCACTCCAACTATTCAATCAGTCATTACATCCTAATGACTTACCCCATCGAAGTTTATAAAATCTGTTCCTTCCTTTGACATCACTTGGAGTTACTAGACTCAGGTAGAAATTTTGGATTCAGATGAGTTTAATGCTAATTCTGCTGCATTTTAGCTGTGGCCCTAAACAAATCTTGGTTTTCTCATCTGTATAATGGGACTCCACTACTCACTTTTTGGACAACTGTGGATAGGATTAGAAGGCAGGAAAAGTGTTTGCCATGGTTAACAGATAGCATTGCTGTTAGATGTTGTTGAGTCATTTCTGATTCATAGTGACCCAGTGCTACAGAATGAAACGCTGCCTGGTGCTGCAGCATCTTCATGATTGTTTCTGTGCTTCGGTCCATTGTTTCAGCCACCGCTGTCAATCCATCTTGTTGAGGGTCTTCCTCTCTTCTGCTGACCCTCTACTTCATCGAGCATGACGTCCTGTTCTAGGGACTGGACTCTCCTGATAACATGTCTAAAGTATGTGAGACACTGTCTAAGGAGTCTAAGGAGCATTCTAGCTGTACCTCTTCCAAGACAGATTTACTCATTGTTCTGGCAGTCCATGGTGAATTCAATATCCTTTACCAATACGTAAGTCAAAGGCATCATTTCTTCTTCAGTCTTCCTTATCCAATGTTTAGCTTTCACATGTATATGAGACAATTGAAAACACTATGGTTCAGGCCGGGAGTGCCTTAGTCCTCAAAGTGACATCTTTGCTTTTTAACACTTTAAGGTTCTTGTAGTAGATTTGCTCAATGCAACATATAATTTGATTTCTTGACTGCTTTTCCATGGGTGTTGATTACGGATCCAAGTCAAATGAAAGTCTTGACAGCTTCAATCTTTTCTCCATTTATCGTGATGCTGCTCATTGGTCCAGCGCGAAGATTTTGCTTCCTTTATGCGGAGGTGTAAAATTCATATGAAGGCTGCAGTTTTTGATCTTTATCAGTAAGTACTTCAAGTCCTTTTTAGTTTCAGCATGGAGTTATCTGCATATCACAGGTTATTAAAGAGTCTTCCTCCAGTCCTGATGCTGTGTTCGCACAGTCCATCTTCTTGGATTATTTGCTCAGCATACAGACTGAATAATGATAGAATTCTAATGCACACCTTTTCTGATTTTAAATCATGCAGTATCTCCTTATTTTGCTCTCATTTAGAGTGGGCACATACATGGGCACAACTGAATCTCTTCCAGTTGACTGGCCAGACAGTTGTCTTCTAAGTTTCTTGGCACAGGCGAGTGAATCCCTGCAGCACTGTGTCAGTTTGTATGTGTTCAACAGATGAGTTTTCTTCCTTTCCTTGAGTGTACTCCTGCAGCACTCTCCTTTTCTCCCTCTTCTTCAGAGCTGTCACCAGTGCCACTGTTCACAGGACAAACTTCAAATTCTTTACCTTGCCCTTTTGTGGTCCTTTCTCTGACCACATATTCTCTCACATCTGTGCTTCATTTACCTCTCAACATTCACCTTTTCTGACATTCCCTGTTTTCTGACTTTGTGGCTTCTATTTAAGCCATTTTATTTACCCATGGAGCCCTTCCACCTACCTCCACCCATTGAAATCCTACCCACTCATCAGAGCCAGAGCCAATTCCTTCCCACCTCTTGCCCTCCGATTCAGTTCTTTTCTGTACCCACTGTACCTTACTTTAACACTTACTCAGCATGCACTGAGTCACAGTTAATTAGGCACGGGTCTGTCTCTCATATTGGATTGCAAACGTAAAGAAAACGGGGTTTGCATTCTGGGCTACTTGATGCTCACTTGAATTGCACTGAACATGGAGGCCCTCCCAGGTCTTTTTTTCTAACTTAACCCAAACTTGCTCCAACCCCAGTGGCAGGTTTTAAGCCCCCAATGGACTGTTATTTCATCTTAGCCTCTTCCCAACCTCCTTTCTTTAAATGAACCCCAGTCATCCTCCTTGAAGTCTCAATTCCTGCTTCCAGCATGAGAGCAGATACCCACACTTCCACCACTCCTGCTTCATGGCAGGCACTGAGTCATCCCTTGGGGATCCCTGAGCCACCTTCCCTACCCCCAATGGGGTGGACAGGATGCCTGCTGCCTGGCCCCAGGAGGTCAGAGGAAGCCAAGGGCCTCTAGGGCTCAGTATTTTTATCAGCCTACGAAACAAAGACACAGAAGCGGAAACCATGTGGTCAGAGAAAGTGAACAACCCTTCATCTCAGGGGAACCCCCACCAGGGCTGGGGGCCAGACATCAGGCAGGGACGTTGAAAAGAGGGAGGTCCGGGAGCCCAGACATCAGGGCTTATTATGCTTTGATGTCACGTAACTCTTTCAGAAGTGGAAATGCTCTGTGGGGAAATATCCTGGGTGGGGTAGTTAATACGGACCATGGCTTTCTGTTGCTTACTTCTCAACCCCCTACTTAGGGATCCTAACCCCAACTGTCCCCACTCCAAACCTGGGTTCTTTGCATGCCACTTCCGAAATCTCTGGCCTGTGAGAGGAACCGGACGCCTGGGTTGCTCACAGCTCTAAGTCTCTTCCCTGAATCACAGCAGCTTCCTCTCACAGATCTTTCTCACCAACTCTTCCCCCTCCTGCCCATGAACATCTGCCTGATCTGAGAGGCCTTGAGCCCCTTCTCAACTTCAGACTGTCTTCTCGGACAGTCTTATGCCCACCGATATTCCCACGTTTCCAGAGGCTTCCCCTCCCTGTCTTCTGCCACCCTCCACTTCTACTCCTGGGAGTCTCCTATGGAGACCTGGCCTCAAAACCTAAAAAATAAGTTTCTCATTTGATTCTTTGGTATAGACACACCAGCATGTGCATACCACACACTGTCTCTCCTTATAGTCCTGCCCTTTCTTTTCACTGAGTCTCCACTTGTGTTGTAGAGGATGGTGGTGGGGTTTGGTACTATCTATAAATCTCTAGCCCAGTTTCCAGGGAGCTGAGTGGGAGGGAAGCATAAACAGGGGGAGAATGGACCCCCTCGAGGGAATATCAGACCCTTTCCTTCTGCTCCTTTGGTCTTCAACCACTGGTTCTTCAAAAAGATGTTTATCTCAAAGGGTAAGCCCTAGCCACCCAAAGATAAGGACCAGGTTTGTCATGGAGGAAGAACCTGGAATGGGGGGAGAAGTCGGATGGATGCAAGATTTGGGGCTCTGATGGAAGAGGGCCTGCAGAGGAAACAGGACTGAGAAGTTTGAGGGAACAGACAGCTGGGAGTCCAGCAGCCTGGCTGGGCTCGGGTGTGGATCTCTGGTTGCCCAAGAACAGACAGCCCGGGTTACATAATTTGGCCCTTTCCTGTTCCTTCTCCTGCTCCTATTTTTAGCATCAAAATTCCACTCCCCCACATGGATCTTCATTCATTCTGTTTTTGTCCCCACCCTCCCATTGCTGCCTCATGGTCCCTTGTTTCAGCTGCCCCCCAACTCAGATCGTTCTGTGACTCAGCAAAGGGAAACCCTGCGTTGGGGGAAGGTGGTGTTAACTGGGGAGGAGGATGTGGTTCTGGTTGGGGTGCTGGGGAGGGGAAGGAAAGGAAATAGTGTTGTTCCCCCTTTTTTTTTTGGCCTCTGTGCACACTGACTCCCCCAGCCGCAGACTACACGGCGGAGAGGATCCCACCGTCAGGGGTGGGAGGCAGACTGGAGGACAGGGTGGGCTTTCTTGGGGATGACCTAGAGAATGGGCAGACAGCTTCTTGCCTCCAGCTGAGGGCATGTGTTAAGTGAGTGCGTGCTGGTTACACGTGTTTAAAAATTGTGGGTTTCAGCAGGAGGGTGGGAAGGAGATGTCATGGGTGATAAAAACCACAGTAATGGAAAGAGGCAGAGGAGACACCAGGAGTGAGATGTGGAACCAGGTCTTATTAGGAAATGGCAGAGTCAAGGAACAGTGGTGGTGGCCCACGTACCTCCACCCCTGCTTGTTACAGGTTTTGCTCTCTCCCCATATACCCTGCTGTGCAGTTTCTGCTTTATCCTTGTATCCTGATCCCAGGCCTTTCCCTTCCTTCTGCCCTGCCACTACGGCTTCATCCCCCACAGTTTCTTGCACTGTCCACAGGGTCACTTGAGGGCTTCTGCATGGCGATTTAGGGCCTGGGAAAGAGCTGTCACAGCTCCCATCACACGGCCCAGCTCCCAGGTCTCAATCTGGCTCCGGAATCTCTGTAGGAAGCGGTCAGGATGCCATCGGACCTGTTGGACCCTCAAGTACCTCCTCAGAGCCCCCTGCTCTTCCAAGGGGGGGCCCCTGGCCACCAGGGCTGCAGCCATGGCTTCTGGGTCCCCTCCCCCAGGACAGGGCCAGGGCACATCACCAAATCGCCAGAGTCTGCCCCTCCCTGTCCCTCTTGTGTGCTCGGCCCTGGGCCCAGCCCTGGCTGGCTCCGGCCCTTGGTCCCCATGAGCCTCTTGGGCCCTCCTGGCTCGGCTCTCACGCAGTTCTTCCTCCTTGGCCCGAGCTCGCTCTCGGAAGAGCCGCTGCTCCTCCTCCTGCTTTCGCCAGCTGTGGCTGGAGCCCTCAGCCCGCTGGGGTCTGCAGGTTCCCACTGTTTCCCGCTGCTGCTGCTGTTGGCGTTTCTGGGCATGCTCCTGGGCGAGGCGCTCTGACCAGGCTGAGAAGGACTCAGGTTCCTGGGTCTCACGGGATGCATCATCTGTTTGGCAGGGTGAGACGGACGTAGTTGGGAGAGAAGGAGATGGGTCAAGGGAGGCAGGAAAGCATAGAGGAAGAGGGCAGAGGAATCCCAGTGTAGAGCATTCATGCAGTGGGGATAGGACAAGCAGTCAATGGGGATGAAGGGCAGCTGTAGATGGGAATGGATTCCTCACCTTCAAACCTCCCAATGACCTCCTGCCACTCGTCCTCGAGTTCTCCCTGCAGCTTTTGCTTCCATTCCTGCTCCTTGGAAGTCTCATCATCTTCTTCTTCCTCAGCAGAATCCCAGGGGGGTCCCCAACCCAGAATTTGCCCAGGGGTCTCCCCGTCCTTATTCTTTATTCCCATTGCAGAGGGACAGCGACTCAGCAACGGAAGGAAGAAGTCTGTGTAGGCTGTTGGTGGAAGAGCAGTGAGCAGATGTTAACTTGGGCTTCCGTGCCTTGGCAGGGCCACCATCTTGATTTCCAAGGAGTCCTGTGGTTACTCCCTGGGTGTCAGAGCACGGGATGCTTCTGGGTATAAGGAAATCACCATCACTAACAAATATTTACTGAGTTTACCACATACTGGGCAAGGTAAGGCAGTTTAAAATATTCTGACCTGTCATCCCCACAGACTAGTATCTCTGGGTTGTACTATGTCAAAAAAACCCATTTGCTGGCTTGCTTTCAGCTAACTAGGGTAGTATCAAAATCCTTTCACTAAGAATTCCATTTGAGGCTTGAAAAGATTGTCACTACAGACCTCTTATTGTGTGTTTCCCTCCTAAAACTATACTCCAGACTTCAAAAATATATGAAAATTCTTCTGTAAAAAACAAAAACAAAAATTCTTCTGTAAAAAACAAACAAACAAACAAAAGCCCAATGCCATCCAGTCAATTCCAACTAATGGTGACCCTACAGGACAGAGTGGAATTGCTCCATACGGTTTTTACGGAGCAGCCTGGTGGAGCCGAACTGTTGACTTTTGATTAGCAGCCAAACACTCAGTGACCACCCCATCAGGACCCCATTACAAGCTTATAAGTGTAATATTACCTATTTCTCAATAAACTGACTAAAAAGTGCTTTCAGAGAAATTTCTCTCAGTCAGCCTTATCAGCAGATGATGGGAGAGATGTGAGGAAGTAAGAAGTCCAAACCACAGAAGCATTCCCAAAAGCAGAGCAAGCTCATTTCAGTTGCTGACCTAAGGCAGGGGAAGGGGGCCGAGAGGAAGGGTTTCTCCCAGGCACTGGTTGACAGGAGGCTGGGAGCAAATAGATGAGGGCTGGATCTTGAGCTGCCATCTTCCTGAGCTCTGCCCTCCCTGCACACATGCTAGTGTTAGAAGATCAAGCTACTCACTTCGCTGTCATCCCAGGCAGCCTTCTCCAGGTCACCTGCCACGGCTACCAACCATTCTTTCACTCCGGGGACAGAGGAAGATGGGTAAGGCACCTCCCTTCCTGGGGACCTACTTTCTCTTCCTAGGGCAGGAGGAAATGAGCTGGAGTTCTTACAGCTTTATTCTGTGGTGCTGGAAAGTACTGGTTATCTGGCAAAAGGATGCGAAAATGGAAAGAGTTGTCTTGCCGCTGCTGAAGCAGCAGAGACACAGAACGAGTCTAAGCCTTGGCCTGCAAGGCCTATGACCCCTACTCATCACCTGGTATACTTGAGTGTTGCCCAACCCAAACCACATAAGGGAGATGGGATGGGGCATTTCTCTTTCGTACTGACATGACCTATCACCAGTCCTCCCAATCTGCCCTATCCAACACCTAAACAGCCTTATCTTTCAACTGCTTCTTCCTACCCAGGTCCATTGCAAGTGAGAGGTAGGTGGATGGGTGTTCAGGCTTAAAGGGGAGGTTTAAAAACTCATAGGCTTTAAGGAGTAAGGCTTCCAACAATAAAAACACGGTTAGTAAATTAAACCATTACCGTCGAGTGGGGTCCAACTCATAGCAACCTTAGAGGTCAGAGTAGAATTGCCCCATAGAGTTTCCAAGGAGCACCTGGTGGACTTGAACTGCTGGCCTTGTGGTTAGCTGCTGTAGCACTTAACCACTATGCCACAAGGGTTTGTTTGATAAATTATGGTATAGAATATAACAGTTAATAAAAATAAGGTTCATGTGTAACAAAGTTGGTTACAAAACTATATGTAGGATCCCATCACAGCTATGTAACAAAAGACCAAATTCTGTGGTGGAAAAAGAGACTGGAAAGAAATATGCAAAAATTCTGGTTTCTGGATGGTAGGATCGTTGGTTTTCCCTCTCCAACTTTATTGAACTGATATGTTAACATGAAAGCCATATAACTATTTTTTTGTTTTTTAAAAAATGAGGAATAAGTGTAATCTCTATTACCAGTTTGCTGTGGTTCCTTCTAGCCCTGTCTTTGAGTATATAAACAGATACATTTGATAATTTTTTTCCTCCAGAGATACGTGACTCAACTCTGCATATTATTTGGCAACTTGCTTTTTTCACTTAACATCTCATATATATTTTCCACAGGAGTATATGCAGGCCTATCTCATTCTTTTTAAACGAATGGGTGCTGTTCCACTAGTGTATGAAACAAACACCCCCTCCAACTGACAGAATTTAATTGTTTCCGAAAATGTTCAGCCTCACACCTATGTCTTTGTGGAGTTACAGTACTTGTGTGGGTCAGGTTCTTAGAAGTGGAATTTCTGAGTCAAAGAACGCATGCAGCGCCACCAAACTACTCTCAGAAATGTTGGTGCCAATGTATACTTCCACCAAGAGCACAGGAGAGCCTGCCATTTTCCGTACTGAAACGGGATACCATCAGTCTTTTTAATTTTGCCAATCCGACAGATTAAAAAAATATTTTTATCATGATGACCTTGTTTTCACATGTATGGTGATGTGAATTACTTTTGTGATGACTTGTTCATATTCTTCACTGACTTTTAACTGGAAATTACACATACAGACATGAGAGTACTTTATAGGGTATAGGTATTAATCTTTGGTGTTTGTTACCTACATGGTAAATATTTTTCTCCTGTCTTTTAAAAGAATGTATGCAGTTAAGCTTATGTTAACCTTTTCTTTTATGGCTTTTGACCTTCTTTAGTTCTTAGGATGGCTTTCCCCACTCCGAGATTACAAAAATACTCTTTCAGTTTGTACTATTTTTATATATTTTATATTTATTTTTAGAAAAAAAAAATTTAAAAACTAAAATGCATAATACAGTAAATACCTCTTCATACTGTAGAGTGTATTAATATGTTATTCTTGTAACATCATTTATCTTAAGGAAATAAATAACTATTATAAATATGAACGCTGGTGACATAGTGGGTGGTTAAGAGCTTGGTTGTTAACCAAAAGGTTAAGTTTGAATTCACCAGCTGCTCCTTAGAAACTCTACTGGGGAGGGGGCAGTTCTATTCTGTCCTAGATGGTCACTATGAGTCAGAATCTACTCCATGGTAACATTTTTTTTTCTTTTAAATAGATAAAGCTAAAGCTCTCTTTGACACTTCTTCCAACTTTAACCTGTCCCTTGAAGGCCCAGGGGTGACCTCTTACATGAATTTAGTATGTGCCCTTTCTGTCTCATTGAGGTGTTTTATCTGGCTATAAACTACCTTTGAGTCAGGTATGAGGTAGGACTCTACTTTGCCCCAAATGAAACCAAATTTTTGAAGCTGTTATTGAATAGCTCACCCCTGGCTCCAGCGATTTGAAATGCTACCTTTCTTATCAATTTAGCAATGCAGGTCATTTTTTTCCCCAATATTCTTTAATTAACATATACTTCCTTCGTATGAAGAAAATTTTTGAAGAGTTAAGATCATATTTTGTCTTAAATGTGATGGAAACACCAATCTTCCCTAGCTTTAGTAAGACACAATTTCTGCCATGAAGGGATGTACATACTGACTGGTACAAAAAGACACTTTAAAAACTGCCAATATCTGAAGCTTATACTGATTTTAGTGAGTGGCATCCGACATCTTGAAAGCTAGCCAGCAGCCATCTAAGATGCATCATCAATTGGTTCCAAACCACCTGGAACAAGAAGAATGATTATCACGAAAGACAGAAGGAAAATATTAGCCCCAAAGACAGAAAGGCCCACATAAACCAGAGACTCTACCAGCTTGAGATCACACAAACTGGAAGGTGCCCAGTTACCACCAATGACCAGCTTGACAAGGAACACAACAGAAAGTCCCTGATGGAGAAGAGTGGGGTGCAGAACTCTAGTAAAAGGAACAGACTTAATAGTCTGAGACTGGGGAGACCCTGCCAGACATGGCCCCCAAACTCTCTATTAGCCCAGAACTGAAACCATTCCTAAAGCCAAGTGTCATGGATTGAAATTGCATCTCCCAAAAATGTGTGTCGCAATTCGACTAGGCCAGGATTCCTAGTACTGTGTGATTTTCCTGTATGTTGTAATCCTGCCTCTATGATACTGTTAAGGTTGGGCGGGGCAATGGGTGCAGCAGTTGTGTTGGTGAGGCAAGACTGAAGGTGTAAGACTGTCCTGTGCCTTGAGGCAATCTTTTGGGCTATAAAGGAAAAGTAAGCAAAGTTGGGGTACCTCATAGCATCAGGAAAAAGCAGTGCATGTGCAGAGCATGTCCTTTGGATCCAGGGTCCCTGCCCCTCAGAAGCTCCCAGTCCAAGGGAAGACTGATAATAAGGACCTTCCTTTAGAGTCTACTGAGAAAGACTTCCCCTGGAGGGGATGCCCTGAATCTGGACTTTCAGCCTACTTTTCTGTGAGAAGGAAGCCCTGGTGGCATAGTGGTTAAATGCTACAGCTGCTAACCAAAAGGTCGGCACTTCAAATCTCTTAGGTGCTCCTTGGAAACTCTATAGGGCAGTCCTGCTGTCTAGAGGGTCGCTATGAGTTGGAATTGACTCAACAACAGTGCGTTTGGTTTCAGTTTCTGTGAGAAAATAAATTTCTCTTTGTTAAAGCCATCAACTTGTGGCATTTCTGTTATAACAGTACTAGATAATTAAGACATCAATTCTTCAGATGAAGATTACAATGGACTGTAAGACATAAAATGATACTTGTGAAGACAGTCCTTCTTAGCTCCAGTAGATACATGAGACTAAATGGGCAATTCCTGTCTGGAGGTGAGATGAGCAAGCAGAAAGGGACAAGAGCTGGTTGAATGGACACAGGAAATCTGGGATGGAAAGGAGGAGTATTCTGTCATACCGGAAGAGCAACTAGGGCAATATAACAATGTGTGTATCAATTTTTGAAAAAGAAACTAACCCGAACTGTAAACTTTTACTTAAAACACAATTGGGGGGGGAAGAGGCTGACACTGAGACTGACACTCAGAGGAGAAAAAAGTAACAGTTGCTGGAGTTGGAGAAGGCCTGGAAGAAGGAGAGGGTTCTGCTGGACCATTGAACGTAAGATAACTCTTAACCAAAAGAAAAACCAAACCCATTGCCATCACATCGATTACAACTCATACCAATCCTATGGGTCAGAGTAGAACTGCCCCACAGTTTCCAGGGAGTCCCTGGTGGACTTGAACTGCTGACCTTCTGGTTAGCCATAGCACTCAACCACTATGCCACCACGGTTTTCGGGATAACTTAGCAAAGTGGAAATCAAGTGAAAGAGAAGGCAATAGGCAAGAGGGATAGGCAGGCGTGTGAAAGATTATGTTTGGGTCCCTGAAGACATAGCCACACAGCTGGAGTCATGAATCTGTGGGTGTGTAATATACCAGACGACTTGGCTATCTAAAATACGGGGCCACTGTCTACTTCTACCAAAAAAAAAAAAATCCGTTGTAGTTGAGTTGATTCCAACTCATAGTAACCCTGTAAGACAGAGAAGAATGGCCCCACAGGGATTCCAAGGAGTGGCTGGTAGATTCAAACTGCTGACCTTTTGGTTAGCAGCTGAGGTCTTAACCACTGTACCACCTGGGCTCTGCCTACTTCTACTGTGCAGATTAAAGTGGATAATGGATGTTAAAGGCCTGGTACTTTGCTGGCACATAGCAGAAGTGCAGTGAATGTTATCTTAAAAAAAAACACTGTTGATTAATTCTGGCTAATTCTTGTACAGGATGGTTATTGTCTGGCTAAGGTGTGCTTATACAGGAGTCTTTGACATCTAAGATTACTTTC
This sequence comes from Heterohyrax brucei, assembly GCA_028571685.1. Taxonomy (NCBI): domain Eukaryota; kingdom Metazoa; phylum Chordata; class Mammalia; order Hyracoidea; family Procaviidae; genus Heterohyrax; species Heterohyrax brucei. The sequence continues at coordinate 49,594,505 of CM053144.1, read as the reverse complement.
TCATATGGTAATAGGTCCCAAAGGGAAGCCACCAAAAGCCTCAAAGGTAAGGGCCATTTATTAGAGTCTCACTGGTTAGAATAACTCAGCCTAGCCAATTCAATGCAAACCAGCACATCTCTCATACCTAACAAGGGAACTGAGGGCAAAAACTGAGGAGATTGTGGGTCATTTCACCTGTTTGATGAAAATACTTGCATTTTATTAAGCAAGGTGGGCTCAAAGGCAGCTGGAACCTGAATGACATGGGCCTTTTCACCAAGGAGTTAGAAGGCCACCTGGTGGCAATGCTGGTGGAAGACAAGAAAGAGATAACGGATACCAGGCTTTTGGAAGAAAAAGACACGGACCCTGTAGCTGTGAGATTTTGGTTGTTTCTGAACTTTCTGGGCCCCACTTTCCTCATGTGTAAGTAAAATTAATATTAATCTCACATGCTTCGAAGAATTTAATACAATGAAGGATGTGTCTAACATCCTGTCTGGGGCATTTTGATTACTCAAAAAGACTTGATCAAGCAACATAAAAATAACAATACCTGTCATGTAGCGAGAAACCCTGGTGGCCTAGTGCTTAAGAGCTACAGCTGCTAACCAAAAGGATGGCAATTCAAGTCCATCAAACACTCTTTAGAAATTCTTCTGAGGCAGTTCTACTTTGTCCTACAGGGGTTTGCCATGAGTTGGAACTGACATGAGGACAATAAGTCAGGTCATCCAGTGAGTGGGAAATGTGTACTAAACGTGTGTACTTCAGTTACTCATTATAACCCTTATCTCACAGAGGTAAATGAGCTTCACAGAGGTTAAGCTTGGGAGAGCCTCTAAGTAGTAGTGCTGGGATTCAGATGCAGATCTGCCTCACACTATTCTGCCGCCTTCCAGCGTCCTGTCTTAAAAATTAGCTGTTGAGTTAAACATCTGTGCTGTGTAAACTCCCTTTAATTTACCAAAAAAAAAAAAATCTGAATGTGCCAGCCTATCTCAATCATATGAAGAGGAATTAAAGAAAAGCAATTTTTTTCCCCCCAAGAGGAACTCTCCAAAGGGGAAGTTTTTCTAGGGGATGTGGAGGTAGGATGCGGTTTTTGTACATAGTTCAGAAGTTGGAGGATGGTAAAAAGAGCTGCGAAACTGAGTTAGGGTGGCTCATTCCCACTGAGAGTTTTTCCTCTAAGAAACAGCAAGTCCTCATTTGAAATCCTCAAGGGTTTTTCAGCACTCAGATGTTTCTGGGATTTGACAGAACTTATCTAAAAGTACATACATTGTATATCCAGCAGCATCTACAGGAGGGTCTGGGTAGCCCCAGGAACTAAACACACAAATATTGCTACAGTGAAACATGTGAATATACACATTAAGTGGAATAAAAAACAAATCAAAGATAACTTTATTCTTATCTCACTGACCAAAATGAGTTTGTCATCAAATAAGTAACAGACTGATGAAAAATGTTTGGCTTGCAGAGCTTTTCTGAGTTTCAGAACTGTGGGTAAGAAAGCATGGACCTGTTGACAGTCACAGCAGGAACAGCTGCCAGTACCTACAGTACTTACTTTGTGCCAGGTGCTCTTCATATGGTACTCTGTTAGTTAATTCTCAGTACCGGTGCTCAGAACCTGGGCACTATCATATAATTCCATAATGTAGTTGTTAAGAGCAAGGACACTCTAGCCAGGCTGCCTGGGTTTGGATCCCTGCTCCACCACTCCACAGCTGTGTGATCTTAATGAATTACTTAACTTTCCTGTGGCCAATTTCCTTATCTGGGAAACAGGGTATCATATCATGATCACAGGGTTGTCATGTGCCTTAAATTATTTTGTAAAAAGAGTCTGCCATATAGCAAAGACCATTATTTTGTTTAATTTTGTACACAGGTAAATTATGGCTCAGAGATGTTCAATAACCTGCCCAAGAGTACACAGCTATTAAGTAGGGAGCCGGCATTTGAACCTAGTGAATCTAACTTCAGAGGTACCCTCTACGCTAGAAACAAGAAACAAAATAACTACTAACCAAGAAACATATGAAATGTTTCTAGTTGTTACTTTGTGAATGTGGAACTCTTCAAGGTTACAAAGGTAATTCAGTAATGCAAAAGCATGACAGTCACATGCCAACTTTGTAAACTCTTTCTTTAGATTCCACTGGTCAAACAACTAGCTTATTTTTCAACTGCCAGCCTTCATTTGAGATCTGGTCAGTCGCTCATGACCCTGTCCCCACTAGGCAGACTCACTCACCATCAGGGCCCTGACGGGCAGCAGCATGCAGGGCTGTGTCCCCATGGCGGTCCTGGTGGGCAGGGTCAGCCCCCAGGCGAAGCAGCAAGCACAGGGCAGGGGCGTCGTGGCGGGCACATGCCCGGTGTAGTGGCGGGGGCTGCCCTGCATCTACGTCAAGGCCTGGATGTCGTTGGAGGAGTGCCTGCGCCCGGACCAGCCGTCCTGCAGACAGGTAACGACGGAAGCGACGCTCTCTGCGTTGGCGGCGGGAAATGGAGGCCATGGAACTCTTGGGCTGGGAAGGCAAGAAGACAGCAGTCAAGATCCCAGCCTTGGCTAGTCTCTCCCCCTCCATCGTTTTCTTATTCGTCCCTCCAGCTTCCCTTTTCTTAAAAATCTTGAGCAAGAGATGAGGCCTATCCTAACCCTCGGCCTATCCTAACTCTCATCCCTTTACCAGATGACACATCTGGAAAAAAAAATCGAGGGAAGTTGAGGTCACAGATTTAATATTTTAATGTAAAATTTGACAAAAGGAGTAATAATTGTTTCAAGGCTCACGAGCCCGGGTAAGTTTTTAATTTTTAATAAGGGCCTTTGAAAAAGACGACTACAGACTGATAGGGAAAATGCTTGTCAGCAGAAATCTGAATTCAAAAGTCACAGATATTTTCAAATAACGATCTAGAAGTTGAGTATAATGTACCCGGCTGATAGATGTAGAGGCTTCTCCCTCTGGGACTTGGGGGGAGGGGTTACTCATCAGACCTGCTCCCCCCGCCCCCCCAAGTACCCCCAGTGCTGTAGGCCGGAGGCCTGTGTTTAAGACGCTCGGAGGAAGGGAGGCGGGAAGGGCGGAGATTCTCCCGGCTGGCGGAAATGGCGTGTAGAGACGTAAGTGAAGGGCGGAAGTGAGCTGTAAGGCCTGTTACCGGATGTCGTTCTAGTCCGAGGGGTTCTTTAGTTAGGCTTCCGGGAGGGAAACTAGTGAACTGAACTAAAGAGCCCACGTGAAACCGGAAAACTGGACGAGAGAGGAGGAAAAGGATGGGCAGTGTAAGGAGAGTGATTGTGAGGTTTAATCCCGCCTCCTCCTAAGAGATGGTTCAGTAATAAGCGAAAAGATAGTGAAAGAAAACGGGTGAAGTAAAGACAGTAAGACCTCAATGAAAATGGAAACAAAAACACCACCAAAAATCCACAAAACTACGGTGAGAAAAAGGAGAGATGTAAGGAGATAATAGTAGCACAAGCCGAATGAGGTGGATGCAGAAACTTGGACTTGAGAAAGATGTAGAAAAAAATAGGAGGGGTGGGGAACGAGACAGAAAAAACCGGGGAGGAGAAACTTGGAGAATTAATAGAACACCCTTTTTCTAACACACGTCCGTATGATGATATCCTTAACTTCTTCATCTGATTCTGAGCCCTTCCTATGCCTCCCGCCTGGAGACCATCAAGCGCACTCTGCTTTTGCCAACCATTCAGCCCTCCTCTTTCCACTCTGTCCCGGTGCCCAGACCTTCCTGACTGGAAAGGCCTTGCTTCAGGGACGGTGTTGGCTGACAGTTCTCGGGCCGGTCTCTGCTGCTCCCAAGCGGTAATTATGGGTACTGCCAGGATGAGAGGTTTGAGATGAGGACCGGTCACCACCGAAGGGGTGGATCTGATGGGGGAAGACTGGGCGCAGGAAGCTGAGCGAAAACGGGAGCACTAAGACCCAGGGGTAGAGGAGGACAACAGCATCAAGCAGGAGGAGAAAAGCAGGAGGTGGAGGTGGGAGCCATCTGGTACCTTGCTGGCATCCGCAGCTGCACCAGCGATAACGAAAGCAATGGCCAGTCAATCCCAGGGCATCCAGCAGCTCCTGCAAGCCGAGAAACGAGCTGCTGAGAAGGTAGCAGATGCCCGAAAGAGTAAGTCTTTTTCCTCCGTATGACATCCAGAAGAAAGTGGGGGTGGGAGAGCAAACATCTGAGTTCTTACGAAAACCCAGGGCAGGCAGAGAGAGAGCTAGTAGGGAGGGAAGAAATGGGTGGGTGTTAGATCTAGCAGCTGATTATTTCAGAAAGACAGAACCTTCTGGAAACTGACCCTTATGATCACCTTTTTTTAGGGGGGGCGGGCTATCTATGCCCTTTGTCTTTCTGGTTCTAGGGAAGGCCCGGCGTCTGAAGCAAGCAAAGGAGGAAGCCCAGATGGAGGTGGAACAGTACCGCAGGGAGCGAGAGCAGGAATTCCAGAGCAAGCAGCAGGCGGTGAGTCCTGGAGAAGTTGAGGTGGGAGGTTGAGGATGCAAATCAGGGGTGCATCTGGTGAGGTGTATATGGAGTGACCAACAAGAATATAAAGTGGCAGAGGGCTGGAGAGGGCTCTGGCAGGGACCACAACATCTGCCACTTTGTAAACTGTAAGAAAGTCTGGGAATTTCTAAAGGACACATAGAGGTTGTTGGGGGGAGAGGGGGTGGGTGGGTGTGGGTATGGGTGTGTGTGTGGTGGGGAGACACTCCTGGTTTATGTGGAGAATGATTAACATTTGGGGTAGGGGACAGAGGTTTATGGTCATGGGTGGTGATGTGGTGAGGATTTATAGTCTAAGAAAAAGGTGATGTCAGGTCTTAGAAGAAAGGGGGTTATATCTTTGGGATCTGGACATTTCCATGGGGTGGTGCAGTTCGAATCCACTAGCTGCTCCTTGGAAACCCTATGGGGCAGTTTTACTCTGTCCTTTAAGGTCACTATGAGTCGGAATGAACTCGATGGCAGTGGGTTTGGTTTTTCGTTATTCTTCCTAATCTTGGTCCAAGATCTTTCCCTCTACATGCCTGGACTGTCCTTTCGCTGTTTCTGCTTTTTCCTCTCTCCTCCCTCCTTCTCCCTACCCTCCAGGCCATGGGCTCCCAGGGGAACCTATCGGCTGAGGTGGAGCAAGCAACGAGGCGCCAAGTGCAGGGAATGCAAAGCTCCCAGCAGAGAAACCGAGAACGTGTCCTGGCCCAGCTTCTTGGCATGGTCTGTGAAGTCAGACCCCAAGTCCACCCCAACTACCGGATCACTGCCTAGAATGCATCCTGGGACCTGATTCCCCCTGCACGTCCCCTCAAAAAAAAAACAAAAAAAAAAAACCCTGAAACCAAAATCCTTTTTTCCATTCCCTGGAAATTCTAGGAGAAAGGATCCAATAATTCTCCTGTAAAACTTACAGCCTGCTGAGACCCTAATCTCCTTGTTCTTTAACCCTCACTGGGACCTTGTCACCCTTACCTAACTACTATGTGAAACTCGTAGCATGGAGAAATAGGCATGTGAGAAACACCTTGACTTCTGAGCCTGGTGGGGGCTTGGATTCCCCTCCCTACCCTGCCACTTGCTGAGAGGCATCCCTGTAACCTCAGTGTTCCACTTGGCGAATCTGGGATAATAACAATGCCTACTTTGCCAGGTTGCTGTAATAAGATTAAGAATCATTCTGTAAGGACCCCAGCATGGTTTCTGGTTTTTAGGAGCTGTGATTCCATACATGACAGTCCTGTGATATTATTACTTGTCCCTGCCCACCTGCCAAACCTAGATGCAGCTATTTCCTCGCTTCTGTCAATAGCTCTCTGATTCCAATATTTCATTCTGTGACCCCAGTAATCTCTGAAGAATTGTTTGTTCCAGCCTTTCTCCAGATTTTATGATCCTTGAAAAGATGACTTCATTTAGCTTCTCTTCTATGGTTCCAGAAAGATACTGCTTCTGTTAGCTTTTCTTCTTTCTCTTATCTTTCTCAGATTTCCCCCTTTTCCTATATCTCCAAAGACCCATCAGATGCTCACTGATTCCTGAGAACTGAAGTGACATGGTATCAGCTCATATACACAACTTTCTTTTCTACATCCCCCACACTTTATTTTCCCTTTGATTCCACTTATTTGTGACAGTAAAAATGTATCAATAAAATAACTTATGGGAAAACCAGTTGGTGAGTCAAAGCAGCCTCCTTTTGTCTCATCATTTTTTTCAGTCACTCTTGTTCCAAACACCCAAAAGGCCTATTCTTTGAAATTTATTGTAGAAACAAAAGCAAGAGTACATTATGGCTCCATATTTGGAAATCTGAGAACTGTAGATGGCAACTGTAGAGAAAAGCTGTTGTGCAAGAACAAGCACACTTTGATCTGTTTATTTTTTTTTTGTAACTCTTGCTACTTGACATTACATGTATGTGTTTATTATCTCCCCATCTATATAAACTCTTTGAGGACAGGGCTGTTCATTGCTGTTTATTGTACTTGGTACAGGGTGGCCAGTTGATAAATGCTGTTCCATATTCAAAACTGGAAAAATGGTTCCTCTGTGACATCATCCTTCAGTTATTTCTCTTGGTCAAAGAAGATATGCCTACTTTACCACAGACTTGAACCACTGGGTTTGGTAATCTGTAGTGTATTTATTAACCCAGCTTTGCCTCTCTTCAATTGATGAATTACGATACAATAGAGATTAAGAGATCAGGCCCTGGAGATGTCCCCATTTTGTCTCTTCCATATTATTAGCTTTATCATTTGGATGTGTCGCTTTACTTCTTCAAGCCTGACTGCCTGTCTATAAAGTGGGAATAACAGTGTATCTACTCTGTAGTGTTATATGGTTAGGTGTGGTAACAGATAAAGAGCTTAGTTCAATGACTGGCCACTCGTTAATTTTGTTAAGCAGTTGGACAGCACATCTGTATCATCTCAAAGAGCGCAGTGTCAAATATTTTGGATAAAAATCCAGCCTGAACAGTAGGGCTACTGGAAGGGCAAAGAACCTTCTGGTAGAACAAACAATACACATGGAACGTTGTACAACCCTCAAGCCCTAATTGCAGTTATCTTGAATGTTTGGGGCAGAATTCAGACCCTGATTCCCACTCAGGGAATTCAGGACATCTTTCTGGTTCAGCCTTTGGCCACCAACTTCAGGGTCCTTGGGGCTTCAGCTGTAACATCCGACGTGATTCTGGGCACCCTGCCCTCTATCTGTATCGTTGAAGGCCCAGGAACCCCGAGTACGGCTCGCTCCAGTTCCTGAACCCGCTTTCCCCTCACTCCCCGCCCCCCGCCGCACCACTCCACTCTTGAGTCAGCCGAAGCACCCACAGGTCACCTTCACGACGGGGCCAAGGGCCCCATGGGAACTCGCAGCCACCACGGCCCTCCACCGCGCGCTCGTGGAGGGGTGTCCAGAACGACCTCCGTGGGAAGAACCTAAACGAAGTGAGGGGCTTGGAGAAGAGCAGGACAAGAGATAATTGATAATAACGGGAAGGGGTGCTAGTTTCCTTTTTGCCGTTTGTTACTGGCAGTAATAGAAACGTTAGAAGTGGGTTTAAGTAAAGAGAAATGAGACAGGCATTTTCCAAAGGCAACCTCTGAGCGCGCGAAACTTTACAGCCTCAGGACGTTCTTCTTCCGGTCCCTTGCGCCTGCCTACTGGCAGTCGAGAAGGCGGGAGGCCGTGGTAGAAGGAAGCCAGGGACCGGAAGTGAAGGCAGAATCCCTTCTTCGTCGCTATTGCCGCCGCCATACACGCCCGTCCTGCTCAGGTAAGCTTCGGCCTTCTTTACCATCCGCCTCCATCGGCGCTTTTCCGCGGACATCCCGCCGTGTGGGCTTTCGATAGCCCTTCGGTAGGCGATGGTCTGGTCTCGAGGGTCTAGTTGGGTCGTTATTTCTTCCTGCTGTGTGTCTTTCTAGAGCGAAGAGTTCCTAGGGGGAGGCCGGGAAACTGGCGCGGGGGGAGGGGGAGCAATCCAAGATGGTGGCTCTGGCGCCATTGTGTTCCCTTTGCTCCTGGTTTGTCTGGTGGATTCCTTGTTTACCTGAGGCCCTCGCAGGGTCCCCCAATCCCGGGCTTTTGCAGGGGGCGGGGCTTTTCTTACTTTACTCCTCCCCCTAGGCGGGAAAGTGCAGGAGCCCGCCTCTGTGCTCAGGTGTTTGTTACGTCTGTTTGCCAGATTTTATTTGGTGCTGTTTCCAAATGTTTTATGGAAAGGAGTGTCACCTGAATAGTAGTGCAAAGATGATGTGAGGCCATTTGGTAAAAGGACTGGTAAAGCTGGAGCGAGGATATCACTTACCCTTCCGGTTACTGACTTCCTTCTCAACCCTGTGGTAGAAAGGTGAATTTTTTTAAAAAAAAAAACTATTTGGTGTTTTTTCTTATCCTGTCTCTTGACTGTAATTACAGAGGGATTTCTTAATCAGCGAAAGGTAGGGGTCTGAGTCGTTGAGCTGGAAAACTGGAGAAAGGATGGTAGCCACATGATGTTTTCGTTTTGAGAAATGAGCACTTCGTGCCGTGATGACCTTCATCTATCACCCTGGACTGATGGCTGCTGGGTTGGGGCTCAACACTTTGAGAGTGTGGATGAGAACAGCATAAGGGTCTCTCTTGAGAAGTTTTCAGGATCTCATCTCATTTTTCTTTTCCATCCTCTCTAATCGTTCACTAGTGTAGGACTGTTTTTTATTCTTTTACTCTTTGTGTTGCTACTACGGGCCGCTGGGTGGTGCAGACTGTCAGTGCCTGATGACTTGCCGGAAATGCTGCCCGCCCGCCCAGAAGCGCCTAGGCGGCCAGGTCTGGCAGCGTCCTTTTGAAAGGTCACAGCCTTGCAAACCTGATGGAGTAGTTCTGTACTGCACACTTGGGTTCATCATGGTACAGCGCTATACAACTGACAGCATTAAACCCCTAAACCAAACCCACTGCCGTTGAGTCAATTCTGACTAAGTGACCTTATAGGACAAAGTAGAACTGCCCCGTAGAGTTTACAGGGAGCACCTGGTGGATTCAAACTGTTGATCTTTTGGTTAGCAGCTGTAGCACTTAATCACCATGGCACCAGAATTTGCAGGAACAACATTGCTAGTTAAAAAATGTGTTGTCGTGGAGTGGATTCTGAGTCATAGTAACCCTACCAAACATAATAGCAGTGTACCATAGGGTTTCGAAGACTGTAGTTTTCAGGGAAGCCGACTGCCATATCTTCTACAAAGTGTTTGGTGGATTAAATCACTGCCGTTTTCATTAGCGGCCTAGACTTACCAACAGCGGGCCACCAGGGCTCCTCTTTGCTAATTACAAGTCAGGAGTTTATAATGTGGTTTTCATTTTCTGACTTGCTGGTTTCTGCTACTCTGATCCTAGTTTTCTTGGAAATGTGTGTCCTAACCCCCTGCCCTGGGAGCACTGTTTCCATTAAATACTTTTCACTTTTATGTTTTATATTGTTGATTTTCCTAGGGAGAGATTTCATAGTTTAGGGAAAGAGAGGAGAGTGTGAGAATGAAGACTTCAGATGGTGAGGGTTTTCCCTATGAATGATGAATTTTCTTTTTTTCTTTTCTTTTTTAGCTCTTCTAGCAGAAACTAGTAATCTTCCTTTTCCCCTCCTGTTCCCTGAACCCTACTCTTCCCCTGTTGATTTCACTTGCTCTGAGTGAACCCATCCAGAAACCTACCCTCTTCTCCCTGCCGGCACAGTTATGGCAGAGAATGACGTGGACAATGAGCTCTTGGACTATGAAGATGATGAAGTAGAGACAGCAGCTGGAGGAGATGGGGCTGAGGCCCCTGCCAAGAAGGATGTCAAGGGCTCCTACGTCTCCATCCACAGCTCTGGCTTTCGTGACTTCCTGCTCAAGCCAGAGTTGCTCCGTGCCATTGTTGACTGTGGTTTTGAGCATCCGTCAGAAGGTAGTTTTTCTCTTGGGCGTAGAGTACTCATTAGGCTGTTTAAGACTAAATAACAGATGTGTTCATAGTTTTTCAGGATAGTGATTTGTGTTTAAGATGGACAGAAAGTACAGAAACATTTGGACAATATAAGAGGCTTATGTAGGCTTTTCTGTCTTTCACAATGGCACAGAAGTACTAGTGGTCCAGAACACCTTACGGGTCTGCCATTTGTAATTTGTGACTTGCTTTTTTCTTGTTTGCTTGTTTTTAATTTTGTCACTTGAGCTCGTAATTTAGAATACTTAAAATGGGATTTTAAACACTTAAGATGGGTTGGTTGGACATTTAGTTCCATTACACTGTGCTAGCGCAACTCTGGTCTGTGGAGACCTTTGTGACTGGCCTAAAGATGGCTGGCTTCTGGGTCAGGTATCAAGTCCTTCGTTTGTTTTGTCCAAGCATGCAGGGTTATGGGACTCATAGTACAGCAGCCTAATTGGGAAAAATGGCCTGTGGCAGGTACTCAGCAACCCCAGATTGTCAAATGGTTAAGAAAATAAGTACAGAGTCAGGAGCACTAGAGGTAAGCTGTTGATGGTAGACTTAAGAGGGTTGTTAGTAGGACTAGGAGGCCTGGAGCTTGAGGAGGCTAGACATAGAAGGAGCTAGATGGGTCTAATCTGGGGATGAATGTGAGTGAGGGAGCAGACATAGGAGGGGTCTGAGCATTGATGAGAGCCAAGGGAGATACCTGGGACTTGAGTAGTAAAAACTGGGTTTGGCAAGGTGGAAAAGGTTGTGGAGTTACCTGGAGACTGAAGTCTAATATATCTTTTTTACTTTTAGTTCAGCATGAGTGTATCCCTCAGGCCATTCTGGGAATGGATGTCCTGTGCCAGGCCAAGTCAGGCATGGGAAAGACAGCTGTGTTTGTGCTGGCCACACTGCAACAGCTGGAGCCGGTTACTGGGCAGGTACAATTCACGGGGAGAGTTCTGGGGAAGACTGTTTGGTTAGGGAAAATTAAGAAGAATGTTACTGTCCCAACTGCATGGTGCTTTCAGAGCCTTCAGTGTTTGTGCTAAGATGAGCTCTATCACTTTTCACTCATGGCTCTGAGAGAATATTGTAATAAACCTTGTTGGAGTGGAGGGGTGGGGTTAATGGTGGAGAGCTCAGAAATGAGGTCATATGTGATCTACTGGGTGTGGTTGTGTATTTCCTCAGGAGGGAGGGTGGTGGTAAAAGGATATATTGTATATCTGTCTGCTTCTCCGTCAAGGTGTCTGTGCTGGTGATGTGTCACACTCGGGAGTTGGCTTTTCAGATTAGCAAGGAGTATGAACGCTTCTCTAAATACATGCCCAATGTCAAGGTAAGCCAGAGTGAAAAGATGTGGAAGGGTACGGGTATGGTAAATACCTCTAAGTAAGTCTCACTCTACTGTGTTTTTATGTAGATGATGCATGCCATGTATTTTACGTTTTTTGCCAACTATGTAAGCCCTCTCAGTATTTTTTTAACTGAATTATGCTGTGTGTTGTATGTGTGGGCGTGTTTACATGGGCACAAAATGTAGTGTATTAACAGGTAACTTCCTGTGAACTTTGGGTGTACAGGTTGTTAGGTGCTGGATGCTGTTGAGTTGGTTCTGAGTCCTAGTTACCCATGTACAACAGAACCAAATGTAGCGCTGTCTTGTGCCATGCTGGTGATCATTGTTACGCTTGAGTCCGTTGCTGCAGCCACTGTACCAGTATGTCTGGTTGAGGGTCATTGTCTTTTTCACGAATCCTGTACTTTACCAAGCATGATTCCTTGTCCAGGGACTGATCCTTCCTGATAGCATGTCCAAATTATCTAAGACATAGTCTTGTCATCCTAAGGAGCATCCTGGCAATACTTCTTCGAAGATATATCCGTTTGTTCTTTTGGTAGTGCATGATGTGTTCAGTACTCGTAACCAACACTACAGTTCAAAAATGTCATTTTGGTCTGACTTATTTATAGCCTAACTGTTGTGTACATGTGATGTGATTGAAAATACCATGGCTTGGGTCAGGCATACTGTAGTGTTGAGGTGATCGCTTCGGTTTTCAGTACTTGAAAGAGTTCTTTTGCAGGAGACTTGTCTAATACAGTGCATCTTTTGATGTCTTGACTGCTGCTTCCTTGGGTGTTGATTGTGGATCCAACTAAAATGAAATCCCTGACAAGCTTCATCTTTTCTTGGTTTGTCATGATGTTGCATATTGGTCGAGTTGCGAGGATTTCTTTTTCCTTGATGTTGAGGAGTAATTCGTATTGAGGGCTGTGGTCTTTGATCTTCCTCAGTAGGTGCCTTGCAGTCGTCTTCATTTTGAGCAAGGAAAATTGTGTTGTCTGCATACTGCAGGTTCTTAATAAGTCTTCCTGCACTCCTGATGCCCATTATTTGTTCAGCATAGAGATCGAATAAGTATGATGAAGGATACAACACTACCACACATCTTTCTTGACTTTAAACCATGCAGTGTCCTCTTGTCTGTTTGAACTGCCTCTTGATCCGTGTATAGATTCTCATGAGCACAATTGAGTGCTCTGGAATTCCCATTCTTCTCAGTGTTATCCGTAGGTCGTTATGATCCAGACAGTCAAATGGTTTTGCATAGTCAGTGAAATACAGGTAAACATCTTTCTGGTATTCTCTTGCTTTCAGCCAGGATCCACCTGACATCAGCAGTGATATCCTTGGTTCCGCATCCTCTTCTGAATCCGGCGTGAATTTCTGGCAGTTACCTGTCGATATACTGCTACAGTTGAATGATCTTCAGCAAAATATTACTTGCATGTGATATTAATGACATTATTCGATAATGTCTGCATTCGTTTGGATCACCTCTCTTTGGAATAGGCATAAATATGGATCTGTTCCAGTCGGTTGGCCAGGTAGCTGTCTTCCAAATTTCTTGGCATAGATGAGTGAGGACTGCCAACACTGCATCCGTTTGTTGAAATAGCTGAATTGGTATTCCATCCGTTCCTGGAGCCTTGATTTTTGACAGTGCCTTCAGTGCAGCTTGGTGGCATAGTTGGTGTACAAGAGATTGTATGAAACTTAGGGCTCATTGGAACATAGATTATAATTTCAGAGATGTTTTCTGCATCTTAATTTTGCAGGAGCCTTAGATTTGCATTAAGTTTTAACACAGGGTTCATGTATTTGTGTGGCAGGAGGGTTCATCGTAATTGGGCTGTGAATGGTACTTACTGAGGACCACCCTTATTACTATGTGCAGGTTTTGAGTATCTTCATCATTTGGCTGACAGTTTGAGTTTTGGGTTGTGTGGCAAGGCAAGGCTAGAGGCACTGAACAACTTTAGTGTCGTGTGTGAATTTTGGGAATTAAAAATGCAAAAACATGGAATGATGTCTGGGAGCCACAGCACAGTTGGCCTGTGCTGTTTTTTGTTACATAAATTGGATACTGTGTAGTTCCCAGACCTATAGCTTCAGCAGCATCTGACAGCTTGTTGGAAATGCTGATTACATGGCTCTACCCCAGACCTAGTAAGTAAGGAGCTTGAGAACAGATTTATGGGATAATTCCTTATGATGTTGGCTAACATGAAGTGATAAGCAGCATTTTTGTTCAGATTATTACAATATATCTTATTCATTATGTCTTAAATCAGGCATGATTGTTCATAGTTCTAAAATAAAAGTTTTTTTTTTTAATTTTTATTTTTATTTACCATAACTGAGTGAAAATGTACATTCACGTATAAATTTACATGCCCCCCTATATGCAGCTTCCACTGCTCTCCCTGTCCGGTGACTGCACACTATTCCTCTCTGCTCCATACATGTCTCATCCTCCCAACAGTCTCCTTTCCCCTCCTTTCCGTCCACTCCCCTTCCTCCAGCCAGAGGTCAGAAAAGTTTTTTTTTTTTTTTTAAATCAAAGTAGTAGGATAGTATGTATGCACAGTAAAAGCACTGAAATAATCTGGAAGGCCTTACAGTGAAAAGATGTGTGCCTATTTCCAGTCCTCCTTCATAGAAGGTAATCAGTTGTTAACCAGTTTGTCTGGTTCTAGTGGTTTTGTGTAAATAAAAGACATTTTTTTTCTTTTTTTAATTGTAAAAATGTGTATAACAGAACGTTTGCCATTGTAGCATTTTTTTATGTATATTTATGCACTTAATATCGAAGTACCTAAATACATCAAAGAAACAGTGACTACCCTCAGAAAAAGAGTTATTCCACAATAATAGTAGGAGACTTCAACACTCCACTCTCAATAATGGACTAGACAGATCATCTAGAAAAAAGCTCAGTAAAGATACAGAAAACTTCATTGCCACAATTAACCAACTAAACCTCATCAATATATACAGAACTTTTCACCCATCAACACACAACTACACCACCTTCTCCAGTGCACATGGAACATTCTCCAGAATTGACCATGTGTTAGGACATAATGCAGTTCTCAACAAAATCCGTACCGCTGAATTACTGCAAAGCATCTTCTCAGCATTTTTTTATGTCCAGTTGAGTGATACTAGATAGGTTTGCCTTGTGCAACTTTTACCCCTGTTGTTTTCCAGATTTTTCATCACCCTTAACAGAAAGGTGCTGTTTTCTTTATTTATCAAGTTACAGACCTACCTTTTTTCATCTCACCAAAGGTTATTTAACTAACTTATACTGTTCTTTTCCCCAGTTTTTGAAAACTTGACATTAGTTTTGTTTCTTTATATGTGGCGTGCAGGCTGCGTGTTTATGTATGCCTGGTATTATGCATATTTCTTAATTTGCCAGAGTCAGTGGCATTTGCATTCTATTTGTTCACCATACAGTCTTGTCTGTTGGTTGATTTTAAAAGTTGAAAACTAGGAAACAGTTTATGTTGTTACGACTGGAAACATTGTCCAGCCCAACAGTGAGCTTGGATTATACTTCTTCTGTAGGTCCAGTTTATTTCCCTTGTGCTGCTTAAAACATTTCTGGTGTTAAGATCAATTACCAAATGTGTTTTTTTACTCTTACTTACATGCCTGCCCGCCCCTCCCCCCCCACCTCTGGGTTTGTTGGGTTATTCCCTTGTGTTTTTCGCTTACTTTTCTGTCAGTGTTTCCTGTAACTGGGATTTGTACCTGAAAGCTTAATTCATTCCAGTTAAACATACTGGGTAAGAATTTTTCATAGGTGGTACTGTGTGCTTCCTATTTTGTCACTCTAGCTGATGCACAGTTAGTGATTTTCAGAATTACCATAGAGTTAGGATCATGACAGTCTGGTCCTGCCCTTGTTGTTCTACCCCTTGAACCTAGAAGGCAGTTTCTGGTGTTATTCAGCACTGTAGTAAAGCGCAAATCTTCCACAACCATTTAACTAACGGTTTTAACATGGAGTGATTTTAGCCTGAATAAGTAATTACATTTATCTAATGGTTTTGACGTGGAGTGATTTTAGCCTGAATCAGTAATTACATAGGTGTATGTTAAGGAGTGTAAAAACCTGAGTTCTGTCAGGAAAGGAATGCTCTGTGTGGTTTTTGTGGTACTAGACCTTTTTTCGCTTTCATCCTTACAGTGAAGCTTGGCTTTAGAGTCATGTGAAGGAAAATTGTTCGATTTCTAAGTCAGATTACGTGTGCAACTTTGTGCAAGTCACTTGTTTCTGATCCTTAGTGTTCGGGGGACCTGGAAATTTTATATTACATGATCTCTAAAGTCTCTTGTGTGAGAATTCTTAGTAGCACAGTACTGAACACTGGGCTGCTAACAGAAAGTTTGGTGGTTCAAACCCGTAGCTGCTCTGTGGGAGGATAGACCTAACGTAATGTTTTTGTAAAGATTGCAGCGTGGGACAACTCTGCTCTGTGGCATTGGGTTGCTGTGAGTTGCAATTGACTCACCAACAAGGACAAAACCTCTTTTAGGTTTGAAATCTCTTAAGTTTAGATCAATCTTACAAAGAGTGGGGACTAGAGTTTTTCATTCCTTGTGAGGCTCATTTTCTTTTCTCACCTGGGTTAACAGGTCGCAGTGTTTTTTGGTGGTCTGTCTATCAAGAAAGATGAAGAGGTGCTGAAGAAGAACTGCCCGCATATTGTCGTGGGGACCCCTGGCCGCATCCTGGCCCTGGCTCGAAATAAGAGTCTCAATCTCAAGCATATTAAACACTTTATCTTGGATGAGTGTGATAAGATGCTTGAACAGCTCGGTGAGTGTCTGACACTGGAGTTGTAATCTGGGAAATTGCCCTTGGGAGCCAAATGATGTTTATTTGTTACAGGAGCACTTACGTGCAAGGACGACTTTGAATCTATCACCCATGACTGATGGCTCTGGGCTCCCTGGTGGGTGGCAAGGGTTAGGGGTCTTAAGTCAGTCTTTGTTACACTTTTAGCAGCCGTGGTGTTCAGGGGAGAAAGTTGTGTTCTTCCTTCCATGACAGCTAATTCTGCGCTTTTGAAATAGGGGATTTGGCTGGTGTTAAGAGATCATTATCACCACACTTTCTTTGGTAGATAGATCCTCATAGTGGGTGGTACAGGGAAGACATTAAATTGAAAGAGGAGAGAGTCTTCTGTCTGACATTCCAAACACAGCATGTGTGATCAGAATTTATACCTGAATAGACCTTTAATATTTTAGGGTCAGTGAGGAGAGTGTTAAAATTATGTGGTATGCCAGTGTGTTAAGTGGGTTTAATAATGGCAAACTTCATGTAAGAACTGAACTTTAGAGAATGGGAATATGGGAATGGACATAACCTTAGGGAAAAGTTATTCCCAAAGGTCTGTGGTTATTGTTGGCAAGCTATCAGATGAACTGTGGTAGAGATGTTTTATTTCCTTGACTAAATGGGAAAGTGTGGTCCAGAAGAGGCATTGGATGGACTCCGGAGTAGAATGGATACTCAATATTTGTTGAATACTAGAGGCTGAGACTTGAGGAATGATTTGAGAAGAGGACCTTATAATAACGTATTTTAAATGCTGTATTTTTGTGAATCTCTGAAATGGGTCTTGTCCCCATTTTATTGGAGACTTGGTGGAGTTTCACGATCTTGTTTCTTGCATAGTTAAAACAAAATTGGAACCTGATCTCAGATCTTCATTCCAAGTTCATTGCTTTTTGAGTTGTATTGTTAGGTTTTGATTTTATAAAGGTTTGAAGAAATAAGACCAAAGGTAAAATTTCCCACAAAATGACTCTGGCTTGTCCTTTTCTACTACCTTACACTTTAATTGGAAGCTGTCTGTTCTTAACATGCTTCTCTTCTGTAATTGTTTTTAACAGACATGCGTCGGGATGTCCAGGAAATTTTTCGCATGACCCCCCATGAGAAGCAGGTCATGATGTTCAGTGCTACCTTGAGCAAAGAGATTCGTCCAGTCTGCCGCAAGTTCATGCAAGATGTAAATACCCTTCTACCTTCTCTCCCTCCACTCCCCGCCCGCTGCCTCCTCCCCTTCCTCGTCCTCTTCCTCCAGACTCCCTTATCCTTCAAGCGCTGAGAAGGGAGCACATGCTCATCCAAGAGTGATGACTCCTTGAAGAGACAGACAGAGGCAGAGACAGCTAGTGTCAGGGTCTGCGCGGGTGCCAGGGAAACTCCGGAAGACTTGGTCGGGTTAACGTGAGAGCGGGCAGTTCGACTTTTTTTTTTTAAAACCACAAACTTTTTTGAACCTCTTCTCCCATCTGGGGGAGGGCAGAATTTTCTGCCCTACCACCCATTGCCTCCTACATATCCCCTACAACCACGCATTCTCAAGGTGGCGTCGAGCATACAGCTGGAGCCTTCTGCTCCCCAAAACTCATACCTCCCGGTGGCAGGAGAGCAAGAGAGGGACAGACAGATAACAGGGCATGTCCAGAAGAAGAATGAACAGCACAAATGAATCTGCCCCCTCCTCACCTCCAGGGGTGGGGGCCTTTGGCACCTCAGTCCCCAGTCCCCTACTCCCTCCTGCCCTTACCTCCTCGCACCCATCTGGAACCTCGGTTGATGTGAGCCGGCAACAGAGAGCACACCGTGGCGCAGCGGGGGAATGCGAACAGCACCCAACGGTGGATGGCGGCAGCGGAGGCTGCGGGGAATCCTGACCAGGAAGCTGAAGACCATACCAGCCTCTTTTTTTTCTGTTCCCGGTTTTTTTCCTGAACCCAACGCGTGGCGTGCTTCCCTTCTCCCTCCCATGTGTGTTTGGGGGGAGGGATGTCCTGAATGGGGTGGTAGATTTTTTCTTTTTTAATATTTTGGGGAGAGGGGTATGGGAAATCTGAAAGTGAGGCATTCCACTTGGGTGTAGCCAGGTGGATGTTAGGGTTTGGGGCTAGATGAGATCCATTGTATAAGCAGTGGAGTTTGTGCTTTCCCTCCTTGCACTGCTCCTTCCTGTGGGACAGGAACCCCTTTAGCTGTATTTGGGGGCTAGAGTCAGCCTTGAAGGAGGCTATGGAGCATTTCCTTGAACGCCTGCCTTTTGCTAGCCTGTCTTCTGGGATTGAGCTTACGTTTTCCCCATGACACGCACACACCTTTGCCCATCTTGGTTCCTGAGTTAGTATGAAGGGTGGTAGGAAAGTTGAGCTTGGGGATTGCTGAGTCTTATCACTTCCTGTCATGCGTATGCTAACTTCCTCCCCTTCAAGGGCTTTTTTTTCCATTATAGAAGATAACGTGGCTGCTGTTAATTTTTTTTTTAAATCACCACTTATTTGACATGTTCTGCGTAATTCTAGAATGGTTTGACTCTTGATTCAGACACTAGTCTGGTTAGCTAAAACTACTGTTTTACGGTATGGGGGCAAGTTGTTACACTTACCTAGCTGATTTTTGCTTCTTTCATGGCATTTTAGCCATGTCTGTCATAGTATTCTGATCTTAGAGACATCTTTTAATGAGTATATGATCCTCCCATTTGAGAGAACATTCAAATGGAACAATCCTTGTTTCCTGCCCTACATTATATAACCAACTTTGATCATTTGAGAGAACATTCAAATGGAACAATCCTTGTTTCCTGCCCTACATTATATAACCAACTTTGATGGGGTTGTTCTGACCTCAGGTTACCTTTTCCCAGGTGTTTGAATCATGTTTTGTCTTTGAGAAACATCTCACATTGTTTTGAATCTTTCCTCCACCATCCGTTTAAGATAATGGCCCTTTGCCGTTGCATGGTTCCACGATTCCTTTTCGTCCCTTGGAAAGTTCCCTTACTGTGACAGTTTTCAGTTGGGGGAACCCACTGATTAGAAATTAGGTCTAAGGTGGAAGAAACCACGTTAAAAATGTAGACTTTTTTGGGGGGGCTTGGGGTTTTCAGTCTTCTCTCTTCTCCCCATCCCCCCCATGGGGTGTATTGGATATCAACTTCCTCCACCCCCCCCAGGCTTAACCCCCCCACTCTGCCCTCCTCCCGTTCCCTGCCCCCTTCCTCCCTCCCAGCCAATGGAGATCTTCGTGGATGATGAGACCAAGCTGACGCTGCATGGATTGCAGCAGTACTACGTGAAACTGAAGGACAACGAGAAGAACCGGAAGCTCTTTGACCTTCTAGATGTCCTTGAGTTTAACCAGGTCAGTTGTTTAAAGTCCAGTAGGCATTGAGCACTGGATTCATCACCAGCTGTAGCAGAAATGTTAAGTATCTTTTGATTGAGGAACCATGTGTGACAAAGGAGAGAATGGTGGGGAAATCAAATGAGACTGTATATGTTTTATTTGGTCAAATTGGTGAGCTCTGATGCAAACTAAGGGGTGGGGAGGCATGAGCCACGTCGGAGCTCCTTTTTTGTTCACTTAGTCTCAATAATTATCTCAGTATGTTAACTTCAAAAAATAACCTCAGGGTATTAAACTTCTGAAAATCGCTGTTTGGGCTTGTTGTTCAAAAATGACTGCAACCGTACATCAACAAGGAGCTTCCAGGCACCTGGGATCTTAAAAATCAGCAAGGTGCCATCTAAGGAACATTAGTTGATCCCAGTTCACTTGGAGCATATGAAGACCAAGAAGAGGAAGATAATGAGCTCAGGAGACGGAAGGGTCCATATAATTGGGAAACTGCATCAGCGTGAGGTCAGAAGAACTAGGTGGTGTCCAGCCACCATCAAAGACAGCCATATGAGAACACAATGTAGAGCTCTGACATCAGAAAAAGGTGTGTACGGTCAAGAACCCTGTTAAAAGACTAGACTTGCTGGTTCAACAATCTGGAGGGTCCCCTGAAAACATGGCTCCTGAGCTTGGTGCTAGCCCAGACCTGAAACCAGTACTGAGGGCAACACGTCAAAGATTGGATTAGACTAAGGGATACAGAGTGATGCAGGTGGTGTGTGTATTTCATGGTTTAATGTATGTATGTATGGGGTTGTCCTACTGGTCTCATTTTTAGAGGGGAGAGGAGAGGGTGAAGAGGAAGAGACATGTCGTTTGACTGGATACTGGAAGAAAAGTGGAAAGCAAGAGTGCTGTCAGAGGATGAGGAGAACAGATGGGAGTTGCAGAAATGCAGGAGCTCGGGTTTTATATGGCAAATTGACTTGGATTATAAACTTTCATCACAATAAAGAATAAAAAACAACAGCAAAAGAAGAAACAGCACTGGGAGCAGAGGGTGTCCTTCAGACCTGAAGTTCCTGTGACAGGATGCTCCTTGACCAAAGATGAATGCAACTGCAAGAACCTTCTCCAGAGCTGACAAAGTTGAAAAGCCTCCCCCCTGGAGTGGACACCCTGAATTTGGACTTGTTTGTAGCCTAATGGACTGTGTAAGGATAAACTTTGTTAAAGCCGAAAACAAAACAAGCTTCTAGGAATTCAGAAGACAATGATGGATACCATTGCTGATGTCATGTGGATCTTGATTGGAAGGAGACTACTAGAAAGATGTTTACCTGTGTTTTATCAACTACGTAAAGGCAATTATGGGATCCTGATAAATTATGGATAGTATTACGAAGAACACTGGTGCTCATGGGTCAAGAAGTAGCACTCAAACAGCAAGGGGATACTGTGTCGTCCAAAACTGGGAAAGGTGTGCAGTGGGATTGTATCGTAATACCTTACTTATGTAACCTGTGTGCTGACCAAATAATATAAAAAGCTGAAATGTGTGATGAGCATGGTATCACAATTGGAAGACTCAACCTGCGGCAAGCAGATGGTAGGTACAACTTTGCTTGCTGAAAGTGAAGACAGCGTCCTCTTACTGATTGATGGTCAATGAGTAGGCTTCAGTATAGATAATATCAGAATGTAAGGAAAATGAAAGTGCTTCTACCTGGACCAATACACAGCAGTGTGATAAATGGAGGAAATTCAAAGTTGTTAGGGATTTCATTGTATTTGACTCAGTCATCAGTGCACATGAAAGCAGCAGTCAAATGGCACATTATGTTGGGCACATTTGCTGCAAAAGACCTCTTTAAAGTTTTAAAAAGCAAAGATACCACTTGAATGACCTAAGATTCATCTTAACCCAATCTTGCATGCATCTCAAAGATGGACAGTGAAAAAAAGTACCTACTGATTCCATTTGTGGTGTTGGGGAAAAACCAGCAGTCATAGAAGTATAGCTAGAATGCTCCTTAGAAGCAAGGATGATGAAACTTGTATTTTTTGACTTGGACAATGTTACTAGGAAAGACCAGTTGGTAGAGAAGGACATCATGGATCAGAAAAACAAGGGAAAACCATCAGCAGAAGGGATTCACACAGGAGCCAGCAGTGAGCTCAAAGATCCGGGAGTTGGCTTAGGACTGGGCCATCTCTTTTATATGTAAGGTTGCTATGTGTCCAAGCCAACTCGGTGGTAACTAACAACAGATTTCTTACATACTGTATTTTTCTTGCTACCGGGGAGAAGTGTTACCTGTTGATGGTTTATTGGCAATAAAAACTCCTACCCAAAATTGCAGTAGGTCCCTTGGGTTTAATATTTTGGTGGATAGGCATATTGATCATGGTTTTCTGAGATTTTAGTTCACTTTTTTTGTTTGTTTAAAATGAGGTAGCCTAGTTGTTATTTCTTGACATGTCTGAGACATTGACAACTATTCTTTGTACCTTTTCTGAAGCCAGTCTGTTAGTTGTCTTTGGGTTGATGCTGGCTCATGGCAACCATGTGTTGTGTAGAGTAGAACTACTCTTCAGAGTATTTAAGCCTGAGAATTTTCAGAAGCAGATGGCTAGGTCTGTCTGCAAGGTACTTCTGAGTTGCTTCAAACCACCAACTTTTCAGCCAGTAGTTGAGTGACTTAACTGTTGTGCCACCCAGGGATTTGAAGCCAGTCTAAAACTAAACCTGTTCTCTTGAGTAATTTCTACTCGTAGCAACTGTGTAGGCCCCGGTAGAACTGTTCCATAGGGTTTGCTAGGCTGTAAGCCTTTACAGAAGCAGACTGCCACACCTTTCTATTGTGGAGCATCTTGTGGCTTTGAACTACTGACCTTTTGGTTAGCAGCCAAGTGCTTAATTAACCACTGCTCCACCAGGGCTCCTAACAAGGCTAGTCTGCGCGAGTAAGATGAGCCAAAAGAGGGAAAGTTAGCTTTAGAGCAGAAGGGAAAATTGGTGGGGAATGAGGGGCTGGAAGGAATTCCTTTGGTAGTGAGATTGCTGAAAACTTTCTCCCACATGTCGTCTTTCTCCCACATACTCCCGTGTGGACCTGCACCTCCTTGCCACATTGCTCACACAGGTGGTGATTTTTGTGAAGTCTGTGCAGCGTTGCATTGCCTTGGCCCAGCTCCTAGTAGAGCAGAATTTCCCAGCCATTGCAATCCACCGTGGGATGCCCCAGGAGGAGAGGTGAGTTGGAAGTGGAGAGGATGTTTTGTATTCTTGGGGTAAGAAAAGAGACCATTGAGAGAAGAGCCTCAACATTTTTCTGATTTCTTTCTCACAAAGGCTTTCTCGATATCAGCAGTTTAAAGATTTTCAAAGACGAATTCTTGTGGCTACAAACCTGTTTGGCCGCGGCATGGACATCGAACGGGTGAACATTGCTTTTAACTATGACATGCCTGAGGATTCTGACACCTACCTGCATCGGGTAAACACCACCCTCCGATTGACATCCCATTTTTCTTTCCTATTCCCTTACTTAAACTGTCTTTTCAGACTTTATATCTTCACCCCTTTTGGTATCTTCCCTCTTTGGGACTTCCATTCCTAACATCTGTCTCCATCTAGGTGGCTAGAGCAGGCCGGTTTGGCACCAAGGGCTTGGCCATCACGTTTGTGTCAGATGAGAATGATGCCAAGATCCTCAATGATGTTCAGGATCGATTTGAGGTCAACATTAGTGAGCTGCCTGATGAGATAGACATCTCCTCCTACAGTGAGTATCGCGCTCCTGAAGCTGTTTCCCCTTTCTTTGTAGCTTCTTTTTCTTTAAATCCATTAAATATATAAAGCGCCTCACAGGAATAAAACTCAGGCTTCCCTGGTCTTTGTTACCCTGTTGGGATGATTTGTTGGCATCTGTGTGGGGTCCCTGTCTTCTTATCAAATTATTTTTCTTTTCTCATCCCTGAGTCTGTCCTCTGAACTGGCACTTGACACTGATATCTGCGTATTTGTGTGTTGCTACCAATCTTGCTTTTTCCTTGCTATGTCTTACTGACTTGTCATGTTTTCTCTTCAGTTGAACAGACGCGGTAGAGGATTCATTGATTCTGGAATGTGATAGTCTGTCCGTCTTCTGGAGATAACACCAGGTGTGGGGGTGAAGGAGACACTACTGCCACCAACCCCTGACCCCCTGCTCCACGGCTTCCCTCTTTTACATCACCACCACTCCTAAGTTCCCATTCCTGATTTGTCAGACTTTTTTTTTTTTTTTAACAAAACTAAAAATGAAACAATGTGTGTCTTTGGTGTCTGTAAATTCTCCATCCCTTTATTGGGTTTGGGGCGAGGTCATTTTAGGGTATGATCCAGGGTAATAGCCCTCGTTTGGCCAAGAGATCAGTGGGTGTTAGTTTCTAGCCCACTGTGAAGGGCTTTGTTTTTTCAGTTGTTTTGCAAGGTCAAGGTATTCAAATTAAAGAGCTTGTGAGAGGGTGGTATGCAGTATTTCCACTACTGGACAGAAGTTAGGATTCTCCTCATAGGTTTTCGTGGTGTCTCACTTGTTCCTTGAGCTTCTGGATGTTGAATACCAGGGTCTGGGCCTCCCGGGCCACCTCTTGCCCTTCCAGCAGGGGCTGGTGCAGCTGCAGCTGCTGTTCAGCAACAGCTCAGCTTGGGCCCGCTCAGTTGTGTGGTGGGGCCCAGAATCCTGGGCGAAAGGGGTGTTGGGGAGAGGGTGTCAGTCAAGGAACGAGCTGAGGCTTGGACTGAGTCAGGAATTCCACCTGGCCCTTTCTCTGTTGGTTTGAGGTCACTTGGGAAGCCAGGGCAGTTAAAGAGATCACTGGCTTAGGGTCTAGGAACTGGATCTTGAGAGCCTTACCCCTTGTACAAGAGTCTGGGATCACAGGGAGAGGATTGGCTTACCCTTCCCTCTAGGAAATAATTGACTGTTGGATGAGGGAAATTCCTGTTCAGGGACTTGGTGAAATTTGCTCTGGGGTGCGGGGGGGGGGAAGCTTTGATAGGAGTCTGGAGGGGAAGCAGGAAGGATTTAGGAGTTGAGAGCTGGAACTAACTAGGCAACAAGCCCCAGAGGTGAGAGACAGTGCACATAGATGTTGGACTTGCACAGTGTGTTTTGAAATGGTGACTGGAGAGCACAGTGACATCCCTGTGGGCAGATGACTCAGAAGGGAGTGGGTGATCATACAGGGTTCTCATACAGAGTTCTCAGAGAAAAACGTGCCTCGGAAGGCAAGGATTGCTGGAGAGCAGACAGTTGCTAACTAGCTGTCTGTCTTGGGGACATCCCCTTCATTCACCGAGAAGACGGCTTCTACTGTCGTGGGGGTAGTGGTGTATGGACCAGGCAGGGAGACCTCTACAAGCTTTCAGACTTCGTTGAAGCACTTGTAGAGGCCGACGGCTTCAGTCTCACTATTAGCTGACTGGTTCCACCCAGTACCTCTGTAAAAGCTTTGAGGGAGGGGAGTTTTTCACTCCACTGTGTGTTAGGGTTTGTACATGACTCATGTTTGACTTGCAGTGTATATACAAAGTATAATTATTGGAACATTAGGGACCGAAACAACAGACATGTAAAACTTCCCAGTGGGTATAAAGTTCAACAATCCACAGCAAAATAATACTGAAGCTAAACTGCCCTGGGTAAGGTTTAACAACCCACAACAAAGTACACTAAAGTTAAACCTTATTTGTAAATTAAAGGCAAGATTATTAGCAACTGGAAAAACTGCTGCAGAACAATCCCGAGTATACATCGAAAACAAAGTGTCCTTCCTGAAAACAGAATTCAGCTATCTGAGTTTGCGATTTAGATGATAAACTCCGAGATGGAATTACCTGCAGTAATTTATTGTAGGTATTTCAGAGCCACAAATTAGAACCTGTGAATTGCAACTTTGTTCATTTGTGGGAAATGAAGACAGGGCTTTGGGAGAGTTGAAGATCTGTAGGGTAAACTGGATCTCGGTGTGAGGAAATGAAGATAACCACATTACGTGGTTTTATGTTTTGTATACATGTATTTACCTTTTATTTCCTAAGTCTTTTAAGAGAAACTTAGTATTCTGGACTAGCCTCTGGAGAGTCCTGTCCTCAGTAAGGGGCAAGCAAGGAACTATCAGAAACCTCATAAGTTAAAGGAGCTGCAGAGCTACCCCTTGGTGATAGAAATGATGCCCGAGTTGGCATGATAGAAATTTGCAAGACCAAGAGCTTCATTGTGAATACGTTTCCACCAACATAAACAGTGACCATACAGATGGAGCTTACCAGATGGAATAATAGGAATCAACTACATCTGTGGAAAGAGATGATAGAAAAGCTTAGTATCATCAATCAGAACAGGACCAGGTGCCGACTGAAACACAGGTTGTCAGTTGCTCATACCAAAATCAGATTGAAACTGAAGAAAATTAGAAAAAGTCCAAGAGAGACAAAGTACCATCTTGAATAGATTCCACGTGAGTTTAGAGACCATCTCAATAACAGATTGGATGCATTGAACTCAAATAACTGAAGATAGGATGAATTTTGCAGTGATACCGAGGACATCATACATGAAGAAAGCAAGAGGTTCTTAAAAAGACAGGAAAGAAGAAAAGACCGAAATGGGCATCAGAGGAGACTCTGAAACTTGCTGTTCAGTACTGAGTAGCTAAAGGAGAAGGAAGAAGTGTCCACCCTGTGACAGCACACCTCCTTTCCACCCTGTACATCTCATATTAAACCAACTCCTGTCTCTCCCTTCCCCAAACTCATCTCTGGAGAGTAATCACTCCAACAGCCTCGTGTATGTATGTAAGCCATGAAGCACACTTTTCACCAGCATCACTGTATCTGATAGTACAGTCCAATGTTTGTCTGGAGAGTTGGCTTAAGTACTGGTTTCAGCTCTGGGCTAGTGGAGAGTCCAGGGACCATGTCCTGGGCCACCAAGTCTGGTCTTTTAATAGAATTTTGGATCTGCACCCCCATTTTTTGTCTTGCTATGTCAGGTACTCAAGGTTGTGTTCCCCGTCAGGGCAGTCATTTGTAGGGGCTGGACACCATTTAGTTCTGGTTTCATGCTTATGTAGTCTCTGAATCATATGGCTCCTTCTATCTCCTGGGCTCATATTTTCCTCATGTCTTTGATGTCCTTCATTCTCTATTTCACGTCGGTTGAGACCAACTGATGCTACTTAAGATGGCAACTTGCTAACTCTAAGATCCCAGATGCCGCCAAAGTGGGATGCAGAACATTTTCTTAAAAGTGATGCCAGTTGCCCTAGATGTTCCCTGAAACCATGGCCCCCAGGCCCCTGTCCCTGTCCTTCAAAATGTTGAGTTGTATTTATGTTCCAGCAGTGTTAATATCCCTTCTACTGTGTGCTATCATTCCCTTCATCTAACACATTTCCTGTCTGCACTCTGAATACCCTTTTCATCCATTCCGCATCAAAGATTATTTGTAACCATCAAAGATTATTTTCTTCTTGTGCTTAAACCTTTTCCTTGAGTCCTTATAATAGTGGTTTCATACATTTGTCCTTTTGTGACTGACTAATTTCACTCAGCATAATGTCTTCCAGATGATTCTGTTATCAGAGGTTTCCCAAGATCATCATTGCTCTTTATCATTGCATAGTATTCCACTGTGTGAATATACTATAATTTATCCATTCATCTGTTGATGGGCACCTAGGTTGAGGCATCTGTTTGTTGTTGTGGACAATGCTGCAATAAACATTGGTGTACATGTATCTATTCACGTGAGTGCTTTTTCTCTAGGATATATTCTAAGCAGTGAGATTGCTGGATCTTACAGTATTTCTATTCCCACCTTTTTAAGAAAGCACCAAATCAATTTCCAAAGTGGTTGTATCATTTTGCATTCACACCAGCTGTGTAGAAGAGTTCCAGTCTCTCCACAACTTCTCCAACGTGCAGTATTTTGTAGTTTTTGGATTAATGCTAGCCTTGTTGGGGTGTGTTGGTATCTCATTGTGGTTTTAATTTGGATTTCTCTAATGGGTAATGATTGTGTACATTTCCTCGTGTATCTGTTAGCTGCTTGGATGTCTTCTTTGGTGAAGGGCACAGTAAATTATCACAATGACTTGTGCAAAGAGCTGGAGATAGAAAACCAAAAGAGAAGAACATGACTAGTATTTCTCAAGCTAAAAGAACTGAAAAAAACATTCAAGCCTTGGGTTGCAATAGTGAAGGTTTCTACAGGGAAGATATTAAATGACTCCGGAAAGTGTTTTAGTCAGCTGGGGCTGCTCTAACAGAAATACCACCAGTGGATGGCTTTAACAAAGGAAAGTTTATTGTTACACAGTACAGTAGGCTACAAGTCCATATTCAGGGTGTCCACTCCAGGGGAAGGCTTTCCCCTTGTTGGCTGTGGAAGAAAGTCAATATTGCATCAGTCTTTGTCCAAGGAGCGTCTTGGAGCAGGAACCTCAGGTCTGAAGGATGTGCTCTTCTCCCAGTGCTGCTTTCTTGATGATGAGAGGCAAGCCACTCTAGGGGAACTCCCTTTACAGTGGAGCAGGGAGGTGATCTTCTGAAGAGATTTACAGTCTCACCCTAATCCTTTAACATACAGCACAGCAAAATCACAAAGTGGAGGACAGTCGTAGGATACAGGTGTGGTGGTCAGGATTATGTCAACTTGTCTACTACATATTTGGCTGCTGTATTAAGTGGCAGGGCGGGGTTTGTGGTGGCTCCCTGCCCCTCAGCTCTCATCTCACGACCTTTTACTACAGCTGCTGGTCACTCACGTGGCCAGGAGCTCCTGCTCTCTGGTTCCAGCATCTGGTTCCGGGACTTAACTAGCAGCTGTTGGACTCATCAGTCCTTACAGTTGGCACTTGAGAGTCCTGCTCCCTGACCTGCCAATCCTGGGTTCGCCAGCCTCTGCCTGCTCCTGCTCCCTGACCTGCCAATCCTGGGTTCACCAGCCTCTGCCTGCTCCTGCTCCCTGACCTGCTGATCCTGGTTTTGCCAGCCTCTGTCGCTTTGTCTCGCCACCAGCTTGGGATCCACTGACCTACACAACCGGTGATCTAGAACTCTGATCACTAACTCGCTAACTTTGGGTTCCTCAGCTTCCGTGGCCACGTGAGGCTTGTGCCAGAGCTTGGGACATTCAACTTCTGTGATTACGTGAGCTGTTTCCTATATTTGTATCTATCTATCTATCTATATATTATAAATCTTTCCTTGTACCTACATGTGTTACTGGTTTTGCTTCCCTAGAAAACCCAGCCTAAGACAACAGGGAATCATGGTCACATGGCTACACCTATTTTGGGGGGCACACAATTCAATCCATGACATCCCACCCTTTGGCACCCCCAAAGTCACATAATTGAAACATGTAACACATTCATCCTATATGACAGAAGTCTTAAATCAGTTTCAAGTCCAAAATACAAAAACTCTTCTACATCTGTGAAGCCTAGAAGGTAAGTTATCTGCTTCTAAAAGTACAATGGCAGAACAGGCACAAGTCAAGACATGCCATTACAAATGGGAGAAATTCCAGGGAAAGAAGACATTAACAGTCAAGTCAGCAGAACACATTACATTAGCCCTCAAAGCTTTGAAAATAATCTTCCATTTTCTGAGACATTTTACATGATGGCCCTGCCCTCCAGACTCTAGGTATTGGCCACACTCTCTGGATTCTGAATGGGGACCCCTGGCCATGTGCTGCAACTTTGCCTTCAAGGCCCACTTGGACAGAAACTGTGCCCCATCGGCTTTAGGTGCACCCTAAGCCCAACTGAGTGGCAATTCCACTCTGACAAAGCACAGAAAGCCCTTGCTCTACCCTTTTAAACTCCTGAGATCATGACCATACCTTTTGAGACTGAGGCAGCTCAGCTTCTCACGCTGTTTGTCTCTTTACCTCCTGCTTCCTATGGCCACATGGCCTAGGCCTCAGGCCCACACCTGCCCTGCCAGGGCAAGTGTTCCAAAGCTCTGTAGCTTCACTGATTCAAGTGCCCAGTGGCACCCCACTCTTGTTGGAAAGTGTCCTGCACAAAGACACTAGGCTCTCTCGCTCTGTGGGTCAGCAAGGCTAGCTCCACCTGATTCAAGTGCCCAGAGGCACCCCATTCTACAAGGAAAGCTCTGTGTGCAGGCACTCAGCCCTCTCGCTCCATTGGTCAGCTCCAGCACTGCCTCTGGTTCTGTTGTTGCTGCTTGTGCTACTGTGGGTCCTCTGATGTTCAGTTCTCACCATCTGCACCTTCTTCAGTGTTAACAGTTCTTGGTTCCTTCTGAATCTTCTATCCATTCAGCTTCAAAACGGCTTCCACATTTTAGGTATTTGTTAGAGCAGCACCCCACTCTCACGGTACCAAATTCTGTTTTAGTCAGCTGGGGCTGCTTTAACAGAAATATAACTAGTGAATGGCTTTAACAAAGGAAAGTTTATTCTTACACAGTCCAGTAGGCCACAAGTCCATATTCAAAGTGTCTGCTCCAGGAGGAAGGCTTTCCCCTTGTCAGCTCTGGAGGAAAGTCCGGTATTGCATCAGTCCTTGTCCAAGGAGCGTCTTGGTGCAGGAACTGCAGGTCTGAAGGACACTCTCTTCTCCTAGTGCTGCTTGTTTGATGATTGTCTGCTTGCTTCTGTTTCCTTTTATCTCTTGTAGGATGCAAGGATTAAGGGTGGGACAAGCCACACTCTAGGGAAACTCCCTTTACAGTGGAGCAGGGAGGTGATCTTCTGAAGGGATTTATAGTCCCACCCTAATCCTTTAACATACAGCACAGTAAAATCACAAAATGGAGGACAATCATAGAATACAGGGAATCGTAGTCACAAGGCTACACCTATTTTTGGGGGGACACAATTCAAACCATGACAGGAAGCATCAAAAAAAGATGGAAGAAATACACATAGTCATTATACCAAAAAGAATTGGTTGATGTACAACCATTTAAACAGGTAGCATGTGATTGTTAACCAATGGTACTGAAGGAAGAAATTGAAGCTGCATTGAAGGCAATAGTGAAAAACAAGGCTTCAGGAACTGATGGAGTATCGATTGCGATATTACAGCAAAGAGATGCAGTGGTGGAAGTGCTCACTCATCTATGCCAAGAAATTTGGGAGACAGTTACCTGGCTAATCGACCTTGAAAGAGGTCCATATTGAAGCACATTGCCAAGAATGGTGATCTAACCCAATGTGGAAATTATCAAATAATATCATCAGTATCACACACAAGTATAATTTTGCTGAATGTGATTCAAAAATGCTGCAGCAGTGTATCGACAGGGAACTGCCAGAAATTCAGGCCAGATTCAGAAAAGGATGTGTAACCTGGGATACCATTGCTGATGTCAGATGGATCCTGGGTGAAAGCAGAGAATACCAGAAAGATACTTAGTTGTGTTTTATTGACCATATAAAGGCACTTGACTGTGTGGATCATAACAAATTATTCATAACATTGAGAAGAATAGGAAGTCTGGAACACTTAATTGTGCACATGAGGAATGTGTACATGGATCAAGAGGTAGCTGTGTGAATAGAACAAGGGGACACTGCATGGTTTAAAGTCAGGGAAGGTGTGCATCAGCGCTGTATCCTTTACTCATAGCTTGCTTTTTTTTTTTTATTTTTATTTAACATGACTGTTTTAGTCAGCTAGGGCTGCTCTAACAGAAATACCACAGAGTGGATGGCTTTAACAAAGAAAGATTTATTCTTACACAGTCCGGTAGGTTGCAAGTCCATATTCAGGGTGTCCACTCCAGGAGAAGGCTTTCCCCTTGTCAGCTCTGGAGGAAAGTCCGGTATTGCATCAGTCTTTGTCCAGGGAGGGTCCTGACGCAAGAACCTCTGGTCTGAAGGACATGCTCTGCTCCTGGTGCTGCTTGCTTGATGGTAGTGAGGTTCTCAAATTGTCCTTTGTTTCTTTTTCCTTTTATTCCTTGCAAGCTAAAAGCATTAAGGGTGGGGCAAGCCATACTCCAGGGAAAATCCCCCTACAGCAGGAATTTACAGCCCCACCCTAATCCTTTAACATACAGGTTAGCAAAACCAGACAATGGAGGACAGTCCCAAGATCCCAGCCACGTGGCTGCACACATTTTTGGCGGGACACATTCCAACCACGACAATGACTGAGTGAAAATGTACATTCACATACAAATTTACATGCCCACCTATATGCAACTTCCACTGCTCTCCCTGTCTGGTGACTGCACACTATTCCTCTCTGCTCCATACCTGTCTCATCCTCCCAACAGGCTCCTTTCCCCTCCTCTCCGTCCACTCCCCTTCCTCCAGCCAGAGGTCAGCAAGATGATATCCTATAGATGTATAGAACCATAAAGTGCTTCCAATATATGGTCACTCTGCCTTGCCAAGTCCAATCCATTCCTGTCCAAAGAGTGGACCTTTGTTATAATTTATGGGAAAGGGCAGAATCAGGGCCGGGGTCCTTGCTCTCAGAGGAACCCCAAAACCGCTGGACCATCAATTGAGGTCTTTTAGTGGAGATCTCATGATGCACCCCTTTTTAGTCTTGTGTTGCCAGTGAGACTCCTCTCTGTGAGCTCCATCGCGGCTATCACTGGTGGTGGCCGGGCACCATCCGGTTCTTCCGGTCCCAAGTCAATGTAGGTACCCACTCTTGTGGGTCTCTCTGTCTTCCCGGTTGTCTTTACCGCCTGTCATTTTGGTCCTTGGTGAGCATCCGTTCGTGCTGAGTTGGGACCATTTTCTGTGTCCTCGGGTGGCAGCTTGGCAGCTTTTAAGACCCCAGATGCCACTCACCAATGTGGGGTGCAGAGAGCTCTCTTACCAAAACACTAGTTGTGCCAATTGGCCTGGAATTCGCCTAAGAGCATGGTCCCCTGCCCCCCACCCCAGCTACTCTATCCTTGCAGTATTGAGTTAAGATGGAAGGAGTACTCAAGTTATGTTGAAGTCCAGTTAATGTTGTTTTTGTTTCTAATGTGTGCTATCACTGCTTTCTCCCAACTAGATTTTTAGTAGCCATCTAAACTAAACCCTCCCCCACTTACCCTCCCTCCCTTCCCTCCTTTGCAGCTGTCAAAGAGTCTTTTCTTCTATACACAAGTCTGTTTTTGAGATCTTATCGTAGAGGTCTCATACAGTATTTGTCCCTTTGTCGCTGACGACTTTCACTCAGCATAATGTCTTCCAGTTGAAACCAGGTTAGGAGATGTTCCTTGGAATCATCATTATTCTTTATCATTACGTAGTGTGCCATTGAGTATATGTACCATAGTTTACCTATTCATTCTTCTATTGTTGGGCATCTGGGTTGATTCCATCTTTTTGCTGTCATGGACTGTGCTGCGGTAAACATTCTGGTGCATGTAACCGTTGGTGTGAAAGGCCTTGATTCCGTAGGATAGATTCCAAGTAGTGGAATTACTGGGTCAAATGGTATATCGATATCCATTTTTTTAGGGAAGCGCCAGATTGCCTTCCAAAGAGGCTGGAACATTTTGCAACCCCACCAACAGTGTAGGAGGGTTCCACTTTCTCCACAGCCTCTCCAGCATTTGTTGTTTTGTGTTTTCTGGATCATGGCCAATCTTGTTGGGGTGAGATGGTATCTCATTGTTGTCTTGATTTGAATTTCTTTAATAACTAAAGACTGTGAACATGTCCGCATGTGTTTTTTGGCTGCCTGGATCTCCTCTTTAGTGAAGTGTCTGTCCATCTCCTTTGCCCATCACTTAATTGGATGGTTTATCTTCTTCTTATTGATATTTTGTAGTATCTTATAGATTATGGAGATCAGGCGTCGGTCTGACATAGAGTTGCCAAATATTTTTTCCCATTCTGTGGGTATTCTTTTAATTCTATTAATAAAGTCTTTGGATGAGCAAAAGTGTTTGATTCTTAATAGTTCCCATTTATCTATTTTCTCTTCTGTTGATTGAGGTTTCTTTGACAGATTTTGGAGTCTGTCCTCATTGTGTATTAAAACTTCGATTGTTGTTCCTACCTTTTCTTGGATGAGCTTTATCGTTTTAGGTTTGATATTTAGGTCTTTTGTCCAGTTGGAGTTGGTTTTTGTATAAGGTGTAAGATATGGATCTTGATTCAGTTTATTGCAGATGGATAACCAATTTTGCCAGCACCATTTGTTGAAGATACTGTTTTTACCCCAGTTTAATGTCTTAGGGCCTTTGTTGAATATCAGCTGTTCATAGGCAGATGGTGTCATCTCTGGGGTCTCAATTCTGTTCCATTGATCAATCTGTTCTTGTACCAGTACCAGGCTGTTTTGACCACTGTGGCAGTGTAGTATGTTCTAAAGTCGGGTAATGAGAGGCCTCCCAGTGTGTTCTTCTTCTTTAGTAGTACCTTGCTTATCCGGGGCTTCTTCCCTTTGCAAACAAAATTGGTGATTTGTTTCTCCATCTCATTAAAAAATGATGCTGGAACTTGTATTGGGATTGCATTATATAAATAAATTGCTTTGGGTAAAACAGACATTTTCACAATGTTAAGTCTTCCTATCCATGAGCAGGGTAGGTTTTTCCATTTATCTAAGTCTCTCTTAGTTTCTTGTAGTAAGGGCTTGTAGTTCTCTTGGTAAAGGTCTGTTGTTTCTCTGGTTAGATTAATTCCTAGGTACTTTATCTTCTTAGGGGCTATCGTAAATGGTATTGATTTGATAATTTCCTCCTTAACAGTCTCGTTGTTGGTATAAAGGAATCCTACTGATTTACTTATGTTTATCTTGTATCCTGAGACTTTGCTGAACTCTTCTATCAGTTTGAGTAGCTTACTTGTAGATTCCTTGGGGTTCTCTGCATATACAATCATATCATCTGCGAACAGGGAGATTTTAACTTCCTCTTTCCCAATGCAGATGCCTTTTATTTCTTGGTCTTGTCTAATTGCTCTGGGTAAAACTTCTAGCACAATGTTGAATAGGAGAGGTGAGACTGGGCATCCTTGTCTAGTTCTTGATCTCAAGGGAAAGTCTTTCAGTCTCTCTCCATTCAGGATGATGTGGGCAATTAGCTTTGTATAAATGGCCCTTACTGTGTTGAGGAGTTTGCCGTCTATGCCCGTTTTGCTAAGAGTTTTTAGCATGAATGGGTGTTGGACTTTATCAAATGCCTTTTCTGCATCAATGGACAAAATCAGGTGATCCTTGTCTTTTGTGTTATTTATGTGGTTAATCACATTCATTGTTTTCCTGATGTTGAACCAGCCTTGCATCCCTGGTATGAATCCCACTTGGTCATGATGGATTATTTTCTTGATATGTTGTTGTATTCTGTTGGCAAGAATTTTGTTGAAGATTTTTGCATCTAGGTTCATGAGTGATATCGGTCTGTAGTTCTCTGTCTTTGTTGGATCTCTCCCTGGCTTAGGTATCAGGGTTACGCTGGCTTCATAGAATGAGTTTGGGAGTACTCCATCTCTTTCTATACTGTGAAATAGTCTCAGTAGTATTGGGGATAACTCTTCTCTAAATGCTTGGTAGAATTCTGCCGTGAAGCCATCTGGGCCCGGACTTTTTTTGGGTTGGCAGTGTTTTGATGATCTTTTCAATCTCTTCCTTTGTGATGGGTTTATTAAGCTGTTCTGCTTCACGTTGTGATAATTTGGGTAGGTGGTATGAGTCAAGGAACTGGTCCATTTCCCCTAGGTTTTCAAATTTGTTAGAGTACAGTCTTTGATAGTATTCTGTTATGATATTTGTTATGACAACTCCCCTCTCATTTCTAATTTGGGTTATTTGTTTCCTTTCCTGCTTTTCTTTAGTAAGTTTAGCCAGTGGTTTATCAATTTTGTTGATCTTTTCAAAAAACCAGCTTTTGGTCTTTCCAATTTTTTCAATTGTTTTTCTATTCTCGAATTCATTTAGCTCTGCTCTAATCTTTATGATCTCATTTCTTCTGGTGCCCGTGGGGTTCCTCTGTTGTTCTCTTTCTACTTGTTCAAGCTGTAGAGTTAGTTCCTTGATTTGGTTTCTTTCTTCCTTCCAGATGTGTGCATTTATGGAGATAAACAGACCTCTGAGCACTGCTTTGGCTGTATCCCATAGGTTCTGGTAGGAAGTGTTTTTGTTCTCATTGGAATCCATGAATTTCTTTAATTCATCCTTGATTTCCTCTATAACCCATGTTTTTTTGAGCAAGATGTTGTTCAGTTTCCAAGAGTTCCACTTTCTATCTCTGTTTTTTCTGCTATTGATTTCAACTTTTATGGCTTTATGATCTGAGAAGATGCTTTGCAGACATTCGATGGTATGGATTTTGTTGAGCAGTGCATTATGGCCTATCACGTGTTCAATTCTGGAGAATGTTCCATGTGCACTGGAGAAGAAGGTGTAGTTGTCTGCTGATGGGTGGAAAGTTCTGAATATATCAATGAGGTTTAGTTGGTTAATTGTGTCAGTGAGGTCTTCTGTATCTTTACTGAGCTTTTTTCTAGATGATCTGTCTAGCAATGAGAGTGGAGTGTTAAAGTCTCCCACTATTATTGTGGAGTCATCTAACTCTCTTTTGAGCATAGTCAGTGTTTCTTCAACATATTTAGGTGCTCTGACATTAGGTGCATAAATATTTAATATAGTTAAGTCTTGCTTGTGTACTGAACCTTTCAGCAATAAACAGTGTCCATCTTTGTCCACGATGATGGATTTGACATTAAAATTGATTTTGTCTGAGATTAGAATTGCCACCCCTGCTCTTCTTTGTTCATTGTTAGCTTGATATATATTCTTCCATCCTTTAATTTTCAATTTGTTCCTGTCTTTAGATCTCAAGTGAGTTTCTTGAAGACAACATATGGATGGGTCGTGTCTTTTGATCCAAGATGACACTCGGTGTGTCTTTACTGGAGCATTCAGTCCATTCACATTCAATGTAATTATTGATAGGTATGTGTTCACTGCTGCCATTGTGATATGTTTATTTTTATGTTGATGTTTTCTCTGTTGTTCTTATCAGTCTGTTCTGGGACACTCTTTTTTGTTAGTTGATTTTTCACCTTTTTCAGAGCTGGTTTTATAGTTGTTGAGACTCGTGTGTTAGATTTCTTGAAATGGTATGATACATCTTTGTTGTGCTTTAAAGCTGCCCCTAAGAACCCCCTTAATAAACTATTTATAAACCCAATTTTAATTACTACCAGTCTTGTCATCTTCCTCTCCATCTGGAAGGACTATAACGACTGTAGTACATCCCTCTTTTTATTATGATGACACCATAGTTTTCATGATGATCACTGGATCGCTTCTTTCCATATCAAAGCTGTGATTTACTTTGGAGCCTTCCCTAAATGAGTAGAGTATTGAGTAGTATGTCGTTCTAAAATATAAAGTTAGTGGTTTCATTCTTCTAAGCCAAAGCCAAGAACTTCTTCCAGTATTTCTTGTAGTTTGGGTTTGGTTTTTACAAAGTCTCTTAATTTCTGTTTATCTGCCAGCCAAGCCAGTTTATCTGGGAATGTCTTAATTTCATTTTCATATTTGAAAGATAGTTTTGCAGGATATATAATCCTTGGTTGGAAATTCTCCTTCAAGACGTTGAATGTGTTGTGCCACTGTCTCCGTGCCAGCATGGTTTCTGCTGAGAAATCTGACGAGCGCCTACAGGGTTTCCCTCTGAATGTTAGCTTTGCCTTGAGTCTTGCTGCCTTTAAGAGTTGCTGTTAACACAAAATGGGCTAAAAGTTCAGAAGTTGGAAGGGGAATTTGGGAGGAAGCGGAGGCGGCCTGTGGCTGCAGGTGACAGCAACAACCAGCAGATGGCGCACATCAAAGCAGGAGCACAGCCAGGTTCGTGGAAATCACCAGCACAGCGGAGTGTTTTTCAGTTCTGAGTCAGATTTGTACATATCTGCGTAAATAAATTTGACAACATAAAAGAGACATGTCATTTTACCAAGGATAAAATTCACCAAAACTTAATTTAGTAAAGAAAAGTTAAGAAAAGCAATTTTCATAAAGAAATAGAGAAATCTTTTAAAAAGCCTCCTCATGAAAAAGCATGAGTCCACAGAAAGATTCCTAGGATAGCCAGCCAAACTTTTAAGAACTAGACCAGTCCCAATGCAAACTAAACTATTCCAAAGCATAGAAAAATAAGGAGTACTTTGAAATTTATTGTATTACATGAAAATAATACTGATAGAAAAATCTAAGGGAAATTGCACAGAAAGAAAACAGCAGACCAGTTTTCCTCACCGCGTCAGTGCATGTATGTCTCAAGAACATTCACAACAACAACAACTGCACAATTTTTAAAAAATAGATCATTCTGACCTGGCAGAGTTTATTGCAATAAAACCTTATTTAAAAAACAGGCAGCAGGCCCGACATGGCCGTGGACTGTAGCTTGCTGAGCCCTGCACTAGTACCACTTCCACTGTATAGTGGATTGTTGCTAGGGTCTGATGAGACACTGCTCATGAAAGCCCTATATGACCACATGGTCCCTCGATGTCTCCTGGTTAGACACTTCATCTCTCCCAGGGCCCAGCAGTGTTCCAGGAGCTTCTGGTAGAATGGTGTTTATTCCTCTGCTACAGAGGCTAGACCTTGCTGCTCCAGAGTCCTAAAGGCTCGCAATACAACTCTTCTCTTAGGAGCCACTAGATTCCACATGGCAACTGTTCCTGTTGCACACCACTAGTGCTGTGGAGATGCTGGGTTAGGTGCACTAATCAGCAGGGCTTGTCACACTGTAGCTTGGACCTGCTGCAGAGCCTTTCTTGCTCTGGGTCCTACTCAAAACTGGCAGCCTTTATGTCACCTGATAAGATGGGTTAGAACAGAGAGGTGGGCCTAGATGGTAGTCAGATGCTTCCTGTGAACCCTCTAACAACAAAGACCCAAAAGAACAAAAAAATTGATCACATAAGATATTCTAGAAGCCCTAACATCAAAGTGAAGGTTGAGAAATTGGACTGAGACATAGGGAAGGGAGAGGAGGTCTAGAAGTAGTACTGGCCAGACCTGACCCACCAGAAATTGGTTGCAGCCAGTATGGTGAGAGGAGCAGTGGTGACTGGAGGACATCTTCCTCAGCAGGAGACACTAACAGCAGAGGGTCCACTCACACCTCCAGAACCAGTGAAAAATGGCTCTTGATCATCAAAAACTAAGTGGCTTGCAACTAACCTATCCTGATTGGATGTAAAGCTTTCTTTTGGGATAAACCTTTCTCCCTTTTCCCAGTGCTTTGTCTTGCTTTCTCTGCACTGTTCCAGGCTCCATAGACTGACCCATTCTGGGGCTGGAAGTAGGACTCCTTAAGTGTACCCTGAGCCATTTTCTTAGACACAGAGAGGGAACAATTCAACAAACATGGGAAAAAAGATCCACCAACTTCCCTGACACAAGAGTTCAGTACAAAAACAGTTCCTTCACCTAGGCTCAGACATAAGGAACCATGCCTTACTCACAGACACTCAGGGATGGCTGTCAGCCCCCTTCCTTTCTCAGTATATGCAGCCAGATACCTGTGCCTATACCCATCACCCCTGCTCATCTAGGACTGTAGAAGAGAGCCTGTGTGACACGCTTAGTGACTATCTGGACACCTGAGCTGAATCCATGGAAGAAAAGCAAGTGGACTCCTGGACTCATGGGCTCACCTGTCTAGTAACAGCTCTAACCATTTGGTATTAGAGCTTAATAATTCTTTTATCTGATTAATAATAACCAATTAGCTACACAACCAGCCTATCTGGATATTTCAAAACAAAACAAAACAAGAAGCTAGAACATAGTAAGAAAACATTAAATAAATATAGCAACTTACTGATGGCTTGTACACAATAGTCAATATTAAGTCACTTAAAGAGGCAGACCATGATGGCCTCAGAAAGCTCCCAAAACAAAGAATCCAGAAATTTTCCTTAGGAAGAGAACTTCTTGGTGTTATTGGAGACAGAATAGAAAAGTTTAATATTTAGAGCCTTTCAAGAGGTCAGGAAGGAAATCAGGCAAAAGATAGCAGAGCATAATAACAAATTGGACAGACTACGAGAAAGCATACAGAGACAGGAAGTGGAAATTTAGATGGTTAATCATAAAATTACAGAACTAGACAACTCAACAGAAAGTCAAAAGGGCAGAATTGAGGAATGGAAGGTAGAATTAGTGAGACTGAAGATAAAGCATTTGACACCCACATATTTGAAAAATCAGACAAAAGAATTAAAAATAATGAAGAAACACTAAGAATTACACAGAATTGTATCAAGAGGAATGATCTGCAAGTGATTGGAGTACCAGAACAGGGTGGGTTGGGAGAGAGAACAGAAAATGCAGAGAGAAGTGTTGAAGATTTGTTGACAGAAAACTTCCCTGATACCATGAAAAATGAGAAAATATCTAAGATGCTCATGGAATTGCATACAAGGTGTATCCCCCTAAAAAGACACAAAGGCATATTATAATCAAACTTGCCAAAACTAAAGATGAGGCAATTTTAAAAGCAGCTAGGGATAAAGGAAAAATAATCTGCAAAGGAGAGTCAATAAGACTGTACTTAGACTACTCAACAGAAACCATTCAGGAAAGAAGGCAATGGAATGACATACAAAGCACTGAAGGAAAAATGTTGCCAGTCAAGAATTATATATCTAGCAAGACTGTCTCAAATATAATGGAAGAATTAAGACATTTTCAGATAAACAGAGATTTAGACAATTTGCAAAAACCAAACCAAAATTACATGAAATATTAAAGAGAGTTCTTTGGTTAGAAAATCACTAACATCAGACAACAACCCAAGACAAGCAACCAGATATTAATTCACATGGTGGAATAAAAAGAAAAAAGGCAAAATGCTGAAAATAGGGAGACAGTGATGCCATTATGTAAAAGATGACAACATTGTAACAAAAATAGCAGCTTAAAAAAAGTAGTCATAGATCTTTAACATGGAGAGCAAGTAAAGGTGATACAAAGAAATAAAAGATGAGTTTAAATTTAGAAAAATAGGGGTAAATACTAAGATAATCACAAAGGAAATTAGCAATCTTACATATCAAAATAAGAAACAAGAAAAAATTTGAAGTCTGAGCAAATACAAAACCAACAATGAAAAGTTGACAACATAAAGAAAGATGACTCAACACAAAAAATTAAGTGTAATAAAGAAACTGTCAAAAATGCATTAAAAGGCATCAAAATGAAAGCACTAAATTCATGCCTGTTAATAATTATGCTGAATTGAAATGGATTAAATGCACCAATAAAGAGATGGAGAGTGGCATATTAGGTAAAAAACCACTATCTACCTATATGTTGCCTACAGGAGATATACCTTAGACTTAAAGACATAAACTAAAACTCAAAGGATAAAATAATACATATATATATATATATCATGCTAATAACATTCAAAAAAGAGCAGGAGTGGCAATATTAATCCCTGATAAAATAGACTTTAAAGTAAAATCCACCATAAGGACATTATATAATGATTAAAGGATCAATACTCTAGGAGGGCATAACCATATTATTTATATGCCTAATGACAAAACTCCAAAATACATAAAACTAACTGCACTGAACAGAGATATAGCTCCACAATAATAGTTGGAGACTTCAACACATCACTTTTCATGAAGGACAGAACATCCAGAAAGAAACTCTGTAAAGACATGGAAGATCTAAATGCCACAGTCAACCAACTTGATCTCATAGACATATACAGAATACTCAACAGTGGCCAATTATACTTTCTTTTCCAATATACATGGAATAGTTTCCAGAAAAGACCACATATTAAACCATAAAGCAAGCCTTAACAAAATTCAAAGCATTGAAATGTTACAAAACAGCTATTCAGACCATAAAGCCATAAAAGTAGAAATTAATAACAGAAAAACCAAGGAAAAAAAAAATCAAACACATGTAAACTGAACAACACCTTGCTTAAAAGCTACTGGGTTACAGAAGAAACCGAAGATGGAATAAAGAAATTCACAGAATCAACTGAGAAAGAAAACATATCCTACCAGAAGCTTTAGGACACAGCAAAGGCAATGCTCAGAAGTCAATTTATTTCAATAAATGCACACATCCAAAAAGAAGAAAGGGCTCAGAATAATGTTTTCAGCATTCATCCATGTGGTAGCAAGTATCAGGACTCCATTGCTCTTTAGGGCTCATGAAACTCTCTCTGGTCAGGTTTCTCAGTTAGGTTAGTCTGAACACAGACCAGATCCAGGTAAAGAAATTCATCTCCTTGGTGGAGAGCTATTCTCACCTGTGTCCATGCTCTCCCACATCTCTACCTGTTGGGCTCCTAGCTACACCTCAACCTCCCCTGAAATAGTGTCTTTTATGAAGCTTCTGTGACTTGCTGGTCAGAGTGCATCTTTGTTCACAAAGCACATGTACATGTCACACTATTTGTGTGATAATTCCCTCACTATTCTCTGCAGAGCTCAAAAGCAAGTGTAGCAGGAAAAAAGATAAGTTCGGCCTGTAGAAAAGAACGCACCTTGAACACCACTTTGTTTGTAGAGGAAGAGGCTTTTATTAGCCGGCAGTGCAGCAGATGGACTCAAGTCTGAAAAATAGCCACGCACCCTGTTCCATTATCAGACATACCTATATATAAGTTTCCCTAAGAAAGCAGACACAGGAATTTCCATATATCCTCCTAATTGGCAACTACAGGTATATAGATTTTCATATTGTTGAAATGAGGAAGGGCTCGGTAAAAATTCGAGGTATTAAAGACAGCCCCAGGAAACAACTTAATAGCAGAAAATATAGAATAATCTCACCTTTGTCTTACAAAACACTGTCACAAGACAAGCCTGGGGGCAACCTTGCAAGTGACAGCCTGCAAGTGACCCCTAGACCTTGACAACATTTTACAACTAATAGGAGTTAACCAATCAATGTAAAGGTCAGTTCACCCTCTCTGCTTTGCAATCTCACGACTTAAATACTGGGAGCTGAGGAAACTCGTCGTCGCCCCCTGCTCTGTGTAGCTTGGGGTACGTCCCTGGTGCACCAGTATTTTTCCTATTGGGCATATTTTTTAATAAAATTTAACCTTTAAAGTAACAGTGTCGCATCTTGAAAATTGCAGACCCTAACAATATTGCATTCCTATTGGCACAGTGTACTTAAAGAGGTACCAGATAAGCAGTTAGCATTACGTTACATGGGAAGAAGCTACCTTCTCCTTATAAACTGGGCTTATCTCTAAGACTTCCATTAGGGGAGGAGGGAATGTCCTTGTGCTGGGTCCAGAGAGAGGCATCTGGACTTCTGGAATTTAAGTGTTATCTTCTTAAAAGCTTTTTCTCCCTCTCTCACAAGGAGTGCTTGATTCCTCTGACACAATTTCCTAGAGACATGGCCCAGCATGTGTTTGTTTTGTAGTATTCTGTCTAATGGTTCCAACTCACAGAGACCCTATAGGACTGAGTAAAACTACTGTATAGGGTTTCCTAGGCTGAAACCTTTATGGGTGCAAATCACCAGGTCTTCTCCACAATGGTGCTGCTGGTGGGTTCCAACCACTGTCCTTTCAGGTAGCAGGGCTTAACCACTGTGCTACCAGGGGACTCCTTTGCCTAGCACATAGTAGGTGTTTAATAAATGTTTTGTCCGAGATGACATTGCAGACACAAAAGTGGATCAGATAACCATAAGCCAAAAGTGTCTGGGATGACATTTTCCAAATCCCTTTTTGTGTGTCACAGACACTACTGACATCTGCTTTTGAAATTGTTTCATGTGTCTTCATTCTTCTCTTATTAAGCATTCCAATCTCTACTCCCCCTCCCCCCATACCACCTAGTAACAGGTAACATGCTTCCTCTCAGGACCTGCTTCTAGATCAGCTGGGCCCAAGCTCCAAAATGACTTTGTGCTTTCCATCTATATGCCCAGCTCCAACTCTGAGGCTAATTTTAACGGCAGTTAGAGATTATCTCGTTGAGATGATTCAGTGGGAGTGACATTGTTAGGTTTAAAAGTAAGGGAGCCCTGTTTGGATTTCTAAAAAGAGTATATTCCCAACAAATACGCCGTTTTGCTATGGGCAGGGGTGAGGTCTTCAGGA
The DNA here is from genome assembly GCA_028571685.1 of Heterohyrax brucei. Taxonomy (NCBI): domain Eukaryota; kingdom Metazoa; phylum Chordata; class Mammalia; order Hyracoidea; family Procaviidae; genus Heterohyrax; species Heterohyrax brucei. The sequence continues at coordinate 49,550,882 of CM053144.1, read as the reverse complement.
GAAAAAGTAAAGATCATTCCAGAAACACTAGACCCTTTGGACTCAGTGACTGACTGGTGCCTCCATCTGGACCTGCAGCGGAAGGAAGAAGATGGACTACCATCTGTCTCTGTCTGTTCTTTAGGTGTCCTCTGTGGATTTGGACATCATCCAGTGTGAAAGTCCCTGGGGTGTGATTCTGGCATTGCTGTTCCTGCTGTTCTGAAGTCTTGACAGTGTGGCTCACGTCCAGCTGGGGCTTCACAGGAGGCTGAGTGTCCTTTAAGTGACAAGGTCAATGTTTCTGAACCCAGAGCAAGTGTGTAGTTTCTCAGGGACTCAGCTCATAATCTATGTAAAGGAAAGGTTCTATCCCCCTATCTCCCTATCCCTCTATGTATGTGTATAAAACCCAAAACTCACTGCTGTCAAATCAATTCTGACTCACGGTAACTGTGCAGGACAGAGTAGAACTGCTCCATAGAGTTCCAAGGAGCACCTGGTAGATTCAATCTGCTGACCAAAGGTCAGTAGACCTGGCACTTAACCACTAGGCCACCAGAGTATCCTTGTGAGTGTGTGTGTGTGTGTGTGTGGCGTAGTGCATAGTCTGTATACACACAAACATATATACATAGATACGTATATGTATCCTTAATCTACACATTGATGATATTTTCAGCACTGCCTTTATTGCTCAGCAGAACCCTACAACTCAAGGATGGATCAGGGATTGTGGTTGAGAAGTGAATTTCTTCCCTTAGGAGAGTTCCTTCCTGAAAACAGGAATTCACCCGGAGAGGTCAGATGGCCCTGGTGTCATCAGCAATTTCTGTGCCTGCCAAGCAAAATCCATTGTGAGAAAAGGCAAGAGCTCGTCAACACCGCCTCTTCCACGATAAGCGCTGCTATCCTGTTCGTTTATAAATCAGCAATTTGAATTCTCGTTAGGCCAATGCAGGGTGATGGTAAACTTAGTGCTCCAAGTGACCTACGTAAATCTGATCGGAGGAGAAAAGGCGCGCGCGACCCGGAGGCAGACAAAGCCCCGCGTCGAGCGCGGGTGGTGAGTCATCGCCGCACTCCGTCCGGCCTCAGCCGCGGTGACTCAAGCCTTTGCGCGCTCCGCGCACCGCGCGCTTAGCTGGTTGAGTCCTGGGGTGAGGGGGAGAGTGGAGGGAGCACAGGACGTTTGTGGGACACGGCAAGGGCTGGAGGCCCTCGGGAAGGGGGTTTCCTACTGCGCTCGACCTGGGGGCGTTGGTGGGGGCAGGGCAGTCAGCCAGTATCCTGCACCCGAACCCGGAACCTGAGCCTTCAAGAGGGGTTACTTGGCTGTATGTCTGTTGTGATAATCTCTAGATGGCTGGGAGCAAATCTAGTTTATTATTATTATGAAAGTATTTAAAGTGTGGGTAGGGGAGAGCTGAGTGTGTTAGCTGGAGCAGGCACCGCTATTACAAAATTCCTTAGAAAGGGCATCGTCCTGGCTGACAGGGCTCGGAACCAGCTGTCAGGGTGGCTGCCTTATGTCTCCCTCTCTGCCCCTCGCTAGCTACCCTGTAATAGTCTAGCAATCCAAGCAATCAGAGAATGGATTTTTCTCATCTGTCAAAAGAGCACTAGACCCTCAATCCGTGCTGTACTAAATAAATCATGATGATCAAGGCGGAGTAAAAATCTAAGGCGTTATTTTCTGTTCCTTTCGCATGACTTATCTACGGAGAAGTGGAGGCCAGGGTGGTAAGGGAATGGTCAGGAACGATGGTAGAGCTCAGCTTTGTGTGTGGTGGACATCACCTGTGTGGCAGGCCTTGGACTGGGCTTCACAGAGGGAGCAGGGATGAAGTGGACACACTTGTAGGGGGCCTGGGCGGTAGAATGGTTCACGGTCTGGTGTGTGGGTTATAAGATGGAGCATAAGACAGGGCTCAGTTGGGGTCATCAGGGATGTTGTCCCCATGGGCTGGAGAAATGGTTCTGAATGTCACTTGCCCTAGAATCACTCTAGACCTTTCAAAGACAGTAAAGCCTAGGTCCAAACCCAGAGATTGTCATTCAATAGATTTTGGGCATAGCCAGGGGGTAAAGATAGCAAAGGTTCCCCAGGTGGTTTGAATTAAATAGGCACATTTGAGGACGATTAGCTAGATGATCCAACGATCAGGTGTGGGGATAAGGCAAAGCTTTCAGGAGGACATTATGTTATTATTACTATTACATAATTCACAGACTTCAAAATTTTTCCTTTAAAGTGCTCAGTTCAGTGGTTACCAGTATGTTTCTCAGGTAGTGCCGTCATCACCACTGTCCAATGACAATGATCTTTAAAGATGTAGACAGGTCTGATGATGGGTCGGGAGGCAGAGGTAAGACTGCTTTACCAGTGGTGTCCTGGTGAACAGCGTAAGACTAGAGGAATCCATCTGACAGCAAAGCCGGGGAGACGTCATCAGAGAAATGGTGCATGATGCCAGGCAGCAGGTTGGTGCTGCCGTGGGAGGCTTCCCATGGCAGAACAGAGGCGCTGTGTGTGGACTTCAGCAGGTGGAGCTGTAGGTGACTGTGGAGTGCTGACGTGTTCTCTGGTGCAGGCAGGGTGTTTAGGACCCTGGACCATATTTTTTGTAGGCTGAAATGAGAGGTTCCTGAACTTGGGTTGGGCAGAGGGACTGGAAAAGAGCTGGAGGAGCTGCCTTTGAGTACTTGAGAGGCAGGAATAAGGGGGAGTCAGGAGGTACCCAGGATCGTGGTGCTGATGAGAGCAGTGAGGGTGGGAGGCTCAACAGGGGTTGTTGGAAAGGGGAATGGTTTCCTTATAGGCCCTTTGGGATTGAGGGCGTTGAGTCTTGGAGACACAGGTATGCCTAAGGTGGATAGGAAAGGAAAGTCGACAGACATTTGGTATTGGTGTGGACTGTGAGGAGTCACCTCATTGGTCCTGTGATCACCCAGGGGCTGAATAGGGAGCCTGCTCGGGTGAGTACAGGACAGGGTGTGACCAGAGTCAGTCTGGCTGGCTGAACGTGAGTCATTGAGGGGAGGAGAGATTATAGTGGTTGAAATATCTAAAGGAGTTGGGAGCATCATTCAGCTGTGGAATATGTCCTTCTGAGAGGCAAGGGTGGGTAAAATCTGTAAAGAGGTGACATGGACTGTAAGGCTCTGTGTATTGACTGAAAAAGCAGGGGCTTGCCTTGTGTTGAAATTTATCCAGGGTAACAAAGCAAGGCAGCCTGGTGGGGTGAAGAAGTGTGTGTGTGTGAGGGGATAAAAGCGTGGGAGGGTAAGGCTGCTTTGTATGTGGAATGTCACCTTTCCAGGTAGGGTGGCAGTGATCTGGATGTGCTTCTTGGGTTAGAGCCCAGGGCTTGCCTGGTCAGCTCTGTTTCTGCACCATTTGGCTGTGGTCTCCTGCGCTAAGGCTCCTAAAGTAAACTCACTGCCATACAGTCTGTTCTGACTCCTACCTAACCTGTAAGACAACTCTACTCTGTAGGGTTTCCAAAGTGGTAAATCTTTTTTTAAAATTGTGTTTTAAGTGAAAGTTAACAGTCCAAGTCAGTTTCTTATACACATGCTGTTATGTGACTACCTGTTGTCCCCACCCTGTGACAGCACACTCCTGCTTTCCACCCAGTATTTCTCATGTCCATTCAACTGTCTCCTGTTCCCCTCTGCCTTTTCATGTTGCTTCTGGATGGCAGCTGCCCAGTTAGTCTTCTGTGTCTTCTTCAGCCAAGAAATACAGTCTTCACTAGTAACATTTTATGCGTTACAGACCAGTTCAATCTTCGTCTGAGGAGTTGGTTTGGGGAACGATTTCAGTTCTGGGCTAACAGAGAGTCTAGGGGCCATGTCTTCAGGAGAACCTCCTGTCTATCAGACCATCAAGACTGGTGTTTTTAGAAGAGCTCAAGTTCTGTACCCCTTATTTCTTCCACTCCATCTGGAACTGGTTGTTGAGGGCACTGTCTGGGCAGTCATTGGTATGTAGCTGGGCATAGTCTAGTTCTTCTGGTCTCATGCTGATGTAGTTTCTGGTTTATGTGGCCCTTTCTGTCTCTTGGGCTGGTAATTTTCTTATGTCTGGTGTTCGTCATTGTCTTTTCTCCAGGTGGGTTGAGACCAATTAATGATTCTTAAATGGCTGCTTGCTTCTTTTTAAGACCCCAGACATCACTCACCAAAGTGGGATGGAGACTGTTTTCGTAGTAAACTTTGTTATACCTGTTGACTTAGGTGTCCCCCAAAACCACGGTCCCCAAAACCCTGACCCTGCTACTCTGTCCCTCAAAGTGTTTGGTTCTATTTAGAAAATTTCTAAACTTTTGTTTTTGTCCAGTTTTGCCGACTGCTTCTTAACCATGTATTGTCTTTCCTTTCACACAAAATGATTCTTGTTGATTATCAGATTAGTGAATACCCCTCTACTCCCCACCCTTGTAACCACCTAAGACTGTTTTCTTCTGTGTTTATAATAGTGGTCTCATGCAATATTTGTCCTTTTCTGACTAATTTCACTCAGCATAATGCCTTTTAGATGTTTCCATGTCATGAGATGTTTCCCCAAATCATCTTTGTTCTTCATCGTTGCATAACATTCCATTGTTTGTTTGTCTGTTCCATTATTTATCCATTCATCCATTGTTGGGCACTTAGGTGTATTCTTTTTGCTATTGTGAGCAGTGCTGCTGTGAACATTGGTGTACATGAATCTGTTTGTGTGGTAGCTCCTTTCTGTGTAGGATACACCGCAAAAAATGAAATTGCTGGATTGTGGGGTGTTCCTGTTTCTAGCTTTTCAAGACTGTACTATTTTACATTCCCCCCAGCAGTGTATGAGTACTATAGTCTCTCCATAGCCTCTCCAACATTTATTATTTTGTGTGTTTTGGATTAATGCCAACCTTCTTGGGATGACATGGTATCTCATAGTTTTGATTTGCATTTCTTTAATGGCTTATGAACATAAGCATTTCCGTATGTATCTGTTAGCTGCCAGTTTTCCTTGGTGAAGTGGCTGTTGATATCCTTTATCCATATTTTAATTGGGTTGTCTTTTGTTGTTGAGGTTTTGTGGTACCTCGATGATTTTAGAAACTAGGCACTGATTGGATTTGTTGTATCCACCCCCCCCCCCACTTTCTACCTTGTCTTTTTTATTCTTTTGGTAAAATCTTTAGGTATGTTTGCTTTTTAGAAGTTCCAGGTTATCTATTTCATCTTCAAGTGTTTTTGCGCATTGTCAGTAATGTTTTGTATTCTGTTTCCGCCGTGTATTAGGGCTCCGAGCATTGTCCCTTTTTTTTTTTTCTTCCATTATCTTTATTGCATTAGATTTTATATTTAGGTCTTGAATAATCTTGAGTTATTTTTTTGTTCGTGGTGAGAGAGATACGGGTCTGGTTCTGTTTGTTTTGCAGATGGATATCCAGTTGTGCAACACTATTTGTTAAGGAGACTGTGTTTTCCCTAATTTAGGGCCTTTGGACCCTTCTCAAATATCACTGCTTACAGGTGGATGGTTTTATGTCTGGATTCTCAATTCTGTCCCATTGGTCTGTGTATCGGTTGTACCAGTACCAGGGTACTTTGACTACCAAGGTGGTAAATCTTTACAGAAGCTTAAAAAACCCACTGCCTTCGAGTGGAGTCCGACTTCTAGCGACCCTAGAGGTCAGCATAGAACTGCCCATAGAGTTTCCAAGGAGCACCTGGCACTTGACCCATTAGGCCACCGGGTTTCCTTACGGAAGCTTAGTATTACAGTTTTCTCCTTCTCAGCTGCCGGTGGGCTTAAACCAGCGCTCTTCTAGTTACTAGCCAAGCTTTCAACCAATAAGGCACCCGGCAGCGTATAGCTGCGAAACAAGCGACAGCAGTAGCTAGGCAGCCCTCTAGAGAGGGCTGGGGACGGGGTATAGGCGTTTCCAAATCAGTGCACTTTCCCTGGTGATTGACTCCCTCTTTTTCTTGTGTATCACAAATTAGCTCCACCCTGTCAGCTCAGGATTGGTTGAATGTTGTGCCTGTTAGATGCTCACGTGCTATTACAGACCAATCATACCTCTTGGACCACAGCCTGTGGGGCTGCCTTCCGCTGAGAGTCACCGCGGCCTTCAGGGCAATGGCTGTGGGCAGAGTCTTGTGGGATCTGCTCGTAATCTCCCGTCTTGTACCTCTGGGTGCTGACGTTGGTGACCGGGGTTCCTTGTGGTCTTCGGCCAAGCCTCGGGAGGGTTTAGATGAGCGTCACAGGAGCATCGATCCATTCCCGGCGGGTCTGTGACTGGGCGTCTGCGGTGGAGTCGGGCTGTGATGGCTAATTGTCATCCTACTGCACCCGGCTTTTCCAAATCTTCTCGGTGCTTTCTGAGGTCTTGCATCGTCTTTCCTCGCATTCATCTTCCTGCTATCCCCGACTGGCTTCTCATACTGCCCCTTCAGGATCTCCCTACCTTCTTGCTGGCTAGGTTTTCCGAAAGCCCAGTCATCTGAGGACCTGGCGTCCCAGCTGCGTCTTGGATTGTTGCTTTGAATGACATGCAAGACCTTTGTTTGAGGCTCGGGAGACCAGTTTCCACCCAGTGTGAGGGGGTGCCGTTAGGCCTCTGGGGCTCTCCACACCCACCACCACCACCGTGGCAGCTCATCTCCACCTCCTGGCAAGCTGCCGGGTTGAGTGAGACTAAGAACAATGTGCCATCTCTGGTCCCTGTCTTTTCAGTCCTCCACCTTATTGCCCTCCCTCCCATGAGTGTGTCTGCTGCTGATCCTCCCCGCTACAGGCTTTGGTCAGTCCATTGCAGCTCTTCCCCAAGCCTTCATCCCAACCCTCACCCTTTATGACCTCTTCTTTTCACCCCTAAAGTGTTGGATTCTCTTCCTAACTGGTCTCTCTGTACCTCTCTTCCTGTCTGAAGACCTTGCCACCTATCAGGGTGCTCACCAAGTGCACATCTGTCACAGATGCCATCCCCTGGGGCCCTTGCCATCACCCCCGACCCCCCAAGGATCAACTCTTAAATTGATCAACTCCAAGTTTATCCCTGCCCCATGCACTGCACCAATCCTGGGCCTTCACCACTGTCTCTTTGTTCCTCTTACCCCATCTCCAACCAGACGCCAAGGGCCCAGTTCCTTGGCTTTCACCTTCCCCGTTTGCTTCCTGACCCCATCTGGCTCTCTCAGACTCACACCACTGATTTAAATCCTTGTTTTTTCACTTAGCTGGCTCTGGCTCCCCATAATGAGCTTTCTGTCAGTACTGCTGTTTCTTCTGTGCAGGTTTTCTAACCCCAACCCTCCCGTAGGTGTGACCAGTTCTTTATCTCCTCCAGGGTACAGACCTGCACCACTCCCATCATTAAGGAGTCAGGACCACAGATGTGTCTGTTAACATATGATGGGCAGTTCCTTCTTGGAAAAGTCTCATCTGTGGCTTTTCCCTCCCCCAGGAGTGCACAGTCTTCATTATGAGATCAAGGTGTCCTCACAGCATGGATTTGTGGAAAGGGGATTCCTGGCTGAGGGATATTTAGACAGAAAGTCCGGTCTGCACTATGGTAGTGAGAAAGGCACAGCACAGCCCTGGGGGCCATGGACAGAAACCCACCTGGGAGCTGAGATTGTCACAGAGACCATGGCCTTGGAAGGTATGAGGATGGACCTCGGAGCAGCTCTGAATATCTTGAAGCTGCAGCATCAGAAAGGAGGTGAGAGTGGGGAGGAGGCAGTGGAGCATGAGGACTTCCTCAAGGGTTTGGCACAGAGTGGTAGACACTTGCCTCTTCCCTCTGGATTTAATTGGGATGTGGGTGATGGGGATTAGGAGTGCTGTGGAATTCAGCAAGGATATGACTTTTAAAAAAAATTGGAGGAGAGAAGGGAGGGATCCTCTGGGCTGGAGTTTCTCAGCTTGAATGGGGGAGGTGGAGGGATCCAGGGCTGGAGAAGTTACTGCTGGGTGGAGGAAGGCTTGCATTCCCTACAGGAGACACTGGGCTATGAGTTCCAGAGACACACTGGCCCCAGGGGATTCTGGAACTACTGCCATGATGGGACACCTTTCCTCTCCTGTCACTCGGAGACCCAGAGATGGACAGAGCCCCAGCTGTTGGTGCAGAGTTTGGCACTGGAAATTAAGAAGACTTGGGACACGGACAGGTCATAAGCAAAAAGGTTTTAGGTAGCGTGTGCAAGGAGGTATTTGTAGACAACTGCAGAGCTACCTGGACTCTGGGAGTGACTTCATGGACAGGATGGGTACTGACCTTGCTGGAAACCCTTGAGTCTGTGTTACCTGAGGGAAACCTCTCTGTCCTATGGAATCTGTGTGTGTCTTGGTGCATTGTATTTTGAATTGTCCATCCTATTAAAGCTAGTGAGGAAAGACATACAGGTGGGTGTGGAATGACATGTCCATTGTCAACATTCAGGAAAGCAAGGGACCCTTAGAAAGATCAACCTGTTAGACAGGAGAGGACACCATTTGTCCATTTGGGCCTCAGAGCTGTGGACCCTGCCCCATCTGTCTCCCAGACTGTCTCACGTGCAGAGTTCCCTCTTAGCCTCCGTGACCTTAGGGCTGCCTCACCACCTCCTCTACCCAACATCAGCATGTAGATGCAGAGAGAGGCTGCTACTCAAGGGCCCCTCCTCTTGCCAGTCTTAAGGAATTGATGCCTCAAGGTCCCAAGCAGACTTGTGAGCACTATAGAGGCTGAGAGCTGTGGGTGAATGTGGCTTCAGACCGGAGCAAGAAACATGGAGAAGACCAACCCTGTTCTATGACCCTTAGTCTTGTAGGTAGGTCTTGGCCATGTGTCTCACTGTTTCTGCTGTGCCTCTCACAAGGCCCCAGCAGTGAACGTGACCATTAACGAGGCTATGGAGGGCAACATCACCCTGACTTGCAGGGCTGTTGGCTTCTATCCCCTGGAGATTTCACTGACCTGGCTTTAGGATGGAAAACCCTTGAGTGTGGACTCCCAGGACGATGGGTTCATCCTGTCTGATGGGAATGGGACCTCTGAGACCTGGCTGTCCACAAGGCTTCCCCAAGGGGAGGAGCAGAGGTGCAGCTGCCAAGTGGAACACGGCAGACAGAACAGCACCCATCCTGTGCGACATGGTGAGCACGGGCGACCCTGGAGGGGGCCCCAATCCTGGTAGTCAGGGGCCGGGGGAGGGGAAAGGTTAGAAGGCCTGTGGGGCTGGGGGCCCAGTGGGTAATAAGATTCTTTTTCAGGAATGACCTTGGTACAAGAGCAGTCGTGGCCTACCTGAGTACAAGGGAGGTCATTAGCCATCGTTCTTGGTGTTGTCACTGCTGTTGTTCTTGGTGTTACTGCTGCTCATTTCCTTGAGTGCTGCAAGAGAAAGAAACTGTCAGATGCGGAAAGCCCAGGTGAGACAGCTGTGCAGCATGGGTGGGGGTGGGCGGGGCTGTGCCCAGAAGTGGGGTCCTGTTCTGTCACTGCACAGGTAGTGGTGGAGAGGACCCACCTTCTGTTTGTCCCTGGAGAGTAGCAAGAGGTGGAATTTGGGGTGTTTGGGAGGGAATGTGGGAGCCTCACCCCATTAGTGCCCACTCATCATGCCCATAGCTAGGAATAAGTCAGGATCCTTGCGCGTCTAACCTCTGCTTATTGCTATGTGGATGAGGGGTACTGAGTGAGGGGCCTGGGGTCTCCCTGTGCTCACAGCTTTCTCTCTCCGTCTGTCAGGCTGCCAGGGCTGGCCCACATGGGATGGGAGGGGAATCCTGGGCTGCCTGACTGCCTAGACGCTAGATGATTGTGGAGAAAGAAAGAACAGACGGTGCACGAGTTTGTGATCTGGAGAGATGGGGGTGGTTATCCCTCACAGGAACAGGGCTGAGATGTGGTGACTGTTGTCCCTGCCTGCCTTCTTCCCCTGAGAGTCTCCAGTCCTCGTGGGGAAACTAAGATAAAGACCACGAGCCAAATCTGGGTGAGCCTCCTGCCTGAAGCCCTTGGGGAGCCACCACTTAGAACAGACAGATGGAACCTGAGCACAGGTGGGCGTCTCCTGCGCATCCGGCAGCTCCCCAGATTCCTAACGCAGACCTCTGTCCTGTGTTTGATTTCTTCTCGCCAACTCCTGGCCTGTCTGTGCTCTTCACACGTCCCATTATACGTGTTCATGTTCCTGGCACATCCTTGTGGATGACATGGAGAGGACATGACAGAAGACCCCAGCTGTTAGTGAAGAGGGACCAGCACCTCCTTAGGGGAGGTGTGGTCTCTGGTTTTGTTCTTTGTGTCAGTTTCCTGTCCGTCCTTCCAGAAGGAAAGTCCACAGGCGCTGTTTGCTGAGGCATTTGGCCTATGCTTATTCACACTATGCTTATTCACACTGAGCCAATATTCCACTGTCGTGTTGGTCATTGGACTGTAAATGTGGTGTAAGGGATGTCCAAAATGCTTTCCTCGGTAACAAATTGCCTGAGGAGAGGAAGACACAGGCAGTATTGTTTCAGCCAAGAGTATTTAATTCATGAAGCCGTGAGCGGGTGGTGCATCCTGGAGTCTTGCTGTTTCTGTGCCTTCCACCTCTTCACCTCTTCTGTGTGACAAATGGGGGGAGGGCAGCGAGGGTAGTGGCAGTGATTGCTGCTTAACCCTCAATTCATCCAGTTTGCCCCTTATTCCTAGACAACCGAGGACAGTGAGTCCCCACCCACCTGCCAAGAGGTCCCTCTACATTGTCCTAGGTGGGGGCCTGGCAGGCCACTTGTTGTCCCTGCTTTCTCTGGTGGCTCTGGTTCCCTGTGGGGCAGAGAGGGTTGTCTCTGTTTCAGTGGGGCATTTGTAGGGAAAAGGCTGTGACAGGCATGTGTTAATTTCTCAAAATCCCTGCTTTAAATTTGGATGTCTGGTGGTAATACTTGTGAACTCACAGGATAATCTGGGTAGGCTTGATCTTTAGCACATGTGAAATGGAGCAGAAATTCACAGGAGAAGATCCCTATCTAAAAGGTTTCCATGAGGGAGGTAGCACCTTGTGTCAGTGGGACCCCAGGATGCAGAAGGTAGGTAGGAACAGGTTCAGGCTAAGGGGTCTCAGGAAGGCCTCTCTTCCTCATTGAGAAGAAGGTTCCCTGGTCAGATTGCTGTGAGGATCAGGGCTGGGAAGATGTGCCTGCCTCAGCCAAGGAGCTGACCTGGGGAGCTGCTGAGTATCCTTTGGCTGAGTGAGATGGTCAGCAGCAAGGCAGGTCTGAGTGCAGCTTGAGGGCTTTGTGGGGACAAAGCGTCAGGCGAAGCTTCTGGGCCAGGGCTGATATAGACCTTGTTGTAGTCATGTTGCCTAAATGGGCCACTGGTCACCCTGAACTTTCCAGCTGGGAGCTGTTGACTCAGCGGTTGGCAGGGACCAGGGGTGCGAGGTGCTGACCTGCAGGTGGAGGTTACTTCCTGTACTTGAATGGGCAGGTGGAGGTCACTTCCTGTACTTGAGTGGGCAGGTGGAGAAGGGCCATGCATTCCTGTGAATAAGCTTTTCAGGTGAGGAAGGTGGGACAGTTAATGGAGACGTGGAACTGTGCATGACCTGTGTCACCAGGCCGTGAAGAACAAGGTGGTGGGGCTTCTTTGAGGAGAGGTCACTCCTTTTGGGGGATAGGTTGGGCTTGACAGGAAGACTAGTTCTGGATCTTGTCCTTGTGTCCTGTCATTTCTCTTCCTAGGTGGAAGCAAGGATAAGTGGCAGTTGGTAGAGTGATGGGGGAAAGTGGTGATGGCAGGAAAAATGGGTGAACGGGAAAAGAAAATGGGAGTGTTCCCTTCCCTGAGGACAAGGCGGAATCTATTTTAGACAAGACTGAGGATGAGGCATCTCTGAGGGATTAGAAGCCAACTTAAAACGTGTTTGTGCTATAAATGAAAGCTTACAGTCCAAGTTAATTTGTCACACAAAAACTTAAACACACACTGCTGTGTAACTGGTTGCCCTCACCACTTTGTGACAGTCTGCTCCTCCTTTCTACGCCCTGTTTCCTGTGTCCATTCAACCAGTTCCTGTCATCCTTTGCCTTCTCATCTCACCTTCTCTGGACAAGAGGTCCCCAGTTGGCCATGTTTATATTTCAGCCAAGTGGCCCAGTGTTTGCCAGTATCACTTTATGTCTTAGAGTCCAGTCCAATCTGTTTCTGTAGAGTTGGCTTCAGGAATGGCAGGAACCAACTTTTTGCAGCAGTTGAACTCTCCCTGCTGTCTCTTTTTCTCTTTGTTAATTTATTTAATTTCTGGTGGAAATACAGACAACAAAACCCACCCCTGTCCCACAGATTCTGAACATAGTGATCAGTGACATCGGTTACATTTTTCACATTCTGTGAACATTCCCAGTATTTTTGTTCCAATTGTTTCACTTCTGTTTACTTCTAATTTCTCTGCCCCTCAACCTTCTTATCTATGCTTTAGAGTAACTGCTGATCCTCTGGTCTTTTACATGTTAATTTTTCTTAGGTTGTTAAGAAACACAGAAAACTGAATAAGCACAATACTCAAGGGTGACAACCTTTACTCTTTGGGCTGAACTGTGAATTGAGAAGTGACTTCAGAGGACATTTTGAATTCTGACTTTGCAGAGTTAGTCTCAGGCATTCCTCCAGTGTCAGTAGATCCTCACTGGTTTCTCTTGATGGTTTTCCCTTTGCCCTTTGCTCACAGAGGAGGAACAGCTGCAAGACCCCCGCTGACTGCAGATCCTGAGTTCCTTGGCTCAGCTGGAGGATGGAAAAATGTGTAGCCAGACACCATGGATTCAACTCGGTGCTAGAACTTTCCTGTCAGGAACTTGAGTTTCTGAATCTGTTAAATGGGAAAAATGCAGCACTTGGGTGAAGTGAAAGTTTACAATGTAAGGGGATTTGCAATGTAAAACCCTTTACACACTCCTCTATGCAACTCTAGCTGGTCTTCCAGCCCTGTGACACCACCAGACAATTTATTCTTAAGAGTGGACGATCATAAAGCCTCTTTTATTAGAAATTTGATTTACTGTATTATATTTTTGTGTATAATTATGTACTGCATATTATATTTAAAAATTAGTGTATTTGGAAATGTTTCTTAAGTGTTTTAAATGCAACCAAACCAGAAACCAAACCCACTACCATCGAGTCAATTCCAGCTCATAGCTACCTATGGGCCAGTGTAGAACTGCCCATCAGTGCTTCTAAGGAACTCCTGGTGGATTTGAACTGCCAACCTTTTGGTTAGCAGCCACAGCACTTAATCATTATACCACCAGGGTTTTCTGTATATGCATAGCAAGGTAAAATATATACTACCTCCTAACACAAGTATTTCACTGACGTTGAATGAGAACCATGTGTGCCTTTTTTGACTTACTTAGGAAGGAATCTTTTCATAACCCGGAGACCACCTGTATTATCATTGTGTTTTGGGGAGGATTAAAAATGTGAGGTTCTTTTAGCTGGCCCCTGTTATCAGTATTTTTGTGGTGGTTGTCATGAATTAGCATTGTCTGTACCTTCTGTTACAGCCCTTTCTGAGTAGCTTGTCGTTCTCTGCCCTGGACCCTGAGGCCCCCGACTCCCCATCACATGCCTGAGCATTATCATTTGTGCTGAGTCTATGTAATGCTGTATTACAGATATTTAAATGCTCTTTAAATACAAGCATCCAGTTCTGTGTTTGATTTCTTGGGTCTGGTAGGGGACAGAGATAGAATTTAGGGAGAAGAGGTGTTTCTCAGTTCCTTGACCCAGTGCTAAGAAAACCCCTTAGCTGTGTCTGACAGAATCACCATATAGCAGAAAAGGCTGGGATACGATGGAATGGGACACGGGGGCAGGGGGTGGCAGGCAGGGGCAGCCCTGCAGAGCTGAGCCCTCATCTGAGGAGGGGAGGAGATGTGTGATATGGGCAGGGGGAGCAGGTATCCTGATCTGTGAAAAACAGTCACTGTGTTTCTGGAGCAAACAGACTGACAGTGGCTGAGTTAGTGAAACAATAAGTGAGCACAGAATGTGAGTTAATCAGTTGTCATGGCCTCTCCATCCATCAGTGCAGACTGATTTTGGCAAGGGAACCAGATGAAATATCCCCCTACCTGTTGCTCAGTTCCTGACCCCTGGTGTGGGGCAAGAGACAGGAGGAGGCTCTTCTTGGCCATGGCAACCTTGGCGCCACCCAGGTGAGGCAGTGGTGGCGGCATCTGAGGGGGGCCCCACAGAGCCACTGCAGTCCGAGGATGGAGCCTGGAGCTGAAGTCAGGATGGGTGTCATGCGCATACTGTGCAGCTCTGCCACTGACGGAAGGTTCGTGTGTTTCTTCACACCTCAAGTGTCGTTGGTTGTACTCACTCAGCATTAAGTGCAACACTTTCATACTCATTCAATGTTTTGTTTTTGTTTTAATCAAAGTCATAATGGCCTATATTTTAAAGAGGCAAATCCCTTGCAAGATTTCTCAAAAAATAATTCTCTGCCTCATCTCGATTTCTGTCTTCCCAGAAGCAACCACTTTGAATGCTTTTAGCCGATTCTTTTTGACTTTGACTTCTGTATCTTAGCTAGCAAGCCTGTACTCTACTTCTGTGCTGTTCAGTTGTACCTGTTGTTTGGTGCCTGGCACACTGGCGGGTGTGTAGTTAACAGTTTCTGTTCTCTTTCAGTCTTCCCATTCCTGTGTCTTCACAACATAGGAATGTCGTACGTTTCCTTTTGCATGATAAATGCCGTCTTATGTTAACTCTACTTTTCACTTCCTGCAAATGTTTTCTTCTCCTTAAGGTTAATAATTGTTATTCTTTGCTTCATTGTTTTTCTATGTGGCTCTCCCTTTCAACCTTGTTATTTTGTTCTTTGCTGTGACTATTTCTAGAAGCAAAGATATTGTCATAGATTTGGCTGTCTAAGGGAGCAATACTACTGAAGACCACATAGGGAGAGAGAGACAGATTTAATTCAAAGAGATGGCTCACACTCGTGGAGACTGGCAAGTGTCAACTCCATAGGTCAGGCATCAGGCTGGAGGCTTCTGAATCACATTTGCAAGGTCTGGTGATCACAGATCTGCAGGTTAGATGGTGGACTGTGGAGTTGGTAAATACCAAAATGTGCAGGTCAGAGAGCACATTATTGGTTCAAAGGATTTTGCGAGCACATATATCCCCAAATCTGAAGCTCAGATGGGAGTATGAGGACTCATTTTTGAAGAACCTGAGAACAGAGAATTATGAGTTGGATGCATGGTCTACAGAGTGTTAACTTGGCTAAAACATTCATATACTGGATGTTGAATGGAAGCCATGCCTTCAAGGAAACTCCCTTTTCAACTGATTGGCTACTCACATCAGACCGCAAAATAAGGGATGACTACATCAGACCACAAAACAGAGGATGATTACGCTATCACATGACTGCAAAACTATAGCATAACATAACTGCCAAAACACTGAGAACGATAGGCCAACAAAGTTGACACAACCTTAACCATCACAAGTACCTTGAACACTCTTATCAATTTTACTTCCTTGGAAATATCCCTCTGACATGTTCCCACCTGCTCTGGAGGCTTGTTCACCTAGAACAGACCCCCCCATCTAGAATGGCCCTCCACTGCCCTATGTGACAGTGCCTTTTTGTTATGGGGTCACCTGGGATCCTAGTAAATTTTAGACTGATTCAGAATGTCAGGAGTGGGATCTATGTGCCTTCCTTTCCAGTCAGTTTCAGATGATACTTAGAGGAACAGGCATCTCTTGTTGTCAGTTTCCTTGTGTGCAGTTATCTGCATCCTGTGTGTTTTTCTTCACACCTTTTCAGATTTGGTGGAATCAGTACTTTGGCAGTTTATTTTTTTGTTTTATTTTTGGTGATAATATACACATTTAGACATAAACCCGCTCACAGTGTTTACATGACCAGCTCAGCAGCCCTGGTTACATACTTCATATGTTGCTACCGTTCTTGCCGTCTCCAGCCACACTGTTTTAATACCATTAGTTCAGGCTCTTTGCCCCCTACAGATCTCATCTGTGCTTTACATTAAATGTTGTTAGTTTACACGTAACTGGGTAATTCTTTATAGGGATGCTCTGCTGGGGGTGAACATGCGTTATTATTTGGTTTAAAAGAAACTATTACTTAGTATAATGATAATTTCATGGGAGAGTTTCAGTTCAAGGTTTAAAGATTAAATCCAGGCATTAGATTTGGGGGTTCCTCTAGTCTCAATGACTCTACTAAGTCACAGTATCACATGAGTTTGAAGTTATGTTCCACACCTTTGCCTCCTTTTGGTCCATTTCTTCTGATCTCATGGTAGTGAGGCAGTAGTTTATAGAAGCAATTAATCCTACAGTGCATTTCCTTCTCCAAATTCTGAGTCTCCTTCTTCTGTTTTCCAGATGAATACAGGTAGGTTGTATCTTGTGTGACCACCTTCAAGCTTCTGTGGTTTCTGGTTGATTTTTGCAATAATATATGAGTAAGCTCTTTTTGCATGTTTTAAAATGTCTGTAACAGTTTATATGTTTATTTCTTGAGGAAACAGAGAGGGTGCAGACATTTATAGTGTAAAAATTTGATTTCAGGGCTGCTTTCAGTTTGGGGACTCATTGAGATTCACTGTTCTTTCAGTTTTCTCTCTTCCCTCCCACCAAGGGTGCTGGGTTCTTGATTCATTGGTTTGGGGCAGTGCTTTTTTATTTTTCCTGTGGAAAAGGATAGACAGCATCTGAGTATCAGGCATAACTCCAGCTCTCACCATCCTGGAAAATGGAACTGGTAAGGTTTCGGGGAACTCAGGTCTTGGTCTCCTCTTCCTCAAAGCTGGTTTGTGATTCAGAGCCCCTTTCTCTTCTCTGGGGTGTCATTTTAATCATTTTCATATCAGGCTCAATGATGGCTCTCTGGACCATGGACCAGAGGGAATGGAGGAAAGATTATGGATGTGGTGTTCATCTAGAGCAGATCTTTGCAGAAGGAAACCCTGGTAGAGTAGTGGCTAGGTGACATGGCTGCTAATCTAAAAGGTCAGCAGTTCAAATCCATCAGGCCCTCTTGTAAAGTCTACGGAGCAGTTCTACTATGTCCTATAGGGTTACCATGACTGGGGCAGTGGTTTTGGATTTTCTGGTTGACTCCATTCTGAAGCCTAGCTAAACTCTTGTGTCCCTGCCTTAAGTCCTCAGTGGGGAGACTTTGTAGCTGGCCCCTGCCTAGACAGGCTAGTGAAGGAGGAGACAGCTAGAGATTCTCTACTCTCACCCCTTGAGACCCCACAGTGTTGTGTCTGAAGACTTTTCACAGTACACATTCCAGAAATTCTTGTACAGTCCATGCCTGTGCCTGTTTTTTTGGAAGGCCTGTCATAGAGTTGGGGTGATCTGAATTCCAGAAGATAGTCTGTGAAATTGTTTTTCTTCTCAAGGAGTGCAAGTGAGGCTGACAGTGTGACTCCTGTCTTTTCCCGTCTAAGCTGTCTATCTGTTGCTATGGCTTTCTATCTTTACTGAGAACATTTTTGCCATCAACAAAATCAGCAAGATTAGTATCATGAAATTCAAGTTGCCATGACCCACATCAGCAATCATCAATATTCATCTCATTCTGTATCTCTTCACACCTTATTTGCTTGACTGTTTCAAAGCACATGGCAGGTCCGCATTTTCTCATCTGTGGAAAATCTAGGTAAACTTAGTCTGAGGATGAGAAAATAAAAAAGAGCTCACCCTCTTCCCCCAGAAGTTCAAGTATTACTCTGTTCGGGTATTAATCAACACTTCGTTCTCTGTAGTTCAGTGTGGGGTGAAGAAGAACTTTATCCTCCCAGTGTTCTTAGTTTCCAGAGGTGTACAACCCATGAGGTAAAGCTCTGCCCTGGGTTATATAAGGAGCCCTGGTGGGCTAGTGGTTAAATGCTGACTGCTAACCAAGAAGTCAGCTGCTCCTTAGAAAACCTGTAGAGCAGTTAGTTCTACTTTGTCTCATGGGGTTGTTATGAGTTGGGATGAACTCATCTGCAGTGGGTTTGACCACAGATTGGGTTTACACAAGCTTTGATGATGAGTGGTATCCATTTTCTTTCCTGACTCAGAGGTGGTAATCGAAGTATGTGCAGACCCAAGCTTCCTGTGCCCTTATGCATATGAGTCCTGGGACCAAAGGTGAGAGAAGAGGGAAACAAGGGAGTTTGTAAGACAGAGCAGATAGTGCTGGAGTCCAGTAAGAAGAAGGACAACAAACTGGTGGACTTCTGAGTGTAGGTGGGTAGGGCCACTCTGCTGCTCTGTATTAGGCTGGGTTTACTAGAGGAGCAAAAAGAGTGAAGAGTGTGTATATGCATATAGAGACAGAGAAAGAAAGGGAGGGGAGTGAGAGATAGAGATTTATCTCAAGGAAATGGTTCACATGGTGTTAGAGGCTGGCAAGTGCCAAGTCTGTGGGTCAGGCTGACTCATGTAGCTGCAGGCACTGATAAACTCAAGGTCACAGGTCCAATGGTAGGCTGCTGACTGGTGGTGGAGGCTCACAAACCCAAGATGGACAGGTGAGACAGTAGGCTGCTGGCTCACAGGCTTCAGAGACCAAGGATTTCCAACACTGGTAGACAATACAGCAGGCCACTGGCTCAAGCTCAACATAACATAGAGGTTAAGTTATAACAATTCATAAGCAGGATCCAGAACAACAACAGTCAGCAGCCTTTGCCAAAAAGTGTGTATACATCAGATGTATGCCATAATTCCATGGAAACCCCTCTTATAACTGATTGGTTGATGACATCAGATCACATAATGGATATGATTACATTATGTCTCAAAACAGAGAATTACTACACTCTTACATAACTGGCAAATTACATCATTACAAAAACTACCACACCACTAAGAACCATGGCCTAGGCAAGTTGACACTTAGCCTTAGCAATCACATGCATGCCACACTGGAACCCAGCAGAGCTTGACCAAAAAGGGCTGACTATACTGGATCTCTTGTTGCCATTATCGCTAATGCCTTGGAACAAGTCCAGCTTATAATTGCTAGTGCTAACAGTATGCAGATGGTAAACTGAGTGAATTTGCTGGAGAGCCACCCCTGGGAAGTACATGAAAAGTGCTGCCATCACAGAGGACGGGGCTCAGGACCAGCTGTCAGGAAAGCTGGTTTCCATCTCCCCATCTGCTACTCACTGCCCTGTGACCTGTTACAATGAAAATAATCTGTCAAATGGGGCAGTCTGGACTCTCAATCCCTGTCACGGATTGAATCATGTTCTCCCTAAAAATGTGTGTAGCAGTTTGGCTAGGTCATGATTCCCAGCATTGTCCCTTCTGTGACTTTCCTGTGTTGTAAATCCTAATTTCTGCATGTGGTCAATAGGACAAGATTCAATTATGTTAAAGGAGATTAGAGCAGGCCTGTAACACCCTTAGTAAGGATGTTTTCTTGGAGCGTGGCTTGCACTACGTTTTATTCTACAAGAGATAAAAGGAAAGGGCAGCAAGCAGAGAGTTGGAGACCTCATACCATCCTGAAAGAAGCAGTGCCAGGAGCAGGTACATCCTTTGAACTGGGGTCTCATGCCTCAGAAGCTTCCCATCAGGGGAAGGCTGGCAACAAGGACCTTCCTCTGGGGCCAACAGTGACAGACTTCCCCTGGAGCTGATGCCTTGAATTTGGACTTCTAGTGTTCTTTTCTTTTTATTATTTTATTTTTTATTGTGATTAACCGAAAGTATACAATCCGAATCAATTTTGCATGTCTGCATATTACAGCTCTTCTGCTCTCCTTGCCCCGTGACAGCACACTCCTCCATTTCATTTTATATTTGTTGTATCCTCTTAATGAGCTCCTGCCCACTCCTCTCCACCCTCTTCTCTCCTATCTAGAAAGAGACCAGTAGGACAGCCTCCTATAAATACATACAACCATAAAGTACACCCACCGTATGGTCACATTGTATACCCAAGTCTAGTCCATTTTTGTCCAAAGAGTTGACCTCAGTAGTGTTTTCTAGACAGGGGCAGCATCAGGTCTAGGGCCATGCTCCCAGGGGATCCTCTGGGCCGTTGGACCATCAGTTGTGGTCTTTGAGTTCTCAAGCTGCATCCCTCTTTTCCTCATGTTGCCACAGTGACTCAGCATTGTGTGCCTCTTCGCGGCTGTCTTTGGTGGTGGCTGGGTACCATCTGGTTCTTCCAGTCACATATTGATAGAGTCTCCCATGGGTCCTTCTGTGTCCTGGGCCCTTTTTTTCCTTGTGTCTTTGATGTTCTCAGTGATCATCTGCTCCGGTTGAGCTGGGACAATTTGGTGCATGTCAGATGGCAGCTTGCTAGGTTTTAAGACCCCCCAGATGCACTCACCAATATGGGGTGCAGAAGACTCTCTTAACAATAGGCTAATTACGCCCGTTGACCTCTATGTCCCTCGAGAGCATGGTCCCGAGACCCCGCCGCTGATACTCTATCCTTGCAATATTGAGTTGAGGTTAGAAAAGGCTTTCAGTTTGTTAGCCTACTTCTTTTTTTTTTTCTATTTTTAATTTTTTTATTATGATTGAGTGAAAATGTACAATCCCATGTAAATTCACATGTCTGCCTATGTGCAGCTCCCACTGCTCTCCCTGCCTGGTGACAGCACACTCCTCCTCTCCGTTCTGTGTGTGTCATATCCTCCTAACAATCTCCTATTCCCTCCTCTCCCCTACCTCCAGTAAGAGTTCAGCAGGACAACATCCCATGGATGCACAGAACCATAAAGTGCACACATGATATGGTCACTCTGTTTTGCCAGGTCCAATCCATTCTTGTCTGAAGAGTTGACATCCATTGTGATTTATGGACAGGGGCAGCATCAGGGCCAGGGGCCATGCTCCCATGGGAACTGTGAGGCCCCTGGACCATCAATTGCAGTCTTTTAGTGGAGATTTCAGAGTGTACCCCTTTTTATTGTTGTGTTACCAGTGAGACTCAACTTTGTGAGTTCCATCATGGCTGTCACTGGTGGTGGCCGGGCATCATCTGGTTCTTATGGTCACATGTTGATGTAGTTACCCACTCATGTGGGTCTCTCTGTCTTTTGGGTTCTCTTTCCCCCGTGTCATTTTGGTCCTTGGTGTTCATCTGTTCATGCTGAGTTGGGACCATTTGGTGTACCTCAGATGACGGCTTGGCAGTATGTTAGCCTACTTTCTATGAGAAAATAAATATATCTTCATTAAAGCCACAAGGTCAGCAGTTCAAATCCACCCGGTGCTCCTTGAATACTCTGGGGGTCAGTTCTACCCTGGCCCCTAGGGCCACCATGAGTCAGCTCCGACTCAACGGCACATGGCTTGGCTTGGCATTAAAGCCATCTACTTGTGATATTTCTGCTAGAGTAGCACTAGATAACTAAAACAATCTCTGCTGTCCAAACCAAGAGATTGGCCCAGAGCCAAACCTTGGGACTCCAGTTCATTAGATTTTGACCATTGATTGGTATGAGGATATGAGAAGTTTTCAAGTGTTACTAATGAACTGGTCCATTTGAAGAACTCTGGCTAGATAAATATCAGAACCAGGGGAGTTTTATGTCAATAAGGCAAAGCTTTTCTTTCCTTTTCTTTTTTTAAATAAAAGCTGGTTTAGGATGGCATTAAGATGATGATGATGTAGTTCATGAACTACAGGATGGCTTGTGTAAGTGTTTGTTCAGGGGCTTTTAGTGTATTCACAGCATGTGCAACTGTCTCCACTGTCCACTCAGGGTGATCTACAAGAATAGGAAGAGGTTTGATGACGGCTCCCAGGGCAGAGGTGAAGTATTCCACGGGCAGGTGACTACTTCAGCAGTAGCACCCTGCTGGCATAGGGTGAGATTGGCAGAGTCCATTTTGACAGAAAGTAGAGGTGATGTTATCCAAGAAATGGGGAGCAATACCAAGTAGCAGGTTGATGCAGCTGTGCTGGACTCTGGATGGTAGGAGTGTGATGTGTTCAATTCAGGCAAGCTGTGGTAGCTTTGAGGTTTGAGGTTTGAGATAGATGTTGGCAAGGTGCTTAGGAGCCTGTGCAGTACTCTAGGCTGAAAGGAGATGAAAACCTAGGCTTGGATGGTGGCAATGGGGGTGGGAAATCGTGGAGGATCTCACGATGAGTACTTTAGAGACAGCGAGAGGGTAGAGTTAGAGGACAGCCAGGATGGTGATGCTGGTAAAAGCAATGGGGCATGGAGAGACTGTTATAGGGGGAGAGGGCCAGTTTCTCTGAAGAGCTATTGGGTTTGAGACTCATGGGGTCCGGAGACTCAGATGTCTGAGGGCAAACAGGATACAGGAGTCTGCAGAGAGGTTGGTGTCAGTGTGAACCCATGATGAGTCACCTGATTTGGCCTGTGATCACCAGATGCTGAATGGAGAGGCCACCCTGGGGGACTTCAGACACTTACAGGATGTGGCCTCAATCATGGAGTCCTGGCTGGACCAGAAGTGACTGGGAGGAGAAGGAGGGGGTTATAGGGGCAGAAACATCTAAGGGAGTTTGGTATGTGACTGATTCCAGTGTAGAAGGTGCTTCTGAGAGATGGGTGGGTGAAATCTGCAAAAGAGGTGTTGGTAATGATGTTGCCACTCAGCCTGTGTGTGGTCCAGGGTGGGTGTGTAGGGAGAGTGAGAATGCGGTTGTCTCTCAGGATACTGATCAGGGATGAGAAAGGTAACTTGAGGCAGAGGTGTGGAGTGGCTGGATGAAGAAGTTTGGGGAGACTTATGATGCTCTCTAGGCAGAGTGGCTTTTATGGGAGGGTGGCAGTGATCTTGATATGCTTCAGAGATGTCCTCCGAGTGCTCAGCTGCTCAGTGATGTGGCTGTGCCCTGCTCCCCGTGTCTTTAACCTACCTGGAGAGGTTGAAACCCAGGCTCTTTTCACATCTTTTTCTTTTTCTTTTTTCACCACCTAAATTTACCAAAGGACATGTATTAGTTCCTAGGGTAGCTGTAATGTAGTACCACAAACTGGGTGGCTTATAATAACACACATGACTGTCACACAGTTCTGCTGTTAGGTGCTGCTGGGTGTCATTCTACTCAGGAAGAGTCCACACGACCTAGCAGATCTGCACCATAGGGTTTCCTCCATGTAATCTCCGTGCGAAGCACCCTGGTGGTGCAGTTGTTAAAGCGATCAACTGCTCACCTCCAGTCTGGTCCATCTTTATGGAAGCAGAACACCTGGTGTTTCTCCTGTGACGTCACTAAAACCCAAACCAAACCCACTACCCTGCAGTTGACTAGGACTCTTAGCGACCCCAAAGGGTTTCCAAGGCTGTAAGTCTTTAAGAAAGCAGACTGCCTCTCCTCTCTCCTGGAGTCATAGGTGGGTTCAAATGACCAATTTTGCAGTTAGCAGCCAGTAGTGCCTAACTACTGAGGCACATGGGTCCCTTCATCGCCTCTGGTTCTTAACAGCAACTTCGCTCTGCAGTGTCCAGTTCTTGGCCCCTGGGCTTGATTGGTGCAGCTTCCTGTTTCACACCTTCACTGAGTACTCTTGTTGCCAGGGGAAGAGGGGTTCTTCTGGGGATGACTCAGTCCAGGGGGCAAATAAGGCAGAGACAGAGCTAGGGAAAAGGTAACTTGATCGCTTGGCCAAAGATAGACACAGGCCTACACGCTATCCCAGACTGTCTCCCCAAGGAACCTGAGCAGGCAGGTTTTAAGAGGTTTAGGGCAGAAAGTGGGAATTTTTCAGGCTGGGCACTGTAATTTTTTCTTTAAAGTGCCATGCCAAGTTTTGTTCTCTGCGCAGGCGCACCTGAAGTGACAGTAAGTTCGTGCTGGTCCGGGACTTCTCACTCTCTACTCAGCTTCCTGCTGTGTTTTTTTTTCCCTTAGAAAGCTCCATGCTGTTTAGGATTGAGTGGAAGGTCCCCTAAGGTATTTAGATGACTGCTCAGGTAGAGGTTGGACAGGTTTCTTTGGTCACGTACTTAAAGGCAGTCTCTGCAAAGAGGGCGGAGCCAGGGTAGTAATCAACTTGGGATCCCCTGCCACAGACCCTCCTCGGACTCACACTTTTCTAACTCTTGGCGTCCCTCACCTTCATGGGGATGTTCAGGGTCCTTCCGATTCTTCTAGGGGTTGTCCTTCCTGCCCTCCTGGGCGTCGATGCTGGTGAGTTACTGTTTGAGGCCCTTGGCTGAGCTCTGTGCGAGTTTCGCCGCTGCCCAGTGAGGCTTTGATGAGGTGACAGTGGATGGTAGGGGGGCTGTAGGTGACCCCTTGTCACCGTAACACACCAGACTTTCTGAATCTTTCTGGGGCCCTCGGAGTCTCGAATCCATCTCCCCCACTTGCCTGTCAGTCTTTTCTGGTGTCCTGCTGCTCCTTCCGTTCCATCGGGGTCAGACATGCCCTTGCGTCCTCTTTTTGTTTATTTACTTATTTTATTATGACTGAGTAAAAATGTACATTCCCATATAAATTTACATGCCCACCTGTATGCAGCTTCCACTGCTTTCCCTGCTGGGTGACAGCACGCTATTCCTCTCTGCTCCATGTATGTCTCATCCTCCCAACAGTCTCCTTTCCCCTCCTCTCCACCCACTCTCCTTCTTCCAGCCAGAGGTCAGCAGGATGATATCCTATAGATGCGTAGAACTGTAAAGTGCGTTCAATATATGGTCACTCTGCATTGCCAAGTCCAATCCATTCGTGTCCAAAGAGTGGACCTTCATTATGATTTATGGGCAAGGGCAGCATCAGGGCCAGGGGCCATGCTCCCAGGGGAACCCCGAAGCTGCTGGACCATCAGTTGCAGTCTTTTAGTGGAGACCTCAGGGTGCACCCCTTTTTATTCTTGTGTTGCCATTGAAAGTCAACTTAGTGAGCTCCATCACCTCGCGCCCCCTTTTTTGCCCCCATCCAGATCCTCTGATGCCCTTGGGGTGCCGCCTGCTTTTTGGGTTTCTCCCTTGAAAGATATGTACCAGCCTTGGTGATCTGATGCTCAATTTTTCTACAGTATTGTAGTAATCTGTATTAACAAACCTATAACTACCATAAAGAAAATGAATTCTCACAACTGGGCCAATAAGCAACATCACAATAAGTGGAGAAAAGATTGAAATTGTCAAGGGTTTCATTTGACTTGGATCCACTATCAACACCCATGGAAGCAGTAGTCAAGAAATCCGAAGATGCTCTGCACTAGGCAGATCTGCCGCAAAAGACCTCTTTCAAGTGTTGGTAAGTAAAGATGTCACCTGGAAGACAGGTGCACCTGACCCAAGCCACAACATTTGCAATGACTGCATAATGCAAACAGAAGCTGGATGGTGAATAAGGAAGACTGAAGAAGAATTGATGTGTTGGCTTGTGTTGGTGAAGGATATTGAATATACCATGGACTGTGAAAAGAAGGAACAAATTCGTCTTGCAGAAAGTATAACCAGAAGCCTCCTTAGAAGGAGGGATGGTGAGACTACCTGTTTCATAGCTTGGACATGATATCAGGAGGGATCAGTCCCTGGGATATCATGCTTCACAAAGTGAAAGGAAAACAGGAAGAGCCTCAACAAGATGTGTTGATGCAGTGGCCGCAGTGATGGACTCCAATGTAACAATTGTGGGATGACAGGGGACCAGCAATGTCTTCTTCTGTTGCACATGGGGTGGTTATGAGTGGGAACCCACTTGATGGCACCTCACACCACCACCACTAACATATGGGTGACTTTTTTGAGCATGAAGTTGTAATTAAAGGAAAAGGAATGGTAGGTAGGGAATTAGGATTTACAAGTAAAATCAGTACAAAACACAGTACTAAAGATTCTTTATGGTGGAGTATGGGAGGAGGTCTATGGGGGGGTGACAGCATGAGCTACTGTCCTGGTTAATGCCAATCCCAGTGGTGTCGCTGTCCCTAGAGCCCCAGAACTTGGGTCAGGGCACCCCAGAACTTCTTCTTTCTGCTCTCAGGAATCCATCTCTGACCCAGGCCCGAGCAGGTGAGAAGGGGTTGGACAGTGTCACAGTCATCTAGTGCTGCTACAACAGATATACCACAAATGCATGGCTCTAACTAAGAAAAGTTTATTCTCTCACAGGCTAACAGGCTAGGAGTCTGAGTTTGGGGCACCAGTGTCAGGGAACGGCTTTCTCTGTCGTTTCTTGAGGAAGTTCTTTGTGATACAGCCATCTTCCCTTGGTCTGGGAGAATCTCAGATCAAGAAACTCGGGTCCAATGGACACATTCTGCTCCTGATGCTGCTTTCTTTGTGAGGTTCCAGAGTCTTTTTGCTTTTATATCTCAAAAGATACTGGCTTAGGATACTATTCAAGCTTGTAGAATTCATCAATACAATGGCAGCTAATCTATCTTGTTAAATCTTAGTGATAGAAGTTAGGACACATAGGAAAATCCCACCAAATGACCAAATGGTGGCTGGTCACACAATCCTCTGAATCATGGACCAGCCAAATTGATTCCACACATTTTTGGTGGTAGATAATTCCAGTATGGAAGGTAATATCGAGGGAGGAGTCAGAGGACTGCTTGGTGGGGACACAGGACTCTCAGGGAAGGCCTCCTGACCGCCCTGTCCTGACTGCTGCCCACCTCCTGCCCCCTCCTGTCCCTCCACCACATCCCTGCCCTGTTCCTTTTGCCATTCCTGCTCTGCTGTCCCCGCCCTTCTCCAACCTCCACCCTTGTCTTCCTCCCCTGTTTCCGGACGTCACTGTCCCTTGCGGGCGGGGAAGGCAGTGGTCTCAGCCACTCTCCGTTTCCAGGCTTCCAGTCCGTGACACACTTCTACACCGAGGTATCCCGGCCGGGCCTCCAGCCCCGCTTTATCGTCGTTGGCTACGTCGATGACACGCAGTTCGTGCGGTTCTACAGCGACGCGGCGGACCCGAGGATGGAGCCTCGGGCGCCGTAGACGGAGCAGGAGGGTCTGGACTATTGGGACAGGGAGACAAGGAACGCCAAAGGCATCACACAGATTTTAAGAGGGAATGTGCAAACGCTGCTGAATTACTACAACCAGAGCAACGCCTGTGAGTGACCCCGGGCCCAGGTTTCAGTTACCGGTTCCCTTTCTCCCCATGGATGGGTCACCTGGAGTCTCTGGCCCCAAACGTCACCCAGAAGATGGGGGCCCTGCCCAGCCCTTTGACCTAAGGAGAGCCACAGGTATTCGCTTTGGTTTGGTTTACACTGCTGAACCAAATGGGCTCTGACCCATCCCCGTCCATAGGCATGGGGGAGTCTGGTTGACTGAGGGGATGTGGCTGACCATGGGGGCTGGGTCAGGGTGTCGCACTGTTCAGGAGATGTGTGGCTGTGATCTGCGGCCTGACGAGCCCCTTCTCCGCGGGTGCGATCAGCATGCCTATGATGGGCACGATTACATCGCCTTGAACGAGGATCCGTGCTTCTGGACAGCCGTGGACACAGCCACTTGGGTCACTCAGCGCAAATGGGAGCAGAAGGGTGAGGCGGACCACATCAGGGCCTACATGGAGGGCCTGTGCCTGGAGTGGCTCCACAGATACCTGGAGAATGGAAAGAAGACCTCTGCAGAGAGCAGGTAGGAGGAGGCTGGGACATCTCCCTGGGCACTCTTGGAGCTAGGACTGTGTCCACCCTGCTGCCTTCTCAAGGAGGGGAGGAAAATGGGATGAACATCAGAATGACTCCTTCCGTTGTTGTGGAGAGTGAGGAGTCAGCCCAGATTTCCAGATCCTGTACCAGGGAGGGCCTTGCCCAGATGAGCCCTGGCTTCCACTCAGAGCCAGTTAGGGAATGCACTTTTCTTTGAGTAGATGATTCCTGACTGATCCACAGTCCACTTTGGGAACCATCAGAGTTGTTCTCTGCCCCCAACCCAATGAGTTTGGATGCCTGATTCTAGGTCTTATGGGTTTCTTGGCCTTCACCTAAGACAGAACTAGAAATCTCTGTTGTTAGCTACCTGTAATGTCACATCCTGGGCTGTCTCAGCTGATTCTAGAACTTTCCAAGGAAGAGGAGATTATCTCAGATCCCTGGTCTAGGCTGCTGTGTCTGAATTTTGTACTTCCTCACCTGCCCCAGTTGTCCAGTCCATTCTCAGGATGGTCCCATGAGCAAAGCTCAAGGGACTCTTGGGAGGTGACGGTAAGTGCCTGAATTTTCTCCTTCATCCCCATAGACCCTTCCCCAAAACACATGTGAACCACCACCCCATTACTGAATGGGAGGTCACGCTGAGGTGCTGGGCCCTGGGATTCTACCCAGCAGACATCACTCTGATTTGGCAATGGGATGGGGAAGACCAGATCCAGGGCACAGAGCTTGTGGAGACCAGGCCTAGGGGGACAGAACCTTTCAGAAGTAGGCTGCTGTGGTGGTACCCTCCATAGAGGAGCAGAGATACACCTGCCATGTGCTCCATGACGGGCTGCCTGAGTCCCTCACCCTGAGATGGGGTAAGAGGAGGGGGCCAGGATGGAGCCTATTGTCCGGGACAGCAAGAGACCTGCAAGGAATCAGGACTCCTTACCTCCCTTTTCTTTCCAGAACTGTCTTCCCAGTCTACTTCTTCTGTCATGGGAATTTCAGACAGCCTGGTTCTCCTTGGAGCTGTGGTTGCTGGAGCTGTGATGGCTGGAGCAGTGATTTAGAGGAAGAAGAGATCATGTAGAGATGAGGGTGGTGTCTGAGTTCTTCTAGGACATTTCAGTCTCAGGTAGGAGACTTGCCATCTCCTGCCTCTCACAGGTGGTACCATCCACACATGTGCTGACTGTGTCTGGGACGCTGTGTGTTAACAGTTAGTCTTTTATGAAGCACATGTGAAAATGAAGGACAAGTCTTTCACCGTAATGGTTGTGGTGAGGGAGACCTGATTCCCCGTAGTCACAGGTCATAGAGGAAGGTCCCTGCTGAGGACAGACTTGTAGGTGGGTAGCTGGTCTAGTTCCTTCAGGTCTTCCCTTATCTTGCCCTGAGTCTGCAGTTCCAGTTCTGGAAACATTCCCTGGGTCCAGGACTGGTTGGCTCTTCTAGGACATCAAGGTCCTTCCTCCTTCCCAGTCTCTCACAGAATACTTTCTCCCCACAGGTGGCTAACGCGGGAGCTACACTCCAACAGCCAGTTAGTGTGGAGGGAGGAAGGCTGATCTTGACTGTCTTAGGACAGCACAGACAGGAGCCCATAGAGGTGCTTCCTCACCCCGTAATTCCCTTTCTCTTTGTCTCATCTCCTGTGGACCCTGACAAGATTCTCTTTCGGGTCTCTCCAGGCAATGACATTGCCCAGGGCTCTGATGTATCTCTCAAGGCTTCTAAAAGGTGAGAAAGGTGAGACCTTGGGGGGCAGAGGGGACATGAGTGGATTATGGGGGTTCTTTGGACTTGGACATTTGAGATTGTGTTGGCATTTTCAGAGTGTCAACACTGACAGTGACTAACCTAAATTTGTTCATGATTGGTTTCTTTTGTAGTGTGAGACTGCTGTCTGTGTGGAGCTGAGTGTATAAGATTGCTTCCCATGCCACTTTGTGATTGGAACCCTTGACTTCTCTTCCTGTAGCTGTTGTTTGAATGTATCTGTTTTCCTGTCAGCATCACATGAAGGTGTGGTGAGACTAACCTACCCCTGCCCACCAGTACCCCCTCCCCACACTTACCTGTGTCCCTTCTTTGCTTGACATTCCCCACTATGTCAGACATGGAACTGGAACATCTCCATCCCTGAAGTAACTTCCTGTTGCTCTGAACTGCAGTTTCTCAGTTTTTCTGCTTAAAATTAGAACTTGAGAGTGCATTTGGTTATCATCATGTGCTGCATAGTGTCCGTTCAGGGAACATTGGCTGTGAATATGTGTATGGTCCCATAAACTTAGGAGAGAATTCAGAAATCCAGATTGGAGAAGGGGACACATTGGACATCAGCAGACATGGTGAATGCAACAGTTTTCTCAAGTCAACACTTGTGTCGCATATCTCTTGCATGTAATCAGTTGCACTACAGGAAATATATAGCCTGTTATGTATGTCTTGATAGTCATAATAAACTCCTGTCTTACTGGCTTATGTATATGCTGTTCATTGTATTATTATTTAATGTGAGTTTTCCTACGGATAAATAAATATGCACCCTGTAACAGTATATGCTTCTTTTTATAAGCAGAAGCATCCAATCTGGTGAATTGTGTGTCTCTTGAGTGTCGTAGCATCTCTCTGTTCAGTTTTCTTTCAAAAATGTTGCTGCAAAGTGCATTGTGGTCACAAATTCAGTGAAATGAGTGATTGTGACAACAGCAGCAAGAGCCAAAAGTGAAGCATTGATTTAGAAGTATGTCTTAGGCTGGCTTGTCTAGAGGACCAAACTCACGAAGTGTGTCCACACACAAAGAAATGATTATTTAAAGGCAATGGCCCACACAGCTGTAGAGGCTGATAAGCCCTTTATCTGTGGCTCAGGTGTCAGGCTGATGGCTTCTCCTGGCTCACATGGTTGCAAAGGCTGAGGTCCCCAAATCAGCAAGTGTCTTAGTCTAATGCTGCTACCACAGAAATACACAAGTGGATGGCTTTAACAAAAATAAGTTTATTCTCTGACAGTTTAGTAGGTTAGAGTCTAAATTAAGGGTATGGACTCCAGGGGAAGGCTTTCTGTCTTTTTATTAGTCTACTCTTGGTCTGTGAGCACCTTAGCATAGCAACCTCAAGTCCAAAAGGACATGCTCTTCTCCAGGTACTGCTTTCTTGGTGGAATGAGGTCCCTATCTATGTCTCTCTGCTTGCTTCTCTCTTATGTACCCCAGAAGAGACTGGCTTAAGATACTATCTAATCTTGCAGCCAATCCATTTTATTAAATCATAGTGATGCAATTTACAACGCATATGAAAATTTCGTCAAATGGCAGACAACCACACATTTTTGGGACTCATGGTACAGCTAATTGATACATACTTTGGGTGACAAAATTTAATCCATGACAGCAGGTCAGACAGCAAGCTGTTGGCTCATGTCCCCAAGATTGGAGGTCAGAGAATGACTAATTGGATGCAGGACTGAGAGAGGACAAGCTTCTGTAGAACAGCGATATCAACTGAACATACTTCACATTGCTATGGGAACTTCCTTTTCACCTCATTGGCTGCTCACAACAGATCACATCATGGATTATGATTATGTCATATCTGCTAAGCCACTATGAATCACAGCCTATCCAAGGTGACACATAACCTTAATATCCCAAAGTGAAATCAAAGGTTGTTAACAACATGAAGGTGGAAAATCAATGACTGCTATTGCTTGAGATTCAGGCATGTAGAATTCGACAATCATGATGATCCTCAAAATAAGTAAATGAATAAATAAAAAGAAAAAGCAAATTTCTCCAAGGTGTTAAAGGAACTGCTCCATTCAAAGCTACAAGGCTAACAAAAACACGAGTCGGACCTCCACCAGACGTGGACAGTCAGCTAATGATGTCAGTTGAGGATGGTGTCAGTGGTGTTGTGCTGTTGTAACAGGAGTAACAGAATGGGTTGCTTTAACAACTGGATACTTAACTTTCCCATAGGTTAGTAGGCTAGAAAACCGAATCCAGAGCACCTTGTCTAGGGGAAGTCTTTCTGTTGGCTCTGGAGGAAGTTCCTTGTGACTTCTCTGCTTCCTGGGTCCTTGGAGATCTCTATGTGTCTTGGCATCTCTTTTATTCCATCTTTGCTTATCTAATTTTTTTCTTATAGTTCGTAAAAAATTAACTCTAGACACAGTTTACCTAATCCTGCCTCCTTGCCATAACAAAGACAAACCATTCTCAAATGGGATTATAACCATTGGTATACAGGCTAAGATTTATGACATATTTTTGGGCAACATAATTGAATCCATAACATCCTGCCCTTTGACCACCCCCACCGATTTATGTCCTTGCCGCATGCCGTATTCAGCCCATTACATCCCAAAGGTATTAATCCCCAGTTCAAAATCTCACCTTCTGAATGGTCTAGTCAAATACAGGTGAGACTTTAGGTATATTTCATCCTGGGACCCAATTCCTTTTCTTCTGTGAATCTGTGCAATCTGCATTACAGTTCTCTGTTTCCAAAGTACGCTGGTGTAACAGTTGTAAGGTAGGCATTTTGATTACGAGTGGGAGAAACTGGAGGGAAAGATGGGGCAATGGGCACGAAACCAACCCAAAACCCAACCGAACAATTTACATTAGCTCTCGAAATTTGAAAATAATGCTCTGTTCATGTGTGATACCCCATAATGAGTCTTGCCAGCTCCTCCCAGAACTGTTTGCTGTCAATCTCATCTTACAAAAAGCTGGGCACACAAATTAATTTCCATAATCCCACCGGTTCAGGAGAAACCCAGCCTGCCTTACAAATAATCATGGCTCCTCTTCCAGCCTCAAAAGTCTTTAAAAGCCTGGACAAGTCATTTGTTCTGGCAGGCGGGAGTGTTTCCTAGGCTCTCCTCATTTCTGCTTATCAACCTCTTTAATAAAGTTTCATTCATGGGGAAACATTCTTTGTGCCTTAACTGTTCATTCTTGATCAGTGAGGGGCAAGAACCTCACACAGGCCCACAGTGACTGACAACACCAGGACTTGGTGTTCAGCTGCAGCTCATCCCTCAGCTGGGTTAGCTGGACTGCTGGAGGCCAGATGCCAAGGCCCAGGACGCTGGGGTGGGCTCCCTTCCAGGGCTTGGTGGAGGGCTACGTGCAAAGTTATGGGGCTGGGGAGCACCCTAATACCACAGGGATGGGGGAGGTGGTGGTAAAGGAGAGCTAGAGATTCTGCTGTGTCAGGAGACTGGCTGTCTCTGGTGTTCACAATGTGCCACGCACCCTCCAGACCAGGTCAGGGCTACTACAAGGCACCACTCACCCTGCGTCCCATGGTGACTGTGAGACACTCTGCCTTGTGGGCCCTTGGCTGTGCACCCTGGATGAGAACTTGACCACCAAGCTGAGACAGCTCTGACTGAGCATGTGTGAAAGAAGGAAAGCAGAGTGACTAGGCTGCTGAGGATGGGACAGTGGTCATATATGACACAGGGAACAGAACGAAGCTTCTGAGGCTGGCTAAGGAGACTGCTCTTCATCCCTCCCCCAAGGCCTGCAGCCTCTCCACCCTCCCTGCAATAATCAAGCTGCGCTCCTCACATCTTTCAGGTACTGAAAGGTACTGCCAGATACTTCCAAAGAGGCTAGAGGCAGCTTTGGCATGCCTCTCGTCAAACCCCCAAATACCTGGAATTCCCTTTGCAGCCTAATAAACCTCTCACTCACCAAGACCTATCTTCTGTGTCACGCACATCCCTGGTGAAGTCAGGCTGCACTGCACCCTCAGTCTCCTGGCTCCTGCCTGTGTGCTCAGAATGCCACACACATGCAGATACTTATCACACGGTGTCCTGCTTAGTTACAGTCTTCACCACAGGACCCTTCCTGGGAGGCAGAGGCCCTGGCCCCTGTGCCTAGCACAGCATAATGTTTAAATGCCAGACCTAAATGCTTCCTACTGGCTTTATACACATGGTAAATGTTACTGGACCTTCCTAAGACTTGCTTAGGCTGGAAAAGAACAGAGAAGGAACAGCTCAGACAATGGGTTGTTGAGGGAAAAGAAATAACAGGTAAGTGCTATTTTGCATAGGAGTCTTGCCCAGAAGATCTCACAAGGTCCCCATGAGAAACTGAGGCAACGTGCCTCCCTGGCTCCCTCTCTTCCTCCTTTCTTCTCTCTGTTTCTCTCTCTCTCTTTCCTTTTTTTTTTTGTGGTTTAAGTGAAAGTTTACCTTCACAAGGGGCTTCATGAGAGTCACAGCTTATACAAAGAGATACCCTCTCACTCCAACAAAGATGGTATTAATCCAGAAAAACACAAAACCATAAATGCTAGAGAGGATGCAGAGACACTGGGACACTTAGGCACTGCTGGTGGGATTGTAAAATGGTACAATCTCTTTGGAAATTGATTTGGTGCTCTGTTGAAAGGCTAGAAATAGAAACACCATAGGATTCAGCAATCTCAGTTCTTAGAATAATCCTAGAGAAACAAGAGCCATATATACATGTGGACCAGTGTTTGCCACAGCACTGTTCACAATAGAAAAAAGATGCACTCAGCCTAGCTAGGTACCCATCAGTGGATGGATGGATAAACAAACTATGGTGTATTCATTCACACAATGGAGTATTATGTAATGATGAAAAACAAGGACAAATTTGGAAAACATCTCATAATGTGGAAGAATCTGGAATGCATTTTGTTGAGTGAAATTAGTCTATTGCAAAAGGACGAATACTGTACGAGACCACTATTGTAAGGACTCAAGCAAAGGTTTCAAAACAGAAAAAAACATTCTTTGTTGGTTACAAGAGGGGAAAGGAGGAAGTTTATTCACTAATTAGGAAACAGACAAGAATTATTTTAGAGAGCCAACACACAACAGAAGTCAGCACAAATGGGTTAAACACAAAGCTTAGACATATTCTAAATAAAACCAAACACTTCAAGATCAGAGTCGGAAGTCCAGGGACCTTGATTTCAGGAGCCATCTTAGTCAATTGGCATAATAAAGTTAATAAAAGTGTTCTGCATCCCGCATGGATGAGTTGCACTTGGAGTCTTCAAAGCTACCAAGTGGCCATCTAAGCAGCATTAATTGGTCTCAACCAATCTGGAGCAAAGGATAAAGAAGATCATCAAAGACAGAAGGAAAGTGTGAGGTCAAGAGACAAAAAAAGGCCACATGTTCCACCCAGGGAGTATATAAACATGAGACCAGAAGAACTAGATGGTCCCTGGCTACTACCAAAGACTGCCCTTACAGGAAACTCAACTAAGAGTCACTGATGGAGAAGGAGAAACGTGGGGTGCAGATCTCAAACTCAGCAAAAAAGGACCACATTTGATGGTTTGACAAAATAGAGGGTGTCTGGAAGTAATGGCCCCTGAGCTCTCTGTTAGCCCCAAATTGAAACCATTGCCAAAGCCAACTCTTCAGACAAACATTGATCTGGTATGTAAGACATAAAATGATACAGGTGAAGAGTGTGCTTCTTGGCTTGGATAGATACAGGAGGCTAACTGGGTAACTCCTGTCTGCAGATGAGAGAACCAGATAGAGGGGGCCAGGAGCTGGTTAAATGGATACGGGAAATATGGGGTAGAGGGGAGGAGAGTGTTGTCACAGTGTGGGGAGAGCAGAAAAGGTCACATGGCAAAGTGCATGTAAGTTTTGGTATGAGAAACTGACTTGAATTGCAAACTTTGACTGAAGACAGTATGAAAAACAAAATAAAGAAGCCACAGTTTAGACTTCATGAAGTAAAAGGAGGGTATAGTGTAGCTGGCGATACTACAAGAAAAGAATCTACACAACTGCCTCCTCTCTGCCACTGGGTGTTGTGGAGGCGCCCTGCATCCGTTCCCCTTTAGTGCAGCCCTCTTGCCGGGAAACTGCAAGCTGGACTGGAAGGCAGAGTACTCTTCTGAACACTAGCCACCAGCAGTCACAGTCCTAGCTTCCACAATGAGCTACCCACCCCCGCAAAGACAGCATCAAGACGGGGAGGAACAGCAGGGCCAGCAGGGAAAGGGCAAACCGCCAGTCTTCTGGGCCTTGGCTTCAACCCAGGGGACATCACAGGCCCAGCTCATCATCATTCTAGACCAGTTGGTTAAGCCTCAGTGGTGCTACCAAGGAGGATCCCATTGGGCCTTCACCGTTGGGGAGGTGGGATTTTCTCTTTTCCTGGAATCTCATTGGAGGAAATCTGTTCTGAGAGGGGGATTGGTGTCCTTCCTGGACAGAAAGCCATCTTTCGTCCACTGGTGACTTCGGGGTTCTGGATTTAAATTATTCCTTTTGGTCACAGTGGGGTTATGAGGGATTTCTTTTTATTGTGATTAAGTTTAAGTATGCAATCCAAATCAATTTTGCATGTCCACCTAACTGCAGCTCCACTTGCTCTCCTCGTCCAGTGACAGTATAATCCTCTTTTTCACTCCATATTTCTAGCATCCTCCGAAGGAGCCCCTGTCCCCTCCTCTCCACCTTCTTCTCTCCCACCCACAAAGAAACCAGTAGGAGAGCCTCCTATAAATATGTAGAACCATAAAGTACACACACCACATTGTCGCACTGTGTCCCTGAGCCCAGTCCATTTCTGTGTGAAGAGTTGACCTGAGTTCTGGTTTCTGGTGAGGGGCAGCAGTAGGTCTAGGGACTATGTTCCCAAGGGCTGCTCCATGCTGTTGGACCATCAGTTGTGGTCTTTTAGTAGAGTTCTCGAGCTGAAATCCTCTTTTCCTAATTTTGCCTCAGGGACTCTACATTGTGTCCCACATGGCGGCTGCCTTTGGTGGTGGCCGGGCACCATCTGGTTCTTCTGATTTCATGTTGATAAAGCCTCCCATTCACATGAGTCCTTCTGTCTCCTGGGCTCTTTTTTTCTTGTGTCTTTCTTGTTCTCGGTCATCATCTGTTCCAGATAAGTTGAGACCATTCGGTGTACCTTAAATGGTAGCATGTCAGTTTTTAAGACTTCAGACATGGCTCACCATTATGGTAGAGGACTCTCTTAGCAAAAGATTGGTTGTGCCAAATGACCTTGATGTGCTCTGAAAACATGGTCCCCAGACCCTCATCCCTAATTACTCCACCCTTTGCTTTTAGAAAACCTTTCTGTTTATGGCGTAGTCCAGTTATGTGGATCTCCTCTCTACTGCGTGCTGTCAGTGCTTTCACCTAACCAAATTCCTATCTACTATCTAATCTATGTTGACACCTCTCCCTCTGTGCACACCCTTGCAGCCGCCAGTCTTCTTTCTGTACTTGTCTATCTTAAGCACTTATAGTAGAGGTCTCACACAATACTTGCCCTTTTGCTGTTGACTGATTTCACTCAGCATAACGTCTTCCAATTGAAACCAGGCTATGAGATGCTTCCTAAAATCATTGCATAGTGCTGCATTGCATATATGTATCATAGCTTGTTTTCCCAGTCATCTGTGGATGGGCATTTAGGTTGGTTCCATCTTTTTGCTATTGTTGACAGTGCTGCAATAAACATTCATATACAAGTATCTGTTCATGTGACTGCTTTTCATTTCTGTAGGATATATTCTGAACAGTGGGATTGATGGATTCTATGGTATTTTGATTTCTAGCTTTTCAAGGAAGCACCAAATGGCTTTTCAAAGAGTTTGTATCATTTTGCATTCCCATCAGCAGTGTAGGAGAGTTCCAATCCTTCTGCAGCCTCTCCAGCATTTGTTGTTCTGTGTTTTTTGGACCATGGCCAACTTTGTTGGAGTGAGGTGGTATCTCATAATCGTTTTGATTTAGATTTCTCTAATAGCTAATGATTGTGAGCATTTCCTCCTGTGTCTTTTGGTTGCCTGGGTGTCTTCTTGGTGAAGTGTCTGTCCATCTCCTTTCCTCATCACTTAATTGGGTTATTTATCTTTGTCTTGTTGACATTTTGAAGTACCTTATAGATTATGGAAATCAGATGTTGATCTGACTTGTAGCTGGCAAATATTTTTTCCCAGTCTGTAGGTAGTCTTTTAACTTTCTTGATAAAGTCTTTGGATGAGTCTAAGTGTTTGAATCTTAACAGTTCCAATTTACCTATTTTCTCTTCTGTTGTTTGGACATTATCAGATTGTGTAGTCTGTCTATGTATTAGAACTTCCGTTGTTGATCTTTTTTTTTTTTTTTTTCCCACATAAGCTTTGTTGTTTTAACTCGGATATTTAGGTGTTTGTTCCATTGTGGGTTAGTTTTTGTGTAAGATGTGAGATATGGTCTTGTTGCAATTTTTTGCAGATGGATATACAATTTTTCCAACACCATTTGTTAAAGAGACTGTTTTTTTACCCCCCTTTATGACCTCTGGGCCTTTGTCAAGTATTAATTTTTCATAAGAGGATGGTGATATTTCTGGGGTTTCTATTCAGTTCACTTGTTCTATATGTCTCTTTTTGTACCAGAACCAGGCTGTTTTGACTAATGTGGCAGTGTAATGGTTTCTAAGGTCGGGTAGTGTGAGGCCTCCCACTGTGTTCTTCCTCTTTAGTAGTACTTTGCTTATCTGGGACTCTTCCCTTTCCAAACAAAGTTGGTGATTTGTTTCTCCATTTCATTAAAAAATGACAGAGGAATTCATATTGGAATTGCATTGTATATGTAGATCACTTTGGGTAAAATAGACATTTTTGTAATGTTAAATCTTCTTATCCATGAGCAAAGGTAGTTTCCTCCACCTGTGCATGTCTCTTTTGCTTTCTTGCAGTAAGGGCTTGTAATTTCCTCTGTATAGGTCTCTTATTTCTCCGGTCAGATTTATTCCTAGGTATTTTATCTTCTTGGGGGCTATGGCTATTGGTTTAATGATTTCCTCTTTGATGATCTCTTTATTGGTGTAAAGAAATCCTACCAATTCACTTATGCTTATCTTATACCTTGATATCTTGTTGAACTCTTCTATTAGTTCCAGTAGTTTATTTATGGATTCTTTAGGGTTCTCTGTGTATATGATCATGTTGTCTGCAAGTAGGGAGATTTTTACTTCTTCTTTTCCAATGTGGATGCCCTTTATTTCTTTGTCTTGTCTAATTGCTCTGGCTAGAACCTCTAGTACAATGCTGAATAGAAGTGGTGACAGTGGATATCCTTGTCTAGTTCCTGTTCTCAGGGGGAGTTCTTTTATTCTCTCTCCATTCAGGATGATATAGGCAGTTGGCTCTGCATAGATGCTCCTGATTGCATTGAGGAATTGAGGAATTTCCCTTCTATTCCTATTTGGCTGACAGTTTTTAACATGAATCGGTGCTGGACTTTGTCAAATGCCTTTTCTGCATTGGTTGACAAAATCAGGTGATTTGTATCCTTTGTGCTAGTTATGTGGTTGATCACATTACTTCTTTTTCTGATGTTGAACCAGTCCTGCATCTCTGATATCAATACAACTTGGTTGTGATAAGTTAGTTTTTTGGTATGTTGTTGAATTCTACTGGCTAGGATTTTGTTGAAGATTTTTGCACCTAGGTTCATGAGTGATATTGGTCTGTAATTTTGTTTTTTTTGTGGGATCTTTCTCTGACTTTGGTGCCATGGCTATGCTGGCTTCATAAAATAAATTCGGGAGTATAAGGGATTTTTTTGTTTGTTTTGTACAATTCCCCCTCCAGAAAATGTTATATTTTTATATTTTTAAAAACTTGCTTTTATATTTGCCTTCCTGTAGCTTTATCTCCAAATTCTATTCCCAGTCCCAAGGTCATTGGAAGATGCATAAGTTTTGTGATTTATCTAAATTTTAAATTTCAGAATTGACACATTAGGTGTTACTGGTGAGCAATCCAAAATGTATACATGAAGTGTTAACAGACTGCCCTTATATTACCCTGTTAGGGTGGACGCTCTGGAGCAGTCAAGCCATGAAACATATTCCAAGTCAGCAAGAGGAAGAAGGTATATTAGGTGGCGTGATACCATCAGAGACTCGTCAGGAGCACAGACTGTTCTCCAAGAACTCTCAAAATACAATTGTTACATCAGAGTTCATATATTATCGTGACAAGTATTACTTCATGTTTTTAAGCCCACAGCACACAGATAGTTGTATACATCCAAAATAACCACAGGAGACTATTAAACTACAGATATGTACGTCAGACACCTGGACTCTAATCTGTATGCTTGTAACAGGCAAAAGCAAAACTTACATAAAAATTTGTTGGCTAGTGGAACAGGCCTTGCCAAGTTCATCCTTGACTGAGATAGGAAGCAAGAAAGAAAGTTGTTGATAAGAAATGCCAAGCAGCCTTCCTGCCTGCTGTCTCACAGGCTGAAGGCCACTTCTCAAGAGAGCAAAAAAGAGGAGGGAGACCACCTCTGCACCTCTTTGCAAAGAGGCCAATGCAGAGACCAGCATAGCTGGTGCAACATAAAAACACTTATAAATTATTAACAGTATCATTGTTGTGTTAGTTATGCCAAACTCTCAATTGCCCATTTTGAAAAGAAAACATGTTGCAAGTTTTAGGGTAATATCCCTAAGCATCACTACCCCTCCATATGTTCTAATGTGCACACAGATGGATATTTGTATGTGAGTATTTCAAAATCTGGTTGAGATGCTTTTGCAGGTAAAGATTAGCACAGCTACTACAGAAGAGGTGGTGCCAGGCTTCCTCAGCTTCACATGGAAAGTCACACTGCTCTTCATGCAAAGCACACATACACAGCACTCACTCAGCAGACTTACGGACAGTCTCAACTTCTCAGCTCACAAGAACAACAACCTTTTCACATTTTTGAAACTTTTTGAATTTAGAACCAAGTCAAAACATAAAAGAAAATTTCGAAACAAAACAACGTAATTCCAAAACAAACAAATTAACACTCAAAGTGAGGAATCTAAAAAATAAAAATGCTGCCAGAAATAAAGCATTTGTCTTCAGGTAAAAGACAGACAAACAAAGAAACCCAAGTCTTTGGCCGTCCAGTGGAGTCAGACTCCTGATGACCCGGTAGGATGGAGACTAGAGTGGAGCTTCGCAGGGTTTTCCTCTCTGTAACTTTATGGAAGCAGGTGCCCATGAAGGCAAATCTCTGTGCTTTGCTTTTGTGGCACCTTGGAGTGGATTCAGACCAGCAACCTTCGCGTTAGTCAAAAGCAAACCATGTGCTCCACTCAGAGATCTAATCAAGTCACCTGAAAACTGTCCCTGTCTAGACGAGGATGTTTACTGCTACCGTTTGAACTCAGTTTTTCTTTTGAATTGCAGTACTCCTCATTAGATATCAGCTTCATTCATTAAATAGTAACATAAGGGTATGATCATAAGGGTATGATTAGTTAACACATTCAATTTTTTTGGAGAAGGAAATATTTACCAACGCTTGATGTTAAGTGGGAAAGCCAGTTGGTTATTAGATAGTAGCTTGGCTAAGCTCAGAGTGCCCCCTAGTGTCCGGGTTGGGTCAAGGATGCATTATTTAGAAAAGAAACCCTTCAGATAGTTCTAAACCGAGGAATCCAGGTGTGCAATGCTTTAGTGCTCCATGATCAGCCACTTGGTACTCCATGGGACAAAAGACCTGAGGCATTTCTCTTCTGTCCTGTAGGGCATTAGGAATCAGCTGGACAGCAACAGGTCACACACACACACACACACACTCATAACATGTTTTGTTTTTACATTTTCAATACATGCAATTCAGTGACATTAATTGACATTAATTACATTTATCATGTTGTGCAACTAACACCACTACTCGTTTTCAGATTTTTCCATCACAATTAACAAAATTCAGTGCTCCTCAAGGAAGACCTACAGCACTCCCCTTCTCTTATGCCCGTAGTAACCAGTAATACACTTGATTCTCTTTACATTCAACTCTTTTACTTTTTAAATGTATTTATTTTTATTGTATTTTAAGTGAAAGTTTACAATTCAAGTCAGTTTCCCATACAAAAACTCATGCATTCTTTGTTATGTCGCCCTAGCTGCTCTGCCCGCACTGGGACAGCACGGTCTTCCTGTCTGCCTGGATTTCACATTTTCATTCAACCAGCTCCAGCCTCAGTCTGTCTTCTCAGCTTGCCTCCTGAGGAGAGATCCCCAGTTGGACTTCAGTATCTACTTAAGTCAAGAAGAACACTCTTCACCCGTATCTTTTTGTGCCTTATAGACCAGCTCAATCTTTGAGGAGCTGACTTCAGGAGTGGTTTGAATCCTGAGGTAGCACAGAGTTCAGGGGTCATATCTTCAGGGGAACTTCCAGTCTATTAGGCCTTCAGGACTGACTTTTTTTAGAAGAGTTCAAGTTCTGGATCCCTTTTTTCTCCCACTTCATCAGGGACCGTTTGTTGAGTGCCTTGTTAGGGTAGTCATTGGCGGTAGCCTGGCACAGTCTGGTTCTTCCTGTCTCATGCTGATATAGTCTCTGGTTTATGTGGCCCTTTCTGTCTCTCGGGCTTATATTTTTCTTATGTCTTTGATATTCATTCTCCCTTGCTCCAGGTGGGTTGACACCTATTGAGGCTTCTTAGATGGCAGCTTGCTAGCTTTTGAGATCCCAGACGCCACTCACCAAAGTGTGACGGAGACCATTTTCTTAATAAACTTCATTATGCCAATTGACCTAGATGTCCACTAAAACCTTGGCTCCCCAAAACCCTGCCCCTGCTATTCTGCCCCTCAAAGTGTTTGGTTGTATGTAGGACACTTCTTAGCTTTTGGTTTAGTTCAGCTGTGCTGACTTCTCCTCATCTGTGTGTTGTCCCTCCCTTCCCCTAAAATAATTCTTATCTAGTATCTAATTAGTCAACATGCCTCTCCCTCCTTCTCCACCCTTGTAACTATCAAAGATGGTTTTCTGCTGTGTTTAAACCTTTTCTTGAGTTCTTCTAATAGTCTCCTCATACCATATTTGTCTTTTTGTAATTGACAAATTTCACTCAACATAATGTGTTCTAGATTCTTCCATGTTTTGAGATGTTTCCCCAATTCATCATTGCATAATATTCCATTGTGTGAGTGTATCATGGTTTGTTTATCCATTCATCCACTGAGAGGCACCTAGGTCAATTCCATGTTTTTGCTATTGTGGACAGGTAGACAGTGCTGCAAAGAACATTAGTCTATATGTATTTGTGTGGCAATATATCCTATTTGCCTGGGTATATTCCAAAAAAGAAGATTGCTGAATCATATGGTATTCTTATTTCTAGCTTTTAAAAAATGTGTCAAATCCATTTCAAAGTAGTTGTACCCTTTTGAATTTCCACTCCCACCAACAGCGCAGAAGAGTTGCAGTTTGTCCACAACCTCCCTAATACTTATTATCTTGTGTTTTTTTGGGTTAATGCCAGTTGATTTATATTTCTCTAATGGCTAATGATTGTGTTTCTTTAGATATCTGTGAGACTCCTGAATGTCTTGTTTGATGAAGTATACAGCTACCTCTTTTAGATAGTCTACATATGGTTTATTTCACTCAGAATAATGTTTTCAACATTTATCCATGTGGTAGCATGTATCAGGACTTCATTTCTTTTTAGGGCTCATGCTACTCTTTCTGGACAGGTTTCTCAGTCAGGTTAGTCTGAACCCTGGCCAGGCCTAGGGAAAGAAATTTGGGTCCTCCCTGGTGAGCAGTTGTCACCTGATCAGTTATGTCCCATGTCTCTACCTGTTGGGCTCCTACCTATACCTCAACCTCACCTGAGATGCTCTCTTAATAAAGTTTCCTTAACTTGCTGATCAGAATGCATCTTTGTTCACAGAGTGTATTTAACTGTCACACTACTTGTGTGACCATTCTCCGTAGAATTCACAAGTAAGGAATGCTTGATTCCTCTGACACAGTCTCCTCCAGACACAGCCCAGAATGTGTTTGCTTTGTTGTCTGCTGTCTAGTGGGTTCCAACTCCCAGAGACCCTGTAGAACAGAGTCAAACTGCCAGATGGGGTTTCTGAGGTTGAAATGGAGCTGCTGGTGGGTTCCAGCCACTGGGCTACCAGGGACTTCTTTTCCCAGCTTGTAGTAGGTAGTTAATAAATGTTTTGTCTGAGATGGCACAGCAGACAGGGAAGCGGAGGAGCTAACCACAAGCCAGAAGTGCCCGAGATGAACATTTTCCAAATCCCTTTGTGGGGTCACAGACACTACTGACTTTTGCTTTTGACTGTCTCATATGTCTTCATTCTTCTCTCATTAGGCCTTCCTATTTCTTCCCCCAGATAATCCGAACCAAATTCACTGCTGTCAAGTGAATTCTTACCCACAGTGACCCTACAGTACAGAGCAAAACTGCCCCATGGAGTTTCCAAGGAGTGCCTGGTGGATTAAACTGCTGACCTTTCAGTTAGGAGCTGTAGTACTTAACCACTACTCCACCAGGGCTTCCCTCCCCCAATACCACCTGGTAAAATGCTTCCTCCGAGGACCAGCTTCTAGATCAGTGGG
Organism: Heterohyrax brucei; assembly: GCA_028571685.1. NCBI lineage: Eukaryota > Metazoa > Chordata > Mammalia > Hyracoidea > Procaviidae > Heterohyrax > Heterohyrax brucei. The sequence goes on along the minus strand of CM053144.1, from coordinate 49,506,900 downwards.
ATCCGAGCTCCAAAATGACTTCATGCCTTCAATCCATGTGCTCACTCTGAGGCTAATTTCACTGGCAGTTAGAGATCATCTGATTGGGATGATTCAGTGGGAGTGACATTGGTTTAAGGTGTAGTTTAAGTAACACTGTTTACATTTCTAAAAAGATTATATTCCCAATAAATATACAGTTTTGGTGTGGTTAGGGGTAAGGTCTTCCGGAGAAAAAGTGAAGATCATTCCAGAAACACCAGGCCCTTTGGACTCAGTGACTGACTGGTGCATCCATTTGGACCCACAGCGGAAAGAAGCAGCTAGCCTGTGACCTGTCTGCATCCCTCCTTTAGGTGTGTTCCATTGGATATGGGCACCACCCAGTGTGAAGGTCCTTGGGGTTTGACCCCGGCATTGCCCTTGCTGCTGTTGTGAAACCTTGACAGTGTGATTCATGCTCAGGTGAGCTTCACAGGAGGCTGTCTTTTCCACGACAAGCCCAATGTTTCCGGGAGCTGAGGGCAAGCATATAGATTCTCAAGGACTCAGTTTACAGTTTGTGTAAACGAGAGATTCTATCTCCCTATCTTGTGTTTGGTGAACACACACACACGCACGCACACACACACATGCATACACTCACACTCACTCACACACTCACACAGAGCCCTGGTGCCATAGTGGGTAGTGGTTAAGAGCTGGCTTGGCTGCTAACCAAAAGCTCGGCAGTTCAAATCCGTACTCCTTGGAAACTCCGTAGTTTCTACTGTGTTCCATTGGGTAGGTATGAGTTGCAATCCGCTGGATAGTAAAGACTCGCCTGTCTCTCTGCCTAGCGCGCGCGCGCGCGCACACACACACACACACACACACACACACACACACACACACACACACACACACACACACAAGCCCCTATACATATCATTAATCTATACATTGAGGATATTCTCAGCACTGCCTTTATTGCTCATCAGAACCCTACAACCCAACAGAAGGAAGGAGGGATGGAGGAAAGCAGGAATTTGCCCTGGAGGGGTCAGATAGCTTTTGGGGCTTGCCACATCCGGTTTGAGAATTAGTACGGACAAAGCAGCTCTGCCCCGTTATCCCTTCTGCTCGTAAACGTTGTTTTTCTGTTCGTTTGCAAGTCAGCCTTCTGAATTCTCTTCAGGCCAGCGTAGGGTGACGGTGACCCTTAGTCGTCTTGGCAATCTAAGCAAATCTAGAGGCGGAGGAGAAAAATGAGGGCGCCGGCGAAAACGCTCGGGCAGTCGAAAAAGCGCGCGCAGCCCGAAAAGCGCGCGCAGCCGAGAAGTAGCCCAAGCCCCACGTCAAGCTCTGATGGTGAGTACTTTTTTTTTTCCTGAACTTAACCGTGGTGACAAAAGTCCCGGAGCAAGGCGAGAGCTGAGGGAGGACGACGAGTTTGTGGACACAGCAGAGGGGCTGGAAGCCGGCGGGGAGAGGACGTTCTACTGCTTTGGACCTGGGAGGGTTGGTGGGGGAAGGGCAGCCCGCCTGGGTCCCTCACCCAAACCTGGAACCTAAACGTTCAAAGAAAGGGGTACTTGGCTGTGTATCTGGTTGCAACTGGAACAAGTCTTATTACAACGAAAGTATTGAAAGTGTGATGAGGGGGCAGCTCAGTGAGTTTGCTGAAGCGGCCACCGCTAGGCAGTCCTTGAGAAAGATCGTCATGATGGAGAACAGGGCTGGTGACCAACTGTCAGGGTGGCTGGGTTCCATCTCCCTCCTGGCCCCCCACCATGCTGTGATATCTAGCAATCCAAGCAGTCTGGGAAATAATTTTTCTCGTCTGTCAAATTAGCGTTGGACCCTCAGTCCCTGCTGTACTAAATAAATCATGATGGTCAAGTTCAATCAGCAATGCACGCAGATGTAAAAATCTAAGGCATTGTTTGAAGTTTGACTTCCATCCACGGATAGTGTAGAGCCCAGCGTGGTGAGGGAGTGGTCGGGAATGGGGGTAGAGCTCAGCCTTAGTAAAGCCTGTGGTGGGCTTTCCTGTGTGTCTGGCGTGGTACTGGGCTTTGTAGGGAGAGCAGGGATGAAATGGACACATTTCTTATTGAGGGGGGTGTTTCATTGGTTCGGGGATTATAAAATGGGGTGTAAGGCAAAGCTCAGCTGAGACCATCAGGGAGGTTGTCACCATGGTCTGGCAAGTGGTTTTAAATGTTGCTGGTAGGGGAATCACTCCAGAGCTTTCAGACAGTAGCACCAAGGGATTGTCATTCAGTAGATTTTGGGTGTGGCCTGGAAGTAAAGATACTAAAAGTCAGCTGGTGGTTTTCCTAAATAGCTGCACTTGAGGACCACTAGCTAGATGTTCCAAAGATCAAGAGAGGTGTGTGTGGGGATAAGACTAAGCTTTCAGAAACACACTACTGGTATTATTACTATAAGTCACAAACTTTAAAATTGCTCCTTTAAAGTGTCCAGTTCAGTGGTTTGTAGTATACTCACTAGGCAGCGCCATCATCACCACTGTCCAATGAGAATGATCTTTAAGGATATAGACAGGTCTGAGGATGGGTCAGGAGGCAGAGGTAAGACAGCTTCAGCAGTGGTGTCTTGGTGAACAGAATAAGATTGGAGGAGTCCCTTTTTTTTTTTAATTAAGATTGAATGAAAATGTACATTCCCATATAAATTTGCATGCCCACCTGTGTGCAGCTCCCATGGCTCTCTCTGCCTGGTGACAGCACACTCTTTCTCTCTGCTCCATACATGTCTTATCCTCCCAACAATCTGCTATACCCTCATCTTCACCCACTCCCCTTCCTCCAGTAAGAGATCAGCAGGATTGTATCCTATAGATGCATTGAACCATAAAGTGCGCACATGATATGGTCAGTCTGTGTTGCCAAGTCCAATCCATTCCTGTCTGAGAGTTGACCTCCGTTATGATTTATGGACAGGAGCAGCATCAGGGCCAGGGGCCATGCTCCCAGGGGAACCCCGAAGCCCCTGGATCATCAATTGTGGTCTTTTAATGGAGATCTCAGGGTGCACCCCTTTTTATTCTTGTGTTGCCAGTGTGACTCAACTTTGTGAGCTCCATCACAGCTATCACTGGTGGTGGCCAGGCACATCCAGTTTTTCCAGTCACAAGTCGATGTAGCCACCCATTCACATAGGTCTCTCTGTCTTCTGGGTTCTCTTTCCCCCATGTCATTTTGGTCTTTGGTGATCCTCTGTTCCTGCTGAGTTGGGACCATTTGCTGTACCCTCAGATGGCAGTTTGATAGCTTTTAAGACTCCGGCTGCCACTGACCAATGTGGGATGCAGAGGGCTCTCTTAGCAAAACGCTACTTGTGCCAATGGGCCTCAATTTCCGGAGTGGTTCCTTTTGACAGCAGAGTAGGGGAGACGAGAAATGAGAAATGAGGCATATGATGCCAGGGAATAGGTTGGTGCTGCCGTGGGAGGCTTTCCATGGCAGAACAGAGGCACTGTGTGTGGACTTCAGCAGATGGGAGCTGTAGATGACTCTGGAGTGCTGAGGTTTTATCTGGTGCAGGCAGGGTGTTTAGGAGCCTGGGTAGTATCTCTTCCAGACTGAAAAGAGACGAAAGCCTGGCCTTGGTTGGTGGCAGAGGGATTGGGAAAGTGGTGAAGGAGCTGCCTTTGAGTATGTGAGAGGCAGGAGAAAGGAGGAATCAGAAGGGACCCAGGACGATGATGGTGAGGGTGATGGTGATGGTGAGGGTGATGGTGAGGGTGATGGTGATGGTGATGGTGAGGGTGATGGTGAGGGTGATGGTGAGGGTGATGGTGATGGTGAGCAACGGAGGGGAGCGGGGGGACTGGTGTTGTTTGAAAGGTGCAGGGTTCGCTTGTAGACCAGCTGGGATTGAGGGATTTGGGCGTTGGAGACACAGGTATCCCTAAGGCGGGTCAGAAATGAAAATCTACAGGCATGTGGTGTTGGTGTGGACCAAGAGGAATTATCTCATTGGTCCCGTGATCACCCAGAGGCTGAATAGGGAGTCTGGAACAGGAAGTACACAACAGGAAGCAAGTACAGCACAAGGTGTGGCCAGAAGCAACAAGCCTGCCAAGATGTGAGTCATTGAGAGGAGGAGGGTATTATAGCAGTTTCTCCAGTCAAATGGAGAGTTGTGGGGCCATGGCTTCTAGGGACCCTGAAGTCTGTCAGACCAAGTCTGTTTTTTTTTTTTTTTAAATAGAGTTCAAGTTTGTTCTGCAGCCCACATTTCTCCTGCTCCGGGTGAAACTCTTTTAGGTTCCCTGTGAGGGGAGTCATTGGTGGTAACCTGGTATCATCTAGTTCTTCCGATCTAGTGTTGGTGTAGTCTCTGGTGTATGCCGTCCTTTCTGTTTCTTGGGCTCATGGTTTTCTTATGTCTTTGATGTTCATTCTGTTTTGCTTCAGGTGGCTGAGACCCATGAATGCTTCTTAGATGGCCACTCACTTAAAAAGACACTACTCATTGTTTGGGATCTTAAAAGCTAACAAGCTGTCATCTAAGAAGCGTCAGTTGGTCCCAGTACAACAGAGGTTGACAGTAGACATCAAGGACAGGAAGAAAATATGAACCCACCAGGTGGAAGGGGTCATATGAGACAGACTCTACTTCAGCACGGGACCTGAAGAACTAGGTGGTACCCAGCTACTGTTAAAGACTGCCCAGAGGGGATGCATGAAAATGTTATGTATGTCACTTGGGTGAGTGGCATCTGGGGTCTTAAAAGCTAACAAGCTGCCATCTAAGTAGCACCATTGGTCCCAATCCACCAGGACCGAGCTAAATGGAGGACATTAAGGACAGGGGGAAAATACGAGCCTAGCTGAGAGAAGGTGCCATATAACCTAAAGACTACTTTAAAACAGGACCAGAAGAGTCAGATGGTGCCCGACCACCAATGACTGCTAGGATAGGGTGCACAGTATAGAGACCCTGACGTAGCAGGAGAATCATAAGCATTCAGATCTAAAACTCTACCAAATGACCACAACTGATGGTCCTTCAGTCTGAGAGCTCCCTGGGAGCTTGGCTCCCAGGATCTCTGACCCCAGACTGCATCCACTACCAACACCAGCTCCCCAGACAAAGACTGAACTGGGCTATATAAGACATGCAGTGATCCTGGCACCAAACAAACTTTTAGACTTAAATAGATAAACCAGGGGCTATCCAAGAAGCTCATTGCTGATAGCCAGAAAATAGGGTGAGGGGGAGACAGGTCTTGATCAAATGGGCATGATAACTTCTGGATGATAAGGGGGAGGGTGCTGTCATGGGAGGTGGGGAAGGGAGGGGAGAGCGCTTCGAGTAAAACAGTGGTGTTTTAGTCAGCTAGGGCTGCTCTAACAGAAACACCACAAAGTGGATGGCTTTAACAAAGGAAGATTTATTCTTACACAGTCCGGTAGGCTACAAGTCTGTATGCTGGGTGTCCGCTCCAGGGGAAGGCTTTCCGCCTTGTCGGCTCTGGAGGAAAGTCCTTGAGTTGCATCAATTTTTGGTCAGGGAGCATCTTGGCGCAGGAACCTCAGGTCTGAAGGATGTGCTCTTCTCCCGGTGCTGCTTGACTGAGGGTGTGAGGGTCCCAATTCTCAGCTTGCTTCCTTTTCTTTTGTCTCTTGCAGGATGAAAGGATAAAGGGTGGGGCAAACCATACTCTAGGGAAACTCCCATTACAGTGGAGCAGGGAGGTGAGTTTATGAAGGGAATTACAGTCCCACCCTAATCCTTTAACATACAGCACAGGAAAATCACAAAATGGAGCACAGTCACAAGATACTGGGAATCATGGCCCAGCCACATGGCTACACATATTTTTTGGGGGGACAGAACTCAATCCATGACAAGTGGTGTGAGCTCTAGATGTTATATGGCAGAGCTATGTGGATTGTATCCTTGTACTTAAATCACAATGACATTTATTTAGTTATTTTTTAAAAAGACTCCAGTCACCAAAGTGGGATGGAGAACATTTCTTTAACCAAGTTTGTCATGCCAACTCACCGAGATGTTCCTTAAAAACATGGTTCCCAGAATCCTATCCTGCTCCTCTGTCCTTTGAAGTGTTTGGTTGTGTTTAGAAAACTTCTCATCTTTGTTTTGATCCAGTTGCGCAGACCTACCTGTCCCCTACTGTGGGTTGTCTTTCCCTTCACCTAAAATGATTCTTTTTTCTTATCAAATTATTGAATACTCGTCTTTCTCCCCATCCTTGTAGCCGTCGAAGATTGTTTTGTTCTGTGTTTAAATCTTTTATTGAGTTCTTATACTAGTTGTCTCCTACAATATTTGTCATTTTATGACTAATTTCACTCAGCAGAATGCCTTCTAGATTCTTCCAGGTATGTTTCTGAAAATCACTGTATAATATTCCAGTGTGTGAGTATACCATAGTTTGTTTACTCACTCACCCACTGATGTGCACCTAGGTTGGTTTGATCCTTCTGCTGTTGTGGACAGTGCTGTGATCAACATTGGTATGCACATAGCTATTTGTGTGGCAGCTCTTATCTGCCCAGGACATATTCCAAGAAGTGGAATTGCGGGACTGTACGGTGTTTCCATTTCTAGCTTTTTAAGAAAGTGCTGAATCAATTTCCAAAGCTGTACCATTTTACATTCCCACCAGCAGTGTGTAAGTGTTTCAGTCTCTTCAAAGCTTCTCCAACGTTTATTATTTTTTGCTTTTTTTGATTAATACTGTCCTTGTTGGGGTGAGATGGTATCTCATTGGAGTTCTGACTTGCATTTCTCTAATGGCTAATCACCATGACCATTTCTTCATGTACTTGTTAGCTGCCTAAATGTCTTCTCTGATGAAGTGCCGGTTCATATCCTTGGCCTATTTTTTTTATTGTTTTTATTTTTGTTTTTTGTTGTTGAGGTTTTGCAGTATCTTTGAGATCTTAGTGATTAGACGCTGATCAGATTTGTCCTATCCAAACATTTTTTTCCCTTTCTGTAGATTGTCTTTTTACTCTTTTAGTAATGTTTTTAGAGTGGAAACCCTGGTGGTGTAGTGGTTAAGTGCTACGTCTGCTAATCATGAAGGTTGTCAGTTCGAATCCACCAGTCGCTCCTTAAGAATCTCTATGAAGCAGTTCTACTCTATCCTATAGGGTCACTATGAATCGGAATCGACTCAACAGCAGTGGGTTTAGGTGAGCAGCCTGGTGGCACAGTGGTGAAGTGTGACAGCCGCTAACCGAAAAAAGTCGTGGCAGTTCAAACTTGTTAGGCGCTCTTGGAAACTCTATGGGGCAATTCTGCTGTGTCCTAGAGGATGGCTATCAGTTGGAATAAGCTTGAACAGCAGTGGGTTTCCTTCAGTTTTGGTTTTAGGTGAGCATGAGTGTTAGATTTTTAGGACTTACAAGTTATCTATTTTTTCTTCAGGTATTTGTCCATTGTTAGTAATGTTTGTGTTCTGTTTATGCCATGTGTTCGGGCTCCCAGCATTGTCCCTATATTTTCTTCCATGATCTTTATGATTTTATATTTAGGTCTTTGCTCCATTTGGAGTTATTTTTTTCGTGCGTGGGGAGACATATGGGTCTGCTTTACTTGTTCTGCAAGTGGATATTCACTTATGCCAACAGTATTTGTTACAGAAACTGTGTTCTCCCTGATTTACGGAACTTGGGCCTTTGTCAAGTATCAGCTGCTTATAGGTGGATGATTTTATGTGTGGATTCTCAATTCTGTTTCATGGCTCAGTATATCAGTTACACCAGTGTTACATGATTGGGGTCTGTGCCCTGGAGCAGTCGAGGCACTAAAACATACTCCAAGTTACAAAGATGAAGAAGGTTTATTGGGAGGTGTGATACCACTGGAGACTCGGCAGCAACGCAGGCTGTTCTCTGAGGAGTCTGAAAAGACAATTTTCAAATCAGAGTTTATATATCATTTCAACAAGAAATACTTCATGTTTGTAAGCATGTAGCCCACAGATAACTGTATACATCACAAAATAGTCACAAGAAACCCTATTAAACTACAGATGTGTATGTCAGACACTTGGACTCTAATCTGCATGTTTGTCACGGGCAAAGACAAAACTTACACAGAATTCGTCAGCTAGTGAAACTAGCCTGCCAAGTTCACTCTGAGATAAGGAGCAAGAGAGAAAGTTGTGGATACACAAAATGCCAGGCAGCTTTCTTAGTTGCTGTTTTCCAGACTGAAGGCCATTTCTTAGGAGAGCAAGGAAGAGAAGGGACACCAAGGTCACAGGAACTGAGGAGGCTTTGCACCCCTTCTGAAAGAGGCCACTGCAGAGGCCAGAGTAACTGGTGCAGTAAAAAATGCTTAACAGATTAGAGTATCATCACGGTGTTAGTTATGTGAAGCTCTCAATTACACATTTTGAAAAGGGAAAATGTGTTGCAAGGTATTAGTTACACTAAATTTTTTTTTTTTAGTACCAAGCTGTTTTGACTACTAAGATGGTAAGGAAGCTCACTATCACATCTTTCTCCTGCTCAACTGCTGGTGGATTCCAACCACTGCCCTCCTGGTTATCAGCCAAGCTCTCAACCACTGCTCCATGGGGCTCCTGATAGCAGAAGGAGAAAGCAGTGCTTCCTGGAAGTGCCCGCTGAAGGGAGGACTGAAGAAGTTCTGAGTGATCTGAGCACACGCAGCTGGAGGGAGGAATGGAAATAATGGCGATCTGCAATCCTGTGTCTGGGCACTTTTTGGTGGGGCGGGGGCGGGGCGGCACAGTCTCCTCAGCTTCCATTGGGTACCACGAGTGTAGCTCCGCCCCATGGGCTCAGGATTGGTTGAAAGTAGCTGTTACTAGAATACGCAATTCGCGGGAGTTCAAATAAGTGAGGCTCTCGGTCTCGCCTGTGAGCCTTGGCAGCGGAAATTATGGCAATATCAGTGTACAGTGCCTTGGTCGTCCTGTCCGCAGCTGCCCTTCTGGCACGTCTGGGCGCTGCTGCTGGTGAGCGAGATTCCTTGCGGTCCTCGGCCAAGCTTCGGGAGGGTTTAGGTGGGCGTTCCGGGAGCGTCTACACTATCCAGCGGTCTCCGGTGGGGTGTCTGCGGCGAAGCTGCGCTGCAATGGCCGCTTGTCGTCCCACCGCGCCTGGCTTTTCCAAATCTTCTCGGTGCTCTCTGAGGTCTTGCATCACTTCCCCTCGCATTCATCTTTCTCTCCTACTCCCGACTGGCTTCTCCTGCTCCGTCTTCGTGATCTCTTGGCCTTCCTGCCGGCTAGCTTTTCAGACAGCCCAGCATCGCTAGAGGCTCCGGGATTCGGGCTGCCTTTCCGATTGCCACTTTGAATGACTGTCTGAGGCTCAGGAGACGACCTTTCTACCCTGTGTGAGGAGTTACTGTCAGGCCTCAGGTGTACCCCACACCCACCACTACCGTGGCTCCCCGACTCCACCCCCTGTGGCACGGCTTCCTGGTTAGATGAGCTTAAGAACAGCGTGCAGCTTCTGGTCCATAGATCCTTCTCCAGTTCTTGGTAACAGCCCCAATCTCCCTTCCCCACCCCCTCCGCACTCCCTACCCTCTACCCTCTACCTTCTACCCCCGTCCCAACCCCTAACCTCATCCAACACTGCCGCCGTCCCCCTCCCCCCTCTCCCCCGCCCCCCCCCCCCCCCCCCGCTTCTCCTGTTCCCTCCACTACAGGGCTTTGGTCAGTCGAGTGCAGCTCTTCCCAAACTTCATCCTTTATGGCCTCCTGTTTTCACCCCTAAAATGCTGGACTCCCTTCCTACCTGGTCTCCCTGTACCTCTCCCCCGACCCCAGGACTTGGCCACCTGTTTAGGCACTTACCAAGTTCACATCTCTGACAAACACCCTCCCCTCCAGCCCTTGTCTTCCCGGATCCCCCAGTGATCAACTGTAACCCCAGTTTATCCCTGCTGTATGCCCCCCTCCCCCAGTCCTGGGCCTTCACCACCTTCTCCCTGTTCCTCTTAGCCTCCTATCTGCCCCTGTCCCCCAGACCCCACACTGCTTGTGATTCAAGCCCCAAGTTCCTTGTCCTTCACCCCCATCCCACTCTTTGCTTCATGATCCCAGTTGGCTCTTTCTGCCTTGCACCACGGACCACTGCCTTAAATCCTTCTTTTTCCACTTAGCTGGCTCTGGCCTTCCCCATAGTGAGTCTTCTCCCAGTACTGCCCTTTCTCCTGTGATGGTTTTCTAACCCTAATCCTCCTGTAGGTGTGACTGATCCTCTACCTCCCTTTAGGATGCACCCCATAACACTCCCATCTTTAGGGAGTCAGGACCACAGAAGTGTCTATTAAACATGATGGGCAGTTATTTCTTGGAAAAGTTTCATCTGTGGCTTCCTCCTCCCCCAGGAGTGCACCGTCTTCATTATGATATCAAGCTGTTCTCCAAGGATGGATCTGTGAAAAGGAGCTTCCTGGCTGAGGGATATTTAGATGGAAAGCTCTGTCTGCACTATGATAGTGAAGAAGACAAGGCGGAGCCCCTGAGGCTGTGTGCAGAAACCTACCTGGGAGCTGTGATGGACATGGAGACCGGGAACTTGAAAAGTGTGGGAATGGACCTCAGAGCGACTCTGTCACATGTCCTGGAGCTGCAGCATTACAAAGGAGGTGAGAGCGGAGAGGAGGCAGTGGAGTGTGAGGACGCTTCTTCAGGGGTTTAAGACAGAGAGGTGGAGACCTGCCTTTTTTCTCTGGATTTAATTGGGATGTGGGTGACAGGGATAGGGGGTATCTGTGGAGTTCACCAAAGATAGGACTTTTAGGAAAATATTGAAGGGGTGGAGGGAGGAGCCCTCTGGTTTGGAGTTTATCAGCTTGGTTGGGGGGAGGTGGAGGGATCCAAGGATGGAAAAGTCACTGCTGGGTGGGGGCAGGTGTGCATTCCCTCCAGGAGACCATGGGTTGTGAGTTCGAGAAAGACACTGGACCCAGGGGCTTCTGGGATTTCTGCTACGATGGGGTGCCCTTTCTCTCCTATCACCCGGAGACCCAGAGATGGACAGGGTCCCAGTCCTCAGCCCAGAACTTGGCATCGGAAATCAAGAAGACTTGGGACATAGATGAGGATAAACACAAGGATTACAGTCACCGTGTACAAGGAGATATTTGTGGCCAACTGCGGAGTTACCTGGCCTCTGGGAGTGTCTTCGTGAAGAGGACAGGTACTGACCTTGGGGAAGGGCCTTCATTTTCCCTGTCCCCTGGAGCCCCTCAGTCTGCATTACCTGAGGTAAACCCTCTGTCCTGTGGTATCTGTGTGTGTCTTGTTGGTACACTGTATTCTGAGTTGCCTGTCCTATTAAAGCTACTAAGTAAGGACGTACATGTGGGTGGGGAATGATCTGTCCCATGTCAACATTCAGGAAAGCAGGGGTTGGGGGGTGAGGTCGGGGGCCCTTAGAAAGCTGAATTAGGCAGGAGAGAACACCCTGTGTCCATCTAGGCCTCAGAGCTGTGGACCCAGGTCCCGTCTGTCTCCCAGCCTGCCTCAGCCTGCAGAGGTCCCACTTAACCCCCATGACCCAGAGGCCCCCTCGCCGCCTCCCCTGCCCAGCATCAACATGTAGATGCAGACTGAGGTTGTCACTGAAGACCCCTCCTCCTACCAGTCTAAGGAGTTGGTGTCTCATCATCCTAAACAGACTTGTGAGCAGCATGGAGGCGAGAGCTGAGCAGGAAACGTGGAGAGGACCAGTCCTGTTCTGTGTCCCTGAGACTTGTAGGCAGGTCTTGTCCATGTGTCTCACTGGTTCTGCTGTCTCTTCTCGCAGTGTCCCCAGCAGTGACTGTAACCAGTAGCGAGGCTAAGGAGGACAACATTACCCTGACATGCAGGGCTACTGGCTTCTATCCCTGGAAGATTTTACTGGCCTGGCTTCGGGATGGGAAACCCTTGAGCATGGACTCCCAGGACCATGGGTGTATCCTGCCTGATGGCAATGGGACCTATGAGACCTGGGTGTCCACAAGGCTTCCTAAAGGAGAGAAGCGGAGGTACAGCTGCCATGTGGAACACAGCGGACAGAACAGCACCCATCCTCTGAGCCATGGTGAGCATGGGTGGTCCTGGAGGGGGCCTCAATCCTGTTAGTCAGGGGAGGGGAAAGGCTAGAAGGCCTGTGGGTTTTGGGGGCCCAGTGGATAATAAGTTTCTTTTTCAGGAGTGACCTTGGTACAAGGGGTATCATGGTCCAGCATTCTTTGTATTTGTCTTGGTGCTGCTGTTGTTATTGCTGCTGCTCTTGGCCTTTGGTGCTGCAATAAAGAGAAACCATCAGACGTGGAAAGCCCAGGTGAGACAACTGTGCCATGTGCGCGGGGATGGGAGGGGCTCTGCCCAGAACTGGTGTTGCCTGTCTCTGAACATGTAGAAATGGCACACCTTCTCCTTCTCACTGGAGGGTAACAGGAGGCAGAATTTGGGGTGTTTGGGAGGGAAAGTGGGAGCCTCACCCATCAATGCCTGCTTGTCATGCCTGTAGCTAGGAACAGGTCAGAATCCTTGAATGTCCAACCTCTGCTTCTTGCTAACTAGATGAGGGATATGGAGACAGGGGACCCCTGTGCTCTTGCTTTTCTCTGTCCATCTCTCAGGCTGCCAGGGCTGGTCCATGTGGGATGGGAGGGGAATCCTGGGCTGACTGACTAGGCCCTAGATGATTGTGGAGTCAGAGGGAACAGATAGTGCACGAGTTTATGATCTGGAGGGGTGGGGGTGGTTATCCCTCACAGAAATATGGCTGAGATGTGATGTCTGTAGTCCCTGCCTGCCTTACTCCCCCAGGAATCTATAGTCCTGGTTGGGAAACCAAGAAAAAGACCCGTGAGTGAAACCGGGGTCACTGTCTGACCTGTGAGCCTCCTGCCAGAAGCCCCCTGGACAGCCCTCTCTTAGAACAGACAGATGGGCCCTGAGCACAGGTGGGCATCTCGTGTGCGGGTCCCCAGATCCCTCCTACAGACCTCTGTCCTGGCTTTGATCTCTTTTAGCCAACTCCTGGCCTGTCAGTGCTCTTTTCAGGTCCCCATCACATGTGGTCATGTCACTGGCACATGCTTGTGGATGACATAGAGAGGACATGAGCAGAAGTCCCCTGCTATTTGTGAAGAGGTCCCAGCCCATCCTCAGGGGAGCTGTGGTCCCTGCTTTTGTCTTTCTCAGTTTCCTGTCCATCCTTCCAGAGGGAAAGTCCCCAGGGGCTGTTTACTGGGGCATTTCGTCATTCCTTTGTGGCCTCCTCTTGTTCACACAGAGTCAATTTCTCTCTGTCATGTTGGTCACTGTCCTATAATGTCCAAAATGCTTTTCCCGATAACCAGATTACTTGAGGAGAGGGAAACTCAGAAAGTTATGTGTTTCAAAGAAGAGTAGATGTCATTCATGAAGCTGTGAGGGGGGAGGCATCCCGAAGACTTGATCTTTCTGTCCCTTCCACCTTTTTCTGGTGACAAATGGGGGTACGGTAGCATTGATGTCTCCTTAAACCTAAATTTACTCAGTTTGCCCCTCATGCCTGGACTACCTAGGACAGTGAGTCCCTGGCTGCCTGTTAAGAGATCCCTCCACTTTACAACCCAAGTGGGGCAAGAGTAGGCTAGTTGTTGCTGCTGCTCTCACCTGCAGTCTGGTTCCCTATGGGGCAGAGACTGTTGCCTCCGTTTTAATAGGGCATTTGTAGGGAAAAGGGCATGACAGGCATGGGTTTATTTGTCAAAATCCCTCCTTTAAATTTTGGTGTCCAGTGATAATACTTATGAACTCACAGGATAATCTTAATATGATTTCCTACAGTACTGAACTTCAGCACATGTGAATTGGAGCAGGAATTCACAGGAGGAGATCCCTGTCTAGGAGGTTTCCCTGAGGGAGGTGGTGGCTCGTGTCAGTGGGACCCCAGAGTGCAGAGAGTGGGCAGGAATAGGCTCAGGCTGAGGGTTCTTAGGAAGATCCCCCTTCCTCATTGAGAAGGAGGTGCCTGGTGGACAGCGACGTGGTCAGATCGTTGTGAGGAATACGGCTGGGAAGAACAAAGAACTGCCTACCTCGGCTGAGCAACTGACTTGGGGAGCTGCTGCATTTCCTGTGACTGAGTGGGATGGTTACCAGTCAGGAAGTCCTGAGAGCAGCTTGAGTGCTTTGTGGGGTCAAAGGGTCAGGGGAAACCTCTGGGCCAGGGCAGATGCAGACCCTGTGGCAGTCATGTTTTCCTAGATAGGCTGCTCGTCATCCTGAACTTTACAGCTAGGAGCTGCTGGCTAGGGGTGGCAGGGGCAGGGGTGCGAGGTGGTGAGGTGCAGGTGGAGGTCACTGCCTGTACCTGTGTGGGCAGGTGGAGCAGGGCCAGCACTGCTGAGTGTGAGGTTTTCAGGTGAGGAGGGTGGGGCAGTTAATGGAGAAAAGGAGCTGTGCCGTGCCACCAGGCACCGAAGAACAAGGAGTTGGGGCTTTTGGGAGTTATGTCACACACACTTTTGGGGGATAGGTTGGAGTAGACATGGGGACTAGTTTTGGATCTTATCCTTGTGTCCTGTCGTCATTTCCCTCCCCATGCGACAAGCAGAGACAGGTGACAGTGTTGCTGGAGTCACAGTAGGAGACTGGCAATGGTTGGGAAAAGAGATGATTGGAAGGAGAAAATGGGAGTGTCACTCTCCCTGAAGAGAAGACAGAATCTATTTTAGGTGAAACTGAGCATCTCTGAGGGATTAGAAATCAAATTTGCAACAGCTGTACTCTCACTGCTGTCTCTCTTTTTTAATTCATTTAATTTTTGATGACAATATACACAAAAAGACCCACCCACATTCCCTTGATTCTAGATTAATGATCAATGACGTTGATACTTACTTCACATTGTGTTGACATTCCTGCTATTTCTTTTGTGTATATAATATATATATACATATACATTTATGTGTATAAATTTTTAAGGAATAGTGCTTGGCTCGAACCAGTTAATCAGTGAATATTAGTTATATTACTTTAGTGACTTAATTTCTCTAGGTCTGAAGTTTTTGGATGTTAAATCCCGTAAACCTATTGCTGACTCCTCACACTGCTCTGCATTCCTGTGGGACAGCCTCCCGGGATTTTGTTTCTAGTCATTTGACTTCCATTTACTTAATCTGTCTGTCCATCAACCTTGTCATTTGTATTTTTAGTAGCTGTTGACCTTCTGGTCTTAAACAGGTAAATTTCTTTTTTTTTTTTTTAAAATATTTTATTGTGCTTTAAGTGAAAGTTTGCAATTCAAGTCAGTTTGTCATACAAAAACTTACACATGCGCATTGTTAGGTAACTCTAGTTGCTCTCTCCACACTGGGACAGCACGCTCCTCCTCTCCACCCTCTATTTCCTGTGTCCATTCAGCCAGCTCCTGTCCCTACCTGCCTTCTCATCTCGCCTCTGCACAGCTTTGTGCCTACTTAAGCCAAGAAGCACACTGTTTGCCAGTATCATTTTATGTCTTATAGTCCAGTCCAGTCTTTGTCTGAAGAGTTGGCCTTGGGAGTGGTTTCAGTTCTGGGCTAACAGAGAGTCCAGCGGCCATGTCTTCCAGGGGCACTGTAGTTTCTCTTAACATCAAGTCTGTGGTTTTTAGTGTGGTTCTGCACTTCCTTTTTCTCCTCCTATGTCAGGGACTTCCTGTTGTGTTCCCTGTCAGGGCAGTTGTTGGTGGCTGAGCACCATCTTGTTCTTCTGTAGCATACTGTTATAGTCTGTGTGTTATGTGACTCTTTCTGTCTCTTGGCTCATGTCTTCCTTATGTCTTTGTTGTTCTTCAGTCTCCTTTGCTGGAGATGGGCTGAGACCAATTTCTGCTTCTTGGAAGGCTGCTTGCTAGCTTTTAAGACACCACTCACCAAAGTGGGATGCTGAACAATTTCTTAATTAATTTCTTCGTGCTGGTTGATCTTGATGTCCCCTGAGACCATGGTCCCCAAACCCCTGCCCTTATTACTGTGACTCTCAAAGTGTTTGGTTGTGTATAGGTTTTGGTTTAGTCCAGGTTTGCTGACTTCTCTTCTACTGCTGTCTCTCCCTTCACCTAAAATAATTCTTGTCTGCTATCAAATTAGTGAATACTCCTCTGCCTACCTCCCCGTCATTGTAACCATTAAAGACTGTTTTCTTATGTGTTTAAACCCTTTCTTAAGTCTTTATAATAGTGGTCTCATACAATATTTGTCCTTTTGCAACTATTTCACTCAGCATAATGACTTTTAGACTCTTCCATGTTATGAGATGTTTCCCAGATTCATTATTGTTCTTTGTCACTGAACAGTATTCTACTGTGTGACTATACCATAGCTTATTTATCCATTCATTCATGAATGGGCACCTATTTTGATTCAGTCTCTTTGCTGTTGTGGACAGTGTTGTGATGAATATTGCTGTGCATGTGTCTATTTGTGTAGCAGCTCCTTTTTCTCTAGGACATATTCCAAGAAGTAGGATTGCTGGATTGTATGGTATTGTATTTCTAGCTTTTGAAGAAAGTGCCAAATTGAATTCCAAAGTGGTTGTACTATTTTATGTTCCCACTAGCAGTACATAAGTGTTCCAGTCTCTCCGTAGCCTCTCCAACATTTATTATTTTGTGTGTTTTGCATTAATGCCAGCCTTGTTGGGCGAGATAGATAGTATATCATTTTAGTTTGGATTTGAATTTCTCTAATGGCTAATGACGGGGAGCATTTCTTCATGTATCTGTTAGCCATCTGAATGTCTTCTTTGGTAAAGTGCCTGTTCACATCCTTTGCCTATTTTTAAATTGAGTTATTTGAGTTGTTGTTGAGGTTTTGCAGTATCTTGTAGATTTTAGAGGTTAGCTACTGATTGAGTTGGTTGTATTCTAACATTTTTTTTTGCATTCTGTAGGTTGCATTTTTACTTTTTTGGTGCAGTCTTTGAATGAGAATAAGCATCTGATTTTTAGGAGTTCCTAGTTATTTATTGTCTCTTCAAGTGTTTGTGCATTGTTAGTAATGTTTTGTATTCTGTTTATGCTGTGTGTTAGGGCTATCAGCATTGTACTTATGTAAGGTCTTTGATGCAGTTAGAGTTATTTTGTTGTTCATAGTGTGAGATATGGGTCTTGTTTGATTTTTTTGCAAATTGATATCCAGTTATGCCAACATGATGTGTTGCAGAGACTTTTTTCCCCCAGTTTACGGTAGACATTTGGCCTTTGTAGAGAGCTGCTCATAAGTGGAAGATTTTATGTCTGAATTCTCAATCCTTTTCCATTAGTCTGTATGTCTCTTGCTGTACCAACACCAGGCTGTTTTGACTATTGTTTTAGTGTCATAGCTTCTGAAGTCAGGTTGCGTGAGGCCTCCCACTTTGTTGTTTTTCTTCAGTAATGCTTTACTTAGCCAGGGCTACTTCCATTTCTATATGAAGCTGATGATTTATTTCTCCATCATTAAAAATATCATTGGAATTTGGATTAGAATTGCATTGCATCTGTAGATCACTTTGTGTAGAATAGACATTTTCAAAATGTTGAGCCTTCCTATCCAGAAGCAAGGGGAGTCTCTCCACTTACCTGAGTCTTTTTTGGTTTCTTACAGCGGTGCCATGTATTTTCTTTGTGTGGGTCTTGTAGGTCTCTGATTAGATTTATTTCCAAGTATTTTATCTTCTTAGGGGCTATTGTAAATGATATTGATTCAGTGATTTTCTTATTAATGTTCTCTTTGTTGGTGTGAAAGAATCCAACTGACTTTTGCATGTTTATCTTGTATCTTATTACTTTACTGAACTCTTTTACTAGTTCCAGCAGTCTTTTTGTGATTCTTTAGGGTTTTCTGTGAATAAGATCATATCATCTACAAATAGAGATAATTTTACTTCTTCCTTTCCAATTGCCAAAAACTAAAAACCAAACCTGCCACTGGGTCGATTCGGACTCACAGCACCCCTATAGATAGACAGAGTAAAACTGTGCCATAGAGTTTCCAAGGGGCACTGGTGGATTTGAACTGCTGACCTTTTGGTTAGCAGATGTAGCACTTAACCACTACACCACCAGGGTTTCCTCCTTTCCAATTTAGATGCCATTTATTTCTCTTTCTTGTCTGATTGTTCTGGCTAGAATCTGCAGCACAATGTGGAATAAAAGGACAAAGGTCTTCCTTGTAGTTCACTTTCTCAAGAGGAATGCTTTCAGACTGTCTCCATTTAGGATGATGTTAGTTATTGGTTTTTATAAATACCCTTTACTATATTGAGGAATTTCCCTTCTATTCCTATTTTGTTGAAAGTCTTTAGCATGAATAGGTGTTGGCCTTTGTCAAATACCTTTCCTGTTTCAGTTGATAATATCACATGGTTCTTGTCTTTTGTTGTATTTATGTGATTGATTACATTGATTGTTTTTCTAATGTTGAACCATCCCTGCATCCCTGGTATGAATTCCACTTGGTTGTGTTGAATTGTTTTGACTAGAATTTTGTTTAGGATTTTTGCATCTCAGTTCATGAGAAATAGTGGTGTAATTTTCCTTTTTTTTTTGTGGTGTCTTTACCTGGTGTTGGTAGCAGGGTTATGTTGGCTTCACAGAATGAGTCAGAGAGTATTCCATCCTTTTCTGTGTTCTGAAATTCCTTTAGTAATAGTGGTGTTAACTGTTCTCTGAAAGTTTGGTGTAATTCTGCAGTGAAGTCATTAGGGCAAGAGTTTTGTTATTGTTGTTGGAAGTTTTTAATTACCTTTTAAATGTGTTCTTTCATTATGGGTTTATTTAGTTGCTCTACCTCTGTTTGTGTTAGTTTTGGCAGAGAATGTATTTCTAGAAACTGGTCCATTTCCTCAAGATTTTCGAGTTTGTTAGAGTACATAGTATTCTGTTATGATTTTATAAATTTCCTTTGGGTCTGTTGTGTATCACCTATGTCATTTCTTATTAGGGTTATTTGCTTCCTTTCCTCTTTTCCTTCTGTCAGTTTGGCCAGTGGTTTGACTGTCTTGTTCCTTTCAAAGAACTAGCTTTTGGTCTTAGTAACTTTTTGATATTTTTTTCTATTGTCTGATTTATTTAGTTCTGCTCTGATTTTTAATTATTTGCTTTCTTCTGGTATCTGAATGATTCTTTTGCTACTTGTCTGAGTTGTAGGGTTAATGTTTTGATTTGGGCCTATCTTTTTGGATGTGTGCATTTTCTGAAGTAAACTGAGCTCTGAGCACTTACTGTTGCTGTTTTCCAGAGGTTCTGGTAAGATTTGTTTTCTTTGTCATTTGATTCTGCAAATTTTTTTGTTCTGTGTTTGATTTCTTCAGTTTCCATGCGTTTCTCTGATTTTTCTGTTTTTGATTCCTATTTTTATGGCTTAATGGTCTGAAAACATGCTTTGTAATATTTCGATGCTTTGGATTTGTTAAGGCTTCCTTCATGCTTAATATGTGGTCTCTTATGGAGAATGTTCTATGAGTGTTGGAAAAGAAAGTATACTTGGCTGCTGTTGGGTGGAGTGTTCTGTACGTGTCTATGGAGTCAAGTTCCTTGATTGTGGCATTTAGATCTTCCATGTCTTTACTGAACTTCTTTCTTTATATTCTGCCTTTCACCGAAAGTGGTGTGTTACAGTTTCCTACTCTTATTGTGGAGCTATCTGTTTCTCTTTTCAATGCTGTTAGATGTATTTAGGAACCTATCTTTGGGTGTACTTATGTATTTAGGAGCCCTGTCATCGGGTGCATACATATTTAATATGGTTATGTCTTGCTGGTGCATTGACCCTTTTAATCATCATATAGTGTCCTTATCTAGTGTGGTAGATTTTACTTTAAAGTCTGTTTTTTTTTTATTTTTATTTAACATAACTGAGTGAAAATGTACATTCACGTATAAATTTACCTGCCCACCTATATGCAGCTTCCACTGCTCTCCCTGTCCAGTGACTGCACACTATTCCTCTCTGCTCCATAGCTGTCTCATCCTCCCAACAGCCTTCTTTCCCCTCCTCTCCGTCCACTCCCCTTCTTCGAGCCAGAGGTCAGCAAGATGATATCCTATAGATGTATAAAACCATAAAGTGCTTCCAATATATAGTCACTCTGCATTGCCAAATCCAATCCATTCCTGTCCAAAGAGTGGACCTTTGTTATAATTTATGAGAAAGGGCAGCATCAGGGCCGGGGGCCATGCTCTCAGAGGAACCCCAAAACCACTGGACCATCAGTTGAGGTCTTTTAGTGGAGATCTCATGATGCACCCCTTTTTATTCTTGTGTTGCCAGTGAGACTCCTCTCTGTGAGCTCCATCGTGGCTATCACTGGTGGTGGCCAGGCACCATCCGGTTCTTCTGGTCCCAAGTCGATGTAGGCACCTGCTCTTGTGGGTCTCTCTGTCTTCTTGGTTGTCTTTACCGCATGTCATTTTGGTCCTCGGTGAGCATCCGTTCCTGCTGAGTTGGGACCATTAGTTGTGTCCTCGGATGGCAGCTTGGCAGCTTTTAAGACCCCAGACGCCACTCACCAATGTGGGGTGCAGAGAGCTCTCTTACCAAAACACTAGTTGTGCCAATTGGCCTGAAATTCGCCAAAGAGCATGGTCCCCTGCCCCCTGCCCTAGCTACTCTATCCTTGGAGAATTGAGCTAAGATGGAAGGAGTACTCAAGTTATGCTGAAGTCCACTTAATGTTGTTCTTGTTTCTAATGTGTGCTATCACCGCTTTCTCCCAACTAGATTTCTACTAACTATCTAAACTATACCCTCCCCCACTCACCCTCCCTCCCTCCCCTCCCTTGCAGCTGTCAAAGAGTCTTTTCTTCTATACACAAGTCTGTTTTTGAGATCTTATTGTAGAGGTCTCATACAGTAGTTGTCCCTTTGTCGCTGACTACTTTAACTCAACATAATGTCTTCCAGTTGAAACCAGATTAGGAGATGTTTCCTGGAATCATCGTTATTCTTTATCATTGCGTAGTGCTCCATTGAGTATATGTACCATAGTTTACCTATCCATTCTTCTATTGTTGGGCATCTGGGTTGATTCCATGTTTTTGTTATTGTGGACTGTGCTGCGGTAAACATTCTGGTGCATGTGTCCGTTGGTGTGAAAGGCCTTGATTCTGGAGGATATATTCCAAGTAGTGGAATTACTGGGTCAAATGGTATATCGATATCCATTTTTTTAAGGAAGCGCCAGATTGCTTTCCAAAGAGGCTGGACCATTTTGCAACCCCACCAACAGTGTAGGAGGGTTTCACTTTCTCCACAGCCTCTCCAGCATTTCTTGTTTTGTGTTTTCTGGATCATGGCCAACCTTGTTGGGGTGAGATGGTATCTCATTGTTGTCTTGATTTGAATTTCTTTAATAACTAAAGATCGTGAACATGTCCACATGTGTATTTTGGCTGCCTGGATCTCCTCTTTAGTGAAGTGTCTGTCCATCTCCTTTGCCCATCGCTTAATTGGATGGTTTATTTTCTTCTTATTGATATTTTGTAGTATCTTATAGATTATGGAGATCAGGCTTCGGTTTGACATAGAGTTGCCAAATATTTTTTCCCATTCTGTGGGTGTTCTTTTAATTCTATTAATAAAGTCTTTGGATGAGCAAAAGTGTTTGATTCTTAGTAGTTCCCATTTATCTATTTTCTCTTCTGTTGATTGAGGTTTCTTTGACAGATTTTGGAGTCTGTCCTCGTTGTGTATTAAAACTTCCATTGTTGTTCCTACCTTTTCTTGGATGAGCTTTATCGTTTTAGGTTTGATATTTAGGTCTTTTATCCAGTTGGAGTTGGTTTTTGCATAAGGTATAAGATATGGATCTTGATTCAGTTTATTGAAGATGGCTATCCAATTTTGCCAGCACCATTTGTTGAAGATACTGTTTTTACCCTGGTTTAATGTCTTAGGGCCTTTGTCGAATATCAACTGTTCATAGGCAGATGGTGTCATCTCTGGGGTCACAATTCTGTTCCATTGATCGAGCTGTCTGTCATTGTACCAGTACCAGGCTGTTTTGGCCACTGTGGCAGTGTAGTATGTTCTGAGGTTGGGTAATGAGAGGCTTCCCAGTGTGTTGTTCTTCTTTAGTAGTGCCTTACTCATCTGGGGCTTCTTCCCTTTCCAAACAAAATTGGTGATTTGTTTCTCCATCTCATTAAAAAATGATGCTGGAACTTGTATTGGGATTGCATTATATAAATAAATTGCTTTGGGTAAAATAGACATTTTCACAATGTTAAGTCTTCCTATCCAGGAGCAGGGTAGGTTTTTCCATTTATCTAAGTCTGTCTTAGTTTCTTGTAGTAAGCGCTTGTAGTTCTGTTTGTAAAGGTCTGTTGTTTCTCTGGTTAGATTAATTCCTAGGTACTTTATCTTCTTAGGGGCTATCGTAAATGGTATTGATTTGATAATTTCCTCCTTAACAGTCTCGTTGTTGGTATAAAGGAATCCTACTGATTTACTTATGTTTATCTTGTATCCTGAGACTTTGCTGAACTCTTCTATCAGTTTGAGTAGCTTACTTATAGATTCCTTGGGGTTCTCTGCATATACAATCATATCATCTGCAAACAGAGAGATTTTAACTTCCTCTTTGCCAATGCAGATGCCCTTTATTTCTTCGTATTGTCTAATTGCTCTGGCTAGAACTTCTAGCACAATGTTGAATAGGAGAGGCGAGAGTGGGCATCCTTGTCTAGTTCCTGACCTCAAGGGAAAGTCTTTTAGTCTCTCTCCATTCAAGATGACGTGGGCAATTGGCTTTGTATAAATGGCCCTTATTGTGTTGAGGAATTTGCCGTCTATGCCCATTTTGCTAAGAATTTTTAGCATGAATGGGTGTTGGACTTTATCAAATGCCTTTTCTGCATCAATGGACAAAATCAGGTGATCCTTGTCTTTTGTGTTATTTATGTGGTTAATCACATTAATTGTTTTCCTGATGTTGAACCAGCCTTGCCTCCCTGGTACGAATCCCACTTGGTCATGATGGATTATTTTCTTGATATGTTGTTGTATTCTGTTGGCAAGAATTTTGTTGAAGATTTTTGCATCTAGGTTCATGAGTGGTATCTGTCTGTAGTTCTCTGTCTTTGTTGGATCTTTCCCTGGCTTAGGTATCAGGGTTACGCTGGCTTCATAGAATGAGTTTGGGAGTACTCCATCCCTTTCTATACTGTGAAATAGTCTCAGTGGTATTGGGGATAACTCTTCTCTAAATGCTTGGTAGAATTCTGCCGTGAAGCCATCTGGGCCCGGACTTTTTTTATTTGGCAGTGTTTTGATGACCTTTTCAATCTCTTCCTTTGTGATGGGTTTATTAAGCTGTTCTGCTTCACGTTGTGATAATTTGGGTAGGTTGTATGAGTCAAGGAATTTGTCCATTTCCCCTAGGTTTTCAAATTTGTTAGAGTACAGTCTTTCATAGTATGTTTCTTCGACATATTTAGGTGCTCTGACATTGGGTGCATAAATATTTAATATAGTTAAATCTTGCTTGTGTACTGAACCTTTCAGCAATAAATAGTGTCCATCTTTGTCCACGATGGTGGATTTGACATTAAAATTGATTTTGTCTGAGATTAAAATTACCACCCCTGCTCTTCTTTGTTCATTGTTAGGTTGATGTATATTCTTCCATCCTTTAATTTTCAGTTTGTTCCTATCTTTAGGTCTCAGGTGAGTTTCTTGTAGACAACATATGGATGGGTCGTGTCTTTTGATCCAAGATGACACTTGGTGTTTTTCTCCTGGAGCATTCAATGTAATTATTGATAGGTATGTGTTCACTGCTGCCATTGTGATATGTTTATTTTAATGTTGTTGTTTTCTCTGTTGTTCTTATTAGTCTGTTCTGGGATACTCTTTTTTGTGAGTTGATTTTTCACCTTTTTCAGAGCTGGTTTTATAGTTGTTGAGACTCGTGTGTTAGATTTCTTGAAATGGTATGATACATCTTTGTTGTGCTTTACAGCTGCCCCTATGAACCCCCTTAATAAACTATTTATAAACCCAGTTTTAATTACTACCAGTCTTGACATCTTCCTGTCCATCTGGGAGGACTATAACGACTGTAGTACATCCCTCTTTTTATTATGATGACACCATAGTTTTCATGATGATCACTGGATTGCTTCTTTCCATATCAAAGCTGTGGTTGACTTTGGAGCCTTCCCTAAATGAGTAGAGTATTGAGTAGTGTGTCGTTCTAAAATACACAGTTAGTGGTTTCGTTCTTCTAAGCCAAAGCCAAGAACTTCTTTCAGTATTTCTTGTAGTTTGGGTTTGGTTTTTACAAAGTCTCTGAGTTTCTGTTTATCTGGGAATGTCTTAATTTCATTTTTGTATTTGAAAGATAGTTTTGCAGGATATATAATTCTTGGTTGGAAGTTCTTCTCCTTCAAGACTTTGAATGTGTCGTGCCACTGTCTCCGTGCCAGCATGGTTTCTGCTGAGAAATCTGACGAGCGCCTACAGGGTTTCCCTCTGAATGTTAGCTTTGCCTTGAGTCTTGCTGCTTTTAAGAGTTGCTGCTTATGTTTCATTTTGTTAAGCTTGATTATAATATGTCTTGGAGTCTTTCTTTTGAGATCTATATTGGGTGGCATACGATATGCATCTGAGATGTCTATATTCTCTTCCTTCATGATTTCTGGGAAGTTTTCTTTCAGCAGCTCAGCAACAATACTCTCTGTGTTCTCAGATGTCTCACCCTATTCAGGAACTCCAATTAATTGAAGGTTGTTCCTCTTAATAGAGTCCCACATGCTTCTTAATGTTTCTTTTTTCTGATTTCTGCTCATAGACGCTGGCATGAGTAGCTCTTTTCCAAGTCAGAAATTCTTTTTTCCATTTGTTCCATTCTGTTTTCTTGGCTTTGCATGGAAGTTTCTGTGTCTTTGATTTTGTTCTTGATCTGTTGGATTTCAGAGTACTACTGGTGTTCCATCAGGTCGAACAACTTGCTTAATTTTTCATTTTGTTCTGCTGCATTTTGTATAAGGTCTAGAAGGGCTCTGTGTATAATCAATTTGTATTCACTTCCTGATGCTTTCATAAAAATTTCTTCATTTGGAAAACTCCTTGATTGCTTTGTTTGGGAGCCTTCTGAAGCCATGAGTGATTGCTTGTATGCCACAATTGTCTGTTGCTTTTTGGGTCCCATGTGAGTATGTAGAGGCTGGAAGAGGTACTGTGAGGATGGATTGCAAATGTTTCTCTAGGCTGTCTTCAAATGTAAAGCAAAAAGTATCTTACCAGTTCACTAGTCGGTTAGGTTTTCAGTTGTAGAGGTCCCTCTTCTCATCTGACAAAGTAAGCGCCACTATATCCAACCCCAAATGATAACAAACTAGTTCAGAATACAGCAATGCTACTGCCCTGTTGGCCTCTGCTGACAGGGCCTAGCCTTAGCCAACACTGCGTCTAGTACTGGTTTTGTGATAGAAAAGCGCTCTCCTGTGGGCCGGCTCTGGCTCCCAAGCTGAGAATTAGGTCCAGCTGCGGCCACCATATCCAAGATGGCGTCCTCCACACGGGCAGCAGACAGACGGGCTAAAGGTGCCCAGAGGTAGTGATTCCTCTGCTTCTGTTGCACAGCCCCCAATGTAGGCAGCACTGTGCAAAATCACTACTTTTCTGTCGGAGAAGCGCCATCCCGTTTGCTAGCTCCCAGGCTAAGAACAGGTCCCGCTAAAATCTCAGTACCAACATGGCGTCCCGCACACTGACCGCGAAGCGCCGCACAAACCCCGCTGAGGCAGCTACAAAACGAAAGGCTCAATGTGGCTAGATTAACAGAGTCCTGAGCCCGGCTCTCAGAATATGGGAACTTCACCTGCCTATCCCCCCAGCAGTGTGTTTGAGTCCAGCTGCCAGGCAAGACCCAGCTCCGCCCGCCAGGCGAGACAGTGGAAAAAAAAAAGTCAAAATGGTGCATTTACCTTCCGTGGGTGAGAGCCAGGGCTAGCCAGGAGCGGGAGTCAGTGAAAGAGAGGAGGTTTTTCGCTGAGTGGTATGAAGTCCCAGTTAACAGCTCTGTGCCGTGTCCTGAGGCTGATTAGGTGATCAGAAGGCTCTGTTTGATTGTCAATTCAGATCTTGGTTTCCAGAGGGATATAAGGAGACGTGGGCTTAGTCTGCCATCTTGACTCCGCCCCCCTAAAGTCTGTTTTATCAGAAATTAGTATTTCCACTCCTGCTCTTTTTTTGGAAGTTGTTTTCTTGATGTATTTTTTTCACCCTTTGTTTTTTTAATGTGTTTATGTCTTTATGTCTAAGTTATTTCTTTTGTTGGCAGCATATAGACAAATCATGTCTTTTAATACAAGCTGTCACTCTCTGTTCCCTTATTGATACATCTGATGCATTTACATTCAGCATTATTGATATGGGTTTAATGGTATCATTTACATGTGTTTTTTGTGTGTTGTTGATAATTCCTTTGTTCGTAATTTTTAGTTGTGTGTTGTTTTTCTTCGTGTCTTTTCATCATTTTGATTTGTGTTGCTTTTGTGTTTGCTGAGAGTTAGTGTTTTTCTTGGTTTTTACTTTGATGTGTAGGATTATTAATTTTCTTTGTGACTACCTTAATATTTACTCCTGTTTTTCTAAATTTAAACCAGTCTTTTATTTCTTGGCATTGCCTTGATTTTCTCTCTATATGAAAGATCTAGACTACATTTTTAAGAGCATTTGCTTTAATGCTGTCTTTTGCATAATGACATCTCTATTTCCCTTTATGATTTTATAACTAAAGGAATCTGTTTAATAATTTTTGTAATTTTGGTTTGGTTATGCAAAGTCCCTGAAATGCTCTAATTTCAACATCATAGTTGAGAGATAATTTTTCTGGATATATAATTCTTGGCTGGCAATTTTTTTCCTTCAAGGGTTTTAATGTATCTGTCATTCCTTTACCTTCTTGCCTGCATGATTTCTTTTGAGTTCTAAACTTAGTCTTATTGACTCTTCTTAGTAGATTATTTTTCATTTATTCCTAGTTGGCTTTAAAATTGTGCTTTTATCTTTAGTTCTGGGAAGTTAGAATGTAATGTGCCTTGTTGTCTTTCTTTTGGGATCTACAACATGTGGAGTTCAATGACCATCTTGGATAGATATCTTTAACTTTTCATGATATCAGGGAGGTTTTCTGTTGACAAATCTTCAGCAATTCTGTCTGTATTTTCTGTTGTTTCCCCCTGTTCTGGTCCTCCATTCGCTCATAGATTATTCCTTTTGCTAGAGTCACACGTAATTATTAATGTTTCTTCATTTCTTAAAATTCTTTTTTGTAATTTTTCCTGAAATATGTTGGTTTCAAGTGCTTTATCTTCAGTCTTCCTAATTCTGCTCCTTTTACTTTCCATTGAGTTGTGTAATTGTCTTACTTTTATTATTAGTCTTTCAAATTTGTACTTGCTGGCTCTCTATGCTTTCTTGCAGCCTGTTTAATTTGTCATTATGCTCTGATACATTCTGCCTGATTTCCTTCCTGATCTTTTGAAGAGTTCTAAGTATCAACATTTTGTATTCTTCCTTGGATGTGATTCCAGGAAGTTCTGTTTATCTAGAATGTTTCCTGATTCTTTGTTTTGGGAGGTTTCTGTAGCCATAGTGGTCTTCCTCTTTCTGTGATCTGATATCAACTGTTGTCTCCAAGCCATGAGTAATTTGTTGTGTTTATTCATTTATGTTTGTTTCCTGTGTTTAGCTTCTTGTTTAGTTTAGAAATGTCCAAATAGGCTGGCCATGCGAACTAGTTTGATTATCAGTGCTTTTGAAGCTCTAACATCTTGTTATCTGGTGACTGGAGCTTTTATTAGGCATAAGAGCCCAGGAGGCCATTGACTGTTGTTGTATGTGTTCATCTCAGGTGTCCAGGTAGTCAGTCACTGAGTGTGTGGTGCAGGCTTTATCTTACAGTCCTAGGTTGGCAGGGATGATTGGTGTAGGCACAGGTATCTGGCTGCACACTCCAAGAAAGGCAGGGGGCTCATAGTCAGCCCTGAGTGTGTGTGAGGAAAGCACGTCCTTATTCCTTAAGCTGTATAGGTAGATAGGTTTTGCAGCTGGATGCAGAACACAGAGATGGGAGGCATTCAGGGTTCATGGAGCCCTTGTGCCTGCTGTTAGGCCAAGGAAATGTTTCTGCCCTGAGTTCCTGGCTTAGGGGAGTTGAGAGATTCTTATTCACCCTTTTTGTTAAATTTCCTTCTCCAGTGCTGGGACAATGGCTCAGTGTGTGCCGTGCAAGGCATTCTACTTCTGATTTAGATGATGCATTAGTCAGTAGAACTAGCACCTTGTAGAGAAGGGTGAGGGAGGCCCTGGGTGAAGAGAGAGAAGTTTATCATGAAGGGAAGATTTAGACTGATGCCTGGTAGGTTAGATGCATCTGCTTAGCTGTTGATGGCTGATTGCTGTTTTTGACCAATTCTAGAGGTGTGAGTGGATTCTCCATCATTTGGTCTCTTCTGCTGTGGAAGGCACTTTCTGAATGCAATTTCTCCCCTTTACACATTCACTGCTGCTGATCCTTCTGTAGGGTGCAGATTCCCACTAGGTCAGATCTGGCCAGTCCTAGGTACTTGCAGACATAGTCTGCCTTCCCTGTCACTAGTTTGATCTCTCAACTTTCTCTTTGATGTTCAGGGTTCCCAGAATGTCATATGTAATTGATTCATTTGTCCTTTTGGGTCTTTGTTCTTAGAGAAATCACAGAAAGTGCCTGACTACACTGCCATCTTGACCTTGCTGCCTGAATTTTTTTTTTTAAAGAAACAGTACTTAAGAGTGACAACCTTTATTCTCTGTGCTGAACCATTACTGGGTTTGAAAGTGACTTCACAGGATATTTCAATTCAGAGTTTGAGGACTTTGTCTCGGGGCCTTACTCTCAGGCATTCCTCCAGCATCAGTGGATTTTTCTTGATGGTTTTCCCTTTGCCCTGTGTCCACAGAACAGGAGCAGCTACAAGACCTGCGTGGACCCCAGAAGACAACAGCAGATCACAATGGCGCTGTGCAGCTGGTCTCTCAGCCTCTGCTGTCAGCTCCTAAGTTCACTGATTCATCTGGGGCACCAAGGAGTCTGCAGCCAGGCACCCTGGATTCAACTCCATGCTAGCACTTTCCCATCAGAAGCTTTAGTTTCATCATCTGTGAAATGGAAAAAGTGAAGCACTTAGAGAAGTTCCTGGATTAAGAATGTCTGACTTATGGACAACTTAATGTGAAGATTGTGTTACCATACAGCTGGCTGTAGTAGAAATTTCACTCATTGTATTATTAGTATTTTGGTATATAGTTAACTAATTTTATGTACTGCATATGAACTCTGACAATTAAGACTCCAAACTTAATTATTCTAAGTGCTACAGAGCTCATTGTTGAATATCATTACAGTCACCTCTGAAGTTCTCTCTGGGAAGCTGTGCAGCAATGCCTGTGCCTAGTTCACCCTTGAAAGCCATTTCAGAACTCTTTCTGGAATGGCCATTGTGCACGGTGGCATCATGGCAAGTTTGAGAACTTAACTGTGTAGTTGCCTGTGAGGGAGTTTTTAGCCAGTAAGCAAATAAGTGTATTGTAACACCCTCCCTAGTCACCTGATGTCCTCCCCTGTGACTTTTTTTCTTCACCCGAAGAAAAAGGAAGTATCGAAAGGAAAAAATTTTGTTGCCATTCAGGACATCAAGGGTAATATGACGACAGCTCTGATGGGCATTCCAGGAAATGAGTTTCACAATTGCCTTGAAGGTTGGACTAGATGCTGTATCAGTGCCTAACTTCCAAGGGGAGCACTTCAGAGGTGACCATAGTGATATTCAGCAGTGAGGCATGTAGCACTTTTTCTAGGGTGAGTTCATGAACTTAATTGGTGGTCCTTATATTCAGACATTTAGTATATTTGGAAATGTTTCTTAAGAGCTTTATATGCATAACAAGGTAAACTATATATTATATACTAAGACAAACTTTTGAGTGATGCTAGATAGAATACCATCTGTGCCTTTTTTGATGTACCTACAAATTCGACAGACTCAGAAACGAATCTCATTCATAACCCAGGGACTACCTGCATTTCATTATATAGTGGGAAAGATTAAGAGTGTGAGGTGCTTACAGCAGGTCCCTGCTAGTTACTGTTATTTTTCTCATTGTTCTCATGAATGACTTTTGTCCATAGTTTTCTTTCCATTACAGCTCCTTCTGAGTAGCCTGTTCCTGGCTGCCCGGAACCCTGAGGCACCTCACTTCCCGTCACACGCACGAACATTGTCACATTCAGATAATATAGGTGAAGAGCAAGCTGGGCACCCAGAAATAAGATCATAGGACTCAGGTTTTCCAAGGGAAGGGACTTTTATTTTTCTTTTTCCTTAAATATGTCTTTCTCTCATTCCCACCAGCCCAGTTAAAAGCGATGTTAAGGTGTGGGCTCTTGGTTCACCAATTCTGTGCAATGTTCATTTTCCATAGAGAAGGAAAGAGTAGCAGCTGGATGTCAGGTATGACTTCAATTCTCATCATCCTAGAAAACTGAACTGACAAGGTTTTTAGAAGACCAATCTTGGTCTCTGCTTTCCTTAAATTGGTTTGTCATTCAGTGCCTCACTCACTTTATTCTCTTGGACTTTATTATTTATTTAGTTTTTTATTGCACTTTAGATGAAGTTTTACGGAACAAATTAGTTTCTCATTCAACAGTACACATACTGTTTCATGACACTGGTTAACAGCCTCACCTGCCTGGCATTTGGCTGAAGAGTGCACCTTAGGGGTGACTTCTTTACTGAATTAAAAGGAGTCTGGAGGCCTGGGGTTTCTCTTCTGTCAGGTCAGTAAACTTGGTCTTTTTGTGAGTTAGAATTTTGTTCTATATTTTTCTCCACCTATTGTGATCCCTGTCAGAGTGGTAGGTGGTACTTAATTTCACAGCTGTATGGAGGTGGCATGGAAATCCTGATGGCGTTGTGTGCTAAGCGCACCGGCTGTCTACCTGTGCTGAACTCAGTCTGGCAGAGGCTGTGGCAGTTGTGGTTCATTGGTCCTTTTGACTTTTTCCTTTGTGTCTCTGTTTTCTTTGTTCTGCCTTGCTCCAAACAGGGTGGAACTATGGACTATCTTAGATGGCTGTTCACAAGCATCTAAGACATCGATACTACTTACCAAAGCAGGATGTAGAACATCTTTTTAAAGCTAGATGTTCCTTGAGACAAGAAATACTTTGTCTCTTTTTTTCTCTTTCCTTTTTTCTACATGTGATGTTAACTGACACTACTTTTATTAATGGTTAAACCTGCTAGTGCATTAGGGGCTGTAAAAAAAGTAATATTTTCAGTCTCTTGTTCCTTCCTCATTTACTAGCTGAAAAGGTCACCTAGGTCATAGACAGCAGGGCATGAGGGTTGGCGGGGAGTGGAGCTGGGAGGCCCTTCCAGTGTCCTAACAGTGTAGAGGCTGTGGTTTTAGTACGGAAGCAGAAGGGGGATGAGAAGTGAGGGGATTTACTGTTCATACATTTTTAAGATGGTGTTAGCAGTGATTAATGGAGAAACATGCATTTACTTACTTAATTTCACAGTTGTATGGAGGTGGCATAGAAATCCTGGTGGCGTTGTGTGCTAAGTGCTACATCTGCTAACCAAAAGGCTGGCAGTTCAAATCCTCCAGGCACTCTTTGGACACTCTATCGGGCAGTTCTACTCTGACCTACAGGGTAGCTATAAGTGAGATCCGACTGGACGACAGTATTTTCTTTTTTTTTTTCCTATGGAGGTGAGATACTGCATCAAATTCAGTGTAATAAATATGTATGATTAAAAATCAACACCAGAGGAAATACAGACTTTAAAACATTCACACTAGTGTAAAGCTAGAACATTATTAGATATTATGGATTGAATTGTGTTGCCCCAAAATGTGTATCAATTTGGCTAGGCCATAATTCCCAGCCTTGTGGGATTGTCCACCCTGTTGTCACCTGATGTGGATTTCCTGTGTGTTGTAAATGCTAATTCTATGATGTTAATTTGTGGCACGTTAATGAGGCAGGGCTCAATCTACAAAATTGCCTGAAGTCAATCTTTCAGGATATAAAAGAGAAAAGTCAACAGAGAGACAGCAGGTCCTCATATTGCCAAGAAAGAAGCACCAGGAGCATAAAACATCTTTGGACTCAGGCTCCTTGTGCTAAGAAGCTCCTTGACCAGGGCAAGGTTGATTACAAGACCTTCCCCTAGAACCAACAGAGAAAAGCCTCTCCTGTAGCTGACACCATGAATTCAGATTTACAAAGCTGTGAGAGAAGAAACTTGTGTTTATTGAAACCAGCTACTTAGGGTATTTCTGTTAAAGCAGCACTAGATGGGTAAGATGCTGGCAAGGTGGAATGTCTGCAAGCTGACTGAAATGGAACATTTGCTATTTACCATATTTTGAATGTTGGCTTATAGTGCCTACTATGCTAAGTGCTCTCCTGGCGAGTCCCTGTCTCCTGCATTAAAAACATTGGAAGTTTGCTCACTTAAGACAGACTGAAAGTAACTGCAAGATGGAAAGTAACCGTAAGGTAGAATCACCATAAACCTCAAGAATCTAAGGAGATTCTGTATTTCTCCCTCGAAAATGTCCCCTTGTACTCTACTAAAGAGAGACTGTCCTTTCCTGGGCCGCAAGGTGTTGGGGTTATTGGGCTGTGGCCCTAAATACAGCTGTACCTTTTTCTGAATACAGATCCCACCAAGGCTTGCAACCAAATTTGGTAATGTCATAAATTGTCAGTTGCTCTTAAGTCATTGCTGACTTATGGTGACCCCATGTGTGCAAAGTGGAACTGCTACATAGGTTTTTAAAAATTTAAAAATTCAACAATTTGGAGCCCTTGTGGTAAAGTGTTTAAAATGCGCAGCTGCTAACCAGAAGGTTGTTAGTTTAAACCCATCAACCATTCTGCAGGAGAATGATACGTCTGTGTGCTTCTGTAACGTTTACAACCATAGAAATGCTGTAGAGCAGTTCTGTTCTACAGGGTCACTGTGAATCAGAATTGACTTGTTGCTGGTGGCTTTAGGCTTGGGTCTCACCTTCCTTTTCTAAATAAAGTCAATGTCCCTTAAGTTACCTGTCTAAACTTTCTCGTTGCTGTTGTCAATTTGATCCCTTATAGATAGTTCTTAAGAGAGTGCAGTGCTCAAGGTAGGTGTTCCTTACTAGTGAAGCTGTGGTTTGTTTTTTTGAAGATGTCAGGTGGTATTTTTAGTTTAAGTTTTAAGGATTATCTCAAGGCAGTAGTTTCAGAGATTCGTCCAGCCTCTGTGACTCCAGAAATCTGGATTCTTTGAGACTTTGAATTACATTCTGCATTTCGTCCCTTTTTTATCAGGATCCTTCTAAAGAGTCTTTGTTCAGTATGTTCACTAGCGGTATCCAGGCACCGGTTTGTCCTCCTGGTCTCGCAACAGAGAACGCATTTGTCCGTGGAGACATTTAGCCACGCATTCCATTTTTTCCTCCTAGTTTTAACTCTCTCCTCTGTTGCCACAAACAGTGGAGACCAGTTGCTTTACTTTTTATTGAGTTTTGCAAGCTTTTAAAACCCCAGGTACAACACACAAACTAGAAGACTGAAGAGAATCACAGTTAACTGGGATTTCCTGTGAAATGATGATTCTAAACCTCCAGACCAAGAAACCAAATCCCACAAAATATGTTGTGGATTGAGTTATATCTCCCCAAAATGTATGTCATCTTGATAGGCCATGATTCTCAATATTGTGTGGTGGTCCTCAATTTTGTGATCTGTTGTAATTACTTTTGTGTCATAAGTACCAACCTCTCTGGTGTTAAAGAGGCAGGACACAACCTGTAGGATTAGGTTGTATTTTGAGTCAATCTCATTTGAGAAGTAAAATAGAGAAGTGAGCAGAGAGAAGAACCTCTTTACCACCAAGCAATAACAGCCAGGAGCATAGTGTGTCCTTCACACTTGGAGTTTCTGTGCTGAGAACCTCCTAGACCAGGGGAAGACTGATGACAAGGACCTTCCCCCAGAGCCAACCGAGAAAGAAAGACTTCCCTGAAGCTGACACCCTGAATTTGCACTTCTAGCCTCTTAAACTGTGAGAGAATATAGTTCTGTTTGTGGAAGTCATCCATTTGTAGTACTTCTGTTACAACAGCAATTCATAACTAAGACAAAATGTTAGGTTGTACGTATCCAGCCTCAGCAGCTTCTCTGTGTGTGTAAATTTCGGTATTACACAACTTTGGCCAATTCAGCTTTCTACAAGTGTACAACTTAATGACAGCTGTTACGTTAATGAACTATACAACCTTACCCTTAATCAACTCAGTTGTTCTATCACCATAAACTGAAATTCACCAATGCATAAGCAATAATCCCCCCGTTTCCTCTTCCTCCTGCCCTTGATACCCACTAATAAACTGATCTCTATACATTTGCCTGTTCTTCTTTTTAGATAAATAAGGTCATGCAATATTTGTCTTTTGTGATTGATCCAGAGGGTTTTTAAGGCTGTGACCTTTTAGGGAGGTGCAGGCTAAATTAAAGAATAAATGAACACATTGTGTGGGTGAGTAAATCAAGCATCACCACCTCTCCATCAATGCAGACAGATTTGGGCAATGGAGACAAGACATCCTCCACTGGTTACTCAGTCCTTCTGGACCCCTGATCTGGAACGCCAGGAAGGGTGAGGGTCTTCTTGGCCAGAGCAACCTTAGCCCAGCCCCGTTAAGGCAGTGGTGGCAGAGTTTGAGAGGGGCTGCTCCCAAGCTGACTCCAGCCACAGGAGGCACGCTGGAGTTAATGCGGGATGGGTGCCATTCACACATTGCACAGGCCTGCTGTTTACTGAAGGCTCTCGCATTTAGTCAAACCTCAAGGGTCATTAGTTATACTGAAGCGTGTGAAGCACACTTTTTTAAAATTGTGTTTTTAGTGAACATTTACAATTCTTGTCAGTTTCTCGTGCAAAAACACATGTTGTCATGTGACACTAGCTGCTTTCCATACCCTATGATAGCGCACTTTTCTCCTTCACTCAGAATTTCTCCTGTATTCAGCCAGCTCCGGAGACCTTTTTCTCATTTCACCTCTGGATAGGAGTTGATCAGTTAGTCTCCTGTATCTACTTAAGCCAAGAAACATACTCTTCATCAGTATCATTCTATGTCTTACGGAGTTCATTCTTCTTCAGAGGAGCTGGATTCAGGAATGGCTTGAGTTCTGGGCTAATAGAGAGTCTCGGGGGGTCATGTCTTCTGGGGTCTCTCCATTGTGTCAAACTGTCAAGTCTGATCTTTTCACTAGACTTCAAGTTCTACACCCCACATTTCTTCCGCTCCATCAGGGACTATTTGTTGAGCTCTCTGTCAAAGCAGTCATTGGTGTTAGCTGGGTACCACCCAGTTCATTTGGCCCGATGCTGGTGCAGGCTCTGGTTTATGAGGCCCTTTTTGCATCTTGTTAGGTGGCATTGAGCCCATTCCCACTGATAGTGACGCTATGCGCAACAGGACAAAAGGCTGCCTGGTCCTGAACCGAGTCTACAATCATTTTTATGCTTAAGCCCATCATTGCAACCTCTGTGTCAACGCATCTTGTTGAGGATCTTCCTCCTTTTGCTGACCTGCTTTACCAAGCATGATGTCCTCTCCAGGGGGTTATCCCCCCAACAATGTTTCCAAAGCATGTAAGATGTAGTCTCACTGTCTGTGCTTCCAAGGACCACTCTGGTTGTACTTCTTCCAGAATAGATCCGTTCGTTCTTTTGTTAGTCCATGCTACATTCAATATTCTTCTCCAACACCACAATTCAATGGCATCAATTCTTCCTCTGTCTTTCTTATTCAATGTTCAGTTTTTGCGGGCATGTGATGCAACTGAGAATACCATGGCTTGGGTCAGGTGCACCTTAGTTTTCAAAGTGACTTTTTTACTTTTCAATAGTTAAAAAAGGTGCTTTGCAGCAGATTTCCCCAATGCAATGTATTTTTTGATATCTGCTTCCATGGGGGTTGATTGTGGAACCAATTAAAATGAAATCCGTGGCAACCTCAATTCTTTCTCTATTTGTCTTGATGTTGCTTATTGGTCCAGTTATGAAGATTTTTGTTTTCTTGATGTTGTGGTGTAATCTATTCTGAAGGCTTGGTTTTTGATCATCATTGGTGTTTTAGTCAGTAGGGCTGCTCTAACAGAAATACCACAGAGTGGGTGGCTTTAACAAAGGAAGGTTTGTTCTTACACAGTCCAGTAGACTTACAAGTCCAAATTCAGGATGTCCGCTCCGGGGAAGGCTTTTCCTCTTGTCGGCTCTACAGGGAAGTCCGGTGTTGCATCAGTCTTTGTCCAGGGAGCATCTTGGCACATGAACCTCAGGTCTGAAGGACATGCTCTTCTCCTGGTGCTGCTTTCTCGATGGTGTGAGGTTCCCAATTTTCTGCTTGCTACTCTTTCCTTTATCTCTTGTAGGATGAAAGAATTAAGGGTGGAGCAAGCCATTCTCCAGAGAAACGCCCTTTAAAGTGCAGCATGGAGGTGATCTTATAAAGGGATTTACACTCCCACCCTAATCCTTTAACATACAGCACAGCAAAAACACAAAATGGAGGACAGTCATAGAATATGGGCAATCATGGCCCAGCCACATGACTACACATGTGGGGGGGACACAATTCAATCCATGACATTGGTAAGTGTTTAAAATTTTCTTCACTTCCAGCAAGCAAGGTTATGTCATCTGCATGATGCAGTTTGTTAATGAGTCTTTCTACAATTCTGATGCCTCATTCTTCATATAGTTCAGCTTCTTGGATTATGTGCTTGGCATACCAATTGAAGAGGCATATTGAAAGCATACAATCTTAACACACACCTTTCCTGACTTTGAACCATAGAGTATCCCCTTGTTCTGTTTGCACAGCCACGTCTTGATCTATATGCAGATCTTTCATGAGCACAATTAAGTGTTCTGAAATTCTCATTCTCCACAAAGTTATGATTCACACAGTTGAATGCCTTTGCATCATCAATGAAACACAGATAAACATCTTTTTGATATTTTCTGCTTTCAGCCAAGATCCATCTGACATCAGCAGTGATATCCCTGGTTCCGCGTCCTCTTCCAAATCTGGCTTGAATTTCTGGGTGTTCTCTGTCAATATACTGTTACAGTTGGTTTTGAATGATTTTTGGCAAAATTTGACTTGTGTGTGGTATTAATGATATTGTTTGATTATGTCTGTAGTTCTGTTGGATCGCCTTTCTCAGGAATAGGCATGAATATGGATCTCTTCCAGTTGTTTGTCCAGGTAGCTGTCCTCCAAATTTGTTGGCATAGACGAGTGAGCACTTCCAGTGCTGCATCCATCTTAATCGATATTTCATCAATTTCTCAAGCCGTGTTTGTCAGCAATGTATTTAATGAAGCTTCAGTTTCTTCCTTCAGTAGCATTGGTTCCTGATCATTTGCTGCCTCTTGAAACGGTTGAACATCCACCAGTTCTTTCTAGCATAATGACTCTGTATATTCCTTCCATCTTCTTTTGATGCTTCCTGAGTCATTTAATATTTTCCCTGTAGAATTCTTCACTATTGCAACATGAGATTTGAATTTTTTCTTTAATTTTGTCAATTGAAGAAATGCTGTGTGTGTTCTTCCCTTTTAGTTTTCTATTTCCAGCTCTTTGCACATGTCATTGTAATACTTTGCATTTTCTAGCTGCCCTTTGAAATCTTCTATTCAGTTCTTCTACTTTGTCACTCCTTCCTTTGGCTTAAATGACTTGACATTCAAGAACATGTTTCAGAATCTCTTCTGATATCCAGTGGGTTTTGTCTTTCTTTTCTGTCTTTTGAACAACCTCTTGCATTCTTCATGTATGATGCCTTTGATGTTATTCCACAACTCTTCTGGTTTTTGGCCACTAGTGTTCAATGCATCAAATCTGTTCTTGACAAGGTTTCCAAACTCAGATAGGGTATACTCAAGGTCATACTTTGGCTCTTGTAGACTTGTTCTAATTTTCTTCAGTTTGAACTTGAACCTGCATATGAGCAATTGATGGTCTGTGCTGCTGTCAGCACCTGGTTTTGTTCTAACTGCTAATATGGAGCTTTTCCATAGTCTGTTTCCAATTTGATTCCTAGTATTCTATCTGGTGAGGTCCATTTCCCCATGTAAGTTGGTGAAAAAGAGTATTTGCAATGAAGAAATCGTTAGTCTTGCAAAATTCCTTTATGTGATTACCAGCACCATTTCTATCACCCAGGCTATATTTTCCAACTACTGATCCTTCTTTGTTTCCAGCTGTGGCATTCTGATCACCAGTAATTATCAATGCATCTTGATTGCACGTTTGATCAATTTCGGACTTCAGAAACTGGTAAAAATCTTCAATTTCTTCATCTTTGTCCTTAGTGGTTGGTGCATAAATTTGAGTAATGGTCGCGTTAACTGACCTTCTTTGTAGGTGTATGGGTATTATCCCATTACTGACAGCATTGTACTTCAGGATAGATTTTGAAATGTTCTTTTTGACAACGAATGCAACACCGTTCTTCTCCCAGTTGTCATTTCCAACATAGAAGACCATAAAATTGTCTGATTCAGAATGTCCAATACTGATCCATTTCAACTCACTAATGCCTAGGATATGTATGCTTATGCATTTCATTTCATTTTTGACAATTTCCAATTTTTCTAGATTCATACGTTCTATGTGCTGATTACTAATGGATGCTTGTAGCTGTTTCTTCTCATTGTAAGTCTTGTCACACCAGCAGATGAAGGTTCTGAAAGCTTTACTTCATCCACATCATTAAGATCAACTCAGTTTGAGGAGGCAGTGCTTCCCCTGTTGTCTTTTGAGTGCCTTCCAACCTGAGGGGCTCATTTTCCAGCGTTATATCTGACAGTGTTCCGCTGCTATTTACAAGGTTTTCTCTGGCTAAGGTTTTTCAGATGTAGACTGCTGGGTCCTTCCTCCTAGTCCGTCTGATTGTGGAAGCTCAACTGAGACCTGTCTCCCATGGGTGACCCTGTTGGTTTTTTGTTTTTTTGTCTGAACATTTTATTTTTAAAATTGTGAGTTAATAACAATTTTACAGTCTAAGTCATGTTACCATATAACACTGAGAACTTTCATCTCTGTTCTATTCCAGCTGTTCTGCTGCCCACTTCTCCCGTGTGACAGCATGCTTTCCCTTTTGTTCGTAACTTCCTATGACCTTTTGGCCAAGGTCTGGCCTTCCTCATCAAATCAGCTCAGCTCTAGCAAAGTGTCCCTCTGAGAACTCTGTGTACATTTTTGAAGGTTTGTTCGTCTCCAGTATCACTCTGTGTTTTGTATGGTCTAGGTCAATCTTTGCCAGGGGATCTGGCCCTGGTGCTGGATGCAGTTTGGGGTGACAGAGTCTGGGGGCCATGCTCCCAGGGGGCCCTCCATTCAGAAAGACCATCAATTTGATCTTTTTGTAAAGTTCTAGCTCCGTCCTCTACTCCATTATGTGTGTGTCCAGAGCTCCTTTCTGCGTACTACATCCATGCTGTCACTGGTGGTAGACAGGCACCTTCTAGTTCTTCTGGTCCCATACTGAAGCAGGCTGTGGCTTATATGGCCCCTTCCATCTGGTGGGCTCATGTTTTTCTCATTTCCTCAATGTTCTCCATTTGCCTCAGTTCTAGTTGGATTGGGACCATTTGGTGCTATATAGATGGCAGCTTGCCAGCTTTTAAGACCCCAGTCATCACTCACCCAGGTGGTATGTGGAGCAATATCTCGAAAGGAGAGAGAAAAACCTTAGGTATGCCAATTAGTCTGGATGTCCCCTGAGAGCATGGTCCCCAGATCCCAGACCCTGTTTCTCTGTGCTGCTAGTATTTGGATAATGGTGGCATAGCTTCTGGCATCACAGCAAACAGCTAACCCTGACAGTAGGCTCATGTTTTCCTTATGTCTTTGATATTCTTCATTCCCTCTTGCTCCAGGTGCATTGAGACCCATAGATGCTTCCTAAATGGCCACTTTGTAGCTTTTTCGGGGAGGGGGTGGGGGGTTGAATTTTTTAAATTATGGTTAAGCGAAAGTACACAATCCAAATAAATTTTGCATGCCCGCCTATCTGCAACTCCCTCTGCTCTCCTCACCCTGTGACAGCACACTCCTCCATTTCACTCTTTACTTCTAGTATCTTCTTAGCGAACACCTGTCCTCTCTTCTCCCATCTAGAAAGAAACCTGTAGGACAGCCTCCTATAAACATCTAGATCCAAAAAGTACATATACTGCATGCTTGGACTGTGTCCCCGAGTCCAGTCCATTGTTACATGAAGAGCTGATGTCAGCACTGGTTTCAAATCAGGGCCAGCAGCAAGTCCAGGGGCCATGTTCCCTGGGGAGCCTCCAGGCTGTTGGACCATCAGTTGTGGTCTTTTAGTAGAGTTCTTGAGCTGCATGCCTCCTTTTCTCTTGTTACCAGGGAACTCACATTGTGTCCCCCATCACAGCTTCCTTTGGTGGTGGTTGGGCGCCATCTGGTTCTTCTGGTCTCACACTGGTGCAGTCTCCCATCCATATGAGTCCTTCCACCTCCTGGGCTCATTTTTCCTCATGTCTTTGATGTTCTTGGTTGTAATCTGTTCCAAGTGGGAGACAGCTGCTTGCTAGCTTTTAAGACCCCAGATGTCACTCACCAATAGGGGGTACAGAAGGCTTTCTTAGGAAAAGACTAGTTAAGTCCATTAATCTCAATGTCTCCTGGAAGCATGGTCCCCACACCCCCGTCTTGGCTACTCTATCCTTCGAAATATTGGATTGAGTCTCGAAAACCTTTCAGTTTATGATGTAGTCCAGCTATGCTGATCAGCTCTCTTCTACATGCTGTCTCTGCCTTCACCTAACCAAATTCCTATCCATGAACATTCCTCTTCCTCCCTCCCCACACCTGTAGCCATCAGAGTCCTTTCTTCTGTACATAAGTTCATTTTAAAGTCCTTACAGGAGAGGTCTCATACAATACTTGTCCTTTTGCACCTGGCTAATTTTACTCAGCATAGTGTCTTCTAGTTGAAACCAGGTTATGAGGGGCTTCCTAAAGTCATTAGTGTTCTTTATCATTGGATAGCGTTCCACTATGTATATGTACCACATGTTGTTTATCCATTCATCTGTTGATGGGCACCTAGGTTGAGTCCATCTTTTTGTTATTACGGACAGTGCTGCAATAAACATGTGTGCATGTATCTGTTCATGTGACCACCTTTGTTTCTGTAGGATGTATTCTGTCATGGATTGAATGTGTTCCCTAAAAAAATCTGTAACAATTTGGCTGTGCTGTAATTCCTGGTATTGTGTGATGTTCCTCTGTGTTAGAATTCTTGCTTCTGTGACAGTAATGAGGGTGATGGGCAGCGGTTGTATTGGTAGAGCAAGATTCAATGTGTAAGTTTACTCTGTGCCTTGAGGCAGTCTCTTGAGTGAAAAGGGAAAAATCTGGCAGAGAGATTGGGGAACCTCACACCGTCAAGAAAGCAGCATCAGGAGAAGAGAGAATTTTTCAGACCTGAGGTTCCTGTGCCAAGATACTCCCTGAACAAAGACTGGTGCAATGCAGTGACTCCCTGAGAGCCAACAAGGGGAAAAGCCTTTCCTGGAGCGAACACCCTAAGTTTGGACTAGCAGCCTACTGTGTAAGAAT
Source organism: Heterohyrax brucei (assembly GCA_028571685.1). NCBI lineage: Eukaryota > Metazoa > Chordata > Mammalia > Hyracoidea > Procaviidae > Heterohyrax > Heterohyrax brucei. The sequence goes on along the minus strand of CM053144.1, from coordinate 49,465,221 downwards.
AAACTTTGCTTTGTTAAAGCCATCTACTGATGGTATCTCTGTTAGAACAGCACTAGATGACTAAAACAATTCCAAGAAGTGGAATTGCTAAATCATATGATATTTCTATTTCTAGCTGTTTAAGAAAGTGTCAAATTGCTTTCCAAAGAGGTTGTACTATTTTGCAATCCCACTACCAGTGTAGGAGAGTTCCAGTCTCTCCACAGCCTCTCCAGAATTTATTATTCTGCGGGTTTTTGTTTTTTATTATTGCCAGCTTTTTGGGGGTGAGATGGTATCTCATTGTGGTTTTGCTTTGGATTTCTCTGATGGCTAGCAATCATGAACATTTCCTCATGTATCTGTTGGCAACCTGTATGTCTTCTTTGGTAAAGTGCTTGTTAATGCCATTTACCCATTTTTTAATTGGGTTGTTTGTTGCAAACAGTTATTGTAACTGCATTCCATATATTCAAAATGTAGAGAAATGAAAGATACATAAAAGACCAATACAGAGTGAAAACACTGAACCACTTGGTTATTCCAAGAAAAATCACATTGTCCACTGTACTGAGGCATCACGTTAAGTGTGCCCCCTGTGCAAGAACTGGAATATGGACTCTGGATGCTTTGGCAACAGATATGCACTTCAGGGGACATTAGTTAAACTATACAAAGATTCAGGGGCCTGCCACACTGGTGAAGTTTTGAGGGGTTCAAATGTCTGTGCCATCTCCTCAAAACTAAAGGACAGATTATTTTACCCTGCACCTCCTGTCACAGGTGAAGAAGCTCTCTTGCAGCCTTCTTTGGGATTTGGTAGCAGTGTGTTCCGTACTCTGGTACAACTGTTCTGACCCATTTTATCAGATGACTTGAAGGTTGTTGGCTTTGGGCGGGACCCAGAGGAAGAAGGGCTCTGCAGCAGGTTCAGGCTACAGTGTGAGCAACCTTGCTGATTAGCTGACCTGACCCAGCATCTCTGACAGCATTAGTGGTGTGTGTGACAGGAACAGTTACTGTGTGCAGCAGGTGGCTCTCAAGAGGGAAGACATAATGCAGGCCTTTAGGACTCTGGAGCAGCAAGGTCTAGCCTCTGCAGCAGAGAAATATGCACCATTCTACAATCAGCTTCTGGAATACTGCTGGGCCCTGAGAGAGACGAAGTGTCAGACCAGGCAACATCGAGGGACCATGAAGTCACATAGGCCTTTCATGAGCTGGGTCCTGTCAGGCTCTTGAGGCAACCTACTGTAAGACGGAAGAGATAGTGGAGCACGGCTCAGCCAACTACAGTCCATGGCCACGTCAGGCGTGCTGCCTGGTTTTGTAAATACAGTTTTATTGCAATAAACTCCACTAAGTCAAACTGATGTACTTTAAGTAATCGTGCAATTTGCTTCTGTTTGTTAATATTCATGAAAGATATCTCGCTTGACATTCATAAGGAGAATTTGCTGTCTCCTTTTTGTGCAGGTTCCCTTAGGTTTTGCTGTAAATATTATTCTCATTTAATACTGTGCATTTGAAAGATTTATTTTTCTATCTATGGAATAACTTCGTTAGCATTGGGACTGTTGAGTTCTTTAAGGTTTAGATGAATATTCTAGGAATCTTTTTGAGAGTTCTTGCTTTTTCTGGGAAAGCTCTTCAACCATTTTCTCTCTATGATGATTGCTTTTCTTAAACTTTCTTTCCCAACTGGGTGGGGTTTAGTAAATTATATTTCTGAGAAGATGAACTATTTCTTTTTATTGTCAAATTTATTTACACAAATATATACAAATAGTCTCATAGCTGAAAAGCATTCTCTCCTAGTTAGTTCCGCAAGCCTGCTGGTGCGCCTGCGTTGAAGTGCGCCCTCTGCTGGCTCTCACTGAAATCTGCAGCTACAGGCAGCGTCTCAGGGCTGCCTCCCAGATTCCTCCATGATCTTGACAGATTTTCAGCCTGTGATGTACTAGGGGGCGCAGTGGGTTAAGAGCTATGTCTGTTACCCAAAAGCCTGGCAGTTCAAATCTGCCAGGTGCTCCCTGGAAGCTCTATGGGGCAGTTCTACTCTGACCTCTGGGGTCGCTGTGAGTCGGAACCACCTTGACAGCAGTGGGTTTGGTTTTTTGGTTTATGATCCACACAGTGGAATGCTGTTGTATCACCAGTAAAACGCAGGTAGGTAAACATCTTTCTGATATTCTCTGCTCTCAGCCAACAGAGTCAGAAGTGTCTGCCAAAAACCGTGCTCAACTTCTCAGGTGCTCAGCCACCACGCCCAAGGTGACAAATGCTTTGAAGACTGTTGACAAGTATCAGGCTCACAGATCTGTGATGTCTCTCTTTCTAGACTCCAGTCAGTCAAGTCCTCGCTACCTTGGTGGTTCCAGTGCCGTCAAGCACACCTTTTCTTACCTTTTGGAGGGACGGCTGGTCTGAAACAGGCTAGTCTGCCATCATTAGGGGTGAAACGCTGACTAGATTATTATAACACAGATTTGTAATCTTTGAATCTTACCCCTTGTGACTTGTGATTTTTGAGAGGAAGGCAGGAAACATGCTTTAATTAACCCATAGATTTCAGTCCAGAATTGCAAGATTTCCTAACAGACCTTGACCTTTCCCCAAATCCAGCCCACCTTCACTTCTCACAGGTGCACATGATCCAGTCCATACACCTGCATTTCAGCTGGTGGCTTAGAGCAGCCTACTGTGAGGGGCAGGCTTCTCTGCCTGCGTTTACAACCTAAAGATGCACATAGGTGGTCAAATTTCCACAGCTTTAAGGAAGCATACTGTATTGTTGGGAGGAAGTCTTGATTTTTTTAATTGCTGCTAAGCTGGTATTTTGTTGATCGATTAGTGAGTTTAGCCCCAGTGTTAGGAATGAGTTCTTGTGTTCTTAGCCTTGATGTGTTCTTGTGCGTGTTTACACCCACAGGGGTTAGGTCTACCACGTTGTTACTGGGCCCCTGAGCCCAGTCCAGCCTGGGCTCATGTAGCTCTCATTATGCTGTCATGTAGCCATGCCCCCATGGTGGACAGGTGGCCTTGTGCACATCTGCTGTCCATGATACCTATTGTACCCTGGGAGGGACCCTGAGCCAGGTGGCAAAGTCATCAGCAGTCATGCAGCTCCCAATCCTGGCTCAGCTGCAGCACGTGATGCCGTGAGAATGCGACCCCCAAGCCTCTGAGTCAGCTGCCAGAACTGAGATTTGGGGCCAGCTCTGCAGACCTCCTAATTTCAGGGGTCTGGGTACTAACACCAAGGTCTGAGAAGGTTCAGGCAAAAGATCTGTGTGCTGCTGTCCAGGAGGGGAAGGAGGTAGGATGCCAGGGTCTGTAGGTATGAATTGGGTAGGCCACAGAGGCAGTCCTGGGACCCTTGGGGATGAGTAGCTTGTCACCTGCCACCTGGATCCATGTGGCCATGATTATGTCCAGTCCCCACGTCATGCCTGGGTCATAGTCTTCCAGAGTTGCTTGTCCTGGAGTGGAGCTCCTGTTGTCACAGGTGATGAAGGGGTGATTGAGGCCGTGACTATGAGGCTGCTTGAGGCTGGACTCGGACATGCTTGCGAGGTCCTAGAGTGGGGAGTGGTACACCAGAAATACAAGGGGGATTTGGAACCTGGTCTGGTTCTCTCGGGGGCAGCACAGGCACTTGCCTCTAGCCCACATGGCCCAGAGCCAGAAACCCACTCCAAAAACATCTCTGTGGGTATCTCTCCCCATGCTGAAAATCTGTCTCCCAGGTATCACTTCCTTTTCTGACGTTGTCTTCCAGTGTCATCACTGAGACGCCCTCCCTAGATGACCCACCTCAAGTGGCACCACCAGCCTCCCTCTAAACTTATCCCATTTTGCTTTTGTTTATGTCCTTATAACTGCATTTTAAATACATTCATTTAATTATTTATTGTCTATCTGTAGTGAGTTCGGGGGAATTCAAAACTGGCAGAGGAAAAAGACACGATGAGCTGTTCACTGGGATGGATACTTGACAGCCACATGCAGGGGACAGTCTCTTGCAGTGGGAGATAGTTCAAAGGCAACAGGTACAGAGAGTAGCCAGAAGGGAAAGAAGGCCTGAAAAAGCCTGGGAAGAGGAGAAAGGAGGAGGGTGCTTAAGTTAATCTTAGAGAAGTCCTCCTGAAGGAGTCTGTTAAGTCAGAGAACTCAGAAGGACAGACGCAGCTGGGGGTCCCTTGATGTATTCTAGAGCTATCAGTGGCACACTGGTTAAGCATTTGTCTGCTAATTGCACTTGTTAGCTGCTCCCTCCGCCTAGTGCCTTAGTGGGAGAACAATTGGCCGATCTGCTCCCATACAGATTATAGCCTAGGAAACCCTATGGAGCAGTTCTACTCTGTCGTATAGTACTGTTATAAGTCAGAATAACTTGATGGAACACAAGAAAAATAACAACAGAATTAGCAGTGTTTGGGTACAGTTTTAGGCAGTACATAAAGTAGGCTTAAGACCTGCTGGAGCACACTCCACTCCCCACAGAGGACCCAAGCACTAAGACCATTCTTGTCCCATGTATTTCATTGCATAATCAAACTAAGAAAGTGTCCGCATACTATAGCTCCACCTTGCTACTCTAAGACATTCTCTTTTCTTCCTCCTGGCCTCCCGGACCTCCCCATCTTCATGGGCAGAGGCCAAGTGACAGTCCCAAACTCCAACTCCTCTCCTCCTTAATCTCTCATCCCCTCACTATCTGTATCTGCCTTCACCTCACTGGGCCTTATCCCATCATGCCCACTCCTCTGTCTGTGTCAGCCACCCCAGTTCCCCTATTACCCTGCACTGTCATCTGCAAGGCTCTGCACACCCAGATTCTGTCTCTTCTTAAATATTCTCCCCAACTCCTGACAGCTTCCTACTGTGTTCTGAAGTTCTCAACCCAAGACCAGCACAATCTGCTGAGTAATTTTTCAGGATGGTCCTGTCACTTCCAGCTCTGACAGAGAACTGGATCTTCTGAGGATAGTGTCCCTCTGAAGTGCTCCCACACGGAGTGTTTCTTTGTACCCCTGTATGTGGGGGTGGGTGATGTCATTGCTCCTCTTTGATGCTCTTGGACCTTTCTCCCTCCTTTCTCCCTAATGTCCCCGTCTGTGAATCTCCTGTTGTTAGCTGGGGAGCACACCTTCCCTCGTTGTAGCTATAACCTATGGACCATCCAGCCCAGTCCTCTCGTTTCTTACCTGTATCAGCTGTTGGGCCACTGCAACTGTCTCCAGCTTTCCTGTCTCTTCAGTCCTTGATTTCACCGTGAGCTAATGGGGTAGGCTGAAAATGGCTCCTCCCCCTAAAGGTGGCCATGCCTTTTTGTGCTTGCAACTTGAGAATAGGGTTCTTTGTATGGAAAAGAAGATTTCTTATGATGTAATTAAGGTTAAAGATTTTAAAATAGGGCAACTGTCCTGAATTATCTTGGCCTGCCCAATTAAAATCGTGGAAGCCTTTAAAAGCAGCAAACTTTCCCTGGCTGGAGTCAGAGGGATACGGCAGAAGAGATGCAGCAGAAAAGAAGCCTGAGAGATTCTAGGTGGGAAAAGAATTTAATGTGATGTGAGTGGGTACATGCAAGCACTGCAGTGAGGCTGCTAAGAGTTGAAGGTGGTTCTAATTGATAGCTAGCAAGGAAACCGGGACCTCAGTCCTGTAGCTGGAAAGAAATGAATTTGAACAACATTGTAAATGATCTTGACAGTGAGTCATCTGCAGAGTCTCCAGTAAGCAGCACTGGTCTCAGCCCAAAGATACTTTGATCTTAACCCAGCGAGACTCATGCTGCAATCAGAACTTACAGAGCTGTGAGATAATAAATGGGTGTTGTTTAAAGTCAGCAAGTTTGTGGCAATTTTTTTTTGGCAGCAATAGAAAGCCAATCAACAGTGATGATGTATTTGCTCTCTACCTTCTCAGTTCCTTGAACTCATTTTCCTTCATGACCTTCTACTCAGCTCCTCCTGGGCTACCTCTCCCCTGTCATTCCTTCGACCTTGTCGTTGCCAGTAACCCCAGTACTTCCATAGCCTCAATTTCATACTTCTCTCTCTTAAATACCATCTTTCTTCCTCACTTCTGTTGAGCATGGCCATAAACTCTGGGAACATTGATTAAATAATAAATTATGTATTATAGTGTAATACTGAGGGCAACGTGCTTCACTGGTAGAATTCTCACCTTCCTGCAAGATTTGATTTCCAACCAGTACTTCTCCAGTGAAGTCATCGTCATCCGCCGGTATAGGCTTATGTATTAGTATGACGCTAAGCAGGTTTCGTCAGAGCTACCAGGAAGAGGGGCCCAGCGATGTACTTCTGAAAGCAAGCCAGTGGAAACCCTATGGATCACAACAATCTGACTGCTGTTTATGAGATCTCTGAGTTGGAGGCCGATTCAGCACGAGCCAACAGCAACAACATAGTAATATCAGCAAACTATTCATTATATATTTGCCTGCTTTCCAGGGTTGTTGTTAGGTGCTATCAAGTCAGTTCTGACTCAGAGCAACCTTATGCACAACAAAATGAAACACTGCCCAGTTCTGCACCATGCCCATAATCGTTACACTGGAGCCCGCTGTTGCAGCAACAGCGTCAGTTCATCTTACTGAGGGTCTTCCTCTTTTTTTTACCTAGAGTTTTCCACTACTGGTGTCCGTTGTTTCCAATAATCCTCTTGCCCTACTGGTCCTGATAGAGTGGCCCTCCTGTCTTTTCACTGTCCTTCACCCTTGATGTCCCTCTTCCCTTCCACCACCGCTACCAGTTGCTGTTCAGTAGACGCTGAATCATGGAGACTTTGTCTTAGGCTGGGTTCTCTGGACAAGCAAAACTGGTGAAGTGTGTAAGTATCTGTAGAGAGAGATTTATATAAAGGAAATGGCTCACTTGGTTGCAAAGGCTGGAATGTCTCAAATCTGTAGGTCAGGTTAGTGGCTTCTGATTCACATAGCCACAAGGGCTGGTGTTGGCGTGATTCATGTGGGACACCAGCCGTTGGTGCAATTAACATAGGACACCACTTACAGGTGTGAGACAGGACACCACTTACAGGTGTGAGACAGGACACCACTTACAGGTGTGAGACAGGACACCACTTACAGGTGTGAGACAGGACACCACTTACAGGTGTGAGACAGGACACCACTTACAGGTGTGAGATGGGACACCATGGACTGGCATGAAATGGGCCACCACTTAGGGTGTGATGAGCATGAGACGCCAAGGTTGAAAAATCACACTGACAACAAACTTTTAGTTTGCTGTGGGCAGAAAAGGGGCAGTCACCTGTGAGTAGAGACTGACACCAGTTTGTTTAACCCACCAGCTTTTATTCAGCAAAGTAAACAAGCTTCTGATGAGAAAGTGAGAAAAGGCATCTTATCAGTGTTCCTTACTTCTAAAGAAAAACAGGCATCCCCAGGGAGGGGGGAAGGGGAAGTCCTTGAGCTAGTCTCAGTAAATGCTGTTTTCAGCTCATCCTGGTTTTCCAGTCCACAGAGACCAAACTTGTCTCAAGGGTTTTTGCCAGGCTTTTGCCATCCTCAAGACAAGTCGCTGTCTAGACACAGGAAAGGTCAGGGTAAGCAAGATTTCACATTCTTTCCAAACATGCCCATTCCCACAGGCTGGCAAACCTACAATTGGCAGGTCAGGCAGTAGGAGTCTTACTCAAAGGCTGTGAAGAGGAGTCTTACTCAAAGGCTGATGAATCCCAAGATTGGTAGGCAAGATGGCAGGTAAGTTGTAAGTTCAAGTCCCAAGCACTGGAGTTCAGATAAACAGGAGCCAGATGCATGATTGAAAGGAAGCAAGAGCCCAGAAGCCTTGACAGAAGGTCCACTTATATTTGATGCAGGTCACAGCCCTAAGGAAATTCCCTTTCTTCTGATTGCATGCAATGGCAGAACCCATCATAGAGGTGAGCACGTTATATCAAGTCTCATCATGGAAGTGATCACAACATCATGTGGCTGCCAAAGTACTTTGTAACTGCCAAGCTACTGAGACTTAAGGCCCAGATAAGATGACACTCAACATTAATGCTTACAGAATTCTCATGTGTGTCAATGTAGAACATGGTTCTGTTAAGTTTTCGGTGGCTGATTGTTTATTTATTTAATATGACTGAGCGAAAATGTACATTCCCGTATAAATTTACATGTCCACCTATATGCAGCTTCAACTGCTCTCCCTGCCCAGTGACAGCACATTATTCCTCTCTGCTTCATACATGTCTCATCCTCCCAACTGTCTCCTTTCCCCTCCTCTCTACCCACTCTCCTTCCTCTAGCCAGAGGTCAGCAAGATGATATCCTACAGATGTATAGAACCATAAACTGCATCCAATATATGGTCACTCTGCATCACTAAGTCCAATCCATTCGTGTCCGAAGAGTAGACCTTTGTTATGATTTATGGGCAAGGGCAGCATCAGGGCCAGGGTCCATGCTCCCAGGGGAACCCCAAAACCGCTGGACCATCAATTGAGGTCTTTTAGTGGAGATCTCAGGATGCTTCCCTTTTTATTCTTGTGTTGCCAGTGAGACTCAACTTAGTGAGCTCCATCGTGGCTATCACTGGTGGTGGCCAGGCACCATCCGGTTCTTCTGGTCCCAAGTCGATGTAGGCACCCACTCATGTGAATCTCTCTATATTCTGGGTTGTCTTTACCCCATGTCATTTTGGTCCTCGGTGAGCATCCATTCCTGCTGAGTTGGGACCATTTGCTGTGCCCTCAGATGGCAGCTTGGCAGCTTTTAAGACCCCAGATGCCATCAGTGGCTGGTTTTTTAAAAGTGAATTGTTAGACATTTTTAAAAAGGCACTTCTGGGTAGATTCAGACCACTCAGTGTTTAGTTAGCCACAAAATGCATTAATTGTTTGTATCACCAGGTGACTCCTACTTGATCCTAAGACAGGGACATTTTCCTGAGTGTGTCTTACCTTAAAAGGACTAGCATCTTCCCAAGCAGTGTTTCAAAGTGTGAGCGAGGTTTTCCATCATGGGCTTGAAGATGGAGGGTCCACACAGCAAGGAATGTTGGTAGCAACTACCAAATGAGAATATCCCCAGCTGACAGGCAACAAGGAAATGGGGACCCTCAGCTTGCAGCTGAAAAAAACTAAATTCTACCAATGAGAGCTGTGTGAGCTTGGAGAAGGACCCTGAGCTCCAAATGAGAACAAAACTTTGTGAGTCCTGAACAGAAAACAAATTCATACCATGCTTAAACATCTGACCTACGAAACTGTGAATTAATCAACAGCTGCTGTTTTAAGCCACTAAGTTTGCGTTAATTTGCTTTGCAGGTACAGAAACTAATACAGAGGCTCAACTGTGCGACAGGTAAATGCACAGCATTTCCTGCACTGAAATGAATTTATGAATTGATATTCACACAGTTGCGTGAAATAAAATCTTTTCTAATTTTTGTTTTAGTGTTTTTCACTTTGTGATTTTTTTTTGGTAATGCAATGAAATTTTAGTATAAGCATATTTGTCATTCATTCACTCAATAAAAATTTATCGCCTACTATGTCCCTGGCATGTCTCTATGTTCTGGGGAGATAACTTTGAATAAAACTGCTCCGAATTGCTGTGAAATATGAAAAACTGTCAAGAAATTTAACATTTAGTTAAATATGATTATAAGCCACTGAGTGTCACGGACTGCATTGTGCCCTCCCCCCTGCAAAAATGTATGTATCTATTGAGGCGGGCCATGATTCTTAGTATTGGGTGATTTTTTCCCCCATATGTTGTGTTTCCTGCCTCTGTGATGTTGATGAGGAGAACGGGCAGAAGCTGTGTGGGTGAGGTAGGACTCAATCTAGTCTTGTGGGATATAAAAGAGAGAAGTGAGCAGAGAGAGTTAGGAACCTCATACCACCAAGAGAGCAGCACTGAGAGCAGTGCTGAGGTTCCTGCACCAAGAAACTCTCGTATTGAAATTGGACTGTTAGCCTACCAGACTGTGATAATTTCTCATACTGAATTTGCACTTGTAACTTACCAGACTGTGATAATAAAATTTCTGTTTTTAAAGCTATCCGCTTGTAGTGTTTCTGTTATACCAACATTAGCTGACTAAGACACTGAGAAACAGTTCTTGGATAACTATTCAACTGACGTGACAATCAAAATTTTAAAAAAGTTAATAGAAAAGGAAACTGTGGTACAATGGATTTCTATTTATAGATGACTTTTTCTGGCTTAGGTTTTTAGTTTTGCCAAGAAGATTTGCTGGGCCACAATATGCAAGGGATAGGACAGTTTACTATGCAGATAAGGCATGCAGAACCCTTACAGAGATCGAACAGTTTACTATGAAAATAATATGTATAAGTTCCTTGCAGGAATTGGTTAATTACTATGAGAATAGCTGTGGCTTACCAAGCCAGTTGGTCAGTTTTGTCATCCTTCTAGGTTTATAAGGGCTAATTCTACACAGGTTTGTGTCCTTGGACCTGGAGTCCCTGTATTGAGAACCTCCTGGACTCAGAAGACGGAGAAAGTTATAATACTAGACATGGCACAAGATGGCACAGCAGCATGAGCAGTGGGAACCAAGAGTCCAGCACAAGATAGCGTGGTAGGCTTCCCAGTCTGTGGAGTGGGAGAGCCAAGTACCTTTGGGCAGGATGCTTGCTACCGCAGTGGGGCCTGTCCAGGCATTACATCAGTGGAACTAAAAGTAGTAACACTTGCCTGAGTAGGGCAAAAGTGAGGACTGAGTGGAGCCAGTGGCAGTAGCCCCAAATGGGACCCAGGGACAAAGGCCAAGGGGCCTGCCTGCAGTGAAGGCTGAGAAGAAGCTGGGAGCTGTCTTGCTTAGAAGCTGTTCTGATTGATGAACTGTCTCCTGCCTCCTGACTTCTTCCCGTCACTTCCAAGTTGCTTCACTTCTGAATTGCAACCTGTTATGTCTGTAATAAGTCACTTAACAGTAGATGAGTTCTGATGGGAGTAGGAGGACTGAGGGGAGGTGGAATAGTTGGTGTTAGAGATGATGGATATTTGGGCATCTTTGGTCTCCCTTTCTTTGGAAGCAGCTTTGTATCTTGATCCTTTCTCCTCTGGAAGTTAGATGGGTTCTGACAGGACAACAAACTGGTTCAGTTGGTGTCAGAAGCGAGGTTAGTTGCATTGACTTCTGACTCATGGAATCATGTGATCTGGGAAGTGAAAGGAGGAAAGGGCTTGGTAAGTGAAACTTTTCATTCTTGGAGTTACTTTGGTGGTTGTCACCTGTAATGGCTAGGAGGTAGATAAAGAAGACTTGCTATGGTAGCAGATATGGAAATAGAGGATAGGAAAGCTGCATCACGAGTGGCATGTGGCAAAAGCTCTGCAGGTTAAGCAAGATGACCAATAAGTGAGACAGGGTCGTCTGATTCTTCCCAGCCAGAAGCCCAAGGCCATATGCTAATGAATGGGAAATTAGCCAGGGATGGAGAAAATAAGATGAAGTCAGAACATTTTTTAAAAGGGCTTATGTGTTTATCTGAATGTATTGTATCTGTCTGACTGAAGGGATGTTTCTCCTACTGATGCTATAAAATAGACCTAAATGAATGATGGAAATGAGCTGTGAATACTGTAAAAACAGAAAAGGTCTAAGTCCACTTTCAGCTGATACTTGATTGGATGTGCTAAAACAGGAGCTAAGATTTGCCTTAAAAAAAAATCAAGGCCATTCTTTTCATTAGTGTAGCCCTGCATATAGACTACTGAGAGTTTAGGTCAAAAAATCTGAGCCCCACTGTCTTAGTCATTTAGTGCTGCCAGAAGAGAAATACCACAAGTGGGTGGCTTCAAAAGAAAAATTTTATATTGTCACACTCCAGCAAGTCAAAAGTCCAAATTTAGAGTGTCAGTTCCACAGGCAGTTCTCTCCTTTGGGTCCGGAGGAAGGGCCCTGCCATCAATCTTCCCCTGGACTGAAGCTTCTGATGTGCAGGGTCTTCCAGTCCCATTCAAAGGACACACTGGGCTCCTAGCACTGCCTCTTGGTTGGTTGCAAGGTCTCCGCCTCTCATTTGAAAATGAAAGTCATGCCTACTTCACACCACAAGAGGCTGCCCGAAGCACAGTATAATCCCACACATTGAGTCCTGCACCACCAACCCAACTGCCACCTATCTTCCCTCATTAAAATTGTACAGGCAGAGTTTATAGCATAAAGGAACATCACACAATACTGGAAATAATGCCCCAGCCAAATTGATACACACATTTTTTAAGGGCGATACAATTCAGTCCTTGACACTAACCCAGAAACTTTGAAGCAGGAAATTTACATTTGAAAGACATGTAGATCCATGCAGAATTTTTGGGAAAGGAGGGGGTGGGGTAGAGAGCCACAAAAACATTACTGTTTTTCTCTTTGAAGTTAGGGCATTTGATGCATCAAGCAGGAAATATCAGTGCTCATCCCAAGAATTCTCTTCCAGAGCTAGAAGTTAAGAGGAGTTGGTAAGTAGATGGCCTGTTATGCTCACTTGAAGTGACTTCTTGGGCCCAAGAGGAATGGAAGTGGGGGTGGTGTAATGATGAGGAGATGAGCTCAGCTTGGACATGTTCCTTTGATGGCCATTGACTTATCCTGAGTAGCCAGAGATGAGAGAGCAAAGGAGCTGGCTGACCTGAAGCTCAAGGAGTTATGTAGCTTCCTGGCTTTATGGCTGGTACCCTTTTACTTAGCACTTGGGGGCTAGAGATGAGAGGATCAGATCCCAAATGAATAGGGAAGTGGGAGATGTTTGATACAGTTTGTGCAGATTGCACCAATTTAATGGCTTGCTCTGAACTCAATTTTTCTTATGGATGCAGAATGATACACCAAACAAAAACGAAACCTGTTGCTCTCCAGTCCATTCTCACTTATAGCTACCCTATGGTACAGAGTAGAACTGCCCCATAAAGTTTCCAAGGAGTGGCTGGTGGATTTGAATTGCTGACCTTTTGATTAGCAGCTGAGTTCTTAACTACTGCAACACCAGGGCTCCACAGTTTGATATGGAGACCTTGAAAATGTATATCAAGCTTGACTAGAGTAAAGAAGCTAAAATAGGGTATAGGCTTGGAATCCATCATGTGTAGAAAACCACTTGAACCAGAAAACTGAGCTAGTTCGTAGTTACAAAGGGTAAGGGCAATTCTGCCTATTATCTGTTATCTAGGAAAATGTTTATTTTTTTGTATGTTGTCAGTTTGTTCCCAGGGAGCATTTATGTAACCTCTACATTTCCAGAAATTAATGTCTGGCAAAAGTCCTGTAAAACCTCCCTTCCGTAATCCCCTCATGGATTGAATTGTGTCTCCCTCAAAATGTATGTAGCCATTGGCTAGGCTATAATTCCTAGTTTCGTGTGACGTTCCTATATGCTGTAAACTTTACCTCTATGATGATAATGAGGGAGGATGGACTGCAGTTATGTTGGTGAAGCAGGACTTAGGGTACAAGATTGTGTTGTGCATTGAGGCAGTTTCTTGGGATGTAAAGGAAAGAGAGGCCAGCAGACAACTGGGGACCTCAAACCACAAAGAGGAAGTCCTGAGAGCAGAGCGCAACCTTTGAAAAGGACCTGGGGTCCCTGTGCCTTAAAATCTTCCAGTCTGGGGAAAGATTGATGACAAAAACCTTCCTCCAGAGCCAACAGAGAAAACCTTCCCCTGGAGCTAGCACCCTGAATTTGGACTTGTGGTTTACTGGACTGTTACAGAATACAATTTCTCTTTTTAAAATCATTCACTTGTGGTATTTCTGTTATGGCTGCACTAGATGATTAAGATACTCCTTATAATTAATCAACAAAGTTATATCATCAGGTGGTTACTGGTCAACAAAATCTCTTCAAACCAATCATTACAAAGGTTCTGCTTTTGCTATCCACCATTGACAATGGTGTATCAATGAATAATGAATCAGAATTTTTCTTTACTTCCTTTTTTAATTGTATATTAGAAACTCCATGGCCATGAATCAGTGGATTCATTAGTCTTTTTGCCTAGTGCACGCTAGTGGTTCTCTCATTCAAATGATTTTCTTTGTCTCAGTTTAATAAAAATCTCATTTGATTGAAGCACAATGTTTATTTATTTTTTAATTTTTTTGCCCTGCTACAAGATGCTAAAAGTTCCAATTGGAACATAATATTTTTTAGGCTGAGTTTTCTGGAGAACCCAAACCAGTATGTATATAAATATATGTATGTAGAGAAATTTATATCAAGGAAATGGCTCACATGGTCATAGAGACTGAAACATCTACATCAGTGGGTCAAATAGAGGCCTCTCCTGATTCATGTAGCTGCATGGTCTGGGGGACCCAAGATCAGGAGGGCAGACATCAGGGCTCTTGCTCATAGGCTGTGAAGATCAAGTGAATCCTAAGATTGACAGGCAAGATTGCAGGTAAGATGCTACTTCAACTTCTGAGAACTGGAAGTCAGACAAAGAAGAGCCACCTGCAGGATCCAGAACAAGCAAAAGCCCACAAGCCTTGCCAGAAAGTTCATTTGTATTTGGTGGAGGCCACATCCCCCAGGAAACTGCCTTTCAACTACCTGGCTGCTCACAGCAGATCCCATCATGGAGGTGATTATGTTGTATCAAATTGCATCATGGAAATGGTCAATCACATCACCATACAATTGCCAAACTAAATCATTAACTACCAAACCACTAAGAATTACGACCCAGTCAAGTAGACATACATACTAATGACCACACCAAGAAATGTGCTTGTCTCTTCAGAATACTCAGTTGATGCCTACCCAAAACTCATGGTCATCAAGTCAATTCCAACTCATAGCAACCCTTTAGGATGGAATAGAACTGTAGAGTTTCCAAGAAGAACCTGGTAGATTCAAACTGCTGACCTTTTGATTAGCAGCTGTAGATCTAAATCACTACCGTCACCAGAGTTTCCAATTGTTTGATAGGGACAGGCAATGTAAATATTGGCTGTCTAAAATGGGGCGATGTAAAGCCATGAAGTGGGCTGGTTTACACACTTTTCTGAGTACTCAAAATGAGGGAGACAAAGGAGGATCCTCTCTGGATAGTTTCCTTTCTTCCTGATGGGTCTCAGAAAGAGAGGGTGGAGGAAGATGATGACAAACCCACCCCAAAACCAAACCCACTGCCGTTGAGTCAATTCCAACTCATAGAGACCCTACAGGACAGAGTAGAACTGCGCCATTGGGTTTCCAAGGAGCACCTGGAGGATTAGAACTGCTGACCTTTTGGTAAACAGATGTAGAACGTAACCACTGCACAACCAAAGTTTCCAGAGATGGTGATATGACTCTATGACTCAGCCATGTATGTTAAAAAAGGGGCAACTGTAATTAGACAAACTATAATTGTAGAAGTTCCAACTTAGAGTGGACTAAAGGAATGTGCATGCTAGACAAGAGTACAATGGTTGCAAAAGACCACAATTGATGGTCCAAGGCCTTCGGGGTTCCCCTGGGAGAATGGTCCCTGGCCCTGATGCTGCCCCTGTCCATAAATCATAATGAAAGTTAACTTTTCGGACAGCAATGGATTGGACTTGGTGACCCAGAGTAACCATATTTTGTGGGCACTTTATGGTTCTAGGCATCTATAGGATGTCGTCCTGTTGACCTCATGCTGGAGGAAGGGGAGTGGGTGGAGAGGAGAAGATAGGAGACTGTTGGGAGGATAGGACATGTATGGAGCAGAGAGGAAGAGTGTGCTGCCACCGTGCAGGGAGAGCAGTGGAAGCTGCATATAGGTGAGCATGCAAATTTATATGGGAATGTACATTTTCATTCAAATAAAAAAAAAAGAGTACAGTGGCTGTTTTAGTCAGCTAGGGCTGCTCTAACAGAAATGCCACAGAGTGGATGGCTTTAACAAAAATTTATTCTTACACAGTCCAGTAAGTTACAAGTCCAGATTCAGGATGTCTGCTTTTCCCTCTTGTCGGCTATGGAGGAAAGTCTGGTATTGTAGCGTTCTTTGCCCAGAGAGCATCCTAGTGCAGGAACCTCAGGTCTGAAGGATGCTCTCTTCTCCCGGTGCTGCTTGCTTGATGGTGTAAGGTTCCCAGGTCTCAGCCTGCTTCCATTTCCTTTTATTTCTTGCAGGATGAAAGAATTAAAGGTGGGGCAAGCCATACTCCAGGGAAAGTCCATTTACAGTGGAGCAGGGAGGAGATCTTATAAAGGGATTTACAGTCCCACCGTAACCTTTTACGTACAGCATAGGAAAACCACAAAATGGAAGACAGTCACAAGATACTGGGAATCAGGCTGAGCCATGTGGCTACACCTGTTTTTGGGGGACACAAGTCAGTCCATGACAGTGGCTAAGCCTAAAGTTCCTTAAAGGCTTTTCTATACTGGTGTATCGAGAGGCTCAGAGCAAGGAAATAATAGTCTCTCAGTTAAATTTTATCGGAGGCCAGAAAGGGTTTAAAGAAAACATAACTTTTGGAGAAGCTCTCCAGCTGACCTGAGTGGCTAGTCCTTGAGTGACCTCACCCTGAAATTTTGCCCTACCAAAAGAAAAAACAAATAAATCCACCGCCATTGAATTGATTCTTACTCTAGCAACTCTATAGGGCAGAGTACAACTACCTCATAAGGTTTTCAAGACTGTAATCTTTATGAAAACAGATTGCCAGTAAGCAAGGCAAGCATGGGCTTACGATTCCATGTGAGTTTTGCCACACTGAAGATGGTGAATCAAAGATGCAGTGAAATCCATGGGAAGATCACTAAAGTTAGCAACTGAGCACAAGGAAGCCTGTGCTTACCTTGCTTAATGGGTAATCCAACCCTGTGAGGGATTGTAAATTTGAAAACAGGCTTTGTAGGAAGGTGCTGTGGAATTGGGAGAGAGAGAGATGGCAGCCTCACCTAGAAGCAGACTCTTCAGCGTGGTGAAAAAAGGATGATCTACTAAGCAAGGCAAGCACTGTGTTTCCCTTGCCTATTGGATGATCTGACATGTATGCCACTACTTTCTCCCAAGGAGCAGTTGGTGTGTTCAAACCACCAATTTGTCAGTTATCAGCCAAGTGCTTCACCCCAAACGAAAAGCAAACCTGTTGCTGTAAGCCGATTCTGACTCAAAGTGAACCTGCAGGAGAGAGTCGAGCTGTCCCACAGAGTTTTAAAGGAGCACCTAGTGGATTTGCACTGCCAACCTCTTGGGTAGCCACCATAGCTCTTAACCACCATGTCATCAGGGTTTCCTTTTGCCATATAGGTGCACTAATTGTCAATAACTGATTTGGACTGGTAAATACACAGGGAGAGAAAAGTATCCCTCCAAATGTTAAGTGTATATCAGAACTCATGGCCAAAAAGGGCCAAAGGGTGATCTGTAGAGCAACATATTTCTCTTTATATGTGGTCTTTCTAGCCTGGATTTGTAGTTCTGCCAAGACAATTTGTGATGTCGTGGATTGAATTGTGTCCCCCTAAAAATACATGTAGCCATGTACCTGGGCCATGATTCCCAATATTTTGTGATTGTCCTCCATTTTGTGATTTTCCTGTGCTGTATGTTAAAGGATTAGAGTGGGACTGTAAATCCCTTCATAGGATTACCTCCCTGCTCCACTGTAAAGGAAGTTTCCCTGGAGTATGGCTTGCCCCACCCTTAATCCTTTCATCATACAAGAAATAAAAGGAAAAGTAGCAAGCAGAGAGTTGGGAACGTCACATCATCAAGAAAGCAGCACTGGGAGAAGAACACGTCCTTCAGACCTGAGGTTCCTGGGCCAAGATGCTACCTGGACAAAGACTGATGCAACACCGGACTTACCTCCAGAGCCAATGAGGGGGAAAGCCTTCCTCTGGAGCAGACATCCTGAATTCGGACTTGTAGCCTACTGGACTGTGTAAGAATAAACCTTCCTTTGTTAAAGCCATCCACTCTGTGGTATTTCTGTTAGAGCAGCCCTAGCTGACTAAAACACCAGGTGTGATGGTAAAGTGTCAGCTTGGATAGGCCATGATTCTCAGTGGTTGGGCAGATGTTTTGCAGTCATACTCCATTTGTGATCTGATATGAGCAGCTGATCAGTTAAAAGGGGAGTTTCCTTGGAAGTGTGGCTTGCATCCAAGATATACAATGTTCTGGCAAAGCTCTGTCTCTTTCAATCCTGCATTCTACTGATAATGCTCTGACTTCCAGTTTTTGGAATATGAGCTGGCAGCTTGCTGCACAACTTGCAGATTTTTGATTTACCAGTCCTTGCATCAAATGAATCAGGATAAGCTTCCAACCTAATTCCTGATCTCTGTATGTAAAATTAAAAAAGTGCGTGTTTTTTTTCCCATTAAGTCATGAGGTAATGGGCCTTTTGTTGGCTACCATTTTTGATCTAGAAAACACAAATTTACAGTGCTCCAGAAGAGTTAGCAATTCTTCGGTTTTGTAGTTTTAGGGTCAGGCTTTTAATGTTAATTTTTGGCTCCTGGGTAAGAGAAAACCCTTGTAATCAATGTAATGTTTCTGTTTTAATTTTTTTTCCCCTGTGCAACTTTGAGGTCATTGCAAATTGTGCTTTCATATACTTTTTTGCATTGAGGAGATGTCTGGAACTCACAGAGACAAACTCAGGACTATAACATGAGGTTGTTTTGATGGACAACACCCCAGGAGACGCAGATGTATTGTTTGGGGAAGTAAAATTAGGAGCTTTGTGAGCCTGACTGCAGGTTTTTTCTGACACACTTTCATAGAAAAAGGCCCAAACCACTTGTCTTCCGGAAGGTTGTGGGTTATCCCACTTACTCACTGTGGTTAAACAAGAACCAGTTGGTTTCAGTGGAAATCTGTGGTGCCTTCAGGCACAATTTCTCCCAGGTTTCAGATGCACCTGCATTCTGTGGGGTGTCATGGTTCACTCTGTCATCAAAATCTCTGTGAATGAGTTTCCTTCTAGAGGAGTCTAGGGGACAGGTAAGAGGTAGGAGGCAGGAGGCATTCAGGGAAGGGGAGAGGAGGAAAGGTCTGGGCCCCGTCTGGAGGTCTCTGGATGGTTTCCTTAGAGAGCCCTGGAGGAGGACCCAGTGAGCCGTGTGACAGACAGTCTATGGTGCAGGAGCCGAGGGATCAAAGCAAACTCCCAGGTCGCTGGTCTTGGCTGTCAGATGGTGTCTGTGGTGGGAGTCCTGAGACATAATAGGGGCTGCATGAGGACAAGGGAGGCTGCTTTGGTATCAGTTTCACGTCTCCCTCATACAACTTGAGTCACAGTATGTGTTCTACAGTCCGGACACACTTGATACAGTCCAGATCTCACTCTGTTGGTTGTCTGGTTTCTGGAAGAGACAATGAGTGTCACTGTGGTACCTGATTACAAAGTTTCCACGGATGTGCTAGGACACTTCCAGTTATGGAGCCCTGGACTCTACTCCTACTGCTCTCGGGGGCCCTGACAGTGACCAAGATCCGGGGCAGGTGAGTGCGTGGTGGGGAAGAAAACGGCCTCCGCAGTGGAAGGGTTAAAAGGACAGCCTGTGGGACGTAGGACCCTTGTGGAAGCTACCTACCTGCCACCTCCGCCCCGACTCCCTTCCCCAGCCAGGTCCTCACCCACCTGCCCGGTTTCCCAACGCCTCCTCTCCCAGCCCTGTGTCTCAGCCCTGCTCCTCCTGTGGCCCCTTCTTCGGTGATCTCAGCCGCCCCCGCCCCCAGGCTCCCACTCAACTGAAGTATTTACGCACTGGTCCGCCTCACCCTTGTTGGCTACATCTGCGACGTGCAGTTCGCGCGCTCTGACAGCGACTCAACTCGGAGAGTCAGAGGACGGAGCCTTTGGGGAGGTAGATAGAGCAGAGGGGGCCAAAGCATTGTGAAGAAGTGACTTGGACAGCCAAGAGCCTCTTCCAGGATTTCCGACTGTGCCTGTGGACCCTGCATAAATACGACCACTGAGTCAGTGAGTGACACTGCCTGGGTACAGGTCACAGATCCTCCACCACTAAGTACGGGTCGCCCAGAACCTCTAGGTCTGACCTTCACCTAGGGTCTGCGGGACCCGTGCGGCCCCTTGACTAGGCAGGAGCGTTAGGAATTCACCAGGGTTTTCAGTTCAGGCTGAAATGACTGAGTTGAGGGGTCTGACCACTGGGGCGGTCAGGTACTCATACCCTCCAGGTACTGTCGGCCTGCTAGAGGTGAGTTCAGCTGGAGGCTTCCTCCGTTGGCAGCGTTGTCTCTCCTATGACAGCACTGATTACCTCGCTCAGAACTAAGATGTGCGCTCCTGGTTGGTAGAGGACGCTCAGATCACGCAGCGCCAGTGGGAGGCCAGTGGGGTGAAGGATGTCAGAATCTACCTGGAGGGAGAGTATGTGGACTTGCCCCATAGAGGAGTCAAGAAAGGGAAGTTGACGCTGCAGAGAGCAGGTAAGAGGGGACTGGAGTCACCTCTCCGATATCCTCTCATGCTGAGAGTGTTTCCTAGGTGGCAACATTTATAAAGAGGAGAGAAAAATGGCATGAGCGCCCAAATACCTGCCTCCCATGGGTCGGGAGAGAGAGGAATCCACCTGACCTTCCGTATCCTGTAGTGGAGAGTGACTTGCCCACGGGACAGAGAATGGTCTCAGGGGTGAGGGATCCAGTCTCTGGGGATAGAGGGGAAAAGGAATTCCTGAAATAACTGATTAGCAGTACCCATTGATCCTGTCAGGGGACTTGGGTGCCTCAGGGGACTTTCTCTCTCTGGCCTTGTTCTCTGTCCCATACCCAACCTCTTTGAATGTCTGTTTCTAACATTTTTCATCCTCTCTGACTAGGATCAGAAGTCCCTGTTCTTCCCCTCGGGGACCTAGAGCCTGTCGTCTTGGGCTCAGCCAAATTCTAGAACTGGTCAAGGAATAGGAGATGATTCTACATCCCTGGGTCCATGCTGAGGTTTAGGTTTTGGTCTCCAAACTCCCACCCCAGTTGTCCTGTTCCTTCTCAGAATGGTCACATGAGCCCTGCTTAAGTGGCCTTTGGAGGTAATGGAAAGTTTCTAAATTTTCTGACTCTTTCACTCAGATCCCGCAAAGACATACATGACCCACCACCCCAACTCTGACCGCGAGGCCACATTGAAGTGCTGGGTCCTGGGCTTCTATCCTGCAGAGATCATGCTGACCTGGCAGAGGGATGGGGAGGACCAGACCCAGGACACAGAGCTTGTGGACACCAGGCCTGCAGGGGATGGAACCTTCCAGAAGTGGGCTGCTGTGGTGATGCCCTCTGGAGAGGAACAGAGATATGTGTGCTGGGTGCTGCATAAGGGGCTGCCTGAGCCCCTCACCCTGAGATGGGGTAAAGACGGGGCAAAGACAAAGTCTCTTCTCAGGGAAAGCAGGGCCTCTTCTGGGCACCTGCAGCTGGGTCAATGCTGAGACCCTGGGGTCAGGGCCTCTTCCTTTCCCTTCCCTTCTCTTCCCAGAGCCACCTCCTCAGCCCATCTCCTCTATCATGGGAATTGTTCCTGGCCTGGTTCTGCTTGGAGCTGTGGTCACTGGAGTTGTGATCTGGAAGAAGAGCCCAGGTAGGGAAGGGGTTAGGGTCTGAGTTTTCTTATCTCACTGGTGGGTTTCAAGCTCCAGATAAGTTTGTTTCTGTCCTGCCTCACTACAGAAGGCACCATCCACACACCCTGTCTACCCAGTCTGAGGCCCTGTGTCGTAACACTTACGGAAAGCACATGTGAGTGTGAAGGCCTAACATCTAACCTTGATAATTCTGGTGATGGGAGCTGATTCTCAGCAGTCACAGGTCAGAGAGGAAGGTCTCTCTGAAGACACACCTGCAAGAGTGTGGTTGGTCCATTTGCCACACATTTACTATGATTTCTGGATAGTGTCCTGGGTCTGCAATCACAGTCCTGGAAACATCCCTGGGGTCCAGGACAAGCTGGTTCCTTTAGAACTTCATGGCCTTGCCTCCTTCCTGATGTCTCGCAGGACTTTTTCTTCCCACAGGTGAAAAAGGAGGGAACTACGTTCAGACGGTGTATATAGGACCCATTAACCACTTCCCTCCCCCCATAATTCTGTCTTTAGTTTCACCTCCTCATGTGAGTTCTGACCAAATCCTATTTTTGTTCTTTTGAGCACTGTTGACACATCTAAAGATGTGACCCTGGAGGGCCTGATGTGGAGAGGGACTGGGGTAGAGGGGAAAAGACTGGGTTATGGGCATTTTGAGATTTGGACACTTTGAGCTTATGATGGATGAGCTGTTCAGCATATCAACGCTCACAGTGACTGACCTGTATTTGTTTATGATTCTTTTCTCCTGTAGCATGAGACTGCAGCCTTATCTGGGACTGAGGGTTACAAAATTTGTTCACATCCCACTTTGTGACGTCAGGAATCCCTGACATGTCTTTCTGCATCTGGTGTCTGAATATGTCTGTGTTCTTATCAGCATAATGTGAAGATGTGGGGACACTAGCCCACCACTGCCCAGCAAGATCCCTTTCCACACACTGATTTGTGTCCTTTCCCTGATTCAAGTTGCTGTTTTGTGCAGTGGTGGTGCTGGAACTTCTCTATCCCCATCACAACTTTGTGTTGCTCTAAGCTCCAACTTTTCATTTTCCTTTAGATATTATGATCAGGAATTGTTTTCAACTTCTTTCTAAAAGTGGGGTTGTGATGATTAAAGATGCCAAAGCCAAGCCAAGTGCCATCGAGTTGGATTAAAGATGAGTAATACTCAAAATTTGAGAGAGAAAATCAATAAAAGATCTGAGAGCCTTCCAGAATTGGCATCGTTGGTATCATGATTATGTTCCAGGTGGGGACAGGAGTTTACTATGGAGGAGCTGAGCATGGATGAGGCCTGTGACTCATATGTGCATATACATGTTTGCACACACACACAATGTACTCTAACTCCTAAGCAATCACGAGACTGTTAGTTAAGGTCTCACTGTCTGATCTGACTGGGTCATACACACAGACACTTTACAAAGATTTGACAATAGAAAGCTATTATTATTTTACAAAGCAAACTATAGATACCAGGAAGACATTTGAGGTGAATCAGTCCCTTCTATTCCCACAAGTACCCCATTTAGCATCACAGGAGAGGATCTCACATATGTCAAAAAAAGGGCCCATTCACCTGTTGTAAATTACCCATGTCCATTTTTATGTCACTGGGAGATGTTAACAGGTATATTTTTCTAAGCAAGTGTGCCACCAGCTCAAGTCTGGTGTAGTGTAACTGTGCTTATTCTGTCTCTCACTGCCTCTCTCTGTGGCCTTCCTTGGCTGGGTCTGGACCCCTGAGCTACAGGTCTAAGGCTCAACCAGCAATTTGGGGGCAAACATTGTTGAACACTGTGATAGATGTTGATGCAACTGTTTACAGGCAACACTGGTATAGTGAAGGAGCACTAATGGTTCAGTTTGTAAACACTTGGCGCTGACTGAAAGGTTGGTGGTTCAAACCCACCTAGGGGGTTTGTGTGAGAAAGACTTAGCATTTTGCTTCTGTAAAGATGACAGCCTGAAGGACCTTATGGGAAATTTATGCTCTGTTCCATGAGGTCTGTGTGAGTTGAAAAATGACTTAGCAGCACACAGCAATAATAGTCAGTACAGTGCATGCCCCAATGTCTGAAGGAAACCTCTTGGCCCTTGTGTTACTATTCTCAGCACAGCCAGAGAGTCTGCCTATGCCAAAGGCAGCGCAGCTTGTCCCCTGTTTGCTCGCTAGGCTGACTTTCCTACTGCTCCGCTGACTACTGTCTCTACCACTGGGCCCCTACTGGACCTTTGCCACCAACTCTGCCCTGGGCCCCTTCTAGCCTCTTTGTCACTGGCTCTACCACTGTTTCTCTCTCACTTTAGTATTAACATCTCAGTGCCATTATCCTTTACCCACATTTTAATTCTTTTTGGTGGGTTTCTAGGAGATTTTCAGTTAAAGGATCCCAGACCCAGAGGACACATTCCATTCTTCCAGGCTCTTATTGATCAGGAGGTCCCCCACAAACCTCTGAATGACTGGATGCCTTTATAGACAAACTTCTTGTTAATATTAAGGTGTGGCTCTCCATGAACCTACTGTGATGGTTGAAATTGTGTGTCACATTGGCTGGACCATGATTCTCAGTGTTTTGGTGATGTTATAATGTTGAGATCACTTCCCTGTTGGTATGTGATCACCTTTATGATGAGATCTGCTATGAGCAGCCAATTAGTTTAAGGGTATGTAGCCTGCATCCACTATGGGCTGATAATCAGGCAGGGGCCCTGGGACTTTCCCTTGTTTCAGATCCTTCAGCCAGCTCCTGTTGGTCTGACCTCTGTTTCTTGGGACTTGAGCTAGCAGCTTACTTGTGGCCTTGCTAGCCTATCTTGGGATTTGTCAGTCTTCACAGCCTGTGAGCAGTAGCCCAGCTCTCTGATCTGCCAATCTTGGGTTCAACAGACCCTGTGACTACACGAATCAGGAGAAGCCTCTTTCCAGGCCCATGGACTTGGGATATTATAGCCTCTACACCATTGTGATTTACTGGTTTTGCTTCTCTAGAGAATCCAGCCTAAGACACCTGTGAAACTCTGTCAAAAAGAAAACCAAACCCAGTGCTGTCGAGTCAGTTCTGACTCATAGCAACCCTATAGGACAGGGTATAACTGCTCCATAGAACTTCCAAAGAGAGCCTGGCAGATTCAAACTGCCAACCTCTGGTTAGCAGATGTAGCACTTAAGCACTATGCCACGAGGGTTTCCTATGAAACCCTTAAGTGGATCTAAACCAACCATTCCTTTCACGTGGATTGCAAGCTGCTTATGCAAATAGCAAACTAGCCAATACTTGCAAGTCACTTATGGGGTTAGCAAACAGATCAGTTATTGCAAGCTGCAAAGAGAATAATCAGTGTCAGACTGAGGTCCTCAAGTCATTTTGAGAGAATTACAGATCCATGGCTAGAAAGGCCGTTTAAAGAAACTCATTGCACTGAAGCATAGAGCTAAATAATTGCTAAGGGAAAAGTACCCGAAGTGTGGGTATGTGGGAAGAGGTAAGATGTCTGTTGTATAACTCAGGTGATCAGCATGATTTCCATGGAGAGGGTGACTTTTGTGGAAATATTTGAAGGACATGAGGGAATAAGCCATGTGGATATTTTGTATAATCTTTCCAGGTGAGGGAACATCCATTGGAGATGCACCAGGGAAGGGCAGTGTTTGTGTTCTCAAAGCAGAAATGAGGCCAGTGTTGTCTGAGGTGCATCCAGGTTGTGTAGGGCCTAAGGGTGTGGGAAGGGTTCTGACTTTTACTCTGAGTGAGATGGGAAGTTGCAAGACAGTAGTGGGCCAAAGAGAGATACGGTGTGACTCTTCTTTTGAAAGGATCACTATGGTTTCTGTGCTGAGAATAAAATCAAGAAGCAAGGGAGGAGTGATTACAGCAGAAAATCTGAGAAATTTGTACCACATTTCAGGTAGAGTTGTTAGTTTCTTTGCCTTGGTGTGAGCAAAGGAAACAGTGGGAATTGATTGAAGTCTGTATATATTTTGAAGCTAGATGTTACAGGCTTTCCTAAGGGATGCAATTTGGGGTATGAGAGCAAGGAGGCAAGGAGGACACAAACTTTTTTTTTGTCTTTGCCAATAGGAAGATGGAGCCAATGACAGCAGAGATGGGAAAGTCTCTGGAAGGAGTATACTTGAGAAGGGGGCATCACAGCCATTTGGTTTCAGAAATGTTATATCTGAGATGTCTTTTAGAAATGTAGTTAAGTTTTTCTGAGTTGACAGTTGGGTATATGAGTCTAGACTTTAGGGAAAAGTCTGGGTTGTAGAAACAGATTCGAGAGGTGGTAACATACGAATCATAATTTAAAGCTTTGAGTATGGATGATTAGCTACAGAAGAGACAGGAACAAAGACTGAGCCATGGACCACCTGGTGCTAAGCAATCTGATAAGACCACGCTCCTAGAGCAGACTGGAGAGTTCTGGTACTGCATCTATAAAGCACACAATCAGGGATTCTAAACTGTACTATGCACAGGAATCACCTGGAAGTCTCTTTAATATTCAAAAGGTCTGGAGTAGAGCATGAGACTGTATTTGTAACAAGGTTGGTGGTGCTAATGTTGGTCTTCAGATTAGTCTTCCATTGTCAAGAGCATAGACCAAGAATTCCCAACATAGAATTGCATCAGTCTTGACAGTGAGGTTTGTTAAGTGAGCAGCTTCTGGGTCCTGTGCCCAATATGGAGTGTTGGTGGTACAGTGATTAAAAATCCAGCTCCTAACCAAAAGATAATGTCAGATTGTGGGTGGGAGAACATACCCCTGGTTTGTCCTTGCATGTGTTTCTACCAGCAAGGGTTTTGATCAACAATATTCTACCAGTTACACTGTGCCCCTGAGTCCTTGCAACCCACCAGCCTGGTAGTGCAATGAGGCACTCCAGCCCCATTGTCACGGTGGACACATGGTGTGCTGCACATGTGCTGTCCATGATGCCTACTGTAGCCCCACAGAGGGCTACAGACCATGTCTAGAGGCCTTCAGCAGTGCAGTCCTCCCACTGGAGCTGAGTTGTAGCTCCAGAGTCTCCAACTGCCAACCAGTTCTCAGCCCTGCTCAGCTGCAGTGTGCTACTCCTAGGGCACCCTCTCTTGTCCCAAATTCCCCAAGCCTCTGGCTCAGTTGTCACAATGGAGATTTGGGGCTGGGTCTCAGAGCTGCGGAGTCTGAGGAGTGCCAGGCCGAAGATTTGAGTGTTGGTGTTTTGAGAGGAGAAAGAGACAGGATCTCAGGATTCAAAGGCATGGGCTGGGGAGGGGACACAGGTGTCCTGGGCTCCTGGGAAATAACTAGTCTGTCACTTACTGCCTAGATCTGTGTTGGCTGCAATGGTGGCCAGTCCTCATGCTCATCTGGAATATGGTCCTTCTGAGGCACTCATTATGGCAAGGAGACTGCTGTTGTCACAAGCAATAAAGTGACTTCAGAGGCCATGGCCACGGGCTACTTGTGGCTAGGCTCAGACATGCTTATGAGTTCCTAGGACTGGGAGTGGGACCTTGGAAATAGGGGACTTTAACACCAAGGTTGGTTCCTACAAGGACAGCATAGGCATCTGCCCCTTTCTCATGTGGCTGGGCTCCTGAGAACCCTCTCCAAACTCATCTAGCAGGTGTCCTCTGTGCCAGCCCTCCCCGTGTTACTCTCCTACTGGTTCCTTTCTGTCTCCTCCTTTTTGTATCCAACCCCTCAGGTCCCCATTTCTTCCCTCTCAGTTTCGCCAGGAGCCTCCCTTCCTACCTGGATCTAAGGCCCCAGGGCTGCTCCCCAGATCCTGGGTGGAAGACTTACAGACTAATCCCAGGAGGACAAACCTCCACCCCAGAAGCAGCCACAAGAATAAGTGACAGGAACTTAGAAGTCCAAGGTCTCATCCCAAGAGCCTACAGGACTGGGTATTGCGGCTTCAGGTGTATTTGTGGGGACAGTTTGAGATCTGAGATCTGGCTGTTACGGCCTAGAGCCCTCACTTTGCCTGAAGGCCACAGTTAGCAGTTACTCAGCTGGGAGGAAAAATCTGTCACTATCCACTTCACATCTTGAGTCTGACCTGGAGCAGGAGTGCCCCCTTTTGTGCAGGGTCCTGTTCTGCTGCTGGGAGCAGAGGCAGACCCAGGGAGGTCCGGGGTGAGAAGGCTGAAAGGGAGTTCAGGTCTTCTGTCTTAACCTGTGGCCATACAGGAGCATTGCCGCTCTGCTCTCCGATACTTATGGACAGCCCAGGAGGGGTTTGGACTGTAGTCTGTGGGGACAGAGAAGCCTGACAGAGGCTGGGCCTCCATGTGGGGATAAAGATGCCTTCTTAGCAGCCCTGGACTCCACAAGTTCAGATTCAGGGGTGGAGGAGGAATTGGAGAGGAGAGATCAGAGTTCTTGTGCCATCTCTAAGGTACCATCTCCTTTCTAACACTGTCAGACTCTATGGCATACCTCCTAACACTGGAAAGTAGACACATTTTGCTTTCTTTCCTATTTCTTTTTAAATTTTTATTGTGTTTTAAGCGAAAGTTTAGAATCCGGGTCAATTTCTCATACAAAACTTAGGCATGGCTATGTAACTCTAGCTTCTCCCTCCTCACTGTGACAGTGCATTCCTCCTTTCTAGCCTATATTTCCTGTGTCCCTTAAATATTTTATTGTGTTTTAAGTGGAAGTTTACAATCCAGGTCCATTTCTCATACAAAAACTTACACGTGGCTATGTAACCCTAGCTGCTCTCTCCTCACTGTGACAGTATGTTCTTCCTTTCTACCCTGTATTTCCCATGTCCATTCAAGTAACTCCTGTCCCCCTCTGCTGTCCCATCTCACCTGTGGACAGGAGCTGCCCACTTAGTCTCATGTGTCCACTTAAGCCAAGAAGAATGTTCTTTGTTAGTACCATTTTATGTCCGGTTCTATCTTTGTCTGAAGAGTTGGCTTCAGGAATGATTTCAGTTCTTGGCTAATAGAGCATCTGGGGGCCATGTATACTGGGACCCACCAGTCTGTCAGAGCATCAAGTTAGGTCTTTTTAATAGGGCTTGAGTGATGCACCCTATTTTACTCCTGCTTCATCAGAGACTCTCTGTTGTGTTCCCTGTTAGGCAGTCATTGGTGATGGCTGGACACTATCTAGTTGTTCTCGTCTCGTGCCAATGTAGTGTTCTAGTCAGCTAGTGCTGCTCTAAGGGAAATATGACAGAGTGGATGGCTTTAAAAACAGAAACATTTATTCTAACATAGTCCAGTAATCTACAAGTCCAAATTCAGGATGTCTGCTTCAGGCGAAGCCTTTCTCCATTATCAGCTCTGGAGGAAAGTCCTTGTGTTACATCAGTCTTTGTTCAGGGAGCATCTTGGTGCAGAAACCTCAGGCCTGAAGGACACGCTCTTCTCCCAGTGCTGCTTTCTTGCTGGTTTGAGGTTCCTAATTCTCTGCTTGTTTTCCTTTCCTTTTATTTCTTGTAGGATGAAAGCATTAAGGGTGGTACAAGCCATACTCTAGGGAAACTCCCTTTACAGTGGAGCAGAAGATGATCTTATGAAGGGATCTATAGTCCCATCCTCATCTTAAACATACAGCATAAGAAAATCACAAAGTGGAGGACAATCATAAAGTATTGGGAATCATGGCCCAGGCACATGGTTACACATATTTCTGGGGGTACACAATTCAATCCATGACATGTAGTCTCTGGATTATATAGCCCTGTCTGTCTCTTGGGCTAGTATTTTCTTGTGTCTCTGATGTTCTTCATTCTCCTCTGATCCAGATAAGTTGGGACCTGTTGATGTTTCTTATGATGCTAGCTGCTTGCTAGCATCACAGATCTAGATGGCTCTCACCAAACTGGGATGCATTTTCTTAAGAAACTTTGTTATGCCAATTGACCTAGATGTTTAGGCTCTTTTTTTTTAAAAAAATAATTTTTATTATGAATTAAGAACAATCTAGCAGTCTATATCAACTTGTCTTATAATACCTGGAACTATCAGAGCTACTCTATTCTAACTACTGTGCCCCTCCAGCCCCACTCCTGTGACAGCACACTTCCTCCTTTCATCTAGCACTTCCTGTGATCCTTTGACCAAACTCTGGCCCCCGCTTACCTTATTATCTCGGCTCTGATGAGGCTCTAGAACAGCTTCATCCACATATTTAAATCCAGAGGTTTGTTCATTGCTGTCCACACTTTGTGTTTTGTGTAGTCCAGTTCAGTCTCTGCCTGGATAGCTGACCCCAGTGCTGGATGTGGTTTGGGGTTAAAGAGTCTGGGGGTCACGCTCCTAGGGGTAACTCCAGACCAAAGGAGCACCAAAAGTGACATTTTAGTGGAGTTCTAGCTCTGCCTCTAATGTTTCTCCCACTGTGTCCAGGTCTCTGCACTGTGATCCCCTCCAGGCAGTTATTGGTGGTGGCCAGGCACCGTCTAGTTCTGGTCTCTTGCTGAAGCAGACACTGGCTCTGTGCCCCCTTCTATCTGATGGGCTAGTATTTTTTTGTGTGTCCTTGATGTCCAGTGTTTATCTCTGGTCCAGGTGGCTTGGGACCAATTAGTATTACTTAGATAGATGATTGCTAACTTTTAGGACCCCAGATGTCACTCACCCTGGTAGTATGCACGACATTTTCTTAAGAGTAAAAGAAAAAGAAAACTTGGTATGCCCATTAGTTTGGATACCCCTTGAAAGTGTGGTCCTCTAACCGCAGACCCTGTTACTCTGTCTTTCCAAAGAAGTAGGCCACTTTTAGGGAACAGTTCATTTTTGAAGTAGAGCAGTTGTGGGTACTTTTTTTCTAGTATGTGCTGTCACATCTTACACTTAACCAGAATCCTAATCACCAACTAATTTGTATAAATCCCTTTCCTTCCCTCCCTCCCCTTGTAATGGTCAAAGATCGATTTCTTCTGTGCTTAAGTGGTTTGTTGTATTTTTATAAATATTGGTTTCATATAGTATTCGTCCTTTTGCTTCTAGCTAATTTCACTCAGCATAATGTCCTCCAGATGGTGCCAGGTTAACAGGTACTTCTCTAAGCCATTGTCGTTTCTTATTGTGTAGTATTCCATTTTATGAATATACCATAGTTTGTTCAACAATTCATTTGTTGAAGAGTATCTAGGTTGCTTCCATCTAGGTTGCAATAAACATTGGATGCATGTGTTTATTCAAATAGTGGCTCTTCTTTCTCTAGGATATATTCCAAGGTGTGGGATTGTTGGATCATGTGGTATTTCTATTTCTAGTCTTTTAAGAAATCGCCAAATCAATTTCCATAGTGGTTGTACCATTTTATACTCTCACCAGCAATGTAGCAGGGTTCCCTCCATGTCCTCTCCAGCATTTATTATTTTGTGTTTTGGGGATTATTATCAGCCTTGTTGGGGTGAGATTGTATCTCATTGTAGTTTTGATTTGAATTTCTCTGATGGCTATCGATTGTGAGCATTTCCTCATGTATCTGTTAGCATTGTATATATCTTCTTTAGTGAAGTGTCTGTTCATGTCATTTGCCCATTTCTTAACTGGGTTGCTTGTCTTTTTTTGTTGTTGTTGAGGTTTTGCAGTATCTTGTAAATTAGAGATGTTGATTGGAAGCATAGTATCCAAAAATTGTTTTCCACTTTGTAGGTTGTCTTTTTATTGTTGTACTGAAGGCTTAGGATGAGCATAAATGTTTGATTTTTAAGAGTTCCCATTTGTCTATTTTTAATTCTGGGGTTTGAGGGTTATTGGTCATTTTTTGTAGGCTGTTGATACCCTGGATTAAGGCTTCCATTGTCTTTCCAATGTTTTCTTCCAAGGTCTTTATTGCTTTACATTTTATATTTAGGTCTTTGATTCAATTTGAGTTAGCTTTGGTGCATGATGTGAGGTAAGGATCATGTTTCAGTTTTTTGCAGATGGATATCCAGTTATGCCAGCCCCATTTGTTGAAAATACTATCTTTCCTCCAGTTCACAGCCTTAGGGCCTTTATGAAATATCAGTTACTCATAGGTGAACAATGTTATGTTTGGGTTCTTGATTTTGTTCCACTGATCTATGAGTCTATTTTTGTGCCAGTACCAGGCTGTCTTGCATACTGTGATGGTGTAATAGGTTTTAAAATCAGGTAGCATGAGGTCTCTCACTTTGTTTTTCTTTTTTAGTACTGTTCTATTTATCTGCAGCTTCTTCCCTTTCCAAATGAAGTTGGTGATTTGTTTTTCCATCTTGTTAAAGTAGGTCACTGGGATTTATATTGGGATTGCATTGTATGTACAGATTGCTCTTGATAGGATAATCTTTTTCACGATGTTGAGTCTTCCTATCCAAGAGCAAGGTAGGTTTCTCCACCTACGTAAGTCACCCTTAGTCTCTTGCAGTAGAGTTTTGTCGTTTTCTTTGCATAGGTCTTTTACATCTGTGGTTAGATTTATTCCTAGGTATTTTTATCATTTGGGGGGCTATAGTAAATGGTAACGTTTTTGAGATTTCTTTGTTTGTGTGTTGGTGTAAAGACTCCAACTGATTTATGTATGTTTACTGTGTATCTTGTCACTTTGCTAAAGTCTTCCATCAGATATAGTAATTTTTTTTTTTTGTTAAGATTCTTCAGGGTTTTCTGTGTATATAGGACCATGCCATCCACAGATAGGGATATTTTAGCTTTTTCTTTACTAGAATGGACGCCCTTTACTTCTTATCATGCCTGATTGCTCTGACTAGGACCTCCAGAATGATGTTAAACAGAAGTGGTGACAGTGGATATCCTTGTCTGGTACCTGTTATTAAGGAGAATGTCTTCAACTTCTCTTCATTTGTTATGATGCTGGCTGTTGGTTTTGTGTAGATGCCACTTATTATGTTAAGGCATTTCCCTTCTATTCCTATGTTGCTAAGAGTTTTTAACATGAATGAGTGTTGGACTTTATGTTTTCTGCATCATTTGATAGAATCTAGTGGTTCTTGTCTTTTGTTCTGTTTATGTGATTAATTATATTGTTTTCCTGCTGTTGAACCATCTGTGCATCCCTGATATGAACCCTACTTTGTCATGGTGAACTATTTTTCTCATGTGTTGTCGAATTCTATTTGCTAGGATTTTGTTGAGGAAATTTGCACCTATGTTCATGAGAGATATTGGTCTGCTGTTTTTCCTTGGTTTTGGTTTCAAGGTTATACTGGCTTCATAGAATAAGTTGGGGAGTTTACTATCCTTTTCTATGCTCTGGAATACCTGGAGTAATAGTGGTGTTAACTCTTCTCTGAATGTTTCGTAGAATTCTCTAGTGAGGCCATCCGGGGAAGGACTTTTTCTAGTTGGGAGTTTTTAAATTACCTTTTGAATTTCTTCTCTTGTGATGAGTTTATTTAGTTGTTCAATGTCTGTTTGTGCTAGTTTGGGGAGGCTGTTTTTCTAGAAAATTGTCCATTTCTTCGAAGTTTTCAAGTTTATAGTTTTTTATGGTGTTCTGTTATGATGCTTTTAATTTCAGTTGGGTCTGTAGTGATATCTCCCATCTCATTTCTTATTCAAGTTATTTCTTCTCTTGCTTTTCTTTTGGCTGTTTGGGTAATGGTTTGTCAATTTTCTTGGCCTTTTCAAAAAAACAGCTTTCGGTCTTGTTTACTCTTTCAATAATTTTTCTATTTCATTTATTTCTGCTTTAATTTTTGTTATTTCCTTTCTTGTGGAGCTTGACGGTTTCTTTTGTTGGGTTCTTTCCAGTTGTTCAAGTTAAAGAGCTGGTTCTTTGATTTGTACCTTCCTTCTTTTTGTATGTGCAAATTTATTGAGATCAATTGGCCTCTGAGCACTGCTTTTGCTGTGTTCCATAGATTTTGATAGGAATTTGAAAGACATTCTATGAATTTCTTTATTTCATCTTTGACTTCTTTTACCCAGTAGTTCCTGAGTAAAATATTGTCCAGTTTCCGTGTTTTTGATTTTTTTTCCATCTTTTTTCTGTTACTGATCTCCAACTGTGTGGCTTTATGGTCTGAAAAGAAGCTCTGTATAATTTCAATATTTTGTATTTTGTTTTGAGTTACTCTGTTGCCTAATGTGTGGTCAATTCTGGAGAATGTTCCATGTGTACTGGAAAAGAAAGTATACTTGGCTGCTGTTGGGTGGAGTGCTGTGAGTATGTCTGTGAGGTCTAGTTGGTTGACTGTGGCATTTAGATCTTCTACATCTCTACTGGCTTTTTTTGAGGTGTTTTATCCATTCTGACAGTGGTGTATTGAAATCTCTATTACTGTGGAGCTATCTACTTCTGTTTTTAGAGCTAATAGTGTTTGTTTTATGTATTTTGAAAACTTCTCATTGAGTGCATAGGTATTTAATATGGCTATCCACTCCTGTTGTATTGAGCCCTTAACCAATATATAGTGCCCTCCTTGTTCAGTGCAGTGGATTTAACTTTAAAGTCTATTTTGTTAGAGACTTGTATTGCCACTCCTGCTCTTTTTTCGGTGTTATTAGTCTGATATATTTTTTCCATCCCTTGAGTTGTAGTTTGTGTTTCTGAGTCTAAGATGTGTCTCCTGTAAGCAGCATATAGATAGACCTTGTTTTTTTTTTTTTTTTGTCCAATCTGCTACTCTCTATCTTTTGTTTGGTGCATTTACACCATTGACATTCAGTGTGACTATCAAGATGTATGAGTTTAGTGCTGTTGTTTTACTGTTCTTTTTCTGTGTTGTGGGCAATTCCTCTGTTCCATTTGATTTTCTGTGTTGAGTTTTTTTTCTTTATGTGTTTTCTTCACCTGTCTTTCATTGTTTGTTTTTTAGTAGTTGCTGAGACTTCCTATTTTGCTTGTTTTTATTCTGTTTGATGCTTTGATGTGTAGAATTGTAGGTTTCTGTCAGTTAGTCCCTTAAATCACTTTATTAATCTGAAAGCTGTCCAGTCTTTAATGTCCTTGTTTTTCCTAGGCTTCCTCCCCATCTGGAGGATCTATGGTTACATTAATTTGACCCACCTTTTTGTATAGTATTGTTGTAAATTGAGTCCTGAGATCTGTGACTTTTTTTTGTGATTTAGGTTTGGATGTCTTTTGTGAGTCTTCTGTCCTGTTAATATCTGGATACTCTGTCAAGTGTTAAATGTTTAAGAGTATATCTAACTTTACTGATTTTCCAATTGCAGAGCTTCCTTTAGTGCTTCTTGTAGTTTTGGTTTGATTGTTGCATATTCTCTAAATTCCTGTTTGTGTGTGAAAGTCCTCATTTCACCTTCATGTTCTTTAGACAATTTTGCAGGATATATAAATTCTTAATTGGTAGTTGTTCTCATTTAAGGCTTTGTATATGTATCCCACTGCTTCTTGTGAACATAGTTTTGGCAGAGTAATCTGAGCTTTGTCTTAATGATTTTCCTTTGTAAGTTATTTTTGTTTAAATCTAGCTGCCTTTAGTGGCTCTCCTTGTCTTTAGTTTTATTTAGTTTAATTATAGCATGGCTTGGTGTATTTATTTTGAGACTTATCTTGAGTGGGGCTTGATAAGCATTCTGGATGGATATCTTCTCTTTCATGATATCAGGGAGGTTTTCTGTCAGTAGCTCTTCAACACTTCTCTCTGTTTTCAGTTATCCCTCCTTGCTTGGGTACTCCAGTCACTTGTCCATTATTTCTCTTGATAGAGTCCCACATAACTCTTAGTGATTCTTCGTTTTTGTTGAATCTTTTATCTGTTTTTTTCCTCATGTATGCTGGTGTCATTTACTTTCTCTTCAGTCTCACTAATTCTGCATTCCAATTTCTTGTTCCTTTTCTTTTGACTTTCTATTGAGTTGTCAAGTTTGGTAATTTTGTTGTTGATTTGTTGAATTTCAGAGCATTGGTGCTGAAGTAGTTCTTGCAGCTTGTTTAGTTTTTCAGTGTGCTTTACTGCATTTTCCTGATCTCTTGTACTCTCTGTATGTAAGTCTTTTGTATTCAATCTCTGATAATTTTAGGAAGTCTTCTTTGTCTGGGAAATCTACTGACTCTTTGTTTTAGGAGTTTTAGGCAGGCATGTTAGTCTGAGTTTTTAGATGTTTAGAAATTCTGTGCCATTAGAAAGTCAATAGGATTTTTTTTCTGATTATTGTGGTTTAAGTTGTTTCTGTGGATATTCAAGACTTTTGAGCTGGATTGGATCTGGAGGCTTGAAATTTCAGTTGGCTAGACTGCCATCTCTCTTTGGGCCTGGGATGGAGGTTCTCTGTGCCATCTGGTGATCTTTGGCTCTGTGAAGTTATTGCCCTATGCTATGCTTGATTGATTGGCTGGCTGGCCAGGCTCTCCTTAGTCTAAACTAGCATGCTTTTGTTCACCTGATCCTGCACTAATCTGGTCCATGTTCCCTCAGGCTGCTGTCCCTCAGGGATGAGTGCACACAAGCATTGCTTTCCTCGGCTGTCTGTGTGCACACACCACTTTCCAGACCACTCACGTCTAGGCTGCTGCCTCGGGTCTCCAGGACCTTGATTTATTGGCCCCATGCATTCTTAGGCCTGCCAGGCTGTGTGTGTGTTCACACCACCTCCCTGAGGCCCGTGCTTACCTGTCCTGTCAGCCTGGGGGGACTAAATCTTTTTTCAGGCTGGTGCACTCATGCTCCATTGCCTGTAGCTGGCGGAGCCTAGTGCTCTTGGCTCCCTTACCTCTAAGGCATGCTGAACAAAGTACTGGTTCCTGCTACCTTTGTGGGGCTGGTGCACTCACTTCCTGTGGCCTGGAGCCAGTAGAGCCCAGTTCTCTTGGCCCCTCCTACCTCTAAGGCCTACCAGTCTAACTGCTCACTCTTGCCACATTTGGGAGTCTAAAACAATGTTCTGCTAATTTGCTTGGTGCCTCTTATGCTATCCTTCCCTGCAATTTCTCCCATTTGTAATGGAAATATCTAACTTGTGCCTGTTCTACCACTGTAACTTTGGAAGTAGATAACTTGAGTTTTAAATTTCACAGTTGAAGAACTTTTACATTTTGGACTTAGACTTTTGCTATATATGAATATGTTTTGCATGTTGCATAGATGTAATTTTGGGAGTGCCAGTGGGTGTGATGGAAAACCTAGTGGCATAATGATTAAGTGCTACAGCTGCTAACAAGAAGGCTGGCAGTTCAAATCTACCAGGTGCTTCTTGGAAACTCTATGGGGCAATTCTACTCTGTCTGTAGGGTCACCATGAGTCAGAATTAACTTGATGGCAGTGGGCTTGGTTTTGGGTGTTATGGGTGGAATGTCATAGGTTGAATTATGTCCCCCCGCCAAATGTGTGTAACAATTTGGCTAGGCTATGATTCCCAGTACTGTGTGATATTCCTATGCCTTGTAAACCATACCTCTATGATGTTAATGAGGGTGGGTGGGCAGTAATAGTGCTGGTGGGGCAGGATTCCATATGTAAGGTTGTATTATGTCTTGAGGCAATCTCTTGAAATTTAAAAGAAAAAAGCTAGCAGAGAGATTTGGGGACCTTTCACCACCAAGAATTGGTGCTGGGAGCACAGTGTATCCTTTGTAAAGACTTGAGGTCCCTGCACATCAGAAGCTCCCCTTTCAGGGAAAGAGTGATGACAATGACCTTCTTCTAGAGCCAAAATAGAAAGCCTTTCCCTGGAGCTGACACCCTGAATTTGAACTTTTAGCCTACTGAACTGCGACAAAATAGAATTTCTCTTTTTAAAGCCATCCACTTGTGGTATTTCTGTTACAGTAGCAGTGGATAGCTAAGACATCAGCAAGAGTTGTCATATTTTCTGGACATGTGTTTTCCCCCTCCATGCCCCTTTCACAGACAGGGCAGCTACTCTCAGAAAACAAATATTTGCTTTATCTTTTTTTTTCTCTTTGTCATGTCTTACTAAGTTTTGTCTGGCATATGTGTGTGAAAAACTAGTTGTCTGATTAAGGAGGATCTTTCTCAGACTTTTGTTTGATCACTTTATTAAGAGTGACATCTAGTAACTCTTTAGGTGAACTGCAGTTTTGGTCCAGATTTGGGCATTTGAACATTAAAGAGATAATTCTATTTTCAGACAGCTCTGGATCACCCCACAAAATATGGGCCTTTTTATGACTTAGAGAAAATCTGGAAAATAATGCTATGCTTTGCCAAACTGTCGTGGGGAAGTGGCAGCTCCTGACCTGTGTTATGAAATTTAATGGAGAAATGATAACTCCGTACCTTTTCCTATGATACAGTTTCTCAGCGAAGACTCACAATGTTAAAATTTAAATCATCATTAGATTTGAAGTACTTCCTAATTGGAGGAGCTAGTATATTTCAGGTCTAAAATAAGAGACTAGGTCTCTAGTCAGCAGCTGTAATGTTTTCTAGGACATGGGCAGCCATGGCTGTGGCAGTGTGCTTGTCCACTTTCCACTCATGCTTATTCTGTCATATTTCTTGGACTCAGGGAGACGTGGCTCTAGTAGCATGCTTGTTCACTTTTCAACTTTTACTGCTTTGACTATATGCCAACTAAAACTTTCTTTTTGCTTGGCTAAACTTACTGATGTTTTTCCCCTACAACAGTTAATAGCACAGTCAGCAGGAACAAGCTTCCCCAGTCCTGAGTCTCCAAGGTCATATAACTCCAGGGAAGCTTTTGAAAGACCCTTTTCAACTAGGTGAACACTTATAAGACAGAAAGAAGCTAGAAAATACTTACTGCTTTGTTATAGCTATCAGAAGTTGGGGGGCTCCCAGTCATGAAAGAACTATAAATAAGTTCTGTCTATTGTAGATGAGACACGTCTCAAATGGCCTGGAGAAATGTTTATAGCTGTAGTCAGAGACTTAAGTTCATATTCCTGTCAATGAATTAGTTAATTGAGCAGATTTCCAAAGCCAGTTGATAAAATGTTTAAAGGGCTAAAATTAGATTGGGAAACATATGGGGACAGTAAAAGTTAAATGAAAACTTGGAATGTTTTAAAAAAACTGAATTTCAATTGCAGTTATGTTTCATGGTATACAGGCTTAAAATAATTTCAGGACATTTTAGGTAACTTATTGATGTTAAACTGATTTAACAGATATTTGTCATAATTTGAGTTTATATGCTTTTGTTTTTTATGTCACAACAATATATATGTATGTGTATGTATATATGACTGAATGAGTGGTTTTGCCATTTAAAGAGATACACTGCAAAAGGTATAGAACATAGAGAACATTGAAGAGGTTTGCTGAAAAAAGAAATTTATTTGATACAGTCAAAAGTTTTTTTGTCTGACCTGAAGTGGTTTAATTTATGAGATTTTGGGGAGCTTCAATGTTACCTAGCATATAAAACAAATAATTAGGTTTCTCACTGTTAAAGTAACAATTTTCTTAAATTTCTGAATTGAAGAGTTTATTTATTCTTTGTGTGATCTACCTCCAAGGCTTGGCCTCTCATCAGAATAACAGTATTGAGCTGAAAACTAAGCTGCAGTCTTTTAATGAAAAAAAAAAAGCATTTTTATTTTAAGATCTTTGGTTAAATACCTATAATTATTGCGTCTTGATAACTTACAAAAACTTCTGCTAATCATTAGTTTTCTGATAAAAACTTGTTTGTCACATGTAGGCTTTTCTATAGTTTCTGTTTTTCCTAGACAAACTTCGAGTGTTCTTACAGATGTATGTTCCTGTATGGTAGATCCAACTATACTACAGACAGTGAATTTACACAGACAGTCTCCTTTTAGATTCCTGGTGAATGACAGGGCAATGCACTTGGAGAACTTTAGGATTATCATTAACCTTTCATAGTAATAATGCTAGTAAATGCTGGAAAGATAATGATAAATTGTGAAATTGTGACACATTGTAAAAGGAGACTCTGAAGAAATTTCATTGGCCTAGCACTCAGTGTGTGATTGGTAGCTTTAATTCCTTATCATGACACTGCTGCATTGGAGAAATCTTTAAGAAATTTATCAGTCACCATAGGATAGATAGCAGATGAAGTTGCTAATGGAATGGAAACACAACAGTGATCTCTGGCCTCATAACCCAAGCTGACATGAAATAACAGAATAGCCTTAGATTTTTTTATTAGCCCAAGAATGTGTAGTCTGTGCTGTAGATGAAAAACACACATTCTTTGGACTTGGGCAGACATGACTGTGTCAGTAAGCTTGTCCATTTCCCTTTTTTGTCTACTCTGCAGTTTCCTTGGTTTTTGGTAGAAATGGGTCTAGCAACATGCTTTCCAATTTTGTACTTTTGCCATTTTGGAAGTATGCTGAATAAAACTTTCTTCTTTACTAAACTTTGTGATATTTTATACTCTAAAGCACCACTAAGTCTGGGGTACCTTGTTATACGGCAGTAGAAAATGAATACTCAGGCCTAACTCTGCCACAGATAAGCACATAGCATTTTCTCTACTGCATGAAGTTATCAACTGTCATGCCCACTAAGTGGCATAAAATAAAATACTTATTAGCTTATTTTTATTTTTAATTTTGTGATTTGTATGTGTTGCAAGTAAAACTTCTACATTTATGTTTGTTACAGAAGATTTCAGAGTGTCTTGAGAAAACAAAGTAAAATATTATAATGACACTTGCAAAGAGCTGAAGACAGAAAACAAAAGGGAAGAACATCTTCCTCATTTCTCAAGCTGAAAGAACTGAAGAAAATAATTCAAGCCTCAAGCTGCAATTGAGAATGATTCTATAGGGAAAATGTTAAATGACACAGCAATCATCAAAAGAAGATGGAAGGAATACACAGAGTCATTATTCCATAATGAATTGATTGGCGTTCAACCATTTCAAGAGGTAGCATGTGATCAGAAACTGATGGTACTGAAGAAGAAGTCAAAGCTGCATTGAAGCCACTGGGAAAAACAAGGATCCAGGAATTGATGGAACATCAGTTGAGATATTGCAAAAAATGGATGCAGTGCTGAAAGTGTGCACTTATCTATGCCAAGAAATTTGGAGGACAGCTAGCTGGCCAGCTGACTGGAAGAGATCATATTTTCCCCTATTCCCAAGAAAGATGGTCCAACTGAATACAGAAATTATTGAACAGTATCATTAATATCATACCCAAGTAAAATTTTTCTGAAGATCATTCAAAGGAGACTGCAACAGTATATTGACAGAAAATAGCCAGATATTCAGCCTCACTCAGAAGAGAATGTGGAGCTGGGAATATCATTGCTGAAGTCATATGGATCTTGGCTAAAAGCAGAGAATGCCAAAAAGATGTTTACTCCTGTTTTATTGACTATGCAAAGGCATTTGACTGTGTGGATCATAATAAATTACACATAAACGTTGCAGAGAATGGAAATTCCAGAAAATTTATTGTGCTCATGGGAAATCTGTACATAGATCAATAAGCAGTTTTTCAGACAGAACAAGGAGACAATACATGTTTTAAAGTCAGGAAGGGTGTGTTCCAGGGTTGTGTCCTTTTACCACATCTCTTCAATCTGTATACCAAGCACAAAATCTGAGAAACTAGACTGTATGAAAAAAAACAAGGCATCAGGAATGGAGGAAGACTCATTAAACACTTGTGTTATCCAGATGAGACAATCTTGCTTGCTGAAAGTGAAGATCAAAGACTACAGACTGATGAAGACCAAAGACTGCAACCTTCAGCGTGGATTACACCTCAACATCAAGAAAATAAAAATACAATTGGATCAGTAAGCAACCTCAAGATAAATGGAGAAAAGACTGAGGTTATCAAGGATTTCATCTTGCTTTGATGCACAATCAATACTCATGGAAGACACATTATATTGGAAAAGTGGCCTAAAAAGATCTCTCTCAAGTGTTGAAAAGCAAAGATGTCACCTTGATGACTAGGGTGTGCCTGACCCAAGACATGACATTTTCAATCACATCATTTGCATGCAAAGCTGTCCAATGAATAAGGAAGACAGAGGAAGAATTGATGCCTTTAAATTGTGGTGTTGGAGAAGAATACTGAATATACCATGGGCTGCCAAAGGAACAAATAGGTCTGTCTTGGAAAAAGTACAACCAGAGGCCTCTGTTGAAGCAGGGATGGTGAGAGTACATCTTACATACTTTAGACATGTTGTCAGGAGGGGTCATTCCCTGGAGTAAGGAGCCAAGCCAGCCAAGTGCCGTTGAGTTGAGTCCGACTCATGGAGGAAGGAGGGTCAGTGAAAAAGAGGAAGACTTTCATTGAGATGGACTGACAGTGGCTGCAACAATTGCCTCATCTGTAGCAAAGATTGTGGACATGGAACAGGACCAGTCAGTTTTTCGTTGTGTTGTACATAGGGTTGCTATAAGTCAGAATGGACTACAGTGAAGAACATTCATTCAACAAAAATTAGTTTAAAGCCTGCTATGTTCAGGTGCACCATGATAAAGACTGAAGCCATTAAAGATACCATTTTACTTGAATTCACAATCAACATCCATGGAAGCAGCAGTCAAGAATTCAAAAGACACATTCCTTTGGGGAAAGTCTGCTGCAAAGGACCTCTTTAAAGTGTGAAAAAGCAAACATCATTTTGAGGACTAAGATTCCCCTGAGCCAAGCCATGGCATTTTCAAATGTTTATAGGCATGTGAAAACAGGAGATTGTAGAAGGAAACCTTTGAGTTGTGGTGTTTGCAAAGTGGCTACACAGTGGACTGCCAAAAAAGGAAGACATTTGTCTTGGAAGATGTACAGCCACAATGCTTCCCTAGAAACAAGAAAGATTAGATTTCGTCTTGCATGTATTGGACATGCTACTAGGAAGGACCATTTCCTGGAGGAGGACATCATGCTTGGTAAAGTAGAAGGTCATTGAAAAACAAAAAGACCCTCAATAAGATGGATTGATACAGTGGGTGCAAGCATAGCAACGATAGTGAGGATGCTGCAGGACTGGGCAGTGTGTAGTTCTGCTGTATTTATGATTAATACGAGCAGTCTAACCTAGCATCTTAAGTTGAGTTCTGTAGAGAAGTAAACCAGCAAAATGTACAAATATATATAGAGAGATTTATATCAAGGAAATGGCTCATGTGATTGTGGAGGCTGAAACGTTCCAAGTCTGCAGGTCGGGATAGAATCATCACTTGATTCACATAGCCACAGGGGCCAGGGAACCTGAGTTTGACAGGTTGGAGAGCGGGGCTCTGAATCCAGACTGAAACAGTGAATTTCAAGATCTGCAGATCAGCTGAAAGCTCAAGTCCCAAGAGCCAGAGGTCAGATGAACAA
The DNA here is from genome assembly GCA_028571685.1 of Heterohyrax brucei. Classification (NCBI taxonomy): domain Eukaryota; kingdom Metazoa; phylum Chordata; class Mammalia; order Hyracoidea; family Procaviidae; genus Heterohyrax; species Heterohyrax brucei. The sequence continues at coordinate 49,422,499 of CM053144.1, read as the reverse complement.
GAGGCAGCTGCAGGATCCAGGGTAAAAAAACCCAGAATGTCTGCTTATATTTAGAGGCAGGCCACACCCCCAAAGAAACTCCATTGAGCTGATCGACTACTCATAGGAGATGCAATCACGGGAGTGGTTGCATGTAAACATAAAAATAATTACTATTGGGGCCTAGCTAAACTGATATACAGTCTTAACCATCACATTTAAATTGTAGAGCTTTCCAAGGAATAGAGTATTCCAGACCCCTGAGTCCACACTAGTGTCTGAGCTTCACGTCCTTCTCTCCACCCAGATGTTCTGTGGAACTTCAGCATGGTCATATAAGCCCTTGTTTCATGGCCCATGACCAAGGGAACATAATGCAGAGTTTCTGAACTTTGTGACCTTTTTCCTCAAACCCTTTGAAGACAGTGTGAACCACCAGCCCATCACTGATCATGAGGTCACACTGGTCACTGGGCTTCTACCTGGTGGAAATCACCTTGACCTGGCATCAGCACAAGGAGGACCAGACTCAGGACATGGAACTTGAGCAGACCAGTCCTGTGGGGCACAGGACCTTCCAGAAGTGAGCAGCTTTAGTGGTGCCTTTTGCAAAGGAGCAGAGATTCACGTGCCATGTGTGGCACAAAGCATTACCTGAAGATGGAGGGGCACAAGAGTGGAGCTTCTTTTCAGGGAAAGCATGAGCCTTTCTGGGGACCTCCAGCAGGATCAGGGCTGAGATCTCTGGGTCAGGGCCTTTCATCTTCCTTTGTCTTCCCAGAACTGCCCCCTCAGTCCACCATCCCCACCGTGGCCATTGTGGGTGGCCTGGTTCTCTTTGGAGCACTGGTTGTTGGAGCTGTGGTGGCTGCAGTTGTGATCCTGAGAAAGGAGAGCTCAGGCAGAGACAGGGGTGGGGTCTAAGTTTTCTTATCCCATTGGAGGACTTCAATCTCCTGTAAGAGTTTACCCATCTTCTGCCTCCTTACTGGGGTTATCACCTACCCCCACCTCCACCCTTACCTAGTCTGGGGCCCTGCGCTAACACCTACATAAAGCACCTGTGTAAATGGATAGAGGTAAATGTTTTGCCATAGGTGCTTCTGGTGATGGGGACCTGGTTCCCACAGTCACAGATCAGAGGCGAATGTCTTTGTTGAGGATTGGCCTCTAGGAGGGTGGTTAGTCCATTCCCGACATCTTTCCTTTTGTTTCCTGGTCCTGCCCTGGGTCTGTAGTCATGGTTCTAGAAACTTCCCTGAGATTCAAGACTAGTCAGTTGCACTAGGACTCATGGTACTGGCTCCTCTCTGCTCTTTCATAGGATGTGTTATTCCCACAGGTGGAAAGGGAAAGAGCTATACTCAGGCTGCAAGTATGTGAGGGATGTGGGATGATCCTGAGACCCTTGGGATAGTGTAGATGGGACCCCATGGGAGAGCCTCTCCACCCCGTATTTCCTCTTTTGTCTTACTGCCTCCTGTGGGCTCTGATCAGCTAATGTAAGCAGCAGCAGCGCCCAAGACTGTGATGAGTCCCTCATGGATTTTGAAAATGAGACCCTGGAGGACCTTACATGGTGGAGGGGGTGGCACAGAGGGGCACGATTTGGTTATGGGGATACTTTTGGTACGGAGATTTTGATCATTTGCTGGACTGTTGAAAGCTTCAACCCTTACAGTGACTGACCTGAATGTATTCATGAGTACTGTCTTCTGTAATGTGAAATTACTGCCTTGCAGTGGGGACTGAGTGATGCAAGATTTTTTGACACTTGCCTTTTGATTCAGGAATTCACTTGCTGCAATTTGTGCTTGAAAGCTCCTGTCTTCCTGTCATCATAATGTGAGATGTGGTGGGACTACCTGCCCACCAGAACTCCCTCCCCACACTAACCTGTGCCCTTTGCCCTGGATCTACATTCCCTGTCCCAGCAGAAACAGAGTCAGGATGTTCCCATCCCTATTGGAACTTCTCTTGCTTTGTGCTGAAATTTCTCAATCTACTGAAAATGAAAATCTGGAAATGATCTTTTTTTTTTGGTCAAATTCTTGTCCTGAGGTGGAGTTGATGGGTTAATTAAAGAGAGCATTAGAGCTAAGATTTGAGACAGGAAATAAATGGATACCTAAGAACCATGCAGAATCTTGTGTTTTCTTTGCTGAGCCTGTCTTAGATGGGGATAGGAGAAGGCTGTGGAGGAGCTCAGCTTGGTGGGGACCTGTATTCAGGACAGCCTGGGTTTTGACTTGTTCACTCCTTGGTTGAATCATTGTCATGGGTTGAGTTGCTTTTCCCAAGAAAACGTATGTGGTGTTTTAGCTGGGCCATGATTTCTAGTATTGTACATTATATAAACATCTATAAATGATGTCTCCAAGAAGTGTTTACACAGAGAGAGAAAGAGACAAACACACAAGCAGATGTTTTTGCTTAATGGTAGAAAATATGTAATTTTGCAACAACAACCAAAAGATGAATGTGTGGCTTCATATGTAAATATATATACATACATTTGTATAGATATGTGTATGTGTGTATACAGGTAGCCCTATAAATAAGCATATACATGTGTGTGCAGGACCTGCATTCATATATATAATAAAGCACACAAGAGGCACAGTTATGCATATTTCTTAAACATAACCAAATATCTCGTGGAATTGGATTTCAAGCCTCAGGACCACACACAGTCTGGTGGGACAACTTGGTCAATTGATTTTATACCATTCACGAAGTTTATGTTCCATATTTAAGGTTATGAAACTACATCACCAACTGCCAAACCACCGAGAATTATGTCCCAGCCAAGTTGACACACATCCTTAATGGTCAAACCAAGGAACATTCTTGTCTCTTCACAATACTTATTTGATACCAAACCAAAACTCTTTGCTGCCAAGTCAACTCCAAGTCATAGCAACCCTATAGGACAGAGTAAAACTGCTCCATAGAGCTTCCAAGAACAGCCCGGTAGATTCAAACTGCCAATCTTTGGTTAGCAGCTGTAGGTCTTAACCACTACTGTCACCAGTGTTTCCACTTGTTTCATAGGAATGGGCAATGTAAACACTGGCTTTCTAAAATGGAGAGATATAAAGACATGAAGTGGACTGGCTTATACACTTTTGTGAGTGTGCTCACAGTCAAAATGAGGAGGACAAGGGAGGATCTTCACTAAATAGATTCCTCTTTTCCTGATGGGACTGAGGACCAGAGGGTGGAGGAAGATGCTGATATAAATACCTAATTCAGCTGTGTGTGCTAAATAGGGGCACCTGTGACTGAAAAAACTGTAACTGTAGAAGTTGTAACTGAAAGAGTAGATTAAGGGGATGCACATGTTAGACAAGATACAGTGACTCAGTCTAAAGTCCCTTGAAGGTTTTCTATGCTGATACATCAGGCTCAGAGCAAGGGAATAATAGTCTCTCAGTTAAATTTTACCAGAGGCCAGAAAGGTTAAAGCCAACAGAACTTTTGAAGAACCTAAGTAGATCAGCTGGATACCTGCAGCTGACCTGAGTGGCTGGTATCTGAGTGACCTCACTGTGAAATTTTGCCCTACCAAAAGAAAAACCAAACAAATCCACTGTCATCAAATCAACTTCTAGTCATAGCAACCCTATAGGGCAGAGTAGAACTACCCCATAGGGTTTCCAACACTGTAATCTTTATGAAAACAGATCACCAACAAGGGTGGATTATCCCATAAGCAAGGTAAGCATGGGTTACAGTTTCACATGAGTGTCACCACATTGAAGATGGTAGATCAAAGACATGGTAAAATCCATGGGAAATTGGTTACTAAAGTTAGTCAATAAGCACAAGGAATCCTGCTTACCTTGCTTATTGGGTAATCCAACCTTGTCAGGGACTGTATATTTGTAAAAAGCTTTGTAGGAAGCTATTGTGGGATTGGTAGAGAGACATATGGCAGCCCCACCTAGAAGCAGACTCCTTGATGTGGTGCAAAAACGTGAGATTTCTCATTATGGATGATCTATTAAGCGAGGCAAGCACTATGTTTCCCTTGCCTGTTGGATAATCCAACATGCATGTCACATCTTTCTCCCAAGGAGCAGTCAGTGGGTTCGAACCACCAACTTTTCAGTTATCAGCCAAGTGCTTAATCACCACACCATCAGGCTCCCTTTTTGCTGTGTACCAAAAACAAAAACCAAACCTGTTGCTGTAAGTTGATTCTGACTCAGAGTGCACCTGTAGGACAGAGTCAAGCTGCTCCATAGAGTTTTAAAGGAGCATCTGGTGGATTTGCACTGCCAACCTTTTGGCTAGCCACCATAGCTCTTAACCACCATGTCATCAGTCCATATAGATGGACTAATTGTCGATAACTGACTTGGACTGGTAAAACATACAGGGAAAGAGAAATATCCCTCCAAATGTTAAGTGTGTATAAGAACGCATGGCCAAAAAGGGCCAAAAGGTGGTCTGTAGAGCAACAGTTTCTCTTTATATGTAGTCTTTCCAGCCTGGGTTTGGAGCTCTGCTAATATGATTTGCTCAGTAAAGGTTAGGTGTCATCTTGGACAGGCCATGCATCTCAGTGGTTGGCCAGATGTTCTAGAATCACACTTCCATTTTGTGATCTGATATGAGTAGCTGATCAGTTAAAAGAGGAGTTTCCTTGGGAGTGTGGCTTGCATCCAAGATATATGTATGTTCTGGCAAAGCTCTGTCTCTTTGATCCTGCATTCTACTGTTAATGCTCTGACCTCTAGTTTTTGGAATATGAGCTAGCAGCTTGCTGTATGACCTGCAGATTTTTGATTCCTCAGTCCCTACAACAAAGAAGTCAGGATAATCATCCAGCCTAATGCTTAATCCATGGACTTGGGACTTACCAAATCCCACAATGGTTTGAGCCATTTCCTTGAAATAAATCTCTCTCTACATATATTTATATATATGCTTCACTGGTTTTGGTCCTCTGGAGAGCCCAGAATAATATATTAGGCTACAATCTTGACAGTTTACTAAGCAGATTAGGCAAGTAAAACCTTGGTAGGGATTGGACAGGCTACTATACAAATAAGATATATAAAGTTTAACAGGTATTTGTCAGTTACTATGCAAAGAATGTGCCTGTGCCCTACCAAGATGGTTGTCAGTTTTGTCATCCTGCTATGTTTATAAGTGTTAATCCTATAAAGGTTGGAGGGGAACCTTGTTACTATCAAGAAGAAGAACTTAGAGCAGAGTTCATCCTTACGACCTGGGATCCCGCTACTGAGAAAATTATAGACAGGAGACAGAGGGAACTGTAACACTGGAGAATTTGTGAGAGAGTGTGAGATAGCACAAGGTGGTACAGCAGCATGGGCAGTAGAAACCACGATACCGGGATGGGATGGCTACAGTGGGCTTCCCAGCTTATGAATTCAGAGAGCTGAAGGCCTGTAGGAAGATGTTTGCTGGTGGAGTGGGGTACCTCTGGGCACTATGTCAGTGGAGCTAAAGAGTCATAATCCTTGGCCAAGCAAGGCAGAGTCCAGGCCTAAGTGGAATGGGCAATAGTCAGACCAAGCAGACATGGTGGCAGAGGCATAGAGTGAGGCCTGCTGCGGTCATAACCAAGAAGAAGCTGAGAGCAGTACTGAGTGGAAGCCATACTTATTGACAAACTATTCTGTCTCTTGAGTTGTTCTTGTTACTATCAAGGTGATCGTGGTCCTGTTACTTCCCCCAATAAACCACATGATCATGAGAATTTCTGTAAGTTCTGTGTAGCCACTGCCACGATTTATCAAACCCATCAGGGAAGTAGAGGTACTGTCGGGAGAACGCTTGTGCTGGAGTTGGTAAAAGGGTGAATTCCTCATAGGAATCATCTTGGGTTGATTCTGATGATGATTCTTATTATTCTCCCTGAAGTGAGATGAATTCTGAGTGTACCAGACTACAGAAATACAACTATGAAGACCTTAGTTTCTCTTAAATCGTGGCTGTCGTAAATAAAAGCCAAACAAGTCAAGAAAAATGTGCCCTTTTTAACAGAGATAAAACCAGTTTTAGTTTTATGTACTATTTGGTACTAAGCTCTTCAAAAATCTTATAGATAAACCCATCACACTTCAGCCAGTTTCGATCCTAATAAAATCCCTTTCTGCAAAATTTTAAATTTTCTATCTTTACTACATATCTCTTATAGTACAACTTCTAAAGTGGCCAAAATGAACACATTCATTAGCACAGATACATATGTATCTTCTCTGTAGCATATAAAATATAAATCAAAAGCACAAGTTATAATGAATATCCATTAATTAACTCAGTTTAATATTATTTCTCAGTTTTAAGACACCTAAATACCTTGAAAACTATCTTTATACTATGTACCACAAAACATAATTGCTGTTGAAATAACATTTGTCGGAATTATATGACAGCTTAAATAAAAATTTTTATTTTTCATAATATTAAATATTTAGTGGAAGTAATGCTAGCTTCTTCTGTCAGTAAACTTAAGTCGGGAAAAGCATACCTAAGTAGAATTATATGTATACTTCCACTTTACGACTGTTAACTCAGAGAAAACAGTTGTTTTTATTGAATTAGTGCAGTGAGCCAAAGATTTATCAAAATTATGTAAAATCGAATCTTTCAAAAGTTTCTGGGTTGGTTTCTATAATACCCCTTTTTAATACTTGTCACCAATTGAATTTTGTTCCCCCAAAGTTGTGTGTAGCAATTTGTCTGGGCCATGATTCCCAGTATTGTGTTATTCCAATGTTTTGTGATTTTTCTATTCTGTAAATCCTAATCTCTGCCTATGATTAAAAGATTGGATTATGTTAAAGAGGATTAGGGCAGGATTGTGACACCCTCTGTGGAAACCCTCATGGCATAGTGGGTTGTTTTATGTCTGCTAACCAAAAGGTCAGCAGTTCAAATTCTCCAGGTCAGCAGTTCAAATTCTCCAGGTGTTCCTTGGAAACTCTATGGGGCAGTTCTACTCTGACCTCTAGGGTCACAGAACCGACTCATTGGCAGTGGGCTTGGTTTTTTGGTTTTTGGTTATATCCTCTGTAAGGGTATAGGACTACCTTTTATCCTACAAGAGATCAAAGGGAAAGAAAGCAAGCAGAGAGTTACGGACCTCGTACCATAAAGAAAGCAGCACCTGGAGCAGACAGAGCACGTCCTCTGACCTGAGGTTCCGGCACTGAGATGCTCCAGACCGGGAAAGACTGATGCGTCACAAGGGGCTTCCTGCTGCGCCAACAGAGAGAGAAAGTGCTTTCCCTAGAATCAGCATCCCAAATTCAGACTTCCAGGCTAACAGACTGTGTAAAAATGAGCTTGTCTTTGTTAAAGCCATTCTGCTAGAGCTGTACTAGATGACTAAGAATCCCCAAAACATCTGAGGCTTAAGTTTCTTAATTTTGAGAACTTTTGGAAATATTCAATTTGTGTAAGTTCTTGTTTATCTCTGAACCAACCAGAATAAAAGCTCCTTGAAAGGATACTATAATCCTATTGGTAATATCATGCAGAGGTAGGAAATTATATTACATACACAAACATGGCAGACATATAAGGACAGACACATATGTACGTATAGGTATGGGGACTGAAGAACAGACAGTTGCTCCTCGTGACATCATGGTTTAACTTGGTTCTGTATGCTTTTCAAAAAATATTTTAGAGAAACAATTACAGCATCATTTTGTCTTTCTTAGTTCTCATTATGCCAGTCAAAATACACAACTCATCCTCTCTTCACTCTTTATTCAGGTGAACTGATTTGTATCAAAAAATTTTCCAAACTAGCCTATGAAAACCAAAAATGTCCATAGTGAAATCTGCAATGTGAAAGACAGAGGCAAGAATTAAGACTGAAGAAAGCACATAGGAAGCAGTTTTCCTGGAAGAGGAAGGTGTTGAGACCTAGCCTCATGATAGCTGGCAAAGGCTGTACTTGGGCCCCGACCGTGATGGCAAGTGGAAAAACCAGACAGAAAACTCTCAAAACTAAGCTATTAGGGCAAATGAGATGGAGGAATGCCTAAGTTATACTCAGTGATTCTCCTTTTTATACTAATCAAGTAGCCTGGACAGTGCAACACTGAAACAGCACAAAAGAAAACAAAGAAATGAGAACCTAGTTCCCTAAAATGCAATTCCATGCTGTCTCTGGTAAGACTGACCCATTTCAGTATGGAAAAAAAATCAGATTCTGGGTCCATCACTTTTAAATAACAAATTTGCCAGAGTCTCAGATGGAGGGATCCTGGATTGCTTGGACTTGACTGAACCCATTGCAAAAACTGCCTCAAGCCTCTGTGGGACACAGTCCAATTTTCTTCATTGGACCCAGTCCAGTTTCTGTTGAATCCAATATAAGCAGAGTGTTCAAATCACCTAAATGGGAATCAATAACAAAACAGAATTACCCCAAAGTGGACAGTGTAAATTGAGTTCTTGGTATAGTCAACCCACTTCTAAGAAACTCTGGGTTGGAAACAGAATAAGTTCATGCTTAGAATCCCTAAAATGACTATATCTAAACTGAGGTCCTCCATTAACTATCTGTCTGAAGGCACAGAAAGCCATGTCCCTTACCCCATAGAGAAAGAACAAAAGGATGACATAGGAAGCAAAGTCACCTAAAACTGCTTAGACATAAACTTGTAGAGCTCGAAGATAAAAGTAGTGGAGCTCAAACCCAGGAGAGACTCACCAAGTTCTTTAGTGGTAATGAGAGAACAATTGCTCACAAAGGGCTTCTGTGGACACCTGTCACTTGATCTCTCACCAGCATGGAGGGGTCCTTGGTGGTCTTCTCCAGATTCCACTTCCAGCACCAAAAACTGTTAATCAAAACCACAAAGAAATTAAGACAGAAGGCTTATCTGAGCAGTTAAACTATACACAGACAGAAGAGTGTTTTCTCCCCTAAACAAAGTGGCTCAAAGTAGGTTAGTTACAATTCTTAAGAGACAGTGAGAGAGAAAGGAGGGAAGAGAGAGAGAGATTCATGGATTGTATTGTGTCTGCCTCCCAAAAATACGTGTTGATTCGACTTGGCTGTGAGTCCCAGTATGGTGCCATTCCTCCTGTGTCGTGACTTCTGCCTCCTTAATGTTGATGAGGGGAAATGGACTGCAGTTGTGTTGGTGAGGCAGGACTCAAGTTACCAACTGTAGGATGTAAGGGAGAGAAGTGAGCAGGCTAAGTTGGGAACCTCATACCACCAAGACGGCAGCACCAAGAGTATGTCCTTTGGACCTAATATTCCTCCCTCAACCAAACTTTTGGATTAACTCATGATTCTATGATTTAATATGAAATTTGCAAGTTGGGGTAATCAGCTCTCTCTGCAAAAAGAAAAATGCTCCCACAGACTAGAGATTTTACAGAAGCTTAAATATAGGTTGTCTCTCTCCCCAACCCCCCCCCGCCGCCAACTTAATGAATACAAGTTTCTGTGGTGACAAAGTACTTAACATTGGTGAGTTAATCTTAAAAAGTAACTACAAACAATTTGGCCTTTTATATATTTGCAGATCTCTGACCCTTGTACTTAAAATCAAGAAAGCACACAGTTTTTTGTATTAAATCATGAGGTAATGGGTCTTTTCATGACTGCTGTCTTTGATCTAGAAAAGACGAATTTACCATGCTGCAGAGTAGTTAGTAGTTTTTAAGTTTTGTAGTTTGGGGTCAGGCTTTCACTGTTAATTTTGAGCTCCTGGGTTAAGAGAAATCCTTTGTAATCGATGTAAGATGTTTTAGTTTTTTTCCCCTGTGCAACTTCGGGAAACCCTGGTGACGTAGTGGTTAAGTGCTATGGCTACTAACCAAAAGGTTGGCAGTTCAAATCCTCTAGGTGCTTTTGGAAACACTATGGGGCAGTTCTACTCTGTCCTATAGGCTCCCTATGAGTCAGAATCAACTTGACAGCTCAGAGTTTATGTATCTTTGAGGTCATTACCTGGTGGGAACATACAGTAACAAATATTGCTTTCATGTGCTTCTTTGTATTGAGGATATGTCTGGAACTCACACAGACACACCCAGGAATATGAAATAAATGTCCTTTTAATAGACAACACTCCAGAAGTCACAGATGTTTGGAAAAGTAAAACTAGAAGCTTTATGAGCCTGACTGCAGGGATTTTTAGACATATTTATATACAAAGGGGCCCAAATCACTTCTCTTCCAGATTAGATTCTGGAAATTTTTGGATTATCTGAGTTACTCACTGTGGTTAATAAACAAGAACCAGTTGGTTTCAGTGGAAATCTCTGTCTGGTGACTTCAGGCACAACTTCTCCCAAGTTTCGGATGAAATCCATACCTCTGCACCTCCATTCTGCAGGGTGTCATGGTTCACTCTCTGGCATCAAAATCTCTGAGAATGAGTTTTCTTCTAGAAGAGCCTGGGGAGAGGTAAGAGGTGGGAGGCAAGAGGTATTCAGGGAAGAGAAGAGGAGGAAAGCACTGGGGTCAGTCTGGAGGTGTCTGGCTGGTTTCCTTACCTCTGGAGGAGACCCAGTGAGCAGTGTGACAGAGTCCTTGGAGCAGAAGCAGAGGGGCCAGGGCAAACTCTCAGGTCCCCGAGACTTGGCTTTCAGGGTGGTGTCTATGGTGGGGAAGGCCAGTGGTGGGAATCCTGAGATAGAACAGGGATTGCAGGAGGGCAAGGGGATGAGTTTCACTTCTCCCTCAAACCGCTTGGAAACACATGACACAGCCCAGCTCTCATTGTATTGGGTGTCTGGTTTCTGGAAAAATCAATCAGTGTCACCGTGGTACCTGGTGATACAGTTCCCACTGACGTGCCTGGAAGCCTTGGGTTATGGAGCCCTGGACGCCCCTCCTGCTGCTCTCTTGGGCCTTGGCCCTGACGAAGACCCAGGCTGGTGAGTGTGTGGTTGGGAGGCAAAAGACCTCTGCAGCCAGAGGAGCCAGAGGAGCGGAGGAGCAGGGGGAGCGAGGGAACTGCCTGGTGGGGACTCAGGACCCTCATGGAAGCAGCATCCCCACAGCCCCTGTCCCTGTGCAGCATCCACGCTCTACCGTCCCATATCCTGCCCTCTCCTCTCCTAACTGTATGTCCTGCCCTGCTTCTCCTGAAGCCCCTTCTCTGTCCAGGAGCCTCTCCTTCCCTTCTGACTCCCATAGACCTCGGATCCGGGTGCATTTGTGGGAAGGGGGTCAGTGGTCTCAGCTGATCCCTTCTTCCAGGCTCCCATTCCCTGAAGTACTTGGGCACCGCTATCTCCCGGCCCAGCCGCGGGGATCCCCGCCTCATCATCGTTGGCTACGTGGACGACACGCAGTTTGGGCACTTTGACAGCGACTCGGAGGGTCAGAGGTTCGAGCCGCAGGCGCTGTGGGCAGTACAGATGGGAGAAGAGCATTGGAAAAAAAAGACAAACAGAGCCAAGAGACTCATCCACGAATTTAAAATGGGCCTGCGGCTCCTGCCGGAATGGTACAAACAGAGCGAAGTTGGTGAGTGACACTGGCTGGGTGCAGGTCACAGGTACCCGCTACCCCACGGACAGGATGCCGCGAATCTCCTGGTCCGAGCTTCAAGTGGAGGCCGGGGGACTATCTCAGCCCCTTGACGCCGGGAGAGAGGTGGGGATACGCTCGGGTTATCGGTTTAGGCTGAAATGGCTGACTTGGTGGTTCTGACCGCCCCGGTGGTCAGATTCTCACACTATCCAGGGGCTGTTAGCCTGCGACGTAAAGTCAGACGGGAGCCTCCTCCGCGGGCACTGTCTTGTCGCCTACGACGGCACTGGTTGCGTTACCCTGAACGAGGACCTGCGCTCCTGGACTGCGGCAGACGCTGTGGCTGAGACTGCCAACCGCCGATGGGGGCAGGCGGGTATGCTGGAGCGAGTCACAGCCTACCTGAAAGGGGAGTGTGTGGAGTTGCTCCGTGAATACCTGGAGAAAGGGAAGGAGACGCTGCAGCGAACAGGTAAGATGGACCTCCAGGCACCTCCCTGATTTCCTCTCGTGCTGAGACTGTTTCCCCAGCTGGTGTCACACATGGAGGAGAGAGAGAAAACCGACATCAGTCAGAATACCTACCTCCCATGGGTCGGGGGACAGAGGAATCCACCTGAGTTTATCCATCCTGTACCAGACAGAGACTCGACAAGAGGACCACTAACAGTCTCAAGGATAAGAGACCTAGTCTCTGGGGATGGAGGTGGAAAGAATTCCTGAAACAGTTGATCAGGAGTACCCAATGAACCTGTTACGGGCCTTGGGTACTGCAGTGGACTTTCCCTCTCTGGCCTTGTTCTCTACCCCACACTCAACCTTTTTGGAGGTCTGACTCCAGCTTTTCTGAGTTTCTGTGATCAGGATCAGAAGTCCCTGTTCTTCTCCTAGAAGACCTAGAGCCTGTCATCTTGGGCTCACCCAAATTCTAGAACTGGGCAAGGAATAGGAGATGATTCTACATCCCTGGGTCTATACTGGTGTTTGGGTTTTGCTCTCCAACCCTCCACCCCAGCTGCCCTGTTCTTTCTCAGAATGGTCACGTGAGTCCTGTTCAAGTAGCTCATGGAGGTGATAGAAAGTTTCTGAATTTTCTGACCCTTACACTCAGATCCCCCAAAGACATATGTGACCCACCAACCCACCTCTGACCATGAGGTCACACTGAAGTGCTGGGCCCTGGGCTTCTACCCTGCGGAGATCACGCTGACCTGGCAGAAGGATGGGGAGGACCAGACCCAGGACACAGAGCTTGTGGACACCAGGCCTGCAGGGGATGGAACCTTTCAGAAGTGGGCTGCTGTGGTGATGCCCTCAGGAGAGGAGCAGAGATACACATGCCACGTGCAGCATGAAGGGCTGGCTGAGCCCATTACCCTGAGATGGGGTAAGGAGGGGGCAAAGGAAAAGCCTCTTCTCGGGGAAAGCAGGGCTCTTCTAGGCATCTACAGTTGGGTCAGTGTTGAGACCTTGGGTTCAGGGCGCTTTCCCTCCCCTCTCCCTCTTCTCCCATCTCCTCCCCTCTCCTTGCCTTCTCTTCTCTTCCCAGAGCCACCTCCTCAGTCCATCTCTTCCATTGTGGGAATTGTTGCTGGCCTGGTTCTGCTTGGAGTAGTGATCACTGGAGTTGTGATCTGGAACAAGATGAAGAGCTCAGGTAGGGAAGGGTCTGAGTTTTCTTATCCCACTGGTGGGTTTCAAGCCCCAGGTGAGAATTTTTGTTTCTGTCCTGCCTCACTACAGAAGGCACCATCCATACATGCTTACCCAGTCTGGGGCTCTGCGTCCTAACACTTATGGAAAGCCTATGTGAACACAAAGGACAACCTCTTACCTTGATAATTTGGGGGATGGGAGCTGATTCTCAGCAGTCATTGGCCAGAGGGGAAGGTCTCTGCTGAGGACAGACCTGCAAGAGCATGGTTGGTCCATTTCCCACACAAGTTTCCTCTGATTTCCGGATAGTGTCCTGGGTCTGCAGTCACAGTCCTGTAAACTTCCCTGGGGTCCAGGACCAGCTGGTTCCTCTAGAACTTCGTGCTTGCCTCCTCCCTAGTCTCTTGCAGGACTTTTTCTTCCCACAGGTGAAAAAGGAGGGAGCTGTGTACATTCAAGCTGTCATGACAGTGTAGACAAGAACCCATTAATCACTTCCCTCCCGCAATAATTCTTGCTTTAGTCTCATCTCCTCCTGTGATTTCTGACCAGATCATGTGTTTGTTCTTCTCCAGGTGGTGACAGTGCTCAGGCAATGAAGGTGTCTCTCACCCCTTCTAAAGGCCTGATGTGGAGGAGAGGCTGGGGTAGAAGTCACATGACTGGGTTATGGGGATTTGGGGATTTGCACATTTTGAGCTTGTGATGAGCTGTTCAGCATATCAGCACTTACAGCGACTGACCTGCACTTGTCCATGATTCTTTTCTTCTGTAGCATGAGACTGCTGCCTTGCCTGGGACTAAGGATTACAAGATTTGTTCACATCCTGCTTCATGACTTCAGGAATCCCTAACTCCTTTTTCTGCAGCTGGTGTCTGACTGTGTCTGCATTCCTGTCAGCATAATATGAGGATGTGGGGAGATCAGCCCACCACTGTCCAGCAGGACCCCTCCCCACACTGACTTGTGTCCTTTTCCTGATTCAAGTTCCTGTTTTGTGCAGAGGCAGTGTTGGAACTTCTCTATCCTCATCACAACTTTGTGTTGCTCTGAGCTGCAACTTCTCACTTCCCTATGGAAATTTCAGTTGGGATATGATTTTTTAAAATTTCTTGCTAAGACTTGAGTTTGTTATGATGATTAAACGTGAATGATACTGCAAATCTGAGAGAGGAAATAGATGGAAGACTGAGAGCTTTCTAGAATCTGCATCATTGCTATGCTGATGCTGTTCCACGTGGGGATGGGAGGGTGCTGTGGAGGAGCTGGGCGTGGATGTGGCCTGTGCCCCATGTGTGCACACACATACACACATGTTTGCATAGACACACAAGGTACCCTAACTCCTAAGCAATCATCAGACTGTTAGTACAAGGACTCTACTGTCTCTTCCAACTTGGTCATACACAGACACTTTACAATATGTTGACAATAGAAAGCCGTTATTATTTTTACAAAGCAACGCACAAACAACAGGAATATATTTGAGGTGCACCAGTCCCTTCCATCCCCATGAGTACCCTGTTTAGCTTCATAGGAAAAGAGCTCACATATGTCAAAAAAGGCATCCATTCACCTGTTCCAAATTACTCATATCTATTTTGATGTTACCGGGTGGTCATATTGAAGATCAGGTATTAACAGCTATCTTTCTTTAAGCAACTATGTCACCAGCTCAGGTCAGCGGCAGCATAACTGTTCTCTCTTTCACTGTCTCTCTCTGGGCCTTTCCTTGGCTGGGTCTGCACCCCTGTAGTACAGGTCTAGCCCTCAACCAGCAACTTGGGAACAACCCTGAACCTGTGTTGAGCATTATAGCAGGTCTTGATGCAAAACTGTTTATAAGCAACACTGATATAGTGAAGGAGCACTGATGGTTCCAGTTTCAAGTACTTGGTGCTAACTGAGAGGTTGGTGGTCTGAACCCAACTGGGGACTCTGTGGGAGAAAGACCCAGCAATCTGCTTCTGTAAAGATTACAGCCTAGAATATCTATGGAACATTTCTACTCTGTCACATGAGGTCAGTTTGAGTTGCACTCAGCAATAAAATCTGTACAGTGCATGCCCCGAACTCCGAGGAGAACCTCTTGGCCCTTGGGTTATTATTCTCAGCACAGTCAGGGAATCTGCCATTGCTAAAGTGAGCCCAACTCAATCACCATTTACTGAGTAGGCTGAGTCTCCTACATCTCTGCCACTGGATCTTTACTGAACTTTTGCCACCAACTCTGCCCTGGACCCCTCCTAGCCTCTTTGTTGCTCTACCACTGTTTCTCTCTGACTTCAGTGTTTTCATCTCAGTGCTGTAACTCTTTACCCATATTTTAACTCTTTTGGGGGAGTGTCTAGGAGATTCTCAGCTAAAGGATTCCAGGTCCAAAGGACATACTCCAGTTTTGAGTCTTGTTGATCAGGAAGTCCCCCACAAACCTCCAAAAACTGGCTACTTTCATAGACAAACCTCTTGTTAATTCCAAGATGTGGCTTTCTATGAGCCTATGGTGATGCTTAAGATTGTGTGTCAGCTTGGCTGGTCTATGATTCTCAGTGCTTTGGTAGTGTTATAAAGTTATGATCAATCACCTGGTGGTACGTGATCACCTTCACAATGAGATCTGCTGAGAGGAGCCAGTTAGTTGAGGGATGTGACCCCAGTTGTGTGGCCTGCATCAAGTAGAGGAGGACATTCAGGCAGGGGCTCTGGGGCTTTCCTTTATTCTGGATCCTTCAGCTGGGTCCTGTTGGTCTGACTGCTAGTTCTCGGCACTTGACCTAGCAGCTTACCTGTGACCTTGCCAGCCAGTCTTGGGATATATTGATCTTCACAGCCTGTGAGCAATATCCCTGCTCTCTGATCTGCCAATCTTGGGTTTGCCAGCCCCTGTGGCTACATGAATCAGGAGAAGCCTCTTCCCTGGCCCAAGGACTTGGGATGTTACAGCCTCTACAGGAGTCATGTGAATCATCTCCTTGATATAAATCTCTCTGTATATATACATATTTTGTGATTTACTGGTTTTACTTCTCTACAGAACCCAGCCTAAGGCATCTACGAAACCCTTAGGTGGATCTAAACCAACCATTCCTCTTAGGTGGATTGGGAGCTGCTTATGCAGATAGCAAATGACCAGTACTTGCAAATCAGTTATGGGTTTAGCAAACAAGTCAATCACTGCAGGCCACAAAGGTAACAATCAGCTTACCTATTGTGGCCCTAAAATAACTGAGAGAATTACAGACTCATGGCCAGAAAGGCTGTTTAAGGAAAGAAACTCACTGCACTGTAGCATAGGCATAAAAGAATTGCTATAGGAAGATGACCCAATTTTTGGTAGGTGATAAGAGGGAAGATGGCAGTCAGCATGGGCTTCATTGGGAAGATGACCTTTGAGGGAAGATTTGAAGGACACGAGGATATTAGTCATGAGGATGTCTGGTATAATTTTTCCACATGAAGGACCATCCATTGCAGATGCACCAGGAGAAGGCTGTGTCTGTGTTCTGGGAGCAGTGAGGAGGTCAGTGTGGTCAGAGGTTTGGGCAGATTGTGCAGGGCCTGAGGACATGGGAAGGGTTCTGACTTTTAGTGGGGGTAATATAGGGAGTTGCAAGACACCTTTGAGCCAAAGAGAGTTATGGCGTGACTCTTCTTTTGAAAGGATTAGTCTGGCTTTTCTACTGAAAGTAGAATCAAGAGGCAAAGGATGGGGGCAAGACACTAGAAAATCTGAGAAATTTGTACCACATTCCAGCTAGAGTTGTTGATTTCTTTGCTTGGGTATTAGCAATGAAAATAGAGGGAATTGATTTGGTTTTGCACATACTTTGTAACTAACTGTATATTATAGGATTTCCTGAGGGATGAAATTTGGGTATGAGAGAGAGGAGGCAAGGAACACACAAACTGTTCTTGTCTGTGCCATTAGGAAGCTGGAACTAATGATAGCAGAGATGGGGAAGAGTCTGGAAGGAGCAGACTTGAAGAGGGGGCATTACAGGCATTAGGGTTCAGAAATGTTATAACTGAGATGCCTATTAGAAATGTAGGTAAATTTTGTGAGTTTCAGTTGGGTATATGAGTCTAGACTTTAGGGAGAAGTCTGGGCTGGAAAAACTGACTTGGGAGTGACATGATGTAAATTGTATTTAAAGCTTTGAATATGGATGATTAGCTACAGATGAGAAAGGAAGAAAGATTGAACCCTGGACCTTCCGGTGCTTAACAATCTGGTAGAACCATGCTCCCAGAGGAGACTGGAGAGTTCTGGTACGTGTCTATAAAACACACAGATCAAGGAGTCTAAGCTGTACTGTGCACAGGAATCACCTGGAAATCTCATTAATGTTTAGAATGTCCAGAGTAGAGTGTGAGACTCTATCTGTGGCAAGGTTGAGAATGCTGCCATTGGTTTTCAGATTACCTTCCAGTGGCAAAAACATAGACCAGGAATTCCCAGCTTAGAAGTGTATCAGCCTCAGCAGTGGGATTTTTTAAGTAAGCAATTCCAGGGTGGCCACATGGCGTCACCCTGCCCTGGTCCAGCCTCACCTGTAGACAAGCAGAACCACACATACCTGTTGTCTGTGATAAGTACTGTGTTGCAGGATGTCCCTGGCCAGGTGGTCAGCAGGGAAAACCTCCCTTCAGAACCAGAGTTCCGCCTCTGCTGCTCACCTGGAAGGCTTGGCTCAGCCATAGCATGTGATGCCCTGAGGAACTTCCCTGTCCACCATCACCAAACCCCTGGGTTGGGCATTAGAACTGCGATTTGAGGCCAAGGCTAAAGAGTTCCTAAATTCAGTCATTGGGTAGCAGAGTACAGGGTCCAGGGACATACAGACTTAGGACTCAGGTGCTGGGGTCCACAGGATGAGTAGGATCCTAGAGTCCATGAGTGTGAGCAAGGGAGGGGACAAGGGTGGCCCTAGGATTCTGGGAGGTGGGTGACGGATTGTCTGGAGCAAGTTCTCCCACTGAGATCCTTGTGGTCAGGAGAGTGTCTAGTCCCCATGTTTCCTTCATAGTTTAATTGCTGCAAATGTGGCATTTTATTGAGTTTAGCCCCAGTGTTAGACTGAGGTCGGAAAGTTTCAGCTTTCAGGAAGGATACTGTGTTATTGGCAGGGTATAGGATGTCTTGACATTTTGGTTGTTGCTAGTATGATAGTGTTAGACTGTAGGTGGGAGGAGTGACTTAGCCCTGATGTGCCCTTGTGCGTGTTTCCATTAGCAAGGGTTGGGAGCAACAATGTTCTACCAGTTAGGCTGTGCCACTGAGTCCATCTTGTGACCTACCAGCCTCATAGTGCAACCAGGCACTCCTGCAGCCGCATCACCATGGTGGACACTTGTGCCCTGCACAATGTCTACTGTGCCCTGAGAGGGACCACAGGCCAGGTTGAGAGGTCATCAGCAGTGCAGTCCTCCTTTTGGAGCCTGAGCTGTAGCTCCAGAACTTGCACCTGCTACCCAGTTCTCCACCCTGCTAATCTGCATTGTGTGACACTCCAAGGGAGCCTCTCCTGTTCTGTGAATCCCTTAGACTCTGGGTCAGCCATCAGAACTGAGAATTGGGACTGGTTCTGCAGAGCTCTTAATTTCAGGGGTCAGGGTACTGAGAGAGGAGTCTGAGCAGTTCCAGGCTGGAGATTCAGATGCTGGTGTTTCAGGAGGGGAAAAAGTCAGGATCTCAGGACCCAAAGGTGTGAGCTGGGGAGGCGACATTGCTGTTCTCAGGATCTTGGGAAAAGGGTTATTTATCACTCATTGCCTAGATCTGTGTGGCTGCGATGGTAGCCAGCCCTCATGCTCATCCAAGGTACAGTCCTCCCAAGCCACTCATTGTGGCAAGGAGACTCCTGTTATCATAGGCAATAAAGGGACATCTGAGGCCATGACCATGGGCTATTCGTGGCTGGGTTCCGACATGCCTGTGAGGCCCTTGCACAGGGAGTGGGACCCTGGAAATATGGGGAATTTGGACCAGGGCTGGTCCCTACAAAGATGGCACTGGCACCTGCCCCTCACTCACATGGCTGGGTACTTGGGAACTGTCTCCAGACTCATCTCCAGGTATCACCTGTGCTAGCTTTCCCTGTGTTACTTTCCTACCTGGCTCTTTCCTGTCTCCTCCTTTTTGCATTCTCCCCACTCCCAGTGTCCCCATTTCTTCCCTCTTCTCAGTTTTCCTGGATCTAAGGCCCTAGGCACTCCTCCCCAGGTCCTGGGTGGGAGACTTACAGGCTGATACCGGGAGGGTAAGCTGCCACCCCACAGTAGTCACAAGAGTAAGTGACAGGGACTTAAAGGAAGTCCAAGTTCCCATCCTGAGAGTCTGCAGGACTGGGTGTTGTGACTCCAAGTGTGTTTGTGGGACAGTTCCCTATCTGAGATCTGACTATTACAGCTTGGAATCCTCACTTTGCCTAAAGGCCAGAGTTCACAGTCACTCAGTTGGGAGAAAACTCCATGTCAGAGTGGATTTCAGGAAACACTTCACACCCTGAGTCTCACCCAGAACAGGGGCACTTCATCTTGTGAAGAGTCCTGTCCTGCTTCTAGGAGCAGAAGGAGACTCTGGGGAGGCTCAAGGTGAGGAGCCAGAAAGCGAGTTCAGGCCTTTTGTCCTCAGCCCTGTGGCCTCATGGAGGCGCTGCTGCCCTGCTGTCGGATACTACGAGCAGCCCGGAGGGGTCTGGGCTGTGGTCTGAGTGGGGCAGAGAAGGCTGAGAGCAGCTGGACCTCCGTGTGGGGGTGCAGGTGACTTCTGAGCATCCCTGGACTCCATAGGGTCAGGTTCAGGTTCAAGGGTGGAGGAGGGACTGGAGAGGACAGCTCATAGCCCTTGCACCATCACTGAGATTCCATCTTCTCTCTGACACATGTCTGTCAGATTCTTAATGACATGCCTCCAAACACTGAGAAGTAAATGTATTTTCTGTTCTTCTCTATTTCTTTCTTTTTTTATATATATATTTTAAATATTTTATTGTGCTTTAAGTGAAAGCTCACAATCCAAGTCAATTTGTCATATACAAACTTAAACATGGCTACATAGCTCTAGTTGCTGTCTCCAAACTATGACAATGCATTCCCCTTTTCTACCTTGTATTTCTGTATCTATTCAACTAACTCCTGTCCCCCTCTGCCTTCTCATCTCACCTCTGGACAGGAGTGCTCAGTTAGTCTCATGCATCCCCTTAAGCAAAGAAGAATGTTGTTTGCCAGTATGATTTTATGTCTTTTAGTCCAGTCCAATCTTTGTCTAAAGAGTTGACGTCAAGAATGATTTTAATTCTGGGCTGAAAGACAGTCCGGGGGCCATGTTGTACCGGGGAACCCTTAGTCTGTCAGAGCATTCAGTCGGGTCTTTTTAATAGGTTTGAGTTCGGCACCCTATTTTACTCCTGCTTCATCATGGGATCTTTGTTGTGTTCCTTGTCAGGCAGTCGTTGGTGGTGGCTGGGCGCTATTTAGTTCTTTTGGTTTCATGCTGATGTAGTGTCTGGATTATGTAGTCATGTTTGTCTCTTGGGTTCATATTTTCCTTGTGTCTTTGATGTCCTTCATTCTCAACTGTTCCAGGTATGTTGGGATCAATTGCTGTTTTTCTTAGATAATAGCTTGCTAGCATTTAAGATCCAGATGCCACTCATCATATTGGGAAGCAGAACATTTTCTTTTTTTCAGTTGTGATTGAGTGAAAGTGTACAATGCAATTTAAATTTGCATGGCTGTCTATCTGCAGCTTCTTCTGCTTTCCTTACCCAGTGACAGCACACATCTCCTTTCCATTCTATATGTGTCGTATCTTCTTAATAATTTCCTGTCCCTTCCTCTCCACCCTCCCCACTCTCTCCACTCCCTTCTAGTAAGAGGCCAGTAGGACAACATCCTATAGATGCATAGATCCTGTCATGGATTGAACTGTGTCCCCCCAAAAATGTGATTCCCTGTAGTCTATGATTGTCCTTCATTCTGTGATTTGGCTGTGCTGTATGTTAAAGGATTAGGCTAGGGCTACAAATCTCTTCAGAAGATCACCTCCCTGCTCCAATGCAAAGGGAGTTCCCCTGGAGTGTGGCTTGCCCCACCCTTTATCCTTTCATCCTGCAAGAGATAAAAGGAAAGGGAAGCAGGCAGAGAACTGTCAACCTCATACCGTCAAGAAAGCAGCACTGGAAGAAGAGTGAGTCCTTCAGACCTGAGGTTCCTGCTACAAGATGCTCCCTGGGCAAAGACTGATGCAATACTGGACTGTCTTCCAGAGCCCACAGGGGGAAAAAACTTCCCCTGGAGCAGACATCCTGAATTTGGACTTGTAACCTACCAAACTGTGTAAGAATAAACCTTCCTTTGTTAAAGCCATCCACTCTGTGGTATTTTCAGCTAGTACTGCCCTAACAAATCCATAAAATGCACACATGATATGGTCCATTCCTGTCTGGAGTTGTCTCAGTAATGATTTATGATTGGGGCAGCAGCAGGCCTAGGGGCCATGCTCCCAGGGAAATCCCCAGGCTTTCGGACCATCAGTTGTGGTCTTTTAGTGGAGTTCTTAGGGTGTACCCCTCTTTTTCTTGTATTGTCACTGGGACTCAACACTGTGAGCCCCATCACAGCTGTCATTGGTGGTGGCCGGGCACCATCTGGTCCTTCTGGTAGCATGTTGATGTGGTTACCCAGCTGGATGAGGTTTGGTATTAGAAAGCCTGGAGCCACGTTCCAAGGGCACCCTCCAGGCCAAAGGACCATCAAGTGTGATCTTTTGGTAGAGTTATAGCTCTGCCCTCTCATGTTTCTCCCAAAATACTCTAGGCTCCATATCGTGGGCCCCCTCCGGACAGTTATTAGTGGTAGCCGGGCACCATTTAGTTCTTCTGGTACCTTGCTGAAGCAGACACAGGTTTTATGGTCCCTTCCATCTGATAGCTCATATTCTCTTAATGTCCTTGATGCCTACTGTTTACTTCTGGTCCAGGTAGGTTGGGACCAATTGATGTTACTTAGATGGCAGTTTGCTAGCTTTTCAGACCCCAGCCACCACTCACCCAGGTAGTACGCAAAGCATTTTCTTATCAGTGAAAGAGAACAAAACTTGGGTATATAAATTAGTCTGGATTTTCCCTGAAAACGTGTTCCCCTACTTCCAAAGAGATGGGCCATTTTCAGGGAACAATTTATTTTTGAAGTAGAACAGTTGTGGGTAGCTTTTTTCTAGTATGTGCTGTCACATTTTACCAAACAATAATAACAGCAAAACACTGCTGTCGAGTCAGGTTGAGCTCATAGCGAGTCTATAGGTCAGAGCAGAACTGCCCCATAGAGTTCCCAAGGAGCGCCTGGAAGATTTGAACTGCTGACCTTTTGGTTAGCAGATGTAGTACTTAACCGAGTACGCCACCAGGGTTTCCATCACATCTTACGCTTAACCAAAATCCTAAGTGCTAACTAATTTGTATAAATCCTTTTCCCTCTGTCCCCACCCTTGTAAATGTTGAAGACTGATTTCTTCTGTGCTCAAGTGGTTTGTTGCATTTTTATAATACTGGTCTTATACCGTATTTGTTCTTTTGCTTCTAGCTAATTTCACTTAACATAATGTCCTCCACATGGTCCCAGGTATTTCTCTAAGCCATTGTCATTTCTTATCATTGTGTAGTATTCCATTTTATGAATACACCATAGTTTGTTTAACAATTCACTTGTTGAAGAGCATTTAGGTTGCCTCCATCTAGGTTGCGATAAACATTGGAGTGCATGTGTTTATTCAAATGGTGGCTCTTATTTCTCTAGGATATATTCGAGGGTGTGGGATTGCTGGATCATATGGTATTTCTATTTCTAGTCTTCTAAGAAATTACCAAATTGATTTCCATAGTGGTTATACCATTTTACACTCCCACCAGCAATGTAGAAGAGTTCCAATCTCTCCACATCCTCACCAGCATTTATTATTTCATATTTTTTGGGTTATTGCCAGCCTTGTTGCGATGAGATTGTATCTCATTGAGTTTTGATATGAATTTCACCGATGGCTAGTGATCATGAACAGTTCGTCGTTTGTCTGTTGCATCCTGTATATCTTCTTTAGTGAAGTGCTTGTTCAAGTCCTTTGCCCATCTTTTAAATGGGTTGTTTGTCTTTTTCTTGTTGAGGTTTTGCAGTATCTTGTAGATTAGAGAGATTAGACATAGATCAACAGTGTGATATCCAAAAATTGTTTCCCACTCTGTAGGTGTTTTTTTTCACTCTTTTGATGAAGGCTTTGGATGAGCTTAAGTGTTTGATTTTTAAGAGTTCCCATTTGCCTATTTTTAATTCTGGGGTTTGAGGGTCATTGGTGATTTTTTGGTAGGCTGTTAATGTCTTGCATTAGGGCTTTCACTGTCTTCTCAATTTTTTCTTCCAAGACTTTTATTGCTTTATGTTTTATATTTAGGTCTTTGATCCAGTTTGAGTTAGTTTTGGTGCATGATGTGAGATAAGGATCATGTTTCAGTTTTTTGCAGGTGGATATCCTGTTATGCCAGCACCATTTGTTGAAAATATTGTCTTTTCCCCAGTTCACAGCCTTAGGGCCTTTGTGAAATATCAGTTACTCATACGTGAACAATGTTATGTTTGGGTTCTCAATTCTGTTCCATTGATCTATGAGTCTGTTTTTGTGCCAGTACCAGGCTGTTTTGAATACTGTGGCAGTGTAACAGGTTTTAAAATTAGGTAATGTGAGACCTTCCACTTTGTTTTTCTTCTTTAGTATGGTTTGACTTATTCACTGCTTCCTCTCTTTCCAAAAGAAGTTGGTAGTTTGTTTCTGCATCTCGTTAAAGAACACCACTGGGCTTTTACTGGGATTACATTGTATGTATATGTTTTAATCAGCTAGAGTTGCTCTAACAGAAATAACAGAGTGGATGGCTTTAACAAAGGAAGGTTTATTCTTACACAGTCCGGTAGGCTACAAGTTCGAATTAAGGATGTCTGCTCCAGGGGGAAAGCTTTCCCCTTGTCGGCTCTGGAGAGAAGTTCAGTGTTGCATCAGTCTTTGTCCAGGGAGCATCTTGGCACAGGAACCTCAGGTCTGAGAGATGCACTCTTCTCCCAGTGCTGCTTGCTTGATGCGTGAGGTTACCAATTCTCAGCCTGCTTCCCTTTCCTTTTATTTCTTGCAGGATGAAAGGATTAATGGTGGGGCAAGCCACACTCAAGGGAAACTCCCTTTACAGTGGAGCAGGGAGGTGATCTTATAAAGGGATTTACAGTCCCACCCTAATCCTTTAACATACAGCATAGGAAAACCACAAAATAGAGGACAGTCACCAGATACTGGGAGTCATGGCCCGTCGACATGGCTATGCATATTTTTGGGGGGACACAATTCAGTCCATGACAGTATAGATTGTTCTTGGTAAAATAGTCATTTTCACAATGTTGAATTTTCCTATCGAGGAATAAGCTAGGTTTCTCCACTTACGTAAGTCACTTTTACTCTCTTACAGTAGGGTTTTCTAGTTTTCTTTTTATAGGACTTTTACATCTCTGTTAGATTTATTCCTACGTATTTTATCATTTGGGTAGCTATAGTAAGTGGTAATGCTTTCAAGATTTCTTCTTTGACTGCCTCTTCGTTGGTATAAGGAAATCCAGCTGATTTATGAACATTTATCTTATATCCTGATACTTTGCTAAAGTCTTCTATTAGATGTAAGAAGTTTTTTTTTTTCAGATTCTTTAGTGTTTTCTGTGTATAGGATCACATCATCGGCAAATAGGGGTACTTTAACTTCTTTACCAGTCTGGATGTCCTTTATTTCTTTATCATGCCTGATTGGTCTGGCTAGTACCTCCAGAACAATGCTGAACAGAAGTGGTAACAGTTGGTATCCTTGTCTGGTACCTGTTCTTAAGGAGATGTTTTCAGCTTCCCTCCATTCAGCATGATGTTGGCTGCTGGGTATGCGTAGATGCCTCTTATTATGCTGAGGATTTTCCCTTCTATTCATATGTTGCTGAGAATTTTTAACATGAATTAATGTTGGAGTTTATCAAATGCATTTTCTGCATCAGTTGATAGAATCTAGTGGTTCTTGTCTTTTGTTCTGTTTAGGTGGTTGATTGCATTAATTGCTTCTCAGATACTGAACCATCTGTGCATCCCTGGTATGAATCCTACTCGGTCATGGTGAACTATTTTTTGATATATTGTTGAATTCTGTTTGTTAGAATTATGTGGAGGAGTTTTGCATCTACATACCTGAGAGATATTGGTCTGTAGTTTTCCTTTTTTAGTTCCGTCTTTACTGGATTTTGGTATCAAGATCATACTAGCTTCATAGAATGAGTATACCATCTTTTTCTACATGTTGGAATACCTTTGATAATACTGATGTTAACTCTTCTCTGAATGTTTGGTAGAATTCTCTAGTGAAGCCATCTGGGGCAGGACTTTTCTTAGTTGGGAGTCTTTTAATTACCCTTTCAGTTTCTTTGGACCCAACTCATTGGCAATGGGTTTTCAATTTCTCCTCTGGTGATGGGTTTATTTAGTTGTTCAATATCTGTTTGTGCTAGTTTTGGTATGTGGTGTTTTTCCAGAAAGTCATCCATTTCTTCTAGGATTTCAAATTTATTAGAGTACAATTTTTTGTAGTATTCTGTTATGATTTTTTTTTTTTTTTTAAATTTCAGTTGGGCCTGTAGGGATATCTCTCATCTCATTTCTTATTCAGGTTATTTGTTTCCTCTCCTACTTTTCTTTTGTCAGTTTGGCTAACGGCCTGTCAATTTTTTGACCTTTTCAAGAAAACAGCTTTTGGGCTTCTTTACTCTTTCAATCATTTTTCTACTTTCTAGTTCATTTATTTCTGCTTTATTTTTGTTATTTCCTTTCCTGATGGTTTCTTTTGTTGGGTTCTTTCCAGTTGTTCAAGTTAAAGAGTTGGTTCTTTGATTTGTGCCCTTCTTTTCATGCATGCAAATTTATTGAGATGAATTGGCCTCTGTCTTAGCCACTTGGTACTGCTCCAACAGAAAATACCATGAATGTAAGGTTTCATGAAGAGAAGCTTTATTGACATAGTCCAGTAAGCCATAAGTCCATTTATAAATTGTAAGTCCATTCAGTATGAGAAATCATCATGGTCCTGTAGGCTGAATCCAAATGCAGTGAGAGCATCTTGGCACAGGAACCTCGCGTCCAAAGGACATGTTCTGCTCTCAGTGCTTCTCTTTTGGTGGGATGAGATTCCCAGCTTCCACTGTTGACTTCTCTCCCCTACATTCCACAAGCTTGTAGCTTGAGTCCTGCCTCACCAACACAACTGTTGCCCATTCTGCATCATCAATCTCACAGAGGCATGGGAGGAAGGGTACCATAATGGGACTCATAGCCAAATCAAATCAACACATGTATATTTGGGGGAGACACAATTCAATCCATGACAGCCTCTGACAACTGCTTTTGCTGTGTTCCATAGCTTTAGATAGGAATTTGAAAGAAGTTCTATGAATTTCTTTATTTCATCTTTGATTTTTTTCTGTTACCCAATAGTTCTTGAATAGAATATAGTTCAGTTTCCATGTTTTTGATTTTTTTTCCTATCCTTTTTCTGTTATTGATTTCCAGCTGTATGTCTTTATGGTCTGAAAAGACGGTCTGTATTATTTCAATATTTTGTATTTTGTTTTGGATTGCTCTTTGGCCTAATATGCAGTCGATTCTGGAGAATGTTCCATGTGTACTGGAAAAGAAAGTACACTTGGCTGCTGTTGGATGGAGTGTTGTGAATATGTCTGTGAGATCTAGTTGGTTGATTGTGGCATTTAGATCTTCTGTGTCTTTAATGAGCGTTGATCGAGATGTTCTATTTTCTATTGAGAGTGGTGTGCTGAAATCTTAGTATTATTGTGGAGCTATCTACTTCTGTTTTCAGAGCTACTAGTGTTTGTTTTATGTATTTTAGAGCCTTGTCATTGGATGTGTAGATATTTAATATGGTTATAAGCCCTTCTGTTGTACTCAGCCCTTAACCGACATAATGTGTCCCTCATTGTCCAATATGGTGATGTTAACTTTAAAGTCCATTTTGTCAGACATTGGTATTGCCACTCCTGCTCTTTTGTAGATATTATTAGACTATTTTTTCTATCCTTTGAGGTGTAGTTTGTGTCTCTGTGTCTAAGACATGTCTCCTGTAAACAGCATATAGATGGATCTTGTTTTTTTTTAATCCAATCTGCTATCCTTCATCATTTTATTGGTGCATGTAGATCACTGACATTCAGTGTAACTATCACTATGTATGAGTTTAGTGCTGTCATTTTGCTGTTCTTTTTTGTGTGTTGTGGGCAGTTCCTCTGTTCCACTCATTTTTCTGTGCTCAGTCTTTTTTCTTTATGTGTTTTCTGTGACTGTCTTTCATTGTTTTTTTTTTAGTAATTGCTGAAACTTTCTATTTTGCTTGTTTTTTATTTTGTTCGACGCTTTGATGTGTTGAATTGTAAGTTTCTGTTGCAGTTATTCCTTTAAGTCACTTTATTAATCTGAAAGTTATCCAGTCTTTAATGTCTTTGTTTTTCCTAGACTTCCTTCCCATGTGGAGGATCTATGGTTATGTTAATTTGACCCTCCTTTTCAGATAGTATTGTTGTAAATTGAGTCCTGAAATCTTTTGTGATTTAGGTTTGGACATCCTTTGTGAATTTCCTGTCCTGTTAATTTCTGGGTACTCTGTCAAGTGTTAAATGTTTAAGAGTATATCCAGCTTTACTGATTTTCCAGTTGTAGGGCTTCCTTCAATGCTTCTTGTAGTTTTGGTTTGATTTTTGCATATTCTCTAAATTCCTCATTTCGCTTTCACACTTGATAGACAATTTTGCAGGATGTATAAATTCTTTTTTTTTTTTTTTTTTATTTAACATGACTGAGTGAAAATGTACATTCCCGTATAAATTTACATGCCCACCTATATGCAGCTTCCACTGCTCTCCCTGCCCGGTGACAGCACACTATTCCTCTCTGCTCCATACATGTCTCATCCTCCCAACAGCCTCCTTTCCCCTTCTCTCCACCCACTCTCCTTCCTCCAGCCAGAGGTCAGCAGGATGATATCCCATAGATGTACAGAACCATAAAGTGCATCCAATATATGGTCACTCTGCATTGCCAAGTCCAATCCATTCCTGTCCAAAGAGTGGACTTTCATTATAATTTATGGGTAAGGGCAGCATCAGGGCTGGGGGCCATGCTCTCAGGGGAACCCCGAAACTGCTGGACCATCAATTGAGGTCTTTTAGTGGAGATCTCAGGATGCACCCCTTTTTATTCTTGTGTTGCCAGTGAGACTCCTCTAGGATATATAAATTCTTGATTGGTAGTTGTTTTCCTTTAAGGTGTCCCACTGTCTTCTTGGCAGCACGGTTTTGGCAGAGTAATCTGAGCTTAGTTTTAATGATTTTCCTTTGTAAGCTATTTTTTGTTTGAATCTAGCTGCCTTTAACGGCTCTTCTTGTCTTTAGTTTTATTTAGTTTAATTATAATACAGCTTGGTGTATTTATTTTGAGATTTATCTTGAGTGGGGCTTGATAAGCATCCTGGATGGATACCCTCTCCTCATTCATGATATCAGGGATATTTTCTGTCAGTAGCTCTTCAACAATTCTCTCTGTTTTCATTTATCCCTCCTTGCTCTGGTACTCCAATCATTTGTCTATTATTTCTATTGATAGAATCCCACATAACTCTTAGTGATTCTTTGTTTTTATTGAATCTTTTATCTGTTTTTTCCTCATGTATGCTGGTGTTGTTTACTTTGTCTTTAGTCTGGCTAATTCTGCATTCCAATTCCTTAATCCTTTTCCTTTGACTGTCTATTGAGTTGTCAAACCTGGTAATTTTGTTGCTGATTTGTCAAATTTCAGGTCATTGCTGCTTAAGTAGTTCTTGTAGCTTATTTAGTTTTTCACTGTGCTGTTCTATGTTTTGCCCTATGTCTTTCTTGATATCTTGCACTGCTCTGTACATCAGTCTTTTGTATTTGTTCTCTGATAATTTTAGGAAATCTCCTTAATCTGGAAAATCCATTGGCTCTCTGTTTTGAGTGTTTTTGGCAGGCATGGTAGTCTGTATTTTCAGAAGTTTAGAAATTGTTGTTTCTGAGCCATTAGAAAGTGAATAGAATTTGACTTTGGTTTAAGTTGTTTCTGTGGATGTTCAAGACTTTTGAGGTGGATTGAATCTGGAGGCTTGATATTTCAGTTAGCTAGACTGGCATTTCTCTTTTGGGCCTGGGATGGAGTTTCTGTGTGCCTTCTGGTGACCTTTGGCTCTGTGAAGTTACTGACCTGTGCAGTGATTGGCTGGCTGGCAGGCTTTCCTCAGTCTAATTTGGCACACTTTTGTTCACCTGATCCTGCACTAATCTGGTCCGTGCTCTCTCAGGCTGCTTTCCAGGATAGAATGTCCACTTGCATTTCCTTCCTGGGCTGTCTGTGTGCACACACCACCTTCCCAGACAACTTATACCTGAGCTGCTGTCCCAGGTCTTCAGCCCTGTGCCATTCTCTGGCCTGCCAGGCCATGCGTGTGTTCACGCTGCCTCCTTGAGGCCTGTGCTTGCCTGTCCTGTCAGCCTGGGGTGCCTGAACCTCTTTGCAGGGTCAGTACACTCAAGCCTCATTACTTGTAGCCAGTGGAGCCAAGTACTCTTGGCCCCTCTCATTTTTAAGGCCTGCCAAGCACAGTGCTGGTTCTGCCTGCCTTTGCCAGGATGGCACACTCACGTCCTGTTGCCAGTGGAGCCCAGTGCTATTGGCCCCTCCTACCTCTAAGGCTTGCCAATCTAAGAGCTCGTTCCCACCACCTTTTCTGGTCTGGCACTCACATGTCCCACTGCCTGGAGCTGGTGGAACCCAGTGTTCCCTGGACCCTCCTTTCTCTAGGGCCTGCTGAACAAATTGCTCATTTCTGACTACTTTGCAGGTCCAGACCACTCACATCCCATTGTCCAGAGCTGCTGGAAGCTAGTGCTCCTGGCCCCTCCCAGTTCTAGGGCCTCCTCAGGTCCGGTACTCTCTCACTCTGTTGTCCTGAGCTGACGGAGCCCAGAGCTCCTAATATCTCCTGAATCTATGGCCTGCCAGTCAGAATGCTCATACACACCACCTTCCCAGGTCCTATGCCCTCCTGCCCTTAGCACCCAGTTGGAAGAGCCTAACATTCTTGATTCCTCATGCCCCTAATGCCTGGGGACCATATATTCACTCACATTGTCTTCCTGGCTCCACATTTTCCTGCCCTGCTGCCCCACTCCACAGGACCGTAGTTCCCTTGGCTCTATGCCTCTCTGAGGCCTGCCACACTGCTGGTTCCTAAGGCCTACTGATTGCTGGCTTGCCTGGTTTGAGGGCATTCTAACCTGCATGAAGGGCCTTAGCACCATGCTTTGATTCTTTGCCTGGGGCTGATCTCCTTAGTTGGCTTATTGAGGTTCAATGTTGCTCTAGCCCTCATATAGTTTCCAGCTCTGCACAGTGACTTTGATTTGTTGGAAGAGCTTTCTGCCTGGCTCAGCTTCAGTGAGCAGAGATTCTCAGCTGTGGGTCATGTTGCTTTATATGGGACGGGTTAGGGCTTGTATGATATTTTGCCCAGCCTGTTAAAGTTTCATTCCTGTGTTCAGGCATCCTGGAATGCTATAATTGGTTCATTTTATTAATTTGTAGGTACTTTGTTGTTGGAGGCTTCAACTGGGGTGTGTCATTGTGCTGCCATCTTGGATCCCCCCCATTTCTTTCAGTGCTCCATCTAATGTATCAACAAAAAACAAAAGTGTTTAACACTTTTCGGGAAGCATACACAAGATGTTGGTCACATGCTCATCTCTGGGAGGGAAAATAGGGGCTTGGGGCTCATGAAGGGAGACAGGCTTTTCACTGTGAAATCGATGGAATGTTTTGAGTGATATTTTCAAAGTATAAATTTACATTAAACATTCTTTTCATTTGCAAGACACTTTGCAGTAGTGTACATAGATGTGGCCCAGTGAGGGAACTAGCATGTGGCTTGTGCTCTGTTGTCCTGGAGCTCAGAAGGGTGTTCAAACCTCCGAGCCTTTAGACCTCCTGTTTTCCTGCTGGGCGTGCCTCTCCTGGCATCATTGTCTCCAATCCCTGCTGCACTGTCTTCCACTGTCACCACTAAGCGGCCCTCCCTGACATTGGCAATCTCAGTCTAACCCTATGCCACTTGGCTTTCGCTAACATCCTTTTCACTAATAGATAATTTAATCTGTAGTTGTTTGAACTTCTACCAGAAGATCAGAGTTTCCAAATCACCAGAGGCTCCTTGGGAGAAAGATGAGGCAAGCTTCTTCCACAGAGATTTATAGCCCTGGAAATTCCATGGGGTTGCTATGAATCGAAATCAACTCAACAGCAGTGGGTATAAGCAAATAACAAAAAAAAATGAAAAAAGCCAATAAAAAAATAAGCAAAGGACTTGAATAGACATCTCACCAAAGAGGCTATTCAGATAGCCAACCAGCACATGAAAATGTGCTCAAAGTAATTATCCATTGCCTTTCTGTGCCACTGAGTAGATTCTAACTTATAGTGACCTTATGTGGACAGAAAAAAACTGTCTTTTAGGATTGTGTAGGCTGTAAGCTTTTATTTTCCTTAAATATATTATTGTGCCTTAAGTAAAAGTATCCACTCCAAGTCAATCTGTTGTACACAAACTTACACATACATCGCTATGTAACTCTACCTGTTCTCCCCACCCTCATTTTGTCTTGTATTACTGGTGTCCATTCAAGCAGTTCCTGTCCCCCTCTGAACTCTCATCTCACCACTGGATAGGAGCTGACCAGTTAGCCTCATGTATCTACTTAAGCCAAGAAACATATACTTCACTAGTATTATTTTGTGACACCAATATCATTTTCTGTTTTATAGTCCACTACAATCTTTATCTGAAGAGCTGACTTTGGGAATTGTTCCAGTTGTGGGCTAACAGAGAACCCAGAGTTCATGTTTTCTGGGGATACGCCACTCTGTTGGACCATTAAGTTTGGTCTATGTAATAGAGTTCAAGTACTGCACCCTATTTTTCTTCTACTATGTCAAGGATTCCATTTTGTATTGTCTGTCAGGGCAGTCATTGGTTGTGGCTGGGTACCATCTAATTCTTCTGATCTCATGCTGATGTAGTCTCTGGATTGTGCAGCCCTTTCTATCTCTGGGCTCATGTTTTTCTTATGCCTTTGATTTCTTTCATTCTTCTCTGCTTCAGGTGGACTGGGACCAAATGATTCTACTTACATGACCACTTGCTAGCTCTTAAGACCACAGATGCCACTCACCAAAGTGGGATGCAAACCATTTTCTTAAAAAACTTTGTTATGCCAGTTGACCTAGATGTCCCCTGAAACCATGGTCCCCGGACCCCAACCCTGCTACTTTGTCCTTTGAAGTGTTGGGTTATATTTAGTAAATATCTTAGCTTTTGGTTTAGTTCAGTTATGCTGAAACTTCTCTACTGTGTGTTGTCCTTCCTTTCACCTAACTTAATCATTATCTACTATCTGATTAGTGGATAATTCTTTCCCTCCATTCCCTCTCTTGTAACTATCAAAGACTGTTTTCTTCTATGTTTAAACCTTTTCTTGAGTCCTTTAATAGTGATTTCATACCATATTTGTCCTTTTGCAACTGATTGATTTTACTCAGCATAATGCTCTCCATATTTCTCCATGCTATGAGATATTTTCCAAGTTCATCATGTTCTTTACCATTGCATAGTATTTCATTGTGTGACTATACTGTAGTTTGATGATCCATTGTTATGTTGATGGGTACCTAGGTTGTTTCCATCTTTTGGCTATTGTGGACAAATGCTGTAATAAACATTGGTGTTCATGTGTCTATTTGTGTGACAGCCTTTATTTATCTAAGATATATTCCAAGAAGTGGGATTGTTGAATTGCATGATATTTTTATTTCCAGCGTTTAAAATAAGGCATATATCAATTTCCAAAATGCTTGTACCATTTTGCATCCCTACCAGCAGTGTATAAACATTCTAGTCTCTCTACAGCTTTTTCAACATTTATTGTTTTGTGTGTTTTGGATTAATGCCAGTTGTGTTGGAATGAGATGGTGTCTCACTGTAGTTTGATTTGGATTTCTCTAATGGCTAATGATCATGAGCACTTCCTCATGTATCTGTCAGCCACCTGTTTTAGTCAGCTAGCGCTGCTCTAACAGAAATACTATACAGTGGATCGCTTTAATAAAGGAAAGTTTATTCTTACATAGTCTGGTAGACTGCAAGTCCATATTCAGGGTGTTCACTCCAGGGGAAGGCTTTCCCCTTGTCAGCTCTGGAGGAAAGTCCGGTATTGCATCAGTCTTTGTCCAAGGAGCATTTTGGCGCAGGAACCTCAGGTCTGAAGGCCGTGCTCTTCTCCCGGTGCTGCTTGCTTGATGGTATGAGGTTCCCAATTTTCTGCCTGGTTTTCTGTCCTTTTATCTCTCATAGGATGAAAGGATTAAGGGTGGGGCAAGCCATACTCCAGGGAAACTTGTTTTACAGTGGAGCAGGGAGGTAATCCTATGAAAAGATTTACAGCCCCACCCTAATCCTTTAACACACAGTTTAGGAAAACTACAAAATGGAGGACAGTCACAAGATACTGGGAATCATGGCCCAGCCACGTGGCTACCCATATTTTGGGGGGACACAGTTCAAACCATGACACCACCTGAATGTCTTCTTTGGTGCTGTTCATATCTTTTGTCTATTTTTTAATTGGGTTATTTGTCTTTTTCTTGTTAAGATTTTGCAGTATCACATCAATTGGAGATTGGATAATAAATGGATTTGTTGTAACCAAAAATTATTTCCCAGTCTGTAGATCGTCCTCTTACTCTTTTGGTAAAGTCTTTGGATGAGCATAAGTGTTTGATTTTTAGGAGTTCTCACTTACGTATTTTCTCTTCTAGTGTTTGTGCATTGTTAGTAATATTATGACTTTTGTTTATGCTGTGTTAGGACTCCCAGCATTATCCCTATTTTTTTCTCCTATGATCATTTTTGTGTTGCATTTGAGATTTAGGTTTTTGATTCATTTTGAGTTAGTTTTTGTGCATGGTGTGAGATATAAGTGTTGTTTATTTATTTATTTGCAGGTGAAGTCATGATGATCTGCCTCTTTAAATGATTGGAAATTGATTGTTGTCTCTGAGCCATCAGAAAGTTGTAATTTATTTGTTTACGTTATTGCTGTTGGATGCAGGGTTCTGCGTGTGTTCTTGTATGTCTATAAGGTCAAGTTTGTTAATTGTGGCCTTTAGATCTTCCACGCCTTTATTGATTTTTTTTTTTTTAAATATTCTGTCCTTCAGTGAAAGTGGTGTGTTGAAGTCTCTTACTATTATTGTGGAGATATTTCTGTTTGAAATGCAGTTAGTGTTTGTTTTATGTATTTTGGAGCCCTGTCATTGGGTGCATACATGTATAATATGGTTATATCTGCCTGTAGTAATGATCATTAAACCATTATTTAATGTCCTTCCTTATCTAACATGGTGAATTTTGCTTTTTTTTCCCCAGAGATTAATGTTGCCACTCCTGCTCTTTTTTGAGTGTTGTTACCTTGGTATATGTTTTTTCCATCTTTTGAGTATTAGTTTGTTTATGTTTTTGAATCTAAAGTGTGTCTCCTTTAGGCAGCGTATAGATGGGTCGTGTTTTATTTATCCAGTCTGCCATTCTCTGTCTCTTTATTGGTGCATTTAGTCCATTTACATTCAGCATGATTACTGATAGATATGAGCTTAGTGCTGTCATTTTGATGTCTTTTTATGTATGTGTATTGTAGACAATTCCTTTGTTCCCTTTAATTTTCAGTGCTGAGTCATTTTTATTTCAGTGTTTTCTTTTTGTCTTTTTCAGTGTTGATGATTTTGTATTTGCTGAGACTTCATGTTTTCTTCTTTGTTGCTTTGATGCATAGGATTGGTAGATTCCTTTGTGGTTAGCTTTATATTTATCCCTACTGTTCTGAATTTAAATCAGCCTTTAATTTTTTTTTTTGTATTGTCTTAACTTCCTCTCCATATGAAAGATCTATGACCACATTTTCTTTTGAGTTCCTCCTTTTTTGTTATAATGTTTGCATAACCACATCTCTATTTCCCTATTTTCGGATCCGACTCAATGGCACTTGGCTTGGCATTTCCCTGTTTTCAGTGATTTATTTTTGTGATTCCTCTATTTGAATTGATATCCAGCGGCTCTGTCCTGTGTTCTGCTCTTGGGTTGTTACCTGGTGTTACTGATTTTCCAACCAAAGTACCCCTTTTGGTATTTTGTAGCTTTGGTTTGGTTATGGAAACTCCCTAAATTTCTTTTTGTCTGGAAATGTCTTAATTTCACCTTCATATTTGAGAGACAGTTTTTTCTGAATATGCAGTTCAAGCCCCCACTTGCCACTTGTCTGCCAGTTTCTCTTACTTTGGGGGTTTGTGTGTTGATGTGATGCTTGAAGCTATTCAAACATCAGGAAAGTCACTGTCATGGTTTGAACTGTGTCCCCCTCAAAATATGTGTAGCCATGTGATTGGGCCATGGTTCCCAATATTTTATGACTGTCTTTCATTTTTTTATTTTCCTATGGTGTATGTTAGAGGATTAGGGTGGGACTGTATGGCTGTTATCACCCTTTATCCTTTCATTCTATAATAGATAAAAGGAAAAGGAAGCAAGCAGCTAATTGGGAACCTTACACCATCAAGAAAGCAGTGCTGGGAGACAAGCACATTCTTCAGACCTGAGATTCCTGTGCTAGGATGCTGCCTGAGCAAAGACTAATGCAGCACAAAGACTTTCCTCTAGAACTGACAGAGGAAAACCCTTCCCCTGGATCAGACACCCTAAACTTGGACTTGTGACCTACTGGACTGTGTAAGAACAAACTTTTCTTTGCTAAACACATCTGTTTGTGGTATTTATGTTAGGAACAGTACCAGATGACTGAAACAGTAACCTGTGGTGAATAGGTTTCAGCTGAACTTCCAGACTAAGACGGACTAGGAAGAAGGACTTAGCAGTCTACTTCAGGAAAGAGTTAGCTAACAAAACCCTTAAGAATAGCAGCAGAACATTTCCAGATACAGTATCAGAAAATGAGAGCTACCCAAGTTGGAGGGCACTGAAAACACAACTGAGGAACAGTTGGCTCCTAAAAGTAGAGTTGACTTTAGTAACATGGATGGAGTTATGTTTTGGGAATATACATTTGCTGATGTGGCATGCCTTAAAATGAGAGAAAAAAAAAACAACAACTGTAAACATCTGTTAGTAATCAGAATGTGGAATGTACAGAGTATGAATCTAGGAAAATTGGAAATCATAAAAAATGAAATGGAATGCATAAACATCCATATTTTAGGCATTTAATGAGCTAGAACAGACTGGTATCAGCCATTTTGAATCAGAAAATTATATGGTCTACTATGTTGGGAACGAAAAGTTGAAGAGGAATGGCGTTACATTCATGATCAAAAAGAACTCTTCAAGATCTGTCCTAAAGTACAGTGCTGTCACTGGTAAGATAATACCCATACATCTACATGGAAGGCAAGTTATGTGACTATTATTCAAATTTTCACACTGACCACTAAAGTCAAAGGTGAAGAAACTGAAGATTTTTACCAGCTTCTGTGGTACAAAATTAATCAAACATGCAATTGGGATGCATTGATAATTAATTGTGATTGGAATGCAAAACCTGGAAACAAAGAAGGATTGGTAGCTGTTAAGTCAGCCTCGGTAAGAGAAATGATGCTGGAGGTCACATGACAGAATTTTGAGAGACCAACAACCTCTTCACTGCAAATACCTTTTTTGAACAACACAAACAGCAACTATACACATGGACCTTGCCAGATAGAATACACAGGTGCTGTGTATTCAGTTACAGACCATCAGCTGCTCATATACAAGTTTAAAGTGAAACTGAAAGAAATTAGAACAATTTCAGGAGAGCCACAGTACAACTTTGAACATATCCCACCTGAGTTTAGAGATCATCTCAAGAAGAGATTTGATGTGTTGTATGGTAATGACCAAAAACCAGATGAGTTGTGAAATGACATGAAAGACATCATACATGAAGAAAATAAAAGATCATTAAAAAGAGAGGCAAGAGAAAATAGATAAATGGGAACTATTAAGAATCAAACACCTTTGCTCATCCAAAGACTTTATTAATAGATTTAAAGATCCATCTACAGAATGGGAAAAAATATTTGGCAACTCTATGTCAGACCAAAGCCTGATCTCCATAATCTATAAGGTACTAGAAAATATCAATAAGAAAAAGACAAATCATCCAATTAAGTGATGGGCAAAGGAGACAGACAGACACTTCTCTAAAGAGGAGATCTGGGCAGCCAAAAAACACATGCGGACATGCTCACGATCATTAATTATTAAAGAAATTCAGATCAAAACGACAATGAGATACCATTTCACCCCAACAATATTGGCCATGATCCAAAAAACACAAAACACTAAATGTTGGAGAGGCTGTGGAGAGATTGGAACTCTTCTACACTGTTTGTGGGATTGCAGAATGGTGCAACCTCTTTGGAAAGCAATCTGACATTACCTTAAAACAATGGATACAGATATACCATTTGACCCAGTAATTCCACTGCTTGGAATATATCCTACAGAATCAAGGCCATTCACACCAACTGATACATGCACATGAATGTTCATTACAGAAAAATCCACAAGAGCAAAAAGATGGAATCAACCCAGATGCCCAACAACAGAAGAATGGATGGGTAAACTTTGGTATATGTACTCAACAGAGTACTATGCATTGATAAAGAACAGCGATGATAGCAGGAAACATCTCTCAATTTGTTCTCAACTGGAGGACATTATGTTGAGTGAAACTAGTCAGCGACAGAAGGACAATTATTATATGAGACCCCTATGATGAAAACTTAAAAGCAGACTCATACGTAACAGAAAAGACTCTGATGGCTACAGGGGTGGGGAAGGTGGAGAGCAGAAGGGTGAGGTGTAAGAGTTTAGATTAGATAGTTGTTAGAAACTTGGTTGGGTGAAATTGGTGACAATACACATTAGTAAGAAGATCAATATTAATGGAACTTCAACACAAGTTGTGTACTCCTCTCATCTTAACCCAATATTGTAAGTACAGAGTATGTACACTTTCATTTTTTATTTAATTAAAAAAAAGGGAAAAACATACTCCACATTTCTCAAGATGAAAGAATTGAAGAAAATAATTGAAGCCATGAGTTGCAATAGTGAAGAATTCCACAGGGAACATGTTAAATGATGCAGGACACAACAAAAGAAGATGGAAGGAATACATAGAGTCATTATACCAGAAAGAACTGGTTGATGTTCAACCATTTCAAGAGGTATCATATGATCAGAGCCAATGGTAACAAACACACTGAAATTGCATTAAAGGTGCTGGTGAAAAATAAGCCCTCAGGAATTGATAGCGTATCAATTGAGATGTTTCAACAAACAAATGTAGCACTGAAAGTGCTCACTTACCTTTGCCAAAACATTTGGGGGACAGTTACCTGGCCAACCAATGGGAAGAGATCCACATTTATGCCTATTCCCAAGAAAAGTGATCCAACTGAATGTGAAAATTATCTAATAATATCATTAATGTCACATGCAAGTAAAATTTTGCTAAAAATTTTTCAAAAGCAACTGAAGTAATATATTGACATGCAACAACCAGAAATTCAAGCCAAGTTCAGAAGTGGATGTGGAACCAGGGATAACATTGCTGATGTCAAATGGATCTTGGCTGAAAGCAGAAAATATCAAAAAGATGTTTACCCGTGTTTCATTGACTATGCAAAGACATTCGACGTGCGGATCATAACAAGTAATGGACAACATCGTGGAGAATGGAAATCCCAGTTCCCTTCATTGTGCCCCTGAGAAATCTGCTCATGGATCATTAAGTGGTTCAAACAGAACAAGGGGACACTGCATGGTGTGTCAGGGTGTGTCAGGGTGGCATTGTTTCACCATACCTTTTCAATCTGTATGCTGAGTAAATAATCTGGGAAACTGGACTATATAAAGAATGAGGCATCATGACTGGAGGAAGACTCATTAAAAACCTGCATTATGCAGACAACACAACCTTGCTTGCTGAAAGTGAAGAGGATTTGAAACAGTGATGAAGATCAAAGAGCACAGTTTTCAGTATGGGTTTGCATCTCAACATCAAGAAAACAAAACTCCTCACAACTGCACCAGCAGGCAACCTCATGATAAATGGAGAGAAGACTGAGGTTGTTAAGGATTTCATTTTACTTGGTTCCACAATCAGCACCCATGGAAACAGCATTCAAGTAATCAAATAATTCATTACATTGGGAAAATATGCTGCAAAAGACCTCTTTAAAGTGTTGAAAAGTAAAGATGTCACCGTGAAGACTAAGACGTGCCTGATCCAATTCATGGTATTTTCGCTGGTAATCATACATGGGAAAGCTGGACAATGAGTAAGGGAGACAGGAGAATTGATGCCTTCGAACTGTGGTGTTAAAGAAGGATATTGAACACACCACAGACTGCCAAACAACAAACAGATTTGTTCTGGAAGAAGTACAACCAGAGTGTTCCTTGAAAGCAAAGGTGGTGAGACTGTGTCTTACATACTTTGGATATGTTGTCAGGAGGGCTGAATCGCTGGAGGATGACACCATGCTTGGTAGAGGGTCAGTGAAAAAGAGAAGGACCCTCAATGAGATGTATTCACACAGTAGCTGCAGCAATGGGCTTAATCATAAAAACGATTGTGGGCATGGTGCAGGACTAGATACTGTTTTGTTTTGCTGTTCCTTGGTTCATTATGAATCCAAATCAATTCAACAGCACCCAACAACAGCATCATCCTTGGCTGGCAAATATTTTCCTTCAGGTCTTTGTACATGTCATCTCATTGCCTTCTTGCCTACATAGTTTCTGCTTAGTCACAGCTTGGTCTTATGGATCCTTCTCTGTAGGTTATTTTTTTCCTTATCCATAGCCACGTTTAAACTTGTCTCCTTGTCTTTAATTTTGGCAAGTTTGATTATAATATGCCTTGATGTCTTTCTTTTGAGATCTACCTTGTATGGAGTTCAATAAGCATCTTGGTAGATATCTTCTCATCTTTCATGATATCAGAGAATGTTTGACTATTCCCTCTGTATATTCTGTTATCCTCCCATTCTGGTACTCCAATTACTCATATTTTTTTCCTCTTGGAGAGTCTGTTATAATTCTTAGTGTTTATTAATATCTTTAAATTCTTTGATCTCATTTTTCCTCAAACATGTTTTTGTGACATACTTTTTCTTTGGCCTCACTAATTTGGTCTTCCATTACCTCAATTCTGCTCCTCGATGTTCTGTTTAGTTTTTCTAACTCTGTAATTTTATTATTATTAATTTTATGAATTTTCAGTTCTTGCCACTCTGTGCCTTCTTTAGCCTATTCAATCTGTCTTTATGGCCTTCTGCATTGTGTCTCATTTCATTCCACATTGCTGGAAGAGTTCTAAATATTAATCTTTTGTATTCTACCCCTAAGAATTCGAGAAAGTTCTCTTTCTCTGGAAAATTTGATTCTTTGTTTTGGGAGCTTTCCGAAGAAAACATGGTCTGCTTTTTTAAGTGCTTTTATATGAACTGTTGTTTATGATTCATCACTAAGTAGTATTTAATTTTTTTAACGTTTGCCAATTGTATTCTAGCTTCTTGCTTTGAAATGTGTAAATAGGATGGTCATATGTGATAGTTTGGCTATCGTTATCTTTGAAGCTCCAACGTCCTTTCACCACGTGACTATAGCTTTTACTAGATATGGAGGCCAAACAATGTATTTACTTTTCTTATGTGGATTCTGCTCATGTGTCCAGGTAGTCAGTCACCAAGTGTGCGGCACAGGCTGTTGCCTATTGTCCTTCATGGGCAGCGGTGACTGGTGTAGGCATAGGTGTCTGGCTGCAGCTGCTGAGAAAGGCATGGGGCCACAGCTGTCTCTGAATGTCTGAGGATGTTGTATCCCCTTATGTCTGAGTCTAGGTGAAAGAACAGTTGCTGCCCTCATTTTCTGACTTAAGGGATTTGGCTGAATTTTGTCCCCTTTTCTAGAGTTTGTTAAATGGTTTTACCTCTGAGTCTTGAAGAATTGCTCATGGTGAGAATGAGAAGTCCTACTTCTGGCTCAGTTAATGACATCTTGGTCCTGCCAAATTACTAGACATACATTTTGGGGGACACAATTCAATCCATGACATCCCCAGGATGCACCAGAGTTCCCTGTATTTTGTGATTGTCCTCCATTTTGTGATTTCCTGATGCTGTAAATCCTAATCTCCGCCTGTGGATAATAGATAGGATTATTATGTTAAAAGAGGATTAGGATGGAACTGTAAATCCTTTCATTAGATCACCTCCTTGCTACACTGTAAAAGGAGTTTCCCTGGAGTATGGCTTGCACTATCCTTTGTCTTTTCATCCTACAAGAGACAAAAGGAAAGGGAAGCAAGCAGAGAATTGGGAACCTCACACTGTCAAGAAAGCAGAACCGTCAGAATAGCATGTCCTTCAGATCCGAAGTTCCTGTGCCAAGATACTCCCTGACCAAAGACTGTTGCAACACAGGGACTTTCCTCCAGAACCAACAAGGGGAAAGCCTTCCCCTGGGCAGACACCATGAATTAGAAGTTGTGTAGGATTAAGCATTCCTTTGTTAAAAACATCTATTTTAGGTATTTTCTGTTAGAGAAGCACTAGCTGACTAAAACAAGTTATTATTATAATAATAAGATGTCATTGTGATTGAGAACCCAAACATAAATCCATTTAATTACAGGCTGCTGATATTTGACAAAGGGACAAAGTCCATTCAATGTGGGAAAGACAGTCTCTTTAACAATGGCTCTGGCATGTACAAAAACTCATTCAAAATGGATCAAAGATCTAAATGTAAAATCTGAAATGATAAAGATCATAGAAGAAAAAAGTACAGACAACATTAGGGGTTCTAACATATGGCATAAGTACAATATATACCACACTGTGGTAGCATGCATGTTCATTTCCGCATTCATATCTATTTTGTAATATTCTTTGGACTTGAGTGGGCATGTTTTTGTCAGCCAGCATCCTTGCCCATTTTCCCACTTTTGTCCACTCTGAAATATCCTTGGATTTGGGCAGAAATGGCTCTAGCAGCATGCCTTTCCAATTTCTTACTTTTGCGTCTTTTAAAATACGCCTAGTAATACTTTCTTTTTGCTTTACTAAACTGTGTGATGCTTTCTACTCTACAACAGTTAATGGTGTAGTTGTCAAGGATTTCTGCAGCTACTAATTCAGTTGAACTCGATGAGACTTGATCTGTGGAGGAAAAGCCAGCAAGAGAGATATGTCATCTTCTGGACCCATGTGTTCATTTTCCATGCCCCTTGGACACCAACAGGGTGATGACTGCTCTTGGAAAACAAACTTTTGCTTATTTTCTTTTTACTTATTTTTGGTTCTCTTTCTCATGCTTTCTTAAATTATGTTTGTCATGTTTGTTTGAAAAACTGTCATATTAAGGAGAATTTTTCCTTTGGAAAGGACTTGGGGTCCTTGCACATCAGAACCTCCCAACCTAGGGGAAGTTTGATGACAAGGACCTTCTTCTAGAGCCAACAGAGAAAGCCTTCTCTTAGACCCGACACATTGATTTTGGACTTTTAGCCTATGGGTCTGTGAAAAATAAAATTTGTTTTTTTAAAGCCATCCACTTGTTGTATTTCTGGTATAGCCACAGCAGATGGCTAAGACACCAGCAAAAGAGCTCTCTTACCTTCTGGAAACCTTTGTTCCCACTCCATGCCCCTTTGACACAGATAAGGTGACTGCTCTCAGAAAACAAACATTTGCTTATTCTTTTTTGTTCCCTTTCTTTTGTCTGATTAACTTTTGTGTGGCATATTTGTTTGAAAAACCAGTTATTTGATTAAGAAGAGTCTTTCTCAGACTTTCGTTTGAATCATTTGGTTAAGAGTGACATTTAGTATCTCTTTAGGTGATCTGCAATTTTAGGCATTTGAAACCATAAAGAGGTAATTCTACTTTCAAAGGGCTCTGAAATATCAGGAGCCATAAAATTGGAGGCTTTTTGTGGCTTAGAGAAAGCCTGGAAAATAGTACTCTATTTGCCAGATTCTCAGGGGGAAGTGGCAGCTCCTGATCTGTGTTAGGAAATTTAAGGGAGAAATGTTAACTGCGTATCTTTTTCTATGATAATAGTTTCTCAGTGAAGAATCACAATGCTAAAAATTAAATCATCAGTAGCTTTAAAGTACTTTCCAGTTGGAGGCACTAGCATATTTCAGGTCTAACATAAGAGACTAGGTCTGTAGTCGGTAACCATAATATTTCCAGAAC
This sequence comes from Heterohyrax brucei, assembly GCA_028571685.1. Lineage (NCBI taxonomy): Eukaryota > Metazoa > Chordata > Mammalia > Hyracoidea > Procaviidae > Heterohyrax > Heterohyrax brucei. The sequence continues at coordinate 49,378,852 of CM053144.1, read as the reverse complement.
TTGGTCATTCATGGCTGTGGCAGTGTGCTTGTCCATTTTCCCACTCTTGCCTATTGTGTAAAATTTTTCGGACTCAGGTAGACATGGCTCTAATAGCATGCTTGTCTGCTTTCCTATTTTTGCCTTTTTGAATATATGCTAACTAAAATGTTCTTTTTGCTTTAATAAAGTTGTTGTTGTTATTGGGTACTGTGGAGTGGGTTCCAGCTCATAGTGGCACCCAACAACAACAACAGCAACAGCAACAATGAAACCATGTTCTCAGAAGAGATCATCCTTGTGGCTGAAGCTATGGTTTGTCTTAGATTCCACTTTTGTTTCTGAGAAAGTGACATGTGACTGTAAAGGTAAACCAAGGAGGGGTAGCTTGTCCTTGAGAAGAACACTTAGCATGTTTTAGGTGGATTAGTTTGAGACCTTCATGCTAATCATTTGTTCTCTGATGAAAACTTGTCACGTGTAGGCTTTTCTATATTTTCTGTCTTTCTTAGGCAAACTTTGAGTGCTGTTGTGGATGCATGTTTCTTTGTGGTAGATCCAACTATACTAATTTAGATGATTCCTGACAGTGAATTTGCAGGGACAGTCTCTTTTTAGATTCCTGGTGAGTGACTGAGCAGTGCACTTTAAGAAGTTTAGGATTACCTTTAGCTATTCACAGCAAAAATGGTAGTAAATGCTGGAAAAATAATGTTAATTTGTGACACACTGTAAAAGAAGACTCAGAAGACATTTCACTGATCCAACACTCAGACTGTGATTGGTAGCTTTAATTTCTACTTATGATATCACTGAGTTGGAGAAGTCTTTATGAAATTTATCAGTCACTATAGGACAAATAGCACATGAAGTCGCTAAAGGGATGGAAACACAACGGTGATCTTTGACCTCATAAACCAAACAGACATGAAATGACAGAAGAGCCTTAGAGTTTTTATTAGCCCAAGAGTGTGTAGTCTGTGCTGTGGACAAGAAACACACAGAACTGGACAGCAAGCTACTTGGCAACACATTGAAAGCCCTTACAAAAAGGAGATTTATTTGGTTGGTTACTATCAGAAATAAGTTCATGAGCTAAATCACTTCTGCAAGGAAGAATAATATTTCCGGAAAGTATTAGGCATAGTAAAATTTATCTTCTATTGTTTTATACGTCTAAAAAGCAAAAGAAGGACTTGGATTGAAATGCTGATATACATAGAATCTGCTCACTCCTGGCAATGTGATTGATGAGAACATCCATCTCACTTAAGCTCCAGGTGAAGAAGCAGGTAGCATTCAGTGGAAAACCAACACGGTGAGTTTAAAGAGTCTGCCCTGGTTGCCATCTAGGAGCTCAACTAAGTTCAAATATTGATCACTGATGTGTTGCAATCTCTGATCAAAAGGAGGCAATCCTTTAGAAAACAGTACTGGAATCATAATCCCCTGTCCTTGAGCATAGAGAATGTGATCTGGCTAGAGCTGGACTCACAAGGAACCGTCCACTGGGCCCTGAGGTATAAAGACAATAGACAGAATAATCTCTGAAGATATCCTTTAGGGAGGCTTTCACATAAGCCAAACAAACAGAAGAAAAGACTCTTCTGCCTTTTTTTTTGTTTAATAGCACTTATAGAATAGAAAATTTTGATCAAGGAGGATCCTCCTGATGGTCATTACTGAAACTTGTACCAGTGATGGTTAAGAAAGATGATTAAAAACCTAGGATCAAAGTTTCTAGCCATTCTGCCAAAATGTGAAGCTTTCAATGGTTTTGCCCCTTTGTAATGTTGATAAATACTGATAGTCCTGTAATACTCCTTGGACTCAGGCAGGCACGGCTATGGCAGCAGGCTTGTCTGTTTTCTCATTCTTGTTTATTTTGTAATATTCTTTGGACTTGGGCAGACATGACTGTGGCAATAAGCTTGTCCATTTCCCTTTTTTGTCTGCTCTGTAATTTCCTTGGTTTTTGGCAGAAATGGCTCTAGCAACATGCTTGTCTAATTTCCTACTTTTGTCTTTTTGAAAGTATGCTGAATAAAACTTCCTTTCTTCTTTACTAAACTAAGTCCTTTGTTATGCAGCAGTAGAAAGTGAACACACATGCCTAACTTTGCCGCAGATAAGCATATAGCATTTTCTCCACTGAATGAAGTTATCAAGTGTCATGCCCACTAGTTGCATAAAATAAAATCTTCACTAATTTTTGTTTTCCATTTTGTGATTTGTACGTGATGAAGGAAACCCTGGTGGTGCAGTGGTTGAGTGCTGTTTATTGGACACAGAAGATTTCAGAGTGTCTTGAGAAAACAAAATAAAGTATTATAACAGCATGTGCAAGAGTTGGAGATAGAAAATGAAAGCGAAGAACACCCTCTGCATTTCTCAAGCTGAAAGAGTCCAAGAAAAGCCTGAATAAGAATTGATGTATCTGAATTATGATGCTGAGGAAGAAGACTGAGTATACCACGGACTGCCAAAAGAACAAATAGATCTGTCTTGGAAAAAGTACAACTAGACTGCTCCTTAGAAGCATGTCCAACATACTTTGGACATGTTGTCAGGAGGGATCAGTCCCTGGAGGAGAACACCATACTTAGTAAAGTAGAGGGTGAGAGAAAAAGAGGAAGACCTTTAATGAGACGGATTGACACAGTGGGTGCAGCAATGGGCCCAACCACACCAAAGACTGTGGGCATAAAATAGGCCAGGCAGTGTTTTGTTCTGTTGTACATAGGATCTCTACTGCAACAGATTAGGCAGAAAAACATTCATTCAACAAAAATTAGTTCAAAGCCTGCTGTGTTCAGCTATACCTTGATAAAGATTGAAGCCATCAAGGATTCTGTTTTACCTGAATTCATAATCTACATCCATGGAAGCATCAGTTAAGAAATGAAAGATGTATTACTTTGGGTGAAATCTGCTGCAAAAGGCTTCTTTAAAGTATTAAAAAGCAAACATGTCACTTTGAAGACCAAGTCACTCCTGACCCAAGCCATGGTATTCACATACTTCATAGATATGTGAAAACAGAACACTGTAGAAAAAAGTTAGGATAAGAATTGAAGCCTTCGAGTCTCAGTGTTTACAAAGAACAGTGAATACATAAGTGAACTGCCAAAAGAATGAAGAAATTTGTCCTGGAAGATGTACAGTTGCAATGCTCCCTAGAAGCAAGGATGATTAGATTTCGTTTCACATATATTGAACTTGTTATTAGGAAAGACCAGTCCCTGGAGAAGTACAACGTGCGTAGTAAAGTGGAAGATTACTGAAAAAGAAAAAGAGCCCAACAAGAAGGACTGAGACAGTGGCTGCAACAACGGATGCAAGCATAACATTGATTGTGAGGATGGTGCACGCCTGGGCAGTGTACGGCTCTGTTGTATTTGTGGTCAATATGAGCCATCCTAGCGTCTTAGGCTGAGTTCTGCAGATAAGTAAACCAGCAAAACATACAAATACACATACAGAGAGATTTATATCAATGAAATGGCTCAAGTGATTGTGGAGGCTGAGATTCCAAGTTTGTGGATCGGGATAGAATCTTCTCTTGATTCATGTAGCCACAGGGACTGGGGAACCCAAGATTGGAAGGTTGGAGGGCAGGGCTCTGAATCCAGATTACAACAGTGAATTCCAAGATTTGTGTATCAGCTGAAAGCTCAAGTGTCAAGAGCTAGAGGTCAGGTGAACAGGAGGCAGCCTCAGGATCCAAACAGAAAACCAACCCCCGGCTGCTGAGTTGGATCTGACTCACAGCAACCCTAGAGGTCAAAGTAGAACTGCCCCATAGAGTTTCCAAGGAGTGCCTGACACATTTAAACTGCTGACATTTTGGTTAGCAGATGTAGCATTTAACCCACTGTGCTATGAGGGTTTCCTGCCTCAGGGTCCAGGGTGAACAAAAAAGCCAGAATGTCTACTTTTACTCAGAGGCAGGCCACACCTCCAAGGAAACTCCCTTTCAACTGATTGACTACTCACAGCAGATACAACCACAGGAATGATTGGATGTAAACATAAAAATAATAATCATGGCCCAGTCAACCTGACACACAGACTTGAATTCTACAACTTAGATTCTACAACTTTCCAAGGACTACAGTATTCCAGACCTTTGAGTCCACACTAGTATCTGGGGTTTCACATCCTTGTCTCCACTGAAATCTTCTGTTCAATCTCAGTATGGTCATAGGAACCCTGGTCCCATGGCCCAGGGGACGTAATGCAGAGTTTCTAAATTTTGTAACCTTTGTCCTCAGACCCCTCAAAAGACAGGTGTGAACCACCATTCCACCTCTGACCACGAGGCCACGCTGGTCACAGGGCTTCTACCCAGTGGAGATCACCCTGACCTGGCATCAGCATAGGTAGAACCAGACTCAGGACATGGAGCTTGAGCAGATCAGTCCTGTGGGGGCACAGGACCTTCTGGAAGTTGGCAGCTGTGGTGGTGCCCTCAAGAGGGAGCAGAGATTCACATGTTATGTGCAGCACAAAGGGCTTCCTGAGCCTCTCACTCTGAGATGGGATAGGGAGTGTCATGAGAGTGGAGCTTCTTTTCAGGGAAAGTATGAACTTCTGGAAACTTCCAGACAGATCAGGACTGAGACCTCTGGGTCAGGGCCCTTCACTTTTCCTTCTCTCTCCAGAGCCATCTTCTCAGCCCACCCTCCCTGTTTTAGTCAGCTAGGGCTGCTCTAACAGAAATACCACAGAGTGGATGGCTTTAACAAAGAAAGATTTATTCTTACACAGTCTGGTAGGTTGCAAGTCCATATTCAGGGTGTGCGCTCGAGTGGAAGGCTTTCCTCTTGTCGGCTCTGGAGGAAAGTCCGATATTGCATCAGTCTTTGTCCATGGAGCGTCCTGACGCAAGAACCTCAGGTCTGAAGGACGCGCTCTGCTCCCGATGCTGCTTGCTTAATGGTAGCGAGGTTCTCAAATTGTCCTTTTGTTTCTTTTTCCTTTTATTCCTTGCAAGCTAAAAACATTAAGGGTGGGGCAAGCCATACTCCAGAGAAACTCCCCCTACAGCAGGAATTTACAGCCCCACCCTAATCCTTTAACATACAGGTTAGCAAAACCACACAATGGAGGACAGTCCCAAGATACTGGGAACCATACCCCAGCCACGTGGCTGCACACATTTTTGGGGGGACACAATTCCAACCATGACACTCCCCATCATGGGAATTGTTGCTGGTGTAGTTCTCTTTGGAGTGCTGATTGTTGGAGTTGTGGCTACAGCTGTGATCTTGAGGAGATGGGGTTGAGGTCTAAGTTATTTTATCCCACTGGAGGATTTCAATCTTCATGTAGGAGTTTGCCCATGTTCTGCCTCCTTACTGGGAGTTATCATTCACTGACACACATCCTTGCTTAATGGGGGTCCTGTGCTAACACTTACATAAAGCAGATATAAAAGAGAGAATTGAGCAGAGAGACATGGAGATCTCTTACCACCAAGAAACAAGAGCCAAGAAAATACAGCTTCCTTTGGAACCAAAGTCCTTGGGCCAGGGAGATTCTTGAACAGGGAAGATTGATAACAAGGACCTTCTACCAGAGTCAACACAGACAGAAAGACTTAGACAAGATCTGGCACTCTGACTTCAGACTTCTAGTGTACTAGACTGAGAATAAATTTCTTTTGTTAAAGCCATCAACTTGTGGCAATTCTGTTTCATTAGCAGTAGAAAGTTATGACAGGAGATGATGCCACGTAAGTGATGTTTAAAGCCTTGAGAATGAGGGAGATCATCAAGGGAGTGATTAGCTACAGAAGAGAAAGGATCGAGGACTGAACTTTGGCTCCAGTGCTAAGTGATCTGATCACCTCATACCAAGAGCCAGTGGCACAGTTGTGGCACTGCCACAGGAAATCACAAAGACCAGCCAGTCCCAAAGTTTACTATGCAAAAGAATCAACTGCAATTGTTTTAATGTTCTGATGGTCTGGTGATGAGCATGAAATTCTACATTTGTGAGAAGATCTCTGTTGATGCTGATGTTGCTGGTCTTCCAATCACACTTTTTGTAGCAGGAGCATAGGTCAGGGTCCCCATATAGCTGTGCCTCAGTCTCACCTGTGGCTTGTTAAGTAAGTGATCCCAGGGCCTGGGACCAACATTCTGAGATGGTGGTTCTAGGGAGAGGCCTGAGTATTTTATAACAAGCCCCACAAGCACTCTTGCTTCTCAGTTAGAATTGAAACCACTAAGGTAGTGTTTACAGTAGTGATGAGGGTGGTGAGAGGTGTTAAAACCACATTTAAAAGGTGTTTTTTAAAATCAATACTGCCAAGATTACAACAGTCTTCTTCACAGAAATAAAAAAATCAATCCTCTTGTCTACAGAAGCAGAAGGGACCCTGAATATCTAGAGCAACCTTGAAGAAGAAGAATCATGCAGAAAAAGTTGTACTTTCTGATTTCAAAACATACTGTAAAGCTACAATAATCAAAACAATCTGGCACTAGTTTGTTACAAGACATATAGACCAAAGGAGTGGAATTGAGCATCTAGAACTAAATCCATACATGTATGGTCTTGTGATTTTAGATAGATACTAACTAAATCCATTCATTGGGAAAAAGAAGAGTCTCTTCAATAAATGTGGCTGTTACTGCCATCAAGTCAGTTTTGACTCTTAGCAACCCTATGGACAACTGATTGAAATACTGCCTGGTTTTGTACCATATCCATAATTGTTTTTATGTTGAAGCCCATTGTTATAGCCACTGTGTAAATCCATCTCAGAGGGTCTTCCTCTGTTTGGTGACCCTCCATTCTACCAAGCATGATGTTCTCCAGGGAGTGATCCTTCCTGACAACTTGAAAACATGTCCAACGTTTATAAGACCCAATCTCATCATCTTTGCTTCCAAAGAGCACTCTGGTTGTACTTCTTCCAGGGCAGATCTGTTTGTTCTTTTGGCAGTCCATGGTACACTCAATACTCTTTTCCAGCACCACAATTCAAAGGCCTCAATTCTTCTGTCTTCCTTATTCATTTGTGGAGCTTTCACATGCATGTGATGCCAAAATACCATGAGTTGGGGTAGGGGCACCTTGATCTTCATGGTGACGTCTTTACTTTTCAGTATTTTAAAGAGGTCCTTTGTAGTAGCTTTCCCCAATGCCATGTATCCTTTGTTTTCTTTACTGTTGCTTCCATGAGCACTGATTGTGGAACCAGGTAAAATTAAATCCTTGAGAATCTAAACCCTTTCTCTGTTTATCAGATGTTGCTTAATGGTCCACTTGTATGGATTTCTTGATGTTCAGGGTCAGTCCATAATGAAGGTTGTGGTCTTTGATCTTCATTAGTAAGTGTTTCAGATACTCTTCACTTCCAGTGAGCAGGACTGTGTCATGTGTGTAACGCCCATTCTTAGTGATCTTCTTCCAATCTTGATGCCTCATTCTTCATATAATCCAGCTTCCTGGATCATTTGCTTGGCATACAGATTGAAAAGGTATGGTGAAAGGATAAAACCCCCAACCCACACCTTTCCTGTCTTTAAACCATGCAGTGTCCCCTTGTTCTGCTCTCACACCTGCCTCTTGATCCACGTACAGATTCCCTAAGAGCATAATTAAGAGTTCCAGGATTCCCACTCTGCAATGTCATTCATAATTTATTATCATCCACACAGTAGAACGCCACTGCATAATCAATGAAACACAAGTAAATATCTTTCTGGTATTCTCTCCTTTCAGTCAAGATCCACATGACATCAGCTGTGATATCCCTGTTTCCATGTCTTCTTTTGAATCAAGCTTGAACTGCTGAGAGTTCCCTGTCAATATACTGTTGCAGTCACTTTTGAATGATCTTGAGCAATATTTTACTTGTGTGTGCTATCAATGATATTGTTCAATAATTTTTGCATTTGGCTGGGTCACCTCTTTGGGGAATAGGCATAAATATGGATCTTTTCTGTATTTCTTGGTACAGATAAGTGAACATTTCCAGCACTGCATCCCTCTGTTGAAACATCTCAAGTGATATTACACCAACTCCTGGAGCCTTATTATTTGCTAATGCCTTCAGTGCAGCTTCAGTACCATTGGCTCCTAATCATGTGCTACCTCTTCAAGTGTTGAACATCGATCATTTCTTTCTGACATAATGACTCTGTGTATTCTTTCTATCTTCTTTTAATGCTTCCTGAATTGTTTAATATTTTCCCCATAGAATCCTTCACTATTTCAACTTAAGGCTTGAATTTTTTCCTCAGTTTTTTCAACTTGAGAAATGCAGAACACATTCTTCTCTTTTGGTTTTCTATTTCCAACTCTTTACACACGTCATTATAATACTTTATGGCACTATAAAACAAAAAAATAGACAAACAAACAAACCAAGTGCTGTGGAGTCGATGCTGACTCATAGCTGCTGAGAAAATTTGATAAGAACATACAGAAGAACAAATCAGGATTTATGCTTAACACTGTACACAAAAAACCAATTCAAAATCGTTTAAACACCTAAATGTAAAAATGAATGCTCTAAAATCCTTAGAAGACATGCACACCTATCTATGTTCATTGCAACATTATTTACATTGGCCGAAAAAAAGGAAAACAATCTAAATGTCCTTTAACAGATGAATGGATAAGCAAATGCAGTACAGAAAATTGAGCACCATGCAGCCATAAGGAATAATGATGAGTACTCAACATAATGTGGATGAATCTCGAGGATGTTATGTTGAGTGAAATAAATCTATCACAAAGGGACAAATATTACATGATCCCACTTTTTAAAAAAGAGCAAAACTATGTATACTTACTTAACTACTGTTCATTGGTGGTTACCAGGTATTACAGATTGAATTGTGTCACCCCAAAATATGTATCAACTTGACTAGGCCACAATTCTCCATGGTGTGTGGGTGTTCTTTATTTTGTGATCTGATCTGATTAGCCTATGTGTTGTGAACTCTAACTTTTATGGTGTTTACAGGCAAGATTAGAAGCAGTTATGGTAATGAAACAGGACTCAGTCTATGGGATCAAGTGGTATCCTGAGTCAATCTCTTTTGAGATATAAAAACAAGAGATGGACTTCATTACTACCAAGCAAAAAGAGCCAAGAGAAGACCTGGAATAGCTGCACTGAGAAGCTTGTAGAGTAGAGACAGATTTATGACAAGGGCCTTCCCTTAGAGCTGATAGATAAAGCTTCTCCCTTGAGCTGTGAACCTGAATTTGGACTTCTATTTTCCTTGACTTGGGAGAGTAAATTTCTGTTTGTTAAAACCACCTATTTGTCATATTTCTGTTATAGAAGCATTAGATAACCAAGACACCAGGGTCAGCCGGTTGGGGAAGACGAGGACTCACTCTTCAGAGAACAGCTATTCAATAGCTTTGGCGATGTGTAGGATAATACTGAATGTGAAAGGAGCGCCTATAACTTGACACAGATAAATGATGGCTTTAAGAAGCATTTACACACACACACACACACACATACACACACATATGCACACACACACACATATACACACACGAATGTCTTTGGTTAATGGTAGAAAAGATACAATTTTGTAACAATGGCCAAAAAATATGTGTGAATGTGTGGTTTCATATGTAAGTATATATGCATATATTTGTAAAGGTATGCGTGTGTGTGTATATATGTAGCCACATAAATAAGTATATACATGTGTGTGCAGGCATGTGCATTCATATGTATAATAATGCACATGATAGGCACAATTACAGATATTTCTTAGATATAACAAAACACCTCATGGGATTGGATTTCTGGATTTCTGAAGTCTGGATTTGAAGCCAAAGTCTCGTGGGACAACTTGGTTGATTGTTGTAATACTGTACACCAAGTTTATGTTCTACATTTGAGTCTGTGAAACTATGTTACCAACTGCCAAACCACTGAGAATTATGTCCCAGTCCAGTTGACACACATCCTTAATGATTACACCAAGGAACATACTTGTGTCTTCAGAGTACTCATTTGATACCAAACCAAAACTCGTTGCTGCCAAGTCTATTCCAAGTCATAGCAACCCTGTAGGGAAGAGTAAAAATACTCTATAGAGTTTCCAAGAACAGCCTGGTAGAGTCAAACTGCCAATCTTTGGGTAGCAACTGTAAGTCTTAACCACTACCATCACAAATGTTTCTACTTGTTTGATATGTGTGGGCAGTTTAACCAATGGCTGTCTAAAATGGATATAAAGATGTGAAGTGGGCTGGCTTACACACTTTTGTGAGTGTGTTGACACTCAAAATGACAGAGACAAGGGAGGATCCTCACTGAATAGATTCCTTTTTTCCTGATAGGTTTGAGGAAGAGAGGATGGAAGAACATGCTGATATGACTATCTAATTCAGCTGTGTGTGCTAAAAAGAGGCAACTGTGATTGAAAAAAGTATATTTGCAGAAGTTGTAACTGAAAGACTAGACTTAACGGGATGCATTTGCTAAACAAGAGTATAGTGGCTAAGCTTAAAATCTCTACATTTTTTTCTATGCTGATACATCAAGAAGCTCAGAGCAAGGGAATAATAATCTCTCAGTTAAACTTTATCAGAGTCCAGAAAGGGTAAAGGCAAGAGAACTTTCAGTGAACCTGACCTAATCAGATGGATACCTGCAGCCAATTTGAGTTACTGGTCCTTGAGGGACCTCATCGTGACATTTTGCCCTACCAAAAGAAAAACCAAATGAATCTACTATTGTCAAATCAATTTTTATTCATAACAACCCTATAGGGCAGAGTAGAACTACCCCGTAGGGGTTGCATGTAGTCTTCATGGAAATAAACTGCAAACGGGGATGGATTATCCGGTAAGCAAGGTAAGCAACAGCTTACAATGTCACTTGAATTTCACCACACTGATGATGATGGATCAAAGATATGGTGACATCCATGGGAAACTGGTTACTAAAGTTAGTCATTAAGCACAGGTAAGGCTATGCCTACCTTACTTACTGTGTAATCCAACTCTGTCAGGGACTGTGAATTTGAAAATAGGCTTTGTAAAGAGGTGCTATGGGATTGGAAGAGAGACAGATGGCAGCCATATCTAAAAGCAAACTCTTTGACGCAGTGAGAAAATGTGAAGTTGTTCACTATGATCTGCTGAGCAAGGCAAATACAATGTCTACCTTGCCTATTGGATAATCTGACACATATGCCACATATTCTTTTTCCCAAGAAGTAGTTGGTGAGTTTGAAACACTAACTTTTGAGTTACCAGCCAAATGTTTTAACCACTGTACTATCAAGAGTCCCTTTTAGCCACATACCGAGAAACAAAAACCAAACCTGTCGTTATAAGTTGATTTCAACTCAAAGTGAACCTGTAGGACAGAGTTGAGCTGCCCCACAGTTTTAAAGGAGAACTTAGTGAATTTGAACTGTCAGCCTTTTGGTTAGCAATATAGTTCTTAACCATTATGTCATCAAGATTTCCTTATGCATATAGATGGACTAATTGTCAATGGCTGACTTGGACTGGTAAACTACACAAGGAGAGAAAAGCATTCCTCTAAATGTTAGGTGTGTATAAGAACTCATGGCCAAAAAGGGCCAAAGGGTGGTCTGTGGAGTAACATATTTCTCTTTACATGCAGTATTTCTGGTCTGGGTTTGTAGTTCTGCCAAGAGGATTTTCTAGGTATAATGGTAAAGGTTAAGTGTCAACTTGGATAGGCTGTGATTCACAGTGGTTATGCAGATGTTCTGTAATCACACTCCATTTTGTGATCTGATATGAGTAACTGATCAATTAAAAGGGGAGTTTTCTGGGAGTGTGGCTTGCATCAAAGAAATACGAGTGTTCTGGTAAATCTCTGTCTCTTTTGATGCTGCATTCTACTGATTATTCTATGACTTCCAGTTCTTGCAGTGTGAGCCGGCAGCTTTGTGTATGACCTGCAGATTTTTGATTCATCAGTCCCTGCAATGACATGAGGCAGGAAAAGCTTCCAGAATAACATCTGACCCATGGATTTGGGACTTGCCAAATCCCACAATTCTTTGAGCCATTTCCTTGAAATAAATCTCTCTCTGCATTATGTTTATATATATGCTTCACTGGTTTTGTTCCTCTGGAGAACCTAGCCTGTGATACCAGGCCACAATCTTGACAGTTTACTATGCAGATTAGGCAAGTAAAATTTACAATCCCTTGCAGTAATTGGACAGGTTATTATGCAAATTAGATGAACAAGGCTTTAACAGGCATTGGTCAATTGCTATGCAAATAATGTGCCTGTGGCCCACCAAGATGATTGTCAGTTTTGTCATCCTGCTAGGCTTATAAGAGTTAATTCTAAAGAGGTTTTTGGGGAACCTTGCTACTATCTAGAAGACGGACCTAGAGCAGAGCTCATCCTTTGGAGCTGGGATTCTTCTAGAGAGAAAATCTTAGACAGGAGACAGAAGGAACTGTAACACTGGAGACGGTGTGAGAGGGTGTAAGACAGTGCAAGATGGTGCAGCAGCATGAGCAGTGGAAACCAGGACACCAGCATGGGGTGACTACTGTGGGCTTACCAAACGACGAGACCAGAGAGCTGAAGGCCTTTAGGAAGATGTTTGCTGGTGGAGTGGGGTGCCTCTGTGTACTATGTCAATGGAGCTAAAGTACTGTAACCCTTGCCCAAGCAAGGCGGGGTCCAGACCCAAGCGGAATGGGCAGCAGTCAAGCAGATGAGTTGGCAGAAGCCTAGAGTGAGGCCTGCTGAAGTCATAGCCAAGAAGAAGCTGAGAGTAGTGCTGGTTGGAAGCCATCCTAGGTGAAAAACTGTCCTGTTTCCCGATTTGTTCCTATTACTTCCAAGGTGATTTTGATCCTATTACTCCTCCAATAAACTTCATGACCATGAGTATGGTCTGCAAATTCTGTTTGGCCACTGCCACAATTTATCAAACCCATCAGGGAAATAGAAGTGCTATGAGGAAAACACTGGTGTCGAAATCAGTAAAAGGTTGGATTCCTCAAAGGAATCATCTTTGGGCTGATCCCAATGATGATTCTCATTATTCTCCCTGAAGTGAGATGAACTCTGAATGTACCCAACTACAGCAACATAACTGAAAAAGCCTTAGCTTTTTCAAAAGCAAGGAGGCTTGGTTCTCTTCAACAATCATGGATGTCGTAAAGTCAGCATAGCTCACAGAACTCTTCTCTTCTAGGTGGATTACACAGAAGACAAAGATAGTTTGTTATTTATTGCCCATTGTAAATAACAGTCAAATGAGTAAAGAAAAACTTGTCTTTATTATAGAGAGAAAATCAATTTTAGCTTTATATACTATTTGATACTAAGCCCTTAAAAAGTCCTATAGAAAAACCCATCAACCTTCAGCTAGTTTTGATCCCAACAAAATCCCTTTCTATGAAATTTTAAATTTTATATCTTTACTACATACCTCTTATAGTACAACTTTTAAAGTGGCAAAAATGAACATGTTCATTGGCACGTATATATCTCTTCTGTGTATCAAAGGCATGTAAACTTAAATTATAATGACTGTTAATTGATTCAGTTTAATATTGTTTCTAGGTTTTAAGAGCCCTAAGGATCTTGAAAACTATCTATACACTATGTGCCACACTCACAAAAAATTGCAATTGAAATAAAGTTTGCCAGAAGTCAGCCACTATGGGCCTCACAGTATTGAGTTCCAGTGGCAAAATGAGAAAAAGAAGCGATGCACCCTAAGAATGCTACTAAAAGACAGAAAATGATGGTCCGAAGGCCTGGGGGTTCCCCTGGAAACATGGCTTTTAGACCTGATGCTGTCCCTAATTATAAATCATTACTGAGGTTGACTCTTCAGACAGGAATGGATGGTTCTATGCATCTATAGGATGTTGTCCTACTGACTTCTTACTAGAGGAGCGTGGGAGGGTGGAGAGGAGGGAATAGGAGATTGTTAAGAGGATATGACATGTATAGCACAGAAAGGAGGAGCGTGCTGTCACTGGGCAAGGAGAGCAGAGGGAGCTACAGATAGGTGGGCATGCGAATGTAAATTGGATTGCACACTTTCACTCAATCTCAATAAAAAAAAGTTTGTCAGAATTATATTATGTGGTTAAGTGCAATGTATATTTTCCCTAATCTTAAGTATTTAGTAGAAGTAATGCTAGCTTGCTCTATCAGTAAACTTGTGTAAACTGGGTCAAGTGTACCAAGCAGAATTAAATGTCTACTTCTACTTAACAGTTGTAACTCAAAGGAAACATAGTTGCTTTTATTAAAAGTGAAATTATTAAATTAGTCTAGTGAACCAAAGATTTATGAAAATTATGTGAAATTCAACCTTTCAGGAGTTTCTGAGTTGGTTTCTGTAATACTTCTTTTTAACATTTGTCATCGATTGACTTGTGTCCCCCTAAAACAGTGTGTAGCAGTTTATCTGGGCCGTGATTCCCAGTATTGTGTGATAGCCCTCCATTTTGTGAATTTCCTTTTCTGTAAATTCTAGTCTCTGCATGTGTTTAATAGTTTGGATTATGTTAAAGAGGATTAGGGTGGTACTGTTACACACTTACCAAGGGTGTAGGACCACCTCTTATCCTACAAGAGATCAAAGGAAAGGGAAGCAAGCACAGAGTTGGGGGACCTCATACCATCAAGACAGCAGCACCTGGAGAGGAGCGTATCCTCTGGAACTGAAGTTCATGCATTGAGAGGCTCCCAGACTGAAGAAAGACTGATGCATCACAAGGACCTTCCTGCTGTGCCAACAGAGAGAAAGTGCATTCCCCTAGAGTAGGCACTCTGAATCCAGACTTCCAGTCTACTGGACTATGTAAAGATGAACTTTTCTTTACTAAAGCCAACCATTTGTGATATTTCTGCTAGAGCTGTACCATGTGACTAAGACAATCTGAAAACATTTGAGGTTTAATGTTCTGGATTTTGAGAATTTTTATAAATACTCAGTTTATATAAGTTCTTATTTACCTCTAAACCAATCAGAATATAAGCTCCTTGAAAGGATATTATAATCTTATTTGGTAATATCATCACCAAATGTTATTACATATACAAACATGGCATACACATACTGACAGACATGTATGTACATATAGATATGGGAGCTGATGAAGGCCCAGCTGCTCCTCCTGATGTTATGGTTTAACTTTGTTTTTCCATGCTTTTCAAAAAATATTTTAGAGAAACAATTTTAGCATTGTTTTGCTTTTCTTAGGTCTCATTATGCCTATCAAAATAAACAACCCATCCTGTCTTCACTCTTTTTATTCAGATGAACTGATTTATATCAAAAAGTCTTCCCATGTACTCTGTGAAGGCCAAAGTCACTCTTAGTGAAATTTTTAATTTGGAAAGATAGGTGCATGAATTAAGACTAAAGAAAGTACACAGGAAGCAGTTTTCCTGAAAGAGGAAGATACTGATACTTAGCTTCATGATAGCTGGTAGTGGCTGGTCTTGGGACCTCAGTCTGAAGGGGAGGTAGAAAAATCAGACAGCACAGATAAGACAAGCAAGATGAAGAAATATCTAAGTTCTACTTGATGTTTCTCCTTTTTATGGTAACCAACCAGCCTAGACAGCACAACACTTAAACAGCAGAACAGAAAACAAAGAAATGAGAACCAGTTCCCTAAAGTGCAATCCCTTGTTGTCTTTGGTAAGACTGACACATTTTGATAGAAAGAAAACAGCTTCTGGGTCCTTAATTTTTAAACATATAAACTTCCCAGAGTCTCAGATGGAGGGAATCCAGGCCCTTTGGACTTGACTGAACCCATTTTAAAAACTACCTGAGCCTTCTGTGGCTCACAGTCTAATTTTCTTCACTAGACCCATTCTAGTTTCCTTTGGCCCCTATGCAAGGTGCGTGTTCAGATTACCTAAATGTGAATCAATAACAAAACAGAAGTTCCCCAAAGTGAACAGTGTAAACTGAGTACTTGATATAGTCAACCCACTTCTAAGAAACTTGCAGCTCTGAGTTGGGAACAGAACAGCTCATGCTTAGAATCCCTAGAATGACTGTATCTAAGCTGAGGTTCTCATTAAATGGCTGTCTGAAGGCACAGAAAGCCATGTCCCTTACCCCAAAGAGAAAGAATGAAAGAGTGACTTGGGAAAGAAAGTCACCTGAAACTGCTTAGACGTAAATCCCTAGAGCTCAAAGACAAAAGGAGTGGAGCTCAAGTGCAGGAGAGACCAAGTTCTTCAGTGGTAACGAGGGAACAATTGGACACAAAGGGCCCTTGTGGGTACCTGTCACTTGATCTCTCACCAGCATGGAGAGGTCCTCGGTGGTCTTCTGCAGATCCCACATCTGGCACCCAAAACTTTTAAGCTAATCAAAACCACAAAGAAAGCAAGACAGAAGTTTTATTTGAGCAGTTAAACTGTATACATGCAGAGAGTATTTGCTCCTGAAAAGAAGTGGCTCAGAGTAGGTTAGTTACAATTATTAAAAAAAGAAAGGGAGAGGTGAACAGTCTCTTTAACAAATGGTGTTGGCAAAATTAGATATCCATCTACAGAAAATTGAAATAAGACCCATATCTTACACCTTATACAATAACTAACTCAAAATGGATCAAAGACCTAGTTATCAAATCTAAAATGATAAAGGTAATTGAAGAAAAAATAGGGACAACACTAGAAGCCCTAATCCACAGTTTAAACAGGCTACAAAATATTACCAACAATGCACAGACAGTAGAAGAGAAAATAAATAAATGGGAACTACTAAATACCAGTCAGTTAATATTCATCCAAAGACTTTATCAAGAGAGTACAGAGACTGCCTGCAGAATGGGAAAAATATTTGGTAACTATGTATTGGATCAATGTCTAATCTCCACAATCTACAATGCACTGCAACATGTGAACAAGAGAAATACAAGTAACCCAGCTAAACAATGGGCAACGGCTATGGATAGACATTTCTCCAAAGAAGACATCCAGGCTTCCAAAAGATGCATGAGGAAACGCTCAACATCATTAGTCACTGGAGAAATCCAAATCAGAACTACAATGAGGTATCATCTCACACTTACGAGGTTGGCACGAATCCAAAAAACACAAAACAACAAATGTTGGAGAGGCTGTGGAGAGATTGGAACACTTCTATATTGCTGATGGGAGTGTAAAGTTGTACAACCTCTTTGGAAAACAATTTGGTGCTTTCTTAAAAAGCTAGAAATAAAAATACCATGCAATCTAGCAGGCCTGCTGCTTGGAATATAACCTACAGAAATAAGAGTTTACGTGAATAGATACATACACATGGATGTTTATTGCAGCAGTGTCCACAATGGCAAAAAATGGAGTTAACCTAGGTGTCCATTAAAGGATGAATGGGTAAACATATTGATAAATACTCATGTACTCAGTGGCACACTAGGCAATGATAAAGAACAATGATGAGCTTATGAAACATGGTATAACCTGTAGTCAACCGGAAGGCATTATGCTGAGTGAAGTCAGTTAGCTGCAAAAGGACATATGCGACCATTGTTATAAGGACTTAAATTTATGCACAGAAGAAAATATTCATTGATGCCTACAAGGGTGGGATGCGAGAGAGAGGGTTATTCATGGATTACATAGTCCATAGGAATTCTGTTAGCTGAAGGGAGTGATGGCACACAGTAGAAGGCAGGTCAGCATAAATGAACTGTGTTATAGGCTAAAAGAATTTTTTAAATTCAACCCAGCATTTCAAAGGACAGAGTAGCAGGGACAGGGGTCTTGGGACCTTGTTTTCAGGGGCAATTGCGGTCAGTTGGCACACCTAGTCTTTTTCTAAGAGAGTGTTCTGCATCCCTTATTGGTGAGTGGAATGTAGTATCTTAAAAGCAAGTAAGCTGTCATCTAAGGAACATCAATTAGTTCCAGCCCACCTGAAGAACATGAAAGACACAAGGAAAAGTGAGCCCAAGAGAGAGAAGAACCCATATGACTGGGAGACTACATCAGCAGGAGAACAGAAGAACTAGATGGTGCCTGGCCACCACCAAAGACAGCCCTGACAGGAACACAATGTAGAGTCCCTGAGGTAGCTAGCAGGAGAGAAAGGGGTGTGCAGATCTAGAACTATGCTAAAAGATCAGCCTTGATGGTCTGACAACCTTGAGCGTCCCCTGACAACATGGCCCCTAGATTTGCTACTAGTGCAGAGCTGAAACCAGTTCTGAAGCCAACACTTCAGACAAAGAGTGGGCTGGATCCTGGGACACAGAGTGATACAGGTGGTGTGTGTACTTTATGGCTTAGTACGTATATAAGGCTGTTATACTGGTTTCTTTTTGGAGGTGAGAGGATAAGGCGGAGAGGAGGGGACAGGTGTTGGCTGAGTGGATACCACAAGTAAAGAGTGGAAAAGAACAGTGTGCTGTCACAGAGTGAGGACAGCAGATAGAGCTGCAGAGAGGCAGTTGCTTGAGGTTTTATATGGCAAACTGAATTGGATTGTAAACTTTCACTTAATCACACACACAAAATTTTTAAAAGGGAGAAAGAAAGAAAAACATGAAGAAAAACAAACAGCCCCCAACAAAATTTTGGATTAACTCATGGCTCTATGATTTAACATTCAGTTTGCAAGTTGGCTGAATCACTTTTCTGTGAAAAACAGAAAAATGCTTCCACAGACTGGAGATTTTATAGAAGCTTAAGTACAAGTTATCTTTTTTTTTTTTTTTTGAAACTTAACATATACAAGTTTCCACGGTGACAATGTACTTAACATTTATTGAGTTAACATTAAAAAGTAACTACTGACAATTTGGCCTTTTGTATATTTGTCACTCTCTGACTTCTGCCCTTAAAATTAAGAAAGTACAGTTTTTTTTCTCCTTAAATCATAAGGTAATGGGTCTTTTGTTGACTACCATTTTTGATTCAGAAAAGACAAATTTACAGTGCTGCAGAGTAGTTAGCAGTTCTTCTGTTTTGCAGTTTTGGGGTCAGGCTTCTACTGTTAATTTTGGGGTCCTGGGTAAAGAGAAACCCCTTGTAATCAATGTAAGATGCCTATTTTAATTTATTCTCCCTATGCAACCTTGAGGTCGTTACCTGGTTGGAATATACAATAACAAATAGTGCTTTCATGCGCTTCTTTGTTTTGAGGTTATGTCTGGAACTCACAGAGACAAACCCAGGAGTATGAACAGAAGCTCATTTTAATAGATAACAATCCAGGAGTCAAGGATGTATTGTTTGGGAAAGTAAAACTGGGAGCTTTGTGAGCCTGACCACAGAAGCTTTCAGACACATTTATATACGAGGGGACCAAACCACTTCTCTTCCAGATTAGAATCTGGAAGATTCTGGGTTATCTGAGTTACCCACTGTGGTTAATAAAGAAGAACCAGTTGGTTTCCTCCGTCTGACACCTTCAGGCACAACTTCTCCCAGGTTTCAGAAGAAACCCATGCCGCTGCATCTCCTTTCTGCTGGATGTCGTGGTTCACTCTGGCATCAAAATCTCTAAGAACGAGTCTCCTTTTAGAGGGGCCTAAGGGAGGGATGGCACTTGGCTTGGCTTGGCAAGGGAGAGGTGGGAGGTGGGAGGCACTTATGGAAGGGAAGAGGAGGAAAGGGCTGGGCTCAGTCTGCAGGTCTTTGGCTGGTTTCCTTAGAGATCCCTGGGAACGAGTGTGACAGAGAGTCCTTGGTGCAGGAGCACAGGGGCCAGGGTAAACTCCTAGGTCCCCTACACTTGCCTTTCAGGGTGGTGTCTGTGGTGGGGAAAGCCAATGGTGAGAATCCTGGGAGGAAATAGGGAATGCAGCCAGACAAGACTGCCACTTAGTCATGCGTTTCACTTCTCCCCAAACGACTGGAGTCACAGCATGAGTTCTACTACCTGGACACACATGACGCAGCCGCAGCTCTCTACTGGGTGTCTGGTTTCCAAAAAAGTTCATCAGTGTCAAGGTGGCGTCTGGTTATAAAGCTCCCCTGGAAGAGCTGGGGCGCCTCTTGTTATGGATCCTCGGACTCTACTCCTGCTACTCTTGGGGGCCCTGGCCCTGACCAAGACCCACGCGGGTGAGTGCGCTGTCAGCAGGGAAATGGCCTCTGAGGAGGGAGGAACTCGAGCACTGTCATGGGGATGCAGGGCCCTGGTGGAAACTATGTACCCAGTCGGCCCCTCCCCAACACTGTTCCGCAGGTGGGTCCTTACACTCCTTCGCCTTCTTTGGTCCTTTCCTCTCCCGACCATACTGTGTCCTGGCCCTGCCCCTCCTGAAGCCCCTGCTCTATCCAAGAGCCTCTCCTTCCGTCCTCGCCCCCATCGACCCTGGACCCCGGAGCGCAGTGTTCGGAGAGGAATCCGTGGTCTCAGCAGCTCCCCGCCCCCCAGGCTCCCACTGGTTGAAGTATTTCTGCACCGGGATTTCTCGGCCTGGCCGCGAAGATCACCACCAGATCATGGTCGCCTATGTGGATGACACGCTTTTCTGGGGCTTTGACAGCGATTCGGCGAGTCAGAGGGCCGAGCCACGGACGCTGTGGGCAGAGCAGATGGGGCCACAGCATTGGGAAGAAACGACGCAGGATACCAAAGGCTGCCTCGAGTATTTCCGATACGGCCTGTTGAACCTGAGGGAATGCTACCATCAGAGCGAAGTCGGTGAGTGACGCCGGATGCCCGTACCCCCAGGGACCAGTCAGTCAGAATCTCCAGGTCCGAGCTTCACCCTGAGAGCGTGGGGCACTCTGGGTATAGTAGAAGAGATTTCGCGGGTTTTAAGTTTAGGCTGAAATGGAGAAGTCGGCTGACCTGACCACAGGGGGATAGGGGGGCGGTCAGTTTCTCACACCCTCCAGATGCTGTCCACCTGCGAGGTGAGTTCTGAATAGGGGGGCGGTCAGTTTCTCATACCCTCCAGATGCTGTCCACCTGCGAGGTGAGTTCTGATGGGCGCTTCCTCAGCGCGCACCTTTGGATCGCCTATGACGGCTCCGAATGCATTGCCCTGAAGGAGGACCTGCGCTCCTGGACTGTGGTGGACCCTCAGATCTCCCAATGCCAGTGGGTGCGGGACACTATAGCAGAGGACTTGACAGCCCGCCTGGAGGGAGAGTGTGTGGAGTTGCTCCGTAGCTGCCTAGAGAAAGGGAAGGAGACCCTGCTGCGAACAGGTAAGAGGGTCCTTGGGTCACCTCCCTGATTTCCTTCCAGGCTGACACTGTCCCCCCAGCTCGTGTCACACAAGTAGGTGGAAAACTTGTCATTAACACCAGAATACCTGCCATTTATGGCTCTGGAAAGGGAGGAATCCACCCCAGCTTTCACATCTGTACCAGACAGCAATTTGCCCACAGGACAGAGAATGATCTCAGGGATAAGGGATCCCATCTCTGGGAATAGAGGAGAGAAAGAATTTCTGAAATAACTGATCAGCATTACCTTTCAGGGGCTTTGGGTACCACAGGGGACTTTGTCTGGCCTTGTTCTCTGCCCCACACCCAGCCTCTTTGAAGGTCTGGCTCTGGTGTCTTTTTGAGGCTCTCTGGTCAGGATTAGAAGTACCTGTTCTTCCCATCAGAGACCTAGAGCCTGTCATCTTGGGTTCAGCCAGATTCTAGAGCTGGTTAAGTAATAGGAGATTATTCTGCACCTATAGGTCCTTGCTGGGGTTTGGGTTTTGCTCTCCAGCCCCCACCCCTGAGTTGCCCTGTTTTTCTCAGAATGGTCACACAAGCCTTGCTCAAGTGGCCCATGGAGGCAGTAGAAAGTTTCTAAATTTTCGGTCCTTTTGCTCAGATCCCCCAAAGACAAATGTCACACACCACCCCATCTCTGACCATGAGGCCACACTGAAGTGCTGGGCTCTGGGCTTCTATCCTGCGGAGATCACGCTGACCTGGCAGAGGGATGGGGAAGACCAGACTCAGGACACAGAGCTTGTGGACACCAGGCCTGCAGGGGATGGAACCTTCCAGAAGTGGGCTGCTGTGGTGGTGCCCTCTGGAGAAGAGCAGAGATATGTGTGCCAGGTGCTGCATGAAGGGCTGCCTGAGCCCCTCACCCTGAGATGGGGTAAGGAGATGGCAAGTGAAAAGCTTCTCAAGGGAAGCAGGAGCTCTTCTGGACACCTCCAGCAAGATCAGGGCTGACACCTTGGGCTCAGGGTGCTTTCCTTTCCATCCTTTCTCTTCTCAGAGCCACCTCCTCAGCCCACCACTTCCATCATGGGAATTGTTGCTGGTCTGGCTCTGCTTGGAGCAGTGATCACTGGAGTTCTGATCTGGAAGAAGCAGCACTCAGGTAGGGAAGGAGGTGGGGTCTGAGTTTTCTTATCCCACTGGTGGGGTTCAAGCCCCAGGTAAGAGTTTGTTTCTGTCCTGCCTCACTACAGAAGGCACCATCCATACAATCATGCCTACTGAGTCTGGGGTTATATGTCCTAACACTTATGGAAAGCCCATGTGAACACGAAGGACAAATGTCTCACCTTGATAATTTGGGTGATGGGAGCTGATTCTCAGCAGTTGCAAGTCAGAGGAGAAAGTCCTGCTGAGGACACACCTCCAAGGGCATGACTGATCTGTTTCCCACATATGTTTACTCTGACTTCTGGATAGTGTCCCGGGTCTGCAGTCAGAGTCCTAGGAACTTCCCTGGGGTCCAGGACTAGCTGGTCCCGCTAGAACTGTATGCTTGCCTCCTCCCTAGTCTCTCACAGGAATTTTTCTTCTGATAGGTAAAAAAGGAGGGAGCTATGTATGTTTAGACCCTTACGACAGTGTGGACAGGAGCCCATTAAGTACTCCCCCACTCCAATCATTCTTTCTTTAGTCTGATCTCCTCCTGTGGGCTCTGACCAGATCCTGTTTGTGTTTTTCTCCAGGTGGTGACAGTGCTCAGGCAATGGTGGTGTCTCTCACCCCTTCTAAAGGTGTGACACTGGAGGGCCTGATGTGGAGGAGGAGTGGAGTAGAGGGCAAATGACTGAGTTTTGGGGATTTGGGGACTCCCATATTTTGAGCTTGTGATGAGCTGTTCAGCATATTAACACTTACAGTGACTGACCTATAGTTGTTTGTGATTCTTTTCTTCTGTAGCATGAGACTGCTGCCTTACCTGGGCCTGAGGAATACAAGATTTGTTCACATCCCACTTCATGACTTCAAGAATCCTTGACTTCTCTTTCTGCAACTGGCCTCTGAATGTGTCATGTTCCTGTCAGCATAGTGTGAGGATATGGGGGGACCAGCCCACCACTGTCCAGCAGGACCTCTCCCCACACTGACTTGTGTCCCTCCCTGGATTCAGCTTCCTGTTTTGAGCAGAGGTAGAGCTGAAACTTCTCCATCCCCATCGCAGCTTTCTACTGCTCTGAGCTGCAACTTACCACTTTCCTTTTGAAATTATAATTGGGATATGAATTTTTTTCAGCTTCTTTCTAAGACTGGGATTGTTGTGATGATTAAAGATATGTACTATTCAAAACTTGAGAGGAGAAATAAATGAAAGACCTGAGAGTCTTCCGGAATCTCCATCATTGCTGTGATGATTCTGTTCCACGTGGAGAGGGGAGGGTGCTGCGGAGGAGCTCAGCATTGGCAAGGCTTGGGCACATGCGTGAGCATACACGTTTGCATACACACACAGGGTTAGGGTTAGGGCTAAGGTTAGGGTTAAGGTAACTCCTAAATCATGAGACTGTTAGTGTGAGGACTCTACTGTCTGTTCTGACTGGGTTGTACATGCAGTTTGCAAAGTGGTAGCAATAGAAAGCTGTTATTGTTTTCCAAAGCAAACCATAAACAACAGGGACATACTTGAGGTGAACTAGTTTCTTCCATCCCCACAAGTACCCTGTTTAGCATCATAGGAGAGGGAGTCACATATGTCAAAAAAGCAGCCTATTCACTTGTCTTGAATTAACCATGTCCATGTCCATTTTTTTTTTTTTTGGTTTGGGTTATCATACTGAAGATCAGGTGTTAAAAGGTTTCTTTCTCTCAGCAAGTGTGTCAACAGCACAGGTCAGTGGCAGCTTAACTGTGTTTGTTCTCTTTTTCACTGTCTCTCTCTGGGGTGTTCCTTGTCTGGGTCTGGACCCCTGCACTACAGGTCTAGCTCTCAGACAGCAACTTGGGACAACCCTGAGCTTGTGCGGAGCACAAGGTCTTGATGCAAAACTGTTTACAGGCAACACTGCTACAGTGAAAGAGCACTGATGGCTCAGTTTTTAAACACTTCGTGCTAACTGAAAGGTTGGTGGTTGGAATCAAGCTAGAGACTCTGTTGGAGAAAGACCTAGCCATCTGCTTCTGTAAAGATTACAGCCTAGAGCACCTTATGGAGCATTTCTGCTCTGTCACATGAGGTTGTTTTGAGCCACATCCAGCAATAAAATCTGTACAGTGCATGCCCTGAACCCTGAGGGGAGCCTCTTCACCCTTGGGGTAGTGTTTCAGGACAGCTGACCCATCTGCCACTGCCCAAGGCAGCCCAGCTGTGTCCCTATTTGCTCAGTAGGCTGACTTTCCTGCTACTGCCCTGACTACTCTCTCTGCCACTGGGCCTCTACTGGACCTTTGTCAGCAGCTCTGCCCTGGGCCCCTTCTAGCCTCTTTGGCTCTGTCACTGTTTCTCTCAGACTTTAGTGTTAACATCTCAGTGCCGTAACCTTTTACCCATATTTTAACTCTTTTCGGGGAGTGTCTGGGAGATTCTCAGCTACAGGATCCCAGACCCAAAGGACACATTCCAGTCTTGGCTCTTGTTGATGAGGAGATCCCCCACAAACCTCTAAAAGCCTGGCTGCTTTTATGGACAAACTTCTTGTGAATATTGAGGTGTGGCTTTCCATGAGCCTACTGTGATGGTTAAGAGCATATGTCAACTTGGCTGGGCCATGATTCTCAGTGTTTTGGTAGTGTTACGATGTTGTGATCACTTCCCTGTTGATAGGTGATCACCTTCACAATGAGATCTACTGTGAAGAGCCAATTAGTTCAAAGGGGTGTTACCTTGGGCATGTGGCCTGCATCAAGTGTGGGCTGACACTGAGGCAGGGGCTCTGGGGTTTTCCCTCCTTCTGAATCCTACAGCTAGCTCCTGTTGTTCTGACCTCCAGTTCTTGGAACTTGAGCTAGCAGGTTACCTATGGCCTTGCCAGCCGATCTTGGGATTTGTCAATCTTCACAGCCTGTGAGCAATATCCCTGCTCTCTGGCTTACCAATCTTGGGTTTGCCTGCTATCATGGTTACATGACTCAGGAGAAGCCTCTTTCATGGCCCATGGACTTGGAAAATTACAGCTTCTACAGCAACCATGTGAGTCATTTCCTGGATATAAATCTCTTTCTCTATATACATATTTATGCAATTTACTAGTTTTGCTTCTCTAGGGAACCCACTCTAAGCCACCTATGAAACCTTTAGTTGGATCTAAACCAACCACCATTTTAGGTGATTTGGAAGCTGCTTATGCAAATAGCAAAATAGCCAATACTGGCAAGTCACTTATGCTGTTAACAACAGATCAATCACTAGAAGCCACAAAGAGAACAATCAACTGGCAGATTGCGGCTCTAAAACCATTTTGAGACAATTTCAGATCCACAGCCAGAAAGCCTGTTTAAAGATACGCATTGTACTGAACCATGGAAATAAAAAAATTGCTATAGGAAGATGACCCAGCGTTTGGGTATGCGGGGAGAGAAAAGACAGCTGTTGTCAGTATGGTGGTCAGTATGGGTTTCATTGGGAAGGTGACCTTTGAGGAAGTATTTGAAGGGCACAAAGGAATTATCCATGAGGATGCCTGGCATCATCTTTCCAGGTGAGGGACCATCCATTGCAGGCGCACCAGGGCAGGGCTGTGTCTGTGTTCTGGGAGGAGTAAAGAGGCCAGTGTGGTCAGAGATGCAGGCAGGTTGTGTAGGACCTAAGAGTGTGGGGAGGGTTCTGAGTGAGATGGGGAATTCCAAGACAGCTTTGAGCCAAAGAGAAATATGGTGTAACTCTTCTTTTGAAAGGATCACTCTGGCTTCTATACTGAGAGTAGCATCAAAGAGGCAAGGGGTGAGTGAGAAAGAAGGAAATCTGAGAAATGTGTGCCACATTCCAGATAGAGTTGTTTGTTGCTTTGCTTAGGTATTAGCAATGAAAACAGTGGAAATTGATTCAATTCTGTATTTATTTTGACACTGAATGTTACAGGATTTCCTAAGGGATGAAATTTGGGGTATCAGAGAGAGGAGGCAAAGAGAACACAATCTTTTTTTTTGTCTGTGCCAATAGGAAGATGGAGCTAACAACAACAGGAATGGGGAAGACTCCGGAAGGAGTATACTTAAGAAGAGGGCATCACAGGCATTTGGGCTCAGAAATGTTATATCTGAGATGTGTATTAGAAATGTAGGTAAGTTTTTGGAGTTGTCGGTTGATATACGAGCCTACACTTTAGGTAAAAGTCTGGGCTGGAGAGACTTATTTGGGAGGTGACACCATGTAGACTATATTTAAAGCTTAGAATATGGATGATTAGCTACAGAAGAGAAAGGAGCAAAGAATGAAACCTAGATGGTCTAGTTCTAAGCAATCTCATAAGACCACTCTTCCAGAGCAGATTGGGCCTTTCTGGTACTGACTGGATATTCTTATATCTTGATCAGCTTTTGTAGTTGATCTTGGAGGTGGTTTGATCTGAAACACTCTAGTTTGCCATCCTTGGAATTGAAACCCTGACTAATTTCTTTGAAGACAGATTTGGAATTTCTCAGTCTCTTTACCCTTGAGACTTCTTTTTTTTTTTTTTTTAATTGCAATTAAGTGATAGTATACAGTCCAAATTAATTTTACATGCCTGGCTATCTGCAGCTCCTTCTGCTCTCCTTACCCAGGGACAACACACTCCTCCTTTTCGTTCTATATATGTCATACCTTCTTTACAATCTTCTGTCCCCTAGTTTCCACCCCCTCCTCTCCCTTCTAGTAAGAGGCCAGTAGGACAGCTTCCCATAGATGCATAAAACCATAAACTACAGACACCATGTGGTCACATGGTGACTTGGAGTCCATTCCTGGACAAAGAATTGACCTCAGTAATGTTTTCGGGTCAGGGGCAGCAGCAACTCTAGGGGGCATGCATCCAGGGGAATCCCCAGACCTCTGGACAACTGCAGTCTTAGTGGAGTTCTTGAGATGGACCCCTCTTTTTCTCACGTTGACATTGGGACTGGACATTGTGTGCGCAATCACGGCTGTCTTTGGTGGTGGGCGGGCACCATCTGTTTATTCTGGTCACATGTTGATACAGTCTTCCATTCACACGAGTTCTTTTGTATCCTGGGCTTTTTCCCTCATGTTTTTGTTGTTCTTGGTGAACATCTGTTCCAGCTGAGTTGGGACCATTTGGTGTACCTCAGATAGCAGCTTACTGGCTTTTAAGATCCCAGACACCACTACCATTCACCAGTATGGGGTGCAGAAGACTCTCTTAGCAGTAGTCTAGCTAAGTCAGTTGGCCTTGATGTCCCCTGAGACCGTGGGCCCCACACCCCCATCTCTGCTACTCTGTCCTTGCAATATTGGGTTAAAATTAGAAGAGTTTTCAGTTTATGTTGAAGTCCAGTTAAGTTGATCATCTTTCTACTGTGTGCTGTCACTGTTTTCACCTAACCAAATTTCTGTCAACTAATCTATGACCAGTCCTCTCTCCCTCCCCTCCCTTGCAGCTGTCAAAAAGTCTTTTCTTCTGTATGTGAGTCTATTTTTAAGTCCTTATAGTAGGGGTCTCATACAAGATTTGTCCGTGTGCCACTGACGGATTTCATTCAGCATAATGTCTTCCGATTGAAACCAGGTTACAAGATGCTTCCTAAAATCATCATTGTTCTTTAACATTGTTTAGTGTTCTGTTGAGTATATTTAGTTTGTTTATCCGTTCATCTGTTGTTGGGCATCTGGGTTGATTGCTTTTTTTAATTTATTTTTTTGCTGCTGTGGACTGTGCTGCAATAAACATTTATGTGCATGTATCTCGTATCTGTTTGTGTGACTGCCCTTGATTCTGTAAGATATATCTTGAGCAGTGGGATTACTGGATCAAATGGTATATCTCTTTCCAGCTTTTTAAGGAATTTCCAGGTCGCTTTCCAAAGAGGTTGTATGATTTTGCAATCCCACCAGCAATGTAAGAGAGTTCCGATTTCTCCACTGCCTCTCCAGCATTTGTTGTTTTGTTTTTCGGGTCATGGCCACCTTGTTGCAGTGAGATAGTTTCTCATTGTTGTTTTGATTTGGATTCCTTTAATAGCTAATGATCGTAAACATTTCTGCATGTGTCTTTTAGCTGCCTGGGTATTCTCTTTAGTGAAGTGTTTGTCCATCTTCTTTGCCCAGCGCTTAATAGGGTTATTTATCCTTTTCTTGTTGATGTTTTACAGTACCTTGTAGATTATGGAGATCAGACATTGATTTGACATATAGTTGCCAAGTTTTTTCCCTATTCTGTAGGTGATCTTTTAATTCTTTTAATAAAGTCTTTGCATGAGCAAAAGTGTTTGATTCTTAGTAGTTCCCATTTATCTATGTTCTCTTCTGTTAATTGTGCTTCATCAGGTTTTGAAGTGTAAGTTGTATATTAAAACTTCTGCTGTTGATCTTATTTTTTCTTGCATGATATTTATTGCTTTAAGTTTGATACTATGTCTTTTATCCAATTTGAGTTGTTTTTCTGTGTAAGATGTGAGATATGAGTCTTGTTTCAATTTTTTGCAGATGGATATCCACGTTTGTTAGCACCATTTGTTAAAGAGACTGTTTTTACCCCGGTTTAGAATCTTAGGGCCTTTGTCAGATATCAACTGTTCATGGAAGGATGGTGGCATCTCTGGGGTCTCAACTCTATTCCCTTGGTCTATATGTCTCTTTCTGTACCAGGACCAGGCTGTTTTGACTATTGTGGCAGTGTAATAGCTTCCAAAGTCCAGTAGTGTTCTTCTTCAGTAGTGCTTTACTTAATGTCTGGGGTTTCCTCCCTTTCCAAACAAAGTTGGTGATTTGTTTCTCCATCTCATTAAAAATGTCACTGGAATTTGTATTGGGATTGCGTTGTATATGTAGATCGCTTTGGATAAAGTAGACATTTTCACAGTGTTGAGTGTTCCTATCCACGAGCAGGGTAGGTTTCCCCATTTATGTAAGTCTCTCTTAGCTTCTTGAAGTATGGTCTTGTAGTTATGGTCTGTTATTTCTCTAGTTAGATTTCTTCCTAGGTATTTTATCTTCTTGGGGGCAATTGTAAGTGATACTGATTTGGTGATTCCTTCTTGAATGATCTCTTTGTTTTTCTAAAGGAATCCTACTGACTTACTTATATTTATCTTGTATCCTGATGCTTTACTGAACTCTTCTATTAGTTTTACTAGTTACTTATGGATTCTTTAGGATTTTCTGCATATACCATCATATCATCTGTAAATAGGAAGATTTTTACGTCTTCTTTGCCAATGCGGATGCCCTTTATGTCCTTGTCTTGTCTAATTGCTCTGGCCAGGACTTCTAGTACAACATTGAATAAGAGAGATGAGAGTGGGCATCCTTGTCTAGTTCTCATTCTCAAGGGAAATTCATTCTCTTTCCACTCAGGATGATATAGGTGGTTGGCTTTGCATAGATGGCATTATTGCATCAAGGAATTTGTCTTCTATTCCTATTTTGCTGAGAGTTTTTTAGCGTGAATGGGTATTGGAGTTTCTCAAATGCCTTTTCTGCATCAATTGACAAAATCAGATGATTCTTATCTTTTGTGTTATTTATGTGGTTGATCACATTAATTGTTTTTCTGACGATGAACTGGCCTTGCATCCCAGGTATGAATCCAACTTGGTCATGATTAATTATTTTTTTAACATGTTGTTGAATTCTATTGGCAAGGATTTTGTTGAAGATTTTTGCGTTCAGATTCATGAGTGATGTTGGTCTGTAGTTCTCCTTTTTCTGTTGGATTTTTCCCTGGCTTTGGTATCAGGGTTATGCTGGATTCATAGAATGAAATTGGGAGTATTTCATCCTTTTGTATGCTGTGAAATAGTCTCAGTAGTATTAGAGATAACTCTTCTCTAAAAGCTTGGTAGAATTCTGCAGTGAAGTCATCTGAGCCAGGGCTTTTTTAGTTGGTAGCTTTTTGATGACTTTTTCAATCTCTCTATTTGTGATGTGTTTAAGTTGTTCTACTACTCCTTGTGATAATTTCGATAGATGATGTGAATCTAGGAAATGGTCTGCTTCCTCTAAGTTTTCAAATCTATTAGAGTACAGTCTTTTGTAGTATTCTGTTATGATACTTTTGATTCCTGTTGGATCTGTTGTGACACCTCCCATCTCATTTCTAATTTGGATTATTTGTTTCCTCTCCTGTTTTTCTTTAGTAGTTTAGCCAATGGTTTGTCAATTTTGTTGACCTTGTCAAAAAACCAGCATTTAGTTTTATCAGTTTTTTCAATTGTTCTTCTACTCTCTAATTCATTTAGTTCTGCTCTAATCTTTATGATCTGTTTTCTTCTGGTGCCTGAGGGGTTCCTCTCTTGCTCTCTTTCTACTTGTTCAAGCTCTATGGTTAATTCTTTGGTTTGAGTCCTTTCTTCCTTTTGGATGTGTGCACTTACAGAGATAAATTGACTTCTGAGCACTTCTTTGTCTGTATCCCACAGGTTCCGGTAGGAAGTGTTTTCGTTCTCTTTTGAATCCATAAATTTCTTTATTTTGTCTTTGTTTTCTTCTATAACCCATGGCTTTTTGAGCAAGGTGCTAGGTTTTCATGAATTCCACTTTATGTTTTTTTCTGCTATTGGTTTCAACTTTTATGGCTTTATGGTCTGAGAAGATGCTTTACAATAATTCAATGGTTTGGATTTTGTTGAGATTTGCTTTATGTCCTAACACATGCTCTATTCCAGAAAATGTTCCATATGCACTGGAGAAGAAGGTGTAGTTATCTGTTGACAGATAAAAAATTCTGTATATGTTGATGAGGTGTGATTGATCAATTGTGGCAATAAGATCTTCTATGTCTTTACTGAGTTTTTTTCTAGAACATCTGCCCAGTACTGAAAGTGGAGTGTTGAAGTCTCCAACTATTATTGTGGAGTGATCTATCTTGTTTTTCATTGTAGCCAGAGTTTGTTTGAGCTATTTAGATGCTCTAGTATTGGGTACATAAATATTTAACATTGTTAAATCCTTCTTGTGTATTGAACCTTTCAGCAATAAATAGTGACCATCTCTGTCCATTTACATTAAAACCTATTTTATCACAGATCAGCGTTGCCACACCTGCTCTTCTTTGTATATTATTAGCTTGGTATATATTATTCCATCCTTTAATTTGCAGTTTGTTCATATCTTTAAATCAAAGGTGAGTTTCTTGTAAGCAACATACAGAAGGTCATGTCTTTTGATCCAAGATGTCACTCATTGCCTCTTTACTGGAGTGTTCAATCTGTTTACATTCAGTAATTATTGATAGGTACGTGTTTAGTTCTGACCTCTAGGGTCACTGTGAGTCAGACCTAACTCGACGGCAGTGGGTTTTTATTTTTTTAATTTGTTTAGTGCTATCATTTTGATGTATTTATTTTTGCACTGGTGCTTTCTCTATAGCTCTTAATATCCTGTTCTGGGTCGTTCTTCTTCAAGGGTTGACTTTTCATCCTTTTCAGTGTTGGTTTTGTGTTTGTTGAGACCCCTGTGTTTTGTTTCTTGTTTTGGCACACTGTATCTTTATT
This sequence comes from Heterohyrax brucei, assembly GCA_028571685.1. NCBI lineage: Eukaryota > Metazoa > Chordata > Mammalia > Hyracoidea > Procaviidae > Heterohyrax > Heterohyrax brucei. The sequence continues at coordinate 49,347,111 of CM053144.1, read as the reverse complement.
GTGCTTTGTGGCTATCCCTATGATCCCCCCTTAATGGTCTAAGTTTAAACCCAATTTTAACTTCTACATATCTTATTAACTTGTTCTCCATCTTGAAGGGCTGTAACTACTGTAGTACATCCCTCTTTTTAATATGATGGTGTCATAGTTTTCATGACATGATCACTGGATTCCCTCTTTTAATATGATAGCATTGATTGAGTTTTGTGCCTTTCCTAAGTGAGTAGGCTTTTGGATGTCATGTCCAGCATTGCCTCCTTAAATACAGAGTTAATGGTTTTCTTCTTCCAAGCAAAGAAGAGCTTACTTCAGTATTTCTTATAGCTTTGGTTTGGTTTTTACAAAGTGTCTAAGTTTCTGTTTATCTATGAATGTCTTCAATTCATTTTCATATTTGAAAGACAGTTGTGCAGGGTATATAATTCTTGGTTGGAAGTTTTTCTCCTTCAAGGCTTTGAATGTGTCATCCCACTTCCTCTGTGCCAACATCATTGCTGCTGAGAAGTCAGACGAAAGCCTACAGGGCTTCCTTCTGAATGTTAGCTTTGATTTGAGTCTTGCATCTTTAATAGTTTCTGCTTATGTTTCATATTGTTAAGCCTGATTATAATATGTCTTGGTGCCTTTCTTTTATGGTCTATTTTTTGTGGTGTTTGGTACACATCTTGCATATCTATGTTCTCTTCTTTCACACATCTGCTAACCAAAAGGTCATTAGTTCAAGTCCACCAGGCACTCTTTGGAAACTCTATGGGGCAATTCTACCTTGACCTGTAGGGTCTTCATGAGTTGTACCCTAATCAATGGAAATGGCTTTGGCTTCTTTCATAATTTGAGAGAAGCTGTTTTTTAGCAACTCAGTAACAGTCCTCTCTGTGTTTTCAGATATCCCTCCCTGTTCAGGAACTGCAATTAATTGTAGATTATTTCTCTTGATAGAGTGCCACATGTTTCTTAATGCTTCTTCATCTTGTTTGTTTTCTCTGATTTCTCCTCATAAATGTTGGTGTCAGTAGCTGTATCTTCAAGGTCAATGAGTCCAATTTCCAGTTGTTCAATTCTGCTCTTTTGGCTTTGAATTGAATTGTCTAATTCTGTAATTTTGTTATTGATCTGTTGGATTTCAGAATGCTGGTGTTGCATCAGTTTGTACAGCTTGCTTAATTTTTCGTTTTGCTCTGCTGTATTTTGTATCATGTCTAGGAGTGCTCTCTATATAATTCTTTTGTACTTGAATCCACAATCAACATCCATGGAAGCAGCTGTCGAGAAACCAAAAGACACATTATTTTGAGAAAACCTGCTGCAAAAGAGTTCTTTAAAGTGTTAAAAAGAGGGAGTATTTCAAAGGTGGCTGTAGTGATATTCAGCAATGAGGCATGTAGCACTTAGAAAAATCAAGTTTGCAGACTTAATTGTCAGACTTCATAGCTGTGCCTCTTTTTCACCTGTGGGACTTGCTAAATGAGTTTTCCCTGTGTCTTGGAACAGAAACCCTGGGAGCATAGCGTGTTAAGTTTTAACATCTGCTAACCAAAACGTTGGTAGTTCAAATCTGCCAGACGCTCTGTGGGGCAGTTCAACTCTGACCTCTTGGACCCCACTCAATGGCATTGGGTTTAGTTTTTGGGTTTGGTGCCTAACATAAACTTTGAGAGACGGTGGTTATAGGGAGAGACTTGAGAATTTTGTAACAATCCCCACAAGCACTCCTGCTTCTCAGCTGGAACTGAACCCACTAATGTTCATAATTACAGTAGTGATATTGAGAGACGGTGGTTATAGGGAGAGACTGGAGAATTTTGTAACAATCCCCACAAGCACTCCTGCTTCTCAGCTGGAACTGAACCCACTAATGTTCATAATTACAGTAGTGATCAAAGTGATGAGGATGTGTTAAAAACACATTTTAGAGGGTGTTTTTTTAAAATCAACACAGTCCCTGTGAAGATTACAACAGCTTTCTTTGTAGAAGTAGGAAGATCAATCTTTCAATATCTATGGAAAGGGAAGGGACCCCAAATATCTGAAGGAATCTTGAAAAAGAATCATCAAGTAGGAGAAGTTACACTTTCTGATTTCAAAACGTGCTGTAAAGCTACAGAAATCCAAACAACCTCGCACTGGTATATTATTAAGCGTATAGTCCCATGAGATGGAATTGAGAATCTAGAAATAAATCCATACATGTATGGTCATTTGATTTTAGACATTCACTAGGGGAAAGAAAAGTCTCTTCAATAAATGTTGTTGTTGTTAGTTGTTAAGGAGTGGGCCCCAAATCATATCAGCCCAATCACAACAGAATGAAACACTGTCTGGTCTTGGCCATGCTCACAATCATGTTTATGCTTAAGCCCATTGCTGTAGCCACTGTGTCAATCCATCTCACTGAGGATCTTCTTCACTTCTAGCAAGTAAGGTGGTGTCGTCTGCATAACACAGGTTGTTAATGAGTCCTCCTCCAATCCTGATACCTCATTCTTCTCCATATAGTCCAGCTTCTTGGATTATTTGCTCAACATACACATTGAAAAAGTATGGTGAAAGAACTCGAGCATGTTCAACAATTTGAAGAGGTAGCATATGATCAGGATACAACCGTGGCACACACCTTTCCTAACTTCAAACCACACAGTGACCCTTGTTCTGTTGGAACAGCTGCCTCTTGATCCATGTACAGATTCTTCAAGAGCACGATTAAGTGTTCTGGAGTTCCCATTCTCCACAGTGTTGGCCATAATTTCTTATGATACACATAGTCAAATGCTTTTGTATAGTCAATGAAACACAGGTAAAGGTCTTTCAGGTATTCTCTGCTTTCAGCCAAGATCCATCTGACATTAGCAAAGATATCCTTGGTTCCGTGTCCTCTTTTGAATCCAGCTTGAATTTATGGCAGTTCCCTTTCAATGTACTGTTGCAGTCACTTTGGAAAAATCTTTAGCAAAATTTTACTTGTGTAGGATATTAATGACATTGTTCAGCAGTTTATGCATTCAGTTGGATCACCTTTCTTGGGAATAGATATAAAAATGTATCTCTTCCAGTGGGTTGGTCAGGGAGCTGTCCTCCAAGTTTTCTTGGCACAGATGACTGAGCACTTCTAGAGCTGCATCCCTCTGTTGAAACATCTCATTTGATATTCCCTGAATTTCTGGAGCCTAGTTTCTGGCCTTTGCCTTTAGCGCAGCTTTGACTTCTTCCTTCAGCTCCTGATCACATGCAACCTTTTCAAATGGTTGAACATGCACGAGTTCTTTCTGACATAATGACACTATTCCTTCTACCTTCTTTTAATGCTTTCTGAGACATTTAATATTTTTTTCCTGTAGAATCCTTCACTATTTGAACTTGGATTTTGAATTTTTTCTTCAATTCGTTCAGCTTGAGACAGCAGAAACTGTTCTTCCCTTTTGGTTTTCTATTCCCAGCTATTTACATGTGTCATTATAATATGTTATAATGCTATAAATAGTGCTGACAAAATTGGATAAGCACATAGGAAAGAATGAATCAGGATTTATGTTTAGCATCATACACAAAAGCCTATTCAAAATGGATTAAAGATTAAAGAACTAAACATGAAAACAAAAACTATAAAATTCTCAGAATATGTACACGTCTGTCTATGTTCATTGCAGTACTAGTCACAAAAGGAAAAAAATCTAACTGTCCAACAAAAAAGGGATAAGCAAAATGTAATACCCACTCACTGCCATCGAGTTGATTACGACTAATGGCGACCCTATAGGGCAGACAAGAATTGCTCCATAGAGTTTTCAAGGAACACCTGGCGGATTAGAACTGCCAACCTTTTGATTATCAGACGTAGCACTTATGCACTATTATGCAGCCATAAAGAATAACGATGAATACTCAAAACCCAATGGGGCTGAATCTTGAGGACATTATGCTGAGTGAAATAAATCCATCACAAAAGGACAAATATTGCATGATCTCACTTTTTGGAAAAGAATAAAAATATGTATACTTACAGGGACTACTGCTTGTTTGTGGTTGCAAGGTGCTATGGGTTGAATTGTATCACCCCAAAATATATATCAACTTGACTAGGCCATGATTCTCAATGTTATGTGGTTGTCAACTGTTTTGTGATCTGATATGATTATCCAATGTGTTCCAAGTCCTAACCTTTCTGGTGTTAATGAGGCAGGATTAGAGGTGGTTATGGTAGTGAGGCAAGACTCAGTCTACAGGATTGATTTGTATTTTGAGTCAATCTCTTTTGAGATATAAAAAAGAAAACAGGAGAGAGGAGATGGACTTCATTACCATCAAGCTAAAAGAGTCAGGAGCACAACATATTCCTTGGACCCGACATACTTGCATTGAGAAGCTCCTAAAACAGAGGAAGATTAATGGCAAGGACCCTCCCCTAGATCTGACAGTGAGTGAAGGCCTCCCTCTTGAGCTGGGGCCCTGAATTTGGACTTGCAGCTTCCTTGACATGTGGGAGAATAAATTTCTGTTTGTTAAAGCCATCTCTTTGTCATATATCTGTCATAGAAGTGTAAAATAACTAAGACACCATGGACAGGTGGATGAGGAAGAGGGAGAATCACACTTCAGATAGTAGACACTTAACATTTTTGATGACGGAAAGATAGGAATAAATGTAAGTGAAGTGCCTATAGCTTGACTTAGGTAAATGATGTCTCTAAGAAGTGTGTAAACACACACATGATGTTTTTGATTGATGGCAGAGGATATGGAATTTTGCAAGAATAACCAAAAAATTAATGTGTGGTTTCATATGTAAGTATATATGCATATATTTGGATAGGTATATATATGTGTGCATGTATATAAGTAGCCATATAAATAAGCATATATGTGTGTGTGTGTATAGGCATTCATATATATAGTGAAAGCACATAAGAGGCATAATTATGGATATTTCTTAAACTTAACCAAACATCTCATGGGATTGGACTTCTGGGTTTGAAGCCTCAGGACTACAGTCTCTTAGGACAAATTGTTCAATTTGTATATCATTCACAAAGTTTACATTCTACACTGAGTTTGTCAAACTGCATCACCAAATGTCAAACCACTGGGAATTATGTCCCAGCCAAGCTGACAGACATCCTTAATGGCCACACCAAGGAACATACTTGTCTCTTCAGGAGAAGAGACGAAACCAAAAGTCATTGCTGTGAAGCTGATTCTGACTCATAGCAACCCTATAGGACAGAGTAATACTGCTCCATAGAATTTCCAAGAACAGCCTAGTAGATTCAGACTGCCAACCTTTGGTTAGCAGCTGTAGGTCTTAACCACTACTCTCACCAGGGTTTCAGCTTGTTTGATAGGGATGGGCAATGTAAACACGGCCGTCTAAAATGGGGCGATATAAAGACATGAAGTGGATTGGCTTACACACTTCTGTGAGTGTTCTGGCAATCAGAATGAGTGGGACAAGGCAAGACCCTTAAAGTCCCTTAAAGGTTTTTCTATGCCAATACAACAAGAGGCTCAGAGTAAGGGAATAATAGTCTGTCAGTTAAATTTTATCATAAGCCGGAAAGGGTAAAGCCAAGAGAACTTTTGGAACACCTGACCAGATCAGATGGATACCTGTAACCAATCCGAGTGGTTGGTCCTTCAGTGACCCCATTGTGAAATTTTGTCCTACCTAAAGAAAAACCAAACAAATCCACTGTCATCAAATTGTTTGCTATTCATAGTAACCCTATAGGGCAGAGTAGAACTACCCTATGGGGTTTCCAAAGTTATAATCTTTATGAAAACAGGCTGTCAACAGGGATAGATTACCCAGTAGGCAAGGTAAGGATGGGCTTACAATGTCACATGAGATTCACCACACTGAAGATGGTGTATCAAAGATGTAGTGAAATCTTTGGAAAACTGGTTACTAAAGTTAATCATTAAGCAGAAGTAATCCCAAGTTTACCTTGCTTATTGGGTTGTCCAACCCTGTCAGGGACCGTACACTTGAAAAGAGGCTTTATAAGAAGGCGCAATGGGATTGATAGAGAAACAGATGACAGCCATACCTGGGAGCAGACTCTCTTATATGGTGAAAAACGGAAAATTGTTCTTTACAGATGATCTGCTAAGCAAGGCAAGCACTGTGTTTCCCTTGCCTATTGGGTGTTCTGACATGTGTGCCACATCTTTCTTCCAAGGGGCAGTTGGTGTGTTCGAACCACCAGCTTTTCAATTATCAGCCAAGTGCTTCACCAGTGTACTGTCAGGGCTCCCTTTTTGCAGTGTACCAAAAATAAAAAAACAAGCTGTTGTTGTAAATTGATTCTGCCCCAAAGTGAACCTGTAGGACAGAGTTGAGCTGCTCCACAGAGTTTTAAAGGAGCACCTAGTGAATTTCCTTTTGCTATATAGCTGGACTAATTGTCCTGACCGACTTGGACTGATAAAATATACAAGGAGAGAAAAGTACCCCTTCAAATGTTAAGTATGTGTTAGAACCCATGGCCAAAAAGGGCTAAATGGTGGTCTGTGGTACAACATGTTTCTCTTTACAAGTGATCTTTCTGGCCTGTGTTTGCCAAGACAGTATGCTAGGCGTGATGGTAAAGGTTAAGTGTCAACTTCAATAGGCCATGCATCTCAGTGTTTGGGCAGATGTTCTATAATCACATTCCATTTTGTGATCTGATATGAGTCCGATCAACTAAAAGGGGAGTTTCCTTGGGACTGCAGTTTGCATCCAAGATACGTGGATGTTCTGGCAAAGCTCTGTCTCTCTTGATCCCGCATTGTACTGATAATGCTATGACTTCCAGATTTTGGAAAGTGAGCCAGTAGCTTGCTGTGTGACCTGCAGATTTCTGATTTGTCAGCCACTGCAATAAATGAGTCAGGATAAGCATCCAGACTAACATGTGATCCACAGATTTGGAACTTGTCAGACTCCACAATTGCTTCAGCCATTTCGTTGAAAGAACTCTCGCTCTGCATGTGTGTATATATATGCTGCACTGGTTTTGGTCCTCTGGAGAACTTAGCCTAAGGTTCTAAACCACTATCTTGCAAAGAGATTGGACAGTTTTCAATGCAGATTAGCAAGTACAACTCTTGTAGGGATTGGACAGCCTGCTGTGCAATAAGATGAATAAGGTTTTTACAGGGATTAGTCAATTACTATGCAAATAATATGACTGTGGCCTACCAAGATTATGGTCAGTTTTGTCAGCCTGCTAGGTTTATAAGGGTTAATCCTGTAGAGGTTGGAGGTAAACTGTGCTACTATCAAGAGGAACCTAGAATAGAGCTCATCCTTTGGACGTAGCCTTCGTCTCCTGAGAAAAGTCCTAGACAGGAAACAGGGAACTATAACACTGGAGGAGGTATCAGAGGCTGTGAGATAGCACAAGACAGTGCAACAGCATGAGGAATGGAAACCAGGACACCAGCATGAGATAACTACAGCAGACTTCCCAGCGTATGAATCCAGAGACCTGAAGGCCTTCAGGAAAATACTCGCTGGTGGAGCGGTGTGTTTCTGGGTAATATGTCAGTGGAGTTAAAGAGCCATAACCCATGCCCAAGCAGGGCAGAGTTAAGACCTGAGTGGAATGGGCAGCAATCAGACCAAGCAATGTGGTGGCAGAGGCCTAGAGTGAGGCCTGCTGTGGTCATAGCCAAGAAGAAGCTGAAGTGATGTTTGGTTTGAAGCCATCCTGATTGACCAACTATCCCACCTCCTGAGTTGTTCCTGTTACTTTCAAAGTGATCGTGGTCCTGTTAATTCCCCAATAAACTGCATAACCGTGAATATGGTCTGCAAGTTTTGTGTGACCCCTGCCACAATTTATCAAACCCATTGGGGAAGTAGAGGTGCTGTGAGGAGAATGCTGATGTTAGAATTGGTAAAAGGTTGGACCCTCACAGGAATCATATGTGAGCTGATCCTGATAATGATTCTCGTTATCCTCCCAGAAGTGGGATGAATTCTGAATGTACCAGACTCCAGAAATGTAATTGTAAAAACCTTTGCTTTTCCAAAAGCAAGAAAGTTTGATTCTCCTAAACAATCAGGGATGTTATAAAGTCAACACAGGTCACAGAATTCCTCCCTTCTAGGTGGATTACTCAGAAGAAAAAGATAGGTTGTTGTTTATTGCCCTTTGTAAATAACAGTTAAACAACTAAAGAAATATTTGTCTTTCTTAAGAGAGAGAAAACCAACTTTCGTTTTACATGCTATTTGATACTAAGCTCTTAAAAAGATCTTATAGATAAACTCATCAAACTTTAGCCAGTATGGATCACAAAATCCCTTTCTGTGAAATCTAAAATTTTCTATCTGTACTGCATATCTCTTATAGTACAACTTCTAAAGTTGTGTAAATGAACACATTCATTAGTTCAAATACATATATTTTCTCTGTGGCATATAAAAATACAAAGCAGAAGCACATAAACTTAAATTATAACAAACATCCATTAATTAACTCAGTTGAATATTGTTTCTTGGTTTTAAGAGACCTAAAGAAAACTATCTTTGCCTTATGTATCATGAAACTTATTATTTTTTTAAATAATATTTTTCAGAATTATGATTTGGTTTAGTACAAGTTTGTATTTTTCATAATTTTAAGTATTTAGTAGAAGTAATACTAGCTTATTCTGTCAATAAACTTGTGTACGTTGGGAAAAGTGTACTCAAGCAGAATTAAATGTATACTTCTACTTAACAGTTGTAACTCAGAGAAAACATAGTTGTTTTTATTAAAACTGTTCAATTAGTGTAATGAGTCAAAGATCTATCAAAATTATGTGAAATTCAATCTTTCAAAAGTTTCTAGGTTGGTTCCCATAATACCTCTTTTTAATACGTAATACCTCTTTTTAATACTTGTCATCAGTTGAACTGTGTCCCCCCAGAATTGTGAGTTAGAATTTATCTGGGCCATGATTCCCAGTATTGCATGACTGCCCTCCATTCTGTGATTCTCCTATTGTATAAATCCAAATCTGTTCCTGTGGTTAATAGATTGGATTATGTTAAAGAGGACTGGAGTGGAACTGTTACACCCTTACCAAGGATGTAGGACCGCTTTTATCTGATAAGAGATCAAAGGAAAGGGAAGCAAGCAGAGAGTTATGGACCTCATATCATTAAGGAAGCAGCACACAGCACATCCTCTGAACCTCAGGTTCCTACGCTGACATGCTCCCAGACTGAGGAAGGATTGATGCATCACAAGAACCTTTCTGCTATGCCAACACAGAGAGAGTGCATTCTCCTAGAGTCAGCACCCTGAAGTCAAACTTTTCCTTGTTAAAGCCATCCACTTGTGTATTTCTGCTAGAGCTGTACTAGATGACTAAGACAATTCTGAAAGCATTTGAGGTGTAACTTTCTTAATTTTGAGAATTTTTAGAAATATTCAATTAAGTTCTTGTTTATCTCTAAACCAAGTAGAATAAAAACTCTTTGAAAGGTACTATAATCTTATTTGGTAATTTCATGCAGAAGTAGGAAATTATTACATATACAAACATGGCACACACATACCAACAGACACATATGTACATATAGATCTGGGACTGATGAACAAACAGTTGCTCCTCCTACATCATGGTTTAACTTTGCTTTTGCATGTGTTTTAAAAAATAGTTTAGAGAAAGAATTTCAGCATCATTTTGTCTTTCTGAGGCCTTATTACACCAATCAAAACAAACAACTCATTCTCTCTTCACTTTTTTATTCAGATGGATTGATTCATATCAAAACGTTTTCCAAACTAGCCTACGAAGGCCAAAATTATCCTTAGTGAAGTCTGCAATTTACAAACATAGGTGCAAGAAGTAAGACTGAAGAAAGCACACAGGAAGTAGTTTCCCTAGAAGAGGAAGATATTGAGACTTAATCTCATGATAGCTGGCAATGGTAGGTCTTAGACCCCTAACCTGATGGCAGGTGGAAAAAGTGGGCAGAACACTCTCAAAGTCAAGCTATCAGGACAAGCAAAATGGAGAAATGCTTAAGTTCTACTCAGTGATTCTCCTTTTTATGATAATCAATTAGCTGAGACAGCACAACACTTAAACAGCACAACACAAAACAAAGAAACGAAAACCCAGTTCTCTAAAGTGAAACTCCACGTTGTCTTTGGTAAGACTGACTTCTTTGGTACATGATTTTTAAACATATAAATTTTCCAGAGTCTCAGAAGAAGGGGTCACTGACCCTTTGGACTTGACTGAACCCATTTTAAAAACTACCTGAGGACTCTGTGGGACACAGTCCATTTTCTTCACTGGACCCAGCCTAGTTTCCTTTGGACTCAATACAAGAGAGTGTTCAAATCACCTAAATGGGAACCAGTAACAAAACAGAAGTCCCTCACAGTGGACAGGGTAAATTCAGTCCTTGGTATAGTCAACTCACTAAGAAACTTGCAGCTCTGAGTTGGGAACAGAACAAGTTCATTCTTTAGAATGCTTAAAACGATGATATGTAAACTGAGGTCCTCTTTAAATGGCTGTCTGAAGGCACAGAAAGTCACGTACCTCACCCTAAAGAGAAAGAACAAAAGAGCGACTTAGGAAGAAAAGTCACCTGAAACTGCTTAGATGTAAACTCATTGTCAAGGATTGAATTGTGTCCTCCCCAAAATAGGTGTAGCCATGTGACCACGATTCCCCGCATTCTACCATTGTCCTCCATTTTGTGATTTTACTGTGCTGTATGTTAAAGGATTGGGGTGGGACTGTAAATACCTTCAAAATATCACCTCCCTGCTCTACTGTAAAGGGAGTTTCCCTGTAGTGTGGCTTGCCCCACCCTTAATCCTTGCATCTCACAAGAGATAAAAAGGAAGAGAAGCAAGCAAAGAAATGGGAACCTCACACCATCAAGCAAACCACACCAGGAGAAGAGCATGTCCTTCAGACCTGAGGTTCCTGCGCCGAGATGCTCCCTGGACAAAGACTGTTACAATACCAGACTTTCCTCCAGAGCTGACAAGAGGGAAAGCCTTCCCCTGGAGCTGACATCCTGAATTTGGACTTGTAGCTTACTGGACTGTGTAAGAATAAGCCTTCCTTTGTTAAAGCCATCCACTTTGTGGTATTTCTGTTAGAGCAGCCCTAGCTGACTAAAACACCTACAGAGCTCAAAGACGAAAGGAATGGAGCTCAAACCCAGGAGAGATTCACCAAGTTTTGCAGTGGTGATCAGGTGATCACACCAAAGGCTTTTGTGGGTAACTTTCTCTTGATCCCTCACCAACATGGAGGGGTCCTTGGTGGTCTTCTGCAGATCCCACTTTTGGAGGCAAACACTTTTAAACTAATTAAAAAACAAACAAATTAAGACAGAAGATTTATTTGAGCAGTTAATGGTGTACACATGCCGAAGAACATTTTGTTCCTGAGAAGAAGTGGTTCAAAGAAGATTAGTTACAATTATTAAAAAAAATTTTAAAAAAAGGGCAGGAGAGGGGAACAGTCTCTTTAACATATGCTGTTGGAAAATTGGATATTCATTTGCAAAAAACTGAGACAAGACCCGTATCTCACACTTCTTACAATAACTAACTCAAACTGAATCAAAGATCTAGACATCAAATCTAAAATGACAAAAGTTACAAAAGAAAAAGTAAATACAATATGAGAAGCTCTAATCCACAGCGTAAACAGATTACAAAATATTACCAACAATGCACAAATAGCAGAAGAGAAAATAAATAACTGGGAACTACTAAAAATCAATCAGTGCTCACTTTGTATAAAGTCCAAAGACTTTATTAAGAAGGTAAAGAGACTGCCTGCAGAATGGGAAAAACATTTGGCAACTACATATCGGATCGATGTCTAATCTCCACAGTCTGCAAGGTACTGCAACATATCAACAAGAAAAAGACAACCCAATTACAGAATGGGCAAAGGCAGCCAAAAGACACATGAGGAAATGCTCATAATCATTAGCCATCAGAGAAATCCAAATCAAAACCACAATGACATATCATCTCACAACTACAAGGTTGGCACTAATCCGAAAACACAAAACAACAAATGTTGGAGAGGCTGTGGAGAGATTGGAACTCTTCTGCATTGCTGATGGGAATGTAAAACCTTACAACCTCTTTGGAAGACAATTTGGTGCTTTCTTAAAAAGCTAGAAATGGAAATATCGTATGATCTAGCAATCCTGCTGCTTAGAATATATCCTACAGAAATAAGGGCTGTCACATGAAAAGATACATGCTCACAGATGTTTATTGCAGCACTGTCCACAATAGCAAAATATAGAATCAACTTAGGTGCCCACCAACAGATGAATGGATAAACAAATTGATGTATACTTGTATACTCTATGGAACACTAGGCAATGAAAGAACAATAATGAGTTTATGAAACATCTCATAACCTAGAGTCAACTGGAAAACATTATGCTGAGTGATGTCAGTTAGCTACAAAAGGACAAATATTGCATGTGACAATTATTATAAGGACTTAGGCACAGAAGAAAATATTCTTTGATGCCTACAAGTGTGGGGAGGGAGAGACAGGCTTGTTCATAGATTAGATAGTTGGTAGGAATTCCGTTAGCTGAAAGGAGTGACAACACACAGAAGACAAATCAGCATAAATAGACTGCATCATAGGCTGAAAGACTGTTTAAAATTCAACCCAGCATTTCACAGGACAGAGTAACAGGGACAGGGGTCTTGGGATCTTGTTTCCAGGGGCCATTGAGATCAGTTGGCGTAACTAGTGTTTCTCTAAGAGAGTGTTCTGCACCCCTTATTGGTGAGTGGTACCTAGTATCTTACAAGTGAGTAAGCTGTCATCTAAGGAACATGAGTTGGTCCCAGCCCACCTGAAGAACACAAAAGATACAAGGAAAAATGGCCAGGAGAAAGAACCCACATGATTGGGAGACTACACCAGCATGAGGAACAGAAAAACTAGACGGTGCCTGATAACTGCCAAAGACAGCCCTGACAGGAACACAGTGTAGAGTCCCTGATGTAGCATCAGAGAAAGGGGTGTGCAGATCTAAAACTCTACTAAAAGACCAGACCTGATGGTCTGACAACCTTGAGGGTCCCCTGAGAACATGGCTCCTAGAATTGCTACTAGCCCAGAACAGAAACTGGTACTCGAGACAAAACTTCAGGCAAAGAATGGACTGGGCCTGGGGACACAGAATGATATAGGTGGTGTATGTACTTTATGGTTAAATATATATATGAGACTGTTATACTGGTCTCTTTTTTAGAGGAGAGAGGAGAGGGTGGAGAGGAGGGGACAAGTGTTGGCTGAGTGGATACTGAAAGTAAAGAGAGGAAAAGAACAGTGTGCTGTCACAGGGTGAGGACAGCAGATAGAGCTGCAGAGAGGCAGGTGCTTGGGGTTTTATATGGCAAATTGAGTTAGCTTGTAAACTTTCACTTAACCATACATACACACAAAAAAAAAATTAGAGAGAGAGACAGAGAAAGAGAAAGAAAAACCACCCTCCTGACAAAATTTTGGATTAACTCATAGTTCTATGATTTAATACACAATTTGCAAGTTGAGTGAATCACTTTTTCATGAAAAAAGAACAATGCTCCCATAGACTGGAGATTTTATAGAAGTTAAATACAAAATTTTTTTTTAAACTTAATGAATACAAGTTTCCATGAGACAAACTACTAAATATTTTTTGAGTTACATTAAAAAGTAAGTACTGACAATTTGGCCTTTTACATATTGCTCTCTGACCACTGTATCTGAAATTAAGAAAGCACACCACTTTTTTTCCATTAAATCGTGACGTAATGGGTCTTTTATTGACTATCATTTTTGATCTAAAAAAGACAAATTTACAGTGCTGCAGAGTAGTCAGTAGTTTCTAAGTTTTGCAGTTTTAGGTCAGGCTTTTACTGTTAATTTTGGGCTCCCAGCTTAAGAGAAACCCCTTATAATCAATGTAAGATGTCTGTTTTAATTTCTTCTCCATATACAACTTTGAGGTCATTACCTGGTTGGAATATACAGTAACAAATAGTGTTCTCTCTTTGTATTGAGGTTGTGTCTGGAACTCACAGAGACAAACTCAGGACCATGAAATGAAGGTCATTTTAATAGACAACACCCCAGGAGTCACAGATGTGTTGTTTGGGATAGTAAAACTAGGAGCTGTGTGAGCTTGACTGCAGGGCCTTTTAGACACATTTTTACACAAAAGGGACCAAACCACTTCTTTACCAGATTAAATTCCAGAAGGTTCTGGGTTATCTGAGTTACCCATTGTGGTTTCTCAACAAGAACCAGTTGGTTTCAGAGGAAATCTCTGTCTGGTGCCGTCAGCCTCAACTTCTCCTCGGTTTTGGAAGAAACCTGTACCTCTGCACCTCCATCCTGCAGGGTGTTGTGGTTCACTCTTTGGCATCAAAATCTCTGAGAATGAGTTCTAGAGGATCCTAATGGAGATGCAAGGGGTGGGAGGCAGGAGGCATTCAGGTAAGGGAAGAGGAGGAAAGGGCTGGGTTCTGTCTGGAATCTCCGGTTGGTTTCCTTAGACAGCCTTGGAGGAGGATCCAGGGAGCAGTGTGACAGAGGTCTTGGTGCAGGAGCAGAGGGGCCAGGACAAACTCTCAGGTCCCTGGACTTGGCTGTCAGGGTGGTGTCTGCGGTGGGGAAGACCAGTGATGGGAATCGTGAGACAGAATAGAGGCTGCAGGAGGACAAGGGTGGGGATTCAGGGATGAGTTTCATTTCTCCCTCACAAGTTGAGTCCAATGTGTGTTATACTGCCTGGACACACATGACACAGCCCCAGCTCTCACTCTATTGGATGTCTGATTTCTGGAAAAGTCTGTGAGTGTCGTGGTGGTACATATTTATAAAGCTCCTCCAGACGTGCTGGGACGCCTCTGGTTATGGAGCCCTGGACTCTCCTCCTGCTACTCTCAGGGGCCCTGGCCCTAACTAAGCCCCAGTCAGGTGAGTGTGTGGTCGGAAGGGAAATGGTCTCTGAGGCGGGAGGAGGGAGAAGACAGACTGAGGGACACAGGACCCTGGTGGAAGCTGTGCTCCCAGCCCCTCCTGCCTCAACACTGTTCTGCAGCCGGGTCCTCACTCTCCTGCTGCCTCTTGTGTCCTCTCCTCTCCCAACCCTGAGTCCTGGCCCTGCTTCTCCTGAGGCCCTTGCTCTATCCAAGAGCCCCGCTTTCCCTCCTCACCTGCATTGACCGCGGGCCCCCCCGGAGGACAGTTTCCGAGAAGAATTGGTGCTCTCAGCAGCTCATTGCCCCCAGGTTCTCACTCTCTGAAGTTTTTCTGCACCGTTGTGTCCCGACCCGGCCAGAGGGATCCCCACCTCATACTTGTTGGCTATGTGGACGACACGCAGTTCATGCGCCTTGACCTCGACTTGGCAAATCAAAGGGCGGAGCCGCTGACGCGGTGGGCAGAACAGTTAGAGGCAGAGCTCTGGAGAGACATAACGTCGGCCTCCAAGAGCTGTCTCCAGAATCTCCGAGAGGGCCTGCAGAATCTGCGCGAATGCTACCACCACAGCGAAGCCGGTGAGTGACGCCGGGCCCGCGTGCAGGTCATGGTTCCCAAATCACAATGAAGAGGTCAGTCAGAATCTTTAGTTTCCAGCTTGACCCCGAGGACGTGGGACCCTCTGGGCTTCTCCACTAGGAAAGAGTGGTAGAGATCCCATGGGTTTTCAGTGCAGGCTGAAATGGCTAAGTTGGCCGGGCTGACCACAGTGGATTTTGGGGGTGGGGTGGTCAGTTTCTCACACCCTCCAGTCGATGTGCACCTGCGAGATGAGTTCTGAAGGGCGTTTCCTGAGTGCACACTGTTGGTTGGCCTATGATGGCACCGAACACATCGCACTCAACGAGGACCTGCGCTCCTGGACGGTGGTGAAACCTCAGATCAATCAGTGCCAGTGGGTGCAGGCCATTGTGGCAAGAGACATGAGAGCCTACCTGGAAGGAGGGTATGCGGAGGTGCTCCGTAGATGCCTGGAAAAAGGGAAGGAGACACTGCAGCGAGCAGGTAAGAGGGACCTCAGGTTACCTCCCTAATTTTCCCTCAGGCTGAGGCTGTTCCTCCAGCTGGTGTCACACAAGTAGGAGACAAAATTGGCATCAGCACCAGAATATCTACCTCCCATGGGTCTGGAGAGGGAGGAATCCACCAGAACTACACATTCTGTGCCAGAGAACAACTCGGCCAAAGAAGCTGGAAGGGTCTCAGGGATAAGGGATCTAGTTACTGCAGATACAGGGGGAAAAGAATTCTTGAAACAACTGATCAACTGTACTCACTGAACCCTGTCAGGGGCCTTGGGTACCAAAGGGGACTTTCTCTCTCTGATCTTGATCTCTACCCAACATCCAACCTCTTTGGAAGTCTAACTCCAGCTTTTCTGAGTTTCTCTGATCAGGATCAGAAGTCCCTGTTCTTCTCCTAGGAGACCTAGAGCCTGTTGTTGTCCTGGGTCCAGCCAAATTCTAGAACCATTCATGGAATAGATTATTCTACCTCCTTGAATCCATACTGAGGTTTGGGTTTTGTTCTCCAGCCTTCCACGCCAGTTGTCTTCCTTCTCAGAATGGTCATATGAGCTCTGCTTAAGTGGCCCATGGAGGTAATGCAAAGTTTCTAAATTTTTTGACCCTTCTACTCAGATCCCCCAAAGACACATGTGACCCGCCACCTCATCTCTGATCATGAGGCCACACTGAAGTGCTGGGCTCTGGGCTTCTATCCTGAGGAGATCACACTGACCTGGCAGAGGGATGGGGAAGACCAGACCCAGGACACAGAGCTTGTGGACACCAGGCCTGCAGGGGATGGGACCTTCCAGAAGTGGGCTGCTGTGGCGGTGCCCTCTGGAGAGGAGCAGAGATATGTGTGCCGGGTACTGCATAAGGGGCTGCTTGAGCCCCTCACCCTGAGATGGGGTAAGGAGAGGGCAGAGGCAAAGCCTCTTCTTAGGGAAAACAGGGGCTCTTCTGGGCATCTCCAGCTGGGTCAGTGTTGAGACACTGGGGTCAGGGCAGTTTCCCTTCTTTTCCCTTCTCTTCTCAGAGCCACCTCCTCAGCCCACCATTTCCATCACGGGAATTGTTGCTGGCCTGGTTCTGCTTGGAGCTGTGATCACAGGAGTTGTGATCTGGAAGAAGAGCTCAGGGAAGAAAGGGGGTGAGGTCTGAGTTTTCTTATCCCACTGGTGGGTTTCGAGCTCCAGATAAGAATTTATTTCTGTCCTGCTTCACTACAGAAGGCACCATCCACACACTCATGCCTACTCAGTTTGGGGCCATGTGTCCTAACTTTCATATGGAAAGCACATGTGAAAAGGAAGAACATAGCCCCTCACATTGATAATTCTGTTGATGGGAGCTAATTCTCAGCATTCACAGGTCACAGGGGAAGGTCTGTACTGAGAACAGTCCTACATGAGTTTGGCTGGTCCATTTCCCACACGTTTACTCTGATTTCAGGATAGTGTCCAGGGTCTGCAGTCACAGTCCCAGAAACTTACCTGGGGTTCAGAGTATGTTGGTTCTTTCCTAACTTCATGGTCTTGCCTCTTCCCTAGTCTCTCATAGGACTTTTTTTTTCCCACAGGTGAAAAAGGAGTGAACTATGTTCAGACAGTGTGGACAGGAGCCCATTAATCACTCCTCTCCCCCAATAATTCTTTCTTTAGTCTCATCTCCTCTTGTGAGCTCTGATCAGATTTTGTTTTTGTTCTTCTCCAGGTAGTGACAGTGCTCAGGGATCTGATGTGTCTCTCACACCTTCTAAAGGTGCGACTCTGCAGGGCCTGATGTGGAGGAGGGGCTGGGGTAGAGGGAAAATGACTGGGTTATGGCGACTTGGACATTTTGAGCCTCTGATGAGGTGTTCAGCACATCAACATTTACAGTGACTGACTTGTACTTGTTCATGATTTCTTTTTTCTGCAGCATGAGAGTGCTGCCTTGCCTGGGATGGAGGGATCTTGTGGTTTGATCACATCCTACTTCATGACTTCAGGAATCCCTAACTTCCCTTTCTGCAGCTGGTGTCTAAATACATCTATGTTCCTATCAGCATAACGTTCGGATGTGGGGAGACCAGCCCACCACTGTTCAGCAGGACCCCTCCCCACACTGACTTGTGTCCTTTTCCTGATTTAAGTTCCTGTTCTGCTGGAGACAGGGCTGGAACTTCTCCATCCCTGTCACAACTTTGTGTTGCTCTCAGCTGTAACTTCTCACTTCTCTACTGAAATCACAACCGGGGTATGAATTGTTTTCAATTTCTTCTTAAAAAAGGAGGTTGTGATGATTAAAGATGAGTGATAGTTGAAATTTGAGAGAAGAAATAAAAGATCTGACAGCCTGTCAGAATCTGCATCGTTGCTTTGATGTTTCTGTTCCAGGTGGGGATGGGAAGGTGCTGTGGAGGAGCTGAGCATGGACGAGGACTGTGCCCCATGTGTGCACATCATACATGCTTGCATACACACACAATATACTCTAACTCCTAAGCAATCATGAGACTGTTAGCATGTGGACTCTACTGCCTGATCTGACTGGGTTGTACACACAGACACTTTACAAAGCATTGGCAATAGAAAGTCGTTATTGCTATTTTTACAAAGTAAACCATAAACAACAGGAACATATTATAAGTGAACCAGTCCCTTCCACCCCTACAAGTACTCCATTTAGCATCACAGGAGAGGAACTCACATGTGGGGTCTGACAATTACATTCATGATTTCGTCCTAGAAAAAGAGCTACATATCCTATTGCTGAAGATCACCATGGTCACCTTTGAAGTACTCCCCTTGGGAAACTATGTACCAATGCCAGTGCCTAGTCCACCCTTCAAAGCAATTTTGGAACTCTTTTTCTGGAATGGCCATCAGAGGTGTCATTGTATTATTCTTGATGTCCTGAATGTCATCCAAATGTGTTCCTTTCAGTGTTTCCTTTATCTTAGTGTAAAGAAAAAAGTCATCAGGGGCCAGATCAGGTGAGCAAGTAGAGTGGACCAATACAGTTATTTGTATACTGGCTAAAAACTCCCTCACCAACAGCACTGTGTAAGCTGGTGTGCTATCATGATGCAAGAGCCGTGATTATAGGTGAAAAGTTCGGGTCACCTTTGTCTAACTTTTCATGCAACTTTCTTAGCACTTCTAAATAGTAAACTTGGTTAACTGTTTGTCCAATTGGTACAGACTTTTGCACTGATTTTGTCTGTTCTGCTCTTTACCGGTGGCCCTGACCTCTCTTCACCAGTGAGGCTTTCTCTCCCCTCAGAAAAATGTTTAATCCATTTGTATACTGCTGTTTTCTTCATGGCATTATCCCTGTAAACTTAGATGAACATGTCCCTGATTTCACCTCCACTGTTGCGAAGTTTAACAAAAAATTTAATGTTTGTTTGTTGCTCTGCTTCGAACCTGGACATTCTTGAGACAGTACACAAAAGTGTGCAACAACAGTAATGAATGCCACTCAGCAAGACACTGCCACACATTGACAAGAACACACTGTGAGACACTGATATACTAGGGTTATGAAACCTCACCAAGTTGTTTGCACAGTGTTGCCAATATAAGTGTGCAGTGGTAAACTCACAAACTAAACTGTCAGACTGCTTATGTCAAAAAATGGCCCCACTCACCCATCACAAATTATCCATCTCCATTTTGACATCACTGGGTAATCATACTGTGGATCAAGTGTTAACAGGAATCTTTCTCTAAGCAAACACGTCACCAGCTTAGGTCAGGGGCAGCATAGCTGTGTTTGTTTTCTCTTTTGCTGTCTCTCTCTGTGGCTTTCCTTGGCTGGATCTGGATCTCTGTGCTACAGGTCTAACCCTCAACCAAGAATTTGAGGACAACTCTGAGCCACTGTTGAACATTATGACAGGTCTTGATGCAAAACTGTTTACAGGCAACACTGATACAGAGAAGGAGCATTGATGCTTCAATTTTTAAACACTTGGTGCAGACTGAAAGGTTGGTAGCTCTAACCCAGCCAGGGGCTCTGTGGAACAAAGACTTGGCAATCAGCTTCTGTTATGATTACAGCCTAGAAAACTTATGATGCAGTTCTCCTCTAACACTTGAGGTCACTACGAGTCGAAAATTGACTCAACAGCATCGGCCAGCAACAATCTGTACAGTGAATGCCCCAGCCTCTGAGGGTAATTTCTCGGCCGTTTGGGTT
The DNA here is from genome assembly GCA_028571685.1 of Heterohyrax brucei. Taxonomy (NCBI): domain Eukaryota; kingdom Metazoa; phylum Chordata; class Mammalia; order Hyracoidea; family Procaviidae; genus Heterohyrax; species Heterohyrax brucei. The sequence goes on along the minus strand of CM053144.1, from coordinate 49,326,898 downwards.
AGTGTTCTCAGGGCAGACAGGGAGTCTACCCTTGCCAAAGGCAGCCCAGCATGGCCCTAATTTTCTCTGTAGGGCGACTCTCTCACTGCTGCCCTGACTACTCTCTCTACCACTGGGCCCCTCCTAGACCTTTGCAGCCAGCCCTGCTCTGGGCCCCTTCTAGCCTCTTTATTATGTTTCTACTCTCTTACCTGACTCCTTCCTGTCTTCTTTTTGCATTCACACCCCTCCCATACACCCATTTCTTCCCTCTCCTCAGTTCTTCAGGAGCCTCCCCTGCTACCTGGATTTAAGGCTCCAGGGATCCTCCCCAGATCCTGGGTGGAAGACATACAGACTGTTCCTGAAAGGATAAGCCTTCACTCCAGAAGCAGCCACAAGAATGAGTGATGGGGTTTACAAGTCCAAGGTCCCAGTCTGAGAACCTGCAAGACTGGGTACTATGGCTCTAAGGTGTATTTGTGTGAATAGTTCTGGAATGGAGATCTGGCCATCATAGCCTGGAGACATCACTTTGCCCTAATTCTAGAGTTCACACCCACCATTCAATCGGGAAGCAAAATCTATGCCTGCATGGATTTCTAGAAACACTTCACACCCTTAGTCTGACTCCATCTTGTGTGGAGTCCTGTCCCGCTGCCTAGAGCAGAAGGAGACCCTTAAAAGGTCTATATAGTATGAAGGCTGAAAGGGAGTTCTGGTCTTCTGTCCCGAGCCCTGTGGCCACATAGGGGCACTGCTGCTCTGCTCTAGTATCCTATGCTCAGCCCAGGAGGGGTCTGGTCTGTGGTCTGAGGAGGACAGAAAAACCTGACAGAGGCTGGGCTTCCATGTGAGGATGAAGATGTCCTTTGAGCAATCCTGGACTCAACAGGTTTCAGGTTCGAGGGTGGAGGAAGGCTTGGAGAGCTGAGAGTCCTTGTGCCATCTGCAAGGTTCCATCTCCTCTCTGACACTCATCTGTCAGACTCTTGATGGCCTACCTCCAAACACTGAAAAGTGGACAGATTTTCTTTTCTTTCCTATTTCTTTCAATGCTCCTTTAACACAGTAACAATAACAGTGTTTGTATAACGTGTTTCAGGAAGCATATGCAAGAAATTGGTCACGTATCTGGAAGGGAAAATGGGGCCCTGGGGCCTAAGAAGGGAGGGAGGCTTTCCACTGTGAAATCTGTGGAATGTTTTGAGTGGTGTTTTCAAAATATAAATTTACATTAAAAATCCCTTTCATTTGCAAGACCCTTTATAGTTAATTTCCTGTGTACACAGGTGTAGCTGTGGATGGGCCCAGGATGTGTCCTCCGCTCTGCTGTCCTGGAGATCAACAGGATGTTCAAACCTCAGAGCCTTTGCACGTGCTGTCCTTCCACTGTGCATGCCTTTCCCAGCATCACTCCCTTCAGCCCCCTCCACATTCGCTCCCACTGTCACCACTGACAGGCCCTCTCTGACTCTGGCAGCCTCTCTCTAGCATATACCACTTGGATTTTGCTAACACCCTTTTCACTAACAGACATTTAAATTTGTAGTTATTTAAACTTCTAACAGGAGACCAGGTTTCCAAACCACCAGTGGCTCCTTGGGAGAAAGATGAGGCAAGCTGCTTCCATAGAGATTTGTAGCCCTGGAAACTCCGTGGGGTTGCCGTGAGTTGGAATCGACTCAATAGCAGTGGATAGAAGTGGATAACAAAAAAGATGAAAAAAGCTAATAAAAAATGGGCGAAGGACTTGAATAGACATTCCACCAGTGTCTATTTCGGGTTACTGAAATAGTCAACCAGCACATGAAAAGGTGCTCAAAGTAATTCGCCATTCCTTTTCCGTGCCACTGAGTAGATTCTAACTCGTAGTGACCTTATATGGACAAAAAAGAAGTGCCCCACCCCACATTGGTGAGTGGCGTCTGGGGTCTTAAAAGCTGCCAAGCTGCCATCCGAGGAGACAGCAAATGGTCCCAACTCAGCAGGAACGGATGCTCACCGAGGGCCAAAATGGCATGCGGTAAAGACAACCGAGAAGACAGAGAGACCCACAAGAGTGGGTACCTACATCGACTTGGGACCGGAAGAACCGGATGGTGCCCGGCCACCACCAGTGATAGCCATGACGGAGCTCACAGAGAGGAGCCTCACCGGCAACACAAGAATAAAAAGAGGTGCATCATGAGATCTCCACTAAAAGACCTCAGTTGATGGTCCAGCGGTTCTGGGGTTCCTCTGAGAGCATGGCCCCCGGCCCTGATGCTGCCCGTTCCCATAAATTATAACAAAGGTCCACTCTTTGGACAGGAATGGAATGGACATGGCAATGCAGAGTAACCATATGTTGGAAGCACTTTATGGTTCTATACATCTATAGAATATCATCTTGCTGACCTCTGACTGGAGGAAGGGGAGTGGACGGAGAGGAGGGGAAAGGAGACTGTTGGGAGGATGAGACATGTATGCAGCAGAGAGGAATAGTGTGCAGTCACCGGACAGGGAGAGCAGCGAAAGCTGCATATAGGGGGGCATGTAAATTTACATGTGAATGTACAGTTTCACTCAGTTATGTTAAATAAAAATAAAATAAATAAATAAATAAGAAGTGCCCCAGAGGATCGTGTAGGCTGTAAGTTTTTGTTTCTTGAAATATATTACAGTGCTTTAAGTGAAATTTTACAATCCAAGTCAATTTGTTGTACAAAAACTCATACACACATTGTTGTGTAAGTCTAGCTGTTCTCCCAACCCTGTGATAGCACATTCCTCCTCTCCATCCTGTATTACTCCTGTCCATTCAAGTAGTGCCCGTCCCCTTCTGTGCTCTCATCTCACCACTGGGTAAGAGCTGCCAGTTAACCTCATGTAGCTACTTAAGCCAAGAAACACATCTTCGCTAGTGCTATTTTGTGTCACCAGTATCATTTTATGTCTTATCCAAAAAAAGAAAAAACAACAACCCCCTGTGGTAGAGTCAGGTCTGATTCATAGCAACCCCTACAGGTCAGAGCAGAACTGCCCCACAGAGTTTCCAAGGAGTACCTAGTGAATTTGAACTGCTGACCTTGTGGTCGGCACAGTAGCCCTTAACCCTTTATGCCACCAGGATTTCCTCATGTCTTATAGTCCAGTACAATCTTTGAAGTGTTGGCTATGGGAATGGTTTCAATTCTGGGCTAACAGAGTCCAGGGGCCACGTTTTCCAGCAACACTCCAGTCTATCAGGCCATCAAGTTTGGTCTGTATAACAGAGTTTGAGTTCTGCACCCCATTTTTCTGCTGCTATATCAAGGACTCTACACTGTATTTCCTGTCAGGGCAGTCACTGGTGATGGCAGGGCACCATCTACTTCTTCTGGTCACATGCTGATGTAGTGTCTGGATTATACAGCCCTTTTTGTATGGTGGGCTCATGTTTTCCTTATGTCTTTGATGTCTTTCATTCTCCTCTGCTCCAGGTGGATTGGGACCAAATGATTCTACTTAGACGGCTGCTTGCAAGCTTTTAAGAGCACAGACACCACTCATCAAAGTGGGATGCAGACCGTTTTTTTAAAAAAAATTTTGTTATGCCCATTGACCTAGATGTCCTCTGAAACCATGGTCCCCCATCTCTTGCCCCTGCTACTCTGTCTTTTGAAGTGCTGGGTTATAGTTGATAAACTTCTTAACTTTTGGTTTAGTCTAGTTATGCTGACTTCTCCTCTACTGTGTGTTGTCCTTTCTTTCACCTAACTTAACTCTTGTCTACTATCTAGTTAGTGAACACCTTCTACCCTCCCTCCCATTGCTTCTAACTGTCAAAGACTGTTTTCTTCCATGTTAAACCTTTCCCTGAGTCCTTATGGTCTCGTACAATATTTGTCCTTTTGCAACTGACTAATTTCATGCAGCATAATGCCTTCCAGATTATTCCATGTTATGAGGTGTTTCTCAAGTTCATCATTGCGTAGCATTCCATTATGTGCATAAACCACAGTTTACTTATCCATTCATCCACTGATGGGTACCTAGGTTGTTTCCATCTTTCTGCTATTGAGGACAGTGCTGTAATAAACATTGGTGTGAATGTATCTACTTGTGTGACACCCTTTATTTTTCTAGGATATATTCTAAGCAGGAGAATTGCTGAATTGTATGTCATTTCTATTCCTAGCTTTTTAAATAAGCCTCAAATTAATTTCCAAAGTGCTTGTACCACTTTACATTTCCACTAGCAGTATATAAGTGTTCTAGTCTCTCTACAGCCTTCCCAACATTTATTGTTTTCTGTTTTTGGATTAATGCCAACCTTGTCAGAATTAGATGGGTACCTCATTGTAGTTTTGATTTGGATTTCTCTAATGAGTAACAGTAGTAAGCATTTCCTCATGTATCTGTTAGCCACCTGAATGTCTTCTTAGGTGGAGTGCCTATTCATATTCTTTGTCCATTTTTAAATTGGTTCATTTGTCCTTTTTTTGTTAATGTTTTTCAAATATCTTGAAGATTATGGAGATTAGATGCTGAATGGATTTGTCGTAGCCCCAAATTATTTCCTAGTTTGTAGGTTGTCTTTTTAATCTTTTGGTCAAAGCTTTGGATGAGTCTAAGTGTTTGATTTTTAGGAGTTTCCATGTATCCATTTTCTCTTCTGGTGTTTGTGCATTGTTAGTAATGTTATCTCTTCTGTTTATGTCATGTATTAGGGTTCCCAGCGTTGTCCCTGCTTTTTCTTACTTGATTATTATTGTTTTATATTTGATATTTAGGTCTTTGATCCATTTTGAATTAGTTTTTGTGCATGGTGTGAGGTATGGATGTTGTTTCCTTTTTTTTTTTTTTGGAGATGCAGCTATGATGGTTTGCTTCTTTAAGAGATTAGAAATTGTTGCCTCTGAGCCATCAGAAAGCTGTCGTGATTTATTTGTTAGGTTATTGTTGTTGAGTGTAGTGTTTTCTGTGCATTCTTGTGTGTCTATGAGGTCAAGTTTGTTCACTGTGGCCTTCAGATCTTCTGTGCCTTCATTGAGCCTTTCTCTAGATGTTCTGTCCTTCAGTGAAAGTAGTATGTTGAAGTTTCCTGTTATTGTTGTGGAGCTGTCTGTTTCCATTTTCAATACAGTTAATGTTTGTTTTATGTATTTTGGAACCCTGTCACTGGGTGTATAGATATATAACATGATAATGTCCTCCTGCAATCATGGTGTTTTTTAATCATTATAAAATGTTCCTCATTGTCCAATGTGGTGAATTTTACTTTTTACTGTGATAAAAAGTCTGTTTTAATCAGAAATTAATATTGCCACTCCTGCTCTTTTTTAAATGTTGTTAGCTTGATATACTTTTATCCATCCTTTGAGTGTTAATTGATTCGTGTCTTTCAGCCTAAGGTGAGTCTCCTGTAGGCAGCATGTAGATGGGTCATGTTTTGTTTACTCAGTCTGCCACTCTCTGTCTCCTTATTTGGGCATTTAGTCCATTTACATTCAGCTTTATTATTGATAGATACGAGATTAGTGCTGTCATTTTGATGTCTTTGTGTGTGTGTGTATTGTGGATAATTCCTTTGTTTCCTTTAATTTTCTTTTTTGAGTCTTTTCTTTCTGTGTTTTCTTTTCATCATTTTCAACGTTGTTGGTTTTATATTTGCTGAGACTTCATGGTCTTCTTTATTGTTTTGATGTGCAGCATTGATAGATTCCTCATTGTTACCTTAATATTTATCCCTATTTTTCTAAATTTAAACCAGCCTTTAATTTTTTTGTGTGTATATCACATTGATTACTCTCCATATGAAAGATCTATGAATATGTTTTCTTCTGAGTCCTTTTTTTGTTATAATGTTTACTCAATGACATCTCTATTTCTCTATTTTCAGTGTTTTGCCTGTGATTTAGTTTTGTGATTGCCCATTGGAGTTGATGTCCAGTTGCTCTGTTCTGCTTTATGGAAGAAGGACTTGGCAGTCTACTTCAGAAAAGAGGTAGCTAATGAAAACCTTGTGGATAGCCTCAGAAGATTGTCAGATACAGTGCCAGAAAATGAGCTACCCAGGTTGGAAGGCACTGAAAACTCAGCTAGGGTAGAGTTGCCTCCTTAAAGTAGAGTTGACTTTAATAATGTTGATACAGTCATGCTTTTGGGATATACGTTTGTTGGTGTGGCACTCCTTAAAATGAGAAGAAAGTGAACACTTCTCCTTGCCAACTGTGCACTTCTCCTTACCAAGTGCACACTTCTCCTTGCCAAGATATTTGGAGGACAGTTACCTGGCCAACCGATGGGAAGAGATCCATACTTATGCCTATTCCCAAGAAAAGTTATCCAACCAAATGTGAAAATTATCAGATAGTATCATTAATATCACATGCAAGTTAAATTTTGCTAAAGATTTTTCCAAAGCAACTGAAGCAGTGTACTGACAGGCAACTGACAGAAATTTAAGCCAGGTTCAGGAGAGGATGTGGAACCAGGGATATCATTGCTCATGTCAAATGGATCTTTGCTGAAAGCATAGAATACAGGAAAGAAATTTACCTGTCTTTCATTCACTATGCAAAGGATTGTAACAAATAAAGGACAACATTGTGGAGAGTCAAAATTCCAGAACACTTCATTGTGCTCATGAAGAATCTGTTTACTGATTATTAGTTAGTTGTTCAAACAGAACAAGGGGACCCTGCGTGGTTTAAAGTCAGGAATGGTGTGCATCAGGGTGATATCCTTTCACCATACCTTTTACATCTTTATGCTGAGCTGATAATCTGAGAAATTGGACTACATGAAGAAGAATGGGACGTCAGGATTGGAGGAAGAGTCATTAACAACATGCATTATGCAAGTGACACAACCTTTGTTGCTGGAAGTGAGGAGCATTTGCAGCATTACTGTGAAGATCAGAAAGCACGGCTTTCAGTATGATCAACACCGAGAAAACAAAAATCTTCACAACTGGAGCAGTAAGTAACATCAGGATAAATGGAGAGAAGATTGAGATTGTTAAGGGTTTCATTTCAATTGGTTCCACAATCAGTGTCCCTGGAAGCAGTAGTCAAGAAATCAAAAGATGCGCTGCATAGGGAAACTTAGCTGCAAAAGACCTCTTTAAAACGTTGAAAAGAAAAATGTTACCTTGAAGACTAATGTGCATTTGATCTAGCCGTGACATTTTCACTGGTATCATACGCATGAGAAAGCTGGACAATGACTAAGGAAGACACAAGAAGAATTGCCACCTTTTAATTGTGGTGCTGGAGAAGAATATTGAATATACCATTGACTGCATGAAAATCCTAAAGAATCCATAAGTAATCTCTTCTGGAAGAAGTACAACCAGTGCTCCTTGGAAGCAAGGATGATGAGACTGTGTCTTACATATGTTGGATATGTTGTTGGGGGAATGAGTCACTGGAGGAGGACATCATGCTTGGTAAATTAGAGGGTCAAGCAAAAAAGAGAAAGATTCTTAACAAGGCATATTGACTGAGTGGCAGCAGCAATGGAATTAAGCATAAAAACAATTGTGGGCATGACGCAGGACCAGACAGTGTTTTGTTCTGAATGCTTGTACGTTGGAGGCTACCTGACTGAGTGAGGTGCCTTGGACATTAAATTGATGGAACTACAGAGCTTTGGAACACTTGCCCAAGCAAGGCTGATGCAGGTGTGAGACCTGGGACATGAATTCACAAAAAGCAGAAGCTGAAGAGACAAGGAGCCCTAGCTGAGCTGTCTCAGTCTAAAAAAGTATGGCCGTGATCTCAGAGATTTCTAAGGCGAAAGTCATGGCCTCCAGTGTTTATAAAGGTGGAGTCACCACTCAGATGGACCAGGAAATGGTGCATCTAAAGCTGAGGGATCAGAGTTGACCTCGAAAGTAGAGCTGTAGCACAGGGCCAAGGGGCCTCCAGTCAGCATCTGGAGAGTGTGGCCAATACTTAGAGTCTAGAGGAAAGGACCATTGTATGAAATGTCTCTGAAAATGGAGAATTATTTCCAAAGCCTTGAGGGTTAAGTAATGTTGTCTGTTAATTTGCTTGGTGCTTCTTATGCCATCCTTCCCTGTAATTTCTCCTATTTGTAATGGAAATTACTACCTTGTGCCTGTTCTGTCGCTGTATTTTTGGAAGCAAACTTGTGTTCTAGATTTCACAGTTGGAGAAGAATTTCTGCATTTTGGGCTTGGACTTAAGACTTTTGCTACATATGAATATGTTTTACATGTTACAAAGATACAATTTTGGAGGTGCCAATGGGTGGAATGGAAACCCTGGTGTCCTAGTGGTTGAATGCTGTGGCTGCTAACCAGAAGGTTGGCTGTTCAAATCTGCCAGGTGCTCCTTGCAAACTCTATGGAGCAGTTCTACTTTGTCTATTGGGCCACTGTGAGTCAGAATCGACTTGATGGCAGTGGGTTTGGTTTGGGGTTTTATGAGTTGAATGTCACAGATTGAATTATTTCTCTCCTAAAATACATGTAGCAATTTGGCTAGGTCATGATCCCCAGTATTGTGAGATATTTCTATATGTTGTAAGCCCTGTCTCTACAATGCTCTACAGTGAGAGTGGATAGACAGCAGTTTTGTTGGTGGGGCAGGATTCAATGTGTACGATTGTATTGTGTCTTGAGGCAATCTCTTGAGATACATGAAAAAGAAGGTAGCAGAGAGATCTGGGTAACCTCATAGCACCAAGAAGGAGTTCTGGGAGAAGGGTCCATCCTTCATAAAGACTCGAGGTCTCTGAGTATCAGAAACTCCTAGTCCAGGGAGAGATTTATGATAAGCACCTTCCTCTAGAGTCAAGAGAGAAAGCCTTCCCCTAGAGCTGCCACCCTGAATTTGTACTTTTAGCCTACTGGACTGTGACAAAATACATTTTCTCTTTTTAAAGCCATCCACTTGTGGTATTTCTGTTATAGCAGCAATAGATGGCTAAGACACCAGCAAGAGATGTCTTACCTTCTGGACATATATGACACTCATGCATCTTTCACATTGACAGGGCCACTGGTCTCAGAAAACAAACCTTTGTTTATTCTCTTTTGTTCTCTTTCTCATGTCTTACTAAGTTTTGTCTGGTATATTTGTTTGAAAAACCAGTTGTTTGATTAAAGAGAGTCTTTCTTAGATTTTTGCTTGATCATTTGGTTAAGACTGTCATCTAATAACTCTTCAGGTGAACTGCAGTTTTGGTCCAGATTTGGACATTTGAAAAATTAGAGAGCTAATTCTATTTTCAAAGAGCTCTGAAATATCATGAGCCACAATATTGGAGCCATTTTGCGACTTAGAGAAAACCTTGAAAATTGTTCTGTGTTTTTACAAATTCTCAGGGGAAAGTGGAAGCTCCTGACTTGTGTTATGAAATTTAAGGGAGAAAAGGTAACTGTGTATCTTTTTCTGTGACATAGTTTCTTAATGAAGAATCACAGTGCTAAAATTGAGATGATCAGTGTCTTGAAAAGACTTTCCAGTTGGAGGAACTAGTGTATTTCAGATCTAAAATAAAAGACTGGGTCTCTAGTCAGCAGCTGTTACATGTCCCAGGACTTAGTCAGCCATGGCTATGGCAGCATGCTTGTCCACTTTCCCAGTCTTGCCTATTCTGTAATATTTCTTTGGACTCAGGCAGACATGGCTCTAACAGCATGCTTGTCCGCTTTCCTACTTTTGCCTTTTTGAAAATATGCCAACTAAAATTTTTTTTTTTTGCTTTATTAAATTTACTGATGTTTTTCCCCTATAACAGCCAATTGCATAGTCAACAGAAACAGGCCTTCCCAATCTCAAGTCTCCAAGACCACATAGCTTCAGGGAAGCTTTTGACAGACACTATTCAAATAGGTGGAGACCTTTTAAGACAAAAAGAAGATAGAAAAGAATGGCTGCTTTGCTACAGTTATCAGAAATTGGGTGGACCCCAATCATAAAAGAACTGTAAATAAGTTCTCTCTACTGTAGATGAGACACATCTGAAATGGCCTGAAAGGATATTTCTAGCTGTAGCCAGAGACTTAAAGTCATATTCCTATCAATGAATTGGTCAGTTGAGCCGAGAGTTTGTGATTTCCAAAGACAGTTGATAAAACGTTTAAAGGGCTAAGATTAGATTGGGAAAAATACGGGAACCAGTAAAAATTGAATGAAAACTTGCAATGTTTAAACAAACTTTATTTCAATTGCAGTTATGTTTGATGATATACAGGCTTAAAATAATTTCCAAAACATTTTAGGTAACTTATTGATGTTAAACTGAATTAACAGATATTTGTCATAACTTGAGTTCACATACTTTTGCTTTTTATGCCACACAATATATAAATATGTATGTACATATATATACATGTATATATATTTATAGGGCTCTGCTGATGAGTGTTCATTTTTGGCATTTAAAGAGATGCACTATAGAAAGTATGCAACATACAGAGCACTGAAGAGGTTTACTGAAAAAACAAATTTATTTGATATGGTCAGAAGTTTCATTTGTCTGACTGAAGTGGTTTAATTTATGAGATTTTTAGGAGCCTCAGTGTTACATAGCATATAAAACAAAGAATTAGGTTTCTTGCTGTTACAATAACAATATATCCTTTGATTTCTGAAATGAAGAGTTTATTCGTTGTGTAATCTACCTCCAAGGTAAAGGCTTGGCTTCTCATTACAATAAGTGTTTTGAGCTGAAACCAAGCTGCAGTCTCTTAGGAAAAAAAAAAGCCTAGGGTTTTTACTTCAAGGTCTTTATTTAAATAACTATAATTATTGTGTCTTTTTTGAATTTTTTTATTATTAACTATAGTAAAAAAATAACATTTCTAATATCTATCAGTTATCTCATCTATTCTAAACCCTCATCCCCCATCTACCCTTGTAGCCAACACAGTTGTTTTCTTCTGTAGATAATTCTATTTTTAAGTCCTTATAACAGGGGTCTCGTGTAATATTTGTCCGTTTAACACTGACTGATTTCACTTAGCATGATCTCTTCCAACTGAGACTAAGTTGTGTTTTCTAAAATCATCATTTTTTTTTATCATAGCATAGTGTTTCATTGATTATATGTACCATAGTTTATTTATCCATTCATCTGCTGATGGGCATCTGGGTTGATTCTGTCTTTTAGCTATTGTGGACCGTGCTGCAACAAACATTTGTGTGCACATGTCTGTTCATGTGACAACCTTTGTTTCTGAAGGGTAAACTCCAAGCAGTGGAATTACAGGATAAAATAGTGTATCTGTTTCTGGCTTTTTAAGGAAGTGTCACATTGCTTTCCAAAGAGGTTGTACCAACTTGCAATCCTACCAGCAAGGTAGGAGAGTTTCAATCTCTCCACAGCTTCTCCAGCATTTGTTGTTTTTTGGATCATGGCCAACTGTGTTGGGGTGAGATGATATCTTATTGTAGTTTTAATTTAGATTTCTCTGATAACCAATGATCATAAGCATATTCTCGTATGTCTTTTGGCTGCCTGGATGTTGTCTCTAGTGAAGTGTCTGCCCATCTTCTTTGCCCATCTCTTAATTGGGTTATTTACCTTTTTCTTGTTGATATTTTGTAGAACCTTGTAGATTATGGAGATCAGATGATGGTCTGATATGTAGTTGTCAAATATTTTTTCCCATACTGTGCCAGCCAAGTGCGGTTGAGTCAGATCGGACTCATGGCAACCCTAGGGGCCAGGGTAGAACTGACCCCCAGAGTTTTAACTCTTTTGATAAAGTCTTTGGATGAGTGAAAGTGTTTGATTCTTAGTAGTTCTCATTTACCTATTTTCTGTTCTGTTAATCGTGCTTTGTCAGGTTTTGCAATCTATCTAAACTGTGTATTAGAACATTCGTCATTGATCCTATTGTTTCTTGCATGATTTTTATTGTTTTAGGTTTGACATTTAGGTTCTTAATCCATTTAGAGTTAGTTTTTGTGTAAGGTGTGAGATAGGGGTCTTGTTTCAGTTTGTTGCAGATGTTAAACAATTTTGCAGCATCATTTGCTAAAGAGATTGCTTTAACCCCAGTTTAGAATCCTTAGATCTAATACCAGAGAAATCAAACAGTTTCTAGATGGCATGCAAGCAGCAGACCATAATTAATCACCTAAAGAATCAGCTTTCAAATGCTCCAGAAAAACTCCCAAAGTAAAGATTTTAAAAGTTTCCCAGATGAAGAAGACTTTCTGAATCTGTTGGATGTTGAGTACAAGAGAATTATATCTAGAGCTCTCCTAGAGATTAAACAAAATGCAGCCAAACAAAATGAAAACTTAAGTAAGCTATTCGAACTGATGAAACACCAATGATCTGAAATACATCAGATCAACAACAAAATTACAGAATTAGATAATTCAATCCAAAGCCAAAGAGTAGGACTGAACAGATAGAAGTCAGACTCAGTGACATTGAGGACAGAGCAACTGACACCAGTATTTATGAGGAGAAATCAGAGAAAAGAAATAAGAAAAATGAAGAAGCATTAAGAAACATGTGGGACTCCATTAAGGGGAATAATTTACTTACAACTGGAGTTCCTGAACAAGGGGGGATAGATGACAACAGAGAGAGTACTGCTGTAGAGATGCTGACAGAAAACTTTCCTGAGATTATGAGCAAAGAAAACATGGATATCCAAGATGTTTATTAAACACCACAAAAGCTAGACCCCAAAAGAAATACACCAAGACATATTATAGTCAAGCTTAATAAAATGAAACATAACAGATGCTTTTGAAGGCAGTAAGGCTCCAAGAAAAGCTAACACTCTAAGGGAAACCCTGTAGGCATTCATCTGACTTCTCTTTAGAAACAATGTTATCTAGAAAACAGTGGGAAGACACATTCAAAGCTCTGAAAGATAAAAACTTTCAATCAAGAATCATTGTGTCTTGACAACTTATATAAAAAACCTCCCAACCACTTTGAAAATTCATGGGAAGCTACAAAATGTGTTTATGAAGGAAAAATGCTAAAACATTTTATTTAAAAAATTACACAAATATGTTAAAATTAAGAAACAAATCTGATTATTGTTGTATTAAATGTATATGTTAGTGTTTCCTGTTATGTTTTTGCCTAATATTAGAAAACAAATACATAACATTATGTCATAATTTTATTATTTTTTCTTAATTGCTAAGAGGTTACAACTTATTTTTTGAATCTAGCATTATCAAAGCTAATGGTTTGACTGGAGAATTCACATGGTTTACCTATAAAGTTATACTTGTTTCTTTTAAGTTACTTAGAGACTTGAATATCTTAGTATGTATATATTCCTGGTATATCCCAATTATATGCTTATTATATCTGAATTTTTAAGAAAATAGGATTAATGAGTATACTTACATTTTTATCTGGTTTTTTTAAACACTGGTTTTATTTGGCTTTTATGTTGTGCTTATAGTTAATTTCTTTCAGATATTCCACTATTAAAACTATTATTTTTATAAATTAATTTTGGTCACATTCAGTTTTGTCCACTGCATGTAAGTTTTTACTTTGTTGGTTTGTTAAAAATGTTTGACCAGAATATCTCAACAAAGATGGACTGTACTGGACTTATGAAAAAGACTGTGACTAGACTTGATGAAGATTTCCAGAACTCCTGTGCAGAACTTGATGGCTTTGTAGACTGCAGCTGATCCAGAATCACATGAAACTAAAAATAACTACCTGAGAGTGAGTGAAAGGAAACTATGGGTTTTATGTGGAAATATTGTTGATGTTTTAAGGAACTACTTTCTAGATGCAAGAAACTGTTTTCCTTTCTCCTAAATGATCTCATTAAAGAGTTTATGTATTATAATTCTCAAATTAGACATTCTTGTTGATACATTTAGCAAAATTGTAAGTATCATAACCAGAGAAGTGTCTCAAATTACAGCCATGATTTTACAAAATAAAATAGCATTAGATTTCTCATTCTCTGAAGGAATAGTTTATGTCTTAAAAGATAAGTGTTGCTGTATTTATATTAATATAGAAACAGAGGTTTTACAAAATGTAGTTGCCTCCAAGGCACATAAAAAGTAGTTACTGATGCTGCTTGTATATAGACAAATGCCTCATGAAGTTTTGTTTCCTTGATTCAAAGATGTTAGGCTTATGCCTTCATTAGTTGTTTTAGACAATTGTCTTAGTATATTGTTCATGACCCTATTCTACCTTCTTGTTCACTGTACGGTGCCTGGGATCTTAAAAACCAGACATGTTCAATTACTATTGTTGAACAGATTTTACAGCAAGATTATGATCCAAAGGAAAACACCTTGAAAGAGTTGTAATTCTCCTAGAATCCAGATTTCTGACTTTTATAGAGAGTAGAGTGACCCACACCGGCCATGGTCTTTGAGTATCCTTTTAAACTTTAAGCTTTGAGACAAAAACTGGTTTGAGAAGCCTCTTTGAGTCAAACAATGGCCCAGATAAACCAAGTAAGATTAATCAGCTATGGGTGTGGTGTTTGTTTTTGTTTTTTTGACAAATTTAATTTTTTTCTTTTCTTTTTTTTTTTTTTGGTGAAACTAGCTTCAGAGACCAGACTAAGAGCATTGCTTAAGGTAAATCTGTGAATAGTTCAATCAGTCTTCAAGATAATGTGGTATGACATATTTGTTTAATGTTTGTGATCAAACTTTCATCCTCTTCTCATACAGAAAATTACGTACCTTAAAGAAACAATTATGTGACTCATAACAAATTGTGGGTAACATTGCAGAGAATGGGAGTTCAAGAATGCTTAACAGTGCTCATGAGGTATCTGTATATGGATCAAGAGGCCCTTGTGCAAACTGAACAGGAGACACTGTCATGCATTGAATTGTGTCCCCCTGAAAATATGTGTAACCATGTGGCTGGGCTGATTCCCAGTATCTTGTGACTGTCCTCCATTTTGTGGTTTTCCTAAACTGTATGTTAAAGGATTAGGGTGGGGCTGTAAATCTCTTCACAGGATTACCTCCCTGCTCTACTGTAAAGGGTGTTTCCCTGGAGTATGGCTTGCCCCACATTTAATCCTTTCATCCTATGAGAGATAAAAAGACAGAGAAGCAGGCAGAGAATTGGGAACCTCGTGCCATCAAGAAAGCAGCATCAGGAGAAGAGTATGTCCTTCAGACCTGAGGTTCCTGTGCTGAGACGCTCCCTGCACAAAGACTGATGCAATACTGGACTTGCTTCCAGAGCTGACCAGGGGAAAGCCTTCCCCTGGAGTGGGTACCCTGAATATGGACTTGCAGCCTACCAGACTATGTAAGAATAAACCTTCCTTTGTTAAAGCCATCCTCCCTGTGATATTTCTGTTAGAGCAGCCCTAGCTGACTAAAATAGACACTGAATGTTTTAAAGTTAGGAAAGGTGTGTGTCAGTGTTATAACCTTTCACCATACCTTTTAAATCTGTGTGCTGAGCACATAATCTGAAAAGCTGTACTATACAAAGAAGAACAAGGCATCAGGGTTGGAGGACAATTTATCAACAACCTGCATCATGCAGATGACACAGTGCCGCTTGCTGGAAGTCAAGAAGATTTGAAACACTTACTGATGAAAATCAAGCCTTCAGTATGGATTGCACCTCAGCATCAAGGAAACAAAAATTCTCACCACTAGACTAGTAGGAAACATCGTGATAAATGGAGAAAGAATTGAGATGATCAAGGATTTCACTTTACTTGGATCCAAGGTCAATACCAGTGGAAATGGTGGTCAAGAAATCACAAAATGCATTGCATTCACAAAACCTGCTGCAAATGATCTCTTTAAAGTATTGAAAAGTGAAGATGTCACCTTGAAGACTATGGTGTGCCTGCCTGACTCAAGCCATGGTATTTTCAATAGCATTGTATGCATATGAAAGCTGGACGTTGAATAAGGAAGACAGAGGAAGAATTGATGCCTTTGGATTGTGGTGTTGGAGAAGGATGTTGAATATACCATGGGCTTCCAAAAGAACAAACAGATCTATTCTGGAAGAAGTGCAACCAGAGTGCTCCTTGGAAGCAAAGATAGGGTAACTGTGTCTCACGTACCTTGGACATGTTGCCAGGAGGGATGAATCCTTGGAGAACAACATCATGGTTGTTAGAGTAGAGGGTCAGCAAAAAAGAAGAAGACCCTCAACAAGATGGATTGGCATAGTGACAGCAACGATGAGCCTAAGCATAAGAATGGTTGTGGGCATGAACAGGACTGGCAGTGTTTTGGTCTGTTGAGCATAGGGTTGCTATGAGTCAGAACCCAATCAGTGGCACCTAACAAGAACAACAAAGAAACCATTTTCTCAGAAGAGATCATCCTCGTGGCCTAGGTTCCTTTTTGTCTTAGGTTCCTTCCACTTCTGCTTCTGAGAAAGTGACTCATAACTGTTAACAGGTAAACCAAGGTGGAGAAGCTTGTCCTTGAGAAGAACACTTGGCATGTTTTAGGTGGATTAGTATAAGACCTCCAACTGGAGAAATCTACCTTGTATTACCTTGCTAACCATTAGTTCTCTAAAGAAAACTTGTTTGTCACACACAGACTTTTCTATAATTTCTGTTTTAACTAGACAAAGTTTGAATGCTCTTATGGGTATATGTTTCTATGTGGTAGATCCAACTAAACTGATTTAGATGATCCCTTTCCAACTGACAGTGAACTTACAGGGACAATTTCTTTTTGGATTCTTGGTAAATGCTTGGACAATATGCTTTGAGAACTTTAGAATTAATTCCAGCTATTCATATTAACAATGATAGTAAACACTGGAAAGGTAAAGTTAAATTGTGACAGACTGTAAAAGGAGACTCAGAAGAAATTTCATTGATCCAACACTCGGACAACTTATGATATAGATGAATTGGAGAAATCTTTAAGACATTTATCAATCACTATAGGATAAATGGAAACTCTGGTGGTATAGTGGTAAGGCACTACAGCTGCTAACCAAGAGGTTTGTAGTTTAAATCCACCAGGCACTCCTTGGAAACTCTATTGAGCAATTCTATTCTGACCTATAGGGTCGCTATGAGTCAGAACTGACTTGACAGCACTAACAACCAAAACAGAAGACAAATAGCAGATGAATTTGCTAAACAGATGGAAACACAACAGTGGTCTTTGACTTCATAAACCAAGCTGACATGAAATAACAGAATAGCACTAGGTTTTTTTATTAGCCCAAGAACACACAGTCTGTGTTGTAGAGAAGAAAGATGTAGAACTGGACAGCAAGATACTTGGTTACACATTGTAACACCTTTACAGAAATGAGATTTTTTTTTGCTGGTTTGCCATCAGGAATACGTTCATGAGTTAGGGCATTTCTGCAAGGAAGAGTAATATATCCTAATAGTATTAGGCATAATAAAATTTATCTTGTATGGTCTTACAGGAAACCCTGGTGGTGTAGTGGTTAAATGCTACGTCTGTTAACCAAAAAGTCAGCAGTTCGAATTCACCAGGCCCTCCGTGGAAACGCTATTGGGCAGTTGTACTCTGACCTGTAAGGTCACTATGATTCAGAATCAATTTGATGTCAGTGGGTTTGGTTTGGTTTTTTGGTATTGTCTTATACACTCAACAAGCACAAGAATGCTTTGGCCTAAACTGTTGATATACATAGAATCTGCTCACTCTTTGCAATGTGGTTGATGAGAATATCCATCTCACTTAAACTCTTGGTGAGGAAGTGGATGGTATCCAGAGGAAAACCAACACTGTGAGTTTAAAGAATCTGCACTGGTTGCTATCTAGGAGCTCAACTAAGTTCAGATGTTCATCACTGATGTGTTCCAGTCTCTGATCAAAAAGGGGGAATCCTTTAGAAAATAATATTGGAAGCATTATTCCCTGTCATTGAGCATAGAGAATGTGACTGGGCTGGAGTTGGACTCACAAGAACACATCCACTGAGCTCCGAGGTATAACAGCAATAGACAGAATAATCTCTGAAAATATCTTTTAGGGAGCTTTCACATAAACCAAGCAAACAGAACACAGGAGTCTTTGTACTCTTTTTTTAAACAATGTTTAGAGAATAGAAAATTTGGACTTGGGTAGACACGACTGTGACAACAAGTTTGTCCATTTCCCCATTTTTGTCAACTCTGTAATTTCCTTGGTTTTTGAGAGAAATGGGTCTAGCAACATGCTTGCACGATTTCCTACTTTTGCCTTTTTGAAAATACGTTTGATAAAACTTTCTCTCTGCTTTTCTCAACTTTGCAATTTTTTTACCCTACAGATCCACTAAATATGGGGTACCTTGTTATTCAACAGTAGAAAGTGAATACCCAGGCTCAACTCTGCCACAGATAAGCACATAGCATTTTATCCACTGAATTAAATTATCAATTGTCATGTCCACTAAGTGGCATAAAATAAAATCTTTGCTAATTTGTATTTTGTTATTTGTATGTAATGCAGGTAAAATTTCTACATCCATATTTGTTACAGATATTTCAAAGCATGTCCCAAGAAAACAAAGTAACATAATGACATGTGCAAAGAGCTGGAGATAGAAAATAAAAGAGAAGAACATCTTCCACATTTCTCTAGCTGAAAGAGTTGAAGAAAGAAATCCAAGCCTGGAGTTGCAATAGAGAAACATTCTACAACGAAAATATTAAATGACAGAGCAATCAGTAAAAGAAGATGGAAGGAATACACAGAATCATTATTCTATAGTGAATTGGTTGATGTTCAGCTATTTCAGGAGGTAGCATGTGACCAGGAAGGAACTGAAGCTGCAATGAAGCCACTGGGAAAAACAAGGCTCCAGAAATTGATGGAATTTTGATAAGAAATGTTTCAACAAACAGATGGAGTTCTGAAAGTGCTCACTCATCTATGCCAAGAAATTTGGAGATCAGCTAGCTGGCCAGCTGACTGGAAGAGATCCATGTTTTTACCTATTCCCAGGAAAGGTCATCCAACTGAATGCAAAAATTATCGAACAATATCATTAATATCACATGCAAGTAAAATTTTGCTAAAGACCATTCAGAGGAGACTGCCACAGTATATTGACAGGAAATGGACAGAAATTCAGGCTGGATTCAGTAGAGGATATCATTGCTGAAGCCAGGTGGATCTTGGCTAAAAGCAGAGAATACCAAAAAGATGTTTACTTCTGTTTTGTTAACTATGCAAAAGCCATTGGATCACAACAAATCATGGATAACACTACAGAGAACAGGAATTCCAGAAACTTTACTGTGCTCATGGGAAATCTGTACATGGATGAAGAGGTAGTCATTCAAACAGAACAAGGAGACAGTGCATGTTCTAAAGTCAGAAAGGGTATGTGTCAGGGTATGGTGTTGCATCCTTTCACCACATCTATTCAGTCTGTATACCAAGCACAGAACCTGAGAAACTGGACTATATGAAGAAGAACAAACTATCAGGATTGGAGGAAAACTCATTAAACTGCTGCATTATGCAAACAAGACAATCTTACTTGCTTTAAGTGAAGAGGACTTGAAACACTTAGTGATGAAGATCAAAGATCACAGCCTTCAGTATGGATTACACCTCAACATCAAGAAAATAAAAATCCTTACAACTGGACCAGTAAGAATATCATGATAAATGGAGAAAAAATTGAGGTTGTCAAAGATTTCATTTTATTTGGATCTACAATCAATGCCTATATTCAAAAGTAAGGATGTCACCTTCAGGACTAAAACAAGCTTGATCCAAGCCATGGTATTTTCAATCACATCATATGCATGCAAAAGCTGGACTATAAACAAAGAAGACAGAAGAAGAATTGATGCTTTTGAATTGTGATGTTGGAGAAGAATGTTGAATGTATGATGGACCTCCGCAAGAACGAACAGATCTGTTCTGGAAGAAATATAACCAGAGGAAGCAAAGATGGCAAGACTGTATCTAATGTATTTTGGACATGTTGTCAGAAAAGATCAGTCCCTGGAAAAGGACATCATGCTTGGTAGAGCAGAGGTTCCACAAAAAAGAGGAAGACCCTTGACAAGATGGATTGACACAGTAGCCGCAACAATGGGCTTAAGCATAAAAACAATTCTGGACATGGCACAAGACCAGGCATTGTTTCATTCTGTTGTTCACAGGGTTGAAATGAGTTGGAACCAGCTCAACGGCACCTAACAAGAACAACAACAGCAATCAATACCCACAGATGCAGCAGTCCAAAAGTCAAAAGATATATTGCATTGGGATAATCTACCTCAAAAGGTCTCTTTCAAGTGTTGAAAAGCAAACTTGTCGCATTGAAGAGTAAGGTGTGCCTGACCCAAGACGTGATATTTTAAATCACATCATATGCATTTGAGAGCTGGCCAATGAATGAGGAAGAGAGCAGAAGAACTGACACCTTTGAACTGTGATGTTGGAGAAGACTGAATACATCATGGACTGCCAAAAGAACAAACAGTTGTCTTCGAAAAGTACAACCAGAGTTCTCCTTAGAAGTAGGGATGGTGAGAATACGTCTTACATACTTTGGGCATGTTGTCAGAAGGGATCAGTCCCTGCAATTGGACACCATACTTAGTAAAATAGAGGGTCAACGAGAAAAAGAAAGACGTTCAATGAGGACTGACTCAATGGCTGCAACAATGAGCTCTACCATACCAAAGATTGTGGCATGGAACAGGACAGATCACTGTTTAGTTCTGTTTTACATGTGGTCGTTATTAGTTGGAATGGGCTAGATGGAACAACATTCACTCAACAAAAATTAGTTCAAAGCCTGCTATGTTCAGGCACACCATGACAAAGACTGAAGCCATCAAGGATTCCATTTTACTTGAATCCACAATCAACAGCCATGGAAGCAACAGCCAAGAAATCAAAAGATATGTTATTCTGGGGGAAAATCTGCTGTGAAAGACTTCTTTAAAGTGTTAAAAAGCAAACATATCACTTTAAGGACTAAGACACACATGACCCAATCCATGGTATTTTCAAACACTTCATAGGCATGTGGAAGAAAGAGACGAGAAGAATTGAATCCTCTGAGTTGTGGCATTTACAGATGAATGCTGGATACACAATGGATTGCCAAAAGAATGAAGAAATTTGTCTTGGAAGATGTACAGCCATAATGCTCCCTAAAAGCAAGGATGACTGGATTTTGTCTCACACATTGGACCTGTTATGAGGAAGGACCAGTTCCTGGAGAAGCACATAAAACAAAAAGAGCCTGAACATGATGGATTGACACTGCAGCTGCAACAATGGGTGCAAGCAGAGCAACAATTGTGAGGATGGTGCAGGACTGGGCAGTGTGTAGTTCTGTTGTATTTACGGTAAGTATCAGCAGTCTCACCTAGTATCTTAGGCTGAGTTCTGTAGAGAAGTAAACCAGCAAAACATACAAATACATATAAAGAGAGATTTAGATCAGGGAAAGGGCTCACGTGATTGTGGAGGCTGAAATGTTCCAAGTCTGTGGATCAGGATAGAATCCTCTCTTGATTTGTAGCCACAGGGGCCAGCGAACCCAAAGTCAGCAAACTGAGAGCAGAGCTCTAAATCCAGACTGTGACAATGAGTTTCTCTAATGGGTAATAATTGTATTTTTTCATGTGTCTTTTGGCTGCCTGAATGTCTTCTTTGAATAAGTATCTGCCCATGTATATCCTTTACCTGTTGTATAATCGAGTTATCTGTCTTTTTATTGTTGATATTTTGCAGTACCTTGCAGATTGTGGAAAGTAGATCTCAGTCAGATATATCATTGCCAAATATTTTTTCTCAGTCTCTAGGTAATCTTTTTATTCTTTTTGATAAGGTTTTGGACGAGCATAAGCTTTAGTAGTTTCCATTTACCTATTTTCTCTTTGGCTGTTTATGCATTGTTAGTAAAATTTTGTAGTCTATGTAAGCTGTGTATTAGAACTTCCAGTATTGTCCCTATTTTTCTTTGATTATCTTTGTTGTTTTAGATTTGATATTTAGGTCTTTGATCCATTTTGAATTATGTTTTGTGTAAGGTGTGAGATATGGGTCTTGTTTTAGTTTTCTTGCAGATGGAAATCCAATTTTGCCAACACCATTACAAAGACTGTTTTTTACTGAGTTCACAGCCTTTAGGCCTTTGTCAAATATCAGATGTTCATAGGTGGATGGTGTTATTACTGGATTCTCTATTCTGTTCTATTGGTCTATATATCTGTTTTTGTACCAGTATCAGACTGTTGTGAGTGCTGTGGCAGTGTAGCAGGTTCTAAGGTCAGGCAGTGAGGCTTTCCACTATGTTCCTCTTCTTCAGGAGTGCTTAACTTATCCGGGGTTTCTCCTTTTTCCAAAGTTGGTGATTTGTTTCTCCATTTCATTAAAAAAATGACAGTTTTGCATTGTATCTATAGATAGCTTTGGATAAAATAAATATTTTCACAATGTTAAGTCTTCCTATTCATGAGCAAGGTAGATTTCTTCACTTATGTAAGTCTCTTTTGGTTTCTTTCAGTAAGATCTTGTAATTCTCTCTGTATAGGTCTCTTACATCTCTGGTTAGATTTCTTCCTAGCTATTTTATCTTCCTGGTGGCTATTGTTAATGGTACTGATTTGGTGATTTCATGGTCTGTCAGTGTAAAGAAATTTTACTGATTTATTTATGTTTATCTGATATCCCAATACTTTGTTGAGCTCTTCTATTAGTTTCAGTAGTTTATTTATGGATTCTTTAGGGTTTTCTGGGTATAAGATCATATGTCATCTGCCAACAGGGGTATTTCTTCTTTTGATGTGGATGCCGTTTATTTCTTTATTTTGTCTGTTTGCTCTGGATAGAAGTTCTAGCACAATGTCAAATAAAAGTGGTGACAATGGGCGTCCTTCTCTGGTTCCCATTCCCAGAGGGAACTCTTTCAGTTTCTCTCCGTTCAGGATGATGCTGGCTGTTGGCTTTGTGTAGATGCCTCTTATTATGTTGAGAAATTTCTCTTCCATTCCTATTTTGCTGAGAGTATTTAACACACATAGGTGTTCGACTTTGCCAAATGCCTTTTCTGTATCAATTGATAAAATCAAGTGATTCTTATATTTCATTTTATTTATGTGGTTGATTATATTACTTGTTTTTCTGATGTTGAACCAACCCTGCATCCCTAGTATGAATCTTACTTGATCATGGTGATATATATATACACATGTTGTTGAATTCTGTTGACTAGGATTTTGCTGAGGATTTTTGCATCCAGTTTCATGAGAGATATTGGTCTGTAATTTTCTTTTTTGTGTGCTTTCTTTACCTCGCTTTGGTATCAGGGTTATGCTGGCTTCATAGAATGAATTTGGGAGTGTCCTATCCTTTTCTGTCTTGTGAAATATCTTTAGTAGGATTGGTATGAACTCTTCTCTAAAAGTTTGGTAGACTTCTCCAGTGATGCCATCAGGGTTAGGACTGTTTTTGGTTGGTAGTTTTTTTTTTTTACTTTTTCAGTCTCTTCTTTTGTAATGGGTTTAATTAAGTTGTTCTACTTCTCCTTGTGACAGTTTTGGTAGGCAATGCAATTCTAGAAATTTGTCCATTTTCCCTAGGTTTTTAAATCTATTAGAGTACAATTTTTCATAGTATTCTGTTATGATTCTTTTAATTTTG
Organism: Heterohyrax brucei; assembly: GCA_028571685.1. NCBI lineage: Eukaryota > Metazoa > Chordata > Mammalia > Hyracoidea > Procaviidae > Heterohyrax > Heterohyrax brucei. The sequence continues at coordinate 49,303,361 of CM053144.1, read as the reverse complement.
ATTGGCTCTATTGTGACATTTCTTGTCTCATATCTTACTTGGGTTATTTGTTTTCTCTCCTGTTTTTCTTTTATGAGTTTGGCCAATGGTTTACAGATTTTGTTAGCCAGCCAGCCAGCCAAGCCAGCCAAGTGCTGTCGAGTCAGAAAGATTTTGTTAATCTTTTCAAAAACCAGCTTTTGGTTTTGTTAATTCTTTCAATTGTTTTTGTATTCTCTAATTCATTTAGTTCTGGTCTAATTTTTATTATGTGTTTTCTTCTGGTGTCCAAAGAGTTCTTTTGTTGTTCTCTTTCTACTTGTTCAAACTGTAGGGTTACCTCTTCAGTTTGGGCCTGTCTTTCATTTTGGATGTGTGTGTATGTCATGGATTGAATGTGTCCCCCCAAAATATGTGTAGCTATGTGGCTAGGCCATGATTCTCAATATTTTATGATTGTCCTCCATTTTGTGATTTTCCTATGCTGTATGTTACAGGATTAGAGTGGGAATGTAAATCCTTTCATAGGATCACCTCCCTCACTCTGTTCCACTGTACAGGGAATTGCCCAGGAGTATGGCTTGCGCCACCCTTTATCCTTTCATCCTAAAAGAGAGAAAATGAAAGAGAAGCAAGCAAGGAATTGAGAATCTCACATCATCAAGAAAGTAGCACTGGGAGAAGAGCATATCATTTAGACCTGAAGTTCCTGTGCCAAGATGCTCCCTGAACAAAGACTGATGCACCACAGGGACTTTCTTCCAGTGCTGACAAGGGGGAAAGCCTTCCCCTGGAGCAGATATCTTGAATTTGGACTTGCAGCCTACTGGACTGTATAAGAATAAATTTTCCATTATTAAAGCCATCCACTCATGGTATTTCTGTTACAGTAGTACTAGCTGACTAAAACAGCATATATTGAGATAAAGTGATTTCTGAGCACTGTTTTTGCTGTATCCCATAAGTTCTGGTAGAATACACTTTTATTCTCATTTGTTTCCATGAATTTCTTTATTGCATCCTTTATTTCTTTTATAATCCATGAATTTTTGAGCCAGGTATTGATCAATTTCCATGAGTTTAAGTTTCTATCTATCTTTTTTCTGTTACTGATTTCTACTTCTATGATTGTACGGTCTTAGGAGGTGCTTTGCACTATTTCAATGGTTTGGATTTTTTTGAGACTTGCTTTATGGTCTAATAAGTAGTCTCTTCTGGAGAATGTTCCATGTGCATTGGAAGAAAAGGTGTACTTGTCTGTTGTTGGGTGGAAAGTTCTGTAGATGTCTATGAGGCTGAGCTGGCTGATTGTTGCAATAAGATCTTCTGTATCTTTTCGAGCTTTTTTTTTACTGACAGTGGAGTGTTGAAGTTTCCTACTATTGTTGTGGAGCGATCTGTCTCATTTTTCAATGTTGTCAGCGTTTGTTCAATGCATTTAGAAGCTCTGATATTGGGTGTGTAAATATTTAAAAGTGTAATATCCACCTTACATATTGAATCTTTAAGCAATAGTGACCATTCTTGTCTGCAATGGAGGATTTTATTCTAAAGTCTAGTTAATCTGAAAGTAGTATTGCCACTCCTGCTCTTTTTTGAATGTTGTTAGCTTGGCATATATTTTTCCATTCTTTGATTTTCAGTTTGTTCACATCTTTGAGTCTAAGGTGTGTTTCTTGTAAGCAACATATAGACAGATCTTGTTTTTTGATCCAACCTGTTACTGACTATTGGTGCATTTAATCCATTTAAATTCAGTGTAATTATTGATAGATATGGATTTAGTGCCGTCATTTTAGTGTCTTTGTTTGTGTGTTGTTGACAATTTTTTTTTGTTCCACTTAATATTCTGTTCTGATTTTCTTTACGTGTTTCTTTCTTTTTTCATCTTTTTCCATGTTGGTTCTGTACCTATGGAGACTTCTAAATTCTGTTTCTTGTTTTGATGTGTGATAAGATAGTTTGTTTTGCAGCTACCCCACTATCCTACTATCTCCTAATGTTCTAAGTTTTAACCAGTCTTTGTATCTCCTTGACTAACTCTCTATCTACAAGATCTATGAATACATTACTATGTCCCTCTTTTTTTTAATAATATTGTCATAAATTAGAAACTGAGATTTGTTTCTCTAATTTTAATATTTCAGCTTTGACTGAGCTGTGTTGCTTCCCTAACCAGGCAGACGTCTTTATACTTCGTTCTGCATTTCATCCTTGAGTATATGTCTGATGTTATTGATTTTCTAATCAAAGAACTTCCTTCGGTATTTCTTGTAATTTTGGTATGGTTTTTGCAAAGTCTATAAGATCCTGTCTATATCGGGAATGTCCTAATTTCATCATCATATTTGAGAGACAGATTTGCAGGATGTATAATTCTTGGCTGGAAGTTATTTTCCTTCAAGACTTTGTGTGTGTCATCCCATTGCCTTCTTGCCAACATGGTTTCAGACAAGTAGTCAAAAGTGAGACTAAACGACTTTTCTTTGTAAGTCAGTTTTGATTTAAGCCTGACTGCCTCAGAGAACTCCCCCTTATGTTTCATTTTGTTCAGCTTGATTATAATATGTCTTGATGTCTTTCTTTTGTGATGTACCTTTTGTGGAGTTTGATGAGCATCTTGGATAGATGTATTTTTGTCTTTCATGGTGTCAGGGAAGTTTTCTGTCAGCAACTCTTCAACAATTCTCTCTGTATTTTCAGCTCCCCCTCCCTGTTCCAGTACTCCAGTCTCTCAAATTATTTCTCTTGATAAAGTTCCACATAGTTCTTAATGATTCTTCACATTTGGCTTGATTTTTTTTGTCTGATTTTCCTCATAAATGCTGGTGTAAATTGCTTTATCTTCAGTCTCTCTAATTTTGCAGTCCATTTCATCAATTCTACTCCTTTAACTTTCAGTTGAATTGTCTTAACTCTGATATTTTATTATTAATCTGTTGAATTTCATATCATTATTGTTCTAGCAATTTACACAGTTTGTTTCAATTTTCAGTTTGTTCTGCTGTACTTTGTCTAGTCTCCATCCTGAGACTTAGAAAGGCTCTATTCATAATTCTTTTATGTTCTGTCTCTAATAGTTTCAGGAAGGTTTCTTCATCAGTGAAAGTTTTTGATTCTTTATTTGAGAGTTTTCTGGGCTGTGGTGGTTTGCCTCTTTGAATGGCTAGAGGTTGATTGTTGTGTCCAGAGCCATCAGAAAGCTGTTGTGATTTAATTGCCAGGTTATTGCAGTCTAACTTGTGTGTGTGTGTGTGTGTGTGTGTGTGTGTGTATTTTAATTTGAGTTTGACTGTCCAAATGGCACAGTCCTTTGAGCTAGTATGGTGATTGAAGCCTTAATAATTCTGATGTCCTGTCACTCAATGGTTGGAGTGATGACTACACTGAGAAATGTGTTAAGACTTGCTGGTTCAGGGGAGCCAGTAGAATTCTTCTTCCAGTCCTTCCTTTGCTTCCCGTGTCAGGTCCTGGAGAAAAGCTCTGGGCACCCCTGTAAAATACCCAGATACTTGGCCTGGTAGTGCTCTAGAATTGAGAGTCAAGTGTAGAGTGGAGAATGGAGGGGTAGAAGGCTGGCAGTGCAGTCAGTGTGCAGGAAAAGCTGAGTCACTCAAGTTGAACCCTTTCTGTGAGTCTGTAGGAGCCAGTGGAACCTGTGCTATGTCCCTGTTTTCTTCCAACTCTCAGAGACCAGGAGAAATGCTCAGGTCACACAAGTAATATGAGGCACTTCTTGCTGGGTGGTGCACCACAATTTAGCCTCCAGTGCAAAGCAGAGAAAGTTGGTAGAAAGTGCTGGGAGTAGTGATAGAAATCAGCACTTTGGAAAGGATTGAGACCCAAGGAATCATGAGTACTTACCTTGAGAAGATCTTTAGGATTAACCTTGGGCTCTGGACTATGGCTCCAATTATTCAGTGGAGGTTTGCTTCTGCATTTCCCTTTGTTTTCCTCTCTGTGACAGGGAGAAAAGCCCAGGGCACACGTGTATAGTTCCACTTTTGACCCAGGTAGTGTAGGAATTTCACATCTAGCATAGTTCAGAGAACAGAGGGGAAAGAGCAGCACTGTGCTTGACTGGCAGCCACTGCTCCACTCCCCAGGAACTCAACTGCACTGTCTCAAGCTCAGCTGCTCAGTTGAAAGAGATATTCCCCAGTCAGGTCCCTTTGCTCATCATGGCAGCCAGCCCCAGCCATGCTTCCAGAGCAACAGCTCCAGTCCCAGCCAACCAGACAACAGAGATGGCCTCTGCACCTGTGCCAACCCTCAGCCACTGCTTCAGCAGGAATGAGACCCTTTGCACTGCTGATTTGCCTCTTGACAAAAGTAGTTTCTCCACTTTCTGTCACTCAGTCTGATCTCACATGTTTCTACCTGATCTTCAGGCTCCTAGAATGTCATTTTTGCTCTGTTCAGTTGTTGTGCATGGCCTAAATTGTTAGCGGGATCAGAAGAGACATGTGATTAGTCTGCCATCTTGGTCCCACCTCTCTAAGTCAGTATCTTTTGAGGTATAAAAGAGACAATTCAGCAGAGAGACATGAGGATCTCCTACCACCAAGAAACAAGAGCCAAGAAAATATGGTGTCCTTTAGATCCAGCTTTAGATCCAGGTGCCTGCACCAAGGAGATCTTCAAACAAGGAAGACTGATGAGAAAGACCTTCCTCAGAGTCAACACAGAGAGAAAGACTTTCCCAGGACCTGGCACTCTTGATTCACACTTCTAGCCTACTAAATTGTGAAAGAATAAATTTCTGTTAAAGCCACTTGCATGTGGTAATTCAGTAATAGTGACACTAGACAATTATGACACGAGGTGGTGCTACATAAGTGATGTTTAAAGACTTGAGAAAGGGTGATATCATCAAGGCAGTGATTAGCTAGAGAAGAGAAAGGAACAAGGACTGAACCTTGGCTCCAGTGCTAAGTGATCTTATCACTGCATATCACGGTCTGGCACTGCATCAGGAAGTCATGAAAACCAGCCAGTCCAAGGTTTTCCTGTGCAGAAGAATCATCTGGGATGTTTTAAGTTCTGATGGTCTGGGTGTTGAGCATGAAGTTCTGCGTTAATAAGATCTATGTTGATGCTGAAGCCGCTGATCTTCAGATCACACTTTTTGTATCAAGAGCATAGACCAGGATTCCCACATAGTTGTGCCTCAGTCTCACCTGTGGGGCCTGTTAAGTAAGTGATCCCTGAGCCTGGACCAACATTCTGAGATGGCAGTTCTAGGGAGAGGTCTTAGTCTTACATACTTCAGACATGTTGTAAGGAAGGATCAGTCCTTGGAGAAGGACATCATGCTTGGTAGAGTGGAGGGTCAGTAAGAAAGAGGAAGGCCCTCGACAAGATGGATTGATACAGTGGCTGAAACAATGGGCTTAAGCATAAAGACAATTGTGGACACGGCACAAGAACAGGCAGTGTTTCTTTCTGCTGTGTATAGAGTTGCTATGAGACAGAAGCAACTCAACAGCACCTAACAACACCTGCTGCTTCCATGAGCATTGATCGATACCAAGTAAAATTAAATCCTTGAGAATCTCAATCCTTTCTCCATTTATCATGATGTTGCTTACTAGTTTAGTTGTGAGGATTTTCATTTTCTAGATGTTGAGGTGCAAACCATGCAGAATGCTGTGGTCTTTGATCTTCATTAGTAAGTGCTTCAAATCCTCTTCACTTCCAGCAAGTAAGATTGTGTAATTTGTGTAATGCAAGTTGTTAGTGAGTCTTCCTCCAATCTTAATGTGTCATTCTTTTTCATTTTTTCCAGCTTCTTGAATCATTTGCTGGGCGTACAAGTTGAAAAGTTATGGTGAAAGGATACAACCCTGACACACACCTTTCCTGACTTAAGCCATGCACTGTCCCCTTGTTCTCTTTGAATAAATGACTCTTGATCCATGTACAGATTCCTTAAGAGTATAATTAAGTTTTCTAGGATTCCCATTCTCTGCAATGTTAGCCATACTTTGTTACGATCCACACAGTCGAATGCCTTTGCATAGTCAATGAAACACAGATAAATATCTTTCAGGTATACTCTGCTTTCAGCCAAGATCCATTTGACATCAGCAATGATGTCCCTGGTTCCATGTCCTCTTCTGCATCTGGCTTGAATTTCTGACAGTTCCCTGTCTATGTACTGTTGCAGTCACTTTTAAATGATCTTGAGCAAGATTTTACTTGTGCATACTATTAACAGTATTGTTCAATAATTTCCACATTTGGTTGGATTTCCTTTCTTGGAAATAGGTGACAATATGGGTCTTTTCCAGCTGGTTGGCCAGGTAGTTGTCCTTCAAGTTTCTTGACGTAGATGAGTAAACACTTCCAGTGCTGCAGTCATCTGCTGAAACATCTCAATCAATACTTCATGAGTTTCTGAAGCCTTATTTTTTGCCAGTGTCTTCAATGCAGCTTCAACTTCTTCCTTCAGTACCATTAGTTCCAGATCGTATACTACCTCTTCAAATGGTTGAACATCTGCCAGTTCTTTCTGGTATAATGACTGTATATTCCTTGCATTTTCTTTCAATGTTTCCTGAGTTGTTCAACATATTCCCTGTAGAATCCTTCACTATCACAGCTCGAACCTTAAATTGCTTTTCTTCAGTTCTTTCAGCATAAGAAATACAAGAGACGTTCTTCCTTTTTGATTTTCTATTCCCAGCTTCTTTACATATTTCATTACAACACATTATATTACTTTAAATAGTGCTGTGAAAATTAGATAGCCACCTATGGAAGAATGAATCAGGGTTTATGTTTAACAACACTGTCAGGGATTGAACTGTGTCCCCCATAAAATATGTGTAGTAATTTGGCTGGGCCAGGATTCCATGTATTCTGTGATTTCCCTCCATTTTGTGATTTTCTGATGCTGTAAATTCTAATCTCTGCCTGTAGTTAACTGAGTGGATTACATTAGAGAGGATTAGGGTGGGACTGTAAATCCCTCCCTAAGTCACCTCCCTGCTTCACTGTAAAAGGAATTTCCCTCCTTTTATTCTACAAGGGATAAAAGGAAAGGGAAACAAGCAGAGAGTTGGAAACTTCATCAAGAAAGCAGCACTAGCAGAAGAGCACGTCCTTCAGACCTGAGGTTCCTGAGCCAAGGTGCTCTCTGGCCAAAGACTGACACAACACAAGGACTTACCTCCAGAGCTGACAGAGGAAAGTCCTTCCACTAGAGCAAACACCCTGAATTCAGGCTTGTAACCTCCTGGACTGTGCAAGAATAAATTTGTCTTTGCTAAAGCCATCCACTCATGGTATATCTGTTAGAACAACACCAGATGACTAAAACAACCATTCATGAAAGCTAATTCAAAATGGATTAAACACCTACATGTAAAAGTGAAAACTGTAAAATTCTTAGAAGATGTGCACACCTATCTTTGCTCATTGCAACACTATTAACATTAAAAACAAACAAAAACCAGAAAAACAGGAAAAAACCTAAATTCCCTTCAATAACTGAGTAGATAGGCCAAATGTAATACAGACAATTGAATACTATGAAACTGTTAAGCATAATGATGTGTACTCCAAACATAATCTGGATGAATCGCAAGGACATTATGCTGAGTCAAATAAATCAATCATAAAGGGACATATATTGCATGATTCCACTTTTTTTTCAAAAAGAACGAAACTATGTATGCTCAAAGAAATTACTGTTCTTTGGTGATTACCAGGTGCTGTGCACTGAATTGTGTTACCCAATAATATATATCAACTTGTCCAGGATGTGATTCTCAATGATGTTTGTTATTCTGTATTTTGTGATCTAATTATCCTGTGTGTTGTAAACTCTAACCTTTATAGTGTTAATAAGGCAGGATTAGAAGCAGTTAAGGTAATAAGGCAGGACTCAATCTACATCATTAGGTTGTATTCTGAGTCAATCTCCTTTGAGACATAAAAGAGAAAGGAGGAGATGGATCTCATTATTGCCAAACAAAAAGAGTCAGAAGCACAGCATATCCTTTGGACTTGGCATATTTGCACTGAAAATCTCCTAGACCGGGAAAGATTGATGACAAGAACCCTCTCCTAGAGCTGTGAAAGAGAGAGAAAGCCTTCCTCTTGAGCTGGAGCCCTGAATTTGGACTTCTAGCTGCCTTAAGTTGTGTGAGAGTTTCTGTTTGCTAAAGCCATATATTTGTCGTATTTCTGTTATAGAAGCATTAGATAACTAAGACACCAGGGACAGGTGGGTGAGGAAGAACGGAAATCACTCTTCATATAGTAGACAATATTTTTGGTGATGGTTAAGATAACACCAAATGTGGGTGAAGTGCTTATAGCTTGGCAAAGGTAAATGATGTCTCTAAGAAGTGTATATACACACATGAGGGCACACACATGAATGTTTTTGATTAATGGTGGAAAATATGTAGTTTTACAGTAATAGTCAAAAAACAAATATGTGGTTTCATATGAAAATATATATGTATCTATTTGTATAGGTGTTATATATGTGTGCATGTATAAATGTAGCCATATACATAAGCATATACATGTGAGCATGGATGTTCATTTATGTATATAATAAAGTACTTAAGAAGCAGAATTATGAATACTTCTTAAAAGTAGCCAAAAACCTCACAGGACTGGATTTCTGAATTTGAAGCCTCAAGACCAGTCTGGTAGGACAACTTGGTCGATTGCTATACTATTCACAAAGTTTATGTTTCACATTTTAGTTTGTCAAACTGCATCACCAACTGCCAAACCACTGAGAATTATGTCCTAGCCAAGTTGACAGACACCCTTAATGGCCACACCAAGGAACACACATGTCTCTTCAGAATACTCATTTGTGACCAAAGCAAAACTCATTGCAGTGAGGTTGATTCTGACTCACGGCAACCTTATAGGACAGATTAAAACTGCTCCATAGAGTTTCCAAGAACAGCCTGGTAGATTCAAACTGTCAGCCTTTGGTTAGCAGCTGTAGGTCTTAACCGCTACCGTCACTGGCCTTTCCACTTGTTTGACAGGGATGGGCAATATAAATATTGGCTGTCTAGTGTGGGGAGATATAAAGACATGAAGTGGGCTGGCTTACATGTGGAGGGCGGACCCCTTCCTCTCCTGACATGAGAATCAAGAAAGATGTCTTCTAAGAGGGGCTTTACAACCCCCTCGGCTTATGAAACTATATTGGGAAAATCTGGCCAGAAACTTCTAGGGAAAAGAGCTTGGAGGAATGGATTTCAATACAGCATGCCTGAAAGCACCGAGGCCTGCCCAGCCCCACTGACTTCCCCCAACTGCACTTCCCCCCCATGTGAAAAGAATTATCCTTTTTAGAAGAGTTTAAGAAAGGCATAAGGTGGGGGATGGTAGGTGTTTACTGTCCCCACAGGAGGAGATAAAATAAAGAGCAAAGTAAGAACAAATAGAGATTATAACCTTTAGACCCTTCCTCCTGTACCTTTTAACCTTGAGGTATAAGTAGGGCTGATTGAGCTCGGGGCATAACTTTGTTTTCACTGTCAATTATCACCACAACACACCTGCCTTGGACCATTATCTAGAAAGCTTTGACAATTAACAAGATCATGAGGTTTCAGTTTCAAGTTAGCTAATAGCTTATGTGGTCAGCGGGAAGGGTAAAAATCACGTCACCTCAAGATCACTAGGTTTCGGTTTCAAATTAGCCAATCACGAGGTTTTGGTTTCAAATTAGCCAATAGATTGTGTGGTCAGTGGGCAGGGTGAAACTCACGTCACTTTTACTATAAAAATAAAGACAGTCCTTTTCGGGCGGCCATTTTCTCCAAAACTCTTTCCTGTCTCTCTCAATTCTTTTCCCGCTGACGCCTCTCCCTCCCTCCTTGAGTGACCCCAAAAAGATGTCAGGGCTGGCTCCCAGCACTTACACATGTTTGTGAGTGTGCCTATACTCAAAATAAGGGGGAAAAGAGAGGATCCTCATTGAATAGATTCCTTTTTTTCTGATGGGTCTGAGGAAGAGAAGATGGAGGAAGATGATGCTACAACTGTACAAATCAGCTGAGTGTGCTATGAAGGTGCAACTGTGTTGAAAAAACTAATTGTAGAAGTTGTAACTAGAAGAGCAGATTAAGAGGATGCACATGACAGGCAAGAGTAGAGTGGCTGAGCCTAAAGTCCCTTAAAGGTTTTTCTATGCTGATACATCAGAAGGCTGAGAGTGAGGAAATAACAGTTTCTCATTTAAATTTTATCAGAGTCCAGGAAGTGTAGAGCCAGAGAACTTTTGGAGAACCTGACCAGGTCAGATGTACACCCACAGCCAACCTGAGTGGCTGGTCCTTGAGTGACCTTGCTGTGAAATTTTGCCCTACTAAAATAAAAATCAAATAAATCCACTGTCATCAAATTGATTCCTAGTCATAGCAATTCTATAAGGCAGAGTAGAGCTACCTAAAACGGTCTCCAGGGCTGTAATCTTTATGAAAACAGACTGCCAACAGGAATGGCTTATCCAGTAAGCAAGGTAAGCATGGGCTTATGATTCCACATGAGTTTCACCACATTGAAGATGGTGGATCAAAGACATGGTGAAATCTATGGGAAATTAGTTACTAAAGTTAGTCATTAAGCAGCAGTAAACCTATGTTTACCTTGATTACTGGATAATCCAAGCCTGTCAGGGACTTTACATTTAAAAAGAGGCTTTGCCGGAAGGTGCTACAGGATTGGGGGAGAGATAGATGGCAGCTACACCTAGAAACAGACTTTGATGTGGTGAAAAAATGTGAAATTGTTCATTATGGATAATCTATTAAGCAAGACAAGCACTGTGTTTATCTTGCTTATTGGATAATCTGACATGTATGCCAAATCTTCTCTCCCAAGCAGTAGTTGGTGGGTTCGAACGATCAACTTTTCAGTTATCAGTCAAGTGCTTAACCACTGTACCATCAAGGCTCCCTTTTGGTCATACACCAAAAAACAAAAACCAAGCCTGTTGTAAGTGGATTTTGATTCAAAGTGAACCTGTAGGATAGAGTTGAACTGCCTCATGGAGTATTTAATGAGCACTTAGTGGATTTTAACTGTCAATTTCTTAGTTAGCAACCATGGTTCTTAACCACCATGTCGTTAAATTTTCCTTTTGCCATATAGATGAACTAATTGTCAATGACTGACTTGGACTGGCCAAATATACAGGAGAGAAAAGTATCCCTCCAAATGTTAAGTATGTGTCAGAACCCGTGACTAAACAGGACCAAAGGGTGGCCTGTAGAGCAACGTGTTTCTCTTTATATGTGGTCTTTCTGGCCTGGGTTTTTAGCCCTGCTAAGATGATTTGCTGTGTGTTACAGTAAAGGTTACGTGTCAACTTCGATAGTTCACTAGTCTCGGTGCTTGAACAGATGTTCTATAGTCACACTCCACTTTGTGATCGATGTGAGTAGGCAATCAGTTAAAAGGGGAGTTTCCTTGGGAATATGGCTTCCATGCAAGGTATATGGATGTTCTGGGAGAGCTCAGTCTCTTTTGATCCTGCATTCTACTGACAATGTTCTGACTTTCCATTTTTGGAATGTGAGCCAGAAGCTTGCTGTATGACCTGCAGATTTTTTGTTTGTCAATTCCTGCAACAACATAAATCCGGATAAGCTTCCAGCCTAATGCTTGGCCCATGGATTTGGGTCTTGCCAGAACCCACAATTGTTTTAGTCATTTCTTTGAAACAAATAAATCTCTTTCTACATATATTTATGTATATGCTTCGCTAGTTTGGCCCTCTGGAGAACCTAGCTAAGGTTCTAAGCCACAAACTTGCAAAGGGGTTTGACAGTTTACTATAAAGATTAGGCAAGTAAAACTCTTAACTCTTACATGGATTGAACAGGCTACTATGCAAATAAGATGAATAAAACTTTTATAGGGATTGGTAGACTACTATGCAAATAATGTGCCTGCGGCCTATCAAGATAATTGTCAGTTTTGTCTTCCTGCTAGTTTTATAAGGGTTACTCCTATAAGCATTGGAAGTGAACCTTGCTACTATCCAGAAGAACCTAGAGCTGAGCTAGTCTTTTGGATATGGGATCCCTGTACTGAGAAAGTCCTAGACAGGAGACAGAGGGACCTGTACCACTACAGAAGGTGTGACAGGGTGTGAGATAGCACAAGGTAGTGTTGCAGCATGAGTAGTGGAAACCAGGACACTGGCATGAGATGGCTACAGTGGGCTTCCCAACCCATGAAGCCAGAGACCTGAAGGCCTTCAGAAAGATGCTTGCTATTGGAGTAGGTTGCCTCTGGGCACTGTGATAGTGAAGCTAAAGAGCCATAACCCTTGCCCAAGCAGGGCAGAGTACAGACCCAAGTGGAACTGATAGCAGTCAGACAAGCAGCTGTGGTGGCAGAGGCCTAAAGTGAGGCCTTTTGTGGTCATACTTGTAGCCAAGAAGAAGCTAAGAGTAGTGGTGGTTGGAAGCCATCCTGACTGACACACTATCCTGTCTCTTGAGTTGCTCCTGCTACTTCCTAAGTAATCTTGATCCTGTTACTTCCTCCAATAAGTCACATGATTATGAGTATGTCCTACAAGTTCCATGTGGCCACTGGCATGATTTATCAAACCATCAGGTCAATGTTCAGCCATTTCAAGAGGTAGCATACAATCAAGAACCAACAGTACTGAAGGAAGAGTCAAAGAAGTCAAAGCTGCATTGAAGGCATTGGCAAAAAACAAGGCTGCAGAAACTGATGGAATATCAATTGAGACATTTCAACAAACACACGCAATGCTGGAAGTGCTCACTCACTTATGCCAAGAAATTTCAGGACAGCTACATGGCCAACTGACTGGAAGAAATCCATAGTCATGACCATTCCAAAGAAAGGTAATAGTATCGAATGCAGAAATCACAGAACAATATTGTTAATATCACACAGAAGTAAAACTTTGCTCAAGATCATTCAAAAGTGACCGCAACAGTATATTGACAAGGAACTGCCAAAAATTCAAGCTGGATTCAGAATAGGATGTAGAACAAGGGATATCACTGCTGATGTCAGATGGATCTTTACTGGAAGCAGAGAATACCAGAAAGATGTTTATCTGTTTCATTGACTATGCAAAGACTTTCGACTGTGTGGATCATAATAAATTATGGCTAATATTAAAGAGAATGGGAATTCTAGAACACCTTATTGTGCTCTTAAGTGATCTGTATGTGGATCATGAGGCAGTTATGCAAACATAGCAAGAGGACATTGCATGGTTTAAAATCAGGAAAGGTGTACATGAGGGTTGTATCCTTTTGCCATACTTTTTCCACCTGTATGCCAAGCAAATAACCCAAGAAGCTGGATTATATGAAGAAGAGCGAAGCTTCAGGATTGGAGGATGACTCATTCACAACCTGTGTTATACAGATTACACCACATTAGTTGCAGGAGCGAAGAAGATTTGGAACACTTACTGATGAAGATCAAAGACCACAGCCTTCAGTGAGGATTTCACTTCAACATCAAGAAACAAGTCTTCACAACTGGACCAGTAAGCAACATCATCATAAATGGAGAAAGGATTGAGGTTGTCAAGGATTTCATTGTCCTTGGGTCCACAATTACACACAGAATCAGCAGTCAAGAAATCAAAAGACTCCTTGCACTGGGAAAATCTGCTGCCAAGGACCTCTTTCAAGTATTGAAAAGTAAAGATGTCACCTTGAAGACTAAGGTGTGCCTGACACAAGCCATTGTGTTTTCAACTGTTTCATATACATGTGAAAGCTTGATACTGAACAAAGAAGACAGAGAAGAACTCATGCCCCTGAATTGTGGTGCTGGAGAAGAATGTTGAATGTATAATGGACTGCCAAAAGAACCAACAGATCTGTTCTGGGAGAAGTAAAACCAGAATGCTTCTTGGAAACAAAGATGGCAAGACTGCATCTTACGTACATCGGACACGTTGTCAGGAAGGATCAGCCCCTAAAGAAAGACATCACACTTGGTAGAGTGGAGGGTCAGGAAAAAGAGATAGATCCCTCAACGAGATGGACTGTCACAGTGGCTGCAATGATAGGCTTAAGCATAGAAACAACTATGGACATTGTGCAAGACTGGGCAGTGTTTCGTTCTGTTGTCCACAGGATCTCTATGAGTTGGAACCAACTCGACGGCACTTAACAACAACATCAGGGTAGTGGAGTTGCTGTGAGGAGAACTCTGTGTTGGAATCAATAAAAGATTGGATTCCCCACAGAAATCATCTCTGGGCTGATCCTGATAGTGATTCTCATTATTTTCTCTGAAGTGAGATTAATTCTCAGTGTACCAGATTCCAGAAATATAATCGTAAAACCTTAGCTTTTTTAAAAGCAAGAAGACTTGGTTCTCTTAAACAATCATGGATGTCACAAAGTCAACACAGCTCACAGAATTCCTCCCTCCTAGGTGGAGATAGCTTGTTATTTACTGCCCTCTGTAACAAGTAAAGAAAAAATTTCCCTTTTTAAAAGAAAGAAAACCAATTTTAGCTTTATATACTATTTGATACTAAGCTTTTCAAAAATCTTACAGGTAAACTCATCAAACCTCAGCTAGTATTGATCCCAACAAAATCCCTTTCTATGAAATTTTAAATTTTATATCTTTACTACATCTCTTGCAATAAAACTTTTAAAGGGGCAAAAATGAACATATTAATTAGCACAGATATACATATCCTCTCTGTAGCATACAAAATATAAAGCAAAAACACATAAACTTAAATTATGATGAATATCTGTTTTAGACAACAAGTGCTGCTTTGTTGATGGTGTGAGATTCCCAGTTCTCTGCTTGCTTCCCTTTCCTTTTATCTCTTGTAGGATGAAAGGATAAAGCATGGTGCATGCCATACTCCAAGGAAACTCCTTTTACAGTGGAGCAGGGAGGTGGTCTTATGAAGGGATTTACAGTCCCACCCTAATCCTCTAACATAGCCAAGCCAAGTGCCATTGAGTCGGGTCTGACTCATATACATACAGCACACAAAAGTCACAAATGGAGGACAATCATAAAACATTGGGACTCACAGCCAGCTACATGGCTACACACATTTTGGAGGGACACAGTTCAATCCATGACAACATCCATTAATTAACTCAGTTTAATATTATTTCTCAGTTTTAAGAGACCTAAAGTCTTTGAAAACTATCTTTACCCTATGTTTCATAAAACATAATATCTATTGAAATAACGTTTGTCAGAATTATGATATGATTTGGTGGTTAAGTACAAGCTTATATTTTTCATAATTTTAAATATTTAGGATACAACTCGACGGCACTTGGCTGGCTGGTTAATACTAGCTTGTTCTGTCAGTAAACTTGTGTAAGTTGGGAAAAATGTACCCAAACAGAATTAAATGTATAATTCTACCTTTAATTCTGGTTAAATGTTCTACATATAACTGAGAGAAAACATAGTTGTTTTTAGTAAAGGAAAAATTATTAGTCTAGTCAGCCAAAAATTTATCAAAATTATGTGAAATTCAATCTTTTGAAAATTTCTGGGTTGCTTTCTATAATATCTCTTTTTAATACTTGTCATTGATTAGATTGCATCTCCCCAGATTTGTGAATAGCAATATATCTGGGCCATGATTCCCAGTATTGTGTGATTGCCCTCCTTTTTGTGATTTTCCTCTTGTGTGAATCCTAAACTCTGCCTCTGGTTAATAGACTGGATTATGTTAAAGAGGATTAGGTTGTAGGAACGCCTTTTATCCTACAAGAGATCAAAGGAAAGGGAAGCAAGCTGAGAGTTAGGGACCTCCTACCATCAATGAAGAAGTACCTGGAGCAGAGCATATCCTCCGGACCTGAGTTCCTGCAGTGAGATGCTCCCACACTGAGCACCTGCTGCACCAGCAGAGACAGTGCATTCCTAAAGTCAGCACCCTGAATTAAGACTTTCAGCCTACTGGACTGTGTGAAAATGAACTTTTTTTTGTTAAAGACATCCACCTGTGTATTTTTGTTAGAGCTGTACTGGATGACTGAGACAATTCCAAAAACATTTGAGGTTTAATTTTCTTTATTTTGAGAATTTCTAGAAATGTTCAACTTAAATAAGTTCTTATTTATTTTTAAACCCACCAGAATAAAAGCTCTTTGAAAGGATACTATCACTTTATTTGGTAATTTCATGTAGAGGAAGGAAATTATCACATATACTGACACTCACAGATGTACACATAGATAAGGGGGCTGACAATCAGTTGCTCCTCTTGACTTCATGGTTTAACTTTGCTTTCACATGTTTTGCAAAAAGTATTTTACAGATACCATTTTAGCATCATTTTGTCTTTCTTAGGTCTCATCACATCAATCAAAGATAAACAACCCATCCACTTCTCTTTTTATTCAGAGGTAAAAATGATATTCAGATTATATTGTCTTGGATTGAACTGTGTCCCTTCAAAAATGTGTGTAGTCATGTAGCTGGCAGTGATTCACAATATTTTATGATTGTTCTCCATTTTGTGATTTTCCTGTGCTGTATGTTAGAGGATTAGAGTTGGACTGTAAATCCTTTCATAAGGTCACTTCCCTGCTCCACTGTAAAGGGAGTTTCCTGGAGTATGGCATGTACCACTTTTTGATTTATATCAAAAAGCTTTCCAAATTAGGGAGAGGGCTGGTTTTAGATTAGATAGTTGATAGAAATTTGGTTGGGTGAAATCGGTGACAACACACATTAGAAAGAACATCAATTTAACTGGACTTCAACATAACTTTAAAACTGTTTCAATCTTAACTCAATATTGCAAGGACAGAGTAGCAGGGGAGGGGGCCCAGAGGCCATTCTCTCAGGAGACATCAAGGCCAAATGGTGTAACTAGCATATTGCTATGACAGTCTTCTGCACCCCATATTGGTGAGTGGCATCTGGGGTCTTAAAAATTAGCAGCTGCCATCTGAGGTACACCAAATGGTCCCATCTCAGCAGGAACGAATGATCACCAAGGATAACAATGGCATGGGGGGGAAGAGAATCTAGAAGACAGAAAGAACCACGTGAATGGGTGACTGTATCAACATGTGACCAGAAGAACTAGATGATGAGCGACAACCACTGATGACAGCCGTGATGGGGCTCACAAAGTTGAGTCCCACTGGCAACAGGAGAATAAAAAGGGGTGCAGTCTGAGAACTCCACTAAAAGACTGCAATTGATAGTCCGAAGGACTGTAGATTCCCCTGGGAGCATGGTCCCTAGACCTGATGCTGCCCCTGTTCATAAATCATTACTGAGGTCAACTGTTCAGATAGGAATGGATTGGACTCAACGACACAGAGTGACCATATCAGGTGTGCACTTTCTGGTTCTATGCATCTATAGGCCTCTTACTAGAGGGGAGTGGAGAGGGTAGAGACAAGGGGACAGGAGATTGTTAAGAGGATATGACATGTATAGAACAGAAAGGAGGAGTGTCACTGGGCAAGGAGAGTGGAAGGAGCTGCACATAGGTGTGTGCACAAATTTAAACTGCACTGTATACTTTCACTTAATCACAATTAAAAAAAAAAGAATTATTTATATGGAAACCGTGCTGGTGTAGTGGTTAAGTGCTACATCTGCTAACTAAAAGGTTGGCCATTCAAATCTACCAGTTGCTCCCAGAAAATTCCATGGAGCAGTTCTACTCTGACCTGTGGGTTGCTATGAGTCAGAACTGACTCAGTGGCAGTGAGTTTGGTTTTCGATTTTACTTGGGATCAAACTGACAATAGCAACTTGAATGATGAGATAGGAAACTTAGAGGCCAATGTATTTATACTGATGGGGAGGAATAATTTGGAAAAAGAAGGTGATAATGATTCCACAGCATGAAGAATATAGTCAATACCACTGAATTGTACGTGTAAACATTTCTGAAATGGTATGTGTTCTGTTGTGTATACTGTTAACAACAAAAATAAAACAAAGAAAGTGGAAAAAAAAAGTTTTCCAAATTAGCCTATGAAGGCCAAAATCATCCTTAATGAAATTCACAGTTTACAAGGATAGGTGCAAGAATTGAGACTGAAGAAAGGACACAGGAAGCAGTTTTTGTGAAAGAGGAAAGTGTTGTTACTTAACCTCGTGATAGCTGGCAGTGACAGGTCTTGGGATCCCAAGCTGATGGTAGGTGGAAAGATCAGACAGCATACTCTCAAAGCCAAGCTATTAAGACAAACAAGATGGCGAAATGTTTAAGTTCTACTCAATGATTCTCCTTTTTTTATGATAATCAACCAGTCTAGGCAGCGCAACACTTAAACAGCACAATGGAAGACAAAGAAATGAGAATCCAGTTCCCTAAAGTGTAACTCCATGTTGTCTTTGATAAGACTGACCCATTTTAATAGAAATAGAACAGGTTCTGGGTCCATCATTCTTAAACATATAAACTTGCCAGAGTCTAAGAGGGAGGCTTTGCATACTTCTTGGACTTGACTGAACCCATTTTAAAAACAACTCAAGGCCTCTGTGGGACACAGTCCAATTTTCTTCATTGGACCCAGCCTGATTTCCTTTGGACCCAATACAAGAGAGTGTTTGAATCACCTAAATGGGAATCAGTGACAAAACAGAAGTTCCCCAAAGTGGACAGTGTAAATTCAATCCTTGGTATAGTCAATCCAATAAGAAACTTGCAGCTTTGATTTGGGAACATAACAATCTCATGCTTAGAACCTTTAAAATGACTGTATCTAAACTGAGTTCCTCATTAAATGGCTGTCTGAAGGCACAGTAAGTCATGTCTCTTGCCCCAAAGAGAAAGAACAAAAGAGTGACTTAGGAAGGGAAGTCACTTGAAACTGCTTAGACATAAACCCATAGAGCTCAAAGACAAAAGGGGTGGAGCTCACACCCAGGAGAGACTCACCAAGTTCTTCAGTGGTAATGAGGGAACAACTCAGCACAAAGTGCACTTGTGGGTAACTGTCATTTGATCTCTCATCAGCATGGAGGGGTCCATTGTGGTCTTTTCCGGATACCACTTCTGGCACCCCAAACTTGTAAACTAATCAAAACCACAAAGAAGTTAAGACAGAAGGTTTATTTCAGCAATTAAACTATACACATGCAAAAGAGCATTTTGTTCCTTAAAAGTAGTAGCTCAAATTGGGTCAGTTACAGTTACTAGAAAAGAGAGTTGGCTAACAAATAGTGTTGGCAAAATTGGATATCCATCTGCAGAAAACTGAAACAAGATCCATGTCTCACACCTTATACAATAACTAACTCAAAATGGATTAAAGATCTAATTATGAGATCTACAATGATAAAGATAACTGAAGAAAAAATAGGGACAACACTAGAAGCCCTAATCCACAGCTTAAACAGACTACAAAATACTACCAACAGTGCGTAGACAGCAGAAGAGAAAATGAATAGATGGAAACTACTAAAAATCAGTCACTTAATGCTCATCTGAAGACTCTGTCAAGAAACTAAAAAGATAGCTGCAGAAGGGAAAAATATCTGGCAACTACATGTTAGACCATCATCTGATCTCCATAATCTACCACAAAATATCAACAAGAAAAAGACAAATAACCCAACTAAACAATGGACAAAGGATATGGACATACATTTTTCCAAAGAAGACATCCAGGCAGCTAAAAGACACATGAGGAAATGTTTATGATCATTAGCCATTGGAAAAATCCAAATCAAAACTACCATGAGATATCATCTCACACCTACAAGGTTGGCACTAACACGAAAAACATGAAACAACAAATGTTGGAGAGGCTTTGGAGAGATTGGAATTCTTTTACACTGCTAGTGGGAATATAAAATGGTATAATGTCTTTGGAAAGCTAATTGGTGCTTTCTTAAAAAGCTAGAAGTAGAAACACCATATGATCCAGCAATCTCACTGCTTGGAATACATCCTACAGAAACAAGGGCTACTGCACCAACAGACACGTGCACACAAATGTTTATTTCAGCACTATCCACAGTAGCAAAAAGATGGAATCAACCTAGATACCCATCAACAGAAGAATGAATAAACAAACTATCATATGCACTTATATACTCAATGAAACTGTATGCAGTGATAAAGAACAATGAGGGTTTTATAAACCATCTTGTAACCTGAAATCAACTGAAAGACATGCTGAGTGAAATTAGTTAGCTGTGAAAGGACAAATATTGTATGAAACCACTATTATAAGAGTTTAAGAAAAGACTATGCACAGAAGAAAATATTCTTTGATGCCTACAATGTTGAGAGGGAGAGGGTTATTCATAGATTAGGTATTAGTATAGATATTAGATATTAGGAATTCTGTTAACTGAAAAGAGCACACAGTAGGAGGAAGGTCAGCATAAATGGACTACACCATAAGCTAGAAGTTTTTTTTAAAATTCATCCCAGCGTTTGAAAGGACAGAGTAGCAGGAACAGGTGTCTCAAGATCTTGTTTCCAGGGGACATCAAAGTCAACTGGCATAACTTTTAAGAGAGTGTTTTGCACCCCATACTGGTGAGTGGCACCTGACATCTTAAAAGCCAGTAAACTGTCATCTAAGGAACATCAGTTGGTCACAGCCCACCTGGAGTACATGAAAGACATGAGGAAAAATGATTGGGAGACTACTTCAGCAGGAGAACAGAACTAGATGATGCCCAGCCACCACCAAAGACAGCCCTGACAGGGAACACAACGTAGAGTCTCTGATGTAGCATGAGAGAAAGGGGTGGGCAGATCTAGAATTCTGTTAGAAGACCAGACTCGATGGTCCAACAACTTTGAGGGTCCACTGAGGACAAGGCCCCTTGACTTGCTACTAGCCCAGAGCTAAAACCAGTACTGAAACCAATACTTCAGACAAAGAATGGACTGGACCTGGAAACACAGACTGATGCACATGGCGTGTGTACTTTATGATTTAGTATGTATATGACGCTGTCCTACTGGTTTCTTTTCAGAGGGGAGAAGAGAGGGTAGAGAGAAGGGGACAAGAGTTGGTTGAGTGGATACTGGAAGTAAAGAGTGGAAAAAAAGAGCATGCTGTCACACTGTGAGGAGAGCAGATAGTTGCAGAGAGGTGAGTTCTTGGGGTTTTATATTTCAAATTGAGTTGTAGTGTAAACTTTTTATATTTCAAATTGAGTTGTAGTGCTTTCGCGTGCTTATTTGTATTGAGGTGATATCTGGAACTCACACACACACAATAAATAAATAGAGAGAGAGAGAAAGAGAGAAAGAACAACAAACATCCCTTCCCCAACAAAACTTTGGGTTAACTCACGGCTCTGTGATTGAATATACAATTTGCAAGTTGGGCAAATCACTTTTCCCTGCAAAAAGAAAAATGCTCCTACAGACTAGAGATTTTACAGAAGCTTAAACCCAGATTATCTTTCCTTTTTTTTTTTAACTTAATCAGTGCAAGTTTCCATGGTGACAAATTACTTAACATTTATTGAGTTAACTTTAAAAAGGAACTATGGACAATTTGGCCTTTTATATATTTGTCACTTCCTGACCTCTGTACTTAAAATTAAGAAAGCACACATTAAATCATAAGGTAATGGGTCTTTTAGGACGACTGTTCTTGATTTAGAAAGGACGTATTGACAATGCTGCAGAGCAGTTAGCAGTTCTTAAGTTTTGCAGTTTGGGGTTCAGGCTTCTGCTGTTAATTTTGAGCTCCTGGGTTAAGGGAAACCCCTGGTAATCAATGTAAGATGACTGTTTTAATTTATTCATTCTCCCTATGCAACTTTGAGGTCATTATCTGGTTCGAATATACAGTGACAAATAGTGCTTTCATGTGCTTCTTTGTATTGAGGTGATATCTGGAACTCACACAGACATGCTCAGAACTCTGAAATGAAGGTCATTTTAATAGACAACACCCCAGGAATTGCAGATATATCGTTTGGGAAGGTAGAACTAGGAGCTTTGTGAGCCTGACTGCAGGGCCTTTTAGATACGTTTATACACAAAAGATCCCAAACCACTTCTCTTCCAGACTAGACTCCTGAGGTTTCTGGATTATCTGAGTTGCCCACTGTGGTTACTAAACTAAAATCAGTTGGTTTTAGTGGAAATCTCCTTGTGGTGCTTTCAGCCACAACTTCTGCCAGGGATCAGAAGAAACCTATACTTCTGCACCTCCGTCCTGCGGAGTGTCATAGTTCACTCTCTGGCGTCAAAACCTCTGAGAATGAGTTTTCTCTGGGAGCCCAGGGGAGACGTAAAGGTGGGAGGAGGAGGAAAAGGCTGGCCTCAGTCTGGGGGTCTCTGGCTGGTTTCCTTGGAGAGCCCTGGAGAAGGACCCATGGAGCAGAGTGACAAAGATTCCTTGGTGCAGAAGCAGAGGGGTCAGGGCAAACTCCAAGTCCCCAGGACTTGGCTTTTAGGACAGTGTCTGTGGTGGAGAAGGCCAGTGGTGGTGATCCTGAGGAAGAGTAAGTGCTGCGGGAGGACAAGACTGCAGGTTAGTAGTGAGTTTTACTTCTCCTTCACAACTTGAGTCACAGTGTGTGTTCTACTGCCTGGACACACATGACACAGTCCCAGCTGTCACTCTGTTGGGTGTCGCGTTTCTGAAAAAGTCCATCACTGTCACCGTGGTACCTGGTTAGAAAGTTCCCCCGGACTTGCTGGGACGCCTCCAGTCATGGAGCCGTGGACTCTCCTCCTGTTACTCTCGGGGGCCCTGCCCATGAGCAAGACTCAAACAGGTGAGTGCGTGGTAGGGAGCGAAAGGGCCCCTGAGGCTGGAGGGGTGAGACGGCCTGGCCGTCGGGGGGACACAGGACCCTGGTGGAAGCTTCGTCCCTGGGGGCTCCCGCCCCTACACTGTACCCCAGCGGGGTCCTCACCTTCCTGCCCCCTCTTCAGCCCTCTCCCAAACTCATGTCCTGACCCTGCGCCTCCTGAAGTCCCTGCTCTATCCATGAGCCGCTCCTTCCCTCCGCGGCCCCATCGACCCCGATGCTCCGAGCGCAGTGTTCCGAGAGGAATGGGTGGTCTCAGCCTCTCCCCGCCCCGCAGGCTCTCACTCGCTGAGGTATGTATGCACCGGCATGTCCCAGCCTGACGGCGGGGATCACCACCACGTCATGGTCGCCTACGTGGACGACACGCAGTTCTGGCGCTTTGATAGCGAGTCGGCGAGTAAGAGGGCTGAGCCACAGACACCGTGGGCAATGCAGATCGGGCCAGGGCATTGGAGAGAAATGACACGGAGAGCCAAATATTGCTTCGAGGATTTCCGAGACGGCCTGCGGAATCTGCGCGAATGCCACCCAGAGAGCGAGGTCGGTGAGTGACGCCGGGCCCACGGGTCCCCGAGTCCCCGCGGACGGATCAGCCAGAATCTCCAGTTTCGAGCTTCACCTGGTGGCCGTGGGACCCTTTAGGCGTCACGACTCTGAAAGACTAGAGGAGATTCGCGGGTTTTCAGTTTAGGCTGAAATGGCTAAACTGGCTGACCTGACCACGGGGTGTGTGTGTGTGTGTGTGTGTGTGTGTGTCAGTTTCTCACACCCTCCAGACGCTGTCCATCTGTGAGGTGAGTTCTGATGGGAGCTTCCTCAGCGCACACCGTTGGATCGGCTATGACGGCAATGGTTGCATTGCCCTGAACGAGGACCTGCACTCCTGGACCGCACTAAATGCTCAGTTCACCCAGTGCCAGTGGGTGCAGGCCAATATGGCCAAGGACTTGACAGCCTACCTGGCGGGGGAGTGTGTGGAGTTGCTCCGTAGATACCTAGAGAAAGGGAAGGAGGCCCTGCTGCGAACAGGTAAGAGGGGCCTGAGGTCACCTTCCTGGTTTTCTCGCAGGCTGAGACTGTTCCCCCAGCTGGTGTCACACACGCAGGAGAGAAAAATGGCATCAGCACTAGGATACCTACCACCCATGGGTCCGGAGAGATAGGAATCCACCCAAGCTTCGACATTCTGTACTAGAGAACAACTTGTCCACAGGACAGAGAATGGTCTCAGGGATAAAGGATCCAGTCTCTGGGGGTAGAGGGAGGAAAGAATTCCTAAAATAACTGATCATCAGTACCCATTGAACCCATCAGGGAATTTGGGTACCACAGGGGACTTTCTGAGGCCTTGTTCTCTGTCCCACACCTAGCCTCTTTGAAGGTCTGACTCCAGCTTTTCTGAGTCTCTCTGGCCAGGATCAGCAGTCTTTGTTCTGCCCCTCAGAGACCTAGAGCTTGTCATCTTGGGCTCACTCAAATTTTACAACTGGTCAAGGAATAGGAGGTTATTTTACATCCCTGTGTACATGCTGGGGTTTGAGTTTTGCTCTCCAACCCTCCACCCCGGTTGTCCTGGTCTTTCTCAGGATGGTCACGTGAGCCTTGTGCAAGTGGCCCAGGGAGGTAATGGAAAGTTTCCAACTTTTCTGACCCTTCCACGCAGATCCCCCAAAGACATATGTGACCCACCACCCCACCTCTGACCATGAGGCCACACTGAAGTGCTGGGCTCTGGGCTTCTATCCTGCGGAGATCATGCTGACTTGGCAGAGGGATGAGGAGGACCAGACCCAGGACACAGAGCTCGTGGACACCAGGCCTGCAGGGGATGGAACCTTCCAGAAGTGGGCTGCTGTGGTGGTGCCCTCTGGAGAGGAGCAGAGATATGTGTGCAGGGTACTGCATGAGGGGCTGCCTGAGCCACTCATCCTGAGATGGGGTAAGGAGGGGGCAAAGACAAAGCCTCTTCTCAGGGAAAGCAGGGGCTCTTCTGGGCATCTCCAGCTGGGTCAATTGTTGGTGCGATTCACACGGGACACTAGCTGTTGGTGTGATTAACATGGCACACCACTTACAGGTGTGAAATGGGACACCACTTATGGGTGTGACGTGTGTCAGAGGCTGAGGCTGAAAAATCACGCTGACAACAAACTTTTAGTTTGCTGTGGGCAGAAAAGGGACAGTCTCCTGCGAGTAGAGACTGACACCAGTTTGTTTAACCCACCAGCTTTTATCGAGCAAAGTAAACAAGCTTCTGCTGAGAAAGTGAGAAAAGGCATCTTATCAGTGTTCTTTACTTCAAAAGAAGAACAGGCATTCCCAGGGAGGGGGCAAGGGGAAGTCCTTGAACTAGTCTCAGTAAATGCTGTTTCCAGCATGTCCTGGTTTTCCAGTCCACTGAGACTAAACTTGTCTCAAGGGCTTTTACTAGGCTTTTGCCATCCTCAGGACAAGTCCCTGTCTAGACACAGGCAAGGTCAGGGTAAGCAGGATTTCACATTCTTTCTAAACATGCACATCCCCACAGTCAGTGTTGAGACCTTGGGGTCAGGACACTTTCCTTTCCCTTCCCTTCCCTTCCCAGAGCCACCTCCTCAGCCCACCAGTTTCATCATGGGAATTGTTGCTGGCCTGGTTCTGTTTGGAGTAGTGATCACCGGAGTTGTGATCTGGAAGAAGAAGAGCTCAGGTAGGGAGGGAGATGGGATCTGTTTTCTTATCCTACTGATGGGTTTCAAGCCCCAGGTAAGAGTTTGTTTCTGTTCTGCCTCACTACAGAAGGCACTATCCACACACCCATGCCTACCCAGCCTGGAGTTAAGTGTCCTAACACTTATGGAAAGCCCATGTGAACATGAAAGACAAATGTCTCACTTTGATAATTTTGGTGACAGGAGTTGATTTTTAGCAGTCACAGGTCAGAGGGGAAGGTCTCTGCTGAGGACAGACCTGTAAGAGCGTAGTTGTACACATTTACTCTGGTTTCTGGATAGTGTCCTGGGTCTGCAGTCACAGTTCTGAAAACTTCTCTGGGGTCCAAGACCAGTCGGTTCCTCTAGAATTTCATGCTTCCACAGGTGGGAAAGGAAGGAGCTATGTATGTTCAAGTCCTTACAACAGTGTGGACAGGAGGACATTCACCACTCCCCTCCCCCAAATAATCCTTCCTTTAGTCTCATCTCCTCCCATGAGCTCTGACCAGATCATGTGTTTGTTCTTCTCCAGGTGGTGACAGTGCTCAGGCAATGGAGGTATCTCCCACCCCTTCTAAAGGTGTGACACTGGAGGGCCTGATGTGGAGGAGGGGCTAGGGTAGAGGGCAAACGACTGAGTTTTGGGGATTTGGGGATTCACACATTTTGAGCTTGTGGTGAGCTGTTCAGCGTATCATCACTTACAGTGGCTGACCTGTACTTGTTCATCATTCTTTTCTTCTGTAGCATGAGACTGCGGCCTCGCCTGGGACTGAGGGTTAGGGATTTGTTCATGCCCCACTTCATGACTTCAGAAATCCTTGACTTCTCTCTCTGCAACTGACCTCTGAATGTGTCTGCATTGCTATCAGCATGATGTGAGGATGTGGGGAGACCAACCCACCCCTGCCCATCAGGACCCCTCCCCACACTGACTGTATCCCTTCCTTGATTCAACTTCCTGTTTTGTGCAGAGCTAGGGCTGGAATTGCTCTATCCCCGTCACAACTTTGTGGTGCTCTGAGCTGCAACTTATCACTTCCCTATTGAAATCACAATTGGGATATGAATTTTTCTTTCAACTTCTTTCTAAGTGTGGGGTTGTTGTGATGATTAAAGATGAGTGCTACTCAAAACCTGAGAGAGGAAATAAACAAAAGAACTCCGAGAGCCTTCCAGAATCTGCATTGTTGCTATGAGGATTCTGTTCCATGTGGGAGGAGAGGGTGCTGTGGAGGAGCCGAGCATGGACGAGGCCCATGCTCCATATGTTCACATACATGTTTGTATACATGCACAATGTATTGTTAAGCAATCACAAGACTGTTAGTATATGGACTCTACTGTCTGTTTTGACTGGACTGTACACACAGACACTTTACGAAGTGGTGGCAATATTTCAAAGCTGTTATTATCTTTACAAAGCAAAGCATAAACAACATGAACATACTTGAGATGAACCAGGCCATTCCATTCCCACCATCACCCTGTTTAGCATCACAGAAAAGGAACTCACATGTGTCAAAAAAGAGGCTCATTCACCCATCCTAAATAACCTATGCCCATTTTTATGTCACCACGTTGTCATAGTGCAGGTTAGGTGTGAACAGGTTTCTTTCTGTCAGCAAATGTGTCACCAGGTCAGTGGCAGTGTAACTGTGTTTGTTGTCTCTAACACTGTCTCTCTCTTCCACAGAAACCATGAGAGTCAGTCCTGGATATAAATCTCTTTCTTTATATACATATTTATGCAATTAACTAGTTTTTCTTCTCTAGAGAACCCAGCCTAAGACACCCATGAAACCCTTAGTTGGATCTAAACTAACTGTTCCTTTTTGGTGGCTTGGAAGCTGCTTATGCAAATGGAAAAATTGCTAATTCTTGCAAGTCACTTACTGGGTTAATAAACAGATCAGCGACTGGAAGCCACAAAGAGAAAAATCGACTGGCAGACTGTCACCCTAAAACCATTTTGAGGGAATTTTAGAGCCACAGCCAAAAAGGCCGATCAAAGAAACTCATTTCACTGAACCACAGAAATAAAAGAATTACTATGGGAAGATGACCCAGTATCTGAGTATGCAGGGAGAGGGAGGACAGTTGTTATAACCCAGGTGGTCAGTATGGGCTTCATTGAGAAGATGACCTTTGAGGAAATATTTGAAGGACACAAAGGAATTAGCCATGAGGATGCCTGGCATCATCTTTCCAGGTGAGGGACCATCCACTGCAGATGTATGAGGGCAAGGCTGTGTCTGTGTTCTGGGATCAGTGAGGAGGCCAGTGTGGTTAGAGGTGCAAGCAGACCATGTAGGGCTTGAGAGTATGGAAAGAGTTCTAACTTTTACTCTGAGTCAGATGGGGAATTCCAAGACAGTTTTGAGCCAAAGAGAGATATGGTATGACTCTTCTTTTGAAATGATTGCTCTGGATTCTGTGCTGAGAGTAGAATCAAGAGGGAAGGGGTGAGTGAGACAGTAGGAAATCTGAGAAATTTGTACCACATTCCAGTTAGAGTTGATG
Organism: Heterohyrax brucei; assembly: GCA_028571685.1. Taxonomy (NCBI): domain Eukaryota; kingdom Metazoa; phylum Chordata; class Mammalia; order Hyracoidea; family Procaviidae; genus Heterohyrax; species Heterohyrax brucei. The sequence goes on along the minus strand of CM053144.1, from coordinate 49,275,408 downwards.
GTCGCCTTTCTTGGGTACTAGCAATGAAAAACGTGAGAATTGATTGGATTCAGCATGTGTTTTGAAACCGGATGTTACAGGATTTCCTAAGGGAAGAAATTTGGGTATAAGAGAGGGGAGGCAAAGAGGACATAAATTTTTTTTGTCTGTGCCAATAGGAATGTGAAGCTAATGACCAGAGAGATGGGGAGGTCTCTGGAAGGAGCATGCTTGGGAAGGGGCATTGCAGGCATTTGGTTTCAGAGATGTTATATCTGAGATGTCTGTTAGAAATGTAGGTAAGCTTTTTGAGTTGTCAGCTGGATATATGAGTCAAGACTATAGACAAAAGTCTGGGCTGGAGAAACTGATTTGGGAAGTGACAACATATAAATTATATTTAAAGCTTTGAATGTGGATGATTAGCTACAGAAGAGAAGGGAACCAAAACTAAACCCTGGACAGTCCAGGGCTAAGCAATATGATAACACCACGCTCCCAGAGCAGACTGGAGAGTCCTGGTACTGTGTCTATAAAGCACACAGATCAGGGAGTCTAAACTATCCTGTGCACAAGAATCATCTGGAAATCTCATTAATATTCAGAAGATCTGAAGTAGAGTATGAGACTCTGTATTTACGACAAGGTTGGTGATTGCCATTGGTCTTCAGATTAGTCTTCCAGTGTCAAGAACATAGACCAGGAATTCTCAACATAGAAGTGTATCAGCCTCAACAGTGGGTTTGTTAAGTAAGCAATTTCTGGGTCCTGAGTCTGTTACGAAGACCTGCTGGTGCAGTGATTAAAAGCTTGGCTGCTAAGCAAAAGATTTGCAATTAGAATTCACTTGATGCTCCTTGGAAGTGGCTCTTGAGAGGTAGTTCTATCCTGTTTTATAGGTTTAGAATCACCTCAATGACAGTGAATTTGACTGAATTCATCAACTATTTCTGTGTTCTTGAATTTATGTAAGTGGACTATTTTAGTCAACTAGAGCTGCTTTAATGGAAATACCATACAGTGGATGGCTTTAACAAAGGAAAGTTTATTCTTACATAAGTCAGTAGGCTGCAAGTCCATATCCAAGTTGTCTGCTCCAGGGGAAGACTTCCTCCCTTGTTGGCTCTGGAGGAAAGTCCGGTATTGCATCAGTCTTTGTCCAGGGAGCATCTTGGCACAGGAGCCTGAGGTCCGAAGGACGTGCTCTTCTTCTGGTGCTGCTTTCTTGATGGTACAAGGTTCCCAATTCTCCGCTTGCTTCCCTTTCCTTTTATCTCTTTTAGGATGAAAGGATTAAGAGTGGGGCAAGCCATACTCCAGAGAAACTCCCTTTACAGTGGAGCAGGGAGGTGACCTTCTGAAGGAATTTACAGACCCACCCTAATCCTTTAACATACAGCACAGCAAAATCACAAAATGAAGGACAATCATAGAATACAGGGAATCATGGCCCAGCCACATGGCGACACCTATTTTTGGGTGGACACAATTCAATCCATGACATGGACTATCTGATATCTGCTCTTTTGTGTCTGACTCTTTTAGTCCACTTTTTTTTTTTTTTTTGGTGGGATTCATGTTCATGGTGATAGTCCATTCATTCTCATTTCTATGTAGTATGCCATGCTCCAGTTTTCACTTCTCTTCCTGTAGCATCTGCCAAAGACCTACTCAGACTCTCAAGCTACCACACTCAAATTGACAAGTGCTTTGAAGCAAAGAATATTACAAATATTTGTTCCACACATCTGGGATTTCTTCTTTCTGACTCAGACTCCACCAAGTCCTCACTGTCTTGGTAAATCCTTCTAGTGGATATTCTTATCTCTTGACCTGCTCTTGCGATTGTTCTTGGAGGAAGAGTTGGTCTGAAACACTCTAGTTTGCCATCACTGGAGTTGAAACCCTGTCCAGTTTCTTTTAAGACAGATTTGGAATTTCTGAATCTCTTCGCTTTTGATTTCTGAGAGGAAGGGAAGAAGCATCCATCAATTAACTCATCAGTTTCAGTCTAGAAGTTGAGTTGTCAGCTGGATATATGAGTCAAGACTATAGACAAAAGTCTGGGCTGGAGAAACTGATTTGGGAAGTGACAACATATAAATTATATTTAAAGCTTTCCCCCCCAGCACAGGCCTTCTTTCACTTTTTACAGGTGAACAAGGCCTAGTCTAGAGAATTAGATTTTAACTGATGGCTTAGAGCAGCCTGCTGTGAAGTGAGGGCTACTCTGACCTGTGTTCACAACCTAAAGACAAACCCAGGTGGCAGGAACTTCCACAGCTTTCAGGAGGGACACCGTGTTGTTGGGAGTTCAGGTTGTTAAGATGTCTTAAGTTTTTATTTGCTGCTGATGTGGCAGTGTTAGATTGGAGATTGGAGGTAGGGAGAAGTAACTTAGCCCTGGAGTGGCTTTGTGCATATTTGCAGCTGTTGAGGTGTCATCTACAGTGTCCCACTGACCTCCACCTGCAACAAGCAGGCCCCGTGGTACCACCCTGCCCTGGTCCAGCCTCACCTGTGGACAGGCAGAAAACTTCATACCTGCTGTCTGTGATGCACAATGTGATGCAGGAAGATCCCTGGCCAGGCTGTTGGTTGGTCAACAGGGAAGATCTCCCACTGAAGTCTGAGCCCCATGTCTTTGCCCAGCTGGAAGCCTTGGCTCAGCTGCAGCATGTGATGCCCTGAGAAATCTCCCTGTCCACTATCCCCAAACCCCTGGGTTGGCCATCAGAACTGAGACTTCATGTTTTTTTGATGCATAAGATTGACAGATGCCTTTGTGGTTATCTTAACATTTATTCCTATTTTTCTAAATTTAAGAGAGACTTTAATTTTGTGTATGTGTGTGGTACCACTATGACTCCATACAAAAGATCTGTGACTACCTTTTCTTTTGAGTCCCTCTTTTTTGTTATAATGTTTACATAATGACATCTCTATTTGCCTGTTTTCAGTGTTTTGCCTATGATTTGTTTTGGTGATTCCCCCATTTGGCTTGATATCCAGTTGCTCTGTTCTGCTTTCTGGTATTGGGTTGCTACCTTTGATTTTTTAATCAAAGGACTGTCTTTGGTATTTCTTGTATTTTGGTTTGGTTTTGTGAATTTCCTAAATTTCTTTTTATCTGGAAATGTCCTAATTTTACCATCATATCTAAAAGACAGTGTTGCTGGATATACAATTAAAGCCACCACTTGTCTGTCAATTTCTCATACTGTGGGGGCTTGTGTGTTGATGGGATACTGGAAGCTACATCACAGTAGTCAAACACCAGCAAGGTCACCCATAGTGGCCAGGTTTCAGCTGAGCTTCCAGACCAACATGGACTCGAAAGAAATACTTGTCAGTCTACTTTAGAAAAGAGTTAGTCAATGAAAACATTATGAATAGCAGCAACCATTTTCACATACAGTGTCAGAAAATGAGTCACCTAGGTTAGAAGGCACCCAAAACATGACTTCAGAAAACTGCCTCCTTGAAGTAGAGTGATTTTAATAACACAGATGAAGTCACGCTTTGAGGATATACATTTGGGGATATACATTTGCTGAGAATGAGAAGAAATAACTGAAAATGAGAAGAAACAACTGCAAGCATCCATTAATAATAATTGGAAGGTGGAATGGACAAAGCATGAATCTAGAAAAATTTGAAACATCAAAAATGAAATGGAACACATAAACATCAATACACTAGGCATTAACGAGCTGAAAAGACTGATATTGGCCATTTTAAATCAGACGACTGTATGGTATACCCTGTCAGGAACGAAAACTTGAAGAGGAATGGTGATGCATTCATGGTCAAAAAGAACATTTCAAGATCTGTCCTAGAAGTAAGTGCTTTCAGTGATAGGATGATAGCCATATGCCTACAAGGAAGGCAAGTTAATACAACTGTTGTTCAAATTTACACACTGACAACTAAGGTCAAAGATGAAGAAATTCACGAATTTTTCCAGCTTCTGCAGTTCAAAATTAATCAAATATGCAATTAGGATGCATTGATAATTAATTCTGATCAGAATGCAAAACTTGGAAACAAGGAAGAAGGATGTTGGTAGCTGTAAAATACAGCCTTGGTAATAGAAGTGCTGCTGGAAATCACACAATAGAATTTTGGGAGACCAATGACTTCTTCGCTGGAAATACCATTTCTGAACAACATAAACAACTGCTATACACATGGACATTGTCAGATGGAACACACAGGTGCTGACTGTGTCACAGACCATCAGCTGCTCACATGCAAGTTTCAACTGAAATTGAAGAAAATTAGAACAAGATTAGTTAGAAATTAATTAGAAACAAAATTAGTTCAAGAGAGCCAAAGTACTGCCTTGAATACATTCTACCTGAGTTTAGGGACCATCTCAACAACAGATTTGATGTCTGATATGGTAAGGACCAAAACCCTGGTGGTGTAGTGGGTTAGGTGTTACATATGCTAACTGAAAGGTTAGCAGCTCAAATCCGCCAAGTGCTCTGTGGAAACCCTATGGGGTGGTTCTATTCTGACCTCTATAGTTGCTATGAGTAAGATCTGACTTGATGGCAGTAGGTTTAGGTTATGGTAAGGACCATAGACTGGACGAGTTGTGGAATGACATCAAAGACATCATATGAGAAGAAAATAAGAGGTCATTAAAAAGACAGGAAGGAAAGAAAAGATCAAATTGGATGTCAGAAGAGACAATGAAATTTATTCTTGAATGTCAAGTAGCTAAAGAAAAAGGAAGAAATGATGAGGTAAAAAGCCTGAACAGAAGATTTCAAAGGGCAGCTGGAGAAGACATTATCATGTGCAAAAAGCTGGAGATAGAAATACAAAAGGGAAGAATACACTCCACATTTCTCAAGATGGAAGAACTGAAGAAAAAATTCAAGCTTTGGGTTGCAACAGTGAAGAATTATACAGGGAAAATACTAAAAGACTCCAGAAGCATTAAAAGAAGATGGAAGCAATACACAGAGTCATTATGCCAGAAGGCACTGGTTGATGTTCAAGCATTTCAAGAGGCATCATATGATCAGGATCCAATGATAATGAAGAAGTTGAAGTTGCATTGAAGGCACTGGCGAAAAATGAGCCTCCAGGAATTGATGGCATATCAACTGAGATGTTTCAGCCAACAGACACAGCACTGAAAGTATTCACTTATCTTTGCCAAGAAATTTGGAGGACAGTTACCTGGCCAACTGACAGAAAGAGATCCATATTTGTGCCTATTCCCAAGAAAGGTGATCCAGCTGAATGCTAAAATTATCAAATAATATCATTAATATCACATGGAAGTATAATTGTGCTAAAGATTTTTCAAAAGCGACTGAAATAGTATATTGACAGGCAGCTGCCAGAAATTCAGGCTAGGCACAGAAGAACCTGAAACCAGGGATATCACCTATGATGTCAAATGAATCTGGGCTGAAAGCAGAGATTACCAGAAAGGTGTTTACCTGTATTTCACTGACTGTGTAAAGGCATTTAACTGTGTTTGGTAGTAACAAAAAATGGACGATGTTGTGGAGAATGGGAATTCCAGAACAGTTCACTGTACTCATGAGGAATCTGTTCGTGGATCATTAAGTAGTTGTTCAAACACAACAAGCGGATGCTTCAAGGCTTAAAATCAGGAAAGGTGTGTTTCAGGGTTGTATCCTTTCAAAATATCTTTAAATATGTATGCTGAGAAACCAGACTATATGAAGAAGAATGAGGCATCAAGACTAGAGGAAGACTCACTAACAACCTGCGTTACACAGGTAACACAACCTTGCTTGCTGAAAGTGAAGAGGATTTGAAACATTTCTGATGAATATCAAAGAGAGCAGCTTTCACTATGAGTTGCATCTCAACATTAAGAAAACAAAAATCCTCACAACTGGATCAGTAAACAATATCACGGTAAATGGAGAGAACATTGAGATTGTCAAGAATTTCATTTTACTTGGTTCCACAATCAATGTCCATGGAAGCTGCAGCCAAGGAATCAAAAGATGCATTACTTTGGGAAAATTTCCTGCAAAAGACCTCTTTAGAGTGTTGAAAAGTAAAGATATCATAAGGTGTGCCTGATCCAAGCCATGGGATTGTCAGTGGCACCATATGCATGAGAAAGCTGGGCAATGAATAAGGAAGACAGAGGAAGAATTGATGCCTGTGAATTGTGTTGGAGTATTCCATGGACTGCCAAAAGAACAAACAGATCTGTTCTAGAAGAAGTTTAAGGAGTGCTTCTTGGAAGCAAAGATGGCAAGACTGTGTCTAATATACTTTGGACATATTATTAGGAATGATCAATCCCCAGACAAGGACATCATTCTCAGTAAAGCAGAAGGTCAGTGAAAAAGAGTAAGACCCTTAAGAAGACATATTGACACAGAGGTTGCAGCAATGGGCTTAAGCATAAAACAATTGTGGCTATGGTGCAGGATCAGGCAGCATTTTGTTCTGTTGTTCATAGGCTCACTATGAATCAGAACCAATTTGATGGCACCTAACAACATGATTCTTGGAGGGTAAATATTTTCCTTCAAGTCTTTGTACATTGCCATCCATTGCCTTCTTGTCTATGTGGTTTCTCCTGACTAGTCCCAGCAGTCCTTTTGATTTTCCCCTGTAGATTATTTTTTGTTTATCTCTAGCTACTTTTAAATGTGTCTCCTTGCCTTTCATTTTGGCAAGTTTGATTTATAATATGCTTGGTGTCTTTCTTTTGGGATCTACCTTGAATGGAGTTAGGTCGGCATATTGGATAGATATCCTCTCACCTTTCATGGTATCAGGAAAGGTTTCTGTCAGAAAATCTCCAACTCTTCTATCTGTATATTCTGTTACTCCCCCTGTTCTGGTACTTCAATCACTCATAATTTATTCCTCTTTGGAGAGTCTCTCATAGTTCTTAAAGTTTCTTCATATTTTTAAATTCTTTCATTTTTCCTCAAATACGTTCTTGTCACATACTTTTTCTTCAGTCTTGCTAATTTAGTCTTTCATTGCCTCAATTCTGTTCCTTTGATGCTCTATTTACTTGTCTAATTCTATGATTTTATTATTATTAATTTTCTGAATTTGCAATTCTTGCTACTGTATGCTTTCTTTTAGCCTGTTCAAACTGTCATTGTGCTCTGCTGCATTATGTCTCATCTCCTTCCTCATTGTTTGAAGAGTTCTAAATATTAATCTTTTGTATGCTGCCTCTCATAATTCCAGGAAATCCTCTTCCTCTGGAAAATTTGAGAGCTTTCCAAAGAAAACATAGTCTGCTTATTTAGGTGCTTTTACATGGACTGTTGTTTCTGAGCCATCAGTAAATAGTATTTATTTTATGTTTGTCTATTGTGTTCTAGCTTCTTGCTTTAAAACATGCAAATAGGATGTTTGGTTATCGTTGTCTTCAAAGCTCTAATGTCCTTCACCAGTTGTCTGTAGCTGTTACTAGCCATGGGAAGCAAATAGTCCATTAACTTTTCTAATATGGACTCAGCTCACGTGTCCAGGTAGTCAGTCACCAAGCTTGTGGTGCAGGTTCTTGCCTATTGTTCTATATGGGCAGGGGTGATTGGTATAGGCACAGGTGTCTGGGTGCAGCTGCTGTGAAAGGCAGGGGGCTAAAAGCTGTCCCTGAGTGTCTGTGAGGATGATGTATTCACTTCTGTCTGAATCTAGCTGAAATAACAGTTGCTACCCTGATTTTCCAGATTAAGGGATCTGGCAGAATTTTGTCCCCCTTTCCAGAGTTTGTTGAATTGCTCCTCCTGTGAGTCTCAGAGAATTCTTGTGACTGGATTGAGGAGTCTTACTTCTGATTCCATTAATGGCATCAGCCTCTAACACCAGATGCAGTGCAGAGAAGTGGGGGGAGCCCTGGGAGAAGGGACAGGGGTCTATCTCTAAGGAAAGATTTAGATCTGTGTACAGTGGTTTACACCTCAAGACTTAGCTTTTTCAGATCTGATGTTTTTCACTGGTTCTGTAGGTATATGTGGATTCTCTCAACAATTACTATTTTTGAGGAAGACACCCATCAACCTCTGCTCACTGCACAGTGGCTGGAATCATTTCCCAGAAGATCAGTTCTGTCTAGTCCTGTGTACTTGTGTCACTACACCCCTTTCCCCTTTGCTCAGTCTAATTTCTCAATATTCCCTTTGATGTTCAGGACTCTTAAGATGTCATATATACTGGATTAATTTGTTCTTGTAGGTCTTTTCCCCTTTGCTCAGTCTAATTTCTCAATATTCCCTTTGATGTTCAGGGCTCTTAAGATGTCATATATACTAGATTAATTTGTTCTTGTAGGTCTTTGTTGTTAGGGTAATCATGGGAAGCATCCATCTGCTCCGTCATCTCTTCCATGTCTCCCCATATCATAATTCCTTAAAGTGGCATTTTTCAAAGCACAGTTTATGAACCACTAGGGGTTACTTTTTTTTTTTTTTTTTTTTAAAGAAAAAGGACCTACTCACACTGGAACACAGCCATGGTTAATTGTCATCAGCCATGGTAGACAACTTTCACTGAAGCTTCCAGAGTAAGACAGGCTAAGGAGAAAGTCTCAGCAATCTGCTTCAGAAAATCAGCCAATGACAACCCTATGGATCAGAAGAGAACAGAACAGAACATTATTTGATTTGCAGCCAACAATAGGGATGAGGCAAGACCAAGTAGTGATTTGTTTCATTGCACATGGGATTGATGTGAATTGGAGCCAACTCAATGATCGTTCACCACTGACATTCTGTGTTGATTTTCTGATTTGCAGTGTTTCGTGTGATGTACAGGGCAATTTTATCTTATGAAGAATCTAATGTATTGCTTCCATTAGCCTTACATGCCACTGGATTAAATATGTTTACAGAATTAGCACAGCACATTGTTAATCAATATAAATTAAACTGGGAAAATGTTAAGGAATAACCAGTGGCAGAATAGCAAGTATGAATGGAAAAAGCAATAGAATTACTTTAAAAATTTTGACAGGCATATAATAAATGTTCTGCTAAGAATCACCCTTGTGTCAAAATCACTTCATTTCTAGCAAATCTCATTGAAAAATACAGTGAAAGATGTTAAATTTATGATATAATGCCCACTGAACAGTCAGGTGCTTGAAAAAGCTTTGTTCCTCAACTGGGAGTTAACCTTTTTTGCCAGCTACATTGTATCCAAAGTGTCATCATGATGCTATGATGGGTGTATAAGCTGAAGTATGATCTTCACATTTTCCTAACTGAAAATCTATGTTACTAGGCAAGTATTTTTGAAGATGATATGTGCATATGAAAACTGGTATTTAAGCTAATATATATGGCATTCTTAACAATCTAAATTTAAAGGTTCTAAGGAAATTATTGTCTTGAAGGCATTATTGTAACTGAGAACCCCCAAACACAAATCCATTTACTTACAGATTGTTGATATTTGACAAAGGGACAAAGTCAATTAAATGTGGATATGATAGTCTCTTTAACAAATGGTTGTTGCACAATTGGATGTCTATTTGTACAAAAATGAATTGAGAGCCATAGTTTACACCATACTTAAAAGCTCATTCAAAATAGATCAAGGACCTAAGATCATAGACGAAAAAATAGGGACAATACTAGGCGCTCTAATACATGGCATAAACACTATACATATCATACTGTGGCAGTATGTATGTCCATTTTCTCATTCATGTTTATTTTGTAGCATCCTTTGAACTTGAGCAGACAGAGTTACAGCACCTAGGGTCCTTGTCCATTGTCCCACTTTGTCTATTCTCAAATTTCCTTGAATTTGGGCAGAAATGGCTCCAGGAGCATGATTGTCCAATTTTCTGTTTTTGCCTCTTTTAAAACATGCCTAATACAACTTGCTTCTTGTTTTTGTAAACTTTAGGGTGTTTTCTACCTTACAACAGTTAATGGTATAGTCATCAAGGATTTCCAAAGTGACTAATTCAGTTGAACTTGAGTTGACCTGTACTGTGGAGCAGGAGCCAGCTAAAGAGATGTCTTATCTTCCGGATCCATGTGTTCCTACTCCACACCCCTTTGACACGGACAGGGTGACTGCTTTTGGAAAATGAACCTTCACTTATTCCTTTTTGTTCTCTGTCTCGTGTTCTCTCTGGGGGAGAGTAAAGACAAGGACCTTTCTCCAGAGACAACAGAGAAATCCTCCCACTTGAGCTGACATCCTGAACTTAGACTTACAGCCCCTACTGGAATGTGACAAAATAAAATTTCTCTTTTTAAAGCCATCCACTTGTGGTATTTTTGTTATAGCAGCAGCAGATGGCTAAGACATCAGAAAATAAGATGCCTTATCTTCTGGATTCATGTGTTCCTACTCCACGACCTTTTGACACCGTGTGAGCGACTACTCTCAGAAAACAAACCTTTGTTTACTCTTTTTTTTTGTTATCTTTCTCACGTCTTGAGTTTTATTTGGCATATTTGTTTGAAAAACCAGTTGTTTAGGGAAGCTCTTTCTTAGACTTTTGCTTGATTATTTCGTTAAGAACGACATCTAGTAACTCTTTGGGTGAACTGCAATTTTGGTGCAGATTTGGGCATTTGAAATATTAAACAGATAACTCTGTTTTTAAAGAGCTCCGGATCACCGTAAGCCACAAAATTGAGGCCTTTTTGTGACTTAGAGAAAACCTGGAAAGTAGTTCTCTGCTTTGCCAATTATCACGGAGAAATGACGACTCTGACCTGTGTTATGAAATTGAAGGGAGAAATCGTATTTCCATATCTTTTTCTGTGATATAGTTTCTCAATGAAGGATCACAATATTGAAATTTAAATGATCAGTAACTTTAGGGTAGCCATGAGTCGGATCTGATTCGACGGCACTTGGCTTGGCTAACTTTAAAGTACTTTCCAATTGGAGATACTAGCATATTTCAGGTCTAAAATAAGAGACTAGGTCTCTAGTCAGTAGCTGTAATATTTTCCAGTATTTGGTCAGACACGGCTGTCGCGGTGTGTTTGTTCATGTTCCCATTCTTGCCTACTGCGTAATGTTTCTTTGGACTCAGGCAGACACGGCTCTAGCAGCATGCCTGTGCACTTTCCGACTTGAACTGTTTTGAATATATGCCAACTAAAGCTTCCTTTTGGCTTTACTAAACTTCCTGACGTTTTTCCCCTACAACAGTTAGCTGCATAGTCAGCAGGAACAGGCCTCCTCCGTCCCGAGTCTACAAGGTCATATAGCTCCATGGAAGCTTTTCAAAGACCCGTTTCAACTAGGCAGAGACTTATAAAGACAAAAAGAAGACAGAAAAAAGCTGCTGCTTTGTTAGTTGTTAGAACTTGGGTGGAGCTCGATTATAAAAGAACTGTAAGCAAGTTCTCTCTATTGTAAATGAGATGCATATAAAATGGCCTGGAAAAATGTTTCTAGCTGTAGCCAGAGACTCAGAATCATATTTCTGTCAATGAATTTGTCAGCTGAGCAGAGACTTTGTGATTTCCAAAGCCAGTTAATAAAACTTTTAAGGTTAAAATTAAATTGGGAAAATTTGGGGAAACTGTAAAGTTAAATGAAAACTTGGACGTTTTAAAGAAACTGTATTTAAGTTGCAGTTATGTTTTATGGTATACAGGCTTAAAATAATTTCCAAAATATTTTAAGTTACTTATTGATTTTAAACTGAGTTAAGAGATATTTGCCATAATTTGAGTTTATATACTTTTGCTTTTTATGCTACAAGAATATATATGTATGTATATATATATATTTGACTCTGCTAATGAGTATGTTCATTTTTGCCATTTAAAGAGATACACTATAAAAGGTACACAATATATGGAACATTGAAGAGGTTTATTGAGAAAAGAAATTAACTTGGTATGGTTAAAAGTTTTATTTCTCTCACTGAAGTGGTTTAATTTATAAAATTTTTAGGACCTTCAGTGTTGCATATCATATAAAACAAAGAATTAGGTTTCTTGCTGTTAAAATAACAAAATTTTCCTTGATTTCTGAATTGAAAAGCTTATTTATTCTTTGGGTAATCTACCTCCAAGGCAAAAACTTGCCTCTCATTGGAACAAGAATTTTGAAAATCAATCTGCAAGCTTTTAGGAAAAAAAAGGCTAAGGTTTTTACTTTAAGATCTTTGGTTAAGTAACTATAATTTGTGTCTTGATAACTTATATGGAAATTCTCGAGAACTCTGAAACTTCATGGCAAGGTATAAAATATTTTTTATGAAGGAAAAATGCTAAAACCTTTTATTTAATAAATTATGTAGAAAGTGTTAAAATCAAGAAAAATGCTTGATTCTTACTGCATTAAAATGTGTATGTTAGTATTTCCTGTTATGGTTTTGCCTAATATTCGATGGCAAATACATAACACTGTCATAATTTTATTATTTTTCTTAATTGTTAAGATGTTGCAACTTTACTTTTTTGAATCTAGCATCATCAAAGCCAATGGTTTGACTGGGGAACTCACATCATTTACCTATGAAGTTATATTTACTACTATTCCATTACTTAGACACTTGAGAATCTCAGTATGTATATAGTCTTGATGTATCCTGACTATACGGCATTTTGTCTCCAGATTACTGTATCATTTATTATACCTGAGTTTTTAAGAAACTAGGCTTAGTGAGCATGTTTTAACAAACAAATGCAGCCCTGGAAGTCTTCACTCATCTGTGCCAAGAAATTTGGAGGACAGCTATCTGGCCCACCGACTGCAAGAGATGCATATTTTTGCTATTTCCGAGAAAGATGATCCAGCTGAATGCAGAAATTACTCAACAGTGTCATTAATATCATACACAAGTAAAATTTTGCTACAGATCATTCAAAGGCAACTGCAACAATATATTGATAGGAAACTGCCAGGAATTCAGGGCAGATTCAGAAGAGGATGTGGAGCCATGGATATCATTGCTGAAGTCAGACAGATCTTGGCTGAAAGCAGAGGGTACCAAAAGGATGTTTATTTCTGTTTTGCTGACAATGTAAACACATTTGATTGTACAGATCATAATAAATTATGGATAACATTGCAGAGAGTAGGAATTCCAGACAACTTTATTGTGCTCACAGGAAATCTGTACATGGATCAAGAGGCAGTTGTTCAAACAAAACAAGAACACAGTGCATGTTTCAAAGTCAAGAAAGGTGTGTTTCAGGATTGTCTCCTTTCACTATACTTATTCAGTCTGTATGCTGAGCACAAAATCCAAGAAACTGGACTATGTGAAGAAGAACAAGGCATCGGGATTGAAGGAAAACTCATTAACCACCTGCATTATTCAGAAGACACAACTCTGCTTGCTGTAAGTGAAAAGGACTTGAAACACTTACTGATGAAGATTAAAGACCATAGCCTTCAGTTTGGATTATGCCTCTACATCAAGAAAACAAAAATCCTCACAACTGGACCAGTGACATCATGGTGAATGGAGAAAAAACTGAAGTTGTCAAGGATTTCATTTTACTTGGAGTCACAATCAGCACCCATGGAAGCAGCAGTCAAGAAATCAAAAGACACATTGTGTTGCGAAAATAGGCCTAAAAAGATCTCTTTAAGTGTTGACAAGCCAAGACATCACACTGAAGACTAAGGTGTACCTGACCCAAGGCATGATATTTTCAATCACACTTTATTCATGTGAAATCTGGACAGTGAATAAGGAAGATAGAAGAATTGACATCTTTGAACTATGGTGTTGGAGAAGAATATCGAATGTACCATGGACTGCCAAAACAATAAACTGATCTGTCTTGGAGGAAGTACAACCACAGTCCCCCTTAAAAGCAAGGATGGTGAGAGCACCTTACTTTGCTCATGTTGTCAGGAGGGCTCAGTCCCTGGAGGAGGACATCATACTTGGTAGAGTAGAGGGTCAGTGAAAAACAGGAAGACCTCTAATGAGATGGATTGACACAGTGGCTGCAACAATGGACTCAAGCGTACCAAAGATTGTGAGCACAGAATGAAACATGACAGTGCTTTGTTCTGTTGTACACAGGGTTGCTGGTAGTCAGAATTGACTAGACAGAACAATATTCATTCAATAAAAATTAGTTCAAAATCTGCTATGGTTGAAGAGTTGACTCACTATTGGTTTCCGGTCAGGCACAGCAGCAGGTCTAGGGGCCATGTTCCCAGGGGACCCTCCAGGCTGTCAGATGATTAATTCAGGAAAACTGACACATGGTCTTAATCACTACACTTATATTATACAGCTTTCCAGGGAAGAGTATTTTATACCCCTAAGTCCACACTAGTATCTGAGTTTCATATCCCTCTCTCCACCTAAATGTTCTATCTAATCTCGTCATGGTCACATGAGCCCTGGTCCCGTGGCCTGTGGGACATAAGGTAGAGTTTCTGAATTTTATGACCTTTCTCCTCAGGCCCCTCAAAGACAGGTGTGAACCACCACCGTATCTCTGACCATGAGGCCACGCTGACCACTGGGCTCCTACTCAGTGGAAATCACCCTAACTTGACATCAGGACAGGGAAGACCAGACTCAGGACATGAAGCTTGAGCAGACCAGCCCTGTGGGGCAAAGGACCTCCTGGGACTGAGTGGCTATAGTGGTGCCATCTGCAGAGGAACAGAGACTCACACGTCACGTGCAGCACAAAGGACAACCTGAGCCCCTGACCCTGAGATGGGGTATGGAGGGAAGCAAGAGTAAAACTTCTCTTCAGGGAAAGTATAAGCCTTTCTGGAGACTACCAGCTGGGTCAGAACTGAGACCTGTGGATCAGGGTCCTTTACTTTCCCTTCTCTTCCCAGAGCCACCTCCTCAGTCCACCATCGCCATCATGGAAATTGTTGCTGATCTAGTTCTGTTTGGAGCACCGGTTGTTGGAGGTGTGGGGGCTTCAGTTGTGCAACTGAGGAAGGAGAGCTCAGACAGAGATGGGGCGGGATCTTGTCCCACTGGAGAATTTCAATCCACATGTAAAAGTTTGCCCACCTTCTGCCTCCTTACTGGGGTTATCACCCTCTCCTTACCTGCATAAAGCACGTGTGTAGATAAAGGTAAATATTTTACCATAGGTGGGTTCCCACAGTCATAGATTAGAGCGGAATGTCTCTGTTGATGACAGGCCTCCAAGAGGGTGACTGGTCCGTTCCCAACATCTTTCCTTTTGTTTCCCTGTCCTGCCCTGGGTCTGTAGTCATAGTTTTATAAACTTCCCTGAGATCCAGGACTAGTTAGTTCCCCTAAGACGTCATGGTCCTGGCTCCACTCTGCTCTGTCATAGGATATTTCATTCCTACAGGTGGAAAGGGAAAGAGCCACACTCGAGCTGCAGGTAAGTGAGGGATGTGGGATGATCCTGAGACCTCTGGGATAGTATAGACGGGAGCTGTGAGACAGCCGCCCCAACTCATATTTCCTCCTTTTGTCTTATGGCTTGCTGTGGGCTCTGACCAGATAATGTTCTTGTTCTTCTCCAGGCAGTGATGGGACCCAAGGCTTTTTAAAATGAGATCCTGGAGGACCCGACATGGTACAGGGGGTAGCACAGAGGGGACACGATTCTTTTATGGGAACACGTTTGATCTGGACATTTTGATTGTTTGCTGGGATGTTGAAAGTGTTAACAGTTATGGTGACCAACCTAAATTTGTTCATAACTATTGTCTTCTGTAGTGTGAGGCCACTGTCTTGTGTGGGACTGAGTGATGTAAGATTTGCTCACACCTGCTTTGTGATTCAGGAGTTTACTTGCTGCAGTTTGTGCTTGAATGATCCTGCATTCCTGTCATCACAATGTTAGACGTGGTGGGACTAACTCACCTCTGCCCACCAGGACTCCGTCTCCACACTGACCTATGTTCTTGCCCCTGGATCTATATTTCCTGTTCCAGCAGAGACAGGATCAGGATGTCTCCATCCCTGCTGTAACTCCTTTTGCTTTGAGCTGCAACTTCTCACTTACCTGTTGAAAATGAGAGTCTGGGAATGATCTTTTTTGTCAAACTCTTGCCCTGAGGTGGAGTTCATGGGTTAATTAAGGAGAGAATGTGACTTAAAATCTGAGAGAGGAAATAAATGGAGGCATGGAAACCGTCCAGAATCTTCTGTTTGCTTTGCTGAGTCTATTGCGGGTTGGGCAGAAGGTTATGGAGGAACTGAGCTTGGTGAGGACCTATGTTTAGGACAGCCTGACTTTTGATTTGGTCACTCCCTGGTTGGGTCATTGTCATGGATTGAATTGTTTTTCCCAAAAAATGTATGTGGTAGTTTGGCTGGGCCATAATTGTTGATATTGTTTATGCTATAAACTCCACATCTATAATGTTAATGAGGGAGGATGGGGGGAAGCTTTCCAGATAGAGACTTGGTAATTTTGTCTGCGAGCACTGAAAACAGTGGAAAGTGATTGGATGCTTGATGTATTTTGAAACTGAACTTCGCAGAATTTCATAGTCAATTAAAACTGGGGATGAGAGAAAAAGTAGAGTCAAGGTGGTTGTTGTTTTTGAATTGGTTCCAACTCATAGTGACCCTGCAGGATAGAGTAGAACTGCCCCAGAGAGTGTCCGAGGAGTGCCTGGTGGATTTGAGCTGCTGATCTCTTGGTTCGGAGCCACAGCACTTTACCACTTTGCCACTAGGGTTTCCAGAATCAAGGAGGACACCAAATATTTTGGACTTTACAAATAGATGGAGCTGCTGTCTGCAGAGGCAGAAGAGACTCTGGAAGGAAGTCATTTGAGAAGCAGGCATCACAAGCATTCAGTTTGGAATATGTTTCATTTTAAATGCCTATTAGAAATTGGAAAACCCTGGTGATGTGGTTAAGTGTTACAGCTACTAACTAAAAGTTCAGCAGTTCAAATTTACCAGCTGCTCTTTGGAAACCCTTTGGGACAGTTCTGCTTTGTCTTGCAGGTTTTCCCTGAATCAGACTAGACTAAATGGCATTTTTTTTTCTTTTTTACTAGAAATGCAGGTGAGGTTGTCCAATTGACAGCTGAACACATGTGGTATTTATAAGCTGTGTTTGGGCTGAGGAAATAGATTTTAGAGGTGTTGTGAATTAAATTTTTTTCCCCCTCAAATCTGTGTCAACTTGGCTAGTCCATGAGTTCCAGAGTTGTATGACTATCCATCATTTTGCCATCTGATGTGGTTTTCTTATGTGTTATAATTCCTGACTTCTCTGTTTTCCGTGAGTCAGGATTAGAGACAGTTATCCGACTCGACGGCACTTGGCTGGCATGGTATACTAGGCAGGAGTCAATTTACAAGAGGAGACTATCTTTTGAGATATAAAAGAATGAACTGAGCAGAGAGACAAAGGGGTCTCCTACCACCAGGAAACAAGAACACAGAAAATGTGGCATCTTTTGGATTGAGGGTCTCTGCTCTGAGGAGATCCCCAAACAAGGAAGCTTGATGATGAAGAACTTCTCCCAGAGCCAACACAGACAGAAGGACTTTTCTGGGACCTTGTACTCTGAATTTATACTTCTAGCCTACTAGACTGTGAGAGAATAAATTTCTGTTATTAAAGCCATCCATTTGTGGGAATTTTGTAATAGTGACACTATATAAGTAAGACAAGAGGTGACATTTGAGTGATGTTTAAAGACTTGAGAATGGGTGAGATCATCAAGGGAGTGATCAGCTAGAGAAGAGAAAAGACTAAGGACTGAACCTTAACTCCAGTACCAAGTGATCTGATCACCTCAAACCAAGCACCAAAGGCACAGTTCTGGCACTGCATCAGGAAGTCATGAAGATCAGCCTGTCCCAAGTTTTACTGTATAGAAGAATCATCTATAACTGTTTTAAGGTTCTGATGGTCTTGTGTTGAGCATGAAATTCTACATTTATAGGAAGATCTCTGTTGGTGGTGATGCTGCTGGTCTTCAGATCACACTTTTTGTAGCAAGAGCATAGGCCAGGAGTCTCATGTATGCAGTCAGACAATGAAGTTTGTGAACTCATCCTAGAAGAAGTACTGCATACCTCATTGCTCAACATCACTATGGTCACCTTCAAAGTACTCCCCTTGGGAAGCTATGCACTGATGCAAGCGGCTATTACACCTTTCAAAGCTATTTTGGAACTCTTTCTGGAATGGCCATCAGATCTGTCATTGTATTACCCCTGATGCCCCGAAGGTCATCAACATGTCTTCCTTTCAATATTTCCTTTATCTATGGGTAAAGAAAAAAGTCATCAGGGGTCAGATCAGGTGAGTAGGGAGAGTGTTCCTCTATGGTTATTTGTTTACTGGCTAAAAACTCCTTCACAGACAACTATACAATTAAGTTAGCAAACTGGCCACTGTGCAACTTGCACAATGGACATTCCAGAAAGAGTTCCAAAATTGCTTTAAAGGGTGGACTAGATGCTGATGTCAGTGCATAGCTTCCCAATGGGAGTACTTTGAAGGTGACCATACTGATATTCAGCAATGAGGTATGCAGTGTTTAGAACAATTAAGTTCGTGGACTCTATTATCAGACTGTATAAGCCAATTCTGAAAACATTTGAGGTTTAACTTTCTTAATTTCAAGAATTTTTAGGAATACTAAAATTTTCTAAGTCTTATCGTCTCTAAATCAATCAGAATAAAAGCTCTTTGAAAAGATATTATAATCTTATTTCATAATATCATGCAGAGGTAGGAAATTACTACATATAGAAACACGGCAGACACATGCCAACAGACATATACATACATATAGTTATGGGGGCTGAGGAACAAACAGTTGCTTCTCCTGACATCACAGTTTAACTTTGTGAATGCTTTTCAAAGAGTATTTTAGAGGAACAATTTTAGCATCATTTGTCTTTCTTAGGTTTCATTACACCAGTCAAAACAAACAACCCATTGTCTCTTCACTCATTTTATTCAGATGAACTGATTTATATATAAAAAAACTTCCCATGTAACTTATGAAGCCCCAAATCGTCCTTAGTGAAGTTTGCAATACAGAAAGATAGGTGCAAGAATTAAGACTAAAGAAAGCACATAGGAAGCAGTTTTCTTGAAAGAGGAATGTGCTGAGACTTAACCTTCTGATAGCTGCCAATGGCTGGTCTTGGGCACTTAACCTCATGGCAGATGGAAAAACCAGACAGAATACTCTCAAAGCCAAGCTGTTAGGACAAACAAGATGGAGGAATGCCCAAGTTCTACTCTACAATTCTCCTATGTATGATAATAACTATCCTAGACAGCACAACTCTTAAATAGCACAACAGAAAACAAAGAAACAGGAACTCGGTTCCCTAAAGTGCAACTTCATGTTGTTGTTGTTAAGACTGATTCAGTTCCACAGAAAGTGAAACAGGTTCTGGGTCCACCATTTTTTTTTTTTTTTTTTTTTTTTTGCTGTATTCCTTTTTTTTTTTTCTTTTTTATTTAACATGGCTGAGTGAAAATGTACATTCCCATATAAATTTACATGCCCACCTATATGCAGCTTCCACTGCTCTCCCTGTCCAGTGACAGCACACTATTCCTCTCTGCTCCATACATGTCTCATCCTCCCAACAGCCTCCTTTCCGCTCCTCTCCACTCACTCTTCTTCCTCCAGCTGGAGGTCAGCAGGATGATATCCTATAGATGTATAGAACCATAAAGTCCAACCAATCTATGGTCACTCTGCATTGCCAAGTCCAATCCATTCCTGTCCAAAGAGTGTACCTTTGTTATAATTTATGGGTAAAGGCAGCATCAGGGCAGGGGGCCATGCTCTCATGGGAACCCCGAAACCACTGGACCATCAATTAGGTCTTCTAGTGGAGATCTCAGGATGTACCCCTTTTTATTCTTGTGTTGCCAGTGAGACTCAACCTAGTGAGCTCCATCGCGGCTATCACTGGTGGTGGCCGGGCGCCATCCAGTTCTTCCGGTCCCAAGTCGATGAAGGCACCCACTCTTGCGGGTCTTTCTGTCTTCTAGGTTGTCTTTACCGCATGCCATTTTGGTCCTCGGTGAGCATCCATTCCTGCTGAGTTGGGACCGTTTGCTGCAGGGTCCATCATTTTTAAGAACATAAACTTGCCAGCATCTCAGCTGGAGGGATCCCAGACACTTTGGACTTGACAGAACCCATTTCTAAAACTGTCCAAGGCCTCTGCGGGACACAGCCCAACTTTCTTTATTGGACCCAGTCCAGTTTCCCTTGAACCCAACACAAGGAGAGTGTTTAAATCCTCTAAATGGAAATCAATAACAAAACAGAATTTCCTCTAAGTGGATAGTGTAAATTCAGTCCTTGGTATCGTCAATCCACTAAGAAACTTGCAGCTTTGTGTTGGGAACAGAAAAAACTCACGCTTAGAATTCCTAAAACGACTGCACAGAAAGTCATGTACCTTAACCCAAAGAGAAAGAACAAAAGAGTGACTTAAGAAACAAAGTTCCCTGAAATTGCTTACATATAAACCTATTAAGCTACAAGACAAAAGGAATGGAGCTCAAACCCAGGAAAGACCCTCCAAGTTCTCCAGGGCACTTGTCTCTTGATCTCTCACCAGCATCAAAGGGTCCCTGATGATCCTCTCTAAATTTCACTTCTAGCACAAAAAATTGTTAATCAGAAACAAAGAAATTGAGACAGAAGGTTTATTCGAGCAGCTAAACTGTACGCAAATAGAAGAGGGCTTTGTTCCTAAAAAGATGCAGGCTAAGTTAGTGACAATTACTGAAAGAGAGAGAGAGAGAGAGAGAGAGAGAGAGAGAGAGAACCCCTCCCCAACAAAATTTTGGATTAACTCATGATTAACTTTATGATTTAATATACAACTTACCTGCAAAAAGAAAAACACTCCCACAGACTGAAGATTTTACAGAAGCTTAAATACTGGTTGTCTTTTTTTTTTTCAACTTAAAGAATACAAATTTCCATGGTGACAAAGCATGTGATGTTTGTTGACATTGGAAAGTAATCACTGACAATTTGGCGTTTTACATATTTGCGGCTTTCTGACCTCTGTACTTAAAGAAAGCACACAGTTTTTTCCATTAAATCATGAGGTAATGAGTCTTTTCACGACTATCATTTTTGATTTAGAGAAGACAAATTTACTATGTTGCAGAGTAGTTAGTAAATCTTAAGTTTTGCAGTTTTGGGGTTAGGCTTTTACTGTTAATTTTGTTGTCCTACGTTAAGAGAAACCCCTTGTAATCAATGTAAGATGTCTGTGTTAGTTTATTTCCCCAATGCAATTCTGGGAAACCTGGTGAAGTAGGGGTTAAGTGCTATGGCTGCTAACCATGAGGTCAGCAGTTGGAATCTTGCTAGGTGCTCCTTGGAAACTCGAGAGGCAGTTCAACTCTGTCCTATAGGCTTGCTATGAGTCAGAATGGAGTTGACAGCACTGGGTTCATTTAACTTTGAGGTCTTTAACTGGTTGAAATATACAGTAACAAATAGTGCTGTCCTGTGCTTCTTTGTATTAGAGATCTGTCTGGAACTCACACAGACACACCCAGGAATATAAAATGAAGATGATTTTAATAGACAACACCCCAGGAGTCACAGATGTATTGTTCGGGAAAGTAAAACTAGGAGCTTTGTGAGCCTGACTGTAGGGGCTTTTAGACACATTTATACACAAAAGGGCCCAAACTACCTTTCTTCCAGATTAGATTCCTGAGGGTTCTGGGTTATCTGAGTTACTCACTGTGGTTAACTAAACAAAAACCACTTGATTTCCATGGAAATCTCTGGTGCCTTCAGGTGCAACCTCTCCCAGGTTTCAGATGAAGCCCATACTTCTACACCTCCATTCTGCAGTTTTGCAAGGTGTCATGGTTCACCGTGGCATCAAAACCTCAGAGAATGAGTTTTCTTCTAGAGGAGCCCAGGGGAGAAGAGGTGGGAGGCGGGAGGCACATAGGGAAGAGAAAAGGAGGAAAGGGCGGACCTCGGTCTGGAGGTCTTTGGTTGGTTTCCTTAGACAGCCATGGAGAAGGACCCAGGGAGCAGTGCAACAGAGAGTCCTTGGTGCATGAGCAGAGGGGTCAGGACAAACTCCCAGGTCACTGGACTTGGTTTTCAGATGGTGACTGTGGTGGGAATCCTGAGAAGGAACAGGGGTTGCAGGTAGACAAGGGAGGCTACTTCGGTATGAGTTTCACTTCTCCCTCACACAACTCAAGTCACAGTGTGTATTCCACCGACTGGACACCCAGAGGCAGCCCCAGTTCTCACTCTATTGGGTGACTGGTTTTGGAAAAAGCCAATCAGTGTCTCCAAGGTATCTGGTTACAAGCTTCCCACTGAGGTGCCTGGAAGTCTTGGATTATGGAGCCTTGGACCCTCCTCCTGCTGCTGCTCTCCTGGGCCTTAGCCCTGACAAAGACCCAGGCTGGTGAGTGTGTGGTTGGGAGGCAAAAGGCCTCTGCAGCCAGAGGAGAGGGAGGAGCAGGAGGAGTGAGGGAACCGACCCTGGGGACTCCGGACCCTCAAGGAAGCAGCATCTTTGCAGCCCTTGTCCCTACGCAGGTTCCTCACTCTGCTGTCCCACCTGCAGCCCTCTCCTCTTCCATCTGTATGTCCCTACCCTGCTCCTCCCGAGGCCCCTTCTCTATCAGGAGCCCCTCCTTCCCTTCTAGCGCCCCCCCCCCCACGCCTGACCCCGGACCCGGGTGCAGTTGTGGGAAGGGGCTCAGTGGTCTCGGCTGTTCCTCTTTCCCAGGCTCTCATTCCCTGAAGCATTTTGTCACTGCCTTGCCCCGGTCCGGCCGTGGGGATCCCCGAGTCATCATAGTTTGCTATGTGGATGACATGCAGTTCGGGCGTTTTGACAGCGACTCAGTGGGTCAGAAGGCCGTGCCGCTGGCGCTGTGGGCAGAACAGATGGGGCCAGAGCACTGGAAGAAATGACGCGGAGAGCCAAGAGACTTGTGCACCAGTTCCAAGTGGGTCTCGGGTTCCTGCTGGACTCACACAAACAAAACAAAGCCGGTGAGTGACACTGGCTGGGTGTGCAGCACGGGTCGCCTCGCCCCGCGAACAGGACAACCCGCATCTCTGGGTCCCAGCTCCACCCCGAGACCGCGGAACCCGCTCAGGCCCCCGACGCAGAAAGAGAGGTGGGGGATTCGCTCGGGTGTTCAGTTTAGGCTGAAATGGCTGAACTGGAAGATCTGACCGCCGGGGCGGTCAGATTCTCACACCCTCCAGGGGCTGTTAGCCTGCGAGGTAAACCCAGACCGGAGCCTCCTCCGCGGCCGCTTTGGCATCGCCTACGATGGTACAGATTACATTGCCCTGAACGAGGACCTGAGCTCCTGGACGGTGGCTGACGATGTGCCTGAGACCACCAAGCGCCGGTGGGAGCAGGCTGGTGCTCAGGAGGAGGCCATAGCTTACCTGGAGCGGGAGTGTGGGGAGTTGCTCCGTGAATACCTGGAGAAAGGGAAGGAGATGCTGCAGAGAGCAGGTAAGACGGGCCTCCAGGCACCTCCCTGATGTCCTCTCAGGCTGAGACTGTTTCCCCAGCTGGTTTCACACAAGGAGGAGAGAAAAATGGCCTCAACACCATAATACCTACCTTCCTTGGGTCAGGAGACAGAGGAATCCACCCGAGTTTCCACATCCTGTACCAGACAGCAACTTGACAAGAGGACCACTAATAGCCTCAGGGATAAGGGATCCAGATACTGGGGAGAGAGGGAAAAAGAGTTCCTGAAATAATTGTTCAGGTGTAGCCAATGAACCTGTTAGGGGGGCTTGGGTATTGCAGGGAACTTTCTCAGGCCTTATTCTCTGCCCCATACCCAACGTCTTTAGAATTCTGACTCCACTTTTCTGAGCCTCTCTGATCAGATTTAGAAGTCCCTGTTCCTCCCCTCAGAGACCTAGAGCCTGTTATATTGGGCTCATCGGAATTCTAGAATTGGTTAAGGAATAGATTATCTATATCCCAGGGTCCACACTGGGGTTTGGATTTTGCTCTCCAAACTCCCACCTGAGTTGTTCTTTTTCAGACGGTCACATGAACCCTGTACAAGTGGCTCATGGAGGTAATGGCAAGTTTCTAAATACTCTGACCCTTTCACTCAGATCCCCCAAAGACATATGTGACCCACCATCCCATCTTTGACCATGAAGCCACACTGAAGTGCTGGGCCCTGGGCTTCTATCCTGCGGATATCACGCTGACTTGGCAGAAGGATGGTGAAGACCAGACTCAGGACACAGAGCTTGTGGAGACTAGGCCTGCGGGGGATGGAACCTTCCAGAAGTGGGCTGCTGTGGTGATGCCCTCTGGAGAGGAGCACAGATACGCATGCCGGGTGCTGCATGAGGGGCTACCTGAGCCCCTCACCCTGAGATGGGGTAAGGAGGGGGACAAAAGAAAAATCTGTTCTCAGGGAAAGCAGGGGCTCTTCTGGGCACCTCCAGCTGGGTCAGTCAGAAACCTTGGGTTCAGGGCACTTTCCCTTCCTTTCCCTTCTCTTCTCTTCCCAGAGCCACCTCCTCAGCCCACCACTTCTATGGTGGGAATTGTTGCCAGCCTGGTTCTGCTTAGAGCTGTCATCACTGGAGTTGTGATCTGGAAGAAGAGCTCAGGTAGGGAAGGGGGTGAGGTGTGAGTCTTCTTATGCTACTGGTGGGTTTCAAGCCTGGTAAGAGTTTGTTTCTGTCCTGCCTCACTACAGAAGGCACCATCCACACACACATGCCTACCCAGTCAGAGGCTCTGAGTCCTAACACTCTTACAGAAAGCACACGTGAACATGAAGGACAAACCTCTCATATTGACAATTCTGGTGATGGGAGCTGAATTCTCAGCAGTCACAGGCCGGAAGGGACAGTCTCTGCTGAGGACAGACATGCAAGAGGGTGGTTGCTCCATTTCCCACACATGTTTACTCTGACTTTTAGATAGTGACCTGGGTCTGCAGTCACAGTCTTGGAAACTTCTCTGGGGTCCAGGACCAGCTGGTTCCTCTAGAACTTCATGGTCTTGCCTCCTACCTGGTCTCTCACAGGACCTTTTATTCCCACAGGTGAAAAACAGGGAATTGCGTTAAGACCCTTATGACAGTGTGGACGGTAGCCCGTCAACCACTCCCCCGCCCCCGTGATTCTTTCTTTAGTCTCATCTCCTCCTATGAGTTCTGGCCACATCTTGTTTTTGTTCTTCTCTAGGTGGTGACAGTGCTCAGGGAATTGACTTGTCTCTTACACCCTCTAAAGGTGGGACCCTGATGGTCTTGATGTCGGGGAGGGCATGGGATAGAAGGGAGATGACTGGGTTAAGGAGATTTGGGGATTTGGACATTTTGAGCTTCTGATGAGGTATTCAGCATATCAGCACTTACAGCCACTGATCTGTACTTGTTCATGATTCCTTTTTTCTGTAGCATGAGACTGCTGCCTTGACTTCTCTTTCTGCAGCTAGAGTCTGAATGTGTCTGTGTTCCTATCAGCATAATGTGAGGATGTAGGGAGATCAGCCCACAGCTGCCCATCAGGATCCCTCCCCATATTCACTTGTATCCTTTCTGTGATTCAAGTTCCTGTTGTTGCAGAGGCAGGGCTGGAACTTCTCCATCCCCATCACAACTTTGTGTTGCTCTGAGCTACGACTTCTCAGTTCTCTATGGAATACCATTAGGATATGAATATTTTTCAATTTTGCACTAAGAGCTGAGGTTGTTGTGGTGATTAAACATGAACGATACTCAAAATTTGACAGAGGAAATAAATGGAAGGCCAGAGTCTGCATCATTGCTATGTTGATTTTGTTCTGGGTGGTGAGCGGAGGGTGCTGTGGAGGAGCTGAGCATGGACAAGACCTCTGCCCCGTGTGTGTAGGTGCATGTTTGAGTGCACACACACACAATGTATTCTAACTCCTAAGCAAACACGAGACTGTTAGTATAAGGCCTCTACTGTCTGATCTGACTTGGTCATACAGACACTTTACAACATGCTGGCAATAGAAAGCTGTTATTATTATTTTTACAAAACAAATTATATGTAACCGGAACATATTTGAGGCAAACCAGTCTTCTCCATCCCCATGAGTGCCCCGTTTAGCAACACAGGAGAGGAAGTCATATAAGAGTTCTCACAATTATGTTCATGAACTCACCCTAGAAAAAATGCTACATACCTCAGTGCTGAATATCACTATGGTCACCCTCAAAGTACTCCCCTTGGGAAACTATGCACTGATACCAGCACCTAGTCCACCTCTCAAAGCAATTTTGGAACTCTTTTACTTGAATAGCTGTAAGAGCTGTGTGTGTGTATTACCCTTGATGTCATCAAAATGTCTTCTTTTCAATATTTCCTTATCTTTGGGTAAAGAAAAAAGTCACTGGGGGACAGACCAGGGAATTAGGTAGGGTGTTCCCATATAATTACTTGTTTACTGGTTAGAAACTGCATCACAAACAGTTCCACCTGAGCTGGATAATACTGTCGTGTTGCAAGAGCCATGAGTTGTTGATGAAAACTTCAGGTTATTTTTGTCTAAGTGTTCCAGCACTTCCAAATAGTAAATTTGGTTAACTGTTTGTCCAATTGGTGCAAATTTTTGCAGTGTTTTCATCAATTCTACTCATTATTAGCCACCATCTCTCTTCATCAGTGATGCTTTCTTTCCCCGCAGAAAAACATTTAATCCATTCGTACACTGCTGTTTTCTCCACTGACTAACATGTTCCTGACTTTACTTCTACTCTTGCCAAGTTTAACAAGAAATATAGTGTTTGTTTGTTGCTCTAATTGAAGCCCTGGCATTCCTGTGATGGCACACAAAACATGCAACAGCAATGGACACCACTCAGCAAGACACTGCCACACGTCAACATGAACACAGCTGTGAGACTCTTGCATATGAAGGGCATGAAACCTTACCGAGTTGTTTGTGCAGTGATTTCAACATAAGTGCAAGGTGGCAAGTTCTCGAACCTAATTCTCATACTTAACGTGTCAAAAAAGGGGCCCATCCACCTGTCCCAAATTACCCACAGCCTTTTTTTTTTAAAAAAAAAGCTTAGCTAATTACAATTTTATTTAGATAGCATTGGTTTTCCTTTAATATTTTTTTAATATGATGATTTCATCAATATACCACATAGTGTTTAGTTGTATTGTTTCCTTAGCATACTCAACTCTGTGACCATTTCTCACACTTTACTTGTTTTTTCAGGAAACATTCTTTTTTTTTTCTTTAAGCAACTTCTCTTTTTTTCTTTTTTTTTATTATGATTGAGTGTAAATGTACATTCCCATATAAATTTGCATGCTCACCTATATGCAGCTCCCACTGCTCTCCCTGCTTGGTGACAGCATACTATTCCTCTCTGCTCCCTACATGTCCCATCCTCCCAATCATCTTCTTTCCCCTCCTCTTTACCCACTCTTCTTCCTCCAGCAAGAGGTCAGCAGGATGATATCCTATAGATGCAAAGAACCATAAAGTGCACCCAAGATATGGTCACTCTGCATCACCAAGTCCAATTCATTCCTGTTTGAAGAGTGAACCTTCATTATGATTTATGGACAGGGGCAACATCAGGGCCAGGGACCATGCTCCTAGGGGAACCCTGAAGTCCCTGGACCATAAATTGTGGTCTTTTAGTGGAGATCTCAGGGTGCACTCCTATTTATTCTTGTGTTGCCAGTGAGACTCAACTTTGTGAGCTCCATTGCAGCTACCACTGGTGGTGGCCGGGCACCATCCAGTTCTGGTCACAAGTCAATGTAGACACCCACTCATGTAGGTCTCTGTGTCCTCTGGTTTCTCCTTCCCCCATGTCATTTTGATCCTCAGTGATCATCCTTCTCTGCTGCATTGGGACCATTTGCTGTACCCTCAGATGGCAGCTTGGCAGCTTTTAAGACCCCAGATGCCACTCACCAATGTGGGGTGCAGAGACACTCTGTGACTTTTGACCTCTGAGAGGCAGGGAAGAAGCATACATCAATGAATTCATCAATTTCAGTCTAGAAATCCAGTAGGAAATGCATTCTCTTATAATAGACATTGAACATCCCCTAAAAACAGCTCTTCCTTCACTTCTCATAGGTCAGTTAGGCCCATTGCACTTTAACTAATGACTTGGAGCAGGCTGCTATGAGGTTAGTGCCACTCTGACCTGTGTTCACAACCTAAAGACAAACACAGGTGGTAGGAAATTCCATAGCTTTCAGGAAGGACACTGTGTTGTTGTTAAAGGTGTAGGGTATCCTGAGGTTTTAGTTGCTGCTATCCTGGCAATGTTAGATTGAGGGTGGGGAGAAGTAACTTAGCCCTGGTGTGTCTTTGTGCATATTTGCAGCAGCAGAGATTCTATCTAAAATGTCCCTCGAATTAGGCTGTGTCCCTGATCCCCGTCTGCAAGCAGCAGACCCTGTGGTGCTACCCTGCCTTGGTCCAGCCTCACCCAAGTAGTGGACATGGAGCACCATGCAAACCTGCTGTCTGAGGTGCATAATGTGCTCCAAGAGCATCCCTGGCCTGGCTGTCAGGTGGTCAGCAGGGAAGACCTCCCATCAGAGCCAGAGCCCCACCTCTGCTGGAAAACTTGGCTCAACTGCAGCATGTGATGCTCCAAGGAACCTCCCTGCCCACCATCCCCAAACCCCTGAACTGGCCATCAGAACTGAGAATTGAGACCAAGGCTATAGTTTCTAAGTTTTATTGTTTGCCCATTTTTTAATTAGGTTATTTGTCTTTTTGTTGTTGAGGTTTTGTAGTATCTTATAGATATGGAGATTAGATGCTGATGGGATTTGTCTTGACAAAAATTTTTTTTCCCAGTCTTTAGGTTGTTTTTTTTAACTCTTTCAGTGGAGTCTTTGCATGAGCACAAATATTTGATTTTTAGGAGTCCCCAGTTGTCTTCTCTTCTGATTGTTGTGTATTGTTAATAACGTTCTGTATTCTATTTACGCCATGTATTAGGGCTCACAGCATTGTTCCTCTTTTTTTCCTATGATCTTTACTGTTTTAGATTTGATATTTAGGTCTTTGATCCATTTTGAGTTAGTTATTGTGCATGGTGTGAGATATGGGTCTTGTTTTATTTTTTACAGGTGAATATCCCGTTTTGGCAACACTGTTTGTTAAAGAGATCATTTTTTTCCCCAGTTTATGGACTTCAGGTCAAATATCAGCTGCTCATAGGTGGATTGTTTTATGTCTGAATTTTCAATTCTATTCCATTAGACTGCAAGGTCTGACAATAAAGTCCATGAACTTAATTGTTCTAAGTGCTACATACTTCATTGCTGAGTACCGCTATGGTCACCTTCAAAGTACTCCCCTTGGGAAGCCATGCACTGATGCTAGCACCCAGTCCACCCTTCTAAGCAATTTTGGAACTCCTTCTGGAACGACCATTGTGCATGGTGGCAAGGTGCCAATTTCTCGAACTTAGTGGTGTAGTTGTCTGGGATAGAACTTTTAGACAATAAATAAATAACTGTATTGGAACACCCACCCTATTTACCTGATGTGGCCCCCAGTGACTTTGTTCTTTACCCAAAGGTAAGGGAAACATTGAAAGGAAGGCATCTTGATGATCTCCAGGAAATCAAAGGTAATACGACAGGAGCTCTGACGACTATTCCAGAAAAAGGGTTCCAAAATTGCTTTGAAGTGTGGACAAGTCACTGGC
This sequence comes from Heterohyrax brucei, assembly GCA_028571685.1. Taxonomy (NCBI): domain Eukaryota; kingdom Metazoa; phylum Chordata; class Mammalia; order Hyracoidea; family Procaviidae; genus Heterohyrax; species Heterohyrax brucei. Next base: position 49,245,811 of record CM053144.1, on the reverse strand, counting down.
ATTGGTGAGTAGCTTCCTAAGAGGAGTACTTCAAAGGCGACCATAGTGATACTCAGCAATGTGGTATGTAGAATTTTTTTCTGGGTTGAGTTCACAAACTAAATTGGCAGTCCTCATATGTATGTGTTTTTGTACCAGTACCAAGCTTTTTAAACTACCATAACAGTGCAACAGCTTCTAAAGTCAGGTAGTGTGAAGCCTCCCACTTTGTTCTTCTTTAACAGTGCTTTACTTATCTAGGGCTTTTTCTCTTTCTATTTGAAGCTTGTGGTCTGTTTCATTAAAAAATGATAGTGGAATTCATACTGAGATTGCACTATATCTATAGATCACTTTGGATTGAAGGGACATTTTTGTGACATTGACTCTATCCATGAGCACGGTAGCTTTCACCACTTATGTAAATCTCTTTTAATTTCCTGTGGTAGTATCTTGTAATTTTCTTTGTATAAGTCTTTTACATCTCTAATTAGATTTATTTCTAAGTATTTTATGTTCTTGGGGGCTATTGTAAACAGCAGTGATTCAGTGATTCCCCAGCACTTTTAAGGGATGAGATTCTAAAATTAAAGAGTCATCCAACAGTTTCTTGTTCCAGGTAAACTCCTATAATATTTCCATCCTCTGCTCACCTACCATCTCTCTCTGCCCTTAACTCTGTAACCCTAGTGGCAATCCAGTCCAGTTTCTTGGATTCATAAAGCAAAGTCTCATTTCAGTTCACCATTGGCTGTGAAATAGGGCCCATGACCTCATGGGTCATTCTTATCTGAAGAGCGGAATGAAATTATGTGCAGGAGTGGACAGGAGAGGGGGGTGATGAAGAAAGGCAGCAGAGATCAGCACATGCAGGAAAAGTAGAGTCAACATTAGCACCAAGGGGAGTGGACATGCTGCAAGTGCCATGGAATAGCATTTGGACTCAGGCTACATTAATAATGTCACTCTTTCTAGAATAGGGAGTGCTCTGTACCATGTCCATTATCATTGTAGCAATAGGTATGAGTGCCGGATATACTCTATTTGCATCTGGGCAACATCACTGAACTGAAAAACAGGAAAAACTTAGTAGTCTTGTAGAACATATATTTTAGAGACAGAGTATAGACTCTAAGCATAGTAAATAAGGCAAATGTTTATGTTAGAAAATGACAAGTGCTAAGGTGAAGGTGATCCAGGGTGTGAGTGTGTTAGGAGAGGGAAGATGACTATTGTAACTCAAGTGGTCACCACGGGTCTCACTGAGAAGTGGCTTTGGAGGAAAGATTTGAAGGGCATGAGAGAATTAGCTGTGAGGATATTTAGGGAAGTTCTTCCAGGCAGGGAAACAGGCAGTGCAAACACACTGAGGCAGGAATGTGCCTGTGTTCTGGAAGAGTGCAGAGCACAGTAGAGATGAAACAGAGGAACTGAGATGAAGTCAGAGGTACAGTCACATCACGTAGGGCTTCAGGATATCAGAATGTTGTCCTCTCCTCCCCTGAGTAAGATGAGGAGTTAGAAAACAGTTTTGAGCAGAGGAGAGTCATGGTATAAACCTTTTAAAATGATCACTCTGGATTCTGTGCTGAGAGTAGAATCAAGAGATGGAGGAAGAAAAGGTAGTAGGAAAACCATAGGGTATCCATTCAGTTTTCCAACTACACACTTTGGTAGTTTTGCTTGTGAGCAGGGAAGATAGTGGAACGTGACTGGATGTTTCATGTAGTTTGAAACTGAACTTTGCAGAATTTGTTAGAGGATTAAAATCAGAGTATGAGAGAAAAAGTAAAGTCAAGGAGGACACCAAATATTTTGGACTAAGTAAACAGGTAGAGCTTCTGTTGCTGGAGGTAGAAAACACTCTGAGAGGAGTTTATTTAAGGAGTGGACATCACAAGTATTTGGTTCAGGATATGGTTCATTTGAAACACCTATTAGGAGGGAAAACCCCTGATTGCGTAGTGATTAAGAGCTGTGGCTATTAACCAGAAGTTCAGCAATTCAAATTCACCAGTGGCTCTTTGGAAACCAGTTCTGTTTTGCTATGAATCAGAATAGACTAAATGGCAATTATTTATTTATTCATTTATCTTACTAGCAATGCAAGCGAGGTTATCCAACTGATGGGTGAATGTATGTGTGATATTTGGAAGGTATGTTTGGGAAGAGGAAATAGATTTCAGAGTTGTTGTGCATTGAATTTTATCTCCCCCAAATATGTGTTAACTTGCCTCATCTGTGAGTCCCAGGGTTGTGTGTCTATCCACCATTTTGTCATCTGATGTGATTTCCTAAGTGTTGTAAATACTAACTTCTCTGAAGTCAATGAGGTGGGATTAGAGACAGGTAGTTGGTAAACGAGGTAGGACTCAGTCTACAAGATTAAGTCATGTTTTAAGTCAATCTGTTTTGAGGTATAAAAGAGACAACTGAACAGACAGACATGAGGACACTCTACCACCTCAAAACACTAGCCAGGAGACTATGGTTCCTTTTGACCTATAGTCCCTGCACTGACGAGATCCTTGAACAGGGAAGATCAATGACAAAGACTTCCCCCAGAGTCAACACAGACAGGAAGACTTTCCTGGGCCCTGGCACTCTGGATTCAGACTTCTAGTCTACTATATTGTGAGAGAATAAATTTCTGTTTGTTACAGCCATTTACTTGTGGTGTTTCTGATATAGTGGCACTAGATGACTCAGAAAGGAGGCCATGTCGCATAAACGATAGTTAAAGCCTTGAGAATGTGTGAGGCTATCAACGGAGTGATTAGCTAGGGAAGAGAACAGAACAAGGACTGAACTTTGGCTCCAGTGCCATATAATCTGAGTTACCTAATACTGAGAGTAAACAGCACAGTTCTGACACTGCATCAGGAAGTCATGAAGACTAGCAAATCCCAACCTTTACTGCATAGAAGAATCACCTGGAAATGGTTTAAAGTTCTGATGATCTGGTGTTGAGCATGAAATTCTACATTTATAAGATTGCTTTTGGTGCTGATGCTGCTGATCTTCAGGTCATGTTTTTGTAGCAAAAGCACATAGCTGTGCCTCAGTCTCACCTGTAGAGCTTGTTTACTAAGTGATAGCTGGGCTTGGACCAACATTCTGAGGTGGTGGGTCTATGCAGAGGCCTGAGTGTATTGTCACAAGCCCTACGAACACTTTTGTTTCTCAACTAGAACTTAAACCACTAACGTTAGTGATTACACTAGTGATCAGGATGGTAAGAGGTCTTAAAATCACAATTAAAAGGTGTTTTTCTTTTAAAAAATCAACACAGTCCATGTCAAGAGTACAAGGCTTCTTTGCAGAAGAGGAAAAGCTAATCCTCCAGTATCTATGGAAAGGATTGGGACCCCAAATATCTAAAGCAATCCTGAAGAAGAAGAATCAAGTAGAAGTCATACTTTCTGATTTCAAAGATACAGTAATCAAGACAATCTCGCACTATTATAATAATAGAGCAATGGAATAGAATTGAGTCTAGAAATAAACTCCATACGTGTCTGTTCATTTGATTTTAGACAAGGATGCTAAGTTTATTTGATGAAGAAGGAAGCGTCTCTTCAGTAAACATTGCTGGGAGATGTGGATAACCACATATGGAAGAAAGAGTCAGGATTTACGCTTAACACCATGCACAAGAGCCAATCCAAATGGATTAAAGACATAAATGTAAAAGTCAAAACCATAAAATTCATAGAGGATGTGCACACCTATGTTCATTGCAGCATTATTCACAACAGCAAAAAATAAAAATAAAAAAGAACCACCTAACTGTCCACCAACAAGTGAATGGATAAACAAAATGTAGTGCACATATAAAATTGGATGCTATGTAACCATAAGGAGTAATGATGAATACTCAAAACATAATGTGGATGAATACCCAGGAAGGGCATTATGCTGATTGGAATAAGTCCATCACAAGTATCACATGATCTGTTTTATAAAAAGAACAAAACAAATTATAGCTACAGAAACTAATGTTCACTGGTGGTTACCAGGTACTGTGGATTGAATTGTGTCATCCAAAACCACGTATCAACTTGGCTAGGCCATGATTCCCAATATTGTGTGGTTGTTCACTAGTCTGAGATCTGATACAATTATCCTATGTGTTATAAACCCTAACTTTTATGATGGTAATTAGATAGGATTAGAGGCAGTTACAGTAATGAGGCAGGACTCGATCTACAGGATTAGGTTGCATTTTAAGCCAGTCTCTTTCAAGATATAAAAGAGAAAGTAGGGAAGAGGAGATAGACTTCATTACCACCAAGCAAAACCAGCCAGGAGAACAGTGTAACCTTTGGACCTGGCATATCTGCATTGAGAAGCTCCTAGACTGGTGGAGCTTTGACAAGAGCCCTCCCCTAGAGCTGACACAGAGAGAAAGCCTCCCCCTTGAACTGATGTCCTGAATTTGGACTTCTAGCTTCCTCAACTTGAGAGAGAATAAATTTCTGTGTTAAAAGCATCTGTTTGTCGTATTTCTGTTATAGAAGCACTAGATAGCTAAGACACCAGAGACAGTTAGGTGCAGAAGAGGTGCAATCACTGTTCAGATAGTAGAGAATATTTTTTGTGTTGTGAAAGATAATGAATATGAGTGAAGTACCTATAGCTTTACAAAGGTAAAGCGTATCTCTGAGATGTGTACACACAGATGTTTTTGGTTAATGGTAGAAAATATGCAATATTGCAGCAATAACCAAGAAATGTATGTGTGGTTTCATATAGAAGTATATATGCATGTATTTGTATATGTACACAAGTATGTACATACATGTATGTGTTATAAACCCACGTCGAGTACCTGTAGCTATATGAATAAGCATATACATATATCTACATGCATTCATACATATAATGAAGCAAATAAGAGATGCAGTTATGGGTATTTCTTAAATGTAACCAAATACCTCATGGGATTGGAATTCTGGATTTGAAACTTCAGGACCACAGTCCTGTGGGACAACTTGGTTGATTGGTATAATACAGTTACAGTTTATGTTCCACATTAGAGTACGTCAAACTGCATCACCAACTGCCAAACCATAGAGAATTATGTCCTGGCCAAGCTAACACACGTCTTTAATGGCCACACCACGGAACATACTTGTTCTTCAGAATACTCATTTGATACCAAACCAAAACTCATTGCCATAAAGTCGATTTTGACTCATAGCAACCCTGAGCATAGAATAAAACTGCTCCAGAGTTTCCAAGAACAGCCTGATAGATTCAAACCACTAGACTTTGGTTAGCAGCTGTAGGTGTTAACCGCTACTGTCACCAGGGTTTCCATTTGTTTGATAAGGATGTGCAATGTAAATATTGACTGTCTAAAATAAGGAGGTACAAAGACATGAAGCGGGCTGGTGTAAACACTTTTATGAGAGTGCTGACGCTCAAAATGAGTGGGATCCTCACTGAATGGATTCCTTTTTTCCCTGATGGGTCTGAGAAAGGGAGGGTGGAGGAAGGTGCTGATATGACTATATAATTTAGTGGTGTGTGCTAAACAGGGGCAACTGTGATTGAAAGAAAACTATATTGTAGAATTTGTAACTGAAAGAGTCAACTAAAGGGATCCACATGCTAGATAAGAGTATAGTGGCTGAGTCTAAAGTCTCATCAAGGTTTTTCTATGCTGATACATCAAGAGGTTCGAAGCAAGGCAATAATAGTCTATCAGTTCAATTCTGTCAGAGACCAGAAAGAGCAAAGCTAAGATAACTTCTGGAGAAGCTGACCAGACCAGATGGATACCTGCAGCTGACCTGAGTGGCTGGTCCTTGAGTGACCTCTCTGTAAAACTTTGCCCTATGGAAAGAAAAACTCAACAAATCCACTGTCATCAAACTGATTCCTATTTGTAGTAAACCTATAAGGCAGAGTAGAACTACCCCATAGGGTCTCCAAGGCTGTAATCTTTTAAGGAAGCGCCAGATTGCTTTCCGAAGAGGCTGGACCATTTTGCAACCCCACCAACAGTGTAGGAGGGTTCCACTTTCGCCACAGCCTCTCCAGCATTTGTTGTTTTGTGTTTTCTGGATCATGGCCAATCTTGTTGGGGTGAGATGGTATCTCATTGTCGTCTTGATTTGAATTTCTTTAATAACTAAAGATTGTGAACATGTCCACATGTGTTTTTTGGCTGCCTGGATCTCCTCTTTAGTGAAGTGTCTGTCCATCTCCTTTTCCCATCACTTAATTGGATGGTTTATCTTCTTATTATTGATATTTTGTAGTCTGTTATAGATTATGGAGATCAGGCGTCGGTCTGACAGAGTTGCCAAATATTTTTTCCCATTCTGTGGGTGTTCTTTTAATTCTATTAATAAAGTCTTTGGATGAGCAAAAGTGTTTGATTCTTAATAGTTCCCATTTATCTATTTTCTCTTCTGTTGATTGTGGTTTCTTTGACAGATTTTGGAGTCTGTCCTTATTGTGTATTAAAACTTCCGTTGTTGTTCCTACCTTTTCTTGGATGAGCTTTATCATTTTAGGTTTGATATTTAAGTCTTCTATCCAGTTGGAGTTGGTTTTTGTGTAAAGTGTAAGATATGGATCTTGATTCAGTTTATTGCAGGTGGATAACCAATTTTGCCAGCACCATTTGTTGAAGATACTGTTTTTACCCCAGTTTAATGTCTTAGGGCCTTTGTTGAATATCAACTGTTCATAGGCAGATGGTGTCATCTCTGGGGTCTCAGTTCTGTTCCATTGATTGAGCTGTCTGTTCTTGTACCAGTACCAGGCTGTTTTGACCACTGTGGCAGTGTAGCATGTTCTAAGGTCGGGTAATGAGAGGCCTCCCAGTGTGTTCTTCTTCTTTAGTAGTACTGTACTCATCCGGGGCTTCTTCCCTTTCCAAATAAAATTGGTGATTTGTTTCTCCATATCATTAAAAAATGATGCTGGAATTTGTATTGGGATTGCATTATATAAATAAATTGCTTTGGGTAAAATAGACATTTTCACAACGTTAAGTCTTCCTACCCATGAGCAGGGTAGGTTTTTCCATTTCTCTAAGTCTCTCTTAGTTTCTTGTAGTAAGGGCTTGTAGTTCTCTTTGTAAAGCTCTGTTGTTTCTCTGGTTAGACTAATTCCTAGGCACCTTATCTTCTTAGGGGCTATCGTAAATGGTATTGATTTGATAATTTCTTCCTTAACAGTCTCGTTGTTGGTATAAAGGAATCCTACTGATTTACTTATGTTTATCTTGTGTCCTGAGACTTTGCTGAACTCTTCTATCAATCTGAGTAGCTTACTTACAGATTCCTTGGGGTTCTCTGCATATACAATCATATCATCTGCAAACAAGGAGATTTTAGCTTCCTCTTTGCTGATGCAGATGCCGTTTATTTCTTGGTCTTGTCTAATTGCTCTGGCTAGAACTTCTAGGACAATGTTGAATAGCAGAGGTGAGAGTGGGCATCCTTGTCTAGTTCCTGATCTCAGGGGAAAGTCTTTCAGTCTCTCTCCATTCAGGATGATGTGGGCAATTGTCTTTATATAAATGGCCCTTATTGTGTTGAGGAATTTGCCATCTATGTCCATTTTGCTAAGAGTTTTTAGCATGAATGGGTGTTGGACTTTATCAAAGGCTGTAATCTTATGAAAGCAAACCACCAAAAGGGATGCATTATCTAGTTAGCAAGGTAAGCATTCATTACAATGTCACATGAGTATCACCACCAGTACAAAAGACTGACTTAGGAAGGAAAGTCACCTGAAATTGCTTAGACATAAACTTTTAGAGTTGAAAAACAAAAAGAGTGGAACTCAAACCCAGGAGAGACTCACCAAGTTCTTCAGTGGTGATGAGTGAACAAATGGGCACAACAGGCCTTTTTGGCTATCTGTCACTTTATCTCTCACCAGCCTTGAGGGATCCTTGGTGGTCTTCTCTAGATACTACTTCTGGCACCAAAAACTGTTAAACTAATCTAAAACACAAAGAAATTAAGACAGAAGCTTTATTCGAGCGGTTAACCTGTACCCATGCAGAAAAGCATTTTGTTCCTAAAAAAAGGAGTGGCTCAAAGTAGGTTAGTTACAATTATTAGTGATAGAGAAAGAAAGAAAAACAAATCCCTTCTCCCAACAAAACTTTGGAGAGCCAACATGGTAGACTAGATACAAGTCTCCTTAAATCCCTCAGAAACTAAGGTCTAGACTGATAATTTAACAGAGCTTTCTGGACATGCAACGGGCCCTAGACCAACAGCATAAGGCTGTCGGATTGGAGTACATGCCACTAAAAGGGAAACTTCTCTCTCTCACTGAGTCCCTCTCCAGATGTCTAGCCACTCTTGTGAACTGAAGGTACTGGCACTTCTAATTTTTTTTCTTTTTGTTGGCCGGTAGGTGGGGGATGGGCATGAGCCGGCAGATACACCAAGCAGCAGTCCTGAGGTGAACAGCATGTGCCACAGCAGAGAGACAGTGTGTGGGATAGCCGTGTTTTGAGAGCCTGGAGACAGACTGAGGACACAACAGCATCTTCATTCTCTTTTTTTTGAGCTCTGCCATAGATTCTACTGTTTCACAGCTGGATGGGAAGCTTGAACTGGATGTCATCTTGGTCGGTTTGGAAGTGGAGTCACCCAACTGGAGACCTCAGTAAGGGCTAATTCTCAAGCTGGGAGGCCATGCCAGTCCAGGGAGTGCTTTTCCAGCAGAAAGGCTGTGTTTAGCACAGTGCTGCCTTATGGGTAGGGCCTAGCAGAGGATGGCAACAGAGCTGTAGCCTCTCCCTACTTTGAACTACATCATAGCTTCTGGGGACTGCCAAAGAGGTGCTTCTGTTGCCAGCCAGAAGGAAGGGCCTGCCACATCTCACAGCCTGACTCACTTTGGAAGCTGTCAGATAGATTTTAAAATAAGACTTTCTGGAGAAGTAACTGCTGTGCAGCCTGAAAGCATCTCTTCCAGCCTTTACTGACTCACATCATAGGTTCAGTTGATGGCCCTCAGTGACTCCATAAGTAAGGTGGTGTCTTTACCAGCCAGTAGGTGGAGACTGCAACCCCAGAGAGTCCATTGGGTCCAGTCATTAGAGTATACAGAGGTAGCTGCTCGCCAAATCCCTTCTCAGAACTGTGCCTCAGCTCCTGTTGAGGCAACACCAGAGAAACTAAACAGCCTGTAGATGGCCTGTAGGCAACAGATCATTGCCAACCATTTAAGGAAACAATCCACTACAGCTTCAGAAAACTCCCAAAATAAAGAATCAAAAAACTTTCCAGATGAAGAAGCCTTTCTGAAACTATCAGAGGTTGAGTACAAAAGAATTATATAAACAGCCCTCCTAGAGATTAAACAAAATGCAGCAGAGCAAAATGAAAAATTAAGCAAGCTATTTCAACTATGGTCAATGTTCTGAGATCCAACAGATCAGTAACAAAATTACAGAAGTAGACATTTCAGTTCAAAGCCAAAAGAGCAGAACTGAGGAACTGGAAGTAAGACTTAGTGATCTTGAGGACAGAGCAACTGACACTATCAGTTATAAGGAGAAATCAGAAAAATTAAGAAGTATTAAGAAATGTGTGAGACTCTATCAGGTGGACTATCTATGATTAACTGAGTTCCTGAACAAGGGGGAATAGCTGAAAACACAGAGTATCATTGTTGAGTTGCTGACAGAAAACTTCCCTGAAATTATGAAAGAAGAGAACATAGATACCCAAGATATGTATCTAATGCCATAAAAACTAGACCCCAGAAGAAAGACAACAAGACATACTATAATCAAGCTTAAGAAAATGAAACATAAGCAGAAGCTCTTAAAGACAGTGAGACTCAAAGCAAAGCTAACATTCAGAGGGAAGCCCTATAGGCTTTCGTCTGACTTCTTAACAGAAGCTATATCAGCAAGGAGGCAATGGGATGACATATTCAAAGCCTTGAAGGAGAAAAACTTCCAACAAAGAATTATATATCCTATAAAACTGTCTTTCAAGTATGAAGATGAAATTAAGACATTCAGAGATAAGAGAAACTTAGAAACTGCATAAAAACCAAACCAAACCTACACAAAACACTGAAAGAAACACTTTGCTTAGAAAAACAAAACCATTAAGTGTATCCTTAAGTAGGCAACACAAGACATAACATCCAGAAACCTACCTAGATGGGCAAGGCACAAAAGCTCAGTAAAGACACAGAAAATCTTATTGCAACAATCAACCAACTGGACCTCACTGACATATGCAGAACTTTTTATACATCAACAGACAAGTATAACTTCTCTACTGCACATGGAACCTTCTCCAGAATAGACCATGCGTTAGCACGTAAAGTGCTATCTCAAAGTGCTAAACTCAAAGCTATAATATTAAAAGAAAGGAACCAATGATCATATCATGAAAACTATGACACCATCACACTGAAGAAAGGGATCTACTACAGTAGTTACAGTCCTTTCAGGACAGGAATTTAAAAGGTATGTAGAAGTTAAAATTGGGTTTAAACTTAGACTATTAAGGGGGATCATAAGTGTAGCCACAAAGCACAATAACAATGCAACATATCAAAACAAGAAACATAAAATAGGAGTCTCAACAAACACAAAACCAACACTGACAAAGGTGAAGAATCAACCCATAACAACGAATGACCCAGAAGAGAATATCAAGAGCAGCATAGAAAACACCAACACAAAAGTAAACAATCAAAATGACAGCACTAAACACATACTTACCAATAATTACACTTAAAGTAAGTGGACTGAACACTCCAATAAAGAGACCACAAGTGACATCTCGGGTCAAAAGATACAACTAGTCTATATGTTGCTTACAAGAAACACAACTTCGACTTTAAGATATGAACAAACTGAAAGTTAAAGGATGGACTAATATATACCAAGCTAACAATATACAAAGAAGAGCAGATATGGCAACACTCACTTGGCTTTTGGCAATCTCTGATAAAATAGATTTTAATGTAAAATCCACCATTGTGGACAAGGTGGGTCACTATTGATTGCTGAAAGGTTCAGTACACAAGGAGGAGTTAACAATATTAAATACTTATGCACCCAACACTAGAGCATCTAAATACATCAAACAAATACTGACTACATTGAAAAATGAGATAGATCACTCCACAATAGTAGTTGGAGACTTCAACATTCCACTTTGAGTAATGGACAGATCATCTAGAAAAAAGCTTAGTAAAGACACAGAAAATCTTATTGCAACAATCAATCAACTGGACCTCATTGACATATGCAGAACTTTTTATACATCAACAGACAAGTATAGCTTCTTCTCCACTGCACATGGAACCTTCTCCAGAATAGACCATGCGTTAGCACGTGAAGTAAATCTCCACAAAATCCATACCATTGAATTATTGTAAAACATCTTCTCAGACTATAAAGCCATTAAAATTGAAATCAACAGTAAAAAAAAACGTAGATAGCAATTTGAACTTACGGGAACTGAAAAACAACTTGCTTAAAAAGCTATGGGTTATAGAAGAAATCAAGGACAAAATAAAGAAATTTATGGATTCAAATGAGAATGAAAACACATCCTACCAGAACCTATGGGATACGCCAAAGTAATGCTCAGAGGTCAATTTATCGGTATCAATGCCCACATCTGAAAGGAAGTATCTAAACCAAAGAATTAACCTGCCGCTTGAACAAGTAGAAAGAGAACAACAGAGGAACCCTTCAGGCACCAGAAGAAAACAAGGAATAAAGATTAGAGCAGAACTAAATGAATTAAAGAATAGAAGAAAGATTGAAAAAATTGACAAACACCAAACCTGGTTCTTTGAAAAGATCAACAAAAGTGACAAACTACTGCCTAAACTTACAAAAGCAAAATAGGAGAAGAAACAAATAACCTGAATAAGACAAGAGACAGGAGATGTCACAACACACACAACTGATATCAAAAGTATCTTAACAGAATACTATGAAAGACTGTACTTTAACAGATTTGAAAACTTGGAGGAAATGGACAAATTCCTAGATTTATATTACCTGCCAAAATTATCTCAAGGAGAAGTAGAACAACTTAATAAGCCCATCAAAAAGTCACCAAAAAACTACCAACCCAAAAAAGCCCTGGCCCAGATGGCTTCACTGCAGAGTTCTACTAAGCTTTTAAAAAAGAGTTAACTCCAATACTGTTGAGACTATTTCACAGCATAGAAAGGGGTGGAATACTCGCAGATTTATTCTATGAAGCCCATATAACTCTGATACCAAAGCCAGGCCAAGATCCCACACACACACAAAAAAATTAAAGGCCAATATCACTCATGAACCTAGATGCAAAAATCTTCAACAAAATCCTTGCCAATAGAATTCAACAACATATCAAAAAAACAATTCATAGTGACCAAGCTGGATTCATATCTGGGATGTAAGACTAGTTCAGCATCAGAAAAACAATTAATGTGATCAACCACATAACACAAAAGATCAGAATCACCTGATTCGGTCTATTGATGCAGAAAAGACATTTGATAAAGTCCAATAGCCATTCATGCTAAAAACTCTCAGCAAAATAGGCTTAGAAGGGAAATTCCTCAGTGCAGTAAGGGGTATCTATGCAAAGCCAACCGTCTCCATCATCCTGAATGCAGACAGACTGAAAGAATCCCCCCTGAGAATGGGAACTAGAAAAGGATGCACACTCTCACCACTTCTGTTCAACATTGTACTAGAAGTTCTGGCCAGAGCAGTTAGAAAACAGAAAGAAATAAAGGGCATCCACATCAGCAAAGAAGAAGTAAAAATCTTCATATCTGGAGATGGTATGATGGTGCATACAGAGAATCCTAAAGAATCCATAAGCAAACTACTCAAACTAGTAGAAAAGTTCAGCAAAGTATCAAGATATAAGATAAACATAAGTAAATAAGTAGGATGCCTTTACACCAACAAAGAGATCATTCAAGAAGAAATCGCCAAATCAGTACCATTTACTATAGCCTCCAGGATGATAAAATACCTAGGAATAAACCTAACTAGAGAAATAAGAGACCTATACAAAGAGAATTACAAGACCTTACTACAAGAAACTAAGAGAGACTTACATAAATGAAGAAATCTATCCTGCTCGTGGATATGAAGACTCAACATTGTGAGAATGTCTATTTTACCCAAAGTAATCTACATATACAATACAATACCAACACAAATTCTGGTGACATTTTCTAATGAAATGGAAAAATGAATCACCAACTTTGTTTGGAAAGGGAAGAAACCTCGGATAAGCAAAGCAGGACTCAATAAGAGGACCTCAGTGGGAGGCCTCACACTACTGAACCTTAGAAATTATTACACTGCCACAGTAGTCAAAAAAGCCTGGTACTTGTACAAAAAGAAGCATACAGACCAATGGAACAGAGCTGAGACCCTAGAGATGTCATTATCCTTCTATCAGCAGTTGATATTCTACAAAGGCCCTACGATTCTATACTGGGTTAAAAATAGTCTCTTTAACAAATGGTGCTGGCAAAATTGGATATCCATCTGTGAAAACTTGAAACAAGGCTATGTCTCATACCTTACACAAAAACTAACTCAAATTGGATAACAGACCTAAATATCAAACCTAAAACAATAAAGATCATTCAAGAAAAAATAGGGTCAACAATGAAAATTTTAACACACAACTTAGATAGATTTCAAAATCTGACAAACCATGCTCAACAGAAAAGAAAATAGATAAGTGGGAACTACTAAGAATCAAACACTTTTGTTCATCCAAAGACTTTACCAAAAGAATTAAAAGACCACCTCCAGAATGGGAAAAAATATTTGGCAACTACATGTCAGACTGATGTCTGATCTTCATAATCTACAAGGTACCACAAAACATCAACAAGAAAAGGTAAACAATCCAGCTAAGCAATGGGCAAAGGAGATGGATAGACACTTTACTAAAGAGGACATCCAGGCAGCCAAAAGACACATGAGAAAATGCTCACACTCATTAGCTGTTAAAGACATCCAAATCAAAACGATGATGAGATACCATCTCACCCCAGTGAGGTTGGCCATAATCCAAAAAACACAGAACAACAAATGCTGGAGAGGCTGTGGGGAAACTGGAACACTCCTGTGCTGCTGATAGGATTGCAAAATGGTACAGCCTCTTTGGAAAGCAATCTGGTGACTCTTTAAAAAGCTGGAAATAGATACACCATTTAACCCAGTAATCCCACTGCTTGTAACATATCCTACAGAGTCAAGGGCAGTCACATGAACAGATATATGCATACAAATGTTTATTGCAGCACAATCAGCAATAGCTAAAAGACGGAATCAACCAAGATGTTCAACAGATGAATGGATAAACAAACTATGTTGCATATACTCAATGGAACACTATACAATGATAAAGAACAAAAATGATTTTAGGAAGCATCTCATAACCTAGTTTCAATTAGAAGACATTATGTTGAGTGACATCAGTCAGCAGCACAAAGACAAATATTGTACTATAAGGAATTAAAAACAAACTCATTGTGTACAGAAGAAAAGACTCTTTGACAACTGCAAGGGAGGGGAGGGACAGAGAGGGCTGGTCATAGATAGCTGATAGAAATTTGGTTGAGTAAAAGCAGTGACAGCACACAGCAGAAAGACAATCAACTTAACTGGACTTCAGCATAAACTGAAAACTCTTCTAATCTTAACCCAGTATTGTAAGGATAGAGTAGCAGGGGTGGGAGTCTGGGGACAATGCTCTCAGGGAACACCAAGGCCAACTGGCATAACTAGCATATTGCTAGAAGAGTCTCCTGCACTTCATATTGGTGAGCGGCATCTGGGGTCTTAAAATCTAGCAAGCTGCCATCTGAGGTACACCAAATGGTCCCAACTCAGCCACAACAGATGATCACCAAGGACAACAAAGACATGAGGGAAAAAGAGCCCAGAAGACAGAAGGATCCATGTGAATGGGTGACTGTGTCAACATGTGACCTGAAGAACCAGATGGTGCCCAGCCACCATCAAACACAGTTGTGACGGGGCACACAATGTCAAGTCCCAAGGGCAACACGAGAAAAAGAGGGGTGCACATCAAGAACTCCACTAAAAGACTGCAACTGATGGTCCAAAGGCCTGGAGGTTCCCCTGGGAGCACAGCCCCTAGACCTGCTGCTGCCTCTGACCAGAAAACATTATCAAGGTCAACTCTTCAGACAGGAATGGTTTGGACTCGGGGACACAAAGTGACCACATGATGTGTGTATTTCATGGTTCTATGAATCTATATGGTGCTGTCCTACTGGCTTCTTACTAGAAGGGAGAGGAGAGGGTAGAGAGGAGGAGATAGAAGATTGTTAAGAGGATATGAAATGTATGGAACAGAAAGGAATATGCTGTCACCGGGTGAGCTGCAGATAGGCAGACATGCAAATTTAATTTGGATTGGATATTTTTGCTCAATCACCATAAAAAAAAGAAAAAAGGAAAGAAAAGAAAAGAAAAATGCTCCCATAGACTGGAGATGTTATAGAAGCTTAAATACAGGCTGTCTTTTTGTTTGTTTGTTTGTTTGTTTTTTAACTTAATGAATATAATTTTCCATGGTAACAAAGTACTTAACATTTGTTGAGACAACCTTAAAAAGTACATGCTGACAATTTGGCCATTTATGTATTTGCAGCTTTCTGACTCCTGTACTTAAAATTAAGAAGCCAGCCAGGCCAAGTGCCGTTAAGAAAGCACACATTTTTTCCGTTAAATCATGAGGCAGTGGGTCTTTTCACGGCTACCGGTTTTCCTGGCACATATGTTGAGTATATGTGTAGAACTCACACAGACAAACTCAGAGCTACGAAATGAAGGTCATTTTAGTAGAAAACACCCCAGGAGTCACGAATGTATGGTTTGGGAAAGTAAAACGAAGAGCTTTGTGAGCCTGACTGCAGGGCATTTCAGACAGATTTGTACACAAAATGGCCCAAATCACTTCTCTTCCAGGTTAGATTCCTAAGGGTTCTGGGTTTTCTTGGTTACCCACTGTGGTTAATAAACAAAAACCAGTTGACTTCCCCAGAAATATCTGTCTGGTGACTTCAGGCAAAACTTCTCCCAGGTTTCAGATGAAGCCCATACTTCCTCACCTCCATTCAGCAGGGCATCATGGTTCACTCTGTGATAAAAAATCTCTGAGACGAGTTTTCTTCTAGAGGATCCTAGGGGAGAGGTAAGAAGTGGGAGGTGGGAGGCATTCAGGAAAGTGAGGAAAGGGTTGGGCTCAGCCTGGGGATCTCTGGCTGGTTTCCTTAGAGAGCCCTGGAGTAGGACCTAGGGAGCAGTGTGACAGAGAATCCTTGGCGCAGGACCAGCGGGGTCAGGGTAAACTCTCAGGTCCCTGTACTTGGCTGTCAGCGCAGTGTCCTTGATGGGGAAGGACAGTGTTGGGACTCCTGAGAAGGAATAGAGGCTTCAGGAGGACAAGGGCGGGGACTTCGGGACTGTTTCACTTCTTCACAACTGGAGTCACAGTGTGTGTTCTACCGCCTGGACACACATGACACAGCCCCAGCTCTCACTCTATTGGATGTCTGATTTCTAAAAAAGTCCATCAGTGTCACAGTGGTTTGTAGTCATCTAGTTTCTCTGGACATGCTGGATCACCACATTATGGACCCCTGGACTCTCCTCCTGCTTCTCTGTGGGGCCCTGGCCTTGACCAAGACTCAAGCAGGTGAGTGCGTGGTCGGGAGGGAAATGGCCTTTGAGGCTGCCGGAGTTAGAGGACAAAGGCACAGGAACCTCGTGGAAACGGTAACCCCACCACCCGTGCCCCACGCCCTTCCCCAGCCACCTCTTCACCCTCCTGTCTCGTGTCCGGCCCTCTCCTCTCCCAACCGCATGCCTCTGCGCTGCTCCTTCTGAGGATCTTTCTTTACCCAAGAGCACCCCCTGGCCGTCATGACCCCGGGACCCAGACGCATTAGTGGGAGAGGGAGTTTGTGTTCACAGCCGCTCCCACCTTCAGGCTCCCATTCCCTGAAGTATTTCTGCACTGCCATATCCCGGCCTGGGAGCGAGGAAATCCGCCTCATCATCGTCGCCTACGTGGATGACAGGCGGTTCGCGCGCTTTGACAGTGACTCGGAGAGTCAGAAGGCCGAGCCGCGGGCGCAGTGGGCAGAGCAGATGGGGCCGCGGCACTGGGAAGAAATGACACGGATAGCCAAGGGCCTCCTAATCCGGGATTTCCCAATGAGCCTGCGCATCCCTAGCGGATGGTACAATGATAGCCAAGTCGGTGAGTGACCCCTGGCCTGGGTGCAGGTCCCTGGTCCCCCAGCCCGCACGGACGGATCGCCCTGAATCTCTGGGTGTGACCTTCACCTCCAGGCTGTGGGAGGGGATTGAACAGCGGTGGCGACTGGCTTTGTTTTCAGTCTAGCCTGAAAAGGCTAAATTGAAGGTTCTGACAGCGGGGGCGGGGTGGGGGGGGTGCTACAGGCTCTCACACCCTCCAGGCGATGTCTGCCTGCGAGGTGAGTGCGGATGGGCGCTTCCTTCGCGGGCACCGTCGGATTGCCTACGAGGGCACCGAATACTTCGCCCTAAAGGAGGACTTGAGCTCTTGGATAGTGTCAGACGCAGTGCCTCAAATCGTCAAGCGCCAGTGGGAGGCCTGTGGGGCTGAAGACGCCAGAGCCTACCTGGAGGGCGAGTGTGTGGAGCTGCTACACAGATACCTGGAGAAAGGGAAGGAGATGCTGCAGAGAGCAGGTACAGGGGCCTCCAGTCACCTCCCTGAGTTCCTTTCAGTCTGAGACTGTCCCCTGCTAGTGTCACACAAAGAGGAGACAAAAATAGCATCAGCTCCAGAATACCTACCTCTCAATATTTGCGAGAGGGAGGAAAAGCATCTTGACCAGAGAACTGAGAACAGTCTCGGGCATAAAGGACCCAGGTTCCGTGGATGGAGGGGAAATAATCATGAAATAACCAATCTGCAGATTCCATTGAATGTAATATTCTATATCCCTGAGGCCATGCATGGGGTTTGGGTTTTGCTCTCCACCTCTCCACCCCAGTTGTCTTGTTCTCTCTCTTGCTCAAGTGGCTCATGGAGGTAACTGAAAATTTCTAAACTTTCTGACCCTTCTACTCAGATCCCCCAAAGACACATGTGACATACCACCTCATCTCTAATGAGGTCACACTGAAGTGCTGGGCCCTGGGCTTCTATCCTGCGGAGATCACACTGACTTGGCAGAAGGATGGGGAGGACCAGACTCAGGACACAGAGCTCGTGGAGACCAGGCCTGCAGGGGACGGGACCTTCCAGAAGTGGGCTGCTGTGGTGACGCCCTCTGGAGAGGAGCAGAGATACACATGCCGGGTGCTGCATGAGGGGCTGCCTGAGCCCCTCACCTTGAGATGGGGTAAGAAGGGGGCAAAGGCAAAGCCACTTCTCAGTGGAAAGCAGGGGCTCTTCTGGGCGTCTCCAGCTGGGTCAGGGCTGAGACATGGGGGCCAAGGCCCATTCCTTTCTCTTCCCAGAGCCACCTCCTCAGCCTACCACTTTCATCATGGGAATTGTTGCTGGCCTGGTTCTGCTTATAGCTGTCATCACTGGAGTTGTAATCTGGAAGAAGAGCTCAGGAAGGAAACGGGGTGAGGTCTGAGTTTTCTTACCCCACTGCTAGGTTTCTGTCCTGCATCACTACAAAAGGTATCATCCACACACTCATGCCTACCCAGTCTGGGTCCCTGTGTCCTAACACTCATATTGAAAGCCCATGTGAACACGAAGGACAAACCTCTCACCTTGATAATTTTGGTCATGGTAGCTGATTCTGAGCAGTCACAGGTCAGAGGGGAAGGTCTCTGCTAAGGACAGATCTGCAAGAGTGTGGTTGGTCCATTTCCCACACAAGTTTACTCCAATTTCTGTAGTGTTGTGGGTCTGCAGTCACAGTCCTAGAAACTTCCCTGAGGTCCAGGACTAGGTGGTTCCTCTAGAACGTCAGGGCCTAGTCTTCTCCCTGGTGTCTCACAACAGTTTTTCTTCCCATAAGTAAAAAAGGAAGCAACTATGTTTAGACTTTTTGGGCATTGTAGACAGTATCCCGTTAACCACTCCCCTCCTGTAATTATCCTTTCTTTAGTCTCATGTCCTCCTGTGAGCTCTGAATAGATCCTGTTTTTGTTCTTACCCAGGTGATGACAGTGCTCAAGGATCTGATGTGTCTCTCACAGTTTCTAAAGGTGCGACCCTGGCAGTCCTGATGTGGAGGAGGAGCTGGGGTAGAGAGGAAATGACTGGGTTGTGAGGATTTGGGATTTGGATGTTTTTTGACATTTTGAGCTTGTGATGAACTGTTCAGCATATCAGCACTTACAGTAACTGACCTGTACTTGTTCATGATTCTTTTCTTCTGTAGCATAAGGCTGCTGCCTTGCCTAGGACCAAGGGTTATAAGATTTGTTCACACCCTACTTCAGGACTTCAGGAGTCCCTGACTTCTCTTTCTGCAGCTGGTGTCTGAACGTGTCTGCGTTCCCATCAGCATAATACGAGGATGTGGGGAGACCGGTCTACCACTGTCCAGCAGGACCCCTCCCCACACTGACTTGTGTCCTTTCTCTGATTCAAGTTCTTGTTGCAGAGACAGGGCTGGAACTCCATTCTCATCACAAATTTGTGTTGCTCTGAGCTGCAACTTCTTACCTCCCTATTGAAATTACAATTGGAATATGAATTGTTTTCATTTGTTGTTAAGGACTGGAATTGTGATGATTAAAGATGAATGATACTCATAATTTGAGAGAAGAAGTAAATGGAAGACCTGAGAGCCTTCCAGAATCTGTGTCATTGCTAGGCTGATTCTGTCCCAGGTGCGGATGGGAGGGTACTGTGGAGGAGCTGAGCAGGGACGAGACCTGTGCACATGTGTGAACACAAGTGTTTGCATACACACACAATGTATTTTAACTCCTAGTCAATCATAAGACTGATAGTATAAGGACTCTACTGTCTGATCTGACTGGGTGGTAAACATAGACACTTTAGAAATTATTGGCAATAGAAAGCTGGTATTTTTATGAAGCAAATCATAGGCAGCAGGAACATATTGGAAGCAAACCAGTCCCTTCCGTCCCCACAAGTACCCCCTTTAGCATCATGGGAGAGGAGTTCACACAAGTCAAAAAAGCGGCCCATTCACCAGTCTCAAATTACCCATGTCCATGCTGAGTGAAATTAGTGACGAAAGGACAAATGTTATATTAGACCACTATTACAAGAACCCAAGAAAAGGTTCAAACACAGAAGAAGATAGTCTTTGATGGTTACACGGGTAGAATGGGATGGAGAAGGGAATTCTTTAATTAGATAGTAGACAAGAATTTCCTTAGGAGGAAGGACAATACACAGTACAGAGGAAGTCAGTGTAAGTGGTTGAAACCAAAATTTAAGAAGATTGCTAAACACAACCAAACACCTACAGGGTTGCAGTATAGACAACTTTTCAGAAAAAGACTAGACTGGACTAAAAGAAATAAAATGATACTCATGAAGAGTGTGCTTCTTAACTCAAGCAGGTACAGGGGACTAAATGGACAGCTCCTGTCTGGAAGCAGGATGAGAAGGCAGAAAGAGCTGGTTGAGGGGACATGGGAAATATAAGACAGAAGGGTGAAGTGTGCTTTCACATTATTGGGATAGCAACTAGGGTCACATAACAAATGTGTGTACAAATTTTTGTATGAGAAGCTAACTTGAGCTTTAACCTTGAACCTGAGGTATGATAAAAAGAAACAAAAATTCACTTTCTATAAACATTTTAAGATTTTCTATCTTTACCACCTATCTCTTATAGTGCAGCTTTTAAAGAGGCAAAAAAGCCACATTCATTAGCAGACACACACACACACACACACACACACATATCCTCCCCGTAGCACATAAAAATACAAAGCACATAAAATTAAATTATAATGAATATCCATTGGTTAACTAAGTGTAATACTATTTCCAGGATTTTAGATATTTATGGACCTTGGAAATTATCTTTATGCCTAAGTAGCGCAACATGTAATTATTGTTCAAATAAAGTTCGTCGGAATTATGATCTGGTTAAACATAAATTTATATTTGTCATAATCTTAAGTAGTTCATAGAAGCAACGCTAGCTTGTTCTATCAGTGTGTTTGTGTAAGCTGGAAAAAGTATACCCAAGTAGAATAAAATATATACTTAACAGAGAAACTGTAGTTAATTTTAATAATATCAAAATTACTAAATTAGTCTAGTTAGCCAAAGATTTATCTAAATTATGTAAAACTTAATTTTTGAAAGTTCATTAGTTAGTTTCTGTAAAATCCCTTTTTAACACTCCAAGGCATTGGAGGTTTAATTTCCTTAATTTTGAGAACTTTCAGGAATATCCTATACAAGTTCTTATTTATTGCTAAGCTAACCAGAATAAAAACTCTTTCAAAGGCTATTATAACCTTATTTGATAATGTCATCCAGAGATAGTAAATTACTACAAACATAACTTATGGAGACACACAGATATGGGACAATGATAGACTGAGTTATGCCCTCCCAAAAAATGTGTCACGCAATTTGGCTGGGCCATGATTCTTAGAATTGTGTGGTTATTATCTATTTTGTGACTTAAGTTTTGTTTATATTGTATATCTTAATCTCTGCCTGTGGCTAGTGGGGCAAGATTGGATAATGTCGAAGAAGATTAGGGGGGGACCGTAACACTCTTACTAAAGTCACATCGCTGATCCAATTTAAGAGGAGTTTCTCTGGGTTGTGACCTGTATCACCTTTTATCTCTCGAGAGATAAAAAGGAAAGGAAGCCAACAGAGATTTGGGGATATCATATCACCAAGAAAGCAGTGCCATAAGTAGAATGTGTCCTTTGGACCTGAGATTCCTGTGCTAAGATGCTCCTGGACCAAGGGGAGACTGATGACAAACACCTTCCTCCAGAGCTGACAGAGAGAGAAAGCTTCGTCCTGTAGCTGATGCTCTGAATTTGGACTTGCAGCCTACTAGACTGTGAGAAAATAAATTCCTCTCTGTTAAAGCCATCTGCTTCAGGTATTTCTGTTATAACAGCACCCGATGAGTCAGACAGGGGTTGGAGGACAAAAAGTTGCACCTCCTGATGTCAGGGTTTAACTTTGTTTTTTGTACACTTCCAAAAAACATTTTAGAGAAATAATTTTAACATAAATTTGTATTTCTTATTGTTATTAGCTGCCATCGAGTCAGTTCCAAGTCGTAGCAACCCTATGTATAGCAGAGTGAAACACTGCTCGGTCACGTGCCATGCCTACAATCCTTTTTATGCTTAAGCCCATCTTTGCAGCCACTGTGTCAATCCACCTTGTTGAGGATTTTCCTCCTTTTCACTGATGCTACACTCTATCAAGCATGATGTCCTTCTCCAGGGATTGATACCTCCTGACAACATGTCTGAAGTATGCGAGATGCAGTCTCCCTACCTTTGCTTCCAAGGAGCACTCTGATTGTACTTCTTACAGAACATATCTGTTTGCACTTCTGGCAGGCCGTGGTACAGCCAATATTCCTCTCCAAAACCAAATTCGTAAGCATCAGTCCTTCTGTCTTCCTCCTTCACTGTAGGGCTTTCACATGCATGTGATGCAATTGAAAGTAGCATGGCGCAGATCAGGTGCACCTTAGTCTTCAAGGTGACACCTTTACTTTTCAATACTTTAAAGAGATCCCTTGCAACAGGTATTTCCAGTGTAATGAACCTTGTGATTTCTTGACTGCTGTGCCTTTCTTAGGCCTTGCTATACCAATCAAAATAAACAATTTGTCTCCTAACCCCCTTTTATACAGATAAGCTGATTTGTATAAAAAAGTTTCCCAAAGTAGCCTATGAAGGCCAAAATCATCCTTAATGAAGTTTGCATTTTAGAAAGATAGATGCAAGAATTAAGACTGAAAAAAGAACATAGGAAGTAGTTTCCCTGGAAGAGAAAGGTATTGAGACTTGAACAACCTCACGATAGCTGGCAGTGGTTGGTCTTTGGCATCCAACCTGATCACACGTGGGAAAACCAGATAGAACATTCTCAAACCCAAACACTCAGGACAAAAATAATATAGAGGAATGCCTTATCTCAACTCTGTCATTCTTCTATTTTGACAACCAGCAATTCTAGACAGCACAACACTCTTAAACAACATGACAGAAAACAAAGAAATGGAAACTCACTTCCCTAAAGTGCAATTTGTACAAGTCAAAAACAATCTTACACATGTTGTCTTTGTCCCACCAACACAACTGCTACCCATCCGCCTTCATTAACATAATAGAAGTAGGTTCTGGACAACATGGAAGAAAATCACACAATACCAGCAATCTTGGCCTAGCTAAATTACTGCGCAGATTGAATTGTGGGAACACAATTCAATCCATGGCATCACATTTTTTGTTCTCTAAAAAAAAATTACATCTTTGTAACATGTAAAACATATTCATCCCATCATAGCAAAGTCTTAAAGTCCAAGTCCAAAATCCAGAAATTCCTCTTTAGCTGTGAAATCTAGAACATAGATTATCTGCTACCAAAATACAGTGGCAGAACAGAAAGGCAAAAGTTACACGTTTCCATTACAAATGGGAGAAAGATGGAAAAACAGGCAACAAGCAAGTTAGCAAAACACATTACAGTAGCCCTCAAAGCTTTGAAAATAATCTGTTCTTTGAGACATTTTACATAATGGCCCTTGCCCTCCAGACTCTAGTATTGGCCATCCTCTCCAGATTCTGAGTGGAAGCCTCCCAGCCCTGTACTACAGCTCTGTCTTCTAGGCCCACTGGCACAGCAACTCTGCCCCCTCAGCTTTAGGGGCACACTAAGACTGACTGAGTGGCGGTTCCACCCTTAGAAACACAGAAAGCCATGGCTCCACCCTTTCAAAAGCCTGAGGACATGGACATAATTTTTGAGAATGAGAAAGCTTAGCTTCTCATGTTCTTTGTCTCTTGAACTTCTGCTTCCTGTGGCCTCATGGCCTGGGCCTGGCTGCCCTGCTGAGGCAAGTGTTCCAAACGTCTGTGGACCAACTTAAGCACAAAGAGGCACCCCACTCCACCAGGAAACCTCTGTGTGTAGACATGTAGATCTCTTGCTTCATGGGTCAGCTCCAGGACTGTCTTGTGCTGGCCTGGCATTGCTGCTGCTGCTATCGCTGGTCCACTGCTATTGTTTCTCTCACCATCTGTGCCTTCTTCAGTGTTGACAGTTCTCCTTGGTTCCTTCTGAGTCTTCTGTCCACTCACAGTTTCAAAACAGCGTCCACATTTTAGGTATCTATCAAAGCAGCACCCCACTCTCAGTACCAAATTCTGTTTTACTCATCTAGTGATGCTTTAACAGAAATACCACAAGTAGATAGCTTTAAAAAGAGAAATTTTGTCACAGTCCAATAAGCTAAAAGTCCAAAATCATGGTGTCAGCTCCAAGGAAGGCTTTCTCTGCTGGCACTGGAGGAAGGTCCTTGTTGACAATCTTCCTCTAGACTGGAAGCTTCTAAGGCTCAGGGACCCCAGACCTTTCCAAAAGATGTGTTCAGCTCCCAGTACTCCTTCTTGGTAGTATGAGATCTCCCACATCTCTCTGAGGGCTTCTTTCCTTTATCAAGAGACTGCCACAAGCCACAAAACGATCTTACACATTGACTTCTATCACACCAACACAGCTGCCACCTATCCATCTTCATTAACATCGTGGAGACAAGTTCCAGACAACTTGGAGGAACATCACACAGTACTGGGAATCCTGGCCAGATAAATTGCTACACAAATTTTTGGGGAACATAATTCAATCTATGACAGTAAGACTGACTCATTTAACAGAAGGAAGAGTGGGTTCTGGGTACATAACTTTCAAACATATAAACTTGCCAGAGTCTCAGATGAAGGGATCCTAGACTCTTTGAACTCATCCCATTTTAAAAACCACTTGAGGACTCTGTCTGACCTGTCCCTGGACCCAGTCCACTTTCCCTTGAACTTTATACAAGGACAGTGTTCAAATAGTCTAAATGAGAACCAATAACGAAATAGAAGGTCTCCAAAATGGACACTGTAAATGCAGTTCTCTGTATAGTCAACCCACTTCTAAGAAACTTGTAGCTCTGGAGTGGGAACAGAAAGAGCTCATGTTTAGTATCCCTAAAATGACTGCATATAAACTGACGTCCTCATTAAACAGCTCTCTGAAGGCACAGAGGTTTATGTAACTTACTCCAAAAAGAAAGAGCAAAAGAGTGACCTACGAAGAAAAAAACACTTAAAACTGCTTAGATATAAACCCATTGAACTCCAACACAAAAGGAGTGGAGCTCAAGCTCATGAGAGTCTCTCCAAATTCCTCAGTCATGATGAGGGAACAACTAGACACAAAGGGCCCTAGTGGGTGCCTGTCACTTGATCTCTCACCAGCAGCAAAGGGTCTTTGGTGGTTGTCTCTGGATCCCACTTATGACACCAGTAACTGACACAAATAAAATAATCAAAACACAAAGAAATTAAAATGTATGGTTTATCTGAATAGTTAATCTGTACCTAAAAGGAAATGGCTCAAAGTAAGGTAGTTATAACTGTAAAAAAACAAACATACAAAAAAAGCTAAAGCTTTGGATTAACTCATGGCTCTATGATTTAATGAACACTTTGTATAGTGGGGGAATTATGTCTCCTTGCAAGAGGAAAAATGCTCCAACAGACTAGAGATTTTATAGAAGCTTGCTGTTGTGTTGTTGTTAGATGCCATCAAGTACGTTTCGGATCATAGCAAACCTATGTACAGCAGAACAAAACACTGCCTGGCCCTGCAGCATAACCACAATCATTGTTATGCTTGAGCCAATTGTTGCAGTCACTGTGTCAGTCTGTCTCGTTGAGGGTCTTCCTCTTTTTTACTGACCCTGAATTTTACCAAGCACAATGTCCTTCTCCAGGGACTGATTCCTTCTGATTATATGTCCAAAGTATGCAAGACACCAGACTTGCCAGCCTTACTTCTAAGGACCTTTCTGGCTGTACTTCTTCCAAGACAGATATGTTTGTTGCTTTGGCAGTTCATTGTATATTTGATATTCCTTATCAACACCACAATTCAAAGTCATGAGTTCTTCCTTTGTCTTCCTTATTCATGTCCAGCTTTCACAGGTGTATGATGCAATTGAAAATACCATGACTTGGGTCAGGCACACCTTAGTCTTCAAGGTGACTTGGTTGCTTTTTAATACTTTAAAGGTGTATTTTGCAGCAGATTTTCCCAGTGAAATGCATCTTTGGGTTTTTTTTTTACTGCTGCTTCCATGGATGCTGACTGTGGATCCAAGTAATATGAAATCCTTGAAAACTTCAATATTTTTTTCATTTATCGTGAGGTTGTTTATTTGTCCAAATATGAGGATTATGGTTCTCTTGATGTTGAGGTGTAACCTATACTGAAAGCTGTGCACTTTGATCTTCATCAGTAAGTTCTGTAAGTCCTCTTCACTTTCAAAAACAAAGGTTTTGTCACCTGCTTAATGCAGGCTGTTTATGAATTTTCCTCCAATCTTGATGCCACATTCTTCTTCATATACTTCAGCTTCTCAAATTATCTGCTCAGCACACAGACTGAATAGGTATGGTAGATAGATACAACCCCGATGCATACCTTTCCTGACTTTACCATGTAGCATCCCCTTGTTCTGTTTAAACAACTGTCTCTTGATCTATATACAGGTTTTCATGAGCACATTTAGATGTTCTGGAATTCCTATTCTCTACAACATTATCTACAATTTGCTATGATCCACTGAGTTGAATGAATACCTTTGCATAGTCAATAAAGCACAAGTAAACATCTTTCTGGTATTCTCTTCTTTCAGCCAAGATCCACCTGACATCAGCAATGATATTCCTGGATCCACATCCTCTTCTGAATCCAGTCTGAATTTCTGGGAGCTCCCTGTTGATATACTGCTATAGTCACTTCTAAGCAGTCTTCAGCAAAATTACATTTGCTCATGATATTGTTAAATAATTTCTTCCTTCAGTTGTATCATCTTTCTTGGGAATAGGCATAAATATGGATCTCTTCCAGTTGATTGGCCAGGTGGATGTCTTCCAAATTTCCTGGTGTAGATGAGTGAGCACTTTCAGTGCTGCATCCATTTGCTGAAACACTTCAGTCAGTATTCTATCAATTCTTGAAGTCTTGTTTCTCCATGCCTTCCATGAAGCTTGAATTTCTTCCTTCATTACCACTGGTTCCTAATCATATGCTACTCTTGAAATGATTGAATGTCAACAAATTCTTTTTTGATATCGTGACTGTGTATTCTTTCCATCTTCTTTGCATATTTTTTGCCTTGAGAAATGCTGAAAGTGTTCTCCCCTTTTGGTTTTCTATCTCTTGCTGTTTGCATATCTATATAATACTTTCATTTGTCTTCTGGAGACATCCTTTGAAATCTTCTGTTCAGTTCTTTCACTTCATCATTTCTTACTTTTGATTTTAGCGACTTGATGATGACTATACACCTGGACCTTGCCAGATGGTACACATGTTCTTGATGTTCAAGAACAAGATTTTAGAGTCTCTTGTGACACCCATTTTGCTTTTCTCTTTCTTTCTTGGCTTTTTAATGGTCTCTTGCTTTCTTCATGTATGATGTCCTTGAACAACTTATCTGGTTTTCAGTCATTAGTGTTCAACATGTCCAATCTATGCTTCAGATGGTCTATAAATTCAGGTGGAAGAGACTCAAGGTTGTGCATTTTGGCCCTCATTGACTTGTTATAATTTTCTTCAGTTTCAACTGAAATTTGCATGAAAGTAATTGATGGTCTGTTCCACAGTCTCTCCTGGCCGTGTTCTGTCTGATACTACTGAGCTTTCCCATTGTCTCTTTGCGATCAAGGCAATGTACTTGATTTGATTCTTGTGTATTCCATCTGGCAAGGTCCAGGTATATAGTCATCTTTTATGTTGGTGAAAAAATATCTGCATTGAAGACATTTTTGGTCTTGTTAAAGTCTATCATGTGATCTTCTGCATCATTTCTAACACTAAGGCCACATTTTCCAACTACTGATTCTTCTTCTTTGTTCCCAGTTTTTGCATTCCAATCACCACTGATTGTCAATATATCCTGATTGCATGATCAATCAATTTCAGACAGCAGAAGCTGGAAAAAATCTTCCATTTCTTCATTCTGGGTCTTAGAAGTCATAGTGTAAATTTGAATAATAACCATATCAAGTGGTCTTCCTTGTAGACCTGTGGATATTATCCTATCTCCCGCAGTATCGTACTTGGAATTTTCTTCCTTGTAAATTTATGGATATTATCCTGTCATTGACAGCATTGTACTTGAAATGTTGTTTTTGAGGGTGGCACTTAAATATAGGGTCCCTTTTGTTGTTGTCATTGTTGTTTTGCTTAATGAATTCAAATATTCATGTCAACAAAGTACATAATATTTATTGATTTAACATTTACAAGTAACCTGAAAGTTTGCCCTTTTACATATGAGTTGCTGTGTGACAACTTAAAATTAAGGAAGTACACTGTCTTGTCCATGAAATCATGGGCAAGGATAATCTTTTATTGACTATCCTTTCTGAGCTGGAGAAGACAGATTAAAATGGTGCAGGACAGTTAGCAATTCTTGAGTTTCACAGTCTTTGCTCAGGATTTTACTATTAACTTGGGGATTCTGTGTAAGAAAGAAACTTTTTGAAATTAAAATAAGAAGTCAGTTTTAATTACACTCCCTCCCCCCCACAACTTTGATGTAGTTTAAGTTTGTATACTCACCTGGTTGAAACATCAGTAACAAACTGTGCTTTCATGTCGCTCGTTCTATTAAGGATATGTCTGGAACTTGCAGAGATAAACTCAAGACTAGGAAATGAAGGTCATTTTAATAGACAACACCCCAGGAGTCACACGGGGAAAAGTAAAACTGGGAGCCTTGTGAGCCTGAGTGCACAGCCTTTCAGACACATTTATATACAAAAGGGCCCAAATGGCTTCTCTTCCAGATTAGATTCCTGAGGGTTCTGGGTTATCTGAGTTATCCACTGTGGTTACTAAACAAAACCCAGTTGGTTTCTGTGGAAATCTGTCTGGTGCCTTCAGTCACAACTTCTCCCAGGTTTCAGATGAAACCCATACCTCTGCACCTCCATCCTGCAGGGTGTCATGGTTCACCCTCTGGCATCAAAATCTCTGAGAATGAATTTTCTTCTAGAGGAGCCCAGGGGAGAGGTTAAGAGGTTGGAGACAGGAAGCATTTAGGGAAGAGAAAAGGAAGAAAGGGCTGGGCACCATCTAGGGGTCTCTGACTGATTTCCTTAGAGAGCCCTGGAGGGAGACCAAGAGAGTCAGTGTGACAGTGTGTCCGTGGTACAGGAGCAGAGGGATTAGTTCAGACTCTTTGGTTCCTGGTGTTGGCTTTTGTGGTCTCGGGCCTTGAGGGCTGTGTCTGTATTGGGGACACAGAGACGTGGCAATCCTGAGAGGGAATGAGGGTGACTTAAAGAGAAGGGTGGTGGTGTAGGGATGAGTTTCACTTTTTCCTTGCAACTTGAGTCAAGATGTGTGTTTTACTCCCTGGACACACAGGACAAAGTCCCAGTTCTCACTCTATAGGATTTCTGTTTCTGGAAAAGCCAATTAGTGTTACCATGGTACCTGGTTATAAGGTTCTCACTGACATGCCTGGATGATTTGGGTTATGGAGCCCTGGACCCTTTTTCTGCTTCTCTTTTGGACCTTGTCTCTGACAAAGACCCAGGCTGGTGAGTGTCTGATTGGGAGGCAAACTGCATGTGCTGAGGGAGGAACAACCCAGTGGGGATGCAGGACACTCATAGAAGCCGGTTCCCCACAGTCCTCCCCTTGACACAAGATACTCGTCTTCCTGTCCTGTCTCCGCCCTCTCCTCTCCCAACCCTATGTCATGGCGCTGACCTGTCTGGAGCCCCTTCTCTATCCAGGAGCCCCTCTTTCCCTCCTACCCCCATCAACCCAGTACCGGGGGCATACTGGTGGAAGGGGAGTCGGTGGTCTCAGCCACTTCCTGCCCACAGTCTCCTATTCCCTGAAGCATTTCAGCACTGCAATGTCCCGGCCCAGCCGCGGGGATCCCCACGTCATTATCGTTGGATACCTGGACGACGTGCAGTGTGGGCTCTTTGACAGAGACTCCGAGAGTCAAAGGGCCGAGTGGCGCGCACAGTGGGCAGAACAGATGGGGCCAAAGCGTTGGGATGAAGTGACGCGGACAGCCAAGAGTCTCGTCCAAGATTTCCGAGTGGGCTTACTGACCCTGATAGTAAGGTACAACCAGAGCAAAGTCGGTGAGTGACACTGGGCCAGGGTGCAGGTTACGGTGTCCGCACCTCTAAGGACGCTTCGCTTGGAATCTGTGGGTCTAAAGTTCATTCAGAGTTGGCAGGACCTGCTCGGGCCCCTGGACTCTGGAAGAATGGTGGAGATTCGCTAGGATTGCAGTTTAGACGAAACTGGGGGCTCTAATCCCAGGGTCTGTCAGATTCTCACACCCTCCAGGTGAGTTAAATTCGGAGGGGTGCTTCCTCCACGGGCGCTATCAGTTCGCCTATGAGGGCACAGATTACCCCGCGCTGAACGAAGACCTGAGCTCCTGGACTGCTGCGGACGCTGTGGCTCAGATCACCAAAAGCCAGTGGGAGCAGGCAGGTGTGACAGAGGACCACAGAGTCCACCTGGAGGAAGAATGTGTGGAGTCGCTCTGTTGATACCTGGAGAAAGGGAAGGAGACACTGCAGCGAGCAGGTGAAACGGTCCTCCAGATACCTCCCTGATTTCCTGTTAGGTTGAGACACTTTTCTCCAACTAGTGTCACACAAATAGGAAGGAAAACTGGCATCAGCGTCAGAACAGCTACCTCGCATGGGTCGGGAGACAGAGAAATCCACCAGTTTCCACATACTATCCCAGCGAGCAACTTGCCAACTGACACAGAAACAGTCTCAGGGATAAGAGATCCAGTCTCTGGGGATAGAAGGGAAAAGAATTCGTGAAATAATTGATCAGTGGTACCCAGTGACCCTGTCAGCAGCCTTAGATGTCGCAGGGGACTTTCTCTCTCTGGCCTTGTTCTCTGCCCCGCACCCAACCTCTTTGGAGGTGTGACTCCAGTGTTTTTGAGCCTCTCTGGTCAGGTTCTCCTAGGACACCTACAGGTTATCATCTTTGGCTCACCCAAATACTAGAACTGGACAAGCAATAGGAGATGATCTATATTCCTGCATCTGTGCTGGAGTTTGGGTTTTGCTATCCACCTCTCCATCCCAGTTGTTCTGTTCTTTCTCAGAATGGTCACATGAGCCCTGCTCAAGTTGCCCATGAGAGTAATAGAAAGTTTCTAAATTTTCTGACCCTTTCGCTCAGATCCCCCAAAGACACATGTGACCTACCATCCCATCTCTGACCACGAGGCCACACTGAAGTGCTGGGCTCTGGGCTTCTATCCTGCGGAGATCACGCTGACCTGGCAGAGGGATGAGGAGGACCAGACCCAGGACACAGAACTTGTGGAGACCAGGCCTGCAGGGGACGGAACCTTCCAGAAGTGGGCTGCTGTGGTGATGCCCTCCGGAGAGGAGCAGAGATACACATGCCAGGTGCTGCATGAGGGACTACTTGAGCCCCTCACCCTAAGATGGGGTAAGGAGGGGGCAGAGGCAAAGCTTCTTCTCAGGGAAAGTTGAAGCTTTTCTGGTAAGGTCAGGGCACTTTCCTTTCCCTTCCCTTCTCTACCCAGAGCCACCACCTCAACCCACCACTTCCATTGTGGCAATTGTTGCTGGCCTGCTTCTGCTTGGAGCTGCAATCATTGGAGTTGTGATCTTGAAGAAGAACTCAGGTAGGCAAGGCGATAGGTCTGAGTTTTCTTATCCCATTGGTGGGTTTCAAGCTCCAGATAAGAGTTTGTTTCTGTCCTGCCTCACTACAGAAGGCACCATCCACACAAATGTCTACCCAGTCTGGGGCCCTGTGTCCTAACTCTCTTATGGAAAACACTCGTAAACGTGAAGCCAAACTTCTCACCTTGATAATTCTGATGCTGTGAGCTGATTCTCAGCAGTAATGGGCCAGAGGGGAAGGTCTCCGCTGAGGACAGACCTGCAAGAGCATGGTTGGTCCATTTCCCGCACAAGCTGACTCTGATTTCCGGATAGTGTCCTGGGTCTGCAGTCACAGTCCTGGAAACATCTCTGGCGTCCAAGACTATCTGGTTCCTCTAGAACTTCATGCTTGCCTCCTTCCTGGTCTCTCAAAGGACTTTTACTCCCCACAGGTTGAAAAGGAGGGACTTATGTGTGTTCAGGCCCTTAGGACCTTACAGACAGAAGCCCATTAACCATTTGCCCACCCCAATTATCCTTTCTTTAGTCTCATCTCCTCCTGTGAGCTCTGACCGGGTCCTGTTTTTGTTCTTTTCGGGGTGATGACAGTGCTTAGGCAACTGAGGTGTCTTTCACAGTTTCTAAAGGTGTGACCCTGGAAGGCCTGGTGTGGAGGAGGGACTGGGGTAGAGGGGAAATTACTGGGTTATGGGGATTCAAGGATTTAGACATTTTGAGCTTCTGATGAGGTATTCAGCATATTAGCGCTTACAGTGAATGACCTGTACTTGTTCATGATTCTTTTTTTCTATAGCATGAGACTGCTGCCTTGCCTGGGACTGAGGGATACAAGAGTTGTTCACATCCAACTTTGTGACTTCAAGTCTCTTGACTTCCCTTTCTGCAACTTGTGTCTGAATGTGTCTGGGTTCCTACGAGCGTAATGTGAGGACGTGGGGAGACCAGCCCACCACCACCCATCAAGACCCCTCCCCACACTGATTTGTGTCCTTTCTTTGAACAATATTCCTATTCTATCAGAGGAAAAGCTGCAACTTTATCCCTGTCATAACTTTGTGTTGCTCTGATCTGCAACTTCTCAAATCCCTATTAAAATTACAATCAGGACACGAATTTTTGGTTTTTGATTTCTTGCTAAGAAGTGGTATTGTTGTCATGATTAAACATGAGTGGTAATCAAAATTTAAGAGAGGAAATAAATATAACACTCAAGAGACTTCCGGAGTCTCATCGTTGCTTTGATGATTCTGTTTCAGGCGGGGATGAGACAGTGCTGTGGAGGAGCTAAGCATGGACGGGGCTCGTGCCCCATATGTACACATACGTGTTTGCATTCACACATGATATATTCTAACTTCTAAGCAATCACAAGACTGTTAGTACAAGGACTCAACTGTCCTGTCCAGGTTGTACACACAGACACTTTATAAAGTGTTAGCAATAGAAAGCTGTTATTGTTTTTACAAAGCAAATCATAAACTACAGGAACATATTTCAGGTGAACCAGTCCCTTCTATCCCCATGAGTACACTGATGATCCAAGAAACGGCACAGAGACAGGGTCAGGGTGGGACTTGATCTCAGCTTCTTCCCTCCCAGCCTCCTCCACACACAAGCAAGCACTTTCCCCTTCTTTGAATCCTTGGGTGTTTGAGAAACGCCAAACAGTAATGTAGTCGCCACACACAGAAACTCAAATCCCCACAACTTCCTGCAGGAAGTCATAGCATCAGTCCAAAACCAAACCAACCACACCCACTGCCATAGAGTTACAGTGACCCTACAGGGTTTCCAAAGGTGTCAATCTTTATGAAGCAGACTGCCACATCTTTCTCCCAGGAGCAGCTGATGGTTTCCAGCCATCAATATTTCAGTTAACAGGAAACCATTTTAACAACTGCACCACCAGGGTTCCTTCAGTTCCTGCAGCTTCAGTGCTTGTCCCAGTGTGGAGCTTCAGATATTTGCAAAGGTTAATTCCTGAAAGCTCTTCCCTCAGTTAACTGCTTGGTCCAAACCTTTTACCCTCTTCAAGGTGCTGCTCCTCTGTCACTTACTTGATTGCCCTGCTTTACATTGCCACTCATTCCCCTATACCTCCCTCCCTTGTTCTATTTTCCCACTCCCCAAAAATGTCAGCAGAATGAATCCAACAGAAGCTCCTTGGAACCCTATAGGTCAATTCTACTCTGCTCTATAGAGTCACCATGAGTAGGAATTGACTCAACTGCAGTGGGAGTTGAGCTCCCACTTTGGGAGCATGTCCTGGAGTAGCTGAGCCGATGGAACATCCTCCAAGTAAGAAAGAGGAAAGTTTATTAGAAGGTATGATACTACCAGAGATGGGACAGCAACACAGGCTGTTGTTCTCCATGGAGTCTCAAAAGACAATTTTTACATCAGAGTTTACACATCATTTTGGCAAGGGTTACTTCACATTTTTAAGCACATAACCCACAGATAATTTCGTACATCACAAACTGACCGCAAGAAACTATTAAACTGCAGATACGGTTGTCAGATACGTGAGCTCTAACCTGTATGCTTACAACAGGCAAAAACAAAAAATACAGAAAAGATTCCTCAGCTAGTAGAATTAGCCTGCCAAGTCCACTCTTGGCATATCTTGAGATAAGGAGCAAGAAAGAAAGTTGAAGATATAAAAAAATTCCAGGGAGCCTTCCTGGCTGTTGTCTCCCAGGCTGAAGTCCATTTCTCAAGAGAGAGACACAGCAAATATATACCTGTCCACCCATCTGTTCATCCTTCCATTGATCCACCTACCTCCCTGTCTATCTGTTTGCAAAGTAAGCATATCAACAACCTTAAATTTATGTTGAGACAGACATCACAGGATTTTCCCTGTCCACTTATGCCTGCCCTCTTTTGCTCACACAGTAGATTGATTGCTGAGAAATGGCCACATTCTGTGCCTGTCACTGAGAATTGAAATCTGAATAGGAATAAGCACTTGTGATCCATCCACACCAGACCTTTTACTGTACCTGATTGTGAGATAACTTCCAGTGCTTACCTTCCTGATACTTTCTCTCTGGTTCTTGAGAAAAGTCCCTGGTCCCCTTCACTACTGCCATCAGGGAGACTTGGTCATCCTGGAACCATAACTATCTTTTTGAATCAAGCACTAACTTTTTGGCATTTGCCATATGACAATTTGCTAAATGTCCTCTCAATGATTTTGTCACTTAGAAGATGTTTCAGGAAGATATCATTACAATCTCAAGCACAGTGTTTAAGACAAACCTACACATATGGAAATCTCAGGGAAAGGGCCCCCTCTCATTTCTCTTGGAACTTCTCTTTTGCATGTTCTTATCTTTGTTTGGTTAACCTACCAAATGCAAGATGGTTCCATTTCTCTCGATTTTACTGCAAGAGATAGAAGAAGTAGCTCAGTGAAGAGGTCCACGGATAAACCTAGGGTCTCAAACATTGCCCTGAGGACTCACATCAAAAAGATACATACCTCTCAATCCCAGAGATGTCTACAGACTGTTAGATTCCTTAGAGAGTTTACCAATTCCCCTGAGTTTACTTCTGTCCTACTGGAAGAGGAAGATGCTTTGAAAAACTCTTTAAATCCTTTTGGGTAGCTGATTCCTCTGTGCCCACCACAGGCAACCATACAACTGGACTTTTCAACACCACTCAGCATCTGAGCATCTGAAAATGAGCTGGTTTTTCAGTGTATACCCCCTCAGGGAGTAAAGTGAAAAAGAAACTTACCCAAATCCAAATGTGAAAACAGAGGAAACAAAGCCAAATGTGAAGTTCTTTAAGAAACACTGAGAGACCTCTCTGACCCTAAATTTCATGTGCAAGCTGTGTAAGCAGCAGGATCTGTCTCTACCTCTGGTTACACAGCAGCACAGGTGATACTTTTAGGACCTGCAAGATGCAGTCAGCGCAGTGTCTGGGGACACCTAAGTAAGTCCTCAAGGACCTTTTCCTCCCAGAAACTTCCTTAAGCAGCTTCCTCCCCTAAAGAAACCCGCAAGTCTGGGAATTCAGTTAAGAAGAAAGATATTCTGTACCTCCAAAAATAAAAACCAACAACCCGCCACCCAATATGGGAGTTATTAGACTACGATTTCCACACACGAAGACTGGTCTAATACAGAAGTGTAAATCTGTCTCAAAAAGCATTGAAACAGAAGTGAGAAAGTATGGTTGTCAATGCCAAGACCTAGTTATTACTTATTAAGTGAAACTTCCACTATTTGAATAATATTCCAATGAACAAAAACACTTTTTAATAGTAATAATACAGGTATACATTTTATTTTTATTATCATGGCCTAAAATGTGGCCATAATAATAATTTTAAAACAAACTTTTTAATAATAATAAAAATTCCAATGAATAAAAACATCTTTCTCCTTTCTTCTATTAAAATAAATCATTTCTGTTGGTCTTTCAACTAACAGTGAGACAGCCAGGGTAATTAGTATCAGTACCCTAATTTTTTAAAGAAGTTCTCAGAACACCTCATAAGCAGTTCTCCAGGTGGCTGTACCAGTGGGGAGTAGACCTGTGTGCTGCCATTGTAAGGTATCCACTATGCTGAGTTTGGGCTAGCTAGGAGCCCCGATGGCACAGTAGTTAAAAACTTGGCTTCTAATGAAAAGGTTGGCAGCTCAATCCTTTAGCCATTCCTTGGGAACTCTATGAGGCAGTTCTACTCTGTCCTATAGGGTCATTACGAATTGGAATGAACTCTGCGGCACCAGGCTTCTTTTTCTCCCTTCTTGGATGACAAAGGAGAAAGGTGAGAATGCAAACACAAGATCAAACCTCTCCCTGATTGTCCTGCACCTCTTTGTTGGTCCACTGCTCTTGGTATGCCTGTTCTAGAGGAAACTTCCTGAAGGCCATAATTCAGCTACTGTATCTTTTGTCAGTCTTTCCTTTTGTTCAAGGACACAACCAGCTGGTGATGCACTAGCCATTTCATTTTCTCGCTTTGTTTGTTCTCCATTTCACCCAATCGAAAGGGAGGATACATAAAGTAAGGAGGGGCTCACAAGTGCAAATTAACAGGTGTGACAACTTTTTTCACTTGGGAATAAGAATGTTTAAAGTTACAATCAGCACACATCAAATACTCCCAAAAGAAAATTTCAAAAGGCTATACTTTCCTTTGGCTTCTCAGCTTTGAGCTTTGTTTTACTAAGTGTCTAAGAGGTGCTGAAGGTCCTTGGGTGGTACAAGCAGTTTGCACTGGACTACTTACTAAAGGTTGGTTATTCAAATCCACTCAGAGGTACTGTGGAAGAAAGGCCTGGTGACCTACTCTATAAAAGGTAGCAGTCGAGAAAACCCTAGGAGCAGTTCTATTCAGTAACATATGGAATCACTTCATGTCAGAATGGACTTTTAAAATTGGCATGGTAGTGGGCCTGACCTCCTCTAATTTCACAAGAGCAAAGGAGAAGTAACATCAACAGCCCAAGACTGATTCCTCTGAGGCAGAGGTCAGACATGCCTCCTCTCTCCTTCATCTTTACCGACGCTGACCCAATTGTCTGTCCCATGGCACTCTGTTCGATAATCTGTTGCAATAGACACACAGAACTTACAGATAATATGATTATGGGGTTTGTGAGGGATGAAACAGGTTATAATTCAGGTTCAAGAATGCTTAGGATACAGTTTTTCCATGAGGACATCCTCTTCTCAGCCGTGCTCATAGGCAGACCTGTTCTTGGCCCTCAGCCTCTCTGCCCTGCTTGCACAATTATTAAGAAGGCTCTTTTGGTGCAAAAAGGGATCAGAGGCACCACAAGCTGTAAATAAGCCTTGACCTGAAGGTGTTGCATTCTAGCTCGACGGGTCAGCAAATCTAGCTCCATGAATGCCTAGAGCCTCCCTACTCTCCTGACAAATCTCTTGACCAAAGATACACAGGTTTCTCCCTCCACGTTCTTGAAGTCCAATGCATCCACCATTTCTCTGCCACCAGGTCTCAGTGTTATAGCTTTTGCTCTTTCTCTTCTCACTCCAGGAACTTCTCAGCATAGGAATCACAGGCCCAAAGGACACATCTCACTCTCAGCTCTTCTTTGGTGGTGGTGGGGTCCCATCCTTCCTGCCCCTGGGATGCCTCGTTTCAAGCCAAGCAGGATAGCAGAACGGACCAGTTCTCTTGGTGGGTCACGGTTACCTTATTCTCACTTGGGTAGGAGTTACAAGACAGTGGCAAAACAGGCCACACAGAAGCCTTTTATCAAACTGCAGGACTTGACAGCAATGGGTTTGGTTTGGGGTTTGATTAAGAGATGGTAGTCATTCAGTACACATACATATATATATATATATATGTTTGTTGTTATTAGGTGCCGTTGACTCATAGTGACTCTATGCAAGACAGAACAAACCACTGCCCACTCTTGTACTATGCCCACAATCGTTTTTATGCTTAAGCCCCTTGTTGAAGCCATTGTGTCAATCCATCTTGTTGAGGGTCTCCCTTTTTTTCACTGACTCTCTACTTTACTAAGCATGATGTCCTTCTCCGGGGACTGATCCTTCCTGACAGCAT
Organism: Heterohyrax brucei; assembly: GCA_028571685.1. NCBI lineage: Eukaryota > Metazoa > Chordata > Mammalia > Hyracoidea > Procaviidae > Heterohyrax > Heterohyrax brucei. The sequence goes on along the minus strand of CM053144.1, from coordinate 49,207,307 downwards.
GTCCAAAGTATGTGAGACACAGTCTCGCCATCCTTGCTTCCAAGGTGCACTCTAGTTGTCCTTCCTTCAGAATAGACGTTTGTTCTTTCGGTAGTCCGTGGACTATTTAATATTCTTGTCCAACACCACTTCAAAGGCGACCATAGTGATATTCTGCAATGAGGTATGTGGCACTTTTTCTAGGAAGAGTTTGCAAACTTAGTTGTCAGACGTTGTATATGAGGTCACCTTTGAAATATTCCCCTTGGGAAGCTATGCACCAATGGCAGTTCCTAGTCCACCCTTCAAAGCAATTTTTGAACTCTTTTTCTGGAATGGCTATCAGAGCGTCACTGTATTACCCTTGATGTCCTGAATGTCATCAAAATGTCTTCCTTTCCGTACTTCCTTTATCTTCGGATAAAGAAAAAAGTCATTAGGGGCCATATCAGGTGAGTAGGGTAGGTGTTCCAATATAGCTGTTTGTTTACTGGCTAAAATCTTCCTCACAGACCGCTATACAATTAAGTTCGAGAACTTGCCACCATGCCATTGTGTGCAATGGCCATTCCAGAAAGAGTTTCAAAACTGCTTTGAAGGGTAACCTAGGCACTGGCGTCAGTGCATAGCTTCCCAAGCGGAGTACTTTGAAGGTGACTGTAGCGATACTCAGCAATGTGGCAGTTAGAGCAATTAAGTTTGCAGATTTGTCAGACCTCATGTGTGTGTGTGTGTGTGTGCACCTGTGTGTGCATAAACACAGTGTTCTCAGAAATACGTATTTTAATTGTACTTAAAAATAGGTTTTGTCTTTTTCTCCTATTTCTCCTATTTGTCTCTGTTGCTCTTTCTATCAAAGCAGCTAATTGGCATTGTTTTTTAAAGTTACTAATGAAATAATATACTGTTGAGATTTATTTCAAAATAATTCACTGCGGTTTATGGTTGGGAATATAGATAAACCAAGATAAGACCTGACAGCTGAGTGAAGAGTGTGTCGAGATTCACTTTATTCTCCTCTCTACTTTTGTATATGTTTAAAGTTTTCATAGTGCAAAAGCTAAAATATAAGCACAAAGATAACTAAAGATGAGGGAGAGAGGGGTATTGCACATTCTAAAGAATCAAGAAATACCACTGTAATTTCTAATCAAGCTGCCAATACAAATAGACATTTTGCAAAGAAAACCGCAAAGACTTGATGACTTTAACTGCTCATTTTCCTCTTCTCAACTGAATGCTTTCTTTTATCCATTGGTCTCATGTGGGCAAGCACTGAAGCCCAACCTCTGAAGGGATGGAGTGAGGATTTTAAAACTGTATTGTGATCAATAGCAGGAAATAGGTCTCACATTGAGAAAGGAGGGGATGGGCAGGAGATAACTCGAAGTATTGCTGTTTCCACAAATTTCTTTTTCACTCTGAGAGAAAGTATGGACAGAGACCATAGATCCTTGGCATTCAGGAGTCCCACAACCCCTTGAAAGTTGCATGCAAAATGTTAGGGGATTGTGGGTACTTTAGCTGGAGGCAGATGTTGGGGAAGGCTTTCATCAGATTGTAGGAGGGTTTCATAATCCACTGAAGGAATACGAATACTGGATGAGATTTTGTCTGTCTGACTGACTCTGAGAAACAGTGCTGGAGACACAAGTGTCAGCCAAGCCAAGTGCCGTCGAGTGAGTCTAAAACACCATCCCAGATGGAGATCCCCTGTGGCAGTCATTGCTCCTTCAGCTCTTGCTTCAACTGTATAAACTTCTTCAAAGGCTTCCAGGTCATATGAAGTGAAGCTACTGAAATTTAATCTTCACAGTATTTCTATGGGGTATGACTATCTTTCTTCTCTTTTATAGACAATCCAATAGGAACGAGAAATTCATTTACCCACCAAAGGTCACACCACAAGCAGCAGTGGAATACCCAGGCATTTGGCTCCATGGCCCACGCCGCTCTGTTCCAGAAGAGAATAGTTGGAACCTGGGAGTTCAGCTCAAGGAGAGAGATTCCTCAAAGAGAAGAAAAATGAACATAGTGATTCACTCTGACAGCAGGGAACCAGGACTTCTGGGGGGAAGGAAATAACTATTCCTTTGTTAAAGGATCAAAGAAGATGAGAAAGTCTCTGCTTGGATCTAAACATCTCCAGCTATGACACAGGTGGCTGGCTGAGCAAGACAAACTCAGCCAAAGGACCAACTGTAAGGACAGCACTCTCCAGAGAATTCTACAGCACTTTCCATTCCTAGAGGCTACCTCTCATTCCTTGCTCTTGTTTTCCTGTCCAGACCTGATGACACCATACCTTCTCTAGTTTCCATTGGGTTTGTGGATTCCAGGAAAGCCAACAGAGTTAGTGGGCAGATTGCCTTAATGAAACAGGATAATAGTCTAGAGTCACTCCTGAACTCCAAGAGAAGCTGGATCATCCTTCCTCCAACTCACCCCTCTTGGTCTAGTGCATTCTGACCTTGACTGAGATCTGGCAGATGAGTCGAGTATCAAGATAAATTGATGCTGAGGAGGGAGGAGGAGTGAAAGGATTGGTATGACAAGTGCTGAGCAGGCCCTTAAGAAGGGCTTCAGCCTCTTGCCTGAGGGTGGGTGGATGGGGGAAAGAGACATTTGAGGGGACCTGGACGGGAAGGCTGGGTGATGGTTCAGTGTCTCCGGAATCCTTGTTTCATTTCAGTTTCTCTCTCCACCACCCTTCCCTATTCTCCCGGGGTTTCTCATCCTTCTGCAAAGTTGCCCACACCTCACCATGCAGAAGTGGCCCAAGAGGCAGGGATGTGGGAGAGAACCTCAGAGCTCAGTGCCCACAGCAACGCGGGAGTGAGTGTCTCCAGCACCAAGACACGTGGCTGGTGGGAAAAGCCCAAGAGAAATAGAACTGAGGTCACTGCCTCCCACATCCGTTCCCTCCCTGTTCCTCAAAATGATTTCCTTAGTTGCTGCCCCAAGCCTGCACATGCTGAAACCACCAGGTTGCTACTCAACAATGCAGATCCTTGCTTCATCAGCATAGTTTATGTGGATGACATCTACGTAGTTCTGACGGTTCCACAGCTACCACCAGAAGCAGAACTTTAAACTCAGGATGTGGTGGGTAGAGAAGACAAAAGCTGATCTATGGGCCTTAGAGGGAAAGTACTTGAGGTTCACTAGAACACTATTGCAAAACTTTCTGGTCAAATTCCCCAGGGACTGAAAAATGGGGCAAAGACAATGATTGACATCAGATTTGGGGGTAGCAGTCCCAGTGACCCTGCCCACTGATAGCCAGGGGTCTGGAGGGCAGGGCTGCAACAGTTAAGCTTCTGGAACTTGGCAAATAAACGTATTATTGACTACAGGTTCTGATTTCCATATTTTTCAAAAAATTATTGTGATTAAGTAGAAGTATAAAATCCAAATCTATTTTGCATGTCCACCTATCTGCAGTTCTATCTCCTCTCCCCACCCAATAACAGAACATTTCTCTTTTTCACCCTATACTTCTAGTATCCTCTCAACTGAGCATCTGTCCCCTTCTACCCTCTTTTCTCCCATCTAGAAAGAAACCAGTATGACAGCCTCCTATAAATGTATAAATTCATAAATTACACACACTGTACAGTTGCACTGTGTCCTAAATTCCAGTCCACTCTTGTCTAAAGAGTTGACCTCAGTATTGGTTTCTGGTCAGGGCCAGCAGCATGTCTAGGGGCCATATTCCCAGGGGACTCTCCAGGCTGTCAGACCATCAGTTCTGGTCTTTTAGTAGAGTTCTTGAGCTGCACACCTCTTTTTCTCATGTTGCCTCAGGGGCTCTACATTGTGTCCCCTCTCATGGTTGTCTTTGTTGGCAGCTGGGGCATCATGTGGGTCTTCTGGTCTCATGTTGAAATAGCCTCCCACTCATATGGGTTCTTCTGTCTGCTGGGCTCTTTTTCCCTCGTGTCTTTGTTGTTCTCAGTCGCCATCTGTTCCAGATGTGTTGGGACCATTTTACGTACCTCAGACAGCAGCTTGCTATCTTTTAAGACCCCAGAAGCCACTCACCAACATGGGGTGCAGAAGGCTCTTTTAGCAAAGGACTAGTTATGCCAATAGACCTCACTGTTCCCTGAAAACATGGTTCCCAGACCCCTGTTACTGCTACTCTATCCTTTGAAGTATTGGGTTGAGCTTAGAAAGCCTTTCAGTTTATGGTGTAATTCAGTTATGCTGATCTACTCTCTACTGCATGCTGTTACTCCCTTCACATAACCAAATTCCCGTCGACCATCTGGTCTATGACCAACCATCCTCTCCCTCCCAACCCTTGTAGCCGTCAAAGAGTCTTGCCTTCTGTACATAAGTCTATTTTTAAGTGTTTCTAGCAGCTGTCTCATACAACACTTGTCTTTTTACAGCTGACGGATTTCATTCAGCATAATGTCTTCTAGCTGAAACCAGGTTATGAGATGGTTCCTAAAATCATCATTGTTCTTCATCAAGATTTTTTAAAATTTTTTATTGTGCTTTAAGTGAAAGTTTACAATCCTGGTCAATTTGTCATACAAAAACTTACACACTGCTACATAACTCTAGCTGCTCTCCCCACCCTGTGACAGCACACTTCTCTTTTCCACCTTGTATTTTCCATGACCATTCAACTAGGTCCTGTCCCCATTCACTCTTTCATCTCGCCTCTAAACAGGAGCTGCCCAGATAGTCTCACGTATCTACTTAGGCCAGGAAGCACACTCTTTGCCAGTATCATTTTATGACTTATAGTCCAGTCCAATCTTTGTCAGAAGAGTTCACTTGAGGAATGGTTTCAGTTCTGGGCTAATGGCAGGGGAGCCATGTCTTCCAAGGACCCTCCAGTTTGTAGGACCATCAAGATGAATTTCAACTGAGACGTTCTATGACCAATCACACTAAAGAGTCTAGATGGGGGCCTGCAGTGGGAGTGACAGGACCTGCAGTGGGAGTGACAGGACCTGGTGGAGAAGACAGGAATAGGGCGGGAGGTTCAGGACAATGGGGCTAGCTGTAGGAGTTGGCCAGAACTTCACACCTTTTGGAGGCTGCACCTCTGCGTGGTGGCACCAAAAGCAACCTTCCTCAGGGGACACTTTCTGTTTGCTTATGATCATTAGCAGAACCCTGGTGGTGCAATTGTTAATAGTTTGTCTACTAACCAAAAGGTGGGTAGTTTTAATCCACTAGCTCCTTTCTGGAGATTCTAAGGGGCAGTTCTACTCTGTCCTACAGGATTGCTATGAGTTGGAATCTACTCGACGGCAACAAGTTAGCTTAGTAGGATGAGAAGGATTTGATTTCCCTGAGTGAGGATCTGGGCAGAGACAGAAAAGAATACTGAAAGCCAACTCCAACTCTGACAAATTCAGATTGACAGAGAAGACAGATAAATACCTGACACCTGATTGTATATAGTGACTTCTTAGATACCTGGAGCATGACAAGGAGACTACTGTGGAAAGCTATCAAGGATAGCAGGGCCACCCCTCAGGACCTTTCCTGAGGCTGAATTATGTTCCCTGGAAGCCTCTCTAAAGAAAACTGACCACCAGCATCCTCCTCTCTTTCCTTGTTTTCTCTCGGGAGGGATAGCGATTCTGCCTAAGTTCTCAAGGCTGTGGCAAGGAAAGCAGAGAGGGAATGCTGGAAGGTGAAGAGAAATGTAAGCACATCAGTTCCCTTTGACAATAGTAATGTATTTAGGGTTCAGCTTTATAGGGATGACTTTTGATTCTGTGGCCCTCTGTGCCCAGTTGCACCCCTTTGAGGTTGTGACCCCACTATTGCATTGATGCTCTTACTGCCTCAGAAGGAAAAGCTCCCCTTTTCTGCAAGGATGAATGGATCCATTTTGTGAGGTCTCTGTCAGACTGGTGTGGATCTTCAGCTACTGATAAAGGAGGACTGCATGTTTGGACTGAAATTATCACTAAGAACAACTAGGAAAGCTAGGTGAAATGTAAAGTTTAGCTTCCCAAAATGATCACAGACCACGAAGACTACGAGAAAGTGCCAGTCAGGCTCAAGTGAGAACACAGCACAGGAAAGTGAGCTCAGGAATCCTAGGACACTAGGTCCCTTTCTTCAGCATTTGCTGAACTTGCAGATGTAAGAAGTTCTTGGCTGCCTTCAGGTGCTGAGTGGAAAGGGAGGTGAAAGTCAGAGGACAGGAAGTGAGGACACTGGTAGAACACCCCCATTTTAAGCAAGGGCTCATAAATGCTGCTTTCGGAGATACCTTTTCAGTAAACAACTCCCACAGGAATTTGCAATAGTGCACACCTCCTCTTGGTGATCTAATTTGGATTTCACCTTCCAGTTTTGAAGGAAGCATTCCTAAATTGGAAACAATATCAGGTGTAACAGACACAAATGTACAGGAAAGTTTCTGGAGATAGAAAATCATTATCTTAGGCTAAAATTAATTTTATAATTTTTTGTTATATTATTATTTTCTTTAAAGATGCAGAAACAGATAGTCAACTTTATACAGAAAAGAAAGAAGCCTCAGGTAAGTAAAACATTACTGAAAAAGAACAAAGTTGGAGACCTCATACTGCCTGACTTTAGAATGTATACACTGTCATGGTAGTCAAAACAGCCCGGTACTGGTACAAAAACAGATACACAGAAAAATAGAACAGAACGGAGAATGCATTTACAACATCGTCCACCTATGAGAAGCTCATATTTGACAAAGTTACAAAGTCCATAAACCAGGGAAGAAATCTCTCTAATGGATGGTGTCAGCATAACTGGATAGCCTTCTGCAGAAACAGTGAAACAAGACCCATATCTCATATCATGTACCATAACTAACTCAAAATCGATTAGAGATTCAAATACAAAATCTAAAACAATAAAGATCATGGAAGGAAAAAAATAGAGATTATGCTGGGAGTCTTAATACATGGCATAAACTGACTACAAAATACTACTAACAAAGCACAAAAACCAGAAGAGCAAGTAGATAACTGGGAACTCCTAAAAGTCAAACACTTATGTTCATCTGAAGACTTCTTCAAAAGAAGAAAAAGATAACCTACAGACTGGAGAAAAAAAATTCAGCTATAACAAATCCAATCAGCATCTACTCTCCATAATCTGTAAGGTACTACAAAACCAACAACAACAACAACAAAAAGATAAATAATCCAATTTAAAAATGGGTAAAGGCTGTGAACAAGTACTTCACCAAGGAAAACATCCAGACATCTAGTAGATACAGGAGGAAATGCTCAAGATCATTAGCCATTAGAGAAAAGCAAATCAAAACTACAATGAGATACAATCTCACCCCGACAAGGCTGACATTAATCCAAAAAACACAAAGTAACAAATGTTGGAGTGATTGTGGAACTCTTCTTCCCTGCCACTGGGAATGTAAAATGGTACAACTGCTTCAGAAATAGATTTGGTGCTTTTTTAAAAAGCTAGAAATAAGAATATCATATGATCCGGCAGTCCTTTCTTGGAATATATCCTAGAAAAACAAAGACTGTCATGTGAGTGGCTACATGAATGTCAGTATTTATTGCAGCACAGTCCACTGTAGCAAAAAGGTGTAATCAAGCTAGGTGGCCATCAACAGATGAATGGATAAACAAACTATGGTACAGTCACACAATGGAATACTATGTAACGAAGAAAAATAAAAATAAAAAGATGGTCCTAGGAAACATTTCATAACATAGAGTCATCTGGAAGACATTATGCTGCATTAAATTAGTTGCAAAAGGAAAAATACTGTATGAGACCACTGTTATAAGGACTCCAGGAAAGGTCTAAGCACAGAAGAAAATAGCCTTTGATGGTTACAAGTGTGGCAAGGGAGGGAGACAGGTATTCATCGATTAGACAGCAGATGGGAATCTGGTTGGGTGAAGGGAGTGACAGTAGAAGGGAGGTCAGTACAACTGGACTGTACCAAAAGCTAAGAGGTTTCCTAAGTATAACTCAGTATTTTGAAGGATGCATTAGCTGGGATCTGGGCACTGTGGTTTCAGGGGACATCTAGGTCAATTGACATAACTAAGTTTTGTTTTTGTTTTCTTTTTAAATGTCCTGCATCCTACTTTGGTGAGTGGCATGGGGTTTTAAAACCTAGTAAGGAGCCATCTAAGAAGCTTCAATTGGCCTCAAACCACCTGGAGCAGAGGAAAACAAAGGACATCAAAGACATGAAGAAAATATGACCCTAAAAGACAGAAGGGGCCATATGATATGGAGACTACACTAGTGTTAAGACCAGAAGAACTAGATGGTGCCCGGCAACCACCAGTTCTTGCCCTGACAACAAACAGTCCCTGATGTAGTAGAAGAAAAATGAGTGTGCAGAACTAGAACTCTATTAGGAGATCAGACACAATGGCCCAATAGACTGAAGGATCCCCTGAGGACATGGCCCCCAGATTCTGTTAGCCCAGAGCTGAAACAGTCCCAAAGCTAACCTTTTAGACAAAGATTGGACTAGACTATAAGACACAGTGATGCTGATGAAGAGTGTGCTTCTTGGCTTGAGTATATGCATGAGGCTGACTGAGCAGCTCCTGTCCAGATGCAAGATGAGAAGGTGAAGGGGAACAGGAGCTGGGTGGATGAACACTGGAAGTAGATGGGTGAGAAGGAGGAGTGTGCTGTCACAGGGTCAGGAGAACAGCTAGAATTGCATGGTAGGGTGCGTGTGTGGCATTTTGTATGGCTAATTGACTTGAATTGTAAAGTTTCACTTAAAGCATAATTAAAAAAAAAAAAAACGATGCAGCATAGAATACCCTTGCTCACATTCAGAATACAAGACATCATGAAACAGAAACAGCAGATACAACAGTGATGGAAGTTGTCCCACAAACACAATGCTCAAAAGTATCAGGCTCTAATACTGAAACTCTTTTATCTTTTTGTTCAATGAAAACTTGATCAGAAAACACGAAGTTATAGAATCTGAGAGAAAACTGGAAAAGAAACTGAATCGAAATTATAAAATTGACAAATAGTAGCAGATGAGACACATTTGAAAAAAGAGAGAATCAGTAGTTTACAAGATGGGCCATCCTGGAAACCGAATTTTAGATTTGAGGATTGCTGTCACCCAGACCCCTAGAAGTAGGCTGCTGTGTGGGTTTCTTGGTTATTTCCACCACCCTGAGAAAACCTTCTGTCTCCTCTATGTGCTTAAACGTTACTGAGACATCTGACCTCCAGTTCCTCCATCAGCATGTGTGACCTGTCACACAGACCCTGATGGGGACACTACCCTGGGACTTGGGCTTCTACCCGGCAGAGATTCCCCTGTCCCATCAGTGGGACAGCAAGGGTCAGACCTAGGACACAGAGCTTCTATAGATCAGGCCTGCAGGGGACAAGACCTCCTAGAAGTGGAGGCTGCGGTGGTACCCTCCAAAGAAGAGAAGAGATCCTTGTGCCATGTGTAATATGAGGGGCTTCCCAGGCCCTCTTAGGTGGATTAAAGAGGGGGATGTAGGAATGGAAGCTTATTAGCAGAAGTGGTTCAATAGGAGCTGTTCTGAGTACCTGTGGCAGGGCCAGAGTTTGGCCTGAGAGTTCACAAACCTTTCCATTCCCTTCTCAGAACCAGCTGCCCAGCTCACCCCAAGCATTGTGGGGATCATTAGTGCTCCTTGCCACTCTGATTCTCAGGGCTATGATGGGCAAGATGAGGGTGTCCTTTACGGAAAAAGGTGGGAATATGGCCTTCCTTGGTCCTACTGCATGTGGATGATTCACCTTGTCTCTTCCTGTTGTTGCTGAGTTTCTAGGGACAATGACTCCAGACAGGCCAAAAATCCTGAAAGGGACTTGGCAAACAGACCACTCTGAAGTCTAGTGGCCCTTTGTACCCAGTCATGAGAAGTTAAAGGTAAGAGAAAATATTGCTAAAATACCAGACCTTGACAGCTAGGGAGCCTGAGAAAGTGCAAGCAGAAGGCTGAGGCTGTAGGCTGGAAGCCTGGTCAGTTGATCTCCTCCCCTGAGCACCATTGTCCAGGATAGGTCCACTTTCCCCAGGGAACCTCAGGCTTTGTGACCACCTCTGGGCTCCATATCTCCCCATGAATCTCCGTGAGGATCCTAAACAGCGGAATTGGGAAGTTGCCTGTGCAACACTGATAAGGCACCTGGGGGCACTGGGAACTGATTCTCACATCACCTGGATGACCTTTATGGAAAGATAATTGCTTCTCTCATTCCTGACATGACCTATCATGTCACTAAACCAAGCACTCATGAAGTATCAATTAAAAATGATCAACCACTAAACTGAAAGGTCAGCAGTTCAAAACCACCAGGGACTCTCACAGAGAAAGATGTGGCAGTCTGCTGCCACAGAGATTTACAATTTTAGAAACCCTATGGGGACACTATAGGTTAGAACTGGTTTGATGGCAGTGGTGGGTTTAATAGGTGTTCAGCCTCCCTGTTGTGTGTATTGGCAGGGAGGAAGGAGTTAACTCCATTTCCAGATAAGAATGGCAGAGAAGCAACTCTGGGTGCTCACTCACACTGAAAAGATAGCTGCAAACTGATTTCCAAGAGTAAGTGCTTGCCACATTGTTCTTTTCTTCCATTTTTTTTCATGACCCTACTCTGGTTTCTTGGATGTAGCTTCCTGAATCTCAGCTGGGTGACAATATTAATCAGTTACTCAAGAACCTCAATGCCTCTATCGTAGTATTTCATAGTGTCTTCTTTCCTCATGAGAACTGCTGGAAGGGTGTTCTCTGCATGTACTAGTATGATAGGAGAGGCTGAAATAAAGAGGATGGTTGCCAGCGCCTTATGTTTTATGCCTCTCACAACTTGTCTTAAGTATCATCTCCTCCTGCAGGCTCAGCTCAGGTCCTCAGTTATCATTCCCCAGGTTAGGTTACTGGGCTCTGGACATGGATGTGCTGATCACAGCTTCTGAAGCATGGCAGGGGCTGAGGCACTGTGGAACAGCCTTGGGCTGTAAAGGATTTTATGAAATTAAAGCTGAATCTTTTAATTTTAAAATGCTCAGATCATCTGAATCTGGTCATTAACATTTTCTGCTCTAGGCTGAGAGAACTGCCCTGTGTGAGACTCATAGGATTCCAGTGGTTCTCACTTCCACTTTATTTTTCTGTGAACACCACTTTCTCTTCCTTCAGTTTCCCTGTGGTGGGGTCTGTCTCCTCCCGTGTAAGGAGATATAAGGAAAAGAGTCCATTACCCAAAGTACTCAGAATTCCTTCCCATAGTATCTAATATCCTAGGCCAGTGTATCAACCTTCCTTTTGTGGGGATGAAAGGCCTAAACTGTCTCACTCCCAGACCTGCCTTATCATTTACTTGCCCTAAAGAGGAACTCTGCTTTAGTAATTTTTCTCTTACCTTCTCATTGAGGATACAGTAAATGGCTGATATGATGAGTGAAACAAATGAGCTAAACCAAAAGCTGAGCCAGCCAAAGCCAAGATGTTTCCCAAATACAACAAAAAAATTTGTGGGACAGAGTAGCAGTGGCAGGGTCTAGGGACCATGGTTTTGGAGGACATCTACGTCAGTTGGTGTAACAAAGTTTTTTAGGAGAATGTTCTACATCCTACTTTGGTAAGTGGTATCTGTAGTCTTAAGCCTAGTAAGTGGCTATCTAAGAAGCATTAATTTGTCCCAACCCACCTGACACAAATGAGAATGAAGAACACCAAAAACATAAGGAAAATATGAGCCCAAGAGACAGAAAGGGCCATATCATCATTAGACCAGAAGAACTAGATGGTTCCTGGCTATCACCAATAATTGCCTTGATGGGGAACACAACAAGCAGGCCCTGAACAGTGGAGAAAATGGAGTGCAGAACTGCAACTCTATTGAAAAGACCAGATGTGATGGTCTGACAGACTGGAGGGCCCCCAGAAGACACAGCGCTCAGACTGTCAGTTAGCCCTGAGCTGAAACCATTCTTGAAGCCAACTCTTCAGATAAAGATTGGCTGAATTATGAGACATAAAATGATACTGGTGAAGAATCTGCTTCTTGGCTGAAGTAGACACATGAGACTAACTGGGCCGCTCCTGTCCGGAGGCGAGATGAGAAGGCAGAGAACGATGGGAGCTGATTGAATGAACATGGGAAATACATGAAGGAGAGGAAGAGCGTGCTGTCACAGTGTGAGGGGGCAGCTAGGGTCACATAACAATGCGTGTGTAAGGTTTTGTATGACAAACTGATTTTAAATGCAAACTTTCACTTAAAGCACAATAAAATATCAGGGCAAAAAGATTTCTTAATAAGAATGAAAGATTGTAAATTAGAAAAACCCTGAGATTAGAATATCTTTTAAAATCTGCCAGTGGAGGAGAGAAGGTGGTGGAATGGTGTGGACCTGGAAGGTACCCCAAAGGGGAGACCCCTCCTCAAGTCGCAGGCGACGACGTAAACCCCAGTCAGTCACGAAGCTCGCAGCTTGATGCAACAGCAAGAGGCTTTATTGAAAGAACCAGCGCGCTGGGGCTCAGCTTCTGACTCACGCAGGAGTTGAGAGGCTGGAACCCCGAGCAGGGAAAGGGATTGAGTATTTAAGGGCTAAATTTGTAGGCGGGACTTTCACTCAATTAAGCAAGTTTTTTTTCTTCCTTTTTTTGGTTAAGGGCTGCTTAGGGTGGAGCCTGCAACATCTTTGAGAATTCAGGAAGTTGGGGGAGGGGAAGGGTTGTTCTCTGAAACAAAGAAACAGTTAGGCGGGAAAAGGTTGCTCTCTGAAACAAAGAAACAGTTTAGGCTTGTTAAAATTTTCCATTACATTCCCCCCTTGTTCTTTTCTGGGAATGTTTTGGGGTCCAATCATGGAACCCTTAAGGTATGGCCGTTTCTCTAGTTTCTGCCTACTGGTATTGTTGTCTGAGGACCACAATCTGTACGGCACTTATCCTTTCTCTTATAAAGGCTACCAGTTTGTTAATTAAACAAGGCCTGATAGTTAACAGTAGGAGGAGAATGAGCAGCGGGCCCAGAAGGGTGGAAATTAGGGTGGTAAGCCATGGAGATCTAGAGAACCAGGACTCAAATAGTCCCTGGTTAGTCTCGTATTCTCTCTGTCTCTGATTTAAACATTCTCTGAGCTTCGTCATAGAGTCTTTTATTATACCTGAATGATCTACATAGAAGCAGCATTGTTCTTTTAAAGCTGCACATAACCCACCTTCTTTGAGAAAGATCGTACCAAGTCCCCTTCGGTTTTGAAGGACAACTTCGGATAATGATGTCAATGAGTCTTCTAGTTTGGTAATGGACTGTTCGATGGTTATCAGATCCTCGTCTACGGCTGCCCTCAGATGGTTAAGCTGTAGGGGCGTTTTGACTAAGGCTGTCGTGCCAGTACCTACTCCAGCAGCCACTCCCGGTCCTAGAAGGACTGCCAGTGTCAGGGAAACTGGTTCTCTTCTAAATCTGGTAAGGTGTTGGTCAAACTCGGCCATGAAGCTAGTAGAGTCATGATAAATAATCCTAGGCATTAGTTGTATCATGACACAAAAATGTTGAGATGAGTCAAACGCTGAGGTGGAAATACAGGGTGTAAGTCCTGTGTTGCATGCCCACCAGCCTCCTACTGGGGGGACTAAATAATAGTTGGTGGAAGTGCGGGGGCTAGTTAGGGTTTGGTTACAGAGGTTTCTTTGTTGGGGGTCTTTCGGGGTTCCAATACAAGTTCCTCCTGTCCCTGAAACCTCAGTCAGGGTCAGTTTGTTTTCTGTTCCCCAACTGCAGTGTTGGTGAGTGGTGACGTTAGAGAAGTTCCCCGAAAGAGTGACCCCTTCATAATATGGAGGGATAGAGGCCAAACATAACCAACAGGACTGGGTCAAGGTGGGATAGGTGCTGTTGAGGACACGGAAAGCACCTTCTATCAGATTTAACAGTCTTTGTCCCGTGCCTGCTGGGGCTGGAGCCTGAGCAGGGATCAGGGTTGAAGGTAAGCTGGAAGTCGGGGCTATAATAGCCGAGGATTGAGTGGAAAAGTGGGGCATTGGGGCCTGGGGGCCGACTGTTTGGGGGGCTGTTGTTCAGGTAGGATGGAATTTGGTCCTACTGGGAGAGGTGAAACGGGCGAGGCTATTAGTCTAATCTGAATCAGTGTTCCAAATAGGGGAGTTTGATAGAGATAGACTCCCCAAATTAATTCTCCCGTGATCCATCGGGCATCTCCCTTTGCTGTTTCTTCAAATCTAATTCGTACTAAATTGCAAGTGTCAGAATAGCGGGTGCGAGTACAAGGCTGCACGAATTTCATAGTGATTAAACCTGGGGATGGATTAGTAGTCCATTTCCATTCCCCATCATTTGTTGTTACACAGGCCCAACTTTTACAATATAAAACTTCTATTCCCCCGCATTTATTTCTCTCATTTTTGGGTCTAAACCCAGGACATGCATAGAATCCATTTCTACTTATAGAGACCCTTCTTTGTCTCTGTCTCCATACTTCCTGGATCCTCTTGAGATCTGCCACCTCCTCCAGGTTGAAATAGAGGTCCGGGTACCAAGTGCCCAAGGGGGCCACTACTGAGGTGGAATTAAGGGTTTCACGGGTCTGGAAATCAGTTATTTTCCAGGTCAATATATAAGGGGTGTGAGGGTTGGTATTACTTATCACTGGAGGCAGAAACGCAACGCAAACAAAGCTTAAGTGGATTATCAGTCTTATCTGCAGTCCATTGTTGGTCCCCATGTGGAGCAGGCTTGGCACGAGAGGCGTGGATCCAGGTGCTGACTCTGTCTACCTTGATGGCAGTGGGGGTGGTCAGGAGCACGACGTAAGGTCCTTTCCACCTTGTCTCAAGGTTTCTGGAGCGATGTCGCCTCACGTAGATGGTGTCTCTGACCTGGAACTGGTGTGGAGTCCTGATATCACCCGGCTGATAGACAGCTGCGAGGGGTTTCCACACCTCCTGCTGGATTAATTTAAGGGCCTGGAGTCTAGGGAGTAGAGAGGAATTAGTTACATTCTCGAGGGAAACCGGTGATCTTAGAGTGGCTAAGGGCGGAGTTGTTCCATATAGGATTTCAAAAGGGGTCAGTCCCATCCAATTAGGGGTATTTCGGGCCCTGAATAGGGCCATAGGAAGGAGGGCTATCCAGTCTGTTAAGCCAGTCTCTATGGATAATTTAGTCATGGTCTCTTTTCAAGTTCTATTCATTCTTTCTACCTGACCTGAACTTTGGGGACTGTAAGCACAATGTAATTTCCATGGTACCCCAAGGATCTTGGCCAGACTCTGACTTACCTGGGCAACAAAGGCAGGACCGTTGTCTGACCCCAACATTTTGGGGACTCCATACCTGGGTAATATTTCTTCTAGGATCTTTTTGGTAACCACCAACACCGTTTCAGCCTTTGTGGGGTATGCCTCAATCCATCCTGAAAAGGTATCTATAAATACTAGTAAATATTTGTTTCCATATTTTGTAGGTTTTATTTCTGTGAAGTCAACTTCCCAATAGACTCCAGGGCGGTCCCCTCAGAATCTATTGCCCTGGGTTTTAGAGGAAGCATGAGCATTTACCAGTTGACAAGGCACACAGTTCTTTACTACCTGTTTTATATTTTCTCTCAGTTTTTTCAATTTACGAGGACATTGGTAGTGGGGAGATTTTTGTGCTAACGCTAGAAGGCGCCGTTCTCCTAGGTGAGTCATTTTGTGAAGGTGTTCAATATATTTGAGATCTTCATCGGGTTTCAAGTCCTCATCTATAGGGGTCTGAGAAAGTAGTCCTAGAGACGTAGTACTTGTAGCTGGAGTGTCCCGAATCGGGGGGTATCTGGCAACAAGGATAGTGTCGTCATTAGCAGCCAATTTGGTTTCAGATGTATTTAGGGTGAGGACGTTTAGTCCTTGAGCTGCTCGTTTGGCTTCTTTATCAGCCTGTTGGTTCCCAAGGGCTATATCTGACTGTCCCCGCTGATGTCCTGGACAGTGGATAATAGCCACTTTTTGAGGTTTATGTACTGCTTCTGACTAAAATTTCTTCTTTGTGTTTAATATCTTTTCCTGCAGATGTTAAGAGTCCTCGCTGCCAGTAGATGGCACCATGTACATGAGCAGTAGCAAATGCGTATCGACTGTCTGTATATACGTTAATTTTTCTGCCTTCTGCTAGTTTTAGGGCCTGGGTTAAGGCAATTAGCTCAGCCTTCTGGGCCGATGTTCCTTCAGGTAAACTGCTGGCCCATATTACAGTTTTGGAATCAACTACCGCAGCCCCAGCCAATCTCTTACCTTCTACGACGTAACTGCTCCCGTCGGTGTACCAGGTAAGCTCAGCATCGGGAAGGGGCTGGTCACTGAGGTCTCATTGAACTCCTGTTTCCTCTGCTAGAATCTCCTGGTAGGTGTGGAGTTCCTCAGCTCCTTCTTCGATTTCGGGCATCAGGGTGGCAGGGTTCAGGGTGGCTGGGGAAGCGAACTGGATCCGCTCTTTATTTAGGAGGAGACTTTGATAATGAGTCATTCTGGTGTTAGACAGCCACCTCTTGGGCGGCTGGCGAATAATGCTTTCTAGGGCATGTGGTGCCACTATAGTTAGTTTTTGTCCCAGAGTTAATTTGTCAGCATCTTTGACCAGGGTTGCTACTGAAGCAACTGATTTTAGGCAGGCTGGCCATCCGCTGGCAACCGGGTCCAGCTTTTTAGATAGGTATGCTACTGGTCTTTTCCAGGGCCCTAGGGTCTGGGTTAGGACTCCTCTGGCTATTCCCTTTCTCTCATCCACAAAGAGGGTGAAGGGCTTAGTCACATCAGGGAGGGCCAAAACTGGGGCTGATAGCAAGGCTTGTTTGATGTTGTCGAAGGCCTGTTGTTCTTTACCCCAAACAAAGGGAACTGAGTTCATGGTTAACGGGTATAGAGGAGCGGCCTTAGTGGCAAACCCAGGTATCCACAATCTACAAAATCCCGCTGTACCTAGAAATTCTCTCACTTGTCTTGGAGAGGAAGGTACTGGGATTTGGGTTACAGTCTGCTTCCTGGCTTCTGTTAGCCACCTCTGTCCATCTCTTAAAATATATCCCAGGTAGGTTACCTCCTGCCAACATATCTGAGCTTTCTTTGCTGACACACGGTATCCCAAGGAAGAGAGCTCCTGTAGGAGTTCAGCAGTGCCCTGGTGGCAGGTATTGGCAGTCGATGCAGCTAAGAGGAGGTCATCCACATACTGGAGCAGAGTTACCTGTGGATGGGAGGTCCTGAAAGGAGCTAAATCCTGATGTAAGGCCTCGTCAAACAATGTAGGGGAGTTTTTAAACCCCTGTGGTAGCCTTGTCCATGTCAACTGTCCAGTAATTCCTGATTTAGGATCTTTCCATTCGAACGCGAAGATGTGTTGACTGTGGGGTTGAAGACGAAGAGAAAAGAACGCATCCTTCAAATCTAAGGTTGAGTACCAGGTATGCTCAGGGGGTAACATACTCAGCAATGTATAAGGATTTGGGACGGTGGGGTGGATATCTAATACTCTTTTATTAACCTTGCGCAAATCCTGTACTGGGCGGAAATCTTGAGTACCCGGTTTACGTACTGGGAGAAGAGGAGTATTCCATGGAGACTTACAAGGGATCAACACCCCTTGTTTCAGCAGTCTCTCCATATGTGGTTTTATTCCTTCCCTGGCTTCCTGGCTCATAGGATATTGGCGGACTGCAATAGGGTCAGCCGAGGCTTTCAGTTCTATGACCACAGGAGGTCGCTGTTTAGCTAGTCCCATTCCAGCCATTTGAGCCCAGGCCTCAGGAAATCTTTTTACCTAGTCTTTTATCTCTACAGTCTCGGGGGCCTGCTCAAAAAGTCGGTGTTCGTCTTCCAACCGCATGGTAAGGGCTATAATTACTTGGCCTTCTGTAGTGACTTTGGGCCCTTCGGGGGTAAAAGTAATTTGAGCCCCCAGCTTGGTTAAAAGGTCTCACCCCAACAGAGGGGCAGGACATTCAGGTATGACTAGAAATGAGTGGGTTACCCGTTCCACTCCAAGATCCACAGATCTTTGGGTAGTCCATAAATATTGTTGCTGGCCCGTGGCCCCTAGCACCCAGGACGTTTTGTTAGAAAGGGGTCCAGAAGGGTGTAGTAAAACAGAGTGTTGAGCCCCCGTATCCACTAGGAACTCAACTGGCTTCCCCTCCACTTTAAGAGTTACCCTAGGCTCAAGGAGGGGGTCTGAGCCCTGACCTCCCTAATCATCTTCTGTTAGGCTCAGGATTTTTTTCTGGGCCTTTTTCTTGGGGCAATCCCGGGCCCAGTGCCCTTTTTCCTTACAGAAGGCACATTGATCCTTTTCAAGCCTCTGTCTTCTGGTCCCCTGATTGCCCAGGTTGTCCTTTCTCCCTGACCGGCTCGTTTTCTCCCTATCAATAACTGTGGCCAAGATCCGTGTAAGATCTTTATTTCATTTGCGATCTCTTTGTCTCTGTATTTCCTCCTGTTCCTTTTTTATGCGCGGTTCTTTCTCCTCTCCCGTTTCCCTGCAATGATATATCTTTTCTGCCTCTCTAACAAGATCCTGCAGTGATTGATCCTGCAGCCCCTCTAACCTCTGTAGCTTCCTCCTAATGTCTGGGGCGGCTTGTCCTATAAAAGCCATGACTACTGAGCCCCTTTTTCCCTCAGAGGTTGGATCAAAGGGGGTATACCTTCTATAAGCTTCCATTATTCTTTCTAAAAAAACGGACGGAGCCTCCTTTGGCCCCTGCTGAATCTCCCTTACCTTAGCCAAATTAGTCGGGCACCGAGCAGCCCCTCGTAGACCAGCCACCAGAGCCTGGCGATAGACTCGAAGCCTCTCCCTACCTTCAAGCTGGTTGTAATCCCAATTAGGCCGATTCAAGGGAAATGCAAGGTCGATGAGATTAGGAAGGGTTGTAGGCAGGCCGTTTTCCCCTGGAACGTTTTTCCAGGCTTCCATTAAGATCCTTTCTCTTTCTTCGGTGGTGAACAAAGTCTGGAGAAGCTGTTGGCAATCATCCCAGGTGGGTTGGTGGGAAAACATGAGAGATTCCATAAGACCTGTAAGGCGTTGGGGATCCTCAGAGAAAGGAGGGTGATTAGATTTCCAATTATAAAGGTCAGAAGAGGAAAAGGGCCAGTATTGGAGGGGCCGGAGGGCCTGTTGATCATCCTCCGCGGGGGCAAGGGGAGGGCCAATCTCTCTGAGGGGGAGAGCAATTGTGGTGTCGGGGGAGACTCCCCGGCGGCTCCGGGTTCCGGATGCGGGGCCCCCTGAAGCGGGGAGTTCTGAGCTTCTGCTCCAGCAGGAGCCGGGGGAGCAGAAGGGGGTTGAGGAGGGGATGAAGGGGGGTAAGGTGGAAGAAGGTCACTTTCAGGGAGGACGAGGTCGTGGGTTGGAGGATAAATCTTGGGAACAGATTTAGGAGGGGGGTCAGATGGAAGGTTAGGAGCAGATTTATGAGGGGGGTCAGAGGGAAGGGCAGCTAAAATACATGACGCGGAGGACGTGCGTCTCGGTAGCCAGGGCTTTATCCATGGAGTAGGATTCTGAACCAAGTCTTGCCAAAGAAGTATGTATGGTTGTTGGTCAGGGTGTTGACCTGGTCCACACTGAAAAACAAGAGCTTTAACAGCAGTGATTATTTCAGAATCAAAGGTACCCTCCGGTGGCTAGCCGACACCGAGCGTAGGCCACTCGGAGGTGCAGAAGGTCTGCCACGGACGTTTTTTCACCTCTATTGACAAGCCATGGGAGCGATTTTTAACGTCCGACCAGTAGGCTAGAGTAAGGGCAAGAGGAGAGGATGACGTTTGTCCCATGACCTTAAAATATACAAACAGAGACAAGGACAAGAATAGGACAGAACAGGACAAAATCAGCAAACAACGGCCGGCTTACTTTTCCACAAAAGGAAGAGGGAGTCAGACGGGCGGTAATCGGGAATTTCCACATCCAAAAACCGAACGTTATCCTCGTCCTTCTCATAGGAGGCAACCAAGCATCCCTGGTCCCTCTCTCTCCCTGGGGCGTCCCCCAGGGTGCAGTTTGAGACCCTTCAGGCATGTCTACCGGCCTCCGTTTGCTCACCCTCACGGTGAATTCAAACAACTGCAAAACCAAAACCCAAGCCAGAAGTCTAAGCGGCCGTACTGAAACAAAAACACAGACACAACAAATCGGACAAACAGACAGTGCTAGCCCATTGTTTTACCTCCAAGAGCGGCTTTGAAACTGGGGGGGGGGTCGCCCTAATCCCGGACGAGCCCCCAAATGGAAGGTACCCTAAAGGGGAGACCCCTCCTCAAGTCGCAGGCGACGACGTAAACCCCAGTCAGTCACGAAGCTCACAGCTTGATGCAACAGCAAGAGGCTTTATTGAAAGAACCAGCGCGCTGGGGCTCAGCTTCTGACTCACGTAGGAGTTGAGAGGCTGGAACACCGAGCAGGGGAACGGGGTGAGTATTTAAGGGCTAAATTTGTAGGCGGGACTTTCACTCAGTTAAGCAAGTTTTTTTCTCCTTTTTTTTGGTTAAGGGCTGCTTAGGGTGGAGCCTGTAACATCTTTGAGAACTCAGGAAGTTGGGGGGGGGAAGGGTTGTTCTCTGAAACAAAGAAACAGTTAGGCGGGAAAAGGTTGCTCTCTGAAACAGAGAAACAGTTTAGGCTTGTTACAGTTTAGGCTTGTTACAGTTTAGGCTTGTTAAAATTTTCCATTACAGACTCTCTCTCTGTGCTCAATAAAGCTTCAGTTTTCACTTGGTCACTACTCTTAGATATTTGTCTGCATTCCTTCCTTGTGCTGTACTTTGTGCTTCTTCTTTAGAGAGAGCACTGTTGCACCAGGTCACAAGGCCTCAGATGTACTGCAAGCTGTGCCAGTCTCCAAATACTGGAGATCAAGGACTGGGAATGACACATCTCAGTCCTGACCTGGACATACTTGTTTTATTGCTTTTAGGTTGTATTCCTTCTTTATGAAATGTGTCTATGTTACTTTGGGAGGCAACTGTAATTATTCTGCTCTGGCCATGCTATCTCCCTCTGCCAGCAGTCTTGTCTTTTTGTTGATCTTCCCCAAATACCCAGAGAAACCTCCACATAGAGGTCCCTCTGAATTGCCAGACTGTCACTGCTTTTGTCTTTCCTCCATCTCTATTACCAGTACACTTCTGAATTCATGTATAGTATAGAAGACCAAATGTTGGAATTAACATAGAGAAGCAGTGTGTCACTTCTGCAATATGAGTGAATTACCTTGGAGTACTCTGTATCCGGTACAGTACTAGCAGAGAAGTGATGGCACAATCAAAGCGATTACCGAAACTTGTTTAATAACTGGAGTATTTACAGAAGTGTAACAGGTAACAACAATAGGTGTTAAAGCTCCCCGGAACTAGCAACAACAGAATGTTATTACCATCACTAGTCTGAAAAGACAGCTCAAGGAAATTGCTTTCGAGAATCCAGCAAAACTATACCCTTCGGAGAAGTGTTGTCCAGAATGTGCTGTAGATAGAGGAGTGAAGCCATTACTGTAGCACAGCATGGAAAGGAAGGGGAGGGGGTGGGGTAGTGAATGCCTTGAATTCTTTCTCTTTCCACACAATGATTCACGTGATGTTTCCTCTAGTCAAACCCAGCTGGAAGTCATGGGGCAAAGAAACGCAGGTGATGCATTCTATGAGGACAACAATGCCTCCTACTATTCTTTCTGGGCTTATGAATCAAGTCTAGATGGATGAAAGAGGAAATTGCTACAGATTACCGTGATGAAGAGCTTCCTATGTGAAATCCCCAAAACAAAATAAGGTCTCCATCAACCACATGCAGGCTACACACCCACTTAAAAGGAGTGTTGTTTTGAATTCACTCTCTGAACTAGATGATCTCACCCTTCGATTGCTGGGCTTTGAATCAAACAACTACAAATGCTACCCTCAGATTCTACTAGCACAGGAGAGCTCATGATCTGATGAAATTAGTCTGCTAGAAAAAGGAATCTGTTTGCTCCCTTCCTAGCTTAAAAAAAAAAAAGAAGCATAACCTTAGCTAACCTGCTTTTCCTATTTGATAATTCAAAAATGACCATGACCATACATGGACAGAGAACTGCCAGAATTTCAAACCAGATTCAGAACAGAATGTGTGATGAGATATCACTGCTGATGTCTGACAGACCTTGGCCTAAAGCAGAGAATACCAGAAAGATGTCAACCTGTGTTTACGGACTACGTAAAGACATTTCAACTGCATGGTTCATAACAACTTATGGATAACATTGCAAATGATGGAAATTCCAGAGCACTTACTTGTGCTTATGTGGAAATTGTATTTGAACTAAGAAGCAGTTGTTCAAACACAAGAGGATATTGTGTGGTTAAAAGCTGGAAAAGGTACGAGGCAAGATTTCACTTGTTAATTTTGATTCTATTAAGGGAAAGTCCCTTTACAAATATTATGAGAATCCAGTATATATGAAAAAGAATGTGGTGGCAAAATTGGAGACTCATTAACAGCCTGTAATATGCAGATGACATCACCTCGCTTACTGAAAATGAAGATGACTTGAAGCACTTCAAACACCTTCAGTATGGATTACACTAGAACATAAAAGAAATTAAAATCCTCACAGTTGGATTGATAAAAAACATCATGATAACTGGAAAGGAACCTGAAATTGTCAAGGATCTCATCCTACTTGGACCAACAGTCAACATCTATGGAAGCAGCAGTCAAGAAATCAAGCTTCTTATTGCATTGGGCAAATCTGCTGTGAAGGATATCTTTAAGTTTTAAAAAGCAAGGATGTTAATCCAATGTTTACGGTGCACCTGACCCAAGCCATAATCTTTCCAGCTGTCTCATATGTATGAGAAAGCTGGACAGTGAAAAAGAAAGGCAGAGGAATGGATACATTGTGGTGCTGGTGAAGAATATTGAATATAATCTAGACTACAAGAAGAATGAACAAATCAATCTTTAAAGATGTATAAACAGAATACTCGACAGCACTTGGCTTTGACCAAACAGATTACTCCATAGAAGCAAAGATAGTAACACTTCAGCTAGCTTACTTTGGACATGTCATTAGGAAAGACCAATGTCTAGAGAAAGACGTCATATTTGGGAAAGGGTCAGTGAAAACAAAGAAAACCCTCAATGCAATGAGTTGACACAACAGTTGCAAAAATGGGTTCAAACATACCAACATTCATGAGGATGGCACAGGACTGGGCTAAGATTCCTTCTATTATACATAGGATTTCCATGAACTGGAGCTGATTTGATGGCAACTAAACACAGTAACAGGCAAATCATGTGCTTGTCCTCACATACTTGATTTGAATGTCATAAGGGTGACATGCTCATTTGTTACATTTTTGTTTTGGAAAGCTCTTTCACAATCCTACAAGTTCCATCTGACATTAAAAATTATATTGAGTAGATAATAAACATGTTTTTCTTCAGTAGCCAATCACTTTTTCTATTTTTAAAAAATTAAAATTTTCCAACTCCTACATGTATATCTCTCAGTCCACTGCCTCCACATGGCTGTGTACTTCATAAAATAATTGGTTGGATTATTTAGTTGTACACAACCAAAGTAAAGCCTGATTATCTAACTACAAAGAAAATGTGTACAGACAACTGATTTTCGATAAGGGGTCAAAGCCCATTCAATGCAGAAGAAACCGTCTCTTTAATAAATGGGACTGCATTTTCCACTTGCAGAAAAATGAAACAGGACACACACCTCACACCATGCACAGAAACTAAGTCGAAAGAATCAAAGACCTAAATATTAAAGCTGAAACTACAAAATTCATAGAGTTAAAACAATGGAATCTAATTATTTTAAAATTTAGTTTATGAAAACCAACTGCAAAAACACAACCAACAGAAGACAAAATAGTTAATTGGAACCTCACAAAAATTTAATACTGTGCTCATGAAAAGATTTTATCAAAAAAGTGAAAAGACAACCTATGGACTGGAGAAAAAAGTCTTCAGGAAAGATGTATCCAATGAAAGTGTAATTTCCAAAATATGTATACAGCTCAACAACAAAAAAAGACAAGCCAAGTGCCGTTGAGTCAGATCCGACTCCTGGCCCCTAGGGTCACCATGAGTAAAAAAAGATGAATAACTCAAATAAAAAATGAACAACAGACATGAGGAGGCACTTCACCAAGGAAGGCCTTTAAGGGGCCGACAAACACGCGAAGAGATACTTTGTGTCATTACCATTAGAGAGACGCCAATCAAAAGTACAGTGAGACACCACCTCACTCCTGCACAGGTCTCTTCAGCAGTGCTGCTGATCATGGGATGGTACCTTTCTTTTTTTGGAGGATAATAGATGTTTACCACTAAATCACTCCATTATCCCATTTCCTGCCTGTACAGTTCTAGGAGGCTGTTAGCTTTCCTTCATTTTGTACTGTCTTAGTCAATCTCCTTAGGCATAGAGTACAGGTAGACAGTTCATCATGTTTTAAAATAACTTCTCATTTGATTTCATCTGATCCCTGAAGTAGAAACCCTGGTGGTGTAATGGCTGAGTGCTGTGACTGCTAATCAAAAGGTTAACAGTTCAAATCTACAGGACACTCCTTGGATACTCCATGGGGCAGTTCTGCTCTGTCCTATAGGATTGCTATTAGTTGGAATTGACTCAACAGCAGTGGGTTTGGCTTTTGGTTTGATTCCTGAAATAGTACAGTGCCATGTACTTGACTTGTAGTGGGTGCACAATGAGTATTTGTTGTATGAAGTAATAAGCCACCCAGGAACAAATACAAGGCAAGTCAAGTATTATTTATATTCACAATTTATAGATGAGGAGTACTGTGCTCAGAGAATTAAAGTAAAAGAAACTGAATTAAATCAGTCAGGTGGCAGAATAGAGAAAACATTCCCTGCCCTAAAACAATCAGAACGCTACTGGGGTAATAACATATAGCATCCAATTCACGGTACACTAATATAAGAACTGAGTTTAATACATTTCAAAATATAGCTAAGAAGGAGTGAAGAAGTTCAAAAGTTAAGTTACAAACAACTGGTGGATTTGAACTGCCATGCTTTTGGTTAGTAGCCATAGTTGTCAGTAGTTCTGAACCATTTAGCCTCCAGTATTTGAAAAGACAGGATATTTAAAGACAAAATATACAGGAGGAAAAAAATCCTTCTTTGGACCAAAGCAAAAGATGTTTTCAAGTGTCAAGGTATAAAAATGCCTGATTCAATACTGTCCTTAGCCCCCAGCAAGCACCAAGCAAGTGAGCCTCCTGGCACGATTCTCAATCAGGTGTGATTTTGATCCTAGGGGACAGTTGAAATGTCTGGGGACATTTCTGCCTGTAACAACTGGGGAATGCTACCAGTATATCGTAGGTAGAGGCCAAAGATGAAGCTAAGAATCCCATAGTGCACAGATCAGTCCTCCACAACAAAGACCTCTCTGGCCCAAAAGGGCAATAGTACCAAGATTAAGAAACCTGTGCTAGAGATAAGTGCCCTAATGTCCTCATCACTTCACAGATGAGAAAACCAAGGCTTCCAGAGGGAAATGGCCAGGAAGAGCAAGGAGTCAAGTCTAAGCCGTCAGGCTATAGATGCTGCTCTCTACCAATAGAACCAGCGACTCAGAAGCTGACCAAAAACCAAAAAAACCAACCCCATTGCAGTTAAGTTTATTCTGACTCTTGGCAACCCTATAGCACAGGGTAGAACTGCCCCACAGAGTTTTCAGGGAGCAGCAAAGGGATTCAAACTGCCGACCTTTCGGTTAGCAGCCAGACTCTTCATCACTACACCACTAGGGTTTCAGAAAGGCTGACCATGGTGACTGAAATCTCAGCTGCAGGGTGCTATCACGTTCCTGATGGTGCCATCTGATGTTGATACTGGGCTTATAACAACACAGACTTGGAATAGCCTCCGCCGTGGTGCTGGGGTGGTTACTACATCTGCTAACCAAAAGGCTGGCAGTTCAAATCCTCCAGATGCTCCTCGGAAACCCTACAGGGGAGTTCTATTTTGACCTGTAGGGTCACTATGAGTCAGAATCAACTTGAAGGCATCCAGTACTGGCTTGTTTGTTTGTTTTTGGTACCACCCCATGAACACAGTTTCTACCCTCACCACCCCAGCAACGCTAAGAAGTTGCAGAGCCTCAGGACTAAAGACAGGAATACAGGAGCAGAAGTCCATGTTCTCGTTTTCTCAAGTCTGTATCCCTCCGTGACAGGAAGGCCATGTTCCCTTAAAGAATGGGAAGCCCTTGGCAAACAAAGCTCCCAACTCCCTATTCTTTCAGCTTGCAAGTGGGTGAAAACCACAGTTCTTTCTCTTCTTTAATTGTAGAACTCTTTTATCCTGGCGAAACAAGCACACACCAGTACCATTCCCTGCTCCACAGGCCCTGCTCAGGGGTGGTCACTGGCCACAATCTTCAGCTCAGTCTTTTCCTGTCACCTCCAGCTCCTGAGTTACTAGCTGCTGCTGGAAAATCCATCAGGAAGCTCAGGTGATGAGCAGACCCAGTCTGAAGTTGGCTTCCATAGGGTCTGCGTGTGTGACCCAACCCTGGGCATCTCCTGCCAGCCCAGACTCTCAAGTTGCGCATTCACCTTCTTTGCCCCTTAAAGGTCCACTCTGCCGCTGAAAAGACAGCCTTTCTCCTGGCTAAGGATTCCAAGGCCTTCCTGCCCCCTTTTCTACCATGGATTCAACTTAGGTAAAAAAGTGTGTCATTGCCTTATGTGGCCTTTGTTCTTTGTTCTTTCAAGCCGGAGCAGCACTCGGGGTATGATGAGTTTCTTCGTGCGGCCTTTTGTCCTTGGTTTTTGTAAAAACTAGTTAAGAAGTTTCCCACTGTTGGCTACTCCTAAGAGTTTCTTACTTTTTTCCTGGTAATTGACAAG
This sequence comes from Heterohyrax brucei, assembly GCA_028571685.1. Classification (NCBI taxonomy): domain Eukaryota; kingdom Metazoa; phylum Chordata; class Mammalia; order Hyracoidea; family Procaviidae; genus Heterohyrax; species Heterohyrax brucei. The sequence continues at coordinate 49,180,404 of CM053144.1, read as the reverse complement.
ATCTGAGTACAGAGTTGTTGGACAGCAACGAATTTGGGTTTTGTTGTCTTGGTCGTCATCGTCGCTGTCGTCGTCTTCTGAGTTGGCGCCATCTGGTGTTGGCACTGGGGTATAGCCGCACGAACATTTCCTGGGTAGCTGAGGACCGGCTGGGCTCTCTCGCTAGTCTGAGTTCACCTTGTAATGAACACTGCACACAAAGACTGCCTTATATAAAGGGCCAAGACACAGGTTTTCTGGTACTTCGTGGCCGGAGACTGAGAGAGATTGGTATATTTATTAGGTATTAGAAACCCTAGTGGTGTAGTGGTTAAGTGCTACTGCTACTAATCAAAAGGCCAGCAGTTCAAATCCACCAGGCATTCCTTGGAAACCCTATGGGGTGGTTCTACTCCACCCTATGGGGTCGCTATGAGTTGGAATCAACTTGATGCAGTGGGTTGGGCAGTGGGTTTTTTACCCTTCCTGCCTGGGTAAAAGAGCTGCAGTGTGTTTGCAGCCACGGAGGTGGCCAGCAACCGTAAGGTTGCCAGAAGCAGCAGAGACAACAAGCAGCCCTAGAGAGTTGTCAGCCAGAAAAAAACAAACCCACTGCTGTTGAGTCAGTTGCAATTCACAGATGATGGCAGCAGACTGTGGAGGCCAAACCCAACCAAGAGCTGGGATGCTCTGACAGCTTTCAAGTAATCAGGTTGTGGAGCAAAAACCATTTTCTGCTATTCTTTATTGCAGATCCACTTGACACTCACCACCCTAACAAACGAGACTAGACTCAGGAAGGATATGGTGACGGCAGAAAAACAGGGACAAACTGACCATCGGTAACTGGCCCCTGTGTACCATGGCCAGGAGGGGCTCGACTGGTAAAGAACTTTGAGACAGGATGAAAACATAAGCACAGCCCACATGAAAAGGAGCTGATCCCCTCAAGTGGTTGGTGTACATCTGTGTTCCCATATTTTACTGAATTCTGTTGAACACTCCAACTTCCAAATCCTGTTACACTCCAGTGCACAAGGAGAAGGAGTGTCCTCTGCACACCTACCTGCAAAAGAGGAAATGAGAAGGATATCCACTTTCCAGGCAGAGCCCTCCCACCTCCACTCACACGGCACTGCTGTGTCACCCGGACTTTCCACATCTGCTGTTTTCCTTTTCTTCTGCCACCAAAGGACAAGCACAATGGTAATAATAATAGTAACAATAGCAGCAACAAGAACACCACGAAGGATGCTGTGACCTCTCATATACCAATGTTCCACCTGAAAAAGAACCTAATTATCCACTGCGTCCCCCAGCCTCACAAGCCTTCTCTCCTTTCTGCACTGTGGCCCTGATTACCGGTCACAGCATCCTCCAGGATGGCCCGTGCTCACCAGACATAACAAGGTCTGTACTCTTCTTCCTTCTGTGTTCCTCACAGCAGCTGTACCTCTGCTCTTGTACTTGGGAATCTTTGTGGATACCCAGGTCTGGTACATCCTAACCCTGTTAGACGGGATACATCCATGCCACTGAGAGTCCTGGTCCATGGGTTTCCAACCCTGAAGCCAGGTCACTGATATTTTCCAAGGATGGAAGCCAGAGGCCCAGCGTGCGAGGGTGAAGTTGCTCTCCATGGCCTTGATGCAAGTTACACTCACTCCTGGAATCTCTGTGGGAAGAAAGGGCAGAACCCTGCAGGCACATGGCCATGCCTTGCTCCACACTGAAGGGGCACAGAACAGTGCTGGTCCTCTTCACCTTGCCAGCTCTGGGCTGAAGACACACTTCCCAACCAGTGCTGGGGTTACATGCCACTCACAAGTCTGTTTGGGACAGTAGGAATCCAATTCTCAGACTGGGAGGGGGGTTATAGCCTTGCTTTCTGGATCCACATGTTGATGCTGGAGAGGAGAGGTGGCTGGGGGGCTTCTAAGAGTTATAGAGGCTAAGAGGGAACTCCCTAGGCTGAGGCAGGCTGGGAGCCAAATGGGAGCAGGCCTATAGCTCTGAGGCCCCCAGGGACAAAGGGTGTCCTCTCCTGCCTAACACCCACCTTTCCAGGTTCAGCTTTTGATCAAGGGCTCCCTGCTTTCCTGGATGGTGACACTGGGTAGTTTGTTCCCCAACCACATGTGCCTCTTTACCCAGAGGCAACTCAGAATACCATATGCCAACAAAACATCTACACATCCCACAGGACAGGGAGACTTTCCCACAGGTTATGCAGGGGAATTAAGGGATGCAAATCACGACCAAATAGGTATCAATCTTCTCCTTGTAGTTTGTCCAGAATTTATGGTAGCTCTGTAGTTTTCCACAAATATCTGCTAGCACAAGACTTGGTAATCCTTGCTTTTATCCCTATCTGCATGTCAGGTTTTCTTGATTTTCATAGCCAAGGTATGAGCCAGCAGTGGTCATCTCTGGATCTCCAGGCAACAAGAAAGGAAGGGCTCCCCATCACAGCAGTAAATCCCAGAAGACCCTGGTGCTGTTGCCTTCCTGGATCTTACAGCTCAGCACTTCCTGAAGGAAATGTATGCCTCAACCCAGCAATCACTCCTTCAGTCCCTAACCCCTCTCCCTCCCACATCCACGGTGAGAAACTTCAGCTAAGAGGGGACCTCCCTCCATCTCTTCTCTTTTTTTTCAAGCTGAGAGAAGGTTCACCTCCTGGCTGAATTCCACAGACCCCCCATCCCTGTCACCTGTAATCGCAACTAAAACCAATGGAAAGAAATAGGTCACTGCCTTCCTGCCCCCATGTCAAAGCCCTTACACCCTCTTGTCCTCTCACCCTCACCTTATCGCATTTCTACTAGAGTCATTCTGAGCTCCATCCCTGTGTCTGCCAAGTTCTTGGTCTCTGTGTCCCAGGTCTCAGCTCCCAGGTAGGCTATGCCCTGTCCTTCTCCCTGTCATTGCGTAGGAAGGACTTTCCATCCGAACAACCCCTGATGAGAAATGATGGTGGCACCGTCCAGCCTGAAAGACCACCATGAGGTCATAAAGAAGACTGTAAAACACTGTAGGGTGAGGAGAGTCATAGACAGTCTTCAGAAAAAGACTGCATCTTTGTGATGGTTAGGATCATGTGTCAGCTTGGCTGGGCCATGACTCTCAGTGTTTATATGGGATCACTCCCATGACTGTATCTGCTGTGAGTAGCCAATCAGTTTAAAGAGAGTTTAAGGTGTGGCCTACATCTGCATATAAGCCTGGCTTTTTGCTTTCTCTGGATCCTTCTGATGCCTTCTCTTCCCCTGACCTCCCATTCTTGGGACTTGAACTATCAACTTATCTGCAGATCTTGGCATTCATGGATCTTTGCAGCCTGAGAACAGCAGCCCTGCTCTCTGACCTGCTGATCTTGGGTTTGCCATTCCTTGCATCTATGTGAATTGATAGAAGCCTCTATCCTGATCCACAGACCAAGGAGCTTTCAGCCTCTACCATTCCGTAAATCACTTCCTTGATACAAATCTCTCTATGTGTATATTTATATGCTTTACTGGTTTTGCTCTTTAGAGAAACTAGCCTACAACAATCTCAAAGGCTTAACCCGGTGTTCCTGGTGCTGCAGGAGAGGAGTATACACAAGGGACAAGAAGGAAGATTTTAAATTAAAAAAGAAAAGAAAAGAAATCCACTTCCATCAAGTCAATTCTGACTCATAGCAACCCTATAGGTCAGAGTAGAACTGCCAATAAGAGTTTCCCAGGAGCACCTGGCAGATTCAAACTGCTGACCTTTTGGTTAGCAGCCACAGCACTTAACCACTGTGCCACCTGAAAGGAAAGTAAGAAATGACAGAAGGGGGGTGGGAATTAAGGAAAATAGGTAGAGGGAGACTAGATGTAACACTGGGGCTAGGACAGAAGTCTGCCATTCAGGTCACAGGCAGGGTCAAGGGTGAAGAGTGGCCTAGAGGAGGCCAGGGGACAGGCAGCAAAGGTCTGTGGGGGCAGGGAAGAGGATTCTTAGGAAGAGAGAGGAGCACTGAATGAGGTGGTAGGTAGTAGAGCTGAGTAAACCGAGACAGAAGCTGGGGTGGAAGTTGAAAAGAGTTAAGTTTGGGTGGCGGTAGTGGCAGTGGTGTTGTTAACTACCATGGAGCTGAGTTGCTGGGCAAGTGTTCTAAGGCCAGTTAAATGTCATAGTTAAGTGTCGGCTCCAGGATTGGGACTGATGAGAGCCTATTGGGGGAGGAACAAACAGTACAGAAAGATGATTAGCATTGTGGAAAGTTCGAGGTGAAGGGCAATGCTGGTTGCTGGCTGATCTTGTGCCAGGGCCCTCAGAGGGGAGAGAGGAACAGTCTTGGATGCAAGGTTTAGCCCAAGGTCTGCATTGAGGACAATGGCACCCTTGGAATGGCTTAAGGAACTGAACACCTAGGGTTCTGGGAGTTAAGGCTGCAAGGGAGGGGTGGAGACAAGCCCCAGCACAGGGAGCAAGACCAGACAGGGAGAAGATGCAACCCCTCACCCAGCTCCCAGCCTTCCACTCTTCCTCACCCCATCCCCAAGAGCAGAGAAGGAAGAGGGGCAATGCCAAGGAGGCCTGGGAGCTGTGCAGGGCGCTAGGTGCGAGGCTGGTAGGGACAGCATGTGCCATTTAGTGTTAGGATGGCAAGGAGAGGGCTAGATGTGCTTCCAGGAGTTTGCAGTGTCTCTGTACTGGCACCTGGAGAAGGACCTGAGTGGAGATGGGCATGTCCAGCCCACTCACTGACTCAGCAGGGCCTCTCCTTGGGTGGGAGCCACAGAGATTCTCACCCAAACCCTCCTAAATTCCCAGGCCACCCCCTCCCCCAACCCTACGCCTGACTTCTGCCCACAGCACAAGTTTTCCCACTCACCACTTCGGTGGTGCTCACCAAACCCGCGGCCAGCTGAGTGGATTCCGACTTACAGCGATCCCACAGAGTAGAGCTGCCCCATAGAGTTTCCAAGGAGTACATGGCAGATTTGAGCTGCTGACCTTTTGATTAGCAGTGTACCACTTAACTCCTTCACCAACAGGGTGACACAATGGCAGCACTTCCTAGAAATATCAAGTCTCCATACAGTCTCAAAGCGCCAGCCTGCTGTCCTCTTGCCAGCAGACACAGCCACCTCTCAATGTCCACTGTAGAAGATTAACTAACAATTGCAGCCCCAGCTCCCCTTAAGCTAAGGAGGGCTTTGCCTTCAAGAGAAGATCAAGTTAATACTCTCCTGGCACATCCAGCTACAGTGTTGCCTGCAACTTTACCTGTGTTTCCAAATTTGCCCACCCATGCCTCATAGGAGGAAGCCACCCAGCTGAATCATTCAGACTAGGTGTGCTCTTAAACAAGGTTTTGTTACACAGATCCAACAATTCAGTCCTCGAACTTCATTGTTCTAAGTGCTACATATCTCACTGCTGAGTATCACTGTGGTGACCCTGGAAGTACTCCTCTTGGGAAGCTATGCTCCGACACCAGTGCCTAGTCCAGCCTTCAAAGCAATTTTGAAACTCCTTCTGGAATGGCCACTGTGCATGATTACACGGTGGGAAGTTTGAAAACTCAGTTGTATAGTTGTCTGTGAAGGAGTTTTTAGCCAGTAAACAAATAACTGTATTGGAACACCCTCCTTGCTCACCTGATCTGGCCCTTAGTGACTTTCATCTTTACCCAAAGGTAAAGGAAATATTGAAAGGAAGACATTTTGATGACATTCAGGACATCAAGGGTAATATGGCAATAGCTCTGATGGCCATTCCAGAATAAGAGTTCCAAGATTGCTTTCAAGGGTGGACTAGGGGCTGGCATCGATGCATAACTTCCTAAGGGGAATACTTTAAAGATGATCACAGTGATATTCAGCAATGAGGTATGTAGCACTTTTTCTGGGATGAGTTCCAGAACTTAATTGTCAGTCCTTGTATGTATGCTTGCCACAATTTAACAGTATATACTTATATACTTTCAGCCTCTATAATCTCCTACTTCTCTAAAGGACTCAGATCCTACCAGGTCCTGTTTTTCTGGCCACATCAGAACAGTCTGAGCTCTCCCTGGACAGCTCACCAGTGTCTGTCTCCAACACCGGCCTTTCTCCAAACTCTGAATTTCAGCTCTCTCCTGAAATAGCTCTACTTCTGGAATATCTCCACCTCTCAGTCCATTGGCCACTCAAGTCCAACATATCCACAATGAATTTCTTCAAATAGCCCACTTAGCTAGCATCCCCTCTTCTCCTCTTTGTCTTAATGTCATCACCAGTCTGGGTACTCTCTGCCTTCCCCCTCTATGTTCTCTGCTTTATCTTCAATCCTACAGTCAATTAGCCTGGTTCAGACCACCTTGGTATTCTCATTAGAGTATTACCAAGACTTCCTAAACACTTTGCCTGTAGCAACAGCACTGAAAAACTCTCCATGGCTCCCTTGGCCCACCACTGTCTGGTGATTTTAACATATAACACCTGTATCATGGAAACTCAGCACAGGTGCTTCAACCTGTTAGACAGAGTTACTCTACCTTCTTGTGGTGATAATGTCCAGATATGTCCATTAGGTTGCAGTAAAACCACTGGTATGTGTTCACCTCTGCCTCTCCACATCCTTCAAGTTCATTCTGAAGTCCACCTTCTATGCAAAATTTTGCCTTATCCCCACACATCTCTTGCACACTGGAACACCTAACCCAGTGGTCCTCAAATTTGACTACACATTTGATTCACCTGAGGCATATTCAAAATACTTAAAGTACAGATACTGAGACAGAATCTGGTATTAGTATTTTTTGTTTTGTTTTTTTTCAAATGCATCCCAGGTGATTTTGATGTGTAGAGAAGTTTAAAATCACTGAGGTAGTCCATTACTTGAAGACCTTTGATGATTCTAGTTCCACAACAGATATTTGTGTCTTGGCCTTGAACCTCATACTTGCTTACTAGATGGTAAACTACTCTCTGTATTCATTTCATCTTTATCATCCTGCAAAACTGAAAATAAAGCTCAGCACACAGAATGTTAATTTTAAACATTCCTGTTTCTACTACTGACCATGGCTCCACATTCCTAAACTCATATTTTTGTCTTAATGGATGACACTAAAACCTCTTTCAGGAAGTTTTAAACAATTTCTTAGATTTTTATCTTCACACCCTTCAAGGTGACCTTAATAGCTTATTTAGTACAGAAAAAAAGATGAATCTTGTCTCCATTTTACAGATGGGGATACTGATGACCAGACAGATGATGCTTAGATGCTAAGGATGCAAAGCAAGAGGACTAGCAAAGGGTGGAAGGGAAAGGGAGTGGAATTTTCCTGACAGATCCAAGCCCTTTCCTACACCATGTTTTAGTTTCTCAGTGCTGCTATAACAGAAATACCGCAGTGAGTAACTTTAACAAACAGAAATTCATTTTCTTACATTTTAGGGTGCTGGACATCTGAATGCATGGTGCTGGCTCTAGGGGATCCTTGCCTCAGTTTCTCTAGTGTTCTTCTCTGTGTTCCTTGGTCATATCCACGTGGCATCATTCATGCTCGCTTGTTTCTGCATCAAACTGTTCCTTTTATACCTCAAGAGTGATTGACTTAAACACACACTACACGGATACGGCCTAATAACAAAGAAAACTCTATTTCCAATGGGATTGCATCCATAGGTATGGAGATTAGTATTTACAACACATTTTTTCAGAGACACAGTTCAATCTATAACATAGGGCATCTGCATCTCATCTCCTTCAGAAACTTCTTGGAGAGGCTATTCCAACAAACTGTCTGTTGAACCCACTCCTTAGCTAACAACAGTAACAACAACATAACATACTATGTCAGGTTTTTAAAGTCCTCTTTTCAACATGATTGCAGCAGAGATGGAGCCAATCTCACCTTGTTCCTGGTGAGAACTGATAGTTTCAAGCTAGCTACCCCCGGAATCCAAGCTTGGAAGCTCTTCCCCCACCAAGACTCTAAAGAGGTTGTGTTCTGTACAAAGCCCTTTCCCTTGGCCCCCAGCAACTTGTGCTCTGCTCCATAAACTACTTTTTCTCCCTCTTTTATTGCCTTTGTAAATTGTGTGGTACAGCACTTAAGAGCTACAGCAGCTAACCAGAAGGTCAGCAGTTTGAATGTACCAGCTGCTGCCTGGAAATCACATGGGGTAGTTCTACTGTGTCCTATAATGTTGATATCAGTCAGAATCAACACCATGGCAATTTTGTTTGTTTTTGGTGTGTTGCCTTTGGAACCCTGGATTGAAGCATTGGTGTCACAGATTAGTATCAGACTGTGGAAGTGAGTCATCAGGCTGCTTTTCCTGCAGAAATTAGTCACAAGGGCTGCATTCCCGTAAAGGAAACAAAAAGAATCCAGGAGAGATGCTTTCTTTAGTTTCAAAGTCTGAGGTAGGGCTTGGGCTGGATTCGTTTTTACTAGCTTCCTTGGAAGTGTGACTGTAGACAGGAATAAAAATGACCCTCATCCTCTATGCTAGCCTAGAGAAAAGAAAAATTGTTGGTTGGGACACAAACAACACTGTGCTTGTGGGCAGAGGGGAGGAGAGTAAACTGCTTTGAGGATTTTGGTCCTCAACTATTATGTTACTGAAAAAGTTTGCATGCCAGGTGAGAAAAAGGAGACTATTCATTTGGAGGAAATTTTGATTCTATGAGTTTTGAAGGCACTCTGGTGGTATATATATATATATATATATATATATATATATATTAAAGATAGCATCCCAGTGGTTTCTGAGGTAGATAGATAGGGAAATGCTGCTTCCAATCCGCTTCTCCTTGTGGGTCCTGCCCTTGGACTCTGAGGTCTGAAAATACTTCCTGCACTCTTGCATAACTCCTAAAGACAAAGTAACCACATCTGAAGGAAATCTGGCCAAAGATCAACAAGTAAGGTTCAGAGAAAATTCATCAGGGGCTCACCCACCCCACCTCAGTCAGTGAGAATCCGAATTTGGACCCTGAGTGTGATTTCCACCTAAGATGTGTTTTCACTGAAAAGATACACTAATAGCAGTGCCTGGGCTGTGCGAAGCAGCTTTTGCCTAATGGAAAGACTAGCTGTACCAGTCCACCTCCTCCACCTGCAAGGACATGCATGACAATCTGTTTCTGAAAACTCAACCATATAGAAACCACATGAAGTTGCCATGAGTCAGTTCTTGACCACAAGTGGGTTTTTTGGTTGGTTTATTTTCTTTCACTTTGTTTTTAATAGTGCTTTGCACTTACAAACCCCCCTGCAGGTGCTTGTAAGTCCTCTCCAGCTACTTAGCAAGGCGGAGAACACAGCAGGGATGAAATATAAAGGAAGAAAATGGAAAAAAAGGTGGATGAAAGAGAACTGTTAAAGAGAGGGAAGAGAGAGGAGGAAAAAGGAAGACACACGGAACAAAATGAAAAGTGGAAGAAAGGAGAGAGAATGCACGACTAGGACGGATCTATAGCCCATCCCTCTCTGGGTCTCTGCCCTAGGCCTTAGCCTGCTTTCCATGGTGGGTTCCCCCAGACCTCCAGGAGCCTTCCGCTGGAAACTCGCTGTTTGGAGAAGACCCCAGCGTTTCTTCTGTGTTTCATACAAATAGAGTAAATGCATGTGTGTGTGTGTATCTGAATATAAGTTATTTTCTTTATTTTTGTCGTGGTTGAAAACACACACTGCAGAAGATACATGAATCCAACAATTTCTACATGCACAATTTGATGACATTGATGATGCTCTTCATCCTGTTGTGCTGCCATTCTTACCCTCCCTTTCTGAATTGTTCCTCCGCCATTAATAGAAGTTATCTATCTACTCTTTTGAGTTGTTCTTTTCAATGTATTTTATTCTTTAAAAAGATAGTAAGCATAATATAATTGTAAGAATGTCCAACAAAGTTTTTTTTTTTTTTTTTTTTTAGCCATGGTTACAAATCCAATATTTTTAAAAACTGTCAATTATAACATTTTCCAGTAAAAATTTCTCTTCTTGTCCAGCACACCAGCCAATTACTTCATATATTCATGGTAATATGCAGAACTGACTATTACTAATACTGGATACCTGCAAGTATTTATGAAAGTGCATTGTGTACCAAGTTTTGTTACACTAACTCATTTAAAACCAATTCATTTCTGCCAATAATAATAAAACCCACTGCTGTCAAGTCAGGTCTGACTCATAGTGACTCTACAGGTCAGCGTAGAGCTGCTGCACTGAGTTTCCAAGGAACGCCCGGCAGATCTGAACTGCTGACATTTTGGTTAGCAGACTTAGCACTTAACCCAGTACGCCACCAGGGTTTCTGCTAGTTAATAATAGTTTTAAAAATCCAATAACACTGGAGTTTGGATCATGTATGTGAGTGGCATTGAAATAAAATACAGCATTCAAAATAAGTCTTTTAAATATAATAATGTATTTTCTTCCATAAGCACAGCAAATAACAAAATCGGGCACCAACTCTAATAAACCAGAGAACCAAACCCACTGCCAATGAGTCAATTCCGACTCATAGTGACCCTACAGGGCAGAATAGAACCACTCCATAGAATTTCCAAGGAGCACCCGGAGGATTCAAACAGCTAACCTTTTGGTTAGTACACCTAGCGCTTAACCACTGCACAGCCCAGTCTAACAAGTACCATAATTTCAAAGTATCATGAGCATAAGTACTACCTGGAGTTCCTCAGATTGGAAAGAAGGTAAGGCATGACTGACATAAGGGGCACAAAGCTGAAGGAGGTGCCCACTGTGGGTTCCTGCCAGCACCCATCCAGAACTGGCAGGACCCTGGCAGTGACTGCTTTCTTCACTTTCTCCCTCTTAACTCTAGTCTTCATCCCTCACTGGAATCAGAAAACATCTATGGTGTCTGGTGGGTACCAAAGTCAAGACTAAGGCTAATACTGGTTTTCTACCTACACTCCAAATTGAAGAAACTGCTCATTTTCAATCAGAAATCAAAGATGTAATTTTTAAATTTCTGATTTTCATTTCTACCCTTCCTCTAGTTATTCACTTTTTACCACTGATTTCTCTCTCCAAATGAATAAATGTCTAGTTATTATTGTTATTGTTGAACCATCTGAGAGTAAGTTACAGACTTAACAAGTCTTTAAATAAGTGAAAATGTAGCTTCTAAGAAAAGGGAGACTTTTTTTTTTTTACGTGACCATGGTGCAATTTTTGAAGAAGACAATTTATAAAATCAACTTTATTAGGATATAATTTATAATCAATAAATGCAACCCCTTTAAATGTATAGCTTGTGGAGTTTGGGCAATAGTACACCCACATCTCCACTACCAGCAAAAATATAGAATATTTCCATCACTCCTCCATAGAAAACAACATGAAATAAAATTCTCTGTGATTGTTAGGAAATGACGGGGCTACCCAAACATACTAACATAGTTTTCAAGTTGCTTTGCAGGTATGGTTAAATGATAAGTGCAGCGTTGTCCTGCTTGGCCTGAACTGTAGACTAAGAAACACTATTACTGCTGAGCCTGCATCCTCCCTGCTGAGATGTGCTAACAGTTAGTGTAGGACAGCCTCTTTACTATGACTATGCATGACTTCTCCCACCCTCTGTTGAGAACTCCTTGACTATTTCCCTATCTGGGAACTTGCTGTCTTTGGTCTTGAGACACTGCCTGTCTCCCTGTTTGCAAGCAGAAAATGAAGACCTGTCCTTCCAGCTTTGTATCTGGCTAACTTGCCAATCTGCTAGTCTGCTTGATAAGAACCCAATAGTTGACAATAACAGTTAAAAGAAGTAAGATGGGATTTAATGCACTGTTATGAAAAGATATGCTCAACATACACATCCTTTTAAGATCACTTGTGTAATACAAATTTATAAATGGGGAGAGACCTGGAAGACTCTCCACTAACTTGTTATCTGTGTTATCTATAGAGTGTAGGATAACTTGGTGATTTTCACGAACTCTGAATCAGTGCAGGAATTTTCTCTTTTACTATAACCTTGGTTTGGGGCAGGAAAAGAATGTTTTAGTTTTTAAAAAATAGTATATTAAGCCCCACACGCTGTGAGTTAGGTTGTTGGGTTTTTTAAAAAATATGTATGGCCAAGCCAAGTGCCGTCGAGTCGGATCCGACATATCTATATATACACAAAATCACAATTCCAAAAAACTTGGAGTTTGTTTTTAATCCATATACCATTTTCATAGCACTGACTGTTTCTTCAGATATTTTTTTAAAGGGTTACTTCTAAAGCCAAGCCCAAGTGCCGTGGAGTGGGATCCGGCTCTTGGTGACCCTAGGGTCGCCATACTTCTAGGAGAGAACACAAAAGTGTAACAAGTATGTACAAAAAGCAGGGACTAGAAAGAAACACAGCACCTTAAGGCAGATGAGATGGTGCCACGTTTATAAATAAACCAAGTTTGAAACTCAAGATTTCTACTGCTGCTCACGCCCTAGGCAATATGGAGCAAACGGGTTTTTGAGCATCAGTTTGTCCCTGTGAACTGGCAACGGCCTTTCAAAACTGGTTCTGAAGATTGAGACTAACTTTCTAGGTAGGAGGATTTGACAATGTTTGGGAAATGACAGGATCTCTATAACAGAATTTGGGAAGCTCTCAGGCTCCACCCGACAAAGGAGACAATGCAGCTGCTTTGTTCTAGGAGCGGAAAAGGGTAATTAGGAAGTACCTCGCCCCACTTACAGGTTAGCGGAGAGTGGAGAGGCGGGGAACCCTCGAGTTGAAACTCAGACGTGTGCACCCGCACGCAAATACACAGACAGACACACCGCTGGCAGTGGCACACAGAGAGCGCATTTTAAAAGAACAGAGTCCAGGGAGCGGAGGAAGTGCAGAGACCCGGTGCGCCCCACTAGGAACGCCACACTCTCCACAGAGGGTGATGAGCTAGAACCCAGAGGAGACTGGGCATTACGGACAGGTCTGACAGGAAGTTTCCGTAACCGGGCTGGGATTCAGCCTTTGAAAAGTCGGCTTGTTTTTCACCTCCATCACAGCTGTTGTATCACTTTGGGCCTGGGGGATGAGGTGGAAAACCACCCGTCTTTCTGTGTTAAAGCAACAAACTACGTTTAAATGTGCAGACGTTTGAAAAGATTCCAAGTGGCAGAAGAATGACAACCACTCAGTACAAAGCAAAAGGAACACAGCAAAACAAATGCAACTCTTTTGGAAAGTTCCCAGAGTCAGCAGCAGAAGGGAAGAAGAGCTGAGTCCCAGAGGGAGACTCCCAGAGAAGATCAAGCACCAGGGTTCCTTCTGTGCCTCTGAACTCTTCTCCTTATCTTTTGATTTACAAGGGGGGAGGGGCGGAAGGAGGGGCACATGGCCCCTCTGTGGGCCTGAGAGTGTGGGTCAGGGCCTGGGAAATGCAAGTGGAAACTCCTCCACCAACCTGCCTTCCAACACCACAGTGTCTCCTCTGGAGTTGCTCTGTGCAACTTTCAGCCATCTGTCTGTTCTGGAAAAAAAAAAAGTGACACTAAAGCACTGCCCTTGTTTCAAGGTGCTCCTCATAAGCAATGAGATCTTCCTGGGCTGCCTCAAATAAGTATGCTCCCGTGGGCCTGCATTCTTGAAACATTTGAGTATCACTCACACTCCGTGTATAGCATTGACCATGGCTTGTGATCATGTGCGTACATATTTTCCACAGTAAAATACAAGTTCAAGGAAGGCAGAACCCAGAATTCTATGTTTCCTGAGTGCTGTCACTTTAAGAGCTTGGAGAAGAGCCGGGAAGGCTGAGGGACACACTCTGACTCAGCACTGGGCAGCTTATGGCTTGGATCAACTTCAGATTCCTCCTCTGCACTACAGGCTGTTTGAGAAGCTGTATATGAAAGTGTTTCGTAAACCTTGTAAACCGTGGGAAGTTGTATACATCTTAATTGTTATCGTTATTCTTATGGCATTTGATGATATAGTTACTCAAACAGGCAATGATCTTGTTCATCTGTATAACTTTAGAGACTAGCACAAGTCCTAATGAATGGAAATTTCTTCTTAAATACCTGTAGTTTTGAGTGGTGATGGATCTCTGGAGAGACAGCCTGCTCAGAAAGGTAAGGAGAAGGTGTTCAGAGCAACTCTATTGTTCTGTGTGTGCTGAGACAGGGTGGTACAAAAGTCTTCCTAGCTGACTTGTCTGTGGGTGTCTATTACATTCTGGGGAGCTGCTTGTTGTTGCTAAGTACCTTGGAGTTGATTCGATGCACAGTGACCCCATGTGACAGTAGAACTGCCATATAAGGATTTCTTGGCTGTAATCTTTACAGAAGCAGATCACCAGGTCTTTCTCTCAAGGAACCTCTAAGTGGGTTTGAAATACAGACTTTTAAGTTTTAGTAGCCTAGCGTGTAACCGTTGAGTTAGTCCCATTCATATTCCAGGAGGCACTGAAGCTCCCAGTTTTTCTGCTATTTTATTCACCAATATATCCCAAAGACCTGGATCCTAGTAGACTTTTAATAAAAGTTGTTGAATAAATGGTCACAATATTAAAAAGAAAGAAAGAAATGCTACAGTTGCACTTGAACTGTAGAAGGGGAATACCAGGATGGGGGAGGCTGGATAAATTTACAGATGAGGTGAGAATGGTAGATTTAGAAGCCAGGCCTTAAAGCTGCTCTACTATGCCCCCTTTTGTGAGGGACAGTAACTTGTGATACACTGAGTGATTTCTTTACCACCTTTCAGATATTGTTGAAGAAGCTCCTTGCCTCAAAGGATTTCATTGTAGAAATATGAAAGATAGTGAATAATGTTATGATCGGACCTAATCACTGAGGACATGAAGGGAAAGAATGCCTAGGCCCAGACACTCAGTTGCAGATTAAGGGAAGTTGCTCAAGGACTGACTCAGCACAAACTCTGACTCAGAACTCTGGAGGACTTGTCTTGCTAAACCTGCCATGCAGACATTGCTTCTGGGTACCCACACGCTGGAGTAATGGAAACAACAAGCTTGTCCTTCTGGGGCCTCCAACTTGGAAGACACCTCACTCCAAGTGAACTCTCAAGACTCCCAAACTTTAAGAGAAGATGGGAGGCCATGGGGAGCCTCGTACACGCGTTTGGCTCTTGTGCTGGTAGATCATAGGCGTTGCTTCTTTACAGTCTCAGGACTCACACAAAGGAAAAACAAACTTGAACTGAGGCCAGATCATCACACTCCGGGTTGAAACTCTGACTGACTCTGGGTTTTGACTTAGCTTGGAGGTATGTTGTTGCTGTTGTTGATGTTGTGTGCCGTCAAGCCTATTCTGATTCATAGTGACCCTACAAGACAGAACAGACTGCCCCACGGGCTTCTAGTCTGGAATCTGTATGAGAATAGATTGCCAGGTCTTTTTTCCCAAGGAGCCACTGGTGGATTCAAACTGCCAGCCTTTCTGTTAGCAACCTCCTAAAGTGTATAGGGCAAAATGGTAAAACTGAAAGCAAAAGTTGCAAACAAATCCATCTTTCCAAGTCATCAGTACAAAAAGCTACAGTATAGTAAGTGAACTACATTTCTATGAAATTCAGCAAATTAAATGCTAAAGGATTTCTTATTGAACTTCAAAACCTTTTTCTCTGAATTGTATTAAGTATTTTAAAACACATCATTGCAAAAGTTACTAAATAATGGTTAATTTGAAAATTAGCTGTTCTGAAAATTAAATCAGTTGCTATAAAGCATTTTATAAGAGGTTTCCTATGCCTTTCTTTAAAAGGCAAATGTTAATAAGCAAAAGCATATGAAGCTAGATTTGCCTTATTGTTCTTACAATGAAAGATTTTTTAAAAGATTTCTTTTATCACTATAAAAGCAAAAAAGTGATTCTTACCTTTTTTTCCTAAAGTTGTTTTCCTTTCTTGGTATCTTCAGGCACCTACAATTCTACATGTGGGCATGCTCAAGAATAGGGGATGGAGGCAGATCTTGGTGTTCCAGGGACAAATTGGTGCCTGAGTAGTAGAGTGTCACTCACCATCATCTTCTTATTTCCTTGTATAATCTCCCACACTGGAATTTTACAATTTACTAAGCCTTTCTCTTATAGTGTGGTTCTCATAACATCCTTCTAAGGCAGTGACTCTAAAATTTTGGTCTGATAACCACTTTGAATTCTTAAAAATTATTGAGGAGTACAAAGAGCTTTTGATTAAAGACCCTGTAAGTGTTTTATACTTATAAGAATACTTTCCATTTTGTCAAATAGAATAGTACTCACATACTCAAGGATTTAAATTTAATGAAATTAATAATTTTTACTGCTTCATCAAAGACATCCTTTAGTGAAACTGGTTCATTTTCTGGGACTGAATGGTGGTGGGGAAGAATACATTGACAATTAGTATAGTTTGGGGGCTACTGTCTTATTCCTGCAAAGCTTCCAGGCTAGGTCCCTGGGTGATGCAAGTGGTTTGCCTTGGGCTGATAACAGAAATGTTGGCAGTTCAAACTACCCAGTGGATCCATGGGAGAAAAGACTTGATGATCTGCTTGCATAAAGATTACAGCCAGGAAAACACTATGGAACAGTTCTGTTCTGTAACACGTGGTCACTCTACATTGACATCATCTCCATCCACAAGATTACAATGACAACGAAGATGTTAAGTGTTTTGTCTATCTGGCACATTTACTGTCAAAAAAGAAAAGTCAACACTCTACAGTGAAGCTTGCAAATAACAGTATTATTGTCAAAGCGAATTTCCTTCCTGGACTTTCTGAAAGGGATTCAAGAATCTCTAGAGTCTACCAACTACACTTTGAGACTTGCTACTCTGAGGTAAGCAACAAAGCTTTTCCTTTATCTTTATTTTGCAGCCAAGAAATCTGCCCACGATGCAGAAAGATGCAGGGGGATGCACCTTCTAGGATCTTCAGACTCAGCATTCATTCTATTTTTCCAGCTTATCACAATCCACAAATGTGCAAAAAGTTTGAAGAATAGCGTAATCAGATTCAATAGCACTTAAAATTTTGCCGTATTTGCCTTGTCTCTATTATAGATGCTTGTGAGCATGTGTGCATCTAGGTAGACTGACAGATAATTTTTATATCTATACCTAAACACAGAATGGAGAGAGATTAAGACTTTCAATCAATGAATTCTAAAATAACTAGTAGACGTCATAACATTTTACCCTCGAAACATTTCTTTGTGCATCTCCTAAGAATATGGATCTATTCTCTCATAAGATCGTTCTCACATATAGGAAAATCAACAATGATTCCATAATGTTATGTAAAGCCCTTTCAATATTCAAATATACCAAGGGTTTTTTTTTTTTTTGTTGTTGTTAAATGACTCAGGGAGCAGCAAAAGAAGATGGAAGGAATACACAGAGTCATTATACCAAAAAGAACTGGCCAGTGTTCACCCATTTTGAAGAGGTAGCATGTGATCAGGAGCTGATGGTACTGAAGAAAGAATTAGAAGCTGAATTGAAGTCACTGGTAAAAAGAAAAAAACAAGGTTTCAGGAATTTAAGGAATATCAATTGAAATATTTCAACAAATGGATACAGTACTGGAAGTACTCACTTGTCTATGCCAAGAAATCTGGAAGACAGCTACCTGGCAAAATGGCTGGAAGAGATCAATATTTATTCCTATTCCCAGGAAAGGTGATCCAAGCAAATGCAAAAATTATTGTACAATATCATTAATATCACACACAAGTAAAATTTTGCTAAAGATCATTCAAAGGTGACTGTAACAGTATATTGACAAGGAACCACTAGAAATTCGTGCCAGATTCAGAAGCAATGTGGAGCCAGGGATATTATTGCTGATGTCAGGTGGGTCTTGGCTAAAGGCAGAGAATACCAGAAAGATGTTTACTGGTGTTTCATTGACTACTCAGAGGCATTTGACTGTGTGGATCATAACATATTATGGCTAACATTGTAGAGAATGGGAACTCCAGGACACTTAATTGTGTTCTCAAGGAATCTGTACATTGATCAAGAGGCAGTTGCGTGACCAGAACAAGGGGACATTGCATGGCTTAAAGTCAGGAAAGGTGTGCATCAGGGCTGTATCCTTTCACCATACCTTTTCAATCTGTATGATGAGCAAATAATCCAGGAAGCTGGACTATAGTAAGAAGAATGAAGCATCAGGATTGGAGGATGACCCGTTAACAACCTGCATTACTTGCTGAAAGTGAAGAGGATCTGAAACACTTACTGGTGAAGATGAAAGACCACTGCCCTTGTTATGGAATGCACCTCAACTTCAAGAAAACAAAAATCCTCACAACTGGACCACTAAGCAACATCTTGATAAATGGAGAATGGATTGAGGTTGTCAAGGATTTCATTTTACTTGAATCCACAATCAATACCTATTTAAGTACTCACCCACTGCCATCAAGTCAATTCAGACTTATAGCGACCCTTATGAGGGACACTATCTTGTTCCATAGTTTCCAAGGAGGGTCTGGCACATTTGAAATATCAGTCTTTTGATCAGCAGCTGTAGCACTTAACCACTAGCCACCAGGGTTCCCCCCATGGAAACAGCAGTTAAGAAATCAAAGTATACATTGCACTGGGAAAATCTGCTGCAAAGGACTTCTTTAAAGTACTGAAAAGCAGAGGGAGGCAGAGTCAAGATGGTAGACTAAAGACACGTCTCCCTAAATCCCTCTGAAACCAAGACTTGAACTGATAATTAAACGGAGCCTTCTGGACACCTAGTCAGCCCTAGAACATGAGACAGGTCTGTTAATTTGGACTTCATACCACTGAACACAAAACCTCCTCTTTTTCACTGACCCCACTCTCAGCGAGCGTGGACTTGCATGGATGGAAGGTAACTTATCATTTTAGTTTTTTTTTTCTGTCTTGGCCAGCGGGTGGAGCTTGGACTTAACTAGCCACTGATCTCAGATGCACCACTGGTGGGATCAGCAAGTGAAATTGCCGTATTTTGAGAGCCCAGCCTTGGACTCTGTGCATCTTGGCACCTTTGGCATCTCTTTCTGCTTCTGCCATATAGTGGCAAGTACCGAGGTGGTGGCAAGCTTGTGAGGGACACCATCTTGTTCCATTTGGAGGTGGATATACACCTATACGGAGGCCCAAGCTGGACTTATTTCCTAGGCTGGGAGGCAGCGCCTGCTCAGGGGAGAGCACTTGTCCAGCAAAAAAGCAGTATTTTACACAGTGTCACCTATGGCTGGGGCCCGGCAACAGAAGCTGTGGACTCTGCGCATCTTGGCACCTTTAGCCTCTCTTTTGGTCCCAGCCAGGTGGCGAGCTTGTGTGGAATTCCATCTTGTTTCACTGGGAGGTGGATATACCCATACGGACAACTCAGCTGGACCTAATTCCTGGACTGGGAGGCAGTGCCTGCCCAGAGGACTGTGCTTTTCTGGCAGAAAAGCAGTATTCTACACAGTGTCGTCTACAGCTAGGGCCTGACAGCAGAGGCCAAACGGACAGTAGCCTTTCTGTAGTTTGGGCTAGTTTATAACATCTGTGGTTCAATATAGAGGTGCTTACTTTGCCAGCTGGGAAGAGGGACCTATACACCTGAAAACCTGACTGAGTTTGGAAGTTGTCAGATACTTTATACCTCTCATTTTAAGACAACCTAGAGAAACAATTGCAGCCCATTCTCACAGCATCTCTCTCAGCCTCTGTTTACTCAGATGATGCCCCCAAAACAACAAACTCTGGAGAAAACGGTAACCAAGAAATCACTCATGGCTTCAGAAGGCCCCCAAAAGAAAGCACCTCACAACTTCCCAGATGAAGAAGCTTCTCTGAAACTATTGGAAGGTGAATACGAAAGGATTATACAGAGAGCCCTTCTAGACCTTATACAAAATGTAGCAGAGCAAAATAAAAAATTAAGCAAGCTGTTTGATCTGATAAAACACGAGTACTCTGAAATCCAACAGATCAACAACAATATCAAAAACATATACACTTCAATTCAAAGCCAAGAAAACAGAATGGAACAAATGGAAAATAGACTTTCTGATTTGGTACACAGTTACTGACTCTTGCATCTATGAGGAGAAATCAGAAAAAAGAAACAAATGAAGAAGCATTAAGAAGCATGTGAGACTCTATTAAGAGGAACAACCTACAATCAATCGGAGTTCCTGAACATGGCGAGACACCTGAGAACACAGAGAGTATTGCTGCTGAGCTCCTGACAGAAGACTTCCCAGAAATTATGAAAGAAGAGAATACAGATATCCAAGATGCATATTGAACATCAGTCAATATAGATCTCAAAAGAAAGACTTCAAGCTGTATTATAATCAAGCTTAACAAAATGAAACATAAGCAGAAACTCATATAGACAGCAGGACTCAAAGCAAAGCTAACATTCAGAGGGAAACCCTGTAGGCTTTTGTCAGATTTCTGAACAGAAACCATACTGGCATGGAGACAGTCACATGACACATTCAAAGCCTTGAAGGAGAAGAACTTCCAGTCAAGAATTATACATCCTGCAAAACTATCTTTCAAATATGAAAATAAAATTAAGACTTTCCCAGATAAACAGAAACTCAGAGACTTTGTAAAAACCAAACCAAAGCTACAAGAAATACTGAAAGAATCTCTTGGCTTAGAAGAACAAAACCACTAACTTTATATTTTAGAAACAAATACATGACACATCACCTAGAATTCTACTCAGTTAGGGAAGGCTCCAAATTCAATCAAAGCTATAATAGTGAAAGAAATAATCCAGTGATCATATCATGAAAACTACTGTGCCATCATATTAAAAAGAGGGATGTACTAAAGTCATTATAGTCCTTCCAGGTGGAGAGGAAGTTGATAAGAATGGTAGTAATTGAAATTGGGTTTATAAATAATTTATTAAGGGAGCTCTCAGGGGCAGCTGTAAAGCACAATAAAGATGCAACACATCAAATCAAGAAACATAATACAGGAGTTTCAACAACCACAAAACCAACCCTGGAAAAGGTGAAAAATCAGCTCACCAAGAAGAATGTCCCAGAACAGATTAATAAGAACAACAGAGAAAACATGAACACAATAATAAACATACCACAATGACAGCACTGAACACATACCTATCAATAATCGCATTGACTGTGAATGGACTGAATGCTCCAGTAAAGAGACATCGAGTGACATCTGGGCTCAAAGACACAACCCATCCTTATGTTGCCTACAAGAAACTCACCTTAGACTTAAAGATAGGAGCAAACTGAAAGTTAAAGGATGAAAGAATATGTATCAAGCTAACAATATACAAAAAAGAGCATGTGTGGCAATTCTAATCTCATGTAAAATAGATTTCAATATAAAATCCACCATCGTGGACAAGGATGGATACTATTCATTGTTGAAAGGTTCAATACACAAACAGGACTTAATATTAAATATTTATGCCCCTAATGTTAGGGCACCTAAATGCATCAATGAAACACTGACTACACTCAAAAATGAGATACATCCCACCACAATAATAGTGGCAGACTTCAACACTGCACTCTCAATATTGGACAGATCTTCTAGAAAAAATCCAGTAAAGACACAGAAGACCTTATTGCCACAATTAACCAACTAGACTTCATCGACATATACAGAACTTTCTATCCATCAGCAGACAACTACATCTTCTTCTCCAGTGCACATGGAACATTCTCCAGAATAGTCCATGTGTTAGGACATAAAGCAGTTCTCAACAAAATCCATACCACTGAATTAATGCAAAGCATTTTCTCAGACCATAAAGCCATAAAAGTTGAAATCAATAGGAGAAAAAAATAGAAAGTGGAACTCATGGAAACTGAACAACATCTTGCTCAAAAAGCCATGGCTTACAGAAGAAATCAAGGATGAAATAAAGAAATTTATAGATTCCAGAAAGAATGAAAACACTTCCTACCACTACCGATGGGATACAGCCAAAGCAGTGCTCAGAGGTCAGTTTATCTCCATAAGTGCACACATCTGTAAGGAAGAAAGAAACCAAATCTAAGAACTAACCCTACAGCTTGAACAAGTAGAGAAAGAATAACAGAGGAACCCCTCAGGCAACAGAAGAAAACAGATCATAAAGGTTAGAGCAGAATTAAATTAATTAGAGAATAGAAGAACAATTGAAAAAATTGAAAAGACCAAAAGCTGGTTTTTTGAAAAGATCAACAAACCGTTGGCTAAACTTACTAAACAAAAACAGGAAAAAAATACCCCAAATAAGAAATGAGAGGGGAATTGTCATAATAGATCCAACAGAAATAAAAAAATATCATAACTGAATACTATGAAAGTCTGTACTCTAACAAATTTGAAAACCTAAAGGAAATGGACAAGTTCTTTGATTCATATCATCTGCCAAAATTATCACAAGCTAAAGCAGAACAACTTAATAAACCTATCACAAAGGAAGAGATTGAAAAAGTCATCAAAAAACTACCAACAAAAAAAGCCCAGGCCCAGATGGCTTCACCGCAGAATTCTACCAAGCTTTTAGAGAAGAGTTATCTCCAATACTACTGAGACTACTTCACAGTATAGAAAGGGATGGCATACTCCCAAATTCATTCTATGAAGCCAGCACAACCCTGGTACCAAAGCCAGGGAAAGACCCAACAAAAAAGGAGAACTACAGACCGATTATCACTCATGAATCTAAATGCAAAAATATTCAACAAAATTCTTGCCAATAGAACACAACAACATATCCAAAAAATAATCCATCATGACCAAGTTGGATTCACACCAGGGATGCAAGACTAGTTCAACATCATAAAAACATTAATGTACTCAACCACATAAATAACATGAAAGACAAGAATCACCTGATTTTGTCTATTGATGCAGAAAAGACATTTGATAAAGTCCAACATCCATCCTTGCTAAAAACTCTCAGCAAAATAGGAATAGATGGCAAGTTCCTCAATGCAATCAGGGCGATTTATACAAAGCCAACTGCCTACATCATCCTGAGTGGAAAGAGACTGAAACAGCTTCCCTTGAGAACAGGAACTAGACAAGGATGCCCACTCTCACCTCTCCTATTCAACATTGTACTAGAAGTTCTAGCCAGAGCAATTAGACAAGACCAACAAATAAAGGGCATCTGCGTCAGCAAAGAAGAAGTCAAAATCTCCTTATTTGTGGATAATATGATTGTATACTCAGAGAATCCTAAAGAACTCATAAGTAAACTACTCAAACTGTTAGAACAGTTCAGCAAAGTCTCAGGATACAAGATAAACATAAGTAAATCAGTAGGATTCCTTTATACCAATAAGACTGTTAATGAAGAAATCACCAAATCAATACTATTTACTATAGCCCCTAAGAAGATAAAATACCTAGGAATAAAACTAACCAAAGAAATAACAGACCTGTACAAAGAGAACTACAAGTCCTTACTACAAGAAACTAACAGAAACTTACAGAAATGGAGAAACCTACCCTGCTCATGGATAGGAAGACTTAACATTGTGAAAATGTCTATTTTGCCCAAAGCAATCTACTTATATAATGCAGCCCAACACAAATTCCAGTGACATTTTTTAATCAGATGGAGAAACAAATTACCAACTTTGTTTGGAAAGGAAAGAAGCCCCAGAGAAGTAAAGCACTGCTGAAGAAGAACACCACACCGGAAGGCCTCTCACTACCCGACTTTAGAAGGTATTACACTGCCACAGTAGTCAAAACAGCCTGATAGTGGTACCAAAAGAGACAGATAACTCAGTGGAACAAAACTGATTGTCAGAGATGACACCATCTGTCTATGAACAGTTAATATTCGACAAAGGCCCTAAGACATTAAACTAGGGAAAAAACAATCTCTTCAACAAATGGTGCTGGCAAAATTAGATATCCATCTGCAAAAAACTGAAACAAGACCCGTATCTCACACCTTATACAAAAAGCAACTCAAACTGGATGAAAGACCTAAATACCAAATCTAAAACAATAAAGCTAATCCAAGAAAAAGTAGGAACAACAATGGAAGTTTTAATACACAACTTAGACAGACTTCAAAATCTGTCAAATAAACCACAATCAACAGAAGAGAAAAATAGATAAATGGAAACTATTAAGAATCAAGCACTTTTGCTCATCCAAAGACTTTATTAATAGAATTAAAAGGCTTCTTACAGACTGGGAAAAAATATTTGGCAACTCTATGTCAGACCGATGCCTGATCTCCATAATCTATAAGGTACTACAGAATATCAATAAGAAAAAGATAAATAATCCAGTTAAGCATTGGACAAAGGAGATGGACAGATCCTTCTCTAAAGAGGGCATCCAGGCAGCCAGAAAACACATGCAGACATGCTCACGATCTTTAGCTATTAAAGAAATTCAATTAGATGCCATCTCACCCCAACAATGTTCACCTTGATCCAAAAAATGCAAAACAACAAATGCTGCAGACACTGTGGAGAAATTGGAACTCTCCTACACTGTTGGTGGGATTGCAAAATGGTGCAACCACTTTGGAAAGCAATCTGGCGCTTCCTTAAAAAGCTAGATATAGATGTACCATTTGACCCAGTAATTCCACTGCTCAGAATATATCCTACAGAATCAAGGTGTCTGAGTCACCTGGGTACTGCTGTAACAGAAAATATCACGAGTGGAAAGTTTCATGAGGAGAAGCTTTTATTGTCACAGTCTGGTAAGCCACAAATCCATTAACAAGCTACAAGTCCACTCAATATGAAAAATCATCACAGTCCAGTAAGCTGAGTCCACATCCAGTGAGAGCATCTCGGCACAGGAACCTCAGGTCCAAAGAACATGCTCTGCTCTGGGTGTTTCTCTCTCAGTGGTATGAGGTTCCCAACTTCCTCAGCTCACTTCTCTCCCTTATATTTCACAAGCTTGAGTCCTGCCTCACTAACACAACTGCAAACCATTCTCTACCATCAATGTCACAGAGGCAGGATTCACAATATCACAGAGGCAGGATTCCTTCCAATTTGGGAGGAAGGGCACCATATTGAAACTCCAAACCAAGTCAAATCAACACATATATTTTGGGGGGGACACAACTCAATCCACGACACAAGGCCATTCACACCAACGGATACATGCACACAAATGTTCATCGCAGCACAGTCCGCAATAGCAAAAAGGTAGAATCAACCCAGATGCCCAACAACAGAGGAATGATGGATAGGTAAACTATGGTATATATATTCAATGGAACACTATGCAATGATAAAGAACAACGATGATTTTAGGAAACATTTCATAACTTGGTTTCAACTGGAGGACATTATGCTGAGTTAAAGTAGTCAGCGACAAAAGGACAAATACTGTATGTGACCCCAATGATAAGAACTTAAAAACAGACTCATGCATAGAAGAAAAAGACTCTGATGGCTGCAAGGGTGGGGAGGGAGGAAGGGTGAGGGGGGAGTTTAGACTAGATAAGTGATAGAAATTTGGTTGGGAGAAATCTGTGACAGCACACATTAGAAATAAAATCAATATTAACTGGACTACAACATAACATGATTACTCTTTCCATCTTAATCTGATATTGTAAGGACAGAGTAAGCTGGGGCGAGGGGCTGGAGACCACGGTCTCAGTGGAAACCGAGGCCAGTTGGCACAACTAGCATTTTCCTAAGAGAGCATACTACACCCCACATTGGTGAGTGAGTGACATCTGGGGTCTTAAAAGCTACCAAGCTGCCATCTGAGGGTACAGCAAATGGTCCCAAATTAGCAGGAATGGATGATCAACAAGGACCAAAACAACATGGGGGAAAGAACCCAGAAGACAGAGAGACCCACATGAGTGGATGACTACATCGACTTGTGACCAGAAGAATCAGATGGTGCCCGGCCACCAACCGTGATAGCCATGATGGAGCTCACAAAGTTGAGTCTCACTGGCAATACAGGAATAAAAAGGGGTGCACCCTGAGATCTTTATTAAGACTGCAATTGATGGTTCACAGGCCTTAGAGTTCCCCCTGGGAGCATGGTCTCTGGTCTTGATGCTGCCCCTGTCCATAAATCATAATGGAGGTCAACTCTCGGACAGAAATCAGTTGGACTTGATGACACAGAGTGACCATGTCATGTACACACTTTATGGTTCTATGCATCTGTAGACGTTGTCCTGCTGACCTCTTACTGGAGGAAGGGGAGTGGGTGGAGAGGAGGGTATAGGAGTTTGTTAGGAGGATAAGAAATATATGAATAGCAAGAGTGTGCTGTCACCGGGTAGGGAGAGCAGTGGGACCTGCATATAGGTGAGCATGCAAATTTATATGGAAATATACACTTTCATTCATTCAAAAAAATTTTTAAGAAGTACTGAAAAGCAAAGATATCATCTTGAATACTAAGATGTGTCTGAGCCAAGCCATGGTATTTTCAGTCACATCATATGCATGTGAAAGCTGGACAATAAATAAGAAAGACAGAAGAAAAATTGATGTCTTTGAATTGTGGCCCTGGAGAATATTGAATGTTCCATGGAATGTCAAAAGAACAAACAAATCTGTTTTAGAAGAAGTACAACCAGAGTGCTCCTTGAATGCAAAGATAGCAAGACTGAGTCTTGATACTTTGGACATATTGTCAGGAGGAAATCAATCCCTGGAGAAGAACATCATGCTTAGTAGAGTAGAGGGTCAGCAAAAAAAAGAAAGACCCTCAACAAGATGAATTGACACAGTGGCTACAATGATGGGCTTAAGCATAAAAATCATTATGGACATGGTACAAAACTGGGCGTGTTTCATTTTGTTATATAGGGTTGCTATTGAGTCAGAACCAACTTGACGGCGCCTAACAGCAAGTTTTTCCCAGAAGGTTTTTAAGCTATTTTTTCTAACACGATTTAATAAAAGATTCTCATATTGCATTTTATTGTGCCTCTTTGGTTACCTTTAATCTATAATGACCCTGCTCACCCAGCTTTTGAAGGGGGTTTTAAAAAACATACACTAGAAAAAAAATCAGATAAACACAGAAGACAGTGCTGGAGGAGCTTGGAAACAAAAAAGATATCAGACATAAAGAAAACAAATGTTGTTAGGTGCCATCTAAGTCAGTTCTGACTTACAGGGATCCCGTGTACAACCAAATGAAACACTGGCTGTTCCTTTGTCATCCTTACAATCCTTGTTATGCTTGACCCGTCATTGCAGCCACTGTGCCGGTTCATCTCATTGAGGGTCTTCTTATTTGCTGACCCTCTATTTTACCATGTCCTCCTCCAGGGACTGGTCCCTCCTGATCATGTCCAAAATATATGAGACAAAGCCTTGCTTCTAATGAACATTCTGGCCATACATCTTCCAGGATAGATTTGTGCCTTCTGGCAGTCCATGGTATATTCAGAATTTATCACAAACAGCATAACTGACATGCATCAGTTCTTGTTTGGCCTTATTTATTCATTGTTCAGCTTTCCCAAGCTTATGAGACCGTAAAACCCATGAAAGCTGGAACCTGTGTCAGGTGCTTCCTTTGAATTCTTACTGTGTGTGCATGTGTGCTGACATTTCTACTGCTCTCTGAGTACATCTATTCTTCACATTTTTTCTACAAATTTAGAAATTTGCTTCAATATTTTTACCAAAACAAACAAACAAAAAAAACAGAGCAATCGATGTTAGGTGTTTTTATTAAAAAGAGCACATAGGATCACAGCCTGAAGACTGTGTCCTCCTCTACTGCATGCGGAAGCTAGCAGCAGAGACTGAGAGCCCAGTTCCATGGTGCCATTGTGGACTGCTGGTGCCTTCCGGTGTTGGCCCGTGACTTGTAGCTGCTCTGTTCATAGAAGAAAAAGGGTAAAGGAAAACCATCAAGAGAAAGCAGTGAGGACCTATTGAGGCAGGAGGAGTCTCCAGGACCAACGTCCTGAGTTGTTCCTCAAAATGTGAACAGAAACTACCCCCCTGAAGTCCCTTTTAAACTAAGTAACATTTAGTCCAAAAAATAAAGATGGTTTCCTTTGAGTATTGTGTTCCTTCGGAAAAAAAAAAAAAAACCTATAGAAGATCGAAGACTCAATAGCTATTTTAAAGCATAGGTGAGACATTTGAGAGGGAGGGAGATTAAATAAGTGGAACAAACTGGAACAAAAATAAAGAGAATAGTGGAACAAAACAAAATTAACTTATTACAGGGACAATAAATTAATAAAATAAAGAGAACAGTGACACAACGGGACAAGTGTAACCAATATCACTGATCATTATTTCTAGCATCTGTGGAGTTTGGGTGGTTAATCTCACCAGGAGTGTTTAAAAATCGGTTTCTAATTCCTGAGAGTTATCTTTCTTAAAATGGATTTTGCCTTGTCATCAGGGCAGAAAAAAATTCCTGTTTTTCTCCCTCTCACCCCACTTTTCCCAGTCCTTGTGAGTTTTCTCCCGTCACTTCAATAGCATTGTCACTTATCCCTACTTGTCATCAAGTGAATAAAACAGATGAATCCAAGGCTAACTCTCTTGACAAGTCCTGACTCACCACCCCACAAGGTGAGTGGCCTCTTGAAAAGCAGACTTCTTGTTCTTCAAGTCCTGGTCGTTGGTCACAAACAGAGTTCAATCTCTCCAGTAGTTCTGCATCCTTCTCACCTGAAAAGCATATACATCTAAGTGCCCAGGCTTGCTTCACCTTTCTGCTCAAGTATAGGCACCAACCTTCATCTGCAACTCGCTCTCTCTCCACCCTCTGCCCCTGCCACCCATGAGCCAGCATCTCCTAGCTGGAAAACTCAAGGTGACCAGAGGCTCATCTAGGGAAACTTGGCTACCACAGGGTCTGTATCTGCCTTGACTCAGGACAGCATCTGTTCGCAGAGATCCACCTTTCCTTGACCCTCTGTACCCGCCAGGCTCTGAAACCACACTCAGGTCTTCCCTGCTGTTGACCATTTTACCTGGCCACTGGAAAAACTGCTGCTCCCCAAGTCAGCTGCTCAAGTGAGGCAGCCTTCCCAGCCTCAGTCCTAGGAATAATCTGACCAAGTCACTGTCCACAGGGGACGTTCTTCTGAGTGCAGAAGAAGAGCCTTCTTAAAAGCCCTCAGCGTAAAAATGTGTCTGCTCCCTCTTGCACACTGGTGGGGGCCCACTGCCACACACTGCCACGTCCCACACTGACACCTCCTAGACAGAAATTGCCGCACAAAAATCCCTACTCTATTTCAAATGTGTTGAAGATCACTAATGGAAAATATTCTATTAAGATATTCTGGTGAATTCTTAAAAATTGCTATTGGGCATTAACATTTAAAGCAAGAATTTTGAGAAACTAGCACAAGTCTGTGACACTCTTTTCCTCACTGATATGGAGGCAACCTGCTCTGTCCCACAGGGAACCAGAGCTGCAGGTGAGAGCAGGGACAACAATGGGCCTCCGCCGTCTCAACCCGATGCAACATGGATGGCTGTCTGCAAGTGGAAGGGAACTCCCTGTCTTAGGTTACCCAGGATGAAGGGGGAAGTTATGATGAAATTAGATTTAAGGAGGAGAACTGGTCACACAGACTGTTGTCTCCTAGATACCTCACACTCTCTCATGGCTCATGAGTCACATTTGCTATTGGCCAAAACACAAAACTTCCTGTGTTTTCCTCTCCTCGAGCAATCTGATTATTGGGGAAAGCACCTGGGACATCCCTTACTCCACACTGACAGGACAGTGACCAACATGACAGAGGGAAATTGGCTCAGTGTGAACAAGGAAAGGCTACAAAGCACAGATCAAATGCTCCAGTAAACAGCCCCTGTGTACTTTCCCTCTACAAGGATGGACAGGAAACTGACAGAAAGGACAAAAAGGGATCACAGCACTCCTGAGGATGGACTGGTCCCTCTTCACATATCGTAGGGAACTTCTGCTCACGTCCTGTCTATGTCATCTACAAGGATGTGCAAGAGACACAAGCACATATGATGGGGTCTTTAAAAGGACACATGCCAGGAGTTGGCCAGAAGAAATTAATCATAGGACTCAGGTCTGCATAAGGGATCTGAGAAGTTGTCAAATGAACAGAAGGTGCCCACTCGTGCTCAAGCCCCAAGTGTCTGTGCTAAGCAGGGGCTCCCTAGGGGATTTCAGGCAGGAGTCTCAGGGGCCATGCCCTGAACCTGGCTCGTGGATCTTTTTCTTGGTTTCCTCATGAGGGCTGAGGAGACTGGAGGAAAGCATAGGCAGCCAGAAGCTAGAGCCATCATATCTGATCCATATTCCTGTGAGGATTACCCTGTCCCACCCCACTAAATCATAAACTCTTGTACTATTTGTTCCCTTTGATTCCACTATCATCCAGGGCCTGGTCGATTTGCCCATAATTCCCCATACATCCGATCTGGACCAACCCTAGCAGCCTGAGTGATGAAGAGAGAAAGAGATCAAGAGGTGAGCCTGGGCCTTTCACTTGGCTTGCCCATCACCGTGGTAGCAAGAAGCCCAGGCTGGTCACTCAGAGCCCAGGCCTGGTCTTGGCTATGGGCAGGACTAGGGGTGTTGATGTGGATGCAGCTACCAATTCCCCTCCTGAATACCCAGAATATCATCTCCTATTGCTCTCTGATAAGAGGGAGATGGTGTGTCTTCACCATATTCATGTAGAGGGAAACATGAAGGAATCCCACTTCCCGGTACAGCCCCTTTCATCCCTACTCACACTGCAGAGTTTCCTCACCTTGGCTTTTCACATCTGGAGATTTCTTGTACCAACGAAAGGCAAAGATAACAGCAAAAATAATAACAGCAAAAATAATAATAGCAAAAGTAATGACACCACAAATGATTTGCCATGTACTGTTTTGTATGGGGTTTCCACCTGGAAAAGAACCATAGAATCCACTGAGTTCCAGAGACCTGCAAACCTGCTCTCCTTTCTCCCATCCTGGCCCCTGGCTGTCAAGTCACAGCCCCTCCAGGATTGTCAGTGCTCACCATGGCTCACAGGGTAGGTGGTGTTCTTCCCACTGTGCTCCACATGGCAGCTATACCTCTGCTCTTCTCCTTGGGGAAGCCATGTGGACACCCAGGTCACATAGGTCCCATTCCCACCTGACAGAGTGCTCCCAGCCTCCTGGGAGTCCTTGCCCAGGGGTTTCCCATCTTGAAGCCAGGTCAGTGTGATTTTCCGGGGATAGAAGCCAACAGCCCAGCAAGTCACGGTGACATTGCCCTTTCTGTCCTCAGTGAAGGTCATGTTCACTGCTGGGACCACTAGAAAGTGAGAGGGCAGAACCAGTGAGACATGTGGCCACACCCTACCTCCAAGTATAAGGGAGACAGGATAGCCTCGGTTCTCTCTACATGTCTTGCTCTAGCCTGAAGCTGCATGCACTCACCAGTGCTTGGACTTCATGCTGCTCATAAGTCTGTTTGGGACCATGGGATACCAATTCATTAGTCTGGCAGGAAGTTTGGGCCTCAGATTGGAGCCTGACTCTCAGTATCTAAATGTTGATGTTGGGGAGAGAAGGTGGCTCAGGGACTTCTGGGGCATGGGGGCTAAGAGGGAACTTTCCAGGCTGAGCACACTGGAAGCTAGATGGAGTAGGCCGATGGGCAAAGAGTGTCCTCTCCTGCTTGTTATCCACCTTCCCAGGTACAGTTTTCTTTCTGAGGGCCCCTTGTTTTTCTTAATATTGAAGTTGGACAGGTCATTCCCAACCACCTGTGTGTCTTTATTTAGTGGTTTTTACAGGATGGACAATTGAGAATACAACATACCAACATGATACTTAGGGATCCCATAGGACAGGAAGGTTTCCCTCAGGTAAGGCAGAGTATAGAGGTTCCAGGGGGTGAGTACCTGTCCTCTCCACGACATTGCTTCCAGGGTCAGAGTAGCTCCACAATTTTTCACAAATATCCCCCTGAACATAGTAACTGTAGTACTTGTGTTTCTCCCTGTCTTCATCCCAGGTCTTCTTCATTTCCAGTGACAAGTTCTGGGCCAGGGGCCTGGGCGCTGTCCATCTCTGGGTCTCCGGATGATAGGAGAGGAAGGGTGTCCCATCGTAGCAGTAATCCCAAAAGCCTCTGGGACCACTGTCTTCCTGGATCTCACAGCCCAGCGTCTCCTGGAGGGAATGCAAACCTGCCCCACCCAACGGTGACATCTCCATCCCTGGATCCCTCTACTTTCCCCACCCAAGATGAGAAACTCCAGCCCAGAGGGCCTCTCCCTTCACCCTATTCATCTGGTTTCCAAGAGACACCTCCCATCTTGGATGCATTCCACAGACCCCTATCCTTATTACCCACATCCCAGCTAAATCCAGTGGAAAGAGACAGGCCCCCACCTCTCTGCCCCAAATGCTTCGGAAAATGCCTTCACACTCCTCTGTCTCTTTCCTAGTCTCACCTTTTTTCTGGTCCTGCTGCTTCATGATGTCTGACAGAGTCATTCTGACCTCCATTCCTTTGTCTTTAAAGTCCACAGTCTGTACGTCTTGAGTCTTACTTCTTAGGTAGGCTTCTGCCCAGGGCCCCTGGAGCTCTGCCAGATCTTTCTCAGTGTCATAGTGGAGGAAGAGTTCTCCATTAAAATAACCCTCAGCAATGAATTGTGTCTGCACAGATCCATCCTGGGAGAACACGGTAATGTCATAACGAAGATTGTGGAGCCCTGAGGGAAGAAGAAGCGAAAGATGTATCTTCTCCTAGAAATAACTGCATACAAAACATATGGAAATAGGTTCTGTGGTCCTGACTCCCTGAAGACGAGAGTGGTGCAGATGTGTGCACATGGAAGTGTGGAGGGGACAGGTAACATTCACAAGAGGTTAGGGTTAGAAAACCATCACAGGAGAAGAGCAACTGCTGGAAAAAAATATCATCATGGGTAAGAACCAGAGCAAGTATAGTGGAAAAACTCAAAGATTTAGGACAGTCAAGTGAGTCAAAGAGATCCCACTGGAGTCAGGGAAGCAAAGGGAGAGGTTAAAAGTCAAGGAGGTGGGCTCTTAGACCAAGAGCAATGTGGCATCTGGAGGAGTTAGTGGAGGTCGGAGAGTAAGAGGAACAGGGAGATGGTGGTGAGGGCCCAAGATTTAGTGAGGGACAGGGATGAACAGTGAGAGAAGGCCTGTTTGAGGAGAGTGGTGATCACAAGGTCCCAGGTGAGAAGGCTTGTGAGAGATGAACCTTGGTGAAGGCCTAAACAGGTAGCAAGAGCCTGATCTGAGGGTAGAGGTACAGACAGACCAGGGAGGAAGGGAGATTCAGCCTCTTGGGGGTTAAGAGAGGAAGTTATAAGTACTAGGCTTGGGATAAAGGCTCGGGGAAGAGATGCACTGGTGGTGGGGAGGGCCAGGAGCAGATATATGCATTAAAACAGGAGAAGGTGGTGTAGAGTATAGAGAACTGGGGCAAAGTCTTTGGACCAGAGATGTGCATGAAGCTGATAAGGCCCAATGATTGTCAGCTCTGGGCTCCCTGTGGTGAGTGCTCAAGTGAGTGATAATAAAAGAAGACAAACCCATTGCCAGTGAGTCAATTTCAACTCACAGCAACCCTATAGGACAGAGTAGAACTGCCTGATAGAGTTTCCAATGAGCACCTGGTGGATTCAAATTGCTAACCTTTGGGTTAGCAGCCATAGCACTTAACTATTCCACCAGGGTTTCCAAGTTGAGCAAAAATCACCACCAGGAAGTCAGGGAGATAGCAGTGAGTGCCCTGTGCTCCCGGTTACTTACTGTACCCTCTGCCCCACACTTCACACATTGAGCAGCAGGCAGAGTGTCATGTCCTCCCAATAGTCCACCATACCACCTTCCATTGCCCAGACCATCTGGTAAGCAGCAATGGCCAACCACAGCCGCTTTCTAGAGCCTGCTCAGCTGGGAGTAGCAGAAAGTGCCCTGTGCTCCTGATTGCCCACCACACTCCCCACTTGCCAACTCCTGCTGCCTCCCACACCAACCCTGTGAGTGGCAGAGACTGCCCAACACACACAGACCTCCACTTCACCCTCATGGTGAGTGGCAGACAGCACTCCTATTTTACTATTTGCATAGCACACCTACTGCACCCTAATCCCCACCCACTGGACTGATTGATGACAAGCAGCATTTTATGCATGCCCAGCCCACTATCAGCCAACCAACATCAACATGTCTGGTGAAAAGTAATAAGTGTTCACTCTGCCCACCACTGGCTCTCCCACCTGGAGATGAGAGGTGAGTACTCCCACCTGGCCAGTCCTGTGAAAACAACACAAAAACTCAGTGCAATACAAAAATACAATTAATTAATTAATAAATACATTAATAAATAACACCTTAACACCACTAAGATAGCAAACAATAACAAATCATATGAAAAAGGATAAGATGACTCAAGTAAGTAAGTGAAATAAAAGGGCAGAAAACCTACATGAGGAAAACATTATAATGGAGCAACTTGATAAGTAATTCAAAAGATTTATGTATGGGATCCTCAAAGAGACCACGGAAAACATAGACAAAACTCTAGATGGATCCAGAAAAACAATATAAGAACAAAATGACAAATAAGTAGATAATTAGAAATTACGTGAAAACGACAACTAGAAATTCTGAACATTAACAATAAAATATTAGAAATAGATACTGAAAGAACATAAAGGTAGAATTGAATCAATGTGAGAAAACATCAGTTTTTTAAAAGAGGACAAATACCTCCTTAGATTAGGATACTAATCTAAGGAATGGTCAGAAAAAAGAATGAATACTGATAAAGAAAGTCGAACAGTTATGTGGGACACTATCAAGAGGAGGAATTTACACGTAACTGGAATCACAGAAGAAAAGTGGAAAAAAAACACAGAGAAAAATTTTGAAGATTTATTCACAGAAAACTTCTCTAATATCATGAAAGATGAGAAGGTTTTCATCTAAGAAGACTAGTGAACCCAAAGCAGGACAGATCTCAAAAGAAAGTCACTAAGACACAACTTAATCAAAAGTCCCAAAAACAAGGACAAAAAAAGAATTTGAGCAGTTTATGAAAAAATAAAATATCACTAATAAAGTGTTACCAATAAGATCAACCACTGACTTCTTGGCAGAAACCATGCATGCAATAAGACAGTAAAATGACGTATATAAAAACATGAAATAAAAGAATTGGCAACTAAAAATCACATATCCAGCAAACATAGCATCTTTCACAGACAATGGTGAAACTAAGACATTCCTATCTAAACAGAAATTAAGGGGATTTCTAAAAACCAGACATACTGTCATGGATTGAATTGTGTCTCCCCAAAAACATGTATAGCTGTTTGGCTGGGTCATGATTCCCAATGTTTTATGATTGTCCACCATTTTGTGACTTTGCTGTATGTTAAAGATGATTAGGGTGGGACTGCAAATCCCTTCCTAAGGTCCTCTCCCTACTTCATTGTAAAGGAGGAAGAAATTATGATTTATTATAATATGTTATATAATATATAATGTAATACATTATATTATAATACATTATAAATTCAGCCTCACAATGGAGTGTGGCTAGCACCACCTTTTATCCTACCAGGGATGAAAGCAAAAGGAAGGGAAGGAAAGGGAAGCAAGCAGAGCGTTGGGAACCACACACCATCAAGAAAGCAGCACCAGGAGTACAGTACAGTCTTCAGACCTGAGGTTCCTCACCAAGGTGCTCCCCAACCAAAGACTATGCAACACAAGAACTTTCCTCCAGAGCCAACACTCTCTACTTGCTTCCTTTTACTTTTATCCCTTGTAGGATAAAAGGTGGTACAAGCCACACTCCACTGTGAGGTTTAATTTATAACATACTATAATATTATATATTATATTATAATAAATTATAATTTCTTCCTCCTTTACAATGAAGTACGGAGAGGACCTTAGGAAGGGATTTACAATCCCACCCTAATCCTCTTTAACATATAGCAAAGTACAAAATGGAGGACAATCATAAAATACTGGGAATCATGGCCCAGACAAATGGCTATGTATATTTTTAGAGGGACATAATTCAATCCGTGACAGTATGTCTGGTTTTTAGAAATCCCCTTAATTTCTGTTTAGATAGGAATGTCTTAGTTTCACCATCGTCTGTGAAAGATGCTATGTTTGTATCTTTCTTCTGCTAAATTCTTCCTCTTGATAGTGTCCCACGTAACTGTTAGGCTTTCTTTTTCAGTATCCATACTTTTTTCTGATCGTTCCTTGGATTAGTATCAAGGTATTTGTCCTCTTTTAAAAAACTGATATTTTCTTACATTGATTCAGTTCTACCTTTATGTTCTTTCAGTATTGTACTGTGTAAGAATAAACTTTCATTTGTTAAAGCCATCCACTTGTGGTATTTCTGTTAGAACAGCATTAGCTGACTGAAATACATATCTTACAAGCAATATAAAAGGGAGTCCTTCAGACAGAGAACCAAAACATCAGACAACAACCTAAGATCAACCTATGTATATCAGCATCACCTAGATACCA
This sequence comes from Heterohyrax brucei, assembly GCA_028571685.1. NCBI lineage: Eukaryota > Metazoa > Chordata > Mammalia > Hyracoidea > Procaviidae > Heterohyrax > Heterohyrax brucei. The sequence continues at coordinate 49,143,995 of CM053144.1, read as the reverse complement.
ACACAGGTAAAGAATTCTCAAAAGTGAAATAAATCCACAAAACTAAAACAGGAGAACCAAAGATGTCAATCTGTAAATGAAGACAACTTTGAAACAAAAAACGAAAATAAATGGTTTAGTTACAGAACTTCCATAAGAAGAGGGAGTCCAGACAATATCAAGATATAGCAGACCCTCTAAAACTGAGGAAGATACGACAAATTTCAGACTAACCACAAAGAAAATTAATAAATTTACACTCCAAAATAAAGAAGAAAATTAAAGGGACACAGTAAATATGAAATCAACAACAAATGATATAAAAAGAAAGTCCATAAGAAAAAGACCTCAGCACACAAAACACAGAAACAGAAAACACAAAACACACAAAACAGAACAGACTAAAATAAATAAATAAAATAATAAAATAGCAGGAGTAAATCCATACCTATTGATAATCACACCACATGTAAATAGTTTAAATGAAATAATCGAGAGACAGAGAGCAGCAGAAAATGAAACCCATTGCTGTAGAGTCAACTGTGACTCATGGCAACCCTATAGATAGAGTAGAACTGCCCCATGGAGTTTCCCAGGAGCACTGGAGGATTTGAACTGCTGACCTTTTGGTTACCAACTGTAGCACTTAACCACTACACTACCAGGGCTTCCGAGAATGGCAGAGTGGATTTTTTAAAAAAAGATCCATCAATATGTTGCCTACAAGAGACATGTATTAAACACAAAGATATTAAAAGGTTAAAAATCAAAGAATGGAAATAATGTATCAAGTGAACAGTAACCAAAACAGAGTAGAAATGGCAACCCTAAACTCTGATAAAACAGATGTTAAATCAAAATCCATTTTAGGCGACAAAAAAGGGCATTACATACTGATTAAAAAGATCAATTAACCAAGAAGACATAAGCGTGATAAATATTTAAAAACCCAGTGACAGAATCTCAAAATACATCAAATAAATTCTAAGAGAACTGAAAAATAGGAACAGACAGTTCTACAATAATAGTAGGAGATTTTAACACACTACAAATTCTACAGCATATCAAGAAAATAATACATCATGATCAGGAATGTTGTATACCAGTAATGCCAGGGTGGTTCAATATAAGAAAATCAATCAACATAAAATAATTCACCATATAAATAACTCAAAGGATAAGAATCACCTGATCATCTTGAACGATGTAGAAAAAGCATTTGATAAAATCTGACACTTTTTCCTGATAAAAATTCTAAGCAGTATAGGAATTGAAGTGAATGTCCTCAACACAATGAAGGGCATAGAAACAGTATCAACTGCCAACATTATTCTTAGTGAGAGAGACTGAAAACATTCCCCTTGAGAACAAGAATGAGACAAGGATGCCCATTAATACCATTCTTAGTCAATACTGCACTTGAAGTCCTAGCCAGTGTAATGAAGGCCAGAAAGAGAAATAAAGCACATCCAAATTGATAAGGAAGAAGCAAAACTGTTCCTATTTGCAGATGACAGGATCCTATATATAGAAAATTCCAGAGATTCCATAAGAAAGTTACTCGGACTAACAGAAACATTTATCAAAGTGGCAGGGTACAAGGTTAACATATAAAAATCAGTTGGACTCCTTTACACTAACAAGGAGGATTCTGAAAAGGAAATCAAAAAAGCAAGACCACACACAATAGCCCCCAAAAAACAAATTACCTAGAAATAAATCCAACCAGGAACCTAAAAGAATTTCACAAGGAAACCTTCAAAAAAATTACTGCAAGAAACCAAAAGTGATCCACATAAATGGAAAAACATATCATGCTCATGGATTAGAAGACTTAACATTATGAAAATATCAATACCACCTCCTAAAAAATTATAGATATAATGAAATCCAGATCCAAATCCCAATAACATTCTTCAAGAAAATGGAAAAATGAATCTTTAGCTTCATAGAGAAAACAAAGAGGCCACAGATAGCTGATTCATCAATGAAGAAACAACAGAGAGATTGAAAACATTCCCCTTGAGAACAAGAATGAGACACGAATGAGCAAGAATGAACAAGGATGAACAAGATAAGCTAAATAAATGAGACCTCCTAAAAATAAATACTTAAGCTGAAAAAGAATGTTACCAAAAGAGTGAAAAAGAAACCTACCAACTGGGAAAAAATTTTGGCAATGACATAGGAAAAGAGTCTAATCTCTAAAGGTTATAGAAAACTTCAACACCTCAGCAGCAACAGGAAGAACAATCCAATCAAAAAATAGGCAAAGGGGGGGCGGAGTCAAGATGGCCGACTAAGTCCATGTCTCCTTCTATCCCTCTGGAAACCAAGACCTGAATTGACAATCAAACAGAGCCTTCAGAGCACCTAATCAGCCTCAGGACATGGCACAGAGCTGTTAATTGGGACTTCATACCACTCAGAGAAAAATCTCCTCTCTTTCGCTGATTCCCGCTCCTGGCTAGCCCCGGCTCTCAGGGACGGAAGGTAAACGCACCATTCTGACTTTTTTTCCTCTGTCTCAGCTGGCGGGCGGAGCTGGGTCTTGCCTGGCGGCTGGACTCAGACGTGCTGCTGGGGGGATAGGCCGGCGAAATTCCCATATTCTGAGAGCCAGGCTCGGGACTCTGTTAATCTAGACACTTTGAGCCTTTCGTATTGTAGCTACCTCAGCGGGGTTTGTGCGGAGCTCCCGCTCAGGATGCGGGACGCCATGTTGGTACCGAGATTTTAGCGTGACCTCATTCTTAGCCTGGGAGCCAGCGCCTGCAAACGGGACAGCGCTTCTCCGTCAGACAAGTAGTGATTTTGCACAGTGCTGTCTACGTTGGGGGCCCTGCAACAGAAGCAGAGGAATCGCTGCCTCTCGGCACCGTTGGCCCCTCTGTCTGCTGCCTGTGTGGAGGTCGCCATCTTGGATACGGTGGCCGCAGCTGGACCTAATTCTTAGCTTGGGAGCCAGAGCCTGCCCACAAGAGAGCGCTTTTCTATCACAAAACCAGTACTAGAGGCAGTGTTGGATAAGGCTAGGCCCTGTCAGCAGAGGCCACCAGGGCAGTAGCAGTGCTGTATTCTGAACTAGTTTGTTATCATCTGGGGTTGGATACAGTGGCGCTTACTTTGTCAGATGAGAAGAGGGACCTCTACACCTGAAAACTTAACTGACTTGTGAACCGGTCAGATACCTTTTGCTTTACATTTGAAGACAGCCTAGAGAAACATTTGCAATCCATCCTCACACTACCTCTTCCAGCCTCTATATACTCACATGGGACCCAAAAAGCAACAGACAATTGTGGCATACAAGCAATCACTCATGGCTTCAGAAGGCTCCCTAACAAAGCAACCAAGGAGTTTTCCAGATGAAGAAACTTTTATGAAACCATCAGGAAGTGAATACAAATTGATTATATACAGGGCCCTTCTAGACCTTATACAAAATGCAGCAGAACAAAATGAAAAATTAAGCAAGTTGTTCGATCTGATGGAACACCAGTACTCTGAAATCCAACAGATCAAGAAGAAAATCAAAGACATAGAAACTTCCATGCAAAGCCAAGAAAACAGAATGGAACAAATGGAAAAAAGAATTTCTGGATTGGAAAACAAGCTACTGATGCCAGTGTCTATGAGCAGAAATCAGAAAAAAGAAACAAGAAAAATGAAGAAACATTAAGAAGCATGTGGGACTCTATTAAGAGGAACAACCTTCGATTAATTGGAGTCCCTGAACAGGGTGAGACATCTGAGAACACAGAGAGTATTGTTGCTGAGCTGCTGAAAGAAAACTTCCCAGAAATCATGAAGGAAGAGAATATAGACATCTCAGATGCATATCGTACACCACCCAACACAGATCTCAAAAGAAAGACTCCAAGACATATTATAATCAAGCTTAACAAAATGAAACATAAGCAGCAACTCTTAAAGGCAGCAAGACTCAAGGCAAAGCTAACGTTCAGAGGGAAACACTGTAGGCTCTCGTCAGATTTCTCAGCAGAAACCATGCTGGCACAGAGACAGTGGCACGACACATTCAAAGTCTTGAAGGAGAAGAACTTCCAACCAAGAATTATATATCCTGCAAAACTATCTTTCAAATATGAAAATGAAATTAAGACATTCCCAGATAAACAGAAACTCAGAGACTTTGTAAAAACCAAACCCAAACTACAAGAAATACTGAAAGAAGCTCTTGGCTTTGGTTCAGAAGAACGAAACCACTAACTTTATATTTTAGAATGACACACTACTAAATACTCATTTAGGGAAGGCTCCAAACTAAATCACAGCTTTGATTTGGAAAGAAGCAATCCAGTGATCATCATGAAAACTATGGTGTCATGATAATAAAAAGAGGGATGTACTACAGTCATTATAGTCCTTCCAGATGGAGAGGAAGATGACCAGACTGGTAGTAATTAAAATTGGGTTTATAAATAGTTTATTCAGGGGGTTCATAGGGACAGCTGTAAAGCACAACAAAGATGTATCATAGCATTTCAAGAAATCCAACACACGAGTCTCAACAACTATAAAACCAGCTCTGAAAAAGGTGAAAAATCAACTCACAAAAAAGAGTGTCCCAGAACAGACTAATAAGAACAACAGAGAAAACATCAACATAAAAATAAACATATCACAATGGCAGCAGTGAACACATACCTATCAATAATTACATTGAATGTGAATGGAATGAATGCTCCAGTAAAGAGACATTGAGTGTCATCTTGGATCAAAAGACACGACCCATCCATATGTTGTCTACAAGAAACTCACTTGAGACCTAAAGACAGGAGCAAACTGAAAATTAAAGGATGGAAGAATATATATCAAGCTAACAATGAACAAAGAAGAGCAGGGGTGGCAATTCTAATCTCAGACAAAATCAATTTTAATGTCAAATCCACCATCGTGGACAAAGATGGACACTATTTATTGCTGAAAGTTTCAGTACACAAGCAAGACTTAACTATATTAAACATTTATACACCTAATGTCAGGCCACCTAAATATGTCGAAGAAACACTGACTATGCTCAAAAGACAGTTAGATGACTCCACAATAATAGTGGGAGACTTTAACACTCCACTCTCATTACTAGACAGATCATCTAGAAAAAAGCTCAGTAAAGATACAGAAGAGCTCATTGACACAATTAACCAACTAAACCTCATTGATATATTCAGAACTTTCCACCCATCAGCAGACAACTACACCTTCTTCTCCAGTGCACATGGAACATTCTCCAGAATTGATCACGTGATAGGCCATAATGCAATGCTCAACAAAATCCATACCGTTGAATTACTGCAAAGCATCTTCTCAGATCATAAAGCCATCTAAGTTGAAATCAATAGCAGAAAAAACAGAGATAGAAAGTGGAACTCTTGGAAACTGAACAACATCTTGCTCAAAAAAACATGGGTTATAGAGGAAATCAGGGATGAATTAAAGAAATTCATGAATTCCAATGAGAATGAAAACACTTCCTACCAGAACCTATGGGATACAGCCAAGCAGTGCTCAGAGGTCTGTTTATCTCCATAAATGCACACATCTGGAAGGAAGAAAGAAACCAAATCAAGGAACTAACTCTACAGCTTGAACAAGTAGAAAGAGAACAACAGAGGAACCCCTCGGGCACCGGAAGAAAGGAGATCATAAAGATTAGAGCAGAGCTAAATGAATTAGAGAATAGAAAAACAATTGAAAAAATTGAAAAGACCAAAAGCTGGTTTTTTGAAAAGATCAACAAAATTGATAAACCACTGGCTAAACTTACTAAAGAAAAGCAGGAAAGGAAACAAGTAACCCAAATTAGAAATGAGAAGGGAGTTCTCACCACAGATGCAACAGAAATCAAAAATATCATAACAGAATACTATGAAAGACTGTAACAAATTTGAAAACCTAGGGGAAATGGACAAATTCCTTGACTCATCCCACCTACCCAAATTATTGCAACATGAAGCAGAACAACTTAATAAACCCATCACAAAGGAAGAGATTGAAAAGGTGATGAAAACACTGCCAACCAAAAAAAGTCCGGGCCCAGATGGCTTCATGGCAGAATTCTACCAAGCATTTAGAGAAGAGTTATCCCCTATACTATTGAAACTATTACTCAGTATAGAAAGGGATAGAGTACTCCCAAACTCATTCTATGAAGCCAGCATAAACCTGATACCTAAGCCCGGGAAAGATCCAACAAAGACAGAGAACTACAGACCGATATCACCCATGAGCCTAGATGCAAAAATCTTCAACAAAATTCTTGCCAACAGAATACAACAACATATCAAGAAAATAATCCATCATGACCAAGTGGGATTCATACCAGGGATGCAAGGCTGGTTCAACATCAGGAAAACAATTAATGTGATTAACCACATAAATAACACAAAAGACAAAGATCATCTGATTTTGTCCATTGATGCCGAAAAGGCATTTGATAAAGTCCAACACCCATTCATGCTAAAAACTCTTAGCAAAATGGGCATAGACGGCAAATTCCTCAACACAATAAGGGCCATTTATACAAAGCCAATTGCCCACATCATCCTGAATGGAGAGAGACTGAAAGACTTTCCCCTGAGATCAGGAACTAGACAAGGATGCCCACTGTCACCTCTCCTATTCAACATTGTGCTAGAAGTTCTAGCCAGAGCAATTAGACAAGACGAAGAAATAAAGGGCATCTGCATCAGCAAAGAGGAAGTTAAAATCTCCCTGTTCACAGATGATATGATTGTATATGCAGAGAACCCCAAGGAATCTATAAGTAAGCTACTCAAACTGATGGAAGAGTTCAGCAAAGTTTCAGGATACAACATAAACATAAGTAAATCAGAAGGTTTCCTTTATACCATCAATGAGACTGTTAAGGAGAAAATTATTAAATCAATACCATTTACGATAGCCCCTAAGAAGATAAAGTACCTAGGAATTAATCTAATCAGAGAAGCAACAGACCTTTACAAAGACAACTACAAGCCCTTACTACAAGAAACTAAGAGAGACTTAGTTAAATGGAAAAACCTACCCTCCTCATGGATAGGAAGACTTAACATTGTGAAAATGTCTATTTTACCCAAAGCAATTTATTTATGTAATGCATCCCAATACAAGTTCCAGCATCATTTTTTAATGAGATCGAGAAACAAATCACCAATTTTGTTTGGAAAGGGAAGAAGCCCCGGATGAGTAAGGCACTACTAAAGAAGAACAACACACTGGGAAGCCTCTCATTACCCAACCTTAGAACATACTACACTGCCACAGTGGTCAAAACAGCCTGGTACTGGTACAAGAACAGACAGATCGATCAATGGAACAGAATTGAGACCCCAGAGATGACACCATCTGCCTATGAACAGATGATATTCGACAAAGGCCCTAAGACATTAAACTGGGGTAAAAACAGTATCTTCAACAAATGGTGCTGGCAAAATTGGTTATCCATCTGCAATAAACTGAATCAAGATCCATATCTTACACCTTATACAAAAACCAACTCCAACTGGATAAAAGACCTAAATATCAAACCTAAAACGATAAAGCTCATCCAAGAAAAGGTAGGAACAACAATGGAAGTTTTAATACACAATGAGGACAGACTCCAAAATCCGTCAAAGAAACCTCAATCAACAGAAGAGAAAATAGATAAATGGGAACTATTAAGAATCAAACACTTTTGCTCATCCAAAGACTTTATTAATAGAATTAAAAGGACACCCACAGAATGGGAAAAAATATTTGGCAACTCTATGTCAGACCGACGCCTCCATAATCTATAAGATACTACAAAATATCAAGAAGAAGAAGATAAACCATCCAATTAAGCAATGGAGATCCAGGCAACCAAAAAACACATGCGGACATGTTCACGATCTTTAGTTATTAAAGAAATTCAAATCAAGACAACAATGAGATACCATCTCACCCCAACAAGATTGGCCATGATCCAGAAAACACAAAACAACAAATGCTGGAGAGGCTGTGGAGAAAGTGGAACCCTCCTACACTGTTGGTGGGGTTGCAAAATGGTCCAGCCTCTTTGGAAGGCAATCTGGCGCTTCCTTAAAAAAAATGGATATTGATATACCATTTGACCCAGTAATTCCACCACTTGGAATATATCCTACAGATTCAAGACCTTTCACACCAATGGACACATGCACCAGAATGTTTATCGCGGCACAGTCCACGATAGCAAAAAGGTGGAATCAACCCAGATGCCCAACAATAGAAGAATGGATAGGTAAACTGTGGGACATATACTCAATGGAGCACTACGCAATGATAAAGAATAACGATGATTCCAGGAAACATCTCCTAACCTGGTTTCAACTGGAAGACATTATGTTGAGTGAAAGTAGTCAGCGGCAAAACGACAAATACTGTATGAGACCTCTACGGTAAGATCTCAAAAACAGACTTGTGTATAGAAGAAAAGACTCTTTGACAGCTGCAAGGGAGGGTAGGGAGGAAGGGGGAGGGGGGGAGGGTTTAGTTTAGATAGTTACTAGAAATTTAGTTGGGAGAAAGCGGTGACAGCACACATTAGGAACAAGAACAACATTAAGTGGACTTCAGCATAACTTGAGTACTCCTTCCATCTTAATACTGCAAGGATAGAGTAGCTGGGGCGGGGGGCGGGGGACCATGCTCTTAGGCGAATTCCAGGCCAATTGGCTCAACTAGAGTTTTTCTAAGAGAGCTCTCTGCACCCCACATTGGTGAGTGGAGTCTGGGGTCTTAAAAGCTGCCAAGCTGCCATCCGAGGACACAGCAAATGGTCCCAACTCAGCAGGAACGGATGCTCATCGAGGGCCAAAATGGCATGCGGTAAAGACAACCGAGAAGACAGAGAGACCCACAAGAGTGGGTGCCTACATCGATTTGGGACCGGAAGAACTGGATGGTACCCGGCCACCACCAGTGATAGCCACGACAGAGCTCACAGAGAGGAGCCTCACTGGCAACACAAGAATAAAAAGAGGTGCATCATGAGATCTCCACTAAAAGACCTCAATTGATGGTCCAGTGGTTTTGGGGTTCCTCTGAGAGCATGGCCCCCTGCTCTGATGCTGTCCTTTCCCATAAATTATAACAAAGGTCCACTCTTTGGACAGGAATGGATTGGACTTGGCAATGCAGAGTGACCATATATTGGAAGCACTTTATGGTTCTATACATCTATAGGATATCATCTTGCTGACCTCTGGCTGGAGGAAGGGGAGTGGACGGAGAGGAGGGGAAAGGAGGCTGTTGGGAGGATGAGACATGTATGGAGCAGAGAGGAATAGTGTGCTGTCACCGGACAGGGAGAGCAGTGGAAGCTGCATATAGGGGGCCATGTAAATTTATACGTTAATGTACATTTTCACTCAGTTATGTTAAATAAAAATTAAAATTAAAAAAAAAATAGGCAAAGGATATGGACAGACATGTCACCAAAGCAGAGACTAGGTGAGTAACAGACACATGAAGAGATGCTTGCCATCATCAGCCAATCAAAAAAAAAAAAAGGAAGTTGCTGTTGATTCTGACTCATAACAACCTTATAGGACAGAGTAGAACTGCTCCCATAGAGTTTCCAAGAAGTCACTGGTGGGTTTGAACTGGCAACCTTTTGGTATAGCTGCCATAGCTCTTAACCACTACACCACCAGAATTTCTCATTAGCCATTCGAGAAATACAAATCAAAACTACATTGAAGTTCCATCTAACCCCTGCAAGACTAGTACTGATCCAGGAAAAAAAAAAAGGAAACAACAAATAGTAATGTGGTTGTGGGAAGATTCCAGTGCTTTTATACTGCTGGTGGGGTGGTAAAATAGCACAACCTTTAAAGAAAACAGTATGACACTTCGGCAAAAGACTAGAAATAGTAATGCCTTATAATCTAGCAATCTCATTCCTAAGTACATAACCTAGAGAAATAACAGCAGTGAGACCAATATATGTCTGCACATCGTGTTCACTGTAACATTGTACAAAAAAATGGAAACCTAAGTATCTATCAGCAGATGAATGGATAAACAAACTACAGTATGCACACAATATAATATAACATTATAAAGAATGGTAATGAGTCTGCAAAATATCTGATAACATGGATGAATCTGCAGGACATTATGCTAAGTGAAATAAGCCAATCTCAAAAAGACTAATACTGTATGAACCACTATGAAAAAGAGTCAGGAAGAAACTAACACATAGAGTAACATTCTTTGATGATCACCAGTGATAGAAGGAGGATGGGTGGAGAATCACTAGATAGAAGATAAGTGATAATGCTGGTGAAAATAAAGGCATACACAATGTAGGGGAGGCCAGCACAACATGACCAAACTAACTGAAGACACTAAGAAGTATGCAACAATAAAGGACAATTACAGTAAATACTATAACACAGACAATTCTGCAACAACAGTAATTGCAATCAGAAATTTATAAGTGCTTACATAGGTAGATACATATGCTATATCAGTGTGGGAGGGCATATGAGGGTACATGGTTGTGCATATATAGGTAGAGTTGTGGCTATCTCACACACATATTTGTGTGTGCTCCATATGTATTCATATATACACTAGAGCACATACCTTAGATGTAACCAAACACCTCATGGCACTAAGTTACTGGCTTCAAGGCTAAGGACGGTAGTCTCTGGAGACATTTAGGTCAATCAGCATAACATAGGCCATAAAGATAATATTGTATATCCTAGTTTGAAGAGTAACATCTTAAAAGCTTTCAAGCAGCCATCTAAGACACAACTATTAAGTTTTTTCTCTGAATCAAAGGAGAGTGAAAGAAACCAAAGACTCAAGGAAGCAGTTGCTTCATGGGCCTAATGGCACACACAAACCACAGCTTCCTCTGGCCTGAGATCAGAAGAACTAGACAGATCAGGGAAACAACAGAAGGTCCCAGTTAGAACAGAAGACAAATGTAGAATGAAGCTCAGATTTGTGAAAAATAAAAATCAAAAAGACCAGACTTACTGGTCTGGTAGAGACTAGAGGAACCCTGAAGACTATTATTGCCCTAAAAGCCATTCCTGGAGCTCTCCTTTCATCCAAATAATAGATTGACCTACTAAATAAGTAGAGGAAGGTGCTCCTTAGAACAATCAACTATAGAAGGCCAAATGGGCAACATTTGCCCAAAAGCAAAGATGAGAAGGCAAACAAAGGCATGGTGAGTGCCAGGAAAGGTAGGGTGGAAACGGAGTGAATGTTGACACACTGTGAGCACAGCAAGTGTCATGGGACAATTTGGTATAAATTGTTGAAAGAGAACTAACATGCTGTGTGAAGTTTCACCCAAACAAAAAGTTCAAAAACAAGACAAGATGAGAGAAAAATGAGAGGGGACTTCGATGCGTTTTTGGGGTAATGGTCTCAAGAACGGAGGAGAAGGCCTTCGGTAGGAGACGGAGGAGGTGAGAGCAAGGGCACCCTAGAAATAGAACAGTGGACAGATGAAAGGAAGAGACGGCAAAGAGAGGGGAGGGCAGGAAGGTAAAAGAAAGAGCTGTGAGCGTGAGGAGAAATGCGGGCGCCAGGATGCTGCCATGAGAGAAAATCTGGGTTCATCTAAGGGTGATGAGGGAGAATCAATAGGGGAGACAGAATCTCCAGAAATAGACCAGGGAAGAGGTGAGGAGCCAGAGCACAGAAGTCTCTAAAAGAATCCCCCGTCTGACTTGACAGCACATGGCACTTGGCTTGGCTGGACCACTGACGCCTTCAGATTCTAACCTTCCTCAGTGTGAGTCTGTGCACACAGCAGGACAGACGGTGGTTCGGATTTGGGGTCTCCGCAAGAGCTTGTGGTTATTGGAAAGGAAACTCCATCCCCCTTCCTGGTTCAAGCCTGAGACAAACTTTAGTTAAGTTTCCCAGGAATCTCTTTTGTTTACCTAAGAGAGAAATGGGAAGGGAGCTGAGCTGCTGACTCAGCCAGGCAACTGAAGGGGACAGGATGTGGTGGTGGTGGTAGACAGGGTAGATAGGGCTTGAGAGTACCTCCTCGCACAGGGTGCAAAGTGGTCTCCCAAGCCCGACACCATCAAGGGCCCTGCATGTCATTTAAAGGAGTAACCCAGGAGGCAGCTGGGACCCCAGGGTTCTCAGATGACTGGGCTGCCTGGGAAGCAAGTAGACATGTAAGTAAGAAGATCCTGAAGGGGCAGCAGGACTCAGAAACGGCATGGGATGAGATGAGATGTGAGGCCCTGAGGAGTGTGTAAAAGACCTGGAAATGCTGAGCCCATGCTTCCAGTCACCCCACCGGAGATCCGCATGGCCAGAGGGACGCTCAGGTAAAGCCCAAGGAAATCCTCCTGAAATTCAGTGGACCCCACTTACCAGTAGCAGTGCCCAGGGATATGAGTCCACCAACACACAACACCGACAGCAAGTGCTGAAAAGACATGATGATCGTGGTGCCAGCGGCCAGAGCAGAAGCCAAGCTCCCAATGACTGCAGCTAGTGGGTAAAAGTGGCTTGCACTTCCTGGTCTCAGTGTGAAGTTCTATTGGTGAGTCACTTGTCAAGGGGTGGGTCAGAATAAGAAACCAGCACGTAGCCAAGTCCCTGAGAAAAGAAGGTTGAGAATTTTCCACAGAGTGCTCTGCCAAAGAAAGCTGAGGTGATGAAATAGTAGGGGCCTCATAGCTTAAACACCCTCAAGACCGTGTGTGAACTCGTTGTTTAAGCCAGCACATTCTTATATGTTGGAGCTGGTACCAATTCCATTTAGTGCCCTGCCAATTCCCTTCCACTGTGGCCCTCACTTTTTCTTGTGCCTGTCTATCTGGTATCTATGGGTCTGTGCTTTCAACAATTGGTGTCCCTATTTTGTTGAGACCCTAAGCACTGCTTATGATGCTTATTAGGCACTCAGTCCCTGCCTTCCTGGGACAGGTGACCGACTCCATCCCTTTAGAGCAGCATTGGTCTCCCCAAGCTATTTTACCTGGCCACCCCACCCAGATGCCTCAGGCTTGGTCTTCTATCCAGAACAAATCACTGCATAGTCATTCTCCCAGCACAGTCTTGCCACACACAGTCTGACTGGCAACATCACCACCAACTCCTATTTCCAGATTTCAGCCACCTCTCCTTACAGAAGCATTTTCCAGTTGAATCTAACACTCTGATCCCTTAGACATTCCAGTCACTGTAATCCCCTCCTTCTCCCAATGATTCCTAAGTCCAGCCAGGCTCTCTGGCTTCAGGTCACACCCTATGGTTGTCTGCCCTGGAACGTGGCCACCTTGTTATGCAGCCCACAGTGATCACAAGCCCAGTGAGACGACTCCTCATGGTCCACTCCACTCCACTCCAACACTAACCTCTCTGCAGACTTCCAGTCTGCCTTCAGGACATCTGTGTCTCCAGGGACCCCTGTCCTCAATCCCAAGTCTACAGAGAAACTCTGCCTCTCACACATCAGCCTCTGTCTCCCCTATTGCTCTCAGCAGCATCACCATCCTTAGACCCTTCTGACTGCCTCCTCTCTCCTGCCTCCCATGTACCCAAATGCAGCTCCTTCACTACTTTTTCCAATCCCACTGCCACCACTCTAGAACAGTCTTTCACCTACCCTCAGGCAAGAATACTGTACAGCCTCCTAAACACCTATCACAGATTGAATTGTGCTCCACTGCTAAATCTGCAGCAATTTGGCTAGGTCATAATTCCTCGTATTGTGTGATGTTCTGCAAGTCGGAATTCCTGCCTCTATGATGTTAATGAGGGTGGATGAGTGCTATTGGGTTGGTGGGTAATGCTTAATGTGTGTAATCATTTTGTGCATTAAGGCAGTCCCTTGCAACATAAAAGAGAGAAGCTAGCAGAGACATTCCAAAATCTCAACCACCAAGAAAGTAGATAGTGCTGGAAGCTGAGTGCATCCTTTGGAAAGGACCGGAGTTCCTGCACTTCAGAAGCTTCCAGTTCAGAGAAAGTTTGACAAAAAGGACGTTCCTCCACTGCTGGCAAAGAAAGCCTTCCCCTAGAGATGACACCCTGAATTTGGACTTTTAGCTTACTGGGCTGTGGCAAATAAAATTTCTCTTTTTAAAGCCATCCACTTGTGGTAGTGAGACAGGAAAGCCTGAAAAGCTATATCTGAAATACCAGAAGCTTTGTTAGGCTTCTCACGCACAACTGCCCCACAAGCATCTCTTGTGATAAGCTCAGCTCTTAGGAAAAAGGAACCTCCTTTCCTGCAAGTTTAACACTTATCTTTGCTTCTGTAATTTTGCTAATGCCAATAAGAAAACAGTATGGAAATCTGTAAACTTGCTGATGCCAGTGAGGAAACTGTATGAAAATTCTTTTGTCTGCTTCTGTGCAAAAATTATAAAAGAAAAGGAACAAAGCAGATGAGGGAGCTCGGTCATTTTGGAACACTGTCCACCTAAGCTCCTCCACCAGCTGAATAAATGCCCTTCTTCTAATAATCTTCGTGTTTGAGTGATTTCTGCTCTCCGGGCCCTACTTGTCTTTTCTTCTTGTCTTGCACCAGTATCTGTTAGAGCAGCACTAGCTGACTAAAACAACATCTAAATACCCTGATAAAACCTCAACATTCCAAAGCCATCTACAGTTCCCCATCTGTTAAATTTAACACATAAGCCTTTACTCCACATGGGAAGCCCAACACAGCTGAACCAACTTGGCCTGTGGCATCATCCCTCATTTCTCCTAATTAACTGTCAAAATAGACTTCCTCAGTATTAACCTGATCCACCAGGATGCCACTGCTTAAGCAGTCTTCTCTCTGTGAGACAGCCTCACCTCTACCTTCTGACCCATCATTAGACCTCCCATATTCTTCAAGTTTGTCCTTATTAGAGGTGTTGATGGGTGCAGACCTTGTGAATACACTAAAAACCACTAAATCATACTGTAAAGTATAATTTTGTAAAGGCACATTTTATCATTTGTGAAGTATATCTTACATAATATGTGTGATGGGTAAGATTGTATGTCAGCTTGGCTGGCCCATGATTCTCAGTGTTTTCACAGTCAGATAATGTTGCAGTCACTTCCCTGTTGAGATATGGTATGTGATTACCTTCTGTTGGCATGATTCACACGGGACACCAGCTGTTGGTGTGATTAACACAGGACACCACTTACAGGTGTGAAATGGGACACCACGAACTGGCATGAAATGGGACACCACTTACGGGTGTGATGAGTGTGAGAGGCCGAGGTTTAAAAGTCACACTGACAACAAACTTGTAGTTTGCTGTGGGCAGGAAAGGGACAGTCTCCTGCAAGTAGAGACTGACACCAGTTTGGTTTTACTGAGCAAAGTAAACAAGCTTCTGCTGAGAAAGTGAGAAAAAGCATCAAATGCACTCCTCTGCCCTTCTCAGGGACTTCCTAGGGATGACTGCTCTAGCAAACTCTTGAGCAGCTCATTCTTGTACAGACTTTCAGTACTTTAAAATAATAATAACAGGTTGGTTTGTTCCAAAGCACTTAGATGTGATTACAATGAGAGAAAGGGAGTCAAGCATCCCTTTTTCTGAAGGCTAGACTGGTGTTTCCAGCCTGGGGACAGAGTCTGGCCAGGCTGCCCCTCCTTACTTCAAAAGAAGAACAGCGAGGGGGAAAGGGAAAGTCCTTGAAGTAGTCTCAGTAAATGCTGTTTTCAGTACATCCTGGTTTTCCAGTCCACTGAGACTAAACTTGTCTCAAGGGCTTTTGCTAGGCTTTTGCCATCCTCAAGACAAGTCCGTATCTAGACACAGGTAAGGTCAGGGTAAGTAGGATTTCACATTCTTTCCAACCATGCATATTGCCACAACCCTCATAATGGCATCTGCCGCAAGGAGCCAATTAGTTGAAAAAGAGTTTCCTTGGGCACATGGCCTTTATTGAGTACAAGCAGACACTCTGGTGAGGCTCAGAGGCTTTGCTTGTGCTCAGTCCTGCAGCTGGCTCCTGTTACTCTAAATTCATGTTCTTGGGACTTGAGCTAGCAGCTTACCTGAGGCCTTGACTGCCTGTCTTGGGATTCATCAGTCTTCACAGGCTGCGAGCAAGAGCTCTGCTGTCTGACCTGCCAATCTTGGGTTCACCAGCCCCTGCAGCTATGTGAATCAGGAGATACTTCTGTTCTGACCCACAGACTTGGGACATTCCAGTCTCTACAACCATGTGAGCCATTTCCTTGATATAAATCTTTCTATGTATGTATATTTATACATTTTACATCTTAGAGAAGCCAGCTTAAGACAATATGTCATCTTAAAGCTGTCTTTTTCTGAAAGCTCTGCTTTATCTCCACACGTATCTCCTGGTATTTGGAATATGTAACCAGTGGTCCTCAGTCGTGGTTGTTTATTAGAACCACCTGGAGACTTTTCATTTTGGCTACAGCCAAAATCTTCTGAATTAGGAACCTTAGTTTGGACCTAGTCTGATCACTTATTGGACAACTGAAATGGAGAGTCTTGTCTTTCCCCATATTACAGAAAAGAAAAGCTCGTTATCTCAGAGATTGTTTTAATTGCTAGAAGACACAGGGTAGTGAGGAGTGGAGAGGGAGATGGAACACAGCACCTCTGACAGCTGGTCCTGAGCCCTGTCTTGATGATGACTACCCTTCTCCAGAGCCCTATGGAGGGTAACCAGCACCCAGGAGCAATTTCTTAAGTTTTGGCAACTACTCCCAGCCCTTACCTGCCATGTCTTTGCAAAGAGTAGGGGACAGGGTGATTCACTGACTTGGGAGTGCAGGGGGATGCAGGTGGGGAGTAAGGGAAGTAATTCATTGCTAAGCTTACCAAACTGCAAGAAGTGTGATTCCTGCTGCCACCAAATGGTAGCCTGGACAGCCTCAAATGAACAGTCTGGACAGCCTCATCTGGTACTCCCTTGAATTTGCATCCCAGGGCAAATGCACTCCTCTGCTCCCTCTACCCCTGCCCTCCTCGGGGACTTCCTAGGGGTGGCTGCTCTAGCAAACTCTCGAGCAACTCATTCCTATATAGACTTTCAGTACTTTAAAATAGTAATAACAGGCTGGTTTGTTCCAAAACGTTTAGATATGATTACAATGAAAGAAAGGGAGTCAAGTGTGCCTTTTTCTGAAGACTAGGCTACTGTTTCCAGCCTGGGGACAGAATCTGGCCAGGCTGCCCCTCCTGCACTGAACTCCAAGGTTGTTGGCAATATGCAGCTCTCACCCTGCCTGGCTCCTCTACTTCATCCCATAAACTTCTTGTTCTCCTTCCACTCTCACTATCTGACTCCCTGATTCACAAGCATAGGAGTGTGGGACACTCGGCTCCATACAGAGTTGAATCAGCACAGCTGGGTCCTGAAAGAACATTGAAACCAGCTACAGCGGGCATGGCTGGGCTCTAGGGCTGTATGGCCCTTTTCTGCTCTGCCAAGAATGAGGTCACTTGGAGGACTAAAGATCTGAATGGCTAGGTAAATAGTGAATGCTTTACAGCAAATATTTCAGATATTCCAAATTGCCCAGTACTGTTCTGGTTTTACCCTAGTGTTAATATTTTAAATTTAGTATTTTCTTTGGTGTTGACTTTAAAATAATTCTTGTATATTTATTACAATAGATTTGAATAGCAAGCCACCTCCAAACAACAGTGAATTTAAAGGACATAGCAGAGTTGTCCCATATGGTTTCCAAAACTGTAATCTTTATGGAAGCTGATTGCTTCATCTTAGTCCCACAGAGCAACTTGTGTGTCCCAACTGCCAACCTCCCCATTAGCAGCTAAGTGCTTAACCACTATGCAACGAGAGCTCCTTATTTACTCACCATCTCAAAAGTGTATGAGCAGTAAATCTACTCATTTCTCACACTACTACGTCTTCTGTCCTACAAACACAGCCTCTACCGTAGGACACTGGAAGGGCCTTCTAGTCCCCCTCCCTACCAACCTTAATGCCCTGCTGTGCATGACCCATACCACAGACATGACCTTTTCCTATGTGAATTACAAGGTAGCCCCAACAGTACATCCCACAAAGCACTCCAGCATCTTCCCCTCTTCTAGTAATCGGTTGCCGCTGAGTCAACTCTGATTTGCGGCAATCCTGTGTGTATTAGAGTAGAACTGTGCTCCATAAAGTTCTCAGTGGCTGATTTTTCAGAAGTATATCACCACATCTTTCTTCCTAGGTACCTCTGGGTGGATATAGCACTATCAACATTTTGGCTAGCAACAGAACACTTTAACCCACTGCATCACACAGAAACTTTGCTTCCCTTCTTAGGCACAATGAAATTCCAACCCCATCACTTCCTACCAGTCCCTCATGATGTAGCCCGTTGGACCACTCTGGCCTCACTCACCACTCTCGGCCTAGCTCACTCATCTCTGTGAACTCTGGCCTGTAGACAAGGTCAGTGCTGTCTCAAGGCGTCTGCACCTGCTGGCTCTCCCCAGGGCACCTCCCTTCTCCGGGTATTCACATGTCCCCTCCCCACCCACACAGATCTCTGCTCAAACATCCACAGGTCAAACCCTCAGAAAGACCTTCACCAACCACCCTGCCCTGAAATATTACCGCCGCCATCCCCTCCACTGCCAATCTTCTAGCCAGATATAGTTTTCTCCATGGCAATTTTCATTAAAATCATAGTAAGCCTATTTATGTGTTGTCTGTCTCTACCAATGAAATATGGGTAGGCCTATATACAAAGTTACAGGGTGTAAAAGGACCATACAGAAATTTGGACTAATCTTCTGACTAGAAATACATTTCCATTTCTAGGGATAATCCAGGGGATAAAGATGCTTCCACTAGTGGAGTTATTACTGCAACTGACAAAATGCTAAAGCCATCTGCTTTTAATGGATGTGTGTGATTTTTTATGAATATATCTATAAGTTTATATGGAATGTTTCTAACACTCAAAGACAAATAAATTAGATTTGTAAAAGTACTACTAATAAAAGGCAGTAATAATGAAAATGATTTTTTTAAAAGAAGGAAGTATCCTACTTACATCAGAACTGACTTACAACGGAATCCTAGGAGTGGAACTCCATCGTAAGTCAAGGACTGCCTGGCAAACAAATAGCCCTAGCTGCACAGTGGTTAGATGCTCAGCAATTGACAGAAAAGTTGTCAGTTCAAACCCACCAGCTGCGCCATGGCAGAAAGATGTGGCAGTGGGCTTCCATAAAGACTAGCATTGGAAACCAAATGGGGACAGTTCTACTCCATCTTATAAGTTGGCATCAACTCAAAGGCAATAGATGAGACACAAACATTGTCAGATTGTTACATCTGTATCCCTGACACCTTATGGTCACTTTGTGCATGGACTCAACAAGCCAGCCCTGTTGTCCTGGGAAAAGGCTGATTGATACCATCCAGTAAATCATCTCTCCCAACTGATCACAGCCACCATCCTATAGATACACTAAGTAAGCATCACTTCCAGATTCTCCTGGCAGCCAGGTCTCCACTTGCTACCCCTTCATCTTTCAAGACAGACCCACTGACTTGCAGCACTATATCCAAACCCACTGCTGCTGAGTTGATTCCAACTCGTAGCAACTCCATAGGACAGAGTAGAACTGCTCCATAGAGTTTCCAAGGAACACCTGGCAGGTTCAAACTGCTGACCTTTTGGTCAGCAGCCTTAGCACTTAACCACTACACACCAGGGTTTCCCTAGTGACCCCAGAGGCATGCAAATCAAAACTACTATGAGATATCATTTCACCCCAGCAATGATGGAACTGATCAAAAATACAAAAAACAACAAATGCTGGCAAGGCATGGCTTAAACTCAGGAAGGGTGTGCATCAAAGTTGTATCCTTTTACCATACTTATTCATTCTGTATGCTCAGCAAATAATCCGAGACAGGGGACTATATGAAGAGGATCACAGCACCAGGACTGGAGAAAGACTCATTAACAACCTATGATATGCAGGTGACACAACCTTTCTTACTGAAAGTGAAGAGGACTTGAAGCACTACTTCTGGATAAAGTTCAAAGACTACAGCCTTCAGTTTGGGTTGCACTTTAACAAACATCTTCACAACTGGATCTATAAACAACATCATGATAAAGGGAGAAAATAGTGAAGTTGTAGAAGACTTCATTTTACTTGTATCTAACATGACAACCATGAAAGCAGCAGTCAAGTGACCAAGCAACAATTGCGTTGGACAAATCTGCTTCAAAAGGCCTGTTTAAAATTTGAAAAAGCAAAAGATGTCACTTTAAGGACTAAAGTACACCTGACTGAGGTTATGGTACTTCATACATGTGGAAAACCTGGTGGGATAGTGGTTAAGAGTTTCAGTTGCTAATTAAAAGACAGCAGTTCTGGTCTACTAGGCATTCCTTGGAAACCCTGTGGGGCCGTTCTACTCTATCCTATAGAGTTGCTATGAGTCAAAACTGACTTGACAATGGTAGGTTTGGTTTAGTATTTGGTAATATACAAGTCAAAGCTAGAAAATCAATAAAGAAGACCAAAAAGAACTCATGCATTTGTATTACGGTATCAGCATAGAATATTAAATATAAGGTGAACTTCCAGAAAAATGAACAAATCTATCTTGGAAGATGTGCAGCCGAATGTTTTATACATATGATTAGAAGGGACCAAGTTTTTGAGAAGGACATCGTGCTTACTAGAGGGTCAGAAAAATGAGGAAGACCTTCAATAAGATGGGTTGAAACAGCTGCTACAAGATGCGCTCTAGCACAGGAACAACTTTGAGGATGGCACAGGTCTGGGCAGTGTTTCATTCTATTGTGCATAGGGTGTCCATGAGTCAGAACCAACTTGTGAACACCTGTCATGGGTTGAATTGTGTCGCCCCAGAAATATGTGTAGCCACAAGGCTGGGATATGGCTCCCAGTATCTTGGGACTGTCCTCCATTGTGTGGTTTCGCTAAACTGTATGCTAAAGGAGTTGCAAATTCCTGCATAGGATTACTTCCTTGCTTTGCAGCAGGGGGAGTTTCCCTGGAGTGTGGCTTGCCCCACCCTTAATGCTTTCAGCTTGCATGGTATAAAAGGAAACAGAAACAAAGAAAATTGGGAGCCTCGTTACCATCAAGAGAGCAGCACTAGGAGAAGAGCAAGTCCTTCATACCTGAGGTTCCTGCGCCAGGACGCTCCCTGGACAAAGACTGATGCAATACCGGACTTTCCTCCAGAGCCGACAAGGGGAAAGTCTTCCCCTGGAGCGGTCACCCTGAATATGGACTTGCAACCTACCGGACTGTGTAATTACTCTGAATGTGGACTTGCAACCTACTGACTGTGTAAGAATAAACCTTCCTTTGTTGAAGCCATCCACTCTGTGGTATTTCTGTTAGAGCAGCCCTAGCTGACTAATACAATACCTAACAACAACAGTGATGTGTCCTTTGCAGTATTATTCACAATAGCAGTAAGATGGAAACACCTAAGTGTCCATCGAGAAATTAATGGATACACTGTAGTACACACACGCAATAGAATATTACACAACCATAAACAAATGATGAATCCTCAAAACATCTCACAACATGGATGACTCTGGAGAACATTATGCTGACAGAAATAAGCCAATTGCAAAAACAAGTAATTGTATGACACCACTATTATAAGAGGTGAAAAAGAGAGACACAAACAGAAAGAAACATCTTTGATGATTACCAAGGATGGGACAAGAAAGGAGGGAGAATCACTAACTAGACAGCAGCCAAGTGCCAAGTGCTGTCAAGTTGGATCCAACTCATGGTGACCCTAGGGGCCAGGGTAGAACTGACCCCCAGAGTATTCAAGAAACTAGATAGAACACACATGTTAATATTGGTAAAGAGAAAAGAAACACACGATATAAAGAAAGTCAGCACAGTGGGACCAGGAAAAAGGAAGACAGAGGTAAAAAGGGATAAAGTATTTACATACAGTAAGTGCTATAAAATACTGTTCTGCAATAGCAAGCAATAATTCATAAGAGGACACATAGAGATGAATATCAAATGTCAAGTCAACTCCTATTCATACAGACCCGATGGGACAGAGTAGAACTGCCCCATAGAGTTTTCAAAGACAGGCTGGTGGACTAGAACTGTCAACCTTTTGGTTAGCAGCCATAGCACTTAACCACTAAGCCACCAGGGTTTCCAGGTATGGGAAGTCATAGGTAAATACACCAGTGTGCTTATATTGATATGGTTGTGGATATTTCTATGTACATATTTGTAAATGCAAAATGTACATTCATATATATAATAGAGCACTTAAACCAAAAGCCCACTGTCTTTCAGCTGATTCTGACTCATATTGACTCTAGAAACCAAAAACCAAACCCACTGCCATCAAGGTGATTCCAACTCATAGGTCAGAGTAGAACTGTGTCGTGGGATTTCCAAGGCTGTAGTCTTTATAGAAGCAGACTGATATATCTTTCTCCTACATCTTCCCTACACAGCTGATGGGTTTGAACTGCTGACCTTCAGTTAGCAACCCAGAGCTATTTGATTACACACACACACTCCAAAGATATTGCCTGGAGTGCATTTCAACTCACAACGATCCTACTGGACAAAGTAGAACTGCCCAACAGCATTTCCAAGGTGTGCCTGGTGGATTTGTACTGCCGACCTGTGATTAGCAGCCAGCCTCTTAAGCACTGTGCCACCAGGATTTCCATTTTGTAATATAACCACCCATAAACTGTACTGTAAACTATCTCAGGTGGATCTGACTTGACGGCACTGGGTTTTTTTAAACTATCTCAGGATTTCTACTTTGAGCCCTTACTTCACTAGGTTAGCAAGAGAATTGTGCCTCTTTTTGTTTATTTATTTTTTAAAAATTGTGCTTTAGGTGAAAGTTTACAGCTCTGGTTTCTCAATAAAGAAATTTATCTGCATACTGCTTTGTGTCATTGGTTGCAGTCCCCACGATGTGACAGCACTCTCCCACTTTTTATCCTGGGTTCCCTGTGTCCTTTCAGTTCCTCTGCCTTCCTGCCTTCTCATCTTCCTTTGGGGCACAAATTGCTCATTTGATAGAGGCCTAACATAGGTCACTTAGGTTATTAAGCTACATTCCAACTGGAGGTCTGCATTCCTCTCCCTACCTCTTCGTCTCCCTGTCTCTGAAGATACAGAGTTGATTGAGACCTCAGAGAGAGGTAAAAAATTTTGGACAGTTTACTCTGCTGAATTATCCTGAGACAAACTTTGGGTAGTCTGCTCTGATTGATTATCCTGTGACAAATACTTGTTTCTGCTCTGATTGACTATCCTGTGACAAACTTCAAGTGTGCTCTATTTGATTATCTTTGAACAAACTATGGACAATTCACACTGTTTGTTAGATGTAATGAAACCTTATGATGTAATAAAATCTTGTGACTCTTGATTATTGTTCTGTAGCAAAACTTCTCCCATTTGAATTCTGGCTATAAAAACCACTAGAAATGTAACTAGCACCAACCATCCACCCATTGCAGTTGAGAAATGTAACCCAAGTGGGACAGTTTATTGGCTGCTGTCCCCTTGGCTGCTGCAGATCTGAAAATAAATTATTCCGTGAACTCCATGCTGTCTCTGAACTTTTTGGTTACAGTGACAGGTGGGCAAACCTGAATTCAATTTGGCAACACATTTGGATTAAACTAAGAAGCACATTCCCCATATGTGCCATTGTTTGCTTTATACTCCTGCCTAATTTTTGTCTGTAGAGTGGGCTTGAAGAGTGATGTCAGGTCTGAATTAGCAGAGTATCACGGGTCATAGTCAGGGGTTCCTTCAGTCTCTGTCAGAATAAGCCTGGTCTTTTTTTGTGAATGTGAGTTTTGTTCTACATTTTTCTTCTGCCCTGTCTGGGGACTCTGTTGTCATCCCTGTCAGGTCAGTTAGTGGTGGTAGACAGGTACCACCTTCTTCTTTGGGATGGAGGCTCTGGTTCGTGTGGTCCTTTGGGCTTTAGTCCTTTTGGCTTATGCGTTCCTTGTGTCTTTGGTCCCACCTTGAATTCTGAGATATGAAAACATCTCCTGCACCCTCACATTGCCCCAGAAGAGATAACGTTACATCTGGTCATCATGATTGAAACTGGAACTTGGCTGGCCTGGCTGAAGAACAAAACAACTAAGGTCCCAGGAGCAGTCTACCTTCAGTAAGAATCCTAATTTTAGCCCTGAGTGTGACATCCGTCAAAGACTCACTGGACTTGCGCTGACATGGTACGATAGTAGCAAGCCTCAGACCAAGCCTGTTGCTGTCCAGCTGATTCCAACTCATAGTAAACCTAGACAATCAAGTAGAACTGCCCCATAGGGTTTCCAAGGAGCACCTAGAGGGTTTGAATTGCTGACCTTTTGGTTAGCAGCCAAGCTCTTAAGCACTACACCACCAAGGTTTCCAACCTAGGTAGGAATACAGGTGTCCTACCTCTGTTCGTAACTGAAAGAAAATGCTGACATTCAGACAGAAAGCAAAGATGCTATATTTTTATTTTCTAATTTTTTTAATCTCTATTCCTAGTGTCATCATTTATTAAGATTTCACCACAGCTGCTAGATCTCTCTCCAGATATGTAAATATATGGCTGTTACTATTATTGCTAAACCATTTAATAGTAAATTCCAGACATCATGACCTTCAACCTGATGGTATAGAGGAGTATGTCATGGACTGAATTATGCCCCCTAAAAAACAAATGTATTAATTTAGCTAGGCCATAGTACTGGTATTGTATGATTTTCACATACGTTGTAAATCCTGCCTCTATGATGTTAATGAGGGAGGATGGGCCAAAGCTGTGTTGGTGAAGCAGGACCCAATCTACAAGATTGTATTGTGCTTGAAGCAATCTCTTGGGAAATAACAAGAAAGGGAAGCAGAGACTTGGGAACCTCATACCCCCAGGAAAGAGGCATCGGGAGCAGAGCACATTCTTTGAATTCAAGGTCTCTGTACCTGAGAAGCTCTATACCCAGGAGAAGATTGAAAGAATGACCTTCTTCCAGAGCTGATGGAGAAAGACTCCCCTGTAGATGAACTACTGAATTTGGACTTGTAGCCTATGGGATTGTGACAAAATATATTTCTATTTGTTAAAGCCATCGACTTATAAAATATCTGCTATAGCAGCATTAGATGACTAAGACAAATGAGAGGGTAAGGTGGCAGGGAAACTTGAGTTCTGGAAGTGATACAACCAGAATGGAATGAATGAGAACCATGACTCATTGTGAAAAGTAACCATTATCACTGAATAATTTGTATAAAAATTGTGAAATGAGACCATAATTTGCTATGTAAACCTTCATCTTAAACAGAATAAATTACTGTTTTTTAAAAAGAGTAAATACCATTATCACACTATCTTTGTATCACATGTCTAAGTTCCATACAATGCCTCAACTAGAAGCCACATTCAAAAATAAATAAATCCTAGCCCAGGTTGGCCAAGCCAAGTGCCGTCGAGTCGGATCCGACTCATGGCGACATTGCTGAATTTTACTGTAAGGCCTGGTGGAATCTGCTCTGTATTCAAAAAAAGGTACTAGTGTATTCAAGGCTGTAGCCCCGTAACCCCAAACCCTTGGAGGTCCCAGAAAGGACACGTTCTCTTCAGCACAGGTGGACCATTTCTAGGGAGAAATACAGAACTTCCTTGGATTCTTGAGGTCTATGGTGATTCTATCTTTGACCATCTTGTAGTTATTTTGTCTTAAGTTAGGAAACTTAGAGTGTTTCTAAGCCAGGAGACAAGGAGCTGGCCATGAGAGCTATTGCCCACCCTGAGGCTTTCTTACCCACTAAGTACAGTTGACATTGTGAGCCAACAACATTCATGATGCAGTAAGTAGAAAATGTTCGATTTCAGCCTGCTGACATTCCAGCTTGCCCAGTGTCTTAGTCACCTAATGCTAATGGAACAGAAATACCACAAGTAGATGGTTCCAAAACACAGAAGTTTATTCTTTCATAGTTTAGTAAGCTGTAAATCTGAATTCAGGGCATCAGTTCCAGGGAAGCCTTCCTCTGTATGCTGGCTGTAGAAGGAAGTCTTTGTCATCATTCTCACCCTGGTCAAGGAGTTTCTCAGCACAGGGTCTTTAGGTCCAAAGGATGTGCTATGCTCCTGTTACTTCTTTCTTGGTAGTATGAGGACCTGCTGTCTCTCTGTTGGCTTCTCTCTTTCATATCCCAAAAGAGATTGACAGGACAATTTTATAGACTGAGTCCTGCCTCATTAATATAAGTGCCACAAATGCCACTTAATCAGCATCATAGAGGTAGGATTTACAACACATAGGAAAACCACATCAGATGGAGGCACAATTCAATCCATAATACTCAGCACTGTTCTAGCTTTACACTACTGTGAATGTTTTGAATTTTGTATTTCCTTCGGTATTGATTTTTAATCATATGTATTCATTACACTGAATTTGATGCAGTGTGCCACCTCCAAACAACTGTGTAATTAAGTTAAGTAAATAAATGCGTGGTTCTGAATTGAATTACTGATAATACCATCTTAAAAATACATGAACACTAAATCCCCTCACATCTCACACCTCTACTGCTTGTATCCTAGAACCATGGCTTTTACACTAAGACACTGCAGGGCTTTCCAGCTCTGCTTTTTGCTATCCCTCATGCCCTGCTGTCCATAACCTGTGTGACATTTTCAGCTAGTAAATAAGGAAGGAGCAAGAGACTTAAAATGTCACTTTTTTTTAAAACCCTTAATGAATTAGCAGGTTTAGTAATTTAAGAAAGTAATTACAGTTAACACCACACATACAAAAAAGGAAAGAAAAAAACAGAAATCAAGTACTTCTTGTCTCAAGGGACATCTAGCTCAAGTGGCATAACATCCTTTGGTTATTTATTTATTTATTTATTTTAAATTTATTGTGATTGAGTGAAAGTGTATAATCCAGTATAAATTTCTATGTCCGCCTATGTGCAGCTCCCACTGCTCTCCCTGCCCGGTGACAGCACACTCCTCCTGTCCATTCTATACATCTCAAATCCTCCTAACAATCTCCTGTCCCCTCCTTTTCACTCTCTGTCCTTGCTCTAGTAAGAGGCCAGCAGAACGACATCCTACAGATGCATAGAACCATAAAATGCAGACACAATATGGTCACTCTGTGTCATCGAGTGCAATCCATTCCTGTCCAAAGAGCTAACCCCAGTAATGATTTATGGACAGGAGCAGCATCAGGACCAGGGCACATGCCCAGGGGAGCCCCAAGTCCCCTGGACCATCAATTGTAGTCTTTTAGTGGAGTTTTCAGGGTGCATCCGTTTTTATTCTTGTATTGTCTATGAGATTCAACTTTGTAAGCCCCATCACAACTATCACTGATAGTGGCCGGGCACCATCTGGTTCCTCTGGTCACATGTCAATGCAGTCACCCACTCACATGGATCTCTCTGTCTTCTGGGTTCTCTTTTCCCCATGTCGTTTTGGTCCTTGGTGATCATCAGTTCCTGTGATAACATCATTTATAGAGATGTTCTACATTCTACTTTGGTGAGCAGCATCTGATGTCCAAAATGCTGGTGAAGTATCTAAGGTACCTCAGTGGTCCCACCCTGTCCGGAGCAAGGGAGAATGAAGAAAACCAAAGAAACAAGAGAAAGATTAGTCAGAAGGCTAATGAACAACAATTACCACAGCTTCTGTCAGACTGAGTCCAGCACAGCTAGATGGTGCCCCACTATTACCATCTTCTCCTCTGACAGGGATCACGATAGAAGGTACTGAACACAGACGGAGAGAAACACGACACAAAATACTAACTCACAAAGAGCAAGTTTACTGTCCTGACAGAGAAGAAACCCCAAGAGTATGACCCCAAAACCCCTTTTAAATCAGTAATGAAGTCACTCTTGAGGTTCACCCTTCAGTCAAATGTTAGGCAGGTACATAAAACAAAATGAGACTAACTGGCATCAGCTCAAGGGCAACGATGAAAAGGCAGGAGGAGACAGAAAATCTAGTAATGGGGAACCCAAGGTCAAGGAGAGAAGAGTGTTGGCATGCCATGGGGTTGGCAAACAAAGTCACGAAACAATATGTGTATTAATCGCTGAATGACAAAGTGATTGCTTTGTAAACCTTCATCGAAAACACAATAAAGAAATTAAGTACTTCTTGATGAAAGAACACAAAAATGCAAAGGAAGTACTCTTTCAAAAACAATCAAACATGAATAAGATCAAGCCTCTACATTTAAGTATTAATTTATAGGAAATACAGAAATTGGAGTTTCTGTTGTTGTTCCTACTCATAGCAACCCTATGTACAGCAGAATGAAACACCACCGTCTCCTGAGCCTTCCTCACAGTTATTGCTATGCTTGAGTCCATTGTTGTACCCACTTCAATCCATTTCATTGGAGGTCTTCCTCTTTTTCCCTGACCCTCTACTTTACCAAGCACGATGTCTTTCCCCAATGATTGGTCCTTCCTGATACCGTATCCAAAGTACGTGAGATGAAATCTCACCATACATGCTTCCAGTGAGCATTCTGGTTGTACTTCTGAGGCAGATTTATTTGTATTTTTGTCAGTCCATGGTACACTCAGTATTCTTCACAACACTGTAATTTAAAGGCATCAATTTTTCTTCAGTCTTCCTCATTTATTGCCCAATTTTCATATATGTATAGTTTAAAACACCATGGATTGAGTCAGATTTAGTCCTTAAAATGACATTGAAAGGGGCAGCATAAGAGATTGTAGGAAAAGTGTGAGAAAGAAATTGTAGGGGCCTAATATCCTAATATTGTAATACCGTTTCTGTATGGCTTACATGGTTACCTCATACACTCTGGTGATTTTTGTGATTTATGATTTGTTTCCTTTCTTTCCCCTCCCATTCTTCATGTCTATAAAGTTTAAAACTCACTTATGTTCCTCTTAAAGAAGCTGAACAATAAACAACAAGATCTGGAGGGAGACAACCAAACAATGGGGGCCCCCCTTGTCACTGACACCAGAATGGTGCCAATGGACCGCGAAAGAATATCCACAAGAGGTCAACCAATGCACTCGAAAGGAAAATTAATGTTCTTCAAATTTCTCAAGCTTAAGCCCTAACCCTATAAAGCCCTCCAGTCAGTCACTGTGAGGCAGACCAACTTTTGAAAGAGCCCATTCCCCTCTGTTTCTTGTAGGCCAATATACAATAAAGGCTCTTGTTACTCACTTCACCCCGTCTCAATATTACCTTTGCCACAGGTGGGCTGGAATCGATGTCCTACAGTAACAAATTCTGGCACCCGATGTAGATCCTCACCACTTGAGATGTGGAGGCCCTAGGATAGGGATCTGGGATTAATAGACAGCCATCCCAGTAAAGCAACCATGGGGTCCCTGTGCGTCTCCAGGAGGGCCATTGACTGGTCCCACACCTGCCATGGCACTGCTATTCCCTGATCACACCTACTGCTAGTCCCTCACCACTATGCAACCAGGGTGTACCAAAGCCAAGTGCCGTCGAGTCGCCAGGGTGTAGTGGTCATTTACTAGGTAGATACAAGAAACAAATGTGGGATGTTTTCTGCCCCTTCCTCACATGCCATGGCACTGCCAGTGGCTAAATCAAGATTAGCATAGGAAAATTCTCCAAAGTGAGTCTGTGATTCCTCCCCCTGTTGTACTCAGGGCCAGGGAGGATAGGGCAAGCTTTGGGAAAGCCTGATTCCTTGGTTTCTGGAGCTAATGGTGTGTCAGACAACCAAATCTGTGATGAGGATCACACGAAGGACTCCTGGTGACTCCAGAGTCTTGGTATATGGGTTTGTGGATGAGATCAGAGCTGTCAAGATCACCTCTGTCATTCTTGTGACTGTCTGAGAGGTTGAAACTGCCAGTATTGAGAGGAAGCCTGGCCAAGTTATGTGTATATGCTAGTTTTGTGTATATTTTATCTTGACTCCTCTGACTTTTTGTCTTGGTGCTGACATTTGGAACATTTCTGGTCTATGTTTGAATGTGCCCTTGGGTTTGTCTGAGAGGTTGAGAGAGCCAAGATTATCTCTCTCAACCTTTAGGGTTTTCTGGAAGGTTAGGGGGACCAAGATTACCTCTGTCATCCCAGGGTTATATGTGTATGCGAGTTTTGTTAAGTCTTGTCTTGACTCCTTGTGTTTTCGTCTTGGCACTGATATCAGCCTTAGTTGTACAGATCCTTCCTTGGTTCCAAAATATTTCCGGTCTGAGTTTTTCAAAACTGGCCGTTGATTCAGTCGCTCAGAAGAGGTCTATCACATTCAGATTTTTTTAAGGTAGCATCTTTTTCAGAGAAGGATAGAGATTCCGAGTGGGGACTTGGAATTTTCAGCTGGACTGGTTAAAAATTGTGAAGAAGTAGAAATTTAGACGGACTGATTGATAAGCTGTGATTGGTCTGAGAAAGCAAAAATCCAGCCTAGGATTCAGACCAAATAACAGAAATAAGGTCGGGGATCAAGATGGGAACAGAATCATCTATCCTGGAAGAATCACCACTAAGGTTCAGTCTAGCAAATTGAAAGAGATATAGTCAAGATCTTGTAACTATGAAACATATGATATGTTCATGTAATACTGTGTGGCCAAAATATCAGTTGCTGGATGATGAATGTGGGTCATCACAGGAATCTTTGGCTTATGCCACGATCTTAGAATTTGATCTATTTTACTGAAGAACAAAGAAGTGGAATGAATTCCCCTACATGCAAGCTTTCATGTATTTGTACCAAAACATAAATCCTTCTAGTCAAGTTCTCTTTCAAGAGAACTTGATGTTGGCCTGAGATCTCAGCAGAAGATCCACTTCTGGATATTTTGGCATGGGCAGCCACCTCGGCTTCCCATTCCCCGTATGGAAAGCCATGGTAGAAGCCAAGGCTCCAGATCAGGGGGAAGCTGTGAAACTCCCTTGCAAGATGGTAGGGCCTGATTCCAGCTCAGTAGGACAATGACATGTCGACAAGAAGGGAAAGACCTGTGAAGGTTTGATGTCAGCAGGTATGGTCTTCCCTTCCCATAACCATCAGGGAATGTTTTTAGTGCCAAGGAACTCAAAAGTTTCTGGGGGCTGGATGCAAATGGGCAGA
The DNA here is from genome assembly GCA_028571685.1 of Heterohyrax brucei. NCBI lineage: Eukaryota > Metazoa > Chordata > Mammalia > Hyracoidea > Procaviidae > Heterohyrax > Heterohyrax brucei. The sequence goes on along the minus strand of CM053144.1, from coordinate 49,112,887 downwards.
CCCAGGGAATAATACTGGTGCATACACTTTTCTCCATTTTTGAACTTAATTGTAACCCTCCAAATCAGACTGATGGGGCCCCAAAACATAAAAACTTGCAAAAAGTAGGGAAATAACACAAATGGACAAAGAAGATCTTTCTACATTCCTAGAAGAGGTGACAGAGACATGTTCCATCAGCACACAGATATTAACCCTGAAGATTCAAACAGTTTTCAGCTTATGAACATGATCTTTATTTCTCAAAGCACCCCAGACATCTGAAGGGAAAAAAAATAAACCACAGAAATAAGAAGTGGATTTGGAATGCCCATAAGACTGTTACTTTAAACTGCTTTCAAAGTATTTAACAATAAAGATCAAGTGGTGGAGTCAAAGCAAAAACAAAACCTGGCACTGCTGGCAGCTGCCCTGGCACCCCGAAATCAGTGGCTGCCTCAGTATAGAGAAGGAACAGAAGTGAGAAATAAGATAGAAAAGAGGAGGCCAATTCTGAAAAAGGATCAGTGTGCCTGTAAAATAAGGACATTGATAGTAAGAGTGTCCCAAGGCAGGAGACAAGCAAAAGGAGCTTAAGTTTTCTACTTTTCAGGATTACTAAGAAGAAGGCACCCTGGGAAGTGATGAGGCCCAGGGCTAAAAGTCTCCTGCTATGAGCCTCTGGCTAGCTTAGAGGTGAGGTTGCCCCAATGGCTTTATAAGGGAGAGGAGAGCTACAGTGTTAGGGTCCTTAACTCCACTGAATGCCCCTGAGCTCTCACACTGCACAGATGGTGGGGATCTTTCAGAAAGCTCACCACATGATCATTTCTGCAAACTGTGGACTGTGAAATTGGTTAAAATTTATGACATCATTAATTTTTGTATATCCCTAAATACCTGATTTTCTTGTTGGGAAGAGATCTGTTAACAAAATTAGGGGCTCGGGTTATATTCAACCCCTCCCAAATACACTTGCAAGTGTCACCAGAAAACAAATGCACCCTGTATGCAGCCTTATTACAGGAGAAAGGGGAGACACCTAGTGGTGTCCCAGATGAAATACTAAACAGAGTGAATCCTGAAATCTGGGCAGCCGGGGGGCTTGGACAGACAAGGGCCACAGAACCTTTCAAGACTGTTCTAAAGTCAGGACCCCCCATACTAAATCAGAAACAGAGATAGCCTTGACCCCTCATTTGGACCCTACTGATCTTCCCACACCTGTTGATACAGACTGAGACCTAAAAAGGGACAGAAGAATGGGACTATGAATTAACCCCTTCCACAACCTAGATTACAAACCCAGATGGGAAAGTATTATTACTGGAAACCCAGGTATATGCTGTAGTGTCAGGTATACATAAAGAAACTCATAATGGGACAGATGCCAGCTTCAAGTGAGTAAAACAGATACTATCAAGACCAAACCTTAGAGGCTATTTGAGAGGTCACCAGAAGATGTCAGTTATGTGCAAAGAATAATCCAAAGACTGTGTCACACCCAACAGAACCAAGAGTCCCACACCGGGGAACAAATGTGGGAGAAAACTGACAAGTAGATTTCACAGTGACGCCCTGGGGTCCTGGAAACATCAGGTACTTGTTAATCTTTGTAGATACTCAAGATGAGTAGAGGCTTTCCCTTGTCAGACTGAACAACCTCGAGAGGTGACCAAAGGATTACTTAAAGAAATCATTCCCTGATTCAGTCTGCCACTTTCAATCCAAAGAGACAAAGGCGGAGCCTTTGTAGCACAAATAACTCAAGAGATCAGTAAACACTGAGGTATAATTTGGGAAGTACATTTCACCTGGAGGCCATCGTCAACGTGTTGACCCACACGTCAAAGAAGACCCTGGTGAAACATGACCAGGGAATAAGTTCCATCTGGATACAAGTCTTACCCATTTTCCTGCTTCAAATTCAGGTGGCCCCTTGAAGTGGGCTTCATAAGCCTTTATGAATTAATACAGAGCAGACCATTCTAAACATTCAACCTTCTCCGTCTCTGTAATGTCTGAGGTGGAGAAAAGAGACTGGGTCTGCTCCTTGGGAGTTATCATTAACATCATTAATCAGTATGCTTCTTCTTATCTGCCCTTCCCCTCTGATGTACAGTTTCCAGAGAAGGGTGGAGACTCCGAGTGCGGACTTGGAATTTTCAGCTGGACTGTGTTTAGGCTGACCCTTCATGTCCCTGTCTCAGTTACACAGTAAATCTCCCTCTGCTTCACCACTTAACATCATCATAATTATTTGAAAATTATACCTTAAGGCAAAAGAAGAAAAGAAAAGGTTTGAGATGAAAATGAAAGAATAGTAAATGAATTGCTTTAATGTATGTATATATGTTTGACATATGTACTTTCCAGATTTTTCAAAAGACTAAGAACACACCAAATAATAATGCCACCAATAACACTTATAATATATTTTCATTAGGGGAAAAACTGGGATGATGACTTCCCAAAGTATTGACAGTGATATTCCCAGGGAGTGTGATAACTTGCAGGCTTTGATTTTCTCTGAAATGTTGGAATGTCATCTTTTAGTATAAATTTGGGTTTATACTAAAGGGAACATCACAGAAAGAATATTTTTGTTTTAAAATATTAGAAAACTAAGCCACAAATTAATAAGTGGTGGATTTTAAAAACTAAAATGTTCATTACAACTCAACCTCAGAAACTTTATCATTAAAGGTAATCCTTCAAATTAACATACTACTGATTCTTGCTGAAAGTGCTTTTTAAAGGAATGTGTTAGTGTAACAGAGTGACATGTACTAAATGTTTATCAAAGGCACATTAATCACAGGAGAAATGCCAAGTTATACGCAGCCAAAAAGTCTGTCACATTTATATACCAACCAAACTTGAAAGCTGAGTTATGTGATATAATAATATTCGGGTGTTGAACGGAAAGGAAGCAAATCTTGTTCCTTTTGTATTTATTTTCCTTGAAAAAGTCAAAGGCTCTGGAGCAAATCTGAAGAACATGACCAATTTTCAGATCAAAAGAAGTTTCAGTGTCTGAGCAATGGCAATGCTTCTCCAGCGGATCTGGTTTCTAGCTCCACCTAGTGGCGGTGGCAGAAAGACAGGATGCAGCAAAATTGCAGGCACCAAGGAACCCCTAGCAGGGCAAGGAAGACAATGCTTTTCCATAAGTACGGTGCAGGGGTATTGGAAGAGGAGAGGACCCCAGAGAAACACAAGTAATATGTAGCCATAAATAACACATGGACAATGGAGGCACTTAAACTGGGACCCAAATCCTCTGGATCCTCTGATGGTCAGAAGCAGCACAGTGTGATAGAACCAAGTCACCATGAGAGGGAATCTTGTTTGTCAGTGACCAGGCCCAGCACCTTCTCTGGTTATTATTGATAAACTCACATCAGAAGGAGACTGTAAAACATACCCTTTGAAAAGCAGGCAGGCAGACTCACCCTGATACAAAACAAGAACAAAACAAAAAAGCAAATTGGAATGACATGTTCTGGACAATAAGGTCCAGCCACTCTGCCTTCCTCACTGCCTCTAGGATCCATGACTGAGGCTGTGGAATCTATTCCTCAGTCATCTGGAAGCCCCCTTGGTTCCTGGAGGCCCCTCATCTCTTGCCCAGCCCACTCTGCTTTGTCTCTACTCTTCTTTCCCCCTCTATAGATCAACTTCTGAATATCTAGCACCTTCTTCAAAGGCATTCTCCTCCTGGAGTACTAACTCCAGCAAACAAGAGACATAAACACGTTGAAGGAACCCTGGAGCTTCCTGGATATCACTCCTCTCTAGTGAGCTCGCTTTCTGTGAGCGCAGAGTTCAAGTCCATGTGCCTTTATTTCAGGGGATGGAACCAGAATATTCTTCAGGTCAGCAGAGTGCGAAGACCTCTCTTACCGAGAAGTGTTAAGGGCTTCTCTACTAGACAGGAGATGGAGATGGAGAGCCCCAGATTCCAAGTCTACAGAACATGCCTGCACATACAGAGACTGAAAAGAGGTATAGTGCAATCTCTTCCTCTAGGGAAGGCAAGGACATCTGAGTTTCTGTGAATATCACAGCCCATCAAAGAAATAACTTATCCTGAGTTGTAAGGTAAGAAAGGAAACGAAAAGGTATCAAAATTGAAAATGAAGAAAGAAAGCTATCTCTATTCACACTTATACATAGAAAATCTCAGAGAGTCCATGAAAAGCCTGCTACATCTAATAGAGAAATTCAGTATGTGACAGGGTACAAAACAAACACAGTAAAATCAGGGTATTTCCTTTACCCTAACAAAGAGATTGTACCTCAGCATCAAGAAAACAAAAATCCTCACAACTGAACCAGTAAACAACATCGTCATAAAAGGACTGACATTATCAAGGCTTTCTTTTTACTTGGGTCCACAATCAACGCCCATGGAAGCAGCAGTCAAGAAATCGAAAAACTCCTTGTGCTGGGAAAAATCTGCTGCAAAGGATCTCGTTAAAATATTGAAAAATAAAGATGTCACCTTGAAAACTAAAGTGCACCTGACCCAAGCCATGGTATTGTCTGTTGCATCATATGCATGCAAAAGCTGGATAATGAACAAATAAGACAGAGAATAATTGATGCCTTTGAACTCTTGTGTTGGAGAAAAATGTTGAATGTACCATGGGCTGCTAAAACAACAAAGCAGATACGTTCTGGAAGAAGTACAACCAGAGTACTCCTTGGAAACAAAGATAGTAAGACCACATCATACATACACTGGACATGTTGTCAGGAAGGATCAGTCCCTGAAGAAGGACATCCTGCTCAGTAGAGCAGAGGGTGAATGAAAAAGAGGAAGACCCTCGACAAGATGGATTGACACAGTGGTCACACAATGGGCTTAGGCATAAAAATGATTGTGGACATGGCATAAGACTGGGCAGTGTTTCATTCTGTGAGTCAAAACTGACTCAACAGCCCCTAACAACAACAACAAGAATAATTCAGAAAAGAACATCAAGAAAACAACGTCATTTACAATAGCCTTCCAAAAGGATAAAATATATATGAATAAACCTAATCACAGATGTAAAATACCTACCTATGCAATGAAAACTATAAAACACTGCTGCAAGAAATGAAAAGAGAACTGTATAAATGGAAGAACATTCTATGATTATGGATTGAAAGATTTAATGTTGTGAAAATGTCAATACTACCCAAAGTTATCCATAGATAGAATGCAATCCTGATCCAAATTCCAGCAACGTTCCTTACTAAAATGGAAAAACTGATCACCAACTTTATATAGAAATTTTTAAAAGTCCTGAATAACCAAGGCAGTATGGATGAGGATAAAAAAAATTGGAGACCTCACACTTCCTGACCTCAAACCATACTATACAGTCACATTAATCAATATGGTCTGGTATTGGTTCATCTATTCAGTGGGAAGGTAGCAATCTCTGAAACAAATGATGCTGGCAAAACTGGATATCCATTTGCATAAAAGGGAAACAGGATCTATACTTCATACCATACAGAGAAACTATCTCACAGTAGATCAAAGACCTAAATGTCAAGCTAAAATTATAAAGTTCCTGGAAGATAAACATAGGGGTAAAACTATTGGACCTGATGCTTTTTCAGAAATATATTATCAAACACAACTACAAATACATGAATAATGGAATAAAAATTAGATACGAGGCCCTCCTAAAAATGAAATACATACGCTATTGAAAGAATGAAAAGACAACTATAGACTGCACAAAAAAAGAAACTTGGGAATAACATGTCCAATAAGGGTCTGATCTCTAAAATGTGTAGAAAACTCCGAAAACTCAACAAAATTTAAATAATCCAATTAAAAAATGGACAAAGGACCTAAACAGACACTTCACCAGAAAGGACACTCAAGTGACCAAGTAACACATGAAAGATACTCATGACTATTAATTGTTTTTGTTGTTAGGTGTCAAGTAAATTCCACTCAAAGCAACCCTATGTACAACAGAAGATACAATGACCAGTCATGCATCATCCCTACAATTGTTGCCGTGTTTGAGTCTACTGTTGCAGCCAGTGTGTCAGTCCGTCTCATTAATGGTCTTCCTGTTTTTCTCTAACCTTCTGCTTTACCAAGTATGATGTCCTACTCGAGGTACTGGTCCAGCCTGATAACATGTCTGAAGGATGTGAGACAAAGTCTTGTTATTCTTTCTTCTAAGGAGTATTCTGGTTGCACTTCTTCCAAGACAAAGATTTATTCACTCTTCTTGCAGTTCATAGTATACCCAGTATTTTTCACCAACACCGTAATTCAAATGATTTCTGTTTGTTGCTGAGCTTTCACATGCCTATGAATCTTTGAAAATACCATGGCTTGGGTCAGGTGCACCTTGATCTCCAAGGTGACATCTTTTTAACACTTTGAAGAGGTCTTTTGCAGCTTATTTACCTAATGTGATATACCATTTGACTTCTTGCCTATTGCTTCTATGGCTGTTGATTGCAGATCCAAGTAAAATGAAATCCTCAGCAAATTCAATCTTTGCTCCATTTATCACGATGTTAATTACTGGTAGAATCGTGAGGATTTTTGTTCTCTTTATGCTGGAATCTAAACCATACTGAAAACTGTGATTTTTGTTCTTCATCAGTAAGTACTTCAAGTCCCTGTGAGGCCTTACAATACATTCGCAAACTCATCCTAGATAAAGTGCTACATACTTCATTGCTGAGTATCACCAGGTCACCTTTGAAGTACTTCCCTTGGAAAGCTATGCACTGATGCCGGCCCCTGATCCACCCTTCAAAGCAATTTGGGAACTCTTTTTTCTGGAATCACCATCAGAGCTGTCATCGTATTACTCGTGATGTCCTGAATATTATCAGTGTCTTCCTTTCAATATTTCCTTTATCTTTGGATGAGGAAAAACGTCATTGGGTGCCAGGTCAGTTGAGTAGAGAGGGTGTTCCAATACAATTATTTGTTTACTGGCTAAAAACTCCCTCATAGAAAAAAAGCCCAGGAGACAGAAGGACCCATGTGACTGGGTGACTGTATCAACATGTGACCAGATGAACCAGAATGGTGCCTGATCACCATGGAAGACAGCTGTGATGGGGCACAAAATGTTGAGTCCCAGTGGCAACAAGAGAAAACACAAGAGTGCACCTCAAGTACTACACTAAAAGATTACAATTGATGGTCCAGGGTGTTCCCCTGGGATCATGGCCCCTAGACCTGCTGCTACCCCTGACCAGAAAACCTTACTGAGATCAACTCTTCGGACAGAAATGGACTGGACTCAGAGACACAATGTGACCTTACAGTGTGTGTACTTTATGGTTCTATGCATCTATAAGAAGCTGTCCTGTTGGCCTCTTGCTGGAGGGGAGAGGAGTAAGTGGGAAGGAGGTGACAAGAGATTGTTAAGAGGGTATGACATATATAGAATGACGAGGAGAGTGCTGTCACTGGGCGAGAAGAGCAGATGAAGGTGCAGATAGGTGGTCATGCAAATTTAATTTGGATTGTATACTTTCACTTAATCACAATAAAAAGAAAAATGTTAGAAAAAAAAAAAACTCCTCACAGACAGTGTCGGTGTGATCTGATACACTGTTGTGATGCAAGAGTCATGAATTGTTGGCAAAAAGTTCAGGTCGTCTTTGTCCGAATTTTTTACACAGCTTTATCAGCACTTCCAAGTAGCAAACTTGCTTAACTGTTTGTCCATTTGGTACAAATTCATAGCGAAAAAAATCCCTCTAATAATAAAATAAAATAAAAGTTAGCAACATCATTTTGACTCTTGATTTCGGTTGAGGAACTCTTGGTCACAGAGAATTGGCTGACTTTTACTGTGTGCTTTGACATGTAGTTTCAGGGCCATATTGGTACACCCATGTTTCATCACCAATGATAACGCAGCCCAATATATTGTTTCTCCTCTTCAAAAGGTCTTGCTCCAATTCAAGCTCTGACTTTTTCACTACAGCACACAAAAACACGCAACAACAATAATGAACCTAATTCAGCAAGGCACCGCCACACGTAGACATGAACACAGCTGTGAGACACTGATATACCAAGGTTATGAAACCTTACTGAGTTGTTTGTATGGTGCTACCCACATAAGCACACAGTGACAAATTCATAAACTTAAATGTCAGAACTCATATAAAACTTCTTATGGTCTTGTGTTCAGGGAGAAAGGCTGTCAAAGGAGCCCATTCCCCTTCGTTTCCTTTCATATAGATACATAATAAAGCTCTTACTGTTCACCTTACCCCATCACAAAAACTGACTCTTTGCCACAGGCAACAGTAACCCATGAATTTTGGTAACAAAGATGGAAATTATAAGTGATGAACTTAGATGTCTGACTGACAAAATCTCTAAACAAGATCTTAAGGTGGCTATGTGATTTACCCTTGAAACTTACAGTAAAATGCAAGAGGAAAGAGATGAACTTAAAAATGGACTGTGCAAAATAACATCAGAACTTAAAGATTTGCAAAATTCTGTTGTACAAATTAAGCATATGTGTCTTGGAATGTTCACCAAGGACCTGACTATACACTCTTGTGTTAAAGGGATTAAATCCATGACTGGTGGATCTAACCAACTGCTACAAAAGAAGAGTCATCCGCTTAGACTGAATGGGACAGAGAAAGAAACAAAGGGAAAAAAAGCTATCTGTTTCTTGGAATTCTGCAGGCAGGAAGGAGCTTTATCTGTTGTCTTTCATGACAAGAAAAGAGCCATCCCTGGAGCAGCCTGGAGATCATCAGAACTATTGGAAGGAGAAGTGGAAACAGGGCTTTCTTGGGTTCTGTCATGGGTTGAATTATGTCCCCCAAAAAATGTGTGTAGTCACTTGGCTAGGCCTTCATTCCTGGTTTTGTGTGATGTGCCTATATGTTGTAAACTCTGCCTCTGTGATTTTAATTAGGCAAGATGGGTGGCAGTTGTACTGGTGGGACAGTACTCAATGTGAAGATATACTGTGCCTTGATGCAATCTCTTGAGATATTAAAGAAAGAAAGTAGCAGAGATTTGGGGGTCTCATATTATCAAGGGAAGCACTGGTAGCATAGTGGTTAAGTGCTACAGCCGTTAACTAGAAGGCTGGCATTTCAAATCCACCAGATGCTCCTTGGCAATCCTATGGGGCAGTTCTATTCTGTCTACAGGTTCTCTATGAGTTGGAATCAACTTGCGGCAGTGGGCCTATGCTCATGGAATTCACTGGTCTTACCATGTTCCCCATCATCCTGAAGCAGCTGGCTTGACAGTACGATGGAATGGTCTCCTGAAGACACAATTACGCTGCCAGCTAGGTGGCACTACCTTGCAGGGTTGGGGAAGTGTTCTCCAGGAGGCTGTGTATGCTCTAAACCAGCGTCCAATATATGGTGCTGTTTCTCCTATCGCCAGGATTCATGGGTCCAGGAATCAAGGGGTAGAAATGGGAGTGGCACCACTCACGGTTGCCCCTAGTGACCCACTTGCAAGATTTTTGCTTCCTGTCCCCATGACTTTATGTTCTGCAGGATTAAATGTCTTAGTTCCAAAGGGAGGAATGCTGCCACCTGGAGACACATCAATGATTTCACTGAACTGGAAGCTAAAATTGCCACCAGGCCATTTTGGGCTCCTTGTACCTCTGGATCAACAAAGAAGGGAGTTACAATACTGGCCAGTGTGATTGATCCTGACTATGAAGATGAAATTGGATTGACATTACATAACGGAAGTAAAGAAGAGTATGTTTGTAATGCAAGAGATCCCTTAGGACGCCTCCTAGTACTGCCATGTCCTGTGATTAAGGTCAATGGAAAACTACAGCAACCCAACTCCAAAATGAGTGATAATAGCCCAGACCCTTCAGGAATGAAGGTTTGGGTCACCTCACCAGGCAAGGAACCACGACCAGCTGAGGCGCTTGCTGAGGGCAAAGGGAATACAGAATGAGTTGTAGAAGAAGGTAGTTCTAAATATCAGTTACGGCCACGTGACCAGTTGCAGAAACGAGGACTGTAATTGCTATGAGTATTCCTGCTTTGTATGTGTATACTGGATATTTTGTTTACTTATGAAACATAAGATGTAAATGGGTTAATGCATTTTCAGTTGTACATGTGTTAGTTATATCATGTTGACATAAGTATGACTTTGTAACTGTACCCCTTCAGAGACTGTGCATGGTAAGGTGAGATGTGTGCAGATGCCAAGTTGACAAGGGGTGGACTGTGGTGGTCAGGATTATGTCAACTTGGCTACTACATATTTGGCTGCTGTATTAAGTGGCAGGGTGGAGTTTGTGGTGGCTCCCTGCCCCTCGGCTCTCATCTCGCGACCTTTCACTACGACGGCTGGTTGCTCACGTGACCAGGAGCTCCTTCTCTCTTATTCCAGCGTCTGGTTCCGGGACTAGAGCTAGCAGCTGTTGGACTCATCAGTCCTTACAGTCGGCACTTGAAAGTCCTGCTCCCTGACCTGCTGATCCTGGGTTCACCAGCCTCTGTCGCTTCGTCTCGCCACCAGCTTGGGATCCACTGACCTACACAACCGGTGATCTAGAACTCTGGTCTCTGACTTGCTGACCTTGGGTTCCTCAGCTTCCGTGGCCACATGAGGCTTGTGCCAGAGCTTGGGACATTCAGCTTCTGTGATTACATGAGCTGTTTCCTATATTTGCATCTATCTATCTATATATTATAAATCTTTCCTTGTACCTACACGTGTTACTGGTTTTGCTTCCCTAGAAAACCCAGCCTAAGATAGCAATCCTATGGGGCAGTTCTATTCTGTCTACAGGTTCTCTATGAGTTGGAATCAACTCGATGGCAGTGCTTTTTGTTTTGTTTTGTTTCTGTTTGGTTGGTTGGCTTTCTTTTTGTTGTTCTTGGCTATACTATCAAGAAGCAGTGCTGGGAGCAGAGCTCTTCCTTCAGAAAGGACCTACAGTCACTGTACCTCAGAAGCCTCCAGTCCAGAGTAAGATTGACAACAAGGACTTTCTTCCAGAGCCAGTAGAGAAAGCTTTCCTTTGGAACTGATGCCCTGAATTGGACTTTTAGCCTACTGGACTAATAAAATTTCTCTTTTTAAAGTCATCTACTTGTGGTATTTCTGCTAGTAGCACTAGATGACTAAAACATTTTTAAAAAGTGGGGCCATGGTCTCTTGGATCAAAAAGGGGTGACACAACCTCCTAAGTCACAAGAGGGATAGGGCCACTGCCCCAAGGTAAGGAGGCACAGCTTTCATGCCCTGGAGGCAGACGAATGAGACCTACTGGACCTGGAAGGGTTAAGTGGCCACCCAAATGGACTAGGAGAATGGGATGTCTAAACCTGAGGTAGCCAAGTTGCCATATGTGACAGCTTCGAAGAACAGCTGAATCCCTGAGAAGAGGTGCCTCCACCCAGAATCCAGCGGGCATGACCAACACCCATTCCAGAGGAGAGGGGCATTGCCCTGACAGTCTCAGAGAACGAATAATTTTTTGAATCTTAAGAGCCAATGCAAATTGTTCTACTACGTTTTGTACTTGCTTGGCACCCGTTATCCCCTTTTACTTCAATTTCTACCATTTATAATGGAAACGTGTACCCTGTACCTGTTTCACCATTGTAACTCAAAAACCAAAAAAAAAAAAAAAAAAAAAAAATACATTACCAGTGGGTCAGTTCTGACTCATAACAACTCTATATGATAGAGCAGAACTTCCCCACAGGGTTTCCAAGAAGCACCTGGCAGAGTCAAAGTGCTGACCTTTTGGTTAGCAGCATAGCTCTTAACCACTGTACAACCAGGGCTCCACCTTGGAAACAAATGATTTGTAACCCAGTTTACACAGGTGAACAGATGGAAAGAAATTTGGTCCCTGAATGGAACACATCCAAATTCTTGTCCATATTTGATTTAGATAATTCAGAAGATTAGACTTTGGAATTTGAGTTGATTTAAGGCTTTTGGGATGAGGCGATAGAGTGAATGTGTTTTGCATGTGGTGACGACATAAATTTGGAGGGGGCAGAGGATGGAATGTTGTGGATTGAATTGTGTCCCCCCAAAATACACCTTGTAAACTCTAGCCTCTATGCCCTGGTTATACTCCTCTTATGGGAATGGGTTGTCCTTACTATGTTCATGAGGTTGGATTAGTGTAGGATGTAGCTTGAGTCAATCTCTTTTAAGACATAAAAGAGATTAAACAAGAAAGTTAGCAAAAGAGATGAGAGAAGAGAGATGCCAAGGCACATGGAGATCTACAGGAACCAGGAAGCAGAAGCTAAAGATACAAGAACCTTCCTCAGGCCAAGAGAGAGAAAGTTTTCCACTTGACCTAGAGCTCTAAATTCAGCCTTCTAGTTTCTTCAAGTATAGAAAGCAAAATAAAATAGTTTCTCTTTATTAAAACCCATCCAGCTAAGGTATTAGAGTAGCACTAGATAATTGACATAGTACTCAATCCACATCATTAGGAATTTCCTGTATCTGATAGAGGCCCCTTTTAAATTTTCACTACCCTCATAGCTGTCAGTGGAGCAGATCCTTTAATAGCATAGAGAATTTTTGTTTTTAAGAATCTTTGTGATTGCTGAGTGTGACATGCCTAAAACACAAACAACGGCAATTCATTGATTTTTCCACCTCTGTGTTATTTAAGAAACTTTTGTTTCACTTTGTACTGGTTAAGATTGCACATCAGCTTGGCTGAGTCTTGATTCTCAGGTTCAGAAGATACGATGTAACCATCATCCATGATATGATCTGTTGTGAGCAGACAATCAGCGAAGGGTTAGTCCCACCATGTTCTCCCATTACACTGTTAAAACCACAGATACACACAGGCACCAGCTGCAGAAAGAGAAGTCAACCGTCCTTGAATTTCCTTGGGATGTGGCCTGCATCAAATATATGTGAATGTTCTAATAAAGCTCAACTTCTCTGTGTTCTGAATCTAATTTATCATCTTTTGACCTCTACTTCCGGGGACATGAACCATCTTCCTGCTATCTGATCTGCACATTATGGGATTCAACATCTGCTACACCCCATGAGCCAGCAGCCTGCCATCTGACCTGCTAACTTTCAGTTTGGCAGCCCCTGCAACCACAGAATAGGTAGAATTCTCTAGCCCAATGCTTGACCCGTGAATCTGGGACTTGCAAACATCCATAACTGTGTGAGTCATTTCCTGGAAATACATCTGTCTCTCTCTCTCTCTCAAAAACACACACACACACACACACACACTCTCTCTCTCTCTCTCACTGGTTTTGCTCTTCCAGACAACCCAGCCTAACACACACTTTCAACTCAATACTTCTTTGGTTTTTACTGCTGCAATCACTAGTGCTGGCTTTGCTGCATTTGGGAGCCATAATGTGCTTCACAGTAATATTCTTGAAGGAAAATTAAACAGAGAGATAACACTACAGCCCTCAAGAGACACATGATACACATGATACACGAGATTGGATGGTAAGGTCGAAGTATACACTTGTCTTAGCCATCTAGTGCTGCTATAACAGATACCACAAGTAGATGCCTTTAACAAGTGAAATTTGTTTCTGCACAGAAAAATAGGCTGAAAGGCCAAATTCAGGGCATCAGCTCTAGGGGAGTTTTCTTCTGTTGCCTCTGGAGGAAGGTTCTTGTCATCAGTCTTCCCCTGGACTGAGAGACTCTGAGACGCAGGAACCCCAGATCCTTTTCAAACATGTGCTCTACTCCCAGCACTGCTTCTTGGTGGTATGAGGTCCCCCAAATCTCTGCTGTCTTCCCTTTGTATCCCAAGAGATTGCCTCAAGACACGTTAGAGTCTTACACATTGAGTCCTGCTGCACCCACACAAGTGCTGCCCATCCTCCCTCATTAACATTATAGAGGCAGGATTTACAACAGGAAGGAACATCACACAATGTCAGGAATCATGGCCCAGCCAGATGGTTACACACATTTTTCCGCAGACACAGTTCAACCTATGACAATGTTGTTAGTGGTAAACTTTTTCTTTGTAAGTAGGGAAAGTTCACATTAAAATAATTACAGAGGGGGGGAGTCAAGATGGTGGACTAAATGCAAGTCTCCCTAAATCCCTCTGGAAACCAAGACTTGAAATGAAAGTTAAACGGAGCCTTCGGGACACCTAGTGAGCCCTGGGATGAGGCATATTGCTGTTAATTTGGACTTCATACCACAGAACGCAAAACCTCCTCTTTTTCACTGACCCCATTCTCGGCTAGCACAGGCTTGCACAGACTGAAGGTAACTCACAATTTTGATTTTTTTTTCCTCTGTCTTGGCCGGTGGGCAGAACCGGGACTTGACTAGCTGCTGGTCCCGGACACACTGCTGGTGGGACTGGCAAGCATAATTGCCAGGTTCTGAGAGCCTGGCTCTGGACTCTGTACACCTTGGCTCCTCTAGCCTATTGGGAAACCGAGAAGCCCAGGCACAGTCCACAATAGCAAAAGGGTGGAATCAACCCAGATGCCCAACAACAGAGGAATGGATAGGTAAACTATGGTATATATACTCAGTGAAACGCTGTGCAATGATAAAGAACAACGGTGATAGCAGGAAACATCTCTTAACCTGGTTCCAATTGGAGGACAGTATGCTGAGTGAAAGTAGTGAGCAACAGAAGGACAAATATTGTATGACACCCCTACGATAAGAACTTAAAAGCAGACTCACGCATAACAGAAAAGACTCTTTGACCACTACAAGGGTGGGGAGGGCAGGAGGGCTAAGGGGGAGGGATTAGATTAGATAGTTGTTAGAAATTTGGTTGTGTGAAATAGGTGACAGCACACATTAGTAAGAAGATCAATATTAATGGGACTTCAACACAACTTGTGTACTCCTCCCATCGTAACTCAATATTGCAAGAAAAGAGTAGCTGGGGTGAGGGGCTGGGGACCATACTCTCAGAGGAAATTGAGACCAATTGGCACAACTAGCGTTTTGCTAATGAAAACTGTCTGCACCCCACATGGGTGAGTGGCATCCGGGGTCTTAAAAGCTGCCGAGCTGCCATCTGACGGTACAGCAAATGGTCCCAGCTTAGCAGGAACGGATGATCACCAAGGTCCATAACAACATGGGCAAAAGAGAATCCAGAAGACAGAGAGACTCATGTGAGTGGATGTCTACGTCGACTTGTGACCAGAAGAACCAGATGGTGCCTGACTACCACCAGTGATGGTCACGAGGGAGCTCACAAAGTTGAGTCCCACTGCCAACACAAGTATAAATAGGGGTGCACCCTGAGATCTCCACTAAAAGATGTTGATGGTCCAGGGGCCTCAGGGTTCTCCTGGGAGCAGGACCCGTGGCCCTGATGCTGCCCTTGTCTGTAAATCATAATGAAGGTCAACTTTTAAGACAGCAATGGATTGGACTTGGAGACGCAGAGTGACCATGTTGTGTGGGCACTTTACAGTTCTGGGCATCTATAGGAAGTCGTCCTGTTGACCTCATACTGGAGGAAAGGGAATGGGTGGAGAGGAGAAGATAGGAGACTGTTGGGAAGATAAGACATGTATGGAGCAGAGAGGAAGAGTGTGCTATCACCATGCAGGGAGAACAGTGGAAGCTGCATGTAGGTCAACATGAAAATTTATATGGGAATGTACATTTTCATCCAATCATAATAAAAATAATAATAATTACATAAAGTACAGTACATACATAAGCCAGTAACAGGCATTTATTGTGGCAATCAGGAAGCATATATGCCAGGTTAAGTGTGTCCTATGCTAGGTTAAGTGTGTCCTATACTATTATATGCCTGACTGCACAATTACTTTGTATTCAAGAGATGCAGATATACATATTGCATGCAGAAAGCTGTTGCATTTGCTGCCTCTTCTTACCTCTGCTGCATCTCATTCTCTGATCTGGACTTCTGAATTCTCTTATTGCCTTATGGGACCACAGACGTATACACAGTTGAGCGTTGCTGAAATGGATGTTATGCTGCACATAATTGTAATCAGATTCACTATCAGATTCACTTTTTCCATAGAGAAGTGAGAAACTACAGTGCAGAGCAACAGGAAATTACAAAAGGGATAAAGATATTTCATTCTCACCTCTACTGGAATGGGGAACATCAGTCAGGGAAGGGACATAAGTTGTCTTATGAGAGGGGTTCCTGCTAGATAGCGGCAAGTTAGTAACACCATATCCTCACATTATGCAGATAGGAACACAGGCACATTCAAATACCAGTTGCACAAATAGAATTTGAAGGTTCTTTTTTTGTCTGTATCCATTTTTTCTTTTGTTGTGATTATATGGAAGTTTACAATCCAAGTCAGTTTGCCATACAAAGCCCTGTATACACATCTCTAGGCAACTCTAGCTGTTCTTCCAACCCTGTGACATCACACTCCTCCTTTCCACCCTGTACATCCCATATTCAAACAACCAACTCCTGTCCCCTCTTCTCCATCCTCCCAGCTCCTTTCTATAAAGGAGTTGCTCCAACAGCCAAATGTCTTATACTCTGGTTCAGTTTTTGTCTGAAGAGTTGTCTTCGCTACTGGTTTCATCTGTGAGCTAGCAATGAGTCTAGAGACCATGTTCTCTGTGGGACCTACAGGATGTCTGGCCATCAAATCTGGTCTTATAATAGAATTTTAGATCTCCACCCTCACTTTTTTTCTGCTATGTCAGGGATTCCTCACTGCGTCCCACATCAAGGCAGTCATTGGTGGTGGCCAGGCATCATCTGTTCTTCTTGTCACATGTGAATATACAAATAGGCTGTGGATCATATTGCCTCTTCTGTTTCTTGGGCTCATATTTTCCTCATGTCTTTGATGTCCTTTGTTCTTTTCTGCTCCAGTGGGATTGGGACCAACTGATGCTCCTTAGATGGCTGCTTGCTAGCTTTTAAGTTCTGCTCAAAAAAATGGGATGCCAAACATTTTATTAAAAACCAAACTTAGCTATGCCAAATGACCTACATGTTCCCCGAAAGCATGGTCCCCAGATCCCCTACTCCTAATACACTGACCTTCAGAATGTTGAGTTGTGTTTAGGAAAGCTCTTAGCTCTTGGTATAGTTCGGCAATGTTGGTGAGCCTTCTACTGTGTGCTGTGCCATCACTTCCTTCACTTAACCCAGTTCTTATCTACTAGCTAATCTGTGAATATCTCTCTCCCTCCCTCACTTCCCTCACTAAAAGTTTGTTTTCTTTTGTGCTTAAACCGTTCCTTGAGTCCTCATGATAGTGGTCTCATACAGTATTTGTCTTTTTGAGACTAATTTCACTCAGCATAATGTCTTTCACATGACTCCATGTTATCAGGTGTTTCTCAGCATCATCATTCTCAACAACGTCATCTTTATCATTGTGTTAATTGTATCATTGTATTCCATTGTGTGAATATACCGTAGTTTGTTTATCCAACCATCTGTTGATGGGCACCTAGATTGATTCCTTTTTTTTTTTTTTTGCTATTGTGGACAGCGCTGCAATAAACATTCATGTGCAGGTATCTATTTGTATGATAGACCTTATTTCTCTAGGATGTATTCCAAGCAGTGGGATTGCTGGATCACATAGTATTTTTATTTCCAACTTCTTAAGAAAGTGACAAATCTATTTCCAAAGTGGTTGTACCACTTTACATTTCCTTCAGCAGCATAGAACTGTTCCAGTGTCTCCACAACAACCTCTCGGGAATTTATTGTGTCAGTGTTTTTTGCATTAACACCAGCCTTGTTAGGGTAAGATAGTGTCTCATTGTAGTTTTGATTTGGATTTCTCTAAATCTAATGATTGTGAGCATTTTCTCATGTGTGTTCTAGATGCCTGATGTCTTCTTGGGTGAAGTGCCAGTTCGTATCTTTTGCCCACTTCTTAATTAGGTTAATTGTCTTTTTTCTTGTTGAGGTTTTGCTGCACCTTGTAGATTCTGGAGATTATATGCCAATCATATTCGTGGTTGCCAAGTATTTTTTCCCAGTCTGTAGGCAATCTTTTTACTCTTTCAGAAAAGCTTTTGGATGAGCATAAGTGTTTGATTTTTTAGGAGCTCTTATTTTCTCTTCTGGTGTTTGTGCGTTGTTAGTAATATTTTGTAGTCTGTTTATGCTGTGCATTAAGGTTCCCAGCATTGTACAAATTTATTTTTCCATGATTTTTACTGTTTTAGTTTTTATATTTAGATCTTTTGATACATTTAAATTTAGTTTTGTGCATGGTGTGAGGTCTGGGTCTTGTTTCTTTTTTTTTTTTTCCTTTTTTTGCAGATAGCTATCTGTTTTGCCAACACTATTCATTTAAGAGACTCTTTTTCCCTAGTTCATGGACGTGGAACCTTTGTCAAATACCAGATGCTTACAGGTGGATGATGCTATATCTGGATTCCCTATTCTGTTCCATTGGTCTATGTTTTTGTACCAGAACCAGGCTGTTTTGACTATCACGGCAGTACAATAGGTTCTGAAGTCAGGTAATGTGAGACCTGCCACTTTACTCTTCTACTTCAGCAATACTTGTATTCATCTGGTCACGATGTCAAGTATTCCTATTCATCAGCAAGGTAGGTTTCTCCACTTATGTAGGTCTCTTTTGAGTTTTTGCAGTAGTCTTGTAATTTTCTTTGCATAGGTCTCTTACATCTCTGGTTAGATATATTTCTAGGTATTTTATCTTCTTGGGGGCTATCGTAAATGGTGTTGATCTGGTGATTTCCTCTTTGTTGGTTTAAGAGAATCCTACTAATTTATTTTTGTTAATCTTATATCCTAATACTTTGCTGAACTCTTCTGTTAGTTCCAGTAGTTGGCAGGGGGGGGGGTTCTTTAGAATTTTCTGTGTATAAGATTGTGTCATCCGCAAATAGAGATACTTTGACTTCTTCATTACCAATTTGGATGTCCTTTATCCATCCTTTTCTTTGCTGTGAAGTACCTTTAGTAATAGTGATGTTAACTCTTCTCTAAAAAGTTTAACAGAATTCTCCAGTGAAGCTGTCTGGGCCATTGAGGAAGATTTTATTTAGGTTTCAGTCTCATAGTTTGTTACAAGTTGATCAAGTTGTTCTATTTCTGTTTGTGTTAGCTTTGGTATGTAAAGTGTTTCCAGAAATTTGTCTATGTCCTCTAGGTTTTCAAATTTATTAGATTACAGTTTTTCAGACGATTTTGTTATAATTCTTTCCATTTAATTTGGGAGATGTTTTAGTTAGCTAGTGCTGCTGTAACAGAAATACCACAAAGTAAATGGATGGCTTTAACAAAGGAAAGTTTATACTTGCATAGTCCAGTAGGTTACAAGTCCAAATTCAGGGTGTCTGGTAAAAGGGAAGTCTTTCCCTCTGTCAGCTCTGGAGGAAAGTCTTTGTGTTGTTCCAGTCTTTTGTCGAGAGCCTCTTGGAGCAGGAACTTCAGATCTAAAGGACATGCTCTTCTCCCGGTGCTGTTTTCTTGATGGTGTGAGGTTCCCAAATCTCTGCATTCTTCTCTTTCCTTTTATCTCTCATAGGATGAAAGGATAACAGGTGATGCAAGCCACACCCCATGAAAACTCCCTTTACAATGCAGTGGAGAGGGAACCTTAGGAAGGGCTTGACAGTCACATCTTAATCCTCTTTAACGTACAGCATAGGAAAATCACAAAACAGGGGACAATCTTAAACTCAGAGTTCAATCCGTGAGAGGTGTGTCGTGATAACACCCATCTCATTTTTGTTGCAGTCATTTACATCCTTTCCTGCCTTTATGTGTGTGTGTGTGTGTGTGTGTGTGTGTGTGTGTGTGTGTGTGTGGATTTTTTCTCTTTTTTGGTCACTTTGGCCAATGGTCTATAATTGATCTTTTCAAAAACTCAGGTTTTGGTCACATTGACTGTTTAAATTGTTTTTGTATTCTCTAATGATGGCACTTGGCTAGCTGGCAATGCATTTAGGTCTGCTCTAATTTTTTCTTTATTTTTTTATTAAATTTAAAAAAAGAAAGTGTACATGCTCTGTGCTTACAATACTGGATTACGAGAGGAGGAGTACACAAGTTGTATCGAAAGTCCCATTAATATTGATCTTCTTACTAATGTGTATTGTCACCAATTTCACCCAACCAAATTTCTAACAACTATCTAATCTAAACCCTCGCCCCTTGCCTTCCCACCCTCCCACCCTCCCCACCCTTGTAGCCATCAAAGAGACTTTTCTATTATGTATGAGTACACTTTTAAGTTTTTATCATAGGGGTCTCATATAATAATTGTCCTTCTGTCGCTGACCAGTTTCACTCAGCATAATGTCCTCCAGTTGAGACCAAATTGAGAGATGTTTCCTGCTATCATCATTGTTCTTTATCAGTGTATAGTACTCCATGGAGTATATATACCAAAGTTTACCCATCCATTCTTCTGTTGTTGGGCATCTGGGTTGATTCCAACTTTTTACTGTTGTGGACTGTGATGCAATGAACATTAGTGTGCATGTAGCAGTTGGTGTGAATGGCCTTGATTTTGTAGGATATATTCCGAGCAGAGGAATTACTGGGTCAAATGGTATATCTATATCCATTATTTTAAGGTAACGCCAAATTGCTTTCCAAAGAGGTTGCACCATTCTGCAATCCCACCAACAGTGAAGGAGAATTCCAATCTCCTCACAGCCTCTCCAACATTTATTATTTTGTGTTTTTTGGATCATGGCCAATCTTGTTGGGGTGAGATGGTATCTCATTGTCGTTTTGATTTGAATTTCTTTACTAATTAATGATCATGAACATGTCTGCATGTGTTTTTTGGCTGCCTGGATCTCCTTTGCCCATCGCTTAATTGGATGATTTGTCTTTTTCTTATTGATATTTTGTAGAATCTTATAGATTATGGAGATCAGGCGTCAGTCTGACATAAAGTTGCCAAATATTTTTTCCCATTCTGTAGGTGGTCTTTTAATTCTTTTGATGAAGTCTTTGGATGAGCAGAAGTGTTTGATTCTTATTAATTCTCATTTATCTATTTTATCTTCTGATGAATGTGTTTTGTTTGTCAGATTTTGAAGTCTGTCTATATTGCATATTAAAACATCCATTGTTGACCCTATCTTATCTTGGATGAGCTTTATCGTTTTAGCTTTTATATTCAGGTCTTTTATCCAATTTGAGTTGATTTTTGTATAAGGTGTGAGATACGGGTCTTGTTTCAATTTTTTGCAGATAGATATCCAATTATGCCAGCACCATTTGGTAAAGAGACTGTTCTTACCCCAGTTCAAAATCTTAGGACCTTTGTCAAATATCAGCTGTTCATAAGAGGATGGTGGCATCTCTGAAGTCTCTACTTTGTTCCATTGGTCTATATGTCTCTTTTTGTACCAATACCATGCTGTTTTGACTACTGTGGCAGTGTAACAGGTTTTAAAGTCAGGTAGTGAGAGGCCTCCCAGCATGTTCTTCTTTTTCAGTAGTGCTTTACTTATTTCTGGTTTCTTCCCTTTCCAAATAAAGCTGATAATTTGTTTCTCCATTTCATTAAAAAATGTCGCTGGAATTTGTGTTGAGGTTGCATTATATAAGTAGAGTGCTTTGGGCAAAATAGACATTTTCACAATATTGAGTGTTCCTATCCATGAGCAGGGCTGATTACTCCACTTATGCAAGTCTCTTCTAATTTCTTGTAGCAATGTCTTGTAGTTTTCTCTGTAAAGATTTCTTATTTCTCTAGTTAGATTTATCCCTAGGTATTTTATCTTCTTGGGGGCTGTAGTAAATGGAATTGATTTGGTGGTTTCTTCATTAATAATTTCATTGTTGGTATAAAGGAATCCTACTGATTTAGTTATTTTTATCTTGTATCCCAATACTTTGCCAAATTCTTCTATTAGCCCTAATTTTACTTACGGATTTCTTTGGAGTCTCTGTATAAACAATCATATCACCTGAAAAGAGGGAAATCTTTACTTCTTCATTGCCAATATGGATGCCTTTTATTTCTTTGTCTTGTCTAATTTCTCTGGCTAGAACTTCTAGCACAATGTTGAATAGAAGTGGTGAGAGTGGGCATCCTTGTCTAGTTCCCGTTCTCAAAGGGAATTCTTTCAGTCTTTCACCATTCAGGATGATGAAAGCAGTTAGCTTTGCATAGATGCTATTGATTACACTGAGGAATTTCCCTTTTATTCCTATTTTCTGAGAGTTTTAAGCATGAAAAGCCTTTTCTGCGTCAATTGACAAAATCAGGTGATTTTTATCTTTTGTGTTATTAATATGGTTGATTACATTAATTGTTTTTCTGATGTTGAACCAGCCTTGCATCTCTGGAATGAAAACAATTTGATCATGATGAATGATTGTTTTTATATGCTGTTGAATTCTATTGGCTAGAATTTTGTTGAAGATTTTTGCAACTAGATTCGTGAGTGATATTGGTCTGTAATTTTCTTTTTTTGTAGGATCTTTCCCTGGCTTTGGTATCAGGGTTATGCTGGCTTCATAGAATGAATTTGGAAGTATTTCATCTCTTTCTATGGTATGAAATAGCCTCATTAGTATTGGAGTTAATTCTTCTCTAAAAGTTTGGTAGAATTCTCCAGTGAAGACGTCTGGGCTAGCACTTCTTTTGGTTGGTAGATTTTGATGACTTCCTCAATCTCTTCCTTTCTGATAGATTTATTAAGTTGATCTATTTCTCCTTGTGACAGTCCTGGTGAGTCATATGAATCTAGAAATTTGTCCATTTCCGTCAGGTTTCAAACCTGTCAGAGTATAGCTTTTCATAGTATTCTGTTATGATATATTTTATTTCAGATGGGTCTGTTGTAATATCTCCCAACTCATTTCTAAATCGGGTTATTTGTATCTTCTGTTGTTTTTCTTTTGTAAGTTTAGCCAGTGGTTTATCAGTTTTGTTGATCTTTTCAAAGAACCAGCTTTTCGTTTTGTTAATTTTTTCAATTGTTTTTCTATTCTCTAATTCATTTAGTTCTGCTCTAATCTTTATAATCTGTTTTCTTCTGGTGTCTGAGGGATTTCTTTGTTGCTCTCTTTCTACTTGCTCAAGCTGTGAGGTTAATTCTTTAATTTGTGCTCTTCTTTCTAGAAGTGTGCATTTATAGAGATAAACTGACCTCTGAGCACTGTTGTTTATTATCTGTTTCCTTCTAGTGCCTGAGAGATTTCTTTTGTTGCTCTCTTTCTACATTTTCAAGTTGTAGGCTTAACTCTTTGATTTTTGGACCTTTCTTCTTTTTAGATGTGTGCATTGACTGAGATAAACTGATTAAACTAACCTCTGAGGACTACTTTAGAAGGATCATATTGGAGAGACACAAAAGAGCACTAGAGAAAAAACAAAACAAAAGCAGGAGCTGATCAGAAAAGGAGATGAAACTAAGAGAAAATGAATTATGAGGTGAGGGGCCCCTCCACAGGCTCCCATCTACACTATTCCCAAGGGTCTCGGGATCAGCCTCCATAGTTGCTTGCAGCTTGAGTGTATTTCTCTTTTCTTTTACCTGTGGAAAGACAGCATTCTGTGAGAGATTGAAGAGAAAGCAGGGCCATAACATCCTAAAAGAGCTGGCTAGTCTTGGACATCAGGGAAGTTTCCAGATCTGTGACTGCAAACCCAAGACAAGATAAAGAAATAATACAAGGAAAGATGTGCAAGGACTGGTACCCTTCTGGAAGTCAGACCTTAGCAGAAAACTTTCCCTGTGACCAGTGACTATTGGGAATTAGGTCTCCATCATGAGAACCATTAAGGTGAAAGATTTGCCCTTCATTCTCACATGCACTTTATAAAAGAATAATTGTTCACATAGAGGATCCCAGGCTGAGTTAGCATGTGTATGACTGGTGGCTCTCATAACAGGGCAGAGATGGACAAACTTTTGCTTGGGACTTGAAACCCCTCAATGGGAAAAGAAAAACACAGATCCCACCCCCGTCTCTACCTGATTACAGCTCCTCCAGATTACAGCTCCAACAACCACAGCAACAAGAACCAGACCACCAGTGAGTTCCCTGATGGTACTGGTGGGCTGGAAGACAGTTCTGGAAAGAGAATGGAAGTGAGAAGCCCCGACTTCTTGGAGGTCATCAGAAGGTCTCCTGCTTTCTCTGAGAAG
The DNA here is from genome assembly GCA_028571685.1 of Heterohyrax brucei. Taxonomy (NCBI): domain Eukaryota; kingdom Metazoa; phylum Chordata; class Mammalia; order Hyracoidea; family Procaviidae; genus Heterohyrax; species Heterohyrax brucei. Next base: position 49,088,811 of record CM053144.1, on the reverse strand, counting down.
ATGCTCCACCCTCATCCCCTCCTTACCCCATCTCAGGGTGAGGGGCTGGAGTAGCCCCTCATGCTGCACATGGCAAGTATATCTGTGCTCCTCTTCAGAAGGCACCACCACAGCTGCCCACTTCTGGAAGGTCCCATCCCCTGAAGGCCTGGTATCCACAAGCTCCATGTCCTGCATCTGGTCCTCCTTGTCCCACTGCCAGGTCAAAGTGATGTTTGCTGGGTAGAATCCAAAGGCCCAGCACCTCAGCGTGACTTCACTGTCAGATACGGGGTGGCGAGTCATGTGTGTCTTTGGAGGTACTGTGGGAAAGGATAAAAAAATTCAGGAACTCTGCATTACCTCCCATGAGACACTTGAACAGGGCTCATGTTGAAACCTCTGTTGAGACTTCTCTACACTCAGCTTCAGCCCCATGTCCCACAGTCCACCAAGCTGTGGTTTCTAACCATGGTTTGACCCAAACACATCAGTGCCGTAACTGTAGTTTGAATGTTGGCACCAGAATGCCCATATTTGGTAACCAGAATTTTGTCACATGGGTAAGAACAGACTATCCGTGTCCTTGAACTTGACCCTGGACATGAATATGCTTGGAGAGAAAAATGCGTTCTAGCACACCACGGTAACTAAGCCTGTTTGCAAAGTGAAAGTTCCCTTCCTTTGGCACTTAACACCCTTATCTCCAAATATGGAGATTAGGGTTTCAGATGAGGCATCAATCCTTACCTCCCGCCCCCCACCCCACCCCAGTGACTAGAGAATGTGAAAACTCCCAGTTCTCATGAAGCAGGGAGCTCATAGTTTTTGGCTGCTAGGCTCCAGCTTGCATCTTGTTTGTGCAAACAATAAATTTCCACTTTCTGTTTCCTGTGCAACTGGTGGTATTAAGTGAGTCTAATCTGGATCAGCTAATAAGACAAGATAAAAACCCACATTTGATTACAATGTAACCATCCTGAGAATGGACTGGACAACTGGAAGGGTGTAGGGAGGTGGTACAAAACCAGTACATCAGCCTGGACCAGGGATTTGGGACAATTTCCCATTCCTTGCAAAGTTCTAGAATGAGGAGAGGCAGCCCAGAGTAGGAAAGCTCAGATGTCTGAAGGGGAGAACAGGGACTTGTATTTTTGACTTGGATGAATGCCCAGAAAGCCAGAGGAGCTGGAATTGGACCTCCAAAGTCACTGGATGTGGGGCAGAGAACAAGGCTTGAGGGAGAAAGTCTCTAGTGGTTCCCAAGGTCCATTCCAAAATCAAAGGGAACTACTAACCAGTCTGGATTCATCTACTCTACTAACCTCTAAAATAGTTGTTCTCTTAGCTGCGTGGAAGAGAAAGGAGGGTTTCTATAGGCAAATCACAATTTGGTACGAGATCTGGAAATCGGAGCTAACTCCTCACTCTCTACATCCATGGCAGAGGTATTCTGGCATCTATGCCATTTTCTTCTCCTTCTTTTGAGAGACTTGTACAGTGGACACAATCTTTGTTCAAAGGGAGCTAAGGGAGGCGATCCGTGGCATCTCATACCTGCTCGCTGGAGCGTCTCATTCCCATTCTTGAGGTATCTCTGTAGGTACGTCAGGCACTTGCCGGTCACATAGGCCTTGATGTGGTCTGCCACACCGTTCTCCTCCCACTTGCGCTGAGTGATCCGAGCTGCCGTGTCTGTCGCCGTCCAGGAGCGCAGGTCTTCATTCAGGATGATGTAATTCGCGCCGTCGTAGGCGTGCTGATCGTACCAGCGGAGGAGGCCGCCATCTGATCCCACTTCACAGCCGGACATGACCTGGATAGTGTGAGACCCTGCCCGCCCCCATGGTCAGCATCGCCCGGCGCAGTCAGCACCATCGCCTCCCGCCCCCCCCCCCCCGCCACCGTGGTCAGCACCCACCCTGCGGTCAGCACCACCCACCTCGCGGTCAGCACCACCCACCCCGCGGTCAGCACCACCCACCTCGCGGTCAGCACCACCCACCCCACGGTCAGCACCACACGCCCCTTGTCCCTCTAGTCACTCAGTACCGCCCTGCCCCTGCCGTCCCGATGGGCGGTGATTGGTCAGAGTCCACGTGGGTCTAACCTGAAGGCAAAACCCCAGCTAATCTGCAGCTCTACCGGTGTCTAGGAGCAGGACTTGTTGAAGTTCCGACCTGGAGAACTCTAAACCACTGATTCTCTAGGGGAAGGAGACTGATGACCTGCGATTCGGGGGCTGCGTAACCCACCTGCGTCGCTCTGGTTGTAGTAGTCGCGCAGAGTTCGCAGGTTCGCTCGCAAACGCCGTGAGCTGGCTTTCGCGATCTGTGTCTCACTGTCCCAATACTCCGGCCCCTCCTGCTCCATCCATGGCACCCGCGGCTCCATCCTCGGTTTCGCCGCGTCGCTGTCGAACCTTACGAATTCAGTGTCATCCACATAGCCGACTTGAATGAAGTGGATGTCCTCTCGGTCAGGCCGTGACACAGCGGTGTGGAAATACCTCAGGAAGTGGGAACCTGGGGGCAGGGAGCGGCTGACACCACAGACTGCCTCCCAGGTTCTGCTGGGTCAGGATCGACGAGGAAGAGAGGGAAGGGAGTCAAGCGGCTTGAGGACAAAGAAGACACGCTGAGAGGAGCACTGCCGAGACTTCGGGATAGAAGGAGGGGTGTGAGGTTGGAGAGGGTCAGTGTAAGGGGAAGGACAGCCAGGAAGGTGGCAGAGGTGATGAGGCCTCCCCCAGGGTCCTCGCTCCTGGCTCATCAGAGGCCATTCCCTTCCCTACCCAGGACTCACTTGTGTTCATCTGAGTCAGGGACAGAACTCCCAAGAGCAGCAGAAGGATCGAGGATGTGCTGGAGATCTAGGGACAGCAGTGTCGTTAGGGTTACAGTGTGGTAACCCGTGGTTGTCACCTCTTTCACAAACCTCCTTCCATACCAGACCATACTGAATCTTTACTAACGTTTTTTGTACCAACGTCAATTGTAAATCCTAAATTCCATATATCACTGCGTCTTTTCCTTTAACTACTTACTCCATACTCAAAAAAAGTTGGTAAAGGTTTGAATACTAATTATCACAATATAGTAGATAAAACACTAAAAATTTTGACAAAATCAGCACCTATTAAAAAAAAAAAAAACATTGCCACGAAGTTGCTTTCCAACTCGTAGTGACACTATAGGAAAAAGTACAACTGCCCCACAGCGTTTCTAAGGAGCAGCTAGTGGTTTCCAATAGCTGACCTATTGATTAGCTGCTGTGGCTCTTAACCACTCCCTTGCACCAGGGTTTTCCAGAGGGCATTAGAAGATTCAAAAAGTAACTTAGCACAGAGCTTTCACTTTGTAGGTATAGTGACACATTTAAAGTGGACTTCCTAAAAATCTTTGTTATAACCAACTAGTGATTTTTTAAAAAATACAATAAACTTCTGCCGAAACACTGTATATTTTATAAACAGTCATTTTGGAGTCATTCCCTCTGATAGTATTGCCTAGTCCTCACTCTCCCCAAGCTCCATTCCCTCCCCTCCACCACATCCCTAGTGATGCTATTAAAGAGTATCTTAGTCTTACTGGCCCAAACCCTTTGCTGTCAAGTCAACTTTGGCCAAGAGGATCTCATAATGGGAAACTGCTGTGATGGTGATTGGCTTCTTCAGAAATCAGAGACCCAGTGAGTGAGAACTGGGGCCTCATCATATGATTCCAGACAGAAAGAGGTGACTCAGGTTTGTGACCAGGGAAAAGTGTGACTTCTGGGAGATGGGGAATTCTCAATGCTAAATTCCCTATCTCTGACACTACCACTGTGGCCTGAGAGCCAAACCTGGGTTCTAGGGCTTTGCCCTGACCTCTCTCCTGCTGCACTAAGTGTTCTTTGCTTCACTGTCTCCTTGAGTCCTGGGCCAGGCCCTGCTTAAGTCAGAGGTGCTTGTTAGTTTCTGAATCCATGTTGTTGCTGTGCGCCCTGAAGTTGATTCAAGGAGGCCGTATATGGGACCCCGTGGCCAGCAGTTAAGAGGTCTGCTGCTAACCAAGATACTAACCGCTAGAAGCAACCAGCTGCACCTTGAAATACCTATGGGGACAGTTCTGCTTTGTTCTGTAGGGTCACTATGAGTTGACATGGACTTCATGGCAATGGTTTGGCTTGGGTTTTTTCTATATGACAGAGTAGAACTGCTATAAAGTGTATCCTAGGGCTGTAATTTTAAAAGGAGCAGACTGCCAGCTCTTTCTTCCTGCTGAGCAGCTGGTGGGTTGCAACCACCAACCTTTGAGTTAACAACCAAGAATTTAGCCACTGTGCCACCAGGGCACCTAAGAATTTCTATTCACTCTTCAAAATTAATGAGGTGTGTCACAGATTGAATTGTGTCCCCTAAAAACTCTGTAACAATTTGTCTGTGCCATAGTTCCTGATATTGTGTGATGTTCCCCCATGTGGGAATTCCTGCCTCTATGATGGTAATGCGGGTGAGTGGGCTGGCAGTTGTGTTGGCAGAGCAAGATTTGACTGTAAGTGTGTTTTGTGCCTTGAGCTTGTCTCTTGGACTGTAAAGCAGAGAAGCCAGCAGAGACATTTGGGGACATCAGACCACCAAAAAGCAGTGCCAGGAGTTTCCCATCCAGAAGAAGATTGACGACAAGGACTTTCCTCCAGTGCTGGCTCCCCTGGAGCTGACACTCTGAATTTAGACTTTTAACTTACTGGACTGTGACTAATAAAATTCCTCTTTTTAAAGTCATCCACTTGTGTGATCTTTATTAGAGCAACACTAGATAACTAAAACAAGGCACCAAAGAGATTTTGTTTATGTGGGATATAGCTACCGATATTAACTATGTGAGAAATGGAAACAGAATTTCTAGGGTCGCCATGAGTCAGATCCGACTCGACGGCAATTGGCTGGCAAAGGATTAATAACTCATTCAACATTAACATAGATAATATATTTTCATGAAGAATAAATATTTTCCAAAATAAAACAATGTAGTGAGAAGAAGAAATGTATCATTTTACATTTTTGCATGTCTCTTTGTTATCTGTGTTAGTAGAAGACTTCTGCTTTTCACATCTGCTTCTATATTCAATCTGTTATTTCGGTCGCTCTATATTCAAACTGTTATTTCTGTTGACATATATACAAAAGCATTCCAGGGTCATACAAGTGGTGAAGCTGGAAATGGGAGAAGGATTTGTAATAGACCTTCTAAGTAATTGTGAATGTTCATCTTTGATATTTCACTGAAGCAATAGGATTAGTAGTTTCTTAAAAGTTAGTTAAGTTACTATTATTATTTCATATTCTGTTAATATTAAAACCCATAGGTCCATCTTGTACTTTGAATGAATCTTAATTCTTATGTATGAGGCTTTTTCAAGTGATTCATCAGTGCAATGAGTATGCAGATCTTCCAAAACTGACACATTTCATTATAAAATGTCACATTTGTGAGTATTACCACTATCCCAGCAGAAAAGCTTGTATGTTTTGCAGGGCTGTCAAACTTGTGGTGGATACAAGTTTTTCAATATTCTAATCTCTTGAGAGGCTGTATTTTATCATTGGCAACAATACTGTCAGTTGGTTTTCTTAGAGTGACAGGCTTACAAAGTGTTGGTTTTCAAGAAAATGCCAGTATCCAAGACGGTTTCTTTATCATTCCTTCTTTCAAGTAAAAAAATGATATTTCATAAAGAGGGTAGTTCAGCTCACATGAATTACATTTTCCTGAGACAAACTTCATACTTCACAATGTAGAAAAAAGTGCTTCATATATACTCTCCACTTCATCATAATGGATATTAAAACATAAAGGTGGCAATTTAATAAAGTTAATAATTTTTAATGCTTCAACCAGTACATCTTTAAGTGAAACTGGTTTTGTTTTTGTTTTTTTCCTGCAAGTAGACAATAGTGGAGGGTATAATTACTATTGGAGTTTGATGATACAACATAGATTCTTGCTAAGTTCCCAGCTGATTTCCTTCAGTACAAAGATAGACACAATGAGAAAGACTAATAATTTCTTAGAAGTGTTATGAAAATACTTTTGACTTAATAGATCTTGTGAAAGGATCTCAGTAACTCCAGAAGTTCCGCAGATTACACTTTGAGAACTGTGGTTCTGAATAAATCACAGAGACCTCTATTTGCCTCCCTTTCAACTTTCCAGAATCCCTCTACCTGAGCTGGACTCTGACTCTCAAAGCTTAGCTTAGGAATCTTCTCATGGGCTCTTCCAGAACAGAACGTGCCCCATGGAAATGTAATGCTATAGCAGGTCCTCAGAAAACTGAGATGAAGGAGTAATGTTTCCCTTTTGGAACTGGAAACATTGTGCCTAAAGGCATCAGACAAGGATTCATTCATGCTGTGTTTTGGTTTTGTTATGTACCGTCTTAATGTATATCCATATCCCAGACACTAATACCTGGGCATTAGTGAGCTGAAATGGACTGGTTTTGACTATTCTGAAGCCAACTGTCATATAGTCTACTATGCTGGGGACGAAAACTTGAAGAGCAATGGTGTTGTGTTCACTGTCAAAAAGAACATGTTAAGATCTGTCCTGAAGTACAATGCTGACAGTGACAATACCCATACGCCTATAAGGAAGGCCAATTAATATGACTATTTAAATTTATGCACCAACCACTAAGGCCAAAGATGAAGAGGCTGAAGATTTTTACTAGCTTCTACAGTCTGAAATTCATCAAACATGCAATCAGGATGCATTGATAATTACTGGTAACTGGAATACAAAAGTTGGAAGCAAACAAGAAGGATCGGTAGTTGGAAAACACGGCCTTGGTCATAGAAATAATGCCAGAGATCACATGATAGAATTTTGCAAGACTAACAACTTTTCACTGAAAATGCCTTTTTTAATCAACACAAACAGCAACTGTACACATGAACCTCACCAAATGGAATACACATGAATCAAATTGACTAACCCTGTGGAAAAAGATGATGGGAAAGCTCCATACTGGCAGTCAAAACAAAACCAGGTGCTGACTGTGGCATAGATCATCAGTTGCTCATACAAAAATTCAAATTGAAACTGAAGAAAATTGGAACAAGTCCAGGAGAGCCAAGGTATGATCGTAAGTTATATCCCTTCTGAGTTTAAGACCATCTGAAGAACAGATTTGATGTGTTGATCACTAATGACTGAAGACCAGATGAACTGTGAATGACATCAAAGACATCACCCATGAAGAGAGCAAGACATCATTAAAAAGACAGGAAAGAAAGAAAAGACCAAATTGGATGTCAGAAGAGACTCAAACTTGCTCTTGATCGTCAAGCAGCTAAAGCAAAAGGAAGTAATGGCAAAGTAAAAGACCTAAACAGATTTCAAAGAGCAGCTCGAGAAGACAAAATAAATTATTATAATGACATATGCAAAGAGCTGGAAATGGAAAATCAGAAAGGAAGAGCACATTCTGCATTTCTAAAGCTGAAAGAACTCAATAAAATATTCAAGCCTCGAGTTGCAACAGTGAAGGATTCTACAGGGAAATCATTAAACAACTCAGGGAGCATCAAAAGAAGATGGAAGGAATATGCAGAGTCATTATACCAGAAAGAACTGGTCGATGTTCAGCCATCTGAAGAGGTAGCATATGATCAAAGAACAAAAGGTACTGAAGAAGTCGAAGCTGCAGTGAAGGCATTGGCAAAAAACAAGGCTCCAGGAATTGATGGAATATCAATTGAGATATCTCAGCAAACAGATACAGTGGTGGAAGTGCTCACTCATCTATGTCAAGAAACTTGGAAGATAGCTACCTGGCCAACTGACTAGAAGAGATCCACATTTATGCTCGTTCCAAAGAAAGGTGATCCAACCAAATGCGGAAATTACTGAACAATATCATTAATATCGCACACAAGTAAAATTTTGCTCAAGATCATTGAAAAGTGACTGCAACAGTTTTTTGATAAGGAACTGCCAGAAACTGAGGCTGGACTCAGAAGAAGGCACGGAACTAGGGATGTCATTGTTGATGTCAGATGGATCTTGACTCAAAGCAGAGAATACCAGAAAGATATTTACCTGTGTTGCATTGGCTATGCAAAGACATTTAAATGTGTGGATCATAACAAAGTATGGCTAACATTGCATAAAATGAGAATTCCAGAATACTTAGCTGTGCTACTTAGGAATCTGTATATAGACAGAGGCAGCCATGTGAATAGAACAAGGGGACACTGCATGGTTTAAAGTGAGGAAAGGCGTGCATTGGGGTTGTATCCTTTCACCATATCTTTTCAATCTGCATGCTGAGTAAATAATCCGAGAAGCTGGATTCTGCAAAGAAGAATGAGGCATCAGGATTGAAAGAAGACTCATTAACAACATTATGCAGACACCACCATCTTAGTTGCTGGAAATGAAGAAGATTTGAGACACTTGTTGATGAAGATCAAGGGCCACAGCCTTCACTGTGGGTTGCACCTCAACATCAAGAAAACACAAATCCTCACAGCTTCACCAGTAAGAAACATTGCTGTAAATGGAGAAAAGATTGAGGTTGTCAGGAATTTCATTTTACTTGGGTCCGTAATCAATGCCCATAATCAAAGGAAGGAGTAGTCAAGAAATCAGAAGACACATTGCACTGGGAAAACCTGCTGCAAAGGACCTCTTTAAAGTATTCAAAGGTGAGGATGTCACCTTGAAGACTAAAATGAGCCTGACACAAGCCATAGTATTTTCAGTCACATCATATGCATGCAAAAGCTGGCCATGAACAAAGAAGACAGAAGAACTGATGTCTTTGAATTATGGTGTTAGAGAAGAATGTTGAATATCCCACAGACCACCAAAAGAAGAAACAGATCTGTTTGGAAGAAGTACAACCAGAGTGCTCCTTGGAATCAAAGATAGCAAGATTGTGTCTTACATACTTGGACATGTTTTCAGGAAGCATCAGTTCCTGGAGAAGGACATCATGCTTGGTAGAGTGGAGGGTCAGTGAAAAAGAAGAAAACCCTTGATGAGATGGATTGACATAGTGGCCACAACAAAGGGCTTAAGCATAAAAACAACTGTGGACATGGTGCAAGACCTGGCAGTGTTTCATTCTGTTGTTCATAGGGTCACTATGAATTGGAACCAATTCAATGGCACCTAACAACAACAACAGAGAGCTCGAAATCTGATGCAATCTGTAGGAAAAATAAGGGCCCCTTCATCATAAATGAATCTAACACAGCTGACTGAGGTCCACAAACCATTAAGAACAACTGCTATCAATAGAATTTTCTGTGATGAAGAGACCGTATATCTGTGCTGTTCAATATAGTAGCCAATAGCCAAAGGGGGCTACTAACCATTTTAAATACGGCTAGAGCCACTGAGCTGTTGAATTTTCAGTTTTACTTCATTAATTTAAATAGCTACATCTGGTTAGTACCTACCATATTTGACAGTACGTATCTAAAGTGTTCCCCCACTTGTCTGTCAGTTTGTCATATTATGGGGGCTTGCATGTTGCTGTGATGCTGGAAACTATGTCATCAGTATTCGCAATACCAGCAGGGTTATTCACGGTGTACAGGTTTCTGCTGAGCTTCCAGACTAAGACAGAATAGGAAGAAGGACCTAGTGATTTACTTATTAAAATATAAACAAATTGGCTAGTGAAAATCTCATGAATAGCAGCAATGTGACATAGTGGCATAGCAGTGTGGCATAATGCTGGAAGGTTAAGTCCTTCAGATTGGAAGGCACTCAAAATGTAACTGGAAAAGAGCTGTTTTTTGCAGTTTGAAACTGAAAAAACATGCAATCAAGATGCACTAACACTTACTGGTTACCAGAATGAGAAAGTTGAAAACAAAGAAGGATCAATAGTTGGAAAATATGGCCTTGGTAGTTTTCAAGAGCCCATGATAGAATTTTGCAAAACAAACAACTTGTACATTGCAACTATCGGTCTCCAACAACATAGACGTCAACTAAACCATGGACCTCACTGGATGGAATACAAAGGAATCAAACAGACTGCATCTGTACAAAGAGATGAAGAAGCAGCTAACGTCATCAGTCAGACCAAGGTCAGAGATTGGCTACAGAACAAACCATCAATTGCCCTTATGCAAATTCAACTTGGAGCTGAAAAAAATTAAAACAACTCCATGAGAGCTAAAGTACAACCTCTGGTATATGCCATCTGAATTTAGAGACCATCTCAAGAACTGACTTGATGCATTGAACTCTAGTGACTAAAGACCACACTAGTTGTAAGATACGTTAAAGACATCACATAGAGGAAAGAAAAAAAACATGAAACAAAGACCACACTGAATATCAGAAAAGACTCAAAGTTGCTCTTGAACACAGGGTAGCTAACATGAAAGGAAGAAATGATGACATAAGAGAAATGAATGGAAGATTCAAAGGGAAGCTTGAGAAGACAAAGTGAATTACTATAATGCAATGTGGAAGCACCTGGAGTTAGAAAACCAAAAGGGAAGAACACACTCAGCATTTCCCAAGCTGAAAGAACAGAAGGAAAGATTCAAGCCTTGTGTTGTAATATTGAAGGATTCTCTAGGCAAATTATTGAATGATGCTGGAAGCATCAAGGGCAGGTGTAAGAAATTCACAGAGCCACCATACCAAAATTTGTCAATATTTTACCATTTCAGGAGGTAGCATATCATCAAGAACTGATGATACTAAAGGAAGAAGTCAGACCTGCACTGAAGGTATTGGAGAAAAGCAAGACTCTAGGAATTGATGGAATATCAACTGAGGTGTTTTCGACAAACACACATGCAACAGTGGAGCACTAACTCATCTATATCAAGAAGTTTTGAAGGCAGCTACCCGTCCAACTGAATGGAAAGCATCTGTATTAATGCCCATTCCAAAGAAAGGTGATCCAACATACTTCAGAAATTATTAAACAATATCATTAATTATTAAACAATATCATTAATATCACACACAAGTAAAGTTGTGCTGAAAATAATTCAACAATAGTTGCAGCAGTACATTGACAGGGAACCACCAGAAATGCAAATCAAATTCAGACGAGGATGCAGAACAGAGGATATCCTTGCTGATGTCAGATGGGTCTTGGCTGAAATCAAGGAATACCGGAAAGATGTTTACCTGTGTTATATTGATTATAGAAAGGCATTCAACTGCATGGATCATAACAAATAATGGAATGAGAACAGAATGCACAGAATGAGAACTTCAGAACACTTGATTGTGCTCACGTGGAACCTGTGCACACACCAAGGTGCATTTGTTCCAATAGAACAAGACAATACTGAGTGGTTTAAAATCACCAGTTTAAAATGTGTGTCAGGCCAAGCTTATTTAATCTGTATGCTGTGCAAATAGTCCCCAAACCTGGACAATATAAAGAAGAAAGTGGCAACAGGATCTAAAGAAGACTCATTAACAACCTGTGACACAAAGATGACACAATTTTGCTTGCTGAAATAGAAGAGGAGTTGAAGCAGAGAAGGATCAGACGCTGAAGAAGGAATCATGTTTGGTGAAGTAGAGGGTAAGCGAAAAGGAAAGAGCCTTCAACAGGTGATATTGACGCAGTGGCTGCAACAACAGCTCAAGTGTAATAACTAACAAGGATGGCACAGGATCAGGTGATGTTTTGTTCTGTTGTACACAGAGTCACTATGAGTCAGAACCAACTTGACAGCCTCTAACAACAACAGTCCCTGGAGAAGGACATCATACTTGTACAGTAGAGGCTCAGTGAACAACAGAAGACCCTCAAAGGGATGAATTAACACAGTGACTGTAGTGAGAGGAAAGTGGAGTACATATCTCAAACTCTAGTAAAAAGACAAGACTTGATGATTTGACAGACTGGAGTGTTCCCAGAAGACATAGTCCCCAGAATCTCTGTCATCCCTGAACAAAAAAAAACACTCCCAAAGCCAACTTTCTGGACAAACATTAGACTGGACTATAAGACATAAAATGATACTGGTGAAGAGTATGCTTCTTGGCTCAAGTCGATACGTGAGACTAACTGAGCAGCTCATATATGAAGTGAGGTGAGATGAAAAAGGGGACAGGAGCTGGTTGAAAGGACACAGGAAATACAAGGTAGAGAGGATGAGTGTGCTGTTATATTGTGGGGAGAGCAAGTAGGTTCACATAATAATGTGTATGTGAGTTTCTGTACAACAAACTGACTTGAATTATAAACTTTCACTTAAAGCATAATAAAACACACACACACAAAAAAAAACAACGGTGATTGCAACAATAGGTTCAAACACAGCAACAACTGTGAGGATGGTGTAGGACCTGGCAGTGTTTTATTCTGTTGTACATAACGTTGCTGAGTCAAAACCAACTTGATAGCACCTAACAACAACAGCAAATCTAACTAGGGATGTAAAAAACTTATACAAAATAAAATGCAAAACACTAGTGTGAGAAACCAAAAGAGACTTAATAGATGGAGAAATATACTATGCTCATGGATAGAAACATTTCACATTGTGAAAATGTGTCTATACTATCCAAAGCGATCTACAGGTATAACACAACCCTAATCTGAATTCCAACAACATTCTTCCATGAAATTGAAAAACAAATCACCAGTTTTACATGGAAAGGAAACACCAGAAAAGTAAAGCATTACTGAAGAAGAAGACCAAAGTAGGAGGCTTCCATTGCTGTACCAGTCAGTGTTGTCAAAACAGCCTGCTACTGGTACAGTGACAGATACCAATGGAATAGAACTGAAATTCAGAAGGAAATCTATCCATCTGTGGATAGTTGATCTTTGACAAAGGGCCAATATCCATTAAATCGGGGAAGACCATAGTCTCTTTAACAAATGATGCTGGCAAAACCAGATTTCCATTTGTAGACAAAGGAAACAGGAGCCATACTTCATACCATACATAAAACTAACACAAAATGGATCAAAGACCTCAATGTAAAACTTAAAATAACAAAGTCTATGGAAGTAAACATAAATCTAGGAACCCCTAAAAAAAAACTCAGTGGTGTTGAGTCGGGTCCGACTCATGGTGACCCTAGAGGCCACAGTAGAACTGCCCCATAGAGTATCCAAGGAGTGCCTGGTGGATTTGAACTGCCAACTTTTTGGTTAGCAGTTGTGGGACTTAACTACACCACCAGAGTTTCCCACTAGGGACCCCTATTTATGGCATAAATAGACTATCAAGCATAACTAAGAAAGCATAAACTGCAGAAGATAAACTAGCTGACTGTAACCTCCTAAAAATTAAATACCTACGCTCTTCAAAAGACTTCCACAAAAGAATAAAAAGAGAACCTACAGAATGAGGCTAAAATGTAGTAATGATGTATCCGACAAGCACGTTCTCTCTAAAATCTATAGAAAACTTCAACATCAACAGATAAACAACCCAAGTGAAAAAGGGGCAAAGAACATGAACAGACACTTCTTCACCAAAGAGGACATTCAGGTGAAGAGATGCTTGGGGTCGTTAGTGCTAAAACCAAATCGAAACCAAACCTATTTCCATCAAGTAAATTCCGATTTAGAACAACCCTATAAGCCAGAGTAGAACCTCCCCATAGGGTTTCCCAGCCTGTGAATTTTTAAGGAAGCAGACTGCCACACCATTCTCCCATGGAGTGGCTGATGGGCTCAAAACTCTGATATTTGCATTTCCAGCAGAACACTTAACTATTGCACCATCAGGCCTTCTTCCTTAGCCAGTAAGCCAAAACCAAAACCAAAAGAAACCTCAAACCTGTTGCTATAGAGTTGATTCCAACTCATAGTGACCCTATAGAACAGAGTAAAAGCGCCCCATAGTGTCTCCAAGCAGCAGCTGGCAGATTTAAACTGTTGACCACTTGTTGCAGACCTAGGGGTTAGAAATCTTAACCAGTGTGCCACAAGGGCTCCCATTAGACATTAACAAAAACAAACAAACAAACAAACAAAACCTGTTGCCAGTAAGTTGATTTCAACTCACAGAGTAGCAGTGCCCTATGGGGATTCCAACAAGTGCCTGGTGGATTGCAACTGTCCCTCTTTTTGTTAGCAGCCATTGCTCTTATCCACTGCACCACCATGGCTTCCATGAGTCATTAACAACAACAGAAAAATAAAATAAAATAAAAAAACAGAAAACAAAACCCATTGCCATCAAGTTGATCCCAACTCATAGCACCCCTGTAGGACACAGTAGAAGTGCCCTACAGGGCTTCGAAGGAGCAGTTGGTGAACTAGAACTGCTGACCAATTCTTGCGGTAGGCAAGTGGTTAGAATTCTTAACCACTGCACAACCAGAGCTCCCATCAGCCATTAGCCAGCCAAGTGCCATCAAGTCAGATCCAACTCATGGTGACCCTAGGGGCCACTAGAGGAATGCAAATCAAAACTATTATGAGACACCATTTCATCCCAGCAGTGATATTACTGATCACAAATACCAGAAAACAACAAATGCTGGCAAGGCTCTAAGGAAATTGGAACACTTAAATATTGTTGGCGGCAACATAAAATGGTACAACCATTACAGAAAATGATATACTGCTTCCTTAAAAAAAAAAAACTATAAATGGAAATATCCCATGATCCAGTAATCCCATTCCTAAGTATATAACACAGAGAAATACAAATAGACATATGCACACCTATGTTCACTGAGACTTCCAGAACACTAAATTGGGCTCATAAGGAACCCGTACATATAACAAGAGACAGTCATTCAAACAGAACAAAGGGATACTGCATGGTTTAAACTCAGGAAGGGTGTGCATCCAGCTCGTATCCTTTTACCACACTTATTCAATCTGTATGTTGATTAAATGATCTGAGAAACAGGGCTATATGAAGAACACAGCATCAGGACTGGAGAAATTAACAACCTATGATATGAAGATGACACAACTTTGCTTGGTGAAAGTGAGGGGGACTTGATAAAGTTCAAAGACTACAGCCTTCCCAATAAATCCTCTTAACAAGAACAACAAAATTCTCAAAACTGGACTAATAAACAACATGATGACAAACAGAGAAAACACTGAATTTGTCAAAGATTTCATTTTACTTGCATCTACTGTCAACACTCATGAAGGCAACAGTCAAGTAGTCAAACAATATACTGCACTGGAGACAAATCTGCTGCAAAAGATCTCTTAAAATGTTAAAAAAGCAAAGATTTCACTTTTTGGCTAAGGTGCACCTGACTGAGGTTATAGTATTTTCAGTCACCTAATATACAAAGGGAAAACCTGGTGGTATAGTGGTTAAGAGTTTTGGCTGCTAACTAAAAGATAGCACTTGCAATCTACTAGGTGCTCCTTGGAAACCCTATGGGGTAATTCTCCTCTGTGCTATAGCACTGCTATGAGTCTAAATTGACCTGACAGCAATGGGTTTGGTTTAGTATTTGATAATATACATGTAAAAGCTGGAAAATGCATAAAGAAGACCAAAGAAAAACTAACACCTTTGAATTACAGTGTTATATTAAATATAACATGAACTTCCAGAAAAAAATGAACAAATCTGCTTTAGAAGAAATACAGCCAGAATGCTTCTTGAAAGTGAGGATGCTCGGGCTTCACCTCACATATTCTGGACACGTTATCTGGAGGGACCAGTCCTTTGAGAAGGACATCATGTTTGGTAAAGTAGAGGTTCAGCAGAAAGGAAAACCCTCAGTAAGATGAACTGAGACAGTGGCTACAAGATACGCTCAAGCATAACAACAGTTGTGAGGATGGCACAGGACTGGGCAGCGTTTTGTTCTGTTGTACACAGAGTCTGTATGAATTAGAATCAACTTGACAGCACTTGACAACAAAAACATGTTCTTTTCAGTATTTTTCACAATAGCAATAAGATGGAAACAACCTAAGTGCCCATCAAGGAATGAATGGATAAAACAATTGTGATACATACACACAATGGAATGCTACACAATTATAAAGAAAAATAATGACTCCTTGTTATACCAACAAAGAGATCATCAAAGAAGAAATCACCAAATCAATACCATTTACTATAGCCCCCAAGAAGATAAAATACCCAAGAATAAATCTAACTAGAGAAATAGGAGACCTACACAGAGACAACTAGAAGACATGACTGCAAAAAACCAAAAAAGACTTACATAAGTGGAGAAACCTACCCTCCTCATGGATAGGAAGACTTAACATTGTGAAAACGTCTACTTCACCCAGAGTGATCTACACATACAATGCAATCCCAATACAAATTCCAGTGTCATTTTATAATGAGATGGCGAAAGAAATCACCAACTTTGTTTGGAAAGGGAAGAAATCCAGGATAAGTACTGCATTACTGAAGAAGAGTAACACGGTGGGAGGCGTCACACTACCTGACCTTAGAACCTATTACACTGCCACAGTAGTCAAAACAACCTGGTACTGGTACAAAAAGAGACATACCGACCAATGGAACAGTTGAGACCCCAGAGATGCCACTATCCTCTTAGCGATATTCAACAAAGGCCCTAAGATTATAAACTGGAGTAAAAACAGTCTCTTTAACAAACAGTGTTGGCAAAACTGGATAACCATCTGCAAAAAAATGAAACACGACCCATACCTGACACCTACACAAAAGGTAGCAAAAAATGGATAAAAGACCTAAATATCAAACCTAAAATTATAATGATCACACAAGAAAAAATAAGATCAATAATGGAAATTCTATTACATGGCTTAGACTTCAAAAATCAACAAAGTAGGATCAAAACAAGAGCAAACAGATAAATGGGAACTACTAAGAATCAAACAATTTTGCTCATCCAAATACTTTATCAAAAGAATTAAAAGATCACTTACAGAATATGAAAAAATATTTGGCAACTACATGTCAGACCAACATCTGATCTCTGGAATCTATGAGGTACTACAAAATATCAACAAGAAAAAGGTAAATAACCCAGTTAAGTGATGGGCAAAGGAGATGGACAGACACATCCAGGCAGCCAAAAAATACATGAGGAAATGCTCACAATCATTACTTATTAAAGAAATTCAAATCAAAACGACAATGAGATACCATCTCACCTTAACAAGGTTGGCCACGATCCAAAAAACACAAAACAACAAATGCTGGAGAGGCTGTGGAGAGACTGGAACTCTCCTGCACTGCTGGTGGGATTGCAAAATGGTACAACCACTTTGGAAAGCAATCTGGCACTTCCTTAAAACATTGGAAATAGATATACCATTTGACCCACTAATCCCACTGCTTGGAATATATTCTACAGAAGCAAAGTCAGTCACGTGAACAGATACATGCCCACGAATGTTTATTGCAGTATAGTCCACAATAGTAAAAAGAATCAACCCAGATGTCCAACAACAGATGAATGAGTAAACAAATTATGGTATATATACTCAGTGGAATACTATGCGACGATAAAGAACAGTGATGACTTTAGGGAGCATCTCTTGACCTGGTTTCAATTGGAAGACATTATGTTGAGTGAAATCAGTCAGCAGCACAAGGACAAACATTGTATGAGACCCCTACCATATGAACTTAAAAACAGACTCATGTACAGAAGAAAAGACTCTTTGACAGATGCGAGAGAGAGGAAGCAGGAAGGGAGAGTGTTGGTTATAGGTTAGATAGCTGATGGAAGTTTGGTTGGCTGAAATCTGTGACAGCACACATTAGAAAGAAGATCAATTTAATTGGACTTCGACATAACCTGAAAACTCCTCCAATCTTAACTCAGTATTGCAAGGACAGAGTAGCAGGGGTAGAGGTCTGTGGACCACGCTCTCAAGGGGCATCGAGGTCAATTGGTATAATTAACCTATTGCTAAGAGAGTCTTCTGCGCTTCATATTGGTGAGCGGCATCTGGGATCTTAAAAGTTATCAAGCTGCCATTTGAGATGCACCAAGTGGTCTCAAATCATCCGGAACAAGCCAAGAACAACAAAGACAAAAAGAAAAAAAGAGCTCAGGAGACAGAAGGACCCATGTAAATGGGAGACTGTATGAACATGTGATCAGAATAACAACACGGTGTGTGGCCACTGCCAAAGACAGCTCAGATGGGGCATGCAGGGTTGAGTCCCTGTGGCAACATGAGAAAAAGAGAGATGCAGCTCAAGAACTCTACTAAAAGACCATAACTGATGGTCTGATGGCCTTGGGGGATCCCAAGAGCATGGCTGCTAGATCTGCTGCTGCCCCTGTCCAGAAAACACTACTGAGGTCAATTCTTCAGACAAAAATGGACTAGACTCGGGGACACAGTGTGATCATATGGTGTGTGTACTTTATGGTTCTATGCATTTATAGGATGCTGTCCTACTGGTCTGTTTCTAGATAGGAGAAGATAGGGTGGGAAGGAGGGGACAGGAGATTGTTAAGAGCATACAACAAGTATAGAATGAAAAAGAGTATGCTGTCACCAGGCAAAGAGAGCAGAAGGAGCTGCAGATAAGCAGGGATGCAAAATTAATTTCAATTGTATACTTTTACTTGATCACAATAAAAAAAATAATGGCTCCTCAAAACATCTCACAACATGCATAAATCTGGAGAACATTATGCTGAGAGAAATAAGACAATCACAAAAACAAATAATTGCATGGGACCACTATTATAAAAGTTGAAGAAAAGATTTTCACACAGAAAGAAATGTTCCTTGATGACTACCAGGGATGGTAGGAGAAGAAGGGAGAATTACTAGATCAGACCAAAAAACCAAACCTACTGCAGTTGAGTCGATTTGCACTCATAGAGACCCTATAACACAGAGTAAAACTGCTCCCTAGACCTTCCAAGGAGTGCCTGGCAGATTAGAACTGCTAACCTTTGGATTAGCAGATGTAGCACTTAACCACTACACTGCCAGAGTTTCCAATTAGATAGTAAAGACATTTTAATACTGGTAAAGAGAAAGGTAATATACAAAATAAAGAAAGTCAGCACAACAGGGCAAAGATAAAGGAAGACAGAGGAGCACGAAAGGATGATTTACATACAGTAAAGACTATAACATACAATTCTGCAACAACAGTAATAAACAATAATTCATAAGTGGATATATAGATACAAATATAAAATAGGTATGGGAAGTCATAGGGAAATCCTCCAGTGTGCTTGTATAGTTATGGTTGTGGATATTTCTATGTACATATTTGCAAGTGCAGTATGTATATTCGTGTATATAAAAGAGCACTCAGATGACACAATAATGGAAACGTCTTGGACTTAACCAGTCATGTCTTGGGACTGAGCTACTGGGCTTCAAGGCTAAGGACCATAGTCTCAGAATCATTTAGGTCAACTTGTATAACAATTCATAAAGTTGATGCTCTGCATCCTAGTCTGGTAAATAACATCTGGAGTCTTAAACACTCCTGAGTAGCCATTTATGATGCAACTATCGGCCTCTTCCTGTCTGGAGCAAAGAAGAAGGAAGAAGACTGAAGACTTAGAGAAGTAGTTAGTCTAAGGAGCTAACAGACCATGTGAATCACATCCTCCTCATTTCTGAGAACAGAAGAACTAGATGGTGCCCAGCTACCACTACGCACCACTCTGAACTCCATCACAATAGAAGATTCCAATTAGAATGGGTAAAAAACCATAGAACAAAACTCAAATTCATTAAAAAAAAAAAAAAAAAAAGACCAGGCTTACTGATCTGATGAAGACTGCAGGAGCCAGGACCAGATTACTCGATATGCAAGGTGTGCACAGGTTTACCTGTGGTTTCTTACTAACCTGTTGTGAACACTTTCACCTGTTTTTCACCATATCTTGTTAGCATGTAAATCTCTGCACATCATACTGACTATAAGCTGGTGCTGACCTTGCTGACCGGTTAATCTGCCCCTGGAAGGAACCCCAAGACCATTGCCCTACTTCAGGGCAACCACCTGAGACACTCGAGGAAGGCACCTCTCAGCCTGTCCTGTAAAATAAACAGTAACACCCTTAAGGAATGTCCCTTAGAACAACCCACTGTATAGGACCAAAAGTGAGGCATTTGAGCAAAAGCAAAATGAGAAGATGGGGCGGGGGAGGGTAGGCAAATCTTGCAACTGATGATATTGGAGCCCCTGGGGAGAAAGCGCGGAGGGTCCTGACACATTGTGAGGGTAGCAACCAACGTCAAGGAACAGTTCGTGTGTGAAATATTAACGAGAAAACTCATTTGCTATGTAAACTTTCACTAAAGATCAACAAAATGTTCAGAAAAAAAGAAAAAGAAGTCTGTGCACCCACAGGTTAATAACCAGTGCACTAAAGCTGACAGCAGAGCCTGCGAACAACGCTGCCCGGTGCGATTGTGCTCTGCCGGCGCTTTCTGCTATGGTACGGGTCACATAGCCACACTTGATCTGTGAACAAAGGGCAAGAGAGAAACCAGTGAGCCCCCAAGGATGCGAAAACAACCGCCCTGAAACGGACCTGCAGGACGGAGGGCACCCCCATTACGACCACAGTCCCTGTGGGCTTCCACAGACGCGGAGCTCTGCTCGCGGGCACTGGCTGTCACAAGTGGTCAGCCAAGGTTCCCACCCTAAAGGTGATAGGAGGTTAGAAGGCGGGAGCTACACTTGCGAGTTTGTCATTGAAGTTCTGTGGGTGGGTTGGAAAGCGGAGGGGCCAAAACAGCGAAATCTTAGTCCCAACGTAGAAAGTGAGCTGCTGTAAAGAGGCAGCATCAAGCATTTGGTTACTAACCAAAACGTTGATGGTTTGAACCCAAATCATGTTTCTGCAGGAGAAACACCCAGCATTCCACTTCTCTAACGATTACAGAAAAGAAAACCCTAGAAGGTAGTTCTTTTGTCACAGGGACTCCCCATGAGTTGGAATCCACTTGATGACACCCAACAACAGCAACAACAAAACTGTGAGACTGTAAGTCTCTGTTCTTATCAGCCACCCAATTTGCAGTATTTGTGACAGCAGCAAGAGGCTTGGAGGTGTGATGGTGAAAGCTTTTGGCTGGACATAGTTTATTAAGAGGGGCCTTAGGGGCAGCTGTAAATCAAAAAATCAATAAATCAATAAAGATGCAACATATCAAATCAAGAAACTTAATACAAGAGTCTCAACAACTGCAAAACCAACCCTGAAAAAGGTGAAAAATCAGCTCACAAAGAAGAATGTCCCAGAACAGACTAATAAGGACAACAGAGAAAACATCAACACAAAAATAAACATACCACAACGGCAGCACTGAACACATACCTATCAATAATCACACTGACTGTCAATGGACTGAACGCTCCAGTAAAGATGCATCGAGTGACATCTTGGATCAAAAGACACAATCTATCCATATATTGCCTACAAGAAACTCACCTTGGACTTAAAAAAAGAAACAAACTGAAAATTAAAGGATGGAAGAATATATATCAAGCTAGCAATACACAAAGAAGAGCAGGTATGGTGATTCTAATCTCAGATAAAATAGATTTTAATGTAAAATCCACCATCGTGGACAAGGATGGACACTATTTATTGCTGAAAGGGCCAATACACAAACAGGACTTAACAGTATTAAATATTTATGCACCTAATATTATAGCACCTAAATACATCAAAGAAACACTGACTACACTCAAAAAGGAGATAGATCACTCCACAATAATAGTGGGAGACTTCAACACTCCATTCTCAATACTGGACAGATCATTTAGAAAAAAGCTCAATAAAGACACAAAAGACCTTATTGCCACAATTAATCAACTAGGCCTCATCGACATATACAGAACTTTCTATTCATCAGCGGACAACTACACCTTCTTCTCCAGGGCATATGGAACATTCTCCACAATAGACTATGTGTTATCCATACCACTGAATTACTTCAAAGCATCTTCTCAGATCATAAAGCCATAAAAGTCAAAATCAATTGCAGAAAAAACATAGATAGAAAGTGGAACTCATGGGAACTGAACAACATCTTGCTCAAAAAGCCATGGCTTATAGAAGAAATCAAGGATGAAATAAAGAAATTTATGGATTCCAATGAGAACAAAATCACTTCCTACCAGCACCTATGGGATACAGCCAAAGCAGTGCTCCGAGGTCTGTATCTCCATAAATGCATACATCTGGAAGGAAGAAAGAAATGAAGCCAAAGAACTAACCCTACAGCTTGAACAAGTGGAGAGAGAACAACAGAGAAACCCCTCAGGCATCAGTAGAAAACAGATCATAAAGATTAGAGCAGAACTAAATGAATTAGAGTTTAGAAGGACAACTGAAAAAATTGAAAAGACCAAAAGCTGGTTTTTTGAAAAGGTCAACAAAATTGACAAACCGTTGGCTAAACTTACTAAAGAAAAACAGGAAAGGAAACAAATAACCCAAATAAGAAATGAGAGAGAAGTTGTTGTAACAGATCCAACAGAAATCAAACATCTCATAACAGAATACTATGAAAGACTGTACTCTAACAAATTTGAAGACCTAGAGTAAATGGACAAATTCCTTGATTCATATCACCTACCAAAATTATCACAAGGTGAATCGGAACAACTTAATAAACCCATCACAAAGGAAGAGATTGAAAAAGTCATCAAAGAACTACCAACGATGGATAAAAGACCTAAATATCAAATCTAAAACAATAAAGCTCATCCAAGAAAAAGTGGGAACAATAATGGAAGTTTTAATACACAACTTAGACAGACTTCAAAATCTGTCAAACCACAATCAAAGAAGAGAAAACAGATAAATGGGAACTATTAAGAATCAAACAGTTTTGTTCATCCAAAGACTTTATTAATAGAGTTAAATGCCACCTACAAAATGGGAAAAAATATTTGGCAGCTATACGTCAGACCAATGCCTGATCTCCATAATATATAAGGTACTACAAAATATCAATAAGAAAAAGACAAGCTATGGGCAAAGGAGATGGACAGACACTTCTCTAAAGAGGAGATCCAGGCAGCCAAAAAACACATGCAGACATGCTCATGATCATTATCTATTAAAGAAATTCAAATCAAAACTACAATAAGATACCATCTAACCCCAACAAGGTTGGCCATGATTCCAAAAAAGCAAAACAACAAATGCCGGACAGGCCATGGAGAAATTGGAACTCTCCTACACTGTTGGTGGGATTGCAAAACGGTGCAACCTCTTCAGAAAGCAATCTGGCACTCCTTTAAGTAATCGGATATAGATATACCATTTGACTCAGTAATTCCACCGCTCAGAATATATCCTACAGAATCAAGGCCATTGACACCAACTGATACATGCACACGAATGTGTATCCTAGTACAGTCCACAACAGCAAACAGATGGTATCAACCCAGATGTCCAACAACAGAGGAATGGATAGGTAAACTATGGTATATATACTAAATGGAACACTATGCAATGATAAAGAACAATGGTGACTTCAGGAAACATCTCATAACCTGGTTATGTTGAGTGAAAGTAGTCAGCAACAAAAGGACAAATATTGTATGAGATTCCTACAATAAGAAATTAAAATCAGACTCATGCATAGAAGAAAAAATTATTTGATGGCTGCAAGGGTGGGGAGGGCAGGAGGATGAGGGGGAAGGTTTAAATTAGATAGTTGTTAGAAATTTCTTGGGTGAAATCGGTGACAGCACACATTAGTAAGAAGATAAATATTAACTGGACTTCAACACAACTTGAGTACTCCTCCCATCTTAACCCAATATTGCAAGGACAGAGTAGCTGGGACGGGAGTCAGGGACCATGCTCTCAGGTGAAATCTAGGCCAATTTTGGCACAACTAGCATTTTTCTAATGAGGACTCTGTGCACCCCACGTTGGTGAGTGGTGTCTGGGGTCTTAAAAGCTGCCAAGCTGTCATCTGAGGGTACAGTAAATGGTCCCAACTCAACAGGAACAGATAGTCACTGAGGTCCATAACGACCTTGGGAAAAGAGAACCCAGAAGACACAGAGACCCACGTGAGTGGGTGTCTACATCAACTCGAGACTGGAAGAACTGGATGGTGCCCAGCCACCACTAGTGATAGACAGGATGGAGCTCACAAAGTTGAGCCTCACTGGCAACACAAAAATAAATAGGGGTGCACCCTGAGATCTCCACTGAAAGACCACAATTGATGGTCCAGGGTCTTCGGGGTTCTCCTGGGAGCATGGCCACTGGCCCTGATGTTGTCCCTGTCCATAAATCACAATGAAGGTCTACTCTTTGGACAGCAATGGATTGGACGTGGCAACACAGAGTGACCATATTTTGTGGGCACTTTATGGTTCTATGCATCTACAGGATGTCATCATGCTGACCTCTTACTGGAGGAAGGGGAGTGGGTGTACAGGAGGGGTTAGGAGACTTGGGAGGATAGGACATGTGTGGAGCAGAGAGGAAGAGGGTGCTATCACCGAGCAGGGAGAGCAGTGGGAGCTGCATATAGGTGAGCATGCAAATTTATATGGGAATGTATATTTTCATTCAATTAAAAAAAAAAAAAAAACTACCAAAGAAAAAAAGAGCCCAGGCCCAGATGGCATCATCGCAGAATTCTACCAAGCTTTTAGAGAACATTTATCTCCAATACTGCTGAGACTATTTCACAGTATAGAAAGGGATGGAATACTCCCAAATTCATTCTATGAAGCCAGCGTAACCCTGGTACCAAAGCCAGGGAATGACCCAACCAAAAAGGAGAACTACAGACCAATTATCACTCATGAATCTAAATGCAAAAGTCTTCAATGAAGTTCTTGCCAACAGAACACAACAACATATCAAAAAATAATCCATCATGACCAAGTTGGATTCATACCAGGATGGTATGGTTCACCATCAGAAAAACAATTAATGTGATCAACCACATGAAGAACACAAAAGGCAAGAATCACCTGATTTTGTCTATATGCACAAAAGGCATTTGATAAAGCCCAACACATATTCATGCTAAAAACTCTCAGCTAAATATGAATAGACGGCAAATTCCTCAATAGTAAGGGCCATTTATACACAGACAACTACCTTCATCATCTTGAATGGACAGACTGAAACAGATTCCGTTGAGATCAGGAACTAGACAAGGATGCCCACTCTCACATGTCCTATTCAACATTGTACTAGAAGTTCTAGGGGGGCAGAGTCAAGATGGCGGACTAAGCCCACATCTCCTTATATCCCTCTGGAAACCAAGACCTGAATTGACACTCAAACGGAGCCTTCTGATCACTTAATCAGCCTCAGGACACGGCACAGAGCTGTAATTGGGACTTCATACCACTCAGCGAAAAACCTCCTCTTTCACTGACTCCCGCTCCTGGCTAGCCCCGGCTCTCACGGACGGAAGGTAAACGCACCATTTTGACTTTTTTTTCCTCTGTCTCGGCTGGTGGGCGGAGCTGGGTCTTGCCTGGCGGCTGGACTCAAACGCCCTGCTGGGGGGATAGGCAGGCGAAATTCCCATATTGAGAGCCAGGCTCGGGACTCTGTTAATCTAGCCATGTTGAGCCTTTCGTTTTGTAGCTGCCTCAGCGGGGTTTGTGTGGAGCTCCGCGGTCAGTATGCGGGAGGCCATGTTGGTACCGAGATTTTAGCGGGACCTCGTTCTTAGCCTGGGAGCCAGCGCCTGCAAACGGGACAGCACTTCTCCGACAGAAAAGTAGTGATTTTGCACAGTGCTGCCTACAGTGGGGCCCCTGTAACAGAAGCAGAGGAATCACTACCTCTGGGCACCTTTAGCCCCTCTGTCTACTGCCTGTGTGGAGGACGCCATCTTGGGTACGGTGGCCGCAGCTGGCCCTAATTCTTAGCTTGGGAGCCAGAGCCTGCTCACAGGAGAGTGCTTTCCTATCACAAAACCAGTACTCGACGCAGTGTTGGATAAGGCTAGGCCCTGTCAGTAGAGGCCAACAGGGCAGTAGCATTGCTGTATTCTGAACTAGTTTGTATCATCTGGGGCTGGATATAGTGGCGTTTACTTTGTCAGATGAGAAGAGGGACCTCTACACCTGAAAACCTAAATGACTTGTGAACTGATCAGGTACCTTTTGCTTTACATTTGAAGACAGCCTAGAGAAACATTTGCAATCCATCCTCACAGTAACTCTTCCAGCCTCTATATACTCACATGGGACCCCAAAAGCAACAGACAATTGTGGCATACAAGCAATCACTCATGGCTTCAGAAGGCTCCCTAACAAAGCAACCAAGGAGTTTTCCAGATGAAGAAACTTATGAAAGCATCAGGAAGTGAATTCAAATTGATTATATACAGAGCCCTTCTAGACCTTATACAAAATGCAGCAGAACAAAGGGGAAAATTAAGCAAGTTGTTCGATCTGATGGAACACCAGTACTCTGAAATCCAACAGATCAAGAAGAAAATCAAAGAGATAGAAACTTCCATGCAAAGCCAAGAAAACAGAATGGAACAAATGGAAAAAAGAATTTCTGACTTGGAAGACAGAGCTACTGATGCCAGCGTCTATGAGCAGAAATCAGAAAAAAGAAACAAGAAAAATGAAGAAACATTAAGAAGCATGTGGGACTCTATTAAGAGGAACAGCCTTCGATTAATTGGAGTCCCTGAACAGGGTGAGACATCTGAGAACACAGAGAGTATTGTTGCTGAGCTGCTGAAAGAAAACTTCCCAGAAATCATGAAGGAAGAGAATATAGACATCTCAGATGCATATCGTACGCCACCCAATATAGATCTCAAAAGAAAGACTCCAAGACATATTATAATCAAGTTTAACAAAATGAAACATAAGCAGCAACTCTTAAAGGCAACAAGACTCAAGGCAAAACTAACATTCAGAGGGAAACCCTGTTAGGCTCTTGTCAGGTTTCTCAGCAGAAACCATGCTGGCATGGAGACAGTGGCATGACACATTCAAAGTCTTGAAGGAGAAGAACTTCCAACCAAGAATTATATATCCTGCAAAACTGTCCTTCAAATACAAAAATGAAATTAAGACATTCCCAGATAAACAGAAACTCAGAGACTTTGTAATAACCAAACTGAAACTACAAGAAATACTGAAAGAAGTACTTGGCTTTGGCTTAGAAGAATGAAACCACTAACTTTATATTTTAGAACGACACACTACTCAATACTCTACTCATTTAGGGAAGGCTCCAAAGTCAATCACAGCTTTGATATGGAAAAAAGCAATCCAGATCATCATGAAAACTATGGTGTCATCATAATAAAAAGAGGGATGTACTACAGTCGTTATAGTCCTTCCAGATGGAGAGGAAGATGACAAGACTGGTAGTAATTAAAATTGGGTTTATAAATAGCTTATTAAGGGGGTTCATAGGGACAGCTGTAAAGCACAACAAAGATGTATCATACCATTTCAAGAAATCTAACACACGAGTCTCAACACCTATAAAACCAGCTCTGAAAAAGGTGAAAAATCAACTCACAAAAAAGAGTGTCCCAGAACAGACTAATAAGAACAACAGAGAAAACATCAACATAAAAATAAACATATCACAATGGCAGCAGTGAACACATACCTATCAATAATTACATTGAATGTGAATGGACTGAATGCTCGAGTAAAGAGACACCAAGTGTCATCTTGGATCAAAAGACACGACCCATCCATATGTTGTCTACAAGAAACTCACTTCAGACCTAAACACAGGAACAAACTGAAAATTAAAGGATGGAAGAATATATATCAAGCTAACAATGAATGTAGAAGAGCAGGGGTGGCAATTCTAATCTCAGACAAAATACAATTTTAATGTCAAATCCACCATCGTGGACAAAGATGGTCACTCCTTATTGCTGAAAGTTTCAGTACACAAGCAAGACTTAACTATATTAAATATTTATGCACCTAATGCCAGAGCACCTAAATATGTCGAAGAAACACTGACTACGCTCAAAAGACAGTTAGATGACTCCACAATAATAGTGGGAGACTTGAACACTCCACTCTCATTACTAGACAGATCATCCAGAAAAAAGCTCAGTAAAGATACAGAAGACCTCATTGACACAATTAACCAACTAAACCTTGTTGATATATACAGAACTTTCCACCCATCAGTAGCCAACTACACCTTCTTCTCCAGTGCACATGGAACATTCTCCAGAATTGACCACATGATAGGCCATAATGCAATGCTCAACAAAATCCATACCATTGAATTACTGCAAAGCATCTTCTCAGATCATAAAGCCATAAAAGTTGAAATCAATAGCAGAAAAAACAGAGATAGAAAGTGGAACTCTTGGAAACTGAACAACGTCTTGCTCAAAAAAACATGGGTTATAGAGGAAATCAAGGATGAATTAAAGTAATTCATGGATTCCAATGAGAAAGAAAACATTTCCTACCAGAACCTATGGGATACAGCCAAAGCAATGCTCAGAGGTCTGTTTATCTCCATAAATGCACACACCTGGAAGGAAGAAAGAAACCAAATCAAGGAACTAACTCTACAGCTTGAACAAGTAGAAAGAGAACAACAGAGGAACCCCTCGGGCACCAGAAGAAAGGAGATCATAAAGATTAGAGCAGAGCTAAATGAATTAGAGAATAGAAAAACAATTGAAAAAATTGAAAAGACCAAAAGCTGGTTTTTTGAAAAGATCAACAAAATTGATAAACCACTGGCTAAACTTACTAAAGAAAACCAGGAAAGGAAACAAATAACCCAAATTAGAAATGAGAGGGCAGTTGTCACCACAAATGCAACAGAAATCAAAAATATCATAACAGAATACTATGAAAGACTGTACTCTAACAAATTTGAAAACCTAGGGGAAATGGACCAATTCCTTGACTCATACCACCTACCCAAATTATCACAACATGAGGCAGAACAACTTAATAAACCCATCACAAAGGAAGACATTGAAAAGGTCATCAAAACACTGCCAACCAAAAAAAGTCCGGGCCCAGATGGCTTCATGGCAGAATTCTGCCAAGCATTTAGAGAAGAGTTATCCCCAATACTACTGAGACTATTTCACAGTATAGAAAGGGATGGAGTACTCCCAAACTCATTCTATGAAGCCAGCATAACCCTGATACCTAAGCCAGGGAAAGATCCAACAAAGACAGAGAACTACAGACCGATATCACTCATGAACCTAGATGCAAAAATCTTCAACAAAATTCTTGCCAACAGAATACAACAACATATCAAGAAAATAATCCATCATGACCAAGTGGGATTCACACCAGGGATGCAAGGCTGGTTCAACATCAGGAAAACGATTAATGTGATAAACCACATAAATAATACAAAAGACAAGGATCACCTGATTCTGTCCATTGATGCAGAAAAGGCATTTGATAAAGTCCAACACCCATTCATGCTAAAAACTCTTAGCAAAACGGGCATAGATGGCAAATTCCTCAACACAATAAGGGCCATTTATACAAAGCCAATTGCCCACATCATCCTGAAAGGAGAGAGACTGAAAGACTTTCCCTTGAGATCAGGAACTAGACAAGGATGCCCACTGTCACCTGTCTTATTCAGCATTGTGCTAGAAGTTCTAGCCAGAGCAATTAGACAAGACGAAGAAATAAAGGGCATCTGCATCAGCAAAGAGGAAGTTAAAATCTCCCTGTTCGCAGATGATATGATTGTATATGCAGAGAACCCCAAGGAATCTATAAGTAAGCTACTCAAACTGATAGAAGAGTTCAGCAAAGTCTCAGGATACAAGATAAACATAAGTAAATCAGTAGGATTCCTTTATACCAACAATGAGACTGTTAAGGAGGAAATTATCAAATCAATACCATTTACGATAGCCCCTAAGAAGATAAAGTACCTAGGAATTAATCTAACCAGAGAAACAACAGACCTTTACAAAGACAACTACAAGCCCTTACTACAAGAAACTAAGAGAGTCTTAGAGAAATGGAAAAACCTACCCTGCTCATGGGTAGGAAGACTTAACGTTGTGAAAATGTCTATTTTACCCAAAGCAATTTATTTATATAATGCAATCCCAATACAAGTTCCAGCATCATTTTTTAATGAGATGGAGAAACAAATCACCAATTTTGTTTGGAAAGGGAAGAAGCCTTGGATAAGTAAGGTACTACAAAAGAAGAAGAACACACTGGGAGGCCTCTCATTACCCGACCTTAGAACATACTACACTGCCACAGTGGTCAAAACAGCCTGGTACTGGTACAGACAGATTGATCAATGGAACAGAATTGAGACCCCAGAGATGACACCATCTGCCTATCAACACCTGATATTCAACAAAGGCCCTAAGACATTAAACTGGGGTAAAAACAGTCTCTTCAACAAAGGGTGCTGGCAAAATTGGTTGTCCATCTGCAGTTAACTGAATCAAGATCCATATCTTACACCTTATACAAAAACCAACTCCAACTGGATAAAAGACCTAAATATCAAACCTAAAACAATAAAGCTCATCCAAGAAAAGGTAGGAACAACAATGGAAGTTTTAATACACGATGAGGACAGACTCCAAAATCTGTCAAAGAAACCTCAATCAACAGAAGAGAAAATAGATAAATGGGAACTATTAAGAATCAAACACTTTTGCTCATCCAAAGACTTTATTAATAGAATTAAAAGAACACCCACAGAATGGGAAAAAATATTTGGCAACTCTATGTCAGATCGACGCCTGATCTCCATAATCTATAAGATACTACAAAATATCAATAAGAAGAAGATAAACCATCCAATTAAGCGATGGGCAAAGGAAATGGACAGACACTTCACTAAAGAGGAGATCCATGCGGCCAAAAAACACATGTGGACATGTTCACAATCTTCAGTTATTAAAGAAATTCAAATAAAGACAACAATGAGATACCATCTGACCCCAACAAGATTGGCCATGATCCAGAAAACACAAAACAAGAAATGCTGGAGAGGCTGTGGAGAAAGTGGAACCCTCCTACACTGTTGGTGGGGTTGCAAAATGGTCCAGCCTCTTTGGAAGGCAATCTGGCACTTCCTTAAAAAAATGGATATCGATATACCATTTGACCCAGTAATTCCACTACTTGGAATATATCCTACAGATTCAAGGCCTTTCACACCAACGAACACATGCACCAGAATGTTTACCGCAGCACAGTCCACAATAGCAAAAAGATGGAATCAACCCAGATGCCCAACAACAGAAGAATGGATAGGTAAACTATGGTACATATACTCAATGGAGCGCTATGCACTGATAAAGAATAACGATGATTCCAGGAAACATCTCCTAACCTGGTTTCAACTGGAAGACATTATGTTGAGTGAAAGTAGTCAGCGACAAAGGGACAAATACTGTATGAGACCTCTACGATAAGACCTCAAAAACAACCTTGTGTATAGAAGAAAAGACTCTTTGACAGCTGCAAGGGAGGGGAGGGAGGGAAGGTGCGAGGGAGAGGGTTTAGTTTAGTTACTAGAAATCTAGTTGGGAGAAAGCGGTGATAGCACAGATTAGAAACAAGAACAACATTAAGTGGTCTTCAGCATAACTTGAGTACTCCTTCCATCTTGACTCAATACTGCAAGGATAGAGTAGCTGGGGCAGGGGGCGGGGGACCATGCTCTTAGGTGAATTTCAGGCCAATTGGCACAACTAGTGTTTTGCTAAGAGAGCTCTCTGCACCCCACATTGGTGAGTGGCGTCTGGAGTCTTAAAAGCTGCCAAGCTGCCATCCGAGGACACAGCAAATGGTCCCAACTCAGCAGGAACGGATGCTCACCACGGACCAAAATGACATGCAGTGAAGACAACCGAGAAGACAGAGAGACCCACAAGAGTGGGTGCCTACAACAACTTGGGACCGGAAGAACCGGATGGTGCCCGGCCACCACCAGTGATAGCCACGATGGATCTCACAGAGAGGAGTCTCACTGGCAACATAAGAATAAAAAGGGTGCATCATCAGATCTCCACTAAAAGACCTCAATTGATGGTCCAGTGGTTTTGGGGTTCCTCTGAGAGCATGGCCCCCAGCCATGATGCTGCCCTTTCCCATAAATTATAACAAAGGTCCACTCTTTGGACAGGAATGGATTGGACTTGGCGATGCAGAGTGACCATATATTGGAAGCACTTTGTGGTTCTGTACATCTACAGGATATCATCTTGCTGACCTCTGGCTGGAGGAAGGGGAGTGGACGGAGAGGAGGGGAAAGGAGGCTGTTGGGAGGATGAGACATGTATGGAGCAGAGAGGAATAGTGTGCTGTCACCAGACAGGGAGAGCAGTGGAAGCTGCACATAGGGGGGCATGTAAATTTATACGTGAATGTACATTTTCACTCAGTTATGTTAAATAAAAATAAAAAATTAAAAAAAGAAGCTGTAGCCAGAGCAATTAGGCAAGACCAAGAAATGAAAGGCATCTGCATCGGCAAAGAAAAAGTAAAAATCTCCCTATTTGCAGATGATGTGATTGTATATGCAGAGATTTCTAAAGAATCCATAAGTAAACTACCCAAACTGATAGAAGAGTATAGCAAAGTCTCAGGATACAAGACAAACATAAGTAAATCAGTAGGATTCCTTTATACCAACAACGAGATTATTAATGAAGAAATCACCAAGTCAATGCCATTTACTATATCCCGTAAAAAGATATAAAGTACCTAAGAATAAATCTAACCAGAGAAATAACATACCTTTATGAAGAGAACTACAAGTCCTTACTACAGGAAACTAAGAGAGACTTACAGAAATGGAAAAACATACCCTGCCCATGGATAGGAAGACTTAACACAGTGAAAGCTTTTGGCTGGTATCTGAGAGATAAGCAGTTCAAAACCCACCAGCCATCCCTAGTAATGATACTATCTAGCAAGTATCTTAGTCTTACTGGTCTAAGCTTCTTAATGTCAAGCGGATTCTGACCCACAGGAACTTATAAACTGGAAACTGCTATAATAGTGATTGGCTTTTTCAGAAATCAGAGACCCAGTGGGTGAGAATGGGGTCTCATTGTGAGATTCCAAGAAGCAGGAATTGACGAGCTGGTGAAACAAGAAGTGAAACTCCTCAGAGATGAGGAACTCCCAGTGCTAGGCCTCCCTACCCTGACACCACCATGGTGGCCTCAGAGCCAAACCCACCATCTGGGACTCAGCCCTGACTTCTGTCCTCCTGCCTGAACCTTTTTTAGCTACACTGTCTCCTTGAATCTTGGGCCAGGGCCTGCTTCAGTCAGAGGTGCTTGCTAGTTTCAGAATGTCTGTTGTTACTGCTTGCCCTAAAGTGGATTCAATGAGGTCCCCTATGTGGGACCCTGGTAGCCCGCAGTTAAGAGCTCTGCTGCTAACCAAGAGATTAGCAGTTGGAATCCACCAACTACACCTTGGAAAACCTACACGGGGTTTTATAAAGGAGAATCTTGTAGTCTGCAATTACATAATCTTAATATCGTCATTCTAAAGCTGCCTTTCTCTGACAGTTTTGCCTTACCCTCACTCACTCCTCCTAGGTGGAACATCTGGCCAGTGGTTCACAAATGTGGTTGTTTATTAAAACTACCTGGGCCTTTTCATATCCTTATGCCCAGTCACAGCCAGAATCTATGTATAAATCGGAGTCTCTCTGTTTGGACCTGGGTTACCACCTTGGTTTGGACAACAGGGATGAGAGCCCTGATTGTCCCAATTTACAAATGGGAAAAACTCAGTCTCACAGAGTTATTTTAGCCTCTAGAAGTCACAGGTAGTGAGGGACAGAGGGAGCTGGAACTCAGCCACCCTGACATCTGATCCCTAGCCCAGTTCTGGGTCCCTTCTCAGGAATTTCCTGGTGGGAACTCATCCCACCAACTCATTAGGCTTAACCTTCCCCATACTTTCAATACTTTAATAATATAATAAACTAAGTTTATTCCAAGGCATTAAGTAGAAATGAAGCCAGGTTCCTCCTGAGTTTGAACAGTTGGTTTTTGGTTCCAGGATCCCAGCCCTTCTGGGCTGCTCACCCCCTACCAGACTTCAAATTCAACAGCAGTAGGGAGCCCCTCCCCAGCGGCCTCCCTCACCCTCTGGTGTGTCCCACAGACTTCTTGTTCTCCCTCCCCTCTCGTCTTGGCCCCGGGACTCACCTGCATGACAGCGTGGACCCCGGGATGCTCACAGACTTAAGTCCCCAGTCAGTTTCGTTTCAGCTGAAACAAAACTGAAAGCAGTTATCAATATGCTGTTTTTTAAACTCAGGATGTGAGTGTGTGTAGAGACTCTCTGAAACAAAGGCTACAGACCGACATTCTTTCAGAATAACTGCTGCTTATCAGGGAAGAGGGCAAGCAGCTTTGCACTTTCTGGTCTTCAAACCAGATTTTGCCTGATAAGAAACTGCAGAGCCGTTCTGTTCAGAGGGTATTCAGATTCTGTGATCCAGAGGGAACTCTGAAATGTGCTGGCTTCAAAATACAACACTCAGATTGATTCCTAGGCTGATGACTAGGGAAATACTGCTCCTGATCAGCTCCTTCGGCAGGGCCCACCCTGGATTCTTCTTTTATTTTCTTCATGTTTTCCCAGTTAATTGTTGTCTTTATTCTAGAGACTTTAGATACTATTAAAATAGAGTAAACTTGTGAATTATTATCTCTCCTCTCAGAGCTGTTTATTTGGTAATATAAACCCACCGCCGTGGTGTCAATTCTAATGTATAGTGACCCTGTAAAATAGGTTAGAAGTGTCCCGCAAGGTTTCCAAGACTGTGATATTTATGGACACCGAGTGACACATCTTTCTCCCACATCTTCTCCCCTGCACTGCTGATGGGTTTTCACTGACTTGCAGCTAGCAATGCAATACTATTTGGTAATATACTCAAAAAACCCAAACTCGTCGCCCAGAGTGGATTCTGACTTGTAGTGACTCTGTTTGACAGAATAGAACTGCCCCTACACAGGAGTGGACGGACAGGAGGGGAAAGGAGACTGTTGGGAGGATGAGACATGTACGGAGCAGAGAGGAATAGTGTGCTGTCACCGGGCAGGGAGAGCAGTGGAAGCTGCATATAGGGGGGCATGTAAATTTATATGTGAATGTACATTTTCACTCAGTTATGTTAAATAAAAATTAAAAAAAAAAAAAAAGAACTTCCCCACACAGTTTCCAAGGAGCTCCTGGTGGATTGGAACCACCAGCCTTGTGGCCTTGTGGGTGGCAGCTGACCTCTTAATCACTATACCACCAGGATTTCCATTTTGTAATATAACCATCCATAAACTGTATTATAAACTCTTATAATTTCTACTTTGATCTCTTATTTCACTGGGTTAGCAGGAAAATTGTGCTTTTTTTTTACTGTGCTTTAGGTGAAAGTTTACAGCTCAAGTTGGTTTCTCAGTGAAAAATTTATATACATATTGTTTTGTGACATTGGTCACAATCACCACAATGTGACAGCACGCTCCCCCTTATCATCATGGATTTCCTATGTCCATTCAGTTCCTCTCCCTTCCTGCCTTCTCATCTTCCTTTTGGGTATAAGTTGCTCATTCGGTCTCATATATTTGATTAAACTAAGAAGCCTGTTCCTCATGAGTGTTATTGTTTGCTTTATAGACACGTCTAATCTTTCTCTGTAGAGGGGACAGGTGGGACTTGACTGGCCTGGTTGAAGAGCAACAGCTAAGGTCCCAGGAACAATCCCCGTTCAGTGAGAATCCTAATTTCAGCTCTGAACATGATTTCCATCAAAGACTCAATGGACTTTCACTGGTGCGGAGGAATAGTGGTGGGCCTCAAATCAAACCTGTTGCCGTCTAATTGATTCCAACTCATAGTGAACCTAGAGGACTGAGTAGAACTGCCCCATAGGGGTTCCCAGGAGGATCTAGTGGATTTGAACTGCTTACCTTTTGGTTAGCAGTCAAGCTCTTAAGGACTACACCACCAGGGTTTCCAACCTAGGTAGGAATACAGGTGTCCTACCTGTATTTGTAACTTAAGAAAATGCTAACATTCAGACAGAAAGCAAACATGCTATTTTTCTAACTTTTAAAACCCTTTTCCTAGTTGCATCATTACCTTTTTACCACAGCTGTTGGACCTCCCTTTGAATATGTAAATATATGGCTATCTCTATTATTGCTAAACTCTTTAATAGTAAATTATAGATAGCATGACCTTTAACCTAAAGGTATAAAGCAAGGATATGTCAAGGACTGAATTATGTACCCCTCAAAAATGCGTGTTATCAGTTTAGCTGTGCCATAATACTCAGTAATGTATGATTCTCTTACATGTTGTAAATCCTGCCTCTGTGAAGTTAACGTGGGAGGATGTGCCAGTGTCATGTTGGTGAAGCAGGACTCAATCTACAAGATTCTGTTGAGTCTTGAGGCAGTCTCCTGGAAGATAAAAGACATGCAAGCAGCAAGCTGGGGACCTCATACCAACAGGAAAGAGGACACAGGAGCAGTGTGCATCCTTTTGGATGCACAGTCCCTGCATCTGAGATGCTCTTCCACCAGGCAAACATAGACAAGAATGACCTTTATCCAGGACTAACAGGGAAAGACTTCCCTTGGAGATGACACCCTGAATTTGGACTTTCAGCCTACTGAATTGTGACAAAATAAATTTCTTTTTGTTAAAGCCATCTATAAATTATATTTCCATTATAGCAGCACTAGATGACTAAGACAGATGAGAAGGTAATGGGGCAGAAAAACTAGAGCACAGGAAATGATACAATCAGAATGAAATGAATGAGAATGATGACATATTGTGCAGTAACCATCATCACCGAATAATCTGTGTAGAAATTGTTAAATGAGAATATATGAGTAATTTGTGCAAAAACTGTTAAATGAGAACATAATTTATGCAAACTGTCACCTTAAACACAATAAATTACTGTTTTTTAAAACGAGTAATAACCAAACCAAAACTCACTGCTGTCAAGTCAGGTCTGACTCATAGCGATCCTATAGGTCTGAGTAAAACTGCCCTGTAGTTTCCAAGGAGCACCTGGTGGATTTGAACTGCTGACCACATTATCAAAAACCTTCATATGTTATGTCTAAGTCCCATGCAATGCCTCAAATAGAACCAACGCTTAAAAAGAAAAAATTCACAGGTGTCCATTAAGAGGATACTGAAGTTAAGAGTGAAAAGGAGGAGCGTGCTGTCACAGGGTGAGGAGAGCAGATGGAGTTGCAGATAGGTAGGCATGCAAAATTGATTTGGATTGTAAACTTTCACTTAATCATAATAAAAAGAAATTCTAACTCAGGTTACATTACTGAATTTGGCTGTAAGTCTTGGTGAGATGTGTATTCAAAAAATGGTACAACTGTATTTACGGCTGCAGTCCAATAACCCAACACCTTGAGGCCCTCAGAAAGGACATACTCCCTTTAGCAGTACCCAAGGGGATCATTTCTATGGAGAAACGCAGAATCTCCTTGGATTCTTGAGGTTTGTGGTGATTCTATCTTTGACCATCTCGCAGTTACTTTGACTCTGCCTCAGGTGAGGAAACCTAAAGTGTTTTTAATGCAGGAGACAGGGACTGACATGAAAACTACTGCCCACCCTAAGACCCTCTTGTGGGCTAAGCATAGTAGACATTGTGAGTCAACAACATTTGTGACGTAAATAGCAATGTTCCATTTCAGCTTGCTGACATTCCAGCTTGCCCAATGTCTTAGTCATTTTGGGCTGCTAAAACAGAAATACCACAAGTGGATAGCGTCAACAAACAGAAGTTTATTCTCTCACAGTTTAGTAAGCTGTAAATCTGACTTCAGGAAGTCAGCTCCAGGGGGAGGCTTTCTCTCTGTCAGCTCTAGGGGAAAGTCCTAAAACAGCATGTGTACTGTCATAAAACAGCATGTGGACTGTTTAATGAGGAACTAGTTTATACTGTAAACCTTCATCTAAAGTACAATCAAAAAAAAAAATTTGAAGCCCAAGATAATGGAGTGAGTGAGGCACTGAATGACAAACCAACTTAGCGAAAGGGGAGATCAAGACCAGAGTCTGCTAAAAACCTTGTCAGTTCAATTTTCCAGAGTGATAAGAACTGAAGTTACACCTGACATCCAGGTGCTGCTCTATTCTTCTCCATGGAAAAGAACATTGCACCGAATCAGGGAACCAAGAGCCCCATGCCCTAACATAGCTTGTAATATGGGCTGGTGGGAAGAAGAGAACAATTTACAAAAAAAAAAACACTCTTTTAACTTGGAAAACCTGCATTATATCATCTTGTTTCTTGGTGCTCAGCTTGTTCCTCATCCATTTCTCTGAATGTAAAGTTTTCTTCCTCCTCCAAATGTGAATTTTCAAAGTGATAGCTAGAATAATGATAATTAATCTTAATTACTCCTGCAAACCACAGGCAGCCCTGAAATGAAGCTTTACACTGTAAATTCCTGAGCCCTGTATATTGCCTCGTGAAGCAAAAATTCTGAAGGAAAATAATTTCTAGCATAGAATTCTATATTCAGCCAAACTATTAATAAAACAGAAGAACTACTATTAAACATTATAGGCACCTATGTAATGATGTTTTTTGACAACCGTGTAATGAAGTCATCCCCCATCTTTGGTCTAATGTGAGAAGCCACTCAGTTGAACAGGGCATTTCCCTAGAGACATGGCTTACATCCAATATATAAGATATGGATGCTCTAGTAAAGTTCACTGTGTCCAGATTCTGCATTCAACTCATCATTCTGACACCCAGTTCTTGAGACATGAGCAGTCAGCTTCCCACTGAATCTGCAGATTTGGGGATTAGTCAAATTATGAAATCCTGTGAACCTGCAGCCCACCATTTGACCTGCACATTTTGATATTCACCAGTTCCAGCAGCCCAGTAGGCAAACAGCCTGCCATCTGACCTGAATATCTGGGACTCACCAGCCCCTACAAGCATGAGTCATGAAAAGGTTTCATCCTGATGCCTGATGCACAAATTTGGGACTTGCCAGCTTCTTCCCCTGCATGAGACATTTCCTTGAATTGTCAATCTCTCTCTCTCTCTCTCTCTCTCTCTCTCTGTCTATGCTTCACTGGTTTTGTTCTAGAGAACTCAAGTCAAAGACAGTTTCTAGAGCCACATACAGGGGGAAAAAAAAGAGGCTGGATTACCAGAGCTACATAGAAAATAATCATGCAAAAAGAACAGGAATTAACCCGAAGAAGGGCAAAACATTTGCAGGAAGCAATAATTAGATTTGCCGTAAGATGGCATTTGCTATGGAAAAGAAAACACTGACTTACTTGCCCAAACATACTCACAGTAGACACTGAGTGGAAAGGTTCAGGAATGGAAAGCGTGGAAGAGAACAGTAACTGTTAACTATACACCCACAGCTGTGCCATGCAACAGACAATGGGTACAACTGAACAGCACAGAAACAAGAGGAAAAGCCTGCTAGCCAGAGACATGGAAGTCAAAGCCAACACAATCAGCTAATAGCCTTCCAAGTGGTTGCTTCTAGGACAGCGGAAACAGAAGACAAAGCAGACATGACTTTTTTTTTTTAAGAAATGCAGATATTTCACTCTTTAACATATGGGCCATAAAACACCGAATGAATATGAAGCAATGATGAGTACAACTGAAGTCTGTCAAAAAGCAAGAACCCTCAGTGAACAGCACCCCTGCACAGTGTATGAAGAGCACTCTCCATGCCATCAGCCCCAGGCTCCCTCCTCTGACTGCAGTCAGCCTGGGACAGGTCCGTCTCAGACTCTGCCACCGCTGCCTTACCTGGGTGGCGCCAAGGTTGCCATGGCCAAGAAGAGCCTCCTCTTATCTTCTGCCCTACACTAAGGGTCAGGAACCAAGTAATGGGTAGGGGAATACTTCACCTCCATCTCCCTTGCCCAAAGCAGTCTGCATTGATGGAGGGAGAGGCCATGATGATTGATTTACTCACTCACATTCTGTGTTCCTTTCTTTTTTCACTAACTCAGCCTGCACCTCTCCAGCCATTGTCAGTCACTTCACTTTAGAAGCACAGTGACACTATTTTCATAATCTGCATACCCACCCCCCTCCTCCACCCCTAATATCATACAACACTTCTATTCCATCACATGATGACTCTAACTCTTCAAAGATACTCTCCCCCACAGGGTCAGCTCCACAGTTTGGGTCCCAGGGTGTCCCGTTCTACCCTTCTTGCTTTACAGTGGTTCTGTCAGTCAAAGGGAAGGGATTTTCTCAGTGTTGGGTCAAGGAATTGAGACATACCTCTTCTCCCCAAATCCCACACTCTGTCCCCTCCCAGATTCAAGAAAACAAACACAGGACCAGATGAGTGTATTTAAAGAACACATAAATATTCACAAAATAACATCACAGACACACAGCACAAATGATATTGCTCATGTGTGTGAAAGAGAGTGAGAGGCCTCAGGGTTCATGCAGCCAGGAACAGGCTACTCGGAAGGAGCTGTAACGGAGAGAAAACTACGGACAAAGCCCATTCAGGATAACGATGACAAAAATAACAGTAACTAGCAGGGCCCTGCCGTAAGCACCTCATACTTTCAATCCTCTCAATTTTATAAGGAAATACAGGCAGGCCCTGGGTTACAAATGATGTGTTCCTGAGTCCGTTGAATTTGTAGGTTAAGTTGAAAAAGGCACAGATGGTATTCTACCTAGCATCAGCAAAATGTTTGTCTTAGCATATAATATATACTTTACATTGCTAGGCATATAAAACACTTAAGAAACATCTCCAAATGCACTGAAATATCTTAAATATAACAGATAGGACATGAAAATAATCATATACCAAAATAATAATAATAATGATAATACAGGACATGAAAATAATTATATACCAAAATAATAATAATGATAATATGCAAATAATTATATACCAAAATAATAACAATAATACAGTAAGTCAAATTTCTACTACAGCCAGGTTTATGGCAGGTCGTTTTTAATAATAAGCTGTCCATAAGTCTGATATTCTTAACCGAGGAACTTCTCTAAGTGCTTCATTTTTCTCACTTCACAGATGAAGAAGCTGAAGTTTCTGATGGGAAAGTGTTAGCATGGAGTTGAATCCAGGGTACTTGGCTGCAGACTTTTGGTGCCCCAGTTGAACCAGTGAACTCAGGAGCTGACAGCAGAGACTCAGAGGCCAGCTGCGTGGTGCCATTGTGGCCTGCTGTTGCCTTCTGATGTCCACACAGGTCTTGTAGATGCTCGTGTTCTGTGGACACAGGGCAAAGGGAAAACCATCAAGAGAAACCAGTGAGAACTTACAGAAGCTGTAAGAGTCCCTGAGACCTATGCCCTGAGACAATGTCCTCCAACTCTGAATTTAAAATGTCCTCTGAAGTCACCTGTAAACCAAGTAATAGTTCACCACAAAGAGTAAAGGTTGTCACCCTTGAGTATTGTGTTTTAAATAAATACATTAGGAAGCAAGATCAAGATAGCAGAGTAGTCAGAGATTTTCTGTGATCCCTCCAAGAACAAAGACCCAGAAGAACAAATGAATTGATTATATATGACATTCTGGGAACCTTGAATATCAAAGGGAAAGTTGAGAGACTGGACTGAGTGACAGGAAACGGAAGGTAGGTTCAGAAGTACCTAGGACTGGCCAGATCTGACCCAGCAGAAATGGGTACCGTGCAGATGGAACAGCAGCAGTGAGCATGGGGAGCAGAGCAGTGGTGCTGGAAAAGTGCCTTCCACAGTAGGAGGGCTCAAGCGGTGGAGAATCCACTTGCCTCCAGAATCAGTAAAACATGGCACTTGGTCATCAAAAGCTAACTAGATGCATCTAACCTACCTTGCATGGGTCTAATTCTTCCTTTTGGGCTATACGTCTCTCCCTTTTCCCAGGGCTTACCTCACACTCCTCTGTAAGGTGCTGTTTCCACTGACTCACACATTATCTGAGCCAGAAGTATAATCCCTTCCTCACACACAGTACCCTGAGCCATTCTCCCAGCACTGGAGAAGGAACAATCCAATGCTGCCAACTCCCTTGAACTGGGGACTCAGAGTGGAAACAGTTCCTTGGCTTAACAGTAGGCACAGGGGTTCATGAACCCTGAATGCCTCTCATCTCTGTGTTCAGCATCCAGAACACATAAGCCAGCTGCAAAATCTATCCACCTATGTACTTCAGGCAACCCTGGTGGTATAACGGTTAAGTGCTATGTCTGCTAACCAAAAGAGTCAGCAATTCAAACCTGCCAGGCACTCCTCAGAAACTCCATGGAGCAGTTCTACTCTGTCCTACAGGATCACCATGAGTTGGAATAAACTCAGTGGTAGTGGGTTTGGTTTTTAGTTTATGCACCATAAGGAACAAAGAGATGCTCTCCTTATAGAAATCAAGGTTGGCTATCAAGCCCCTGCCTTTCTCAGAATGTGCTGCCCAGATACCTGTGCCTGCACCAATAACTGCTGCCAATCTAGGACTGTATGCTAAAGCCTATACTACACACTTGGTGACTAACTACCTGGACACCTAAGCTGAAGACATACAAAAAAAAAGAAACAGATTCCTGAGCTCATATGCCTAGTGACAGCTTTAATCACCTGGTGACATCACATCAGAGTTTCAAAAGCACCAATAATAAAACTAGCTCACACACCCAGCTCATTTATACATTTCAAAAGAAAACAAAAAGTTAGAACACAGTAAACAAACATAAAATAATAAATACAACAACTTACTGGTGGCTTAGAGCCAACAGTCAATATTGAATCACATAAAGAGACAGACCACAGTGGCTTCAGAAACCCCCTAAAGCAAAGAATCAAGAAACTTTCTAAGACCCTCATGAATGGGTAATTACATCAACATGTGACCAGAAGAACCAGACGGTGCCTAGCCAC
The DNA here is from genome assembly GCA_028571685.1 of Heterohyrax brucei. Lineage (NCBI taxonomy): Eukaryota > Metazoa > Chordata > Mammalia > Hyracoidea > Procaviidae > Heterohyrax > Heterohyrax brucei. The sequence continues at coordinate 49,046,008 of CM053144.1, read as the reverse complement.
CACCAGTGACAGCCATGATGGGCCTCACAAAGTTGAGTCAGTGGCAACATGAGAATAAAAAGGAGTGCACCCTGAGAATTCCACTAAAAGACCACAATTGATGGTCTGAAGGCCTAGGGGTTCCCCTGTGAGCATGGTCCCTATACCTGATGATGCCCCTGTTCATAAATCATTACTGAGGTCAACTCCTCGAACAGGATTGGATTGGACTTGGTGACACAGAGTGACCATATTGTGTGTGCACTTTATGGTTCTATGTATCTATAGGATGTCATCCTGCTGGCCTCTTACTAGAGGGGATTGGAGAGGGTGGAGAAGAGGGTACAGGAGATTGTAAAGAGGATATGACACATATAGAACAGATAGGAGGAGTGTGCTGCCACTGGCCATGGTGAGCAGTAGAAGCTGCACATAGGCAGACATGCAAATTTAAACTGGATTGTACACTTTCACTCAATCACAGTAAATAAATAAAATATATATTTAAAAAAAAGAAAAGAAAACAAACTTTCTAGATAAAGAGAACTTCCTGGATTATATCAGAGGAATACAAAAGATTGATATTTAAAACTCTTCAAAAGGTAAGAAGGAAATCAGGCAGAATGCATCAGAGCATAACAACAAATTAAGCAGGCTGCAAGAAAACATACACAGCAAGCAGAAATTCAGAAGATTAATAATAGAATTAACAGAATTACATAACTCAACAGAAAGTAAAAGGAACAGAAATGAGGCAATGAAATGCAGAATTGGAGAGACTTAAGATAAAGCACCTGAAACCAACAGTTGAGGAAAAATAAGATAAAACAATTTTAAAACATGAAGAAACACTAAGAATTATGTGGGACTGTAACAAGAGGAATACTGGTGAATAGTGGTTAAGTGCTATGGCTGCTAATCAAAAGGTCAGCAGTTTTAATCCACCACGCACTCCTTGGAAACTATATGGAGCAGTTCTATCTCCTCCTCTATAGGGTTGATATGAGTTGGAATCAACTCAATGGCAGTTGGTTTTTTTGGAAGGGCTAACAAGAGGAATACTCTACAAGTGAATGGAGTACCAGAAAACAAGGCAACAACAGAAAATATAGAGAGAACTCTTGAAGATTTGTTGACAGAAAATTTCACTGATATCATGAAAGATAAAAGGTATCTATCTAAAGTGCTCACTGAACTCCACACATGGTAGATTCCAAAAGACAGACAAGACACATTATAATAAAATTTGCCAAAAGTTAGATAAGGGGACAATCTTAAAACTGGCTAGGGCTAAATATAATCTACACGCAAGAATCAATAAAACTAAACCTGGACAATTCAAAAGAAATTATGCAGGCAAGAAGGCAATGGGATGACATATATATAAACCCTTGAAGGAAAAAACTGTCAGCCAAGAATCAGGAATCCAGAAAAACTGTCTTTCAACTATGATGGCAAAATTAGGACATTTCCAGATAAACACAAATTTAGGGAATTTGCATAACCAAACCAAAATTACAAGAAATACTAAACAAGCTAAAACTCAAGGGATAGAAAAAATTAAGAAAACAACATTCAAAAAAAGAAAAGGAGTAGAAATATTAACTTATGATAAAACAGACTTTAAAGTAAAATCCACCACACTGGATAAGGAAGGGCACTATAAAATGATTAAAGAGTCAATACACCACGAGGACACGACCATATTAAATATTTACACACCCAATGACAAACCCATCACCATCAAGTCAGTTCTGACTCATGGGGCTCCTAAATACATGCAACGAACTAACAGCATGTAAAAGAGAAATAGATAGCGCCACAATAATAGCAGGAGACTTCAAACAGACAATATCAAGAAAGAAGCTCAATAAAGAAATGGAAGATCTAAATGCCACAATCAACCTACTTGACCTCATAGACATATGCAGAACACTCTACCCAACAGCAGCCAAGTGCACTTTATTTTTCAACACATACAGAACATTCTCCAGAAGAGACCACATATTAGGCCACAAAGCAAGCCTTAACAAAATCCAAAGCATCAAAATATTACAAAGCATTTTTTCAGACCATAAAGCCATAAAGGTAGAAATCAGTAACAGAAAAAGTGAAAAAAAAAAAAAGTGGAACACATGGAAACTGAACAACACTTTGCTCAAAAACTTCTGAGTTATAGAAGAAATCAAGGATGAAATAAAAAAAAATTGTAGAATCAAATGAGAACGAAAACAAACCCTACCAGAACCTTGGGAAACAGTAAAAGTAGTGCTCAGAGGACAATTTATTTCTAAATGCACATATCTAAAAAAGGCCCTGAATACCAGAAAAAAGGCAAATAATAAAAATTAGAGTAGAACTAAACAAATCACAGAATAGAAAAATGATTGAAAGAGTTGATAAAACCAAAAACTGGTTCTCTGAAAAGAACAAAACGATTGATAAACCACTGACCAAACTGACAAAAGAAAAACAGGATAGGAAGCAAATAACCCAAATAAGAAATGAGACAGACCCAACATAAATTTAATACATCAGAATACTATGTACTCAAACAAATCCGAATATCTGGAGGAGATGGACAAGTTTCTAGAAACACATTATCTCCCAAAACAACTAAATAAAACCACAATAAAAGAACACATTCAAAAGGTAATTAAAAAAACTCCAACAACAATAAAAAAAAACCCGACCCTGATTTATAACAAACTTTTACAGAAGAGTTAACACCTCTATTAATAAAGGTATTTGAGATCACAAAAAAAGGAAGGAATGCTCTCAAACTCCTTCTATGAAGCCAGCATCACCATGGTACCAACAGCGGGCAAAGATACCACAAAAAATGAAAATTACAGACCAGCATCTCTCACAAACTTACACACAAAAATCCTCAACAAAATTCTAGTCAAAAAAATTCAACAACATAGCTGCCTCTAATTATAAATGGACTGGACTCAGGGACACAGAGTGACCATATCATGTGTGCACTTTATGGTTCTATGTATCCATAGGATGTCACCCAACTGGCCTCTTACTAGAGGGTAGTGGTAAGGGTGGAAAAGAGGGGGCAGGGGATTGTTAAGAGCATATGACTTGTATAGAACAGAAAGAAGGACTATGCTTGTACCAAGCAAGGAGAGCAGTAGGAGCTGCACATAGGTGGACATGCGAATTTAAACTGGATTTTATACTTTCAATCACAATAAATAATTTTTTTTTTTTAATTCAACAATACATCAAAAAAACAACTCATCATGACCAAGTAGGATTTATACCACACATGCAGGGACAGCTCAGTTTCAGAAAAACAATCAATGCAATCAACCACATAAATAAAAGACCGGAGCAACTTGACTTTATCAATTGAAGCAGAAAAGGCATTTGACAAAGTCCAGTGCTCACTCATGTTAAACACTCTCAACAATGACTTAGATAAACGGAAAAACCTACCCTGCTCATGGATAGGAAGACTTAACATTGTGAAAATGTCTATTTTACCCAAAGCAATTTATTTATATAATGCAATCGCAATACAAGTTCCAGCATCATTTTTTAATGAGATGGAGAAACAAATCACCAATTTTGTTTGGAAAGGGAAGAAGCCCCGGATAAGTAAGGTGCTACTAAAGAAGAAGAACACACTGGGAGGGCTCTCATTACCCGACCTTAGAACATACTACACTGCCACAGTGGTCAAAACAGCCTGGTACTGGTACAAGAACAGACAGACTGATCAATGGAACAGAATTGAGACCCCAGAGATGACACCATCTGCCTATGAACAGTTGATATTCGACAAAGGCCCTAAGACATTAAACTGGGGTAAAAACAGTCTCTTCAACAAATGGTGCTGGCAAAATTGGTTATCCACCTGCAATAAACTGAATCAAGATCCATATCTTACACCTTATACAAAAACCAACTCCAACTGGATAAAAGACCTAAATATCAAACCTAAAATGATAAAGCTCATCCAAGAAAAGGTAGGAACAACAATGGAAGTTTTAATACACAATGAGGACAGACTCCAAAATCTGTCAAAGAAACCTCAATCAACAGAAGAAAAAGTAGATAAATGGGAACTATTAAGAACCAAACACTTTTGCTCATCCAAAGACTTTATTAATAGAATTAAAAGAACACCCACAGAGTGGGAAAAAATATTTGGCAACTCTATGTCAGATCGAGGCCTGATCTCCATAATCTATAAGATACTACAAAATATCAATAAGAAGAAGATAAACCATCCAATTAAGCGATGGGCAAAGGAGATGGACAGATACTTCACTAAAGAGGAGATCCAGGCAGCCAAAAAACACATGCGGACATGTTCACGATCTTTAGTTATTAAGAAATTCAAATCAAGACAACAATAAGATACCATCTCACCCCAACAAGATTGGCCATGATTCAGAAAACACAAAACAAGAAATGCTGGAGAGGCTGTGGAGAAAGTGGAACCCTCCTACACTGTTGGTGGGGTTGCAAAATGGTCCAGCCTCTTTGGAAGGCAATCTGGCGCTTCCTTAAAAAAATGGATATTGATATACCATTTGACCCAGTAATTCCACAACTTGGAATATATCCTACAGACTCAAGGCCTTTCACACCAATGGACATATGCACCAGAATGTTTATCGCGGCACAGTCCACAATAGCAAAAAGGTGGAATCAACCCAGATGCCCAACAATACAAGAATGGATAGGTAAACTGTGGTACATATACTCAATGGAGCACTACGCAATGATAAAGAATAACGATGATTCCAGGACACATCTCCTAACCTGGTTTCAACTTGAAGACATTATGTTGAGTGAGAGTAGTCAGCGACAAAAAGACAAACACTGTATGAGACCTCTACGATAAGATCTCAAAACAGACTTGTGTATAGAAGAAAAGACTCTTTGACAGCTGCAAGGGAGGGGAGGGAGGGAGGGAGGGCAAGGGGCGGAGGGTTTAGTTTAGGTAGTTACTAGAAATCTAGTTGGGAGAAAGTGGTGACAGCACACATTAGGAACAAGAACAACATTAAGTGGTCTTCAGCATAACTCGAGTACTCCTTCCATCTTAACTTGATACTGCAAGGATAGAGTAGCTGGGGCGGGGGGCGGGGGACCATGCTCTTAGGCGAATTCCAGGCCAATTGGCACAACTAGCGTTTTGCTAAGAGAGCTCTCTGCACCCCACATTGGTGAGTGGCGTCTGGGGTCTTAAAAGCTGCCAAGCTGCCATCCGAGGACACAGCAAATGGTCCCAACTCAGCAGGAACGGATGCTCACCGAGGGCCAAAATGGCATGCGGTAAAGACAACCGAGAAGACAGAGAGACCCACAAGAGTGGGTGCCTACATCGACCTGGGACCGGAAGAACAGGATGGTGCCCGGCAACCACAAGTGATAGCCATGATGGAGCTCACAGAGAGGAGCCTCACTGGCAACACAAGAATAAAAAGAGGTGCATCATGAGATCTCCACTAAAAGACCTCAATTGATGGTCCAGCGGTTTTGGGGTTCCTCTGAGAGCATGGCCCCCGGCCCTGATGCTGCCCTTTCCCATAAATTATAACAAAGTTCCACTCTTTGGACAGGAATGGAATGGACTTCCATATGTTGGAAGCACTTTATGGTTCTATACATCTATAGGATATCATCTTGCTGACCTCTGGCTGGAGGAAGGGGAGTGGACGGAGAGGAGGGGAAAGGAGACTGTTGGGAGGATGAGACATGTATGGAGCAGAGAGGAATAGTGTGCAGTCACCGGACAGGGAGAGCAGTGGAAGCTGCATATAGGGGGGCATGTAAATTTACATGTGAATGTACATTTTCACTCAGTTATGTTAAATAAAAAAAAAAAAAACTCTCAACAAACTAAAAATAGAAGGTAACTTTATCAACATAGTAAAGGGCATTTGGACAAAGCCAATAACCAACATTACCCTAAATAGAGTCTGAAAGCATTCCTCTTGAGAATGAGAACCACATAAGGATGACCTTTGTCCTTTCAATCAACATTATGCTATAGATTCAAAATTCTAGCCAAGGCAATCAGGCAAGAAAGAAAAATACAGAGCATCTAAACAGGAAAGGGTGGAAACTCTGGTGGTGTAGTAAGTTAAGAGTCACATCTGCTAACCAAAAGGTCAGCAGTTCAAAATCAGCCAGGCGCTCCTTGGAAATTCTATGGGGCAGTTCTACTCTGACCTCTAGGGTCTCTAGGATCGCCATGAGTCAGATCTGACTTGAGGCAGTGGTAGAAACAGGCAAGGGTAGAAACTGTGGTGCCACAGTAGGTTAAGTACTATGTTTGCTAACCAAAAAGGGTCAGCTGTTCAAACTCACTAAGCACTCCTTGGAAACTCTGTGGGAGCAGTTCTACTCTGTCCTATAGGGTCACTATGAGTCGGACCCAACCCGATGGCTGTGGGGATATGCATATTTGGAAAGAATGTAAAATCCTGTCTACCCTAACCTGGTCTTTGTCAAGATAGGGACTTGTCTTGAGAACAGCAAAAGCCTGGTAAAAGCCCTTGAGAAAAGGTTGTCCCAAGGTACTGAAAACAGCATTCACTGAGATAGTTCAAGGACTTTCTCATCTCCCTTCCTGGGAATGCTGCTTCTCTTTTTGAAGTAAGGAACACCAATAAGATGCCTTTTCTCACTTTCCAGCAGAAAACTTGTTTACTTTGCTCAATAAAAGCTGGTGGGTTAAACAAACTGGTGTCAGTCTCTTCTGGAAGAAAACTATCCCTTTTCTGCCCACAGCAAACTAAAAGCTTGTTGTCAGAGTGATTTCTTCAACCTCGGCCCCTCACATATATCACACCAGTAAATAGTGTCCCCTGTAAATCACACCAGCAAATGGTGTCCTGTGTGAATCACACCAACAGATGGCAATGAGTTTTGGTTAAACAGGAAAGGAGGAAACCCTGGTAACACAGTGATTAAGTGCTGCATCTGCTAACCAAAAAGTCAGCAGTTCAAATCTGCCAGGAGTTCCTTGGAAACTCTATGGAACAATTCTACTCTGTCCTATAGGGTTGCTCTAAGTCGGAATCAAGTCAACAGCAAAGTGTTTGGTTTTTGGAAATTGGAAAGGAAGAAGTAAAAGTATCCGTATTTGGAGATATGACTTCATTTACAGAAAACCCTCAAGAATCCACAAATAAACTACTAAACCTAACAGAAGAGATCAGCAAAATAACAGGATACAAGACAAACACTCAAAGATCAGTTGGATTACTTTACACCAAGAAATAGAACATTAAAAAGGAAATAACTGAGTCAATATAATTTACAATAGCCTCCAAGAAGACAACACACTTAGGAATAAATCTAACCAGTGATGTAAAAGACTCACACAAAGAAAACTACAAGACACTACCACAAGAAACCAGAGGCCTAGCTAAGCTGAGAAACTCAGCATGCTCACGGATTAGACGACTCAACATTGCAAAAATGTCTATCTATCCAAAGTGATCTATAGACGCAATGCAATCCCAATTCAAATTTCAATGACATCTTTAATAAGATAGAGAAATAAATCACCACCTTCATACAGAAACGGAAGAAGTCCCAGAGAAGTAAAGCATTACTGAAGAAAAAGAACAAACCTGACTTCAGAACCTATGACACCACCACAGTAGTCCAAACAGCCTGGTACTGGTACAGCAGATACACAGACCGGTGGAAAAGAACTGAGAATCCAGACACAAATCATCCTCTTATGAGCAGTTACTTGACAAAGACCCAAGTTCATAAATTGAGGAGGAGGGGGAGTGCCAAAGTCTGTGTAACAAATGGTATTGGCTAACTGGATATTCATCTGCAGAAAAATGAAACAAGACTCATATCTTACACTATGAACAAAATAATAACTCCAAAAAGGATTAAAGATCTAAGTATAAAATCTAAAACAACAAAGAGCATGGAAGAAAAAATAGGGACAATGCTGGGAGTTCTAATATACGAAATAAGCAGAATACAAAACATTACCAACAATGCACAAACACCTGAAGAGAAAATAAATAACCAAGAACTCCTACAAATCAAACACTTATGCTCACCCAAAGAGTAAAAAGACAAACCTACTGAATGGGAAAACATGTTCAGATACAAAAAATTCAACCAGCAACTAATCTCTGACATCTACAAGATACTGCAACCTCCACAAAAAAGAGATAAATAACCCAACTTCAAAATAGGCAAAGGATATGAACAGATACTTCACCAAAGAAGACATTCAGGCAGCTAACAGATACATGAGGAAATGCTCTTGATCATTAGCCATTACAGAAATCCAAATCAAATCTACCATAAGATACTATCTCATCCCAACAAGACCGACATTAATCCAAAACACACAAAATAATAAATGTAGGAGAGGCTGTGAAGAAACTGGAATACTTACACATTGCTGCTGGGGATGTAAAATAGTACAACCAATTTGGAATTCAATTTGGCACTTTCTTCAAAAGCTAGAAATACAAACACCATACAATCCAGCAATCCTACTTCTTGGAATATATCCTAGAGAAAAAAGAGCTGTCACATGAATAGATTCATGCACACCAATGGTCATCACAGAACTGTCCACAACAGCAAAAAGATGGAATCAACATAGGGGCCCATCAACAGATAAATGGATAAATAAACTATGGTATATTTACACAATGGAATACTGTCCAATGACAAACAATAACAACAAACCTCAGAAACATCTCCTAATATGGAGGTATCTGGACGTCATCATACTGAGTGAAATTAGTCAGTTGCAAAAAGACAGATACTGTACAAAACACTATTATAAGGACTCAAGAAAAGGTTTAAACAGAATAAAATAGTCTTTAATAGTTACAGTGATGGGGAGGTAGGCAGAGGAGCACTCACTAATTAGATAGTAGACAGAATTATTTTAGGTGAAGGGAAACACAACAGTAGAGGAGAAGTCAGCAAACCTGGACTAGACCAAAATCTAAGTTTCCTAAACATAACCAAATGCTTTGAGAGTCATAGTAAAAAGGGTAAGGGTCTGGTGACCATGGTTTCAGGGGACATCAAGATCAACTGGCATGAAGATATTTATTACAAAATTTTTCAGCATTCTACTTTGGTGAGTGGTGTCTGGGTTCTTAAAAGATAGAAAGTGGCCATCTAAGAAGCATTAATTGGTATCAGTCCACTTTGGGCAAAGGAGAATGAAGAAAAACAAAGACAAGAGGAAAATACGAGCTGAAGAGACAGAAAAGGCCACATAATACACAGACTACATCAGTATGAGACAGAAGAACTAGATGGTGCTCAGCTACCACCAACAATGCCCTAACAGGGAACACAACGAGAAGTCTCTGACATAGCAGGAGAAAAACAAAGTGCAGAACTTGAATTCCATTTAGAACACCAGACTTGATGTTAAGACAGACTAGAGTGTCCCTAGAAGACATGGCCTCTGGACTCTTTGTTAGCCTACAACTGAAAAAAATCCTGAGGTCAACTCTTCAGACAAAGACTGAACTGGACTATAGGACATAAAAAATGATACTGGCAAAGAGTTTGATTCTTGGCTTAAGTAGACATGAGACTAACTGTGCAACTCCCATCCAGAGGCAAGATAAGAAGGCAGAGGGGGACAGAAGGAGTTGGTTGAATGGATATGGGAAAGAGGACATAGGTGGAGACAAGTGTACTGTTACACTGTGGGGAGGGTAACTACAGTTATATAACAATGTGGTCTGTATGACAAACTAAAAGGGAGGCAACCCTCTCTGCTCCACAGGGAACCAGAGCTGCAGGTGGGAACAGGGGCCACAACTGGCCTGCCCCGCCACCACCTGGTACAAAGCAGATGGATGTCTTGGCAGGTAGGTGGGGACTCATTGTCTTAGGTTGCCCAAGAATGAGGGGTAAACTGGATAAATTTAGGGTTAAGGAGACATCAGTGCTACCAATCCTCTTGTCATGCAGAAGAGGTAGAAAGGGAGGACAGGATGCCCTCCCTCTAATGCCTTCATGAATGACATCCATTCTTCTTTGAAACAAAAAACTTCCTGTGTTTGCCTCTCCTCAACTAATCCAGTTACTAGAGAAAGCAATTTGGACATCCCTTACCCCACAACTATAGGACAGTCACCAACATGAGAGAAACTGGCTTAGCGTGAACAAGGTGAGGCCACAGAGGATGTACCAAGTGCCCTAGTAAACAGCCCCTGTAGTTTCCCTCTGGAAGGATGAATGGGAAGCTCAGAGGAAGCACAAAACCAAAGACCATAGCTCCCCTGAGGATGGGCTGGTCCCTTTGCACAAATAGCAGGGGACTTCTGCTCATGTTGTCTCCATGTCTTCCACAAGGATGTGCCAGGGACATGAACATATGTGATGGGAACTTGTGAAAAGCACAGACAGGCCAGAAGTTGGCTGGAAAAATCAAACATGGGACAAAGGTCTGTAGGAGGGATCTGTGGATGTGTACAGCAGATCCCATCTGAGCTCAGGGCCCATCTGTCTGTTCTAAGGGTGGGCTCCCCAGGGGGCTTCTGGCAGAGGCTCAGGGGCTATGCAATGACCCTGGTTTCACTCATGGGTCTTTTTCTTGGTTTTCGCATTACGACTAGAGATGCCTAGCGGGAGGAAAGGTGACAAGGACTACAGTCATCACATCTCAGCCCTATTCTGTGAGGGATAACCACCTCCCACCTCACCAGATCATAAACACTTATACTGTTTGTTCCCTCTGACTCCACAATCACCTAGGACCTAGTCAGTCAGGCCATGACTCCCACACATCCCATATGGACCAGCCCTGGCAACCTGAGAGACGGAGAGAGAAAGAAGAGAACACAGAGAGGACCCCAAGCCCCTCACTCAGTACCCCTCATCCAGGCAGCAATAAGCCAAGGCTGGACATTCGAGGATCTTGACCTGTTTCGAGTTATGGACATGACAAGCTGGCACTAATAGGGTGAGGTTCCCACTTCCCCTCCCAAACACCCAAATTCTACCTCCTGTTACTCTCCAGTGAGGAGAAGATGTATCCTCTCCACCACTACCTGTGCAGAGAGAGACAGAGGGGATCCCACTTTGGGGCAGAGCCCGCGCCCACTCCCACTTATGCTGCACAGTTGTCTCACACAGGCTTTCCACATCTGATGGTTTCTTTTTCTTGTAACACCAAAGGACAAGAGCAGTAGTAGTAACAACAGCAGCACCAAGAACAACACAACTGATTGCCCACGACCTCTCTTGTACTAAGGTAGGCTGTGATACCTCTTGTACCAAATTCACTGCTGAAAAAGAACTTTATTATCCACTGGGCCCCTAAAACTCACAGGCCTCCTAACCTTTCTGCTCCCCTGGCCCCTGACTACCAGGATTGGGGTCCCCTTCAGCATCACCCATGCTCATCATGGTTCAACGGATGGGAGCTGTTACGCCCACTGTGTTCCACATGGCAACTGTACCTCTGTTCCTCTCCTTCGTGAAGCCTTGTGGACAGGGGGTCTCAAAGGTCCCATCAGGCAGGATACACCCACAGTCCTGGGAGACCACGTTCAGGGGATTCCCACCCTGAAACCAGGTCAGTGAAATCTCCCGGGGGAAGAAGCCAATAGCCCTGCATGTCAGGGTGACATTGCCCTCCATAGCCTCGCTACTGGTTACGTTCATTGCTTGGGCACTGTAAGAAGGCACAGCAGAAACAGTGAGACACATGGCCAAGACTGGCCCACAATGTTGACAACTCTAAGGTTCACAGAACAGGGCTGGTCCTCTCCACATTTCTTGCTCTGCTCTGAAGCCACATTCACCTACAGCTCTCGGCCTCCATGCCGCTCACAAAGTCTGTTTGGAACCTTGAGGTATCAACTCCTTAAGAGTGGCAGGAGGAGGGGCCCTTGAGTAACAGCCTCTCTCTCTGCATCTACATGTTGATGTTGGACAGAAGAGATGGCGAGGGGGCCCCTGGGTCATGGGAGCTAAGAGGGACTTTGGCAGGTGAGGCAGGCTGGGAGACAGATGGAGCAGGGTCCACAGTTCTGAGGCCCAAATGAACAGAGGGTGTCCTCTCCTATCTAACAGGTTCAGCTTTCTGTCTAAGGGCCCTCTGCTTCCCTGAATGTTGACAATGGACAGGTCATTACCTGACCCACCTGTACATTTTTACTTAACTGTAATAGAACAGGCAACTCAGAATACAACACACCAACAAGACACACGCAGATTCCATAGGACAGAGAGGGTTTCCCCCAGGTAATGCAGACTGAGGGGCTCCAGGGGACAGGGAAAATGAAAGCTCTTCCCCAAGGTCAGTACCTGTCCTCTTCACGAAGACACTCCCAGAGGCCAGGTAGCTCTGTAGTTATCTACAGATATGCCCTTGCATATGATGACTGTAATTTTGAGCTTATCCCTATCTGTGTCCCAAGTCTTCTTGATTTCCAATACCGAGTTCTGGGCCAACGACTGGGGCCCTGTCCATGTCTGGGTCTCTGGGTGATACGAGAATAAGTGTTCCCCTTTGTAGCAGTAATCCCAGAAGCCCCTGGGTCCAGTGTCTTCCTCAAACTCACAGCCCATAGTCTTCTGGAGAGAATGCACGCCCGCCCCAACCCATCACTGACTTCTCCATCCTTGGATGCCTCCACCTTCCCCATCCAGGAAGCTTGGCCAATGTGGGGGTAGGGGGCAGGATTTGGCAGGGCAATACAGAGTGTAGCTGGGGCCTGACAGTTACTTTTTCATACAGGGCAAAAAATAGTGTCCTGAGCCTCAGACGACAAATAAGGGTCTTGCACAGATCTGACTCGACACTTGGCTTGGCATGTCACACAAAGCAACAGTCCAAAAGGCAGCCAGAACCCTGGGGTCTCAGATGACTCGGATGTCTGACATGCTAGCCAGTGGGAAGGCAGGGAGATCCTGAAGGGGGGGCACTGTGCAGCCAAGCACCAAGTGGGGGTTGGGTGGAGTGGGATGGGTACAAGGGGGCAGGAATAAAGCTACATGGGACCTCAGAGAGCACCGAGATTTGGAGAAGCTGGGAACGGTAGGATGCCAACCGGCCATTACTGCCCGACTCCACCACAGACACCCCACCAGAGACCCACTGGGAACAGATCATGCTCCAGTGACGCTCACCTAAAACCTCCTGAAACTTGGCTGAGGACGTCAAGGAACCCCACACACCAGCGGCAGCGCCCAGAGCTACAAGGAGGGCAGCTCGGAACAGGACCTCCAAGCTGAGGCACATCCCCTTGGCAATACAGCACTGCCGAGACAGCTGAAGTACAGCACCCGCCACCCACCTGTTATATTCGGTCTGTAGTACCACGTGAGCGTGAATGCTAAGGTTCAACCAATCCTGAGCCCACAGGGCAGAGCTACAATTATGATACTGAAGGGAAAGTGAGGGAGCCCATCACCAAGGGCAGTGGCAAGCTCACGAAATGCCTGCCTCCCACCCCCAAACAACTCTAGCAGAATGCGACTATCTCTTCTGCAGCTATGAGGTGCCGTGATGCAGCAGTGGTTGAGAGCTTGGCTGGTAATCAGCAGGACGATGGTTTAAACTCACCAGTAGTTGAGCAGCAGAAAGATGTGATAGTTGGCTTCGGTAAAGATTTACCACCATGATAGTCAAAATATCTTGGTTCTGGTGCAACTTATATATAGACCAGTGGAACAGAATTGAGAATGCAGACATAAAACCATCCACCTATAAGCAGCTGATATTTGAGAAAGCCCAAGGTCCACGAATTGGGGTAAACACAGTCTCGTTAACAAATGGTGTTGAATAACTGGATATCCATCCACAGAAAAATGAAACCAGACCCATATATTCCACCACACACTAAAAATAACTCCAAATGGATCAAAGACCTAAATATAAAATTTAAAACAATAAAGATCATGGAAGGAAAAATAGGGACATTGCTAGGAGCCGTCATATATGGCACAAACAGAATACAAAACATTACTAACAATGCACAAAAATACCTGAAGACAAAATAGATAACAGGGAACTCCTAAAAAGCAAACACTTACGCTCATCTAAAGACTTCACCAAAAGAGTAAAAAGACAACCTAGAGAATGACAGGAAAAAAAAAAGATGGATACAACACATCCAATCAGTATCTAGTCTCTAAAATCAACAAGATACTGCAAAACCTCAACACCAAAAAGACTAATGACCCAGCTAAAAATGGACAAAGGATATCAGCAGCTACTTCACCAAGGAAGACAGGCAGCTAACCAATACATATGAAAATTCTTATGATCATCAGTCATTAAAGAAATGAAAATCAAAACTACAATGAGATACCATCTCACCCTAACAAGGCTGACATTGATCCAAAAACACAAAATAACAAATGTTGGAGGAGCTGTGACGAAATTAACACTTCAACACTGCTGCAGGGGATGTAAAACTGTACGACCTCTTTGGAAGTTGGTTTGGCATAATCTAGGTCTTAAAAACCTAGAACTGGAAATACCCCTTGATCCAGCAATTCCACTTCTTGCAATATATCCTACAGAAATAAGAACTGCCATACAAATAGACACATGTACACCAATGTTATTCGAGGCACTGTTCAAAATAGCAAAAAGAAGCAACCTAGATATCCTACAATGGATGAACGTATAAACTCTGGTACATTTGAAGCCGGAAGCCGGAAAAACACAGTTTTTGAGCAATAGAGGGAAACTGAGGCCAGAATACTGAGGGGCTTTGTTTCAGAGCCATTACTCCAGGACCCAATGAGGAAAATAACATTAGCAGCAGGATTCTATCTTAAGTAAACAAGATCCCTCTCTGTTTCAAAAGTGTTATGCTTTAAATACAGGACTTAAAGCTGCTCTGGGAAAAAAACAATAGAACAGTCAAGGCAGGTCTCGTAACTGCTTGTTTTTTTCAGGTTTATTGTGACGGCCCGCCATTCAGAAAGGCCCTTGTAGACAAAGTCACAAACTTCTGTAAATGACAAGCTGAAGCATCTTTAGCCTATTACCCCTGATAATATTTTGCTTCCTAATTAAATTCTCCTAAAAATATACCCCCTCCCCTCCTAATATGAGGATTAAGAAGGATGCCTTCTAAGAGGGGCTTCACAACCCCTCGGTTTATGAGATTATATTGGGACAATCTGACCAGGAACTTCTGAGGAATACAGACCAGAGAAATGGATTTCAAGACAGCATGCCTAATAGCACTGAGGCCTGCCCAGCCTCACTGGCTTCCCCCTAATTATGTTCCCCCCTCCCTTTTGTCCACATACACAGGTTTAAAAGCTAACCCTTCAAAGGCTTTCCAAGGACAATTCTCCACATAGCTATTAAAACTACACAAGCACCTCACTCCCTACAACAGAAAGAATAAATAAACTTTTAGGTTCATTATAGCTGGTATGGCAAACTGATAAACACTGAAGAAACATCTTTCTTAAAGCAGCTGGGCTTGATTAGGGGATAACAGACACTTACTATCTACACAGGAAGATATAAATAAAAACTTAGAGAAACAAATAGAGACAGCCAAATGGTGAAGCCTTGAGAAGTTTACCCTTCTGTACCTTCCACTTTGAGGTACAAATAAAACCATTAATTATGTTCCCTGACATTTACCACCACAAACACCTGGCTCAGACCATTCTCCAAAAAGGCCTTGGCAATTAATTACAAGCAGAAGACCACAAGGGGTCACTTTCTTGTTAGCCAATAATGATGGGTCAGTTTCTTGTTAACCAATAGTTTATATGATGAAGAAAATAGGGTGAACACTACGTCACCTCTTCTATAAAAACAATAAAGATAGACAGCTCCTCTCTCTTGCTCTCTGGGTCGGGCTGCCTTAAACCAGAAAAGTCTTTCCCGTCTCTCTTTATTCATTTCCCACCGGCGCCTTCCCTCCCTCTGTGCAGGACCCTGAAAAGTATTGGGGCTGGCCCCTGGCAGTTTATTTCCAATCACTAAGCTGGAGCAGACAATGCCAGGCATCAGCTCTCCTGCCCCAATAAGGACTCAAAAGGAAGACTTTGAAACAAACTGTTTTCCTTGAAAACACTGACTGCCTTGCTAACTACTTCTGCCACAGTTCCTCATGATTATCTCACCCCTGCACCTGTGTGAATCTTTCCCTTTATAAAACCCTTTAATCTGACCAGAGATGGACAGACTTGGGAACAAATATCCCCTCTGCCACCTTTGTGTAGCTGGCACACAAATAAAACCCTTGATGGCTCACTCAAGCATCTGTCTCAGAGATTGGATTCACAGCAGGTAGCAAGAACCTGGACTTTTGTTCAGTAACATATTCACACAATGGAACATTTGCACTGATAAGGAACAATGATAACTGTGAGAAGTCTCATGACCTGGAAGAATCTAGAAGGCATCATGTTGAGTGTAAAATAGTACATGAGACCACTATTATAAACACAGAAGAAAACAGTCTTTGAGGGTAACAAGGGTTGGAGTATTCACTAATTTGATAATACAGAAGAATAAAAGGAAGGGCAGCAACACTGGACTAAAACAAAAGCTAAGAAGTTTCCTAAACAGACACAAACACTTCAAGGGACAGAGCAGGAGGGGCAGGATTTAGGGGACCATGGTTTCAGAAGACATTTAGGTTAACTGGCACAACAAAGTTCATTAAGAAAGTGTTCTACCCAGAAGACAGAGAGACCCACATGACTGGGTGCCTACATCAACTTGGGACCGGAAGAACCGGATGGTGCCCGGCCACCACCAGTGATAGCCGCAGTGGAGCTCACTAAGTTGAGACTCGCTGGCAACACAAGAATAAAAAGGGGTGCATCCTGAGATCTCCACTAAAAGACCTCAATTTAGGTTTTGGTTTCAGGGTTCCCCTGGGAGCATGGCCCCTGGCCCTGATGCTGCCCTTGCCCATAAATCAGAACGAAGGTCCACTCTTCGGACACGAATGGATTGGACTTGGCAATGCAGAGTGACCATATATTGGATGCACTTTATGGTTCTATACATCTATAGGACATCATCCTGCTGACCTCTGGCTGGAGGAAGGAGAGTGGGTGGAGAGGAGGGGAAAGGAGACTGTTGGGAGGATGAGACATGTATGGAGTGGAGAGGAATAGTGTGCTGTCACTGGGCAGGGAGAGCAGTGGAAGCCGCACAGAGGTGGGCATGTAAATTTATATGGGAATGTACATTTGCACTTAGTCATATTAAATAAAAAAATAAATAAAAATTTAAAAAAAGAAAGTGTTCTCCATTCCACTCTGTGAATAGTGGTGTTCGCAGTCTTAAAAGCTAGCTAGCAGCCATTTAATAATCATTAATTGGTCTCAACCCACTCGGAGAAAAAGAGAATAAAGAACAACAAAGACCTAAGAAAGCTATGAGACCAAAAGATGGAAAGGGCCACATCAACCAGAGACCACATCAGCATGAGACTAGAAGAACTAGGCAGTGCCTATCTACCACCAATGACTGCTCTGCCTAGGAACTCAACAAAGAGGCCCTAATGGAGTGGAAGAAATACGGGGTCCTGGTGAGTGCATCTGGAGTCTTAAAAGCTAGCAAGCTGCCATCTGAGGTACACCAAATGGTCCTAACTCATCCAGCGTAGATGATCACTTAGAACAAGAAAGACATGAGGAAGGAAGAGCTCAGGAGACAGCACCCATGTGAACGGGAGACTGTATCAACATGTGACCAGAAGAAACATAGGTGCCTGGCCACCACCAAAGACAGCCATGATGGGGCACACAATGTTGAGTCCCTGTGGCAATGTGAGAAAAAGAGGGGTGCAGCTCAAGAACTCTACTAAAAGACTATGACTGCTGGTCCAACAGCCTGGAGCATCTCCTGGGGGCATGGCCCCTAGACCTGCTACTGCCCCTGTCCAGAAAACATTATAGAGGTCAACTCTTCCGACCAAAACCGACTGGATTCAGGGATACATTGTGACCATATGGTGCATGTACTTTATGGTTCTATGCATTTATAGGGTGGTGTCCTACTGATCTCTTTCTAGATGGGAGAGGAGAGGGTGAAGAAAAGGGGACAGGAGATTGTTAAGGGGATACAGGTACAGAATGAAAAGCTGGAGTGTGCTGTCACCAGCCAAGGAGAGCAGAAGAAGCTCTCAGATAGGCAGGCATGCATAATTTGATTTGGATTGTATATTTTCACTTAATAACAACTGAAAAAAAAAGAAAGAAAGAAATAAGGAATGCAGAACTTAAACTCTACTAGAAAAGAACCAAACTTGATGGGCTCACAGACTTAACAGTCCCCAGTAGACATGGCCTCTGGACTCACTATTCACCCAGAACTGAAATCATTCCAGAAGCCAGCTCCTCAGACAAAAATCAAACCAGTTCATAAGACATAAAATGATACTGGTGAAGAGGGTGTTTTTGGCTTAAATAGATATGCAAGACCAACTGGGCAGCTTCTGTTGGGAGGCGAGATGAGATGACAGAAGGAGATGGAACCAAAACCACACCAAACCCACTGCCATGGTGTTGATTCTGACTCATAGCGACCTGGTTAAATCGACAAGGGAAATACAGGGTGGAAGTGAAGAGAGTGCTGTCACGGGGTGGCAAGATAGGTAGAGTCACATAACAACTTGTGTGTAAGGTTTTATATGGAAACTGACTTGAATAGTAAACTTTCACTTAACACACAATTAAAAAACAACAACAGCAAAAATTTACCACTCTGGAAACCTTGTGAGATAGTTTTACTCTGTCCTACTGCGTCATTATGAGTCAGAACAGACTGGACTACAGCGAGTTTGGTTTAGGTACCTTAGGCAGTGCAAGGGCCCAACAGCCAAATGGTGCAGAAACAGCAACCAGCAGGTGACCTCTGGGGCTCTAATCCAAGAAGCACTTCCAGATCACTATCACCTTACCCGTAAAGGGGACACTGCCTGCAATGCAGCACTAGTCACCCCACACTTCTTTACCTGCTGCCCCTCCTCCAACACACCCCACTTACCTCCCTTGCTTTGTCATCCTGGATAAACTTCAACAAGCGGCAACTCAGCTTTTTCAGTAAACACATCCTTCCTGTACTGCTTACAGCCTTAATGTCAATGTCACCTGTTCACAGAATTCACCCACCCCCAACTCTTAGGATATTCCAGTTCCATGAGAATCCAAACTTCCTTAGACATTTCAGCAGCTATAATCCTCTCCTCTGCTCCATGACTCACATTCAGGGAGGCTTGTTCCTTCTGGCCACATCGTGTGCTGCCCTTATTCCCTGTTATGAGCTTCCTGTTCTATAGTCCGTATTCAGCCCCAGGTGATCACAAGATCAATGAGCTGACTCCTCATGGTCCATACCAGCACCAAAAGCCTGTAGATTTTCACTTCTCATCCACTTTAGGGATATCTGTGTCTCCAAGACTCAATGCTCTCAACCTCAGCAGGTCTACAAGGGACCCTAACACCTTTCCACCACCACCAGCTTCTCACCTTGTGGCTCACCATCACCATCATCATCCTGGGCCCCTTCTGACTCCCCTTTCCCCCGACTTTCAGTGTACTCAAAGGCAGCCCTTCCATCCCTTTACCAGCTGCCATCACCCAAGTCCACGCTTTCCTCTCATTTCAGCCTAGAAGAAATATGGCCCAGGATCCTGAACACCCTGCCTGCACCAGGTAACACCTCAGCACTCCAGTGTCATCCACAGCTCCCCATCTGTTGAAGTCCACGCACAGCGCCTCTGTTTCACCATGGGAAGTCTCACACAGCAGCACCAATATGCTGCCTGGCATCATGTCCCATTTCTTTGATGATGTCTCCCCTGCTTTGCTGTCAAAATGGACTCCTCCAGTCTTGTCCCATTCCCCAAAACACCACTGCTGAAGCCGTCTGACCTCCGCCTCCTGACCCATCATGAGATCTGTCTACATCCTTAAAGATCATTCTCACTTGACCAGTGGTGATGACTGCACTATCTGGTGAATATATTAGAAAGCACTGAATTAGACACTGTAAAGAAGAAAATTCTAAAGTTTGTGAATTATATCATAGTAATAACAACAATAATGTCTTCCTGAAAACTCTGCCTTATCCCCACACACTTCTCTTGATCTTTAGAACATCTAGTTAATGGTCCTCAAATGTGGCTATGTATGAAAACCACCTGGGGACTTTTAGTACCTTTATGCCCAAGCTATGGCCAGAACCTACTGAATGACAATCCCAGACTTTACTGTCCTTGAAAGTTCTGGAGTGATTCCACAGCAAACAACATTTAGAACCAATTTGCCAGCTGACAGTTAAATCCTCCCTGGTGGCCCCAAGTGAGACCTGCCCTGCCCCCCATCTTGTAATCTCCCAGCACTAAACAATGAATGCTACACCATAACACACTCCCCCCTCATCAAGAGGTGCGCCCATTTCATACCTTCTCCCACAGTGAAGCCCAGAACAAGGCCTGGCACACAGGACAGCCCACCACATGCTTTGCTAAGGCTGAGCTCTACCATCATTCTGGACCACTCTCTCACCACCCAGCGTACACTTCTACTGTGTATCACAAACTTATTAAAACAACGCCCTAGAGTTTTACATCTGAGTGTATGGATGATTTAATTTGACCATCATGAATTATTTAGCACAGCAGAGACTGAGGGTCCAGTGCTCATTTGACAGATGAGAAAAATTCATTCTCAGATTGCTGGATACCACAGGGTGGTGAGGTGCAGAGAGGGAAATGAAACCCAGCCGCCCTGACAGCTGCTCCCGAGGTCTGTCCTCCACAACGACGCCCTTTCTCAGGGAATGGTTAGTGGTGGCTGCTTCAGCAAACTCAGCTCGCCCCTTGACACAATTTCAATATTTTCATAATAATAAGAGACTTGTTCCAAGCCACTTAGAGATGATAGCAACCAGATATGCAGCCAAGTACCCCTTTCTTGGAAGGCTCAGGTTCCAGGTTTGGGTGCAGGGTCCAGGCGGGCTGCACTTCCCGCTCCCCCACCTACCCTTCCGAGGTCGAGCGCGATAGGAAGCCCTCTCCTCGCCGGCCTCCAGCCCTTCTGCTGTGTCCCACAAACTCCTTGTTCTCCCTCCACTTTGACCTTTGTTCCAGGACTCACCAGCGAAGGGCGCAACAAGCTGGCCTGCGCACAGGCTTTAGTCGCCATCGCAGAGTCCCGAAAGAAAACAACCACCGCTCACCACCAGGGGTCGATGTGGAGCTTTATCTGCCTCCAGAGATGCGCGCGCTCTTTCTTTTCCTCTGGGATTTCTGTAGGCGGTTACAAACAACAGCGTTTATGGGCGGAAGGGGCGGTGCCGAGAGCTGTTTTTTAATTTCTGATTGTCAAATCGGATTTGGGTTGGCAGGCGACCAAGTGCCTGATGACAGACAACAAGACAGATAGTCTGATCTCTCCAGGCCGAGTTCCTGCTTTCAGAAAGGAACTGCCTTTTCAAGGGAAGAAATTCACTTCTCAATCACAATCACTGATCCGTCCTTGAGTTGTAGTGTTCTGAGCTGTAAAGGCAGTGCTAAGAATATCATCAATTTATAAATTAATGGGGGGGAGGGGAACGGTTTTGCGCGCGTGTGCGTGCGTGCCTGCGTGCGTGTGCAGACAGACAGACAGAGAGCAGACAGAGAGTGGAGTGTTTACCATCCTGTGGATTCCAACGCACAGCTACCCGGTGGAACAGAGTAGAAATCTTAGGGTTTCCAAGGAGTGACTATGGGTTTGAACAGCCAACCATTTGGTTAGCGGCTGAGCCAGATCTTAACAACTATCAACTGTCTCTCTCTCTCTCTCTCACACACACACACACACACACACACACACACACACGCATAGAAACCCTGGTGGCTTAGTGGTTAATTCTGTTTTAGTCAGCTAGGCTGCTCTAACAGAAATACCACAGAGTGGATGGCTTTAAGAAAGAAAGATTTATTCTTACACAGTCCGGTAGGTTGCAAGTCCATATTCAGGGTGTCCGCTCCAGGGAAAGACTTTCCCCTTGTCGGCTCTGGAGGAAAGTCCGGTATTGCATCAGTCTTTGTCCAGGGAGCATCCTCACACAAGAACCTCTGGTCTGAAGGACGCGCTCTGCTCCCGGTGCAGCTTGCTTGATGGTAACGAGATTCTCAAATTGTCCTTTGTTTCTTTTTCGTTTTATTCCTTGCAAGCCAGAAGCATTAAGGGTGGGGCAAGCCATACTCCAGGGAAACTACCCCCACAGCAGGAATTTACAGCCACACCCTATTCCTTTAACATACAGGTTAGCAAAACCACACAGTGGAGGACAGTCCCAAGACACTGGGAACCATATTCCAGCCACATGGCTGCACACATTTTTGGGGGGACACAATCCCAACCATGACATCCCACCCTTTGACAACCCAAAAATCACATCACAAAACATTTAACACATTCATCTCACCATAGCAAGATTATGTCCATCCATATAACAGAAGTCTTAAAGGTTATGTGCCATCTGTTAAGCAAAAGTCAGCGGTTCAAATTGCCCAGGCCTTCCTTGGAAACTCTATGGAGCAGTTCTACTCTGTCTTATAAGGTTGCTATGAGTCAGAAATGACTCAGCAGCGGTTGGTTTGGGGTTTTGTATATATATATATATAAATATTCACCAAAGCTAAGGGGATAGAATCTTTCCTTTACACACAGTATGAACTGAGTCCCTGGGAATCTTCCTGCTTACCCAGAGTTCACTAGAAACATTGACTTTGTTGCTCAAAGGACACAAAAACTTCTGTGAAATCCACCTAAGCATGAGCCACACTGTAAAGTTTTCACAACAGGAGGAAGGGCAATGCCAGTGTCACAACCCAGTGATCCTCACACTGAATGATGTCCGTATCCAATGGAACACACTTGAAGGATACATACAGCCAGGTGGCAGTACAGCTTCTCCTTTCTGCTGTGGGTCCAGATGGATGTACCAGTCAGTCACTGAGTCCAAAGTGCTTGGTGTTTCTGGAATGATCTTTACTTTTCCTCCTGAAGATCTCACCTCCGCCCATACCAAAACTGTGTATTCACTGGGAATAGAATCTGTCATGGGCTGAATTATATCCCCCAAAAAATAGGTGTAGCCATGTGGCTGGGCCATGATTCCCTGTATTCTACAACTGTGATTTTGCGATTTTGTGATTTTGCTGAGCTGTATGTCAATAGATTAGGGTAGGACTATAAATCCCTTCATAGGATCACCTCCCTGTCCACTGTAAAGGGAGTTTCCCTGGAGTGTAGCTTGCACCACCTTAATCCTTTCATCCTGCAAGAGAAAAAAGGAAAGGAAAGCAGGCAGAGAATTGGGAACCTCACACCATCAAGAAAGCAGCACTGGGAGAACAGTGCGTCCTTCAGAACTTAGGTTCCTGCACCAAGATGCTCCCTGGACAAAGACTGATGCAATCCCAGACTTTGCTTCAGAGCTGACAAGGGGGAAAGCCTTCCCCTGGAAATGCAAATCAAAACTACAATGAGATATCATATCACCCCCAACAAAACTGGCATTAATCAAAAAAAAAACAAAAATAATAATAATAAATGTTGCCGAGGTTGTAGACAGACTGGAACTCTTCCACAGCACTGGCACAAATGTAAAAGGTTACAACCACTTTGGAAATGGATTTGGCACCTTTTAGAAAAGATAGAAATAAAAGTAACATATGATCTAGCCTACTGGAATACATTTAAGAGAAATAAGATATATTGCCACGTAAATACATACGAGGTCTGACAATTAAGTCCACAAAATTAGTTGTTCTAACTCTACATACCTCATTGCTGAATATCACTATAGTCGCCTTCAAAGTATTCTCCTTGGGAAGCTATGTACTGACACCAGCACCTAGTCCACCCTTCAAAGCAATTTTGAAACTCCTTTTGGAATGACCATTGCACATGGTGGCCAGGTGGAAAGTCCACGAAAGTAATTGTATAGTTGTCTGTGAGGGAGTTTTTAGCCAGTAAACAAATAACTATATTGGAACATCCTCCCTACTCACCTGATCTGGCCCCCAGTGACCTTTTTCTTTATCCAAAGATAAAGGAAGACATCTTGATGACATTCAGGACATAAGTGTAATAATGACAACAGCTCTGATGGCCATTCCAGTAAAAGAGTTCCAAAACTGCTTTGAAGAGTAGACTAAGCACTAGTGTTGGTGTATAGCTTCTCAAGGAGAGTACTTTGAAGGTGACCATAGCGACATTCAGCAATGAGGCATGTAGCACTTTCTCTAGAATCAGTTCGTGAACTTAATTGGCAGTCCTTGACTCGATGGCACTTGGCTATATGCATGCAAAAGCTGGACAACGAGTAAGGAAGACAGAATAAGAATTGATGCCTTTGAATTATGGTGTTGGAGAAGAATATTGAATGTACCATGGACTTCCAAAAGAACAAACAGGTCTGCTCTGGAGTAAGTACAACCAGCAAAGATGGTGAGACTGTGTCTTACATGCTTCAGACATGTTGTCGGGAGGAATCAATTCCTGGAGCAGGATCACGCTTGGTAGAAGGTCAGTGAAAAAGAGGAAAGCCCTCAACAAGATGGATTGACACAGTGACTGCAACAATGGGCTTAAGCATAAAAACAATTGTGAACATTGTACAGGACTGGCAGTGTTTTATTCTGTTGTGTATAGGGTCACTATGCCATCAGAACTAACTTGACAGAACCTAACAACAAGAGACAAAAAGGACCTCATAAACCAGAGACTACATCAACATAAGACTGAAAGAACTAGACGGTGCACAGCTACCACCAATGAATGCTCTGACAGGGAAGTCAACAGAGTCCCTGATCGAGCAGTAGAAATGTGGGGTGGAGAACTCAGACTCTAGCAGAAAGATCATACTTGATGGTCTGAGAGACTGGAGAGACCCCAGAAAACATCACCCCCAGACAGTCTGTTAGCCTGCAGTTCAAACAATTCCTGAAGCCAACTCTCAAACAAAGAATGAAGCAGTCTATAAGACCTATAATGATACTGGTGAAGAGTGTTTCTTGACATAAGCAGATACAGGAGACTAATTGGGCAGCTCCTCTCCAGATGCAAGATGAGAAGAAAGAAGGGATCAGGAGCTGACTGAATGAACATGGAAAATTCTGGATGGATGGGAGGAGCATGCCATCACATGACAGGGAGAACAGCTAGATCATATAACAAAGTATGTGTAAGTTTTGGTATGAGAAACTGACTTGAACTGTAAACTTTCACTAAAAACACAGTTTTTAAAAAGTGTTCTACTTAAGATGATTCAGTATAACCTATGACCCTTGTGGTTTGACTACATGAAAAATTTTCAGTGAATAGCATGCCTGCATAATGTGTGAATGGCATATACCCTGGTGTTAACTCCAGACTGCTTCCTGTGACTGGAGTCAGCTTAGAAGTGGCCCTTCTCAAACTCTGCCATCACTGCCATATCTGAAAGGGGCTAAGGTTGCCCTGGTCCATAAGACCTTCACCTTTCCTTGTGTTCCAGACCAGGGGTCCAGAAAGACTGAGTAACCAACAGAGGAAGACTTCCATCTCCATTGCCCAAATCTGTATGCAATGATGGAAGGAGAGGTGGTGATGCTTAACTTATTCACCCACACAATGTGTTCATTTATTCTTTCACTAACTCAGCCCACACCTCCTGAAAGAGCACAGCTTTGAAAACCCTCTGGATCAATTACAAAGGTTAGATGTTGTATGACCTCATTTACATCAAAACAGAAGAACAGAGGTGGAGTCAAGATGGCAGACTAAGCACACGTCTCCTTATATCCCACTGGAAACCAAGACCCGAATTGATAATCAAACAGGGCCTTCTGGTCATCCACTGAGCCCCAGGGCAAGGCACGGGGCTGTTAATTTGGACTTCATACCACTGAATGAAAAACCTCCTCTCTTTTGCTGACTCCCACTCCTGGCTAGCCGTAGCTCTCATGGACTGAAGGTAAACGCACTATTTTCACTTTTTTTTTTTTCTGTCTTGGCCAGTGGATGGAGCTGGGTCTTGCCTAGTGGCTAGACTCAGACACACTGCTGATGGGATAGGCAGGGAAAATTGCCATATCTTCAGAGCCAGGCTTAAGACTCTGTTCATCTAGCCACTTTGGTTCTGTCTATTTACCACTGTCACAACATGGTTTGCACAGAACTGTAGTGCTTGTGTGCAGGATGCCATGTTGGAAACAGAGTTTTTAGCAGGGCCTAAGTCTTAACCTGGGAGCCAGCACCTGCAAACAGGACAGTGCTTCCCTGGCAGAAAAGCAGTAGTTTACACAGTGTCGTCTATGGTGGGGCCCAGCAACAGAGGCTGAAAACTCACTAAGTCTCAGCACCTTTAGGTCCTCTAACTGCCGACCATGTGGAGGGCGCCATGTTAGATACAGTGGCCACAGCTGGACCTGATTCTTAGCTTAGGAGTCAGAGCCTGCCCACAGGAGAGTACTTTTCTACCAGAAAAGCAGTAGTACACAGTGTCTCCTAAGGCTGGGCCCTGCCAGCAGAGGCCAACAGGGCAGTAGCATTGCAGTATTTTGAACTAGTTGGTAGCATCTGGGGTTGGATGTAGAGGTGCTTACTTTGCCAGTTGGGAAGAGGGACCTCTACACCTGAAAACCTAACTGACTTGGGAAGTGGTCAGATACCTTTTGCTTTACATTTTAAGATAGCCTAGAGAAACATCTGCAGTCCATCCTCACAGTATCTCTCTCACTCTTTACTTACTCACATGAAACCCAAAAAGCAACAGACACTTGTGGCAAACAAGAAATCTTCTATGCCTTCAGAAGGCTCCCAAACAAAACAACCAAGGAGTATTCTGGATGAAGAAACTTTTCTGAAATCATCAGAAGGTGAATACAAAAGGATTATATACAGAGCCCTCCTAGACCTTATACAAAATGCAGCAGAACAAAATGAAAAATTAAGCAACCTGTTGAATCTGATGGAACACCAGTACTCTGAAATCCAACAGATCAAGAACAAAATCAAAGACATAGAAACTTCCATTCAAAGCCAAGAAAGCAGAATGGAACAAATGGAAAAAAGAATTTCTGACTTGGAAGACACAGCTACTGATGCCAGCGTCTATGAGGAGAAATCAGAAAAAAGAAACAAGAAAAATGAAGAAGCATTAAGAAGCATGTGGGACTCTATTAAGAGGAACAACCTTCGATTAATTGGAGTACCTGAACAGGATGAGACACCTGAGAATACAGAGTATCGTTGCTCAGCTGCTGACAGAAAACTTCCCACAAATCATGGAGAAGGACAATACAGATGTCCCAGATGTATGTCGTACACCACTCAATATAGATCTCAAAAGAAAGACTCCAAGACATACTGTAATCAAACTTAACAAAATGATACATAAGCAGAAACTCTTAAAGGCAGCAAGACTCAAGGCAAAGCTAACATTCAGAGGGAAACCCTGTGGGCTCTCAGATTTCTCAGCAGAAACCATGCTGGCGCAGAGACAGTGGCATGACACAGTTAAGGCCTTGAAGGAGAAGAACTTCCAACCAAGAATTATATAGCCTGCAAAACTACCTTTCAAATACGAATACGAAATTAAAACATTCCCAGATAAACAGAAACTCAGAGACTTTGTAAAAACCAAGCCAAAACTATGAGAAATACTGAAAGAAGTTCTTGGCTTTGGCTTAGAAGAACAAAACCACTAGCTTTATATTTTAGAATGACACATCATCCAGAATTCTACTCTGTTAGGGAAGGCTCCAAATTCAATCACAGTTTTAATACTGAAAGAAACAATCCAGTGATTATCATGAAAACTATGGTGCCATCATATTAAAAAGAGGGATGTACTACAGTTGTTATAGTCCTTCCAGAAGGTGAGGAAGATGACAAGACTGGTAGTAATTAAAATTGGGTTTATATATAGTTTATTAAGGGGGATCATAGCGACACCTGTAAAGCACAACAAAGATGCAACACAGGAGTCTCAACAACTATAAAACCAGCTCTGAAAAAGGTGAAAAATCAACTCACAAAAAAGAATGTCCCAGAACAGACTACTAAGAACAACAGAGAAAACATCAACATAAAAATAAAGATATCACAATGGCAGCACTAAACATATACCTATCAATAATTACATTGAATGTGAATGGACTGAATGTCCCAGTAAAGAGACACTGGGTGACATCTTGGATGAAAAGACATGACTCATCCATATGTTGTCTACAAGAAACTCACTTGAAACTTAAAGATAGGAACAAACTGAAAATTAAAAGATAGAAGAATATATATCAAGCTAACAATGAACAAAGAGGAACAGATGTGGCAGTTCTAATCTCAGACAAAATCAACTCTAATGTAAAACCCACCACCATGGGCAAAGGTGGACACTATTTATTGCCGAAAGGTTCAGTACACAAGCAAGACTTAACTATATTAAATATTTATGCACCTAATACCAGAGCACCTAAATACATCAAAGAAACACTGACTACACTCAAAAAAGAGTTAGATCACTCCACAATAATAGTGGAAGACATCAACACTCCACTCTCAATACTGGACAGATCATCTAGAAAAAAAGCTCAGTAAAGAAAGATACAGAAGACCTTATTGCCACAATTAACCAATTAAACCTCATCAATATTTACAGAACTCTCTACCCATCAGTGGACAACTACACCTTCTTCTCCAGTGCACATGGAACATTCTCCAGAATTGATTATGTGTTAGGACATAATGCAATTCTCAACAAAATCCATACCACTGAATTTCTGCAAAGCATTTTCTCAGATCACAAAGCCATAAAAGTCAAAATCAATAGCAGAAAAAAACAGATAGAAAGTGGAACTCTTGGAAAGTGAACAACATCTTGCTCAAAAAAACATGGGTTATAGAAGAAATCAAGGATCAAATAAAAAAATTCATGGGTTCCAATGAGAACGAAAACACTTCCTACCAGAACCTATGGGATACAGCCAAGCAGTGCTCAGAGGTCTTTTTTATCTCCATAAATGCACACATCTGGAAGGAAGAAAGAAACCAAATCAAGGAACTAACCCTACAGCTTGAACAATTAGAAAAAGAACAACAGAGGAACCCCTCAGGGGCCAGAAAAAAACAGATCATAAAGATAAGAGTAGAGCTAAATGAATTAGAGAATAGAAAAATAATTGAAAAAATTGAAAAGACCAAAAGCTGGTTTTTTGAAAAGATCAACAAAATTGATAAACCACTGGCTAAACTTACTAAAGAAAAGCAGGAAAGGAAACAAATAACCCAAATCAGAAATGAGAGGGGAGTTGTCACCACAGATACAACAGAAATCAAAAATATCATAACAGAATACTATGAAAGACTGTACTCTAACAAATTTGAAAACCTAGAGGAAATGGACAAATGCCTTGATTCATATCAGCTACCCAAATTATCACAACATGAAGCAGAATAATTTAATAAACCCATCACAAAGAAAGAGATTGAAAATGTCATCAAAACACTGCTAACCAAAAAAAGCCTGGGCCCACATGGCTTCACTGCAGAATTCTACCTAGCTTTAGAGAAGCCAAGCCAAGTGCCGTCGAGTTGGATACTGAGACTATTTCACAGTATAGAAAGGGATGGCGTACTCCCAAACTCATTCTATGAAGCCAGCATAACCCTGACACCAAAGCCAGGGAAAGACCCAACCGAAAAGGAGAACTGCAGACTGATATCACTCATGAATCTAGATGCAAAAATCTTCAACAAAATTCTTGCCAATAGAATACAACAGCACATCCAAAAAACAATCCTTCATGACCAAGTTGGATTCATATCAGGGATGCAAGGCTGGTTCAACATCAGAAGAACAATTAATTTGATTAACCATGTAAATACCACAGAAGACAAGAATCACCTGATTTTGTCCATTGATGCAGAAAAGGCATTTGATAAAGTCCAACACACATTCATGCTAAAAACTCTTAGCAAAATAGGGATAGATGGAAATTCCTCAATGTAATAAGGGCCATTTATACAAAGCCAACTGCCTACATCATTCTGAATGGAGAGAGACTGAAACAGTTTCCCTGGAGAACAGGAACTAGACACCTTTACTATTCAACATTGTACTAGAAGGTCTAGTGAGAGCAATTAGATAAGACCAAGAAATAAAGGCATCTGCATTGGCAAAGAAGAAGTCAAAATCTCCCTGTTTGCTGATGATATGATTGTATATGCAGAGAATCCCAAACAGTCTATAAGTAAACTACTCAAACTGATAGAAGAGTTCAGCAAAGTCTCAGGATACCAGATAAACATAAATAAATCAGTAGGATTCTTTTATACCAACAACAAGACTATTAAGGAAGAAAAAATCAAATCAATACCATTTACTATAGCCCCTGAGAAGACAAAGTACATAGGAATTAATCTAACCAGAGAAATAACAGACTTTTACAAACAGAACTACAAGCCCTTACTACAAGAAACTAAGAGAGACTTAGATAAATGGAGAAACCTACCCTGCTCATGGATAGGAAGACTTAACATTGTGAAAATGTCTATTTTATGCAAAGTGACCTACTTATATAATGCAATCCCAATACAAGTTCCAGTGTCATTTTTTCATGAGATGGAGAAACAAATCACCAATTTTGTTTGGAAAGGGAAGGACCCCCAGATAAGTAAGATACTACTAAAGAAGAAGAACACACTGGGAGGCCTCTCATTACCTGACCTTAGAACATATTACACTGCTACAGTACTCAAAACAGCCTGGTACTGATACAAGAGCAGACAGATTGACCAATGGAACAGAATCGAGACCCCAGAGATGACACCATCTGTCTATGAACAGCTGATATTCGACAAAGGGCCTAAGACATTAAACTGGGGTAAAAACAGTATCTTCAACAAATGGTGCTGGCCAAATTGTATACCCATCTGCAATAAATTGAAACAATATCCATATCTTACATCTTATACAAAAACCAACTCAAACTGAATAGAAGACCTAATATCAAATCTAAAATGATAAAGCTCATCCAAGGAAAGGTAGGAACAACAATGGAAGTTTTAATACACAATGCAGATAGACTTCAAAATCTGTCAAACAAACCATAGTCAACAGAAGAAAAAATAAGTAAATGGGAATTATTAAGAATCAAACAGTTTTGTTCATCCAAAGATTTTATTAATAGAATTAAAAGGCCACCTACAGAACGGGAAAAAATACTTGGTAACTCTATGTCAGACCGACGCCTGATCTCCATAATCTGTAAAGTATTACAAAATATCAATAACAAGAAGATAAATCATCCAATTAAGTGATGGGCAAAGGAGATGGACAGACATTTCTCTAAAGAGGAAATCCAGGCAGCCAAAAAACACATGGGACATGTTCACGATCTTTAGTTATTAAATAAATTCAAATCAAAATGACAATGAGATACCATCTCACCCTAACAAAGTTGGCCATGATCCAAAAAACACAAAACAACAAATGCTGTGGAGGCTGTGGAGAAAGTGGAACTCTCCTACAGTGTTGGTGGGGTTGCAAAATGGTCCAGCTTCTTTGGAAAGCAATCTGGCACTTCTTTAAAAAAGTTGTTATAGATATACCATTTGACCCAGTGATTCCACTACTTGGAATATATCCTACAGAATCAAAGCCATTCACACCAACAGACACATACACAAGAATGTTTATCGTAGCACAATCCACAATAGCAAAAAGATGGAATCAACCAAGAAGCCCAACAACAGAGGAATGGATAGGTAAACTATGGTATATATACTCATACAATGATGATTCCAGGAAATATCTCATAACCTGGTTTCAACTGGAAGACATTATGTTGAGTGAAAGTAGTCAGCAACAAAAGGACAAATACTGTATGAGACCTCTAAGATAAGAACCCAAAGACAGGCTTACATATATAAGAAAAGACTCTTTCACAGCTGCGAGGGAAGGGAGGGAGGGAGGATGAGGAGGGGAGGGTTTAGATTAGGTAGTTGGTAGAAATTTGGTTGGGTGAAATCAGTGACAGCACATATTAGAAACAAGAACAATATTAAGTGAACTTCAACGTAACTTGAATACTCCTTCCATCTTAACCCAATATTGCAAGGATAGAGTAGCTGGGGCAGGGGGCAGGAGACCATGCTCTTAGGCGAAATCGAGGCCAAATGGCACAACTAGTGTTTTGCTAAGAGAGCTCTCTGCACCCCACATCAGTGAGTGGCGTCTGGCGTCTTAAAAGCTGCCAAGCTGCCATCCGAGGGCACAGCAAATGGTCCCAACTCAGCAAGAACGCGAGAACCAAAGTGACATGGGGTAAAGACAACCCAGAAGATCGAAAGACCCATATGAGTGGTTTCCTACAGACTTCAGACTGGAAGAACCAGATGGTGCCCGGCGACCACCAGAGATAGCCACCGTAGAGCTCACAAAGTTGAGTCTCACTGGCAACACAAGAATAAAAAGGGGTGCACCCTGAGATCTCCGCTAAAAGACCACAACTGATGGTCCAGCAGCTTCGGGGGCCCCCTGGAAGCATGGCCTCTGGTGCCCATAAATCATAACAAAGGTATACTCTTTGGACTTGAATGGATGGGACTTGGCGATGTAAAGCAACCATATATTGGATGCACTTTATGGTTCTATGCATCTATAGGATATCATCCTGCTGACCTCTGGCTGGAGGAAGGAGAGTGGGTGGAGAGGAGGGGAAAGGAGGCTGTTGGGAAGATGAGACATGTATGGAGCAGAAAGGAATAGTGTGCTGTCGCAGAGCAGGGAAAGCAGTGGAAACTGCATATAGGTGGACATGTACATTTACATGGGAATGTACATTTTCACTCAGTCATAATAAAAATAAAAAAGAGAAGAACAGACAAACAGACAGAGACAAAAGCTTTTTAATAGGTGTTTCAGTCACCTGATACTGCTGTAACAGAAAATACCATGAGTGGATGGTTTCATGAAGAGAAACTTTATTGACACAGTCTGGTAGGCCACAGATCCACTTATGAACTATAAGTCCATTCAGTGAGAGAGCATCTCGGCACAGGAACCTTAGGTCCAAAAGACGAGCTCTGCTCCTTGCTAGTATGAGGTTCCCAACTCTCTAGGCTCACTCCTCTCCCTTATACTCCACACCTAGTAACTTGAATCCTCCTTACCAGCACAACCGCTGCCCTTCTCAATCATCGGCATCACAGAGGCAGGAGTCACAACACGTGGGAGGAATTGCACCATATTGGGACTCATGGACAAGTCAAATCAATACATACGCTTTTGGGGGGGACACAATGCAATCCATGACAATGGATATCAGGAGAAGGATGGAGAGGAAAGGGGGGATTACTGCTTATGCATTAGTGTATTTCAGCTTGTGGTTATAGAAAAATTGATTAAGGTAGTTGTACAGCCGATTAACATAATGGCTGCCAATAAATTGTACACCTGTAGAAAGCTGGATTGGCAAAAGTTATGTAATACAGAAATTTGCACACCCACAAAGAGGAGCTGCTGAGGCTGGTTATGGAAAAGCAAACATCCTGTCTTAGTTATGTAGTACTGTAACAGAAATACCATAAATGGATGACGTCCACAAACAGAAATTTATTCTCTCACTGTTTAAGAGGCTAGAAGTCCAAATTCAGGGCGACAACTCCAGAGGTCTTTCTTTCTCTGTTGGCTCTGGGAGAAGGTTCTTGCCATCAATCCTCCCCTGGTCTAGGAGCTTCCCACGATAGAAACTCCAGGTCTGAAGGACACACCATGCTCCCGGCTGTTACTGCTTGGTGGCAATGCGGTTATTCTCCTCCCTACTTACTTTTCTATTTTATATCTCAAAGGATATTGACTCAAGATACAACTTAATCCTGTACATTGTGTCCTGCCTCATTAACATCATAACAAAAATCCAAACCAAATCCAGTGCCTTCGAGTGGATTCTAACTCACAGCAACCCTATAGAACAGAGAAGAACTGCACCACCAAGTTTCCAAGGAGCACCTGGCAGATTCAAACCGCTGACTTTTTGGTTAACAGACATAGCAGTTAACCACTACGACACCAAGGACACAAAGGTAATTATGTAAGATCACAAAATAGGGGACAACCACACAATATTGGGTATCGTGGTCTAGCCAAGTTGACATACATTTTGGGGGGCCATAACTCAATCTATTACACACCTTGTGGATTTTGTTTCTTGATCTAGAGGTTTAGAATCATGGTTTCATGGGATTTTCCAGTTAACTGGCCTAATATTCTGTTTGTGCTTCTGCTCAATCTCCTAGTTTGTGTGTGGTGCCTGGGGTTGTAAATGCAAAATCAGTCAAAAGTAAAGCAATTAGTCTCCACTGCTTGCAGCAACAGAGGAGAAAAAGAAAAACAGGAGGGAAAAACGGGATGCATGACTAAATATTTCCACGAACAAATGCCTTCTCTTATGAGACCAGAAGGACAAGATGGCAACTGGCTACCATTACTGAGTATACTGAACAGAGTCTCTAGAAGGATCTTGATCAAAAGGGGTAAAATGCATAATACAATTCAAAATCTCATAGAATCCAGATTTCCGGAGCCATAGAGGCTGGGTAAATCTCTGAAAACAACTGCCTGAGACAATCCTTAAAACTTAAATCAAAAATATCACCTGACATCTTCAAAAAAAACAACCCATAGCTTAACTAGTAAAGAACGTCTACCTTGAGCATCACACTCTCTTAAGAACTATCTATAAGGGATCAAATTGACAACAGGAACTGGAAAGTTTATTTAGGAAACTTAAGGGACACTGACTTGTGAATGACTTACATTAACGGAGGAAAAACAATTCAGAAAAGGAAGTGAGACCCATGCCCAAAGTCACAGGCAACGAGTCAATTCTGACTCACAGTGACCCTGTAGAACTGCTCCATAGCATTTCTCAGGCTGTAAATGCTACAGCAGCACACTCCCACATCTTTCTACTACAGAGTGGTGGAGGGGTTGAAAAGAACAACCTTCTGGTTAGCAGCTGAGCACTCTAACCACTGCACCACAGGACTCCGAATTGTTGAATTTTTAAATTATACATTTTTTTAAAATCCTATGTAGCAGTTCCACTTTGCACACATGAGTCAGTACTGACTTGACAGCAATTCACAACAATTTCTCACATTACTGAATTTGGCTGCAACGGTTGGTGGGATCTCTATTCAGAAAAAGGTACAGCAATATTTAGGGCTGCAGCCCAATAACCCCAACACTTTGGGGCCCCCAGAAAGGACATTCTCCCTTTAGCAGTGCACAGGGGAAACATCTCTAGGGAGAAATACAGAATCTCCTTGGATTCTTGAGGTTTATGGTGATTCTATCATTTGACCATCTTGCAGTTACTCTAACTTTGTCTTAAGTGAGGAAACTGAAAATGTTTCTAGTGCAGGAGACAAGGGACTGGCCAGGACAGCATTGCCCACTCTAAGGCTCTCTTGTGCACCAAGTAGACATTATAAGCCAACAACATTCATAATACGGTAAATAGCAAATTTATTAATTTATTGTTCTATTTCAGTCAGCTTGCCAACATTCCAGTTTGCCCAGTGTCTTACCCATCTAGTGCTGATATAACAGAAATACCGTAAGTAGATGATTTCAACAAACACAAGTTTCTTCCCTCACAGCTTTGTAAATCTGAATTCAAGGTGTCAGCTCCAGGGGAAGACTCTGTCTGTTGGCGCCAGAGGAAGATGTTGTCATCAGTCTTGCCCTGGTCAAGGAGTTTCTTAGCACAGGGAGCTTGAGTCCAAAGAACGTTTTATGCTCATGGCGCTTCTTTCTTGGTAGTATGAAGACCTGCTGTCTCTCTGTTGACTTCTCTCTTTTATATTTCAAAAGATTCACTTAAGACAATTTTGTAGATTGAGTCCTGCCTCATCAATGCAACTGCCACAAATCCCACTTTCTTAACATTATAGAGCTAGCATTTACAACACACAGGAAAACCACATCAGGTGACAACATGGTGGACAATCCCATAAGACTGGGAATTACGGCCTAGCCAAGTTGATACACATTTTAGGGGGACACAATTCAATCCATAATACCCAGTAATGTTCTAGCTTTACACTGGTGTAAATGTTTTAAATTTTGTATTTCCTTTGGTATTGATTTTTAATTATACATATTTACTACACTAAATTTGATGCAATATGCCACCTCCATACAACTGGGAAATTAAGGTAAGTAAATACATGGTTCTCCATTAACCACTGCTAACACCATCTTAGAAATGTCTGAACAATAAATTCCTCACTTCTCACACCTCTGCTGCTTCTATCCTAGAACCACAGCCTCTACATTAGGACAAAATATGTATTAATTGTTGAATGAGAAAATAATTTGCTCTGTAAACCTTCAGCTAAAACACAATAAAGAAATTAAGTGCTGCCTGAAGAAAGAACACAAAAACAAAAAGGAAGTCCTCTTGCAAAAAAAAAAAAATCAAACGTGAAGATGATCAAGCCTCTATATTTAAGGATTAATTTATAGGAAATACAGAACTTGGAGTTTTTGTTGTTTCAACTCATAGTAACCCTATGCACAGCAGAATAAAAACTATCATCTCCTTTGCCACCTTCACAATAATTGCTACACTTGAGCCCATTGTTGCATTCACTGTGTCAGTACGTCTCACTGGGGGCCTTCCTCCTTTTCCCTGACCCTCTCCTTAACCACGCATGATGGTCTTCTCCAGGGATAACATGTGCAAAGTATGTGAGATGAAGTCTCACCATACTTGTTTCTAATGAGCATTTGGTTGTACTTCCTCCAACACAAATTTATTTGTGCTTTTGTTAGTCCATGGAATATTCAGTATTCTTCACCAACACCATAATGTAAAGGCATCAATTTTTCTTCTCCATTTATTGTCCAACTTTCACGTGCATATGATTGAAAACACCACGGTATGTGTCAGGTGCACCTTAATTCTTAAATGACAATGAAAGGGGAAGTGTCCCAACTGGCCTATACCCTTAACCAACAAGAAATGCTAGAGAGCTATGCCCTGTTTTACAGGATTGAGAAACTTCCAATAAAAGGAGGAATCGACAGGGACAGCAAGGGAAAGAGATCATAGGAGAAGTGTGAGAGAGAAATTGTAGGAATCTTTGGGTAATGTAGTACTGTTTCTGTATGGCTTTCGTGGTTAACTTTCATATACTCCACTGATTCTGTCATTCTTGACTTGTTTCCCCTCTTCCCCCTCCCATTCTTTATGTTCTGTAAAGTTTAAAATTTACTTATGTTTTTACATTCACATGCATCCTCAAGCGCACACACAAACACACTTTATTTTTTTCTGTTCCCTAAAGAATCCAGCCTATGACAGTACAGAAAGCTAGAAAAATGATCTGTCTTGGAAAAAGTACAGCCACAGTGTACCATAGAAATCAGGATAGCAAGACCTTCTTTCACATACTTTGGATATGTTATCAAGA
This sequence comes from Heterohyrax brucei, assembly GCA_028571685.1. NCBI lineage: Eukaryota > Metazoa > Chordata > Mammalia > Hyracoidea > Procaviidae > Heterohyrax > Heterohyrax brucei. Next base: position 49,008,568 of record CM053144.1, on the reverse strand, counting down.
GGAACTAGTCCATGGAGAAGGACAATATGCTTGCTAAAGTAGAGAGTCGGAGAAAAAGAGACAGACACTCAAAAAGATGGATTAACACAGTGGCTGCAACAAAGGACTGGGAGGATGGCACAAGACTGCACACCATTTTGTTCTGTTATATGTAAGTTCGCCATGAGGTGGAACTGATTCCACAGCTTCCAGACACTTGTGTTTTATTTTATAACAAAAAGGCAGGATGGAGTCAAGATGGTGAACTAGATACACATTTCCTTAATTCCCTCTGAAAACTAAAGCCAGGATTGATAATTAAACGGAGCTTTCTGGACACCCAGTGAGCCCTAAGACAAAACATAGGGTTATCAGGTTGGACTACATGCAACTAAATGGGAAACTTCTTGTCTTTTGCTGAGCCCCACTCTGGGTGAATTGGCCAGCACCCACAGACTGATGGTAACTGGAGTTTTTAACTGTTGTTGTTGTTGGCCAGCAGGTAGGGTACAGGCTTAGCCAGCAGCTACGCAGAGCCACAGTGCTAAAGTGATCAGTGGGTGGAATAGCCACATTTGGAAATCTCAGCTTCAGATTCAGAGTACCACAGCCCCTCCGCCCTATTTTTTCAGTCCTCCACCATACATTCTCCTGTTTCCTGGGATAGCTCAGTCAGGATGCCATCTTGTTCAGCTGGGAGGCAGAGTTACCCACTGCAGGCCTCAGCATGAGCTAATTCCCAGGCTGGCAGGCAGTCCCAGACAGGGAGCACTTTTCCAGCAGAAAAGCCGTGTTTAGCAGATGGTAGCTTTACAGGTGGGGCCTGGCAGGGATGACAGCAGGGCAGTAGCCTGTCCCTACTCTGAACTATATCACAGCATCTGGGGATAGCACAAGAGGATATCCAGATAGCCAAAAGACATATGGGGAAATGTTCACAATCATTAGCTATTAAAGAAATCCAAATCAAAACTATGATGAGATACTATCTAACCCCAACGAGGTTGGCCATGATCCAAAAAACACAAAACAACAAATGCTGGAGAGGCTGCAGAGAGACTGGAACTGTTCTACACTGCTGGTGGGATTGCAAAATATTGCAACATCTTGGGAAAGCAATCTGGCACTTCCTTAAAAAGATGGAAATAGATACACCATTTGACTCAGTAATCCCACTGCTTGGAATATATCCCACAAAATCAAGTGCAGTCACATTAACAGATACATGTACGCTAATGTTTATTACAGCACAGTTCACAATAGCAAAACGATGGGATGAAACCAGATGCCCAACAACAGATGAATGGATAACCAAACTATGGTATATATACTCAATGGAACACTATGAAATGATAAAGAACAATAATGATTTTAGGAAGCATCTCATGACCTGGTTTCAATTGGAAGACATTACGCTGAGTGAAATCAGTCATCAGCACAAGAACAAATATTGTATAATACCCCTACTATAATGACTTAAAAATAGACTCATCTACAGAAGACAGACTCTTTGATGGCTGTGAGGGAAGGGGGGGTAGGGAGAGTCAATTATAGATTAGACGTTTGATAGAAATTTGGTTTGGTGAAAGCAGTGACAGCATACATTAGAAAGAAGATCAATTTAATTGGACTTCAACATAACCTTAAACTCTTCTAATCTTAACTCCAAACTGCAAAAATAGAGTAGCAGGGGTGGGGTCCATGGACCATGCTCTCAGAGGACATCGAGGCTAATTGGCATAACTAGCCTATTGCTAAGAGAGTCTTCTGGACCCCATATTGGTGAGTGACATCTGAGGTCTTAAAAGCTAGCAAGTTGCCATCTGAGGTACACCAAGTGGTTCCAACTCAGCTGGAACAGATGATCACCAAGGACACCAAAGACATGAGGGAAAAAGAGCCCAGAAGACAGAAGGACCCACATGAATGGGTGACTATATCAACATGTGACCAGAAGAATCAGATGGTTCCCCACTACTGCCAATGACAGATGTGATGGGGCTCATGAGATCGAGTCTCCAGTGGCAATATGAAAAAAATGGGGTGCACCCTAAGAACTTCACTAAAAGACCACAGTTGATGATCCAAAGGCCTGGGAGTTCCCCTGGGAGCATGGCCTCTAGACCTGATGCTGCCTCTGATCATAAATCATTACTGAGGTCAACTCTTCGAACAGGAAAGGATTGGACTCAGGGACACAGAGTGACCATATCATGCGTGCACTTTATGGTTCTGTGCATCTATAGGATGCCGTCCTACTGGCCTCTTACTACAGGGGAGTGGAGACAATGGAGAGGAGGGGATAGGGGATTAAGAAGATATGACATGTATAGAATGGAAAGGAGGAGAGTGCTCTCACTAAGCCAGGAGAACAGAAAGAGCTGCAGATAGGCGGGCATGCAAATTTAAATTGGATTCTACACTTTCACTCAGTCACAATAAGAAAAAATAAATAAATAAATAAAATCCAATTAGCAATGTGCTAGGGTTTCTGTTGCACACAAGCTTTCTACACACCTTCCTCACAGAGTTTTAAGACCCACTATGTAATTTTATAGTAAGGACTCCTTGGCAGACTACCTCCTTCTAGGGTACATCCAGCTATGTCACCTGAGGAAATGTTTATGATCTATTCCTTAAGGCCTTAGAAGAGCCTTAATAACAAACAGCTTAAGGGGAAGACTTCTTCCACTACCCACATCCCTGAGACCACTTCCATGCTCTTGTGTATTTACTGTTAAGAGGGCACATTCTCACCTCTCCTCAGGCCATCTTGTCTCAGAACTTCCTCTGTGTGGTAAGTGAGGCTAGGCCCTTTGCCTAAACATGGTGATGGTCTCTCTAAAGCTAGACTTGACACCATTCCTCCTCCAACATAGTTATACCTCAGGCCTTTTCTGCTTTATAGGAAAGATGAGCCAGACCAACTGTCTCATAAATCTCCAGGGGCTACTGCAAATGACTGCCCTGACAGGGAATACAATAAAAAGTCCTTGACATAGTGGAGGCAAATGGAGTGCAGAACTCCAATTCTGTTAAAAGACCCTATTTGATGGTCCAACAGACAGAAGGAGCCCCTGAAGACATGGCCCCTAGACTCTGTTAGGCCAGAATGAAAACACTCCTGAAGCCAACACTTCAAAGACTGGACTGACTATAAGACACAAAATGATACTGGCAAAGAGTGTGCTTCTTGGCTTGCGTAGATACGTGAGACTAAGTGGGCAGCTCTTGTTCAGAGGCAAGATGAGAGAGCAGAGGGGCAGAGGAGCTATTTGAATAAACATGAAATACAGGGTGGAAAGAAGGTATGTGCTATTACAGAGCACGGAGAGCAGCTAAAGTTATACAGCAATGTATGTGTAGGTTTTTGTATGACCGATTGACTTGGACTGTAACCTTTTACTTAAAACAAAATAAAATATTAAAAAATAAAACAAAATTTCCAGGGACATAGGAATGACAAGTTGATCTCAAGGTTGAGTTAGAAATGGGGAAAGGAAAATGACCAACCCCAAGGGAGTGACGCTGTACTGCTCCTGCCCCAAGATGAGTTTCATGATGAGGAGAGAGATAGTAATATCACCCTCCAGGTTCCCAGGAGAAACCATGGTAGTGCAGTGGTTAAGTGCTATGTTTGCTACCCAGTGGGCTGGCAGTTCACATGCACCAGATACTCTTTGGAAACCCTATGGGGCATCTACTCTGACCTATAAGGTCGTCATGAGCCTGAGTCAACTCAATGACAGTGGGTTTGGTTTCTCGGTTTAGGCTCCAAGTAACAATCCCTGCCCCACCCAGTTAGTTCTCTTTGCATCTTCGGTACCAAGCAAGGCCTATCATCTGTTCATCTCGCCAGGCAGGGCCTACTTGCAGAGATTTCCAGATGTAATTACTCCAGGCTTATTGTGAAGATATAAAATGAAATCAAAAAATGAATTTTAATGAATAACAGAACATAATACTTACATAATATAATATTTACACAATTGAAGTCTTCTTTGCTAAGTGTGTACACAGCTGCAGATATGCCTTATCTTTTGGGTCTAAAAGGTTGAGTGAAAAATAAGGAGCAACCAGAATGACTTGAGAAAGGGTGTAACCACATAAACCAGAGCCTCCGCCAGGCTGAGCCTAGAACTAGATGGTGCCCAGCTATATCACCACCTGCTGCTCTGACAGGGATCACAACACACAGCCTTGAATAGAAACAGGAGAAAAATGCAGAAAAAAATTAAATTCACATAAAAAAGACCAGACTTACTGGTCTGACAGAGACTAGAGGAACCCTTGAGACTATGACCCCCAGACAGCTTGCTAACTCAGAACTGTATCCACTTTCCAAGTCCACTTTTCAGACAAACATTGTTGGTTACTGGTGTATGTTGTTGAGTTGATTCCAACTCACAGAGAACTTATAGAACAGAGTAGAACTGCTCCGCTAGGTTTCCGAGGAACAGCTGGTGGATTCAAACTCCTGACCTTTAAGCAGCAGCTGTAGCTCTTAACCACTGTGCCACCAGGGCTCCAAAGATCAGACAGGCCTGTAAAACAAACAATTACACATGAGGAATGTGCTTCTCAGTTCAATGAATTGTGTAAGACCAAATGGGTAACTCCTAACCAAAAGCAAGATAAGAAAACAGGAGGGGACAGGAACTGGATGAATAAACACAGGAAACCTGGAGTAGAAAGGTGGAGTGTGTCGTCACATTGCAGGGATTGTAACCAATGTCACAAAACACTATGTGTGTCAATTTTTGAATGAGAAATTAAGTTGTAAACTTTCACCTAAAGCCTCATTGAATCAAATAAATAAATAAATAAGCCCAGCATTGAAGAGCTGCAGCAGTTGACAGCTTAGGGGTCACACACGGCTACCAGTTTGAGGGATACTATCCTCTTCGTGGGAAGCCCTGGTGGTGTAGAGATTAAGTGCTACGTCTGGTAACCAGAAGGTCTGCATTTCAAATCTGCCAGGTGCTCCTTGGAAACTATGGAGCAATTCTACTCTGTCCTACAGAGTAGGATGCTATACATCACAGTCAACTCAGCAACACTGGTTTGGTTTTTGGTTTATCCTTTCTGGGAAAGTTGTTCTGTGATTCTCTTTATAGGCACAGTTACACTGGAACTGCTGGATACTGAGACACCAAGACTGGATGACACTTACACGATAGCGTTTTTTCCCTTATTTATTTTGTTGTTGCTGTTGCACATGTACACAACAACCACCGATTCAAGTTCCTACATGTACATTATGGTGACATTGATTACATTCTTCCAGTTGTGCAACCACTCTTTTTGTGAGTTCTTTCCTCATTAACATAAACTCACTGACCCCTAAAGTTCCTACCTAATCTATTGAGTTGCTGTTGTATATCTGATCCCATATAGGGCTCTAAAGGAGCATAAAGCTCACAGCATCCCTCTTTTACTAGTTAAGCTGAACTATGATTTGCTTTTAAGATATCATTAGTGTAAATTTTTTGCATAAGGTCTAAAGATCATCTCAGGGCAATAGTGTCAGGGCTCCATGGCTCCAGAAAGTCCAGAGTCCATGAGAATTTGTAATTCTCTCCTACTTTTCTGTTTTTCATCAGCATACTTTTATAGCATCTTTGATGAATGTGTTCAGGAATAGCACCATCCAGTCCTACTGGTCTCATGGCAAAGGAGGTAGTTGTTCACACAGGCAATTAGCCACACATTCCATTTTATATCCTCCTATTCCTGACTGGCCTTCTTTTGCTGTTGCTCCAAGTGAACAGAGACCAATTTTGTGCCTTGGATGGCTGCTTGCAAACTTTTAAGTCTCCAGTCACTATGAAGCTGGGGAGTAGAACAGAAGCACTGATCACATTATTAGGCCAATTAACTGGATCTTCCTATAAAACCATGACCCTAAAAGCTCCAAATCAAAAGAACAAAATCCTGTGATGTGTTTGATAACACATACTGGTAAGCAGCGTCAGCAGCTACTCTTTTCTGTGTCTGTGCCATTTTTGTAAATACATCTATCACATAACTTTGCCCATTTGACCTTTTTCACAGGTGTACAACTGACAGTAAATACAATATCTGGGTGTGTGATCCTACCCTTAATCAATGCAATTTTCCATCACTATTAACCCTCCTTTATCCCGTTCTGGCTGTAAACATTCACCAATAATCATAAGGTAAAGTAGATCAGCAAAAAAAAGCAAGATCCTCGAGGACATGAACTGACATGGTGGCTTCAATAATGCATTTAAGCATAAAAACGACTGTGGGCGTGCTGCAAGACTGGGCAGTGTTTCATTCCATTGTTCACAGCATCACTGTCACAACTGCATCTAACCATACTCTTTCCCCTGTCCCACATGACCACTTCATTCACCATTAAATACAGCACCAAACAGGGATCCAATGTATTTCTCCTCTTTTCCTTGGAGGTGGCACTCCTCAACTATCTAAACAAGACCTAGGCTGGCCCAACTGGCAAATGGATGAATGCACTAGATGTTGTGAAGCCTTGCAGCTGAGCGTTGGAGAACAGGATGGGGAATATTTCTATTATTTTCAGTTCACGGCAGAATAAGGCGACTGGACATCCAGTGAGGACACTCGCATAGAGGCTTTCATGTCGCTGTGGTGCTAAAGCTTCCAGCCTAACATGAAGTAACAGAAATGTCTTGGCAATCATCTTTCGAAAACCAGCTAATAAAAATTACATCAAAAACAATGGGTCCCAACTCAGCAGGAACGGATGCTCACCGAGGACCAAAATGACATGGGGTAAAGACAACCTAGAAGAGAGAGAGACCCACATGACTGGGTGCCTACATCGACTTGGGACCAGAAGAACCGGATGGTGCCTGGCCACCACCAGTGATAGCCACGATGGAGCTCACTAGGTTGAGTCTCACTGGCAACACAAGAATAAAAAGGGGTACATCCTGAGATCTCCACTAAAAGACCTCAATTGATGGTCCAGCGGTTTCGGGGTTCCCCTGAGAGCATGGCCCCTGGCCCTGATGCTGTCCTTCCACATAAATCAGAACAAAGGTCCACTCTTTGGACACGAATGGATTGGACTTGGCGATGCAGAGTGACCATATATTAGATGCACTTTATGGTTCTATACATCTATAGGCTATCATCCTGCTGACCTCTGGCTGGAGGAAGGAGAGTGGGTGGAGAGAAGGGGAAAGGAGACAGTTGGGAAGATGAGACACATATGGAGCAGAAAGGAATAGTGTGCTGTCACCGAGCAGGGAGCGCAGTGGAAGCTGCATATAGGTGGGCATGTAAATTTATACGGGAATGTACATTTTCACTCAGTCATATTAAATTAAAAAAAAAGAAAAATGATGCAATCTGAAATCTTCCCATTGTGCACAGGGTTGCTGTGAATAAGGGTCTCACTCAACAGCAGCTAATGACAACAGCAATATTTCGTCATGATGAAAGACAAAATGCTCTTTAATGTTAGAAATTCATCACATACAAGCAGATGTGATTTACAACAAGAGTTTTAAGCTAACAATTTATAGTCATTACATGTTATTCTTTCCCTTTACAGACATGGAGCTTATCTCATGGATGGGACACAAAGACACAGACATACCTGCTTATTAATAATGCCTGCCGTGTGCTGGACAAGAGTTAAGCAAATAACGTAGGAAGAAAAATAAATCATGAGATGAATGTCGATGATTATTGACTCACGTAATAATAACCTGGAGCTCATAGTATTAATTTTATTGCTGCTATAAAAATGTTCTAACTAAAGACAGGCATAGTGATAGATACACTGCTTAGACAGAAAAAGGCAAGCCCCATGGTCTATAAATCTCATCTCCTTTCCATTAAAAGAAAAATGGTATCACAGAACATCATTAGGGACGCAGATCACCCCCACTCTGTGATGGGTCTTCCCAAAAAATACCCAGAGACACTGACTACACAAGAATTACTTGAGAAGGACTACTGTGGCTGAAGTCGTACGCGGTGGGAGCCACGATGCTCCTCTCTCCGTCCACTAGACCTTGGGGGCAGACTATGGATCGCACTGCTACCTTTGGTTGATGAGGTGGCTGAGGAAGGTTCACTGTGGCATGGTCAGTGATTCTGATCTCAAGAGCCAGTCACCCAGCAAGAGCTTCAGGAGAACTCTGTCTCAGGATTTCTCATCTGAGCTGTCTTCCTAAAGCCATCTGTAGATTAATGGATAAAAAAACCTCTGAAGTCCATCCTGACACGCCCAAACCAAGCATCAAGAGAAAGGCAGATGAATACTTAAAACCCGACCAGCCTCCGAAAAACATGCTGAGCTTTTTAGTTGGTCGACAACTGGGGAGACATAGAAAGGAAGCAGAGCTGACAAAGTGGCTATGGGTACTGACACGAGCTACACCAGGGTGGAGGTAGCCTTTACCAAAAAATCATTTAACTTCCATGCTTACACCTGGTGAGAAACATGAAAAATCCAAAACAAAAGGATTAGAACAAACATGCTTGTGTCTTGTTTGAACCATTACAACAGAAGCAATTTCTCTCCAAAAAAAAAAAAAAATTACTGGGAAAGTATATTCTGACAGAACTTCAGACACAACACTATGGAGACACAAGAGGTGAGCACAGAGACTCTCTAACTTGCTCTTTGCCCTTCACTAACACATCCAGGCAGGAGCCACCTGCAAGGTTTCCCAGCGAGGACTTAAGACAGAGGCCTAGGGGCTTAGCTCATCTGAGGGAGTGGGTAGGCAAGCAGAAATCATCTGCAAAGGTGGGCTCAGGGCAAACATCACAATCGTAACCTTTCTTCCATTCCCTCTGGCCTTAAATCCTGTGATATAGGTCAGACAGGAAGCATTAAGCCTGATGTGAAGACGCGTAAAACGAAGCCCAACCATGGGGACCATGGACTCAGGGAACATCTAGCTCAATTGCCAAACATGAACATTTTCTTTCATAGAAGAAAATATTTCTTTATAAAAGAAAATGTTCTACATTCTACTTTGGTGAACAGTCATCTAGAATACTCCAGTGGGCGCAAGGAAGAAGGAAGAAAACTAAAGACGCAAGGGAAAGGTTAGTCCAGAGGACTCATAGACCACATCTACAACTGCCTCCATCAGACTAAGTCTAGAACTACTAGATGGTGCCCAGCTACCATCTCTAACTGCTCTGACAGGGATTACAACAGAGGATCCATGGACAGAGCTGGAGCAAAAGGTAGAACAAAATTACAACTCAAAAAGAAAGACTAGACTTACTGGCCTGACAGAGACTAAAGAAACCATGAGTATGGCCCCCAGACCACCCTTTCAGCTCAGTGAAAAAGTCTCAACTGAGGTTCACCCTTCAGCCAAACATTTGACAGGCATAAAACAAAGTGAGACTAAAGGGGCACACCAGCCCAGGCGCAAGGACTAGAAGCCAGAAGTGGACAGGAAAGCTAGTGATAGGGAACCCAAGGCTGAGAAGGAAGACTGCTGACATGTTATGGGATTGTTAACCAACGTCATAAAACAGTATGTGTACTGTTTAATAAGAAACTAGCTTGTTCTGTAAACCTTCATCTAAAGAGCAATAATAAATAAATAAATAATGAATTCCAAGAGAATAGAGTGAGGCACTGAATGACAAACCAATTTAAGGAAAGGAGAGACCAAGACCAGTCTTCTAAAAACCTTGTCAATTCAGTGTTCTGGGATGATGAGAATTAAAGTCACACGTGACACCTAGCTGCTGTTCTCTCCTTCTCTATGGAAGATGAACACTGCACCAAATCAATGAACCAAGAGCCCACACCCTAGTATTGCTTGTAATCAGGAATGAAAGACATATATAACGGAAAAAAACACCACCACCAGTCCCTTCCCTTGGAAAATTTAAGTTGTATCATCTTGTTTCTGGGGGAACAGCTTGCTCCTCACCCATATTATCTGAATGTGATAATGCTCAGGTGTGTGACAGGGAGTAAGGGGCCTCGGGGTTCAGGGCAGCCGGGAACGGGCTACTCAGAAGGAGCTGTAATAGAAAGAAAACTACGGACAAAGGTCATTCATGATAATAACGACAAAAATAACGGTAACTAGCAGAGACCCGCTGTAAGCACCTCACACTCTTCATCCTCCCCACTATACAATGAAATGCAGGTAGTCCCGGGGTTATGAATGAGATTCATTCCTGATCTTTTAGCAAACTTGTGTTGCTTTTGTGTTCGCTGAGAGTTAATGTTTTTCTTGGTTTTTACTTTGATATGTAGGATTATTAATTTCCTTTGTGACTACCTTGATATTTACTCATGTTTTTCTAAATTTAAAACTAGTCTTTTATTTCCTTGCATTGCATCCCCACTATACAATGAAATGCAGGTAGTCCCTGGATTATGAATGAGATTCATTCCCGAGTCTGTCGAATTTGTAGGTATGTCAAAAAGGCACAGATGGTATTCTATCTAGCACCAGTCAAATGTTTGTCTTAGTACATAATATATAGTTTACCTTGTTATACATATAAAGCTCTTAAGAAACATCTCCAAATATACTAAACATGTGAAATATAATATGAGGACTGCCAATTAAGTTCATGAACTCACCCTAGAAAAGGTGCTACATGCCTCACTGCTGAATATCACTGTGGTCACCTCTGAAGTACTTCCCTTGAAAATTAGGCACTCATACAGCATCTAGTCCAACCTTCAAAGCAATTTTGAAACTCATTTTCCGGAATGCCCATCAGAGCTGTCGTCACATTACCCTTGATGTCCTGAATGGCAACAAAATTTTTTCCTTTCGATGCTTCTTTTATCTTTGGGTGAATTAAAAAAAGCCACAGGGGAGGACATCAGGTGAGTAGGGAGGGTGTTCAAATACATTTATTTGCTTACTAACTAAAAACTCCCTCACAGACAACTATACAATTAAGTTCACAAACTTGTCACCATGCCTCTTCGCACAATGGCCATTACAGAAAGAGTTCCAAAATTGCTTTAAAAGGTGAACTAGGCATAGGCATTGCTGAATAGCTTCCCAAAGAGAGCACTTCGAAGGCGACTGTAGTGATATTTAGCAATAAGGTCTGTAGCACTTACAACAACTAAGTTTGCAGACTTAATTGTCACATCTCATATGCAGTACATAAAAAAAGTTAACTATATACCAAAATACTAATAATATATTAAGTCAAATTTCTACTACAGCCAGCTGTATGGCACCAATCTTCAGAATAAGTTGTCCATAAGTCAGACATTCTTAATCCAGGAACTTCTCTAAGTGCTTCCTTTTTCCCATTTCACAGATGATGAAACTGAAGTTTCCGATGGGAAAGCGCTAGCATGGAGTCGAATCCAGGGTGCCTAGCTGCAGACTCCTTGGTGACCCAGATGAATCAGTGAACTCAGGAGCTGACAGCAGAGGCTGAGAGACCAGCTGCAGGGTGCCATTGTGATCTGCTGTTGTCTTCTGATGTCCACGCAGGTCTTGTAGCTGCTCCTGTTCTGTGGACACAGGGCAAAGGGAAAACCATCAAGAAAAACCAGTGAGGATCCACTGATGCTGGAGGAGTGCCTGAGAGTAAGGCCCTGAGACAAAGTCCTCAAACTCTGAATTGAAATATCCTGTGAAGTCACTTTCAAACCCAGTAACGGTTCAGCACAGAGAATAAAGGCTGTCACTCTTAAGTACTGTTTCTTTAAAAAAAAAAATTCACGCAGCAAGGTCAAGATGGCAGAGTAGTCAGACAGTTTCTGTGATTCCTCTAAGAACAAAGACCCAAAAGAACAAATGAATCAATTACATATGACATTCTGGGAACCCTGAACATCAAAGAGAAAAGTTGAGAGATCAGACTGAGTTACAGGGAAGGCAGAATAGGTCCACAAGTATCTAGGACTGGCCAGATCTGGCCTACTGGGAATCTGCACCCTATAGAAGGAGAGGGGAGCAATGGCATTCAGAAAAGCTCCTTCCAAGGCAGGAGAGACCAAACAACGGAGAACCCACTCACCTCTAGAATCGGTCAAAAACAGCAATCGGCCATCAACAGCTAAGCAAATGCATCTAACCTACCGTGCATCAGTCTAGATCTTCCCTTCATGATAAACTTCTCTCTCTTCTCCTAGGGCCTCTCTGCAAGGCACTAGTTCTACTGACTGACACATTATCTGAACTGGAAGTAGAATGCCTAACATGGCACACTGAGCCATTCTCCCAGCACTGGAGAAAGGAATTTAACAAAAAGGGGGAATAAAAATCTCCCAACTGCCCTGTGTCAGGAACTCAGAGCAGAAACAGTTCCTTAGCCTAACAGCAGGGACAACGGCTTCATGAACCCTGAATGCCTCTCATTTCTGTGTTCAGCATCTAGCTGCAAAAGCTATCCACCTACACATCTTAAGGAAAAAGGACATGCTTTCTTCACAGGCACTCAGGGTCAACTATGAGCCCCTGCTTTTCTCAGAGTGTGCAGCTAGACCCCTGTGCCTACACCAATCACTCCTGCTAATCTAGGACTATAAAGTAAAGCCTACACCACACACTTGGTGCCTGACTACCTGGACACCTGAGCTGAACACATACAAAAACAGTCAATGGCCTCCTGGGCTCTTACACCTAGTAACAGCTGTAGTCACCTGGTAATAAGATGTTAGCACTTCAAAAGCACTGATAATGAAACTAGCTCACACAGCTGTCTATTTGGACACTTCAAAACTAAACAAGAAGCTAAACACAGGAAACAAACATAAACTAATAAATACAAAAAATTACTGATGGCTTGGAGACAACAGTTAACATCAAATCACACAAAGAGGAAGATGACAACGGCTACAGAAATTTCTCAAAACAGAATCAGGAAACACTCTAGATAAACAGAACTTTCTGGAATTACATCAGAGGAAGAATACAAAAGGTTGATATTTAGAACTCTTCAAAAGATTAAGAAGGAAATCAGACAGAATGCATCCAAAAATAATGACAAATTAAACAGGCTGCAAGAAAGCATAGAGAGACAGCAAGTAAAATTCAGAAGACTAATAATAAAATTAAAAGAATTACACAACTCAGAAGAAAGTTTAAGAGAATTACACACTCAGAAGAAAGTAAAATGAGCAGAATTAGAGAGGCTGAAGACAAAGCACTTTAAAACCAACATGTTTCATGAAAAATCAGATTAAAAAATTTTAAAATATGGAGAAACACTAAGAATTATGTGGGACTTCAGCAAAAGGAATAATCTGTGAGTGAATGGAGTACCTCAACAGTTGGAAATAACAGAAAATACAGAGAGAATTGTTGAAGATTTGTTGACAGAAAACTTCCCTGATATCAAGAAAAATTAAAGATATCTGCGACTCGACGGCACTTGGCTCTTGTCTTGGCATCCAAGACGCTCACTGAATTCCACTCATAGTAGATGTCAAAAGAAAGACACCATGACACATTATAATCAAACTTGCCAAAACTAAAGATGAGGGGACAGTTTTAAAGCTGGCTAGGGATAAATGAAAAATAGTCTACTAAGAAGAGTCAGTAAGACTAAGTTTGGACACTGAAAAGAAATCATGCAAGCAAGAAGGCAAAAAGATGACAAATATATAAACCCTTGAAGGAAAGAAAAATTGCCAGCCAAGAATTAAACATCCAGAAAAACGATCTCTCACCTATAACGGTGAAATTAGGGCATTTCCAGATAAACAGAAATTTAGGGCATTTGCATAACCAAACCAAAATTACAAAAACTATTAAACAGATTCCTTTGGTTAGATAATCAAGATGCCATTATGTAAAAGACAGTATTAAAACAAAACAAAAACATACTTAAAAATGTAGTCTGCTTCATATGGAGAGTAAATCAAGGCAATGCAAAGAAATAAAAGACTGATTTAAATTTAGAAAAACAGGAGTACATATTAAGGTAACCACAAAGGAAATTAATAATCCTACAAATCAAAGTAAAAAACAAGAAAAACAATAACTCTCAGCAAACACAAAAGCAACAAAAATGAAAGAGATGAAAACACATGAAGAAAAACAACTCACAACTAAAAATTAAGAACAAAAAAATTATTAACACACAAAAAAGTCACGCAAATAACACCATTAAACTCATACAGTAATTACACTGAATGTAAATGAATCAATAAAGAAACAGAGAACGGCAGAATAGATTGAAGGACACGATTTGTCTATAAGCTGCCAACAAGAGAAACATCTTGGACTTAAAGACACAAACAAACTAAAAAAACAAAGGATGGAAAAAAATATATCAAGAAAACAATGTTCCAAAAAAGAGCAGGAGTGGAAATACTAATTTCTGATAAGACAGACTTTAAAGTAAAATCTACCATACTGGATAAGAAAGGGAACTGTATAACGATTAAAGTGTCAATACACTGGGAAGACACAACTATATTAAATACTTATGCACCCAACGACAGGGCTCCTAAATACATAAACCAATGATAGGGTTCCTAAATACATCTAACAGCATTAAAAAGAGAAATAGACAGATAGCTCCATAATAACAGTAGGAGACTTTAACACATCACTTTTGGTGAAAAGACAGAATATCAAGAAAGAAGCTTAATAAAGAAAGATGTGGAAAATCTAAACGCCACAATCAACCAACTTAACCTTGTAGACATATATAGAACACTCCACCTAAAAGCAGTCAGGTACACTTTCTTTTCCAACATACATGGAACATTCTTCAGAAGAGATCACATGTGAGGCCATGAAGCAAGCCTTAACAAAATCCAAAGCATCAAAATACTACAAAGCACGTTTTCAGACCATAAAACCATAAAAGTAGAAATCATTAACAGAAAAACCAAGGAAAAAGAAATTAAATGCATGGAAACTGAATATCAACTTGCTCAAAAACTATTGGGTTATAGAAGAAATCAAGCATGGAAGAAAAAAATTTACAGAATCAAATGGTGAAGAAAACAAATCTTAGCAGAACCTTTGGGATACTGCAAAAACAGTGCTCAGAGGTCAGCCTACTTCAGAAAATGCACATATCCTAAAAGAAGGGCCCAAATCAAAACATTAAACCTACAGTTCAAACAAACAGGAAGAGACTAGTAAAAGAACCACTTGGATACCACAAGAAAGCAAATAAAAATCAGAGCAGAAATACATGAATCAGAGAATAGAAAACATTATCAAAAAAGCTGGTAAGACCAAAAGCTAGTTATTTGAAAGGAACAAGACAGTCAATAAACCAGTGGCCAAACTGACAAAAGAAAAACAGGAGAGGAAGCAAATAACCCAAATAAGAAATTACATGGGTGATACCACAACAGACCCAAATGAAATTTAAAAAATCATAACAGAATACTATGTACTCTAATAAATCTGAAAATCTTGAGGAAATGGTATCTACTCAAACT
Source organism: Heterohyrax brucei (assembly GCA_028571685.1). Lineage (NCBI taxonomy): Eukaryota > Metazoa > Chordata > Mammalia > Hyracoidea > Procaviidae > Heterohyrax > Heterohyrax brucei. The sequence continues at coordinate 48,993,204 of CM053144.1, read as the reverse complement.
AACAGAGAAGTAGAACAACAAGTAACCCTGTAATAAAATAACACATAGAAAAGGTAATTAAAAACTCCCAAGAACAACAACAACAAAAAACCTCTAGTCCTGATGGCTTCACTGCAGAATTATACCAAACTTTCAGAGAAGAGTTAAGACCACTATTACTAAACGAATTTCGGAACACAGAAAAGGACAGAATACTTTCAAACTCATTTTGTGAAGCCAGCATAATCCTGATGCCAACACCAGGTAAAGACTTCACAAAAAAAGACAATTACAATCAGTGTAATGAACCACATAATACAACAAAAGACAAGAACCATATGGTATTATCAATTGAAACAGAAAAGGTATTTGACAAAGGCCACCCATTCATGCTAAAGACTTTCAGCAAAACAGAAATAGAACAGAAATTCCTCAACATAACAGAGGGTATTTATAAAAATCAACAACCCACATCACCCTAAATGGAGACAGTCTGAAAGTATTCCTCTGGAGAATGGAAAACTACACAAGAAAGACCTCTCTCCTTGTATTCAGCATTGTGCTGGAGAGCCTAGCCAGAACAATCAGGCAAGAAAGAGAAATAAAGGATATCTAAATTGGAAAGGAGGAAACCCTCATGATGTAGTGGTTAAGTGCTACATCTGCTAACCAAAAGGTTACCAAGTTCAGATCTTCCAGGTGCTCCCTGGAAACACTATAGAGCAGTTCCACTCTGTGCTATGGGGCTGCTATGAGTCAAAATTGACCCAACAGCAAAATGTTTTGTTTTTTGCTTTTGAAAACTGGGAAGAGGTAAAATTCTCTATTTGCAGATGAGACAACTTTTTCACAGAAAACCCTAAAGAATCCACACAAAACTACCAGAACTAATGGAAGAGTTCAGCAAAGTAATAGGATAGAAGACAAATATGCACAAATCAGTTGGATTCTTTTACACCAACAAAGAGAACATTAAGAAGAAAATCACTGAATCATTACCAGTTACAACAACCCCCAAGAAGATAAAATACTTGGAAATAAATCTAACCAGAGACAGAAGAGACCGACACAAAGAAAACTACAAGACACTACCACAAGAAACCAAAAGAGACCTAGATAAGTGGAGAGACTCAACTTGTTCACAGACAGGAAGACTCAACATTTTGAAAATGTCTGTTCTATCCAAAGTGACCTACAGATGCAATGCAATCCTGATTCAAATTCCAATGATATTTTTAATGAGATGGAGAAATAAATCACCAACTTCATATAGAAATGGAAGAAGCCCCACATAAGTAAAGCCTTACTAAAGAAAAAGAACAAAGTGGGAGGCCTCACACAACCTGACTTTAGAACCTAGGACACCGAAACAGTAGTCAAAACAGCCTGGTGCTGGTACAACAGATACACAGACCAATGGAAAAGGATTGAGAATTCAGGCATAAAGTCTTCCACTTAGGAGAAGCTCTTTGAGAAAGGCCAAAAGTCCATAAATTGGAGAAAAAAGTCTCTGTAACACATGCTGTTGGCATAACTGGATATCCATTTGCAGAAAAATCAAATAAGGCCCATATCTCACACTATGACTCTAACTGGATCAAAGACATACCATAAAATCTAAAATGACAAAGACCTTGGAAGACAAAATAAGCACATTAGGAGCCCTGACATGTGGCACAAACAGAACACAAAACATTATTAACAATGTGTAAACACCTGAAGAAACAATAAATAACTGGGAACTCCTAGAAACCAGATGCTTATTCTCATTCAAAGACTTCACCAACAGAGTGAAAAGACAACCTACAGAATGGAAAAAAATGTTTGAATACAACCAACTCAATCAGTGGCCAATCTCTAAAATTGAAAAGATACTGCAAAACCTCAACAACAAAAATAATCCAGTTCAAAAATGGGCAAAGGATGTGAACAGATACTTTACCAAAGAAGACATTCAGGCAGCTAACAGATACATGAAGAAATGCTCACCATCATTAGACATTAGAGAAATTCAAATCAAAACTAAAATCATACACCATCTCACCCCAACAAGGCTGGCATTAATCCAAAACAAGCAAATTAATAAATGTTGGAGAGGCTGTGGAGAGACTGGACGTTTATGCACTGCTGGTGATAAAATAGTACGATCACTTTGGAATTCAATTTGGCACTTTGTTCAAAAACTAGAAATACAAATACCATACAATCCAGCAATCCTGCTTCTTGGAATATGTCCTAGAGAGAAAAGAGCTGTTACACGAATAGATACGTGCACACCAATATGCATGACAGCACTGTCCACAACAGCAAAAAGATGAAATCAAAATAGGTGCACATTGATGAATGGATGGATAAAGAAACTATGGTACAGGCACACAGTGCAACACAGTGCAAAGTACAACAATGAATCTGAGAAACATAACATGGAAGAATCTGGAAGTCATTATGCTGAGTGAAATAGCTGCAAAAGGACACATACTATCTGAGACCACTATTCTAAGGACTCAAGGAAAAGTTTAAACACCGAAGAAAACAGCCTTTAACGGTTACAACGACGAGGAGGTAGGCAGAGGAGTATTCACTGATTAGATAGCAGACAAGAATTGTTTTAGGTGAAGGGAGAGACAACAGAAGAAGAAAAGTCAGCAAACCTGGACTAAACCGAAGTCTCAGAAGTTTCCTAAACACAACCAAACACTTTGAGAGTCACAGTAACAAGGGCAGGGTCTGGGGACCATGGTTTCAGAGGACACTGAGATCAATCAGCATGAAGAAATTCATTAAGAAATTGTTTAGCATCCCACTTTGGTGTGTGGTGCCTGGGATGTTAAAAGCCAGCAAGCAGCCACCTTAGAGGTAGTAATTGGTCTCAGCCCACCTCCAGCAAAGGAGAACAAACAACAACACAGACATAAGGAAGATACGAGCCCAAGAGACAGAAAAGGTCACATAATACACAGAACTACATCAGTATGAGACAGAAAGAACTAGACGGTGATGAGCAACCACCACCGAGTGCCCTGACAGGGAACACAGCAGGAAGTCCCGACAGCAGGAGAAAAATGAAGTGTAAAACTCGAACTCTGTTAAGAACACCAGACTTGATGTTAGGACAGCCTAAAGTCTCCCTGGAAGACATGGTCCCCGGACTCTGTGTTAGCCCACAACTGAAACCATTCCAAAGGTCAACTCCTCAGACAAAGATTGGACTGGACTATAAGACATAAAATGACACTGGCAGAGTGCGGTAGGCACAAAGCTAAGTGTTCAGCTCCTGACCAGGTGCAAGGTGAGAAGGCAGGAGCTGGCTGAATGGACACAGGAAATAGAGGGTGGAGAGGAGGAGTGTGCTGTCACAGTGTGGAGAGAGCAACTAGAGTTACCTAACAATGGGTGTGTAAGTTTTTGTATGACAAACTGACTTGAATTGCAAACTTTCACTTAAAGCACAATAAAATATTTTTTTAAAAAGAAATTTACCTGTTTAAGAACAGAAGGTCAACAGCTATTAAAAATATAAATAACAAGGCTGATCGGCAGGGAGATTAAATAAATGGAAGTCAAACGACTAGAAACGAAATCCCAAGAGGCTGCCCTAGAGGATCCCAGAGCAGTGCAAAGAGTCAGCAATAGGTTTACGAGATTTCACATCCAAAAACTTCAGGCCTAGAGAAATTAAGCCACTAAAGTAATATAACTAATATTGACTGATTAACTGGTTCGAGCCAAGCACCATTCCTTAAAAATTTATATACACATATATATATATAAAAGAAATAGCAGGAATGTTGACACAATGTGAAAAAAGTATCAGTGTCACTGATCATGACATCTAGAATCGAGGGAATGTGGGTGGGTTTTGTTGCATTCATTATCACCAAAAAATAAATGAATTAAAAAAGACAGACACAGCAGTGAGAGTACAATTGTTGCCAAGTTGATTTCTAATCCCTCAGAGATGCCCTATCCTCAGTTTTGCCTTAAATAGATTCTGTCTTCTCTTCAGGGAGAGTGACACCCATTTTCTCCTTCCAGTCATCTCTTTTCCCAGCCATTGCCAGTCGCCTACAGTGACTCCAGCAACACTGTCACCTGTCTCTGCTTGTCACATGGGGAGGGAAATGATGACAGGATACAAGGATAAGATCCAAAACTAGTCCCCATGTCTACTCCAACCTATCCCCCAAAAGTGTGTGTGAGGTATCCCCCAAAAGCCCCAACTCCTTGTTCTTCGGTGCCTGGTGGCACTGCACAGTTCCTTCTCTCCATTAACTGCCCCACCCTCCTCACCTGAAAACCTCACACTCAGCAGTGCTGGCCCTGCTCCACCTGCCCACACAGGTACAGGCAGTGACCTCCACCTGCACCTCACCACCTCGCACACCTGCCCCTGCCACCCCCCAAGCCAACAGCTCCTAGCTGTAAAGTTCAGGGTGACCAGTAGCCCATCTAGGAAACCATGACTGCCACAGGGTCTGCACCTGCCCTGTCCCAGAGGCTTCCCCTGACCCTCTGCCCCCACAAAGCACTCAAACTGCACTCAGGCCTTCCTTATTGGTAACCATCCCACTCAGCCAGAGGAAATGCAGCAGCTGCCCAAGTCAGTGGCTCAGCCAAGGTAGGCAGTTCTTTGTTCTTCCCAGCCCTGTTCCTCATAACAATCTGACCAGGTCACTGTCCACAGGGGCCTCTTTCTCAGTGAGGAAGGGGGATCTTCCTAAGAACCCTCAGCCTGAGCCTATTCCTGCCCACCTTCTGCACTCTAGGGAGCAGAAATTGGTCTCAGCCCATCTCCAGCAAAGGAGACTGAAGAACAACAAAGACATAAGGAAGATATGAGCCAAGAGACAGAAAGAGTCACATAACACACAGACTATAACAGAATGCTACAGAAGAACAAGATGGTGCTCAGCCACCAACAACTGCCCTGACAGGGAACACAACAGGAAGTCCCTGACATAGGAGGAGAAAAACCAAGTGCAGAACCACACTAAAAACCACAGACTTGATGTTAAGAGAGCCTACAGTGTCCCTGGAAGACATGGCCGCTGGACTCTCTGTGAGCCCAGAACTGAAACCACTCCCAAGGCCAACTCTTCAGACAAAGACTGGACTGGATTATAAGACATAAAATGATACTGGCAAACAGTGTGCTTCTTGGCTTAAGTAGGCACAAAGCTGTGCAGAGGCGAGATGAGAAGGCAGGTAGGGACAGGAGCTGGCTGAATGGACACAGGAAATAGAGGGTGGAGAGGAGGAGCGTGCTGTCACAGTGTGGAGAGAGCAACTAGAGTTACCTAACAAGGCGCATGTGTAAGTTTTTGTATGACAAACTGACTTGAATTGCAAACTTCCACTTAAAGCACAATAAAATATTTTTTTTTTAAAAAAAAGAAATTTACCTGTCTAAGACCAGAAGGTCAACAGCTACTAAAAATACAAATGACAAGGTTGATGGACAGAGAGATTAAGTAAATGGAAGTCAAATGACTAGAAACAAAATCCCAGGAGGCTGTCCCACAGGAATGCAGAGCAGTGTGAGGAGTCAGCAATAGGTTTACGGGATTTAACATCCAAAAACTTCAGGCCTAGAGAAATTAAGTCACTAAAGTAATATAACTAAGCCAAGCACTATTCCTTAAAAATTTATACACATAAATGTATATGTGTATATATATATATTATATACACAAAAGAAATAGCAGGAATGTCAACACAATGTGAAGGAAGTATCAACGTCATTGATCATTAATCTAGAATCAAGGGAATGTGGGTGGGTCTTTTTGTGTATATTGTCATCAAAAATTAAATGAATTAAAAAAGAGAGACAGCAGTGAGAGTACAGCTGTTGCAAATTTGATTTCTAATCCCTCAGAGATGCTCAGTTTCACCTAAAATAGATTCTGTCTTCTCTTCAGGGAGAGTGACACTCCCATTTTCTCCTTCCAATCATCTCTTTTCCCAACCATTGCCAGTCTCCTACTGTGACTCCAGCAACACTGTCACCTGTCTCTGCTTGTCGCATGGGGAGGGAAATGATGACAGGACACAAGGATAAGATCCAAAACTAGTCTCCATGTCTACTCCAACCTATCCCCCAAAAGTGTGTGTGACATAACTCCCAAAAGCCCCAACTCCTTGTTCTTCGGTGCCCGGTGGCACGGCACAGTTCCTTCTCTCCATTAACTGCCCCACCCTCCTCACCTGAAAACCTCACACTCAGCAGTGCTGGCCCTGCTCCACCTGCCCACACAGGTACAGGCAGTGACCTCCACCTGCACCTCACCACCTCGCACACCTGCCCCTGCCGCCCCTAGCCAGCAGCTCCTAGCTGTAAAGTTCAGGGTGACGAGCAGCCCATCTAGGAAAACATGACTGCCACAGGGTCTGCATCTGCCCTGACCCAGAGGCTTCCCCTGACCCTCTGCCCCCACAAAGCACTCAAGCTGCTCTCAGGACTTCCTGACTGGTAACCATCCCACTCAGTCACAGGAAATGCAGCAGCTCCCCAAGTCAGTTGCTCAGCCGAGGCAGGCAGTTCTTCGTTCTTCCCAGCCCTGTTCCTCACAATGATCTGACCACGTCGCTGTCCACCAGGCACCTCCTTCTCAATGAGGAAGGGGGATCTTCCTAAGAACCCTCAGCCTGAGCCTGTTCCTGCCCACTCTCTGCACTCTGGGGTCCCACTGACACAAGCCACCACCTCCCTCAGGGAAACCTCCTAGACAGAGATCTCCTGTGAATTCCTGCTCCATGTGCTGAAGTTCAGTACTGTACAAAATCATGTTAAGATTATCCTATGAGTTCACAAATATTATTTTTGGACACCAAAATTTAAAGGAGGGATTTTGAGAAATTAACACACGCCTGTCACACCCTTTTCCCTACAAATGCCCCACTGAAATGGAGGCAACATTCTCTGCCCCACAGGAAACCAGAGCAGCAGGTGAGAGCAGCAGCAACAACTAGCCTGCTCTGCCCCCACTTGGGGTGCAATGTGGAGGGATCTCTTAACAGGTGGCCAGGGACTCACTGCCCTAGGTAGTCCAGGAATGAGAGGCAAACTGGGTCAATTTATGTTTAAAGAGACATCAGTGCTACTGTACCCCTATCTGTCACCAGGAAAAGGTGGGACAGAAAGATCATGTCTCCGGGATGCCTCCCCCCTCACAGCTTCATGAATGACATCCACTTTTCTTTGAAACACAAAACTTCCTGGGTTTTCCTCTCCTCAATGTGGTTATCGGGGAAAGCATTTTGGACATTATAGGACAGTGACCAACATGACAGGGGGAAAGTGACTCCATGTGAACACGAGGCTGCAAAGGAATGACCAAATGCCCCAGGAAACAGCCCCCGGGGACCTTCCCTCTAGAAGGATGGAAAGGAAACTGAGAAGAAGGACAAAAGCAGGGACCACAGCTCCTCTGAGGACAGGCTGGGCCCTCTTCACAAACAGCAGGGGACTTCTGCTCATGTCCTCTCTATGTCATCCACAGGCATGTGCCAGGGACAGGATCACATGTGATGGAGACTTGAAAAGAGCATTGATAGGCCAGGGGGTGGCTGGTAGAAATCAAAGCCAGGACAGAGGTCTGCAGGAGGGATCTGGGGACCTGCCACATGCACAGGAGATGCCGACCTGCTCAGGGCCCATCTGTCTGTTCTAAGGGGGGGCTGCTCAGGGGCTTCAGGCAAGAGGTTCAGGGTTCAGGCAGTGACCCTGGTTTCTCTTATGGGTCTTTTTCTTGGCTTTCCCACCAGGACTAGGATTAAGGGAGACAAAGACTACAGTCATCACATCTCAGCCATATTTCTGTGAGGGATAACCACCCCCACCCCTCCAGATCATAAACTCGTGCACTATCTGTTCCCTCTGACTCCACAATCATCTAGGGCCTAGTCAGTCAGCCCAGGATTCCCTTCCCATCCCACATGGACCAGCCCTGGCAGCCTGAGAGATGGACAGAGGAAAGGAAGAGCACAGAGGGGACTCCAGGCCCCTCACTCAGTACCCCTCATCCAGGTAGCAATAAGCAGAGGTTGCACATTTGAGGATCCTGACCTCTTCCTGGCTAGAGGCATGAGAAGCAGGCACTGACGGGGTGAGGCTCCCACTTCTCCTCCTAAACACCCCAAGTTCCACCTCCTGTTACTCTACAGTGGGAGCAAGAAGGTGTGTCCTCTCTATCACTACCTGCACAGAGAGAGACAGAAGGTAACCCCACCTCTGGGCAGAGCCCCTCCCATCCCCCCCACATGGCACAGTTGTCTCACCTGGGCTTTCCACGTCTGATGGTTTCTTTTTCATGCAACACGCAAGGATAAGAGCAGCCATAACAACAGCAGCCCCAAGAACAGCACAACTGATTGCCCATGATCTCTCTTGTACCAAGGAGGGCTGTGATGCCTCTTGTACCAAATTCACTCCTGAAAAAGAATTTTATTACCCACTGGGCCCCCTCGACCCACAGGCATCCTAACCTTTCCCCTCCCCTGGCCCCTGACTACCAGGATTGGGGCCCCCTCCAGGATCGCCCGTGCTCACCATCGCTCATAGCATAGGTGCTGTTCTGTTCACTGTGTTCCACGTGGCAGCTGTACCTCTGCTTCTCTCCTTCAGGAAGCCTTGTGGACACCCAGGTCTCATAGGTCCCATTCCCATCAGGCAGGATACACCCATGGTCCTGGGAGTCCATGCTCAAGGGTTTCCCATCCCGAAGCCAAGTCAGGGAAATCTTCCAGGGATAGAAGCCAACAGCTCTGCATGTCAGGGTGACATTCCCCTCCATAGCCTTGCTACTGGTCACATTCACTGCTGGGGACACTGCGAGAGGAGAAGGCAGAATCAGTGAGACACACAGTGAGACACACGCAAGAGCTGCCTACAAGTCTAAGGGACACAGGACAGGGCCGGTCCTCTCCACATTTCCTGCTCTGCTCTGAAGCCACATTCACCCACAGCTCTCTCCTCCACGCTGCTCACAAGTCTGTTTGGAACAATGAGGCACAAATTCCTTAGGCTGGCAGGAGGGCAGGGCCTGGAGTGACAGCCTCACTCTCTGTGTCTACATGTTGATGCTGGGCAGGGGAGGCTATGAGCAGGCCCCTGGGTCACGGGGGCTGAGTGTGGCTTCTGCAGGCTGAGGCAGGCTGGGAGACAGAAGGTGCGTAGGTCCATAGCTCTGAGGCCCAAACGGACACATGGTGTCCTCTCCTGCATGACAGGTTCGGCTTTCTGCCTAAGGTTCAGCTTTCTGCTTTCCTGAATGTTGACACTGGACAAGTGATTCCCCACCCATGTGTATGTCTTTACTCAGTAGCTTTAATAGGACAGGGCACTCAAAATGCAACGCACCAACAAGACACACAGATTCCATAAGACAGAGACGGTTTACCTAATGCAGACTAAGGGGCTCCAGGGGACAGGGAAAATGAAGGCCCTTCCCCAAGGTCAGTACCTGTCCTCTTCACGAAGACACTCCCAGAGGCCAGGTAGCTCTGCAGCTGTCTACAGATATCTGTCTGGACACGGTGACTGTAATGCTTGTGCTTATCTCCATCTGTGGCCCAAGTCTTCTCGATTGCCATTGCTAAGCTCTGGGCTGAGGACTGGAGCCCTGTCCACGTCTGGGTCTCCGGGTGATAGGAGACGAAGAGCATTCCATTGTAGCAGTAATCCCAGAAGCCTCTGGGGCCACTGTCTTCCTTGAATTCACAGCCCAGGGTCTCCTGGAGGGAATGCAAGCCTGCCCCCACCCAGCAGTGACTTCTCCATCCTTCAATCCCTTCACCTCCCCCACCCAAGCTAAGAAACTCCAGCCCAAAGGGCCCCTCCCTTCATCCCAATTTTTTTCCTAAAAGAAAAGTCATATCTTTGCTGAACTCTACAGATACCCCCTATTCCTGTCACCCACATCCCAATTAAATTCAGAGAAAAAAGGCAGGTCTCCACCTCTCTGTCCTAAACCCTTGAGGAAGAGTCCTTACACTCCACTGCTTCCTCTCCACTCTCACCTCTTTTCTGATGCTGCATCTTCAAAACGTGAGACAGAGTCACTCTGAGGTCCATTCCTTCATTTTTGAAGTTCATGGTCTCTGTGTCCATCGCAGCTCCCAGGTGAGTTTCTGCACATGGCCCCCGGGGTTCTGTCTTATCTTCCTCACTATCATAGCGCAAACAGAGCTTTCCATCTAAATATCCCTCAGCCAGAAATCCTTCTGCTACAGATCCATCCTTGGAGAACACCTTGATCTCATAATGAAGACGGTGAACTCCTGGGGGAGGAGGAAGCCACAGATGAAACTTTTCCAAGAAATAACTGCCCATTATATTTTTAATAGACACTTCTGTAGTCCTGACTCCCTAATGATGGGAGTGGTATGGGGTGCATCCTGGAGGGAGGTAGAGGACCAGTCACACCTACAGAAGGGTTAGGGTTAGAAAACCATCACAGGATTGAAAGGGCAGTACTGGGAGAAGGCTCACTATGGGGAAAGGCCAGAGCCAGCTAAGTGGAAAAAGAAGCAATTAAGTCAGTGGTGTGAGGCAGAGAAAGCCAGCTGGGGTCTGGAAGCAAAGGGTGGCATGGGAGGTGAAGGACAAGGAGCTAGGAGCTTGAACCAGGGCAGAGGGTCAGATAGGAGGGTAAGAGAAACAGGGAGATGGTGGTGAAGGCCCAGGATTGGGGGGGGGGGGGGAGGAAGTATGGGACAGGAATAAACTTGGGTTAGAGTGAATCCTGGAGTCTGACAATTGCACCTGGGGTCTGACAGTAACTGCTCACACAGGATGGAAAGTCAGACAAACAAGGGCCTTGTACGTCATTCAAAGCAGCAATCTAAGTGACAGGCAGCCAGAATCCCAAAGCCTGTAGTGCCGCTGGGCTGTCTGAAAAGCTAGCCGGCAGGAAGGCAAAGAGATCCTGAATGGGCTGTAGGAGAAGCCAGGCGGGGGTAAGGGAGGAAGATGAATGCAAGAGGTGATGCAAGACCTCAGAGAGCACCGAGATTTGGAAAAGCTGGGCGCCTTAAGATAACAACCGGCCATTACAGCCCGACTGCATCGCAGATACCCGCCCCGGAAACCCGCTGGGTACGGATCGACGCTCCCGGGACGCTCACCTAGGCCCTCCTGAAGCCTGGCCGAGGCCTGCGAGGAACCTCGCTCACCAGCGGCAGCGCCCCGAGGTGCCAGAAGGGCAGCTACGGAAAGGACGGCCCAGACAACGCACACAGCCATCACCACAACGTCCACTGCCACGATCCACAGCTGAAGCCGAGACCGTCTTGTCTTCCCTGTTAAAACTCCCGCGATCCGCTAATCCCAGAAATCCTGAGCCCACGGGGCGGAGCTACACTCGTGGTACGCAATGGAAGGCGAGAGAGCCTCCATTCCCCGCCCCCAGGAGAAAGATGCTCCGAGAACACCGAACCTCTTCGGTACTGACGGAGCCGGCACTTCCGGGAAGCTCTGCTCTCCGCCCTCCCCCGGGCTCCCCGCCGGTCCCCGCCGGTCCCCGCCGGTCCCCGCCGCTCTCCTCCGCCCTCCGCTCCTGCTATTACCAGCCCTGGTGGAGCAGTGTTTGAGAGCTTGGCTGGTAGCCAGGAGGACGGTGGCTAGAACCCACCAGCAGGGGAGCAGGAGAAAGATGTGATAGTGTGCTTCGGTAAAGATTTACCACCTTGGTAGTCAAAACAGCTTAGTATTGGTATAAGTGATATACAGACCGATGGAACAGAATTGAGAATCCAGACATATATAATCATCCACCTATAAGCAGCTGGTATTTGACGAAGGCTCAAGTTCTGTAAATCACGGAGAACACAGTCTCCTTAACAAATGGTGTTGGCGTAACTGGATATCCATTTGCAGAAAAAGTAAGCCAGACCCCATATCTCTCTCCACACACACACACAAAAAACTCCAAATGGATCAAAGACCTAAATATACAATCTAAAATTACAAGCATCATGGAAGGAAAAATAGGGACAATGCTGGGAGCCCTAACACATAACACAAACAGAACACAAACATTGCTAAGAAAGGACAAACACCTGAAGAGAACACAGATAATTCGCAACTCCTAAAAATCAAACATTTATGCTCACCTAAAACCAAAACCATACAAAATGCACTGCTGTTCAAGCTGATCCCGACTCACAGCCATCCTGTAGGACAGAGTAGAATTTCCCTATAGATTTTCCAAGGAGAGCCCGGCAGATATGAACTGCCATAGTTTTTTTTGGTTAGCAGCTGGAGCACTTCACCACTGTGTCACTAGGGTGCTCACCGAAACCCACTACTGTTAAGCCGATTCTGACTCACAGTGACCCTATAGGACACAGCTGAACTGCTCCATAGAGATTCCAAGGAGCGAGTGGTGGATTCGAACTGCCAGCCTTTTGGTTAGCAGACATAGCACTTAGTTACTACTCCACCAGAGGTTCCACCCTAAAAACATCCCGAAAGAATAAAAAGACAATCCATACAGTGGGAAAAAAATGTTTGGATAGGACAAATCTGATCAGCGTCTAATCTCTAGCATCTCAAAGATACTGCAACACCTCAGCAACAAAAAGACCAAAAAAATAAAAATAAAATAGGCCAAGGATATGAACCAGCACTTCATCAGAGAACATTCAGGCAGCTAAAAGGTACATGAGGAAATGGTCATGGTGATTAGCCATTAGAGAAATGCAAGTCAAAACTCCAATGAGATACCATCTCACCCCAACGAGGACAGCATTAATCAAAAAAGCACACACAAAAAAAATGTTAGAGAAGCTTAGAAAAGACTGAAATACTTATACACTGCTGGTGGGAATGTAAAATGGTACAACCACTTTGGAAATCGATTCAGCACTTTCTTAAAAAGCTAGAAATACCATACAGTCCTTCAATTCCACTTCTTGGAATATGTCCTGGGCAGATAAGAGCTGCCACACAAATAACTACATGTACACCAGTGTTTATCACAGCACTGTCCACAACAGCAAAAGGATGTAATCAACATAGGTGCCCATCAATGGATGAGTGGGTAAACAAACTACGGTATATTCACACATTGGAATATTATTCAATGATTCAAAAAATATGATTTTGGGGAAATATAACATGTAAGAATCCAGAGAGCATTCTGCTGAGTGAAATTAATCACAAAAGAATAAATATTGTAGAAGACCACTATTACAAGAACTTGATAAAAGATTTAAACACAGAAGAAAACAGTTTTTGATGGTTACAAGGATTGGGAGGAAGAGGAGTATTCAATAATTTGATAATAAACAGGAATCATTTTAGGTGAAAGGAAGGACAACACACAGCAGAGGACAGGGAAGTCAGCACAACTGGACCAAAACAAAGGTAAGAAGTTTTCTAAATAAAACCAAACACTTCAAGGGACAGAGAAACAGGACAGGGGACTGGGGACCATGGCTTCAGGGAACATCTAGATCAGCTGGCATAACAAAGTTGATTAAGAAAATATTCTCCAGGGGGCGGAGTCAAGACGGCGGACTGAGCACACGTCTCTTTCTATCCCTCTGGAAACCAAGACCCGAATTCACAATCAAACAGAGCCTTCTGATCACCTAATCAGCCTCAGGACACGGCACAGAGCTGTTAATTGGGACTTCATACCACTCAGCGAAAAACCTCTTCTCTTTCGCTGACTCCCGCTCCTGGCTGGCCCCGGCTCTCACGGAGGGAAGGTAAACGCACCATTTTGACTTTTTTTTCCTCTGTCTCGGCTGGCGGGCGGAGCTGGGCCTTGCCCGGCGGCTGGACTCAGACGCGCTGCTGGGGGGATAGGCAGGTGAATTTCCCATATTCGGAGAGCCAGGCTCGGGACTCTGTTAATCTAGACACCTTGAGCCTTTCATTTTGTAGCTGCCTCAGCAGGGTTTGTGCGGAGCTTTGCAGTCAGTATGCGGGACACCATGTTGGTACTGAGATTTTAGCGGGACCTCGTTCTTGGCCTGGGAGCCAGCGCCTGGAAACGGGACAGCGCTTCTCCAACAGAAAAGTAGTGATTTTGCATAGTGCTGCCTACATTGGGGGCCCTGCAACAGAAGCAGAGGAATCGCTGCCTCTGGGCATCTTTAGCCCCTCTGTCTGCTGCCTGTGTGGAGGATGCCATCTTGGATACAGTGGCCGCAGCTGGCCCTAATTCTTAGCTTGGGAGCCAGAGCCTGCCCACTGGAGAGCGCTTTTCTATCACAAAACCAGTACTCGACGCAGTGTTGGCTAAGGCGAGGCCCTGTCAGCAGAGGCCAACAGGGCAGTAGCATTGCTGTATTCTGAACTACTTTGTTATCATCTGGGGTTGGATATAGTGGCACTTACTTTGTCAGATGAGAAGAGGGCCCTCTACATCTGAAAACCTAACTGACTTGTGAACTGGTCAGATACCTTTTGCTTTACATTTGAAGACAGCCTAGAGAAACATATGCAATCCATCCTCACAGTACCTCTTCCAGCCTCTATATACTCATATGGGACCTAAAAAGCAACAGACAATTGTGGCATACAAGCAATCACTCATGGCTTCAGAAGGCTCCCAAACAAAGCAACCAAGGAGTTTTCCAGATGAAGAAACTTTTATGAAAGCATCAGAAAGTGAGTACAAAATGATTATATACAGAGCCCTTCTAGACCTTATACAAAATGCAGCAGAACAAAATGTAAAATTAAGCAACCTGTTGAATCTGATGGAACACCAGTACTCTGAAATCCAACAGATCAAGAAGAAAATCAAAGACATAGAAACTTCCATGCAAAGCCAAGAAAACAGAATGGAACAAATGGAAAAAGGTATTTCTGACTTGGAAGACAGAGCTACTGATGCCAGCGTCTATGAGCAGAAATCAGAAAAAAGAAACAAGAAAAATGAAGAAACATTAAGAAGCATGTGGGACTCTATTAAGAGAAACAACCTTCGATTAATTGGAGTCCCTGAACAGGGTGAGACATCTGAGAACACAGAGAGTATTGTTGCTGAGCTGCTGAAAGAAAACTTCCCAGAAATCATGAAGGAAGAGAATATAGACATCTCAGATGCATATCGTACACCACCCAATATAGATCTCAAAAGAAAGACTCCAAGACATATTATAATCAAGCTTAACAAAATGAAACATAAGCAGCAACTCTTAAAGGCAGCAAGACTCAAGGCAAAGCTAACATTCAGAGGGAAACCCTGTAGGCTCTCTTCAGCTTTCTCAGCAGAAACCATGCTGACACAGAGACAGTGGTATGACACATTCAAAGTCTTGAAGGAGAAGAACTTCCAACCAAGAATTGTATATCCTGCAAAACTGTCTTTCAAAGACAAAAATGAAATTAAGACATTCCCAGATAAACAGAAACTCAGAGACTTTATAAAAACCAAACCGAAACTACAAGAAATACTGAAAGAAGTTCTTGGCTTTGGCTTAGAAGAACGAAACGACTAACTTTATATTTTAGAATGACACACTACTCAATACTCTACTCACTTAGGGAAGGCTCCAAAGTAAATCACAGCTTTGATTTGGAAAGAAGCAATCCAGTGATCATCATGAAAACTATGGTGTCATGATAATAAAAAGAGGGATGTACTACAGTCGTTATAGTCCTTCCAGATGGAGAGGAAGATGAAAAGATTGGTAGTAATTAAAATTGGGTTTATAAATAGTTTATTAAGGGGGTTCATAGGGGCAGCTGTAAAGCACAATAAAGATGTATCATACCATTTCAAGAAATCTAACACACGAGTCTCAACAACTATAAAACCAGCTCTGAAAAAGGTGAAAAATCAACTCACAAAAAAGAATGTCCCAGAACAGACTAATAAGAACAACAGAGAAAACATCAACATAAAAATAAACATATCACAATGGCAGCAGTGAACACATACCTATCAATAATTACATTGAATGTGAATGGACTGAATGCTCCAGTAAAGAGACACTGAGTGTCATCTTGGATCAAAAGACACAACCCATCCATATGTTGTCTAAAAGAAACTCACTTGAGACCTAAAGACAGGAACAAACTGAAAATTAAAGGATGGAAGAATATATATCAAGCTAACAATGAACAAAGAAGAGCAAGGGTGGCAATTCTAATCTCAGACAAAATCAATTTTAATGTCAAATCCACCATCGTGGACAAAGATGGACACTATTTATTGCTGAAAGGTTCAGTACACAAGCAAGACTTAACTATATTAAATATCTATGCACCTAATGTCAGAGCACCTAAATATGTTGAAGAAACACTGACTACGCTCAAAAGAGAGTTAGATGACTCCACAATAATAGTGGGAGACTTGAACACTCCACTCTCATTACTAGACAGATCATCTAGAAAAAAGCTCAGTAAAGATACAGAAGACCTCACTGACACAATTAACCAACTAAACCTCATTGATATATTCAGAACTTTCCACCCATCAGCAGACAACTACACCTTCTTCTCCAGTGCACATGGAACATTCTCCAGAATTGACCACGTGATAGGCCATAATGCAATGCTCAACAAAATCCATACCATTGAATTACTGCAAAGCATCTTCTCAGATCATAAAGCCATCGAAGTTGAAATCAATAGCAGAGAAAACATAGATATAACGTGGAACTCTTGGAAACTGAACAACATCTTGCTCAAAAAAACATGGGTTATAGAGGAAATAAAGGATGAATTAAAGAAATTCATGGATTCCAATGAGAATGAAAACACTTCCTACCAGAACCTATGGGATACAGCCAAAGCAGTCCTCAGAGGTCTATTTATCTCCATAAACGCACACATCTGGAAGGAAGAAAGAAACCAAATCAAGAAACTAACTCTACAGCTTGAACAAGTAGAAAGAGAACAACAGAGGAACCCCTTGGGCACCAGAAGAAATGAGATCATAAAGATTAGAGCAGAGCTAAATGAATTAGAGAATAGAAAACAATTGAAAAAATTGAAAAGACCAAAAGCGGGTTTTTTGAAAAGATCAACAAAATTGATAAACCACTGGCTAAACTTACTAAAGAAAAGCAGGAAAGGAAACAAATAACCCGAATTAGAAATGAGAGGGGAGTTGTCACCACAGATGCAACAGAAATCAAAAATATCATAACAGAATACTATGAAAGACTGTACTCTAACAAATTTGAAAACCTAAAGGAAATGGACCAATTCCTTCACTCATACCACCTACCCAAATTATCACAAAGTGAAGGAGAACAACTTAATAAACACATCATAGAGGAAGAGATTGAAAAGGTCATCAAAACACTGCCAACCAAAAAAAGTCCGGGTGCATAAGGCTTCACAGCAGAATTCTACCAAGCATTTAGAGAAGATATTACTGAGACTATTTTACTGAGACTATTTCACAGTATAGAAAGGGATGGAGTACTCCCAAACTCATTCTATGAAGCCAGCATAACCCTGATACCTAAGCCAGGGAAAGACTCAACAAAGAAGGAGAACTACAGACCGGTATCATTCATGAATCTAGATGCAAAAATCCTCAACAAAATTCTTGCCAATAGAATACAACAACATATCAAGAAAATAATCCATCATGACCAAGTGGGATTCATACCAGGGATGCAAGGTTGGTTCAACATCAGGAAAACAATTAATGTGATTAACCACATAAATAACACAAAAGACAAAGATCACTTGATTTTGTCCATTGATGCCGAAAAGGCATTTGATAAAGTCCAACACCCATTCATGCTAAAAACTTTTAGCAAAATGGGCATAGATGGCAAATTCCTCAACACAATAAGGGCCATTTATACAAAGCCAACTGCCCACATCATCCTGAATGGAGAAAGACAGACCTTCCCTTGAGATCAGGAACTAGACAAGGATACCCACTCCCACCTCTCCTATTCAACATTGTGCTAAAAGTTCTAGCCAGAGCAATTAGACAAGACGAAGAAATAAAGGGCATGTGCATCAGCAAAAAGGAAGTCAAAATCTCCCTGTTCGCAGATGATATGATTGTATATGCAGAGAACCCCAAGGAATCTATAAGTAAGCTACTCAAACTGATAGAAGAGTTCAGCAAAGTCTCAGGATACAAGATAAACATAAGTAAATCAGTAGGATTCCTTTATACCAACAACGAGACTGTTAAGGAGGAAATTATTAAATCAATACCATTTATGATAGCCCCTAAGAAGATAAAGTACCTAGAAATTACTCTAACCAGAGAAACAACAGACCTTTACAAAGAGAACTACAAGCCCGTACTACAAGAAACTAAGAGAGACTTAGATAAATGGAAAAACCTACCCTGCTCATGGATATGAAGACTTAACATTGTGAAAATGTCTATTTTACCCAAAGCAATTTATTTATATAATGCAATCCCAATACAAGTTCCAGCATCATTTTTTTTTCACCTTAATTTATTTATTTATTTATTTTATTTAACATAACTGAGTGAAAATGTACATTCACATGTAAATTTACATGCCCCCCTATATGCAGCTTCCACTGCTCTCCCTGTCCGGTGACTACACACTATTCCTCTCTGCTCCATACATGTCTCATCCTCCCAACAGTCTCCTTTCCCCCCCTCTCCGTCCACTCCCCTTCCTCCAGCCAGAGGTCAGCAAGATGATATCCTATAGATGTATATCCAGCATCATTTTTTAATGAGATGGAGAAACAAATCACCAATTTTGTTTGGAAAGGGAAGAAGCCTCGGATAAGTAAGGTACTATGAAAGAAGAAGAACACACTGGGAGGCTTCTCATTACCCGACCTTAGAACATACTACACTGCCACAGTGGTCAAAACAGCCTGGTACTGGTACAGACAGATCGATCGATGGAACAGAATTGAGACCCCAGAGATGACACCATCTGCCTATGAACAGTTGATATTCGACAAAGGCCCTAAGACATTAAACTGGGGTAAAAACAGTATCTTCAACAAATGGTGCTGGCAAAATTGGTTATCCATCTGCAATAAACTGAAACAAGATCCATATCTTACACCTTATACAAAAACCAACTCCAATTGGATAAAATACCTAAATATCAAACTTAAAATGATAAAGCTCATCCAAGAAAAGGTGGGAACAACAATGGAAGTTTTAATACACAATGAGGACAGACTCCAAAAATCTGTCAAAGAAACCTCAGTCAACAGAAGAGAAAATAGATAAATGGCAACTATTAAGAATCAAACACTTTTGCTCATCCAAAGACTTTATTAATAGAATTAAAAGAACACCCACAGAATGGGAAAAAACATTTGGCAACTCTATGTCAGACCAACGCCTGATCTCCATAATCTATAAGATACTACAAAATATCAATAAGAAGAAGATAAACTGTCCAATTAAGCGATGGGCAAAGGAGATGGACAGACACTTCACTAAAGAGGAGATCCAGGCAGCCAAAAAACACATGCGGACATGTTCACGATCTTTAGTTATCAAAGAAATTCAAATCAAGACAACAGTAAGATACCATCTCACCCCAACAAGATTGGCCATGATCCAGAAAACACAAAACAACAAATGCTGGAGAGGCTGTGGAGAAAGTGGAACCCCCCTACACTGTTGGTGGGGTTGCAAAATGGTCCAGCCTCTTTGGAAGGCAATCTGGCACTTCCTTAAAAAAATGGATATCGATATACCATTTGACCCAGTAATTCCACTACTTGGAATATATGCTACAGAATCAAGGCTTTTCACACCAACGGACACATGCACCAGAATGTTTATCGCAGCACAGTCCACGATAGCAAAAAGATGGAGTCAACCCAGATGCCCAACAATAGAAGAATGGATGGGTAAACTATGGTACATATACTCAATGGAGCATTACGCAATGATAAAGATTAGCGATGATTCCAGGAAACATCTCCTAACCTGGTTTCAACTGGAAGACATTATGTTGAGTGAAAGTAGTCAGCGACAAAAGGACAAATACTGTATGAGACCTCTACGATAAGATCTCAAAAACAGACTTGTGTATAGAAGAAAAGACTTTTGACAGCTGCAAGGGAGGGGAAGGAGGGAGGGTGGGGGGAAGGGTTTAGTTTAGATAGTAACTAGAAATCTAGTTGGGAGAAAGCGGTGATAGAACACATTAGAAACAAGAACAACATTAAGTGGACTTCAGCATAACTTGAGTACTCCTTCCATCTTAACTCAATACTGCAAGGATAGAGTAGCTGGGGCGGGGGGCGGGGGACCATGCTCTTAGGTGAATTCCAGGCCAATTGGCACAACTAGCGTTTTGCTAAGAGAGCTCTCTGCACCCCACATTGGTGAGTGGCATCTGGGGTCTTAAAAGCTGCCAAGCTGCCATCCGAGGACACAGCAAATGGTCCCAACTCAGCAGGAATGGATGCTCACCGAGGACCAAAGTGACATGTGGTAAAGACAACCTAGAAGACAGAGAGACCCCTAGAAGACAGAGTGGGTGCCTACATCGACTTGGGACCAGAAGAACCGGATGGTGCCCGGCCACCACTAGTGATAGCCACGATGGAGCTCACAGAGAGGAGTCTCACTGGGAACACAAGAATAAAAAGAGGTGCATCATGAGATCTCCACTAAAAGACCTCAATTGATGGTCCAGCGGTTTTGGGGTTCCTCTGAGAGCATGGCCCCCTGCCCTGATGCTGCCCTTTCCCATAAATTATAACAAAGGTCCACTCTTTGGACAGGAATGGATTGGACTTGGCAATGCAGAGTGACCATATATTGGAAGCACTTTATGGTTCTGTACATCTATAGGATATCATCTTGCTGACCTCTGGCTGGAGGAAGGGGAGTGGACGGAGAGGAGGGGAAAGGAGGCTGTTGGGAGGATGAGACATGTATGGAGCAGAGAGGAATAGTGTGCAGTCACCAGACAGGGAGAGCAGTGGAAGCTGCATATAGGTGGGCATGTAAATTTATATGTGAATGTACATTTTCACTCAGTTATGTTAAATAAAAATAAAAATTAAAAAAATTAAAAAAAAGAAAATATTCTCCATCCCACTTTAGCAAGTGGTGTCTTTTATTTAAAAAATAAATTTTATTGTGATTTAAGGACAAGTATACAATCCATATAGATCTGCCATATAACATCTAGAACTCACATCACTATTCTACCGTAAGTGTTCTCCGCTCTCATCCCCACCATCCCATGACAGCACCCAATATCATGCCCATTTCATCAAAACCTGTCCCCCCTCATCCTGTCTTCTCACCTCCAGCAGTGAGCTTCTTGGACAGCCCCCATGTATCTACTTAAATCCAAAAGTTTGTTTGGCACCAGAATCACTGCACGTCTGTAGTCCAGTTCAGTCTTTGTCTAGGGAGCTGGAGTCGGTGCTGGATGCAGTTTAGGGTTAGAGAGACTGAGGGCCACACTCCCAGGGAGCTCTCCAGTCTGACGGGCCATCAGTAATTGTGGTCATTTGGTAGAGTATTATTTCTGAAACCCGTGTTTCTCCTTATTCACCAGGGGCTCTACACTGTGCACCCCATCCTAGCAGTCATTGGTAGAGGTCAGGCACCATCTGATTCTTTTGGAAATGTGTTAGTCTCTGGATTATACAGCACCTTCCCTTGCTGGGTTCATATTTTCCTCCTGTCTTAAGACCCCAGATGCCACTCATTCAAGCGATATACATAACATTTTCATGCATCCTCTCTGGGAAGTCTTTAGTGGTAGCCAGGCACTGTCTAGTTCTTCAGAACCCATGCTGCAACAGACTCTGGCTCATATGACACTTTCCACTTGGTAAGTTCATGTTTTCTTCCTGTCCTTGATTTCTACCATTTATCTTTTGTCCAGGTGCACTGGGACCAATCAATGCTTCTTAGATGGCAGCTTGCTAGCTTTTAAGACCCCAAATAGTGACTGGTGTCTTTTTAAGGGAGCAGACATCTAAGAAGCATTCATTGGTCTCCCCACCTTAAGCAAAACAAAATTAAGAACATCAAAGACATAAGAAAACTAAAAGCCCAGCGGACTGAAGAGACAACATAAACCAGAGACTACATCAACACGAGATCAGCAGAACTAGATGGTGCCTGGCTACCACCAATGACTCCCCCCACAGGGAACCTAACAAAGAATTTCTGCTGGAGCAGGAGAAATGTGGGGTGCAGAACTTGAACTCTATTAAAAGAAAAAAAAAAACACAGACTTGGTGGTCTGATAGACTTCAGGGTCCCCACAAGGTATGGCCCCAGGACTCTCCGTTTGACTGGAACTGAAACCATTCCCAAAGCCAACTCCTCAGACAAAGATTAAAGTGATCTATAAGACATAAAATGATACTACTTAAGAGTGTATTTATTGGCTTAAAGACTGCTCAGTTGCATCAGGCTCTCCCTTAGACATTTCAACTGCTGTAATTCCCTCCTCCTCTCAGTGACTCACATCCGGCAGGCTTGTGGCTTCTGGCCACACCTTGTACTGTACTTGCCCCCTGTTACATATTTCTTGTTCCATACTCTCTGTTTGGTCCCTAGGGGATCACAGGACCAATGAGGGAACTTCTCATGGTCCAAAACAACACCAAATGCCTGTAGATTTTTCATTTCTGACCTGCTGAGGAATATCTGTGTCTCTGAGGCCCAAACCCCTCAATCCCAGGAGGCCTGCAAGGAACCCTTGCACCTTTCCAACAACACCAGCTTCTCTCCCCCGATTGCTAACCATCACCATCATCATCCTGGGTCCCTTCTGATTCCTCGTTTCTCTTGCCTCTCACATACTCAAAGGCAGCTCCTCCACTCTTTTTCCAAGCCCTCTGCCATCACCAAACTACAGGTTTTCTTCTCATTTCAGCTTAGAAGAAATACTGCCCAGGATCCTAAATATCCTGCCTGTACCAGATGACACCTCAGCCCTCCAGAGTCATCTATACCTCCCCATCTGCTGAAGTCCACACACAGTACTTCCCACACACAGAAGCCTCCCATGGCAGCACCAACCTACTCCCTGGCATCACATTTCATTTCTCAGATAACACCTCCCCTACTCTGCTGTCAAAAGGAACTCTTCCAATCTTATTCTGTTCACCAGGATACCACTGTTGAAGCCGTCTGACCTCTGCCTCCTGACCCATCCTCAGACCTGTCTACATCCTTAAAGATCATTCTCAGTGGACAGTGGTGATGACCGCACTACCTGCTGAGTATACTAGAACCCACTGAACTGGACACTTTAAAGGAGAAATTTTAAAGTTTGTGACTTATAGCATAATAATAATAACAATAGTGTCTTTCTGAAAGCTTTGCCTTATCCCCACACACACCTCTCTTGATCTTTGGAACATCTAGCTAGTGGTCCTCATGTGCAGCTATTTATGAAAAACACCTGGTCACTTTTAGTATCCTTACGCCCAGGCCACACCCAAAATCTACTGGATGGCAATCCCTGGGTTTGGACCTAGGCTTGTCCTTGAAAGTTCTGGAGTGATTCCAGTATAAGCGACATTCAGAACCACTTCTCCAGCCCATGGTGACAACCTTCCTGATGGTCCCAACTGAGCCCTACCTTACACCCCATTTTATAATCCCCGCACCAGACAATGAACCACCCCCCTCAACAAGAAGTGTGTCCTTTTCATCCCTGCTCTCCCTGCAAAGCCCAGTACACTGCCTGGCTCACAGGAGAGCTCACTGGGTGCTTTACAAAGGCGGAGCTCTACCCCCATTCCCCAACCACTTCCTCACCACCCTGAGCTCTACTCTTTCTATGGATGGAAGTAAGTCATGGAAAACAATGCCTTATATTTTTACATCGGCCTGTATTGATGACTGAACTTGACTGTCATGATTTCTTTAATACAACAGAGACTAAGCGCTCAGCACTAGTTTGACAGATGAGAAAAATTCGTTCTCAGATTGCTTGGACTGCTAGATACCACAGGGTGGTGAGGGGCAGAGAGGGAGATGGAACCCAGCCACCCTGACAGCTGGTCCCTAGCCCTGTTGTACACCATGACGATCTTTCTCAAGGACTGCCTGGGGGTGTTTGCTTCAGCAAACTCACTGAGCTGGCCCCTCATCACACTTTCAATACTTTCATAATAATAAGACTTGTTCCAAGCCATTTAGAGATGACTGCAACCAGATACACAGCAAAGTACCCCTTTCTTTGAAGGTTCAGGTTCCAGGTTTGGGTGCAGGACCCAGGCGGGTTGCCCTTCCCCCACCAACCCTCCCAGGTTCAAGGCAGTAGGGCTTCCTCTCCCCGCCGGCCTCTAGCCCCTGTGCTGTGTCCCACAAACTCCTTGTCCTCCCAAGGCTCCCGCCTTTGCTTCGGGACTCAGGAGCTAAGGGCGCGGTACGCCGGGCTGCACACAGACTTTAGTTACCGCTGCTGAGTCCAGAAAGAAAACAAGCACTCACCACCAGGGCTGGACGTGCGCCTTGCTCTCCTCGGCTGCGCGCGCTTTCTCGGCTGCCAGCGCTTTTTCGCCTCCGCCCTTATTTTTCTCCTCCGCCTCTGGATTTGCTTAGATTACCAAAACAACTAAAGTTCAGCGTCACCCACGTTGGCCTAAAGAGAATTCAAAAGGTCGACTTGAAAACGAACATAAAAACAGCGTTTACGGGGGCAGAAGGGATAACGGGGCAGAGCTGCTTTTTCCTTGCTGATTCTCAAACCAGATTTGGTAAGCCTAGGAACAAAGCTATCTGACTCCTCCAGGGAGAATTCCTGCTTTCCTCCATCCCCAATCCCTTGTTGGGTTGTAGGGTTCTGATGAGCAATAAAGACAGTGCTGAGAATATCTTCAATGTATAGATTAATGATATATAGAGTGTGTGTGTGTGTGTGTGTGTGTGTGTGTGTGTTTAGACGGAGAGACAGGAGAGTCTTTACTATGCCTTGGATTGCAAATCATACCTATTCAGTGGAACAGAGTAGAAACTATCAAGTTTCCAAGGAGTGACTATAGATTTGAACTGCCAACCTCTTGGTTAGCAACGAAGCCAGCTCTTAACCACTATCTGCTATGCCACCAGGGCTACATGTATGTGTGTGTGTGTATTCACTAAACCCGAGATAGTGAGATAGAATCTCTCCTTTGCATAGATTATGAACTGAGAATCGACATACTTGCCCTGGGTTCACCAGAAACACGGGCCTTGTCACTTAAAAGATCCTCAACCTGCTGTGAAGCGCACCTGAGCGTGAATCACACTGTCAAGGCTTGAAAACAGCAGGAAGGGTGATGGCGGTACTACGTCCTGAGGGTCTTCACACTGGATGGTGTCCACATCCAAAGGAATACACCAAAAGGAGGGACACAGACAGGTGACAGTCTAGCTTCTTCTTTCCACTGTGGGTCCAGATGGATGCACCAGTCACTGAGTCCAAAGGGCCTGGTGTTTCTGGAATGATCTTCACTTTTTCTCCTGAAGACCTCACCCTTGTCCATACCCAAACTGTATATTTTTGAGAATATAATCTTTTTAGAAATGTAAACAGTGTCACTTAAACCAGACCTTAAACCAATGTCACTTCCACTGAATCATCCCAATCAGATAATCTCTAACTGCCAAGGAAATTAGCCTCAGAGTTGGAGCTGAGCGTATGGATGGAAGGCAGAAAGTCATTGTGGAGCTCAGACCCCCTGATCTAGAAGCTGGTCCTGAAAGAAAGCATTTTACCAGGTGGTATCAAGAGAAGGGAAGCCCTGGTGGTGTGGTAACGGTTAAGTACTACAGCTGCTAACTAGCAGGTTGGCAATTTGAATCCACCAGGCGCTCCTTGGAAGCTCTATGGGCAGTTCTGCTCTGTACTGTAGGGTCACTGTGGGTCGGGATTGACTCAACAGTAGTGAGTTTGGTTTGGCTCATCTGGGAGAGGAAATAGGAATGCCTAATGAAAGAAGAATGAAGACATATGAGACAGTCAAAAGCAAAAGTCAGTAGTGTCTGTGGCCCTACAAATGGATTTGGAAAATGTTCATCACGGACACTTCTGGCTTGTGGTTAACTGTTCCACTTCTCTGTCTGTTGTGCCATCTTGGGCAAAACATTTATTAACCACCTACTACATGCTAGGAAAAGGAGTCCGTGGTGGCCCAGTGGCTGGAACCCACCAGCAGCTCCATTTCAACCTCAGAAACCCTGTCTGGCAGTTTGACTCTGTCCTACAGGGTCTCTGGGAGCTGGAATCCACTAGACAGCATACAACAAAGCAAACACATTCTGGGCTATGTCTGGAGGAGAGTGTGTCCGAGGAATCAAGCACTCCTTGCTTTTGAGTTCTACGGAGAATGGTACGGAAATTATTACACAAGTAATGTGACAGTTAAATCACTCTGTGAACAAAGATGCACTCTGACCAGCAAGTCATAGAAACTTTATTAAGAGAGCATTTCAGGGGAGGTCGAGGTCCAGGTAGGAGCCCAACAGGTAGAGATGCGGGAGAGCACTGATCGAGGAGACAACTGTTCACCAGCGAGGACCTGAATTTCCCAGGGTTCAGACTAACCCGACTGAGAAACCTGGCCAGAAAGAGTAGCATGAGCTCTAAAGAGAAATGAAGTCCTGATACATGCTACCATGTGGATGAATGCCGAAAACATTATTCTTAGTGAAATAAATCATATGTAGACTATTTAAAAGAGGTAGGCATATACTTCACCAAACAAGACATTCAGGAGCCTAACAGATACCCAAAGAAATGCAATAATTAGCCATTAGAGAATCAAAACTACAGTGAGATACCATCTCATCTCAACAAGGCTGGCATTAACCCAAAAACCACAAAATGATAAATGTTGGGGAGGTTGTGGACAAACTGAAACTCTTCTGCACTTTTGGAGGGAGTGGGAATGCAAAAGGGTACAACTACTTGGGAAATGGATTTGACACATTTTTAAAAAGCTAGAAATAAGAATACCATATGATCTAATGATCTTACTCCTTGGAATATACCCTAGACAGATAAGATATATTGCCACACAAATATATACACAGCAATGTTCATCACAGGACTGTTCACCTGTCCACAATAGCAAAAACATAGAATTGATCTAGGTGCACCTCAGTGGATAAGTAGATAAACAGACTGTGATATATTCACACAAAGGAATATCATGCAATGATAATGAACAATGATGAACTTGGGAAACATCTCAAAACATGGAAGAATCTAGAACAAGTTATGCTGAGTGACATCTGTCACTTACAAAAAGACAAATATTGTATGAGGAGACTATTATAAGAATTCAAGAAAAGGTTTAAACACAGCAGAAAACAGCCTTTGATGGTTACAAGGCTGGAGACGAAGGGAGAGGCTTATTGACTAATTAGATAATAGACAAGAATTATTTTAGGGGAAGGGAGGGACAGCACACAGAAGAGGAGAAATCAGCACAACTAGACTAAACCAAAAGCTAAGAACTTTCCTACATACAACCAAACACTTTGAGGGACAGAGTAGCAGGGGCATGGTTTTGGGGAGCCAAGGTTTTAGTGGACATCTAGGTCAGCTGGCATAATGAAGTTTATTAAGAAAATGGTCTCCATCACACTTTGGCAAGTGGTGTCTAAGATCTCAAAAGCTAGCAAGCTGCCATTTAAGAAGCCTCAATAGGTCTTAACCCACTGAATATCAAAGGCGTAAGAAAAATATGAGCCCAAGAGATAGAAAGGGCCACATAAACCAGAGACTGTATCAGCATGAGACAGGAAGAACTAGACTGTGCCAGGCTACCACCAATGACCGACCTAACAAGGCACTCAACAGACAGCCCTTGATGAAGTGGGAGAGAAAAGGGATCCAGAACTTGAGCTCTTCTAAAAAGACCAATCCTGATGGTCTGATAGACTGGAAGTTCTCTCGAAGACATGGACCCTAGACTCTCTGTTACCCCAGAATTCAAACCACTCCTGAAGTCAACTCCTTGAAGATTTTTAAGCCAGTCTATAGGACATAAAAAGATATTTGTGAAGACTGTTCTTCTTGGCTTAAGTAGATACAGAAGTTCGACTGAGGATCTCCTGTTGGAGGCAAGGTGAGAAGACAGAGGGGGACAGTAGCTGGTTGAATGAAAATGGGAAATACAGGCGGAGAAGAAGACTGTGCTGTCCCAGTGTGGGCAGAGCATCTCAGGTTACATAACAGTGTGTGAGTTACATAACAGTACTTGAATTGAAACCTTCACTTAAAAGACAATAAAAACAAATAAATTTTAAAAATGAAAGAGGTGAGTGTATAGAGAATAAAGTGTATTACTGGCTACCACGGGCATAAGAAAAGGGGAATGCTGTAGCTCTTCCTTGAAGGGCATTGAATTTTGTTAATTGTGATGGAAAAATCTGAAAATGGGTAGAGGTATTAGTTGCATAATATGATAAATATAATTAATGTCAATTAATGTCACTGAATTGCATGTATTGAAAAAGTGAAGGCAAAAAATGTTATGAGTGAGTGTGTGTGTCTGTTGGTGTGTGTCTGTGTCTGTGTGTGTCTGTGTCTGTGTGTCTGTGTGTGCGTCTATCTATTGCTGTCCAGCTGATTCTAACTCCTAGTGCCCTACAGGACAGAACAGAAATGCCTCAGGTCTTTTCTGCCATGCAGTGCCAGTTGGCTGATCAGAGAGAGCTAAGTAAAGCATTGCACACCAGGATTCCTTAGTTTAGAACTACTTGAAGGGGTTCTTCTTTTCTAAATAATGCATCATTGACCTCACACGGACACTAGGGGGCACTCTGAGTTAGCAAAGCTACTGTCTAACCCCCTAGTGGCTTTCTCACTTGCATCAAGGTTGGTAAATATATCCTTCTCCAAAAAAATTGCATGTGTTAACTAATCGTACCCTTCTGTTACTATTTAATGAATGAAGGTGATATCTAAAGAGAGGTACTGCAATTCAAAAGAAAACCACCTACTGAGTTCAAGTGGTAGCAGTAAACATCCTTGTCTAACCGGTGACAGTTTTCAGATGATTTGATCAGATCTCTGAATGGAACACATGGATTGCATTTAACTAACCCGGAGGTTGCTTGTTCAAATCCACCCACTGGTGTCGCAAAAGCAAGGCCCAGAGATTTGCCTTCACTGTCACCTGCTTCCGTAAAGTTACAGCCAGAAAAACCCTGCAGAGCTCAGCTCTAGTCTCCAGTATATAGGGTCACCGAAGTGGGTAGGAGTCTTCAGGTCCCAAATTTCAAGGAGAAATTAATACACAGTCAGAACTAATTCTTTACCTGTTCGTAGAACTGACCTTCTCTTGCTTTTCTTCAAATTCCTGACTTCCTAACATGACCTGGCCCGGGAAATCACACATCAAATAGACAGAAGCCACCGAGGTGATATCTTTGCAGCTCTCACAGCTTCTTGGAAAACATCAAACGAGTGGGAAGGTAAGCGAACATGCTGAGTGGAAGTGCCCAGTGTACCAGGTGCCCGCTGGGGACTGCCTCAGGTGACAGCGGAGACTATCTGGACCCCAGCTACTGATGTGTGTGTACAACCTCTGAAGCCTGCTCTTGGAAGGTGGCCCTCCCAGTTCACTCTAATTGTTCTGATTCCTGTCCCCTGTTTTGGCCCAGCATGTAGTGTCCCCTTTGAAATATCCAGACCTCACTTGATGGTGTTGGACAGGCTCTGAGGACCCGAATTCCCTCTGTCCCTTACATGCCAGCATGTAATAAATCTCTTGGGCATTTGCTTTACCCTTGTCTCAGTATTGGCTATTGTGGCAGATGGCCTAAACCCACGTTTTATGGTAGCGTTACTGTGAGTCAGACTCCACTTGAAACAATGGGTGTGGGTTTTTGGTTTGTTTCTCTTTTATCTTAAGACAAATGGGTTATTTCTAGGAGAGTTTTTGTTTTGACTTTTAGATTTTTCATTTTGAGGGTTATTTGTTTTGTTTTGGAATTTTTCTTTTATTTTTCGATTTAGTTCCCAATTGTAAGTTTCAAAAATGTGAAAAAACCTGCCCTTCTCACTCTTGTCCTACCCTTGACAGGCAACCGTTATTAGTTTCTTGCTTATCTTCCAAGGTCCAATTGCTTTTATGCATATGTAAGCAAACATAAAAAACAGAAAACAAACCCAGTGCTGTAGAGTCAATTCTGACTCATAGCAACCCAATAGGATAGAATAGAACTACCCCATAGAGCTTCCAACAAGTACTCAGCTAACTTGAACCGCTGATCTTTTGGTTAGCAAACTTAGCACTTAACCGTTATGCCACCAAAGTATGTGTATGTTATTCTCCTCTTTTCATGCAAATGTTACCACACTAGGTATGCTTTTCGGTAGCTGGTTTTTTCCTCTTAGCAATACATCGTTTCATGAATGAAGGAACCTAGACAGTTTCCTCTGTTTTTTGTTTTTGATTTGTTTTTGGTCTCCACAGAACTCTATTATACATCAGAGCACTCTGTCCCTGGATTTCAGAATAGGCCGTCTTCTCCTGCCATGTCCCTAGATTTCAGAGAGGCTTCAGCATAAGCCATCACCCAAAAACAGCCCACAGGAATCAGAACCACAAATAAAACTTTATGCCTGCACCCTCCTAAGTAAAGCTCTTCTCTTATCAGACCGTGACTATAAACAACCAGTACCCCCTCCCCCTTCTGATTAACAATTCTTCCTTATCAGACCATAATTTTCTTTACCAGAATTTTTTGCTACCCCCTCCTATTTTTAACTTTTTTCCTTATCGAACCATAAATCCCCTCACCCCACACTATCTTATCAGAACTGTAAAACTGTAAAAAGCTTGCCCTTCTGGCCTGGGATGGGCTGAGCCACCTCCTGGCTCAGACCCTGCTCCTTTTCTCTTCAAATGGGCTGAGCCACCTCCCAGCTCGTACCCCATTGTCTCTCTCTTCAAAGGGGCTTAACCAACCCTCAGCTCAGACCCCGATCTCTTTCTCTTTGAATAAACTTCACTGGATCCACAAACTGGAGTGTCTCTGCCTTTGTTTCATATCATTCTCTCCCCAACATTTTGGGGCTGAATCCTGGAACACCAGCTCCAGGGTCCTCCCTTCCCTCGGACCCTTGTCACAGCATTCTGAAGATCAATTGTGCACTGACAGACCTAAACTGGTGAGCTGGAGGGGTAGTCTCCTTTGCCGGGAAATCTTGACATCTCTTTCTCATTTCTGTTGATTCTGTTTTGCACAAACCCCAGTGCTGGGTCTAGGTTTTCCTCAGGGCATGGAACACTGGTTTCTGGCCTTCCATCTTTGCTTTCTGGGGATGTCTGATCAGCAAGTTGGGTCTGTCAGAAACCGGTCCCCAGTAAGACTTGGGGATGCTTGCCTCTCCCTGGTCAGACTAGTCTCTTTCCCCTCTCTCTTCCTTCTACTCACCCTCTACACTACGGGAACTAGCCAATCTAAACCCATAAGGACACTTATTGGGGTGCCTCCTGAAAATCTAGGCATCTTAGGCCTCTGGGGATGAATATGGCCCAAACAATTGGTTTTCTTTCATAAACAATCTCTGTGATTTAGATATATTCATAACCCACAACAGCAAGTGGTCCAAAGTCCCTTATATCAAAGCTTTCTTTTTCCCTCCTAATTGCCCCTCTGTCTGTGAAACCTGCACCATTTTTCAAATCCTTCTCCTTAAATGAAAAACCTCCGCCTTTTAAGCCACCACTTCCTGAACCTGATTTTGGTCCTTCTGACCATTCCTCTTTGCTTCCTGACACTTCCCCTTTTCCCTCAACTCCAACAGACTCTCCCTCCTCTTCTGAATCTCTGCTTTCTCCTTTTTCACCAAGCTTCCCCAACCTTCACACATTCCACAACCTACCACCCATTTGAGGGTCTCTTCTGACCCCTCTGCTTAACCCCTTTGACCTCTACACACGAGGTGTGGGGGCAGCCACCCAAACCCATTTTATCCCTCTGAGAGGTAGTGGGAGCTAATGGCATCATCTGGGTACATGCTCCCTTTAATCTGGCTGACCTATTCCAAATTGAAAAAAAGCATGTGTCCTTTTCATCTGACCCCTCTCATTTTCACAAAGAATTCCAGTATCAAACCCAGTCTTAAAATCTCACATGGTAGGACCTGTATGTTATAGTCTCCATCCTGTAAGTGTCTGGGCTCCCCCAGGGTGGCCTCTCCATTCAGCACCTGGTGATCGCAAGCCAAATCAGGTGACTCATCATGGGTTCACAATGACACCAACCTCTCTGCAGACTCCTGTATCCTGTTTGCGCGCAGACCTCTGAGTCTCCAGGCACCATGACTCTCAAACCCAGCACCTCTTCAGAGAAACTGGCCCTCTCCCCCTACAACAGTCTCTCCTTACCCTACCGGCGTCACCATCCTGGCTGTCCTCTAACCCCACCCTCACGCTGTCTCTCAAGTATTCACCATGAGGTCCTCCAGAATTTCCCACTCCCACTGCCACCATCCAAGCCCAGCTTTTCATCTCCTTTCAGCCTAGAGTACTGCACAGGCTCCTGATCACCTTGCCAACACCCAGCACAAACCTCAAACCTCAAAGCCACTACAGCTTGCCATCTCCTGAATTGAACACATCACACCCCTACCATCCAGAGTCTAGCACAGCTGCATCAACCTGCTATCTGGCATCACTCCTCATTTCTCATTTGCTGTCAAAATGGACTCTGGCAATCTTACGTTCGGCCAGCAGGGTCCACTGGTGAAGTAGTCACCCGCCCATCGAATACTTTACCTCTGCTTCGGGAGCCATCATCAAACCTCTGCCTGTTCTTGAAGATCACCCCTAAGAGGACAGTGGACATCATTGCACATGTTGTGAATATGTTAAAAACCCCTGAATGAACACTTACACATGGCAATTTATAAAGGGGAATTTTGCAGTTTCTTAATTACATCTTCATCATCTTAATGCCATTCTAAAGCTGCCTTTTCTTTAAAACTTGGCCTTATTGGCTTGCCTATCCACACAAAAACTCCTGGTTCAGATACCTATCTAGTCAATGCTCCTCAAATGGTACTGTTTATTAGTACCACTTGAAAACTTTTCACATCCTCATACCAAGCAATGGCCAAAATCTAGTTAATCCAAGTCTCTAGGTTTGACTATGGGCCAATCCCTTGGTTGGAACAGCAGGGATTATTTCAGTCATCTAGTGCTGCTCTAGCACAAATATCACAAGTGGATGGCTTTAATGAAGAGAATTTTTTTTTTCTCACAGAAAAGTAGGCTGAAGATCTGAACTTAGGGCATCAGCTCCAGGGGAAGTCTGTCTCTGCTGGCTCTGGAGGAAGGTCCTTGTTGCCAATCCTCCCCTGACTGGGAGTTTCTGAGCCACACGACCCACAGTCCAAATGACGTGCCCGCTCCTGGCACTACTTCTTTCAGGTTGATGTGAGGTCTCCAGCTCTCTGCTGCCCTTTCCTTTTATTTCCTGTAAGATAAAACAAAATGCCAGCCACACTCCAAGGAAACTCCCTTAGGAAGCGTGTTACAGGCCTGCTCTAATCCCTTTGAGCGTAATTGAATCTTGTGCTATTAACCACATGCAGAGATTCAGATTTACAACATAGGAAAATCACAGATGGAGGACAACCATACAATGCAAGGAATCATGTCCCAGCCAAATTGCTACACACATTTTAGGGGGAACATGATCCATTCCATGATGGAGATTGAAGGTCATGACTGCTCCATTTCATACACAAGAAAAACTCATCCTCAGATAGATTATTTGTTACAGGTCACAGGGCAGTCAGTAGCACAGAGGCAGATGGAAACCAGCTTTCCTGACAGCTGGTCCCAAGCCCCGTCTTCCATCATGACAGCCCTTTTCAGGGACTTCCTAGGGGTGGCTCTCCAGCAAACTCATTCAGGTCACTCTCTGCAAACTTTCAGTATCGGTAATTATCAGCTGGACTTCTTCCAAGGCATCAGAGATAATGACAATGAGAGCTCCAGTGTAGTCAGCCCTTTATTGAAAGCTCCGCTGGGTTCCAGGTTGGGGTGCACCTGATTGCTAAGGTTAGGCATCAACTTGGCTAGCTCATAATTCTGAGCAGTTTGGCAGTGTTTTAAATGATATAATTTGCCAGTTATGCAAGACTGTATTACTGTCCACTTTGAGACATAATGTAATCATCTCCAGGATGTGATCTGATGTCATCAACCAATCAGTTGTAAGAGGAGTTTCCTTGGGTTTATGGCATACATTTGATATATACAGACTTTCTGATAAAGCCTGTGGACTTTCTTTGCCTCCGGATACTGCATGTGCTTTGTCATAACTTAACCTCCAATTTGCATTGAGAATAGAGCTAGTGGCCTGCTACAATGCCTGTCAGTTTCAGGAATCATTGATCTCTGCAGCCTGTGAGCCAGTAGGCTACTGTCTTATCTGCCCATCTTGGGTTTGTGAGCCTCCACTGGCAGTGACCCAGCAGCCTGCCGTTGGACCTGTGATCTTGGGTTCATCAGCGCCTGCAGCTACATGGATCAGTCTAGAACCTGAAACATGACCCACAGACTTGGCACTTGCCAGTCTCTACAACCATGTGGGCCATTTACCTGAGGTAAATCTCTCTTTCCCTTTCTCTCTTTCTCTACATAAACACACACTTCACTGTTTTTGCTTCACTAGCACACCCAGCCTAACACAGAAAAGCATAGCAGCCCTACTTCCACTTACCTTCAGAAGTCTACCAGGTGTATCCTTCTTCCTACAGGCCTCTAGCCTCATCTGTTGTCTTACAAACTCCCTTTTCTCCCTCTTCTCTCACTTTTGACCCCAGGATGCATGGGCATAGGAACATAGGAAGCTTTGCTCCGCACAGACTTTAGTTACTACCTCTGAGTCAGGAAAGAAAGCAGACACCACTCATCACTGAGGCTTGTGTAACTCAATCTACAACCAAACCAATTGATGTTGAGTTGATCTCAACTCATAACGACCCTATGAGACAAAGCAGAGCTACCCCACAGGCCTTCCAAGGAGCAGCTGACTTCTTGGTTAGCCATCAGCATTTAGCCACTAGCCCACCAGGGCTTCTTATATAACCCAGGGCAGGACTGTACCTCATGGGTTGTGCATGCTTGTTCACCTCTGGAAACTAAGAGCACGGGGGGGCTGAAGTTCATCTTCACCCCACACTGAACTTAAGAAAACAAAAAGTGTTTATTGATACCTGAACAGAATAGTGGTACTTATGGGGGAAGAGGAAACCCTGGTGGCACAGCGGTTAAGTGCTAGGGCTGCTAACCAAAATGGTGGCAGTTCATATCCTCCATATGCTACGTGGAAACTCTATGGGGCAGTTCTACTCTGTCCTATAGGGTCACTATGAGTCTTCATTGACTCGACGACACCGAATTTGGTTTGTTTTTGGTTTGTTGGTGAAGAGGGTGAGCTCTTTTTTATTTTCTGGTCCTCAAACTAAATTTGCCTCGATTTTGCCCAGATGAGAAAATGCTGACTTGCCAAATGCTTCAAAAGAGTCAAGCAAATAAGGTGGCAAGAGATATGAAATGAGATGAGTATTAATGATTGTTGACTTGGGTAATAGTAAACTTGAAGTTCATGATGTTAATCTTGCTAATTTTGTTGCTGGCAAAAATGTTCTCAGCAAAGAGAGGAAACCATAGCAATAGATAGAGAGCTTAGAGTGGAAAAGGCAGGAGTCATATTCTGTCAGCCCCACCTGCTTTCCACAAGAAGAAAAATTATTTCACAGACAGTGATCTAGAATGCAGATCACCCCTACCCTAGGACAAGTCTGCCGAAAAAATAGAAGCAGGCATTGGCTGTACAAGAATTTCTGGGAATGTGTATTGTGAAAAAACTTCAGACACAACACTATGGGGTCTCAGTGGGTGAGAGTGGAGAATCTCTAGCTCTCTCCTCCTTCACTAGCCTGTCCAGGCAGGAGATAACTGCAAAGGCTCCCCACTGGGAACTTAAGGCAGGGACATAAGAGTTTAGCTAGGCTTGAGAGCACAGTAAACCAGAAAATCCAAACCCACCACCCAAGTCATAGTGACCCTGTAGGGCAGAGTAGAACTTCCCCGTAGAGTTTACAAGAGGGCCTGATGGATTTGAACTACTGATCTTTTAAATTAGCAGCCATAGCACCTAACCACTACTCTACCGGGGTTTCCTTCTGCAAAGGTTGGCTCTGGATGAACACTGCAACTGTAATCTTTCCTCCATTCCCTCTGGTCTATAGTCCAGAGAGCAATCACTGAGCCTGATGTGAAGATTATTAAAATGAGGCCCAAGAGAAGAGAGGGAGGGTCTGAAACACAAACCAAGTTTGAAGAAGAGGCAAACAAGACCAGAGTCTCCTGAAACCTTGTCAGTGCAGTTTTCCAAGATGATGAGAGTAGGAGTTACGCCCAGCACTCAGATGCTGCCTATTTGTCTCCTGGGAAAAACAAAAAGGCATTGCCCCAAACCACTGAACCAAGAGTCCAGCATCATAAACTGCCTTGTATATGGGTTGGCGGGAGGAAGGAGAGAAGACCACAAAGAACAATGAGTCTCCACAAGTCCATAAAACTGAAGGCAGTCCTGAAGTGAAACTTTTACACTGTCAATGCCTGTGCCCTGTTTCCTCAAGGAAAGAAACTCATAAAGCAAAATTCTCAGGGAAAATCATTTCAGGCATAGAATTCTTTACTTGGCCAAACTATTAACCAAGCATAAAAGCTGTTATAGACATTTTAGAACAAAATTTTAAAGCTGTTATAGACATTTTAAAACAAAATTTTAAAGCAAAAATAACTTATTCATATGTTATTGCAAAAATCTACCAAAAACCATAGAAGCTTAAACATGGTCACAGAAAATACAACTGACCTCTATTCATCTGGAAAACAGAGGAAGGAGACTCAGAATTCAGAGAAGGAAATGCACCAAAGGATTAATTGCCTCTATAAACTACTGCCTCATTACCATGGGATCAGAAGAAATGGATCAAAAGGAAATAAACATGTGGAACACAACTTCAAATTCACGGGAAAATGTGATTTAGTGGAGTCATTGATACTAGAGGAACCCCCAAATCTAAGGCCTAGACAGAATCTTTAAATCTTGAACTGAAACTATCCTATGAAGCTATCATTACACTAAACAGTAGTTTCTTTTAGATCAAATAATAAGGAACGTTTATCCCTAGCACGGCATCCTGATAAAGAATTACCTAATTATGTGTAAACTGACAACTCTTAATTTAAAGCACAGATGAGATCTGCAGGGGGCAAGAGCCTGAACTGATGGTATGGAAACAACGGTGGAGACGGCAAGAATGGTAGCAACACGTGAAGTATGCAACCAGTGCTGTTGAGCTGGTCATGTAGACACTGTGAATGGGTTTATGTCTGAGTGTGTATATTGTAACCAAAAATAAATTTAAAAAAATAAACTACCAAGATACTAATTCCACCAAATCTGAAAAGGTGTAAAAGAAGAAAAAGACATAGGATACAGACAACTGCACACAGCACAGGAGATTGGCAAGGAGAGATGCCTGCTCCTCTAAGCTTGATACCAGCAGTGTCAGCATCACCTGAAACTGGTTGGAAAGGGAGGCACATAGGCCCTACTTCTGACATTCTGAATCAGTTTACAGTTTACTAGGATCCCAGGTGACTCCATAACATAAAGGCACTGTCGCATAGGGCAGTGGAGGATTATTCTAGGATGGGGGGGGGGTCTTCTAGGTGAACAAGGCTCCAGTGCAGATGGGTGAACATGTCAGAGGGATGTTTCCAAGAAAGTACAATTGATAGAGTGTTCAAGGTACCTATCATGGTTAAGGTTGTGTCAACTTTGTTGGCCTATCATTCTCAGTGTTTTGGCAGTTATGTCATGCTGTATTTTGGCCATCGTGCAATAATTTAATCATCTTCCTTTTTGTGATCTGATGTAGTCATCCCTTATTCTGCAATGTGATGTCAGTAGCCAATCAGTTGAAAAAGGAGTTTTCTTGAAGGCATGACTTCTATTCAACATCCAGTATATGAAAGTTTTAGCCAAGTTAACACTCCATAGATTCTGCATCCAACTCATCCATCTCTGTTCTCAGGTTCTTCAGAGATGAGTCCTCATGCTCCCATCTGAGCTGCAGATTTTGGGATACATCCACTCCCCAAATCCTTTGAACCAATAGCATAGTCTCTGACCCGCACATTTTGGCATTCACTAGCTCCACAGCCCACCATTAAACCTGCTGTGAGCACCAGACCTTGCAACCGTGATTCAGAAGCCTCCAGTCTGATGCCTGACCCATGGATTTGACACTTGCCAGCCTCCATGAGGGCATGAGCCATTTCCTTGAATTAAATCTCTCTCTCTCTCTCTCTCTCTCTCTATGGCCTTTGATAGTATTGCTCCCCTAGACAGCCAAGTCTAAGACAATATGTTAACTTCTAGAAACAGTCACAACAGAGAACAAAATAACAAGGTTGAATAGGGAGAGTTACATAGAAAACAATGAAACAGTAACAATTACTAATCTCAAGGAGAAGAAAACATTTGCAGGAAGTGAAAAGTAGAATTAACGTGACATGGCATCATGGAAAAGGAAAGGTACGACATACCTTCCCATGTTGGGAAGACACAGAAATGGGAAGACTGAAAGAGAACAGTAACTGTTAACTATATCCCTGCCACTGTGCCAGGCAACAGACAACGGGTACAAGTGAACAGCACAGAAGCAGAATAAAGAAGGCCTGCTAGCTAGAGATATGGAAGTCAAAGTCAAAAGAATCAGCTAAAAGCATTCAAAGTAGTTGATTCTGGGGAGACAGAAATCAAGTTGAGACAGAGGACTGTTTTTAGAGAAATCTTGTATAGGTATTTGACTCTTTAAAATATGGGTCACTATAACTTTGATTAAAACAAAAACACTGAATGAGTATGAAAGTGTTGCGCTTAATGCTGTGTGAGTACAACCAACGACACTTGAGGTGTGAAGAAACGCACGGACCTTCTGTCAGTGGCAGAGCTGCACAGTGTGCGCATGACACCCACCCTGACGTCGGCTCCAGGCCCAGTCCTCTGACTGTAGTCGGCTGTGAGGGGCCCCTCTCAGACTCCACCACCAGTGCCTCGCCTGGGTGGTGCCAAGGTTGCCATGAGCAAGAAGAGCCTTCTATTGTCTCTTGCCCCACACCAGGGGTCAGGAAGTGAGCAACGCCTAGGGGATGTTTCATCTCTGCCTCTCTTGCCAAAATCAGTCTGCACTGACGGATGGAGAGGCCATGACGACTGATCTCTCACTCACATTCTGTGCTCATTTACTTTTTCACTAACTCAACCATTGTCAGCCACTTTGCTCCCGAAACACAAGCCACTCTTTCACAATCAGGATACCTGCTCCTCGTCACCACATCACACATCTCCTCTCCTCACATGAGGGCTCGGCTCTTCAGGGCTGCCCCTGCGTGCTGCCCCCTGCCCGTGTCCCATTCCATCGTATCCCAGCCCTTTCTGCTGTGTGGTGATTCTGCCAGACACAGCTAACGGGTTTTCTTAGCACTGGGTCACGGAGTTGCAAAACACCTCTTCTCCCTAAATCCCACACTGTCCCCTCCCAGACACGAGAAATCAAACACAGAACTGGATGCATGTATTTAAAGGGCATTTAAATATTCGTCATACAAAATTACATAGACTCAGTACAAATAAGAATGCTCAGGCATGTGATGGGGAGTTGGGGGCCTCAGGGTCCAGGGCAAAGAATGACAAGCTGCTTAGAAAGGGCTGCAACAGAGGACATCGGCAACACTGATTCATGACAACAATCGCAAAAATACTGATAACTAATGGGGACCAGTACCTTACATTTTTAAGCCTTCTGACTACAGAAGGAGAATACAGGTGGTCCCCAGGTTACGAATCAGATTCCTTCCTGAGTCTGTCATTGAGCAGCAGTGAAATATTTGCGTTAGGAAGTAGTATATGTTTTACCTTGCTATGCATATAAAGGAAACCCTAGTGATGCTGTGGTTAAGTACTACCGCTGCTAACCAAAAGGCTGGCAGTTCAAATCCACCAGGAGTTCCTTGGAAACACTATTGGGCAGTTCTACACTGACCTACAGGGTAGCTATGAGTTGGAATTGACTCGACAGCAGTGAGTTAGGTTTTTGGCTCGGGTGCATTTAAAACACTTAAGAAACATTTCTGAATATGCAGTACATAGTAATATTACACACCAAAATAATAATATAGTAAATCAAGTTTCTAATAAAAGAGACTTTAAAGCAGTCAACTCTTAAGAATAAACTTTCTGGAGGTGGCACAGGGCTAGGAGAACAGCTAGAGTTGCATAAAGGAGTGTGTGAAGGGTTTTATATTGCAAATCCATTTACAGTAGGCTTTCACTTTATCACAATATTTTTATAAATAAAGGAATAAACTTAAGTTGTGCGGTCTTAACCCAGACACTTTCCTCAAGTGCTTTGTTTTCCTCAGTTTAACAGATTCAGAAACTTAAGTTCCTGATGGCAAAGTTCTAGCACCGAGTTGGATCCAGGGTTCCTGGTTGCAAATTCTTTCATCCTCCAGTGGAGCCAAGGAAGTCAGGATCTGGGGTCAGTGTGAGTCTTATAGCTGTTCTTCCTCTGTGAGCAAAGGGCAAAAGGAAAACCATCAAGAGAAACCAGTGAGGATCTAATGAAGCTTGAGAAGACCCTGAGACTAACTCTACAAACTCAGAATTAAAAATACCCTCTGAAGTCACCTCTGAATTCACAGTTCAGCCCAAAGAGTAAAAGCTGTCACCCTTGAGTATTCTGCTTATTTAGTTTTCTGTGTTTCTTAACAACAAAAGAAAAATTAACCTGTAAAAGACCAGAGGGTCAGCAGTTATTGTAAAGGATAGATGAGAAGGTTGAAGGGCAGAGAAATGAGAAGTACATGGAAGTGAAACAATTAGAACAGAAATCCTGAGAATGTTGACAGAACATGAAGAAAGTAAGTGATGTCACTGATCATTATGTTCAGAATCTATGGGACAGGAGTGAGTGTTGTGTATATTTCCACCAGTAATTAAATACATTAACAGAGAGACAGACAGCAGGGAGAGTTCAACTGCTACAACTCTTCAGAAACAGACTAGACAGTACTCTAAGACATAAAATGATACTGGTGAAGACTAGGCCTCTTGGCTTAAGTATAAACGTGGCTAACTGGGGAGTTCCCATCCAGGAGAGGTGAGATGAGAAAGCAAAAGACGACAGGAACTGGGTGAATGGACATGGGAAATAGCAGGTGGAAAGGAGGAGTGTGTTGTCACAGGGTAGGGAGAGTAGCTGGAGTTACATAGCAATGTGTGTGTGTAAGTTTTTGTATGACAAGTTGACTTAGACTGTAAACTTTTACTTAAAGCCCAAAAAAATGTTTCAAGTTGGTTTCTAATCCCTCAGAGATGTCTCACCCTGTCTTGTCTAACATGGATTCTGCCTGCTCCTAAAGGCCAAGCCCCTGCTCTGTGCCAACCCTGGGGACAAGATAGGCCTTGTAGCCCAGCCTCTGCTCTAGAACATAAGCCAAGGGTCGGTCACCTCTCCTGGCTGAACCCTGGGGAACATGGATAGCCACCAGCTGCCCACCAGACACTCATATCTTGTTACAAAGGTGTCCACTCCAAGGGAAGGCTTTCCTCTCTGTTGCCTCTGGAGGAAAGTCCCTGTGTTGCGTCAGTCTTTGGTCAGGGAGCATCTTGGTGCAGGAACCTCAGGTCTGAAGGACCTGCTCTACTCCCGGTGCTAATTTCTTTAAAATGTTAAAAAGTAAAGGTGCCACCTTGAAGACTAAG
This sequence comes from Heterohyrax brucei, assembly GCA_028571685.1. Taxonomy (NCBI): domain Eukaryota; kingdom Metazoa; phylum Chordata; class Mammalia; order Hyracoidea; family Procaviidae; genus Heterohyrax; species Heterohyrax brucei. The sequence continues at coordinate 48,951,484 of CM053144.1, read as the reverse complement.
GGACACCTGAGCTGTGGTATTTTCAGTCACATCATATGCATATGAAAGCTGGACAGTGAATAAGGAAGACAGAAGAACTGACAGCTTTGAATCGTGCTGTCGCAGAAGAATACTGAATGCACCATGGACTGCCAAAAGAACAAACAGATCTATTCTGCAAGAAGCAAAACCAGAGTGCTTCTTGGAAGTAAAGATGGCAAGACTGCATTTTACATAGTTTGGACATGTTGTCAGGAGACAGTCCCTGGAGAAAGACATCATAGTTGGTAGAGTGGAGGGTCAGCCACAAAAAGAAACACTCTTGATGAGATGGATTGACACAGTGGCTGCAACGACGACTTAAGCATAAAAACAATTGGGCACATGGAGCAAGACCAGGCAGTGTTTTCTTCTTTTGTGCATAGGATCGCCATGAGTTGGAACTGACTCAAAGGCACCTAACAACAACAACAACATGAAGATAAGCAATACAGTTCTTGAGAAAAGATGCTGAGACTCCAGACATCAAGGACAACTCATCTTGAAACAAAAACCGTATTTCTCCACCAACCTCTTCTCTGACCACTCACATGCCTACCTCCTCTCCCCTTCCCAAAAACCCTTCTATAAAACTTGCCAGACTGGACTGAGATATTAAGGTTGTTTTTAGGGTTCTAACTCACTATCTTCACAAGTTGCTGGCAACCTGAATAAAGGGCTTTTACGAGATTCAATCCCCAATTCTATGTTTCGGCTTAATAGTGACAGGCATCATGAGTTTGCAACCATGAACCCTCTGGTAACATTCCTAGCTGTGGGCATGACTAGTGAGTATTCACGGGGATGAGGATCCCACTTCCTTTCCCAAACACCCCAAATTCCATGTCCTGTTACTCTCCAGTGAAAAGCAGAAGGTGAGTGTTTATCACGATTATCCACGCAGAGAGAGACAGAAGCGGACCCCTCTGGGCACAGCCCCGCCCACCCCCACTCATGCTGCACAGTTGTCTCACCTGGGCTTTCCACGTCTGATGATTTCTGTTTCTTGTGACACCAAAAGAGAAAAACAGTAGTAACAGCAGTAACAACAGCACCAAGAACAAAACAACTGATTATCCGTGATCTCTCTTGTATCAAGGTCGGCCGTGATACTTCTTGTACCAAGGTAGCTCCTGAAAAACAACCTTGTTATCTTCCAGCCCTCCCAGCCCCACAGGCCTTTTAACCTTTCCCCTACCGTGGCCCCTGACTACCAGGATTGGGGCCTCTTCCAGGATCTCCCGTGCTCACCATGGCTCACAGGATGGGTGCTGTTCTGTCCGCTGTGTTCCACGTAACAGCTGTATCTCTGCTCCTCTCCTTTGGGAAGCCTTGTGGACACCCAAGTCTTGTAATTTCCATTCCCATCAGACAAGATACACCCACAGTCCTGGGAGTCCACATGTAGGGGCTTCCCATCTTGAAGCCAGGTCAGTGAAATCTCCCGGGGATAGAAGCCAGTAGCCCTGCATGTCAGAGTGACGTTGCCCTCCACAGCCTCGCTACTGGTCACATTCACTGCAGGTGACACTGTGAAAGAAGACAGCAAAACCAATGAAACATATGGCCAAGACCCGCCTACACGTCTATGGGACACAGAACAGGGCTGGTCCTCTCCACCTTTCCTGCTCTGGTCTGAAGCCACATTCACCCACAGCTCTCAGCCTCCATGCTGCTTACAAGTTGTCTGGGATGATGAGACACCAATTCATTAGACCGGCAGGAGGTGGGAGCCTTGAATGACAGCCTCACTCTCTGCATCTACATGTTGATGCTGGGCAGGAGAGGCAGCAAGGGGTTCCTGGGTGGTGGGAACTAAGAGGAAACTCTGCAGGTGAGGCAGGCTGGGAGATAGTTGGGCAGGGTCCACAGCTCAGAGGCCCAAATGGACAAAAGATGCCTTCTCCTCCCTAACAGGTTCAGCTTTCTAAGGGTCCCCTGCTTCTCTGAATGTTGACAATGACAGGTCATTCCACCACCCACCTGTATGTCTTTACTCAGTAGCTTTAATAGGAAGGGCAACGCAGAATACAATGTATGAACAGCACACACAGATTCCATAGGACTGAGTTTCCCTCAGGTAATGCAGGCTGAGGGGGTTCCACAGGACAGGGAAATTTTATCCCTTCCCCAAAGTCAGTACCTGTCCTCTCCATGAAGTCACTCCGAGAGTCCAGAAAGCGCTGCAGTTTTATGCAAATATCTCCTTGCACACGATGACTGTAATCCTTGTGCTTATCCCCATCTATGTTCCAAGTCTTCTTGACTTCTGATGCCAAGTAGTGGTCTGAGGACTGGGGCTCTATCCATCTCTGGGTCTCCGGGTGATAGGAGAGGAAGGGTGCCCCATCATAGCAGTAGTACCAGAAGCCCCTGGCTCCAGTGTCTTTCTGGAACTCACAGCCCAAGGTCTCCTGGAGGGAATGGAAGCCTGCCCCCATCTAGCAGTGAATTTTCCATCCCTGGATTCCTACACTTCCCCCAGCCATGCTGAAACTCCAACCCAGAGGGCCCCTCCTTTCAGCCCTCTTATTTTTTCCCAAAAATCATAACCTTGCTGAATTTCACAGAACTCTCCCTGCCCCCACCTGTCACCCACATCCCAATTAAATACAGAGCAAGGAGGCAGATCCTCACCTCTCTGTCCAAAACCCTTGAGGAAGAGTCTTCACACTCCACTGCCTCCCCACCTTCTCACCTCCTTTCTGGTGCTGCAGCTCCAGGATATCCCAAAGAGTTGCTTTGAGGTCCATCCCTATACTTTTCAAGTTCATAGTCTCTGTGTCCATTGCAGCTCCCAGGTGGGTTTCTGTCCACGGGCCCCGCGGCTCTGCTTTGTCTTTCTCATTATCATAGCGTAGACAGGGCTTTCCATCTAAATATCCCTCGGCCAGGAATCCTGTCTTCACAAATCCATCCTGGGAGAACACCTTGATCTCGTAATGAAGACTGTGCACTCCTGGGGGAGGTAGAAGCCACAGGTGAAACTCTTCCAAGAAACAACTACCCATCATACATTTAACAGACATGTCTGTGGTCCTGACTCCTTAGTGATGGGAGTGGTACAGGTGCACCCTGGAGGGAGGTAGAGGACCAGTCATACCTACAGCAGGGTTAGGGTTAGAAAACCACCACAGGAGAAAGGACAGTGCTGGGAGAAGGCTCATTATGGGGAAAGGCCAGAGCCAGCTAACCAAAAAAAAGGAAGTAAGTGGTGTGAGTCAGAGACAGCCAGCTGGGATAGGGAAGCAAAGAGGGAGAGAGAACACCAAGGGACTGGAGGGGGAAGATAGGAATAGGAAGATGATGGTGCAGGGCCATGACTGGTGGAGGGCATGAGGCAGGGATAAAGTTGGGTTACAGTTGATCCTTGGAGGGTTGGGGGTGATGCTAAAGGCCCCAGGGGAGGATGTTTGTGAGAGATATAAACTTGGTGAGAGCCTAGACATATGGCTAGGTCCCAGGGTAGGGTAGAGGTACAGAGAGACCAAGTAGGAAGGGAGTCTAGCACCTTAGGCATGAAAAGAAGGGGCCATAAAGGATGAGGTTTGGAATGAAGGGCTAGGGAAGAACTACACTGACTGACCAAAGTGGATAGCGGAGAGGCCCAGACACACTCACTGGAGAGGGGAAATGTACGGGCTACCCAGAACTGGAGAGAGGTCTATGGACCAGACGCTGCACTGTTCTTGTGGCTCTCTCAACCAAGAAGCTTTGTGGGGGCAGGGGTGGGGTGAACGTAGCTTCCATGGCAGTGGTGGGGGTGCAGTGTTCACCTGGGGTTGGAGAGTGTCTGTTCCTGCAAGGTGGAAAATGGTGTCCTGAGCCTCAGCAAACAAGGCTCTTGACATCATTCAAAGCAGCAATCCAAGAGGAAATGTGAGCCCAAGAGACAGAAGAGGCCAAATGATCCTGAGTCTACACCAACATGAACCCAGAAAAACTAGACAGTGCCTGGCCACCTCTAATGTCTGCCTTGAGAGGCAATACACTGTCAGACTCCCTGATGTAAAGGGAGAAAACTATGAGTGCAGATCTAGAATTCTGTTAACAGTCCAGACATAGTGGTCCAACACCCTGGAGTGTCACCAGAGAGCACTGCCCCTCATCTTACTCCTACTCCAGAGCTGACACTAGACCCAAAGACAACTCTTCCAACAAAAATTGGACTGGACTGCAAGGCATGAGTCTGTCAGAGAAGTTCCCCAATAGTAATGAGAGGGGAGGGGAGGGAGGAGGGGCAGACTAGGCTGAAGGCATATGTGAACTACCGAATAGAAGGGACAGGTGTGCTGTCAAAACAGGACTGGGACAGCAGATGGAGATGCATAAAGGTCTATGTATGGGGTCAGATCCGACTCGATGGCACTTGGCTTGGCATGGGGTTTGATAATGCAAACTGATTTGTTTGTAAATTTTCACTTAACCATAATAAAATATTATTTGGGACAGAGTCAAGATGGCAGACTAAGCACAGATCTCCCTATATCCCTCTGGAAACCAAGACCTGGATTGCTAATCAAACGGAGCCTTCTGATCACCTAATCAACCCCAGGACACAGCACAGGGCTGTTAATTTGGACTTTATACCACTGAGCGAAAAACCTCGTCTCTTTTGCTGACTCCCACTCCCAGCTAGCCCTGGCTCTCACGGAATGAAGGTAAATGCACCATTTTGACTTTCTTTTTCTCTGTCTTGGCTGGCGGGTGGAGCTGGGTCTTGCCTAGTGGCTAGACTCAGACGCACTGCTGGGAGGATAGGCAGGTGAAATTCCCATATTCTGAGAGCCAGGCTTAGGACTCTTTTAATCTAGCCACTTTGGGCCTGTCGTTTTATCTCTGCCACAGTGGGGTTTGTACAGAATTTCACAGTCAGTGTGCGGGATGCCATGTTGGGTATGGAGATTTTAGTGGGACCTAATTCTTAGCCTGGGAGCCAGTGCCTGCAAACAGGACAGTGCTTCTCTGACAGAAAAACAGTAATTTACACAGTGCCACCTACGCTGGGGCCCTGCAACAGAAGCAGAGGAATCACCACCTCTCAGCACCTTTAGCCCCTCAATCTGCTGCCTGTGTGGAGGGTGCCATCATGGATACGGTGGCCACAGCTGGACCTAATTCTTAGCTTGGGAGCCAGAACCTGCCCACAGGAGAGTGCTTTTATACCAGAAAAGCAGTACTCTACACAGTGTCACCTAAGGCTGGGTCCTGTCAGCAGAGGCCAACAAGGTAGTAGCATTGCTGTATTCTGAACTAGTTTGTATCATCTGGGGTTGGATATTGTGGTGCTTACTTTGCCCATTGAGAAGAGGAACCTCTACACCTGAAAACCTTACTGACTTGGGAAGCGGTCAGATACCTTTTGCTTCCCATTTTAAGACAGCCTAGAGAAACATCTGCCGTCCATCCTACAGTATCTCTTCCAGCCTCTACCTACTCACATGGGACCCAAAAAGCAACAGACACTTGTGGCATACAAGAAATCACCCATGGCTTCAGAAGGCTCCCAAACAAAGCAACCAAGGAGTTTTCCAGATGAAGAAACTTTTATGAAAGCATCAGAAAGTGAGTACAAAATCATTATATACAGAGCCCTTCTACACCTAATACAAAATGCAGCAAAACAAAATGAAAAATTAAGCAAGCTGTGTGATCTGCTGGAACACCAGTACTCTGAAATCCAACAGATCAAGAAGAAAATCAAAGACATAGAAACTTCCATGCAAAGCCAAGAAAACAGAATGGAACAAATGGAAAAAAGAATTTCTGACTTGGAAGACGGAGCTACTGATGCCAGCATCTATGAACAGAAATCAGAAAAAAGAAACAAGAAAAACGAAGTAGCATTAAGAAGCATTTGGGACTCTATTAAGAGGAACAACCTTCAAATTAATTGGAGTCCCTGAACAGGGTGAGACATCTGAAAACACAGAGAGTATTGCTGCTGAGCTGCTGACAGAACACTTTCCAGAAATCATGAAGGAAGAGAATATAGACATCTCAGATACATATCGTATGTCACCCAATATAGATCTCAAAAGAAAGACTCCAAGACATATTATAATCAAGCTTAACAAAATGAAACATAAGCAGCAACTCTTAAAGGCAGCAAGACTCAAAGAAAAGCTAACATTCAGAGGGAAACCCTGTAGGCTCTCTTCAGCTTTCTCAGCAGAAGCCATGCTGGCACAGAGACAATGGTATGGCACATTCAAAGCCTTGAAGGAGAAGAACTTCAAACCAAGAATTATATATCCTGAAAAACTATCTTTGAAATACAGAAATGAAATTAAGACATCCCCAGATAAACAGAAACTCAGAGACTTTGTAAAAACCAAACCCAAACTACAAGAAATACTGAAAGAAGTTCTTGGCTTTGGCTTAGAAGAACAAAACCACTAACTTTATATTTTAGAATGACACACTACTCAATACTCTACTCATTTAGGGAAGGCTCCAAAGTCAATCACAGCTTTGATATGGAAAGAAGCAATCCAGTGATCATCATGAAAACTATGGTGCCATCATATTAAAAAGAGAGATGTACTACAGTCGTTATAGTCCTTCCAGATGGAGAGGAAGAGGACAAGACTGGTAGTAATTAAAGTTGGGTTTATATATAGTTTATTAGGGGGGATCATAGGGGCAGCTGTAAAGCACAACAAAGATGTATCACACCATTTCAAGAAATGTAAAACAGGAGTCTCAACAACTACAAAACCAGCTCTGAAAAAGGTGAAAAATCAACTCACAAAAAAGAATGTCCCAGAACAGACTAATAAGAACAACAGAGAAAACATCAACACAAAAATAAACATATCACAATGGCAGCAGTGAACACATACCTATCAATAATTACATTGAATGTGAATAGACTGAATGCTCCAGTAAAGAGACATCGAGTGACATCTTAGATCAAAAAACATGACTCATCCATATGTTGTCTACAAGAAACTCACTTGAGACCTAAAGATAGGAACAAACTGAAAATTAAAGGATGGAAGGATATATATGAAGCTAACAATGAACAAAGAAGAGTAGGGGTGGCAATTCTAATCTCAGACAAAATCAACTTTAATGTAAAATCCACCATTGTGGACAAAGGTGGACATTATTTATTGCTGAAAGGCTCAGTACACAAGTAAGACTTAACTGTATTAAATATTTATGCACCTAATATTATAGCACCTAAATATGTCAAAGAAACACTGACTACACTCAAAAGAGAGTTAGATGACTCCACAATAATAGTGGGAGACTTCAACACTCCACTCTCAATACTGGACAGATCATCTAGAAAAAAGTTCAGTAAAGATACAGAAGACCTCATTGCCACAATTACCCAACTAAACCTCATTGATATATACAGAACTTTCCACCCATCAGCAGACAACTATACCTTCTTCTCCAGTGTACATGGAGCATTCTCCAGAACTGACCATGTGTTAGGACACAATAAAATGCTCAACAAAATCCATACCATTGAATTACTGCAAAGCATCTTCTCAGATCATAAAGCCATAAAAGTTGAAATCAATAGCAGAAAAAACATAGATAGAAAGTGGAACTCTTGGAAACTGAACAACATCTTGCTCAAAAAAACATGGGTTATAGAAGAAATCAAGGATCAAATAAAGAAATTTATGGATTCCAATGAGAACAAAAACACTTCCTACCAGAACCTATGGGATACAGCCAAAGCAGTATTCAGAGGTCTGTTTATCTCCATAAATGCACACATCTGGAAGGAAGAAAGAAACCAAAGCAAGAAACTAACCCTACAGCTTGAACAAGTAGAAAGAGAACAACAGAGGAATCCCTCAGGCACCAGAAGAAACTAGATCATAAAGATTACAGCAGAGCTAAATGAATTAGAGAATAGAAAAACAACTGAAAAAATTGAAAAGACCAAAAGCTGATTTTTTGAAAAGATCAACAAAACTGACAAACCACTGGCTAAACTTACTAAAGAAAAGCAGGAAAGGAAACAAATAACCCAAATTAGAAATGAGAGGGGAGTTGTCACCACAGATCCAACAGAAATCAAAAATATCATAACAGAATACTATGAAAGACTGTACTCTAACAAATTTGAAAACCTAAAGGAAATGGACATATTTATTGACTCATACCACCTACTCAAATTATCACAACGTGAAGCAGAACAACTTAATAAATCCATCACAAAGGAAGAGATTGAAAATGTCATCAAAACACTGCCAACCAAAAAAAGCCCGGGCCCAGGTGGCTTCACTGCAGAACTCTACCAAGCTTTCAGAGAAGAGTTATCTCCAATACTACTGAGACTATTTCACAGTATAGAAAGGGATGGAGTACTCCTAAACTCATTCTATGAAGCCAGCATAACCTTGATACCTAAGCCAGGGAAAGACTCAACAAAGAAGGAGAACTACAGACCGGTATCATTCATGAATCTAGATGCAAAAATCCTCAACAAAATTCTTGCCAATAGAATACAACAACATATCAAGAAAATAATCCATCATGACCAAGTGGGATTCATACCAGGGATGCAAGGCTGGTTCAACATCAGAAAAACAATTAATGTGATCAACCACATAAATAACACAAAAGACAAGAATCACCTGCTTTTGTCCATTGATGCAGAAAAGGCATTTGATAAAGTCCAACACCCATTCTTGCTAAAAACTCTTAGCAAAAGAGGCATAGACAGCAAATTCCTCAACACAATAACGGCCATTTATACAAAGCCAATTGCCCACGTCATCCTGAATGGAGAGAGACTCAAAGACTTTCCCTTGAGAACAGGAACTAGACAAGGATGCCCACTCTCACCTCTCCTATTCAACATTGGACTAGAAGTTCTAGCCAGAGCAATTAGAAAAGACCAAGAAATAAAGAGCATCTGCATTGGCAAAGAAGTTAAAATCTCCCTGTTTGCAGATGATATGATTGTATATGCAGAGAATCCCAAGGAATCTATAAGTAAACTACTCAAACTGATAGAAGAGTTCAGCAAAGTCTCAGGACACAAGATAAACATAAGGAAATGAGTAGGATTCCTTTATACCAACAACGAGACTGTTAAGGAACAAATTATCAAATCAATACCATTTACTATAGCCCCTAAGAAGATAAAGCACCTAGGAATTAATCTAACCAGAGAAATAACAAACAAAGAGAACTATAAGCCCTTACTACAGGAAACTAAGAGAGACTTAGATAAATGGAAAAACTTACTCTGCTCATGGATAGGAAGATTTAACATTGTGAAAATGCCTATTTTACCCAAAGCAATCTACTTATATAATGCAATCTACTTATATAATGCAATCCCAATACAAGTTCCAGCATCATTGTTTAATGAGATGGAGAAACAAATCACCAAATTTGTTTGGAAAGGAAAGAAGCCTCGGATAAGTAAGGTACTACTAAAGAAGAAGAACACAATGGGAGACCTCTCATTACCCAACACTGCCACAGTGATCAAAACAGCCTGGTACTGGTACAAGAACAGACAGATCGATCAATGGAACAGAACTGAGATTCTAGAGATGACACCATCTGCCTATGAACAGTTGATACTCAACAAAGGCCCTAAGACATTAAACTGGGGTAAAAACAGTCTCTTCAACAAACAGTGCTGGCAAAATTGGATATCCATCTGCAATAAACTGAATCAAGATCCATATCTTACACGTTATACAAAAACCAACTCCAACTGGATAAGAGACCTAAATATCAAACCTAAAATGATAAAGGTCATCCAAGAAAAGGTAAGAACAACAATGGAAGTTTCTTTGTTTTTTTTTTTAATTTTTATTTTTATTTAACATAACTGAGTGAAAATGTACATTCACGTATAAATTTACATGCCCCCCTATATGCAGCTTCCACTGCTCTCCCTGTCCGGTGACTGCACACTATTCCTCATTCCTCTCTGCTCCATACATGTCTCATCCTCCCAACAGTCTCCTTTCCCCTCCTCTCCGTCCACTCCCCTTCCTCCAGCCAGAGGTCAGCAAGATGATATCCTATAGATGTATATAACCATAAAGTGCTTAACAATGGAAGTTTTAATATACAACATGGACAGACTCCAAAATCTGTCAAACAAACCACAATCAACAGAAGAGAAAATAGATAAATGGGACTTATTAAGAATCAAACACTTTTGCTTATCCAAAGACTTTATTAATAGAATTAAAAGAACACCCAAAGAATGGAAAAAAATATTTGGCAACTCTATGTCAGACCAACACCTGATCTCCATAATCTATAAGATACTACAAAATATCAATAAGAAGAAGATAAATCATCCAATTAAGTGATGGGCAAAGGAGATGGACAGACATTTCACTAAAGACGAGATCCAGGCAGCCAAAAAACACATGTGGTCATGTTCATGATCTTTAGTTATTAAAGAAATTCAAATCAAGACGACAATGAGATACCATCTCACCCCAACAAGATTGGCCATGATCCAAAAAAACACAAAACAACAAATGCTGGAGAGGCTGTGGAGAAAGTGGAACCCTCCTACACTGTCGGTGGGGTTGCAGAATGGTCCAGCCTCTTTGGAAAGCAATCTGGCGCTTCCTTAAAAAAATGGATATTGATATACCATTTGACCCAGTCATTCTACTACTTGGAATATATCCTACAGAATCAAGGCCTTTCACACCAATGGACACATGCACAAGAATGTTTATCGCAGCACAGTCCACGATAGCAAAAAGATGGAATCAACCCAGATGCCCAACAACAGAAGAATGGATAGGTAAACTATGGTACATATACTCGATGGAGCACTACGCAATGATAAAGAATAATGATGATTCCAAGAAACACCTCATAACCTGGTTTCAACTGGAAGACACTATGCTGAGTAAAAGTAGTCAGCGACAAAAGGACAAATATTGTATGAGACCTCTACGATAAGATCTCAAAAACACACTTGTGTATAGAAGAAAAGACTCTTTGACAGCTGCAAGGGGGGGGAGGGAAGGAGGGCGAGGGGGGAGGGTTTAGATTAGATAGTTGCTAGAAATCTGGTTGGGAGAAAGCTGTGATAGCACACATTAGAAACAGGAACAACATTAAGTGGACTTCAGCATAACTTGAGTACTCCTTCCATCTCAACTCAATATTGCAAGGATAGAGTAGCTGGAGCAGGGGGCAGGGAACCATGTTCTTAGGCGAAATCGAGGCCAATTGGCACAACTAGCATTTTGCTAAGAGAGCTCTCTGCACCCCACATTAGTCAGTGGCGTCTGAGGTCTTAAAAGCTGCCAAGCTGCCATCTGAGGGCTCAGCACATGGTCTCAACTCAGTAGGAACGGATGCTCACTGAGGACCAAAATGACACGGGGTAAAGACAACCCAGAAGATAGAGAGACCCACATGAGTGGGTGCCTACATCAACTTGGGACTGTAAGAACCAGATGGTGCTCGGCCACCACCAGTGATAGCCACGATGGAGCTCACTAAGTTGAGTCTCACTGGCAACACAAGAATAAAAAGGGGTGCATCCTGAGATCTCCACTAAGAGACCTCAATTGATGGTCCAGCAGTTTCAGAGTTCCCCTGGGGCATGGCCCCTGGCCCTGATGCTGCCCTTGCCCATAAATCATAACGAAGATCCACTGTTTGTACATGAATGGATTGGACTTGGCAATGCAGAGTGACCATATATTGTATACACTTTATGGTTCTATCCATCTATAAGATATCATCCTGCTGATCTCTGGTTGGAGGAAGGAGGGTGGTTGGAGAGGAGGGGAAAGGAGACTGTTGGGAGGATGAGACATGTATGGAGCAGAGAGGAATAGTGTGCTGTCACCGGACAGGGAGAACAGTGGAAGCTGCATATAGGTGGGCATATAAATTTATACAGGAATGTACATTTTCACTCAGTCATATTAAATAAAAAATATATTGTTTACCCCAAAATAATAATAATAATAAATAACCAGCAATCCAACAAGCAGCCAGAACCCAGGGGCTTCAGATTACTGGGCTTTCAGAAGAGCTAGAAGGCAGGGAGATGCTGAAGGAGGAGCAGCCAGGCACCAAGTGTAGGCGGGAAGGACAAACGTGCTGCGAGACCTCAGAGAGCACCCGAGATTTGGAAAAGTCGGGAGCGACAAGATGACAACCGGCCATTGCAGCCCGGCTCCACCGCAGACATCCCAGTAGAGACCCGCTGGGAACGTATGAGCGCTCCCGTGACACTCACCTAAATCTTCCCGAAGCTTGGCCAAGGACCGCAAGGAACCCCAGCCACCAGCGGCAGCTCCCAGAAGTGCAAGAAGGGCAGCTCTGAATAGAAAGGGCAAGCCAGGGTGCATCCCCATTCCAGTAAGGGCGACCGCGATTCAGAGCGGAAGTCGAGTCTCGGGCGCAGGTGTAACACGGCGCTAGCATCTCACAGGTATATATTGCTCTGTCCAACCAATCCGAAGCCCACAGGGCGGAACTACACTTGTGATACCGAATGGAAAGTGAAGGGAGCCATCCGCAGAGGGAGGGGCCAAGATCACCAAACGCCTCTACCTGGTGGCCTGGCTGGCACTTGCGGAATGCGACTGCTGCTATCTTTTGTTCGGCTGTTATCAGGGGCCTTGGTGGAGCAGTAATTCAAAGCTTGGGTGACAGGGTAAGGGTGATGATTTTAACTCACCAGCAGTTAAGTAGGAGAAAATGTAATAGTAACCTTCCGTAAAGATTTACCTGTCAGAACACCTTGGCACTGATACAATGATACACAGATCCATGGATTAGAATTGAGAATCCAAATACAGAATCATCCACAGAGGCCCAAGGTACGTAAATTGGGGAAATCACAGTCTCCTTAATAAATGGTGTTGGCAGAACTGGCTACTCATCTGCAGAAAAAGGAAATCAGACTCATATCTCTCACCATCCGCAAAAAATAACTCAAACAGATTACAGACCTAAATATAAAATCTAAAACAATAAAGAGCATGGAAGGAAAAAAATATGGACAATGCTAGGAGCCCTAATACATGGCATAAGCAAAATACAAAACATTACAAACAATGCACAAAAACACCTAAAGACAAAAGAAATAACTGGGCATTCCTAAAAAGCAAACACTTATCTAAAGACTTCGTCAAAAAAGTAAAAACACAACATAGAGAATGGGGAAAAAAATTTGGATACAACAAACCTGATTAGTCCCTAGTCTCTAAAATCAAAGAGATACTGCATAACCCTCAACCTCAAACAGACAACTGAATTAAAAAACAGACAAGGATATCAACAGACACTTCACTAAGGAAGACAGACAGGCAGCTAACTGAAACATATGGACATGCTTATGATCATCAGCCATTAAAGAAATGCATACCAAAACTACAGTGAGATACCATCTCACCCTAACAAGCTGACTGTAATCCAAAACACACAAATAATGAATGTTGGAGATGCTGTGGAGAAACTGTAACACTTCAACACTGCTGGGGGAATGTAAAATCGTACAGCCTCTTTGAAAATTGATTTGGCACTATCTTAAAAAGCTAGAAACAGAAACACCCCATGATCCAGTAATTCCACTTCTTGGCAAAATATCCTACAGAAAGAAGAACTATCACACAAGTAGATTTATGTACAACAATGTTCATCACTGCACTGTCCACAATAGCAAAAAGATAGAATCAACCTAAATACCCAACAATGGATGAATGGATAAACAAACTATCGTCTATTCACACAATGGAATATTATGCAATCATAAAGAACAACGATGATTTTGGGAAACATCTCATGACATGGAAGAATCTAGTAGGCATTATGTTGAGTGAAATTAGTTACAAAAGGACAAATATTGTGTGAGACCACTATCATAAACACAAAAGGAAACAGTCTTTGACGGTAACAAGGGTGGGGAGGGAGAGGAGTATTCACTAATTTCATAATACTCAAGAATCATTTGGGGTGTAGAAAAGAAGCCAGCAATACTGGACTAAAACAAAAGCTAAGAAATTGTCTAAATACAACCAAACACTTCGAGGGACAGAGTAGCAGGAGCAGGGTTTTGGGGTCCACAGTTTCAGAGGACATCTAGGTCAATTGGTATAACAACGTATATTAAGAAAATGTTCTTCATCCCACTTTGGTGAGTAGCATCTCGGGTTTTAAAAGGCAGCACAGCCATTTAAGAATCATTAATTTTTCTCACCTTTGCTCTACCTGGAGCAAAGGGAATTAAGAACATCAAAACAAAAGAAAAATATGAGCCCAAGAGCCAGAAAGGGCCACATAAACCAGAGATTACCTCAGCATGAGACCAGAAGAACTGGACAGTGGCCATCTACCACTAATGACTGCTCTGGCAAGGAACTCAACAGAGTCACTGATGGAGTGGGAGAAACAAGGGGTGCAGAACTTGAACTCTACTAAAAAGACCAGATGAGATGGTTTGGCAGACTTGAGGGTCCTCAAAAGACATGACCCTTGAACTCACTATTTGCTTGGAACTGAAACCATTCCCAAAGCGAGCTCCTCACACAAAGATTGAACTGGTTTATAAGACATAAAATGATACTGGTAAAAAGTGTGCTGTTTGGCTTAAGAAAAAACTAACTGGGTAGCTTCTGTCCAGAGGTGAGAAGAAAAGCAGAAGAGGACAGAACCTGGTTAAGTGGGCTTCGGAAATACAGGGTAGATAGGAGGAGTGTGCTATCACAGGGTGGGAAGAGCAGGTAGAGTTACATAACAACCTGTATGTAAGGTTTTGTATGAGAAACTGACTTGAACTGTAGTTTCCACTTGGGTTGCTGTGAGTCAAAATGGACCAGATGGCAGTGGCTTTGGTTTAGATACCTCAGCGCAAGAGCCCACAGCCAAGTGGTACAGGAACCGTGCTGCGCTTAAGAAGCATATCCAGAGCACCACTACCCTACCACTGCCTGCAATGCAGTGCTAGTCCCTGTACATTTCTTAACTTCCCTTATGCCCCCAACCTGACACACACAGTTCTTTAACCCACCACCCCAGCTGGCTGCCTTGTTTTGTCACCCTGGAGAAATTTCAACATGAGGCAACCGCCTGCTTTTTCAGTCAACACACACTCCCTGTACTACTCACAGCTTTACTATCCAGGTCACCTGTTTACAGATTTCACCCACCCCAGCCTCTCAGAAGCATGTTCCACAGCTGAAAGACACTCTAAACTCTTAGATGTTTCTCAATCTCTCCTCCTCTCAATGACTCATATTCAGCCAGGCTGATTGCTTCTGGCCATACCCCGTCCTGTACTCACCCAGAGCAGCCTCCCTATCAAGCCCCTGAGTGGTCACAGGACAAATGAGGTAACTCCTCACAGTCCACACCAACATCAAGTGTCTGTAGGTTTTCATGTCCAATCTGCCTTAGGGATATCTGTTTCTCCAAGGCCCAATGCCCTCAACCCCAGCAGGTCTACAAGGAAACCCTGCCCCTGATGTTTTTCCCCCACCCCACTGCTCTCATCAGCATCACGATCCTGGTTCCCTTCTGACCCCCTCTTGCTCCTGACTCTCACATACTCAAAGGCAGCTTCTCCACCACTTCCAATCCCTCTGCCACCAACCAAGGCCAGGCTTTGATCTCATTTCAGCCCGGAAGAGATACTACCCAGGCTCCTAAACACTCTGCCTGCACCAGCTAAAACCTCAGCACTCCAGAGTCATCTACAGCTCTGTATCTGCTGAAGTCCACACACAGTGCCTCTGTTCTGCCAAGGGAAGTCTTGCACGGCAGCACCAACCTGCTCCCTGGCATCATGTCTCATGTATCTGATGACATCTCCCCTACTCTGCTGTCAAAATGAACTCCTCCAATCTTAGCCGTCCCCCAAGCCACCACGGCTGAAGAAATCTTGCCTCTGCCTCTGCCTCATCATCAGACCTATCTACATCCTTAAAGATAATTCTCACTGAACAGTGGTGATGACTGCACTACCTGAGGAACATACTAGAAGCCAATGAATTGGACACTATAAAGGAGAAATTTTAGTCTGTGAATTATATAATAGTAATAATAACAATAATGTCCTCCTGAAACCTTTGCCTTATACCCATACACCTCTCTTGATCTTCAGAACATCTAGCTAGTCATCCTTAAATGTGGCTATTCTGGCCATACCTTGTCCTGTACTTGCCAGAGAAGCCTCCCTATTAAGCACCTGAGTGGTCACAGGACCAATGAGGTAACTCCTCGTGGTCCACATCAACAACAAGTGTCTGTAGGTTTTCGTGTCTAACCTGCCTTAGAGATATCTGTCTCTCCAAGGTCCAATGCCCTCAACCCCAGCAGGTCTACTGGAGACTTTTAGTATCCTTATGCCCAGGCTATGGCCAAAATCTACTGAGTGACAACCCCTGGGTTTGGACCTAGGCTTTACTGTCTTTGAAAACATCTGGAGTGACTCCAGGACATTTAGAACCACTTCTCCAGCCCACGCTGACTACCTCCCTGAGGACCCCAATTGAGCTCTGCCTTACACATCATTTTACAGTCCCCACACGAGACAATGAACCGCCACCAGAATCTCCATCAGGAAACTTGTCCATTTCACCCCTGCTCCCCCTGTGAAGCCCAGTACAAGGCCTGGCACACAGCTGATGCCCACCACAAGCTTTACTAAGGCTGAGCTCTACCATCGTTCCTGACCACTCCCTCACCACCCCAGCCTCCACTTTCTCTGTAGATGGAAGTCAGTCATGCATAATGAACTTGAAACACCACCTCAGATTTTTACATCTGTGTGTATTGATGATTTAATTTGACCAGCATGATTTATTTAGTACAGCAGGGACTGGGGGTCCTGTGCTCATTTGATCAGATTGCTTGGATTGCTAGACATCACAGAGTAGTGATAGGGAGAGAGAGAGAGAGACGGAATCCAGGCACCGTGACAGCTGGTCCGGAGCCGTGTCAACCATAATGAAGACCTTTTTCCGGGGCTTCCTAGCGGTGACTGCTCGAGCAGTTACTCAGCTTGCCCCAAGGCACATCTTCAATGCTTTCACAGTATTAATAAATTAGATGTGTTCCAAGTCATTTAGAGATTATTGCAACCCAACATACAGCCAAGTTCCCCTTTCTTTGAAAGCTCTGGTTCCGGGTTTGTGTGCAGGATCCAGGCGGGCTTCCCTTCCCCCACCAGCCTTCCCCGGTCGAGGGCGGTAGGAAGCCCTCTCCCCAGCGGCCTCCAGCCCCCTCTGCGGTGTCCCACAGTCTCCGGCTCTCCTTCCCCTCTCGCCTTTGCCCCGGGACTCACCAGCTAGCGGCGCGGCGCTCCGGGCTGCCACAGACTAGTCACCATCACTGAGTGCGGAAAGAAAACAGCAACTACTCACCACCAAGGCTTGACGTGGGACTTTGTCCGCCTCCTCCCCTGCGCGGACGCCTTTTACGTAGGTTACCAAGAGGACTGCAGTTAGCTGTCACACTACATCGCCTGAAGAGCATTCAAATTGTTGATTTATAAAGGAACAGCAAAACAGCACTCACGGGCAGAAGGAGTAGTCGGGGAGAGCTGCTTTTTGCTTCTCAAATCGGATTTGGCTGGGCAGGCACACAATATGCCTGATAAGAACAAGGCTGTATGAATCCCCCAGGGCGAATTTCAGCTTTCAGGAAGGAATTTTTCCAAGGGAAGAAATTCACTTCTCCACAATCCCCGATCTGCTCTTGAGTTGCAGAGTTTTGCTGTGCAATCAAGGCAGTGCTTCGAATAACACCAATTTATCATTGGCAATATATGTATGCATATCTGTGTGTGTACAGAGACAAAGAGACAGACAGTAGAGTCTTTACCATCCAGTAGATTCCAACTCATAGCCACACTATACAACAAAGTAGAAACTACAGGGTTTCCAAGGAGTGACTATGGGTTTGAACTGATGACTTTCTGTTTAATAGCTAGGCCAGCTCTTAACCAATCTCCACCATGCCACCAGGGCTCCATATACATATGTGTATATACATATAATCAACAAACCTGAGATAGGGGCATAGAATCTCTCCTTTCCACAGACTACTAACAGTTGTTATTAGGTGTGGTCAAGTTGGTTCTGACTCATAGCGACCCTAAGCACAACAGAACAAAACACTGCCCAGTCTTGCACCATATCCACAATGATTTCTGTGCTTAAACCCATTGTCGTGGCCACTGTGCCAATCCACCTCATTGAGAGTCTTCCTCTTTTTCGCTGACCCTCCACTCTATCAAGCATGATGTCCCTCTCAAGGGACTGACCCTTCCTGACAACATGTCCAAAGTATGTAAGATGTGGTCTATGCTTCCAACGAGCACTCTGATTATACTTCTTCTAGAACAGATCTGTTTATTCTTTCAGCAGTCCATGGTACATTCAATGTTCTCCAACATCACAATTCAAAGATGTCAATTCTTCTGTCTTCCTTATTCATCATTCAGCTTTCACAGGTATATGATGCAATTGAAAATATTATGGCTTGGATCAGGTGCACTTCAGTCTTCAAGGTGACATTTTTACTTTTCAATACTTTAAAGAGATCCTTTGCAGCAGATATTCTCAATGCAATGCATCTTTTGATCTCTTGACTGCTGCTTCCATGGGCATTGATTGTGGACCCAAATAAAATGAAATCCTTGACAACCTAATCTTTCTCCATTTATGATGATGTTACTTACTGGTCCATTTGGGAGGATTTTGTTTTCTTGATGTTGTGGTGCAAATCAATACTGAAAGCTGTGGTTCTTGATCTTCATCAGTGTTTCAAATCTTCTTCACTTCAAGCAGGTAAGGTGGGTGTCATCTGCATAATGTAGGTTGTTAATGAGTCATCCTCTAATCCTGATGCATCATTCTTTTTCATATAATCCAGCTTCTTGGATTATTTGGTTGGCATACAGATTGAAAAGTTTTGGTAAAAGGATACAACCCTGGCTCACATCTTTCCTGATTTTAAACCACGCAGTGTTCTCTTGTTCTGCTTGCACTTCTGCCTCAGAATCCCTGAGAATCTACATGCTTGCCCTGAGTTCACCAGAAACATTGGTCTTGTCACTTAAAGGATACTCAGCCTCCTGGGTATAAGCCACACTGTGAAGATTTCACAACAGCAGGAAGGGCTATGTCAAGGTCACACCCCAGGGACCTTCACACCAGATAATGTCCACACCCATGGAACACACATAAAGGAAAGGCGCAGACAGGTAGCAGTCCAGCTTCTTCCTTCTGCTGTGGGTCCAAATGGATGCACCAGTCAGAGTCCAAAGGGCTTGGTATCTCTGGAGTGATCTCTAATTTTTCTCTTGAAGACTTCATGCCTGCCCATACCAAACTTGTGTATTCATTGGGGAATATGCTGTTTCTAGAATGCAAACAGGGCTCCCCTAACCCTTAAACCAAACACTGTCACTCCCACTGAGTCACCCAATCAGATAATCTCTAGATGTCATTGAAATTAGCCTCAGATTTGGAGCTGAGCATATAGACGCAAGCCAGGAGGTCATTTTGGAGCTTGGGCCCAGCTGACCTAGCAGTGGGTCCTGAGAGGAAGCATTTTACTAGGTGGTATCTCTGGAGAAGATAGGAAGGACAAATGAGAGACGAATGAAGACATATGGAGCAATGTCAACAGCAAAAGCCAGTAGTGTCTGTGACCCAGCAAAAGGATTTGGAAAATGTCACCTCAGCCACTTTTGGCTTGTGGGTAGCCACTCTACTTCCCTGTCTGCTATGTCATCTCAGGCAAAACATTTATTACATACTTACTACACGCTGGGCAAAGGAGTCCCTGGTTGCTAAGTAGTTAAAACCTGCTATCTGAATGGCCAGGGTTTGGAACCCACCAGCAGCTCCACTGGGGAGTAGACCCAAAAATCTGCTCCCACAAAGGTTTCAGTCTAGTAAACCCTATTTGGCAGTTTTACTCTGCCCTGTGGTGGCATAGTAGTTAAACGCTGTGTCTGTTAACTAAATCGTCAGCAGTTTGAAACTACCAGGCACTCCTTGGAAACCCCATGGGGCAGTTCTACTCTGAGTCAGAATCGACTCGACAACAGAGGGTTCAATATAGGGTCTCTATGAGCTGGAATTCACTAAACGGCATACAAAATAAAAACACAAACATATGCTGGGCCTTGTCTCTAGGATAGTGTGTCAGAGGAATTAAGCAGTCCTTGCTTTTGAGCTCCACAGACAATGGTAAGGAAATTATCACACAAGTAGTGTGACATGTACATATGCTTTATGAACAAAGATGTACTTTGACCAGCAAGTCACAGAAACTTCATAAAAGACACCATTTCAGGTGAGGCTGATGTGTAGTCAGGAGCCCAACAGATAGAGATGTGGGAGAGTTTGGACGCAGGTAAGAACCTTGGCCTGGCCAGGGTTCAGACTAACCTGATTGAGAAACCTGGTCAGAAAGAGTATCATAAGCCCTAAAGAGAAAGGAAGTCCTGATATTTGCTACAACATGGATGAAAGTCAAAAACATTGTTCTGCATGAAATAAATCATGTAGACTACCTAAAAAAGGTAAGTGCATTATTTCACCAAAGAAGATATTCAGGAGCCTAACAAATACCTGAGGTAATGCTCACAACCATTAGCCATTATGAAATCAAAATGAGATACAATCTCACCCCAACAAGGCTAGCATTAACCCAAAAAACACAAAATAATAAATGTTGGAGAGGCTGTGGAGAGACTGGAACACTTACACGCTGCTTGAGGGAGTACAAAATGTTACAACCACTTGAATAATTGAATTGGGGTTTTCCTAAAGCTAGAAATAGAAATACCATACAATCCAGCGATTCTACTTCTTGCAATATATGCTACAGAAATAAGCATTACCACACAAACAGATATATACACACCAATATTCATCACAGCAGTGTCCACAATAGCAAAAAAATAGAATCAACCGAGACAACTCAACAGTGGATGGACAGATAAACAATGAGGTATTCACACAATAGAATATTATGCAATGTTAAAGAATAATGGTGAAGAATTTGTGAAACATCTTGTAACATGGAAGAATCTAGAACACATTATGCTCAGGGAAATTAGTCACAAAAGGACAAATATTGTATGAGACCTCTACTATAAGGACTCAACAAAAGATTTAAACACAAAAGTAAATAGTCTTAGATGGCTACAAGGGTACAGAGGGAGGAAGGGGTTATTCACTAATTATGTAGTACACAAGAATTATTTCAGGGAAAGGGAGGGACAACACACAGAAGCTGAGAAGTCAGCACAACTGAACCAAAACAAAAGCTAAGAAGTTTTTCTAAATATAACCAAATATTTTGAGAGACAGAGTAGCAGGGGCAGGAGTCTGGGGAGCATGCTTCAGGGGACAGCTAGGTCAAGTGGTATAACAAATGTTCTGTATCCCACTTTGGTGAGTGGGTCTAAGGTCTTAAAAGCTAGAAAGCTGCCATCTCAGGAGCATCAATAGGTCTCAACACACCCAGAGCAAAGGAGAATGACGAACATAAAATACATAAAGAAAATATCAGCCAATGAGACAGAAAGGGCCACATAAACCGGAGACTACATCAGCATGAGACCAGAAGAACTACATGGTGCCTAGCTACCATCAATGACTGTCCTGACAGGGCACTCAATTAACAGTCCATGATGGAGTGGGAGAAATAAGAGACGCAGAACTTTAACTCTTCTAAAACAACTAGTCTTCATGGTTTGACAGACTGGAGGTTGCCCTGAAGACATGATCCCTGGACTCTTTGTTAGCATAGAACTGAAACCATTCTGGAAACCAATTGCTCAGACAAAGATTTACCTGGTCTCTACGTAAAACGACACTGGTGAAGAATGAGCTTCTTCACTTAAGTAGATACAGGAGACTATCTAAGCAGCTCCCATGTGGAGGCAAGATGAGAAGGCAGAGGGGCAGGAGATGATTGAGTGGACATGGGAAATACAGGGCAAAGTGGAGGAGTGTGCTATCACAGTGTGGGAAGAGCCTCTAGAGTCACATAGCAATGTATGTGCAAGTTTCTGTATAAGAAACTGACTTGAACTGTAAACTTTCGCTTAAAACAAATAAATAAATAAATTTAAAAAATAAGAGGTAAGTATGTAAAGAACAAAGTTTATTACTGGTTACCAAGGGTGTAAGAGACAGAAAAATGGAGCTGTTCCTTGATGGGTATTGAATTTTGTTAATTGTGATGGAGAAATTGGGAAATGGATAGTGGCGATTGTTGCACAACATGATAAATGTAATTAATGTCTGAATTGTGTTGCAAACGTGAAGATGATGATGACGGTGTGTATGTGCGTGTGTGCGTGTATGCGTGTGTGTGTGTGTGTATCTGTTGCAGTCCAGCCGATTCTGACTCATGCTACCCTGCAAGACCAAACAGAAACTACCTCAGCTCTTTACTCCCATGAGTGCCTGGGAACACTGAAGCCCGGCACAAGATTCCTTAGGCCACAGCTAACGAAGGGCTTCTTGCTTTCTAAACAGTGCATCCTTGGCTTCACACGGACACTAGAGGGCACTCCGAGCTTAGTGGAGCTGAAGTATAATGTCTAACCACCTAGTGGCTTTCCCACATACATCAAGTTGGTAAATACTTCCTTCTCCAAAAAAATTGTCTGTGTTAACTAATGATGCCCTTACGTTACCATTTAATGAATGAAGCTGATATGTAAGTAGGGGTAATGCAATTCTAAAGAAAACTACCTACTGAGTTCAAATGGTAGAAGTAAACATCCTTGTCTAAAGGCTGGCGGTTTTTAGATAACTCGATCAGATTTCTTAGTGGAGCACATGGTTTGTGGTTGACTACTAACCTGAACGTTGTTGGTTCGAATCCACCACTGGTGCCGCAAAAGCAAAGTCCAGAGATTTGCCTTCACAGTGACCTAGCTCCATAAAGTTACAGCCAGGAAAACCTTGTGAAGCTCAGCTCTAGTCTCCATCATATAGGGTCATCAGAAGTCAGACTCCACTTGAAAGCAATGGGTACAGTTTTTTTTGATTGTTTGTCTTTTACATTAAGATAAATGCATTATTTCTAGCAAAGTTTTTCTTTTGATTCTTGAGATTCGTCATTTGGAGGCTTATTTGTTTTGTTTTAGAATTTTTCTTTTATGTTTCGACTATGTTCCAAATTTGAAGATTTCAAAAAAAAAAAGACTACCTCCTTCACCCTGGTCCCACCCCTGACAGGCAACCACTATTCACTATTAGTTTCTTGCTAATTTTCCAAGATCCAAGTGCTTTTATGCATTATATAAGCCAATATCAAAGACCAAAAACCAAATCCAGTGCCGCTGAGTTGATTCTTACTCATAGTGGCCCAATAGGACAGATAACTGCCCCATACAGTTTTTAAGAAGCATTGAGGAATTGAACTGCTGACTTTTTGGCTATCAGCCATAGCAATTAACCGCTAGGCATCCAAAGTATGTGTATATATTATTTTCCTCTTTTCACACAAATTTTAGCAGATTAAGGATGCTTTTCTGTACTTTTTTTTTTCTTTTCCTCCTCTTAGCAATATATCATGTCATGAATGAGGGAACCTGGAGTTTCCTCTGTTTTTTTTTTTGTTTGTTTTGATTTTGGTCTTCGTGGTATTCAGTTGTATAGATATGCAATGCTTTTTGGCCATTCTCCTGCTGATAGACAGTTTCAGAACTTCTAGTTTGTTGTTTTTTGCTTCTATAAAAAATTTTGCAATATATAATTTTGCATATATTCATTTTGTAAATATAGAAAAATAATTTTAGACACATTTGTAGAGGTGGAACTGCTGCATGTATGTGTATTTTTAATTTGGAAAAATGTTGCCTAGTTGACCCCTAGAAATATTCCCAGTTCACATTCCCACCTACAATATATGAGAGTACCTGTTTTGGCAGTTATTTTTTTAATTATAGAAATACATAGACATACGTATCTGGGAGCCATCCTTATATTGATGGTATTTGAAGTACTGAGGCTGGATTAAACTACAGTTATTAGGAAGACCTTAGAGAGAAGACAAGCCAACAGTCCTCCAGGTACAGCTCTCCAGCTCTTCAACATTTAAAGCACAATTAACTCTCAAAGGGGACTCAGAGCAAACGTCAGTGTGGCCGAGAGAATGAGAATGTATAACATCACAGAGGTGTTTTCAGAAGAGAAGGTGTATAAATTATTACAAACATTTTGGAGAACAATTTGATATTGGATAATAAAGCTAAAGATGCGCACACATAAAGCCAAAAAACTGAACCCGTTTCCATCAGGTCAGTTCTGATGACAGATTACAGCTTCCCCCATAGGATTTATAAATTGCTGCTGATAGATTTGACTTGCCAAAGTTTTGCATAACAGCTGAGCTCTTAACCACTGCACCACCTGGGCTCCTCATTACACAGTAATTTCACAACTTTAAACACACCCTAGAGGAGCTTGCCCAGAGGACCAAGGAGAGACATCCAGAAGTGTTCACTTCATAGATAATCTGGAATAGGAAAACAACTAGCAACAACCTGAAGGCCAGCACAAAGCGAATGAGGTATATTGTAGCATATTCATACCATGGAAATGGTATGAAATGAAAACACATGAACTATGTAAATGTGGATTCTTCTCACATGCAACACTAACTGAAACAGCAAGCTGCAGGATCATACATTCAGCAAAAATCCACTTATAAAAGGTCTAAAGACATGAACAACAAAGTCGTTAAAAAGTTACTAAAAATGTAGAGGTATACACCAAATTCAAGATACATACACACCAGAGATAGTCCTGGGTTTAAACTTTGCACGATACTGTGTTAACTGAAACACAGGTATCATAACCATGCAAAGTAAGGACTGTGTATGTGTGTGTGTATTTGCTTTCTGTGTTACATAAAACAAGACATTACCAGTTGACAAACCTTGGGGGTAGCTTCACGAAGATTTCTTCTAACTCCAGATTTTTTTCAGCTAGAACTACTTCATAATGAAGTAGTGAAGTAAATTCACAGAAACTGAGCAAAACTAAAAATAAATAGACAAAAATAAAAGGAGAGAGTTGTCACTGTAGGGAAAGCTGTTGAGTTGGAAGGAAAGATGAGGACACATCTCCTTCAGCTAAGGGAACACTGAGGATGTTAGTGACCTTCACAAGAACAGTTTTCCTAGAGGAACAGAAACTGAAGGCAGAAAAGGGATGGAAGGTGAAAGAAGTGGGAGGAATTGTACGACAGGGACAAACAGGCTTGGGTGCGGAACACTGGAGGTGGGGCTGGCTAACCAGGAGACTAGACTGAATTCTGAACATTCTTCTTTAGGTCTAAAGTTTACAGAAGGAAAATTAACATTTATTTAACTCTTTACACAATCTTTGGAGAAATGTTCTCAAGTAGGTTTTACAAGTTGAGGCAGGAATGCCTTGCAGCAGTCCCTGGACCTCAGGGAAATTAAGCACTTTGCCCTGGTTTCTGAATATAAAGATGAATAACATGAGGTTCCTGGAGACTGTGCCTCCCAAGCTGAAGAATTATTCTGCATAATGTGTGAAAAGTTAGTAGGTTTTACCTTCCAGAGGTTTTTTTCTCCCCTAAATTCTTCGTTAGAATACTTGCAGTATTTGTACCTAACAATTCACGTACAGAATGTATAAATAACTCAGTAACTAAAAGAAAAGACAAATAACAAACAATCAGCACCCATGGAAGCAGCAGTCAAGAAATCAAAGGCACATTGCATTGGGAAAATCTGCTGCATAGGACCTCTTCAAAGTGTTGGAAAGTAAAGACGTCGTCTTGAAGACTAAGGTGCACCTGACCCAAGATACGGTGTTTTTAATCGTGTTATATGTATGCTAAGGCTGGACAGTGAACGAGGAAGACAGAAGAAATGATGCTTTTGAATTGTGCTGTTAGAGAAGAATATTGAATGTACCATGAAATGCCAAAAGAACAGATAGATCTGTTCTGGAAGAAGTCTAACCAGAATACTCCTTGGAAGCAAAGACTGCATCTTACACACTTTGGACCTGCTGTCAAGAGGGATCAGTCCCTGGAAAAGGATATCATGCTTGGTAGTGTGGAGGGTAGCAAAAAAAAGGAAGACCGTCGATGAGATGGATTGACACAGTGGGCTCAATGACAGGCTTAAACATGAAGACGATTGTGGACATGGCACAACACCAGGCAGTGTTAAGTTCTGATGTGCACAAGGTCGCTATGAGTCAGAAGCTACTTGACAGCAGCTAACAACAACAGCCACCCAAATATCTGTATGAAAGACCTTAAACAAGCCCTTTATGAAGGATATATTCATGAATGACATGTAAGAATAGGTGCCCCTCCCTGGTCATTTGGGAAAAATCAAAATCAAACCACTATAAGGAACCGGTGCACACTGCTTAGAATGGTGAAAATGAAGCAGATTAATAACTCTAAATGTTGGCAAGGACGTAGAGCAGCCAGAACTCTCATCCATGGCCTAGATGGGTATAAAATGAAACTACAACTTTGGAGATCAGTTTTGTACATTCTTAAGAAGGTAATGAGGTACCTATGAATACCATTTATACTATATGTCCATAAAAACCATGTCTACAAAAATGCTAAGAGTTGCTTTTTCTGACCTCTTACTGGAGGAAGGGGAGTGGGTGGAGAGGAGGGCATAGGAGATTGTTGGGAGGATGAAATATGTATGGAGCAGAGAGGATGAGTGTGCTGTCACCAGGCAGGGAGAGCAGTGGGAGCTGCATATAGGTGGGCATGCAAATTTTATGGGAATGTACATTTTCATTCAATCATAATAATTTAAAAAAAAGAAAATCATTTAATCAGATAGAGGACTTTTTAAGGCTTAACGAACTAACACTGTCTTCTTGCTGTTGTATTAGTTAATAAATGAGTCCACACCAACCAGTGGTGACCCCATATGTATTAGAATAAAAAAAAGTTGCTTTTTGTAATAATAATAATAAAATTTGGCATACCACCAATGTCCAAAAATTGTGACTTAATCATGTAATGAAAACTCCTCAGCAATCAAAATGAATATTCCACCAACACATGCAACAAAATTGATAAATCACATAGACAAAAAGCAAAAAGCCATGCACAATGGAGGCCATACCATGGTGAATGTATTTACATGAAGTTTTAAAACAGGAGAAACTAAGTTATGCTGACAGTCACCAGAACAGTGGTTGCTTGGCAGGGGAAGGCAGCCTGAACGGAAGGGGGCAGAAGGAACCTTCTAAGAGAATGGAAGTGTTCTGTGTCTTGACAGGGACGTAGGTGACACGACTGTATGTATTTGTCAAAATTCACTGATTAAAAAAACACATTGATTGGTAGACCATAAATCCTTTCAAATCATTAGAGGGGAATTATGCTTCAATTTAAAAAGATTAACTAGAAAATGAAATAATTGGGGGACAAGACAAATGTATGATGATATCTACTGCAGCATTATAAGTGCAAAAACTTGAAACAACCCAAAATCCATCAATAAGGGATTCAAAAAACCAAACAGTGCTAACCAAAATGTCAGCAGTTCGAATCCACCAGGTGCTCCTTGGAAACTCTATGGAGCGGTTCTACTCTGTACTATAGGGTCATTATGAGTCACTAAGGGATAGGTTAAGTAAATAAGAATACAGTGGAATTCTCAAGTTTTGTGGTTTCTTTTTGTCTGTATAGAATATAACCTTTGGGTTTTCCTGTGTCTTTTTAACTATTTGTCTGTCTTCTACTCCTTGAAGGTAGGCTCACCACAAGAGTAGATGTTTTGATCATCTAAAAATCAGATATTCTTCCCTATTATGCCTATAAACATAAGAATCCTTTATTTTTTAACCTTCAGGACTCTATTTGGACATATTCCACTCCCTTTCACTCTCTCAAGTGCCATTTGTATGATCCAAGGTTTCAGAGGAAAGGATGGGGAAGACTGCACGGACAACCTGGGACACCTGTCAAGCTCCCAGTCACGGACAGAGGGTGCAGGGCAGAAAAAGCACTACCGTATTTTATTTAAGAGAAAAACTGCAATAAGTAATCACACGACGATGACATGAGACTGCACAGAACTTCAAGCCCACATTTTGAGACTTAGTAGATTTATGAAAACACAGAGAACAACCCTGGGCCAAAAAAGCCATTCAAGTTTTGAGGAGATAAGAGGGAACCGAAGGGCAAAAAGAAGTTTACCTCTTCATAGCGTACACTTTGTGCCTGGAACCTTCTACTACCACCTTCAATTTATACAGTCTCCCTCTGAACACTCCAGTCATAGAGACATGTAAATTTAGAGGCAAGAGTTTTAAGTAGCAAGTTCTTAAAATCACCCAGGAGCAAAATTGGACTGACACCCAGATTGCCTGCCTCTGGGATTGCCTGCCTCCAAGTTGGCCTAGTTACCATAAACTGCCTCAGGACCTTGAAAAAGGAGCAGATACCCAGGGGGCCAAGAGATTGAGGACAGTGCATTCCAGTGCTTTTGTTGTTGCCGTCAAGTGGATTCCAACTCCTGGCAACTCTATGTGAGCAGAGTACACCTGCTCCACAGGGTCTTCAAGACTGTGTGACCTTTCGGAAGGAGATCACCAGGCTCCTCTGGCTGGGTTCAAACCCCCAATATTTCAGCTGTTAGCCAAGGGCTGAATCATCTGTGAAAGCACTGGAAAAGCAGGCCTTTCTCTCCTCCATCCCACAAGTTGTCTTCAGAGAATTGCAGGGGTCCCATCCAGTACATCTAGCATCCCCTGTCCTGCCTCCCATAGGAAGAAGAACAGGGAGGAAGGGAGAAAAATTGCCTTCCTCTTCTTCCACTGTGTCTTCCCAGGGATCTCTGCAACTTCTATCATTTACCTTCCCCTACTCCAGCTCACTCACTTAACAATTAACTGAGTGCCTATTAGGTGCCAAGGACTCTGCATGCCTCTGGGAATAAGAAGATGAATAAAAATGGCTTCTGCCCTCAAGGACTTTCCTGTCTGGATCAGAATAGAGACACTTGGGTAGATTGTTCAATTTAAACCTTTAGTGTTAAATTTGGACAACTGTGCCACGTCTGTGAGCCACAGAGGTCAGTAGTTCAAGTCCACCAGATGCTCTTTGGAAACTATGGAGCAGTTCTCCTTTGCCCTGTAGGATTGCTATGAGTCAGAATCCACCTGACAGCAGTGGGTTTAGTTTTCAGTGTTAAATTTGGAAACCCCATGGCATAGTGGTTTAGTGCTACAACTGCTAAGCAGAAGGTCAGCAGTTCAAATCTGCCAGGCACTCCTTAGAAACTCTATGGGGCAGTTCTACTCTGTCTACAGGGTCACTATGAGTCATAGTCAACTGGACTGCAATGAGCTGGGATGTGTTAAATCAGGACTGTTGAGAGGAGGAGGGTAGACAATAATAATTCAGGCAAGAGGCCCTGAACAGAGCTGACCCACAGGGTATGGTACATTTCAGAACTCTCCTTAATGGAATTCAAGTATGGACACATGTGAATAACATCTTTCTGATTTATTTCCTTTCAGTCTTCCTGCAGAACAAGGCAAATAGGTGGAGTGAAGAAGACCAGACTCCAGAGGAATTGGCCCAGGATGGTCTGATCCGACTGGTCACGACTGCCCTACTGGGCCTCCCCTAGGTGGATCCTTCTTCTAGATGCCTCACACTTCTTCACAGCCTTCCCATGGTGTTCACCAGGAGTTCCATGGCCCGTCAGCCTCAGACCAGACTTGTTGAGAAGTGAAGCCAACACTGGTCTTTGCTAAATGAATACCAAAAAGCAAATCAGTTCCTGTGGAGTTGATTCCGATTCATAGTAACACCATGTCTTTCAGCATAGGTAGCATTGTATTCTGTAAGGTTTTCTATGGCTGATATTTTGGCCTTAGGTTGCCAGGCTTTTCTTCCAAGGTGCCTCTGAGTGGATTTGAGCCACCAAGGTTTCAGTTATCAGCCAAGCTCTTTAACAATTTCTACCCAGGGACTCCCTTTGCTGAATTGCTAGGGGAGTTGAAACCTCTCTGAGGTAGAGACAGCGCGGCATGGCAGCCTTATTGACACTTGAACTATGAATCTAAATCACCTGAAAGACTATGAAAGGTCATTCAACTGATTAGCCATAATCTTTAGAGACCGTAGAGGTCCAAGGCAATCATCCTCCTATTTTATTGTTGAGAGTACAGTATATGGCATTGTGTGTGAGAGTAATATAAAAACATCCATCAATCTGTGGTCTAGTAATCTACAGTGAGAAATTTCTCCTGTAGAAATAAAACAGGGCTAACACTGTGTAAGAATGTTTATTGCTGCTTTATTTATAGTGCTGAGTTAGAAACAACCCAAATGTCCATCAAGAATGGAAAGACATGGGTGAATTCTGGTATTTCCATAACATGGGCTATTAAGCAGTTACCAGTAGTAATGAGTTTAACCTGTGTGTATGAAGGGGTGTCTACGAGTTATATAGTAACATAAGTAGTATTACCCTATCTTTGTGAAAGCAAGAAGTCAAAGCCTTACATACATGAATATCCATGTTTATGCACATTAGAGAGTCATGTGGTAGGCTATTGACATGTTTACGGGTGCAATATGTCAACTTTTCCTATACACATTTTTTGATTGCTCACCACTAACATCAAACATGGAAACCCTGGTGGTGTGGTAGTTAAGTGCTATAGCTGCTAACTGAAAGGTCCACAGTTCAAATCTATCAGGGGCTCCATGGAAACTCTTTGGGGCAGTTCTACTCTGTTCTATAGTGTTGCTAGGAGTCAGAATCAACCTGAAGGCAGTGCCTTTGGTTTTTGGTTTGATAACAAACATGTATTAACTTTGCAATTTAAAATTTAGGTAAATCAAAAAACTTCCTGTATGTCTTCAAATGATCTTGGGACTGGAAATGGCATTTGGGGATGAAGGTGGAAGAAGGCAAATATCAAAGCAGATTTTCTAAAATTATAACATTTTGTGAAGAGCAGAATCTTTAGAACAAAAAATCCTCATAATCCCAAAGTGACTGAGAAGAAATAATTTAAACCTGAAACCCCAAAGTCACCAATGGACCCAACCACTACTTTCTGTCCAGGAAGGAAGCCAATTTCCTCCTCTGACCAGATTTACTCCAATGAGATTCAAGAAAAAGGAAAAATCCCGCCTCCCCAACAGTTATGGTCCAATGGGAGCCTCCCAGTAGTGTTGCTGGGGCCTGACCGGGAGGTCTGAAGTACACAGGTAGTGAGCTAAGTACTGTGTACGTGGGACTGAAGCCAGAGGCCCAAGATCTGTTGAGTTGGTTGGCCCTAGTCTGGATCTACTGCTCCTCCATATCCTGCTGCTGTCCTTGCTCGGGTGGCTTATTTCCGAAGCTAGGACCGTAAGTGCTGGGGAGTGTGCAAGACCCTACTCAGCCTTCCAACCCAGGTTGCAACCTCCTTCCCTACACCTCCCACCCTCCATCCATTAACCTCTCAGCCTGAGGCTTGCCGAACAGGGAAACTGACGCTGGGTGTCTCCACACCCCCAGTGGTGGCCTGATGGTGCTGCACACAGGCGGTGAATTGTGTAGCTTCTTTCATTGTAGTCCCCACAGCCGTACCCTACCTTTTAAGTCCTGGAATCCAAACTGTAGCGCTTACGAGGACCGTTGTGAAGGTGCTACGGCTGCTAACCATAAAGGCTGGCAGTTCAAATCTGCCAGGCACTGCTTGGAAACTCTATGGGGCAGTTCTCTGTCTGTAGGGTCACAGTAAGTTGGAATCGACTCAGTGTCAGTAGGTTTGGTTTTTTTACTTCGTGAAAGCTTCCTGGAGTCCAGCCAGGTCGGACCGGAAGGGTGGATCCTCCAGAGGCCGAGAGAAGACGCCACCACGGGTAGAGTAGTGTTTCTTCTGGAACTACCTCTGACAAATAAATGGCCCGAAATTCTCCTTCCTGCACTAAAACCTACAGTTAGTCCTGGTGTCCTTAGGTCATGCAAAAATCAGTTTGTCTTCCAGGGTTTCTATTGGTGGGTTCCAGTCTTCTCTGGAGGGGTCATAGCTGTAAGAATCCTAAGGAGGAGAGCCACTCTGAACGGTGTCTGTAGAGTGGGCTTTGGGAATGGTTTCAGTTCAGGTTATAAAATGAGGAAATAACACTTACCTCAGAGGATCGGAGGTAGTCTCGAAAAGCTCCAAGAAAGTATTTTACAACATATTTTTAAACAAAACTGCCGTTACTGTCGGTTCCTTTTAAGAAATCTCTCTCCCTTTAGACCCATTCTTCTTCCCAATCAAGTTTCTAAAACAAATGGTTTTTCTCTACTATCTTAGCCTCTTTGTTTTTAGCTTATTGTGGTAAATTTAAGCCACAAAAAATTTGCTGATTCAATCTGTCTTAAGCTTACAATTCAGTGACATTAATCACAACCCCACTCACTTTTTAATTATAAAATATTTTACTTGATTGCTTTCTGAAAAAAAGTTACATAAATTGTTTCAGAATTGAATCACGAAGAAGGCAACTGTTTTCCATCATCCTTCCTCTGCAAGATATATTTGAAACTGGTGAATCGTCACCCAGCTTATTTTTTATAAATATAGTAACCTACTTTTGAAAACAAAAATAAGATTCTACTGTTGTACAGCATTTTTTTTCACTTAAAAAAAAGCAACAACTCACTTCCAGGAGTCAATTCTGATTCATAGGATATCCTGGTGATATAGTATTTAAGTGCTAAGGCTGATAACCAAAGATCTGCAGTTGAAATCTTCCAGGAGCTCCTTGAAAATTCTATGGGGGCAGTTCTACTCTGACCTATAGGGTATCTATGATTCTTTTCACTTCTTAAGTAAAAAAATACATGCCCCACTTTTTAACTGCCAGTCGACCAATTCTTGAGAGCCCTTATCTAATTTGGCCTTTCAGCTGCCTGTGTGACCCTGGATATTTCTTCCTCTTGTCACGTTTCTCCTCGGAAGCTCTCTGGCTCCTCTCCTCAGCCTCCTTGACTGGTTCCAGTGCCTGACCACTGACTACAGAGTTTAAGGAGACACTTCCTCAGCCTTATCCTGTACTCATTCAACAAGTATTTCCTGGGAGAAATTCACCCATCTCTGCACCTCTTCAATGCTTCCCTCTATCATGTACCCAGGTGTTTCCATCTCAGTGGAAAGGAATGTCTAGGTTTGAGAAATGGAAGGTAAAAACAGGCAGGACTTTGTGATGTTTGAAAGTAGAGTGTATCAGAAGAGACAGCAAAGCAATGTGGGATAAACACCCATGGAAAACACACTAGCTGACTGTTTGAACATAGGCGGTTCCACTATGGAAACAAGAGAACAAACGGGATGGATGGAAGTCAAAAGTGTTAGCATAGGTAAGTTGGTAATCTGTGAGACCTGCTAGACATAGATAAGTAGAATATATTCATGTGAACAGAGCTAGAAAAGGGTAGAGCAACTAGTCACGATATATTCATGACATTCTAAATATATAAGGCACCTGAGGCCCTCCATATTCATAAGGTCTTGATTTGACCATCCATTGGTGGCAGCTGTAGTAACCCATGTGCTCTCTAAGGAAGATGTGTAGCTGTTCATCAGGGTAATTGATGGATCACAGCTGTGACCAGGCTACTGCCTATGCCCCTGCTTCCAGCCCCTTACTGAGCAAGTGTGTTGGTCCTAAGCACGTTCTACCTGTTAGGACTTCATGCTCCACACTCAACTCGGATCTCTATAACTCCATCAGCGGGGGAGCCTGAGTCACCATAGAGAAACGGGGCAGATGGATCTTCTCTAACCAAGAATTCAGGTTGTAGACTCTTCCCCTAGCCAGCCAGCCTAAGCTTGCACCATATCCTGTGTGCGTTAGACATACCCTTTCACTTTTTCCCTGCTACTCACTTTGTGTTTTAAATGTATTTAACAAACCATGGGATCCAACCATCTTAATTTGGTCTGTGAGCCCTTCTGTTCCATGAACTCTGGGATAGCTTCATGGTACTGCATTAGGAGGTGACCATGGCATCATAGTCATTTCTCATACCACAACCCAGTTCCAAGAGACAAGCTGGTTCTGTGGAATGGTGGAGCTACTCACTAGGAATATAGAATGTTGTGTCATGGTGAGGGAAAAGATAGTATACTCTTGTTTGAGTATGTTATTTTTGAGATGATCTGGGACATCAAATCAAGATGGCCATCAGGTGGTTAGATTATGTGGATGGGAAGTACTGGGAAAAGTGGAACCTAGCTTTAAAGATTGACGGCCATTGCTATTCCAAACACTGAGCCTGAGGGAAGTCCTGCAGAGCTAAGAATTCCCATTTCCATTCCTGCTTCTCATTTTCCTACCCCATCCTCTGTGCCCTAACAAATAGCTATGTTCAGAAGAACTAGAAGGTGCCCAGCTAGTGCCAATGTTCCACAGGGAACAGAACAGAAAGTCCCTGATGGAGCAGGAGAAAAGTGGGGTATAGAACTCAAATTCTAATAAAAAGATCAGACTTAATGATCTGAAATCGGAGGGACCTCAGAAGACGTGACCCCACCCCCACCCCACTCTCGGTTAGCCCAGAACCGCAATCATTCTCAAAGCCAACTCTTCAGACAAAAATTAGACTGGACTATAAGACATAAAGTGATTCTCGCGTAGAGAGAGATTCTTAGCTCAAGTAGATACAGGAGACTAAGCGGGCAGCTGCTGTCTGGAGGTGAGATGAGAAGGCAAAAACGGACAGGAGCTACCTGAACAGACGTGCAAAATCTGGGATGGAAGGGATGAGTTTGGTGTCACGTTATAGGGAGAGTAACTTGAGTTATATAACGTAACAATGTGTGCATAAATGTTTGTATGAAAGACTAACTTGAAATGTAAACTTTCATTTAAAGCACAATAAAAAGAAAAAATAAAACCTGTTGCCTCACCTTATCATGGGAACCTTGTGAGATCTCCTCAGTGAGATCGCTCTCAGATAACACTTTCCCGTCACTTCTTTTTCCCTCATCAACCCATTCTCTGAGCTATGACCTCTTTGCTTTTTCCCAGCCTAAGTGAGGCTTAGGGAGGATATAAAGCCAGTAGGAGGCATTTAGATGTGGCCTTCTAGAAACCCTGGTGGCATGGTGGCTAAACGCTACAGCTGCTAACTGAAAGGTAAGCAGTTTGAATCTGCCAGGCACTTTTTGGAAACCATGGAGCAGTTCTACTCTTTTCTATAGGGTTGCTACAAGCAGGAATCAACTCAACAGCAATGGGTTTGGTTTGAAACATTCTGTTGGGCTAGGCAGAAGGAACGGGGTCTCTGCTTCCTAGGGGGTGTGGGGTCAGTGTGGTGGGGAGTATAACTAAGGAAGATACTGTATGATAAGTATGTGTGTACCCATGGCATGCTGGGTAGGCAGGCAGGAGCCAGCTGCTGCTTCAGGGGATGGAGGGTGGGGTGCAGCATGACTTCATGAGGGGAGTGCATGACAGAGAAGATAGTCTTGGTGAGTGACAGGTTTATAGCTGACAGCTAAGGAGGGAATTCCAGGCATTTTGGGAGGCGGTGGGAACTAGCAGTGAAAAGGGCCACTGTTTTGCTCTCCCCTGACTTTGGAGTTCGGGGCTTTGGTGTTGCAGGGTCATATACTCTCCAGACCATAATAGGCTGTGAGTTGCTTGGGAACAGAGCAGCTGGGGATGCTGACAATACAATTATGATGGCCAGGACTTCCTTGTCAGCACTCTGGAGTCTTTCAACCTCAGCAAAAACAGAAGCAGGGACGGGGAAATGGGACAGTAGTAATCGTAATCGTTCCCCACCAAAGCTGCATCTACCCTCCCCAGAAATACCTGGAACCTGGTGTGGAGCGACAGCCTCCAGCTGTGATGGGTGTGGAGTCCTCACCAAAGGTAGGTGGCAGGGCTGAGAGCCTTGAGGGAGGGATGGAAAGCAGCCTCCTCAGCTAGCCTCAGAAACTTAGTTTTGTTCCTTGTGTCCTATACGACCACCGTCCCATCCTTACCAGCCTAGTCATTCTGCTTTCCTTCTTTCACACATTTGGTCAGCCTTGTCTCCACTTGGTATTCAAGTTCTGACCCAGGGTGCAGAGCCAAGGGCACACAGGGCAGCATGTCTGACAGTCCCTATGAAATGCAGGGTGCAGGTGTCTGGTGAGCGCCCTGGCCTGGTGTGGAGGGTGATGGCAGATTGGCAAGACCAGAGGTAGCAAGTCCTCTGGTCCAGTGGAGACTCTAGCTCTCCCTTGCCACCACCCCTACTTGTAGCATAGGGTACTCCCCAACCCCGAGCCCTTGCAGGGGACCTTCCACAACCTGCTGGAAGGGAGCCCATCCCAACGTGGTGATGGGCTTTGGCATCTAGCTTCCAGTAGTATGGCTAACTTTGTAAGGGATGAGCTACCCTAGAAGTCCTCGGGGCTGCAGGTCATCTGACTCCAGGGCATAGGAGTCCTCAAGAGCCAGTACTTCACCGAGATCTCCTTTCAGGTGAGCAGAGGCTTTCCTACCTGGAGGAGCACCAAGCCAGTGCTGTGTCTCTGCAGAACCGCAGAGGAGCAGTCATCATGCCTCCAGAAAAGTGGAAAGAGTAGGAGTCCAGCCCCCGGGATGTTTTTCACCTTGCAGAGTCTCCTGGTTTTATGTACCCACCAAACTGGATCTTCCATCAGATCCTTGTTTCTGTAGTGTTGGTTGAGGGAACCGTAGGCGCCTATCCCTGAAAGCCAGGGAAGAAAATCAGAGAAACAGCCTGCTATGATTTTGCAATCTGGAGGTGACCTTAAGGATCACCTGGCTTCTCTCTCTGAGGAGGCTGAGGAAGAAGAAGAGAACAGCAATGGAGAGAATAGGAATAGAGGAAGATGTAGGCTTAGGATATCTCTTGCCTCTCTGGAAACCCTGATGATGTAGTGGTTAAGTGCTATGGCTGTTAACCAAAAGGTCAGCATTTTAAATTCACCACGGGCCCCTTGGAAACTCTGTGGAGCAGTTCTGCTCTGTCCTCTAGGGTTGCTGTGAGTCAGAATGGACTTGACAGCTATGAGTTTGGTTTTTGGTTTTCTTCCCTCTCCAGCCTTTGACCTGGATTGCTTCTTCCCAACAGGCAGATATACACATACATATTCATACACAATTACACTGTCTTCTGTGAGAAATTTTACCTTCTTTTTCTCCAAGAGTGTGTTTCTTGTAAACTCTCAAGCATAAAAACCAAATCAAAACTGGGCTCCCAAACTCCTCATTTCATCTTCACCAAAACTGAGGGGAAAATCTCCAGATTTCACAGGAAGTTGGCTTGGAGGTGGGTGAAATGGAAGGCCTGTGCCAACATCTCACTGAATGCCTCCTCTCCTACGCATCCAATCCCAACGTCTCTTCACAGGTACCAATCCCAAGCCCATGCCATAGGAGAAATCTACAGTCACCTGTCAAGGGAGCAGATGGGAAGGCACATGCAAACAAAGCTGTAATTTTGGAAGGAAGTTTAGAATTCATTGAGTCCATAGATGAGGAAACTCAGGCATAGAAAGGGGAGGTGCCCTACAGACAACGATTAAACTAAACTGTAAGACATAAAACCATAGTTATGAAGAGTGTACTTCTTATTAGCTCTTGTCCAGAAGGGAGATGAGAGTGCTGAGGGGGACAGGAGCTGGTTGAATGTACACAGCGTGGAAAAGAGGAATGTGCTGTCACAGGGTGGGGAGAGCAGCTAGAGTTACATAGCAGTGAGTGTGTGGGTTTCTTTGTGTAACAAATTGACTTAGGTTGTAAACTTTCACTTAAAGCACAAGAAAAGAAGGGAAGGAACAATTAGCTGGAGAAGTCAGAGCCAGAGCCAGTGTCAAGAACCTTGATCCACCAACTGTTTATTACAGATTACTTTCCCCAGTGTCATTGTCGTCACCCCTCTCTTTCTAACTTCCAGCAGAATAAACCCAAGAGATGACTCTTCTGTGAGGTAAGTGTGTCTGGGTCTGAGTAAAGACTATATTGGTAAGCAGGCTTAGTGGAGCTGTCAGAGGACCAGTTGTTGAGAGCAGGGCCAGTCGTCATCAGCAGTAGGATACACGGAGAGAGGTAATCTTCCAAGGTGGGCAAGTCCTGAATCCTTCTTTTCTCAGCCCTCCTTTCCTTCCCTTTCTTTTGTCTTCAGATTGTCAGAGCCCAGGAATCAAACCAAGTGGTCTCCTACCCTGGCTGTTGTGGATTGTATTATGTCCACCAAAAATATGTATTATAAATCTTGAGGTTATAATCCCATTTGAGGGATGGGTTGTTCTTGTGATGTTGATGAGGCAGGATTAGTGTAGGGTGTATTTTGAGTCAATCTGTTCCCAGATAT
Organism: Heterohyrax brucei; assembly: GCA_028571685.1. Classification (NCBI taxonomy): domain Eukaryota; kingdom Metazoa; phylum Chordata; class Mammalia; order Hyracoidea; family Procaviidae; genus Heterohyrax; species Heterohyrax brucei. The sequence continues at coordinate 48,913,149 of CM053144.1, read as the reverse complement.
AAAAGATTAAACAAACAGAGATGGGGTAGAGAGGTGCCAGTTCACACGAAGATTGCCTGGGACCAGAAGCTCGAAAGAAACAAAGACGTGCCTCCACAGCTGAAAGAGACAGAAAGCTCTCTCCTAGAGGCAACACATTGACTTTGGAGTTTTAGTCTCCTAAAATATAAGAAAATAAAATAAAAAGACTAGATTGCTTTAAGAGATTCTGGGTAGAATTATGGACATCAAAGGCAATTCTGGTGAGAGCTCAGAAGAAAGTGAGGTGAACTACAGTGATACAGTCTCTCTTGTCTTAGAGAATGCATATGGCACCAGCAACAGAATGTCACTAGAAATGTAGACATTAAATGTGCCTCTGGGTAGGCTTTAAAAGAATGATTAACATATGATTGGATAATGGAGAAAGGGATATGGTCTTCATGCAGTGGCAAAGAATTTGTCTGAATTTTGTTCAAGTATTTGGTGGCAGTTAGAACTTTTAAGTGATGAATTTTGATATCAGGTTGATGAGATTTCTAAGCAAGATCTTAAAGAGGACACATAGTGTCTCCTTGCTGCTTATAGGGAAATGGGAGAGGATAGAAATGGACTTAAATTGTGCAAAATAAAAAACAAAACATAAACATTTGGAAAATTCTATTGTATAAAATAAGGATGTGCATCCTAGAATGTTTGCTGAAGACATGACTACACAATCTTTTGCTGAAGAAATTGAGCCTGTGACTAATGGATCTAACCACGACAGCAGAAAACCCATTAGGGTTGACTGAAAGGGACAGAGAAAGAAGGAAAGGAAGAATACTGTCTGCCTGTTGGAATTCTACAGGCAGGAACCAAGCCAAAGGAGCTACCTCTGTTGCCCTCCAAGAAAAGAAGAGGACCATCCCTGGAGCAGTATGCAGATGAGCAGAGCCATTGGAAGAAGCAGTGGAAGCATGACTTTCTTGGTTTCAGAGTGTGGGACCATGGTTTCCTGGATCTCAAAGGGTGGGCCCACAGCCTCTTAGGCTTCAGAGGTGGATCTTCACCAAACAATTTCTGCAGCACGAGGCTGCACTTACTATGTGCCAGGAGGATGGAGCTGGCACCCCAAGCTGAGGGGGCAGGGCTGCCATGCCCAGTAGGCGATAGATGGTACACAGGGGATGGGATTACCACTCAAATGAACTAAAGAGCTGAGTGGTCTGAAACAGACAACAGAGTTACAGTCCCAGAGGATCTGGAAAACAGAGCTGAAGACCAGGAGGAAGGGGTTTCCACCGGAATGCAAAAGGCAAGGCCAACACTCAAGAGTCTAGAGGGCTGGGCGTTCCCCAGAAGATGTCAGAGAAGAGAATTATTTTCAAATTTAAGATGCTAATGTATTCTGTTCTGTTTGGTATGGGACTTATTTGACAGAAGTTACCTTTTTTCCTTCCAGTTTCTCCCATTTGTGGTGGAACTATCTACCTTATGCCTGTTCTACTGTTATACTTTGGAAGCAGAAAACTTGTATTGATTTCACATGTTCATAGATGAAGATAAATATTGCCCCAGGATGGAATATGCCTAATAGTTTTTTTTTACCCATATTTGATTTAGATGCTTCAGAGAGATGCGATTTTGGACTTGGAGTTGATTTAAGACTTTTAGAATGATATGATGGGGTGAATATGTTGTACATGTGACAAGGATATCAATTTTCCAGGCCAAAAGAGTGGAATATTATGGACTGAATTGTGTCACCATAAATACACAGCACTTGGCTTGGCTGGCGTATCCCAGTCTCTCTGCCTGTGGCTATAATCTCATTTTGGGAATGGGTGCTCCTTGCTATGTTCCTGAGGCAGGAATAGTGCAGGGCATATCTTTAGTCATTCTCTTCTGAGATATAAAAGAGTTTAAACAAGCAGAGACGGGGGAAGAAGGATGTCAAGCTACACCGGGATCTCACGGAAACCAGGAAATAGAAGCTGAAGAAACAAGGAAACTTCCCTCAGAGCTGACAGAGAAAGCCTTCTCTTAGAGCTGCTAGTGCCCTGAATTCAGGCACCTAGCCTTCTAAACTGTGAGAATATAAATTTCTGTTTGTTATAGCCACCCACTTGTGTTATTTCTGTTACAAGTAGATGCAATTCTGTTATTTCTGGTGCACTAGAAGAAACTAACTGGTCTCCAGCACATCTTCGTTGGTGTCTATCTAAGCACTTCCAACTGGTTTGCCTAAACAAGCACTATCCCTACCTCCAGAGGGGGATGGCTTGGCTGACAGCAGCAAGACCCCCAGTTACTCCTTACAGTGAAGCTGGCCAGCTGTGCCTGGGGGAAAGGATGACCTTATCTGCTCTCACTGGGTCTCCCAGCAGTGTTCTACAACCAAATTAAAAAAAAAAAAAAGAACAATTGGCATAGAGTCAATTCTGACTCATAGTGACCTTATAGGATAAAGTAAAACCTTACCCATAGGGTTTCCAAGGAGGGGCTTGTGGATTAGAACTGCCAGCCTTTTGGTTAGCAGCTGAGTTCTTAATTACAGCACCACCAGGGCTCTAGATACTTGTCTGTGAAGGGCCTTGGCACTATTAAAATAAACATCTATGTGGAGAGTTTTTTAACTTAGTCCTAAACTGGCCTCTCGGATTTGAGGTTTCTTAGTGACTCCTCAGCAGTCAGGAGAATCCAATAGGTAGGTCTCATGACTCAGCTTTGCTTCTAGTCTTCTCCAGACCTAACAAGGATGAACAACACTGGGCGAGCAAGTGGGCCTTGGCAGAAGCCAAGTCGCCTATGCTTTAGGGCTAACAGGCGGGAAAGAGGAGGTGGGGGTGGGGTTAGGTGGAGGAGGGGAGCATGTCTCATCTTCCTTTGGGCCTTAACCTCCCCAGGAGGGGCTGGTTAAGTGTCCAGACAAGTTTAGCTGATGTTTAAGATTCCTAGTTAGACTCCAGGCTTGTGCTAGGCAGACCTAGTTCAGATGTGTGACCGCAAACAACTAACAACACAGGAACACACTTCTCCTCTGGTTTTCCTCTGGGATGGACTTTTTGCAAAGCCAAGCCAGAAGTATACCGCAAATAGAAACTGCAAATCATAATCTGAAAAGCAAGTGGGAGGTGTTTAAAGGAAAATTTGGGGAAGATGAGGCTCTGTTAAAACAGGAAAGCTAGGACAAAGTGTTTTCAGGAGCCTAGAGGGTGGTCAGCCGTGGGGCACCCATATTAGAATTTTAGTCAAGCCCTGGGCCTGCCCCTCCCCCTCCTGTAGGAGGCTGTCTTCTTGGCAGACAGTAGATAGATGCATGACAAAGGTGCCGTGATGGCTCTGTCCTGTGGAGTGAGGAGCTGGCTGGGGAGGGCCCCTCTGGTTCCAAGCCTCTCCGTTCCCACCAGGCCCCTTAATCTACCTGCCTTTTGGGCTGTGAATGACTGAGTGGTGAACATAGCTTTACTATGCTCATGCTTCTAGATATTTGCACAACCATGGAAAGTATTGAAACATGTGCATCTAGTTATTTGCCCCCAAACTAGACAGACACGTGAACACAGGCAGTTTGATACAGATGGGTACATGAACAGGGAGAGTCTGATAACAGACTCCAAGGAAACAAACATGCTCAAAGGACAGACTGATAGCATGATAGCACCCAGGTGAAGACAGCAGACTTCTTGGCCAGTCAAAAGGCCCCCACCGGGACACCCAGGTCCCCAGAAAGCGAACAACACCAGGAAGTGCCAACTATGGAGTGGAAACTAAGAGACTCCTTAAGCTAGGCAGAGGCTAGCATCACCAGGCCAAGGCTTCCACCTTCTAAGCTGTGGGGAGCCCTGGTCCAGACTCTCCCCGGAGCCCCTAACTCACCCCAGGGCCTCCATTTAAGGCAGGTTTTAGGAGAAGACAAACAACCCTAGCAGACAGGCAGGCACAGGGAGGGCTATTCTCTTGCAGACTCTGCCAAGCACTAACTAGGCCAGCAGTTTCAGCCTTGAGAACACCAACCCAGGACCCCAAAAAAGAGATTCTGAGGGAAAACTTAAGACAAGCTTCCTGCACACCCACCCCAGACTGATCATTTTCTCAGCACCTTTTCTGTCAGCTCCCCAAAACAAAGCTCATCCTGTGGCCTGGGGGCGAGACATGGGTAGGTGGCAGGGCCAGATACCTATATCCTCCAGAGGCAAGGAAGAAGGATACCTGGGTCCCGGCAGGGCCCTTGGAGCCTGTCTGAGGAGGTGCAGGCTTTAAGGGGGACTGGAGAGGAGGGGGGGGGTTGCAGAAGTTCCTTTTAGCTGCTCTGAGGGGGAATCTGTGTGAGGGGGTTGGGGCCGGAGGGCTGGAGGGGGGAGCAGGAAGCTGCCCCCAGGGGAGCTATCCAGGCCCATTCAAGGGTTGAGCACTTGTTTAGGGTTAGAGCTGCCCCCTCTGGGGACTGGGATTGTCCAGCCCAGGCCATTGTCCTACCCCCTTCCCCCGTCCCTCCCAGGCTGCTTTGAACCTGAAGTCAGATATTTTCTCCCTCCCGCCTTGACTTTCCCCACCCAGGGCCTAGGGCTGCAGGTCCAGTGTAGGGAGGTGGGGGAGGGACAACAGGACCGACAGTATTAGATCCTTGGGTTCCCTAATAGAGGCGGTGAGGACCCTGATGTGCAGGTCCCACCATGAGGAGCAGGAGTGAGGGAGCGTCCGGTCCCTTTGTCAGGGCCAGGATTGGGAAACTCAGACCCCGTCAGCCCTGAGAAGTGAAAGTGGGGTGGGGCAGGAGGTGCTGTAGGGTAGGGGGTCCATCTCAGAGTCTATTAGGTAAAGAGACTGGGGCCAGAAGACTGGGGGACAAAAGTAGGGGATGAAGTGGGACCCTTGAGGTAGAATCTGAGGTCTGTCAACCTGCTGCCTCTGATGGGGTTGAGATTAGCAGGCTGGACAAATGGATGCTGGGATTGGAAGCTGTGGAATAATTAGGTCTGACCAGCAAGGTACATGGGAATGCCTGTGGTGCACAGGGGTGATTAACTGGTAAGCACAGTACACCCCAGCTTACTGTAAGCAAGGTACTCACAGGTTTACCAGTGCTGATTTACTAACTGGTAATGCAGTTTCACACAGATTTCACCTCGTGCACTACCAGTTAGTAACTCAGGATAGGTAAGCTGCTGTGTATATAGCTAACTGGGTGATCCATCCCTGCTAGGGGCATCTCTGGTGAGTGGACTTGTGGCTGCTGATGAAAGGGGAGTTATCCCAGCAGCCCTTGGCACATACAAGTTCAATAAATGTTTTAGGAGCAGAGAGAGAAGCTGGGCCGCAGCAAGGGAATGGCGCCAGGGTTTCTGAAGAAAGGGAAGTGTCAGAGAGATGCCAGGTCTGAGGTGTGGATGGCCGGGCAGTCTGTTGGGAGTTGGAAGTGATGGTCCGCATTGTGGACCTGGACTGAGGGTCCTCGAAACTAGAGGGGCATCCAGTGGGATCTCTTTGGTTCTTCTGGTCCACAAAGCAAACACCTTTCGCCTCAGTTTCTCCCACCCCCACAGCCCTCTCCCCCACCCATCCAGGGGGCGGGGCCAGAGGTCAAGGCTGGTGGGTGGGATTGGGGAGGGAGAGAGGTTTTGAGCAGTCCCTCGGAGAGCCCTCCTTTTACCAGGCCCCCGGCTTGGGGCGCCTTCCTTCCCCATGGCGGGACACCTGGCTGCCGACTTTGCCTTTTCGCCCCCACCAGGCGGTGGAGGCGAAGGGTCGGAGCCGGGCTGGGCTGACCCTCGCACCTGGCTGAGCTTCCAAGGTGCCCCAGGTGGGCCAGGAATCGGGCCCGGGGTTGGGCCGGGCTCTGAGATGTGGGGCATTCCCCCGTGCCCTCCACCGTACGACTTCTGTGGTGGCATGGCATACTGCGGACCTCAGGTTGGCGCGGGGCTGGCTCCCCAAGGCGGCCCAGAGACCCCGCAACCCGAGGGTGAGGCGGGGGCTGGGGTTGAGAGCAACTCCGAGGGGGCCTCTCCCGAGCCCTGCGCTGCCCGCCCTGGTGCTGTGAAGCTGGAGAAGGAGAAGGTGGACGAGAACCTCGAGGAGGCGAGTGGTCTGCAAAAGGGAGAGGTACCCGGGGCTGGCAGGGGAGGCATCAGGAGCGGGAAGCTGTCGCCTGCAGCTGCCCAGGCCTAGAACCCCAGAGGGGAGCAGGCAGGGCCAGCTACCCCAGGCAGCGCGACGTGTGGCTGATTTGAGCAGTTCTGAGAGGAATGGTCAAGGAGGGGACTAGAAACCGGAATTTGGAGAGATAACCGCCCCCGAGGCTTGGGGCTGGTTGGGAAGTCGGAAGCGAGCTCAGAGGTGGCCCGAGTCCTGGAGAGGGCCCTTGACAAGAAGGCCTCTTGTATTTCCTAGGCCTGACCAGGGTCAGACCGCGCATTGCTAGGCCAGCCCTGGGCCGAGGGTTGGGGTTTGAGCTCCTTCTCCCAACGCTTCACGCTTTTTGAAAATGTGATCTTGTCAGACCCAGATCTGTGGCCTTTGGGTTAAGTGTAGCCTGAGGAAAAAACCTGATGTTCTTATCATAGACTAATTGTTCTTGTAGGTCTAGGGTGTGACGGGTTTTGATAGCTCTGGTTTGGCCTTCAGGGACCTAGGCGTTGGGTTTCCCGCAGTTAGATTTGGGGTCAGTTTACCTCTGTTGAGGAAGCCTGGTGGTGCATTATGTTAAGAGGTAGGTGCTAACCAAAAGATAGGAGGTTTGAACTCACCAGCGGCTCTGCAAGTGAAAAGACCTGGCAATCTGCTCCACTAGAGATTATAGCCTAGGAATCTATGGGCAGTTCTGCTGTTTTCTGTACGGTCGCTGTGAGTCGGAATCAAACAAAGCTGTCTTTGCCTTGGGGGTAGGTGAGACCATTGTGCAAAGTGCACACCCTGGCATCCCTTTTTAAACAGCTGAAAATACCTGATTTTGATCAATTCATCCGCAATTTCTTATGTTGTGAATAAGAAAGAAGAAAGTGGTGGAAGATGTCATTTCCAGTCCATTCCTAAATGTGGGGTTTGCTGAGGGATTGAAGACTTGATCTGTTCAGCCCGGCTGGGGCTATTAAAGATGTGTCTTCCAGACCTCCAGAGAGACAAGTGTAAGCAATTAGAGATCAAGTACTAAGCCTTTAGACCCAGCAGAAGGAGGTGTGAGAGCAGTTTTAGCCGCTACCCAGTCGCCCCCAGACTCTTTGCAGGAGGTGACTGCTGAGCCTTGAATAATAATGGCTGCCAATTGTGGGTCACTTCCTAAGTGCCTGGCTGTGTGCCAGTTTATACATCATTATCTCATTAACCATCACAAAATCTCCTAGGGAGGTATTAGCTTATTTCACGGTTCTTAGTTGCTAAGTGGTGAGGCAAGGAATTGAACTGGGGTTTAGCAGATTCCATAACCCCAAAATAGGATTTGGAAAAGCTGGGAAGGGAGAGCTTGAGGGCCTTTATAGGATTGAGTTGCTGGTGTTGGGAATGGAAATGAAAAATTTGAATTCAATATGATTGATCACCCTTGAAATGCTTCCCTTAATTACTGCCTCCAAGGCTTGGTTTTCTTGGAGGCTGTCTCCTCCGAGTGCCCCCGGGACTCCATCCTCCAGGCTCTCTACCCTTCCTTCCTCTCATCCACCCTCAGGGCTTTAAGTTGTATGATGACTACATTTTCTGTTTCCAGACGGATGGCTCCCGCAACTGCAGCCTCCTTTCAGAGTTGCTGAAGGCCCAAACCAGTCATCTTTGATTCTTTCCAATCCATTGGAATCACTGCTATCTTTAGCTCCAAAATATACACTGAATCAATCATTTCTGCCGCCCTCGTCCCAGCCATCATCATCCCTGATGGCAGTGGTCGCTGTAGCTCTACCTATCCCTGTCCTTTCAGTCTGTTGTCAATATAGCAACTGAGTGATAGACTTAAAAACATGGGAGTTGATCCTTGCATTCCTCAAACAGCTCCCCAAATCACTTGAATTAAAGCAAGGAACGCTATGGCAGTGCCTACAGGCTCTTCTGCTCGGCTCTTGGACCTCATCAGCTCCTGCCCTCACTTTTTACTTGCCCTGTTCACTGTCCCTGCTGCCTCCAAACACACCAGACACAGTCCCACCTCAGGGCCTTTCTCCTGGCCTTTCTCTGTTCAGAATTATTCTCCTGATAACCCGTGTTCAAATATCCTCTCTCCTAGCCATCGCATTTAAAATCTGTCCTTTCTTCCATAATTCCATACCCTGTTTTACTTTCTTCCATAACATTTCTGACATCTTAACATATGAGGTAATTATTTGTCTATGTAGTGGTAAGCATATAGAAGGTGCTCAATACATCTATCTGTTGGATGAATGAAGCAATGAGGATACTTAAAAATTGCAAAAAAAAATACAGAAAAATATGGAATAATCAGATACATATTTTTTAATTGAGCACAAACTATATGTATTTTATTCCTTCCTCTACTGACTGAGACCTGTTACTTTTTATGGTGTATTTTTGTATACAAGTGCATAGTTTGTGGGGCCTCTGAAAGCAAGCTGGGGAGTGTATTGGATTTAGTATCAGAGGCGTGCTGCCTCTTTCTCTATTTTCAGCTCCCTATAACAGGGAAATACTTGAATCAAAAACCAAAAAACCAAACCCCTTACTGTCCAGTTGATTCCAACTCATAGTGACACTTTAGGGCAGAGTAGGACTGCCCCACAGGATTTCCGGGGAGGGGGGGGGCCTGGTAGATTCCAATTGTTAAACTTTTGGTTAGCCTCTGTAGCACTTAACCACTATGCTACCAGGGTTTCCTGAATCAAAAGACTGTTATTAATGAGCCAGCAAGCTGGAACTCCTTCAAACTTGACAGGTGTTGTCTTTGAGGCCTGGGCCTGTTTGCTACTCTGTCTACTTGGATGTGCAGATTTCTGGAGGGAAAGGGTCCTTTGTCATGCATGAAAGCAGCACAAGAGTGCCTGATATTTGTAGCTGATGTTAGGTGGGCGTCTTGGGGGCAGATATTTCCACAGTTCATTTCCTTGGGGCCATAGTCAAAAACTGTGGGGAGGGGAGGGGTAGGTAACTTGTATGTTTTATGTTCTTATGAGTCTTTATTTATTTATTTTTAAACTGCAGTCCCAGGACATCAAAACTCGACAGAAGGACCTTGAACAATTTGCTAAACTATTAAAGCAAAAAAGGATCACTCTGGGGTATACCCAGGCTGATGTGGGACTCACCCTAGGGGTTCTCTTTGGTGAGTTCACTCAGCATGTTCTGACCCACAAAGGTCCTCTCCCCTGCACTCCCCGCCCCATGAACATTCTTGAACTTGAGCTTTTCTTTCCCTGAAAAGATCCAGGTAGTAGAATGTTTCCAGAGCAGGATTTTACCTCCAACCATGAACAAGAGAGGGGAGAAGATACTTGGGCTTAGGGAGGCAGGACCCTTGTATAGGGTGTCTTGTGAATACCAGAAGAAGATTGAGGCCTGGGTCTCAAGGGTCTTAAGTACTCTGGATGCTTGCTGCCTCACCTTGCCCCTTTTTCAATTGGCCTCCCCCAGGGAAGGTGTTCAGCCAAACGACCATCTGCCGTTTTGAGGCTCTGCAGCTCAGTTTCAAGAACATGTGTAAGCTGCGGCCCCTGCTACAGAAGTGGGTGGAGGAAGCTGACAACAATGAAAACCTCCAGGAGGTAATGGGAGGAGGAATGCCCAGGGACCTGCCTGCTCAATGCCATTGTTACTTCCATCCCTTGCTTACAGCTCTCCCTGTATCAGAGCAGCAGTTCTCAATGGGATGGGGTATTCTTTCTCAGTTCTTCTGGGAGGTCTGCAGCCATTGGTCTAAACACACCCTTCTAGATCCTTCTTTGTCATGCTTCTTGGTTCTGGTGACTGGTCTGGTCAGTGTTCCTTTAGCCCTCCAGTCCTTCCTTGATGCTGTAGCTCCTGGTCCAGTTGTCACCCTCTCTCCTCTCCATCTGCCCAGATATGCAAAACGGAGACCCTCCTGCAGCAGGCCCGAAAGAGAAAGCGGACCAGCATTGAGAACCGAGTGAGAGGCAGCCTGGAGAACCTGTTCCTGCAGTGCCCCAAACCCTCGCTGCAGCAGATCAGCCACATCGCCCAGCAGCTCGGCCTGGAGAAGGACGTGAGTGCACCTACCCCTGGCAACTCCTTTTCCTACTAGTCCCCAGTCACCCCCTTCCCCTGCTCTGCTTCCTGCCCTCCAACCACCCTGTTGGCTTTGAGTAGAATAACCAAGGCCCACCCTCCTGGAGATTATGATCATGTGTCATTCTCCCTTCTGTGTCCACCCCCAGGTGGTCCGAGTGTGGTTCTGTAACCGGCGCCAGAAGGGCAAGCGATCAAGCAGTGACTACTCCCAGAGAGAAGATTTTGAGGCTACTGGATCTCCTTTCCTGGGGGGACCAGTGTCTTTTCCTCTGGCTCCAGGGCCCCATTTTGGTACTGCAGGCTATGGGGGCCCTCACTTTACTAGTCTGTACTCCTCTGTCCCGTTCTCTGAGGGGGAAGCCTTTCCCTCGGTCCAGATTAGCTCTTTGGGCTCTCCCATGCATTCAAACTGAGGTGCCTGTCCTTTCACGTGAAGGAGGAGCAGAGGAAAGAGAAGCTGGGGAAATAGGGCCCTGGGGTTTGTACCAGGGTTTTTGGGGTTAAGTTCTTCACTGAGGAAGGAAGGAATTGGGAACACAAAGGGGGTGGGGCAGGAGATTTTGGGGTGTAACTGATTAGAGGGAAACTAAGTTCAATTGTGCTCTTGATTTTAATCCCCACTTCACTCATCACTTCTTAAATAAAGAAACCTGGGACACAGTAGATAACTAGATACTTTTGTCTTTGGCTTATTCTACTTTGGTTACTGAAGAAGAGAGTGTGGGCATGAGGATGAAAACTAAACCAGAAAGAAAAAAACAAACCTTGTTGCCATCCTGAGAATTCTGACTCATTGTGACCCTATAGGACAAAGTAGACCTGCCCCATGAAGTTTTCAAGGAGCAGCTGGTGGATTCAAACTGGCCTCCTACCTTTTGGTCAGTAGCCACTGACCTCTTAACCACTGCTCCACCAGGGCTTCAGGATTTAGGGATACTGCATACTAAATATTAGCTGTTTTCACATGTAAATGGCCCTGGAAACCAAGGTGCCACTCAAATTGCTCAAGGTTACATAGAGGGAAGATTTATGATTAGAACCCAAGATTATTATTGGTAGAGGGTCCTCCAGGTGTACCTAGTTCTTGGAAGGCTGTGACATCAGCTCCTGGGAGAATAAGTTGAAGAGCTACAGTCACCCTGTATACTGCCTATTTAGAAACTGGCTTTTTTTTTTTTTTTTTTTTTGGCCTTCTCTATGTCATCAGCTAGAAGTGCTCAATGGCTAAATCATCATTTCCACTGATTATCCCAGCTAGAATTGCCACTGTGCTTTTTTGATACAACAGTTCATTTGGTTTCCACTGAAGTTTTTGCCTACCCTGAGTCACTTGCCAAATCCTCATGTTTTAAGGCCTGACTCTGTCACTAGCTACTGGGTGCTGTTTTCCTGCAACTGACTCCTCAGTGAAAACCTTAAGTCTCTCAGTAGGAAGAAGGACATACAGGTTGCAAAATAGTCAAGTCTTAACAAAAACTATAGGTCCCTGGGTGGCACAAAGAGTTTGTGTTCTAATCTTATCCTAAATGTTGGTGGTCAGAACCCACCATGGAATGAAAGTCTAGTGATCTGCTAACAAAGTCAAGAAAACCCTATGGAGCAGTTATACCTTGAAATCAATTTGATTTTTTTTTTTTTTTGTAAAAGAAAACACCAAAACTCAGTGCTGTCAAGTTGATTCTGACACATAGTGACCCTATAGGACAGAGTAGAACTGCTCCATAGAGTTTCCAAAGAACATCTGGTGGATTTGAACTGCTGACCTCTTGGTTAGTAGCTGTAGCACTTAACCACTACCCTACCAGGCATTCCTTTTTTTTAAACAAACTAAAATATTCTAAGAAGCTCTTCACTGGGTGTGAGGCACACCCAAGAAAATCAAAAGGGCTGTGTGTGGCTTAAGAGGATGATTCACACTAAACCAGATCAGCGTCTATTTTAGGTGGCACACTAGCCTTTGTCTTCCAGGTGCTCATTGGTGAAACCAGTAAAAAGTTTTTCTGTCCTTCCACATTTAATCAAAACCCAACTACTTGAACAGCACTGGTTCAAGAAGAGTGAAAGAGCTGTACATGAATGAGATAGCATGATTTTTATTTGGAAATAGAAGCAGAAAGTCCAAAAGGTCTCAAAAGGCAGCTTATGATGATCATGGCCATGGACAGGACTTACTCATAATGTAGGGAGATTTGGGGGCCAGGTCCTGGGTTTTCCCAGAGCGACGCTATTGTCCGAGTCGGGGGCTCATGACACATCTTCCCAGGCGTAGCCTTTGCAACTGATGAGTACTGTGGTCCCAGACTTGGTGTCCTCGGAAACAAGCTCTACATTCTGTATCAATGGGAACTTCCAATTCACTGGCTACTTCTTGGAGGCTTCTATCTTTGGCAAGAAATGTCTTCTGTCACCTTTGGCCATGAATGGCTGCTCCAGTTCCTGAATCAATATTCATGGCAATGGGCCCTTCCGTGGTGTCATTCCCTCCTGAGGAGGGAAGGGAAGAAGGAGGCATTTCTTAGGATCCATTTGTACCCCACTGTTCATGCCTCTGGCCTGGAGGCCCCAGTCCTGTCCTCTGATGCCACAGTGTTGGGCCTTACGCCTGGATGTCAACACAGCACCGTGGGCATCGGAAGTCGGCCTCCGTGACAGTCTGGATGCTGCAGCCAACACAGGCCACATGGAACCAGGTGTCACAACCATCACACTGAACCCAGGCCACTGTCTCTTCTTGGGGCAGGCAGCAGCGGGGAGCCGCACAGGGTTCCCCACCCCCAGCTGCAGGGGGAGCCATGGGGGCGCTCACTGGGTGCTTCCGAGGACGCCCGCGACGGTTTCTAGGAAGTTGAGGGGAAGACACAAAAACCAGGGTCACTGGAAACCTGTAGCAGGAGCCTTAAAATCATCCCTGGAGAACCAGAGTGAACCTGGAAACTCCTTGGAAGCCTCAAGTGAGCTTAGATTAAGTTGGCAAGACATCTTATGAACCTGGTAACTTCTTAAAATCTATAGGGTGGACCTAGAAGTGGTCCCTGAAAATGTGAGCTTGGAAATTTCCCATCTGTAGGCACCAGAAGGATGGGGTTGAAGGTGTCAGAATTTCTGTAGGAATTTCTGTGCTGACTTGCCCACTTGTTTAAAACCACTGCTCCCAAGTCCACCAAATGCTTGTTTTGTCACATCCGTGTTTTTTCTGTATATTTTTTCTGTCAGTAGAGCTAAGCCATTCCAACATCAGTTCCACCTCCTCCCATACCCACCCCCAAGCTGAAGGCCCCCTCAGGGACTGGGACTCTGAAAAGGCAATGGAATACTGCCAGAAAGCAGATATGATAGGGAGGCCTCTCCACTTACCCGCTGGGTGTCAATGGGGCTTTCTCTCCTCTAAGTTTCTTCCTGGGCTCCATGAGCACTGGTGGGGGACACGCAGGAGTCCCTCTCTCATCGTCATCCAGTTCTGCCAACACTCGGTGAGCTGATTTCCTCCGGTTTCTAGGGGCTGGGGGTGGGGCCGAGGGGGTGGTCCCCACTTCCCCAGGGGGAGTGGGAAGGGGTAGGCTCTGGGACCCACTCCCACGTTTGGAGAAGGTGAGGGGCTGGGGCCGGAGCTTGCTGAGGCTGCCGATGGAGTTGAGGATCAGTGAGGCCTTGGGGGCAAGGGAGAGGGTGCTGAGGGGTCTTTGTGGAGCCCCTTGAGAGGGCTCCATAGGCTGGAAACCAACCCTGGCCCCCACTTCTCCCCGAGACAGTGGAATGGTAATGGCCGCAAAGTCCTGAGGTTTGACTCGAACTTGTTGGAACATGAAGTAGAACTCGGAGGAGCTGTTTCCTGGGGGCCCTTCAGGGCCAAAGGTTAGGAGGTCACCATCTCTCAACTCCAGCCTGTGGCCCTTTGGAAGTCGGACATTATTGACTAACGTCCCTGTTGATGTTGGGGCACCAGACAGATGGAGAAAACAACAAAAAGAGAAAGGACCCCAGTCACGAGTGGAGAAATCTAGAGCTGTTAAATCTTTTGAGGCTCATCAGGGACATGGTACACTATCCTCATTCTTCCCTCACTTACATTCTAGCCCTCATCTGGTAACAGCAGAAAGTAAGCAGCTTGTGAGATGGGAATAGGTTTTATTTTCATTGTGCGTTCCCACTGGGCACACAGAGGGAATGAGTTTCTTCCATCACTTTGGAGAAACTTTCCCAGCTCCAAGTAGAACAGTTACTAACTCAGCCTAGCTCTGGAGCCTAGTCTGGGTTCAAATGTCAGCTCCACCACTCTATGACCTTGGAGAAGTTTCTTAACCTTTTTGTACTTAACTTGCCTCATCTGTAAAATGGGGATGTGACTGCCCATCTACACTCCATGCACCTAAAACAGTGACTGGTTCGTAAACTCTGGTGGCACAGTAGGTTAAGTGCTACATCTGCTAACCAAATAGTCCCCAGTTCAAATTTGCCAGGTGCTTCTTCGAAACTCGGGGGCAGTACAGGGTCACTATGAGTCTGACACGACTCGATGGCAGTGGGTTATTTGGTTGTGGCTCATAAAAGTCTGAAGTGAATGTTCGCTAATGCAGTTACCTACTCCTTACAACTACCAAAGCTGACCCCCTAAGCTTTACTATATATGTTCTACCTAGAGGAAACTAAGACCCAGACATGAAGTGACAGGCTTGAGGAGTCAGCAGTATAAGCTGGGCCATGAACACATGGCTTCTGAAGTTGAGACTATAACTGTCTTTGAGTCAGGGAGAAAGTCATATGCCCAAGTCATTAATGTGATTCAACTACCCTACAATGGAAACAGGTTCCTCAACAAACCTGAAAACGGGTCAAAACTGAGTCTGGCCCCTAAAGGCCCCAAATAGACCCCACAAATATCACTGATGATGCCCCAAGTCACCCATCCACTTCCTAGACCCTTGCATGAGATAAAACGGGACCATTAAGGGTCAGTCCTGAAGACCACTTCTGACACCACCTTTTTGAGAAGACGGTCTAGAACATGGCTGTCCATCCAAACAGAGAATTTGGAGCCAGGCAAGGTCCCTGTAAAGGCCCTTAATCAAAAGCCTGGGCCTTTCATTGCCCGGGGTCAAGGCTCCCCTGCTCACTGCTCACCTTGGCTACTATGGTCTTCCAGACTGACCCTCCAGTCATCACCTTGGCGCTCAGCGTGCAGCTCCGCGTGCACCCCAGAGATGAGGCCAGGCTCCCGCTGGGGCCGCAGGGCCACATCACAGAGGTCAGCCCTGCGGCCCAAGCGGTAGGTGCAGCCAGCCCCGGTGGGAGGGTGGAAAGTGTAGAGATCGCTGCCCCCTATGCGCAGCAGCTGGAAGCAAGGCAGCATGGGCGGTGCTCCCTTGCACCACGCCTTCCACTTCAGGAATCCATCCCTTTTGCCACTACTGGGTCTCGTAGGACTGATCCAAGTTCTCTTCCCGGTGTGATTTTCCCCGAGTAGGGGAATTTCAGGGTACAAGTAGTCCAGGCGTGCAATGCGAAATTGGCTGTCCGCAGCTTTGCAACTGGAAAATTCGGGGAGGGTCCTTAGTGCAAATCCAAAGCGGACACGCCCTCTGGCACCTCAGTTGAGCCCGATCCTCAGGCCACAAAAGATTCCAGACGTCTCTGATCTGTGTAAAGCAATGGTGCATTAGCTAGCTTCTTGGAAACTGCCAACTGGCGGGGTGGGGGTTTTGATTCTGTGCAATGGAGTGCATGACCTCAATGTAATTTGAAAATAAAGCTTTCTGTCGAACTTGCTTAAGCAAATGGAGTACCCCTCGGCTCGCCTGCACCCCGCTTCTGTAGTGAATCTTCACCCATAACTACTTAGTTTGGAAACTTGTGGGAAACGAATCCACTGTCATCCCCCGAAAAGGCCGCTAAATTCTTCACCAAAGCGGATCCAACCCCAGCTTCTCTAGATGGATGAAAACAGCGGACGGCGCTCCCGGCGATAGTGCAGGACAAATTCAGCCCTTTCCCTCCCGGTCCCAGCCCAGTTTCGGATCTACCCACGCAGTGACATCCCGGAGTGGTCTCCTTTCCAAACAGTATCGGCCTGTGCAGGGGGCCCAGGACCCCTCAAGTTCCTTGGTGGGGTCCGGGGCTCCGGCAAATGTTTGACAGCCACAGTGCGCAGGCCACGAGGGCGGTGCCTCCGCGCGCGGGCTGGCGCGACCCCTCCTTCGGATTTCCCGGGCCTCCGCGTCTCGCCGAGGGATCCCGCCCCCTATGCTGTTTCTGATTGGGCATCTCTTTTCTCTCTCTTCTCTCCATTGGGCGGTACACTGAGTTTCTTGTACGCCCGCCTTCCTCCTTTTCTGATTGGTTTATACGTTTTCCCGGGTTCCCGGAGTTGGGCGGAGTCGCCAGGGCGCGGAGATGCTCAGAAGCCGTAATTGGCCCTAGTTTTAGTCGCACTGCGTCTGCCTACAGTTTTTCTCTCTCTTCCTTCCGGGGTGCAATCTGGATTTGCAGACGCCCGCCAACTCGTCCGCTTTGCGCAGGCGCAGACAGGAGGCTAGGCCAAGGCGTAGGGGGTGTGCGCTGAGGGCACGGGCGGGGCTCTCGCGCTGGGTAAGGGGCGTTCGAAAAGAGTCGGTTGGGGGCGGGAAGGGGCTGAAAGGGGTGCGGGGATGGGTTTAGGGAGTCCATAGGAAACGAGCGGTACAGGGGCCAGATGTGGTGGTCAGAACAGCCTTAGCCTCAGGGCCCCCAGCGTCCCCAGGGAGAAGGTTCAGGGTTGACGGGTGTCTCGGGAGAGCGGGATTGAGAACCTAGAGCCTACTGAAGTCCAGGGGGCGAGAGCTGATTGATGAGTTGGGAGGAGACAGTGAGAGTGAAGAGCCCGTATAATTGCTTCAGGATAAAAGCAGATTAGGATGTAGGGAGGGATGGAATAGGAATCCCAATTAAGCAAAAAAAGAAATTGGGGTAGGATGGTGGGAGAAAGATCTTGAAGAGCTAATTCTGTGCTTCAGGACTCTAGAGAGGGAGGGTGGGCAACAGGAATGGAAGCTGTGGGCATGGTAGAAAGAAATTGAGAGGAAAGTTGCAGGGAGGGTTTGGATTAGATGGCAGAAAGCTAACCTCTCTGCCTGGGAATCTAGGCTGGCTGCATTTCCAGGGATCTTGGGAGGTGTCGTGCCCACATCTGGCCACGTTCATCAGGGGCCAGGCCTTGGGCAGGTGCTTTTACAGCGAAGGACCCAAGAGTCATGGCTTGGTGGTGTCTGGATGGGCTTCCCCGAGGCCTTGCTGAGCCATGGAGAGAATTCTGGAGATTGGGCTTGCAGCCCTTGGAATCCATACCTTCAATGAGCAGAACCAGAAGGGATTCTAGGAGCTTAAGGAAGAGGGTAAAAGCACTGTCCGGAATCCTAAAACTATGAGTAGAACCTTAGAGCATCCCTCCTCAGCTTGTGTCTCAGTAAATTCCCTCCATCTCTGGTTGTTGCCAGAGTTTTAATAGGAATTTGGTTGGACAACCAAGTGGATTTGTGGCACCTTTCAGGAAATAAAAGGAACTGAGAGTGGGGAGGATCTGGCTGCTATTTGGGAACGATGACTGTTATTGTAGGGGCTTTCACTTTGGAAGTATGACTGGAAATTGAATTGGAGTGTCCCTGTTTTCTCCAATTGTCCAGGGGAACATGGATGGCTGGAGACAGAATCTAGAGTCTTTGAATAATGCTGAGACTTGGCGACCTTCAGGTCAGTGGAACCAAGCAGGGGACTGGTGATTGCCTATCCCTGGGAAACTGACAGCCTGTGCCCTTGTGATTCCTCAGGTTACACTGGCCTAGTTCCCCCATCCCACTTCCAAGCTCGGTCACTTCCAAGTCTGCCGAAAACGGCTCCCACCTGGGTTGCAGACACTACCCTGGTCCAATCCTCAGCCTATCAAGATGTCTCAGAGAGGCTGCTAGAAAACTTGAGACCTCAAGCGGCCATATGGGAACGGAATGCTTCTGGTGATGGACAGCAGCCAGGGCGGAGAGTCAGGTGGGAATCCACTGCTGTTTTCTCAGGCTTGCTTACCTTTTCACTTCATCTAAATAGATTCCTTACCCTGTTTCAATTATTCACATTTACGTAAGCAATTATTGGGCACCTATAAAACATAAAACACTCTAGTGGCATAGTGATTGAGTGCTACAAGTTGACAGCTCAAATCCACCAGGAGCTCCTTGGAAACACCATAGGGCAGTTGTGCTGTGTCCTGTAGGGTAACTGTGAGTCAGAATTGACTCAGTGGCAATGGAGTTTTCTTTTTTGGGGTTTCCAACATATAGGAAATAACAAGGGCAGTGTGTGAGAGATTCTTGATGGGGATAACAAAAATGAGTGAGAGATCCAGGTGTTAAGGAATTGAAAATCCTTAATAAAAATAAAAATCATTCTGATGGTGTAGTTGAGGAAAGCCTTTATAGAACACATGGTGATAGAGTTGTCTATGCTGTTTGTTGATGCACTGTCTGTAAAAATTGTTATTCCTGATGTTTCGTGTGTGTTTTCCCCAAATGGACTGGAATGTCATTCTGCCGTTTTGCTCTGGAGTTGGCTTACCTGCATGCGTCTGCCTTGGATCCCATCAAAGCAGAAGGAGCATAATGAAGAAGGGAGAGCCCTGAACTGGGTGTCAGGAGATGGAGACCCTGAAATGTTAGCTTGGCTGCCAACTGGCAGACAGACCTTTGGCCAGTCACTTAATCTTCTAGGCCACAGGTCCTTGTCTCTTCTGAGAAATCTATTGGCTTTTGGCTTCCATGAGGACACTATCTCAAGGACCTTGTTATAAGTTAGTTTATATTTTACATGACACCAGTAGACTGTATACTTCCCAAAAGTAGGAACTGTGTAATTTATTGATGTACTCTCCCCTTTGACTCTCCATGTAGTATACTGGACACTCGCTAGGTATCTTTAACTCCTAGCCTTACCATTTAGGTGCTAGAGGCTCATGATCTCTGTACCCCTGCGCTTCCTCGAAACTTCTTCTTGCCCTTAAACCAGAATCCAGAAGTCTCTGAGTGTTCTTCCAACCTCTCCACTCAGAATGTGTGTTCTAGTGATGTGCTCTCCTCACACCCCTTCCCCTACCTCTTGCTTTCCTCTTCTACCATGACCTTACCATGTGTGCATTTGGTGTTTGATATACATATATATGTACATATATGGCTGTCTCTAGGACCTAGTTAGTTGCTGGGTATATGACATATATATATATATATATATATATATATATATTTATGGCTCTCTCTAGGACCCAGCTTCCTTCGGTCCTATAAGCCTGAGCCAGACCTGCTGCCGTCAAATCAATGCCAACTCATAGTGACCCTGTAGGACAGAGTGGATCTGCTCCATAGGGTTTCCAAAGCTGTAATCTTCAGGCAAGCAGACTGCCATGTCTTTCTCCCATGGAGCAGCTGGTGGGTTTGAACTGCCAACCTTTCGGTTTCCAGCTGAGCATTTAACCACTGTGCCACCAGGGCTTCTTGTGAGCCCAGATAGGGGACCTGATACGTTCAAGTCCTTGATGAAAGACAGTGGTGATTGCAGTGTAGAGATTGCCGTGTAGTACTCCTCATGCTTCTCTGCAGAGCTCCTGTGGCCTGTCTTTGTGCCCTCACCTCCCTACATGGGAGCAGAGGAATCTCCTCTGCTTCCTCCTCTTCCTGGCTCCTATGACCTAGATGGGAGCAAAGTGGCTAGAGGCGTACGTCCACTCTTCCAGCACCAGAAACACGGCTCACCCATGTGAACCTTTCTTCAAAGGCCCCTGGAGACATCTCAGGCCCTGACTCAGCAGGCTGAGCTGATCTCTCGGCAGCTGCATGAACTGCGGCAGTTGGAGGAGGAGGTCCGGCTCCTGCGGGAGACTTCACTGCAACAGAAGATGAGGCTGGAATCCCAAGCCATGGAGCTGGAGGCTGTGGCCCAGGCAGAGAAGGCTGGCCGAGCTGAGGCCGAGGGCCTGCGGGCTGCCCTGGCTGGGGCTGAGGTTGTTCGAAAGAACTTGGAAGAGGGGAGTCATCGGGAGCTGGAAGAAGTCAAGAGACTGCACCAAGAGCAGGTAAATGCTGGGATGGGAAGGATTCAGCTTTACTACAGGGTGAACTGGGCTGTAGCTTCCCAACAGAGAGCAAAGGTATGAAAAAAAGGCACCCATGAGCAGTGCTGTGGTGAGATCTTTTTTTTTCTTATCCTTTTATTGTGATTAGGTGAAAGTTTACAGTCCAAGTCAATTTGCCTGAGTACCCACCTCTCTGCCACTCTGTCTGCTCTCCTCACCCTGACAGTATACTTTTTTTTCTACTCTTTACTTCCAGTATCCACTCAACCAGTACTTTTCCTTTACTCTCTACCCTCTGCTCTCCCCTCTAAAAAGAACCCAGTAAGACAGCCTCATGTATATGTTAAACCATAAAGTACACACATGGAGTGGCGAGATCTCTGGTGAAGGAGAGAAAAACAGGTGACCTGGCAAGGAGAACTTGAGTGCCTTGGCATGATTTAGATCCTGCTCTTTCCCCAGGACTCCAGGGCCCTCCTGTAACATGATGCCCTCCTTCCCCTTCCAGGACCTTTACAGTTTTTGCTTTCCTCCATCACTCCAGAACCCAGTCAACCTGGAGCGATGCAGTAGGGGAGAGTGAGGAGTTGGGAGGGGGCTCGTACTGTAAACTGGGAGAGGGAGATTCTCCAGTCACCACTTACTGATGCTTCTTTGCCAACCTGAGACAGGAGCTGGGGACTGAGTGGGGAATACATGAGCCTGAGTCCCTGCCCTTATGGGTGAGTTCACAGTCGAATCGGGGAGACACACTTTAAACACGTGGTGTACTCACAACTAAAGAATGGCAGTTGAGAGCAGTGCCTTGAGGAAAGGCAAAGGAGCCCTAGTCTAGTTGTCGGGGCTAGGGAAGGGCGTCCTAACAAACTGACCTGTTCAACAGTGAATCCGTAAAGGTACTGGAAGAAAACATGGCTGAATTCTTTTATAACTTTGGAGTGGTAAGCCAGTGAAGATGTTTAAGAACTAACTCATTAGGAGATTGTTGCAGTCATCTAGTCAAGAGATGAGGATGCAACTGACTTAATTATGAATACATCAAGTGTTTAATGTGTGTGCCCCCTGCTAGACCACAAGCTCATTCATGAGGACAGGGCCTCAGCAACTTGAGTCCACAGCAGTGGAGGTGAAGATAAGTGAAATTATGCTTTGAGGGAAGAGCAGATAGGAATTATGATGGATTGAGTGTGGGCAACAAGAGAGAAACAAGACTGCGCTTGGCACTCCCTGTCTTACCAAGCACAGTTGAATGGCTTGTTGGGTGGTTATCGAAGGTCACAGAACGTGGGAGTGAAAGGGGACAAAGCCTAAGCAGGAGTGTGTGGGAGAGGTCCAGAAATAGGAAATAGCAGGCCTAGCTGAGCTCTGTCTCCTCTTCATAGCTCTCCTGCTTAACAGCAGCTCACCAGGAGGCTCTGTCCGCTTTGACCAGCAAGGCTGAGGACTTGGAGAGGTCTTTGAATAGCCTGGAAGCCAGGAGGGCGGAGGAAGCCAAAGAGTTGGCCGGGTCCCAGAGGGAGACGGAGCTGTTGCAGAAGCAACTGAGGTCAGTGGGATGGGGGTGGGCCATGCTAGAAGAGGCCAGCAGTTGGTGGCTATGGTGGCTCCCCAGAACACCCCACTGATGGTCTGCCTGTTCCCACCTCACTCCCAGCAAGACCAAAGAAGACTTGGCGGCTCAGGTGACCCTGGTTGAGAATCTAAGGAAGTACGTGGGGGATCAAGTCCCTCAAGAAATCTGCAGCCAGGCTTGGGAGCTGGAGCGCCAGCAGCTTCTGGAAACCATGCAGGTGGGAGAGCATACTGGGGTGCATCTGTGGGTGGGGGGTGCTGGGTGGGATGTGAGGGCTCGGATCAGGTCCTGAGGTAGGCGTGGCCTCTGGGAGTGGGGAAGGCATGGAGACTGGCTGCTGGGGGAGACCAGGCCAAGTGACAGCAAGCACGGAGGCCCTATGAGGCAGTTCCTCTTCTGCCCACAGCGCTTGCAGGAGGACCGGGACACCCTGTGCAGCACTGCTGAGCTGCTGCAGGTGCGGGTGCAGAGTCTTACCTACATCCTGACCCTGCAGGAGGAGGAGCTGGCCAGGAAGGTAGGGGCCTCTTTTCCATGTCTGGGTGCTGTACCTTCAGTTCCCAGCCTTACTCCCATCTCCTTTAGTGCAGGAGGGTTGGTTGGCGTTGTTCCCTGAACTCCTTCTTGCTGTGGCTTGGTGCTGTCCCACCTAGAGCAACAACAAAGGATGCCTCATCCTTCTTCCCCAACCCCCGGAAACCCACATGCCCCTCCTTCCACCCACCACAGATTCAGCCTTCAGATTCCTTGGAGCCTGAGCTCACCAAGAAGTTCCAGTCCTTGCTGACCTGTTGGCGAGAGAAGGTCTTTGCCCTTATGGTGCAACTAAAGGCCCAAGAGCTGAGCCACAGAGACTATGCAGAACAGCTGAAGGGACAGGTGACTTGACTTGTGTTTTCCTGTGATTCCTTCCTCTGCCCCTGCTGACTCTTTGCTCAGTACCTAATGGGAAAGTGTTCATTTAGTCAGCAGAATTTGAGTGGTTACCACATGCTGGGGATACAGCCCTGAGCAAAGACAGGTCAAGTACCTGCTCTCAGTGGAGCTTGCATTCTGTTTAGAGGGAGCCCACACAATAAGCAGGTAAGCAATTCAGTGTCAAGGGGTTGTATGTACTGTAAAGAAAATAATGAATGATAATGTGACAGGGGCTGTGGGGTGGCAGCAGCTGGAGGTGGGATGGGCAGGCAAGGCCTTTTTAAGGAGGTAGGTGACATGGTCACAGGTGGTAGGTCTTTCTTGGGAAGTCATGGTGCAGTTCCTCAAGGTGTGCAGGCACATAAACACAGAACTGGCCCCACTCTCAGGAATGCAAGCTTCTTGCTCCCTGCGTGGTGTTCTTTCAGCAAGCCCTGCCCTGAGCCCTTCATCCCCAGTGCCCTCCCCCTGCAGCTTGGGGCTGTAGAACTGCCAGGCCCCAGCCTCTTCTCCTCCCCAGGTGGCTGAGCTCGAGGGGCGACTTGCATCCCAGAGTCAGGAGCAGGCCATCCTGCAGCGCTCCCTGCAGGACAAGGCTGCAGAGGTGGATGTGGAGCGGGTCCGTGCCAAGGTTAGGGTCTGCGATGGCCAGAGGGTACTGGCCATGTCTGCAGGCAGAGGTGTGGGGCTGGGGTGTGTGCATGATCTTGACTAGCATGCTTCCCAGGCTCTGCAGGGGGAGCTGAGCCGAGCTCTGGAGGCCCAGTGCCGGCAACAACAGCAGACGACCGTGGCCCAGGAGCAGCTTAAGCTGATGGCTGATTCTGTGTGCAGGTACCTGAGGAGGCTCAGGGCGGGATTGTTTCTGCTTCTCAACTTCCAGGGCACCTTGCATCTGAGGGCCTCAATCAGGAGAGGCTACTGGGAAACTGACGATGTTCAGGATATAGGGCTAATAGAGGCATTCAGTGCTTTCAAGGTAGTGGGTTTGTTTTTCCTTGGAACAACCACGTCCACTTTCACACTGAGAACGGTTGCTGTGAACGCCCCTAGTGTGTTCTGTCTAGAGGTGAGGCGATGCTTCCTCGGGCAGATAGTCTATAAACAGCTGGGTTTCTAGAGCACCTGGGAAGCGCTCCAGCTTTTAGGAGTTTAGAAATGGGGGAATGGTGCTTAATGGGTCTTTCTGCCTTTCTTTCAACCTTCTTTTCTTTCTGGAAACCCTGGAGTCATAGTGGTTAAGTGCTATAGCTGCTGACCAAAAAGTCGGCAGTTGGAATCCAATAAGCACTCCTTGGAAACTCGAACAGAGAAGTTCTAGTCTGTCCTGTAGGGTTGCTGTGAGTCAGAATTGACATTATGGCAGTGTATTTGTTTTTTTGGTTTGTCTTCCTCCTTTCCTCTCTCTCCACAAATTTACAGGCATACCTGTTTAGTTGGGGGAAAAGGTCTCTTATAAAACTCTGCATCTAATTGCTTACTAGAAATTCTGTCTAAAACGTATGTTAGCTTCTTTGTTAATCAGTTGCAAGCCATGTTTCTCAAACCAACTTCCTCGTTGTTCTATTACAAACTCTTGTTATAGCTCTCTCATCACCATGAGGAAAACTCAGTGGAAAACAGGTAGTAACCTCTTTAAAGCTTTGGACACTGATGTGCCTGAGGTATTGCTTTAATAGGAATCACAGTAGGTGTTGGAAGCACCTACTTAAAAATTTCCAGGTTATCAGTGCTTGTTACTGCTGCTGGAAACACAAATTTCTGTCCTTTGTTTCCCATCTATCTTTTCGTTGGACTCTCCTAAAGAAGTCCCAGGCCTGTCCCTAGGCATCCCCTGAGCCCTTTTCCGTGAGGACTTCTGGCATGCTTAGGCCTTTCACTCAAGCTGTCGGGCACAATCATTCCATAAAGCACAGGGACTTGCTCTCCATGGATATCAGAGAATTGACGCTCTTGGACTTGTTGGAAAGGATAGCTTTGTCTTTGATATGTTACAGTGATCAAAAACCAGGTTGTGAGAAATGAGCATATTAACAGGTTACTTGAAAAGATAAAGAATCATTTAATGCCTCTGTGCAGCCCAGACCCTACCAAAACCTGGTGTATGGGCATTAGTTCATATATCCAGAAGTAGCCCATAGGGCCAGGGGATTCTCAGGACCCCCAGACCCTTCAGGGGCCTGCAAGTGACAAGTCTAACTCTGCTGCAGATTAGACAGTTGTCTGATGAACGAAGGTGTGTGTTTTAGGCCTGGCTTTGCCCTTGCCCTTGCCTCCAGCTTCACCACCCCTACCTGTTTACCCTGCCCAGCTTTCTTCTCTTCTTTGACACCCCAGGATAGAGTGGGTTGTCTATACCAGGCTGTTTGGGAGTGTGGTAAGGGTTGAAGGGTCAGTGACCTGTGCCTTCTCCAGCTCTCAGATCTGGCTCCAGAACAT
The DNA here is from genome assembly GCA_028571685.1 of Heterohyrax brucei. NCBI lineage: Eukaryota > Metazoa > Chordata > Mammalia > Hyracoidea > Procaviidae > Heterohyrax > Heterohyrax brucei. The sequence continues at coordinate 48,887,992 of CM053144.1, read as the reverse complement.
CATGGCCAAGGTGGAACAGTCTGTCACCCGCCTACCCAGCCTCAGCAACAGACTCAGCTATGCTGCCCGCAAGGTCCATACCATTCAGGGTAGGTAGGGCCACTGCAAGGTGCTCCCCTGTCCCTGTTTCAGACCCTACCAGCTCTGACTCTCTTCCTGGTTCAGCTGCCCCTGTCTCGGATGCCACCAGCTCTGACCCTTTTTCTGGCTCAGCTCACTCTGATCCCATATCTACCCCTCATCTCCTCTTTTTGCCTCTGAAAACTCATTTCCCTGTTGCTCTCTGCCTTTCCCCCACCTAGGCCTAGTGGCTCGCAAAGTGGTCCTTGCTCAGCTGCGCCAGGAGAGGTGAGGTTTGGGGTCTGGGTCTATGAGGGAAGAGTAAGCTTTGTGATGTTGGCTGCTGGGACTGAAAGCAGAGAGCACTGAGGAGGGTCAGGGGCGTAGGGGTTTGTGCTGGATATGAGTTCCCCTGACTTGGCCTTTTCCTGTCTCAGTTGCCCCCCACCCCCGCCTCCACCGCCACCACCACCTCCAGTGGCCCCAGACCTGAGCCTTGAGTTGGAGCAGCTGCGGGAAGAGCGGAATCGGCTGGATGCAGAGCTGCAGCTGAGTGCCCACCTCATCCAGCAGGAGGTGGGCCGGGCCCGGGAGCAAGGTACAGCTGGTCTGAGTCCTCAGGGGCCAGCGTGCAGTGCAGTGGGATGGAGAGGAGGATGAACATCTGGGGTCTGGGTGTGGAGTCACCTGAAGGCTGACGGAGTGGCTGGAGGAGAAGGTGGCTGCTGAGCACCACATCCTCCAGGGGAGGAAGAGCGGCAGCAGCTCAGCAAGGTGGCCCAGCAGCTGGAGCAGGAGCTGCAGGTAACCCAGGAGTCCCTGGCTAGCGTGGGGCTGCAGCTGGAGGCGGCTCGCCAGGGCCAGCAGGAGAGCACGGAGGAGGCTGCCAACTTGCGGCGAGAGCTGACCCAGCAGCAGGAGCTCTGTGAACAAGGTGTGGAGGGGAAGGAGGGACTTGCAGAGGGCAGGGTGGCAGTGGGTTCTTCCCTGACACATGCCATCTGCATCTTCACCCAAGCTCTGCAAGAGAAGGTAGCTGAGGTGGAAACTCGGCTGCGGGAGCAGCTGTCAGAAATGGAGAGGAGACTGAATGAAGCTCGGAGGGAGCATGCCAAGGCCGGTGAGATTTGTCAGGGTAGATGTGGGCCTTCTGGGAAGAAGGAAGTGTTGAGCAGGCGCTTATTATTTCATCCTCCAAACTTTAGAAAACATACAGTTATATTCAAGTAATGAAGTACAGAGGGAGAGAGTAAATGCATTTTCATGTAAACACACCCATCTCTCCGGTGCCTAGGTCAAGAAGCAGAACACGACCAACACCAGAGGCCCCCTTTGTCCCGCCAGTCATTACCCTGCCTGCCACAAAGGCAGTCACCATCATGGCTAACACCAGAGATGACCCCGCAACTTTCTTTTATGTTTGTGTCTCTGTGTGTATATATATGTGTATGTATATATGTACACATGTTTACATTTTGACATTAAGAATATACACATCTAAATACACACCTGAAAAATTCAGTAGTTAACCCCTCCAATTTCTGTTAAGAAAAATGTCAGACACCTAACCAAGTTGACGGAGGACTGTGATGAGGATCCATATACCTAGATCCATATATCTAGATGCACTTGGAAACATCTAGTTGGGGACAACCCAGGGAGGTCTAGAGTTCTATTTGGGACACACTACTTCAGAGAGACTTATCAGACCATTGCGCAGTGATGAACCTTTAGCCATATTTGATTTCTTTATCTACACATACATTTATGTATTCATTTTCCTGAACTTTTTAGTTACAAAATCATGACCCTTCATCTGCAGTGCCCACAAATAGGAAATTCTCCTATATAACCTCAGTACTGTATGAAAACTAATTCCCCAAAGTCTTAATATCCAATCCATATTTGGACTTCTGCTAAGGGACTCTGAGCAGTTTAGGGACAGTGAAGGTGCTATTTGGGTTTAGAAGTTCAGAGTCTGCCGGAGCACCAGCCCACCTTCCCACTCAGGTATCCTCAGAGTCTAAGTGACTTCCCCAAATCACAGAGCTGGTGACCCAGTATTTCTGCCTGTCACTGTGGTCTGGTTTCATGGCCTCTTGCTGCCTGTGGGCTGACCCACCCTGCCCCCTCTGTCCTCGTAGTGGTCTCCCTGCGCCAGGTTCAACGCAAGGCTGCGCGGGAAAAGGAGCGGAACCAGGAGCTCAGGCAGCTGCAGGATGAGGCCCGCAGAGAGGAGGGACTGCGGCTGACTCGGCGCCTGCAGGAACTGGAAAGAGACAAGAACCTTATGCTGGTAGGGAACATTGAGACCAAGAGACCAGGGCCCATTGTGGGCTGGTTGGAGGGCAGGTGTGGAAATAGGAAGGGGAGGCTCCCACCGGGGCTAGGTGGCGTTTAACCCTCTCCTTCCCAGGCCACTTTGCGGCAGGAGGGTCTCCTCTCCCGTTACAAGCAGCAGCGGCTCCTGGCAGTCCTTCCATCCTTATTGGACAAGGGGAAATCTGTGGAGTCCAGCCCCAAGCCTCCAGGACCCTCAGCACCTTCAGCTCCCCTGGCGCCTTCATCTCCAGCAGTGGCACCCTCCTCCAAAGACCCTATAAAAGGTAAGGGCTTAGGCCTGAAGGGACAAATGATTGTAGTCCTCTCTCTCTCCTCCAGATGCTCTCAGGTGATCACTGTGATTTGTGGGGGACGGCAGCCTCCTTTATACACAATCACCATGGCCTAATGAACCTTCTCCATCACAACCCACATACCTGTGCCAGCCCTGATCCTTCTGTGCAGTCACTGAGGGTGCCTGCTCTTGTCCTATTCCTATTCTTTGGTGTCTTCTTCCCCAGGGTCCCTTTCTGCTCTCCTTGATGACCTGCAGGGCCTTACTGAGGCTATTGTCAAAGAAGAAGCTCTGTGTCAGGGAGACAACCAGAACTCTCCTGCACCTGTCCACCGCTGAAAGGGAGGATTGGGAGGTCAGGCTGGAGCTGGAGAAGCTGAGCAGCAGCCAGCCACCACTTGCTACCTCTGAATTGTCCTGTGCTCATAAAGATGATTACAGTAAAAGCCATTGTTTCGAATCTTGTATCTGGGAATGAAAGGGACTCCTCCCTACAGTCAGCTCTTACCGTGGAGACATGAGAAGCACCCCACACAGCTCTTTCTCTAGACAGTTCCTTTTCAAAACCACTTTCCTAGGCTGCTTTGAAAGCTTTTTGAGAGGCTCAGGCATTTTTTTTGTTCTCATCTTTTGTTCTAAAACTTTACTTCTGGAAGTTGACAAATGGCAGGAGTGGGAAAGATAAAGCATCCATTCATTCATGAGGCAGTGTGCTGGCTGGGGCTGTAGGGGTGGCCTTGGTGGCCAGGTCTCTGCCTCACAGCCTCACAGCCTCATGGAGGAAAGATGATGGTATACCAGCATCTGTGTAAATAACCAGTGTCCCTCAGTGGTCCAGACAGGTGGCGCTTGACTAACAAACCTAAAGGTTGGCAGTTGGAATCCACTCAACAGCACCACAGAAGAAAAGCTTCCATAAAAGTTACAGGCAAGAAAACCTATAGAGGAGTTCTACCCTGTAATACATGGGGTAACCATGCGTGAGAATCAACTCAATGGCGAATGAGTTAGGATTTTTTTGTTTTTGATACATGAACAAACAAGATCCCTTCAAGTGAATTAAATGCTATGTAGAGAAAATATAGTAATGTGATGAAACTGAACAAAGAGACACAATTGGCAGAGTGTTAATGGAGTCGTGCACGACACTAATAATCTAAAGGTTAGTGATTTGAACCCACTGGTGGTGCTGCAGAAGAAAGTCCTGGCCATCTGCTTTCATAAAGATAATAGCCAAGAAAAGCCTGTGGAGCAGTTCTGTAACATGTAAGATTGCCGTGAGTCAGAACTCACCTACTGTCAACAGGTTTCAGGGAGAGGTGGTGGTTCAGGCTCAGGGCAGGTGGGCAGGAAGTGGCTGTGTTGGGAGTATGGCACAGATGGGCTGGCTGGTGGGCTGGGTAGAGGTGGAGGAGAAGAGATGAGAAAAGGAATGAAGATTTTCAACTTGAAGTCTGTCTCTCATTGCCATGAAGGGACCAGATAGGAGACAACTTGGGGAAGAATTGACTGGTAGTTTGGATCTCTGAGAGGCTTCATAGACCTGCAGGCGGAGACGTCCTTGAGGAATACATTCCAGAGAGAATTGAAGTTTACACAACTAAGCTGAGACCCAGAGAGAGAGGCAAGTGTAAGAGGAAGGAGAAGCAGTGGCTTTCTCTTACTGAGCTTCGGGCCTGTGAGTGATCTACTGTGGGCAGGAAGCAGGAATCAGGATGTCCTCACATTTCCTTTATCATCTGCAGTCACTCCAGGAAGTTCCTGGATGGAATTCCTTGCATGCATAGGCTTGGGAGGCTGCCTGCACTCTTCATGCCTGAAGAAGGCAGATTCTGGACAGCCTCATGCCTGGGTGCTGAGGGGCCATGTTCCAGGAAGAGCTAAGCCCATCCCGGAAAGTTCCCAGCAGGGGTGGGTGGGGAAGTTCCTGTACTGACAGAGGTGCCCTAGCTGCATCTGGGGATTCAAAGGCTGCTGGCCCTACGCATCCTGCCTGCCAGCCCTGTAATTAGACTGCTTCCCCACGCATGGTCCCATGGCCATGAGGGATGAAAGGTGGACATCTCTGTGATTACCAGGGTGACAGATAGGTACTGATTGCTGTAGGGTGTGGATAGAAGGGACATGAAAACAAGAGTATGATGACCCCTGGGCCACTGATAGAGCCAGGAGGCTGGCCCCTGGGCTGGGGTACTGAAATGAGGGAAGCCACTACCATCAGAGGCAACATATTAGCCATGACCTTCTAAACAGGTCTGACCAGTAAGGTTTTGAAGAGTTTCCTTGTGTCACTGAGCTGGCCCCTCCCTCCTGCCCTATAAAGCCTCTTAAGACTTCCCAGACTCTCAGACAGCTTGCCCCCTACTTGGGGGGTCAGAAGACATCCATGATGCTCAACTGGAAAATTCTGGGGATCCTGGTCCTTTGCCTGTGCTCCCAAGGTGAGCTGGGAATAGAGCTCTGGAGTGTAATTTGGGGGTGATAGATGGCCCAGGTGAAGCCAGGGTGCACAGTAAGAAGGCAGGGGATGAATGGGATGCAGAGCAGTGAAGGAGATTCTGGAAATTTGCATGAGAAGAGTTCACAACCAGGTGATACTGGAAGGTGCCTTTTGGAGGGCTCAGGTGATAATTTAGGTTAGAATTCAGTGTCCAGGTGAGTACTCATCGGAGCCGGGGTTTGAGCCCAAGTGGGTGGAAACCATTGAGGCAGTGGGATCTGGGCACCACAGGGGGCCAAGGTGTAGAGCACTTTGGGGCTGCAGACCAGCTAGGGGCCATGCCGGTTGGCTGTCCCAACCAAGGATGGATGGGCTTTATTTGTGGGGTCAGTTTAAAGTTGGCCAGTTCAATGGTTCAGCTCATTATGGGGTTGTCATGTCATTTTAAGAACATTTCAGTATTTTGTAAATGTCAGAGAGCTCTTTGAGAATTACTTTTGAGGCTGTTTTGTGAGATCAGCTTCTCTGGGGCTGTGGCCCAGCCCAAAGAGCCTTGTCCCCTAGAATTATAGGTGAGGGGGATCTGGCCCCCATACACTTCTTAACCTCTTCTTCCTCCTCCACAGGCATCTCAGGCAGTGGGGACCACCCCTCTCCTTCACTCCCAGAAGCCCACGAGGAGGAAGGCTCCCCACCATGGCCTCAGGGACCCCCAATCCCTGGTGACCCCTGGCCAGGGGTGCCCCCTATCTTTGAGGAACCCCTACGTCCAGAACCCAATCATCCCTCCAGAGACCTGCCTGAAGCTGGAGTCTGGCCCCCCGTGTCCCCCCCAACAGATCCTCCTCAACCTCCCCGGCCTGATGACCCCTGGCCAGCAGGACCCCAGCCTCCAGAAAACCCCTGGCCACCTGCCCCTGAGACAGACCATAGCTCTCAGGAGGAGCCAGATCTTGACCCACCCCGGCAGGAGTACAGATAGCTGGGCACAGCACTCCTGCTCCCAGGGACTCTGGTTGGGTGAGCACCCAGTTTCCCAGAGTGCACCCAAGCCCACCTCTACCTTTCAGATTTCCCTGCAAGTCTCCCTAGTTTGGTCTAATTCCTCAGTTCCTTTCCTTCTCCCCTTTAATTTTATTTTGAACCCTGAGGGTGTCATTCTCCCTATTTTCTATGCCCTCTTGAGATCCTTCCTCAGGCCTCAGTTTTCGTCTCTTTTTCTCCCCTGACAGCCTTGGCAAGCACCTCTGCCTCACATCCTGGCTTCCGCCTTCCACCTGCCTCTCCTAACTCCTTCCCACCTCCTCCCCTCCCTTCCCCGGGAAAAAGTTGGCGGCATTGTGTTCTCTGCTGTCACCTGGTGGCCACAGATTGCAATGACTCCTTCCTTGAAATGGAAAAATAAAAACAATATACTCCTAATTTTGAGTCCACGCTGCTGCTTTCTTAATGATTAGGTCTTTGAATAGTCAGATATATTCCTCACAAGATTAACTTACTGCGATCTGAAAGTAATCTCAGTTTCTATTTTGTCCGTAATGCCTACGGATGTGGGACTCAGGAGAAGGGTTGGAAATACAAACGTCAGTTACAAGAACATTCATACTTCTCCCTGATCTCTTTCTTGGATCCATACTGCTTTTCCTGGGCTGCCAAACAGGTCAGTGGAAAATTCCAATGATCCCTTCCCAGCTCATGAAGAGATGCATTTTCTTTCTTTTTAAAAAATGTTTTCGGTTTTTTTTTTTTTTTTTTTTGTTGTTGTTGTTGAGAATATTCACAGCAAAACGCACCAATTCAACTATTTTTACATGTACAATTTGGTGACACTGATTACACTCTTTGAGTTGTGCAACCATCCTCACACTCCTTTTCTGAGTTGTTTCTCCTCTAGTAACATAAACTCACTGCCTTAAGGTTCCTATCTAATTTTTCAAGCTGCTATTGTCAATTCAATACCATAATAAATAGACCTTAAAAGAGTGTGTGATGCTCACGCAGACATTCTTTACTATTAGGCTAAACAACTGATTTTAAGAAGACTTCAGAGGATATTTTTGGTTTAAGATTTAGAAATGATCTCAGGGCAATAGTCACAGGGTTCCAGCCCCTATGGCTCCAGAAAGTCTGGATTCTAGAAGAACTTGAATTCTGTTCTACATTATCTCCCTTTTGATCAGTAAGATACATTTTCAATAAAAGTTTATCTTAAATTTAACAAAAGAAAATCGTAACTCATTGCCATTGGGCCAATTCCAATTCATAGCAACCCCAGTAGGGAAGAGCAGAACTGCCCCATATGGTTTCCAAGGCTGTAATCTTTACAGGAGCAGACTGCCACATCTATTTTCCAGGCAGGTTGGCTGGTGGTTTTGAACCAACCTCCTTTCAGTTAGCCAAGCACTTTAACCACTGTTGCAAAGTTGTTAGTATTTGCAGTTTTGATCAATTGTGTCTTTTCATAATTATACAGGTAGTACCTGACTTATTCACTTTACTGCTTATTCACTTTACTGCTCAAATATTCAATATTTGAGCAGTAAAGTTAATTCAACTTATAACACATAAGTTAATACCCTATTGTATTCAAGTTACAACAAACCACACTTAGAACTGTCCAGTTTTTTTGTGTGTGTGTATGTATGTACATCTTATCATTAGTCACATGTACTACACACAATGTCACAGCACATAATTTGCTAATGTCCTCATTTTCAGGTATAATATTTCCAACCTCAAAAGACAAAAAGAATTTATAAAGATACTGATAAAAGGCAATAATAATGAAAATTAAAAAAAAAAAAGGTATTCAGCTTACATCAGAACCCATTTGCGATGAAACAGTAGTTGGAGTTGGCCCAATGGCAATGAGTTAGGATTTTATTGTCCTAAATTTAAGACATTAAATTTTACTGAAAATGTAAGTCAGGACTTATATACTAATTATAAATATAAATTATATATCCAGTGCAGAACAACTGCTGTTTATAGTTAGAGTCTGTGGTAAAAGGAAATAAATTTCAATGTATATACACATTTTTGTTACAGAGATTAGTAGCATAAGATTCTCAAGTACTGGATTTTTATTTCTTTAGTATACAATCCTATAGGGAAAGTAGAATGGAAAAGGAAGAAAAAGAAACAACGCATACCTTCTGATTGGTTAAAGGACCTGTTGACTTCTTAAAGGGTTATAATAGATATAAAATTGCTATGATACTATCTTTCCTGCACTTAAGATTGAAAGAGTGAAGTGATTTTTGTTTAATATGTAAATATTCACAATTTCTTGGACATTACAAACTTTGCAACCATTTAAACTTACAATTAAAAATATTAGATGCTGACTTAAAATTGTGTAAGGGGGTAGACAGTGTTTCAAAATTCCTTATGGAAATATTTGAGCAGTAAAGTTAAAAGCCCAGTGATCCCAATGCTCAGAGAAACTGAGTGGCTATCAGAGCTGAAACTGAAGAGAGGCTAAAAGAAACTGAGGGCACATGACCTTAAAATTCTCTCTGTAGGACCTTGCTTATGTAGTAACTCCCATTAAAACCTACATGTGGTGAGATTGCAATAAAATGAAGTTTAAACACAATTTCAGAACATGTAAGAACTGTAGGAATGAGTCTAGTAGAACTTCTTGTGGTCTTTATTAGTTGCCATTAACAAGGCAGACTCATAACAACTCCATGCACACTAGGATCAGACCATTGTGATCCATAGGGATTTTTTTTTCCTAATATAGAATTTATTTTATTTTTTGTTGTTGAGACTACACACAGCAGTACATACACCAATTCCATAAGGTTTTCATTGGCTGATGTTTCAGGGGGAGAGGAAGTAGGTTGGCAGGCTTTTCTTCCCAGTCTGTATCAGTCCAGAAGTTCCACTGAAACCCATTCACCATCATAGCAACACGCAAGCCTCCCTGACAGACAAGTGATGGGTTTGCCTGGAATCAGCCCTGGGTCTCCTGTATGGGAGACAGGAACTCTACCACTGAAATACCACTGACCTTGGCAGGAGAATTTAACGGGCTTAAGATTGCTATTGAATGTCAAGTAGCTAAAGAAAAAAGAAGAAATGATCAATAAAAGAAATGAAGATTTTGGGCTTGGCATACCATCAAGAAAGCAGCACCGGGAGAAGAGTGTGTCCTTCAGACCTGAGGTCCCTGTGCCAAGATGCTCCCTGGACAAAGACTGATGCAATACTGGACTTTCCTCCAGAGCCGACAAGGGGGAAAGCCTTCCCCTGGAGCGGACACCCTGAATATGGACTTGTAGCCTACCAGACTATGTAAGAATAAACTTTATCAAAGCCATCCACTCTGTGGTATTTCTGTTACAGTGGCCCTAGCTGACTAAAACAGAATTTGGTACCGTGAGAGTGGGGTGCTGCTCTAGCAAATACCTAAAATGTGGGAGCCATTTTGAAACTGTGAATATAGAAGATTCAGAAGGAACAAAGAAGGCGCAGATGGTGAGAAACAGAGAGCTAGTAGCGGCGACAGTGGCAGCAGCAGCAGTGGCAGCGGCAGCAGCAGAACCAGAGGCAGTGCTGGTGCCGACCCATGGAGTGAGAGAGCTGAGTACCTGTGCAGAGTTTTCCACACAGAACGGGGTGCCTCTGGGCCCTTGAATCGGTGGAGCTGGCCTTGCTGACCCACACAGTGAGAGAGCTGAGTGCCTTTGGGCAAGACGCTTTCTAGCAAGAGTGGGGTGCCTCCGGGCACTGAAATCAGTGGAGCTACAGAGCTTTGGAACACTTGCCTGGCAGGGAAGATGTGGGCCTGAGGCCCGTCCCATGTGGCCACAGGAAGCTGAAGCTGAAAAGACAAACAGTGTGAGAAGCTGAGCTGCCTCAATCTCAAAAGGTATGGCTATGACCTCAGGGGTTTGAAAGGCTGGAACCATGGTGTCCTGTAAGGGTGGAACTGTGACTCAGTTGGGCTTAGGGTGCTCCTAAAGCCAATGGGGCTGAGTTTCTGCCCAAGTGGGCCTTGAAGGCAGAGTTGTAGCACGGGGCTGGAGGTCTCCACTCAAAATCCAGAGTATGGCCAATACCTAGAGTCTGCAGGGTAGGGCCATTGTGTAGAATGTCTCAGAAAATGTAAGAGTATTTCCAAAGCTTTGAGGGCTAATGTAATGTGTTCTGCTGACTCACTTGCTGCCTGTTATGCCTTCTTTCCCTGCAATTTCTATTTACAATGGAATGTCTGACTTGTGCCTGTTAGTTAGAGGCAGATAGCTTGACTTCTAGGTTTCACAGATGTAGAAGAGTTTTTGTATTTTGGACTTGGAACTGATTTAAGACTTCTGTCATAAGGGATGGACATGATTTTGCTATGGTGAGACGAATGTGTTACATGTTTCTGTGATGTGATTTTTGGGTTACCAAAGGGTGGGATGTCATGGGTCAAAATGTGTCCCTCCCAAAATATGTGTAGCCATGTGGCTGGGACATGATTCCCAGTATCTTGCGACTGTCCTCCATTTTGTGGTTTTCCTAAGCTGTATGTTAAAGGATTAGGGTTGGGGCTGTAAATCCCTTCATAGGATCACCTCCCTGCTCCACTGTAAAGGGAGTTTCCCTGGAGTATGGCTTGCCCCACCATTAATCCTTTTATCCTAGGACAGATAAAAGGAGAAGCAGGCAGAGAATTGGGAACCTCATACCATCAAGAAAGCAGCACTGGGAGAAGAGCACGTCCTTCAGACCTGAGGTTCCTGTGCCAAGATGCTCCCTGGACAAAGACTAATGCAATACTGGACTTTCCTCCAGAGCCAACAAGGGGGAAAGCCTTCCCCTGGAGTGGACACCCTGTATATGGACTTGTAGCCTACCACACTATGTAAAAATAAACTTTCCTTTATAAAAAAAAAAAAAGAACTGAAGATTTCAAAGGACAACTTGATTATAACAATATGTGCAACAGAAAACCGAAAGGGAAGAACACACTCTGCTTTTCTCAAGCTGAAAGAACTGGAGAGAAAATTCAGGCCTGGAGTTGCAACAGTGAAGGATTCTATGGAGAAAATATTAAATAATGCAGGAAGCATCAAAAGGTAGAAGGAATTCCCAGAGTCATTATGAAAAAAAGGAGCAGTCAAGGGGCAACCATTTCAAGAGGTAGCATATGATCAGGAACTGACGATACTGAAGTAAGAAGTTCAAGCTGTACCGAAAGCACTGGTGTAAAACAAGGTGTCAGGAATTGACAGAACATCAGTTGAGACATTTCAACAAATAGATGCAGTGCTGGAAGTGCTTACTTATCAATGCCAAGAAATTCGGAGGGCAATTGTCTGGCCAGCTGACTGGAAGAAATCCATGTTTATGCCTATTCCCAAGAAAAGTTATGCAACCAAATGTGAAAGTTATCAAACAATGTCATTAACATCACATGCAAGTAAAATTTTGCTACAGAACATTCAAAAGCGACTGCATCAGCATATTCACAGGGAACTGCCAGAAATTCACGCAAAATTCAGAAGAGGTCATGAAACCAGGGATAGCATTGTGATGTCAGATGGATCTTGCCTGAAAGCAGAGATTACCAGAAATACGTTTACCCGTGTTTTATTGGCTATGAAAAGCCATTTGACTCTGTGGATCATAACAAATTATGGCTCACTTTGGAGAATGGGAATTCCAGAACATTTAATTATGCACATAAGGAATCTGTATGTGGGTCAAGAGGCAGTTGTTCAGACAGAACAAGGGGACACCGCAGGGTTTAAAGTCAGGAAAGGTATAAGCCAGTGTTGTATCATTTCATCATACCTATTTGCTCCGCATGTTGAGCAAATTGTCTGAGAAGCTGGACTATGTGAAGAATTGGCATCAGGATTAGAGGAAGACTCATTAACAATCTACATTATGCAGATGACATAACTTTGTTTGCTGAAAGTGAAGAGGACCTGAAATGCTAATGAAGATCCAAGACCACAGTCTTCAGTATGGATTACACCTCAACATCAAGAAAACACAAATCCTCACAACTGGGCCAATAAGCAACATCATGATAAACAGAGAAAAGACTGAGGTTGTCAAGATTTAATTTTACTTGGATACTCAATCATTGCCCATGGGAGCAGCAGTCAAGAAATCAAAAGAGGCATTGCACTGGGCAAATCTGCTACAAGATATCTGTTTAAAGTGTTGGAAAGCAAAAATGTCACCTTGAAGACTAAGGTGTGCCTGACCCCAGCCATGGTATTTTCAGCTGCACCATATGCATGCAAAAGCTGGAAAACGAATAAGGAAGACAGAAGAAGAATTGATGTCTTTGAACTGTGGTGCTGGTGAAGAATACTGGAATACACTATGCACTACTAAAAGAACAGACAGATCAGGAAATGTTCATGATCACTAGCCATCAGAGAAATTCAAATCAAAACCACAATGACTTACCATCTCACCCCAACAAAGCTGGCAACAATCCAAAAAACACAGAATAAGAAATACTGGAGAGGATGTGGAGAGATTCAAACTCCTCTACTCTGTTGGTAGGACTACAACATGGTTCAACCACTACGGAAATCGATTTAGCACTTTCTTAAAAAACTAGGAATAGAAACACCACATGATCCAGCAATTCCACTCCTTGGAATATGTCCCAGAGAAAGAATGGCCATCACTCAAACACATACACGCACGCCAATACTTACTGCAGCTCTCCCCACAACAGCAAAAAGCTGGAAGCAACGTAGATGCCCATCAACAGACGAATGGTTAAACAAACTGTGGTATACTCATACAAAGGAATACTACACAATGATAAGAAACAACGATGGCTTAGAGAAATACCTGTCAACTCGGGACCATCTAGAGGAGATTATACTAAGCGAAATTAGCCAGACAGAAAAGGATGAATTTTGTACCAGGCCTTTACTATAAGGATGCAACTAATCATTTAAGCACAGAAGAAATCAATAGTGATGGTTGCACGGGTGGAAAAGGAGGGAGGGAAAGGGATTTTTCACAAATTAGATAGTGCTTAAGATTAGGGTTGGGTGTAGGATGTGTTAGCATGCACTACAAGTGGGCTACCTACAACTACTCAACTTCAAAACCAAACTGTCCCCTTAACATGGACCACCTCTTTGGAAAGACAGAGAAACAAGGACTGGGATTGGGGGACCAATGCTTTCAGGGGATATCCAGACTAATTAGCATACCCAAGGTTTCTCTCTTTCTCTCTCTCAAAATATTGCTCCACATACCATCTGGGTGAGTGGTGTCTGGGGTCTTAAAAGCTAGCAATCTGCTATCTAAATAGAACCAAATTGTCCCTATCCACATGGACTTGCGGCAAACGGTGGACACCGAGGGCAGGAAGAAAATATGAACCCAAGAGATGAAAGGGGCAATATAATCCATAGTCCACTTCAGCACGGGACCAGAAGAACTAGATGGTACCCGGCCACCACCAATGACAGCCCAGATGGGGTACAAAGAATGGAGCCATGGACACAGTGGGTAATGGAGCAGAGGGCAGAGCTAGAACTGTACCGAAAGACACACTCGATGGTCTTTCCGAAGGGAGGGCTCCCTGGGACTGTGGCCCCCAGACAAACACCGACCCGAACCATACAAAACATAGAGTGATACTGGAGGCAAACGAACCTTTAAGCATGTACAGGGGGTTGTCCGAGAGGCTCTTGGATGGAGCTGAGTTGATTGGATGAGGAGCGCCGGACCTTGGGCCAAAGGTCACGGGAAGTTCCAAACAAAAGGCGAAGCATGGGAGGTGGGGCAACTAGAATAAAACAGTGGTGAAATTCTGAATGTAATGTATAGGCAACATGATACAGACTGTACAATTGTTCTTAATTCACAATAAAAAATATTTTAAAAAAAGAACAAACCAATCTGTTTTGGGAGAAGTACAACCAGAACACTTTGTAGAAGCAAGAACGGCACAACTACGTCCTACATACTTTGGACATTTTATCAAGAGGGTTCAGTCCCTCAGGAAGGATAGCATGTTTGGTGAAATCGAGAGTCAGTTAAAAAGGAAGATCCTCAAGAAGACTGATGGACACAGTGACTGAAACAGTGGGCTCCAATGAGCTCCAGCATAGCAACCTCTCTGGGCCTGCAGCAGGATCCGCAATGTTTCATCCTGTTGTGCACAGGGTTTCTATGACCGGAACCGACTCTAAGGCATTTAGCAATCATGGGGTTGCTATAAAAACCCTGGTGGCACTAGTAGTTGAGTTTGGCTGCTAACCAAAACGTTGGCAGTTGGAATCCACTAGGTGCTCCTTGGAAACCTTATGGGTGGTTCTACCCTATTCTATAGCGTTGCTATGAGTCTCAACTGACTCAATGGCAATGGATGTTTTGTTTGTTTAAGGTTGCTATGGGTGCCCTGGCTGCTAACCAAAGGTTTGAATCCACCAGCTGCTCCTTGGAAACCCTATGGGGCAGTTCTAGTCTGTTCTGTACAGTCACTGTGAGTCAGAATGGACTTAATGGCAATGGGTATAATATGTATGTAAATGAGTCTGAAATGACTCCATGAAAACTTTTTTTAAAAAGTGGACTAGACCTCCCTCCCCTCCATTTGTTCATTATTCTATATCCTTAATATATCCACCAATACCAGTTGTGGTGGGGAATACAAAGAACAAAAATACAGTTTCTACTCTCAGGGAAATTACAATTAATTTGAGAGAGACCAGGTGGATTTACATGTATCAGTGTCACAGGAATGACGAATAAATTAAGCAATTACGTGAGTAAGAACCAAAATAGTGTTGGCAGTAAACAGCAAGCGTTCAGAGACGGAAGAGTCACGGTCAGATGGAAAAGTCCGGGGAGGCTTCTAGGAGGAGGAGTCGAGTAGGTCCTGGAGCTAAGGACAAAATGCTTGGCAGGAAGCCAGTCCGGGAAAAAGCCGCCCCGGAGCTTCGCGCAAATGCGCAGGCGCACAAACTCCTCTGCCAAGCCTCGCGCGGCGCAGATGCTGAGTGGTCCCCGCAAGACCCGACCTGGAGTCTGTGTGCACCAGCCTATTTCACGCTTCTGCCCTTGTGCTTGCATTCCCTTCCTGGAGTGACCCACCTCTGTGTTTGTCTTCAGTGAAGGCTCTTTTCGTTCATCCCCTGCCCGCGTCCTCGGGTCTGTGGTGCAGTTGTGTCTGGTACAAAACTGCGAAGGCGGTGCTGTGCTAGCCCTGAGCCTCTGGGGATCTGAGGCTGTGTTCTGCACGTTTCTTCTCCATCCTTGACTATTTTGCGCACACTGACTCCCCGTGCGCTTTTGGCCTTAACAGCTCCACCTGTGCCTCAGGATGCAGGAGCCTTTTCCAGGTGCTGGGAGTGCTACGAGCTCCAGGAAATATTTCCCCCAACTCCCAAACCCTGAAGCCTTGGCTGACAGCAACAACAAAAAGCCAAACCAAGCGTAGTATAATCGAGTTGGACTCACGGCTGCCCCCTTGTGGTACGGAGTAGAACTGCTTCATAGGGTTTTCTTGATTGTGATCCTGACAGCCGCAAATGATGAGCCCTTTCTTTTGTGGTTGGAAGTGCTAAACTTTTGCTTAGCCAAGTGCAGACTGTCTTTGCCACGCAGAGACCTTTGGCTGACCAATATTTGGGTATGAAAACTCCAGTCCTTCTGATTCGTGGTTCCCCTCCGTGAGACTTGGCTTGGTATTGCACCTCTGCTGGTCTCCTTCACTTCCAGGTCCCACTTCTCCATTACCCTGCCCTTTCTATACCTCCCCATACCCTCCACATTTTATAATATTTGCCTTTTATATGAGTCTTGGAACCCTGGTGGTGCAGTGGTGAAGAGATTAGCTGCTAATCAAAAACAAGCTGGCAGTTTGAATCTATCAAGCAGTCCGTAGAAATCTTAAGGGGCTACCCTGTTCTGACTCCATGCAACAGGTTAGACAGTTCTTGAAAGAGCCTAAAGCTCAAGGCAGACAGTTTTTCCTAGTTAAGCTAAAGTATTGTTTGGTTTTGGAAACCCTGGTGGCGTAGTGGGTTAAGTGCTGTGTCTGCCAACCAGAAGGTTGGCGGTTCAAATCTGCCAGGTGCTCCTTGGAAAAGCTATGGGGCAGTTGTCCTCTGACCTCTGGGGCCACTATCAGTCGGACCTGACTCAAAGGCAGTGGGTTTATTGTTTGGTTTTAAGCAGGCTTCCGGTAATTTATTATTATTATTATTATTATTTATTATGACTGAGTGAAAATGTACATTCCCATATAAATTTGCATGTGCATCTATATGCAGCTTCCAGTGCTCTCCCTGCCTGGTGACAGCACACTGTTCCTCTCTGCTCCATACATGTCTCATCCTCCCAACAATCTTCTTTCCCCTCCTCTCCACCCACTCCCCTTCCTCCAGCCAGAGGTCAGCAGGATGATATCCTATAGATGCATAGAACCATAAAGTGCACCCAGTATATAGTCACTCTGCATCGCCAAGTCTAATCCCTTGCCGTTGGAAGAGTGGACCTTCCTTATGATCCATGGGCAAGGGCAACATCAGGGCCAGGGGCCATGCTCCCAGGGGAACCCTAAAGCCGCTGGACCATCAATTGCAGTCTGTTAGTGGAGAACTCAGGGTGTATCCCTTTTTATTCTTGTGTTACCAGTGAGACTCAACTTTGTGAGCTCCATCGTGGCTACCACTGGTGGTGGCCGGGCACCATCTGGTTCTTCCGGTCCCAAGTCAATGTAGGCACCCACTCATGTGTGTCTCTCTGTCTCTTGGGTTGTCAGTTTGGTCCTTGGTGAGCATCCGCTCCTGCTGAGTTGGGACCATTTGCTGTGTCCTCAGATGGCAGCTTGGCAGCTTTTAAGACCCCAGACGCCACTCACCAATGTGGGGTGCAGAGAGCTCTCTTAGCAAAAGGTTAGTTGTGCCAACTGGCTTTGATTTCATCTAAGAGTGTTGTCCCCTGCCCCCTGCCCAAGCTACTCTGTCCTTGCATTGTTGGGTTAAGATGGAAGGAGTACTCAGGAATATTTTTGTTCTAAGGCTAAAGATTATCTCAGGCTAATAGTTTCAGGCTCCAGGAAGTCTGGAGGCCATGAGAATTTGAAATTCTGACCAGTTTTTTTACTCACTTTGATCAGGACTCTTCTACAGAATCTTGGATCAAAAATGCTCAGTAATGGTTTCTGGGCACCATCCAATTCTTCTGGTCTCATTGCAAAGGAGGTAGTTGTTCACAGAGGCAATTAACTATGCATTCCATACCCTCCTTTCCTGGATAGCCCTTCTTTCTGTGTTGTTTCAGGTGAGTATAGACCAATTGTTGTGCTTTGGATGGGTGCTTGCAAGCTTTTAAGACTCTAGATACTACACAATGAAAGAAGCACTAAACATTAATTAGGCCAGTGTGATTGTTAAGGTTGTGTGTCACCTGGCTGGGTCATAACTCTTAGTGGTTTGGTAGTAATGACATAGTTTGGCAGTCATATAATGATATAATCCCCTCCATGATGAGATCTGATATAGTAAGATCACGTTTATGACTCTGAATAGTCAATTAATTGAAAGGGAGTTTCCTTGGAGGTATGGCCTGCATCCATGACTTTCTGGCAAGTCTCAATGACTTTTGATTACTGTAGATACTACAGCTGGTTTCTGGTCCTCTGACCATTGGTTCTTGGGATGTTAGTTAGCACCTAAAGTCTTGGGATTCATCAGCCTCCACAACCTATGAGCCAGAGGCCTGTTGTCTCACCTGCCAATCTTGGGTTCACCTGCAGTTATGTGAGTCAGGAGAAGTCTCCACCTGATGATCCATGGACTTGGGACCTTCCAGCCTCTGTGACAGTGTGAACCATTTCCTTGATATAAATCTCTTCTCTCTCTCTAGATGCCTAACTGGTTTTCCTTCTCTAGACAACCCAGACTAAGACAGTCAGTTAACTGTGATGTCTCTTGAAACCATGATCCTAAACCTCCACACCAAGAAACCAAATCCTTAAAATAAAACGTCTTGTCAATGTCTGTCACATTTTCTACATATTTTCTGTATTCATCGAGTTATTAATGACAAAAAAGTATATGGCATGTAGATAAATTCAGTTAATTTTTGTGAAATAGATGGTAAGGCAGCATAATAGAATCGCAGGTAGGAGAATGGTCTCTGGAGTTAGAGTCCCTGAATTCAATTGAGATTCATCTAATTTAGCTAGACAATCTTATGTAAATTACTTTAGGTGTTAATGTCTTCATTTATAGAATGGAAAAATACTACCTAATTCATACATACTGTTAAGTCATATGATGTGCTATTATAAGTAGCTATCATTTACTAAATAATTACTATGTGCCAGGCATTTTTCTATATATGATTGTTTTAATCATCTCTGCTATAGCGTGCCTATTTACTGATGACAAAACTGAAGCACACAGCACAAGTGTGTCACCCAGATTTTCTCCAAAATCTAAGTTAAAAAAAAATATATATCCCATGAGGTTTCGGGTTGTACATAAGCAGGTGCAGCAGTTACTCTGTGCCCCCCTCCCCTCAGTACCTGGGTTTTAATGGACACTTAAGACCAAGCACCTTATGAATGGCTGCATTCATTCATGAATGGCAAGTTTGGGCACAGAAAGCAGGTTGAAGTGGCTGGTGGTTGTTATTTGCTGTCAGTTCTGTCCTAACTCATAGGGACCCCGTAGATGCAGAGTGGGATTGTTCCATAGGGTTTCCAAGGCCTGTGATGTTTGGAAGCAGAAGCCAGTCCTGTCTTCAAGAAAACTCTAGATGGGCTGAAACTACCAACCTTTTGGTTAGTACAGGTAGCCCCTCATTTGCTATGCGGTCTCATTGTGACAACTGTGTCATAAGTCAATTCAGATGTAAGTCTAATACCTCCTTTTCTTATTTTTTAGTTTTCATTATTGTTGTGTTTTATTATCAGTATCTTTATAAATCTGATCTTTGTCTTTGGAGGTTGGCGTGAGAACGATAACATCAGCAAATGATGTACTCCAACACTGACTGCGGTCCATATTATTGACAATAGGATGGAAAAAACAACAGACAGTCCTAAGTGCAGTTTGTAGTAAGTCAGATATGTCATGAGTCGGGGACTACCTGTACGTGAGTGCTTAACCGTGTGTACCACCTAGGGAGCTCCTGAAATGGCTGGAGTGAAGGGTTTAGCCTGGAGAAGATGGAGATGCTGTCAGATAGGTAGTTTGGGAGCAAATTTGGGAAGGCCTGGGTGCCAGGTACAGGTGCTCATGTCCAATGTTTCTTCCTCCTCTGTTAGAACTGGGCCCAGAAGCTGGGAGCACACACTTCTGGGTGTACTGAGGCAGGGAGGGATGGGATGAAAAGGCATACCCCTCACACTAATCCTCAGCAACCTCAAAAGCCACAGAGAGGGTGTTAGTTATTTGGAAAAGGAAAAGAGAAAAAAACAAATCTTAGACAAGCAAGAAAATGAGGAAAAGAAAAGGAGTCCCTGAGAGCCCAAGCAATGAGCTAGGTCTCTTTGCATCTTACTGTCTTGTTTCATTTCTACAACATTGGGTTGGTTTCCATGCATCTCCCTTGTAAAGCTTATGCTTCTTGAGGATAAGGAGAGACTGAATATGTAGACAATAACCAGACCATATATGAAAATAGAACTCTGACCCACAACTTGCAGCACCTGCCCAGGAAACCAAACCACTATCTGTAGCAACCAGTTTAGGAAGCTAACCACTGGTTTCTAATCATCAGTCCCAATGGGTCAGGCCTTGATTATTCACTGCTCACTTCTCTCATATGTGCACTTGCATTCAATTTACAACCGCCTGGAGAAAGGCAAAGAAGTTCAATGGTAGAATTCTAACCCTGCACTTGGGAGGCCTGGGTTCGATTCCAGCCAAGGCACTTAAAGCAGAGCTCTCACTTGTCTGTCAGTGAAGGTTTGCATGTTGCTGTGATGCTGAACATGTTTCAGTGGGGCTTCCATATTAGGAAGAAAGGCCTGGCAATCTACTTCTGAAAATCAGCCAGTGGAAACCTGACAGATCAAAATGGTCCAGACTGTAACCAATCGTGGGGACAGTGCAGAACTTAGCAGCATTTTGCTCCACTGTGCATGAAGTCACCATGAGTAGGGTGTCTAACAACAACCAGTGACACTAGATGCCCCTCTTGTAGTTAGGCCCAGCTGCAGGTTCCTCATAAGGGTTCCAGTCAGCATACATCTGACACTTTCCCTTTTCTCCACTATATAGCTTTCCCACTCTTCTCTCCACCTTGGAGTCTTTCCAAATGCAATTGATGATGGCTGAATAAACCACCTTTGCTTGTTTTCATTTGGATGGCATGCCTCCTGTCTTCGTATCCCTTACTTCTCTGCTAGTACCTACTCAGAAAGCGTTCAGTAAAATAAATCGGCCCATTTCACAGATGAGAAAACCGCAGCTGAGAGAGGTAACTTAAGATATACCACAAGTGTCAATGTCAAGACTAGAGGCAGGCCTGCCTGGCTGCAAATCAGTTTCTTTCCAGTACAACACAACAGGTGCATGGGTGTGAGAAAGCGGGAGGCATGAGGTAACCAGAGATTCTAATACCTATAAATAGGCAGTGGGTATTGACATTTAAAGTGCTGTGCTTATTAGCTGAGGAGGAGATGGAGTGAAACTGGACTCTATGGAGTGTTAACACAGGGGAACCCGTTGTCTGGTTTATCCACTCCAATCAGAAAATACTGGGTTCCTCCCCATCTGTCTTGGCTAACCTCACTAGAAGTAAATAAACATTACATCAGCAAGGAGTCATGGAACTAAATAATAGAATAGGATCGCAGATATATGGACACAATAGCCTGGAACCTGAGATATGGCAGGTAGTCAATAAATGCTTGGCCAATGAAAGCAAAGCACTTAGAACTAGTATCATGGTACAGTTTAATTACAGAAACCGACTCAGCCAAGCTGCCAGTTACCTTGGGAAAGCATCGGGCCCAGCCCTCGGCCCTTGGGCAGGTGAACAGTACCTTTGAAGGAGACAGAGAAGATGGTTGTCTGCTCTTCTTTGAAGATCTCCAGGCAAGGAGACTCCAAACCACTCATTTGTCCATCCATTTGTCCACACAACACATTTTATTGAGCATCAGCTGTGTGTTGGTGCTAGGTGAAGCTGACAACATCCTGAGAAGACATTTTCAGCCACCCTGCCCTGCAGAAGCTCTGTGTCTACAAGGAAACAAATACATAAATCACAACAATAGATGTGATAGAAGTTAAGTTAGAGAGGAACACTCCCTGAGGTAGGAGCTAGAGAGGAAAGGTCGAGCTCCTCGGCCAATGTGCTTCCCATTCAGTTGACCAGAGACTGACTTCCTTTGGTACAAGCTTGGCCTTTCTTACTGAACATTTTTATGTCCCTAATCTCTAACTGGAAACCCTATTGGTATCAGTGGTTAAGTGCTATGGCTGCTACCAAAATGTTGGCAGTTCAAATCCACCAAGCACCCCTTGTAAACTCTATGGAGCATTTATACTCTGTTCTGTAGGGTCACTGTGGGTCCGAACTGACTGGAGGGCAATGGATTTGTTGGGTTTTTTTTTTCTGATCTTTAATTAAGTGTTCATCAGTCACCTGGCACTGGTTCAAAAAACTTGCTGAATTAAACCAAACCCACTTCTGAAGGTGTTTTTCCCACTCTCAAGGAGTTTTTAGGTGATGCAAGTGGTTAAAGTGCTCATTTCCTAAACAAAAAGATTGGAGGTTTGAATTCACCCAGAGATGCCTCAGAAGAAAGGGCTGGCAATCCACGTTTGAAAAAGCAGCCATTGAAAACTGTATTTAAAAAAGAAAAGAAAAAGCAAACAAAAAAAACTATGGAACATGCATCTACTCTAACACACATGAGACTATTATGATTTTGAATTGACATGACAGCAGTCTTTTTTTTTTAATATCCTCAAAATAAATAATCAATCACCCTTTTATGGAGCATAATCTCAACTCCTGTGATGGGGGCAGACAGGGTAGTGCAGTGATGACAACCTCAGATTGTAACTTGGGTTTTTATTCCCATTCTGCCATTTCTACTGTCTGTGTAACCCTGAGATGTGCTTTGGAAGATTCCTTTAACATAATCTCTGAACTCCACATGCCTGGCGCCCCGATTCCCTGTGCGTGGGTGTTCCAGGCTCTGCCACAAGAGGGCAGCCTAAGGACTCATCTGAAGAGTTTTCCCTCTAGAGTCCTAGTCTGTTTAGCCTCGCTGACATCACAAGCCCCCTACTCCCACCCCAGCTTCACTAGCTGGCACTGGTGTCAGAATAGTTGCCAAGGTGCCACCCCCTAAGGGAAGTCCAGCATGTCAGATGTGGAAAGACAGGCCCTTGTCTCTTCAGGAAAATTGTGGTCCACACATTCATTTTCTCTCTTTCTTGCATTCTGGGATGCTCTGCATCTGTGCAAACAGGGGAGAGGCAGAGATACAAGCTCTGCCCTCAAGGAGCTTACCTCTAGCAGGGGCCAAAACCCATTGCCGTGGAGATGATTTCAACTCATAGCGACCCTGTAGGACTGGGTAGAACCACTCCAAAGAATTTCCACGGAGCACAGCAAACAGCCAACAGAGGCATCCATCCGTGCTGTATGTAGTAGGATGTCGCCTAGTGACAAGTGCCATGAAAAAAAATGAGGCAGCGGAAGGAAACAGAGGGAGATGGTGCGTGGAGGGGGCGGGGGTGAAATTTTAAGGTCAGGGAAGGCCGCTGACGAGATGACGGGTGAGGAAGAACTGAATGAAATGAAGGGGCAAGTATCCCAGAAGAAGAGGGCAAACATTTCCGAGCACTGTGCAGACTGCAGCATCGGGACGCCAGGGTGAAATGCTCAGTTACTCGGCATTTCAGGACGTCCCCAGGTGGGACAAACGCTTATGCATTCAGCTACTAAGAGAAAGACTGGCCATTCCAGGCACCTGGAAAGAAAAAACCAAGCCTGTTGCCATTAAGTAGAGTTGACTTATAGTGACCCTATAGAAGAGAGTAAACTGCCCCATAGAGTTTCCAAGGAGCACCTGCTGGATTAGAACTGCCGACCCTTTGGTTAGCAGCCATGGTACTTAACCACTACACCACCAGAGTTTCTCCAAAAGAGAGACCTGGCAATTAACTTCGGAAGGATCACAGCCACTGGAAATGCTGCTGAGCACAGTTCCACTTTGATACACACGGGGTCTCCACGAGTCAGAGTCTACAGCAACTATTTCGTTTTCGTTGTTAGTGGTTAAGCATCACGCTTAACTCCCTGAGCTTGTGTCTGCAACCCCAAGGGAGGAATGATAATTCCTGTCTCCTGGGGTCACTGAGAGAATAAAAAAAAAACCCTGTATGTGTTTGAAATGAGCTGAGTTCAACAGCAGGGTGGCACCCACTTCAGTGGAGATGTTGTAGTCCTGGGGTCCAGGTGAACCGAGCCGGACACTAGGTGCTAGCTTTTCCAATAGCTTACTGTGTTTACAGGCACCTTCTGCAGACCAGAAGAGGCCTCAGGGCCCTGGGAAACATGGGGCATAGGAGAAGCTTCTGCTTCTGGGGTGCTCTTAGGCCAGAGTTATATTGACAACCAAGAGACAGGCGAAGATACGGGCCACACAGCTCGCATCCCAGACAGCCGAGTGTCTTGCCCAGCCTAGATGGCCCTCCTTCTTCCAGTCCATCCAGCCTCTCCCAAGAGGACACACTCAGAGAGAGCACGTCAGACCTTGCTCTGGCCCTCCCTCCCACCTTTTCTTGCATGGTCACTGGGATGGGGGAGAGGGTTTGGCTGGTCTCTAATTCTGGGTGACCAATAACAATAAAAAGCATTAATAGCACAGGGGAAAGAATGACTGTTTAATAGGTATGAAGGATGACCAAATGAGACTGCCACGCTCCCTAGCTCTCTCTTAGAGAGCAGAGAAGCTAGAGGGAGTGTTTTTGTTACTCCAGTAGCTAGTCACAGCCTGTGCTCACCATCTCCCAAAGGGAAGAAGGGGTGGTGGTGGCCAGAGCATACAGAACTTAAGCCGAGAGATGGAGCGGTGGCCCAGGGAGACTGACTGCTACTCGGCTGACTCCCTGTTGCTTTCAGGAAAGGGGGATGGCTGGGGACGTCAGGCCAACAGCACAGTCAGCAAGACCCTCCTTCTAAAGTCATCTTCTTTCACGATTCAGTGCTCTGACCGCAGGCCTCACTTTTGTGTCCTTTAGAGGTACCAGGGAGCTTCTAAGAGGGTGGGAACAGGGCACAAGAAAAGGTTGGGTTCCAGGAGGTCACTTCTAGAGGAGCAAACGGTGCTGCAGGGATCCAAGTGGAGAAGGAAGGAAGAAAAGAAGGAACACTGAGCTGAGTGTGTTGTTGCCATGGAGTTGATTCTGACTCATGGTAACTGCATGCGTGCGAAGTAGAATTGCTCCATAGCTTTTAAGGCTGTGACCTTTTGGGAGTAGATGGCCAGGCCTTTCTTCTGAGACTCCTCTGGGTGAGTTTGAAGAGCCAACATTGTGGCAAGGAGTTGAGTACTGTTTGCCTCACCCAAGAGCCTTCAATCTGAGTATAAACCACACCGCTGTGTCTATTGTGAGGAAGAGGAATGTGGTGCAGACAGCTGCCCAGAACAGGGCAATGCTGCACTGGTTTGGGGGCCTCTAACAGAATCATCTAAGGGATTTTTAAATCATGCAGCATTGCCCTTTCCTAGGAGCATCGAGGGAAATCTCAGTCTTTCTTTATCGTGGCCCAAACCCACTGCTGTTGAGTCGATTCCGCCTCATAGTGACTCCATAAGACAGAGGAGAACTGCTCCACAGAGTTTCCACGGAGCACCTTACAGATTCAAACTGCTGTCCTTCTGATTAGCAGATGTAGCACTTAACCACTAGCCACCAGGCTTTCCATCCTGGCCCAGGGAGCTCATCGTTTGCTAGTGGAAGTTGTTGTCTCCCTCAGAGACGAGAGATGATCCAGTGGAGTGACTGAGGGGAGACAGTCACCTGTGAGGAATGAGGGCAGGCCCAGGGCGGCCCGGGCAGCACAGGGACTCAGTGAGTGGCTGTGCGTCAGCAGGGCCCACGTGCCTGCTCCCCTCCTTCCCTGCCTCCCCTGACAGGGCACTCCTGGTGGCAATACCTTGGTCATCAGCTTGCCCCCAACCCCCAGCACTACACTGTGCTTGGTAGTATGGTTGGGGAGGGCGGGACCAGGGAGATGTGTCCCAGGACAAGGTAAAAAGGGACACATGGCCTGAACACATTCATTCTTTCATTCCAAAAAAAATCACCTAGAGCCTACGGTGGCAAAGTGCTCGGAGTTCTGTGAACAGACATGTGATTTGCTGGGTCATGGAGCTCACAGTCCAGTGGGAAATAGTTTCTGTTGAGTTTTGAAACTCTGTGGGGGCAGCACAGATACTACGCTGCAGAGTCTGTCTGAGGAGTGGGTGAAGGAGCCAGGCCAGATAGAAGGTAGATTCCACCGCTGATCGTCTGCCGCAGAGGAGACTCCACAGACTTGGGTGGGGCGTTCCTGAAAGGTAGGCCCAGAAGCAGAGAACAAAACCAGGTGGCACAAACAGTTTGCGCTCTTCTACTAAGTGAAAGATTGACCATTCGAAACCGCTGGTACTGTGGGAGAAAAGGCTAAAGGTCTGCATCTTTAACAACCAAAAAACCCTACTCTCCCACGTGGTGGTAGCCATGAGTTGGAATCCACTCAAAGGCGATAGATTTGGCTTCAGTTTGGAGGTGTTGGGAATCCCTGAGCTAAAGAGGGTCAACGCCTGCACAGATGGAATGGGACCGCCACGCACGCATGTGTCTCCTCCTCCTGTGTTTTGGTCAGGAGTGAGCCCAGGTAAAGAGTGGATGACTCAGGTCCACCCATCCCCACTGCAGGAAAAACAGTCCAGGACACGTCGTCTCCTGGGAGTGGGCCAGGAGCGTCAGCCTTCCCACAGCAGGGACAGGAGGGTGTTGTTTTTAGAAACATGAGTCCGTCTCAGGAAGAGTGGGTGTGATGGAGAAAGACACAGGAGGAGAGGGACATGCCTCCGACTAGAACAGGGCAGAGAGGGGTGTGGGGCAGAGGGAGAGTCACATGTGCTGGGCTGGCTCGGGTGGCCTCCTTCCATCTCTCCCACCTCTAAACAAGCTGCATGATAGGTATTTACATTCAAATTAAGTTAAATGAAATGATAATTAATTCTGAATAGTTGACTCTTCTAGAGCTAGCTGTTGCCCTATTCAAAAATCCTCCAGTTCCACGTTCTTACCCCAAACCTCTAAAAAACGAGACCTACTGTTATCAGGTGGGTTCTGACTCATAGTGACCCTACAAGACAGAGTATAATTGCTCCACAGTGTTCCCAAGGAGTTGCTGGTGGATTTGAACTGCGGACCTTTTGGTTAGCAGCTGTAGAACTTAACCACCGCACCACCAGAGTTTCCATACCATTCCCTGTAAAATCCAGGTTCCTTTAACCTAGTGTCATCTAGTTGCCCTTGAGTTGATTAAGACTCACAGCAACAAACAGTGCTCCAAATGTTTTCAGTGGTTGATTCTTTGGAAGTAGATCACTAGACCTTTCTTCCAAGGTTCCGATAGTTAGACTTGAACCTTCAAACTTTCCGTTAGCAGCCTAACACATTAACTATTTCCACCACCCAGGGACTCTAGCTTGGTGTGACAGGTCACCTGAAATTCCTCCACTCCTCCTCTTCACTGTTTTTCTGCATGTAGGCTTCTCATCTCAACCCAAGTCAGCCACTGTTTCTAAGCACCCCCAGGGTCCTGAGTCTGAGGGGCCTGTTCCTTGCTCTTTCCCTCATTCCTCATGGGCCAGCCAAATGACTGCAGGCTTCTAGCCTTCTGTCCATGCTGCTGGACTGTGTGCAGCTCCTGAAGGGCGAAGACAAGTCTTCCTCATCACTGCAACTTGCAAAGCACAGGACCATGAACAGGTAATCCAGTGTCCGGTGCAGAAGGCATGGGTCTGGAGTGGGCAGCAACCTGCCTTCCTCACATGAGGTCTGATAGTTAAGGGCACGAACTCATCCTAGGAAAAGTGCTACGTACCTCATTGCTGAGTATCACTATGGTCACCTTCAAAGTACTGCCCTTAGGAAGCTATCCACCAATACCAGCATCTAGTCCACCCTTGAAAGCAATTTTGGAACTCTTTCTGGAATGGCCATCGGAACCATTGTTGTATTACTCTTGATGTCCTGAATGTCATCAACATGTCTTCCTTTCAATATTTCCTGTAGCTTCAGGTAAAGAAAAAAGTTATTGGAGGCCAGATCAGGTGAGTAGGGAGGCTGTTCTAATAGTTATTTGTTTACTAGCTAAAAGTTCCCCTCACAGACAATAATATAGTGAAGCTTGGAAACTTGCCACCATGCTACTGTGTGCAATGAATATTTCAGAAAGAGTTCCAAAACTGCCATGAGTCCATCCTTTGAAGGGTGAACTAGGCACTGGCATTGGTGCATAGCTTCCCAAGGTAAGCACTTCAAAGGTGACCGTAGTGATACTCAACAGTGAGGTATGTAGCACTTAGAACAATTGAGTACGTAGACTTAACTGTTGTACCTCGTACATAAAATGAAGAGACCCCCCAGTTCCTTGCCTATAGAAGGTGCTCACTTTGAGCTTGTTTTTTTCTGGTGGGGTTATTACCGCTCCGTGCCATCCACGCTCCGCTGCACTGGGCATTCGCTGGCTGGGATTAGGAATAGATTCTGAGGCTGTGAGCTGCTATACATCTGCCTGCACTATCATGGCATCCTCAGACAGGTGTCGGAAGGTGACCCCTGCCTGTGCTGAGCATCGGCCAACATCCCTTCCCTCTCTTTCCCTCCTTGACCCCATTAGCTTCAGGTTTCCACTCCTTGAACTGAGAGAAAGGTCACTGGTCTGCACAGTAGGGGCACGGCAGATACAATTCAAGGGGACAGAAAGGCTCTCAGCAAGCAATGGGGAGAGATGCTCAGTGGGGTTCAGATGTGGGGAACTCAGTAGGGCCCTGGGGTGGCAGGAGGCAGAGGAGAATGCTGCACTGGGGAGGACACAGTGGCCTGGAGAATTGCTGGGAGAGGAAGGAATGCGGCCAAACGTGAGAGTTGTGTGGGAGGCTGGAAGTCAGGCAGGTGGCCGAGAGAGAGACTGTCTCCTCAGCCGTGGCCTTCTGACGGCACCTGAGAAGAATGGGAGGATGAAAACAAGACACGCTTTGCCACCTCTGGCTTGTCAAGGAAGTTTGTGTCAGAAAAGAAGAACCCACCCACAGGCCCAGCTTTGCCTCTGCCCTCTCTCTGTGCCGCACTTGGGAACAAGCTCCCGACCCTTCTGGCTTCTTTCCCACTACCCTCCTGGCTCTCAGAGCTCTCTCCTTGTTTCTCCGAAGTCCCTAGAGCAGATGGGAAGGAATGTGGGATGGAGTCAGTGCCTGAAAGTCTGGCAGGGGCCAGACTTGAGGCAGGGAGGGGCACCAGTGACATTCAGAAACAACAACATCGCTTTAAATAGCATCCCTCTCCACGTGATTGTGTCTGTTGTTCTGTCTGAGGAGTCAAGGGGATTCTTTTACAGTAGGCTGGACTGGATTCCCAGGAGAGAGAATGAGAGCCTGGAGCTGTGGGGCAAACCCATCCTATTTGCTTGGGGTAGGGGGGAGAGGAGCAGCATCAACTGCATGCCTGTGATAAGAGGTCTACACACCTCATCCCAGTTCATCTTTCTGATCATTTCTTATTTGATCTTTACAAAACTCCTATAAGGTAGACATGATTAAAAATATACCCATTTTGCAGGTGAGGAAGTTAAAGTCCAGAAGGCTGCCCAAAGCCAAGGGGCTAGCATGAATTTGAACTCAAATCACCCTGGGTCTGAGCCACTGTATCAACCTTCTTTGGGAGATGCTATCACATTCTGTCTCCTCTCTACACACCTCTACTGTCCCACCCCCCCATTCTGAGTGGTGGCAGTTAAGGTAGCCCTTAACTGCATGTGACTATTTACATTTAAATAAAGTAAAATTAAATACAACGAAAAGTTCGGTTCTTTGGTTATACTGGCCCCATTTCAAGTGTCCAAAAGCCACAGGTAGCTAGTGGCTGCCATACTGTGAAGGTATAAGAGTGGAGAGAAAGGAAGAGCACAGCTCCTGGGCTTCTAGGCATGGGGGTGGCTTGTCGAGGAGACTGGGGACATTGTGCAAATGGAAGAGGAGTGAGGTGAGCAGGGGCTACTCCAGGACACCCTTTAGGGTGGGTCTGGGCCAGAGGAGAGAGCAACTTGACCAACTCCAGGGCTCCACCTTCCGATACTGATACTCTTGGTGGTAATAGTGAGCAATTAATTGGCTGGGGTGGGGCTAGAGGAGAACAAATGGAAGACAAACTAGCAACTCTCTGGAGGTCCCAGGCTCCGGGCCTACAATCCTGCCTTTCTCTCTTATTCTTTGGGAACCCAAAGCTCCTGAGTCCTCCTTTATCCTTTCCAGATGTGAGCTGGGTGCTTCCTGCTGTTCATCCAGGCCACGGAGCCTGCTAATTGGCTGTAGGGCCACCACCTTCCCAATTAAACTTATTATTCTCTTGCTCGAGGTCAACAGCCACGGGGGAGGGGCTGTGAGTGACCCGTGAGTATCTGAGGCCCAGATATGACAGGAATCCCCAGCCCAGGCCTCTCTCTAGGCTGAGGCCATGGCAGCCAGCACCCCCAAGCTGTCCCTAGAATCTCCTAGAAGGGACAGGTGATGGAGCTGTTTGTTGAAATGTGTATGCTTCGTTTCAGAGAGGAAACAGGTTCAAATACTGATGGAGCACATAAAAGGTGTGTTTGTGTGGCAGGCAAGGTATCTGGGCAGCGATAACAGGTAGAGACTTGGGAGGCAGTCCTCATATTTGGAGGAGGAAAGCCCAGGCTGAGTGACAGGATGCCAAGGAAAAACGCAGAATTAGGGGCTGTGGTGGAAACTCTGGTTGGGGTGCAAACCTGGGATGGGGTGTGCTGGAGTCAGTACCTGGGTCTGGAAGGGAAAATTGAAATGTGTTATCTGTGAGTGGGGCAAGGTCAGGAAGTTAGGAGTCGGGGAGAAGATAAGTGTGGGTGAGGACTTACGAGAAGGAAGAAAGACAGAATTGGGAGTAGGGGAGGATGAGTGAGTGGGGAGATGAAAGTGGGGAGATAGGGAGTCAGGAGTGGGGGTATGGGGAGCCACAAATGGGGGGGTGAGGAGTCAGGAGTCAGGAGATGAGGAGCTAGGACTAGGAGGATGGGGAGTCAGCAATGGGGGATGAGGAGTTAAAGTGGGAGGATGGGGAGTCAGGAATGGGGGATGAGGAGTTAAAGTGGGAGGATGGGGAGTCAGGAGTGGGAGGATGAGGAGACAGGAGTAAGGATGGAGAATCAGAGGATAGGCCAATACCAGGAGGGAGGAGAGTGAAGCAGACAGGTGACTGCGTCCTGTGGTGAGAGTGGCCACCCGAGAGTGGGTGGCCATGGGGACAGGTTCCACGTTGGGCAATGCATGAATGAGGAGCCAGGGGCAGGTCAGTCAGGTGGCAGGAGCTGCTGGGCCCCATGGCTATGCGGACTTCACACTCTAGCCACTGCTGTTGCTGAGTTGGCAGATGCTTGCCACTGATTAATTCAGCTCCTCCCTGCCACGCCAAGTTCCCTTGGGCACCCACCCCTCCTCCTCTCTTCCCCTGCCCACAGTGACTCCTGCCCAGAGAATGTCCAGCCCTGGCATAAAGGACCAAGTGGCAGCGAGCTGCTGTCAGTCAGCTGCACTGTCAAGATGGGCTTCTCCCGGGCATCCCGGTCAGGGAGTGTGGGAGGGCACAGGATGAAGGCACTGTTGCTGGCCGCTCTGCTCCTGCCAGGTAGGAGGCTGGGGCTCTGGGAGCAGGAGGTACAGGTGGGATCCTTACACCGGGTCAGGGAAGACTGAGGAGGTCCAGCAATGGGGGGAGACTGCAACTCGTGTGGGAAAGTCCCGAGGAGGAAGCAAGGCTCTAGCATCAGATGTGGCAGTCCTGGACCTGGCCTCGCTGCTGTGTCACCTCAGGAGAGTTACTTCAACTTGCAAAGCATCAGACTCTGAAACTCTAAAACAGGCTTAACAATAACACCAAGCTATAGCTTCACTGTGAGTCTCAAATTAAATAACGTAAGTGACGTGCTTTGGAAATTCTAAGGGATTATATAAATGTTTGTTGCTGTGCTTTCGTTATTATTATTAGAAGGCAAGAACACAAGGAGTGGATATTTAGTAGTAACAACAATTGCTACCATTTATAGAGCCATTTTTATGTGCCAGAAACTCTGGTGGCCCAGTGGGTTAAGTGCTTCACTTGCTAACCAAAAAGGCCAACAGTTTCCAGGCACTCCTTAGAAACTCTATAGGGCAGTGCTACTCTGTTCGATAGGATCTCTATGAGCTGGAATCAATTCAACGGCAGAGGGGTTGATTTTTTTTGGTTTTATGTTACAGACACTACTCTGAGCACTTTGAATACATTAAAACTTCTGATCATTACAATAACGTCAAAAGGTTTATTATTCCCATTTTACGATGGGAACACTGAGGCTCCGAGAGGTGAAAACACTGGCTGAAGATTGCAAAGTTAGAACACAGTAAAGCCAGGATTCAGACTCAAGATGAGTGACTGCAGAGCCTGTGCTGTTGATCAGTGACTATATGGCCCTTGAGGAATTTCTGTGACCTTCCCCATGGTCTGAGTGGATGGAGAATGGGGTTTGTGTTGGGGGAGAGGGAGAAAAAGGGGAGGGATGAGTACAGAGAAATGAAGGGGGTTGTGGTCAGAGCAGGGGAGTGTAGAGGGTTTCCTTTTGAAGAGAGAATGTGGGCATCACATTCTGGTTGCTGGTGGCGGTTCCAGGATGAAAGTAATAACAAATCATGCTACGTAACACTATGTTTTCTAAAGCACCTTCCATGTTGATGCTTTCGTAGTTCTGCTGTGAGAAAGGGTGAGCAGAGTCAGCTTCTCTGGATGTGTGAACTAAAGCTCAGAGAGGTTTAGTAACTTGTCCAGTGTCTCAGCTAGTGCATGGCCCTGTCCACATCACTTGAGACCTGGGGGTTACAGTAGGCAGAAGAAACTCAAGTGAAAAAGAGAGGAGAGGAGAGGAGGAAGGATGTGGGATAAGTTAAGCCTAGGGGTTGGTGGGAGCCAAGAGTCAGTTAAGCAAGAAGTGCTTCTCCACCCCTAGGAGAAGTAAGCCAGGAGAAGTCAGACGTGGGCCTGGGTGGGGAAAGAGGGAAGCTGATAATGGTCACCTTGGGAGGAGGGTTCCTTCTTGCTGTCCCTGGGCTGGGTCAGGGAGCATCGGGGTGTCTCTGGGTGCGGTGTCCCGTCACTCTGGTACCAGCAGGTACTGAAGCAACAAGTGGCTGCCCCCACATCCTGGCTCCCACCCAGCTTTACTGGCATGGCCAGTGCTGGTATCAGAAATGGAATTTCCACTCTTCACCCAGGCCTGTACTCTCACAGCAAGCTGGTGACTGAATCTTCGTTCTCTGGCACCTTATCCATTATTTACAGCACCTTTCCTACCTGGTTTCTCTTTTCCCAGCATTTTTCTTGCATTTCTCCTTCCTTTCTCAGCCTCTCATTGTTTTGTATTCACTGCCTTCTTCTGCTTGATCCCTTGGAATCTGGGATCTCACCTCTCAAAAGTTGCACTGTCCCCTGCTCTGTCTATTTGTGGTCCTTTCTTATACATCTGTTAGATCTTGCCGCTTGTCCATTTCCTCTTGTTTCCAGCATGCATCTTTGATGTCTCCATTTCTGGTATCCTTTTTATTTTGAGGGGCAACGTCTTTGGCCTGTCTGCCTCCCCAAAGCCATGTAACTATCTTGAGTCTGCCATCTCAACAGCCTTCAGAGACTGATCAGTCAGTTCTCCCTCCCTTTCCAACCGTGAACCCTCCCTAAGTGCCACCTGGGAGAAATCAGAGCAGTAGAAGACTGAAATGGACTGAGAGGTGAGGGGGAGAGCCAGCCTTTGTGGACATTACTGACCACTGCTTTTTTCCCCAGGGACCTTGGCTAAGAGCATTGGGACCTTCTCAGACCCCTGCAAGGACTCCACTCGTATCACCTCCTCCAGTAACCCTTGTCTCATTGGGAAGGATGGTTCCAGCAGGTTCAGTGGCTACAGTAGCTCCAGCAGCTCCATGTCTAGTTCCAGTGGGTCCAGTGGTAGCCTCACTAGTAGCTCCAGTGGTTCTGGTGTCTCCAATAGCGGGTCCAATGGATACAGTATTTCCCAGGATGGTTCTTCAGGATCTTCAGCACTGAAGTCAGGAACAGGTTACTCCTCTGGACGTGGCTCTGCTCTGGAAGGTTCATCTGATGTCACCCAGACTGGACACATCAAGCCCCACATGGGGTCTGGCTCAGCTCTGCCCACCGGCAATTCTTCTGACCGCTTAGCAAGCCCTACTCTGACTGGAGGAAGCTCAAGCTCTTCTATTTCCAGTAGCAGTGGCCAAAGGATCAGCTCTAGCCTTCCCCTTTGTGGTTCTAATGTCCCCGACTCTCCCTGTAGTGGGGGCCCCGTTGTCTCACACTCTGGCCCCTACATCTCTGGCTCCCACACTGTGTCAGGAGGTCAGAAGCCCGTGGTAGTGATAGTGGAGCAGCACGGCTCTGGCGGCCCCAGCACACTTCAAGGTGCCCCGTGTAACAGTGGTGGGCTTCCAGGCAAGCCCTGTCCCCCCATCGGTTTTGTGGTAGACCAAGCCAACGGTGGCTATGAGGTAGTAGGTGGCTCCTCTAACAGTTATCTGGCCCCAGGCATGACCTACAGTGGGGGCAAGATCTACCCTGTGGGCTACTTCACCAAAGAAAATCCTGTCAAAGGTTCTCAAGGAGTTCCCTCTTTTGCAGCTGGGCCCCCCGTCTCTGAGGGCAAATACTTCTCCAGCAACCCAATAATCCCTAGCCACAGCTCTTCTAGTTCCAGCATCTACCAGTCTGGAGTTTCCTCGGCCGCTGTGTTCCAGCCCGTGGGCTCTGGTGGGGTCCAGCCCTGTGGGGTTGGCTTCACCGGCTCCAAGGGGCCCTGTTCCCTCTCTGGTTCCAGCGCTCAGAGCAGCTTCAGCAGCTCCAGCTCATCCTTACATCCCTGTGGCAGTGGTTCCCAGGGGCCGTGCTCCCCACGGGGCACTGGCTCCTTCAGTGGCAGCTACAGCTCCCAGTCTGGTGTCAAAAACATCCTTCAGCCCTGTGGCAGCAAGTCCAGCTCTTCTGGTCACCCTTGCATTTCTGTCTCTTCCTCCATATTACGTGGGGGTCCCAATGGCTCCCCTGAACCTGATCCCTCAGCCGGTGCCAAGCCTTGTGGCTTCAGCACCTCTGGAAAGATCCCCTGTCGTTCCATCCGGGACATCCTGGCTCATGTGAGGCCTCTGGGGCCCCAGCTAGCTGACCCTGAAGTTTTCCTCCCACGGGAAGAGTTGCCCGAGAGTGCATAAGTCAGCTTTTGTATACGTACATCTGTGAGTACACATATGTGGCACGTCATCTCCCAAGTGGGAGAAGCCCAGTGCCCCAGGATGGGGTTCTCTTGTTTTCCCTCCTCCCTGTGCAGCAAAGTGCTCTGCATTCCTCATTACCCCAACGCAGTACACTGTTCCCTCACCACTTTTTTGTTGAACTTCCCAAAATAGTAGACCCCAAGTCCTGTTCTCATTCCCTTTTACTGGGTAGATTCCCATTCCACTGCAATGTCTTCTCTGTCAGATAACCACCTCCTTAAAGTTCCCCTGCCATTTCTTTGAGATGGTTTAGTCCCTAGCTAACCCCAGCCATTCAGGTTCTTGACTGGGAAACTCCCTAAAAATGTTCTCCAAAGGTGGAGATTTCCATGCCCAAATAAGTCATTCAATCCACTCACCCTTTGCCAAATAAAGCAACATCGCAACTGCTATGTAAAAATAGTGGCCACTTTTCATGCACCTTGGGCTTAAGAGGGTGGACCGTTCACCATTTGGTTAGCCAACTTGATATCTCACTTGCAATTCTGCATAGCTTCTGCCATCACAGAGCTCACTGTAACCTTGGAAATCCCTGTTTCCAATACCCAACCCCCTACTCCAACTCCCATGCCTCTCAGGGTCTCCATCCCAGCCACCAACACTTCCCTCAGTGCTCAATGTTGCCTGTGTGAGGGAGACACCAAGGCTCCTTCGGAGACTGATGCAGGCTCTATGTGCTCTCTGCATCCTGGACAGATGGCTCAATAAACTGTGTGAACTAGATGCAGACCTTTTTTGCCTTCTTGGAGTCTTTGGTCTCCTCTTACGACATGGGTGATTCTCCTGTTTGCGTCTAATGGCCTTTCTGTGCTCTATTTTCATATAAGTTGGCCCAGTATTTCTCCACATTCTTCTCCCACAAAGGAGAACAATAGTTGTTGAACTGCAGGCAGAGGCTGCCTGATCTCCCAGATTCTTCCTCCCACTTCTCTCTCATTGCTCCAGGAAATCCATTCTTTCTCCACTCCCCCTTCACCCCGAGGTCCTTCCCACCTCCTAGGTAGGTCCCTAATTATTTCATCCCCTTTCCACCCCTGTTCTGTCTCCTCTACCATTTGTTTGTCTCACCTTCTTCTCTGGGAGTTCTGAGTGTCCATTTCTTGGGTTTCTGGGACACCTGGAACCTTTGCAAGGTCTAGGACACAACAACCCAGACCAGATTCCTGGTCACTGAGTAGGAGCCTGGGTGGATGTTGTTCTGGGAGCTGAGAGGGTGGAGAGAATAAAAGGAAGAGAGGAGAACATGACAGGGAGTGCAGCCAAACACAGTGACTCACTGGCCTGTATAATAATGTCTCAGCAGGGTAGCTGCCAGCTCACAGAGAACAGAGGTTGACAGAGTCCTCTTGACCTCCATCCTCTTGCTGCCTCTGCTGTGGTTCTAGCGTGAGAGCTGTGGGCAACATGGCTCTCAAGTGAGAGAGGACAGAGCACTAGAGAAGAGAAAGGGAAGGTGGTCTACATGAGAGAAACGGAGAGGGTAGCTTGAGTGCCATTCGACTTAAGTCCCAGAGACAGGTGGGAAGATTCTGAGGCTGCAGAAGTCCTCATGTCCCAAGAATGGGAGAGTGGGCTGTGCTCACACTTCTAGGAAATGTCTCACCCCAAGAACAAGCCACCTCTCTAAGCACCTACACTTGGCTGCAAAGGATCTCATCTCTCCCCTCTTTTGGGATAGTGTTGGCTGGTCCCTGACACAGAATAATCCCATGAACAATGGACTAAAGTGCTGCCCAGTTCTACATCAACCCTGTGGTCAGTTATGAACTGGAGTTTTCGCTGGCTGACTTTCGGTAGTAAATCACCAATCTTTCCCTCCTGGTCCGTCTTAGCCTGGAAGCTCTGCTGTAATCTGTTATGTATCATAGAAATATTCAAGCCTTACTGACAGAAGGGAGATGACTATGCATAAGATATATTATTTGACAATCAAACCTGGACCTCCCTCATGGAAAATGAGAATTTTACCACTGAGCCTGCACATCCCCTTGGTTTCAAAGTTGAAAGTCCAGGTCCTCAACAAGTAGAAATATATTGCGTTGGTCAGAGATAGCCTGAGGCAGCTCAGCTGCCCTGCGGAGTTTTCTAAAGACTGATCAGGACTCCAAAACAGTCCCGTTCTGGTCAGCATGGTTGAATCTCGCCTGGTCTAGCATCTGGCAGCCACTGTAGGAGTCAAGGCAATCAGAGGCCCGTGGACTGGAATCACAAGGTGGGAGACAGCTTCTGATGCAGGGACTCCTCTAGCCTCTGATGTGGTCAAGGTTTAAAAGCATCTCCAAAAGCTGTGGATGTCATTCAAAAAGGCCACTGTCCTCCACCCATTGGCCATTCTGGAGGGGAGCTCTTTGCTCCACTCATAGTTAGCCAGCAGGCGGTGTAGAGGGTGGTGGGGCAGTAAAGTCTGCAAACAGCTGACGTTTTAGATGTCAGACAGCTAGGCACGTTTAGTCTGGGGACTTTCCAGAAGCAGTGGTGAGAACAAGGACATCTCAAAACTTATCATGAAGCATTTCATTTAAAGAAGAATAGTCAGTGGAACTCTATGCGTCCATCACCAGTTTCAGCAAATATCAACTCATGGCAGTTCAATAGCAGCACTTAAATGCCCTCCTTTTACTATTACTTGGAAACGTCTGCTCCTTTTCTGTATCTCTTATACTCTGTGGACACATCTGTAGCAGGCAGAAGGATGCTCCCCCCAAGGATGCCACCACATCCTAATCCCTGAAACTTGGGAACGTATTAGGTTACACAACAAAGGGAAATTAAGGTTGCAGATGGAATTTGCTAATAAACTGACCTTACATTAGGCAGATTATCTGGGAGTATCTGGGTGGATCCAGTGTGATCGCAAGCATTTATGAAGGCAGAAGAGAAACAAGGTCAGAATGGTACAACGTGAGAACATGACCTCCTGTTGCTGGCTCTGAAGATGGAGGGAAGGGCTACAAGCCCATGCAGGTGGTCTTTAGAAGCTGGAAAAGGCAAGGAAATTGGTTCTCCCCTACAGCTTTCAGAGAGAAGTGAAAATTCCCATGACACCTTGATTTTGGGCCAGTGAGCTCCATGTGGAAACCCTGGTGATGTAGTGATTAAGAGTTTGACTGCTAGCCAAAAAGTAGGTAGTTCAAATCTACCAGGCACTCTTTGGAAAGCTTATAGGGCAGTTTTACTCTGTTCTATAGTGTTACTATGTGTTGGAATCAACTCAGCGACAATTTTTTTATGTTAATGGAGATCTCTTTCCAACTTCTGACTGCTAGAAATGTAAGATAACAAATTTATGTTCTTTTAAGCTATTAAGTTACGGTCATTTTTATAGCAGCATTGTTGTTGTTATGAGTCATTGATTCCAACTTGTGATGACCCTTCAAGACACAGTAGAACTGAACCATAGGGTTTCCAAGGGGTATGTGGTGAACCTAAACTGCTGACTTTTGGGTTAGCAGCCAAACTCTTCACCATGGCACCACCAGGGCTTCACAGCAGCAATAGAAAACTAATAACATCACCGTCTCTTCAGAATGAGAACCAATCCTGAGCTTGAGAGACAGAAAGGGCCATATAAAGCAGGGACTCTACCAGCCTGAGACTGGAAGAACTTGATGGTGCCCAGCTACCATGAATGACCACCCTGAGAGAGAACACAACAAAGAGTCCCTGATGGAGTGGGAGAAGATGGGGGTGCAGAACTTAAATTCTCGTAAAAAGGCCAGATATGATGGTCTGACTGAGGAGGGACCCTGGAAAACATGGTATTTGGACTGTCTGATGGCCCAGAACTAAAACCACTTCTGAAGCCAACTCTTCAGATTAGACTGCACTATAAGACATAAAACGATACTGGTGAAGAGTATGCTTCTTGGCTCAAGTAGATTCGTGAGACTAACTCAGCATTTGCTGGTCTGAGAGACGAGAGGTCAGAAAGGGACAGGAGCTGGCTGAATGACACAGGAAATACAGGGTGGAGAGGAGGGGTGCTCTACCACATTGTAGGGAGAGCAACTAGGGTCTTACAACAATAGGTATATAATTTTTACCTGAGAAACTGATTTGAATTGTAAACTTTCACTTAAAGTGCAATTAAAAAACCAATGGGTTGGGAACCAGCTGTATTTCCCTAGATGCAGGAGTTTTTATTTATTTTTTATTTATTTATTGGCTCAAGGTCAAGGAGATATGAGGATACTGGGGGAGATCCTGAGAGAGAAAGATCTAGATCCCAAGGAGAGAGAAGAGAGCCAGGCCTTTCTGTTGCTGAGAAGATGCACTGAAGGGATTGGGACCCCAGGGGTGGTGGTCCTCCTGTGCTTGGTGAGGGAATCAGGAAAGGGTAGGGCTGGGCAACCTGTGACGAGCTGTGAACCGGGACACCTGAATCAGGAAGGGGCCCAGAGTTCAAGGAAATGTGCCAGGGCAGGGAGACACCCAGTTTCCTCTGGGACACTAAAGAGCACCTGTTGACACAGATAGAATTAGGAAGGAGAGTGGAATGTGGAGATTTATTGTCTCCAAACCACTGGCCCAGCCTGTTTCTGTTGTCCCCCGCCCCACAAGCAGGATAAAGGGCTGGCAGTCCCCTGGCTGAGGGAAATGCTAGAGCTGAGCATGATGCAGGGCCGCATGGCAGGAACCTGGGCTCTCCTGGGCTTGCTCCTGGTCTGTCTTCGTCTCCCGGGTACGGTGGTTGTGCCCGATTCTTGGGCAGGAGTGGACGGGGGCCCCTAGGGGGGTTAGAGTTAAGGGTCGGGTTGAAGGCAGGAGGGATGCACACATGGTCCCCAGAGAAATAAGAGATGGAGTGAGAAACGGTGGGTACCATGGAACCTGGGAAGGGAGGGCACTGGAACCATACATTAGAGTCCATTGGTTGCTTTATCTTCCCTTTCTTTCAGGTCTCTTTGCCCGAAGTATCAGTGCAGTGGAGGAGAAAGTCCCCCAAGACCTGAGGGCCAGCTTGCCTCTGCTTGGACAACCTTCCTTGGCCAGGTCCTCTAACTCTGAACATCCTCAGCCCAAGCCAGATGCAAGCTCTAGCCACTTAGCAAGGAGCCCTCTGAAGGCCAAGGTATCTCCTTATGATAGCCCCCAGGCTGCACGCAGCTCTGGGGTACAGAACTGGCTCTCATCCGAGGGGCTGCTCTCTGTGGACTCCTGGTCCCCTGAGGGTCCTTGGCCAGAGATGGCTGATGCAGCTGAGGACGATCCTGGGGACTTGCTGTCAGAAGGACTCAATTACCTTACTAGTGCTATTGCCTTCCCTCTGGGCAGTGGCCCTTTGCCTGAAGGTCCTTCTGCATACCTTGCTGATGCCCCCCAAGATGCTTCCTCCCCCAACCAGGACTCTGAGCTTAGACGGCCATCTCATTCTAGTCCACTGGGAGCCCTTAGGGAAACTGTTGCCCAACGACCACTCTGCTCTCTCATTGAAAGGATCCGTCGGTCCCTTTTTCCTGGTCACCCCTGGGGAGCCCTGAATCCTTGTGTGTCCTGGGGAGGTAGACGTCCTGGAACTGGCTGGGGGACAAAGCCCATGTCACCATCCCATGTGGGAAGCTGGGGAATCAATAATCAATACCCAGGTTCCAGCTGGGGGAATATCAATCGGTATCCCAGTGGCAGCTGGGGGATTAGTAATCAATATCCAGGAGGCAGTTGGGGGAATATTAATCGGTATCCAGGGTCTACCTGGGGGAGTATTCACCTACCCTCAGGTGCCAATAATCGATTCCCTCCCAGAATTCTCCATCCTTCTAGCTCTTCTTGGAATATTCCAGCTGGCTTTCCCAATTCTCAAGACCCTGAGTCGCAGTGGGGTTAGCTGTGAGACAGGGGTTGGGAAGGGACCCCTGAACTTGAAGTCACAGAAGGGAGTCCTGCTTGCTGACCTTGCAGTACGAACTGCGTAAGGATTCAATCAGCCTGTCTCCCAGTGTTACCCCACTTCTCGCAACCTCCCCTGTCCTGTGCTGATCTACAATAAAACATAAGTGGTTATGGAATTTACTTCTCTTGGAGTCATTTTTTCTGGCCGTAAACTGAACTGGGTTTTGTCCTTTCTAGCTATAATGCTGGTGGTGTAGTGGTTAAGTGCTACACTGTTAACCTGAAGGTTGATAGTTCAACTCTACTAGGTGCTCCTGGGAAACTCTATGGGGCAGTTGTACTCTGCCTATACAGTTGCTATGAGTCAGAATTGACTAGATGGCAGTGGGTAGCCGTTCTCAGTCCCCATCTGGTCCCTTTCAGATGCTCTCCTCCTGCCCCCCCCATGGTGTCACTGCAGAGGGGTGGGGGAGGCAATTCCAGAATTGTCCTGGAACCTGAAGAAGGGAGGGGTAGGCAGGATTGATTGAGGTGGTACCTGTGACAGAAAGAGGGCTCAGTCCAGGGAGTTGGTATCAGGTCCAGGTGGGGACCGAACACCCTTTGAATGCCCTTCAATTCCCAGAGACACAGAAATTCAGAGAAAGCTGTATTGTTGATGCTTAGCTTTTCAGTTCCCAAAAGTTCTTGGAAGTAGATCTCCTCTCTTACACACATCACTTAGCACATTGTGCCCCAAAGAATCACAACCTCTCAACATTTGTTGAATAAACAATGAGCTCAACAAAGGAAGAAAAGAAAGGGAGAAGGGAAGGAGAGAGAAAACCTTTGG
This sequence comes from Heterohyrax brucei, assembly GCA_028571685.1. Taxonomy (NCBI): domain Eukaryota; kingdom Metazoa; phylum Chordata; class Mammalia; order Hyracoidea; family Procaviidae; genus Heterohyrax; species Heterohyrax brucei. Next base: position 48,846,645 of record CM053144.1, on the reverse strand, counting down.
AGCCAGCCATCCCACCTGCAGTGGCATTTGATACTTTTATTCCCAAGTGATGACACTTTCTCTTGCTTTAGTAACACTGTGGCCTCCACGCCCTCCCTTTGCATTTCCCAAGACTTCTACGTCCTTGTATGGGAATCAGAGGACGGGGAGGGTTACTCTAAGAAAGTGCAGGTGGCATAAACAGAATACAAAAGACTACTAACAGTGCACAAACACCAGAAGAGAAAACAGAAAACTGGGAACTCTTAAAGATCAAACGTTTGTGCTCATCCAAAGACTTCACCAAGAGACTAGAAAGAATCTATAGACTGGGAAAAAAAATTTGGCTATGATAAATCTGATCAGCATCTAATCTCCAAAATCTACAAGGCACTGCAAAACTTCAACAACAAAAGGACATAACCCAGTTAAAACACGGACACAGGCACTTCACTAATGAAGACATTCGGGTGGCTAACAGACACAGGAGGAAATGCTAACGATTATTAGCCATTAAAACCCACTACCATTGAGTCAATTCTGACTCATAGTCCAAATCAAAACTACACTGAGATACCATCTGATCCCAACAAGGCTGGCATTAATCTAAAAGACACAGGTAATAAATACTGGAAAGGTTGTTGAGAGACTGGAACACTTTTACACAGCTTGTGGAAATGTAAAACAGTATAACTACTTTGGAAATCGATTTGGCATTTTCCTAAAAGGTTAGAAATACCATGTGATCCAGCAATCCCACTTCTTGAAGTATATCCTAGAGAAATAAGAGCTGTCACACAAATGGGCACATGCACACCAGTGTTCATTGCAGCACTGTTCACAATAGCCAAAAGATGGAATCAAGCTAGGTGCCTACCAACGGATGAATGCATAAACAAACTATGATATACCCACACAATGGAATATTACACAATGATAAAGAACAACGATGAATTTGGGAAACATCTCCCAACCTGGAGGAATACAGAAGGCATTATGCTTAGTGAAATTAGTCAGTTGCAAAAATTAGTCGATTGTAGGAAACCACTAGTGTAAGAACTCAAGAAAAGGTTTAAACACAAAAGAAAACAGTCTTTGATGATTTCAGGGGTTGGTAGGGAGGGAGATGGACATTCGCTAAATTAGTAGACAAGAATTATTTTAGGCAGAGACAGGGACAACACATGGTAGGGGTGAAGACAGCACATACGTACTAAACCGAAAGCTGAGAAGTTTTCTATATACAATTGAACACTTTGAAGAAAAGAGTGGCAGGGTCAGGAGTCTCTGGACTATGGTTTCAGGGGACATCTAGGTCAATCGGCAGAACAAAGTTTATTAGGAAAATGTTCCGCATCCCATCTTGGTGAGTGGCATCTGCAGTCTTAAAAGTTTGCAATTAACCGTTAAGAACCATCAGTTGGTCTCAGTCCACCTGCAGCAAAGGAGAATGAACAACACCAAAGACACAGGGAAAATACGAGCCCAAGAGACACAAAGGGCTACTTAATCCAGAGACTACAACTGCATGAGACCACAAGAACTAGATGGTGACGAGTTACCACCGAAGACTGCCCTTACAGGAAACTCAACAAACAGTTTCTAATGGAGTAAGAGAAATGTGAAATGCAGAACTCAAACTAGTAAAAAGACCAGACTTGATGATCTGATAGACTGGAGGGCCCCCAGAAGACATGGCCCCTGGACTCTCTGTTAGACCGGAACTGAAGCTGTTCCCAAAGCCAACTCCTCAGACAAAGATTAAACTGGTCCATAAAACATAAAATGATACTGGCAAAGGTTGTATTTCTTGGCTTAAGTAGACACAAGAGATTAACTGAGAAGCTTCTATCTGGAGGTAATGAGAAGGCAGAAGAGACAGCAGCTCATTGAATGGTTTTGGGAAACGTAAGGTAGAGAAGAGGAGTGTGCTGTCACAGTGTGGGGAGAGCAGCTAGTGTCACATAACAAAGTGTAAGTTTTCGTATGAGAAATTGAGTTGAAATGTAAACTTTCAGTTAAAACACGATGAAAAAATAAGCTAAAAGAAAGTGCACATGGGAGTTGGCAGGAGCTGGATGGATATGGAGAAGCTTCTAGAAGGAAATGCCTCTGCTGGAGATCTGTGTTCTTTTCCCAAATGTACACTTCACCCTACCAGTCCAGGTGTGTGCATGAGGTTTGTAAGGAATAAGACAAAGTCCTTATCCTCTTGGACTTACACTCCAGCAAGTGTGGGGAAGAAAGGAAGGGAGGGCTGACACAGATTTTAACAGTGAGAATGCGATTGTTGACAGGAGCTGCTATACATCTGGCAGTTTGTTGTGCTTTGATGGCTTGTGTGCCGTTGCTATGATACTGGAAGCCATGCCACCGGTATTTCAAATACCAGCAGGATCACCCATGGTGGTTATCCTTGAAGCCTCAGGTCCCAGGAACTGTCTCTGTTAGGGTGGAGGGAGGCAGGAAGAAGAGAAACACGAGCACTGAATGTGTTTCAGAACATTCTTCTCTCCCAGTCTGCCCCAATCCCCATCCTGCATGGAGAATCTCCTCTTGGGGTACCTTTCCCTTTAACCCACCTTTACCACTACCATACTCTCCTCTTTACCCCTCAGCCTCACTTGATTCTTTTCCCACCATGGGCTTGCTTGGCTTGCTAGATTTTTTCTGGTGGTTAAGTTCAGTGCCTGTCTCTGTCACACGCCCAGCCTTGTTCTCTCTGGCTTGTCAGCTCACCCTCCTCTGCTCCTCTTCCTGGTTACACTCCTTTCTATAGTTGTTGCTACCCATCAAGTTGGCTCTGATTCATGGTGACCCAACGTACAATAGAACCAGACCTTCCCCGGTCCTGTGCCATCTTCGCAGTCATTGTGGCCACTGTTGTGGCCACTGTGTGTTATAAGTGCTTCTCAGTCTAGTGGCTCATCTCCCATCACTGCATCAGATGATGTTCTATTGTAATCATAAAGTTTTCATTGACTAATATTCAGAAATATCGCCAAACCATTCTTAGTCGGTCACGGTCTAGAAGCTCTGTTGAAACCTGTCCACCATGGGTGATTCTGCTGGTATTTGAAATACCAGTGGCATAGCTTCCAGTACCATAGCAACAACACACAAGCCACCAAAGCACAACAAACTGCCAGATCTATAGCAGCTCCTGTCAACAATCGCATTCTCACTGTTAAAATCTGTGTCAGCCCTCCCTTCCTCTCTTCCCCACACTTGTCTTATTTTGTTTACTGAGAATAGTGAGAACAGTATCTAGGGCATGGTAGCCCGTGGCTGTCGAGTGGATTCTAATCCATAGTGACCCTGTAGGACAGAGTTGAAATGCCCCATAGAGTTTCCAAGGAGCAGCTGGTGGATTTGAACTGCTGATCTTTTGGTTAGCAGCCAAGTTCTTAACTACCATGCATGCCACCAGGGCTTCCTGGGCCATGGTAGGCACTCAGTAATCACTAAACAGATGGATGAATCCTTTCTTCTCACTCTCTCTCTGAGCCTTCCTGTTTTCTGTCTTCTTCCAAACTATTCCTGAGCCACATGGGTACACTCAGAGTCTACTACTGATGCTGACTTTCATTGTAGACTTTCCAGATCTCCAAGATATTTCCTTAGAAACCTCATGGAGCACCTTTCAGCTCCTAAAATGCTGTGCGCCTTGCTTCATTTAATCCTTGCTGTCTGTGATGTGGAAACCCTGGTGGCATAGTAGGTAAGTGCTATAGCTGCCAACCAAGAGGGTGGCAGTGAAATCCACCAGGCGCTTCTTGGAAATGCTATGAGGCAGTTCTACTCTGTTTTATAGGGTTGTTCTTGACTCCAGGACAGCGAGTTTTGTTTTTGTTTTTATCAGCGAAGTAAAGAGCCCCAGTGGTACAATGGTTAAGTCCCTGACTGTTCACCCAAAAGTTGGTGGTTGGATACCACTCAGCAGCAGCACAGGAGAAAGATCTGGTTGTAGTGATTACAGCCTAGCAAGCCCTGTGAGATTATAGCTGAGAAAACCCATGAGACACTTCTACTCTGTCACAGTATGTCAAAAATTGGTTTGATGGCACACAACAACAATAATCTGTGAGGAAGGTATAAGGTTTCTATCTCTGTTTACAGATGAGAAACTGGGATACAAAGATTAAACAACTAATGTAAGTTTACATAGTAAGTGACAAAGTCAGTCACTCAAACCTAATTTTTCTCATTACCTGTCCAGGAAGTTCAAATATAATACGCAATTACACAAACAAACAAAAAACAAAAACAACTAACTTTTATTGGGTGCCTACTACATGCCCCAAGCTGGGTGAGGAGTTTCCATGTGAATCCTTTCAGTTAAGGCTCACAGCAATCTTACTGGATAGGTGCTGTTGGGCCCATTGTACAGGGGAGACGCTGAAGCCCATGGAGGGAAGTGAGCCAAGGATTGTGCAGACGTAACACTAACCCGAGGGAGGGAAATTTGTCCCCTAGTCAGTTGATGCCAATGGCTAAGTGAGTGCTGAGGTCACAACAGCAGAAGGTCCTGGGATAGCTGGGGCCAGCCTTGTCCGAATCGTTTTTGGCTTAAGGTCAGCTGTTGCTAAAGATACGAAAGGGGTCAGTAACATGTGATATAATAAAGGTTCTAAGGTTTGCAGCCGTATGTCACTTTGTTATACCACGGCTGCTCACATGTTTCTGTGATGCTGGGTGCTATACATGCCAAGAGAGTCACTCATGGTGGACGGGTTTCAGTGGAGTTTCCAGACTGAGACTAGGAAGAAAGGCTTGGCAATGTATTTCTGGAAATCAGCCAGTGAAAATCCTATGTATTGTTGCTGTTCTTAGGTACGATTGAATCGGTTCTAAGTCATAGGGACTTTATGAACAGAAAGAAACAGACTGGTCCTGTGCCATGCCCACAATCATTGTAACGCTTAAGTTCATTGTTGCAGCCACTGTGTCAACCCATCTTGTTGAGGGTCTTCTTTTTCGCTGGCCTTCTACTTTACAAAGCATGATATCCTTCTCCCGGGACTGATCTCTCCTGACGTGTTCAAAGTATCTAAGATGCAGTCTCACCATCCTTGTTTCCAAGGAGCACTCTGGTTATACTTCTTCCAGAATGAACCTGTTTCTTCTTCTGGCAGTCCATGGTACATTCAATATTCTTCTCCAACACCACAGTTCAAAGGTGTCAGTTCTTCTGTCTTCTTTGTTCATTGTCTAGCTTTTGCATGCATATGATGCAATTGAAAATACTATGGCTTAGATCAAGTGCACCTTAGCCTTCAAAGTGACATCTTTACATTTCAACCAATTTGAAAGACGTCCTTTGCAGTAGATTTTCCCAATGCAACGTGTCTTTTGATTTCTTGACTGCTGCTTTCATGGGAGTTGGTGGTGGATCCAAGGAAAATGAAATCCTTGACAACCTCAATCCTCTTTCCACCTGTCATGACGTTGTATGATCCTATTATACGTGGATCACACAAAATACTGTGCAAGGTAGTACTTGAAAGATGAGCCCTCAAGGTTGGAAAGCAGCAAGGGACACAAACATGCTGGTGACAATAACAGTGGCATGGGGCCAGGTAATGTTGGGTTCTGTTAACACACGGGGTTGCTGTGAGTCAGAACCAATTTGCAGGCAACCAAAAGCAACCACAAGGCTCACAGTGGAGGCTGATGCTGCTGAACTGATTTTTATGTTGTTAGTGCGGTGGTGAAGTGGTAGCCGGAGTGGCAGGAGCCATCTCCCCTCCTCCCCTGGGAGGTGAATTTCCACAGCAGAGAAAGCACTTGTCTAGAAGTTAGAAGACCCAGATTCCCCCTTTGTAGGTCTGCACTGTGTTGCCTGCCGTGTCAGCTTAGATGAATCTTGGTTTTCTCAAGCAGATGTCCAGCCTACCTCACAAGGTTATGAAGTTTAATTAGTGCACTCGTAAAGTACTTTAAAGGCTGAAAAACTCTGAGTATTGCAGAGATTGATTATAATACAGTAAGTTGCCCCAGTGAGGCTTTTCTAGTGAGACGACATGGCAGGGTAGTTCTTAGCCCCACAGGTGGAGGCCGGTCTGTCGAAGTGGTCATTGTTGGCTGCACAGTTGGTTGTTGAGATGTATGCGATGCTTCCCCTGGGAATTACCTCTGAAAGACTGATTCCAGGATCGAGAAGGGGCAGTTAGCTTCTTGTCTAAATACTTGATACCACCAACAAACTATGTCCACCCAGTCAGTTGTTTATCACTTATACAGACACTCTTGGGTGATGATAATAATAGCTCCTTTTACTATGTATTAGGTCGACAATATGGATCTGCAGCTGCACCTTGGAAACTCTATGGGGCAGTTTTACTCTGTCCTATAGGGCCACTATGAGTCAGAATCAACTTAACAATAGTTGGTTTGGTTTTTGCTTTTTATAACATATTCCATTGGCAGTTTGAATCTACCAGCTGCCCCCTGGGAAAGCTGTGGGGCAGTTCCGCTCTGCCCTAGTTCTTCTCTGTTCCATAGGGTTGCTATCGGTTGGAACTGACTCACTGGCAACAGGTACAGGGTATTATGTATTTACCATGAACCACAGGGCTATTTCAACTAATCTTTATGAGAACTCTGGGATGCAGTTTCTGTTATTTCCATTTTACAGATGAGAAACTGAGATTAAACAAGGTGAAGCAATTTGCGTAGGTCCATATAGCTGGTAAGAGGTGAAGCTTGTATACGATAATATTGGAAACTGCAAGCCTGGGTGGGCACACCCCACAGAGCAGGTGAAAGATTCTTCAGGCCCTGACTCCACAGCTATATCATCACCTGAAGTCTTTCCTCGGACAAGTCCATTTCCTTTCTTTTTTCTCTGTCGCCTGAAGGCCAGCATCTATTTGCATGCAAACCTGTTCCCTTATATACTCAGTCCTCAGCTGATGATTTTTGAGTGGGTCTTAGACAGAGAAATATTGGCTTGTTTCCTGTGTTTTTGCTAGCACACAGAAAATAAAATTTCCTTTTAATCACTAACCCAAAATACTTGTCTCAGAGATTGGCTATTTGAGACAGGTAATGAGAACCTGGAGTTTTGTCCAGCAGCATAAAGTCCATATGAGCTGAAAGCAACTCAGTCGCAATGGTGTTTTTGGAAGTGTGGATGAGGAAGGGATAGAGTTTGATGATCTGGGAGCCTCAATCAGGTGAGGAAAGGTGCACAAAAAATTGGTTAGGAGCAGTGACAGCAAGTCCAGCTGGCTTAACATTTTCTAGGACTGACTCCTTGGGGCAGGTCCCCAGGAGAGGAAGTGACTCCTCAGACAGTTCTATAGGGCCTGGCTCAGAGTGTTCAATGTGCTGGGAGGTGCTTTGTTTAATTGTTAAGTGTGTTTCCTGTTTGTGTCTTTCTTTCTCAGGTGGGGATCCTCGTGGCCTGCCACCAGGATGGTTACAACAATCTCCTAATTGGTCGCATACCTCTGGGCTCAGCTTCTCCAGTCCATCCTAAAAGACAGCTCCCGTCAGATCACTCCCTTGCTCAGGTATTTTGCTGGTTGCAGAGCCTGAAGCTTCCACTCAGGGTCATTCATGTGTGGACAACATTAGTTCCCTCTGCTCCTCACCCTGGAAACTCTGGTGGCTTACTAGTCGAGAGCTACAGCTGCTAACCAAAGACTGCCAGTTCTAATCCACCAGGCACTCCTTGGAAACCTTATGGGGCAGTTCTACTCCATCCTGTAGGGTCACTATCAGTCAGAATCAACTCTACGGTAGTGGGTTTGGTTTTTTTTGTTTTGGACTCTTCACCCCAGAAGGTATTTGAGTAGCAAAAAATGACTTGAGATCAACTATTAACCTAAAGTTTGGCAATTCAAACTCACCCAGAGATGTCACAGAATACAGGCCTAACAATTTGATTCTGTAGAGATCACAGCCAAGAAAACCCTATGGAGCTCAACACATGGGATCACCTTGATGTTGTGGGTCTGCTTGATGGCAGCTAACAGCCACAACTATCCTAAAGGTTGGCAGTTGAGACATACCCAATGGATCAGCTTCTATTAGGATTACAGGCAAGAAAACTTCATGGAGCAGTTCTCCTCTAACCCATGAGGTCTCCATAAGTTGGAATTGACTACAGCAAAGGGCTAGGTTTGTTTGTGCTCCTTACGCCGAACCCTGCTCTCTTTGAGGACAGGCACCACTGTTGGTACTCAGTGTTTGCAGAGCCAGTAAATGAAATGAATGAATGAATGAATCCACCAGGCCCCCTGCCCAGCCCAACCACATTGTGCCCAGCCCTTGAGCCCTGGCCGCTCTGCACCTTTGCTTCTGTTACCCCACCTACCTTTTCTTCGTCTATTAAATTTCATTTGTTCATCAGAAATTCCATTTCCAGAAGATGTAAAGAAAACCTGAATGGTGGGAATAGGAGGAAGAAAGAAGCAAAAGAAGCTTGATTCAAAGGAGACACTGGTTAATCTTTGATGTTAAATAAAAATGTAACTTTCATTAACTTTGTTAAAAATCAAAGGGTATGGTGATTGCAGAACATTGTGAATATAAATATTGCCCCTGAATTAGATACAGTCATGCTTCCCTTAATGTCCATGGGGAACTCTCTGAAGGCCTAAGTGATCTGGACATTGTTGAAACACCTGGGTTTTGGGGAGCACCAGCCTGGGAGCTGCTGTATGACCCACGGTCCAGTGAACTCCTGCTGCGGTTGCTTCAGAAGAATGCTGGGTGAGGTCCCAGGTGGCATCCCACCCATCCCTGAAGCCTGTGAAGGTCATGGCTGGGAGACTCTGGGTGCCAAATGGAGCAGCTAGGGAGCAGTCTTGGTGATCTTGGGAGCTTGGGAGCAGAGTTGGGTGCTCACTCCTCCCAGTAGCATAGGAGCCAGCTGGAGCAGCCAGGGAGCAATCCTGGTTACCTTGGGAGCTTGGGAGCAAAATTGGATGCCCACTCTTCCCACTTCCAGGAGTGCCTGTTCTCACGGGTGAGGACTGCAGGCCAGGGCTGGCTTGCTTCCAGGTCAGCCTGTGGGCAACTATGGGAGTTCACGCAGCCACAGAGGTACATGCCATCAAGTGTAGCTGGAACAGAGGTTATGCAGCTGCATGACTGTACTTAAAAATGGTTAGCATGCTAAATTTGTTATACATTTTTTAACCACAATAAAAATAAAGAAAAACAATTTACAAAAAGAAATACACAATGGAAAAAAAATCAAAGAGTAGCCACTCATTAGACTAGAACTGGACATCCACGTTTTCAACTGGCGGAGGGACTGAAAGAACACAAAAAGCAATCTTTTGAATGAAAATCAGAGAGTGAAAAATTGATACCAGGAAAAAAAAATACAGACAATGGAGTTTTATTCAGCTATTGGGGAAAGGGATCTGTGGTGGCACAGTGATTAAGTGCTCAACCATAATCCGAAGAGGCCAGTGATTCTAACTTGCCAACAGCTCTGTGGCAGTAAGATGTGGCAGTCTGCTCCCAAGCATGATAGACAGCCTTGAAAACCTGACGGGGCTGTTCTACTCTGTCTCATAGGGTGACTATCAGTAAGGATTGAACAGAGGGCAATGAGTTTGGTTTTTTAGTGGCAAAAGCTTTCTAGGGATTTTTAACTTTTACCTTGTAAACATGGCTTATAATTGAAATTGTGTGAATTTTTCCAAGGAGCATATACAGTTCTAGGTTTACAATAAAAATAAAGAAAAACAAAGAAACAAGCAAGGCCATTCGTTAATGAGTCACTGTTAGACAAGTCTTTCCTGACCTCTCCACTGAACTCCTAGGCACTCAGTGCCTTTCTTATGACACTGAATAATTATAGTTATAACTACTGCAGCTAATGGGCCTGGCACTAAGCTCTCTAAGCCTCAGTTTCTTTATCTGTAAAATGGGGATAACCAGAGTACCCCATGTAATAAGGTTGTTGAGATGACTCAAATATTTGGGTGTTACACTTAGCATAGTGCCTGGCATGGTAAGAACTCAATCAACTTTTGTTGCTATTATTATGACAGTTACTCTAATTCCAAACAGCTCTCCAGGATTGGCATTATCAACATTATAAATGATGATAGCTCAGAGGGGTTAAATAACTTGCCTAAAGTCACACAGCTAGCAATGAACTCCTTGGGAAGTTAAAAACAAACAGTTAAAAAGTTAAAAAGCAAAGCTAAAAGGAAGTTAAAAAGCAAACATATTTCTGTTGAGTCGATTTTGAATCACAGTGATCCTGCAGAACAAGAACTGCCCCATAGAGTTTCCAAGAACTTCCTGATAGATTCGAACTGCCGGCCTTTTGGTTAACAGCCATAGCACTTAACCACTATGCCATCAGGATTTCCTTTTGAGAAGTTAGATGAAAGTTAGTCACGCATGACAGAATGTTTTGGAGAATGTGTATGCAGTAAATGAGTGGTGCCATCTGTGGAAGGAATCACAGATGGTGCCAAGGAAATTCAAGAGTAAATAAATCCAATCCAAAGGTAACCCCAGGGAAGCATGCCTAGCTGGGGACTGTAACTGTTGCCATTGTTAAGTGCTATCAAATTGGCCCTTACTTATAGGGATCCCAACACTAACCCTAACACTAGAACTGCTCTAAAGGCTTTTAAGGTTGTGATCTTTCAGAAGCAAATCACCAGGTAAGTTTCTACAGAGGCGGCTCTGGGTGGGATCAAACTGACAACCTTTTGGTTGGTTGGGAGAGTGATTAACCATTTGTGCCCCCAGGGACTCCTTGACTGTAACAAATAGAGCAAAAGTCAAATCCGTGGTATTGAGCCCCCTCTGAAGGAAGAAAGTGTGGAATCTAGGAAATGAGGACCAGGGAAAAGAACTGTTGTTTAATCATCACTCCCTGTGGGGAGACAAGCATGTTCTGGCCAACAATATTCTGTTGTAATTTACTCTTAATCAGCAGCCTCAATGGTTACAACGTTAAGTGTATAGTAACACTGAACTCGTAGTCATGCTTCATATATACCATACAGATGGGTGGAGAGAGGGACTTTTGTCAGTTTGATGGAGAAATACGTGTGCGCCTATTTCATGACTGTGCTAGAATCTACCCCTGGGTTAAGCCAGGCTGATGTCATGGTACACTGTATGTTGCTCTGATGGGTTCTGTTTGACAACGGAAGACACGAATCAATCCTATGAAAATTACTTTAAGGTTAGGTGTGTGGTGGAGATGTTGTTTACTTTCTCATACCATTTCGAATCCATGGGGACCAGAGAACTCCCTTCTGATACTGGGAAAGGAAATGAATGTGCTTCTTCAGAGACGCCAGTCTTTTTTTACTTTATGGATGTAAAAACAAACAAACAAGCAAAACCTTCCATCTTATCGATTCCAACTCACAGTGACCCTGTAGGCCATGGTAGAACTACTCCATGGAGTTTCCAAGGAGCACCTGGCAGACTGGAACTGTCAACTGTCAACCTTCTGGTTAGCAGACATTGCACTTAACCACAATGCCACCAGAGTTTCCTTTGCTCCACTTACGGGAGCTATGTAGTGATTGTATTTCCCTCTTTGAATTGGCTCCTAGGGAGCTTAGTTCAAACTGTGCCCCTTCCATGACATTTATTCTCAACTCACTGTTGATTTTATTTGATCTTTCTTTTCTCCTCCCTTTCTTTTATTAATCTGGTTTTTCTAACTTCATTTGCTCTAGTTGTAATTTTTAAAATTATATTATATTGCATTTAAACTATCTTAAAACAGTTGCCCTCAACTCCTACTGATGGTGACCCCATGTGTATCAGAGTACAGATGTGCTCCATTAGTGTTTCAATGACTGATTTTCAGAAATAGATCATCAGGCCTTTCTTGCAAAGTGCCTCTGGATGGACTGAAATTTCCAACTTTCTTGTCAACAGTTGAGTGCTCACCCATTTATGCCAACTGAGGGCTCCTTAAACTATCTTAGATTATGTTTAAAACAAGGCTGGTATACATTAATGCAGTATTTCATTGCAGGACACATTTCATTGTGACCTGGATGAAATGTCCCCAATATATCCAGTTCTACTGACTCTGACTGGAGCCCTGATGCCACAGTGATTAAGAGCTTGACTGCAATCAAAAGGTTACCAGTTTGAATCCACCAGCCACTCCCTGGAACTCCTATGGGGCTGTTCTACCCTGTTTTATAATCACTATGAGTCGGAGATGACTTGACTGCAACACATTTAGTCTTGAGTTGACAAGATTCCTTGGTCACTAAGCAGTGTTCTGATTACCGGCTGGCTTTTCCTTCCAGGTATCTAGCTATCAGGAAGCAGGCACCTGGACAGTGGATAAGAGGACTCCCGTCTCTAGAGTGAAGTGATTCTTTAACTGGCAATCCAATTTGTCTAGTTTCTTCTCTGGGAATGGGGTAATGGTTCCAGAGCTCAGAAGGGGCAAGACACACACTGTAACCATTCCTTCGTTCTGCTTCATACAGATAAATCCATTTGCAACAGACATCAAAGACTAAAAGGAGAGGCTCACAGTCCCAGGCAGTGTATTGCATCAGCATGTTTGTTTCTGCTGGTAGTAGCTATTGACCTTGGAAGGTTAGAGAAGCTCTCCGAGTCTTAGCTTCTTCATTTGGAGATGGGAATTATAAAGTCACCTTCCTCCTTGTATGGATTAAAGGAGGTGATCCGTGTAAATAATTTAGCACGGCTGTCAGGACCATTGCCATTCCTATCACTGGCAAGGCTGTGATTAATTAATTATCCGCACTAGATCCCCCTGAGGGAATGCGGTTACCAAGAAACCAAACCAAACTCACTGCCCTTGAGTCGACTTCCACTCATAACGACACCATACGACAGAATAGAACTGCCCCATAGAGTTTCCAAGGAGCACCTGGCGGATTTGAACTGCCTACTTTTTGGTTAGCAGACGTAGCACTTAACCACTGCGCCACCAGGGTGTGGTTACCTTAAAAAGGGACAAGGGGGAAGCTCGCGCTCCAGTCCTCCCACAGGTTTCCACTAGAGGGCAGGCTGAGGAAGGAGATGTGATGATACTGCTATTGCGGCTTTGTAAGTCGGAAACCGAGACCTGGTGGTATGATTAAGAGAGCTCAGCTAGCTAACCCATGTGTCTCAGAATATAACTATGATCCTTAAGGGTTTCAGTGCCTGAGTTTCTGGATGTAGATCACCAGGCCTTGCTTCCAAGGTGCTTCTGAGTGGTCTTGAACCTCCAACCTTTTGGTTAAGATTTTGTGTAGCCCCAATACCTTGCAGCATGTTTTCTCCATTTCAAAGTGGGTAACTGAGTGCTTGAAGTAACTAATGCCATAATGATAATCTGTGTTTTTTATTGCACCAGCTACCCTGGCCTCTTTCCAAAGAGATGCTGAGTCCCCTCAGCTCCTGTGACCTTGGGCTCCCTCCTCTTTTTGCTGTCCTGAGAAATGGCCTTCAGCTTGGGAGACAGCAGCTAGGGAGGCTGCCTGTCATTTTTTTGTATCCACAACTTTCCTTCTTGCTCCTTATCTCAGTCAGAGTGGACCTGGCAGGCTAGTTCCACTAGCCGAGGAATTTTTATAAAAATTTGTCTTTGCCTGTTGCAAACATGCAGATCAGAGTCCAGGTGTCTGACGTACATACCTGTAGTTTAGTAAAGAGTTTCTTGTGGTTATTTTGTGATATGTACAATAGTCTGGGGGTTATGTGCTTAAAAACAGGAAGTAATCCTTACCAAAAATGATACATAAACTCTGATGTAAAAATTGTTTTTTGAATTGCTGTCGAGCCTCCACTAGTAATCATACTTCCTAGTGTACCTTCTTCCTCTTTCTGACTTGGAATATGTTTCATTGGCTCGACTCTTCTAGGACACAGTCCCAAATCAGTTAACAGTTTGCATTCCCAGGGATTCCAAATGAGAAACCAAAAAGCAAATGAAACCCGTTGCCACAGATTTAATTCCAACTCATGGTGACGCCATGTGACATAGAACAGAACTCCAAATAAGAGACAGCAAACCAAAAATCCCTTGGGGCAACTTGGATTTCCCCCATTAGGCAAAACAGCAACAAATAGCATTCACCTTTCACAACTGACAGCATCAGATCCTTTTAATTTTCATGACAATGATTCTGGTGATGGACTACTAGTCCTACCTCCTTCCACTCACTCTCACTCTGCAGGCAGCCTGGTGGGTTAGGAGCACTCAGTGAGATGGGGGCTATGCAAGGCCAGTAGGTTAACCCTCAGCAAACCCTTTCATGACAGTCAGGAGGGCTTGGGGATGGTGGGGTGCCCTTCCCAGACACAGTAATTACAACATTGAATTATAAAAAGTCAATAAAGTCAATGCTGGGTGGTAACAGGGCTTGAGGGTTGAGCACATGCACAGAGATGACTTTCTGAGTCCCACCTATCTCCTAGACTTTCTCCCCAAAATAAATTTTAGTCTACAAAGTTGGAAAAGTAATAAACAGCAGCAGCTGCTGCTGCCCCTACAAATGAAGTTCTTTCTTTTTTTCCTGCCCATCTTCTAGACAAGGCATGTGGGACTGAGCCAGAGGTCTTAGGATGGGAAAGGCCTGGCAGCTGCCTAAGGAGCAAACCTGGGAGTTGGACACTGGGTTTCACTTTTTCTCTCCACAGGTAACCTTCCTCTTGTCCTCTGTTAGCATTTCTCCTGCCTTTCCCTCTCCTCCACTCCCTTCTCTTTCTTCTCCTTTGCCTCTTCCCTGGTGGCATAGTTGTTGCTGAACCAAAGCAAGTTCGTTTCGCCTGTCACTGATAGCCAAAATTCACAGACTGCGAAGGGTTCAAGGAATGCTTTATTAGCAGACAAGCATGCAAGCCTGGGCGACAGTGAGAATAACTTCTCCCAAAACTGTCCCACTTGGGTTACAATTCCAGCTGCTTTTATAGCCAGATTACAAACTGGTTTGCATCTGCAAAACATCAAACTTCATCACAGGGTAGAACAGGGAGTCACAAGGTTCTTTTCATCTGATGAACAATGTAAATTCATTACCTCCCTGAAGGATGATTTACTACCCCAGAGACAGTAAAGGAGTGTGAGTCTGTTGATCCAGTTGGAACAGAGAATGGAATTTAGTTTAGCAGTCTAGATGACCTTGGTCAAGTCCCAGCTACCAACACTGTGCTTAGAGGCTACAGCTGCTAACTAAAAGGTTGGCAGTTCAAATCCACCAGGGACTCCTTGGAAATCCTAAGTGGCAGTTCTACTCTGTCCTATAGGGTCATGATGAGTTGGAATCAACTTGATGGCAGGGCTTTTTCAGTTTTCTTCTCTTCTGTTTGTCTTATTCTCCTTTCTTTCCACTCTTACTCTTAGCACTGGAGGTGTCATAGCTGATACTGGCCCAGGGCTCTAGGCCCAGGACTTTGTCTTTTCTGTGATAGGTTCTTAGAAGGATGTGACTCAGGAGGGTGTGAGGCTCCTGTGTATTAAAAAGAGGAAGCAGGTCAAGGGGATTCCTGCTCAGGGCCTCTCAGAGCAACACCCAGGCTTAAGGAAGCAAAAGTAAGTTATACTGGGCTTTGCAGGTGCCCTGTTCTGAAAGGAACTTGTGGCTCAGTGATGTACAAGCTATGGCTGTGAACCTAAAGGCTGCAGTTGGAACTCACCAGCTGATCCTTGGAAACCCTATGGGACACTTCTGCTCTGTCACATGGGGTCACTACTAGGACTGCCAGAAAAGTGCTACATACCTCATTGTTGAATATCACTATTGTCACCTGCAAAGTACTCACCCTTGGAAGCTATGCACTGATGCCAGTGCCTGGTCCACCCTTCAAAACAATTGTGGAAGTCTTTTTCTGGAATGGCCAGCCATCAGAGCTGTCATTGTATTACCCTTGATGTCTCGAATGTCATCAAAATGTCTTTCTTTCAATATTTCCTTTATCTTCAGGTAAAGAAAAAAGTCACTGGGGGCCAGATCAGGTGAGTAGGGAGGGTGTTCCAATACGTTTGTTTACTGGCTGAAAACTCTCTTACAGACAACAATTAAGTTTGTGAGCTTGCCACCATGTCACCTGGTGCAGTGGCCATTCCAGAAAAAGTTCCAAAATTGCACTGAAGAGTGGACTAGGCACTGATGTCAGTGCATAGCTTCCCAAGGGGAGTGCTTTGAAGGTGATTGTACTGATATTCAGCAATGAAGTGTGAACACTTAGAACAACGAAGTTCATGGACTAAATTTTCAGACCTTGTATGAATTGAAATTGACTTCACATCTCCTGGCAGCAACACCTATTTCACCATTTTTGAACAGGAACAAATTTTAAGTTCAATTATTTAAGTTAAAATATTGCAACTTTTCCTCCTCCCATAAACGAAGAGCCTTTTTTCTTATGGGTTGTTTGGAATTTTCTAAATTATTTTGCCATTCTACTATTTCCAATAACTAGTCCCACTATGGAAGTCCTGACAGTGCAGCTGTTAAGAGCTGTGGTTGTTAACCAAAAAGTTGGCAGTTTAAATCCACCAGGCACTCCTTAGAAACCCTGTAGGGCAGTTCTACTCTGTCCTATACGCCAAGTGCCGTTGAGTCCGACTCATGTCCTATAGTGTCACTATTATTACAGCAAAACTAAGGGGACTGACTACCTGCTGGAACAGTCAATTTTTGAGACAGGGGTGAGAGGAGGTGTTTTATTGTGTACTGGTACACAGGGAGATAGAGGGGGTAGCTTCCTCCAAAATCTGCCTTCATAGTGAAGACTAGCTGGAGGTTTTGTAGAAGAAGGGGATAAGGTTTTATGAGTCTTAGCAATTTGTAGAATGTTAATCTTTTTAGGTGGTCACAAGGTCAAATTCCAGATTTGTGGGTATCTTAATTAGTATCTGGGTCTGGAGGTGGTCTGGCTATCATGTAAGTTTCCTGGCAGATCCTTTGTTTGTGTTTTATGGTGCTTAGATGATTAGAGCCTCTGGCAGTGTGGTGAAGTGTTATGTCTGCCAACCAAAAGGTTCATATCCACCAGGTGCTTCTTGTAAACTCTATGGGGCAGTCCTACTCTGACCTATACGGATGCTATGAGTCAAAACCAAAGGGATAGCAATGGGTTTTAGATGATTATCACTTGTTTTTCCACGGCTCTAAAGATAGCATAGAAACTCTGGTGGCATAATAATTAAGTGCTGCAGCTTGCTAACCGAAAGTTCAGCAGTTCTAATCTGCCAAGTGGTCCTTGGAAACTCTATGGAGCAGTTCTACTTTGTCCTCTTAGGGTTGTATATGAGTCAGAATTGACTTGACAGCAGTGGAGTTTTTTTGTTGTCACTGCTAAGGAGAAAATAGATTAGTCCTTATCTTAAGAGAAACTAAGGGAAACAATAGACTTGTGGTTGGAAACAGAATTAAGAATCAGATTGTTGCAGGTTATGCTCAAGATGCTGTCATTTGTTTTACTCTGCCTGTTCCACTTGATGGCAGTGAGTTTCACTGTTTTACTGTATCTTTCACGGTTTTATTGTACTTTGCTTCTTACTTATTTCTATGCTATTCTTTTAAGCTTTATATGATATATTTGTATAATACAGTTTTCTCTTGTTTTAATTTTTAAAGTTGATGTTTATTTTCATATTTGTGTGTTTTTATTCATTTTTGCTTTCTAAAATTGTTGATTCCTAAAAAACTTATTAAGTGGTGGGAAGCACAGTCATAATGAGATTAATTTATAACAATCTAACATGACATTATCCATATCAAGAGAATTTTCGAGATTTTTTTTTCTAGAAGAGAGAGCCCTCATTCCCCACCCTGTTAACAGCTTGACTCAAATGCCAAAAGCCAAGCCTGTTGCCTGTGGAGTAGATCCTGACTCACAGTGACCCACTTTCCCACCAGGGCTCCTTAGCCTCAAATAACTTGACCATCAATTTAGAAGACCCAAAGCCCAACACACTTCTACTCTCCATATTCTTTTCCATGAAGTTTAACAGTTTTTTTTCTTTAAACAATGTGTATTTTATTGTGGTTTAAGTGAGCTTACAATCTAAGTCAATATGTCATATAAACACCCTTCACATACCTCTGTGCAACTCTAGCTGTTCTCCCAACCCTGTGACAGCACACTCCTCCTTTCCACTCTGTATGTGTCAATTCATTCAAACCAACTCCTCTCCCCACCTTTCCACTCTCCCATTTCACCTCTAGAGAAGAGTTGCTCTGACAGCCTCTTGAATACAGTTAAGCCAAGAAGTTCACTCCTGATCAGTATCACGTGTGTCTTATAGTCCAGTCCAGCCTTTGAAGAGTTGGCTTTGGTACTGGTTTCAGCCGTAAGCTAGCAGCAAGTCCAGGGTCCCTGTCCTCAAGGAATCCTCCAGGATGTTGAACCATCAAGTCTGGTCCTTTAATAGAGTTCTAGATTTGCACTCTCCTTTTTCTCCAACTACACCAGGGACTCTGCACTGTGTTCCCTGTCAGGGCAGGCACCAGTGGTAGCCAGGCACCATCTAGTTCTTCTGGTCTTATGCTGATATAGTTTCTTGGTCACTTAGCCTCTTCTGTCTCTTGGGCTCATATTTTCTTCATGTCTTTGAAGTCCTTCATTCTCCCCTGTGCCATGTGGATTGGGACCAGCTGATGCTCCTTAGATGACAGCTTGCTAGCTTTTAAGATCCCCAGACACCATTCACCAAAATGGGATGCAGAACATTTTCTTTAAAAAAAAGAAAATCGTTATGCCAATTAACCTATATGTCTCCTGAAACCATGGTCCCCAGACCCTTGCCCCTGCTACTCAGACCTCCAAAATGTTGGGGTGTATTTAGGTGTATTTAGGAAATCTCTTAATTTTTGGCGTAGTCCAGCAGTGTTGATCTCCTTTCTACTGTGTGCTGCCACTTCCTTTGCTTAACACAATTCCTGTCTATTACTTAATCTGTGACTATCCGCCCCTCTCACCCCTCCCTTGTAACCATCAGAGATTATTTTCTTCAGCCCTTAAACCTTTCTTGAGTTCTTATAATAGTGGTATCACACAACATCCAACAAAAATTTTATCTTTATTACTAGCACAGTGAATTGCAAGGCAATTCTAAAACATGTTTTCTCTTGAATGTTTTTTAACGTTATACCAAGTGAAGAAAACGTAAATCTCTGTCTAGCTGGTTTAAGATGGGCGGACATGAATTTCTGGGGTCCTCAGAGTTCCCCCAGCAGAGTATGGCAACTGTGGCAAAGCCAGCTACTGGGCCCTACCTACAGTTGGCCTTGCTTCTTTTCCTTACGAATCCAAGTACCTGCCAACCTCCAACCCCACATACTTTGCTGAAATAGTCACCCTTTGGGCACCCTGGGGCTCAGGGTGTGCACAGCAGCAGCAGGTACATCCTTGGGAGAATGGGCTCAGAAGGAGGCTCACACAAGCTTTGGAAGCCAGCTTGGGATCATTGGTGTAGGGAAGTCAAGGTCCCCAAGTACTTAATGAAGTCAGTCCCTGGGTGGGACCAAGGGTTAACACCCTCAGCTAACCAAAAGGCTGGAGGCTCAAGCCCAGTCACAGGCATCCTGGAGGAAAGACTCTGTGATCTAATTCTAAGAAATCAGCCATTGAAGACCCTCTGGAGCAGTTCTATTCTGACACACATGGGGTCACCACAAACCAAAAATGATTTGACAGCAGCTGGTTTTTAAGTTTAAACCCTGGTGGCCCAGTGGTTAAGTGATATGTCTGCTAATCAAAAGGTCAGCAGTTAGAATCTGCCAGGCACTCATTAGAAACTCTATGGAGCAGTTGTACTCTGTCCTATAGCATTGCTAAGAGAGTTGGTTCTTAAATGGCTGGGGTACAGTTTAGAAGGAGGGATGCAAGCTTTTGGGGTAGGTGTGCCCCCTTGGCCTCTCACAGCTCATGTTCCACAGCTTGGGGGTCTAGCCAAGGGCCCTGAATCAAAGAGCCCAGGGTAGGGTCTTTACTCATCCAGCTCTTGGGATAGTTCTAGGGGAGAAAAAAATCTCTACTGTATGTAATCCACTGTTGTGTTTCTCTTCCAAGCAGCCAGAAATCTGTATTTAACACCTACAGTTGAGTGCCTATGTTTCTGTGTCCATCTTCCCAAAAGAGAGTAATGCCCCTATTTAGAAGCAATTTCATCCAAGAAGAATAAATCGATTGCTCTCAGGGTACCTGGCATATGCTGACGTTTTCTGCATTTTAATGATGTTTTCCATCACTTACGTTTCATTTCATTAGGAAATCCATTGAAGCAGGAAACAGCATTATAAACCATTCAGATACGCACTGCAATAACCGGCTGTGCTGGTCCTTAGCTCTCCTCCTTCCTGAGGGCTTATGTCCCTGGGTGACCCTTTAGCATCCATCAGCTCCACTCTCTACAAGACAGTTGGCAGGAACATCTTGATTTATTGCCACTCTTCCTAGTAGTTAGGGATTAAGTGTTAGCCAAAAGGTCTACACCAGGCTCTCCTCAGAAACACTGGACCAGTTCCACTCTGTCTTTTGGGGTTGTAGTGAGTCAGAATTGACTTGACAGCAGTTTAGTGCTGTCAGCCCTTTGCAAAGAGAATGGATCAGAAAACTCCGGATTTTTGTACCACAAAGAACCAGCTTGCAAGAGCAGAAAGCATTGTCAGCTCCCTCCTCAAAGGGAAGCCCCACAAAACTCTGAACTTACCTTCTTAGACACGATAGATGGAAAGATGTTTCTGGGATCTTAAGTTCCTGATGGAAACCCCGGTGGTATAGTGGTTAAGTGCTACAGCTGCCAACCAAAAGATCAGCAGTTCAAATCCACCAGGCGATCTTGGAAGCTCTATGGGGCAGCTCTATCTATAGGGTTGCAGTGGGTTTTTTGTTTGTTTGTTTTTTTTTAAGTACCTGAAACTACCAACTATACCTCCCTCACTGAGAAAAATATGTTATTCCTCCTTTTGATAATGTTGTCACTGGGGGAAGCTCATGTGTGGGAGAGTTCTGTACTATTTTTGCAGACTCCTTGTGAGTATGTACTTATTTCAAAGTATACAATGGGAATTCTGATGCATGTAAAATGTGGATGAACCTTGAAAACATGCTGAGAGAAAGTACTGCCTTATCTCACTTATATCAAAATCAAATAAGGAAATGCATAAAAATCGAGAATGTTGAACGTACCATGGACTGCCGTAAGAACGAACAGCAAAGATTGGAAGATTGCATCTTGGGTCAGCAAAAAAGAAGAAGACCCTCAGTGAGATGGGCTGATGCAGTGGCTGTGACAATAGACTTAAGCATAAAAACAATTATGGACATGGGACAAGGCTGGGCAGTGTTTCATTCTGTTGTTCATAGGGTCACTATGAGTAGGAACCAACCTGATGGCACCTAACAACACAACGTAAAAATCAAAGACTGTTTTTTGTATGACTTTCTTTTCTTGTACACTGTGTTAACTGAGAGTTAACAGAGGAGATTAAATTCCCATTTGCTAGTTCGTATATAAAGTGTTTCATGTCCTTGGCTTCATTCCCCACAATGTGTAATTTCCACCCTGGGTTCCCCGGCTTCTTTTCATCCCAATCGTCTACCTTTTCCTGCCTTTTCATCTTTGCTTTTGGGAAAATACTGCCCTCTTGATCTCTTACAACTGATTGTTCTAAGGAGTGCATTTCTTTTCAGTGTTACTGTTGATTTTATGGGCATGTCTATTGTTTGGTGGGAAGGTGATCTCAGCTTCAGTTCTGAGTCATCTTAGGGCCACAGTCTCAAGGGTTCTTCTTCCATTCTGTGTCAGACCAGTAAGTCTGGTCTTTTTAGTAAATTTGATTTTTCGTTCTACGTTTTTCCCTCTTTCAGCCCAGGACCCTCTATTGTGATCCAGTCAGAACAGTTGGTACTGTGTGGCCAGGCACCATCTAGTTCTTCTGATCTTGGGGTCATGTAGGCTGTGGTTCATTTGGTTTACTGGTCCTTTGGACCAATTTTCACTTGAGTGTTTAGTTTTTTTCACTCTCCTTTGCTCCAGACTGAGCCCTGATAGCTCAGTAATTAAATGTTAAGGCTGCTGACCCAAAGGTTTGCGGGTTGAACCAACCACCCCTTGGAAACCTTATGGGGCAGTTCTGCCCTGTCCTATAGGGTCAGTGTAAGTTGGATTGACTTGATGGTAGAAGGTTTTGTTTGGGGTCTTTTTTTTGTTTTGCTCTGGACAAGAACAGATCAATAGGTATATCTTAAATAGCTGCTCACGAGCTTTTATTTTTTTACTTGTGGTTTAGGTGAAAATTTATACAACATATTCATTTCTCATTAAACACTTAATACAGGTATTGTTTTGGGATACTGGTTCTCAACCCCATGATATGTCCACACTCTCCCCTTCTCCATCCCAGTTTCCCTGTTTCCATTTGTAACATTTTCTTGTCCCTTCCTGCCATCTTGTCTTTGACTTTGGGTGATGTGCCCATTAGATTCACATACATCATTGAACGGTGAAGTATATCCTTCATGTGGGTTATTGTTGGCCCTGTAGAACTGTCTGGAAACCCTGGTGGTGTAGTGGTTAAATGCTAACCACAAGGTTGGCCATTTGAATCCACCAGGCTGTCCTTGGAAACTCTATGGGGGCAGTTCTATTTCATCCTATAGGGTGGCTATGAGTTAGAATCAATTAAACAGCGATGGGTTATGGAACTGTCTAGTCTTCGGCTGAAAGATGAACCCCAGGAGTGACTTCAGTACTGAGTTAAAAGGAGGTCCAGTGGCCATATTCTCGGGATTTCTCTATTCTCTGTCAGACTAGCAAGCTTGGTCTTTTTGTGTGTGTGTATGTGAATTTGAATTTTGTTCTGTATTTTTTTCCTGCTCTGTCTGGGATCCTTTGTTGTGACCCCTGCTCTCGCAAGCATTTAAGACTCCAACATTATTTGACCAAAGTAGGATGTAGAACACTGCCTTTAAGAACTCTGTTGTGCCAGCTGATGCAGACATCCCACAAGTCCATGGTCCTTTGGCTTCGAGCCTGGGAACTTCAACTTATGAGGTGTTTAGTTATGTTTAAGAGGTTTCCCTGACTGTGCCACTTGTGTGCTCTGTTG
Organism: Heterohyrax brucei; assembly: GCA_028571685.1. Taxonomy (NCBI): domain Eukaryota; kingdom Metazoa; phylum Chordata; class Mammalia; order Hyracoidea; family Procaviidae; genus Heterohyrax; species Heterohyrax brucei. The sequence goes on along the minus strand of CM053144.1, from coordinate 48,823,627 downwards.
TCACTGCTAACATATGGGGAGTACCTACAGTCATGTCTTTAGGTATTTCCACCACGAAACCTGTATCTGTTGATGGGTGTGCTTTCTTATACCCTCCCTTGCCACTTTGGGTAGCTATCCATTGATAAATTTTTGCTTGTTAATATTATTGTTGCAGGATTGTCTGTGCTATAGTAGTTACACAGTTGTCCTTTACTCCTGATTTCCTATCAGTGTCCTCTCCTGTCTTGGTCATGTTGCGCTGACTTCTTCCGTGTTGTGTTGTCTTTCCCTTCACCAATATTAACCTGTCTACTGTCTATTTGGTAATTTTTCCTCCTTATTCCTCCCAACCTTGATAGCCATCAAAGAATTTATTTCTGTGTGTAACCATTTGGTTGTTACTTTGTAATAATACATATAATACTTGCCCTTTTGCAAATAACCAAAGATTATTCATAGTTACCAGAGACAGGAGGAGGAAGGAAGAGTATTTGCTTAGGAAGCATTGAGTTTATGTAACAGCAGTGGAAGGATTTAGGAAAGGTCACATGAATAGTTGCACAACTTGAAGAATGTAACTTAAAAAAAAAGGTGGAGACTGTAGGCATTTCAGCCAATGTAAAGTTGCCTGTTGAATCCTCAAGTCATCTCTAGGTGTCCTTTATAATTCACTGCTCTATTAGTAAGATTTGTCAGCATTTTGTCTCACTCTTTCTCTTCTCGTTACATTTGAACTTGACTCATATCTTTCCCATTCCCAGGGGTCACACAGAGCAAAACATTTTAGAAGTTGAAGACATATAAATTCTATGTGAGATGAATGTGTTAGTAACAACCACCTGCCGATCCAGTAGGAGTCTGACTGTAGCTCTCAAAGCATTTTATCAACTAAAGATTAGAAGAAGAAAAATGAGAACTTCAGATATGTTTAATATAAAAGCTGTTTCCCACCGAAGGCAATCCTGTCAGTGAACACAATGTAGAGTCCCTGACATAGTATGAGAAAAAGTGGTGTGCAGATCAAGAACCCTATTAAAAGACCAGACTTGGTGGTCTGACAACCTGGAGAGCCCCCTGAGAACTTGGCCCATAGACTTGCTGGTAGTCCAGAACTGAAACCAGTACCGAAGCCAACTTTAGGCAAAGAATGGACTGGACTTGGGGATGTAGAGTGATGCAAGTTGTGTGTACCTTATGATTTAATAGATATATACAAGGCTGTCCTACTGGTTTCTTTTTAGAGGGGAGATGAGAGGGTAGATGGACAAGTGCTGGTTGAGTAGATACTGAAAGTAGACAGTGGAAAAGTGTGCTGTCGCGGGGTGAGGAGAGCAGATAGGGTTGCATAGAGGTGGGTGCTTGGGATTTTCTAAGGCTAATTGACTCGGATTGTAAACTTCCGCTTAATTACAATAAAAAATTAAAAACAACAATAAAACTGTGTGTCCAAGTAATATTCTCTTTTGCCGACTTTGAGCATCATTTCAGGTTTGTAAGCAAATATTCATGTGAGATCTAAATTCTCAACAGGGCAACAGCAGATCTTCTGTCCTACTTTTAATGTTAAGACATTTTCAAAAACAGATGTCATCTCAGAAATTGCATTTCTAAGGCAAATAAGTCATCTCAACTTGAAAATAAAAAAGAACATAATGAATGTCGCTGAATTGTACATGTAGAAATCGTTGCATCCTCATATGTTTTGTTATGTACGTGTATTTTCACAACAATTAAAGATATATACGAAGGAGGAAGAGGAAGAGGAAAAAGAAGAGATTAAAAAAATATGTCCTTATTAAAAAAATCGAGGACATTCCAGGTAGAGAAATTTTCTTTGTTCTTGAGGTTTAAGCCTCACACTGTTGTGGTTTTCTATTTTCGCCAACTGGGTTAGCAAAGGTGGAATCCACAAGGCCCCTTGTTGCCTAGACAAACGCATCCTAGCATTTCACCAGCAGGGGAAGTAAAGAGTAATTCTCCGGGCACCAGCCTTACAAAACAGTTTTGAAGGCTCAGCCAACATCTGACACAATTCGAAAGATGAAATTGAGGAGGGTGTGTGTGTATAGCCATGGGACGTCAGAGGGTTGACTCACTTGAGGGTCTCAAGCATCAACAGTAGCTACCTTTCTCTTGGGCACAGGCTAAGACTGAGACAGAGACAGCATACTGTATGTCAGTGGGCTCCTGGGGCACAGACATGTTTGTGACCACAGCAACCGCACTGCTATTAAGGTTAAGGAAGTGTTGGCTCTTTTGGGAGGTAGGAGAAATTGGAGAGGAGAGTCGCAGATGGGATGACTGAGAATACAGGACCCTGAAAGTTACCTGATGGTCTGCTAGACATGTAGCCTACCCTGTGCTCAGTCTCAAGATAACAGGCAATGGGGTAAATGGAGAGAATTTACAGTACACTGGGAAGAAAAACACAGGCTTATGTAGTAAGAAAGAAGTCCCCAGGACACATTTGTAGATTTTCAAGAATGTAGGAATGTTTCAGATGTCTGCATGAGTGGTGATTTTTTTTAAAAAAAACATGTTAGGCTGTTAACTAAAAGGTTGGCAGTTCAAATCTGCCAGGTGCACCTGGAAAACCCCATGGGGCAGTTCTACTCTGTCCAATAGGGTCTCTCCATGTGTCAGGATTGACTCAGGGACAACTGGTATGTCTTAAGAACCCTGGTGGTGCAGTGGTTAAGTGCTAGGCTGCTAACTGAAAGATCAGCATATTTCAAAACTCAAATCAAACCCACTGCCATGGGATCAGTTCTGACTCATAGAGACCCTGTCAGACTGAATAGAACTGCTTTACGGGGTTTTCAAGGCTCTAAAAGTTTTCATGGAAGCAGACTGCCACAAATTTCTCCCACAGAGAGGCTGGTGGGTTCAAACCACTGACCTTTTAGTTAGTAGCCAAAGTTTTAACTGTTGAAATGAGGAAGGGTGTGGTAAAAATTCGAGGTATTAAAGACAGCCCCAGGAAACAACTTAATAGCAGAAAATATAGAATAATCTCACCTTTGTCTTACAAAACACTGTCACAAGAGAAGCCTGGGGGCAACCTTGCAAGTGACAGCCTGCAAGTGACCCCTAGACCTTGACCACATTTTACAACTAATAGGAGTTAACCAATCAATGTAAAGCTCAGTTCACCCTCCCTGCTTTGCAATCTCACGACTTAAATACTGGGCGCTGAGGAAACTCGTCGTCGCCCCCTGCTCTGTGTAGCTTGGGGTGCGTCCCTGGTGCACCAGTATTTTTCCTATTGGGCATATTTTTTAATAAAATTTAACCTTTAAAGTAACAGTGTCGCATCTTGAAAATCGTGGACCCTAACATTAACAACTGAGCCACCAGCATTTCTCCTGTTAAGACTGCAGCTTTGGAAACCCTATAGTGCAATTCTATCCTGTCTTTTACGGTTGCTATGAGTTGGAATTGACTCAATGGCAATGGGTTTTTCAGGTTTTATATGTCTTAGTGCTTTCATGTGTTATTGTCTCCCAGTTGAATATTAATTTACCGGACTATTTTAAGTTTTTTTTTTTTTAACCTGACTGACGCGCATGCGCGCACACACACGATTTTAGAAGGCAAAGATTTCTATTTATAACTAAATGTTGTGGTCACTTGTACAATCTCCTATTAGATGCAGACATTTTCATGCTCATTGGTTCTCTCTACTTCTTAATAGCAAGTTGCATCAGTCAAGGCTCAGTGTTGAAAGAGAAATGGCTCTAAGTATATTAAGCAGGAATGTTTTTACAAAGTATAGTAGGACCTTTTGAAATCTTTGTAAGAGCTGAGGGATCATGTTCTAAGATGAGCTTCATAGAATGACACCCAGAATAATATAGATCTGCTGGGGGCTCTCTGAGGTTACTGCTACTGTGATTCTGGAAGCTACACTCTTCATCACTGTTAAAACAGAATCTCTCACCAAAGATGCTGGAGAACAGAACCATGAACACTGTTGTAGAGAAGCCCGTGTTTTCATTACCTTGCCAGTCAGTAACAATGGCCAAGAGTCTCAGGAATGTTTTTTACTGATTTCCACTGTCCCCTGGTGGCGCAGTGGTTAAGGGACATAGCTGCTAACTGACAAAGATCAGCGATTCAAATCCACCAGCTGTTCATTGAAAATCCTGTGGAACAGTTAGTTCTACTCTGTCAGATAGGGTTGCTATAAGTTGGAATTGACTTGATGGCAGTGGGTTTGATTTTTTTTTTTTTTTAATATTACATATGATCAACTCACTGACACCATCTAATTTGCCACCAGAATCTGGGCACCTGCAAGGGCATCTGGGAAATGTAGTTTTGGGATCCTAATCTCTCCATTTAGAGTGGAAAAGAGTTTGAATCAAGCCATCTAGGGTTCTTAGAACACATTTTTACCCTGCTATTTCTTGACTTGTTGACATTTTGGTTAGCAAACATTGCACTTAACCACTAGGCCACCAATGTTTCCTTTATTACCCTGGAAGTTAATAATTGTTTGAAATTACATTTATATAGATCATGCCTTAATACCTAAATTCTCCTCAGAAGTGTACATTTCCTCTCCATTCAAATGCATGGTATTTAATTAATTTTGTGGGGGAATAGAGGAAAACACCCTTTTTGGAGTCAAATAAAGGAGCTCTCTTTGTTCTCAAGACTGTGGTCTCAAACTGCTGTTTCGGTCTGGAGCTGGTGATCCCTAGGCTCCTGTGTGGCTGCATCCGGATGTCCCATCAGCACCACACAAAGGTTTCCATTCATCTCTCTCTGCAGGACCCCATGTCTCTACCTTTCTTTATCTAACGTCTGGCTTTGGTGGAACACATCCTCCAGGAACCGGATGAAGAAGGGGAAAATGGGGGAAAAAATCAGGACTTTAAACTATTGCTACTATTGCTACATCTGACTCACAGTTCTACCGAGTATAAAAGTCTAAATTGCCTAATTTCTGTCTACATTTTGAAGGAATCTCTGTGTAGTTTTCTGACTTTCTGCTGTTGAAAAGTCATATACCATCCGAGTTTTGATCCTCTTTATGTCATTTTTTAAAACTATAAAATATTTTGGAATTTTATTTTTGTCCCAGTGTTTTTAAAATTTATGACAATATGCCTTAGATTTCATTTATGTTGCTAAACATTTGATAAACCCCATTGCTACTGAGTGAATTCTAACTGACAGCAAACCCCCTTAGGGTTTCCAAGGAACAGCTGGTGGTTTGAAATGCAGACCTTTGGGTTAGCAGCCTAGTTCTTAACCTCTCTGCCACCAGGGTCCTAGACACTTAATGGTCCCTCTGTGTTTAAAATCTTAACTTCTCTGAATTCTGGGAATATTTTTAAAAAATTATTTATTTGTTAATTTCCTTCCTCTGTTCTCTGTTTTTTTTTCCCTAGGAATCTATTGTTCTTTTGGATTAATCATCTAATTTTCATATATTTTCTACATTTCATGTATTTGTATTGGATTTATATGTTTATTTTTACTTCTTTTTAGGACATTTGTTCAACTTGAAATTCTCAGGCTTCTATTGAAATTTTTGCTTTTAAAATAAAATGTTTTAATTAACAATGTTTCTTTTAAATTCTATAGTTTGTTTTTAATCACCTCTTTTTCTTTTCTTCGTGGAGACAATATCTTCCCTTATTTCTATAAAGATATTAATTGTAGTGTTATGAAAACATTTTGTTACTATTTTTGTATTGTCTATTTCTTCTGAGTTTCTTGTTTTTCCTTTCTACATGCTAGTAAATTTTCATCAAATAGTGACTGTGCTGGTTTATCAGTTTATTGAGTCCCATCTCTTACCTGCTCTGTGATAAAGGAGTTGTAAGCATTTCTGCAAGGAACTCAGTAGGTAAGCACTAGGCTGCTAACCAGTGGGCGACTGGAACCCATCAGCCACTTTGCAGGAGAAAAAAGTAACAATCTGCTTTCTTAAAGATTAAAAAACAAAACAACCCACCAAACCCACTACCGTCGAGTCAATTCAGACTCATAGTGACACTATAGGACAGAGTAGAACCGCTTCATACAAGGAGCACTTGGTGGGTTTGAACTTCTGACCTTTTGATTCACAGTCATGTCGAGTTCCACCGGTCTGTGCTGCCAGTGGCTGATCGGTGCTGATGAAGAATGCCACCCAAGAAACAGTGGTGGTGAGGAGGGAAGCTGATGTCTCTGACGCCCCAGCAATAGCTCTTAGGCATCAGGCAGCTCCCTATTGCTTAGTGAGTAAAATAGGTGTACTCAGTAAAGCAGGCATTAATTTGAATAGGGTGTGGATAGTTCCCCACAAAGTAAATGGATGTCTTAATGACTAGCATCAGATGAATTCACCTCTCCAGGAGGTAAAGCACTTTGGCCTGGGCACCGGTATCAAGATCACACTCAGCGGACCAGACCCATCGTTTGCGAGGATCTGATGTCACACAATGCAGCCGTTTGCAGTTGTTTTGCATTCATTCATTCCAGACTCACAAGCCCCGCACCCAGCCCTCAGTATTTGCCCTAACTGTGGCGAAATCGCCCATAGCCTCAGCTGCGGTTATGTTTCCCACAAGTCGCAGCGTTTACCCTCTATACACTACACCGCCTTGGAAGCCCTGAAGGTCAGGTATATTCTCCTATAGCGTCGCTAGGAGTTCGAGTCTATTAGACCGCACACAACTAGAAACAGCATTTTTCCTGTGCAAAAACAAAAATCCAAACGGAACCTCTTGCAGTCGAGTCGATTCTGACTCCTAGCGACCTTACAGGAGGGTAGATCAGCCCCATAACCATTTCCAAAGAGCGCCTGGTGGATTTAAACTGCTACTTTCGGTCAGCAAGTGCAGTCCTTAACCACTGAACTATCAGGGTTTCAGCCAGCACTTGATTAAGCGTCAGTAGAGGGAGCTCGAGGAACATTTCAAGAGCCAGATTTCTCCAGGTTTCACTTAGCCTCGGTGTCTGATTCTCCTTGCTCCTGCCGCAACCCTCATCAGCCTCATTAGTGGTGATGTCCAGTGGTTCTGCCCCAGCCACTTTCCGAGGGCTTGCAGTCCCTTAGCGAGCTGGTACTGGCGTGAACCCTGGGTGTCCCAGGCGGGCATGCTGTGGGCGGGCTTCTGATCCTCTGTCTCCCCGGGAGCGCCTCCCTGCCAGCCCTCTGTACCCTACAGAAATATTTTTCGCTTGCTCACGACTGTGGTCCAGCTGTGGCTGGGCATCCCACGCTTACCCATTTTATTTGCCATCCTGTGGCTCAGCCACGTTTTCTCCACTTCCGCCTCAGTTCTGCCTTCAAGTGGCGGATGCCCTTCGCGTTTGTCTTTGGGGGTTCGGGCGCTCTCCCTCAGCCCCAGGGTGTTCGCTAGAGTTCTCTTTACACCTTACAGTCACTCCATGTTACAGTAAGTATTTCTTTATATTAAACTTTCTCTGTTCAAATTAGGGCTCAGCTTCTGTTTTCTCACTGAACCTTGACTGGGGCGATTAATGCTTGACTTACGCAAAGTCTGACAGTTAGGTCCGCAGACTTAATTGTTCCAAGTGCTACATGCTTCACAGATGAATATCACCGCAGTCACCTTCAAAGTTCCCCCATTGGGAAGCTATGTACCGATGCCAGCGACTAGTCCACTCTTCGATTTTGGAACTCTTTCTGGAATTTCCATTGCGCACAGTGGCGTGGTGGCAAATTCGTGAACTTAACTGTATAGCTCTGTGTGAGGGAGTTTTTAGCCAGTAAGCAAATAACTGTATTGGAACACACTCCCTACTCACCTGATCTGGCCCCCAATGACTTCTTTACCCCAAAGCCAAGCCAAGTGCCGTCGAGTCGGATTCGACTCACGGCGACCCTAGGGGCCAGGGTAGAACAAAGATAAAGGAAATACTGAAAGGAAGACCTTCAGGACATCAAAGGTAACATGAGGACAGCTCTGATCGCCATTCCAGAAAAAAGTTCCAAATTTGCTTTGAAATGTGACAAGGCACTGGCATCAGTGCATACCTTCCCAAGGGGAGTACTTCAAAGGTGACCACAGAGATACTCAGTAATGAGGCATGTAGCACTTTTTCTGGGATGAGTTGGTGATCTTAATTGGCAGTCCTCATATTTTAAAGGTGCTTGGAAACTCTGGGTGGGTGGGAGGAGTCTTTTTTCCCTCTCTGGGCTGAAAGCCTCACTATGTGATTGGGCTGAGCTGTTTCTCCAAAAGATCTATCAGCCAAGATTCAGTTAGGTCAAAGAAGAAAAGGCCAATTATTTAAGTAGAGAAAATTTTATGTAAAAGGTTGTTGACCCCACTCTCAGGTCTGAAAAGGCAAAGGTGGGGGCAGGCACTGAGGTACCATAGAGATAGAAAGTGCAAGAAGCAGCTACTGTCCCTAAGGCAAACCAAGGGAGAAAGTTGGGGGTATTAAACAGAATCTTGGGAAAAGGGCCCCCGGGAACTGGAACTCAGAGATCTAAGCAGGAGACCCAGGCTGCAGTGCTTATATCTCTGAGGTGGTCTGACGAGGCCATCTCTAAAAGTGTGAAAGAACAGAAATTTAGGACTTTCTACCGGTATAGGAATCAGTTGTTTTTTTCTGGGTAAAGACTCCTCGGTGGGAATGCTGACAGGATTCTGGAAGCTGACTAAGGAACGAGCCCTTTTCCCTCCTCTAGCCTTGCAGTCTTGCTTGGAGCCTGAGGGGCCAGCTGGCAAAGGGGAACACAGGAGAATGGGTAAGAAGCTAAATGGCAAGAAAGACCCAAGTGAAAGCGTGGCTGCTTTGACATGTGACCAGAAGAACAAGATGGTGCCTGGCCACCACCAGTGACAGCTGTGATGTGGCTCACAAAGTTGAGTCTCAGCGGCAACACAAGAATAAAAAGGGTGCACCCTGAGAACTCCACTAAAAGGCCGCAGTTGATGGTCCAAAGGCTTCAGGGTTCCCATGGGAGCATGGCCCCTGATGCTGTCCCTGTCCATAAATCATTACTGAGGTCAACTCCTCGGACAGGAACAGGTTGGACTCGGCGACAAAGAGTGACCATATGGTGTGTGCACTTTACGGTTCTACGCATCTATAGGATGTCATCCTGCTGGGCTCTTACTAGAGGGAAGTGGAGAGGGTGGAGAAAAGGGGACAGGAAATCATTAAGAGGATGTGACATGTATAGAACTCCTCCTTTCTGTTGAAAGGAGGAGTGTGCTGTCATCGGGTAGGGAGTGTAGTAGGAGCCAAACATAGTCGGGCATGTGGATTTAAACTGGATTGTACACTCGCACTCAATCACAATAAACAAATAAAATATTTTAAAAAAACTAAAAAAAAAAAGCTAAATGGCAATAGCTTAAGAGCCAACAGAACTCCCTTACTGTCGTTGTCTGTAAGGTTTTTTCTTGGTCTAGTCAGCTCAGGAAACTCCAGTGGTGTGGCAGTTTAGTGTTAACAACTGCTAACCAGAAGGTCAGTAGTTCAAGTCTACCAGATACTCCTTGGAAGCTCAATGGGGAAGGTCTGCACTGTACCTTAGAATCCCTACAGGGTTGCTGTGAGTTGGAATCAACTTGATGGTAACAGGTTTGGTCTTTTGGGTCAGTCATCTCCAGAGGGGTGTCTCCCTTACTCCTCTTAGGGCAGGTCTCACTGCCAGAGCCCTCAGAACTGACTGGGCGAAGGAGTCTGTTTTTCTGAGTAGATTTTACTTAATTCCTCTCAGCATCAGATTACCCAGTAAGCGAGGTGCATTTACCTGTGTTTACTAATCTGCTGTGAACCGTGTCACACTTTTACATCTTTTTCATTCTGCTTCTAGATATGGCTGGCATTTTTCTCTCTCCCAGCTCCATAACATTGTTCTTCAAAGCCAAACCTCTTTTCAAATTTACAATCCCTGACAGGAATCAGGAAACTCTGACGGTGTCATGGTTAAGTGCTGTGGTTGCTAACTGAAAAGCTGGCAGTTCAGATCCACCAGGTGCTCCTTGGAAACTATAGAGCAGTTGTACTCTGTCACTTGAGGCTGTACCCTGGTAGTGTACTGGTTAAATGCTACGGCTGCTAACCAAAAGGTTGGCAATACAAATCCACCAGCCACTTCTTGGAAACTCTAGGGGGCAATTCTACTCTCTATAGGGTTGCTGTGAGTCAGAATTGGCTTGAAGGCAGTAAGTTTGGTCTGGTTTAGTTATGAGTTGGAATTGACTTGATGGCAAGAGGTTTGAGGGTTTGTTGTTGTTTTTTTTTTTTTTTACCACATATGAAGGCTTTCTGGTGAGAGTAGGGACAAATGTGTGTTACCAGTGTATGATCAGTCATACTAAACCAGAAGACCTGTTGACTTTTCTGTGTGGATGTGGTGGACTGTGCCATGGGTCAATGGACACCAGGTAGAAGTGAATGTCATAGGGATGTTCTTTTTATTTTCCTTCTGTTTTCTCTGACTTGTTCCTCTCCGAGGTGGCTCTTGGGCCTCTGCTTATGTGTATGACTCATTGCCTATCCTTCAAGATCCTTTCCTTAGTAAATGACACAGCGAAGACGGCTGATGGATGCATCATCTTATTGGAGAGGTCTTCTGGGAATACGACAAGTGTTAGTATGGTTTTCATTCTAGTTCTGTTGGCCTTTCATTAATTATTAGAAGCAAAGCAGGGCCAAAATTCAATGGACTAATTTATATTCCCTGCTCCTGATGCTTATGAAATACTATATCTTTGTATTAATGCTAAAAGCAAGGACTGCAGGAAGAGCCCTCAGTGCCTTAGGCGGCACTCTGAAGAACTGAGCAAGAAATTCTGTTGCTTGGTAACTTTCTCTCTTCCATTAAAAAATAACGTTCATGGGCTTGCAAATCTTCAAGGATAGAATATATACAGTGTAACTAAGAAAATAAAATTAATCTCTATCTCAATACATAGAGATAAACATTGTTAGCATTTCAGTATTTTTCCTTTTAGTTTTATCAGTGGTCAAGAAATCAAACAACTGTATTGTGTTGGACAAATCTAATGTAAAAGAACTTTTTAAAATGTCAAAAAGCAAAGATATCACTTTAGAACTTAGGTGTGCCTGATCCAAGTCATGGCATTTTCAATTGCCTCATATGCACATGAAAGTTGGACAATGAACAAGGAAGGTGGAAGAAGAAATGATGCTTTTGAATTATGGCATTGCTGAAGAATGTTGAATATACCATGAACTGCCAAAAGAACAAACAAATCTATCTTAGAAAAAGTGTAGCCAGAATGCTCCTTAAAAGCGAGAATGATGAAATTTTATCTTACATACTTTGGACATGCTAACAGGAGAGACTAGTTCCTAAAGAACGACATTCAACGAGATAGACTGACACAGTGGCTGGGACAATGGGCCCAAACATAGCAATGATTGTGAGGGAGGAGGGCCAGGGATGGGGCAGTGTTTCTGTCTATTGTGCATAGGTGACTATGAGTCACAATTGACTCAACAATACCTAACAGCGAGATGTCATATGCAATTATTTACCTTCAATCATTCTTATCTTTAAATAAAATACACATTTATTATCTTAAAAAATCTTCATAAATTATGTGAACATTATTTATAAAGTAGTTTTATTCAGACCCGACTTGATGGCAGTGGGTAATGTAACACTGGAAACCCTGGCGGTGTAGCAGAGTGCTACGGCTGCTTGCCCAGAGGTCCACAGCTGGAATCCACCAGGGGCTCCTTGGAAACTATGGGGCAGTTCTACTCTGACCTATAGGGTCACCATGAGTCAGAACTAACTCAACGGCCCCTAACAACAACAACAGTGTGACATCATGTTGTCTTACTCATCTAGTGCTGCTATAAAAGAAATACCACATGTGGATGGCTTTAACAAAGAAAAGTTTATTCTCTCACAGTCCAGTGGGCTAGAAGTCTGAACTGAGGGTGCCACCTCCAAGAGAAGGTTTCTGTCTCCATCACCTCTACAGAAAGGTCTTTGCGATGTATCCATTTTCCTTCAGTCTGGGAGCATCTCAGTGCAGGAACCTCAGGTCCAAAGGACATGCTGTGCTCCCAGCACTGCTTTCTTGATAGCATGAGGTCCCTATGTCTCTTCTGCTTGACTCTCTCTTTTATATCTCAGAAGAGACTGGCTTAAGAAACTATCCAGTCATGTAGATCTCATCAGTATAACTGCTGCTAATCCATCTTATTAAACGATGGTGATAAAATTTACAATTGGAAAGGTCTCATCAAATGGTGGACAATCACACAGTTGTAATACCGGGAATCAGGGTTCAGTCAAATCAATGCAAACGTGTAAGGGGACATAATTAAATCTGTCACACATATGATATGCCCCTTTGAACTATTTCCACTATTATAAGTAATGCCATAATAAACACCTTCATACATAAAAGTATGAAGAGGAGAATGGGCATTCCAGAACACCTAATTGTGCTCTTAAGGAATCTGTATATGGATCAAGAGGCACTTGTGTGAACAGAACAAGGGGACAGTGAGTGGTTTAAAGTCAGGAAAGGCATGTGTCAGAGTTGTATCCTTCACTATACCTTTTTAATCTGTACGCTGAGCAAACAATCTGAGAAGCTGGATTATACAAAGAAGAACAAGGTATCAGGATTGGAGGATGGCTCATTAACAACCTGTGTTATGCAGATGACACCACCTTGCTTGCTGGAAATGAAGATTTGAGACACTTACTGATGAAGATCAAGGACCACAGCCTTCAGTATGGATTGCACCTCAAAATCAGGAAAACAAAAATCCTCACAACTGGACCAATAAGCAACATTGTCATCAATGGAGAAAAGACTGAGGTCGTCAAGGATTTCATTTTACTTGTGTCCACAATCAACGCCCATGGAAGCAGCAATTAAGAAACCAAAAGACATGTTGCATTGGTAAAATCTGCTGCAAAGGACCTCTTAAAGTATTCAAAAGTAAAGATGTCACCTGGAAGACTAAAGTGCACCTGACCCAAGCCATGATGTTTTCAATCACATCATAGGCATGTGAAAACTGGACAATGAACAGAGAAGGCAGAAGAAGAACTAATGCCTTTGAACTGCAGTGTTGGAGAAGAATGTTGAGCGTACCATGGACCGCCAAAAGAACAAACAAATCTGTTCTGGAAGAAGTACAACCAGAGGGCTCCTTGGAAGCATAGATGGAAAGACCACATCTTACATGTTGTCAGGAAAGATCAGACCCTGGAGAAGGACATCATGCTTGGTAGAGTGGAGAGTCAGCGAAAAAGAGGGAGATCCTCGACAAGATGGTTTCACACAGTGGTCGCAACAAGGGGCTTAAGCATAAAAACGATTGTGGACATGGTGCAAGACTGGGCAGTATTTTGTTCTGTTGTTCATAGGGTCATTATGAGTCAGAACTGACTCAGCAACACCTAACAACAATACAACACATAAAAGTGCTCTTGATTTTATCATCAGAATATTTCCAAAGAGATCACATCCCCTACTAGCACTATCCTCAAGCACTTCTCTTACCACACCACCCACAAGAAACAAACCATTTCCATTTTGAAAAATCTCTAAATGCTTTTCGAAACTGTGGCTTGAAATTTAAAAATTCTTTTAAAATAAACTAAATGCATGTAAGTGGGCTGATGATACAGTTTTATTAACTTTTTATCAGGAAAGTTTTTAAGAGATGGCAACCTCATGTGTTACACGATAGAACTGCTCCACAGGATTTCTTGGCTGTAATCTTAACAGATTCTGGAGCTCTGGTGGTGCAGTGGTTAAGATCTTGGCTGCTAACCAGAAGGCTGGCAGTTTGAAGTTACCAGTCCCTCCCTGGAAGCCCTATGGGGGCAGTTCTACTCTATTCTGTATGTTCACTGTAAGTTGACTCGATGGTAACAAGTTTGGTTCTGTTTTGGTTACCCTTAACAGAAGCAGATCCTCAGGACTTTCTTCTGTGGTACCACTGGGTGGATCAGATTACCAGCATTTAGGTTACTAGTTGAGTGCAACCCCTTTGTACCACCTAGGGACCACCATATATTAAACAAAAAAATAAAAAATATGTTGCTGTCAAGTCGGTTCTGGTTCATAGGGACCCTAAACTATGAGTGACCCTAAGCACAGATAATTAATTACATATGTTTTGCAATGATTCCCTGGGAAATCAGTTGCTATTCCTGGAAGATCCGTTGAATAACTTCTGAAATTTTTTCATGACTGACAAAGGTGACTGGTAGTTACCTGCTTTGAGTTTTCTTTCCAAAATGATGATTTTAGCTGTGCTGTAAGCAACATGAAGTTAGGGACCCGGTCTCATTTGTTTGTAGTGATGCTTTATGAGATGGCTGGTGTCTTAGTCATCTAGTGTGGCTATAACAGAAATACCAGAAATGGATGGCTTCAACAAAGAGAGATTTATTCTGTCACAGGCCAGTAGGCTACAAGTCCAAATTCAGAGCATCAGATCCAGGGAAAGGCTTTCTCTGCTGGCTTTGGAGGAAGGTCCTTTTCATCAGTTTTCCCCTGGAATTGGGAGCTTTGGACATGCATGAATCCTGGGTTCAAAGGACATGCTGTGCTCCCAGAACTGCTTCTTTCCTAATGGTACGAGGTCCAACAATGAAGTCTGTGAACTTAATTGTTCTAACTGCTGCATACCTCATTGCTGAATATCACTAGGGTTTTCTTTGAAGTACCCCTTCTGGGAAGCCATGAATCAATGCCAGTGCCTAGTCCACCCTTCAAGCAATTTTGGAACTATTCTGGAATGTCCATTGTGCACGGTGGCAAGTTTGCAAACTTAATTCTGTAGTTGTCTGTGAGGGAGTTTTTAGCCAGTAAACAAATATCTGTGTTGGAACACCCTCCCTGCTCACCTGATCTGGCCTCCAATGACTTTTTTTCTTTACCTGAAGATAAAGGAAATAACGAAAGGAAGATATTTTGATGACATTCAGGACATCAAGGGTAATACAATGACAGCTGATTGCCATTCCAGAAAAAGAGTTCCAAAATTGCTTCGAAGGGTAGACTAGGTGCTGGCATCAGTGCATAGATAGCTTCCCAAGGGGAGTACTCCAAAGGTGACTGTAGTGATATTCAGCAATGAGGTATGTAGCACTTTTTCTAGAATGAGTTTGTGAACCTATCAGACCTCATATATATAGAATGCAAGTCATATATATAATTAAAAATCTCTAGTAGTCACACTAAAAAAATAAAAAGGAACCAGTGAAATTAATTTTAGTAATATTTTCTTTAATCCGTTGTATCCAAACTATTGGAATTTCAACATAGAATTTATGTAGAACTTACTAGTGATATATTTTACACACACACAGACACCCCAAGCCAAAAAAAAAAAAAAGAAATCAAACCTGTTGTTGCTGATGGATGGCAATCCCACATGGTCAGGGTAGAATTGCCCTATAAGGTTTTCTTGGCTATAATCTTTATGGTAGTGAATCACTAGGATTTTCTTTCTGAAGTAGCACTGCATGAATTCCAACTGTCAACCTTTAGGTTACTAGTTGAGTGCAAACCATTTGCACCACCCAGGGAGTTTTACTCCTCACGCAGCCCCTAGGAATGCAGCAGAAACTTCAGCTTCTCTTGGCTGAGGTCTTTTCACACTGCTACGTGATCACTGGTTGCTACTGATCAAATGCTATGGCTGCTAACCGAAAGGTCAGCAGATCAAATCTGTCAGACACTCCTTGGAAACTCTACGGGACAGTTCTACTCTGCCCTATAGGGTCATTATGAATCAGAATTGACTGGATGGTACTGTTTGTTTGTGTGTTTTTTTAGGTGACCATATTGGGCAAGATTAACTCAGCCTCACAGTGGATCTCTAGCATGATTCACATCTAGTCCTCTGAAAACACTTGCACAGCCTTTGTTTTCAAAAATTCAGGAACGCAGGTCTCTAACCCACCCTATTCTCCTGCATTCATACCAATAGGACAGGTCATCAACCTGTCTCCTCCCTATAGTCTTGTCAGGCAAGGGTCAGGCTCCAGTCTACTGTAGGCTGGCCACTGGGGAGGGAGAAGCTGGATAATGGGCAGCAGAACCAACATTTTGATATCACTCTGGTTTAGACATTTAAATATATAAAATGATGCTAACACCTGAAGGTGACAAGTACAACCCCGAGATACATCCATGGGCAGGAAAGAACCATTTGTTGGCATGGACACTGTTCCTACAGAGGCTTTGTCATTCTGACTGTCAATGCGTATGATTTGAAGGACTTGCTGTAAGAAAAAATATAGCTAGTTCTTGATTTTACCATGATATGGGCAGGGTAGAGCCCCAGCGGCACAGCAGTTAAGAACTTGGCTGCTAACCAAAAGGTCAGCAGTTTGAATCCACCACCCACTCCTTCTGCTCTATCCTATAGAGTCATTATGAGTCAGAACTGACAGAAACAGGTTCAGTGTTTTGGTTTATCAGGAGGACAGGTGATAATATCTTCATTTGATAAGTGAATAAACTAAGCCTCAGAGAGATTAAATGCTCTTAGAGACAGAACTGTAATCAAGTCAGTTGCCCATGTGTGTTGGTAGAACTGTGCTCCATAGGGTTTTCAATGACTGATTTTTTTAGAAGTAGGTTGTAAGTCTTTTCTACTGGGGCACTTACGGTTAGCCTCACACCTCCATCTTTCTGTTAGTAGCCAAGGTTGTTAACTGTTTGAACCACCTAGAGTCTCTAGAACTGAAGGAAAACTTATGTTTTCTGACTTTTTAAATATGGCACCTGTTTTCACTCTGTAACTCATGCAAACTTAAAAACCAAACCCATTGCTGACAAGTCGAGTTCAACTCTGTTTCAGTCATGTGGTACTACTTTAACAGAAATACCATGAGCAGATGGCTTTAACTTGTAGTCCAGTAGGCTACAAGTCCAAATTCAGGGTGTTTGCTCAGGGGAAAAGCTTTCTCTCTTTGTTAGCTCTGGAAGAAGTTCTTTGTGCTGCATCAGTCTTTGGTGAGGGAGAATTTGGCACAGGAAACTCAGATCTGAAGGACGCATTTTGCTCCTGGTGCTACTTTCTTGATGGTATGAGGGTCCAAAACTCTGCTTGTTTTCCTTTCTTTTTATCTCTTGTAGGATAAAAGGATAAAAAGTGGTGCAAGCCACACTCAAGGGAAACTCCCCTTACTTCAGACTGGGAGGTGACCTTAGGAAAGGTGTTACAGTCCTGCCCTAATCCTCTCTAACATAATCCATTCTTAGCTACAGGCAGAGATCAGCATTTATAGCATAGGAAAACGGAGGATAATCACCAAATATTGGGAATCAGGGCTCAGCCAAATTGCTACACACATTTTTTAGGGGGCACAGTTCCATCCATGACAAACTCATAGCAACCCTTTAGTACAGAATAGAACTGCTCCACAGAGTTTCCAAAGAGGTCCTAGTGGGTTTGAATTTCTTCCTTTTTGCCAGCAGCCGTAGCTTTTAACCATAGCACCACCTGGGTTTCCTGTAATTCATCCAGAGTCATAGAACTATAACTTACCTAATGTTAGCTTGGCAAAGATCATCAGAAGTCCTACAGTCACTAGCAGAAAAGCCCCATAAAAGCAGGCCACCATCCCACCATTGTATCCTCAGTGCTGAGGTCGGTGCCTGTCTCAGATAAGAAAAGTGCACAGAGTGAAAGAATGAATTCATAAACTGGTTAGCTATCTATACATGAGGAAACAGAGATCCAGAAATGTTAAATGACTCACCAAAAGTTGCTTATATTTATAGATCATAAGACAGATAATGATATCCACGTTTTCCATCTGTCAAATGAGAGGGCATGTCATATAATCAAGGACATGTCACAGTTTAATTCTTTTTCTTTCTTGGTAGTGTGGGCAAATGTCCTTCAACAAATGGAAACCTACTTTCCATAAGATATGGGAGTTGTTTGTGGCCATGTGCTGTGCCTCCTTACAGAAAGTGCAAGACAAGGAGGGAGCTGGAGTGTGACACTGTGGGATATGACGCAAGCCAAGTTCACCTGAAGCCACGGATAGCATGGCATCAGTTCCCGCGAACCGCTTCTCCTTCAGAGGGTCTGTACCACTCAGAGACACTAGAGGGCGCATCAAGCCATTTCCTCAGGGAGCTGTCGGTAGTCCTGGAGCCTCTGCGTTGACGCGGTCTTTGGGCGCAGGGACTCTGTTTCCCAAAAGTTTCTTTGCAGTTTTGGCGATCATTGCATTTCTCCCACTACTATCTTTTTTTTTCACACTCTGAATATACATTTAAATCAAAATTTCATCTCTGTCAATTTAACAATTTTAATGTGCCTAAATTTTTCTAAAAACCGTATTTCATCCGTTTTGACAATTGTGGTATTTATTTGAATTTATTAGTAAGTTCTGCTTTTTAAACACAGTGGCATTTGTGATGCAGTATCAGCACTGCATTATACTTCAGCTTCATTCACAAACTGGGTGTTAACTGCAAGCCGCTAAGCACAAGTCACAAGCAGCGAATACTAATCAGACCCAGAAAGAATGGGTCTATTATGCTCAGAGACGCAGCTGTAGCTCGTGTTGCTGGCTTCTCTGTATTACATTCTTGATGATAATTGTTCAATGCTGAACATGTCTTGAATTTTTATTTTTAGTTTTTTGTGCTTTGTCTTAATCATCTAGTGCTGCTTTAACAGAAATAACCACAAGGGAATGGCTTTAAAAATAGAAATTTTATTTGTCACAGTCCAGTCAGCTGAAAGTCCAAATTCAGGGTGTCAGCTCCAGGAGCAGGCTTTCTCTGTTGGCTCTGGAGGAAAGTTCTTCTCTGTCAGTCTTCCCTTGGACTGGAAGTTTCCGAGGCTCAGGGACCACTATCCTTTCCAAAGGATATGCTGAGCTCATGGCACAGTTTTCCTTCTTAATAGCCAGAGGTCCCTAACACTGCCTCAAGGCACAAGACAATTTTACACGTCCAATCCTGCGCCACCAATACTCTTGTCGCCCATCCTCCCTCTTTAACAGAGAAGACGCCATAAAGGAACAACACACAATATTGGGAATCATGGCTCAGCCAAACAGTCACACACAGTTTTGCTGGGGAACTCAATTTAATCTACGACATACCTAAAGTGAAAATTTGTAATTCAAGCTAGTTTCTCATAGAGAAACTTATACATTCATTGTTATGTTACTGTAGTTGCTCTCTCCAAATTGTGACGGCACGTTCCTGTCCACTCTGTCTTTCCTGTGTCCATTCAACCAGCTCCTGGAGCTGACACCCTCTCATCCGGCCTCTGGACAGGAGCTGCTCATTTAGTCTCATGTATCTACTTGAGCTAAGAAGCACGCTCTTCACCAGTATCATTTTATGTCTTATGGTTCAGCCTAATTTCTGTTTGAAGAGCTGGCTCTGGGAATGGTTTTAGTTCAGGATTAACAGAGAGTCTGGAGCCATGTCTTCTGCGATCCTTCTAGTCTCAGTCAGACTATTAAGTCTGGTCTTTTTACATGAATTTGAGTTCTGCTCCCTGCTGTTCTCCCACTGTATCAAGGACTCTTTGTTGTAGTCCCCATCAGGTGGTCATTGGTGGTAGCCAGGCACCACCCACTTCTTCTGGTTTCAGGCTGACAAAGTCTCTGGTTTATGTGGCCCTTTCTGTTTCTCGGGTTCATGTTTTCCATATGACTTCAGTGTTCTTCATTCTCCTTTACTCCAAGTGGGTTGGGACTAACCGATACACCTTAGTTGACCACTTGCTAGCTTTTAAGAGCCCAGACACCATATCCTAAAGTGGAATGCAGAACATTAGTAAACTTTGGTATGCCAATTCACTTGATATCTCCGAAAACCATGGTGTCTAGAGCCCCACCACTGCTACTTTATTCCTCTAAGTCTTGGTTATATCTAGAAAACTTCTTAGTTTTTTGTGTATTATAGTTGTACTGATCTCCCCTGTACTGTGTGTTGTCCCTCTGTTTCCCTAAAATAATTCTTTTCTACTATCTAGTTAGTGAATATGCCTCTTCCTCCCTCCCCACCCTTGTAACTATCAAAGAGTGTTTTCTTCTGTGTTTCAACCTTTTCTTGAGTTCTTATAACAACAGTGTCATATAATACCTGTCCTTTTGGATTGACTAATTTCACTCAGCATCATGCCTTCTGGCGGCATCCATGCTATGAGACTGAACAAGACACAGATTTTTTCCACACCCCAAAGAGGGTGTGGGAGAGTGAGGTATTTCATAACTGGGACATTTACGTGATAAGCAATATCCATTAGTTTCTACAGGGTGCCTCTAAGGTTACAAGTTTACCGGTTGCCTTTGAGTCATTTCTGACTCACAGTAACCTCGTGCATATCAGAGTAGAACTGTGCTTTCAGTGGTAGATCTCCAGGCCTTTCTTCCAAGGAGTTCTGGGTGGATTCAACTCTCTAAACTTCTAATACCAGCTGTGCATGTTAACTCTCTGTACCCCTCTGGGACTCTGCCTTGAAGATACTAACTAACCAGCTGCTGTTGGGTCAACTCTGACTCATGGCGACCCTATGTGTGCAGAGTAGACCTGAGCTCCCTAGGTTTTTGAGGTTGTGACCTTTTGGAAGCAAATTGTTAGGTGTTTTTTTTTGAAGCATCTCTAGGTGGGTTCAAACCTCCAATCTTTTGGCTAGTAGTTGAGTGCATAACCAGTGGCATTGCCCTGAGAGTAGAAGCTGTTTGTAGGGCTCTCCATTGTATCAGTATAGCCCAAAATGTTAAAAACCAAACCAAACCACCAGTGGCGGAGTTGATTCCAGCTTATAGTGACTCTATAGGGCAGAGTGACTGGCAGATTTGAACTGCTGGCCTTTTGGTGAGCAGATATAACTCTTAACCACTACACCACCAGTGTTTCCTCAACCCAACACAGCACCTGCACGTTTGTTCTCTGTAAAGACCTAATGGATGAATAAATGAAGGTCCACAGGTCAGCCATCCTCACGTGTAGAAACTGAAAAACTCTCTGGACTGGAGAAAATCTCAATAACCCCAAACCAGTCTGAATGAGGGTTGTTGCCTCAAAACTCTGGGTGGCATCTTAAGGTAAAAATAGAGTATTTGTCTCTGCTTGTGTCCAGTCTTCAAATTCCTTTTCATATGAGCTCTGAGATGTTGGAAGTGTTTTAAAAAGCAGAACTTGCTTGTCGAGCCAATAAATGCCATTCATGTCAAAACTGATGACACATTCTATGCAGTTCTGTCCGCTGTGTTTGTGTGTCTGCAATTCATTTTCAGATTGCCCCCAATGAAGACTGTGCAATTTCACTTACTTGGCCCCAAACCCAAGTAGATAAAAGGAGAGATTCAACAGCCTGTCATTACAAGTCTGAAGAGAAAAGACTGAAAGATAAATAGGTTTCTATACTCAGGAAGGAGTTTTAGGAGGCAGATGAGCAGATGTTCATTATTTGGGATTCAGCTTCAGTGAGATAAAAAAAGTGAATGATTCTGGAAGTACAGCATCTGAGGTTAACTTTGCTCCTCGTGTCCCCACTTTGTCACTTACCATAAATGTGATTCAGAGACAATCTATTGAATTTCTCCGAGCCTCTGTCTTTGTGTCTCTATGATGGAACGATTTCTTACCTCACAGAGCTGTCATGAGGATACAAAGAGACCACGGATGAGAAACAAGTGCCCATAAATACATTACATCACAGGTCACTTATCTTTCCTTCTAGAAGTTTCCACAATCTCCAATGACCGAATAAGGTCACTCCTTTGGGCCCTACATACTTACCTCTGTTACAACACATAGTGCATTGCACCATAATTGCTATTTTTCTTGTCCTCAAGGGCAAGGACTATGTCATTTCTTTTTGTTAGTCTGGCTCTCTGCTCCCCCCAAAATGCCTGGCACATAACTAGTTGCCATTGAAATGATTCTAACTCATGGTGACCCCATGTGTGTCACAGTACAACTGCGCTGCATAGGACTTTCAGTGACTAAATTTTTTGAAAATGGCTGGCCAAACTTTTCTTCTGAGGTGCCTTTGGGTGGTTTCCAACTACTAATCTTTCGGTCAGCAGTGACAGCCTTAACAGTTTCTACCACACAGGGACTGACTCCCACTTGATACATACTAGACATTCATTAAGGGAATCTTGTTTCTTTATATTTCCAAACAAGACTAAAACCAAAAAACAAAAAACAAAAAAAAAAGAGAATGAAGAAACAGCCCTAAAGGAAGAAGGAAGACATTCATTCATTCACTTATTCCAAAATACATATTTCATTCAATCTGTGATGTAAGATGCACTGTTGTTTGTATCCTGCTAAGAGAGAACAAGTGTTGCCAGCTAAACCAGGGCATGCCATCAGTGGTGAGACATGATTTTATTTTAAACTGTAACACAATGAGTGAAAATATGTATATTAGAATCAATGAAGAACAAAGATTATTACTTTTTTATTTATATTTTATTTGCTTTAAGTGAAAGCTTATAATTCAAATTCATTTGTCATACAGAAACCTATATACATTGTTATGTGACCTGCTCTCACAATGTTATGTGAGCTACTCTCTCCCCACACTGTGACAGCACACTTCTCCTCTCTACCCCATATTTCCTGTGGCCATTCAACTAGTTCCTGTCCTCCTTTGCCCTCTCATCTCAACTCCAGATGCTGACCAGAGACCAGATATATCTGCATCTGTCTGTGAATCTTTCACATATCATGGCCTTCTCCCCAGTACAGCCCCATAGAGGGGGCCACATCCCAGAGTAGAAGGTTTGATGTGAAGGAGAGTGACTCAGCAAAGACCCCACGCCTTTAGCAGAACTGCTGACTCAAAGGAGCATGGGTATTTTGGGAGTAATTGGTATGGCCTAGTTGTATTGACTTTGAAGATATCCCTTAAGCTTCCACGTTATATATGACCCCGAGACGTTTGGGGAGCAATGCAAAGGACTGATTTCAAATTTTCGTAGTTCAGTGGGAGCAGGAATTAATTCGACTAGAAGAAAAGAAACACTTTGGATATTCCTCTCATGCTAAGCATCTAGGCTGAGCGTCGCCTGAGTACTGCTGTTTGCAGAGGTTTCATGGCCTCTGCAATCGCTCATGGTGTCCGAAAGGTGCAGAAATTTAACAACACTGCCTCCCTCAGTTAGAAGGTGAAACTCTAGAGATTCCTGTGCACAAACTGAGAGTGTGCTGAGACTACAGAGGTGCTGCCCCTGTGATGGAGATGGCCACCTTTGGAGTTCCTTCTGCTGGCCAGTGCCCCTTGGTGAATGCCCAGTCCACAGCCTCTACCCGTAGTGCATGGGGGAGGATCTTATGGAGCCAGAGCTGAGTTCTGCTGACTATATGTTGATTGGAGGGAATTCCTGGGTCATGCAAATAGTTTGAAAACTCTATGGCACACAGTTCTCCTCTGACAGACACGGGGTCACCTGAATCAAAGTCAACTCCACAGTGACTGGTTTTCTACTGAGAGAATCCTCTGTCATTCTCCTTTATTGCAATAAGCTGATATTTTTTAAAAATAATATTTCATTGTATTTAAGGCCAAAGTTTATGCAGCAAGCTAGGTTTCCATTTAACAATTTCAACACAAAGTACTCAGTGACATCAGTTACGTTCTCCACAATGTGTCACTATTCTCATCCACTCTGGTTTGGTTGCACTATTTCCAGTATTCCAGTTTCCATGCTCCCTTTACCTGTCATCTGTGCTTTAGAGTCATTTTTGACCATTCAGTCTTCTATAGGCAATGCTCTTTATTTCATGAGCCAATGTGTTATGTAACTAAAAGGTGAACTCAAGAAATAATTTCAATTTCAAGTTTTAACTATGTCTGATGGCTATAGTTTTGGGTTGTCCTTTAGTCTACACTGGCTCAGTGGTATATGGACTTTCTAGCATTGAAGTTCTGTTCTGCACTTTTCACCCATTCTATAACAAAAAAATCAAACCAAACCCATCATCTTCGAGTCGATTTCAACTGGTAATGACACTATAAGACAGAGCAGAACTGCCATATAGAGTTTCCAAGGAGTGCCCAGTCAATTCAAACTGCAAATCTTTTGATTAATGGCCATGGCACTTAACTACTATGCCACCAGGGTTTCCATCATTCTGTAAGGATCCATCTATTGCAGCCTCAAGTAGAAGAGTCAATAGTGGCAGCTAGGTGCCATCTAGTATGTCTGGTCTCAGGGTAGATGAGGCCATGGTTAACATAGACTATTAGTTCTGTAGACTAATTTCTTCTTTAAGTCTTTGGTTTCCTTCTTTCTCTTTTGTTTGAGACAACTAGAGACTAATAGTTGTTATCTTAGATAGTCACTTGTAATATACTGATATTCTCGCTATAGTTTCTCAACTTACAATCTATTTATCACCTTTGCGTCTCTGGGCAGGGAGTCATTATTTTAGAGTTATTCTTACACTCTCCACTATGCATAGGTCACATGTGCTTGAACTCTTAGCACTAGAAAGGATCTACTGTAGTGTTTACCGAAATGGGGGGTCGGGATTTATTCTTGGTAGTCCACATGTTCTCTATCATGATTTTAAAAGAATATCATTATAGAGGCTCACTCCATTGAATTTTAGCTCATCTAGACGGTCCTTGTCTCATATACAAAAGGTCTGGGAGTAGCAGCCCAGGGCTGGTATAACAGCTCAGTAATGCTACCAGGATACTTAGTTGCACAGTGGTTAAGAGCTTGCTTGCTAACCAAGAGATCAGCAGTTTGAATCTGCCAACCTATCGTTGGAAACCCTATGTCCTACAGGGTTGCTGTGAGTCAAAAATCAAATCAATGACAAGAGATTTATACCTGTGGATATAATCCCATTTGGGAATAGGGATTTCTTTCTCAGGTTAATGAGCCATATCCTTGTAGGACATGTTTTAAGGCAATCATGTGTCATACATGGGGGAAAGAGAACCCAGAAGACAGACAGATCCATGTGAGTGAGTTACTACATCACCTTGTGACTGGAAGAACTGGATGGTGCCCAGTCACCATCAGTGATAGCCACGATGGGGCTCACAAAGTTGAGTCTCACTGGCAACACAAGAATAAAAAGTGGTGCATCCTGAGATCTCCACTAAAAGACCACAAATTATGGTCCAGGGATCTTGGAGTTCCCCTGGGAGCATGGCCCCTGGCCTTGATGCTGTCTCCGTCCATAAATTATAAAAGAGGTCAACTCTTTGGACAGGAATGGATTGGACTTGGTGACACAGAATGACCATATCATGTGTACACTTTATGGTTCTATGCATCCATAGGCTGTTGTTCTGCTGACCTCTTACTGGAGGCAGGGGAGAGGGGGGAGAGGAGGGGATAGGAGATTGCAGGGAGGATAAGACATGTATGGAGTAGAGAGGAAGAGTGTGCTGTCACTGGGCAGGGAGAACAGTGGGAGCTGCATGTAGGTGGGCATGCAAATTTCCATGAGAACGTATATTTTCACTCAATCATCATCATCGTCATAAAAAAGACAATCATGTGTCATATGTAAATGAGCAGACTAGGCACAGGAAACAAGAGGGCACAGATGGGGGAAGATGCCACTCCACATGAAGATTGCCAAGGAGCCTGTTTCAGTCAGCTAGGGCTGCTCTAACAGAAATACCACAGAGTGGATGGCTTTAACAAAGAAAGATTTATTCTTACACAGTCCGGTAGGTTGCAAGTCCATATTCAGGGTGTCCGCTCCAGGGAAAGACTTTCCCCTTGACGGCTCTGGAGGAAAGTCTGTTATTGCATCAGTCATTGTCCAGGGAGTGTCCTAACGCAAGAACCTCTGGTCTGAACGACGCACTCTGCTCCTGGTGCTGCTTGCTTGATGGTAACGAGGTTCTCAAATTGTCCTTGGTTCTTTTTCCTTTTATTCCTTGCAAGCTAAAAGCATTAAGGGTGGGGCAAGCCATACTCCAGGGAAACTCCCCCCACAGCAGGAATTCACAGCCCCACCCTAATCCTTTAACATACAGGTTAGCAAAACCACACAATGGAGGACATTTCCAAGATACTGGGAACCATATCCCAGCCACATGGCTGCACACATTTTTGGGGGGACACAATTCAAACCATGACAGAGCCCAAGAACAAAAGCTGAAAAAAAGAGACAAGGATCTTCCCCCAGAGCCAGTACAGAAAACCTTCCCCCAAAGATGGTCCCCTGGCTTCAGACTTTTAGGGAGATATTATGCATGTAAAAGCTGAAAAGCGAATAAGGATGACCACAGAAGAACTGATACCTTTGGGTTATGGTGTTGGTGAAAAATACTGAATGTAACAGAAGACTGCCAGAAGAATGAATAAACCTACCTCAAAAGATGTACAGTCAGAATACTCCTTGGAAGAGAGTACAGTGAGACTTCTGTCACACACTTAGGGCATGTTGTCAGGAGAGGTCAGTTCCAAGAGAAGGACTTTATGCTTAGCAAAATAGAGGTTCAACAAAAAAGAGGAAGCCTTTCAATTAGATGGATTAACAGTGACTACCACAATCATTTCAAACACGGCAACAATTGTAAGGCTGGCACAGGTACCAGGCAGCTTTTCCTTCTGTTATACAAAATGTCACTATGAGTCAGAACCAACTTGACAGCAACAATACAAGGATTCCCTGGGTGGCACAAAGGATTAAGGGCTTGAGGTCAAAAGGTTGGTGCTTCATACCTACCTAGAGGCACGTTGGAAGACACTAAAGCAGGATATATCTCTTAGTTTTGAGAAAAACTGGTTTAATGCTTATTTAATCCCATTCTTATATTCTAAAAATTGGGGAAGAGGTCCTAAGAGGCTAAGAAACTTGCTTTGAGGGCACTCAGCCAACTGGTGACAAATCTAAGTCTTTTTAGCTCCTACGTTCCCTAGTGCAGGGATAGACCAATTGTATCACTTGCCGTATAATGTAATAATTATCAGAGCACCTGTTTATCTTGAGCACTATCTGGTGAACAATTTGATGGCAAGGACTTTCTTATCCAGCTTGAAGACACAATGCCTAGGTGATAACAGGTGCTCTACAGATTTTGAAAAGGTAGATTTCAGCTAGGTTCCAATAGTTTAATTTGTGATTCTGTTTCTGAGTCTTATCATGATACTCTAATCGTTAAACAATTGTGACAATGCTGATAATTGTGGTAGTATAGGCAAACAATAGTCACAACTATCTTTTTCTTTGCTTTTTGTCCTGTACTCCTCACAGAGCCACTATATTCAATACTTTGATCTTCTCAGTGTCCTCAGCCGTCTTAAACGTTATTTATAGGTTTTTCCAATGAAAGAAATACCTCTTCTATAACTCATAAAGGCCGAGATGTCTCCCAGCCAAAGTTCAGGTCAGGGCTTTATGCCCCTCATTTTCATACCATGACAGAGATGAGTCTCAGTTTATTTGCCGCAGTGGCTTGTCCCACAGTAGCTGCTCAGCAGACACTTGTTGAATAATCAGCTGGGTATATATTGGAGACATCATCCTTCGGCCTGTGTATTTGGAGGGCTTTGGTGCAGCACTCTAACAAGACCAGAAATTTCTGTTCTTCAGCTTACAGATACACTGAGGTGGACAAACAGAAAGGAATAGAGTATTTGGCCCATGGTACGTACTTAACAACTATTTTATTAAATGCGTAAATTTAGAAATTTGACCCAGACAGAAACACAGAAACATTCTAATACAAATGTTTTGTTTCTTAGATCAGACTTAATGAACACCCATTCCACCTGAACTGTGTGTCTCTTACCCCAAAACTTTTCATGACCGTCTTAGCCATCTAGTGCTACCGTAACAGAAATACCATAGGTATATGGCTTTAACAAAGATAAACTTCTTTTCTCACAGAAATGTAGGCTAGAATTCCAAATTCAGGACATCAGCTCCAGGGGAAGCTTTTCTTTGTTGGATATGGAAGAAAGTCCTTGTCATCAATCTTCCCTTGGATTGGGAGGTTTGGAGACCCCAGATTCAAAGGGAGAACTCTGCTCCTAGCACTGCTTACTTCATGATGGTTTGAACTCCCCAACTCTCTCCTTGTTTCCCTTTTTCATTTTCCTTTACATTCCAAGAGATTGCCTCAAGGCATAATATAATCTTATAGATTGAATCTAGTCTCACCAACACAACCACTGCCCACTCTCCCTCATTAACATCATAGAGACAGGATTCGTAACACGTAGAAACATTACACAATACTGGGAATCATAGCCTAGCTAAACTGGTACATGTATTTTTGGAGAATACAATTCAATCTCTGACAACAACCAAACCTGGTAGATAGGTCAAGACAATTTTCCCGAGGAAGTTACTAAAGCCAGAGAGACTAAATTGCTGCTCAGAGCCTCAGGTCATCCTTCTGAGTGTCACTGATGGGCTTACTCAAAGGTCAGCTGCTTTCCTCATCTGGAGTCCCAGGGCTCCAGGCTGGGAAAAGGAAGTAGAAAGTACACAGTTACCCAGAGGCTGATGAGGTCTAGTTTGCCCCAGAACCAACTGTAGCCACTGCTGGTGTCTTCTTTATGGTGCATTCCAATCCCTGTCATGGGGATGATCAAAAACTCTGGTGGATGGATTTAGTGAAGACTGTAAACAAGTTTTATGGGAAAGAAGAAAGCGGTTTGGTTTTAAGATTCCACTTCTCTTTCAGACCTTGTAATTTATCAAGATCTGTCTGACCTACCTTCCCATTCTGTTAATACTTCCTATGTCACCATTTCTTTCCGATTCTACCATACCAGTTGTTGACAAGTCAATTCTCACTCATGGTGACCTCATGTGTTTCAGAGAACTCCATCCCGTAGGTTTTTCATGGCTTTGACCTTTTGGAAGCCTTTCTCCCCAAGGTGATTCTAAACAAGCAAACAGACAAACAGATACCCTAAACCACAAACCAGTCAAGTTGATTTCACTGGGATCCTATAGGACAGAGTAGAACTGCCCCATAGAGTTTCCAAGGCTGCAAATCAGTAGGGAAGCTATTTGCTACATCTTTTTCTCTCACGGAGTGGCTGATGGGTTCCAACTACTAGTCTTTCAGTTGGTATCCAAGTGTTTAACCATTGTGTTACCAGAGTTTCTAAGGTGCCTCTATTGCTTTTAGGTGCTATTGAGTCAGTGCCAACTCACAGCAGCCCTATAAGACAGAGTATAACTGCCCTGTAGGGTTTCCAAAAAGTGGCTGGTAGACTGACCTTTGTTTACCTAGCAGCCAAGCTCTTAACTACTACTACACCACCAGGGTTCTGAGGTGCCTCTAACCAAACCCAAACCCACTGCCATCTAGTCAATTCTGATTCATAGCAACTATAGGACAGAGCAAAACTACCCCATAGAGTTCCCAAGGAGTGCCTTGCTGACTTCAACTGCCAGTGTTTTGGTTAGCAGCTGTAGCACTTTAACTATCAGTGTTTCAAAGGTGCCTCTCTGTGGGTTCAAACCACCAACCTTTTGGTCAGTTGTTGAGTACTCAATCATCTGCATCACCCAGGGAGTCACAGTTACTATTATAGATATGTAATTTCTGAAAATGTTGAAGTCATGTAAGAAAAACAAAGCAAAACATGCTACTAAATAGGAATTGGGGGGGAGGTGGAGATAGTTCTTACCTTTCAAACTTTTGGCTAAAAGTCATTTAGCAAATTTAGGAACACAAACATTCTTTTTACTTCCTGTACCCAGAACCTTTCAAACTGTTTCTTTTGGTCTCTCCAAGAGATTAAAATGTTGTCAATGCTTGTGAACACCCTATGCCAGCACTTCCTAGACTAGAGGGAAGACAGTATCCACTGACCTAGAACAAGAGTGTCTGGTTTTTAATGCTGCCCATGTGAACTCATGTGTATGTGGTAAAGTACAGCCAAGATCTTTTCTGAACAGAGAATACTGAGTGTGACTCACACATGAGTCAAGTGTGTGT
The DNA here is from genome assembly GCA_028571685.1 of Heterohyrax brucei. Classification (NCBI taxonomy): domain Eukaryota; kingdom Metazoa; phylum Chordata; class Mammalia; order Hyracoidea; family Procaviidae; genus Heterohyrax; species Heterohyrax brucei. The sequence goes on along the minus strand of CM053144.1, from coordinate 48,793,768 downwards.
GTAGGCTTTGATTCCAACTTTTCTCTTGTCAGCTGTCTTTCAGAATGACCCAGTTTCATGATATAATTTTGGTGGAATTAAACTTGAGCACCTCAATTGTATAAACTGATTGCAAATGGATTCAAAATTTTGGGTTGAATTCTTGGGGCAAAAGTCAGTGTACAATGGCATCAATGACTGGCAAGACTTAATAAGACTTTAATGACCTACATGAGCTGGCTAGTTACATATGCTGTCACTTGTTAAAAATCTCAGTTGCACTTAAACCCTGAGGTCAGGATGGCCCAAATTGTCCAACCCTTTCCTGCCAAGCAGCAGATGAGAAGTTGAAGGTGTGAGTTTTAGACCAAAAGTCAGCAAGAGGAAGTCACAGACTGACAAGGAATCCTGTCTCCTCTGGTAGGAATAAGTGTTGACCTGACAGGCAAAATATCAGATATCCCTCTTTTTTTTTTAGATATCCCTTTTGAGAATGGTTATGAACTGTTTCTCCAGTACAGAATATTTGCATTCATAAAATTCTATCCAATCTCAGTTGGTAAAGTCTTTTGCTGAACACGCCTAAGCTACGCTTTTGCTCAAGACTAGTCCTGCTTGAATCCCAAGATGTTCCTTCTCCAGAAATCCTGACTCCCATCTCCCCCAGGCCCTGGGAATTTAGCCTTCTTCTGATGTAGCAGTTAAGTGCTATGTCTGCTAACCAAAAGGTCAGCAGTTCAAATCCACCAGGCACTCTTAGGGAACTCTATGGGGCAGTTCTACTTTGACCTACAGGGTCATTGTGGATCAGAATTGACTTGAAAACAGCGGTTTGTTTTTTAATGGCTTTCTCCAAAATCAGTAGTCCTAATGGCATAGTGGTTTAGCATTTGGCTGCTAAGCAAAAGATTAGGAGTTCACATCCACCAGACACTCCTTGGAAATTCTGTAGAGCATTTCTACTCTGTTCTTCAGGGCCACTATGAGTTGGAAATGACTCAATGGCACTCACCAAAATTAAGGCACTCACCAAGTTCTGAACACCTGAGCAGAAGCAGCGGAAGTTGGAGGAGGGGAATGCCACAGCATGTTCTTCTTTTCATCTCAAGAGAATCCATGTGGGCTGGAAACCAGGCTGTTTTTCCTCCTGTTTTCCTCTCTTTCTCTCTCTTTTTCCTTTCTTCATGCTCACCCATACTGGTTGCAGGGTTTGTATCTGCTGGTGGCCAAGGAAATCCAGGACTTCTGGGTTTTCCTTCTTATATGGAAGAGCAGCCCACTCCACTACTCTTTGTGCTTCAGGGAAGAGGATCTGATACAGAAAAGTGGCAGAGCAGGGTGTCAGAAAAATGCCAGGTGTGTAAAGAAAGGAGCCCAGAGGTGAGCAATGTGGTTGGCATCATTTTCTGATAAAAACCATTCTCTATACAGATGCCTCATTACCAGAGGGAGGGCTTGGACTTCCTTTTCCAGACCTACGGTGGGTGGAGTGTGTGTGGATGCAATGCAAGATCAGGGGAAAGTGGGGTTTGGAAGGGTGTAGAGCACCTTGATCCTTGTAAGACAGGGAGAACCACCTATAAGTGGGGCACAAGCATCCAATCTCTTGCTCTTAAAACTACCCTTTCTGTGAACCTTCCACCCAAACCCTTTTCATTGGTTTATCTCCAGCCCACAGATTTACCATTTCACTTTTACCACTGGGGAGTATCCTGGGTGGTGCAAGTGGTTAAGCACTAGACTGTTAACGGTAGGTTTGGCAGTTTGCATCTATGCAGAGGCACCTTGGAAAAAAGGCCTGGTGATCTACTTCTGAAAGATCACAGTGCACAATTTATTCTGACATACAAGGGGTTGCCCTGAGTCAGATCTGGCTCAACAGCCATTTTTTTTTTCTCTTACTACTTGAGTCCCCTCACCTTTCCAATTATTGGACATTAGTTCCCTAGAAGGTCTCATTAAGTCTGGTGGGAGCATGCCTGTGTTTCTTTCTTCTCCAGCCCCCATCCTTGCCTCAGTCAACAGTGCCCAGAAAACCACAAATGGTTTCTATTTCCATTCAAAGGCATTTCCCACTGTCTGTGGGGCCTCTCTCTTTCCCAGTGTCCTCCTAACTAAAAGAGAAACCAAAGACAAACAAATAAATCAACAAACTTGACTCATAGTCGCCCTATAGGACAGAGAGGAACTGCCCCATAGGATTTCCAGCCTATCAACCTTTATGGAAGCAGACTGCCGTGTCTTTCCTCTTTGAAGTGGCTGGTGGGTTTGAATCAGTAACCTCTCGGTTAGCAACTGAGCACCTAACCACTGCACCACCGCGGATCAGAAATTACAAGAGCATCAGGATTATGTGACTGCTGATTACCTGAAAGTCAATTTAATGACTGGCCAGTTACCAAATTTAATTGACTATTTCAATTGCAAATCATATTTAAATATATTAAATATTTTCAAGAATATTATTTAAATGAATTTTTGAAGTATTCATATGTATTTAATATTAACATAATCAAATATGTTTTAAAGGATTATCTTAAGGGAAATATTTCTTAGGAAGTATAATTTTCATATAGTAAAATTCACCCTTTTTCACACAAAGGTCTACGAGAGTTTTGATTTTGTTCTAAAAGTCAAAACTTTTTAAGGGCAGTTCTAGACTTACAAAAGAGCTGCGAAAAGAGTAGTAACAGTCGTTGTTGTTAACTGCTGTGGAATTGGCACCCAACTCATGACAGTCCCTGACACAACACAACAAAATGCTGCCTAGTCCTGTGCCAATGTTGTGGTAGGTTGCAGACTGGTTGATTGTGCTCCATCCAGTTTTCTTGGACTGCTTTTTGGAAGTAGAGCTCTAAGCTTTACTTTCTAGTCCTTCTCAGTTGGGAAGCTCCATAGAAACCTCTTCAGCATCACAACATGCAAGCCTCTATTGATAGATTGTTTTTCAGTAGTTTGTTTTTTTATCATTGAGTTTTTTTAATGAAATCTGATTACAGTGAAATATAAATAACAAAGCATTTTCCCTTTTCAATCATTTTTACATGCACAATTCAGTGACACTAAGTATGCTTACTATGTTGTGCAGCCATTAACACCATCCATCTCCAAAATTTTTCATCACTTTTATCAGAAAGTCAGTAATCATTGAGTTCTGAGATTATATGTTCTAAATGGCAGTCTTGACTGTATATGTGCTTGCAAACATTTTCTCTCAGTCTGCGGTCTGTCTTTTAATTTTATTTAAGTTTCTTGTAACAGTGACTATCTTAAGGAAATGGAGACCTAGTTGTGCATCAGTTAAGCGCTTGGTTGCTGAATGAAAGGTTGGCAGTTCGAACCCACTCAGAGACTCTGCAGGAGAAAAACCTAGCGATCTGCTCCTGTAAAAATTACAGACTAGAAAATCTTACAGGGCAGTTCTACTCTGTCACATGGGTTTTTGTGAGTCCAAAATTGACTTGATGGCACCCTGCAACAACATTACAATCACCAGTAACAACCAATGTATCAGGACATCATGCTTGGTAGAGTGGATGGTCAGTGAAAAAGAGGAAGAACCTCAATAATGTGAATTGACACGGTGGCTGCAACAATGGCTTAAGCACAAAAACTATTGTGAGCATGGCACGAGACTGGACAGTGTTTTGTTCTGTTGTGCATAGGGTCTCTACAAGTCAGAACTGACTTGACGGCACCTAACAACAACAACATGTTACAGAAAATAAACCCTATTTGTAAGAAGAAGAAATCAATTTGCTTCTGGTTTGGTTTTCTACTATTACGGCTGGAGACTTTGGCAAGAACACGGCGGTGTGAAGGGGAAGAATAAGAGACATGAGAAGAATATATTTATAACTATCTATATTGAATATTGATTGTTGTATTGACAGCAATCTTCCCTTGCATATTAGTAATATGTACACTGAGAAACATTTGTGGTCCTGTTAAGAAGGCTCTGGCAAAAACTATGACCTTTCAGGCTATGATAGCCCCAGAAGCTGAAGGGCCTCAGCGGGTTTAAGATGACAGAATGAAGTGAATGATTCACTGGACAGCAAGAGTCAGTGGAGTATAAGTCTGAGAAGCAAGTTGTTCTAGCTGAAGCCAAGCCTTCAGCAGGAGCCATGCTGCTGACAGGTGGACTTTGTGTCCCATCCTGAGGCCTGGCTTTTAGCAGCTGTGCTTGCAGAAACTGGGAAGACTTGGGGCAGGAAGCCCATGTGACAGAAAGGCAGCAGTGCACAACAATCCTGGTGAAGAGTCCATGCCCAGGACAGATGTTCAGGGCATATGGCCACATCTGGAGGTAGCCCCACTAGTCAACTACTTTCTGCCCCACAACTCACATGGGTACATTTCCCACCTCTTCAAGTTCAGCGCTCACACAGAGACTTCTTTCTCTTTTGCAAGGAATCTGTCAAGTCCAGCACCTGCCTCTCCTTACCTTTCCTGATTTTATTCTTTCACCAGCTCAGATGTCTCAGGGAATTGGGTTAGAGTGGGGAATAAAATGGGCATATAAGGTCTCCGGGTTTCACTTTAGGGATATGACAGCAGGAGGGTACACCGGGAAGAGGAGTCTTTCAGGTGTTAAAGAAACAAGTTGGCACCCAGTCAACTCTGACTTACGGCAAGCTCATTTATGGCAGAGTAAAACTGTGCTCCCCAGGGTTTTAACTGCTGAGTTTTCCTTATTAGATCTCCAAGTTTTTCTTTCATGGCACCTCCAGATGGACTTGAAGTGTCAGCCTTTTGTTTAACAGTTTGAGCGTGTTAACTGTTTACACCACCCAGAAACTGCCTTTCAGATATTATTGTTACAGGTGCTGTCAAGTAGATTTTGACTCATAGTGACCCATGTAAGAGAGTAGAACTGCCACTGGGTAGATTCTGTGTGTCATCAGAGCTCAAGCATAAACCAAAAACCCAAACCCCTTGTTGTCGAGTAGATAATGACTCATAGTGACCCCGCAGATCAGAGTAGGACTGCGTCATTGGGTTTCCAAGGAGAAGCTGGCAGATTTAAACTGCTAATCTTTTGGTTAGGAGCTGAACTCTGAAAACCGGGCTACCAAGACTCCCTGATAACTAAGGTATACCAAAAAACTAAACTCACTGCCACTGAGTCCATTCTGACTCAGCAACCCTATGACAGAGCAGAACTGCCCCATAGACTTTGCAAGGAACATCTGGTGGATTTGAACAGCTGACATTTTGGTTAGCAGCCATAGCACTTAAGTATTATGCCACCAGGATTTCCAACTAAGGTATAACCAAAAAACCAAACCAACTGCTGTTGGGTTGACTCCAACTACAGACAGAGAGGAACTGCCCCATAGAGTTTCCAAGGAGCGCCTGATGGATTTGAACTGCTGACCTTTTGGTTAACAGCCACAGCACTTAAGCATTATGCAGCCACAATTTCCAGCTAAGTTATAGGGAACTATTATTCATAGCTATCTGTAAACACACACCCACAGAATCATGTTTCCACATAGTCAGAAACATCTATTAATAACACAATCACAGCTATAGCTTCCTTTTTCTGTCTCAGGAAAATCAAAGGGGAGGGAAGACTGTCAGAGGTTGAAGCAGAGTTGGGAGAAAGTGGAGGGAAATTCAGACTCCTGGTCCTCCAGGGTGGCTTCCTCCCTGACCCTAAGAACAGAGGTGCTTCTAAGTTACAGAGATTCTCTAAGCCTCTCTGTCTCCTGGTCAGCTCCTTGGCTGCTGGGAGAAGCTGGTGTGCTCTAGAATCAGTTGCAGAGCACCTTGACCCACTTCAGATTCCATAATTTTCTTGAAAACATGGACAGTGGTTGAGGACCTGGGGGCAAGTAAAGATGTGTGCTAAGGGGAATACTTAGGCATAGAGAATTTCCTCAAAAAAATAAAAGAAGAGATAGTTTCAGAGTCATATCCCTCTCTCCCACAGCAAAATTCCACCCAGTCTTCAGCTGGGACACCCTCTCCTGTCTATTTCCTTTGACCCCTTTCTCCCACTTGCTATTTTCCTCTGAATATGTAGGGGCTTTTCTGACTCTGTTTCTATGGTTCTAAGCTGCTGTTTCCATGTCTTGTTTTGTAATCTTCTTCTGATTTCTCATTCCTCACCATTCCCAAAATGGACCTGCTCGCTGTCCCCTATTGCCTTTCTCTTTTTCATGTATTCCCTCCCTCCCTCAGAAAAAGGGTTCTGAAACATCCAAACCAAAACCAAACCCACTGCTGTCAAGTCAATTCTGACTTACAGTGAGGCTATAGACAGAGCAGAACTGCTGCATAGGGTTTCCAAGGAGTGCCTGGTGGATTTGAACTACTGACCTTTTGGTTGGCAACCATAGCACTTAATCCCTATAGGGTTTCTGTGTAAATCAGGCACTCATGAAACTGAAGAGAAGCCCAATGAAGACAATCACAGTCATTACACCCAAGGCCAAGGTGATTAGGGTGATTTGCCATGGCCTTATGCACCCATTACATTTGTCCTTATTCCCTGGAGGAATATCTGTCCCGGTGGCATTGGAGGATGTAGGCACTGTAGTTGTCCCATTCGATACTGGGCTCATACTGTTATTATTTCTGCTGGATGGCATGGTTAGTGCAGGAGGGATAGTTTTGGTATTTCTATTGGAAGGTGTGGTCAGTTCAAGAGAGAGACTTGTGATATTACTATTGGAAGTTATTTTAGTTAAGAAGGAAAGGCTGGTTCATTCCTTAAGAAATTTTGTTTGGTTCCACAACAAATAATAGCAAATAGCTATCATCTACTGAGTGCTCGCTATGTGGCAAGCCTTGTGCCAAGTGCTACAATTAGCACTTTAAACCTTCACAGTACTTCAATGAGGTAGAAAGAAACTATTATTTCCTCTATTTTATACATAGGGAAATTGAGGTTTAAGCAAGTGGCCCTAGATTAGATAGCTAGTACACAGTAGAGTAGAGATGTGAACCAAAGCAGAATGACCCCAGAGCCATTCGCCATTCCATATCTCAAGGGCCGGGGAGCCATGTGATTCGCAGTCACATCCAAGTTCACTGGAACTGGTAAATAAATAAAAATAAGCTTGTTGCTGTTGAGTGGATTCTGACTCATAGTGACCATACAGCACAGAGTTAAATTGCCCCATAGCATTTTCAACAAGTGAGTGGCAGATCTGAACTAGTAAGCAAAACACTTCTGAAGAAGAACACACTAGGAAGACTTTCACTACCTGACTTTAGAACCTATTACACTGCCACAGTGGTCAAAACAGCCTGGTACTGGTACAGAAAGATACAGATAGATCAATGGAACAGAACTGAGACCCCAGAGATGACACTATTCTCCTACGAACGGTTGATGTTTGACAGAGGGCCTAAGACATTAAACTGGGGCAAAAGCAACCTCTTCAACAATTGGTGCTGGCAAAATTGGACACCCATCTGCAATAAATTGAAACAAGACCCATGTTTTAGTCAGCTAGGCTGCTCTAACAGAAATACCACAGAGTAGATGGCTTTAATAAAGAAAGATTTATTCTTACACAGTCCGGTAGGTTGCAAGTCCATATTCAGGGTGTCCGCTCCAGGGAAAAACTTTCCCCTTGTCGGCTCTGGAGGAAAGTCCGGTATTGCATCAGTCTTTGTCCAGGGAGCGTCCTCACGCAAGGACCTCTGGTCTGAAGGACGCGCTCTGCTCCCGATGCTGCTTGCTTGATGGTAGTGAGGTTCTCAAATTGTCCTTTGTTTCTTTTTCCTTTTATTCCTTGCAAGCTAAAAGCATTAAGGATGGGGCAAGCCATACTCCAGGGAAACTCCCCCCACAGCAGGAATTCACAGCCCCACCCTAATTCTTTTACATACAGGTTAGCAAAACCACACAATGGAGGACAGTCCCAAGATACTGGGAACCATATCCCAGCCATGTGGCTGCACACACTTTTGGGGGGGCACAATTCCAACCATGACAACCCATATTTTACACCTTATACAAAAACCAACTCAAACTAGATAAAAGATCTAAATGTCAAATCTAAAACAATAAAGTTCATTCAAGAAAAAAATAGGATCAACAATGGAAGTTTTAATACACAATGTAGACATACTTCAAAATCTGACAAACCACAGTCAACAGAAGAGAAAATAGATAAATGGGAACTACTAAGAATCAAATACCTTTGCTCATCCAAATACTTTATTAATAGAGTTAAAAGACCACCTACAAAATGGGAAAAAATATTTGGCAATTGTGTATCAGACCGACGCTTGATCTACATAATCTATAAGGTACTACAAAATATCAATAAGAGAAAGACAAATCATCCAATTAAGCAATGGGCAAAGGAGACGGACAGACACATCTCTAAAGAGGAGATCCAGGCAGCCAAAAAACACATGCGGACATGTTCACGATCATCAGCTATTAAAGAAATACAAATCAAGACTACGATGAGATACCATCTCACCCTAACGAGGCTGGCCATGATCCAAAAAATGCAAAACAACAAATGCTGGAGAGGCTGTGGAGAGATTGGAACTCTCCTACACTGCTGGTGGGATTGCAAAATGGTACAGCCTCTTTGGAAAGCAATCTGGCACTTCCTTAAAAAGATGGAGACAGATACACCATTTGACCCAGTAATTCCACTGCTTGGAATATATCCTGAAGAATCAAGGCCATTAACAGCAACTGATGCATGCACATGAATGTTTACTGTAGTACTGTCCACAATAGCAAAAAGATGGAACCAACCCAGATGCCCAACAACAGAGGAATGGATAGGTCAACTATGCTATATACACTCAGTGGAACACTATGCAATGATAAAGAACAATGATGATTTTAGGAAGCATCTTATAACCTGGTTTCAATTGGAGGACATTATGTTGAGTGAAAGTAGTCAGTGAGAAAAGGACAAATATTATATGAGATCCCTACGGTAAGAACTTGAAAACAGACTCACGTGTAGATGACAAGACTCTTTGATGGCTGCAAAGGTGGGGAGGATGGAGGGGGAGTGTGTGGTATAGATTAGATAGTTGATAGAAATTTGGTTGGATGAAATCAGTGACAGCAGACATTAGAAAGAAGATCAATTTTAACTGGACTTCAACATAACATAATTACTCCTCCCATCTTAACCCAATATTGCAAGGACAAAGTAGCTGGGCTGAGGGACCAGGGACCATGCTCTCAGGGGAAATACAGGCCAACTGGCATAATTAGCATTTTGCTAAGAGAGTCCTCTGCACTCCAAATTGGTGAGTGGTGTCTGGGATCTTAAAAGCTGCCAAGCTGCCATCTGAGGTACACCAAATGGTCCCAACTCAGCAGGAATGGATGATCTCCAAGGACAGAAACGACATAGGGGAAAGAGAACCTGAAAGACAGAGAGACCCATGTGAGCGGATGACTACTTTGACATGTGACTGGAAGAACGGGATGGTGCCCGGCCACCACCAATGATAGCTGTGATAGGGCTCACAAAGTGGAGTCTCACAGGCAACACGAAAATAAAAAGGGGTGCACCCTGAGATCTCCACTAAAAGACCACAACTGAAGGTCCACGGGTCTCAGGGTTCCCACGGGAGCATGGCCCCTGGTCCCGATGCTGCCCCTGTCCGTATATCATAATGGAGGTCAACTCTGCAGGCAGAAATGGATTGGATTTGGTGATACAGAGCAACCATATCATGTGTGCACTTTATGGTTCTATGCACCTATAGGGTATCATACAGCTGACCACCTACTGGACGTTGGGGAGAGAGTGGAAAGGAGGGGATAGGAGATTGTTAGGATTATATGACATGTGCAGAACGGAGAAGAGAAGTGTGCCGTCACTGGGCAGGGAGAGCCGTGGGAGCCGCTCATTTGTAGGTATGCAGATTTATATGGGATTGTATATTCTCACTCAATCATAATAAAAAAATATTAAAAAATTTTTTTTTAATATATAGAAGATTAAAAAAAAGAAAGAAAGAAACTAAGTGAGAAATAGAGCTGAAAAACAGGCCTGTGGAGAGTAAAGAGATTTATTCTGAGTTGTTCATGGATATAAAACAGATCAGTCAAGGACATGATGGGACAAATTCTAGATGGAATTCAAGCTACATGAGTGTAGAATGGCACACCTTATGATGTATTTATTTACAGACAGTGAGCAACTTCTGGCTGAAATATTAGAAATGGATTCTCACTTATAGTGAATGGTCAAGCAACATAAAGTTGTTTAGGATTAGTTTATTACAGAGAAAATGGGTCAGGCTTCTGGACAGAGGAGTTGCTGTTGGGGGCAGAATAGCAAATAAATGCTAGGTTAAGTTAAGGAGAAAAGAAAAAAATAATGATCCTCATCTCTTTAGTGAGACTAGGAGCTAAAAGTGCAGGAAATGTGTCCCAGGAGTTGTTATCATTCTCCAAACTCTCAATGGCTCTAAGACAGTCTCGTTTTACACAATATTACTATTTCCTAGAAGTAGAAATAAACTAAAGCAACAACCATAGTGCAAGGGAAATGTTCTTCTCTTCATATTGAGATAATCTGCCTGCTTAAGGCTAGACGAGTGTGCCTGACTGCCAGATGCAATCGAGATTTAGGAGAGAAAGAAGAAAGGATCAGATTCTTGAGAGAGGAGAATCTTAAGGTAGAGATCTGAGAGCTGGCATCCTGGGAGTTGGGGCTGTAGACAACTGATTGTCAATCTGAAGAAAGACACTGGTTGGGAGTGAACTAGGGCTTCGGGTGGGGAGGCTGTTTGTCTGGTCCCTTAGGCTCCCCCCACAGTAAGCTAAAAGTTCAAGTTCAGTGCACCAGCTCCAGGGGAAGGCTTTCTCTGCTGCCACTGGAGGAAGATCTTGTTGTCAATCTTCCCCTGAACTGGAGGCCTGTGAGGCACAGGGAGCCCAGTCCTTCATAAACGACGCATTCAGCTCAGCAAAAGGCACTGCTTCTTGGTACTGTGAGGTCCCAAAATCTCAGCTTGCCTCACTTTCTTCTATATCCCAAGAGGCTGCCCCAGTCACAACACAATGCCACACATTAAGTCCTGCTTGACCAACCCAGTTGCAACCCATCCACTCTCATTAATATCACAGAGGCAGGATTTACAACAGGAAGGACATCACACAATATGATGAATCATGGACCAGCCAAATTGCTACAGACTTTTTGGGGAACACAGTTCAATCCATGACATTCACTATGAGTCGTCATCTACTTGATGGCAATGGGTTGGGGTTTCTTTTTTTTTGGTGGGCAGTGGGGAGTCTGGTCATGCAGCCTGCAGATCTTCCAATTACGAGCAGGTGACAGAAAACTTGAGTTTTGAGAGAACAGATTAGGGGCCAGGAGATATATAAAGATAGAGAATGGCGGTGACATCAGTAGCAAGGACTGGGGGAGGAGCAAGGAGTAAGACAGCTGAAGGGAATGAAGGGCATCAAATTGGAGGGGACCCACCCTCTGAGGCAGAGAGATGGGGCTGAGAACCTGTTCCAGCTCAAGACCTTGTTTCCTGCCCAAGAAGCTCTGAGTGCCTGGGTTAGCTGGACCAGAGTGAGTGTGTGAGAAGGAAGCCCTAGTGAACAGAATTTAGGGCACAGGACACACTAAGTGAGGTTTCAGGTGAATAGGAATTGAGAAGTGGACCTCTGGGCATTGCTGAGCACGTGGTAGGTGCTCAAAACCACGTCTCGAATGAATAGGGGAAGAGAAATTAAAAAATAAGGAAAATAGATTCTGAGTCTGTGGGTTATAGGACCTGAGAAGGATGAGACAATGGGGTCTGTAGAGGAGACAGGTGTGCTGGAGATCACTGTGAGATTTTCAGGATATATTTTTGAAATACTGCCATCATACTAGTTTAAAAACTAAATGATACAAATTTGTGACAAACTCAATTATATTTTTTGAAAGTGGAAAAATAAATAAGCAAAAAGCAGTAAATATTCAAAACCCATTATTTCAAAAGTATTTTGCTTTGTTTTACCATTATCTATGCTTGTGAAATTATGCACATCTATTGCCACTGGCCTGGTAGAAGTATTGCATGCGCTGTGCATCTCAGCCCCATGCTCAGTGATGTCACATTGTTGACTGGGAGCATTTGCACAATAATCATTGTTAAATATTCACCAGCTGCAGTGCAGTTAATGGGTTTCTCTTTATATGTGGCCTTTCTGGACTTGAGTTTATAATTCTGACTAAAATGATTGGATGGGCCACAGCCTACCCTGTGATTGGTCTTTTTATTTATTTTTTTAAATTGTGCTTTAAGTGAAAGTTTACAATTCATGTCATTTTCCCATAAAGAAACTTATACACCCGTTGTTATGTGACCCTAGTTGCTCTGCCTACCAGGTAATAGCACCCTCCTCTTCTTCATCCTGTATATTCTGGGCTGTACCAGCTTCTGTACCTTTTACCCTCTCATCTCATCTCTGAACAGGAAGTGTCAATTTATTCCCGTTGATCTACTTAAGCCAAGAATCATACTCTTTACCAGTATTTTATGTCTTATAGTCCAGTCTAATCTTTGCTTGAAGACTTGACTTCAGGAATGGCTTTAGTTCTGGACTAACAGAGATTCTGGGGACCATGTCTTCTAGGGTCCCTCCAGTCTTAGTAAGACCATCATGTCTGGTATCTTTATGTGAACTGAGTTCTGCACCTCACTTTCCTGCTGCTCCATCAGGGACTCTCCATTGTATTTCCTGTCAGGGTAGTTATTGGTGGTAAATGGATACCATCTAGTTCTTCTGGTCTCATGCTGATAGAGGCTCTGGTTTATGTGACCATTTCTGTGTCTCATGAAACCCTGCTAACCATAGTGTTTAAGAGCTATGACTGCTAACCCAAGAGTTGGGAGTTCAAATCCACCAAGTGCAGTTAGAAACCCCACAGGGTAGTTCTATAGGGTCAAGTACGAGTTAGAATCAACTCAGTGGCCATGGGCTTGGTTTTTGGTTTTCTGTTTATTGGGCTCTTGTTTTCCTTATGTGAGTTGTGACCAATTGATACATCTCAGATGGCCACTTGCTAGCTTTCAGGACTTCAGAAGCCACTCACCAAAGTGGAATGCAAAACATTTTCTTAATAGACTTTGTTATGCCAGTTGACCTAGGTGTCCCCTGAAACTATGGTCCTTAGACTCCTACCCCTGTTTCTCTGACCCTTGAAGTGTTTGGTTATATTCAGTAAACTTCTTAGCTTTTGGTTTAATACAGGTATGCTGCCTTCTCCTGCATTGTGTGTTGTCCTTTCCTTCACCTGAAATAATTCTTGGCTACTGTCCAGTTAGTGAAAACCCCTCTTCCACCCTCCCCACTTTTGTAACCACCAAAGAATGTTTTCTACTGTTTAAACTTTTTCTTGAGTTCTTATAATAATGATCTCATACACTATCTGTCCTTTTGTCAATGACTAATTTCACTCAGCACAGTGTTGTCCAACTTCATCATGTTATGAGATGTTTGTGGATTCATCATTTTTTTATCATTGTACAGTATCATTGTATGAACATACCATAATTATTTTATCCATTCATCCATTGATGGACATCTAGATTGTTTCCCTCGGTTATTGTGGACAGTGCTACAATTAATACGGGTGTGAGATTGCTGGATGGTATGGTACTACTGTTTCTACCTTTTTAAGGATGTGCCAAATCAATTTCCAGTGTTGTACCATTTTGCATTCCTACCAGTAGTGTAGAGGTATCCCAGTCTCTCCACAACCTCTCTAAGATTTCTTTTTGTGTTTTATTTTATTATTTAATTAACGGTAGCCTTGCTGGTGTGAGATGGTATATCACTGTAGTTTTGGTTTGCATTTCTCTAACGATTAATGACGGGACCTGCTGGTGTAGTGGTTCTGTGTTATGTTTTCTAACCAAAATGTCAGCAATTCGAATCTGCAAGGCACTCTTTGGAAACTCTATGGAGCAGTTCTACTTTGTCCTACAGTGTTGCTGTGAGTCAGAACTGACTTGACAAGTGTGTGTGTGTGTGTGTGTGTGTGTGTGTGTTAATGTCTAATGACAGTGAACATTTTCCCATGTATCGCTTAGTTGGTTGAATGTCTTCTTTAGTAAAGTACCCGTTCATATCCTTTGCCCATTTTTCAACTGGATTGTCTTTTTCTTGTTGAGATTTTGCAGTATCTCATGGATTCTAAAGATCTGACATTGACTGAATTTGTCACAGCCAAAATTGATTTCCCACTCTGTAGATCATCTTTCAGTGAAATCTTTGGATGAGCATAAGTGTTTGATTTTTACATCTCTGGCTAGATTTGTTCCTAAGTATTTTATCTTCCTGGAGGCTGTTGTAAATGGTATTGATTCAGTGATTTCCTCTTTGGTGTTCTCTTTGCTGGTGTAAAGGAATCCTACCGATTTTGTATGTTTATCTTGTATCCCAATCCTTTGCTGAATTCTTCTCTGAGTTCCAATAGTTTTCTTGTGGATTCTTTAGGGTTTTTGTGTGTGTAAGAGCACATCATCTCCAAATAAAGATAGTTTTATTACTTCATTAACAATTTCAATGCCCTTTATTTCTTTTTCTAGCCTTATTGCTCTGACTAGAACCTCCAGCTTGATATTAAATAAAAGAGTTACCAAACGGTATCCTTGCCTGGTTCCCATTCTCAAGGGGAATGCTTTCAGACTCTCTCCTTCTGTTTGGGATATGTTGTCTGTTGGCTTTGTATAAATGCTTTTAATATGTTGAGGAATTTACCTTCTATTCATATTTTGCTAATTTTTTAATGTTTTATCATGAATGGTTTTTGGACTCTGTCAAATGCCTTTTCTGCATCAATTTACAAGATTATATAGTTCTTGTCCTGTTTAAATATGTGATTGATGACACTGATTGTTTTACTAATGCTGAATCATCCCTATATATCTAATATGAATACCATTTGGTCATGGTGAATTTTTTTTTGATGTGCTGTTGAATTCTGTTGGCTAGAATTTTGTTAAGGATTTTTTTTTTTTTTTTCGTTCACGAGAGGTACTTGTCTGTAATTTTCTTTTCTGTGGATCTGACTTGATGGCACTTGGCTTTGGCTGAGTGTCTTTCTCTGATTTTTGTATCAGGGTTATGCTGGCTTAATAGAATGAGTTTGGGAATATTCCATCCCTTTCTATGTTCTGAAATACCTTTAGTAGTAGTGGTATTAACTCTTTGCTGAAAATTTGGTAGAATTCTTCAGTGAAGCTGTTAAAGTCAGGACTTTAGTTGGAACTTTTTCAAATTACCTGTTCAATCTCTTCTTTTGTTGTAAACTTACTTAGTGGTTATACCTCTGTAATAGCTTAAGTAAGCAGTGTGCTTCTAGAGATGTATCCATTTCCTCTAGGCTTTCAAATTAGAGTACAATTTTTCATACTATTCTGTTATGATTCCTTTAATTTCAGTTAAGTCTTTTGCGATCTCATTTCTTATCCCAGTTAGTTGCTTGTTCTCCTTTTCTCTTTTGTCAGTTCGGCGAATTGTTTATTGATTTTTTTTTTTCATCTTTTCAAAGAACCAGCTTTTGGCCTTATTGACACTTTCTGTTCTCTAGTCACTTAATTCTGCTCTAATTTTTATTATTGGCTTTCTTCTAGTGCCCAAGGGCCTCTTTTGCTGCTATTCATTTGAATTGTAGGGTTAATAAATTGATTTTGGCCCTGTCTTCTTTTTGGATATGTACCTTTATTGCTGCAAATTAAACTTGAAATATTGTTCTTGCTGTGTCCCAGAGGTTCTGGTAGGATGTATTTTCATTTTCACTTAATTCAGTGAATTACTGTGGTGGTCAGGATTATGTCAACTTGGCTACTACCTATTTGGCTGCTGTATTAAGTGGCAGGGCAGGGTTTGTGGTGGCTCCCTGCCCCTCGGCTCTCATCTCCTGACCCTGGACTACGGCTGCTGATTGCTCACGTGGCCAGGAGCTCCTGCTCTCTTGTTCCAGTGTCTGGTTCCGGGACTTGAGCTAGCAGCTGTTGGGCTCATCAGTCCTTACAGTCGGCACTTGAGAGTCCTGCTCCCTGACCTGCCAATCCTGGGCTCGCCAGCCTCTGTCACTTCGTCTTACCACCAGCTTGGGATCCGCCGACCTCCAGCCTCTGTCGCTTCGTCTCGCCACCAGCTTGGGATCCACTGACCTACACAACCGGTGATCTGCAACTGTGGTCTCTGACTTGCTGACCTTGGGTTCCTCAGCTTCCGTGGACACGTGAGGCTTGTGCCAGAGCTTGGGACATTCAGCTTCTGTGATTACGTGAGCTGTTTCCTATATTTGTATCTATCTATCTGTCTATATATATATATTATAAATCTTTCCTTGTACCTACATGTGTTACTGGTTTTGCTTCCCTAGAAAACCCAGCCTAAGACAATTTCTTTATTCTGTTGTTAATTTTTTCTATAACCCAATAGTTCTTGAGCAAGGAGTTCTTCAGTTCCCATGTGTTTGACTTTTTTTTCTCCTTACTTTTTCTCTTATTGATTTCTACTTTTATGGCTTTATGGTCAGAAAAGATACTTTGTAATATTGTGATGCTTTGGATTCCATTAAGGCTTGCTCTACAGCCTAATAGTGTTCTATTCTGGAGAATGTTCAATATGCTTTGGAAAAGACAGTATACTTGGCCTGCTTTTGGGTGGAATGTTCTGTATATGTCTATGAGGTCGAGTTGGTTGATTGTCGCATTTACATCTTCAGTGTCTTCTTTTTTTTTTAATTTTTATTTAACATAACTGAGTGAAAATGTGCATTCACATATAAATTTACATGCCCACCTATATGCAGCTTCCACTGCTCTCCCGGTCCGGTGACTGCACCCTATTCCTCTCTGCTCCATACATGTCTCATCCTCCCAACAGCCTCCTTTCCCCTCCTCTCCGTCCACTCCCCTTCCTCCAGCCAGAGGTCAGCAAGATGATATCCTATAGATGTACAGAACCATAAAGTGCCTCTAATATATGGTTACTCTGCATTGCCAAGTCCATTCCATTCCTGTCCAAAGAGTGGATCTTTGTTATAATTTATGGGAAAGGACAGCATCAGGGCAGGGGGCCATGTTCTCAGAGGAACCCCAAAACCGCTGGACCATCAATTGAGGTCTTTTAGTGGAGATCTCATGATGCACCTCTTTTTATTCTTGTGTTGCCAGTGAGGCTCCTCTCTGTGAGCTCCGTCGTGGCTATCACTGGTGGTGGCCGGGCACCATCCGGTTCTTCCGGTCCCAAGTTGATGTAGGCACCCACTCTTGTGGGTCTCTCTGTCTTCTCGGTTGTCTTTATCGCATGCCATTTTGGCCCTCGGTGAGCATCCATTCCTGCTGAGTTGGGACCATTTGCTGTGTCCTCGGATGGCAGCTTGGCAGCTTTTAAGACTCCAGATGCCACTCGCCAATGTGGGATGCAGAGAGCTCTCTTAGCAAAATGCTAGTTGTGCCAATTGGCCTCGCTTTCACCTAAAAGTATGGTCCCCCGTCCCCCGCCCCAGCTACTCTATCCTTGTAATATTGAGTTAAGATGGAAGGAGTACTCAAGTTATGCTAAAGTCCACTTAATGTTGTTCTTGTTCCTAATGTGTGCTGTCACCGCTTTCTCCCAACTAGATTTCTAGTAACTATCTAAACTAAACCCTTCCCCCCTCGCCCTCCCTCCCTCCCCTCCCTTGCAGCTGTCAAAGAGTCTTTTCTTCTATACACAAGACTGTTTTTGAGATCTTATCGTAGAGGTCTCATACAGTATTTGTCCTTTTGTCGCTGACTACTTTCACTCAACATAATGTCTTCCAGTTGAAACCAGGTTAGGAGATGTTTCCTGGAATCATCGTTATTCTTTATCATTGTGTAGTGCTCCATTGCGTATATGTACCATAGTTTACCTATCCATTCTTCTGCTGTTGGGCATCTGGGTTGATTCCATCTTTTTGCTATCGTGGACTATGCTGCGACAAACATTTTGGTGCATGTGTCCATTGGTGTGAAAGGCTTTGATTTTGTAGGATATATTCCAAGTAGTGGAATGACTGGGTCAAATGGTATATCAATACCCATTTTTTTAAGGAAGTGCCAGATTTCTTTCCAAAGAGGCTGGACCATTTTGCAACCCCACCAACAGTGTAGGAGGGTTCCACTTTCTCCACAGCCTCTCCAGGGTTTGTTGTTTTGTGTTTTCTGGATCATGGCCAATCTTGTTGGGGTGAGATGGTATCTCATTGTCGTCTTGATTTGAATTTCTTTAACAACTAAAGATCGTGAACATGTCCGCATGTGCCTCAGAAGCCCCCAGTCCAGAGGAAGATTGATGACAAGGACTTTCCTCTAGAGCCAATAGAGAAAAACCTCTTCGAGCTGACACTCTGAATTTGGACTCAGCGTACTGGACTGTGACATGATAAACTTCTCTTTTTAAAGCCATACACTTGTGGTATTTCTGTTATAGCAGTGCTAGATGACTAAGACAGAGACGTTCTCATGTTTCACAGTATCTGGGAAGTTTTCTGCCACAATTCTTTCTGTGTTTTCTGTTATCCCCCTCTTCTGTACTCCAGTCATTTGTAGATTATTCCTCTTGATAGGTTACTATGTAATTCTTAGGGTTTCCCCATTTTTAAAATATTTTTTATCTGACTTTTCCTAAAATATGTTGATGTCAATTATTTTACCTTCAGTCTCACTAATTCAGACTTTCGTTGCCTCAGTTCTGTTCCTGCGACTTTCTGTTGAGTTAACTGATTCTGAAATTTTATAGCTAATCTTCTAGATTTCTCTTTACTGTCTCTGTGTGGATTCTTGCAGCCTGTTCAATTTGTCACTATTCTCTTCTCTAATTTTTTTAAGTTATTCAGCTGCTTTTTCTTCATGCTGCTTGAGCTTGTTCTGCATTTTGCCTGATCTCTTTCCAGGTCTTCTGAAAAGCTCTATATTTTAATCTTTTATATCCTACCACTAGTAATTCTAGGAAATTCCCTTCATCAGGAAGATTTTTTTATTCTTTGTTTTGGGAGTTTGCTGAAGCCAACACGGTCTGCCTCTTTATGTGATTTGATATTGACTGCTGCCTTTGAGCCAGCAAGCATTTACTGTATTTATTTATATTATGTTTTCTTACCATGTCTTAGCTTCCTCTTGTGTTTTGTTTTGATATGCCCCAATAGGCTGATCATGCAAGCTAGTTTGATTTATTGGTGTCTTGTAAGCTCTAATGTCCCGTCACCAAGTATTTGGAGCTGTTACTGAGTATATGAATGTAAGAGTGCATTTACTGTTCTTGTATGGATTCAGCTCGGGTGTCCAGATGGTTGATCACCAAGTGTGTGGGACGGGCTCTCATCTATACTCCTAGACAGGCAGACAGGGGTGATTGGCATAGGCACAGGTATCTGACTTCAGTAGGAGGTCATGCATTGAGCAAGTGAAAGGCTGATGACCACCCCAGAGAGTCTGTGGGGAAACATGCCCTTATTCCCTAGATCATGTAGGTTGGTGGGTTTTGAAGACAGACTATGGTCACCTAATGCTGTTTTCTGTAAGGATGGAGAGGAACCACTTATTCTTGGATCCCTGTCATGGGTAGTTAGGTGGTAGGGGTGGAACTAACAATCCTCAGGCCTCTGACATGGGTGAGGGCCTTGCTTCATAAGCTGATGAGCATCAAATGTCATGAACATGCCTTTCCACCATACAGCTGATAAAGCTAAGGTTAGACTTCAGGTATAAACAGTTGTATTGTGCTAATTAGGGCTTATGTTGTTGTAACAGACCCACACGGGTCCAGGCAGGGGTGAAGGGCATTCAATGTCCATGGACCTTTATGCCTGTGCCTAGGCAAAGGAGCTCTTTATGCCCTGAGTTCTCAGCTTAGGGAAGCTAGCAGATTCTTTTCTTCCTTTTTGTTCATTTGTTCCTTTTTCAAGGCTGGGATAATGGCCCAGGGCACACGAGTAGTCCTACTTTCAGCCCAGGGGATGTGTCACTCTCTGAAGCTGGCTCAGACCTAGCACAGAGTAGGAAGGGGGCACAAAAATGAGAGACATGCTCTCCCAAAGAAGTGTTTTTTGGTCCAGATGGTAGTTTAGGTGCAAGTACTTAACTTTTGCTAATTATACACTGCTTTTCACTGATTCCAGAAGCATGAGTAGATTCTTCACTGCATGATCTCTCTCAGTGTGGAAAATACATTCTGAATATCACTGCTTGCCTCACTTGCTTGCTTCAGTGGAACCAGCCTTCTGGGACAAATCTGGCAACTCCTCACTGCTTCTAAACCATCTTTAACTCCTCCCACTGCTCAGTCATATTCCACAAATTTGCCTTTGGTGTTCAAGATTCCTAATTCAGGCTCATGTATATAAATGAGTCACTTGGGTTTTTGTTTGTTTGTTTATTTTTTGGTCTTTGTTGTCAGAAGAACCACATGAAATGCCTGGCTACTCCACCATCTAGGCCCTGCCTCTTGATTGGCCTATTTTATGCATCTTGCAGGAATTGATCGGTGCACTGTGTAGATAGGGTGCATAAAACCACCCAGTTGGATTGACTGACCTGTGATCCAGATGATGAACTGGTCATTTTTGACATCCTGCTAGTCTTACAAGGATTAATCCCACAGTGGTTCGGGGGACTTTACCACCATCAACAAGAAGAGCTTAGAGTGGAGCATGTCCTTGGGACCTGGGGTCCCAGTACTGACAGCCTTTTAGACACAATAGAGAGAGCCGCAGTAATGGAGATGATAAGAAATGAGAAACTTCGGCAACAATAGCAGAGCCCAGTGGCTGAGAAACGGCAGCAATTACAACTAGGGAGCAATTTCTTGTGTCTGACTCTCAGTAGGGTACATGTCTTCTGTCTTCTGAAGGGTCTATATGAGCTTCTGTCCCTGGGAACTTCAGCTGGTTCTTCTCATCAGTGCTGTGTGCTAAGCAAGCTGAGTGACAAAGGCCATACCTACATCTTAAGGGCTGAATTCTGTCCTTAAGCATGTGTGTCAACTTGACTAAACCATGATTCCCAGTATTGTGTGATTGTTCACCATTACGTCATCTTTATCTATGTCTTGTAAATCTTACCTCTTTGCTGCTAATAAGGCAGAATTAGAAGCAGTTATGTTAATGAGGTGGGACTCAATCTACAAGATTAGATGGTATCTTGAGTCACCCTCTTTTGAGATATAAAAGAGGTGAGCAGAAGGACATCATACCATGAAGAAAGTAGTGCCAGGAGCAGACCGTATCCTTTGGACCCAGGGTCCCTGTGCTGAGAAGTTCCTAGACCAAGAGGAAAATTGATAACAACCTTCTTCCAGAGTTGACAGAAACAGAAAACCTGCCGCTGGAGCTGGCACCTTAAATTTGAACTTCTGGCCTTGTAGGCTGTGAGAGAATAAATTTCTGTTTTTCAAAGCTGTCCATTTGAGGTATTCCTGCTATGGCATCACTAGATAACTAAGACATTATCCTTGGGCCACTCCCAGTTACTAGGCAGCAGAGGGTTTACAGTCTGATCTTATTTAGATAATGAGTGAGGCCAGCAAGAAATAATGCAAAGACAGCTGAACAAGCATGACAGAACAAAGATTGTAACGGGCTAAGGAGCTTGGCAGTTTCTTCATCCACAGCTCCTGTTGTGGGCATACGGAGGCAGGAATTTGGGGATAGACTGTATGAGAGTCTGTCTTAATCAACCTGTCAAAGCTTCCAGGAGGAGGAAGAATTTCAAATTATTTAAACATGGGGGGTAAAAGAATACTCACAGGATGCGATGCCTAATAAAAGGGAACTGACAAGTAGAATATAACTGGGGATTCATTCC
Organism: Heterohyrax brucei; assembly: GCA_028571685.1. Taxonomy (NCBI): domain Eukaryota; kingdom Metazoa; phylum Chordata; class Mammalia; order Hyracoidea; family Procaviidae; genus Heterohyrax; species Heterohyrax brucei. The sequence continues at coordinate 48,771,985 of CM053144.1, read as the reverse complement.
ACAAATATTGATTATCTAATATGTGCTGGATAGATACTGTGCCCATTAAAGAGAATAGATGAGTTGGTGTTGTTTTGGAGCTTACATTCTTAAGATATGAAAGAATGGTGAATGTGAGCTCTAGAAGCAGAAAGAGAATGAGATGTTGTTTGGAATGAGTGCACAACCTCTTTTATTTCAATCACCTCCCATCCTGGAACAGAATTTACCATCCTTATTATCACCAAAACTTGCACTAGAGTTTAAGTATCTGTGCTCTGGGTACAAGGTTCCCTGGGTAGTGAAAATATTTAAGCACTTGTGTTACTGGAAAAGCCCAGGAATTTGGCTACCTGCCACAAAAAGCCAATTCACTGAGACAGGAGCTTTGGTGTGAGATCAAAGGTTTTATTTGAAAGCTGGCATTGCAAAGAGACAGGGAGGTATTTTCATCCTCAAAAGCCTGCCCGAATTGGTCAGGCAAAGTCTGGGTATTTAAAGGGAAACCCCTCACATAGATGTAAGGAACAATGTGAGCAATTGGGGGCATGTGGGGGTCCACTGAGTGGAAGCTGACTGGGTGGAGGTTAGTTGGGTGGAGAAAGTCGACCAGGTTGAGGTCTGCTTTACAATCTCACAGCCCATTACTGGCTACCAAGGAAAACACAGTGGTGTTAGATGTCATCTGGCCAGTAACCTAGAAGAATAAGGCTCAAACATAAGTTGCTTCTCCGTCCTCCCTGGCCCCATCATTGATTCTTTTATCATTGGTTTCATGAAGATAAAAGGGGTCATTCATTAAGGTGGAGCCTACGAGGACCCCACCCTGACAAGGGCCCCACCCTAGCATCACCAACCAGGGCTTGTGGAATGTGGAGGTCATGTCTTTCCCTATGTGTTACAGGTGATCTGAAACAATGTTTTTCAGGTCCCCTTAGTTTTGAGCACCCCTCTAATTTTCAGCCTCCAATTTCACTTCATTATTAACCAAAAGGTTGGAAGTTCAAATCTATCTAGATGTGCTTTGGAAGAAAGTCCTGATGATCTATTTCCTAAAGTTCACAGTTGTGAAAACCTCATGGAGTACAGTACTACTCTGCAACACATGGGGTTGCCAAGAGTTGAAATTGACTCTAGGGCAACTCGCTTTGTGCTCCAGGTACATCCATAGCCTCAGCCGTCACCAACACTGCTACAGACACAGATTTTGTGGAAAGTCAACCACTCAAGTGATAAGGACAATGACCAAAGGCACGATCTCTATGGAATAAGCAAGACTATGTCGTCTCAAGACACAACCGCTGCTATATTTGGCATATCTACCTCTACCCAAAGCGCAGTTTCTGTTAAAATAGACACATCCTTGTCTGATCAGGATACACAACCTCTCTTGGGCTGAGAATAAGAACTTGTGCTGAAGACACAGGAACTACAAACCCAGCCACAACCACCCTGCCTCAAGATGTAATCAGTCTGGAACCAACAATAACCACTGTGAAAACAAGCACCAACACTTCAGCCCCAGGCACAAGCATCACCAGATCATATATATCTCCCCTGCCCCAGGTACCACCACTATTGGAACGGGATTCTCTGCTCAGGTGGAACCACCACTGCCCAAGGTGAACCACCACTGAATCAGGAACAGTATTTTCTGCTAGGGATGCAATCACCATGTGATGCATAAACATCTCTACTGAGATCATTATCAATGCTGGAACAAAATACAGAACTTGTGTCTTGCAAAAACGTCATGGAAACAGTGCCCAACCTCCGCTAGTTTCACAAGGAGGAAGAAGAATCAAGGTAACAGCCCAAGGCTGATTCCTGTGAGGCTGAGATCAGACATGCCTCCTCTCTCTCCGTCTTGTTTACCAAATCTTACATCAACTGTCCTTCTCAAGGTACTCTCTACTTCTCTGCTGGGTTTGATAATTCATTGCAATGGCCACACAGAACTCACACATGATACTCATGATTATGAGGTTTATTAGGGCAGTAAGAGGTTACAGATCGGGTTCAGGAAGCTCAGACGGAGCTTTTCCATCAGAACAGCTTCTTCCCAGCCCTTTTCACAGGCACACCTCTCTAGACCATGGACTCTGCCCACCTTTGACAAGTGTTTCAAAACTCTTAAAGTTCTAATGGTAAGTACACAGAGGTACCCTACTCTGCCAGCAAGACTTCTGCCCAAAAGCACTCACCTGTGGGCTAGGAAGCCCCCTGCACCATCTCTTGCCAGTGTGTCTTGCCACCACTTCTCTACCACCTTCAGTGTTACAGCTGTGTGTCTCCTGGGTCCAAGAACATCTCAGTACAGGGATCCCAGGTCCAAGGATGTGCTGTTCCTTCCTGACTGTTCTTCCTTGGTAATGATGGAAACCTCTCTTTCCTGCCTCTGGTATGGCTCACCTTAATTAAGCCAAGTGAAATGGCAAAAACCGACCAGTCCTTTTGTTGGGCTACGATTACTCTACCTGTAGAGTCCCACTCAGTCACCTGGGTGCGAGTTACAAGACCACACTGAGGAAAGGCACACAAAATAGGAACAACCTTGACTGATCTAGACACCACCCCCACTTAAGCAGACATCAGCACTTCTGCCTAAGGTACAACCATGGTGGTCTCCTCAGGTACCACTATTCCCAAAAGAAGGACCACTTCTTCCACCCAAGAATCATCTACCAAGGAAACACGCATAAGCACTGCTGCTCAAAGCACAGCCCTGCTGAAACATCTCTGGATGGGTGATGTGGTTCTTCAGGACTGTCACTTCAGGTGACAGGTTCTTCAGTGTGGAGGTGGTGCACTTCTGCTTGGAAATTATGGGAAGCGGTGGAGGGAGAGATGGGAGAGTTGGCCTCATCACAGAGCAGAGGCTCTGGAAGGAGAAACAGGAGGGAGAACAAAAGAGGGACAGTAAATTTGTCAGACTTGAGGAGACCTGCCCTTTGAGCCAGAGATGAGCAGAAACCCATTTTCCTTAGGTATGCTTCCTTTTTGGTGTGTTTTCTTTGTAGAGCAGGAGGAATGAGGCAGAGAAGGATAAGAAGATAATGGTCTGAAGATTAGTGGGTCCTCATTCAGTGGAAGCTGGGGTTTGGAAAGCGTGAAGGTGCCCCACCCCGGCATCATTTTCTCCAGTGCCCAGGCAGCACATGGCTCTGAGGGTGATCCTTTTTCATCTAAGCGTAAGGTAGGTGGCAGTGATTGCAGGAGCCCACTCATACTGGCTTGCAAGAGCTGATGATTAAATGTTTAGGAAATTCATAAGCTAATTGTTAAAAAAAAGTTGTTAAAAATTAAATTTATAAAACTTGTAATTGAATAAATTATATTAAAAACAATATGACAATCAAAACTCACCATTTTCTTTTTTTTCACTACACGCTGTTGTGTATTGGCTTGCTACTATCATCTCTTCAAGAATTCCTTTGCGGTGATACCACATTGGCAGTTTGAAACAAGTCATGCTGGAAACATCTACAATGTGGAAATCAGAAAATATTAGTTATTAGAGACTTCCCTCTTCCTTCTCTGGAGAGCAGGTTGTTAAACTTTTACCAACACATCACCAGTAGGAGCAGACTAGGTGAATTTCTCACTTCCTGTAGGTGGAGGGACTGTTGGTGGAGGCTTTTTAAGAAGGAATCAAAGTCCAAGCCCTACATACAGTAGTCAAAATTTACATGGCACAACCTAGACATAAATAAGAATAGTAACATTATTTGATGTAACTGGTATCACTGGACTTGGGAGTCCCATTCTTAGTGATGAAGGATATGATGAGATGATAGGTGGGGGGAAGAACCTAAACACACTAATTAAAGTGAACTCACTTATTCCAGTTTTAAAACACTCCACTTTGGGTAACACTCTACCCATAAGAAGTTCAAACTCCCTCTCAGGGATGTTACTTCTCTTTCAAGGGTGATCCCTTCTACCTCTTCATTCCCAGGATGGTCTCCTGGTGGATGTGGGAAACGCTGTCGGCACTCTGGATACCATCCCAGTCCCTCTTGACAACTGGAGGGTCAGTATAAGCCCTCAACTGGGACCTTACCCCAGTGTCTGGGGCAGACATATTTATTCCTTATGAGGTCCCAGACAGGTCACTATCGTCTCTCTACCCAACAAACACCCAAGAAATACTATAGGAATCCAGTTAGCAAGAGTGAAGGTTTATTGATTTTGCAAAATTGTGTGCATGAGCGCACAAAGGAAAGAACTGCAGCTCCCAAGCAGTTCCTTACAAATCTTGTATCTCCTTATTTGTGGGTCCCTGCCCTGGTTCCTCACTGGCTGAGTACTGTGGGGTGAATAATCTTTCCTGAATGTTGCCTAAGTCTTATCACTCCCTTTCTTGTTTACAGACAATGTTTTCCCTCCTTCCCTAATCCATCCTGTTAATGCACATCCATATCTTAGGTGCATGGTCCTTGAGGATGCCGTGTCAACTAATAGTTTGTGACCTGGGTCAGCTAGTAACTTCCCTTGTCCCCCTTATGCTAAAGAAGAACCAGTTTGAAATTTATTTCTCACAGTGGAAGAGGGTGATTATGTCTCCCCAGGATGGTAACAAAGGAGGGGTGAGGAAGGAGTGCTGGTCCCACCATCTGCCTTTGTACCTTGATGGTCTCTCCTGGACTATTTCTCATTGGGTCTCTAGGCCCATGCAGAGAAGTTGCTGGTGATTTCAGCAGAGAAGTTACTGGTACCACATGGTCTTTGGGGTGTTATAATGGCCAAAATTCAGTGTGATCTCAGTTGTTGGGTACCAAACCACTGCCTCCTTGTCATGACCCTTCTCTCAGAACCTCCTTGTCTCTTTGGACCTCTTGACTCTTTCTCTACTCACAATAGAGAAAGTAGAGTTCTGCAAGGCTGCCCCCTGGTCATTTCTAATTTGTAATCTGGGCAGTACCATTTTGCTTAGGCACAGGCGTTACATACCTAAAGCTTGTCTAAGGAGCTTGAGCTTACTCTGAGGCACATTCTGGAAGCAAAGCAAAACTCCCAGCTCTGGCATTTCCTAAAATTCTCAGGTTGTTCCTGATAATCCCCACTGGAGCTTCAACTTTACTAGGTTGGGAATCCAATGCCCATTTGTTAGTCTTACCCCCCTGAAATCCACCATCTTCTTGTTATGGCAAAACTAAGGAGAGTTCATACTGCCTGCTGCAAGCAGTCGGTCTTTGAGATAGGTGACATGAGAAGCAAGGCATTTATTGGATACCAGTGGGCAAGGAAACAGAGGGGATCACTCCTCCAAAATCTGCCTTCTCAAAATAGAGACTAGCTGGTGGTTTTACAGGATGAGAGATAAGGGTTTATGAGGCCTAGGAATTTTCAGACAGTTAATCTCTTTTGGGTGGTCACAATGGAAGCATCTCAGATGCGTTGATATCTTAATTGGTGTTTGGGGCCCAATCGTGGTCTGGCTATATCATATGATCTCCTTTGTTTTTCTGTTATGGTCTTCAGGTTATTATCATTTGTCCTTCCACAGTCCCAAAGACAGTATGGAAACCTTGGTGGCATAGTGGTTAAGTGCTATGTTTGTTATTCAAAAGGTCAGCAGTTCAAATCTGCCAGGCAGTCCTCAGAAACTCTACAGAGCTATTCTACTGTGTCCTGTAGGGTCGCTCTGAGTCAGAATTGACTTGACAGCAGTGGGTTTGGTTTTTGTGAAAGAGAACATAGATTAGTCCTTAACTTTGAGAAAAACTACGGGAAGCAATGGATGCATGCTTGGAAACAGACTCAGGAGACAAAGCGATACAGGTAATGCTCAAGATGCTACCACTTATTTTACTCTGCCTTGTCCAATCCATCTTTCTGTTGTGGGTTTCTCAAACTTGGGAAACAAGGTGTTATGTCTTTCTGGCTACTTCCTGCAGGATGGGGATGTTGTTTTTATAGAGACTGTCAGGGGTGGTAAGCCATAGGAAAGGCAGAGTAAAAATTTATCACATCTCTATGGATGAGGTGGTGAGCATGGAGAAAACATAGGCCATGTAGAAGGGTGCCAGGAAAACAAACATGTAAAGTTTTAGACTGACAAGTCCAGTTCTCACGGTTCTAGCAAGTGTGTCCCTTGGCATCCTTTGGCACCCAGAAGAGAAATACCTCGGCTCTTATTTGGAACAGAGAATCTCACTAAGTCCAGTAGGGAGGATACAGAAAAACATACAAGCCTAGAAACTGACAAAACATTATAGCAAATAGGTTTACAGGAAGACAATAACAGTATGTACTCATATTATAAATCGGGTGCGGTGCACAGAAAGTATCAGTGAATAAAACCAGGGCTACTTAGCTGTTAGGAACTTCTTTCTTCGTTGGTACAGATTTCAGTAATGACTGTCAGGAGAGTCGTTATTCTTCTGAATTTTCTAGTCATTAAATGTTAACAGAAAAAATTAAGAATGTAAAGTCTCCTCTACTCCACCTGAGGAGCAGCTTTCCCAAAAATATCCTTCAAGATCATCTGAGCTTTTGTCTTTATACCTCAGGGCTCAGCTGATGTGTCCTTGTGAGTCTAGCTCCAGTTGGGTCACACACTCTATGTTCAAGGACAAGGATTAATAACACATCAATAATTAACACCTGTACTTAGGTTCCTAGATGCGGCCATTTCCACTGGATATTGCCCGATTCTTCAACAGGTTATTAAACAAGAGCATAGTTCCCATCAATTGCATTGTCCCAGTGGGCAGTCTCAGTGTATATCAACATTTTCCCTGGAGGCCTTCTTTTGTCCTAGGTGTGTGAAGTAAGGATATGTATGTATATGTATACACACAGATACATACATATTTACATGTGTATACAGGTGTGTGTATATATATATTAAAATAGAATATATAGTAAAGTGGAATCTTGACACAAACATAAGTTAAAATTGGCTAAACTGTGAATTGGCTGAACTATTAAACACAAAATGGCTGTGCTTGAGCTAAGTAAGACGGTGAGAAAATACAAAGTTGTGGTGAAGAAGTAAAAGCGAGATAAACGAATGCCAGATGGTCAAGGCCACAGGAAGTTGGAGAGATGATAAAGACAATGACCAATCAGAAAGCAGTCAACAGTAGGAGGTACTAGACAACAAGACTTGTGGACTGATGGATAACAACCAGAACAAAGCAAACAACTTGTATTAAAAACCCAGCACTCTGGACTTGGGGAGCAGCAGTCCCCTCTATGGGTCTGTGCCTGTGGGCTGCTGCCCTGACCTTTGCCTCATCCTCAAAAGCCTGGTGGTGCAGTCCACCTCTGGCAGTCTGTGCCCCGGGTCTGTTACTGCGTCTCATCTTCAAAGGCCTGGGACTCAACCTCTTCCAGAGAGCCTGTGTCTGTTGGTATGCTGTTTTGTGACCTGGTCCTGGGAACTCATCTGCTTGCCATTGAAGGTTGGTTCAAGTAGCTGTGACTGTTTCTCTAATGCTGCCTGAGTCTCCTGTGCTGTATCTGTTGGTGGATCTACCTCTGAGATGTCTTATCATTCTCCAGACATCTAAACGGCCTACTTCAGTGACTGTGACAAGTCTTCTATTAGTATCTGAGCCTAGTGTTGTGTTCCTGCCTGCTTCGCTTTGGAGACCTCCTGTAATCATAAAATTCTACTTCTAATTCTCCTGATGTCAGAACGGTGAGAGCACAGTCAATCCTTAAACTCCTTAGAGTGAACCCAGCTTTTAGGGAAGTGAGTGTACTGACATAATAACATTATGACTTGACCGATGCAGTCCCTGTGGGATCTGGTGGAACTTGTGGGGGTCTTAACTAATGTAAATGAGACTTCCTAACTAATGTGAATGTAGATAAGGATTCTTAAGTAATGTAAATAAGAGTGCTTTGTGTCCTGGTGCTAACACCTCCCTTCCCCCCTGCTTAATTGTAAATGTGTGATTTGATTAAATAAAGCTTATTACTGACTCTAAGCCTTGTTAGTTACTTATTTTCCTCTCACAACCACTGACATTTTCTCGGTGCTCATGACAGTGTGTAATCAGGTAGCTTGTCTAATTTTGTAGCACAACCTATTTTCCTGGACTCATAAGAAGGCTATTCTGTTATGTCTTGTCAGCTTGGTTTATAAGGTCAGATATTACTGTGGTATTTGCATCCCACTAGCAGTTTAATCTGTTGATTGACCCACAGCAACTGATAAATTTCTTTAAATTTTTCCCAGTTCAACTATACTATCAGTAGGAATTAAAGATGTTAGAAATAGTTACCTCCACCCTGTGTGTTGAACCAATGAGATTTCTTCTGACTCTTGAGGGAACTCTGCCCCTGAAGTTCAGGGATGTTGTCTTATCCAATCATCAGACCTCACCATTAGCTGAAAACAGCCTGGAATGCTTGCCCCATAAGGATGACCCAAAACATCCTGGTAGGCCTCACCTGGTATAACCATAAAACCATGAACAACTTTATGCCTGTCTTCCCTATCCTTCTAATTGAAAGCTCTTCCTTTATCAAAATCTTGACCATAAGCAAACCTTAGCCTTTCTGCTTCTAATCAACTCTTCTTCTTTTTTCAGACCATAAATCCACCAACCAGAACTTCTTGCTACCCGATTTCTTTCTTTACTTATTAAATCATAAACCCCCTCACCCCACACTACCTCATTGAAGCACTAAAACTACAAAAAAACTGCCCTACTAGGGAGAGGGAGGCTGAGCCACTCTAGGCTCAGAACCTGCTCTCTTTCTCTTCCAATAAACTTCACTGGATCCTTGGTCTGGGGTGTCTCTGCCTCTGTTTCAGGCCACTCTCTCCCTAGCAACTCTCGTTTCATGATGTGTAACAATTTAACATTTCCTTCCCAGTATTTACTAGTGTCATTACTATGAATTTAGCTGAAGGTATAGTTGACTGTAAAGTACACTTGACTGTAATGCTGATGATATAGTTGACTGTAATGATGTGGATAGAATAAGCCCTTCGGGATCTTTGTTCACTGATGTAGCATGACTCAAAATGAGAAGAAACAGCTGCAAACATTCATTAATAATTGGAACACAGACTGTACAAAGCATGACTCTAGGAAAATTGGAAATTGTCAAAAATGGAATGGAATGCATAAACACTGATATCCTAGGCATTAGTGAGCTGAAATGGACCAGTTATAGCCTTTTGAATCTGACAATCATATGGTCTACTATGCTGGGAACGAAAACTTGGAAAGGCACAGTGTTGCATTCATCATCAAAAAGAACATTTCAAAATCCATCCTGAGGTACAATGCTACCAGTGATAGGATAATATCCATACACGTACAAGGAAGGCCAGTTAATGCAACTATTGTTTAAATTTACACACCAACCACTAAGGCCAAAGACGAAGAGACTGAAGATTTTTGCCAGCTTCTGCAGTCTGAAATTGATTGAACATGCAGTCGTGATGCATTGATAATTACTGGCGACTGGAATGCAAAAGTTGAAAACAAAGAAGAATGATCAGTAGTTGGAAAATATGGCCTTGGTGACAGAAATAATGCCGAAGATCACATGATAGAATTTTACAAGACTAATGACTTCATCATTGTAAATACCTTTCATAAATAACACAAACAGTGGCTGTACACACAGACCTCACCAAATGGAATACACAGGAATCAAATTGGCTACATCTTTGGAAAAAGACAAAGGAAATGCTCCATATCAGCAGTCAGAACAGGACTACAGTACAGACCATCAATTGCTCATATGTAAATTCAAATTGAAACTGCAGAAAATCAGAACAAGTCCACAAGAGCCAAAGTATGACCTTGAGTATGTCCCTCCTGAGTTTAAAGACCATCTCAAGAACAGATTTGACATGTTGATCATTAATGACTGAAGACTAGATGAATTGTGGAATGACATGAAAGACATCATCCAAGAAGAGAGCAAGAGGTCATTAAAAAGACAGGAAAGAAAAGAAAAGACCAAACTGGATGTCAGATGGGACTCTGAAACATGCTCTTGAACATCGAGCAGCTAAAGCAAAAGGAAGAAACGGCAAAGTGAAAGACCTAAACAAGATGTGAGAGAGCAGTTCAAGAAGACAAAAGACAGTATTATAATGACATGTGCAAAGAGCTGGAAACGGAAAACCAGAAGAGAAGAACACTTTCTGCATTTCTCAAGCTGAAAGCACTGAAGAAAAAATTCAAGCCTTGAGTAGAGATAGTGAAGGTTTCTACAGGGACACTGTTAAACAACTCAGGGCACATCAAAAGAAGATGGAAGGAATACACAGAGTCATTACACCAGAAAGAACTGCTCGATGTTCAGGGATTTGAAGAGGCAGTATATGATCAGAAACCAATGATACTGAAGGAAGAAGTCAAAAAACAAGCCTCTAGGACTTGATGGAATATCAATTGAGACATTTCAACAAAGACACGGCATAAGGCCGGGCAGTGTTTCATTCTGTTGTTCACAGGGTTGCTATGAGTTGGAATGGACTCGGTGGTGTCTAACAACTACAACAACAAGTTCTCTGAATGAGGAAACAATCTCATGAGGTGTTTTTGTAACGCGTAAGCAACATCAGTAACTGTCTTTCACTTGCCTCAGGAGCAACTACATTCCATAAAACCTCAGTTTGTGTATTACTACAAATACAGCCACATTTACCTATTAAATCACAAACTGTTTCTTGATAGAACAGGAAATTTAATTTTATTCTATCTTGTGAAATTATAGCTCCAAATTCAGACACTTCTCTGGTTATGGTATTTATAACTTTGCTAAATTTGCCAATAAGAATTTCTAGTTGAAGAATTACAACATCTAAATCCCTTAGTTAAATAATTTAGGAGAAAGGAAAGTAGTTTCTTATACATAGAAAGTAGAACCTTAAAACATCACAAAATTTCCACATAAAACTCTTAATATCTTTTAAATTACTTAGTGTTATGCAGTTATTTTCTGTTTCACCTGGTTCTGGATCAGCTGTAGTCTGTGAGCCCATAAGTTTCTCATAAGAGTTTTGGAAATCTTGAGTCACAAGTCTAATGTTATCCACTTTTGTTCTGGTCAAAACAAAAAAATCATCAAAGTAAAAACTTATCTGTAGATGGCAAAACTTAATATGACCATGATTGATTTGTAAAAACAAATACTTTAAATAGTGAAAAGACCTAATAGAACTTAACTACAAGCAAAATGTAAAGGCCAAATACAATCAAATCTCCTGTCCCCTCTTTTCCATCCTCTCCTCTCCCTTCCAGTAAGAGGCCAGTAGGACAGCATCCTATAGATGCGTAGACCTGTAAAGTACATGTACCATACGGTCACATTGTGTCCCTGGGTCCAGTCCATTCCTCTCCAAAGAAATGACCTCAGTAATGCTTTCTGGTGAGGGACATACTCCCAGGATAACCCCCTAGCCCGCTGGACCATCAGTTGTGGTCTTTTAGTGGAGTGGTGGAACATTTTTTCCCAGGCCATTTCAGACATGTCTCAAAGTTTACTACAATAGAGAAAACTTATTTAAAATTCTTTTAAGACTGAGATTCACCCAATTTCTGATAACTATGGCAAAGTAGCAGTTCTTTTTCTTCTTGTTTTTGTACTAAATGGTCTCCACCTAATCGGAAAGGATCTTTTTCAAAAGCTTACTTGGAGCTGTCTTGCCCCATCTTTGTATTTTTTTGCTCAGTGTAGAAGACAAAACTCCCCAAAATCCAAACCAAATTCACCGCTGTCAAATTGATTCCCATCAATTTCTTATAGATAGAGTCTCATAGCGACTCTATAAGACAGAGAAGAACTGCCCCATAGAGTTTCCAAGGAGTGCCTGTGGAATTTGAATTGCTGACTTTTTGATTATCAGACATACCACTTAACCATTAGGGTTTCCAGAAGACAAGATTAGGTCCTTCAAAATTGTTTACATATGATGGTTCTATACATCTATAGGATATTGTCTTGCTGACCTCTGGCTGGAGGAAGGGGAGTGGACGGAGAGGAGGGGAAAGGAGACTGTTGGGAGGATGAGACATGTATGGAGCAGAGAGGAATAGTGTGCAGTCACTGGACAGGGAGAGCAGTGGAAGCTGCATATGGGGGGCATGTAAATTTATACGTGAATGTACATTTTCACTCAGTTATGTTAAATAAAAATAAAAATTAAAAAAATTGTTTACATATGTTTAAGTTCACCTAGGCATTTTGAAAAGCAAAAGATAACTAGTTTCTTTCCTTCACTGTTCTAGATCTGCTGTTTTTACTTTCAAACCAAACTATCCTTTTCTTTAAATAAAACATATTTCATATAATAGAAGAGTTTTGTTTTTACTTTTCAAATAGACCAATTTATATCAAAATTTCTCCAAGTAGCTGCCAAAATTCTAAATCATAAGACAGAATACAAGACGTGGTTTTCTTGGATGAGGAAAGCACTGAGATTCTAACACAGCCTTACAATACACAGCAATTTGCAGCCATAGCTATCAACCTAATATAAAAAAGAAATGTAAACACAATGCCCTCAACCAAAAGCAAGCTCTTAGAACAAAAGCAAAGAGTGCGTAAATTCACTAAAGAATGCAACACAAAAACAAGGATATAGAGATTCTTATTTCTTAAAGCATGTACAGCAGTTGTTGGCAAGATTGACTCAATTCAACAGATAAAAATAGGTTTTAGACACCGTATTAATTTGCTAAAGCCTCAGATGGAATAATATCAAGTCTTTTGACAAAACCTGAACATCAGGAAGAATTTCCCTAAAAAGGAAAGAAAGGACAACACAAATGAAAGCTCATTTTCCCAAAGTGGACACTGAAATTTCAAACTATTTTTAAATATGAACCCCAAACCAGTGTCTGTGTAGGGGCGGGGTGGGGTGGGATTCCAGGTTCATTTATCAAAGATGTTAAGCTCTAAGATTCAAGTTTTTTGTTTCCTTCTTTTTGAACTTAATTCATTCTAATGACTGGAGACCTACTGTCTTATTTTAGACCTTAAATATACTAATTTCTGCAATTGATTAGTACTTTGAAACTACTAGTGTTTTTAATTTTGACACTCTGATTCTTCACTGAGTAATTATATCATTAAAAAAAGTAAGGAACTACCACTTCTCCCTTAAATTTCATAACACAGGTCAAGAGCTGCCACATCCCTCTGAGAATTTGGTAAAACAACACTATTTTCTATGTTTCCTCTGAGTCACAAAAAGCCCCAAATTTTGTGGCTTATGGTGATCCAGAGGTCTTTGAAAATAGAATTGCCTCTAACATTTCAATGTTCAAGTTCAGTCCAAAACTACAGTTCACCCAAAGAGTTACTAAGAGTCACTCTTAACCAAATGATCAAGCAAAAAATTTAAGATTCTTTTTAATCAACCACCTGGTTTTTCAAACAAATGTGTCAAACAGAACTTAAGAAAACATGGGAAAGAGAACAAAAAAGAATAAACAAATTCTTATTTTCTAAGATTACTCTCCCTTTTAGTGTTGAAGGGACATGTAGTAGGAACATATAGGTCCAGAAGATAGGACTTCCCTTTTGCCAACTTTTGCTCCACAGTCCAGGTCTCTTGGAGTTCAACTGGATTCACAGGATCAGAAATCCTTGACCATGACACCATTTACAGTTGTAGAGAAGTAAAGCAAAAAGAAAAGTTTCGGGGGGCATATATTCAAGGGCTAAAGTGAGTAGACAAGCACGCTGTCACAGCCCTGTTGGTCTACCTCTAGAGAATATTATACGATAAACAAGAAAGGGAAATAACATGTTGCCTCAGCCATCCGTGCCAATCATCTGTGCATGAAAGATTTCTACTGACCAGTGGAACCAACTGTCAGTCTCAAAAAATTTAAACCAGAAATATTACAACTTGACAAGAAAGGGGAGTCTGGATACACAAGACACATAAACATACTAGAAACACTTAAACCTCTACAGGAATGGAGTACCCTTGGCAGCCTCAATCTCCCAGACAATCACATGAGCTTGATGGAGTATTCTTGGTCACTTCCATCCCCTTCTAGGATGCACTCAAACTCAAATTCCCCAGAAGTTTGACCTTAGCCACCTCAGTCTCCCTGAGAATTTCATGAGCTTGATGGAGATACCTCAATATTCCAGATACATTTAGGCCCAAACCAAGACTCTGGAATCTCCAAGAGTTCCTCATGACAGTTCTATGCATGGAATCAGTCATCAGGGTGCTGCTTGCCCCAGAAACTGAGGAACTGTAACCCTAGTTGTCCTGGCCAGGGAGAGAATTGTAAAATCAGGGATCTCATCTAAGTCGTACTTAAGTATTCACCCCTTTTATGGCCTCTTGGAGACCCATGACACTGTGACCAGAACTGGACCCTCCAAGCAGCTCAATTTGTAGACAGTGGCTGTCTGCTATAGAGCTGACAAGACGGCCAGACCTGCCACGAGGCCCCCAAGTCAAAATGGCAAGGTTCCATCTGGTGTGCCAAATCTGTGACTGCAAAACTGAGCAGAGTTTGTGCTGCCTGCCACAAATACCCAATCTTTGAGACAGGGGAGAGATGAGAAGCAAGAAGTTTATTGTATATCAGTATGCGTGGAGACAGAGAGGATCATTCCTCCCAAATCCATCTCCCTGAAATGGAGACTAGCTAAAGGTTTCATGCCAGCCAAGCCAAGTGTAAGGTTTCATAGGAGAAGAGGATAAGGATTTATGAGTCCTAGCAATTTGCAAAATGTTAATCTTCATTAGAAGGCCATAATGGACACATCTCAGACATGTTGACATTTTAATTGGTGTTTGGGGCCTTGAGGTGGCTAGCATATAACCTCCCTGACAGATTCCTTTGTTTTTCTGTTATGGTCTTTAAGTTATTATCATTTGTGAGCATAGATAAGTCCCTAACTTTGAGAAAAACTTAGGAAAACAATGGATTCATGCTTGGAGACAGAATCAGGAAACAGAAAGGTGCAGGTTATGCTCCAAATGTGGCCACTTAATTTACTCTACCTGTTCCTCTCTTACTCTTTTCCAGCAAGAAGACACTTATGCTTCTTATTCTTGTCCATAGGGGATCTTTTATTTAAAAGTGTGGTAAAAATATATACAACAAGACATTTTGAAATGCTGCCATTTCAACCTTTTTTTTTTTCTCTAAAACTCAGTGGCATTAATTACGTTCATTATGTTTTACCATTATCCCAGACTGAGTGCCAGTAGGGATCTCTTAAGGACTATAAACTTTAAGTATTCCCCCTCCAACCTTTAAGTTTGAAACTGGAAAAGGTGTTGTCATTGGATTGAATTGTTTCCCGCAAACAGTATGTGTAGCAATTTGGCTAGGCCAGGATTCCTGGTATTGTGTGATGTCCCCCATGTGGTAAACACTGCTTCTATGATGTCAGTGAGGGAGAATGAGCAGCAGTTGTGTTGGTGGGGCGGGACCTAATGTGTAAGATTGTATTGTGCCTTGAGGCAATCTTTTGAAATATAAGGAAAGGGAAACAAGGAGAGAGTTCGGGAGCTCCTACCACCAAGAAAGCAGAGCCAGAAGCACATGTCCGTTGGAAAGGACTCTGGGGTCCCTGTGCCTTAGAAGCTCCCAGTCTGGAGGAAGACTGACGGCAAGGGCCTTCCTCCAGAGCGACCGAGAAAGGCTTCCCCTGGCATTGGTGCCCTGAATTTGAACTGATAGCTTACTAGACTGTGACACAATAAATCTGTGGTACTTCTGTTATAATAACACTAGAAGATTAAAACAGATGGTGTTGTAAGTTGAACTGTTTCCCCCCAAAAGATATACTGAAGTCCTAACTGCTGGCATCTGTAAATGTTACCTTGTTTGGAAATAAGTTTATCAGTTAAGTGACACGCGGTCTCACTAGAATAAACCCGTCGCCATTGAGTTGATTCTAGCTCACTGCAACCCTGTAGAATGTGTAGCGACCCTGTAGAACAGAGTAGAACTGCCCTGTAGGGTCTCCATGGAGCGCCTAGTGGATTTGAACTGCCAAACTTTTGGTTAGCAGCCAAGCTCTCAGCCACTGTGCCATCAAAACTCCATACTGGAATAGGATGGGCTGTAATTCAATCTGAGTCATGTCTTATAAAAATAAATAAAAAATAAAACAGACACATAGGGCCAAAGAGAACATAACCATGGGACCAGCTGCAAGCCAAAGAGCACCTGGGGCTACTAGAGTTGCAAGAGACAGCAATGAATCTTCCCCCAAAACCTACTGAGAAAACATAGCCTTCCTAACATCCTGAATTTGAACCTCTAGTCTCCAGAAATGTGAGACAATAAGTGTCTGTTCCTACAAGTCACCCAGTTTGTGGTCCTTTGTTAGATACAGCAGCCCTCAGGAAACTAACAGAGATGGCTAGGTGGGAAGTCTGCTTTCTCTTTCAACTTTCAACCTGCAACACCCAGTTTCACGGGAACCCTGTGCTGTGGGGTCTGTGACAGTAACTAGTTACTGACACTTGGCGTCTTTTAAACCCCTTCCATGCTCTCCCCAGTGTGACAGGGCCCCTAAGCCTGGAATCTACATGTTCCAGAGTTCCTTGCCAGCACAGCCAGACATGTTTTATTACATTCTTCCAATGAGATAAGCTCTTATGAGACTTTGAAGATTCCCACTGGTAGCAGCAATGGTTAAACACCCGGGCTTCCTGAACGAGAATTTTGCAGTGATCTCTATATTTCTGTTGGGTTACAGTGGAGAGGTGAAGTGGGTAGCAGTTGCAGCATGTGCCTGACTCTGAATGACAGTAGCACCTGCTATCTGTAGCAGTGAAGCTGAAAGCTATTGGCACTCACCCTGACGTGACAGAATTCCTCATAGGGATGTTGGAGTAGATTAAACATGCTCAACTCACTCATACCTTCTTTATGTCCTTTCATTGAGGCATACATGCAGTAATACACGTATGCCAATTTTAAGTCCACAGTTCAACAAAGTTTTATGTATTGCCTTAGTCATCTGGTACTGCTCTAATAGAAATATCACAAGTGGATGGCTTTAGCAAAGAAAAATTTATTCTTACACAATCCAGTAGGCTACAAGTCTGAATTGAAGGTGTTTGCTCTGGGAAAGGTTCTCTCTCCATGTCAGCTCTGGAGGAAAGTCCTTGCATTGCATCAGTCTTTGGTCCAGTTGCATCTTGGAGCAAGAACCTCAGATCTGAAAAACACACTCTATTTTCTTGATAGAATGAAGTTCCCAACTCTGCTTCTTCCTTTTCTTTCTATCTCTTGCAGGATAAAAGGGTAAAAGGTGGTACAAGCCACACTCCAGGGCAACTCTTTACATTGGAGCATGGAGTGGATCTTAGGAAGGGCTTTACAGTCTCACTCTAATCCTCTGTAACATACATCCAGTCTGTTAACCAGAGGCAGGGATTAGGATTTACAGCACCAGAAAATCACAAAAGGAGGACAATCACACAATACTCTGAATCACAGCTCAGTCAAACTACTACACAAATTTTGGGGGGAGGGGACACAATTCAATCCATAACACATATATATGTTGTTATGTGGCATCAAGTTGATTTCTACTCATGGTCACCCTTTTAGTGACCCTATAGGACAGACTAGAACCGCCTTATAGGTTTTCCTAGGCTGTAATCTCTTTGGAAACAGATTGCCAGATCTCCCCACCATCGCCCCCACCTCTGCCTTGTTCCCCTGTGGAGCTGCTGGTAGGTTTGAACGACTGACTTAGTGCTTATCCATTTTGTCACCAGAGCCCCTTTACCTATATTTAAACTCTCACAAAGTCACCACTCACACCAAAACAAAGAACATTCTTGGCCCTCTGGAAGGCTTCCTCTGCCCTCTGTCAGTCAGTATCCCCACCTAAGACCATTGCAGTTCTGACCACTTCCACCATAAATTATCTTGTTCTTAAACTTGATGTCAATGGAATCATACAGTATGTAAGCTTTTGTTTTGCTTCTGTTACACAACACACATCTATGAGATTCATTCATGCTATTGCGTGATTTATTCACTTTTACTATTGGGTAGCATTCTATTACAGGAATGTATCACAACGACCCATTATACTGTTAGTGAAAATTACAGTAATTTTGACAGCAGTGGGTTTATAGTCTGGGGTTGTTATGAATAAAGATGCTATGATGCATGCCTTTTGATGGACATAATTAGTTATTTCTACTGGAGATTATGTATATGTATATATATATATATATATATCACACTCAGGAGTGGAACTGCCAAACACCTTCCAAAATGACTGTGTCAATTTTCATGGGCCACCAGCAATGCAGGAGAGTTTGTCTAGCAATGTCTTCTTCAGTACCGGATATTGTAGTTGTTTTAGTCAGCTAGTGCTGCTCTAGCAGAAATACCACAGAGTGGATGGCTTTAACAAAGGAAAGTTTATTCTCACACAGTCCAGTAGGCTACAAGTCCATGTTCAGGGTGTCCGCTCCAGGGGAAGGCTTTCCCCGTTATTGGCTCTGGAGGAAAGTCCAGTATTACATCAGTCTTTGTCCAGGGAGCATCCTGACGCAGGAACCTCAGGTCTGAAGGACATGCTCCTCCTGGTGTTGCTTTCTTGATGGTATGAGGTTCCCAATTCTCTGCCTCCACAATGCATAGGTCACGCATGCTTAAACTCTTAGCCCTAGAAAGGACCCACTGTAGTGCTTACCAAAATGGGGGGTAGGGACTTATTCTTGGTAGTCCACATGTTCTCCCTTTTAGGATGAAAGTATTAAGGGTGGTGCAAGCCATACTCCAGGGAAACTCCCTTTACAGTGGAGCTGGGAGATGCTGTTATGAAGGGATTTAAGGTCCCGTCTTAATCCTTTAACAATCAGCACAACAAAATCACAAAATGGGGACAATCATAGAAAACAGTGATTCATGGCCCAAGCAAATGGCTACACATATTTTGGGGGGACACAATTCAATCCATGACATTAGTCATTGAAATTTTGATTATTATGGTTTGGGTGTGAAGTGGTACCTCTCTGTGTTGTGCGTGTGTGTGTTAACATAATAAGAAATTTATTTCAATGAATTGACTGATTAGATCAAAGGCAACACAGAGTGAACAAATCGTGTGTGCACTTTACAGTTCTATGCATCTATAGGATGTTGTCCAGCTGGCCTCTTACTGGAGGCTGGGGGAGAGGGTGGAGGGGAGATAAAAGATTGTTAGGAGGACATGACATGTATAGAATGAAGAAGAAGAGTGTGCTATCACTGGGCAGAGAGAGCAGTGGGAGCTGCACATAGGTGGGCATGCAAGTTTATATGGGAATGTACGTTTTCACTCAATCACAATAAATAAATAAATAAAAGGGACTGGCAAGTACAGGGCAACAAGGTATTCTTTTTTAATTGTGGTAAGTATATGTGAAGGTCTCTGGGTGGGTCAAACGGTATGTGCTCAACTACTAAAGGTTGGCAGTTCAAACATACCCAGCAGCTCCAGGGAAGAAAGGCTTGGTGATTGGCTTCCGTCAAGATTATAGCCAAGGAAATCCTATCACACACCTGTGTGACACATGGCCTCACTTGAGTTGGAATCCACTCAACGGTAACAGGTTTTCTGTTTGAGTATCTAAGTAACAGAATATTTGCCGTTTCTACTATCTAGTGCACTTACACAGTTCAGTGACATTAATTATGTTCATGGTGTTCAACCATCACCATTAATTGTCCCCAGATTTTTCCACCACCCTTCATAGAAACTCAGTCACTGTTGTTCTAATTTCCTTTTCTATGATAAACAATGATATTAAGCATCTTTTCAAATGTTTATTGTTCATTTTGATTTCCCCTTCTGTTAAATGGAAACCCTGGTGGCATACTGGTTAAGTATTACCTCTGCTAGCCAGAGGGTCAGCAGTTCAAATCTGGCAGACACTCCTTGTTAACCATGGGGTGATTCTACTCTGTCTATAGGGTTGCTGTGAGTCAGAATCGACCTGATGGCAGTGGGTTTGGCTTTTTCTTTGTTGTTGTTAAATGTTTATCAAACTGTTGTCCATTTTAAAATTAGACTGTATTTTTTATCAAATTGTAGTTCTTTCCATACTCTGGATATGAGTCCATTGTCAGAGGTATTTATTTCAGAATCTTCGCTCAGTCTTTGACATTAATGGTCTTCTAGTATTGCTCTAACAGAGTTACCACCAGTGGACGACTTTAACAAAGAAAAGTTTATTCTCACATAGTCCCCCAAAAACCAAACCGAGTGCTGCTGAGTTGATTCTGACCGATAGTGACCCTATGGAACAGAGTGGAACAGCCCTATAGAATTTCCAAAGAGCACCTGAGGAATTTGAATTGCCAACCTTTTGGTTAGCAGACATAGCACTTAACCACTACACCATCAGAGTTTCTACTTACACAGTTTAGTAGGCTACAAATCTGAATTCAGGGTGTCCACTTCAGGGGAAGGCTTTCCCTCTTTGTGTGCTCTAGGGGAAAGTCCTTGTACTGCATCAGTCTTTGGTCAGGAAGCATGTTGGTGCAGGAACCTCTGGTCTGAAGGACGTGCTCTACTCCCAGTGCTGCTTTCTTGATGGCATGAGTTTCCCAACTCTCTTGTTTGCTTCCCTTTGTTTTTATCTCTTGTAGGATGAAAGGAGAAAAGATGATGTAAGCCACACTCCAGGGAAACTCTGTTAGTAAGGGTGTTGCAGTCCCACCCTAATCCTCTTTTAACATAATCCTACCTATTAACCACAGGCAGAGATTAGGATTTTCAGCTCAGGAAAATCACACAGTACTGGCAATCAAAGGCCAGCCAAATTTATATACTTATTTTTGGGGGAACACAATTCAATCCATGACAGATGGTAATTTTGATACTGGGCTTGAATGAAGTCCAGTTCAGCAAATTTTCTTCTACAGTTCATACTTTCTGTATCCTTTATTTTTTTATTTAATATGACTGAGTGAAAATGTACATTCCCGTATAAATTTACATGCCCACCTATATGCAGCTTCCACTGCTCTCCCTGTCCAGTGACAGCACACTATTCCTCTCTGCTCCATACATGTCTCATCCTCCCAACAGTCTCCTTTCCCCTCCTCTCCACCCACTCTCCTTCCTCCAGCAAAGTGCATCCAATATATGGTCACTCTGCATTGCCAAGTCCAATCCATTCGTGGCAAGGGCAGCATCAGGGCCAGGGGTCATGCTCTCAGAGGAACCCTGAAACCGCTGGACCATCAATTGAGGTCTTTTAGTGGAGATCTCAGGATGCACCCCTTTTTATTCTTGTGTTGCCAGTGAGACTCAACTCTGTGAGCTCCATCGTGGCTATCACTGGTGGTGGCCGGGCACCATCCGGTTCTTCCAGTCCCAAGTGGATGTAGGCACCAACTCATGTGGGTTTCTCTATCTTCTAGGTTGTCTTTACCCCATGTCATTTTGGTCCTCAGTGAGCATCCATTCCTGCTGAGTTGGAACCATTTGCTGTGTCCTCGGATGTCAGCTTGGCAGCTTTTAAGACCCCAGATGCCACTCACCAATGTGGGGTGCAGAGAACCCTCTTAGCAAAATGCTAGTTGTGCCAATTGGCCTCGATTTCACCTAAGAGCATGGTCCCCTGCCCCCTGCCCCAGCTACTCTATCCTTGCAATATTGCGTTAAGATGGAAGGAGTACTCAAGTTATGCTGAAGTCCACTTAATATTGTTCTTGTTTCTAATCTGTGCTATCACAATTTCTCCCAACTAGATTTCTAGCAACTATCTAATCTAAACCCTCCCCCCTGCCCTCCCTCTCTCCCTTCCCTTGCAGCTGTCAAAGAGTCTTTTCTTCTACACACAAGTCTGTTTTTGAGATCTTATTGTAGAGGTCTCATACAATATTTGTCTTTTTGTTGCTGACTACTTCCACTCAACATAATGTCTTCCAGTTGAAACCAGGTTAGGAGATGTTTCCTGGAATCATCGTTGTTCTTTATCATTGCATAGTGCTCCATTGCGTATGTGTACCATAGTTTACCTATCCATTCTTCTGTTGTTGGGCATCCTTTCTGTATCCTTTAAAAAAGTCTTTGCCTATCCCAAGATCATTGGGTTTTTCTTTCTTTCTTTCCTTTTTCTTTTGAGGGTTAGATGGTAATGTATTTAAAGGATCCTAGGACAGCAAATATACCATGGACTGCTAGAAGAATGAACAAGTCTGTCTTGGAAGAAGTAAAGTCAGAATGCATCTTAGAAGTAAGAATGGTGAGACTTGGTCTAATGTACTTTGGACATGTTATCGGAAGGGAGCAGTCCCTGAAGAAGGATATCATGCTTAATAACTGTCATAGTCATCTAGTGCTTCTATAACAGAGATAGCACAAGTGGAAAGCTTTAAAAAAGAAAAATTTATTTTCTCAGAGAAAAGCAGGCTAAAAGTCCAAATTCAGGGCATCAGCTCCAGGGAAAGTCTTTCTTTGTGGGCTCTGGAGGGAAGTCTTTGTCATCAATCTTCCCTGGACTGGGAGCTTTTGAGTTGCAGGGACTCTGGGTCCTTTCCAAAGGTTCTCTGCTCCTGGCACTGCTCTTAGTGGTGCAAGGTCCCTGAATATCTGCTAGTTTCCCTTCTCTTTATATCCCAAGAGATTGGCTAAGGCACAAAATAATCTTTCACACTGAGTCCACCAACACAACTGCCACTCATCCTCTCTCATTAGCATCATAGAGTCAAGGTTTACAGAACATAGGAACATCACACAGTACCAGGAATCATGGCCTAGTCAAATGGCTATGCACTTTTTCGGCAGGGGGATCACAATTCAATCAATAACAGCAAAAAAGAGGAAGACATTCAAAGAAATGAATTGATACAGTGATTGCAATAATAATTGTTACAGATGGTGCAGTACCTGGCAGTGTTTCATTCTGTTGTACATAAGGTGACAACAGGACAGTGTTTGCTACATGGTAAGCACTAAAACAACAACAACAACAAAAACTCACAAGGAAAGTAGAAAGAACAAATAGGAAAATAGCTAAGTATGTGGTCCCGATAATACATTTATTATGCTGTTTTGTTTCTTAGAGACGTCACAGTGATATTTATAGTATTCTGAGAAAACATGGAGATTAGAAATACCAACTATTACTTAGACAGTGGGAAATGGGAGATGAATAGTTCTGGGGGTATTACTATGATTCCCTAAGAGACAGTCCAAGATTTGGGCAGAACTCATGGAAGCTTTTACTTTGGCAAAGCTGTGTGTCACCTCAAGATCCAGTCTTGGCTTTACCTTTTCCAGTGTTGATTAAGGCCTCTGTGATCTCTCCACTGATTCTATTCTACTAGTTCACTCTCTGGGAGCCCTTTTATACTCTATGTCCATAATCATTCTCTTCTATTCAATGACCCATTCTTACCCTAAGCTTTCTTTCACCATAATCCATCAACGCAGTCTTTGGCTACAGCAACCTTGTCCTACCATGGCCTCCTTGGTGTCTCCCTTTGTGATTCATTTCGTGACTATTGTCAAGGCCTCCTCTGTGTTGATGATTCCCATTAGAATTAATTCCATAACTATCTCCATGGTTGTGATTTAATTCTCGGTCCACAGTGTGGCCTTTTTTGTGTCCAAAACAGTGTGTGCTCTTCCAGGTCCAATCTGAAATCCTCTTCCATGAACCAGTTCTTTTCCCGGGGGCTGGAACATTCCAGAGACCAGTCTGAGTCCGGACTAAGAGCAAGATTATGAGGGTAGTAAGTGTCTCTACTTCTCAGGGGGAAGGAAAATTTCATCTAAAAGAGAAAAAAAAGGTCCTATTATAAAAATTATTTCTTCCTTGACCATTATGGAAACCCTGGCAGTACAGTGGTTACATGCTACGGCTGCTAACCAAAAGGTCGGCACTTCAAATACACCAGGCACTCCTTGAAAACTGTCTTGCAGTTCTACTCTGTTATATAGGGTTGCTATGAGTCGGAATTGTCTCAGTGACAGCGGGCTTTGTTTTTGGTTTTGACTACTATAACTTTCTCATATAGTTCAGTTTCTAGGATTATTTGCTCAGCATATAGATTAAATAAGTATGGTAAAGCCAAGCCAAGTGCCGCTGAGTCGGATCCGACTTCATGGCGACCCTAGGATGGTAAAAGGATACAACTTCTACGCCCACCTTCCCTGATTTTAAACCACACAATATCCCTTTGTTCTTTTCAAACAGTTGCCTCTCGATCTGTGTATGGGTTCTGTATAAGCACAATTAAGTGTTCTAGGATTCGTATTCCTTTGCAAAGTTATCCATGATTTGTTAAGATCCATACAGTTAAATGCCTTTGTGTAGTCAATAAAACATAGATAAGCGTCTTTCTGATATTCTCTGCTTTCAGTCAAGATCATCTGACATCAGTAATGATATCCTTCATTCCACTTCTTCTTCTGAATCTGATTCGAGTTTCTGGCAGTTCCGTGTTGATACATGGCTGCAACTGTTTTGAAATTATTTTCAACAAAACTTACTTGTGGGTGATATTAATAATATTGTTAGATAATTTCTACATTCCACTGGACACACACATGAATCTCTTCTGGTTGGTTGGCCAGGTTGCTGTCTTTCAGATTTCTTCGTGTAGATACGTGAGTATTTTCAGTATTGCACCCATTTGTTGAAATATTTCAACTGTTATTTCATCAATTCCTAGAGCTTTGTTTTTTGCAATGCCTTCAATGCAGCTTCGATTTCTTCCCTCAGTACTATTGGTTCTTGACTATATGCTATCTCCTGAAATGATTAAGTTTATGTATTTCTTCTAATTTCTTTGGGTAGTTGTTCAATACTGTCCACGGAATCTTTCCATATTGCAACTTGAGAATTGAAGTTTTTCTTCAGTTGTTTCAACTTGAGAATTCTGAGTGTGTTCTTACCTTTTGGTTTTCTCACTCCAAACGTTTGCATATTTCATTTCAATAGTTTACTTTGTCTCCTTGAGCCACCCTTTGAAGTCTTCTGTTCAGTTCTTTTACTTCATTGTTTCTTCCTTTTGTTTTAGCCAGTCTATATTCAAGAGCAAATTCAGAGTCTCTACTGACATGCTTTGGTCTTTTCTTTCTTTCCTGTCTTTTTAATGACATTTTGCTTTTTTCCTGTGTAATATCCTTGATGCCATTCCACAGCTAGTGTTAAATGCATCAAATCATTCTTGAGATTGTCTCTAAACACAGGTGGAATATGCTGAAAGCTGTACTTTGGCTCCGGTGGAATTGCTCTAATTTTCTTCAGTTTCAAGTTGAACTCGCATATGAGCAATTGATGGTCTTTCTGTTCCATAATATTGTTATCAGTTCTCTTTGTCTCTTTCTGCAGATATAGTCAATTTGTTCCTTGTGTTTTCTAATGAGTAAGGTAATGTATAGTCAAAGTTACATTATTGAGAAAAGTTATTTTTGATGAATAAGTCACTGATCTTGCAAAATTCTGCCATGTAATTTCTGGCATCACTTGTGTCACCAGCAGTATTTTCCAATTATAGATCCTTCTTTGTTTCCAACTTTCTAATTCCATCACCAGTAACTATCAATGCATTTTAATTGCGTATGTGATCAAATTTCAGACTGCATAAGTTAGTAAAAATCTTTAGTTTTTTTCATGTTTGGCCTTAGTGTTTGGGGTATAAATCTGAGTAATAGTCATACCACCTGGTCTTCCTTTTAGGCATATGGATATTATCCTATCAACCTACATTATTGTACTTCAGAATAAATCTTGAAATGTTCTTTTAGACAATGAATGTGATGCCAATCCTCTTTGTCATTCCCATTATAGCAGACCACATGACTGTCCAATTCAATACAACAGACATTCAGAACGGTCCATTTCAACACACTTATGCCTTAGGGTGTCAATCTTCAAGCATTTTGCTTCATTTTTGGCAACTTTCCTTGACTCATGTTTTGTACATTCTATGTTCCAGTTGCTAGTGGATGTCTGTAGCTATGTCTTCTCTTTTTGAGTCATGTCCCATCAAGCAAATGAAGGTCCCTAGTTGTCATTATCTTTTGATATCACATATAAAATTAAATTACTTTTCTAAATGTAATTTAGGAAGTCATTCCTGGATGGTACCTCTTAATTTTGTAGCTTCCCTGTGAAGTCCCAAGAACTGTGAGACAAAGAACTTCAGTAAGTTAATTGTAAAATATGCCAATCCTTTGCAGCTGCAGAGCATTCATGCATTTATACCAGTGGTGTGTCATAACTATTTCACAACTGACTCTCTAGGGAAAAAATCCTGAGGTGTTGCATTTGCCGATTTCCATGGTGTAAATATTTCCACCATGACCTGTTTCAAGATAACAATGTGACATCTCTGGACTCAGAACTGAGAAGAGCTGCAGAGACTCTCAAGAGCCAGTTGGAACCAGCTCTAGCATGTCTCTGCTTTATAGCTCATTCCTCAAACGTGAGCTAACTAGCTGAAACTACAGGAAAAAACACAATAAATGTAAAAATTAAAGAAAAGTATAGATCAGAAAAATGGTCAAGACTAGATTGCAGAGGTAAAATGTGAAACCAGAGAGTAGCTATCATGTAAGATGCAGGGACTTGCAGAGGTTTTGTGAACACCAGAAGCTTGTTAGAGGTCAGACAATCAGAAACTTAGGTGTGGAGGGCTGAATATGTTTATGTTTCCTGTTCCCCATATGCTGACTTCCCTTTCATTCTCTTCTCATATTTAGTGAAATGTTCTGGCAGTTCCAGTCTATCAAGTGAGCTGAGGAAAATCAAGGAAAAAGTATTCATCTCTACTTGTACCGAAGCATTTAAAGGGAAGGCGTGTCTTATGGATGTCAGCTGCCAGTTGAGTTGATGCTGATTCGTCACGATACCATGTGTTCACAGTGGAACAAAGCTGTGACCTTTTTGAAATCAGAGCACCAGGGCTTTCTTCAATGGCGGTTTGTTGCAGAGACAGTAAAATAGGATCTATTGGTCATGCTGGTAGTGGGTTAGCAGTGGATTGAGGGAAAGACATTACGTTTGAAGCAAGTATGGTAGAATCTGTTACTATTTTAGTGTTGATCACCTAAGCAGAAGTAGGCATGCTTCTAGAAAAGACGATAGAATCTGATTCAACAGTGATTGTGGCTGCCAGTGGAGGGGAAGAAGAATCAGACTTCCTTAAGGTATACTGGTGACTGCAATAGAAGATTAAAAAGAGGTAGCTGTGGTTGGAGCAGAAACTTTGGTGGCATAATGGTTAAGTGCTGTCTGCTGACCAAGAGGTTGGAGTCAGAATCTACCAGGTACTCCTTGGAAACTCTATGGAGCAGTCCTACTCTGTCTTATAGGGTTACTATGAGTCAGAATCAACTTGGCAGTAATGGGTTAGGATTTGGGTGCTTGAGGCAAAAGAATTTCATGTACTTAGTGAGTTTGAGGGAGTTAGAAGCTGCTCAGGGAAAAAGATTATGGCCATGAGACAGCAGTGTTGTACAGCAAGTTGTTTGTTGGAGCAGACACATTGAAAGCTGTACCTAGGGGACAGTTCCCACACAAGAGGTCTTCCACATCCACAGGCAAGTGACACAGAAAGCCACCAGAAGGGCAAGAGAACATCTTCAGGAAAGAAGAGAAGGAATAGGGCCCATGTCTGCCTATTCTGTGTCCTTCTGCAGTAAGGTGGGGAGTCTCAGGATCAGAGAGCTCAAAAGGACAGACACAGTTGAGAGTCCTTATAACTGAGAGTATTATCTAGGGCTAGCAGATATTAGGCATAGTTTCACAGAGTATGTAAAGTAAGCAGGTTGTAAGTGGCTAAACGTGTGCATATCTGGACAGTTTTAAAAACAATTGCAAGAGTACAAATTTGAGTTTGGTACCTGGGGGCTTTTTTGGCTTACTACAAAGAAGTAAACAATCTGCAGCCAATGCACAGAATCCAGCTTTGGCTCATTTATATAATGCTGAGAGTTGTGGTCACTGGAGCAGATGTGGGTAGACATGGTTTAGGGGTGACAGAATCTAATATAGTGGTGGTTGTGTATGTGGTGATTTTGATTGAGCAAAGTCATAAAGGCTGTGGTTGGCATGTGGTGCTTAATTACTGGAATGCCAAAGTCAAAGCCACTACTGTTGAGTTGATTCTGATTCATGGTAACCCTATAGGTCAGGGCAGAACTGCCCCATAGTTCCCAAGGAGTACCTAGTGGACTTGAAGGGCCAACCTTTCAGTTAGCAGACATAGCACTTAACCTCTACGCCACCAGAGTTTCTATTAATTATTGGAATAAAAAAGTCAACCACTGCCACTGAGTTGATTCTGTCTCATAATGACCCTGTAGACAGAGTAGAACTGTCTCATGTAGTTTCTGAGGAGCCTCAGGCAGATTTGAACTTCCGATCTTCTGGTTAGCAGCTGTAGCACTTAACCACTATACTACCAGGGTTTCCTATTCCTGGAATAGATAGATATAAATATGCTTAAAGTAGAGGTGATAAAATTTGAAATATTTAGGCAGTGTTGGTAATGCAGCTTGAAGAGCAATGGTCATACTGGCTCAGGGTATCTACAAGATGATATACCTTTGGCAATAAGTGGATATAGTCAAGAAACACGCAATAGAATCTGATACAGTTCTGATGTTTGTAAACTGAGTAAAAATGAGTCAACTAAAAGCAGAGGTAGAACCAGAGTAGAATTGCTGATACAATAGTAAAGAGATGAAATGGAAGTGCTGGGAAGTACCCCTGGAAGAATCAGGAGGACAAAAGTGGTTGTGATAAATGGAGTTGAAACAGATTACAAAATACTACCTGTTAAAGCTGTATTGGAGGATGTAATGTTTGTCCAGATGGTAGTGGCGGTAGAGACTGGTGCTGTCAAAACAGTTGAGATAGTCACAGTGATAGGAGATGCAACAGTTCTCCCAGTGGTAGTTGTTGGGTTGCCCAGAGACATCCCACTTGCTATGCCAGCAGTAGGCAGAATGCTGAGGGAAGAAGCATCACCTGTCTCACAAGTTGTGTTTATCATGCTGGGAGAGGACATTTTACCTGTTGCATAAACTGTTGTTGAAGGCCCTAGGGAGGGTGTCACATTTGTGACAGCTGTGATTTTGTGAGTTGGGGAGGACCTCTTACCAGTTGTGGTGGCTGTAGTTGGTATGACTGATGAGGAGGTCTCCCTGTTTTGGTTGGGTGTGATTACAGATGTAATACCACTGGTCATAGAGCTGTACACAGGGTGACTGGGGAGGATGAGGATGTTCCAGCTGCTGTGATACTGGTTACACTGTTAGAGAAAGACATATCACCTGATATATTAGCTGTAGTTGGGGTGTCTTATAGGAAGATGCCACTTTTTGAGTTGAATGTGGTGACAGAAAATGCATCACTGGTTTTATTGGCTATGTTTTGGGTGGTTTGGGAAAGCATCCCATTTGTGACACTGGTCAGACTGGTCAAAAAGAACATGTTACCTGATGAATTGGTTGTAGCTAAGATATCCAACGAGGAGGTGTCACTTTTTGGTTTAGATGTCACAGAGGGTGGTCTTTACTGGTTGTATTCTAGGTGGTCATTGGTCTTTACTGGCTGTATTCTGGTTGTTGAAAAGACATCCCACTTGCTGTGACAACAGGCAGACTGCCCAAAGAGGATACATTACCTGTTGTAGTAGTTGTGGTCTGATGAAGAGGGCTCACTTTTTGAGTTTAGTAAGGTCACATTTTTCAAATTTGGTGTGGTCACAGAAAACATATCACTGCTCATACCGGCTATATTCTAGGTTGTTAGGATAATGTCCAACTTTCTATGACAGTGGTGAGACTGCTTGAGGGGAACCTGTCACCTGTTGTGGTGGCAGACATTAGGGTGTCCAAGGAGGAGGTGTCACTTTGGGTTTAGTTTGGTCATGGAGAACACACCACTGGTTATATTAACTGTGTTTAGGTTGGTTGAGGTCAGCATCTCATTCGTGATACTTGTTAGACTGGTTGAGGAGGACATGTCATCTATGGTGGTAGATGTGGTTAAGGTGCCTGAGAAGGTGTCATTTTTGTGTGTTGGATGTGGTCATGGAAGATGCACTACTGGGCTTAGCGGCTGTGTTCTGGAGGGTTGGAGTGGTCATCCTACTTGTGACACTGATTACACTTCTCAAGGAGGATATGTCACCTGTGGTGATAACCATATTAATGTGTCTGATGAGAAGGTGTCAGTTTTGGGGTTGGATGCGGTCACATGGGTTTTTGTTTGTTCTCAGACCAAAGAAAGACTGATGCAATGCAAGGACCATCCTCTAGAGCAACAGAGAGAGAGTGCATTCCCTTGAAGCCAGCACCCTGAATCAAGGCTTCTAACCTACCGAACTGTGAGAGAATAAACTTCTCTTTGATAAAGCCATCCCCTTGTGGTATTTCTGTTACAGCAGCACTAGATGACTGAAACAGGTGAATACATCTTTCTCCGTCACATGAACCTGAGGTTTATCTTGGGAGATATTGAATCAAAGCGATTTGGGGTCACGGATCACAGGCACTGCTGAGCACAGGATTGAAAAGTTGATAAGTGAGTGCCTACACACAGCACTGTAAAATTCATATCACTTCTCCCCTATTCAGCTTCCAGCACATTGGCAGCTATCATTATACTTTTAGTCAGAACTCTGAAGAATTCTTCTTATAGGAGGAAATCACCCCACACCAGAAAAGACTTGCAGATGTTGACATTCTGAAGTTCTCCCTAATCAGACTTGCCAGTTTCTACCATATTACCCACGAGTCAAGTTCACCAGTTAGCAGACCCAACTAGGTACATAGAACTTCCAGTCATCATTTGAGTGTCTCATTCTCAAATACATATGACATTCTGGGATCATCAGGTATTTAAGGAAAGCCTTTAACATTAGATAAAAGGATCTGCAGTGCAGTAAATTACTATTATATGGTCCTTCTAACCATGGTCTTGTGATTCCCTTGAAACTATTGAGTGGGACTGCTAATAAAGTGCTTGTGACTCACCAAGGGGATTGGACAGTTTTACTAGGTGCGTGAGA
Organism: Heterohyrax brucei; assembly: GCA_028571685.1. NCBI lineage: Eukaryota > Metazoa > Chordata > Mammalia > Hyracoidea > Procaviidae > Heterohyrax > Heterohyrax brucei. The sequence continues at coordinate 48,741,038 of CM053144.1, read as the reverse complement.
CACTTGTGGGCACAGCACCATGCAGATAGGGTGTGTGGAATTCTCACCAGGTGTGTTGGTTGGTTTTGACATCCTTCTAGGCTTAGAAGTAGTCAATCGAAGAGACTGAGAGGGGAAACCTCACTACTATCAAGAAAAAAGAACCAGGAGTGGAGCATGTCTTCTAGATCCCAGATCTCTGCACCGAGAGCTTCTTATGCACTTAGTGCTGAAGACAGTGCAAAACTGAGAACTGGTGGCAAGGAAATGTCAGCAGCACAACTAGAAGACCAGTGCACATAGAGCTTCTGGTCATCATTTGGGTGTCTCATTCCCAAATGCAAATGGCATTCTGGGATCACCAGATATTTGAGAAAAGTCTTTCATACTACACAGAAGGATCTGCAGTACAGTAGAATACTATTATATGTGGTCCTTCCTGGCCCACAAAGTAAGGCAGCTCCATTGGGCTTCCTGGCTTATAGAGTGAAAGAGTTGAGAACCTCCAGAAGAGAGGCTTACTGATAGAGTGAGGTGCCTTTGAGCACTCACCAGCAGAAATAAAGAGCTCTGTAACATTTGCCCAAACAGGACTGAGGCCAGGGACTAGAAGAGGCCTCTTCTGACGGGGCTAAGAGGAGACCTACAGGTTGACAGGAGGTGAACACCGTAGAGAGAAGGGCCTGCTTACTTGCACAGCCAAGAGACACAAAGAGCTGTCCTGGACTCAAGAAGGGAAGAATGTGCTGTCCACTTCAGGGAAGCCCTCTAGATTTTGCTTGTGTGCTTCCTGATCCTGATCCTGAGTTGTAGACTTTTGATCCTGAACTTGAGTTGTACCTGCTAATTCCCTAATAAATCTCATGTTCATGAGTACACTCTTTGAGTTCTGTTTCACCATTGCAATGAATTGTCGAACCCAGCAGAGAAACAGAGAGTGCCACGTGAGGGATAACTGGTATAAGAATTGGTGAAAAGGTTAGAGTATAGAGGTATGTCTGACGTCTGCCTCATGGAAATCAGCTTTAGGCTGATGCTGATGTTGATTCTTCTCTCTCCTCATGGTGTTAGCAGACATCTGACCCAATGCCAATTTTTATTTTATTTTATTTTTATTGTGACTAAGTGAAAGTTTACAATCCAACTCAATTTGCCATATAAAACCCCAAACACAGGCCTCTATGCAGCTGTATTTATTCTCCTGACCCTGTGACAGCACACTCCTCCTTTTTTACTCTGTACTTCCAGTATTCATCCAGCCAAAACTTGTCCCCTTCTCTCCACTCTCCATTCCCACCTCTAGAGTGGAGGTGGTCAGACAGCCTCATATATGCATTTAAGCCAAGAAGAACACACACCATCCGCATCACTATGTTTTATAGTCCAGTCTAAATTTTGTCTGAAGTATTGGATTCCATAACTGTTTCAGCTGTGGGTTATTGGCTAGTGGCTAGTTCAAGGTCCATATTCTCAGGGGACCCACCAGTGATCGAAAGCCATTTTTAACACACTAAAACAAGCATCTCCATGAAGCAGTTTCAGAGAAAACTGAGACACTGCAGAGAGCAAAAACAACTTCAGATGTTGTTTTTGATTTGATAAAAGAAAATATATTAACCATGAGAAAACCAACCAAACAATCAACAAATAGCAGATGCCACAGGTGAGGAGTGTAACACCATTAGGTAAGAGGGTAACAGCATCAGGTAGAGAGGGTAAAGATAGAGTTAGCAGCCCCCACTTGTCTTTCAGTGGTACCAACATGACTGCCACTCATCCTCCCTCAATAACATCACAGGGGCAGGGTTTACAATGTACAGGAACTTTTTACAATACCCAAAATCATGGCCCAACCAAACCATCACACACACCATTTTGGTGGAAGACAGTTCAATCTGTGACATCAACCTTAGTTTTTGAGGTCTACTAATCCTTCTGATGAATTCTGAAATTTTCTACTTTCAGTTTCAAAGAGATCTCTTTCATTCTCTGCAAGTTCCTTTTAAATATATTGTTGTTGTTAGGGGCCAATGAGTATGTTCTGACTCCCATATATGTATAAAGCCATAAAGTACACACACCACATGCTCACTCTGTATCCTGCAGTTCAATCCATTCTTTGTCTTAAGTACTGATCTCAGTACCAGTTTCAGGTCTGGATCAGCAGCAAGTCTAGGGGCCACGTTCCCAGGGGACCCTCCAGGCTATCAGACCATTATTTCAGGTCTTTTAATAGAGTTCTGGATCTGCATAGTGTGTAAGTTTTAAAGACCATTTTCTACCATGTACCACCTTTCTCAAGACGCTGTTAGAGAAAGTGTTGCAGCAAAACTAGTAAACAAAGAAAGAAGAGATGGTACTCCACAAGAGAGAAGGGGATTGTCAGAATGTTGGTGAAGAAAAATTCTAGGACAAGAACTGGGCTGCTAGCAGACCTAGGGAGCAACCAGCACTAACTAGAGACAGATGCTGCTAGATGGGATTTCTCAAAGGGAAAAAGGTAAAACTGGTAGTTTGCTTCATGTGTGTAGAGAAATTTATACTTCTGGTGGGGGATTGTGTATAAGTCAATGATATATATGATAACTAGGCAAATGAAGGAGTAAGGCTTTAGTATGCTTAGAGAAACAGAATATACAAGAAAGGAGACAGGAGCTTGGTTGGCACTAGTGGTTTGCAGTCTCCCAGCTGCTGATCTAAAAGTTGCTGGTTCAAACCTGTTACAGGGTCCCTCAGATGCCACAGACCCATTTGAGGTTCCTACCCCTCACTGATCAGGAGGGAACAGGTAAGGCACAGAAACTCTTTCCCCACAAGCAAAGCTTGATTAAAAAGCTTATGGGCTCACAAGCTGAGATGGAGAGGACGCAGGCAACACTTATCCCACCTCCTGGAACAAAGGTTTTGTAAGGGCTTGTCAAGGATTTTGGGAAGAAGGGTTTCATGTTTTAGTCATACTGCAGGTGGAGATTTCCAAGAAGTGGAGGTGGTAGGGAAATTAGATTGTACACGACCTTTGTACAAAACGGATTCAGCAACAAAGGATTCTGGGAGGGCACTGGCGGAACTTAATAACGAATGTTATACATACATTGTGCTTTGAGATCCTGGTTCAAAACCCCAGCATCTGTTTTCTGCTGTTGTGCGCCTCTGCTGGAAGGTCATATAGTGCCCGCTCCGGCGCCACTGAGCATGCTCCTCGTATTAGCACGTACTGATTCATCCTGAAAAACAATTTAAAGAACCTCTTGTTTTTTGGTATTTGTGGTATATTGATCAGTAGTCCTGTCTGATCACCTTCACACTGTTTACAATATAATCATCTTTCGAGGTTTCTAAACTACCGAGAGGGCTTCAGGTACTTTTCCTATCTCACTATCCCAGGGTGTGATTAATTTATTGGGTCCTTTTATCCCCTGATCACCTGTTTGTAGTTTCGGTTACAAGGTTTACTGAAAGGTGTTTACAGAGGCTTCTCAAACCTACCCAGCAGCTCTGCACACAAAAACTAAAAAGCCAAACCCACTGCTGTTGACTCAATTCTGACCCACAGCAACCCTATAGGACAGAGTGCAACTACTTCGTAGAGTTTCCAAGGAGTGCCTGGACTTGAGCTACCACTCTCTTGGTTGACAAATGTAGCACTTAACCGCTACACTACCAGGGTTCCCCTGCAGAAGAAAGTCCTGGTGAACCGCTTCCATACAGATTACAGCCAACAACTGCCCTAAGGAGCAGTTTTGCTCTCTAACATGTGGGGTCACCATGAGTTGGCAGTTATCAACAAGAAGAAAGGAAAGCAATCACAGTACAGTGTATGGCCCAGTTACAAATGTTACTTATTATAACAAAAACAATGAATATAAATTTAACACCCAAATCTGACATAGCCATTTGGAAGAGCTGAGAGATGGAATATGAGATGTATGTGTGCAAGAGTGGAGTGTGATACAGAGCTCAGATGAAGGGCTTAATCAGTGCTAACCCACTGTTGGAAAACCTGGTGGCGTAGTTGGTTAAGTGCTACATCTGCTAACCAAAAGGTCAGCGGTTCAAATCCACCAGGCACTCCTTGGAAACTCTGTGGGGCAGTTCTATTCTAACCTATAGGATCGCTATAAGTTGGAATCAACTAGGCAGAGGTGAGTTTGGTTTTTTGGGGTTAAACCACTGTAATAAAATATTGTTGGGTCTTTTACGGTTCAGCTGGAGTTCCTTGAGGGAAGAAACTATAGCTGTTTGTGCACTGTTCTTCACCATGGCCAAGTGAAGAACACTGCCCGGCCTAGTGTAGGCACTCCATAAATGTTTGTTGAATGACTACATGAATGACATGTTCATTTTGAGGTAAGGTAGCTATTGTTTAAAACTGATTGATAGGATCATGCAATATTCATCCTTCTGTGTTTGACTTATTTCATTTAGCATAATGTTTGCAAAATTCACTCTCTGATACCATTTACATGAAATATCTAGAATAGACAACTCCATAGAGACAGAAAGATTAGCAGTTATCAGAGGCTAGGGGAACAGGAAATTATTGCATAGTGGTTACCAAGGTTCTGTTTGGGCCGATTAAAAAAGTTTGGAAATAAACAGTGCTGATGGTTACACATACAAAAAGCACCTCAAAACATAACTGGATGGATTGGACTGGAGTTCAGGCACTGGGACAGGCTAGAGTAGATTTGGAAGTCTTGTAGGTATTGACAGTTGAAGCATTCTGGATGAAGGGTCTTGCAAGAAAGGGAAAGAAAAGGAGAGAACTTTGAGGAAGGGAGTTCTGGAGTAAAATGAGGAAGCAAATCCAGCAAATGCAAGAAACAGCTGTATATTGGGAAAGAAAGAGGAGAAAATCACAAAAATCCCCATTCAGCCTAGGCCTTTACTTTTGATTTTGCACCTCCCTCTTCTTGACACACCATTCTATTGTAAAGGCAAAGGAAGCAGATTAACCTGGTCTCTAATGAGTAAGGAGAAAAACTGATGTTGTAAGGCATTGAAGGCAGGAGTCAAAGGAAAGATGGGTGGGGTGGGGCATGGGGGGTGGGCAGTCAGCTAGAATCACACTGGAGCCCTGACTCACTTCTCTCTTTGGCCTTTTCCTTCACAAACCCATTTCCCTATTGAACTAATTCCAGCTCATAGTTAGGTGACACTATAGGGCAGAGTAGAAGTACAAGGACTGCCAATTAAGTTAGCAAACTCATCCTAGAAAAAAGTTGCTTGTCTCACTGCTGAATATCACCATGATCACCTTCAAAATACTACCCTTGGGAAGCTATGCACCAATGCATAGCTAGTCCATCCACCCTTCAAAGCAATTTTGGAAATTTTTCTGGAATGTGTTACCCTTTATGTCCTGAATGGCATCAAAATGTCTTTCCTTTATCTTCAGGTAAAGAAAAAAGTCATTGGGGGCCAGATTAGGTGAGTAGACAGGGTGTTTCAATGCAGTTATTTGTTTACCGGCTAAAAATTCCCCGACCGACAACCATACAATTAAGTTCGCAAACTTGCCATCATGCCACTGTGCTCAGCAGTCATTCCAGAAAGAGTTCCAAAACTCTCTGAAGGGCGGATTAGGCACTGGCATTGGTGCATAGCTTCCCAAGGGGAATACTTCTAAGGTGACCATAGTGATATTCAGAGATGAAGTGTGCAGCATTTAGACCGATTGAGTTCACAGACTTAATTGTCAGACCTCATATAGGGCAGTAGAACTGCCCCACAGAGATTTCACAGAGTGGCTGGTAGATTTGAACAGCCGACCTTTTGAATAGTAGCCGAACTCTTAACCACTGCACCAGCAGGGCTCCTTTCCTTCACAACCACCCCTGAATCAGGGGCCAAAATGTTGGCTTCCCAGTAATCAATCTCCACTTCGTTTCTCTCATAGGAATTCTGAGGACAGAAATACGGATTTGAAATCAAGCATGCATCAAGGAAGGAATAGTTTTACCTGATTTTAGACCCAGAACCTGTCTGATTTGGAATTAGGAATGCTATTGGAGAGAATGCTTGCACAGCTTGAAGAACATCCAACCTCACTGAATTGCATGTGTGGAAATCGTTGAGATGGCTTATGTTTTGTTATGTATATTTTCACCACAATTTAAGGGGAAAAAAAGTTATTGGAATTAGAATTTTGCAGGTAAGAATGAATTATTTATCCAAGAATCCAGGGAATAGAGGCAACATCCTGTTTGTACTCACACTCACAGCTGGGGGAAATGAACATGAATTTGATACAATGGAAAGGTAGACAGAGTTGTGGTCAGTGGAGCTGGGGTCAGGATTAGCTTTCACCAAAACAGACAAAAGGAGTGTATCACCTTTCCTTCTGGAAGAAGAGTCATCCCTGAACAGGGGACTCTCATCTCCATCTCTTTCAGATTTTCTGTGGCTCTCATACCCATCTCTCTCTAACTGATAATTCCTTTACTGGATCCCAGGAGCGCAGAATAGCAGCAATCAAAACTAGAAAGCGGGTGAGATTTTCCCTCTTCTCATCTTGAAGCGGTTCACATGGGTAATTGTCATCTAGAATGACTGGATTCTAGAAGCAGGATGGGCTGCTGGGGTGGACGCTCAGGGGTTTACTCCCCAAGCTTCAATAGAAAAGGGAGCTGCAGGAAAAGAACAAAAGACTAGCCAGTTCCGGGGTGAGCACAAGGCACCAGGAGAACCACAAATTACTCCACCATTTAACTTCTTGGTTTTCTTCTTTTTTCTTGTGGAAATAGCTATGGCCTTGATAGGTGATTCTGTGTAGGCGAGGGGCAGCTCTGTGAGACGCTTTCTGCAGTTCAGGATTGTTTGTAGAAAGGTGCCCTGTAGGGATTAGGGCAAAAGAGAGGGGAGCAGGGCCTCATTAAAGATGGCAGGCATAAGGAGGATCAAAGAGAGAAGTAACACAAGGTCAAGCTTGCCAGAGTGCAGGGGATCCACCCTTTGGGCCAGAGATGATCTGAAACCTGTTTTCCTTAGGTTTGCCTTATTTGTGGTGCGGGCAGCCTCCAGGAAGAAGGAAGGAGGAAGACAGGAAACAGAAGCAAATCCATCTTAAAGGTCAATAAGTGTCTCTTTAGGGGAAGCTGGGGATTTGGAGGGTGTGATGACCATCAAGTACGTGAAGCTTTCTCCAGGGTTTTTGTTCCTAGAGGCAAAGTAGCCGGTAGCTAGGTGGAAAACACTTTCCCTGGGGTCTTCAAGGGTGGGAATGTGGATACTGAGTGAATCACTTCTAATGCCAAGCAGAATGGGGGAATGATTGGGGGCTGATCAGGATGCAACACTACCAGTTTTCCTGGGTCTACTTTTGACAAGATATCCCTGGGTGGCCCAAACATTAAGCATTTGGGCTACTAACTGAAATGTTGGTGGTTTAAATCCACCCACAGGTACCACAGAAGAAAGGGCTGGTGATCTATTTCCCAAAGGTCACAGCCATTGGAAGCGCTATGGAAGGTAGGGTTCTACTCACAAGGAATCATCATAGATCAACTCAGTAGCAACTTGTTTTGGTTTTGGCAATAACTCTTTCAGCATAGGCCGAAGGTCCTAACTCACCTGGGTCCTTATCCCTAGGCCTCATGACTAGGGTTGACATTTATACTGAATAGCTCAGATGTACAAAGAACAAATGTAACACGATTTGCTGTAACTGATCTGTCTTAGTTCAATGACAGAACAGCTGTGGTAAGGGATGGGGATACGGATTTAAGTTTGTCAGATACTGATAATTCAATTTCACTTATTTTTTAAAAGGGTCTGGTTTGGAGGCATATGGTATAATCTCATTTATGTGAAGTTAAGTACAGGGCAAAATCAGTTGATGATGTTTAAAGTCAGAACAATGAATCCTTCAGTGGACGATATTGCCAGGCAGGGGCAGGGAGGAGAAGTCTGGGTGACAGGAATGCTGCACATTTGGATGGCAGATACCAGGGTGAGTGCACAAACTAGACTTCTACAAGATGCATACTTATGACATGTGTACTTTGAACACTTTACTGCATGTATTTTAAACCACAATTTTAAAAGTAGAAGAAAAAAGTTACAACATTTCTTTTATGTAAATATTTGGCCTATAAGAAGTTCAGTGCCCCAGTGTCTTCTTTTAGGGCTGTGTTTTCCCTTTCAAGGAGTCTCCACTTCATCTCTTTTTCCCTGCACGTAATCTGAGTGGAAGGGGGAATTTATGCCTCCTGATGGTGGTGTTTAAGTGCTATGTCTGCAACCAAAAGGTTAGCAGTTCGAATCTGCCAGGTGCTCCTTGGAAACTCTATGGAGCAGTTCTATTCTGTCCTATATGGTTACTAAGAGTCAGTATCGACTTGACAGCAGTGGATTTGGTTTTGGTTGGATGGTGTTGTCACTGTGAGCCTGAATCGACTTGATGGCAAAACATTTTTTTTTCCAAAATGGTGATGTGGTGCAGTGGTTAAGAACCTGGCTGCTAACCCAAAAGTTGACAGTTCGAGTCTACTAGCCACTCCTCAGAAACCCTATGGGGCAGATCTACTCTGTCTTATAGGGCTGCTGTGAGTTGGAATCAGTTTGAGAACAATGAATAATGGTGATGTGAAGAAGCCCTGGTGGCACAGCAGTAAAGTACTTGGTCACTAACCAAAAGGTTGGGAGTTCATACCTACCCAGCTGACCTGCTCTTGTGAAGATTATAGCCTGGATAAGCCAGCGAAGCAGTTCTACTCACAGGAGTTCCTTTGAGTTGGAAATCAACTGAATAGCGTGTAAGAACAACAACAGTGGTATGGGGAAGGAACTCAGGTCCTGCAAACTGGTCTCTCTTGAGCTTTCCCTCCTCCCATCCAATCATTGGGAACCTGTGTTGTCTTCCAACATTCCTAAGACACAGTGCTTCTATTGTGCCCATTTTACAAATAAGGAAATAAAGTCACAGAGAGGTCAAGTAATTTGGCTAGCCTCATAATGCGAAGAAGTGCTAGAGTCAGGAATTCGACTAGAAGCCCAGCTTTAGAGCCTGGGCTCTTAATCATTATAAAAACAATGTGTCATATGCAAATATAGTTCAGATCTGTCCTCAGGTATCTCCTTCCAAACAGATTGTCTGTTCTCAACTCACTACTATATAGAAATTCTAGAACCGTCACTGTTGGAAAGAGCCTAAATATAATACCACAGGATCTCCAGCCACGTAGAGTTTGTTGTTTTTGTTGCTGTTAGGTGCTGTTGAGTCTGTTCCAACTCATAGCAACCCTATAGGTCAAAGTAGAACTGCCCCGAACAGTTTCCAAGGAGCATCTGGTAGATATGAACTGCTGACTTCTTGGTTAATATCCTAGCACTTTACCACTACACCACTAGAGAGTTTAAGGAGAGTTGAAACAGTTATCAGAAGGGACGGGTCCAAAGAATTAGTGAATCAGAAGCAGGTTGCCCCAAGTGAGAATCATTTCTGATGACTATGATGGAAGAAACGCAGGGGTTTTTGTTTGTTTTAGAGAACAAGAGGTTAATTTATTGCACTGTAAGGAATTTCAAGGACCAAACCCTTAAGTAAACAATTTCTCAACACACAGTGTAGTTTCAAAATTCATCCTTACACAGCTTCTGCAGCTGAGTACTGATTCTCACTGTCGTGCCCTTTAACCTCCCTATGTCTCAGTTTAGATCCTCTTCATTATAGATGGACAAGATGTCTGCTTTCTTTTTTCTAGTTTATCCTCAAATTCAAATGGAGCTGTTCTTATTACAGAAATCTCATGTAGTTTATCATAAAAGAAATAAAACAAAAATAAGTAAGATTTTCTGTGAAACACAGCCTGGTATGGTCTATGACCATGACTCATCTTCCTGCAAGCTGGCCACACTGATAATGATATACATCCATGAATTTGGAGATAAAGGTCTCTTATGAGGTTACTTAGACTTTGTTAGGTATACTGAACCACAATTTATGTAGAAATATCCCTATGCACTTGAGCAGTGGTCTTCAGGATTTCTGTTCTTGTGTTCTCAAAAGAAATTTGAACAAGTATGTGAGTGTGTGTGCGTGTGTGTGTGCATGTGTATCTTCATCTGTTTATATTTTAATCTAAATTTTTAATTTTTATTGTGTTTTGAGTTAAAGCTTACAATTCAAGTCAATTTCTTACACAAAAACACACTCTTTGTCAGATGACTCTAGCTGTTCTCCCCACACTGTGACAGCACACGCCTTCCCTCCAACCCAAATTTCCCATACCTATTCAACCAGCTCCTGCCCCCTTCTTTCTTCTCGTCTTGCCTCTGGACGGGAGCTGCCCAGTTAGTCTCCTGTGTCTGCTTAAGCTAAGAAGCACACTCTTCACCAGTATCATTTTATGTCTTATAGACCAGCTCAGTCACTGTCTGAGGAGTTGGCTTCAGGAATGATTTTAGACCTGGTCTAACAGAGAGTCCAGTGATCATGTCTTCTAGAGACTCTCCAGTGCACCAGACCATCAAATCTGGTCTTTACACTAGAAACTGAGTTCTGCACCCCACATTCCTCCTATGCCATCAGGGACGCTTTGTTGAGTTTCCCATCACGGCACTCATTGCCTGGTAGTTGGACACCATCTAGTTCTTCTGGTCTTATGTTGATGTATTCTCTAGTTTAGGTGGCCCTTTCTGTCTTTTGGGCTCATATTTCTGTGTTTTGGTGCTGTTTATTCTCCTTTGCTCCAAGTGATTTGACACAAATTGACATTTCTTAGATGGCCACTTACTATCATTTAAGACCCCAGATGCCACTCACCAAAGTAGGGTACAGAACATTTTCTTAATTAACTTCGTTCTGTCAATTGACCCGGATGTCCCCTGAAGCCATGGTCCCCAGACCCCTGTCCCTGCTTCTCGGTCCCTTGAAGTATTTTGTTGTATTTAGAAAACTTCTTAGCTTTTGATTTAGTTCATTTGTGCTGACTTCTCTGTGTGTTGTCCTTCCCTTCACCTAAAATACTTTTTGTCTAGCATCAAATTAGTAAATAATCTGTCCCTCTGTCCCAGCCTTATTAACCATAAAAGAATATTTTCTTTTGTGTTTAAATCTTTTCTTGAATCCTTATAATAGTGGTCTTATACAATATTAGTCCTCTTGTGACTAATTTCCCTCAGCATAATGTCTTCAAGTTTCCTCCATGCTGTGAGATGTTTCACAGATTCATCATTGTTCTTTATCATTGCATAGTATTCCACTGTGTGACTGTATCATAGTTTGTTTAACCATTCATCTGTTGTTGGGCACTTAGATTTATTTCATTTTTTGCTGTTGTAGACAGTGCTGTGATGAACATTGGTGGGCAAGTATCCATCTCTGTGGTAGCTGTCTTTTCTCCAGTATATATTCCAAGAAGTGGGATTACTAGATCATATGGCATTTCTATTTCTAGCTTTCTAAGAAAGTGCCAAATCAATTTTCAAGTGGTTGTACAATTTTACTTTCCCATCAACTTGTATAAGTGTTCCAGTCTTTCCACAGTTTCTCCAACATTTATTATTTTGTGATCTGGTGATTAATGTCAGGCTTGTTGGGATAAGATGGTGTCTCATAGTTTTGATTTGGATTTCTCTAATGGCTAGTAATCATGATCATGTCCTCATGTATATCTTAGCTGCTTGAATGTTTTCTTTGGTGAAGTGCCTGTTCATATCCTTTGCCTATTTCTTTTTTTTCTTTTTTATTTAACATGACTGAGTGAAAATGTACATTCCCATATAAATTTACATGCTCACCTATATGCAGCTTCCACTGCTCTCCCTGTCTGGTGACAGCACACTATTCCTCTCTGCTCCATACATGTCTCATCCTCCCAACAACCTCCTTTTCCCTCCTCTCCACTCACTCTCCTTCCTCCAGCTGGAGGTCAGCAGGATGATATC